>JAIOJX010000006.1:38294152-41101485 GCA_022376925.1 Tragulus kanchil
AAAGAGTCGGACACAACTGAGTGGCATGACCATTTATAGTCCATTTTACAATCCACCTGACAAGTTTTCTTTGCTGTTTTGAGTGTAAGGCATATATTTGGTCCTTGGGAGTCCTTACTGCTCAAGTCTGTACTGAAAGGCAGCCAGAGCTCTTTATATATAAATTTGACAAAGAGTTATAAAGTATATATGAAGAAAATTTCTCTGCAGAGAGATGGGCAAAGTTGTAAAACAATTTACTCAATAGATTTTTACAATCAGAATTGCCAGAAGACACCTCAGTGATTATTTACTGATGCCCCTTTGTTTTATAGGAGGAGAAATTGAGCCTTTATAATGACTAAATTAAGCATTAATGAGTTTTCCCCTGGATAAGTACCCCTCTGTAAGTGCTCTGCTAGGCTCTGAAGAGTAAGAGTTGATACTACGTGATTTAGACTAAGGAAGTTATGTTGGCATTGCTCATCATTTTCATCAGCTTTAATTTCCTTTTGTATTCCAGGAAATCATCAGATATGCCGTCTGGTCAACCAGCAGCATAGTTTACACTGCCAGTGGGACCAGCCTGTGCGCTACCATCGTGGCGATATCTTTGAAAGTGTGGACTATGTCCAGGTCTTTTTCTTGGTCACTTCTTGTTCTTACAAACTTTTGCATATCTGAGAGTAATATTGCTCCCCTGCCCCCAATTCCTTGTATGTTTGATCTCTAAAATGTGTGATTATCATTTAAGGTTTTGAGTCTCTGTTACATTTATGAAGTCAGATTTTATAAAGAGTACTCAGTTATTCCATGAATGACATTTCTCCTTCCTAAAGCATTGACTATATTTGTCATTTCGTGTGTTTAATTCTTCTTTACCATGAGAGCTAAAACTGGTCTATGACTCAATGCCTTTACCTCCCCTTTCAGTTTATTTTAGTGAGACCTATAATTTGCAATTTGGGAAAGAATCGCCATGCTCTTTCTGAAAATCATCAGTCCAGTTATGTTGCTTCAACCAAAAACATTAACAAAATGATCATTATTGACAAAAAGCCTTTGTTAAGCACCATTGCTGGGTGCATGTTTTCTTTCTTTCCGTCTCTGTATGTGTCCTCACAGGTACATACACATACATATACATCATGTACGTCACACATGCCCGTTAACATCCCCGCCTGTCGAGTTGGGAAGAAGTAATAATACATAAGGATACCAACTAGCGTGTAACTGATGCTGATATAGAGAGTAAGCACAACCAGAGGCCAGTTTTCATTCAGAAGGACTCTGGAAATAAAACAACATTCGTCGTGTCCTATAGAAAACCCGTGATGTCCTTAATCGTAGATAACAGAAATTTCTAGTGAGAAGCAGTTAAAATTAAGAGATCCTGACAGTGTCTATGGGAAGACAACCATGAAAAATTGTAACTCTTTTATCTGAAAGAAACCCAGACTACATGGGAAAAGAGTGAGAAGCAAAAATTAAGAGGCCATTTTAAGGGCTTCCCCTGGTGGTCCAGTGGGTAAGGACACCGCCTTGCAGTGCAAGGGGTGCCGGTTCGATCCCTGGCCTGGTACGATGCCACGTGCCGCGGAGCGGCTGGACCCATGTGTCCAATTACCGAGCCGGAGCTCTGGAGCACATGCGCCCAGAGCCGGTGCTCTGTGACGACAGATGCCACCATGATGGGAGGCCCACAGGAGCCAAAGAACAAAGACGGATGAAAATAGAGAAAGGCCAATAGAAGTGGCCCGCCCCACCCCCTCCCTCCCCAACCCGACCCCCGCCCAAAATAAATAAATAAATCTTAAAAAAAAAAAAAAAGAGGCCATTTATGAGGAGAAATAGTACAAGAGACCCAGAGCTTACTATGATTATTGTGAGCCAGCTCCTAGTAATATCCTGTGCTTAGTTTTCAAGAGGAGTAAAGGAAGAAGAGATCCACACCCTCTTAGATGGTGGCTTCCTGTCTTAAATCCAAGCATTTTAAGGGGAAGAAAGAATATTTAGAAATGAAATAGACTGAAACCCAGTGTAACTTTCAGGTACCATCATGGTTTCGAGACAGACCATTTGGGAGACTGCCATGCTCCAGTGTAGCTTCTAATATTATCTGTCCATAAGTTTCATCACCACTATATAGCAAAAGACTGTATTCCTGTTCATAAAAGCATAGAGCTACAGATTCGTCATATTCGTTTCTTTTCATCATGTTTTTCCTACTCTATCCAATCCTAGCTCTACTCTCTTATATAAGCTTTCAGAAGTACACAGGAAATGTGGTATCTTGTGAGAAAATCGAATATTGTTCCTTGGTTTGGAGGAAGGCTATACATACTCGAAATTGATTGTACAATAGTCTTTAATGTCTGTGTGATAGCTATATTAAACTCTTTTAAGAACCCTTAAGCACACTAATTTGTAGACTAGTGATCATTTTAGTCGAGGTAGGGGAGGGGAATTATGAACCAAACCTGTAAATCAGCTAATCGTTAAACCTACAAGACGCTAAGTCATAGAAAGGCAGTAGAGAGACAGGAAAACAGCCCACACGGGTTGTCTCACATATCCGTGGCATGGTCAGTTGAAAGTTGCTAGCTGTGCATTATCTGTGAGAGAATACTCTTGGGCCATGATTCTGAAAATTGAAGAAATGATTGCTTTTGAGCTGATCTGCTTTCTGATTCCCTTCTAGTTTTGAGTTGATTTCCTTCTAATTCACTAACATGGCTTGAGTTAAATCTGAGTCAGAAGTTCTGAGTTCTGCTTTCAATGTAATTGAACTTTTCTTTTCATTCTCTAGTTTGGTGAGGATTCATCAACCTCCAGTATGATGTCTGTGAACTTTGACATTCAAGCAAATCAGAGCGATATCAGTGATTTGGTCAAGTCTTCTCCTGTAGCCCATTCTGTTCTCTGGATATGGGGCAGGGACTCTAATGCATATAGGGTAAGTTAGTAGAGAATGATGGAGATTTCCCAAACAGAAAGGTTTCTTAAAGCAGCGGCCCTCAACCCCACTGATTAATATGTCCCCAGTCACTGTTTCACTTAGTTCAGCAAGCATTTGTTAAGCTTATATTAAATGGAAGGCATTCTGCTAGGTGATGGGTAAGTAAGACATAGGGTCTGTCTTGAGTTCTAGCCAGCCACTTGGGGCAGATAGACACCCTGATTGCAGTGTAAAGGTATGAGTAAAACTTCCAACCCTCAAAAGTTTCTAAACTTGACCGAAGTACATCCTTGTATATACTTCATGTATCTAATTAGCATTCTTTTAGTGCGCTCCCAACTGTATACCAGGCAGTTACTGTGAATATAGTAAACGGGTTTCTTTCTCTGCTGGAGCTCACATTGTAGCAGAAGATAAGAAAATAAACACGTAAATGAATATGTATTTCTAAGCTAGCTAAGAGATAATTGTATGTTCACCAATGGAAATATCAAGATATGAAGACAGAAATCTTGTTTTTGTTTTTTTCATTCACTATTAAATTTTCAGAAAGGTAACAGAATTAATATAGCCACTTATATTTAATTATATGAAATATAAACTCCCAGGTGTGAAAGCTTGAGGCTATAAGTTTAGTAAACCTCTGGTACAAATTATTTATATTTAGAAAAATGAAATTTTACAAATAAAATAAGAATTGTTAAACTTTGGCACTGGCATAGAAAAGGACTTAGTTAAGGGAAAAATAGTTCTCCGTGGCAGTTTTTTAAGTGTCTGTATGCTTCCAGGTACATGTCACAAACTCCATGTCAAACTGACTTAAAAGCAAATTCACTTGTATTATAGGAGATCCTAAGGTAGAGTACACTTTGGCTTTGGTGGCCCAGTAACCCATTTTTCCATGTTATAAAGCTTTTAAATCTGAGTCAGAAGTTCTGTCTCTTCAATGTAATTGAACTTTTCTTTTCATTCTCTAGTTTGGTGAGGATTCATCAACCTCCAGTATGATGTCTGTGAACTTTGACATTCAAGCAAATCAGAGCGATATCAGTGATTTGGTCAAGTCTTCTCCTGTAGCCCATTCTGTTCTCTGGATATGGGGCAGGGACTCTAATGCATATAGGGTAAGTTAGTAGAGAATGATGGAGATTTCCCAAACAGAAAGGTTTCTTAAAGCAGCGGCCCTCAACCCCACTGATTAATATGTCCCCAGTCACTGTTTCACTTAGTTCAGCAAGCATTTGTTAAGCTTATATTAAATGGAAGGCATTCTGCTAGGTGATGGGTAAGTAAGACATAGGGTCTGTCTTGAGTTCTAGCCAGCCACTTGGGGCAGATAGACACCCTGATTGCAGTGTAAAGGTATGAGTAAAACTTCCAACCCTCAAAAGTTTCTAAACTTGACCGAAGTACATCCTTGTATATACTTCATGTATCTAATTAGCATTCTTTTAGTGCGCTCCCAACTGTATACCAGGCAGTTACTGTGAATATAGTAAACGGGTTTCTTTCTCTGCTGGAGCTCACATTGTAGCAGAAGATAAGAAAATAAACACGTAAATGAATATGTATTTCTAAGCTAGCTAAGAGATAATTGTATGTTCACCAATGGAAATATCAAGATATGAAGACAGAAATCTTGTTTTTGTTTTTTTCATTCACTATTAAATTTTCAGAAAGGTAACAGAATTAATATAGCCACTTATATTTAATTATATGAAATATAAACTCCCAGGTGTGAAAGCTTGAGGCTATAAGTTTAGTAAACCTCTGGTACAAATTATTTATATTTAGAAAAATGAAATTTTACAAATAAAATAAGAATTGTTAAACTTTGGCACTGGCATAGAAAAGGACTTAGTTAAGGGAAAAATAGTTCTCCGTGGCAGTTTTTTAAGTGTCTGTATGCTTCCAGGTACATGTCACAAACTCCATGTCAAACTGACTTAAAAGCAAATTCACTTCGTATTATAGGAGATCCTAAGGTAGAGTACACTTTGGCTTTGGTGGCCCAGTAACCCATTTTTTTCCTTTTCTTTAATGTACCATCCACTAAAGCTATGTGGTATAAGAGACTAAACTGGCTTTTCTCTCCTGGAGGCCCTAAACAACCTCCAAACCTCTCCCTGGCACTTACTGGCTCAACTGAGTTCACCTGCCCAGCCCTGAGCCAGTCTATGGTAGAGCAGGTAGAATGGCTGACTTAGACCAACAATCTGAAGTGGAAAGAGGATTATAGAGCCTACCTCAGTGTCTGGATCTTAAAATACTGAATTGCTGTTCAGTTATCCTAGTACATTTATGTTATTTTAAAAGTTCACTTGGCATGTTGAAATAACGAATCTGAAGAAATTCATGAGAAACTTGCTTTCTTTGTTAGGACAAGCAGCATATTCTGTGGCCTAAAAGAGCTGATTGTGCAGAAAGCTATCCTAGAGTCCCCATTGGTGGGGAACTGCCAACGTATTTTCTGCCTCCGGAGAACAAAGGACTCAGGCAAGTGCCGATGGATATGGCAAAGCACTTGATTCTGCATGATTGTCATCCAGCAGTTCTTTGAGAGCACCAGCCTTGGACCTGAAAGGTTAAGTCTTTATCTTGAAGTCACCCAAACTTTGAAAATGTGAATTTTGTTCCTTTTTCTTGTGCCAGGATCCACGAACTCACCAGTGATGATTATGCTTCCGAAGAAGAGGCCCAAACCCCTGACTGTTCCATAAGTGACATCAGGAAAAGCCAGACTCTGTCCTACTTAGTCAAAGACTTAGAGGTCCGCATGGATCTGAAAGCCAAAATCCCAGATGACCATGCTCGAAAAGTAAGGCTCACATAGGTGGTGTCTACCGTTGTCCATTCTGGGTGATTTCCCACACCTTGTCGGTGGAGCAGAAACTTGATAGAAGGCAGTTGTTGAGCGTGAAGTTTATAAAACTGAAGGATTGGGTTGAAGAATTGGTCAAATAATTTAGAAGTCAGTCATGCTTTTGAAGGATGGGGCCAGGAAGACATAAAAGCAAATTCAACTGTATGCTTCCAGGTACATGTCACAAACTCCATGTCAAACTGACTTAAAAGCAAATTCACTTGATTATAGGAGATCCTAAGGTAGAGTACACTTTGGCTTTGGTGGCCCAGTAACCCATTTTTTTCCTTTTCTTTAATGTACCATCCACTAAAGCTATGTGGTATAAGAGACTAAACTGGCTTTTCTCTCCTGGAGGCCCTAAACAACCTCCAAACCTCTCCCTGGCACTTACTGGCTCAACTGAGTTCACCTGCCCAGCCCTGAGCCAGTCTATGGTAGAGCAGGTAGAATGGCTGACTTAGACCAACAATCTGAAGTGGAAAGAGGATTATAGAGCCTACCTCAGTGTCTGGATCTTAAAATACTGAATTGCTGTTCAGTTATCCTAGTACATTTATGTTATTTTAAAAGTTCACTTGGCATGTTGAAATAACGAATCTGAAGAAATTCATGAGAAACTTGCTTTCTTTGTTAGGACAAGCAGCATATTCTGTGGCCTAAAAGAGCTGATTGTGCAGAAAGCTATCCTAGAGTCCCCATTGGTGGGGAACTGCCAACGTATTTTCTGCCTCCGGAGAACAAAGGACTCAGGCAAGTGCCGATGGATATGGCAAAGCACTTGATTCTGCATGATTGTCATCCAGCAGTTCTTTGAGAGCACCAGCCTTGGACCTGAAAGGTTAAGTCTTTATCTTGAAGTCACCCAAACTTTGAAAATGTGAATTTTGTTCCTTTTTCTTGTGCCAGGATCCACGAACTCACCAGTGATGATTATGCTTCCGAAGAAGAGGCCCAAACCCCTGACTGTTCCATAAGTGACATCAGGAAAAGCCAGACTCTGTCCTACTTAGTCAAAGACTTAGAGGTCCGCATGGATCTGAAAGCCAAAATCCCAGATGACCATGCTCGAAAAGTAAGGCTCACATAGGTGGTGTCTACCGTTGTCCATTCTGGGTGATTTCCCACACCTTGTCGGTGGAGCAGAAACTTGATAGAAGGCAGTTGTTGAGCGTGAAGTTTATAAAACTGAAGGATTGGGTTGAAGAATTGGTCAAATAATTTAGAAGTCAGTCATGCTTTTGAAGGATGGCCAGGAGAGTGTTCCTCGTGGCTGATGTTTGCACAGACCTCCTAGGCGCTGTTCTCTAAGAGCACTTCAGACACGGGTGGCCCTGAGCTCTGTTCACCTCACGGAGGCCGTTGTGACCACTGCGGTTGAGCTTTGCATCCTCCAAGCCACCAGAAGTTTATAGAAACTGGGAGCTTGAGGAGTCTCTTTTCCTTGACTTATCAACCCTGCTTTGGACTCCCATGAGGTCCTTAGGAATTCATATGAATTTAATAACCACCTTGCAAACATTATAAATATGTTCTCTTAATTCTGTTTCCTTTAGTTCCTGTCAGCTATGTACAACTAGGAATCCTTTATTACTAAATATAAATCCAATATTAAACACCATTCCTTAGATACAAATGAAAAAAATTTCCTTTTTACAGAGTAAACAAACCATCACCACAACCTTTTTTAAATTTAATTTTAAAACTATGAGCAGTTACTACTTAACATTCAATGTTTACCGAGGCAAAAAACATGTTCCCAGTACAGTTTGGAGTTCTAGGGCTGCAAGATAAATGAACCATGATCCCTACCTTAGAGTAGCTCACTGTTAGATAAAAGCTGCAGGAATATAAAATAGATTGAGGATCTGGTGCCTTTCTAGCTAGGAAGAATAGCAGGTTTAATTGCATGCTTCGCTTTCTGAATAATTTCTCATTTGGTTCTGGACACTTAGGTTGACTTTAATGGTGAAATGATAGATCATCTTAATATGTTCCTTTTTCTTGTGCCAGGATCCTCGAACTCACCAGTGATGATTATGCTTCCGAAGAAGAGGCCCAAACCCCTGACTGTTCCATAAGTGACATCAGGAAAAGCCAGACTCTGTCCTACTTAGTCAAAGACTTAGAGGTCCGCATGGATCTGAAAGCCAAAATCCCAGATGACCATGCTCGAAAAGTAAGGCTCACATAGGTGGTGTCTACCGTTGTCCATTCTGGGTGATTTCCCACACCTTGTCGGTGGAGCAGAAACTTGATAGAAGGCAGTTGTTGAGCGTGAAGTTTATAAAACTGAAGGATTGGGTTGAAGAATTGGTCAAATAATTTAGAAGTCAGTCATGCTTTTGAAGGATGGCCAGGAGAGTGTTCCTCGTGGCTGATGTTTGCACAGACCTCCTAGGCGCTGTTCTCTAAGAGCACTTCAGACACGGGTGGCCCTGAGCTCTGTTCACCTCACGGAGGCCGTTGTGACCACTGCGGTTGAGCTTTGCATCCTCCAAGCCACCAGAAGTTTATAGAAACTGGGAGCTTGAGGAGTCTCTTTTCCTTGACTTATCAACCCTGCTTTGGACTCCCATGAGGTCCTTAGGAATTCATATGAATTTAATAACCACCTTGCAAACATTATAAATATGTTCTCTTAATTCTGTTTCCTTTAGTTCCTGTCAGCTATGTACAACTAGGAATCCTTTATTACTAAATATAAATCCAATATTAAACACCATTCCTTAGATACAAATGAAAAAAATTTCCTTTTTACAGAGTAAACAAACCATCACCACAACCTTTTTTAAATTTAATTTTAAAACTATGAGCAGTTACTACTTAACATTCAATGTTTACCGAGGCAAAAAACATGTTCCCAGTACAGTTTGGAGTTCTAGGGCTGCAAGATAAATGAACCATGATCCCTACCTTAGAGTAGCTCACTGTTAGATAAAAGCTGCAGGAATATAAAATAGATTGAGGATCTGGTGCCTTTCTAGCTAGGAAGAATAGCAGGTTTAATTGCATGCTTCGCTTTCTGAATAATTTCTCATTTGGTTCTGGACACTTAGGTTGACTTTAATGGTGAAATGATAGATCATCTTAATATGTGTGGGGTGTATATGTCTTTAATTGTTTTTTTTTTTTTTAGTTAAAGGAAATGAAGGTATACATGTGAGTAAGGTAACACTTGTTGGTATGTCAGTGACCTCATGTTAGACATATAAATTGTAAACATCTATTTGAATTAGCTGTTCCTGATGAGCTCAAGTCAAGATTGCTGTCTGTAGAAATTCTTTTCAGATGTCTTCCCTGTTACTTTCCATTGATTCAGTCTTTCTTTTGATGTTTGCAGATTTTGCTTTCCCGTATTAATAATTACACTATCCCAGAAGAAGAAATTGGGTCTTTCTTATTTCATGCTATTAACAAGGTGAGCTGCCTACATCAGACATCTGAAGTTTAAATGCTTGGTAATTGTAATTAAAAGTTACCGTGCATATGTTAAAAATCCTTTTTAGCACGAGTACTGTATTGTTGTACCAACTGGAGTACTTGGGGTTTTTCAGCCTAATACTCCCGTCTGGCTGATCCTCAATGAAGCTGGACTCTACTGGAGAGCAGTAGGAAACAGCACTTTTGCTATTGCCTGTCTTCAGAGGGCTTTGAATCTAGCTCCCCTTCAGTACCAAGACGTTCCTCTTGTCAACCTGGCCAACCTTTTGATTCACTATGGGCTTCACCTTGACGCCACTAAACTGCTCCTTCAAGCTCTGGCCATCAATAGCTCTGAGGTGAGGTTTTCTGTTCCTTTGTAGCAATATGTACTAAGTAGTGATAACTCAAATTCAGAGTGTACTTTGTATTTTTATAGAGAGGGCATTAAAGAAAATCTCATATTTTATTTTTCAGAGTAGAATTTGCATATTGTAAGAAGACTTTTGTCGTGTGTTTCTTGATTTTAAATGAATGAAGTTTATAAATCAGGCAGTTTTTGTTTTTAGAAACTTATATTTAAATAAGAATGACATAGCTGCTAAAACTACTGCTGCCTTCTTATGTTGGAAACATCTCCCTCTCACGTTATCGTGCTCATTACAGCATGCACACAGCTTAGTACTGTGCTGTTTTACAACTTGAATTTATAGGTATCATTATACCAGCCAACTCAGAGCACAGTGTAAAGGTTGTTTTGATAAGGGTAGTTTGGTGGTTTGCCACTCGTACCCTGAACCTCCCACATGCCGTCCACGGAGTTACATCACTGCTCTGAGGTTTATTACTTTATTTCATAGTTTCTAAAATGCCACTGATTTTTTTCTTTTTGTGTTTTAACATCTCTGAAATAAGGATGTATTTTACAATTGATGACATCTTAGATTTGATGAAATGCTGTTACAATAAGTATATCATTAAATTGCTTTTATACCTACTATCTAAATGTTTCTGACTTTTCTGCCCAAAGAAACTTTTAGAAGAAATATGCACAGAATGACTTAAGTTGATTTGAGCTGACCCCAGATTAATTTTTTTCAGTATTAGAAGGAAATGTCACCTGTTACAAGTACACAAATTTACGACTGGATTTTAAGTAAAAGTTTACAACCACTGTGTTTTATATACAACAGGCAAATTTGCCGGAGAAGTCCATCAAGTATGTATCAGATGTTTACTGTGTGTAGAGCAGGTGCTCTCTGTGGGATGTGACAGAGGGCACACCCGAATGGAAGGCTCACCACAGCTGTCTTTCCTTTGTCCTCCTCGCGGTTCACTGTTTTGAGCCATCAGCCAAAGCAATTAGGCATGTTCTTCTGAAGAGAAAAGAGATCCTTTAGTGATTAGTTGCCTTTACTAAACTGCTCCTTCAAGCTCTGGCCATCAATAGCTCTGAGGTGAGGTTTTCTGTTCCTTTGTAGCAATATGTACTAAGTAGTGATAACTCAAATTCAGAGTGTACTTTGTATTTTTATAGAGAGGGCATTAAAGAAAATCTCATATTTTATTTTTCAGAGTAGAATTTGCATATTGTAAGAAGACTTTTGTCGTGTGTTTCTTGATTTTAAATGAATGAAGTTTATAAATCAGGCAGTTTTTGTTTTTAGAAACTTATATTTAAATAAGAATGACATAGCTGCTAAAACTACTGCTGCCTTCTTATGTTGGAAACATCTCCCTCTCACGTTATCGTGCTCATTACAGCATGCACACAGCTTAGTACTGTGCTGTTTTACAACTTGAATTTATAGGTATCATTATACCAGCCAACTCAGAGCACAGTGTAAAGGTTGTTTTGATAAGGGTAGTTTGGTGGTTTGCCACTCGTACCCTGAACCTCCCACATGCCGTCCACGGAGTTACATCACTGCTCTGAGGTTTATTACTTTATTTCATAGTTTCTAAAATGCCACTGATTTTTTTCTTTTTGTGTTTTAACATCTCTGAAATAAGGATGTATTTTACAATTGATGACATCTTAGATTTGATGAAATGCTGTTACAATAAGTATATCATTAAATTGCTTTTATACCTACTATCTAAATGTTTCTGACTTTTCTGCCCAAAGAAACTTTTAGAAGAAATATGCACAGAATGACTTAAGTTGATTTGAGCTGACCCCAGATTAATTTTTTTCAGTATTAGAAGGAAATGTCACCTGTTACAAGTACACAAATTTACGACTGGATTTTAAGTAAAAGTTTACAACCACTGTGTTTTATATACAACAGGCAAATTTGCCGGAGAAGTCCATCAAGTATGTATCAGATGTTTACTGTGTGTAGAGCAGGTGCTCTCTGTGGGATGTGACAGAGGGCACACCCGAATGGAAGGCTCACCACAGCTGTCTTTCCTTTGTCCTCCTCGCGGTTCACTGTTTTGAGCCATCAGCCAAAGCAATTAGGCATGTTCTTCTGAAGAGAAAAGAGATCCTTTAGTGATTAGTTGCCTTTCTATATTTGAAAATTATACTACAATTTCAGCTAACTACTATGGTACTATAACAAGAGTAAAAAGCTAAATCAATGAATCAGGGTAGCTACACCCCAAATATACCTTCATCAGGTCCTACCCCCCAAATGTCAACATTTGAAAATATTTCCTTGTAAGTTTTCCCTCTACATAAACATTTTATATATTGTAACTTTAATGTACTGGGGATGTTTATATTCAAAATATGTATTACTACGTAGTTTTTATAGCCATCAATTTAAATGGTTATATAAGGAAAATTCTTTTTTTTTTTTTTTCATTTTAAACAAGAAGTTTATTTAAACAACAAGACGCTTGCCTTGAAGGGAAAACTATCTAAGATTCATTTCTTTTAGAGTAATTTATCCCTACTTAAAGACAGATTGCCCTACATGTAACAGCTACGTACAAAAAAGTTATAAAATTGTCCTTGGTTTTACAATGATAAATGAAAAACATTAAAATTCTCCAATCGAACAAGGTATGCAAGAATTTTTATGTTGTTCTTTTTTTTTTGTTAAATAGTGAGAGCAAAATAACTTACTGGAATATAAAGATAAGAGCTGATGAGCATGCCACTAATGGAGAAAAGGGGGTATTTTCACAGAATCAGTATTTTTCCCCATCCCATCTCCATTTGATGTCAATCAAAACATACCATTGGCCATTTAGTTAAAAAAAAAATGCAATATGCTTGTGCACATACACCAGTTACTTTATGTACAATAAAGGAATGGGGAAGGGGAAAATGAAAGAATAGAGAAACTATGCTGTAGTAGTCAGGATGTGGTGGAACCAAATTGCGGTTTTCTAATTGAGAATGTCTTCTTGGTCTGGAGGAAGAAAATTCTGGAGTAAAGTAGCAGATTCCCTTTTTAGTAGACACCTCCTGTCTGCACAAATTTACGACTGGATTTTAAGTAAAAGTTTACAACCACTGTGTTTTATATACAACAGGCAAATTTGCCGGAGAAGTCCATCAAGTATGTATCAGATGTTTACTGTGTGTAGAGCAGGTGCTCTCTGTGGGATGTGACAGAGGGCACACCCGAATGGAAGGCTCACCACAGCTGTCTTTCCTTTGTCCTCCTCGCGGTTCACTGTTTTGAGCCATCAGCCAAAGCAATTAGGCATGTTCTTCTGAAGAGAAAAGAGATCCTTTAGTGATTAGTTGCCTTTCTATATTTGAAAATTATACTACAATTTCAGCTAACTACTATGGTACTATAACAAGAGTAAAAAGCTAAATCAATGAATCAGGGTAGCTACACCCCAAATATACCTTCATCAGGTCCTACCCCCAACTGTCAACATTTGAAAATATTTCCTTGTAAGTTTTCCCTCTACATAAACATTTTATATATTGTAACTTTAATGTACTGGGGATGTTTATATTCAAAATATGTATTACTACGTAGTTTTTATAGCCATCAATTTAAATGGTTATATAAGGAAAATTCTTTTTTTTTTTTTTTTTTTTCATTTTAAACAAGAAGTTTATTTAAACAACAAGACGCTTGCCTTGAAGGGAAAACTATCTAAGATTCATTTCTTTTAGAGTAATTTATCCCTACTTAAAGACAGATTGCCCTACATGTAACAGCTACGTACAAAAAAGTTATAAAATTGTCCTTGGTTTTACAATGATAAATGAAAAACATTAAAATTCTCCAATCGAACAAGGTATGCAAGAATTTTTATGTTGTTCTTTTTTTTTTGTTAAATAGTGAGAGCAAAATAACTTACTGGAATATAAAGATAAGAGCTGATGAGCATGCCACTAATGGAGAAAAGGGGGTATTTTCACAGAATCAGTATTTTTCCCCATCCCATCTCCATTTGATGTCAATCAAAACATACCATTGGCCATTTAGTTAAAAAAAAAAATGCAATATGCTTGTGCACATACACCAGTTACTTTATGTACAATAAAGGAATGGGGAAGGGGAAAATGAAAGAATAGAGAAACTATGCTGTAGTAGTCAGGATGTGGTGGAACCAAATTGCGGTTTTCTAATTGAGAATGTCTTCTTGGTCTGGAGGAAGAAAATTCTGGAGTAAAGTAGCAGATTCCCTTTTTAGTAGACACCTCCTGTCTGCTGCTGGAATACATCAATTGTATCTTCATCTTCCATCTCCAACTGTGCAGGTGTGTCTGTTTCATTGATTGGCTGCCCGTCAAATCGGAATCTGATCTGCCTCATTGACAAACCCTGTCGTTCACAATAGGCTTTCATTAGTTTACTAAGTGGTGTATGCCTCTTAATCTTAAACTGCACCACAGAACCATCCTGCCCCGCCACCTTCAAATTAATATGATCGTTGTTCTCAGTCTTGACTCCTTCCTTGGGCTTTTCGTCCGCCATGGCGCGCGCCGGAGACTCCGCAGCTGCCGCTTCACAAAAGAGGTACCAGGTCCGCACGGAAAGAGCACACAAGCAGCACCAGGAGCGGCAGAAGAAGGAGGCGGCAGCGGTGGAGGAGGGAAAGGGCGCGCGCACGTCGTGCGCTCCCTCCCCCCACCAGGAAAATTCTTTTAAGAGAGATTGCTGGTAGCAGTGAAATTATGAAGTCAGTAAGAGACTAAAATTTTGATGACTTTGATATAGACTACTAAACAATTCAGAAAAAAGATTTGAGCCAATATATATTGCCATAATCAAGATCTATGAATATTCATTCTCTTGTATTATCACCAGATAATATAATTATCAGGCAGTTGAAATAATTTATGAAGCAGTTTACATGTAATAATCCATTTAACCCACACAATAACCCTGTGAGATAAGATTTACCTATTTGATAGAGAAAGAAAGCTAAAGTGATTTATGAAAATAAGATTCTAAAAGGATGAGCAAGAATTTTTATGTTGTTCTTTTGTTAAATAGTGAGAGGAAAATAACTTACTGGAATATAAAGATAAGAGCTGATGAGCATGCCACTAATGGAGAAAAGGGGGTATTTTCATAGAATCAGTATTTTGCCCCATCCCATCTCCATTTGATGTCAATCAAAACATACCATTGGCCATTTAGTTTTTTTAAAAAATGCAACATGCTTGTGCACATACACCAGTTACTTTACGTACAATAAAGGAATGGGGAAGGGGAAAATGAAAGAATAGAGAAACTATGCTGTAGTAGTCAGGATGTGGTGGAACCAAATTGCGGTTTTCTAATTGAGAATGTCTTCTTGGTCTGGAGGAAGAAAATTCTGGAGTAAAGTAGCAGATTCCCTTTTTAGTAGACACCTCCTGTCTGCTGCTGGAATACATCAATTGTATCTTCATCTTCCATCTCCAACTGTGCAGGTGTGTCTGTTTCATTGATTGGCTGCCCGTCAAATCGGAATCTGATCTGCCTCATTGACAAACCCTGTCGTTCACAATAGGCTTTCATTAGTTTACTAAGTGGTGTATGCCTCTTAATCTTAAACTGCACCACAGAACCATCCTGCCCCGCCACCTTCAAATTAATATGATCGTTGTTCTCAGTCTTGACTCCTTCCTTGGGCTTTTCGTCCGCCATGGCGCGCGCCGGAGACTCCGCAGCTGCCGCTTCACAAAAGAGGTACCAGGTCCGCACGGAAAGAGCACACAAGCAGCACCAGGAGCGGCAGAAGAAGGAGGCGGCAGCGGTGGAGGAGGGAAAGGGCGCGCGCACGTCGTGCGCTCCCTCCCCCCACCAGGAAAATTCTTTTAAGAGAGATTGCTGGTAGCAGTGAAATTATGAAGTCAGTAAGAGACTAAAATTTTGATGACTTTGATATAGACTACTAAACAATTCAGAAAAAAGATTTGAGCCAATATATATTGCCATAATCAAGATCTATGAATATTCATTCTCTTGTATTATCACCAGATAATATAATTATCAGGCAGTTGAAATAATTTATGAAGCAGTTTACATGTAATAATCCATTTAACCCACACAATAACCCTGTGAGATAAGATTTACCTATTTGATAGAGAAAGAAAGCTAAAGTGATTTATAGAAAGTCATAGAGCTTGAATTTGAACTCAGAGAGATGGGCACAGAGTTTACACTCTTTGAGTCAAGTCTTATTGCTTCTGTATTCCCATTTGTAAAACAAATTAACGTTGGGCTTCCCCAGGTGGTCCAGTGGGTGAGGACACCGCCTTGCAGTGCAAGGGGCGCCGGTTCGATCCCTGGCCTGGGAAGATCCCACGTGCCACGGAGTGGCTGGACCAATGTGTCCAATTACCCAGCCAGAGCTCTGGAGCGCATGCGCCCAGAGCCGGCACTCTGCAACGACAGACGCCACCGCGATGGGAGGCCCACAGGAGCCAAAGAACAAAGATGGATGACGATAGAGAAATGAAAGACCAATAGAAGTGGCCCGCCCGCTCCCCTCCCTCCCCAACCGGACCCCCGCCCAAAATAAATAAAATAATAAATCTTTAAAAAAAAAAAAAACAAATTAACGTTGTAACACACATTTCTTTATCTTATTGCAAAGATATTTTACTTTAATTGTATTTTTAAAGTAAAAGTTTATTTAGGCATTTTGTTAGAATTTTAAAAATTTTTATATGAAGGGACTTCCCTAGTGGTCCAATGGGTAGAGAGTCTACCTTGCAGTGCAAGGGGCACCGGTTCAATCCCTGGCCCGGGAAGATCCCACATACCTCGGAGCAGCTGGACCAGTGTGTCCAGTAATGAGCCGGCGCTCTGGAGCGCATGTGCCCAGAGCCAGTGCTCTGCAGTGAGGAGAGGCCACTGCAATGGGAGGCCCACATATCTGTTTATTAAAAGATAACATTAAGAGAATAAAAAGGCAAATGACAGACTGGAAAAAGATATTTGCAATAAATATTTCCAACAAGGATTTCATATCTAGTGTGTGTGTGTGTGTGTATAGAACTTCTTAAATCAAAAGGAAAAAAAAACCTTTTTTTTATGGGAAAAATCACAGCACTTCAGAAATAAGAGTATACAAATGGCCAATAAGTATGTGAAAAAATATTCAGTATTATAACCGATCAAGAAAGTGCAAATTAAACTCACAGTGAGATGCCACTTAAGCATCTCGCCATAACAGCTAAATTTAAAAAACTGGTGATACCAAGTCAGTGAATTCTCACACTTTCTTGTAGAAGTGTTAAGTCTGTAGGTCCATTTTGGGAAACTATGTGGTTATACCTTCTAAAACTAAATGCATGCCTATCTTAAGAACCACTACTAAATGTATATGGAAGGAAAGTGGGTACATATGTCTTTCAAAAGACATTTGCAACAGTGTTTGTTCCTTAGTAGCTTTATTTTGTTAGCTCAAAAATCACAAACAATCCAGTAACTGCCTATCAGTAGGAGAATGGATGAACAAACTATGGTATATTCACATGAGGAAACATGACACATCATTTAAAAAAAAAAAGTGAACCCCACCCCACCAAAAAATCTGGTGTTTTGAATCTTATAGATTGTGTTGAGCGAAAGAAGCTACAGAAGGCTACATATTATACACGGAAGAGAGTGTGCTGTTTGATTCTGTTTATGTAAAGTTCAAGAACAGGTAGTGCTAATCTGTGGTGGTAGACGTCACAGCATCACATCACTGGTCACCCCTGGGGCTGGGATGGGGTTGCCCAAGGGAACCTCTTGGGGTACTAGAAATGTTCTAAAAGTTTTATATCTTTAGATGAGTGGTGGTTACAGGAGTGTATACATATATAAAATTTCACTGAGTTGTACAGTAACACTGGTGTATATTACACACTTTATTTTTTATCTTAGTAAAAAGGTCAGAAAATTTATGTTAAACAGTTTAGAATTAGCTGATGCAAATCAAATGAACAGCTGGAGTAACTTTTATGGAGTAGCCTAACAAAACACATGTAAAGGTTTTGTAACTCTCAGAAAATATTAATTCATTAACATTTTGCTGATTTGTTTTTTTCTTTTTCAGCCCCTGACCTTTTTGAGCCTGGGGAATGCTTACCTGGCTCTGAAGAACATCAGTGGCGCCCTTGAAGCCTTTAGACAGGCTCTGCCCAGAGTGAACAGCCTGACATTCGCTGCACTTCAGAAATAAGAGTATACAAATGGCCAATAAGTATGTGAAAAAATATTCAGTATTATAACCGATCAAGAAAGTGCAAATTAAACTCACAGTGAGATGCCACTTAAGCATCTCGCCATAACAGCTAAATTTAAAAAACTGGTGATACCAAGTCAGTGAATTCTCACACTTTCTTGTAGAAGTGTTAAGTCTGTAGGTCCATTTTGGGAAACTATGTGGTTATACCTTCTAAAACTAAATGCATGCCTATCTTAAGAACCACTACTAAATGTATATGGAAGGAAAGTGGGTACATATGTCTTTCAAAAGACATTTGCAACAGTGTTTGTTCCTTAGTAGCTTTATTTTGTTAGCTCAAAAATCACAAACAATCCAGTAACTGCCTATCAGTAGGAGAATGGATGAACAAACTATGGTATATTCACATGAGGAAACATGACACATCATTTAAAAAAAAAAAGTGAACCCCACCCCACCAAAAAATCTGGTGTTTTGAATCTTATAGATTGTGTTGAGCGAAAGAAGCTACAGAAGGCTACATATTATACACGGAAGAGAGTGTGCTGTTTGATTCTGTTTATGTAAAGTTCAAGAACAGGTAGTGCTAATCTGTGGTGGTAGACGTCACAGCATCACATCACTGGTCACCCCTGGGGCTGGGATGGGGTTGCCCAAGGGAACCTCTTGGGGTACTAGAAATGTTCTAAAAGTTTTATATCTTTAGATGAGTGGTGGTTACAGGAGTGTATACATATATAAAATTTCACTGAGTTGTACAGTAACACTGGTGTATATTACACACTTTATTTTTTATCTTAGTAAAAAGGTCAGAAAATTTATGTTAAACAGTTTAGAATTAGCTGATGCAAATCAAATGAACAGCTGGAGTAACTTTTATGGAGTAGCCTAACAAAACACATGTAAAGGTTTTGTAACTCTCAGAAAATATTAATTCATTAACATTTTGCTGATTTGTTTTTTTCTTTTTCAGCCCCTGACCTTTTTGAGCCTGGGGAATGCTTACCTGGCTCTGAAGAACATCAGTGGCGCCCTTGAAGCCTTTAGACAGGCTTTGAAATTAACTACCAAGTGCCCAGAGTGTGAGAACAGCCTGAAGCTGATTCGCTGCATGCAGTTTTACCCTTTTCTGTACAACATCACCTCTTCTGTTTGCAGTGGTAAGCAGCCATTACATGCTAGAGAAGTAATGGGTTCATTTGGGATTCCCGTTTTGATCAACAGAACACAGAAAATTACTTTCTTAATTTTTCCAAGGATTTTACATAATCAGCATAATTTTAGGTACATAGGAAAGAAGTGAATTCATTACTTGCTATATAAATGCCTTGGAGTGTTCGACTTAGTTCTGTCCCAGAACCCTAGTTTTGAGCAAGCCTGATTAAAGTATATTCAGTTGGAATTGATTAGCTGTGAGGTTTCTTCCCTTTCCTCAAAAGCTCTGATGCTTGATAATAACCATTATTTATGGCAAAGGATGTTTTTTTCTGCCATGAATTCAAACTATGTCGTGAGATTTAAAGCATAGTTTCTCTCCTCATTCACTGAGATACAGCCCCTCTTCTTTGCAAGAAGGTGATGTGGACCTTTACTGCACCCTTAAAATAGTTGCCTGATGTGAAGTATCTGCTTTGCATTCTTCCAACCACCTCACATATTGACATACACACGTGCAGAAGTGTATCCACTTGGTCAGAAGTATTTGAGTTAGTATCTAAACTATTGCAAATTTATCAATTAGAACTCCATGATATTTTTTTCTTCAGTTTTTTTTTTTTTGAAGTATAGTTGATTTACAATGTTGTATTATTTCTTCTGTACAGCAAAGTGATTCAGTTATACATATGTATGTGTATGTACACATTCTTTTTTATGTTTCCCATTTATGGTTTATCGTAAGATACTGAATACAATAGTTCCATGATATATGATTCTTTGCTTAGTTAACCTTCACTGGGAAGAAAAAAGCGAGTATCTTGCTTTTGTAGAGCATACAGTAGGTGCTCTGTTAATGTTCAAATTAGATTCAGTATTTGACCAGAGGACTAGTCCAGCTCCTCTTCAGTTTTTTTGTTTTGTTGTTTTTTTTAAGTGACATGCACTTGATTAAATGGCTTGTCTAAAAGACATCAGTAATTACCAAATTTGGCATCCACACTGGTTTTCGTGATTCACTATACCAGACTGCGTTAAGATTTTAATGGAAGGCAGTAAGTCATTTTAAATATCAGAGCCCAATTTTTTAGTGGAGAAACAAAAAATCTTTCAGCAGCCTAACTCCATAGCTGAGCTGCAGCTCAGTGTTGAGCACCATCCGCACCACAGTAGAGTGTGTGTGTGTGACAGCTGGAGACCTAGCGCTGCTTTCACAGGCAGCACTAGTGCTGGCGTCATACAGAGTCACACCAGGGGCCTGGGTCGGCTGTTCCTGTGTTCTGTTTCCACTGAAGTAATTCGTGTGCTAATGTATAAAATGAAAATAAAATCTCATACACTTTTTGGGAGGATTAAATGAGGTGATTTTCACAGTAGGTGTTAGGTAAAACTAAGCCATTAGAGGTTCATGGTAGATACAGAATATGACTCAGAAGATTAAGAATCTCCTTACATAATACTAGAAAATATGTTGTGGTCTTTAAAATTGTGTAGATTACCCAAGGACTGCCTTATAAGCAAAGTTTCACTTTTTTCAATGGGCTGCTTATATTAATAGAATTTCCTATTTCCTTTACTTGCTCTCATCTCCCTCACCTCTCTTGATTCTTTTCTGCTACTGGGGAGAAGGGTTTTGTATGTATATAGTGATAACTTTGCTAAAAGCCTTTCCTTTAGCATTGATTTTACATGCTTTTGATTAGAATTTTCGTTTCTTTCTTTTTTCCTTCTTTTTTCTTTTTTTGGCCATGCTGAATGATGCATAGCACTTCTCCAACCAGGGATCCAACCCATATCCCCTGCAATGGAAGCCACCAGAAAAGTCCAGTATTTTAGTTTCTTGAAATTTGCTATTATTTTATGTCACTTATGTCAAGGAAATTCAGTTGTCTTGAGCTTTTTCCCCAGAACATAATCTCAACTAGTTCAGCAAACTATTAATTTGAAGAAGATCTTCCTCAAAATTGTAGTTTCTGATAGTCCAGTTTATTCCAAGAATAACCAGAGACTAGTCCAGCTCCTCTTCAGTTTTTTTGTTTTGTTGTTTTTTTTAAGTGACATGCACTTGATTAAATGGCTTGTCTAAAAGACATCAGTAATTACCAAATTTGGCATCCACACTGGTTTTCGTGATTCACTATACCAGACTGCGTTAAGATTTTAATGGAAGGCAGTAAGTCATTTTAAATATCAGAGCCCAATTTTTTAGTGGAGAAACAAAAAATCTTTCAGCAGCCTAACTCCATAGCTGAGCTGCAGCTCAGTGTTGAGCACCATCCGCACCACAGTAGAGTGTGTGTGTGTGACAGCTGGAGACCTAGCGCTGCTTTCACAGGCAGCACTAGTGCTGGCGTCATACAGAGTCACACCAGGGGCCTGGGTCGGCTGTTCCTGTGTTCTGTTTCCACTGAAGTAATTCGTGTGCTACTGTATAAAATGAAAATAAAATCTCATACACTTTTTGGGAGGATTAAATGAGGTGATTTTCACAGTAGGTGTTAGGTAAAACTAAGCCATTAGAGGTTCATGGTAGATACAGAATATGACTCAGAAGATTAAGAATCTCCTTACATAATACTAGAAAATATGTTGTGGTCTTTAAAATTGTGTAGATTACCCAAGGACTGACTTATAAGCAAAGTTTCACTTTTTTCAATGAGCTGCTTATATTAATAGAATTTCCTATTTCCTTTACTTGCTCTCATCTCCCTCACCTCTCTTGATTCTTTTCTGCTACTGGGGAGAAGGGTTTTGTATGTATATAGTGATAACTTTGCTAAAAGCCTTTCCTTTAGCATTGATTTTACATGCTTTTGATTAGAATTTTCGTTTCTTTCTTTTTTCCTTCTTTTTTCTTTTTTTGGCCATGCTGAATGATGCATAGCACTTCTCCAACCAGGGATCCAACCCATATCCCCTGCAATGGAAGCCACCAGAAAAGTCCAGTATTTTAGTTTCTTGAAATTTGCTATTATTTTATGTCACTTATGTCAAGGAAATTCAGTTGTCTTGAGCTTTTTCCCCAGAACATAATCTCAACTAGTTCAGCAAACTATTAATTTGAAGAAGATCTTCCTCAAAATTGTAGTTTCTGATAGTCCAGTTTATTCCAAGAATAATATTGGGCCCGATACAATAACAATAAAATAATTTGACTTGGGAAGAGGGAATACGGTTTTTATTCTTTCAGAGAGAGCTCATTTAATGATTTTTTTTAAATTTAAAAAAAAAAAGACCTTTTTATATTGTAATTGATTGGTTTAGGAAAGTATCCAAAATCTGCTAACTCCTAAAAAAAAATACTTACCCCAATGGAAATGTATATGTTAAAGCATTTCCTAGGTTTAAAAACTCATTGATAATACTGAACTAATTTCGATACTAAGTTTGATAGCGTTTTTTAAAATTTTTTGACAGTGTTTTTGTATTACTTGTTTCCACAATAATCCTATTTATTGATGGTTGCTTTGCCAAAGTACAACTTTGAAAAGCTGAAATTTGGAAGAAACAAACACCTCTAATTAAAATTACAAACTTCTTATATTTTAAAGCCTAACGGTTGCATTTATTCACTCCAGTTATTTCTGAGCTTTACTAAATCGTTGATGAAAAAGAAGACAATATCTCTGAGTAATGATTAGCACTTCTTTACCTTCAAATGATTCTGTCTGCCCTTTTTCATTTTTGCAATATTGAAAGAATCTTCATAATTTATCTTGTTTGACATATTTTCTTTTTAAAGTTTTTATTACAACTATGCAAAGGTTTCTAGAGAGAGCAAGACTTATGATTTTGTTTCCATATAATAATCAAGGAATTCATATTGTAATTGGGTTTTTTGGGGACAAGCTTGGGTTTTTTGAATTTAAGATGCCCTTGTTCACCTTTGCCAAACCTATAAAATTCTATTATGAAAGAAAGTCTGTTTGAAAAACTGTCAATCGAGAAACTTTTCAGGAAGCTTTTCAGGACCAAAAGTAGTTAAGTACTCTTGAAAAACATTTTTTTTTTTAAAGATTTATTTATTTATTTATTTTGGGCAGGAGTCGGGTTGGGGAGGGAGGGGAGCGGGCAGGCCACTTCTATTGGTCTTGCATTTCTCTATTTTCATCCATCTTTGTTCTTTGGCTCCCGTGGGCCTCCCATCGCGGTGGCGTCTGTCGCTGCAGAGCATCGGCTTTGGGCGCATGCGCTCCAGAGCTCCGGCTCGGTAATTGGACACATGGGTCCAGCCGCTCCGCGGCACGTGGGATCTTCCCAGGCCAGGGATCGAACTGGCGCCCCTTGCAGTGCAAGGCGGTGTCCTTACCCACTGGACCACCAGGGGAAGCCCTTGAAAAACATTTTTAAAGCTATCTTTCTGACCACTGTTACTAATTTTCCACAAGTTATTTTCTTTAAAGGTCCATGTTAAGGCTTCCCCTGGTGGTCCAGTGGGTAAGGACACCGCCTTGCACTGCAAGGGACGCCGGTTCGAGCCCTGGCCTGGGAAATCCCACGTGCCGCGGAGCTGCTGGACTGATGTGTCCAACTACCGAGCTGGAGCTCTGGAGCGCATGCGCCCAGAGCCGGCACTCTGCGACAACAGAGGCCACTTTCTAAATTGAAGAAACAAACACCTCTAATTAAAATTACAAACTTCTTATATTTTAAAGCCTAAGGGTTGATTTCACTCCAGTTATTTCTGAGCTTTACTAAATCGTTGATGAAAGAGAAGCCAATATCTCTGAGTAATGATTAGCACTTCTTTACCTTCAAATGATTCTGTCTGCCCTTTTTCATTTTTGCAATATTGAAAGAATCTTCATAATTTATCTTGTTTGACATATTTTCTTTTTAAAGTTTTTATTACAACTATGCAGAGGTTTCTAGAGAGAGCAAGACTTATGATTTTGTTTCCATATAATAATCAAGGAATTCATATTGTAATTGGGTTTTTTGGGGACAAGCTTGGGTTTTTTGAATTTAAGATGCCCTTGTTCACCTTTGCCAAACCTATAAAATTCTATTATGAAAGAAAGTCTGTTTGAAAAGCTGTCAATCGAGAAACTTTTCAGGAAGCTTTTCAGGACCAAAAGTAGTTAAGTACTCTTGAAAAACATTTTTTTTTTTAAAGATTTATTTATTTATTTATTTTGGGCAGGAGTCGGGTTGGGGAGGGAGGGGAGCGGGCAGGCCACTTCTATTGGTCTTGCATTTCTCTATTTTCATCCATCTTTGTTCTTTGGCTCCCGTGGGCCTCCCATCGCGGTGGCGTCTGTCGCTGCAGAGCGTCGGCTTTGGGCGCATGCGCTCTAGAGCTCCGGCTCGGTAATTGGACACATGGGTCCAGCCACTCCGCGGCACGTGGGATCTTCCCAGGCCAGGGATCGAACTGGCGCCCCTTGCAGTGCAAGGCGGTGTCCTTACCCACTGGACCACCAGGGGAAGCCCTTGAAAAACATTTTTAAAGCTATCTTTCTGACCACTGTTACTAATTTTCCACAAGTTATTTTCTTTAAAGGTCCATGTTAGGGCTTCCCCTGGTGGTCCAGTGGGTAAGGACACCGCCTTGCACTGCAAGGGGCGCCGGTTCGAGCCCTGGCCTGGGAAATCCCACGTGCCGTGGAGCTGCTGGACTGATGTGTCCAACTACCGAGCTGGAGCTCTGGAGCGCATGCGCCCAGAGCCGGCACTCTGCGACAACAGAGGCCACCGTGATGGGAGGCCCACAGGAGCCAAAGAACGAAGACGAATGAAAATAGAGAAATGAAAGACCAATAGAAGTGGCCCGCCCACTCCCCTCCCTCCCCAACCCGACCCCCGCCCAAAGTAAAATAAATAAAATCTTTAAAAAAAAAAAAAAATAGATCCATGTTAGATGCTGTTTTTATCAGCAAGTGTAATATAGTGTATAATATCTTGGGTAGTATGAACTAAATGGTAAAATTATCGGCAAGTATTTTACTGCTTTTCATATATAATCATGGACATTTTTCACACAGACTTTCAGTGTATATTTTTTTGAAATAGGTGTGCAGGTAATGTATTTAGCTTTGAATACTGATTCATTCTGCTTAAGAGGACATTATTATTATGCTTACGTAGTTTTCCTACTTGGAAAGACTTAGCTATAAATGTGACACTTAGTGCAGAATAATTTATCTGACAGTTTTTCCAAACTTTGATTAATAGGAAATCATCTTATTTGCTGCCATTTGTTAGTTGCGTGTATTCTTATAACAGCTGCTTGTCATCATCATCGGCTCTTTCTCCTTTGAATAGTATTTAGGAAATCCTTTTCTTTTATAGGTATTTTTGTATCAGTATTACAGTTTCAAGGATTATGGGAAGGAAAACATAGTAGATTGGTTTTTAATTGCCCACTCTCAAGTTGACTGAAAGAGAAGCTAAATAGCTTCCAGTTTTGATTAAACAATTTATTTTACCAGTTTTGAAATACATGCTTTTTCCCTACATTTATTGATTTGTTATAGTTTAACTTAACTAAAACTGAATTGGCCACTTTAACAAACTCTTTTTCAATAACAACATAGTTAACCTTTTTAGTAAGTAAAAATGGAATATGCTAAAGAAATTTATCATGTTTTTGAATATAAATAAAGTCTCTTGAGTGTTCAACAATAAAAAAGGACTTTTTAAAAATTGAAAATAGCATTGTGTCACAGAAAGTGAAATTTCATGAAGCATCATGAATATCTTCTCTAATGATGAAAAATGGAAAATGATTTTAGTAGCACTATAAGCAAAATGTGAATATTGAACACATAATATTTACGATAGTGGATTTTCCACTCATTTGCTACTCCCAACAATTTTCTAAATAAACTTTCACTCTTCAACTTCACTGATTTGAAAATTAAAAAGTTACATCGAACAAAGATGCTTTCTGCTTCTTAAGCAATTCACATTTTTCTATTATTACATCTCTGACATGCATAATTTTACTTTTAGTATTCATCATTCAGGATTGTTCTTATGCTAGAAAACATAAGACCAATGGTAGGTTATATTTATTAGACTTCATTACATGCTTATAAGTATGCCACTAAAAGTGACATCATTATTACCAGAATATAATATAAACATCAACCCCCACATTTCTGAATGTTGGTCTTAATTTACTGAGACACATGCCTACTTAAAATTATTAGCCCAGATCTTCAGAAATATGAATAAATATTATACAGAACTCAGACTTTAGTAGCTGGGTATGCTTAGAATTTTATATATGTTTCTCTATAATACGTATTTGAAAGCTTGTACCACTATAGAAAAAAAATAACAGTTTTTCCAAACTTTGATTAATAGGAAATCATCTTATTTGCTGCCATTTGTTAGTTGTGTATTCTTATAACAGCTGCTTGTCATCATCATCGGCTCTTTCTCCTTTGAATAGTATTTAGGAAATCCTTTTCTTTTATAGGTATTTTTGTATCAGTATTACAGTTTCAAGGATTATGGGAAGGAAAACATAGTAGATTGGTTTTTAATTGCCCACTCTCAAGTTGACTGAAAGAGAAGCTAAATAGCTTCCAGTTTTGATTAAACAATTTATTTTACCAGTTTTGAAATACATGCTTTTTCCCTACATTTATTGATTTGTTATAGTTTAACTTAACTAAAACTGAATTGGCCACTTTAACAAACTCTTTTTCAATAACAACATAGTTAACCTTTTTAGTAAGTAAAAATGGAATATGCTAAAGAAATTTATCATGTTTTTGAATATAAATAAAGTCTCTTGAGTGTTCAACAATAAAAAAGGACTTTTTAAAAATTGAAAATAGCATTGTGTCACAGAAAGTGAAATTTCATGAAGCATCATGAATATCTTCTCTAATGATGAAAAATGGAAAATGATTTTAGTAACACTATAAGCAAAATGTGAATATTGAACACATAATATTTACGATAGTGGATTTTCCACTCATTTGCTACTCCCAACAATTTTCTAAATAAACTTTCACTCTTCAACTTCACTGATTTGAAAATTAAAAAGTTACATCGAACAAAGATGCTTTCTGCTTCTTAAGCAATTCACATTTTTCTATTATTACATCTCTGACATGCATAATTTTACTTTTAGTATTCATCATTCAGGATTGTTCTTATGCTAGAAAACATAAGACCAATGGTAGGTTATATTTATTAGACTTCATTACATGCTTATAAGTATGCCACTAAAAGTGACATCATTATTACCAGAATATAATATAAACATCAACCCCCACATTTCTGAATGTTGGTCTTAATTTACTGAGACACATGCCTACTTAAAATTATTAGCCCAGATCTTCAGAAATATGAATAAATATTATACAGAACTCAGACTTTAGTAGCTGGGTATGCTTAGAATTTTATATATGTTTCTCTATAATACGTATTTGAAAGCTTGTACCACTATAGAAAAAAAAATAACATTTCTAAATCATGTACATGATCTTTTTTTAAAAGATTTTTATTGTTTTATGTAGATCATTTTAAAAGGCTGTATTGAATTTGTTGCACTATTGCTTCTGTTCTGTGTTTTGGCTTTTGGCAATGAGGCATGTGAGATCTCAGCTGCCCGACCAGGGCCCCAAACCCCCTGCCTTGGAAGACAAGGTCTTAACCCCTGGACTGTCAGGGAAGTCCCTGCATGAGCTTTAACATCTGTTCCAGTGTGCGGAAGAATTCTTCTGTGTTGCCTTAATTTATTTATTTATTCATTTATTTATTGATTCATTTATTTATTTATTTTGGTGGGGGTGGGGTGGGGAGGGAGGGTAGCAGGTGGGCCACTTCTATTGGTCTTTCATTTGTCCATTTTCATACATCTTTGTTCTTTGGCCCGCGTGGGCCTCCCATCGCAGTGGCCTCTGTTGTCGCAGAGCACCGGCCCTGGGCGCATGCGCTCCAGAGCTCCGGCTCGTTAATTGGACATATGGGTCCAGCCGCTCAGCGGCACATGGGATCTTCCCAGGCCCGGGATCGAACTGCAAGGCGGTGTCCTTACCCACTGGACCACCAGGGAAGCCCTATGTGTTGCCTTAATTTTTAACGTCTCTTACCATTTGCCTAAATCTTATCTCCTTTTATAACTTGTTTCATTGTCTGATCGTTTTAGCCTGTGTCCTTCTACCTAAGTTTCTTAGCTTTGTAACTTTCAGCTTCAAGCAATCTTACATGGGATTCAGAATTTGGAGAAAAAGAAATCCTGTGGTTTGCTGCCCTCCTGTGGACTCTCTGAGATATGCTACCTGCAATTAAGAACTTTCACTTTGTCACATTCTTTTTTTTTTTTTTTAAAGATTTATTTATTTATTTATTTTGGGCGGGGATCGAGTTGGGGAGGGAGGGGAGCGGGCGAACTACTTCTGTTGGCCTTTCATTTCTCTATTTTCATCCGTCTTTGTTCTTTGGCTCCCGTGGGCCTCCCATCGCGGTGGCGTCTATCGCTGCAGAGCGCCAGCTCTGGGCGCATGCGCTCCAGAGCTCCAGCTCGGTAATTGGACACATGGGTCCAGCCACTCCGCGGCACGTGGGATCTTCCCAGACCAGGGCTGGAACCGGTGCCCTTTGCAGTGCAAGGCGGTGTCCTTACCCACTGGACCACCAGGGGAAGCCCAACTTTCACTTTGTCACATTCTTGATGAGAATTAGTGAGGATATGTGCTCTAAATAAGAAAGAACGACACAGTCTGAAACACATAATTTTTAATGTGATGTGTCTAATTTTTCGTTATTTCTTTACCTAAAGGGCTTTAAGTATTTGCTCAACAAACAGACCTTTGTATCTGTGTGATGGTGTGAGGGGGGATAAGAAAGGCCCCTTATTATGGGTCGAGAAGTGAAGGCAATGCTTTGCTCGAATCACAGAGTCCGTCACTGGCGGCACAGAGACTGAAATCTGGATCCTCTGCCCGCCAGGGCCTCACGCGTAATACTTCATTCCCAAGTCATAAGCTAGTCCACTTCCAAGACTGGAAGAATCCATTTTTCTAGATTTTTGAGTCATTTTATGAAAGTAGTATAATCACTGCCCCTCAAAAGAGATACCTACATCCTACATAAAACATGGATCTGAGCTAGATTGTGAGGGACAGTCATAATGAACCGTAAAAGCACACCTAAAATGGTCCCTTTCAGTTTAACATGTCACTTTGATCTCTTCTGAATTTTGCATCATTCGATTGCTGTATACCCTTGCGTTTCACACAGAAGATCTGGTATCCGTACATGTACTGTGCTGTTTAAGGAGATAGTACACTCTGAGGGAGGAACAGGCCTAGGGAGAAAAACAAGTTTGGTTTTAAGCACGTTAAGTTTCAGTTGCCTACTGAATGTTTCAGTAATGGCGTTGGGAAGGCAATTGGATGTGTGAGTGTCATTGTGGTCAAGGAAGAGCCCCAGGCTAGAGGTGAACATTCGTGAGCTGTGAACCTATGGGTGATTTTAAAGTCACATAATTGGATAAAGTTACCTCAGTAATTAGTATAAAAAGGAGAGTACATCGATGATTAATTACTAGGCATTCCAGCCAACATTTAGCGGTCAGGAAGAGGGGGAACAGTCCAGAAGTAGCCTGGAAGATAAGAAAACCAGGCAAGAATTCTATTCCATAAGCCAAGTGAAGAAAGTATTTCAGGGAGTGGTGAATTATATTAATATCATCATTCTTATGCTACGTGGGTATATCCTAGGAGCTTGAGATGGTTGAGGACAGAATAAAGAACTGGATTTTGGAACACAGAGGTCATTGGAAGTCTTATTAAAGCTTGTATTAAATGGCTTATGAAGATGAGGAAGAAGAGATGGCTAGCAACCCTTTCAAGGAATTTTGCTGTAGTGGGGAGCAGAAAAATGGGATGGTAGCTGAGGGGGATGTGAGGTTGAAGATATTGGTGTTTAGTTTTATCGTTCTAAAAATAAGAGCTATTACATTGTGTTCCTATAGGAATGATCCAGCAAAGAGGAAGAAATTGAAGATGCAGAAGAAGTTGTAAAAGCGAAACTTGAATAAACAGAAGGGGACAGGATCACACTTCTATGCACAAATGTAGCATAAAGGTAGTCCCCAGACAGGAGAAGATACAGTATATAGGTGGAGATGTCAAGGTGGTGAGACTTTTGATTACTTCTCAGTGAAATAAGAGGCCAGTTGTCAGATGAGAGTGAAGAGGGACAGGAAGTTGGACACGCAGTGAGTGAGGAAAGGCTGAAAATAATGGACTGCAAATGTGAATTGACTAGAGAGGTTTCTGATTTTGATAACTGGGTAAATGCCAATGTGATTAATATGAGGAATCTGGAAAAGAAATTATCACAATAGAGAGATAGTACACTGACTGAGGGAGGAACAGGCCTAGGGAGAAAAACAAGTTTGGTTTTAAGCACGTTAAGTTTCAGTTGCCTACTGAATGTTTCAGTAATGGCGTTGGGAAGGCAATTGGATGTGTGAGTGTCATTGTGGTCAAGGAAGAGCCCCAGGCTAGAGGTGAACATTCGTGAGCTGTGAACCTATGGGTGATTTTAAAGTCACATAATTGGATAAAGTTACCTCAGTAATTAGTATAAAAAGGAGAGTACATCGATGATTAATTACTAGGCATTCCAGCCAACATTTAGCGGTCAGGAAGAGGGGGAACAGTCCAGAAGTAGCCTGGAAGATAAGAAAACCAGGCAAGAATTCTATTCCATAAGCCAAGTGAAGAAAGTATTTCAGGGAGTGGTGAATTATATTAATATCATCATTCTTATGCTACGTGGGTATATCCTAGGAGCTTGAGATGGTTGAGGACAGAATAAAGAACTGGATTTTGGAACACAGAGGTCATTGGAAGTCTTATTAAAGCTTGTATTAAATGGCTTATGAAGATGAGGAAGAAGAGATGGCTAGCAACCCTTTCAAGGAATTTTGCTGTAGTGGGGAGCAGAAAAATGGGATGGTAGCTGAGGGGGATGTGAGGTTGAAGATATTGGTGTTTAGTTTTATCATTCTAAAAATAAGAGCTATTACATTGTGTTCCTATAGGAATGATCCAGCAAAGAGGAAGAAATTGAAGATGCAGAAGAAGTTGTAAAAGCGAAACTTGAATAAACAGAAGGGGACAGGATCACACTTCTATGCACAAATGTAGCATAAAGGTAGTCCCCAGACAGGAGAAGATACAGTATATAGGTGGAGATGTCAAGGTGGTGAGACTTTTGATTACTTCTCAGTGAAATAAGAGGCCAGTTGTCAGATGAGAGTGAAGAGGGACAGGAAGTTGGACACGCAGTGAGTGAGGAAAGGCTGAAAATAATGGACTGCAAATGTGAATTGACTAGAGAGGTTTCTGATTTTGATAACTGGGTAAATGCCAATGTGATTAATATGAGGAATCTGGAAAAGAAATTATCCACACATTGATGTAGCGCTGGAAAATAAGTTCAGTGATAGACATGTTCATTCAGAGATGCCGCCATTTCCCTCAGAAGGTGCAGGGTGAGAAGAAAAGTCCAAGAATAGAATCTTAGAAAGTGCTCACTTTATAAGGAGCAGAGCCAAGGGAAGAGTGCGTAAAGAGAGAGACAGGGAGCGTCAAGAGGGAGAACAGAGGGTTTGAGAAGAAAAAAGAAATCAACAGTGTATTCTGTATTGCTTCCTAAAATATGGTACAGATACAGTTTTTTAGGTGGTACTCAGTAATTTTAGTATTTTTCTAACTTTAGTATTGTGGCTTTAGAAGAAACATATAACCAACACATCAAACCTGTGATTCCTAAAAAGTGGTACTGATTTTCCATTAACATAAATTACTGTAAGATTAAACCCTGAGTCCATTTAAAGAAAACCATTGCATAAATGAAGGTACTGGTACCTGTGGAAAAGTCAAAACAGCAGTGGGTGAGTGAGTAGTGTCGGACGCTCTTAGTTTAACAGTTTAGAAAATCATTTGGGGACTTCATTTTATTAAATGTATTTTCTGTACAATAGGGAAATATCTATAGTAAAGAATAAATCTTAGGATAATAGAAATATGAGGGCTTCCCCTGGTGGTCCAGTGGGTAAGGACACCGCCTTGCAGTGCAGGGGGCGCCGGTTCGATCCCTGGCCTGGGAAGATCCCACGTGCCGCGGAGCGGCTGGACTGATGTGTCCAATTGCCAAGCCGGAGCTCTGGGGCGCATGCGCCCAGAGCTGGTGCTGTGCGATGACAGAGGCCACCACGATGGGAGGCCCACAGGAGCCAAAGAACAAAGACGGATGAAAATAGATAAATGAAAGACCAATAGAAGTGGCCCGCGTCTCCCTCCCTCCCCACCCCACTCCCCAGAAGATAAATAAATAAATGTTAAAAAAAAATAAAATAAAATAAATATGAAAGTGAGCACTGTGCATACACTTGGATTAATTCAGAGTTACCGGCATAGATTCCAAACTGTGTAACTGGTGTTTCGTCCTGTCAGCTGTGTAACTAAAATAACTGTAAAGCAAATAGTTAATGATACCAAGAATCATTCTTTAGATAATATATAAATAGGACACAAATAAGGAGGACTTTTTAAAAATTCATTTGTTATAGAAACATGAAAAAATAAGTAAGTGAAGAAACAGAAACATTTGGCAGGTTAGTAAAAAAGTAAGGCATCTATCAGGAGGGTATTCTAAGCCCCAGTGTGTAATAAACGCAGAGAAAGTGGTTTTATTCTCTGTCTCTGGGATTATTGGAACTGAGTCATTGTAACTTGGCTGCATTGCTGCAGGAGACAAGGGCAGCAGCTAAGTGGTCACTCTGTAGACCCGTCGGTATCTCTTCTAGAAGTCAGCTAGGACGGGTTAGCGCTTCAGTTTGTCACTCAGTTATGGAATGCTTTTTTGTTCTTTACCTTAAAAATAAGTTGCAAATTTATTAATACAATCTGAGTTAATACTTCAGGTGTGCAGATGGTCTTTGGCAATGTTAGGGTGACTTATCTTGATTGTCCAAAAAGAAGTGAGTTATATTTTTGAGTTTAGAGATTAAGTTTAAATCATGGTTCTTCTTCCTTCCTGCTCTGCAAAGGAAGCAGAAGGCATCGCTGATACTGCAGGTAGAGTTGAAAGTTATACTGAGACATCTTCCTTTGTGTATAGGCTCCATTCTGCATCAGAAGCTTTTTCCAGCACTCACAGAACTGAGCTCACAGTGACTGTACACACCAGCAAGAAAAATGGATGACCTAGATGGGGTCTTTTTTTATCCAGCACTCACTGATTATTGAGCAGCATAGTTTTACTATGGTTTGTCACTGCAGCTGCACAGTCTCCTCATAGGAACTGAAGGGGCTGACATCTAGTTATAAATATTCTGTGGAAGTATATTAGGCAAGTTCATGGGATGTTCTCTTTCTTTTTACACCTTCAGCTTGCGTTCATGGTTGCAGATGTTTGGGGAGATATTTCAGTTTGTGATGCCGGGCTTTGCTATCTCATATAACAAGTGTCTACATGACTCTTCCCCATTCAAAAAATTGTTCTAAAAAAAAATTATTCTAACTGGCAGAACTCTCTCTCTCTTTTTCCTTCTCTCTCTCTCTCTCACGTATACTATAAATCCATGCTAAAGTAGGCTCTTTTTTTTTTTAAGTGACCTATATCTGAGAAATTCTATGTGAACCAACTAGTTGAAATGAATTACCACTTTCAGAGTTTTTGTTTAAAATAGGGAGCACTAAGTATTTACAAATGTAGTTGCTGAATGACTTTTTTTAACTAAGTTCCATGGATGGATGAGAATAAAGCAGGTGAGCCTGATGATCACTAGACAAGAGCACTGGTAGGATTTAAAATAGACATGACTGAGGAGACCTGGAGTGTGCAAGTAGGCTGTCATGGATATGCTGGGTTTTTTCTTTCTTTCTTTCTATGCTCTTTTTTTTTCTTTCTTTGTTGCTTATTATCTGTAGTTGAATGTATTTCATACTAAACTGTTGTGCTCTGTTACTTTTTCTTAAACCATCCAAGTTTATTTAATCACAATCTTTAAAATACAGGAGAAATTTGAATTGGATTTCTTAGCTGTTGAAAATAGCTCAGCTTTGGATTTTTCTTCTCATTTAGTTGATTTTTTTACCAACGAATCCAAATTCACCATTCAAAATTTGCCACTCTCAAAGCAGTTTAAATTGCTCTACCTATCAGGCGTGACTTAATAACCCAGTCAGATCACAGATAACCAGTCATGACTATTTGAAAAAAAAGCATATCCCATTTCAGGAGAAAGCGTAGTAGCAGCTGATAGGGTTTGTGGTGTTGACAAGCCTTCTCATTCTTGGTACATCTGTATACACCTTACTGTTTTCCTTGATGATATGAAATTCAGCTGTAAGAAAAGCTAACATGAACAAATTGAGCAATTCACCATCTCTCTCGCTGTACACTGTCTAAAAACCGTAAATGTTAAAAACTAGGAGAGAGCAGGGTCCTGGAAACCATGTTATTATGTGCAAAGTGGTCACTGGGGTGAATGCCTCCCAGCCACTTCCATTTGGTGAAAAAAGCAAAAGGAAACTGTAGTTTATTTCTCTGTACTTTTCACTTGACTTAATGCATTGGCCAGATGGAAGCACCAAGGGCTTCCGGTTGTAGGTCCTTCTCCCATTATGCTTACCTCTGAGGCCCCATTTGTATTCTGAGAAAGAGGACCAGGGTTAAGATCTGTTGAGTTTTCTGCTAGATTTTTTCCCCTTGATATCAGCAGGTGACTAATCACTTTCAGCATGAGAAAAGATAGGTAAACATAAACCCCTTAGGTTGTGAGTAGCTAGGAAACCTAAGGCCTCCCTTGTCCCCTCATCCCCACCCTTTAAGAACGGAATGAAACCGACTCATCACAGGAATACGTGGCTGACTCAAATAGAGGTGCTTAATTTAAGCTCACTGACAACATAGAGACTAGCATCATTCTGTCTTTTGCAGCGTCAGTGGAAATTGTATCAAGCCATGACATAGGATGATGCTATTGTGGATAGCCTGTTTTCCTTACCACATACACCCTGCTTTCCTGGTTCTTTATGTTGTCTTGTCTTCAGTAGTTTTCCCCCATAACCCTCTCTCTCTCTGGCCCCCTCTGCACAAAACCTCTTATCTGGCGTGTCCTTCAAGGTTCACATCTGCTGTTTGCCTTATCTGACCCCGTAATTAGAAGTAATGCATGACCAGTCATTCTGCCAGTGTCTGTCCTTCACTTCTTGTAACTTGCCATTACGGTCAAAAAAATTTGCCACTCTCAAAGCAGTTTAAATTGCTCTACCTATCAGGCGTGACTTAATAACCCAGTCAGATCACAGATAACCAGTCATGACTATTTGAAAAAAAAGCATATCCCATTTCAGGAGAAAGCGTAGTAGCAGCTGATAGGGTTTGTGGTGTTGACAAGCCTTCTCATTCTTGGTACATCTGTATACACCTTACTGTTTTCCTTGATGATATGAAATTCAGCTGTAAGAAAAGCTAACATGAACAAATTGAGCAATTCACCATCTCTCTCGCTGTACACTGTCTAAAAACCGTAAATGTTAAAAACTAGGAGAGAGCAGGGTCCTGGAAACCATGTTATTATGTGCAAAGTGGTCACTGGGGTGAATGCCTCCCAGCCACTTCCATTTGGTGAAAAAAGCAAAAGGAAACTGTAGTTTATTTCTCTGTACTTTTCACTTGACTTAATGCATTGGCCAGATGGAAGCACCAAGGGCTTCCGGTTGTAGGTCCTTCTCCCATTATGCTTACCTCTGAGGCCCCATTTGTATTCTGAGAAAGAGGACCAGGGTTAAGATCTGTTGAGTCTTCTGCTAGTTTTTTTCCCTTGATATCAGCAGGTGACTAATCACTTTCAGCATGAGAAAAGATAGGTAAACATAAACCCCTTAGGTTGTGAGTAGCTAGGAAACCTAAGGCCTCCCTTGTCCCCTCATCCCCACCCTTTAAGAACGGAATGAAACCGACTCATCACAGGAATACGTGGCTGACTCAAATAGAGGTGCTTAATTTAAGCTCACTGACAACATAGAGACTAGCATCATTCTGTCTTTTGCAGCGTCAGTGGAAATTGTATCAAGCCATGACATAGGATGATGCTATTGTGGATAGCCTGTTTTCCCTACCACATACACCCTGCTTTCCTGGTTCTTTATGTTGTCTTGTCTTCAGTAGTTTTCCCCCATAACCCTCTCTCTCTCTGGCCCCCTCTGCACAAAACCTCTTATCTGGCGTGTCCTTCAAGGTTCACATCTGCTGTTTGCCTTATCTGACCCCGTAATTAGAAGTAATGCATGACCAGTCATTCTGCCAGTGTCTGTCCTTCACTTCTTGTAACTTGCCATTACGGTCATTTATGTATAAGATAGAAGTCTCCTACAGGACTGGTCTAGCTCTCCTGGAGGGCAGGGTCCAGTCCTTTTTTTCATCTCCATACCCTGGCCCATACAATCCACACCCTTCTCCCAGTGGTTAGCCCTTAGAATGTATTCATATGGCAAGCTAACTAATGACATTTCAAGGTTGAAGTACAGAGACTGCCTGGTGAAAGTGGAAGTTGCTCAGTCATGTTCAACTCTTTGCAACCCTATGGACTGTAGCCTGCCAGGTATCTGTCTGCCTGTAACCTTCCTGTCCCAACCCATGAATCAAACCGGGGTCTCCTACATTGCAGGCAGATTCTTTACCAGCTGAACTACCAGGTAATCCTCAAAATACCTGGTAATGGAGGGTAATTTGCTTGTAGCTATCCAATGTTTACCCCGGATGCTTTATACCAAAGCCCCACTCAGTGTACATATATAGACATAGATCTTCTTCTAAGTTCTGCTGCTCCCCCACCAAAGGAGGCGGAGGAGAAAAGGAATAACGTTGTCTCACTTGTCCTCTAGAAGATGACACATACAGTAGGTAGCCTGTATTTTCCTACCTCATGTCTGCACTGGTTTTTTTGTTGTTGTTGTTAAATTTTGGGCCTCTTTTTATTGATTATTTATTTATTTATTTATTTTCCATCCATCTTTATTCTTCAGCCTGTGTGGGCCTCCCATTGCAGTGGCTTCTCTCATTGCAGAGCACCGGCTCTGGGCGTATGCACCCCAGAGCGCTGGCTCCTAATTGGGCACACCAGTCCAGCCGCTTCTCAGCATGTGGGATGTTCCCGTGCCAGGGATCAAACCGGTGCCCCTTGCACTGCAAGGCAGACTCTTTACCCACTGGACCAACCAGGGAAGCCCTCTGTACTGTTGTTTTTTTTTTAAAGATTTATTTATTTATTTATTTGGTGGGGGTGGGGTGGGGAGGGAGGGGAGCAAGCAGGCCACTTCTATTGGTCTTTCAATTTGTCCATTTTCATCCATCTTTGTTCTTTGTCCCGTGTGGGCCTCCCATCACGGTGGCCTCTGTTGTCGCAGAGCACCGGCTCTGTGTGCATGCACTCCAGAGCTCCGGCTCGGTAGTTGGACACATCGGTCCAGCTGCTCCGCGGCACGTGGGATCTTCCCAGGCCAGGGATCGAACCGGTGCCCCTTGCACTGCAAGGCAGTGTCCTTACTCACTGGACCACCAGGGAAGCCCTGTACTGTTTTTAATGAAAATTACAAACAAGTGTCTTCATTGACCCTCATTAAGAAATTAACACTTATGGGTAAATCAGTAAGTGTGAGGAAGGAAATCTGTTGGATTTGTTTCCCCAACCTTCTTACTCAAAACCAATTTCCTTAGACTGAAGTGAAACAGATTTTTAAATTTAATAAATTTAATAATAATAATAGCAGCTATGACAGTTTTCTTTTTTAATATAGTTGCTGCATGGGGAACTCTTGCCCAGTAAGAGTTTAGATTTCCTCGTTAAGGATCTAACCTGATTTTTTGCATTTCTGGAGGCAGTTATGGCTGCGGAGAGCTTGGATTCCGTCACTGGAGTCGTTTCTTTCACAGCCTACCTGTCATGGTGTCCGTGTCTCAGCTGACCTTGCACTCTCTGCTTTAGTCACTTACGGAAGGCCACACGTCAAGACAGGAAGACCAGATTTGTAACTAGTTCTCCTCCGCCTCCTCTTAAGTGGCAGGGGGTATAGTATAGAAACCAGATTCCCCACCATGTGTGAACAGAGTCCTCCCCAGGATAGACTTCAACTCTAGAACATACACTATAAAAGAATTCCCCTCTCTGTCCCCCAGCCCCGACACTCATTTCTTTTTGAGGTCACACCTTTTTCTTTCCTAGCGTTTCTCTTTCAAACTCACTTCTGACTCATTCATCTCACCATGAGGGAATGCCTATTAATCCTTAGGTTGCTGATTTCAAGTGTTTAATATGATCTGTTTTCTCTCTGGCAGTTAAGGTCAGCCAGTACATAACCATTAGTTTTAAACCTGCAGAGGTTCCATTCAGCAGTAAGTGCTGAATGAAAACAGGCCTGCGTCATTACGTCTGTTGAAATGATTTCTCTCATGTTTCTAAATGGAGAATGGCCCGGGACAGAGAAGGCGAGGGAGATTCTCTTGTCTCAGGGTCACTTGAATTCAGGGAGTTTTGTGTGCTTATGTTCCCTGTGCTTTCAGCAGTGGTTTCCTAGGACTCCTCTTATTGTTGGACAGTAGCTTTTCTCTCCATTTCAGGGAAAGAACCTGGACACAGAGAAGAGAGTCGATTTGCCCCAGTTCCTATGGTAAGACTGTATTTGTAGCTTAGGCAGGATTTGCATTCATACCATGGAATGCTCCTTTGAGAACAGGGTCTAGAAAACTTTGAGGTGGAAATCATAAAGGATTTGTCCCCAGTAAGGTTTCATACTTCTTCAAATACATCTGTTGTTCGTGTCCCAAGCTCCACATGCCACTCACAGTAAAGTTTCTTGGTAATATTTTAAAGTAATCTTTGTAAAGCAACTGTACTCCAGTAAAATTTAATTAAAAAAAAATAATCTTGCATAGCAGTGGTAAGCAATTCAAAGATATACTTTTGTTCACTTCACAATTTATCTTACATTTTCCCGGAAAGATACATATCTTACTAGAGAAATAAATAGAACATTAGTTACTTGCTCTTACAGGTTTGATGCTTCTCAATTTTGTAACATTTCTTTATTATAACTAACCCCATAGAATCCTAAAGGGTTCATTCATGAGATTAAGAAAAGAAGAATTCTTTTTAGCAAGTAAAGTGGTTATCCAGTTTAAAAATAAATAATATTCTAAGACCTTTGTAAACAGAGTTAATATGAGAAGATAGGAGATTTCTTTAACCTTAGTCATGATAGGAGTTCCTAAGAACTTAGTTTACTCTGAAAATCTGTTTAGCCACAGAATAAATTTCTTTCTCCCTTAGGAGACTTAGGCTTTGACTTGGTGTATTAAATATTTAGTTGTTTTCCAGAATACCCTTGTAGGGGAGGTTAATATTAATAACCCAGTTTAAGCAGGCAATATTCTAACCACAGAAAAGGAAGTTGATATGTCTAAGATCTCACGGCAGTTCCAGAACCAGAAATGCCCTTTCTGGAATTTTATGCATAGTGGGTATTGCCTTATTCTCTCTTGCATATGTGCGTGCTAAGTGTCTTCATCTGTGTCCGACTCTTTGTGACTCTATGGACTGTAGGCCTGCCAGGTTCCTCTGTCCATTGGATTCTCCAGGTAGGAATGCAGGAATGGGTTGCCATGCTCTATTCCAGGGAATCTTCCCCCAACCACTGCCCCAGACATCTCTTATATTTCCTGCATATCCTCTCTTACCTCTAAGAAAAGCCGGACTGCCAGAATTTGAATTAGATGCTAAATGCTTTACAAGCAAGTATAGAACATTAAGCAGAGAAAAGTGTTTCCTTTTTCATTTGGGACGTTGTTATCTAAAGCATTTCATTTAAATCAGGTAGTTCCAAAAAAATAAATAAATAGATAGATGAAACCTCTCAAGGTTATTCTAAGCCACAGAATCTCATTTTTACGTCAGCAAGAAATAATAGCCATATGCACAGAAGATGACTTGTTACTTTTTAGGTCTTTCCACTCTTCCTTCTCCAACATTTCCTTGTGTTTCTTTAATGAGAACATCATTTCCACCTTTCCTGGGAAGACAAGCAATGTTTTTCTACATAGGCAACTTTTTTTTAGTTTCTCTTTAGCTGTGACTGGAATAGACCTAGATTGTAGCAGAGAATAGATAAGTTTACTTTTTCTGTTCTTCAGTTTTCCCTCAGGCAATTCGAAGGAGTCATTCAAAAACTAGGCAATGTTACTTTCTGTGATTAGCCTAATTAGTCATGGAAATAATACCAGAATGCTAAACCAGTCTGTTTTTAACCATCAGCCTAAGAAAATTCACATCAACAGTTCTAATTTTAAAACATGGAGTTTTTACTTGATCATTTTGATTCTGCCTACTTCCAAGAAATAGCCTAACGTGAACTTCTTATTCTTCCTTTAATTTCCACGGTTCTTCCTGATCGCCCTTTTCTACCCTCTCCCTCAGAGACTCTGGCCCTGATTTCCTGAGTTTAAAGCAGGCAATATTCTAACCACGGAAGTTGATATGTCTAAGATCTCACGGCAGTTTCAGAACCAGAAATGCCCTTTCTGGAATTTTATGCATAGTGGGTATTGCCTTATTCTCTCTTGCATATGTGCGTGCTAAGTGTCTTCATCTGTGTCCGACTCTTTGTGACTCTATGGACTGTAGGCCTGCCAGGTTCCTCTGTCCATTGGATTCTCCAGGTAGGAATGCAGGAATGGGTTGCCATGCTCTATTCCAGGAATCTTCCCCCAACCACTGCCCCAGACATCTCTTATATTTCCTGCATATCCTCTCTTACCTCTAAGAAAAGCCGGACTGCCAGAATTTGAATTAGATGCTAAATGCTTTACAAGCAAGTATAGAACATTAAGCAGAGAAAAGTGTTTCCTTTTTCATTTGGGACGTTGTTATCTAAAGCATTTCATTTAAATCAGGTAGTTCCAAAAAAATAAATAAATAGATAGATGAAACCTCTCAAGGTTATTCTAAGCCACAGAATCTCATTTTTACGTCAGCAAGAAATAATAGCCATATGCACAGAAGATGACTTGTTACTTTTTAGGTCTTTCCACTCTTCCTTCTCCAACATTTCCTTGTGTTTCTTTAATGAGAACATCATTTCCACCTTTCCTGGGAAGACAAGCAATGTTTTTCTACATAGGCAACTTTTTTTTAGTTTCTCTTTAGCTGTGACTGGAATAGACCTAGATTGTAGCAGAGAATAGATAAGTTTACTTTTTCTGTTCTTCAGTTTTCCCTCAGGCAATTCAAGGAGTCATTCAAAAACTAGGCAATGTTACTTTCTGTGATTAGCCTAATTAGTCATGGAAATAATACCAGAATGCTAAACCAGTCTGTTTTTAACCATCAGCCTAAGAAAATTCACATCAACAGTTCTAATTTTAAAACATGGAGTTTTTACTTGATCATTTTGATTCTGCCTACTTCCAAGAAATAGCCTAACGTGAACTTCTTATTCTTCCTTTAATTTCCACGGTTCTTCCTGATCGCCCTTTTCTACCCTCTCCCTCAGAGACTCTGGCCCTGATTTCCTGAGTTTGAGGGCAAGACATTCTTAGAATTCATAAGGCTTGCTTCAAAAGGGTATCTGCTTTGAGGTCATGCAGGAGGACTAATTTTAGCTTCAGGATCCTATGCGCATCATATCTTATAAATTACCTATAAAGCATTTTTAAATATTGCAGATATTTTAAAAGATGAAACCAATTAAATTTTTATAATAGAGGGTGGGAGAGAAAAATAAGAGATGCAAAGGTTGGAGGACAAAATCAGCTGCAGGAAACACAACTAGAATTTCACTGGGTTCTGATGTTAAAAGGCTTATTCTTTGCTTTACTCAACTTGTGTCAAGGTGAAAAATGCTTTAGGGGCGAATTCACCAAAGCTGAAGGCAGAGAATATTCACCAGGAATAACATGTTTTTAAGATTATCACTATTACTGTCATCAGTTTTTTTCCTCTCTGTTTTTAATAGTCATGGTTATTTATATCCTAATTAAGAATTGCCTCTAAGAAGCATGCTATTCTTCTTGGTAAATTCTAGTCAGTTGGGTGTATGAAGTTCTTGTTATCATTGTTCTGTTTTATTTTAACGCTCATGTACTTGGTTTCCCCACATTTACCTACACGTACTAAGTGGTGAAGACAGGTGGAGGCAACTCAGCAAGGTCGGTCTGGCCTCTCAGGAGAATCTGGAGAAAGAAAACAGCTGCCGGGTTTCCCTGGTGGTCCAGTGGGTAAGGATACCACCTTGCAGTGCAAGGGGCACCAGTTCGATCCCTGGCCTGGGAAGATCCCATGTGCTGTGGAGCAGCTGGACCCATGTGTCCAATTACCGAGCCGGAGCTCTGGAGCGCATGCGCCTGGAGCCGGTGCTCTGCAAAGACAGACACCACCGCGATGGGAGGCCCACATGGGCCAAAGAACAAAGATGGATGAAAATGGACAAATGAAAGACCAATAGAAGTGACCCACCTGCTCCCTTCCCTCCCCACCCCACCCCCACCAAAATAAATAATCTAAAAAAAAAGAAAGCAGCTGCCATTACTCATGGCTTCTTTCCTGGTAGCCCTTCAGGGCCCACGCAGACGCCGCACCTTCCATCTCTATCAGACTGTGCTTCCCATTCCTCCCAAACACAAATGGCGATGAGAATCACCATTCCTGTTGTGCTCAGCACATCATTATTATTATTATTATTTCTTTTTACTAAAGGGTAGTATTGACTACTTCTTAGGAGGAAGCTAAGAAGTTTTATAGTAAAATAGATTCAATCCCGATCTGCCTCTTAATTATATTTGACCTTCAACAGGTTACTTAATTTCACAGAGAATCAGTTTTCCCTTTTGAGTTCACAGGTTTTTACGTAAGTAAAATGAGTTTTTAGAATTTCACTGGGTGCTGATTTTAAAAGGCTTATTCTTTGCTTTACTCAACTTGTGTCAAGGTGAAAAATGCTTTAGGGGCGAATTCACCAAAGCTGAAGGCAGAGAATATTCACCAGGAATAACATGTTTTTAAGATTATCACTATTACTGTCATCAGTTTTTTTCCTCTCTGTTTTTAATAGTCATGGTTATTTATATCCTAATTAAGAATTGCCTCTAAGAAGCATGCTATTCTTCTTGGTAAATTCTAGTCAGTTGGGTGTATGAAGTTCTTGTTATCATTGTTCTGTTTTATTTTAACGCTCATGTACTTGGTTTCCCCACATTTACCTACACGTACTAAGTGGTGAAGACAGGTGGAGGCAACTCAGCAAGGTCGGTCTGGCCTCTCAGGAGAATCTGGAGAAAGAAAACAGCTCCCGGGGTTTTCCCCTGGTGGTCCAGTGGGTAAGGACACCGCCTTGCAGGATATATAGGAGACACCAGTTCGATCCCTGGCCTGGGAAGATCCCATGTGCTGTGGAGCAGCTGGACCCATGTGTCCAATTACCGAGCCGGAGCTCTGGAGCGCATGCGCCTGGAGCCGGTGCTCTGCAAAGACAGACACCACCGCGATGGGAGGCCCACATGGGCCAAAGAACAAAGATGGATGAAAATGGACAAATGAAAGACCAATAGAAGTGACCCACCTGCTCCCCTCCCACCCCACCCCCACCAAAATAAATAATCTAAAAAAAAAGAAAGCAGCTGCCATTACTCATGGCTTCTTTCCTGGTAGCCCTTCAGGGCCCACGCAGACGCCGCACCTTCCATCTCTATCAGACTGTGCTTCCCATTCCTCCCAAACACAAATGGCGATGAGAATCACCATTCCTGTTGTGCTCAGCACATCATTATTATTATTATTATTTCTTTTTACTAAAGGGTAGTATTGACTACTTCTTAGGAGGAAGCTAAGAAGTTTTATAGTAAAATAGATTCAATCCCGATCTGCCTCTTAATTATATTTGACCTTCAACAGGTTACTTAATTTCACAGAGAATCAGTTTCTTTACCTGTAAAATTAGTAGTGTTTCACAGGGTATTTTTGACGGGTAAGTGGAAGAAAAAATACAGAAGTACTCCACAAATATTGGTTCCCTTTCTCATAATCCTCCCTTTCTAAGTTGTGTTTTTAAGTTCTGTGTATATTCTTCATAATTCAAGATCTACCTACTCGAAGCTTATTCTCTGAAGCACTTACGGACACAGTAGACCAGTTCATTAGTGTTTGTTGTCTGTGTTTACTGTCTCCCCAAGTTGCTTTCAAGTCTCTTGAGAGCTCAAGCTCTCTTGAAACAGAGAGCCTTTGGTTTCTGACATAGCCTTGTTGAAAATGGTAGTGTCAGATGTATGATGGTGTGGAACTAGAAAATGGAAAGTGACTCCCTAGGTGTGCAGTCCCCTCTCTCTGAACTTGTAAGTTGGGAAAATCTCTGAGTCCTTTGTGTTTCTTGGCACAGTGGAGAAAATGGCCTGAATAGCACGTTTTTGTTTTTTTTTTAATTTTCTTTTTTTGAGGGAGGGGGTACGGGTTACGGAGGGAGGGGGGTGGGCAGGCCACTTCTATTGGTCTTTCATTTCTCTATTTTCATCCATCTTTGTTCTTTGGCTCCTGTGGGCCTCCCATCGTGGTGACGTCTGTTGTTGCAGAGCGCCGGCTCTGGGCGCATGCGCTCCAGAGCTCTGGCTTGGTAATTGGACACATGGGTCCAGCTGCTCCGCGGCACATGGGATCTTCCCAGGCCAGGGATCGAACCGGCGCCCCTTGCACTGCAAGGCGGTGTCCTTACCCACTGGACCACCAGGGAAGCCCCTGAATAGCACTTTCCTCAACCTTGGAATCTTCAGGGGAGTCATCAGATCCAGAAGGACCTCTTGCAATCCCACTGCTGCAAAGACAGCTTGATTGCGTGGATACATCTCTTTGAGGCAACATTCTCTTAAAAAACAACAAAAAAATTAGAGCATGTTTGGATATTCTGATAAAGGAGAAAAGTTACTTATACACTCTGACCCAGAGAAATGTCCTGTAGTCGGAATTCAAGCTTCTACTGAACACGCATCTTCCATAACGATGCATGTGGAACGTGAGGCGACCTATTCAGCCAGCCAGATCTTCCCTGCAGAAGACACAGCAACCTAGTAATCCATTCCTTTTCCCAGAGAATAATCATCAGGTGGAGCTAGATAGTGGCCCTTTATCCCACTTAACACACAGTCCCAGTTAAGGTCAAAGCTCTGTAACTCCTGGGCGAAATTGTAACAAGAGGTCATGTTCTCTGTATGTGTCAGAAAGTATTAAGTTGTGATTACAAAAGTAATTGCAGTCTTGGACCATGAATTGGACATCTTTATAGCTAGCCTCAAATACATCTTTATTCATCAAAACAGAAATCATTACAGTCAACACATTTTTACCAACGAGAGATAAATTTGTTTATTCCTGTAGCATAAAAATTCATGCTTCAGGATTCAACAAACTCTTGGGAAGCATCTTCAGCCTCCTGCTGGTTTTGAAAGCATTTTTCCTGCAAAAATTTGTTGAGATGTTTAAAGAAGTGGTAGTTGGCAAGAAGTCAGGTGAATATGGTGAATGAGGCAAAACTTTGTAGCCTGGTTCACTCAACTCTTGAAGCATTGGTTTTGCAATGTGCAGTCAGGCGTTGTTGTGGAGAAGAATTGGGCCCTTTCTGTTGACCAATGCCAGCTGCAGGCGTTGCAGTTTTTAGTGCATCTCATCGATTTGCTAAGCATACGTCTCAGATGTAATGGTTTTGCTGGGATTCAGAAAGCTGTAGTGGATCAGACCACCAAACAGTAACCGTGGCCTTCTTTGAGTGCAAGTTTGACTTTGGGAAGCACTTTGGACCTTCTTTGTGGTCCATCCACTGAGCTGGTCATCACCAGTTATATAAAATCCACTTTTCACAGCTCATCGCAATCCAATCGAGAAATGAATGGTTCGTTGTTGTTGCATAGAATGAAAGAAGATGATGCTTCAAAAACAGCGATTTTTAAAAAAATTTCAGTCAGCTGATGACCGAAAATCAAGCCTTGTCACCTTTCCAGTTGCTTCAAATGCCAAATGACCATTGAATGGTCGATGTTTCTCAGCAGCTTCTCGTGTAGTTGTAAGAGGATCAGCTTCAGCGATGCTCTCAGTAGATTGTTGTTAGCTTCCAGTGGCCTGCCGCTGCCCTACTCCTCCTCTTCCAGACTCTCGTCTTCTTTGCACAACTTCCTGAACCACCACTGCACTGGATGTTCATTGGTAGTTCCTGGGCCAAAAGCATTGTTGTGAATTGTCTCTGCTGCTATATTACCCATCTTGAACTCGAATTAAAAAATCCATCGAATTTGCTTTTTGACTAACGTCATTTCCATAGTATAAAACAAACAGCAAATAGTAAGCCATTAAGAGAAAAAGTGAGAAATGCACATTAAAAGGATATATATCAACATTTTTATTTTAGAATGTATTCCAATATCAAATGGCAGAGTTCAGTGCAAAGCCATGATTATTTTTGCACCAACATAATACATTCAAAATGTGACATTTTATGCCTAAGTGAATCTTTATTGGGCTTCCAGGTGGCAATAGAGGTAAAGAACCTGCCTGCCAGTGCAGAAAGCATACGAGACACAGATTGATCCCTGGGTTGGGAAGATCCCCTGGAGTAGGAAATGGCACCTCACTCCAATATTCTTGCCTGGAAATTTTCATGGGCAGAGGAGCCTGTGGGCTACTGTTCATGGGGCTGCGAAAGAGTGAGACACCACTCGGCAACACACGTGGACGTCCCTGGTGTCTCAGAGAGTAAAGAATCCACCAGCAATGCAGGAGACCAAGTTCGATCCCTGGCTCAGGACGATCTCCCAGAGAAGGGAATGACTGCCCAGTCCAGTATTCTTGCCTGGAGAATTCCATGGATGGAGGAGCCCAGCGGGCTATAGTCCATGGAGTTGCAAAGAGTCGGACACGACTGAGCGACTAACACTTTGACTTCTTTCAAATCTGTATTGCATGGTCAAAATCTGTTTTCCAGAAGAAAAGTAGCTGCCTGTGTGATCTGGCAGTCTTCAGTGTGGCTTCTCTGCCACCACTATCCCCTCTAAGTCCTTAGCTTTTTATTTCTCATCTTTCACCTTTCGATCTGTCTTTCACTTTAAGCTATAATGGTAAATTTTTCTACTATAACTTATCTGTCTCCAGACTTACTCAGATACTGATCTGTCATTTCTCACCTTTGAAAACCAAACAGAAAGAAACCCGCTTTTTTTTTTATTCTTCACGTTTTTGACTTTCAGAAAAGTGTTTCACAATCGTTCAGTATGAATGGAAAGAGATCTTGGGACTTTGTTGTTAACAGCTTTTCACCCATATGCTTGTAATAGCCGAACTGGGGAAACTTGAACTTAAGTGCAAACTTTTGAACCACAGTTTTGGCCTGGCTTCGGGTACTTTCTCCTGCTGGAGAAACGCCTGACAGTCACCCATTTGCGCCTCCTGACACCTGGGACCTGGAGCTGGGGGACTACACCAAGAGGTTTCTAACATGCTCTGTCTGTGTCTCTTGTCATTGAGGTAATTGTCATGTGAAACCCCTGGACAACAGCCATGACAAACAGAAATATTTTGACCAGTCCCAGTCACTGGATGCCGCTGAAGAGGAGCCCTCTGAGGCAGGAAGAGAGGACGAGCCTGTGCTCTCTGTTGAGAATTCAGGGAGGGCCTCAGAGGTCCTTAGACTTGAAAGTAAGTGGCTTTGACCTGAGCTCTGCTTCTTAAGCTTGAAGCTTAACTTAGGCTTTTCTTTCCCCTCAAGCATTCATTTCTTTTCAGTCACTTCTTATACTGTAGAAACGTGAGGGTGACCCCCAGATTGTGAGGCAGAAACCAAGCTGTAATATGAACATACTCTCCTCACCTCTTTTCTCTCCACCTCAACGTCTTCCATTGCTAGAACCAGTTTGATTTATGTGCCAGTCTTTCTTCATAATGTCAGTAGTCTGTTGAGTAAGTCATTGGGGAGCACGTTGTGTTTACACTAACCCAATAAAATTGAAAGACTGGACATAATGGATATACCTACCAGGCTGTCTTCTCAAACTCCATTTATGACCACATTTTGAGCCTGTGCTATGCTGAAAAGTTCTTATAATTATCAGTCCGTTTATAGTTGCCAAAATGAGTGACTTCTTTCTAGTACTCATCCTCTTCCCTGCCTTTGGAACTGTGCACAGCTCCCCACTGGAGAGCTTCCCCACTCTCTCTTCCTCTTCCTCTCGGCTTCCGGGCCCTCACTTGTTCTTGGTTCTCTTCCTGTCCTCGGCATATCTTTTTTCAGTTTCGTTCACTTACTCTTTAGCCTTTATTTTTCTTACTCAGGATCTTAACCTTGGTCTTCTTTTCTTAGTCCTCTATAGGTTATCTCTTGGCATTTCAGATACATTGGAGCACACCAGTGTCTCTGAATCTTCTTTCCGCTAAGACCTTCTCTGTGATTCCAGATCTGATTTCCATCTTTTCGGCGCTCTTTATCCGGAAGTGCCACAGGCATTTCACATTCAGCATATCCACAATTTAACTTGTCCTCATTTTGTGCTACTTCCTGAACTGCTTCTGACTGTTATATTCCTGCTCCCTGTTCCTGGCACAGCTCACCCAGGCGTCGCTGCATCCAGTCAGTCCCTAAGACCTGCTACACTTAACCTCTCTTCATCCGTTCCTCTGTCACTGCCTGATTTCCAACTCTCTCTTTATTTCTGCCTGGGCTGTTATAGTAGCTTCGTGGCTGGCCTCCCTATGTCTAGTCCTTTACTCCAGTCATGTATGGAGGCTGAGAGGGTGTGTGTGTATGTGAGAGAATACATATAATCGGTATGCAATTTAAAAAGCAGAAATAACCCATTACCATCTGCTTCTTAAGCTTGAAGCTAATATTTTGAATTCAGTACTTCTTATACTGTAGAAACGTGAGGGTGACCCCAGATTGTGAGGCAGAAACCAAGCTGTAATATGAACATACTCTCCTCACCTCTTTTCTCCACCTCAAGGTCTTCCATTGCTAGAACCAGTTTGATTTATGTGCCAGTCTTTCTTCATAATGTCAGTAGTCTGTTGAGTAAGTCATTGGGAGCACGTTGTGTTTACACTAACCCAATAAAATTGAAAGACTGGACATAATGGATATACCTACCAGGCTGTCTTCTCAAACTCCATTTATGACCACATTTTGAGCCTGTGCTATGCTGAAAAGTTCTTATAATTATCAGTCCGTTTATAGTTGCCAAAATGAGTGACTTCTTTCTAGTACTCATCCTCTTCCCTGCCTTTGGAACTGTGCACAGCTCCCCACTGGAGAGCTTCCCCACTCTCTCTTCCTCTTCCTCTCGGCTTCCGGGCCCTCACTTGTTCTTGGTTCTCTTCCTGTCCTCGGCATATCTTTTTTCAGTTTCGTTCACTTACTCTTTAGCCTTTATTTTTCTTACTCAGGATCTTAACCTTGGTCTTCTTTTCTTAGTCCTCTATAGGTTATCTCTTGGCATTTCAGATACATTGGAGCACACCAGTGTCTCTGAATCTTCTTTCCGCTAAGACCTTCTCTGTGATTCCAGATCTGATTTCCATCTTTTCGGCGCTCTTTATCCGGAAGTGCCACAGGCATTTCACATTCAGCATATCCACAATTTAACTTGTCCTCATTTTGTGCTACTTCCTGAACTGCTTCTGACTGTTATATTCCTGCTCCCTGTTCCTGGCACAGCTCACCCAGGCGTCGCTGCATCCAGTCAGTCCCTAAGACCTGCTACACTTAACCTCTCTTCATCTGTTCCTCTGTCACTGCCTGATTTCCAACTCTCTCTTTATTTCTGCCTGGGCTGTTATAGTAGCTTCGTGGCTGGCCTCCCTATGTCTAGTCCTTTACTCCAGTCATGTATGGAGAGGCTGAGAGAGGTGTGTGTGTGTATGTGAGAGAGAATACATATAATCGGTATGCAATTTAAAAAGCAGAAATAACCCATTACCAGTTGTGTCCAAGGAGTGGTTTCTAAAATCAGACCTGATCCGGTAAGTTGCCTGTATTTAAAAGTTTCAGTGATTCTCTGTTACCTATAGGAAGAGTCCAAATGTCTTAATGTGGGATATGCGGCAGTTCGACCCTTGATTCTGTTTCCAACTGTCCTGTCTACTTGTGCTCTGTATAGTGGGAAATACGAACCTTTCACCATTTCCCTCATATGCCCCCGCTGCTCTGAGCTTCCATGCCTTTACAAAGGCTGGAAAGAGCCCCTGCACAGTCTGTTTTTTATAGACATCCCCTCTGCATCTCCAAGATCCAGCTCAAATGTCGTCTCCTCTGTGAAGCATTCACAAAGGGCTTCAACCATGTAGTTGCTTCATTTGCTGTCTTGTTCCTACTTTTTGTCAAGGCATATTTTATACAAGATTAATTGCTTGTATGGTTTCTGTCCCATCAGACTATGATATATTGTATTGTACTATTCATATTATATACTAATAATATGTACTATTATATATTGTGGCCTATATAACTTTATATTCCTGTGTACAGTAAATATTTCTTAGAGTAATGAAATATGGCCTTTGCCTTCCTATATAGATTAGATTAACATATTTGGCAATTAAAATCTTATGTGTCCTTCTAAGTGGTATTGTATATAAAAAACAATGTCTGAGAAAAGCAGGTTAGACCTCAAAGGGAAAGTTGTGACCTTCACTTTCACAGGTTTAGAAAATTAGTTTCATCTGTTCTACCAGGAATCGTTGGACTTTTAGAACTTTTTAAGTTCCCACTTACCAACTCAAAAGAACTTGACTTAAACCACACGGCCACTTTGTTCATTCACAATGGGGCTGCTCCTCTTTTGGGGCCTGGGTCCACCTTCTGTCTCTTTCTGGCATCAGGTACCCACACAACCAGATGAATATCATGAGATTGTTTGATAAAGTGAGAATCCATAAAAATGAAACTGAGTAATGTTATAAGGGCATTTTTTTTTCAGTTTATAGAAACTGACCCTATTCCAGCATGACCCTTTAATGACTGGAATACTCATGACTACCAAATTAATGTCTTTTCCTAGGACAGAAAAAAACCCAGCCAAAATCTTACTCTTTATCACTTCATTTTCTGAATCTATCATTACTTGAGGCAGATAATCTGGTATTTAAATTGTTTTTTTTAGTTCCATGTTTCTCCTCTAGCTCCATTCCATCCCCCAAACTGGAGATACTGTATGGTTGCCCTAGTTGGGGCTCGGTGTTTGCTTGGTTCCTTGAACATTCTGCAAACTGTCTCTTAGGGTGCATTGCTGATGTGATTGATGACTGATGATGATGATTCTCACTGGTTTGACTCTTAGGTACTAACGCTTCTTGGTTGTTTTCTTGGCCATGTCTGAGTTCTGGGAGTAGGTTCTTCTTTTCTCTAGACACTGTCAAGTCCATGGGGACCACAGTCATGGTGTAAGTTACCATGTTTGCACCAGCAGGCATCCTACAGTGTGGTTAGAAGTCAGGAAGACTCTGTCTTGTAATGTAGTGTGGTACAATAAAAGTCAAGCATAGGACCCCAAAATGCAAGGAAGACTAATTTTTTTGTACTATTATATATTGTGGCCTATATAACTTTATATTCCTGTGTACAGTAAATATTTCTTAGAGTAATGAAATATGGCCTTTGCCTTCCTATATAGATTAGATTAACATATTTGGCAATTAAAATCTTATGTGTCCTTCTAAGTGGTATTGTATATAAAAAACAATGTCTGAGAAAAGCAGGTTAGACCTCAAAGGGAAAGTTGTGACCTTCACTTTCACAGGTTTAGAAAATTAGTTTCATCTGTTCTACCAGGAATCGTTGGACTTTTAGAACTTTTTAAGTTCCCACTTACCAACTCAAAAGAACTTGACTTAAACCACACGGCCACTTTGTTCATTCACAATGGGGCTGCTCCTCTTTGGTGCCTGGGTCCACCTTCTGTCTCTTTCTGGCATCAGGTACCCACACAACCAGATGAATATCATGAGATTGTTTGATAAAGTGAGAATCCATAAAAAATGAAACTGAGTAATGTTAAGGGGCATTTTTTTTTCAGTTTATAGAAACTGACCCTATTCCAGCATGACCCTTTAATGACTGGAATACTCATGACTACCAAATTAATGTCTTTTCCTAGGACAGAAAAAAACCCAGCCAAAATCTTACTCTTTATCACTTCATTTTCTGAATCTATCATTACTTGAGGCAGATAATCTGGTATTTAAATTGTTTTTTTTAGTTCCATGTTTCTCCTCTAGCTCCATTCCATCCCCCAAACTGGAGATACTGTATGGTTGCCCTAGTTGGGGCTCGGTGTTTGCTTGGTTCCTTGAACATTCTGCAAACTGTCTCTTAGGGTGCATTGCTGATGTGATTGATGACTGATGATGATGATTCTCACTGGTTTGACTCTTAGGTACTAACGCTTCTTGGTTGTTTTCTTGGCCATGTCTGAGTTCTGGGAGTAGGTTCTTCTTTTCTCTAGACACTGTCAAGTCCATGGGGACCACAGTCATGGTGTAAGTTACCATGTTTGCACCAGCAGGCATCCTACAGTGTGGTTAGAAGTCAGGAAGACTCTGTCTTGTAATGTAGTGTGGTACAATAAAAGTCAAGCATAGGACTTCCCTGGTGGTCCAGTGGGTAAAGAGTCTGCCTTGCAGTGCAAGGGGCACCAGTTCAATTCCTGGCCCGGGAAGATCCCATGTGCCACAGAGCAGCTGGACTGGTGTGTCCAGTTGTGACCCAGAGCTCTGGAGCACATGTGCCCAGAGCTGGTGCTCTGCAGTGAGAGAGGCCACTGCAATGGAAGGCCCACACAGGCCAAAGAATAAAGACGGATAGGAAAAAAAAAAAACGGCAATGAAAGAGGCCAAAATTAAAAAAGAAAAGTCAAGCATAGACATTTAAAAAAAATTTTTTTAACTCTGTTTTTGGCGGAAAATAAAGAAATACAAATAGTTAAGTCCTCTCCAGTAATCATAAATTATTATGATAGTCACTGCCTCGTTGTGGTACTTTACAAGTGTTAAAAATTATGTATTAACCATGTAAAATAGGTATTATTAGGTATCTTATAGGTGAGAAAATTGAGATTCAGAGAAGCTAGGTACCTTGCCTAACATTTTTAGTAGGTGGCATATAACTAAATTTCATCCTTAGGCCTTCTGCTTTCATACAGTGGATCATTTGCCTGTGGTTCTCAGAAATGAGGTTTGATAGATTGAAACTTTATTTTATAATTTGTAAGGTCATTTTTGAAGAAACTAGCAACTGCTGGTACCATTATTTTATTAAAAAACTTTTAAAGTCAAAGAAATACAAAGATAATCTTAGAATATAAGGTCTGTCTTCCTCAAAAAAGAACAGTTGGCAACTTTACACCAGCAAATGTGTATCTGGACATGTGTGTGTGTGTGTGTGTGTGTTATACCTTTAGATATATGTTCTTTTTTTGTTGTTGCTGTTGTTTTTTAATTTTTTTATTGATTCTTTTTTATCTGACCATGCTGCATGGCATGTGGAATCTTGAAGTTCCCTGACCAGGATCAAACCTGCACCTCCCGTAGTGGCAGTGCAAAGTACTAACCACTGCATCGCCAGAGAAGTCCTGTCCATGTTCTTTTTTGTTTCTCATTTTGCCAAGGATTGGTGAAAATTGTGTCACTGATTAACATTTGAAAAACCACTGCTTTAATACCTCAGCATCTTGTCCCAGATCCCTCCCTGGAAACTGTATCTGTAGATTTTGTAGTTAGAGGGATTGTTACCATGTCTGATTCCGCCACCTGCTAGCTGTTAAATCTTGGGCAAGTTACTTAACCTTGCTGAGCCTTCCTTATCTCCTCAGTTTAAAAATAAACCAAAAAGGAAAAAAAAAATGCCTCAGAGTGCTCATGAATATTCAGTGAAATAACTTAGGGAATCATTTGTACCAGGTACTAGTACACAGATGGGAACTCAGTCGTTTGTACCAGGTACTTGTGCACAGATGGAACTCGGTCAGTTTTCATGTCTGCAAACATAGGCATGACTCTACTACTTCCCAGCTCAGTGGCTGCTTGTGAGCCAAAGACCTCACAAGTGCATACACACATAATCTGCTCAGTATCAACGTCAGGAAAGGGGCCGTGACGTATTTGCAGTTGTTACAGGAACCGTTCCCTGCTTGCCGCCTAGGTTGTCTTCTCTGAATTTTCTGCCTTCTCTTACTGCCCTCCCCAGGTCAAAGAAGGAAGAACGCTGCTTGTGCAAATGAGTACTCATTTGTTTTTTTCTCAGAAGTGAATCATTTCCCTCCCTTCCTCAGTCCAAGTGATTTAATCTAAGCCTTTTGTGCTTTCTGATTACTAGTTTGAGATTTTATGCTGTTGTTAATGCATTAAGTCTTAAGTCCACAGCTTTATACTTTGACTTCAAAAAAAGGCCACTGCCTTTATTTAACTAAAGTATAGTTGCTGTATAATACCATATGTAAAAGGTATGTTATACAGTGATTTGTGACTTTTAAAGGTTATCCTCCATTTATAGTTGTTATAAACTATTGGCTACATTCCTCATGTTGTACAATGTATCTCTGTAGCTTATGAATACCTGTGGCTCAGCGGTCCTGTGCAGGAAACGCAGTTTCAATCTCTGGGTCAGGAGATGCCCTGGAGAAGGAAATGGCAACCCACTCCAGTATTCTTGCCTGGGAAATCGCATGGACAGAGGAGCCTGGTGGGCTACCATCCATGGGGTCACAAAGAGTCAACCTGTAACAACAAATAACTTGTACCTCTTAATCGCTTGCTCCTATATTCCCCCTCCTTCCTTCCCTCTCCCCACAGGTGATCTCTAGTTTGTTCTCTGTTCTGTGAATCTCCAGTCTCTTTCTGTGAGTCTGTTTCTTTTTTGTTATATGTGCTGGCTGTATGGTTTAAATTCCACGTATGTGTGGTATACAGTATTTGCCTTTTCTGTCTGACTGTTTAACTTAGCATAATGCCCTCTAAGTCCATCTGTGTTGTGCAGATTAGACACTGGGACTCAAGACAGCATTGCCCGAGATCCTGTGGTGGCGGAGCTCTAATTTGAAACCAACTTTCTCCAATTCCATGGTGTGCTTTCTATTCTGTGAGACAAAGGAACATATTCTTAAAGGTTGAATGTGCCTGCTTGCCTTTAGAAGCCACGGTCTAATAGTAAAATCTATGCATATTAATCTCGTAAGACTTTCTGGACTTATTTTGAGTCCAGACTTTGAGGGCTTTGTCTCACTGGTTATCTGTTTGAATGTGTGATCTTTACCCGTGTTTATTGTCAGTCTGTTTCATTTTGAATGTGGCACTTGTCTTTTCAGCCTCTGCTCCCCGAGTCTCTTCCTGAAACCTCTCTTTCAGTACTGTCAATACTACTGTCAATACTACTGATCAGTCACCTCCTTTTAATTGCCTTCTGGTGATCCTCTCCTTCTCGGTTGTGTTCCCGGTATTGTCTGGCTCCTGCTTCTGCTCCATTGGCAGCTCGGTCTCTCCCTGGGTAGCCCATACCAGTTCTGACCATTCATAAGTCATTCCTAATACAGAGTTGAAATGTGACTTTTCATTTCTAGTCTTGCCCTCTGAGGCTAACAAGGCCTTGTCTCGGTCATGTCACGTTTCCTGAGGTATTAGAAGATGATGATTGTTCCTGTCTGCCAGCGCCCCGCCCCACCATGGTTTTACTTCCTTTAGCTCACTGTCCTCATTTCCTTCAAAAGCTTCTCTTTATTATAGTTGTTAGTCCCTTCACATCCTTGGATTACTCTCTGGAATTTTAAAAATCTTTATAGTATCCATGAGGAGCCTGGTGGGCTACCATCCATGGGGTCACAAAGAGTCAACCTGTAACAACAAATAACTTGTACCTCTTAATCGCTTGCTCCTATATTCCCCCTCCTTCCTTCCCTCTCCCCACAGGTGATCTCTAGTTTGTTCTCTGTTCTGTGAATCTCCAGTCTCTTTCTGTGAGTCTGTTTCTTTTTTGTTATATGTGCTGGCTGTATGGTTTAAATTCCACGTATGTGTGGTATACAGTATTTGCCTTTTCTGTCTGACTGTTTAACTTAGCATAATGCCCTCTAAGTCCATCTGTGTTGTGCAGATTAGACACTGGGACTCAAGACAGCATTGCCCGAGATCCTGTGGTGGCGGAGCTCTAATTTGAAACCAACTTTCTCCAATTCCATGGTGTGCTTTCTATTCTGTGAGACAAAGGAACATATTCTTAAAGGTTGAATGTGCCTGCTTGCCTTTAGAAGCCACGGTCTAATAGTAAAATCTATGCATATTAATCTCGTAAGACTTTCTGGACTTATTTTGAGTCCAGACTTTGAGGGCTTTGTCTCACTGGTTATCTGTTTGAATGTGTGATCTTTACCCGTGTTTATTGTCAGTCTGTTTCATTTTGAATGTGGCACTTGTCTTTTCAGCCTCTGCTCCCCGAGTCTCTTCCTGAAACCTCTCTTTCAGTACTGTCAATACTACTGTCAATACTACTGATCAGTCACCTCCTTTTAATTGCCTTCTGGTGATCCTCTCCTTCTCGGTTGTGTTCCCGGTATTGTCTGGCTCCTGCTTCTGCTCCATTGGCAGCTCGGTCTCTCCCTGGGTAGCCCATACCAGTTCTGACCATTCATAAGTCATTCCTAATACAGAGTTGAAATGTGACTTTTCATTTCTAGTCTTGCCCTCTGAGGCTAACAAGGCCTTGTCTCGGTCATGTCACGTTTCCTGAGGTATTAGAAGATGATGATTGTTCCTGTCTGCCAGCGCCCCGCCCCACCATGGTTTTACTTCCTTTAGCTCACTGTCCTCATTTCCTTCAAAAGCTTCTCTTTATTATAGTTGTTAGTCCCTTCACATCCTTGGATTACTCTCTGGAATTTTAAAAAATCTTTATAGCAAAATATTTTTATAGTCTGATCATGTGTGTGTTTGCAGTATATCAGCTACTCTTCCTACTATGGGATTGCCCTCATTTTCTGCCCTCCTTCTTCATTTAAATGGTTTTGAGTCCTTTCGCCAAGTCCCTTTTCTCTGAATGTGCCTCACGTTGAAAGTCTCTTCGGCCGTGCTGCCCAGACCATGAATTTCCAGTTGTGTCTGCAACGTTGAAAAGCTACAGTGTTCTTTTTTTTCCCCCTCTCTATCTCTATTTTCTCTTTCTTTTTGTGATCAGAACTACATATGCTTCTGTCTGTCTCTCAGAGCCAGGTTACCTCCCAGGCTCAGCCTCAGCTCTGAGTTTTCCTAGTGCCCTGAGAAAGGATTCATCCAAGTGAAAAGAACATGAACTCCTGGAAGCCTCACAGTGGGCGCGCATGCTCACAGTCTCTTCACTTCACAATATGTATTCTCCTTTTTCCAGCTTGAAAAATGGTACTTGTTGAAGACAAAGATGAGGGTCTCCGTCTCTCTGTTTCCAATTTACATCACAGCATCTGTCCCACGAGCAACAAGCCTACTGCTTACTTTTTCTTCTTGTTCAGCCGCTAAGTCGTGTCCGACTCTTTGTGGCCCCCTGCAGCACTCCAGGCTTCCCTGTCCTTCACCATCTCCCAGCGTTTGCTCAACCTGCTGAGATCCCTCTGTGGTCCAGACCTCCCACCACCTGAATTCTATTATTTTCAGCTGTTTATTGGACTGGTGTGTGGAGATGTGTTCATCGTTTCTAGCCTGGACCATAGCTTCATGGCTTGTTATACTCTGAACCCTCAGCACAGTGTTAATCACATAACAACAGATGTTTAAATAAATTAATAAAGAAGCGCCTGAAATCCCAATGCCATCCTGTTGTCCTCTCCCAATACCATCAACTTTGCAAATAGCATCACATTCACACATTCATAGATTCTAAAATTTCACTAATAAAAAATTCACTACTTCACATCAGGCTTTAAAATCTGACGTCATCTCTGTATTTATTCAGTTTCCCATTATGTCCACGTAATTACCAAATTTTGTTATTTTTTCTGTACTGAGGTTTCCCCATACCTCTTTCCCTCCCTTTTGAAGATTTGCCCTCTATCCCCAGCCTAATCAGCCTCTCTTCATACACCACTTATAGAGATTGTTGAAAAGCTACCCTTTTCTCTGAATGTGCCTCACGTTGAAAGTCTCTTGCGTGCTGCCCAGACCATGAATTTCCAGTTGTGTCTGCAACGTTGAAAAGCTACAGTGTTCTTTTTTTTCCCCCTCTCTATCTCTATTTTCTCTTTCTTTTTGTGATCAGAACTACATATGCTTCTGTCTGTCTCTCAGAGCCAGGTTACCTCCCAGGCTCAGCCTCAGCTCTGAGTTTTCCTAGTGCCCTGAGAAAGGATTCATCCAAGTGAAAAGAACATGAACTCCTGGAAGCCTCACAGTGGGCGCGCATGCTCACAGTCTCTTCACTTCACAATATGTATTCTCCTTTTTCCAGCTTGAAAAATGGTACTTGTTGAAGACAAAGATGAGGGTCTCCGTCTCTCTGTTTCCAATTTACATCACAGCATCTGTCCCACGAGCAGCAAGCCTACTGCTTACTTTTTCTTCTTGTTCAGCCGCTAAGTCGTGTCCGACTCTTTGTGGCCCCCTGCAGCACTCCAGGCTTCCCTGTCCTTCACCATCTCCCAGCGTTTGCTCAACCTGCTGAGATCCCTCTGTGGTCCAGACCTCCCACCACCTGAATTCTATTATTTTCAGCTGTTTATTGGACTGGTGTGTGGAGATGTGTTCATCGTTTCTAGCCTGGACCATAGCTTCATGGCTTGTTATACTCTGAACCCTCAGCACAGTGTTAATCACATAACAACAGATGTTTAAATAAATTAATAAAGAAGCGCCTGAAATCCCAATGCCATCCTGTTGTCCTCTCCCAATACCATCAACTTTGCAAATAGCATCACATTCACACATTCATAGATTCTAAAATTTCACTAATAAAAAATTCACTACTTCACATCAGGCTTTAAAATCTGACGTCATCTCTGTATTTATTCAGTTTCCCATTATGTCCACGTAATTACCAAATTTTGTTATTTTTTCTGTACTGAGGTTTCCCCATACCTCTTTCCCCTCCCTTTTGAAGATTTGCCCTCTATCCCCAGCCTAAGTCAGCCTCTCTTCATACACCACTTATAGAGATTGTTGAAAACCTGTTTGTCCTCTGTCTTCCTTCTGCCCTCCACCCCTAACTCCTGATACACTGCTGCGATCCTGATCTAACCTTTGTACCTGTTGAGGCTGTCATCTTGTTACTCTTTGCTTAACAAACTGGAGGCTCCCTTTACAATGAATCAGACTCTCTCAGTTTCTCCCACCTCCCTAAGTAGCCTGTTTGCTGATGTACTCAATATAAATTTTTTGTTGTGGTTAATTTGAAAGTAGTCATGCCTTTGCGTACACCTTCCTTTTGCCTGTTTCTGTATTTGTGTGTGTGGCTATATACATACCAGCTTTTTTAGTTTCATTGCTCTGGGAGTGCCTTTCCTGGACCTCCATTGTGTCTAAATCCTGCCTCCGATAGTCTGCTTTCCTCTAAGAAGCATTTTGTGACTACATTCAATTATGTTTGTCCTTTTAATGTAGTTGTTCTCTCATTGTTTAATATATAGTTTTTGTGTCTCTGGCTTATTTATATTTAATTCCTCAGGCTCAGGTTCTTTTTGCTCCCACCTGTATAGCATATAGCACAGAGACAGGCTTGTAGTAGGGTCTAGATAAATAAGAATTGGTGTGATTTTTCTAAGTTACAGCACACGTATGATCGCCCTGTTCCTCACCTTTGTTTAGCGTTCTTTAGGAGTTGCTGTCACTCTAACCCCAGCAGCCTTTGAAAAGGCCTAATGGCTGCCAGCAGCAGAAGCCTGCAACAGGTCCCCAGTTGAATACTGATTTGCATCAGTAAAAGGCCTCTGCTCTAAGAACTTTTTAGTAATGATATATGTTACCATATGGTAAGGGCACAGGAAAGTAGTAACCTTTGCGACTTGGGCTTGCAGAACTTTGGCAACTAAACAGCATGAATGCTTTCTAAGTGTTAGTAGTTTCTGAATGGAAATAAGGCTTCCATATATACGGTGGGGAATTAGTTATGTACTGTCTCCTTTTGACCAAAAGCCACTTTTTTTTAAGCCGATGTCCTTGGCCATGGCCAAATCTATAAAAAATCCTTTATTGTCCCAGGACCCCAAAGGATTCCCATAGTAGCCATAGAAGGAAGGATAGGAAGCTAAACATAACACGAGGAGTACTTAGAGACAACTCTGTTGCTACAAGTCAGATGCCAGGCAATTCTAATTAAGTTCCTACTTGGACCCCTGTAGCAGTCATTTTCTGCTGCTTCCCTGGATTAGCTACTACGAAGTCTGTGAATCACATAGTGTATGAGACGCTATGCTAAACCCACGATGCCTGCCTTTCCATCCATTGCTTGCCTGTCAGCTAGGTGGGCAGTACTTGAACACATGACAGATTTCCAGGTGGACGAGGCAAAAGCAGGAACAGCAGGTCATCAGGGATCTCACAAAGATCATTCCTGAGTTCCCATTCATTGTTTCTGTAACTCTTTGCTCCTGCCTCATGCCAGGAGCAGTAGTGGACATTTGGAATATAGTAGCAAACAATAGAAACTAAAAATCAGAATTCTTCATCAACCTTATGTTTATACTACTGACTGCATAATTTTGGCAAGTAACCATTTTAATGTAAGGCTCCTAAAGGAAATGACTTTGCAAACCCCTGTTTGACTTTATGCTTGTTTCAGAACATTAATGATAATATTAAGCAATAGAAACCATCAGACTGGTTCAGAAAACTAAAACTTAGCTAAAAGGACAACAATACATTTTGCAGTCACTTACTAACAAATAGAAGGTCTGTATCGCTTTTCAAAGAAAGAGATGACAGAGATTTCCAGCCTGGCAACAGCCCTTCCCACTGTCTATTCCTGAAAGTAGAATGGGAGACCAAGATGTCACCAGAGAGCCAAGAGGAACTCTGCAGACCTTCTGTGTGCAGACCTTCTGCTCAACCCTTTAAGTTGTTTTTAGCCATAGAAATCAACCTTCTTTCTTAGCCTCCTCAGGGACTAAAAGTATGCATTTCTAAGACGTTACTCACTATGGTTATAGATCTGGTGATATGGTTGTGAAATTCCTGACCTTGGCCTTATTAGCCCTGTTCCAAATGACCAAACAAGCCAGAATTACCAGTTGAAGATTATTGGGATAACTTAAGTGGGATAACATAGACTGGCATTTGTGAGCCGTCAACCCCAAGCTCTCAGATTGTCCACTGGGCGCATATTACAAAACGGAGGTGTTCCATTTGGCTGTTTGTTTCTGTACCCTGTATGCTTCCAAAAAGGGTTGGAGAGAACTTTCACAGAATGCATAGTATAAGATTCCAACCACTAATTCAAAATAGCAAAAGTTTAATAATAAAGAATTATTTTATTTAAAAAGGAAAACATTCTGTTAAGAAACTCAGGCTAAGCCCAAGTTCATTTGGGGGTTGTATGCTAAACCCACGATGCCTGCCTTTCCATCCATTGCTTGCCTGTCAGCTAGGTGGGCAGTACTTGAACACATGACAGATTTCCAGGTGGACGAGGCAAAAGCAGGAACAGCAGGTCATCAGGGATCTCACAAAGATCATTCCTGAGTTCCCATTCATTGTTTCTGTAACTCTTTGCTCCTGCCTCATGCCAGGAGCAGTAGTGGACATTTGGAATATAGTAGCAAACAATAGAAACTAAAAATCAGAATTCTTCATCAACCTTATGTTTATACTACTGACTGCATAATTTTGGCAAGTAACCATTTTAATGTAAGGCTCCTAAAGGAAATGACTTTGCAAACCCCTGTTTGACTTTATGCTTGTTTCAGAACATTAATGATAATATTAAGCAATAGAAACCATCAGACTGGTTCAGAAAACTAAAACTTAGCTAAAAGGACAACAATACATTTTGCAGTCACTTACTAACAAATAGAAGGTCTGTATCGCTTTTCAAAGAAAGAGATGACAGAGATTTCCAGCCTGGCAACAGCCCTTCCCACTGTCTATTCCTGAAAGTAGAATGGGAGACCAAGATGTCACCAGAGAGCCAAGAGGAACTCTGCAGACCTTCTGTGTGCAGACCTTCTGCTCAACCCTTTAAGTTGTTTTTAGCCATAGAAATCAACCTTCTTTCTTAGCCTCCTCAGGGACTAAAAGTATGCATTTCTAAGACGTTACTCACTATGGTTATAGATCTGGTGATATGGTTGTGAAATTCCTGACCTTGGCCTTATTAGCCCTGTTCCAAATGACCAAACAAGCCAGAATTACCAGTTGAAGATTATTGGGATAACTTAAGTGGGATAACATAGACTGGCATTTGTGAGCCGTCAACCCCAAGCTCTCAGATTGTCCACTGGGCGCATATTACAAAACGGAGGTGTTCCATTTGGCTGTTTGTTTCTGTACCCTGTATGCTTCCAAAAAGGGTTGGAGAGAACTTTCACAGAATGCATAGTATAAGATTCCAACCACTAATTCAAAATAGCAAAAGTTTAATAATAAAGAATTATTTTATTTAAAAAGGAAAACATTCTGTTAAGAAACTCAGGCTAATTTTGCCCTAAGCGTTCCAGTTAAGCATAGAGGGAAGCTTGGAAGGTTGTGTAACCTACAGTGTGTATGATAATGGAAACATACTGATTTCTCAGGAGAGGTAATTTCTATGAGGCCATTGCACTGAGAATCATCCATGGGAGTCTTTACATAAGAAACATTAGCAACATAAAATATATCTTGATAACCATTTTAGGAAAAAAAATCACACTAGCAAATTCCTATGTCTTATATTATCCATTAGTGAAAATGGGAGTCTTCCTGTGGAATTTGGGTAATTTTCCACTAAACAAGTCATTGTTCAGTTAAGGCGATTAGACAGTATGGTCTTAATAGCTATGATATTTCATAGGCTATTTGAATAAAGCTTGAAGAGTCCTATATATTAAATAATGTATCATAATAAACTTCACCTTTGCCATCTATGTCTTCTATCTAGAGCAAATTGGTCTTTTTTCCCCAAAACAACACATATAAAATAGCCATCTTCAGGCTCATCAGTGACATAATCTATGACTCCCTACCATATAGCTTCGGCCATTGTTCTCAGCCAGGTTTTTTATAAAAGCTGGATGACAAAAATAGACTTTTGAAGCTTTTGAATGGTATTTTATGAAGATGGTCTACAGAAGTGGTCCAAGCAGAGCCAAAAACTTTTCTCAGAAAGCAAGCTTGGAGCTGCTCAAGCACTTGAGTGATGGTGTCACTTTAATGACATAGCACGTGTATTGGTTATAGATCTGGTGATATGGTTGTGAAATTCCTGACCTTGGCCTTATTAGCCCTGTTCCAAATGACCAAACAAGCCAGAATTACCAGTTGAAGATTATTGGGATAACTTAAGTGGGATAACATAGACTGGCATTTGTGAGCCGTCAACCCCAAGCTCTCAGATTGTCCACTGGGCGCATATTACAAAACGGAGGTGTTCCATTTGGCTGTTTGTTTCTGTACCCTGTATGCTTCCAAAAAGGGTTGGAGAGAACTTTCACAGAATGCATAGTATAAGATTCCAACCACTAATTCAAAATAGCAAAAGTTTAATAATAAAGAATTATTTTATTTAAAAAGGAAAACATTCTGTTAAGAAACTCAGGCTAATTTTGCCCTAAGCGTTCCAGTTAAGCATAGAGGGAAGCTTGGAAGGTTGTGTAACCTACAGTGTGTATGATAATGGAAACATACTGATTTCTCAGGAGAGGTAATTTCTATGAGGCCATTGCACTGAGAATCATCCATGGGAGTCTTTACATAAGAAACATTAGCAACATAAAATATATCTTGATAACCATTTTAGGAAAAAAAATCACACTAGCAAATTCCTATGTCTTATATTATCCATTAGTGAAAATGGGAGTCTTCCTGTGGAATTTGGGTAATTTTCCACTAAACAAGTCATTGTTCAGTTAAGGCGATTAGACAGTATGGTCTTAATAGCTATGATATTTCATAGGCTATTTGAATAAAGCTTGAAGAGTCCTATATATTAAATAATGTATCATAATAAACTTCACCTTTGCCATCTATGTCTTCTATCTAGAGCAAATTGGTCTTTTTTCCCCAAAACAACACATATAAAATAGCCATCTTCAGGCTCATCAGTGACATAATCTATGACTCCCTACCATATAGCTTCGGCCATTGTTCTCAGCCAGGTTTTTTATAAAAGCTGGATGACAAAAATAGACTTTTGAAGCTTTTGAATGGTATTTTTATGAAGATGGTCTACAGAAGTGGTCCAAGCAGAGCCAAAAACTTTTCTCAGAAAGCAAGCTTGGAGCTGCTCAAGCACTTGAGTGATGGTGTCACTTTTAATGACATGCTGGCACTTGAATTTCAGGTACTGTAGCTGAGGAAGGCAATGGCTCTGACGAGATGGAGAATTCAGATGAAACGAAGATGTCAGAGGAGATACTGGCCTTGGTGGATGAATTTCAGCAAGCATGGCCTCTGGAAGGCTTCGGAGGCACACTGGAGATGAAGGGGCGGCGCCTGGACTTGCAGGGCATACGAGTCCTGAAGAAGGGCCCCCAGGATGGAGTGGCCAGAAGCTCCTGCTATGGCGACTGCAGAAGTGAAGATGACGAGGCGACAGAATGGGTACGGATTTGCCAACTGTTTTTTTTTTTTTTTTCCCGCTTTTACATTGTTTTGCTGTTTACAGATATGTGTACTTCCAGATTAGTCATATGTATATCCCATCCCCCTGCCAACTCAGTTCTTGCCAAGTGGTAGCCCAGGTTCTGGGGGATGGGTCGTGGGTGGTGCTCCCCGTTTGCCAAGTTGTAACAGTTCTGTTGGGTGTGTGGCACTCCACTCCAGCCCCCATCAGCCTTCACCTGACAGCCGTGCTGCTGGAAACATCTCGCGTGCCTTAGGTATTGCCGGCTCTTACAAAAAATGGGTGTGAAGCTCAAAGCCTTCAGGCTTGGAATAGTCCAGTTCACACATCTTAAGTTTCAGTTTCCTCTGTATCCTTCAAGGCTGGGTTATTTTCTTTATTTCACTAAAAATTTCTCATCTAGACCTTTAAGAATTTAAACTGAAGGAAAGAACTTACCTCTTACACCAGACTGGTCTTTTTTGTGTTTTTTAAATTGCTTTACCATGTTGAGTTAGGACTGATTATTCTTAAAGCCACCAGCCCCAACAGCCACAGGCAGACGGAATAACTGGCCTCTTTTGTCCCTAACACGTTTTCGTTTCAGATCACATTCCAGGTCAAACGTGTCAAGAAACCCAAAGGGGATCATAAGAAAGCGTCTGTGAAAAAGGTAGAGTCTAATCAGGCAGAAAATGTACCTCGTAACCAAGCAAACCTAGAGATCACTGGCCCAAAGGTAGCATCTCCTGGACCACAAGGTAAATGGGAATGTTCAGTGTGCCTGTTTCTTCTTCTAAATTTCACTGTCTCAGTTCTCACAAAGGGTGTGCTCATGACTTCACATGAAAAGGTAATTGAGTCAAGTCAATGGAAAGTCAGTCATTGGTATAAAAAGTTTTTTTTTTTTAACTTTGGCCTCTTTTATTGTTTTTGTTTTTTATTCATTTATTTTCATCCATCTTCATTCTCTGGCCTGTGTGGGCCTCCCATTGCAGAGGCCTCTCTCATTACAGAGCACCGGCTCTGGACACATGCACGTCAGAGCACTGGCTCGTAATTGGACACACTGGTCCAACTGCTCCATGGCACGTGGGATTTTCCCGGGCCAGGGATCAAGCCAGTGCCCCTTGCACTCTTTACCAGCTGGACCACCAGGGAAGCCCAAAAGTTTGTTTTAACATTTGCTCGATTTTTTTTTACCATTGGCAATTTGGTTTATATTCCTAGCATCTTGAACTTAAATAGCCTATTAACTCTTAACTTGACAGTTTAGTTTAATATGTAAAACTGTGGGTTTGAGATAGACTCCCTGAGTTCAGAAACCAGTCTTGCCTCATTTTCCTTATTTATAAAATGGGGATGATTGTGTCTGTCTTATAGGACAGCTGTGTGTATGAGGTCATACATGGAAAGTGCTTTAAATGAACTGGACACATAGGGCTCGATAAATACTAACTAGTAATGTTTTGATGTGTCAGATAGCTTTTTAAATATTGGATAAATATTTTGGAACAACTCCTCAGGGGGAATAAAATGCATTTACATCAAATTTGGCATGTACCTTCATGGTTCATAGTTGTTCCGAAGTCTCTTTGGACTCCAGGTTCAGGGCCATTGCCATGGTCCAACTGACTTTCTTTTCCAGCAGTGAAAGAGTGGTGATAGAATTTCTCTTAAAAAAATTTAAAAAAGAAGATTCTTCTTTTTAATTTTTTTTCTCCTTTTTTAAAAGGATATTTTCACTGTCTTAGACTTTGAAAGTTCAAGGTAACTTCATGAAAATGTGTCTTCTTTAAGTTATACTTACCAAAGCTGAAAGCAGAGGACATATAATAAAATATAAAGAATGAGATCATTTTGGCTAAATCTCAGAGTGATCTGTGACTTGATAAAAATACTAAGGACATCTAAAAGGACATTTTGTTATGACTGGAGTTGAAACATAAAGGAGTTTTACTGTTTAAGGAAGATTGCGTGTGTTAGCAGATTATGGAGAGAAAGCAACACTTCTCTAGGGGGTCTGTCTGCAGTAGCCGGGAAAAAGAGGTTTAGACTATAAAACATCATAATAGCTGGGAAACTTTGAGTGGTTTAAATAGTAAATGTAATAAAACCATTAAAGAGGAAAAGTCAAATAGATAGTTACATATTCTTAAGGTGAAAAAGCACAGAGTAAAAGGAGAAAGTATTTATGGCATCAGAAAGCACTGCAAAACAGAAAGACAAAGAACTGAAACAAAGTATTTTTTGCAGAATGTTTATATATATTTACAGAATATATGACAGAGAATATTGATATCATTTAAAGAGTGCCTCCAAATCAATAGGAAAAATACAGCATTTCAAGAAAATATGTGCAAAGTACATAAGCAGTTGACCAAATAGACACACTCACATGCATACACATACACGGCCACTGAGCGTGATAAAATGTTCAGCCTCTCAAGCCATCAAGGAAGTGCAGACATAAGAGCCATTTTTGCTTGTCAGACTGTCTTTGTGTTACATACGGTGAGATTTAATAAAATGAACTTGGGGGTAGTTTGGATATTATCAGAAAAATCTTAAATATACCAGCAGTTGTACATATAGTAATTTACCCCAAATAAATGATCTTATAGTAAAGCAGCAGGTAGAAGTACAGAGACACAGTCATAGTGCTGCTTATCGTAGTAAAAATTTGAAAAAATACCTAAATGATGATACTTGCCTAAATAAATGACCGCATGTTCTTGCCATATACTGTGCAACCAAAATGTCTATAATTTTAGTAAGTGAACAGAAGCAGTTGGTAAAATAACATATACAGAAAATACCTCAATTTTACTCTAAAATGACATAAATGATCCACTCTGGGTGCTGATAGGGCTATAGATGATTTTCATTTTCTTCTGTATTCGATTCCATTTTTACATATCTTACAGCAAGCCTATATTACCTTTAAAAACAAAAAACTAGAAATTTATTGTAAAAGTGAACATCAAAGCTCAGTATGGTTGAGATGCTAGGAGAGCGCTTAGGCAATTTTAAATGGGTTCAAGCAGGTGGGCCTGGATAGGGCACTGAATTGCAAATGAGATCATAAAACTATTTACTTTCACTAAAGTGAAAAGTTCTAAAGCGTGGAAGAGGTAAGAGAATACTGAAAAGGTTTCAGTATCTCGATTTTCAAGGAAGTGAACATTCTGTCACCAACACGTGTTAAGATGTGTGATAAATCCTGACAAAATTCCAAAACAAATGATGAAACCAGTACTTTGTGAACCCATGAGGGGAAGAGTAGAGATCATTAAGGGCCATCGTAGGCTTTCTAAGAATTAATAACGTAACGCATAGCTAATTTCATTTCCAACTTTGGTGAGGGCTGCTAGACTGGAAGACAAGAAAAGTGTCATATACCTGATGTAACTGATTTATGCAGAGCACCGAACAGTGAGTCTTACGATAGCATTGTGAACAAGGAGAGAGAGATGGGCTCAGAGGCTCCCCAGCACCTGCAGCATGAAGACCATACTTTCAAGGGTGGTGCAGACCATTTACAGCCCAGCCTCTCTCCCCTTCAGCCCAGTCCCTGAACCAGTCACGCTCTGGTTTTTCCTCCGTGCCTTTGCATGCACTGTTCCCTCTGCCTGGAATGCCCTTCTGCCACCTCAGTGGTGCTAAAATCAGAAAAATCTTAAATATACCAGCAGTTGTACATATAGTAATTTACCCCAAATAAATGATCTTATAGTAAAGCAGCAGGTAGAAGTACAGAGACACAGTCATAGTGCTGCTTATCGTAGTAAAAATTTGAAAAAATACCTAAATGATGATACTTGCCTAAATAAATGACCGCATGTTCTTGCCATATACTGTGCAACCAAAATGTCTATAATTTTAGTAAGTGAACAGAAGCAGTTGGTAAAATAACATATACAGAAAATACCTCAATTTTACTCTAAAATGACATAAATGATCCACTCTGGGTGCTGATAGGGCTATAGGTGATTTTCATTTTCTTCTGTATTCGATTCCATTTTTACATATCTTACAGCAAGCCTATATTACCTTTAAAAACAAAAAACTAGAAATTTATTGTAAAAGTGAACATCAAAGCTCAGTATGGTTGAGATGCTAGGAGAGCGCTTAGGCAATTTTAAATGGGTTCAAGCAGGTGGGCCTGGATAGGGCACTGAATTGCAAATGAGATCATAAAACTATTTACTTTCACTAAAGTGAAAAGTTCTAAAGCGTGGAAGAGGTAAGAGAATACTGAAAAGGTTTCAGTATCTCGATTTTCAAGGAAGTGAACATTCTGTCACCAACACGTGTTAAGATGTGTGATAAATCCTGACAAAATTCCAAAATAAATGATGAAACCAGTACTTTGTGAACCCATGAGGGGAAGAGTAGAGATCATTAAGGGCCATCGTAGGCTTTCTAAGAATTAATAACGTAACGCATAGCTAATTTCATTTCCAACTTTGGTGAGGGCTGCTAGACTGGAAGACAAGAAAAGTGTCATATACCTGATGTAACTGATTTATGCAGAGCACCGAACAGTGAGTCTTACGATAGCATTGTGAACAAGGAGAGAGAGATGGGCTCAGAGGCTCCCCAGCACCTGCAGCATGAAGACCATACTTTCAAGGGTGGTGCAGACCATTTACAGCCCAGCCTCTCTCCCCTTCAGCCCAGTCCCTGAACCAGTCACGCTCTGGTTTTTCCTCCGTGCCTTTGCATGCACTGTTCCCTCTGCCTGGAATGCCCTTCTGCCACCTCAGTGGTGCTAAAATGCCACTCATCTTTCTCCTTCAGACTCCAGTGCCATTGCCTCCTTGGTACCTCCAGGCATTTGTTGCTCTCTCCTCTGTGTAGCTGTTCTCTGCCTTCACCATGGCCCTTACCCTGTCGTGTTCTAATAATTTATGTTTACCTTCCTCCCTAGACTATGAGCTCAAGGGCAGGCCCTTTTATTATTATTCTCTGCATCCCTAGTGTCTTAATACAGTTGCCAATCCCTTATAACAGCTGCTCAATACATATTTTCCAAGTGAATTTCTTAAACAGGAAAGAAAAATCAGTTTTACTGTGAAGTTTATGGTTTAATTCTGTAAGATATTAATTTAAACAGGGTTCATTTGAAACTCTTCCAAACTTTTTTTTTTCCTATTATATTAAAATCTAAATCTAAAGCCCTGCCTGTTTCGTAAACACTTTTCTGTTGTGGGTAAATTCCTACAGTATAAAAAGAGCTATGCAAAGTTCTGTGTCCTGTCCATTCCATTGAAATTTCTTCAGAGGAATCCTTCCCAGATAGGCCTTGGTTCTGCTCTTTCTTGGGGACTTTGTCTAGGCATACAGCCTACACGCCAAAGGTGGTACTTTGAAGGGTATCAATAAACAGAGCTTTCAAACCCCAGTAAAGCTTCAACTAGCACGATTGGGCACATGCACATTACAGTCAAACAGACCTGGATCTGAATCCCAGTGCTGCCACCTGGTATCCAGGCAACCCTGGGCAGGTCGCTTGATTTCTCTGAGCCTCCATTTTCTCATCCAAGAAACAAGGATTGAAACCTGTTGCCTGAGGTTACACGTGTCAAGTCCTTAGCACAGCACCTGAGCACACGACACAGTGAGCACCATGGAAATAAACGAGAGCCTTTCAGCATCATTCCCATTCTGTGCCCCACTGCTTTTCCTTCCAGCAGGGGCTCTCTCCCAGGAGGGACACTGCCCTCCCAGGACACCTGACAGTCCCTGGAGATGTTGTAGGTTGTCACATCTCAGGGAGGGTGCCACCGACACCTGTTGTGTAGAGGCTGGGGATGCCGTGGAGACGCCCTCCAGGGCACAGGACGGCGCTCACAATGGCAGAAATTCCAGGCTAAGAAACCTGCTTTTAGAGATGTTTGTTTCTCCTGACTTAGAATGGTCTTCATAAAGTCAAAATGTAGAAAAGTGAAAATTGTTTGGTAAAATGTTAACGTTAGGGCTTCCCTGGTAGCTCAGTGGTAAAGAGTTTGCCTGCCAATGCAGGAGACATGAGTTCGATCCCTGATCCAGGAAGATCCCACATGCTGTGGAACAGCTAAGCCCTTGAGCCACAACTATGGAGCTTGTGCTCTAGAGCCCCAGAACCACAGTTGAACCCATGTGCTGCAACTACTGAAGCCCGTGAGCCCTAGAGCCCAAGTTCCACAAGAGAAGTCACCACAAGAAGCCTGCTCAGCTCAACTAGAGAGGAGCCCCCAGTCCCTGCAACTAGAGAAGAGCCTGCAGGAGCAGTGAAGACCCAGAATAGCCATAAATAAATAAAATTTTTTAAAAAAATGTTAACATTGAAGAGTATTTTAACCCTTATTTCAGTCTTAACTCCAGTGAAGCACTCATTTATTTTTACTTCATCTCTCTTTGAAAATAAGGCTTTCCTCAAAGACGATTGTATTGTTACTCTCATTGCTGTGAAAGACAAGAGTTTAATCAGTTCTGTAGGTGGTAGAAATTCTGGACCAGAAGAACGGAGCCTCCAGTGCAGCAGTCTGGGTGACGTAACCACGGGGCAGAGCATACCACCCGTTTGTTCCTTTGCAATTGTGTCACCTGATGACGTGCTTTCCTTCCAGGGAAAAAGCGTGACTACCAGAGTCTGGGATGGCCCAGCCCAGACGAGTGCCTCAAGCTCCGCTGGGTAGAGCTGACGGCCATCGTGAGCACCTGGCTTGCAGTTTCTTCAAAAAACATTGAGTGAGTATCTTAAAGCTCTCCCTCCACGGCGTTTGTGTATCTGTGATCCCACTGGGCCCCACGGATGCCCGTCTTTGTCAGCAGCTGCCAAACCACTTTGGAACCATGAAGGGAAGTGCTTACGTCTTATATGTGAAAACAACGAATAGCTGGATCTATATAATATTTACCATCTAAACTTTAGATACTTTTTATGTGGGGACAAGTGTGCCTCTGCGCAGAGGAAACATGAAAGGTAGGAATCACTTCTGGGTATTTATCACCATCTGTACCCTGGAAAAGAAATCCTAGATGAAAACCTACCTGGTTTAGAACTCTCCCAGTGAGAAAAAGCAGCCCGCCCGCAGCAGCGAGGGCATCAGTCACCCTGGGGCCTGGAAAGGAGGCAGCTTGAGCAGACTGAGCGAGTACTGAGTTCAGGGCTCAGATCCCCGCCCTGCTGCTTTGACCTGCGGTCAAACGTTGACTCATACATTCAACACATGGTCATTACCAGCCACTGGAGGCCTTGTGCTTGGAAAGTGAGAGATCAGACTAAATGGTTTCAGAAGTCTCTTCCATCGTGAGTGTCGTGAGACACTCCTAATAATTTTCTGAAATTATACTCAGCAAATGATTGACCCTCTTTGTCCCCACCCACTCAGCTTTGTCCGTGGCTAAAGGGGTCCTCTCCGTTTTTCAGCATCACGGAACACATAGACTTTGCCACTCCCATTCAGCAGCCCGCGATGGAACCGGTCTGCAACGGCAATCTCCCCACAAGCATGCACACCCTGGACCACCTGCAGGGGGTCTCCAACCGGGCCAGCCTGCACTACACGGGCGAGAGCCAACTCACAGAGGTGAGTACTCGGCCGTGTGCAGCCTGTCTGCAGTTGTGGCCACCCAGTGACAACGCAGCTGATGGCAGAAGGCACGAGCGGTCAGGCCATGCTTTTGGTTTTTTTTCTTTTTTGTGTGCATTTTTTTCAGAGGGCTGTCACCTAGGTAGCTTTAGATGAAGCCTGATTTCTTTGGGGCCCTGTGACTGAGCATACGCTTTTATTTTTTTTATAACCAGGAAATTTTCATTCTGATTCTTTCCTCGAGATGGGAAACATTCTGCTTGTCGCCAGGCGGAAGCTCTTTGTGAGAAATCTTTGGGACAGTTAATCCTCCTGTTGACATTCTTAAGAAGGGAGGGGAAGAGGGCAGACCCAGCATATACCTAGCGAGAAGTGGACCTAGAAGAAGAATCAGAAAACATGCCGCAAATAATCCAGCAGTAGAGGATTTGCTACGTACGTTTGAGTGTAGATACAAGATAGTATACATTAAGAAAGATGTATGAGAAATAGATTTACAGACATGAAGAAATTTTTAGACTGCATTGTGTGAAGATGTAAGTGATTGTTTACAGGGTGATCCCGTAGGATACACTCTGTGAGAGAAATAATACACACGTGCCTAGAAAAGTGTCTGAAAGACACATAGGAGATACTAACCGTGGTTGTGTCTGGATGATGTGACTACAGGTGCTTTTTCTTCTCATTACTCACGTATGTTCTATAATGCTGTAATGAACGTGTGGTACTTGCCTGTAATCTTTGTTAAGTGAGAGAAGGCGTGTCTTCCACACAAAGCCTTACCACCAGGACCACACGGGTACCCCCAGAGACACAGCCTGCACCCCATCTGGGGGTCAGGGCCCAGCTTAGCGTCAGCAGTCACCAGACCTCGCCTCGCTTCCATTCCTCTCATCTGTCATCTCCCTCCCTGTACCAGGTATTGCAAAATCTTGGCAAAGACCAGTATCCACAACAGTCACTTGAACAAATTGGCACCCGCATCGCCAAAGTTTTAGAAAAGGTAAGTCACTCTGTAGGAAAGCTGTAAATGAGTGCCCACTTTCTAACTTTACCAGATGATTTGCCATTAAGTGGCCCTCCTAACCTCTTCTGTTAGTTATTTAAATAGCACTTTCTAACTAAAAGGATGACATGAAATAACCCCAGAAAGAATGTTTTAATCATTTTCCTGTGACTTTTTCCATCACTTGGTTAGTGTTCTTTTTTGCTGCTTTGTTTACTTTCTGGGCTTAAAACTTACGTGGTCAGTTTTTGTTTTTTCAATCCAGCATGAATATATTCAGGTAATGCTACTAAGAAGTTTGGACTCTAGGTATGAGAAATAAGTCAGGTGTTCATCTTCTGGTGATAAAGAATTTTGGTATTTTGGATCATGGTTGGGAACCACATCTTGAAATATCTTTTTTCTATGAAGTCATGAAACAGAATATTTGCAAAACTGTGATTTCTTACTTTATGTTAAGAATCTCTCTACTTGGGGCTTCCCCTAGTGGTCCAGTGGGTAAGGACACCGCCTTGCAGTGCAAGGGGCGCCGGTTCGAGCCCTGGCCTGGGAAGATCCCACGTGCCGCGGAGCGGCTGGACTGATGTGTCCAATCACCGAGCCGGAGCTCTGGAGCGCATGCGCCCAGAGCCGGTGCTCTGCGACCACAGAGGCCACCGCGATGGGAGGCCCACAGGAGCCAAAGAACAAAGACATATGAAAATAGAGAAATGAAAGACCCGCTCCCCTCCCCCCCCAAACCCCCCCCCCAAAAAAAAAAAAAAAAAAAATCTTTAAAAAAAAAAAAAAAAAAAGAATCTCTCTACTTACCATTATATGATATTGAAGAGGTGATAGAGTGTTCTCTATTCAGCTATTCAGCTTCCATGTGACCATGACAGTATGATCAGGAAGGACAATCAAGTCAGTTTGAAAGAGAGGAAGTGGAAGGCACGCAGCAGTCAGTATTCCATGAAATTCATATGGCCACAGGTCACCAGTTCCCCCAGCTCCAGGGCAGGAAGTACTCCTTGATGAGGGCCCGTCTTGGTGTCCTGAGATTGGTTTCCTATTCTATTTCTCAGCACTCAGCTCTTCTCTCTAGGCTGCCTTTCCTTTTCTGTAGAGGGGTCCTGTATTTGCAGTTGAATAGCTTATTCAGCTTGCTGCCCGGCTCTGTCCCTGGCACAGCTGTTTTAAACTTGGTGGACTTTCAAATGATAACCATTCCTGGAGACAGAAGCCACACCCACAAAAAAGGCCCCGGTCTATGAACATGAGTCCTGGACAGTAAATTTAAGATTCTTAGATGCCTTTTGTCTAACGGTCTGCGAGGTGTAAATCAAGATGCAGATCTTCCTGAGGTGGTAGTAACAGAGGGTCTTACTGCCATGTTTTTTTAGGTGATCTTAATGCTGCTGCTGTTGTTCAGTCACTCAGTCGTGTTTGACCCTTTTGCAGTCCCATGGACTGTAGCCTGCCAGACTCCTCTGTCCATGGCATTTGCCAAGCAAGAATACTGAAGTGGATTGCCATTTCCTTCTCCAAGGAACTCTTTTTCTTAATGTGAAAAGAAAACAAGACCCTGTAGTCTGTGCTAAGATGCTGTTCCCGAGAGTAAAAACTGTGGTTTTCCTGGTAGCATCTGAATTTGATTTTTTTGTCAAAACCTTGTGCTGACTGGAGAAGCTAGTAATTGAGAAAGTTTCTGTTTTTTCTAACCCTGCAAGTCCCAAGTTGGACACATATTCTCTAAATTCTGCTCAAAAACGTACAGTTCTTGGTTGGTGCTCCACTCTCCCGTATGCCTTATTATGGGTGATGTTTACAAAACGCCTTGTCACTTTCAGCATTCTTCCTCGAGGCCTCCCTAGCCAGATCCACAACCTCCTTAGGCATTCTCCTGTATTCCAGATACAGCCTCACTGTTTGTTGTGCCAGTAGATAACAGCGCCTCTCCTCCAGCCTCCAGTGGCTAGTTTCCTTTGTTTCCAGCCTCTGTTAATGGTCTCCGTTGCTGCTCCTCCAGCAGATGTCCTCCGCCCAGTCCCCAGACTAATAATGTCATCACGCTTTAAGTTTCTCTTATGGCAACACTCTTGATACCAGCTACTGTTTTCAGTTTTCTTTTTTTGCTTAATAAGTTATGCCAGGATTGACTGGATTAACACAAAACTATTATTTGATCAAGACCCTACAATCAGAGCTGGACTTTCTTCTGATCTGACTTGGAATCATTCATGCAGCTGTGGCCACCAAAGCAAGCTGGAGGGCTCGGAGTAGATGGGACACAGCTAGATGCTGTCTCCCTCCGCGTAGCCTCTCCTGCAGAGAGGCTGCACCTTTTTACCTGGTGTCTCCGGGCTCCCAGAGGGTGAAAGCAGAACCCTTCAGGCCTTTTAACATCCATGCAGGAAGCACCACTGCACCAGTTCTGTCTGTGAGCGCAAGTCCAGGGCGGGGGAATATCCTCCACCAGCTGGGAGTGCAAAGACTCCGGCCCATCTTTAATCCACGACAGTGCCTTTCGAAAGGAGCCACAGTCAAACTGACTGCTTCTCAGTGGAAATGATAAAAACTAGAAGCCAATGTAATGATACCTTTACTAAAAAAGAAAACTGCAAACCTTGAATTCTTTAACAGCAAAAATATTCTTAAGAAATTTAGGTGAAATAAATATGTGTTCAGTTACAATCAAGAGACTGGGACTTCCCTGGTGGTTCAGTGGGTAACGAGTCCATCTTGCAGTGCAGGAGACACCAGCTTGATCCCTGGCCCAGGAAGATCCCACATGTCGAGGAACGGCTGGGCCAGTATGTCCAGTTACGAGCCAGTGCTCTGAAACGCATGCACCCAGAGCAGGTGCTCTACAGTGAGAGAGGCCAGTGCGATGGGAGGCCCACACAGGCCAAAGAATAAAGATGGGTGAAAAATAAACAATGACTTAGAGGCAAAAAAAGAAAATTAAAAAAGAGGCTTCTCCTGTATTCCAGATACAGCCTCACTGTTTGTTGTGCCAGTAGATAACAGCGCCTCTCCTCCAGCCTCCAGTGGCTAGTTTCCTTTGTTTCCAGCCTCTGTTAATGGTCTCCGTTGCTGCTCCTCCAGCAGATGTCCTCCGCCCAGTCCCCAGACTAATAATGTCATCACGCTTTAAGTTTCTCTTATGGCAACACTCTTGATACCAGCTACTGTTTTCAGTTTTCTTTTTTTGCTTAATAAGTTATGCCAGGATTGACTGGATTAACACAAAACTATTATTTGATCAAGACCCTACAATCAGAGCTGGACTTTCTTCTGATCTGACTTGGAATCATTCATGCAGCTGTGGCCACCAAAGCAAGCTGGAGGGCTCGGAGTAGATGGGACACAGCTAGATGCTGTCTCCCTCCGCGTAGCCTCTCCTGCAGAGAGGCTGCACCTTTTTACCTGGTGTCTCCGGGCTCCCAGAGGGTGAAAGCAGAACCCTTCAGGCCTTTTAACATCCATGCAGGAAGCACCACTGCACCAGTTCTGTCTGTGAGCGCAAGTCCAGGGCGGGGGAATATCCTCCACCAGCTGGGAGTGCAAAGACTCCGGCCCATCTTTAATCCACGACAGTGCCTTTCGAAAGAGCCACAGTCAAAATGACTGCTTCTCAGTGGAAATGATAAAAACTAGAAGCCAATGTAATGATACCTTTACTAAAAAAGAAAACTGCAAACCTTGAATTCTTTAACAGCAAAAATATTCTTAAGAAATTTAGGTGAAATAAATATGTGTTCAGTTACAATCAAGAGACTGGGACTTCCCTGGTGGTTCAGTGGGTAACGAGTCCATCTTGCAGTGCAGGAGACACCAGCTTGATCCCTGGCCCAGGAAGATCCCACATGTCGAGGAACGGCTGGGCCAGTATGTCCAGTTACGAGCCAGTGCTCTGAAACGCATGCACCCAGAGCAGGTGCTCTGCAGTGAGAGAGGCCAGTGCGATGGGAGGCCCACACAGGCCAAAGAATAAAGATGGGTGAAAAATAAACAATGACTTAGAGGCAAAAAAAGAAAATTAAAAAAGACCTTGGTGCCAGTAGGCTTGCACCAAAATAAAAATTAAAGGGAGTTCTTCAGAAAGAATGATCCCAGATAGAAACATGGACATGCCAGAGGGAAAGAACAACACTGGAAAGAAAATATAAGTGAAGAGTCATTGTACAAAATGATAGCTGTACTGCCCCAAGGAACTTTGCCTTTTTATATAAAATTCATGGCAACAATAACAAATGATAACAGAAATAAATGGAGTTTAAAAGTTCTAAGTTTTAATTGGTATCGGTCGTAAAAGAAGTCATTTGCATTGGGCTATAATAAGTAAGAATGCATGTTTAAGCTCTAGGCTAACTACTGAAAATGGTTTTAAAGTGTAATTCAGTAGAAGGAAAATGGAATAATGTGAAATATTCGATTAATTCAAAGAAAATCAAGAAAGGTAAAAAGCACATAAAAGTAGAACACAAACAGTAAAATAGTAGATATAGTATATCGGTAGTTAGCTGCAAAAAAGATTTATAATTTAAGCATTTTGTATGGAATGGATTTCTTTAAATCCAACTGTATGCCGCTTATAAGAGAAACTCTTCAAATATTAGGATACAGAAAAGCTGAAAGTACAAAGATGGAAAATATACAAACAATAAAAAAAAAAAAGGAAAGCAGAGATAGCCACACTCTTATTTAAAAAAAAAAAAAAGTTTGAAGCTAGAAACAGAGTTGGGAGGGCTAGAATGAAAAAGATTGATACTACAAACGTCCGAGATGATGTCGAGCAACCAGACCTCTGATGCATTGCTAGCGAGAGTATAAGATGGTAGAGTCATTTGGGGCAACAGTCTGAGAGCTTATTAAGAAGGTAAGCATATATGATCCAGTAGTTTTACTGCTAGGTACTTATCAAAAAGTGAACGCAGCAGTCAGTCATGTCTGGCTCTTTGCAAGTCCATGCTCCTCTGTCCATGGAATTCTCCAGGCAAGGATCCTGGGGTGAGTTGCCATTCCATTCACCAGCACATCTTCCCAACTCAGGGACTGACCCCAGGTCTCCTGCATTGCAGGCAGATTCTTTACTGTCTGAGCCACCAGGGAAGTCCCATGAAAACTGAGTCCACCAAATACTTGTTAAAAAAAAAATGTTCACAGCAGATTGATTTGTAACAGCCCAAACCTAGAAACAGATGCCCATCAATAGGAGAACGGATAAACAGTGTTGTATGTATACACTGGATACTCTTCGACAAGAAAGACCTATATCCATATTGGTGAATCTCAAAAATATTGTGCTATTAAATCATTGGACACGAAAAGGTGTATGGTGTATGATCGCAGCTTTATGACATTCTAGAACAGGCAAAATTAACCTGTGGTGGTAGAAACTGAAAGAGTGATGGTTGTGGGGAAGGAGTTGAGTGGGAAGCAGCTCAAATGGACTTTCTAGAGTGTTGAAGTTCTCTGTGTCTTTAAGGAGTAGTCAGAATGGCATGTTACACCTAAGGTCTGAGCATGTCTCTCTATTTATATTATACCTTGATTTTTTTAAAATGAAGTTTAGAGAAAGGTTTTAGATGACCAGAAACTGAAAGATACACGTTATCAGCCAACTTCCATTAAAAGTGGTAAGACTAGTGCTTTCTGAGGTTATAGTTATGGCAACAGCAATACGAGAGCCAGAAAGGAACTGCACTGACCGCTGTGGGTGGTCTTAGATCCAGTCAGACATTTCACACTCATGTAAGCAGCTTCACTTAGCGTGGGCTTCACTCAGAAGGATAGGGGCCACGACCCTCCAGCAGCAGCAGGCGTATGCCTGCAGAAGAAGCCGCCCCCCGGGCCAGGGCCGTTCTCTGCCCACCCTTCTCTCCTGCCAAGTGACTGTTCAGGTGCCAGGGAAGAAGTCAGATGATTAAAAGTGCGGACTGCCCTGACCTATATGCTGTAAGTTCTGTATGAGAACCAGTATCTTTTGTTACAGCCCCACGTGCACACAGCTCTGGAAAGGAACACAACTAGCCACAAGGACTGTGGCACTCAGAAGCTCCAAGCTGTGGCTTTCCACCATGAGCTTAGCAGGTTTTTTTCCAGGCTTAACGGTCCAGATACTGTCTACAGAGGTCCTTTTTACTGTATGCTGTCTTGCCTGGTGACAACCAGCATTTCTTCTTTATGAGCTCTTTAGGAAAATAGGGTGAGAAGGTAATCCAACTTGAGATTCCACTGTAGGCTCACAGACCAACCGTGACCTTACTAACTTTAGTATCATAGTTCTCAGACTTTAGGGTACACCACAGCCACCTGGAGGGCTTGTTAAAACAGACTGCTAGGCTTCTATGACGTTGCTTACTGATTTAGTAAGTCTAGGGCTGGACTTGAGAATTTACATTTCTTATAAGTTCCCAGGTGATCCTGGGTGATGCTGCTGATCTGAGGTTCATACTTAGAAAACGGCCGTGTTAACAAAGCACAACCACCCCTTCCCCACTTACCTGTCACAAAAGAACAAGGATCTCCATATCCTCTGCTTCAACTTTTAAAATACTTAGCCATTATCCTTTATTATTTCTTGAAAAGCCTATCTCCAGTTGTCTCTTTAGGGAGTTTTCAGTTTGCATTACCATAATTATCAGTACATGTCAGCAGATGACATTGGTCAGACTCCATTTTAGGGTTCCACGATTACACACTGTCAGACCCTCAACAGCTGCCCAGGTCGCAGCTGAGGTTACCATCATATAGTGGCCTCCGTGGACCTCTCACCTGTGGCACCGGAGGCACAGTCCACTGCTGCCACTGCAACCAGGCTGTTTGCCAGGTTGCCACATCGTCTTGTTTGGCCTGAGGGGCTAGTGCAGAAGTGCTTCTCCTGGTTTTGTCCCCAGTTCTTCAGGCAGTGGCCTGCAAGCATGGCTCTGTGCTGGTTGGATCCCCAGCCAACCCAGCGTGGATCAGAACCACACTGCTCCATCCCCTTGACCCAGACCTGGCCATGAGCATGGAATCTTGAGCACATGTGCTTGTCTCCTGCCCACCCTTGTCAGGCATCAGTGCCTGCTTTGGCTCAAATGCATCAGCGACACCACAGCCATATCAGTCTTCCCAGTCAGCCCATTGCAGCCAGGTTTCTGGTCAGCTCCACTTCATGGACAGTGGGCGTTTTCTCTCAGCCTATCTCCAGCTTTCATCCATTTCTACAAGGGGAAGATGGATCCCCTCTCACACTGTCAAGCCTTTGCTCTAAGCCTTTGGGAAAGTTGGGCCGCACCGAGGCTCCTCCCCATTCCCTTTGGGTCATGGTGTCTTGGCCATACTGATCCAAGGATCTGGAGATCTGTTTCCTTGATGCGGCTGCTCTGCCATGGCCACTCCCTGTCATCTGAAGGCCAGTTCAGCAGATGCTTCCTGTTTTGCACAGCTCAGTAGAGCCCTTGTCTTGCTTTCACTCTGGAAGATACTAGAAAGCCAGCAGTTCACCTATTTCTCCAGGAGTCTCCATAGCTCTCGGGCAGCAGTCTGGGGGATTGTTCTCTACCCCAGCCTCCAAACTGACAGCTGAGGGATAAGGGATCAAGACCACATGGGTGATGGTGGCAACCGCCATGGCCTGGAAGCTTCAAGTTCCATCTCAGAACCAATGCCTCTTGTGACACTGCCTAGAGGGTCCAACAGGGAACAAGAAGAGGATGCATTACCATAATTATCAGTACATGTCAGCAGATGACATTGGTCAGACTCCATTTTAGGGTTCCACGATTACACACTGTCAGACCCTCAACAGCTGCCCAGGTCGCAGCTGAGGTTACCGTCATATAGTGGCCTCCGTGGACCTCTCACCTGTGGCACCGGAGGCACAGTCCACTGCTGCCACTGCAACCAGGCTGTTTGCCAGGTTGCCACATCGTCTTGTTTGGCCTGAGGGGCTAGTGCAGAAGTGCTTCTCCTGGTTTTGTCCCCAGTTCTTCAGGCAGTGGCCTGCAAGCATGGCTCTGTGCTGGTTGGATCCCCAGCCAACCCAGCGTGGATCAGAATCACACTGCTCCATCCCCTTGACCCAGACCTGGCCATGAGCATGGAATCTTGAGCACATGTGCTTGTCTCCTGCCCACCCTTGTCAGGCATCAGTGCCTGCTTTGGCTCAAATGCATCAGCGACACCACAGCCATATCAGTCTTCCCAGTCAGCCCATTGCAGCCAGGTTTCTGGTCAGCTCCACTTCATGGACAGTGGGCGTTTTCTCTCAGCCTATCTCCAGCTTTCATCCGTTTCTACAAGGGGAAGATGGATCCCCTCTCACACTGTCAAGCCTTTGCTCTCAGCCTTTGGGAAAGTTGGGCCGCACCGAGGCTCCTCCCCATTCCCTTTGGGTTATGGTGTCTTGGCCATACTGATCCAAGGATCTGGAGGTCTGTTTCCTTGATGCGGCTGCTCTGCCATGGCCACTCCCTGTCATCTGAAGGCCAGTTCAGCAGATGCTTCCTGTTTTGCACAGCTCAGTAGAGCCCTTGTCTTGCTTTCACTCTGGAAGATACTAGAAAGCCAGCAGTTCACCTATTTCTCCAGGAGTCTCCATAGCTCTCGGGCAGCAGTCTGGGGGATTGTTCTCTACCCCAGCCTCCAAACTGACAGCTGAGGGATAAGGGATCAAGACCACATGGGTGATGGTGGCAACCGCCATGGCCTGGAAGCTTCAAGTTCCATCTCAGAACCAATGCCTCTTGTGACAGTCCTGTGGCCTAGAGCCCAGGAGGTCCAACAGGGAACAAGAAACGTCCCACTGGGGAATGCTCAGAGCTGGGGCTTTTACAAGGTCATCCCAGTCCACTGGTAGTTTACCATCAGGTTATCTTTAGTGTGGCCTAGTAACATGGGTGAAATTCAGCCTGTATTCGGTTTCCAGGGGAAAAGTTAACATGAGATTAATTTCCCATGAATACACATGGAAAAAATGTTAGGCTCTACCATTGCAGGCAAGTAATAAAATTCAAGTAATAGTTTATATTTTTAGTCTGTAATAATTCAAAGATGCATGTTACACTTTTACGCTAATCACTGAAAGAACAGTTAAAGAATGCGTAATTAAGGGGAAATTGAATAATAAAAAAATCATTTGATTAATTCATAAAGAAGGCAAGGAAGACAAAGGGATATAAAACAGGTGGGTGAAACAGAATACAAATAGTAAGATGATAGCAATAAACCCAATTCAGTGATCACAGTATGATAGTATAAAAGGTCTGCATGAAAAAAAAAAAAGATCTGCATACCTTCATTAGAGTGCTAACATCAGACTAGGTTAAAATGTTGAACCCAATTATGTGCAGTTAACAAATAACACACCTTAGTATAATACAGAACAGTTGAAATTAAACAGATGGGGAAAAGAAACATCTGATAAATGTTAATCAAAAGAAAGCTGGTCTAACTATACTAATATCAGACAATGTAGAATTTAAGGCAACATTACTAGATAAAGATAATTCATAATGATAAAGTGTTCAGTCCACTAGAATACAAAAATTGTATATCTATATAGAACCAATAGCACAGGTTCACATTATATAGACAAACATTAAACACTGACCGACATAAAAGGAGAAATCACTCCATGACCAGAATAGACTTTAACATGCCTCTTAATAGGTGATAGAACTAAGCAGACAAAAAATATATGGAACATCTTGCTAATAGACAACCTTGACATAACTGATATTTATATAATGCCACATTCAACTGTGACAGAATTCTTACTTTAAAAACGTATATGGAACATTTACCATATTGATCAGAAGCTGAATCATAAATTAAGCCTCAATTAAGTATTAAACCACTGAAATAATTTAGAGTTTGCTTTCTTACTATAGTAGAATTAACCTAGGGAAAAAAAATCAGAAAAAGTAAGGATAGAAAATTCCCAGAGATTTTGGTGATATTAGTAGTGTACCTCTTTCCTTGGTGGCTCAGATGGTAAAGAATCTGCCAGTGATGCAGGAGACCTGGGTTTGGTTCCTCTGGAGAAGGGAAGGGCTACCCACTCTCATATTCTTGCCTAGAGAATTCCTTGGTCAGAAGAGCCTGGTGGGCTGCAGCCCATGAGGTCACAAAGAGTTGGACATGACTAAGCAACTCACACTTGCACTTTTTGAATAACTCATGGTTCAGTAAAAAAAAAAACAAAAAACAAAATTAGAAAGTATTGTGAAATGAATGACAGTAAAGTTTTGACACATCAAAACTTGTGGGATGGGCTTCCCTGGTGGTCCACTGGGTAAGGAGTCTGCTTTGCAGTGCAAATGACACCGGTTCAATCCCTGGCACGGGAGGATCCCATGTGCCATGGAGTGGCTAGACCGATGTGTCCAGTTATGAGCCGGTGCTCTGCAGCGAGAGAGGCTGCTGCAATGGGAGGCTCACACAGACCAAAGAATTAAGATGGATAAAAATAAATGAAGGAGGGGCTACCTCTGGTGGTCCAGTGGGTAAGGATACCGCCTTGCAGTGCAAGGGGCGCCGGTTCAGTCCCTGGCCTGGGAAGATCCCACGCCGCGGAGCGGCTGGACCCATGTGTCCAATTACCAAGCCGGAGCTCTGGAGCGCATGCGCTCTGCAACGACAGACGCCACCATGATGGGAGGCCCACAGGAGCCAAAGAACAAAGACGGATGAAAATGGAGAAATGAAAGACCAAAGGAAGTGGCCCGCCTGCTCCCCTCCCTCCCCAACCCGACCCCCGCCCAAAATAAATAAATAAATAAATTTTTTTTAAAAAATGAAGGACCAATAAAAGAGGCCAAAATTTAAAAAAAGGAAAAAAAATTATGGGACATAGCTAGAGCAATGCTTGAAGAAAGTTGATAAGCCTATAAACAATGACGTATTAGTTAAAAAAGAAAAGACTGAAGATTAGTGATCTCTGCTTCTATCTCAAAAAGCTAGAAAAAGAATAAAACTACAGTGAGATACTTATTACTTACTATATCATTAGCAACAATTCAGAAGTTTGATAGGATACCTCTGGTGTGATATTGGGGAAACCGGCATAGTCATATACTGCTGAGAGAAACACAGAATAGAGTAACCTCTAAGAGAGGAAACAGATATCTAGCCAAAGTATATATCTAACAAAATGATATATTCATTGACCCATTCATCCAACAGTCCTACTTTCAGGAATATTTGCTAAAAATATAATGGCAAAAAAAAAAAAAAAATTGCCTGATAAAAATACCAATGAATAAGGCTGTTGATTGTAGCCTTATTTGTGTTACTCAACTAAAAACAATCAAAATGCCCAGTAGTTGGTGGAATAAAAAGTCCCAAAATTAGAAAGTATTGTGAAATGAATGACAGTAAAGTTTTGACACATCAAAACTTGTGGGATGGGCTTCCCTGGTGGTCCACTGGGTAAGGAGTCTGCTTTGCAGTGCAAATGACACCGGTTCAATCCCTGGCACGGGAGGATCCCATGTGCCATGGAGTGGCTAGACCGATGTGTCCAGTTATGAGCCGGTGCTCTGCAGCGAGAGAGGCTGCTGCAATGGGAGGCTCACACAGACCAAAGAATTAAGATGGATAAAAATAAATGAAGGAGGGGCTACCTCTGGTGGTCCAGTGGGTAAGGATACCGCCTTGCAGTGCAAGGGGCGCCGGTTCAGTCCCTGGCCTGGGAAGATCCCACGCCGCGGAGCGGCTGGACCCATGTGTCCAATTACCAAGCCGGAGCTCTGGAGCGCATGTGCTCTGCAACGACAGACGCCACCATGATGGGAGGCCCACAGGAGCCAAAGAACAAAGACGGATGAAAATGGAGAAATGAAAGACCAAAGGAAGTGGCCCGCCTGCTCCCCTCCCTCCCCAACCCGACCCCCGCCCAAAATAAATAAATAAATAAATTTTTTTTAAAAAATGAAGGACCAATAAAAGAGGCCAAAATTTAAAAAAAGAAAAAAAAAAATTATGGGACATAGCTAGAGCAATGCTTGAAGAAAGTTGATAAGCCTATAAACAATGACGTAATAGTTAAAAAAGAAAAGACTGAAGATTAGTGATCTCTGCTTCTATCTCAAAAAGCTAGAAAAAGAACAAAACTACAGTGAGATACTTATTACTTACTATATCATTAGCAACAATTCAGAAGTTTGATAGGATACCTCTGGTGTGATATTGGGGAAACCGGCACAGTCATATACTGCTGAGAGAAACATAGAATAGAGTAACCTCTAAGAGAGGAAACAGATATCTAGCCAAAGTATATATCTAACAAAATGATATATTCATTGACCCATTCATCCAACAGTCCTACTTTCAGGAATATTTGCTAAAAATATAATGGCAAAAAAAAAAAAAAAAATTGCCTGATAAAAATACCAATGAATAAGGCTGTTGATTGTAGCCTTATTTGTGTTACTCAACTAAAAACAATCAAAATGCCCAGTAGTTGGTGGAATAAAAAGTCCTCTATGACTGTTCATTGGGTGTGAACATCCACACAATGGAGGCTTCTCCAGCTGTCAGAATGAATGAGGACCATCTCAATAGATTTGTATGGAATAATCTCCAGGATATAGCAAGTGATAAAAAGAATATTAGAAAAAATTTCTATTTTAGATTACTACTTATGTTTTTTTAAGATAGCAAGTTATTAGGAGGGAGATTATTTGTAGAAAGAAGCAAAGATATTTTAAAATGAAAGACTGACTTTGAAAAAGAAATTTTTCAATGACATGAAAGGAAGACAGAATAGGATAGAAAGGATAGAAGACAAGGGTAGATTTTCTTGAATCTACATTCTTTTTTTGCTTGTTTGACTTGGGAACCAAATAAGTATTTTGCATAATTTGTAAAAATTTAAAAAGGTAATTCCTAATTAAAAGTAAAATTAGGGCTTCCCTGGTAACTCAGTGGTAAAGAGTTCACCTGCCAGTGCAGGAGACATGGCTTTGATCCCTGATCCAGGACGATCCCACATGCTGCGGAGCAACTAAGCCCATGAGCCACAACTATTGAGCCTGTGCTCTAGAGCCTCAGAGCCACAATTATTGAGCCCGTGTGCCACAACTACTGAAGCCCATGAGCCCTAGAGCCTGAGTTCCACAACAAGAGAAGCCACCGCAACAAGAAGCCTACTCACCTCAACTAGAGAGTAGCCCCCACTTCCTGCAACCAGAGAAGAGCCTGTGAAAACCCAGAATAGCCAAAAAGAAATAAAAGAATACCATGCATACTTTAAAAAAAGAAAAAAAGTAAAATTAAATGAGCCTAACTATGCATTTCATTGGTAGTATAACCACATCAAGAAGAACTATTCCAAGTGACTTTAAAACAGTTATTTGGCTGTACATCCCTAATGGAATTTACCATGAGAACAAAAGAAAACCTTACATTATTTTTAGTAGTACCGTTGCTGTTAATAATGTTGATGTTGGGCTTCCCCTGGTGGTCCAGTGGGTAAGGACACCGCCTTGCAGGGCAAGGGGTGCCGGTTCGATCCCTGGCCTGAGAAGATCCCACGTGCCGCGGAGCGGCTGGACCAATGTGTCCAATCACCGAGCCGGAGCTCTGGAGCGCACGCGCCCGGAGCCGGTGCTCTGCAACAACAGACGTCACCGCGATGGGAGGCCCACAGGAGCCAAAGAACAAAGACGAATGAAAATAGAGAAATGAAAGACCAATAGAAGTGGCCCGCCCGCTCCCCTCCCTCCCCAACCCGACCCCCGCCCCAAATAAATAAATAAATAAATCTTTAAAAAATAAATAAATAAAATAATGTTGATGTTATCTTTTGGGATTGTAGGTATAGGCATTGCAAAAGAAAGGAGTAACTTTGTTGGTGATTTTGGGGACTGCAATTTTGACTATGCGTGAAAGGACATAGAGATGTGAGAACAATGAAGTAAACATCTCTAATCTTGAAAATATTACTAAGAATTCCTGATACTTTTTATTAAAATGTTTACACATATCCTAGCCTTATTTTGCTGAAAGACTAGACTGTATGTGTGAGTGCTAAGTCACTTCACTAGTGTCCAACTCTTTGCAACTTTATGGACTGTAACCCGCCAGGATCCTCTGTCCATGGGACTCTCCAGGCAAGAATAGTGGAGTGGGCTGCCATGCCCTCCTCCAGAGGATCTTCCCAAACCAGAGATCAAACCCTTATCTGTTATATCTCCTGTACTAGCAGGCAGGTTCTTTACCACTAATGTCACCCGGAAGCATACCTTAAGAAGGAAGAAAAATCTTAAAACAACGTAACATACCATCTAAAGGGATTAGAAGAAGAAAGAGGGCTTCTCTGGTGGCTCACTGGTAAAGAATCCACCTGCCAGTGCAGGAGACATGGGCTCCATCCCTGGGTCAAGAAGATCCCCTAGAGAAGGAAATGGCAACCTCCTCTAGTATTCTTGCGTAGGAAAGAAAAAGAAAAAGCCTAAGGAGAAGTTAGGAGGGCTTCCCTGGTGGTCCAGTGGGTAAAGAGTCTGCCTTGCAGTGCAAAGGGCACCAGTTTGATCCCATGTGCCATGGAGCAGCTGGAATGGTGTGTCCAGTTATGAGCCAGTGCTCTGGAGCACATGTGCCCGGAGCCAATATTCTGCAACAAGAGAGGCCACTGCAATGGGAGGCCCACACAGGCCAAAGAGTAAAGATGGATGAAAATAAATAAATAAGCCAATAAAAGAGGCCAAAAATTAAAAAAAAAAAAAAGTTAGGAAATAATATAAGATACGAAAGGAAGTAGAGACCTAAAGAAGACAATAGGAAACATCAGTGAAACCAAGAGCTGGCTTTTTGAAAAGATAAAATTAATAAGACTTTAGCCAGGCTCATTAAAGATAAAAGAGAGAGGACCCAAATAATTTAAGGAATGAAAAAGGAGAAATTAAAGCATTTAATTTCTCAGAAACACAGTCATAAGAGAATACTATGAAAAGAGAAACAAAACAGAATACTAGAAACAGTTATATGCCAACGAGTTGGACAACCTAGAAGAGATGGATAAATTTTTAGAAACGTACAGTCTCCCAAGACTGAATCAGAAAGAAATAGATAATCTGAACAGACCAATTACTAGTATTAAAATTGTATCAATAATCAAAAAACTGCCAAAAAAATCAAAAGCCTAGGACTGAATGGCTTCACAGGGCAGTTCTACCAAACATAAAAAGAAAAGTCAATACTTACATATTCCAAAAAATTAAAGAGAAGGCAGTACTCCCAAATTTATTCCATGGGACCACCATTACTCTGTGTACATGAATATGGCCATGAGTTGTTGATAAATGTTGGATCTAGGTGATGCGTGCATGGAGTTCATTATACGGTTCCCTTTACCTGCATATGTATTTGAAATCTTTCATTATAAAGCACCTAAAAGAGGTAACCAGAGGGGTTAGCAAAGAAATGGCATATCAAAAGATGAGCAGGCAAATCTTTAAAAATTGGTGCATCTTAAACTAGAAATATATTTGTCTAAGTAAGTCAGATACTCAGTGGATGAGTTAGACAGATTTAGACGTAATTAAAGAATCAGTGAATTGGAAGCTTTGTGTAAAAAATTACCTAGAATATTAAAAAGATAAGGAAATAAGCAAATTAACAGATTCAAGAAGCACTATGTATCCCAAGCAGGGTAAATAAAAAAGAAACCCACGCCAAGATGCATTATAGCCAAGACAGAGCTATCTTAAAAGCATCTGTTTCAGCCAGGGTCCTGTCAGGAAAACAGGAACAGCATTAGGTATTTCAGGAAAGCAAATTTAATTTGGAGAACTGATTACAGGCAGACCCTGTTTCATTGCACTTTGCTTTATTGCACTTGGCAGATGCTGCATTTTTGGCAAACTGAAGGTTTGTGGCAACCCTGTCTTGAGCAAGTCTACCAGTGCCATTTTCCCAGTGGCATTTGCTCCCCCGTCTCTCTGTGTCACAGTTTGGTAATTCTCACAACATTCTGAACTTTTTCATTGTTACTACTGATGTTACAGTGGTCTGTGACCAGTCACCTTTGACGTTACTACCACCACTCACTGAAGACTAGATGATTGTTACCATTTTCTTTTTTTTTTAATTAAATATTGAGTAAATATTTAAGGGTAACCTTTAAAAAATGTGCAAACCCCAAACCTGTGAGGATAAAATAATGAAGTAAGAAGAGGAGTACCAAAGAAAATCCAAGAAGTGACTAAACAAAAAAGAAGAAGAAAGAATTCAAGAATCAGGATAAAAGAAACAAAGAAATATGACAAACACTCTTTAAAATAATCTGTTATGTAAGTCAAAATGTCAAATTGGAAATTTTTTAAAGGAGCTACATGTTTCTTTAAAAAGGCATACCAAAAGCATAATAGAAATGTTGAAAACAATAGGAAAATACTAATAAAAAACAAATGAACTGGGCTTACCTGGTGGTCCAGTGGGTAAAGAGTCTGCCTTGCAGTGCAAGGGACACCGGTTGATCCCTGGCCTGGGAGGATCCCATGTGCCGCGGAGTGTCTGTGTCCAATTACAAGCCAGCACTCTGGAGCTCATGCGCCCAGAGCCAGTGCCTTGCAACGAGAGAGGCCACTGCAAGGTATTTCAGGAAAGCAAATTTAATTTGGAGAGCTGACCAAAGAATTAAGATGGATGAAAATAAATAAATAAAAACAATAAAAGAGGGCAAAATTTAAAAAAAAAAAAAACACACACACACACAATACAAATAAATGGACTATCAAAAGACAGTAAATATAGTTACATTAATTACCTGAAAAGAGGTTTTTCAAAGCAAAGAAGCTATTAGGGTCAGAGAGAATGACCATGTAATGATAAAAGCCTTAATCCACAAGAAATATATCATACTTCTAACCTTATACATACCCAATAAAATAACCTCAAAATATGCTAAGCAGAAAATGGCTGATAGAATGAAAGGAACTAACAAAGCAGTACACACACCTTTCTCTGTTGTTGGTAAGCCAATCGGTCCATTTGAATTTATGTTCGTAAGTATATTAGTCTGTGGTTTAACTTTAGGAAAAGCTTATTTCATCAACCAGATTAAAGGAGAAAAATTATGAAGTCATTTCAGTAGATTGCATTTATTTATTTATTTTTAAACATTTATTTATCTTTTTTAAGGGGTGTGCTGGGGAGGGAGGGGGACAGGCAGGCCACTTCTATTGGTCTTTCATTTCTCTATTTTCATCCGTCTTTGTTCTTTGGCCCGTGTGGGCCTCCCATCGCGGTGGCGTCTGTCGTTGCAGAGCGCCGGCTCTGGGCGCACGCGCGCCAGAGCTCCAGCTCGGTAATTGGACACAGTCCAGCCACTCCGCGGCACGTGGGATCTTCCCAGGCCAGGGATCGAACCGGTGCCCCTTGCACTGCAAGGCAGTGTCCTTACCCACTGGACCACCTGGGAAGCCCCAGTAGATTGCATTTAATAAAATTCAGTTAATTCATGAAATAAAGCTAATGCAAATTAAGAACAGAGAAGGATTTCTTTAATCTGCTAAGAAGAATCAACAAAACATTATCATCAAAGATAATTCTTAATGGGGGAAATATTTTAAATAATTCTTTGAAATCAGGAAAAAGGATGAACGTCCACTATAACCCCATCTTACTTGTGTTGTACTGAAAGTCCTAGCATAAGTGTTAGGCAGAAAATCTGGAGCTCATGCGCCCAGAGCCAGTGCCTTGCAACGAGAGAGGCCACTGCAAGGTATTTCAGGAAAGCAAATTTAATTTGGAGAGCTGACCAAAGAATTAAGATGGATGAAAATAAATAAATAAAAACAATAAAAGAGGGCAAAATTTAAAAAAAAAAAAAACACACACACACACAATACAAATAAATGGACTATCAAAAGACAGTAAATATAGTTACATTAATTACCTGAAAAGAGGTTTTTCAAAGCAAAGAAGCTATTAGGGTCAGAGAGAATGACCATGTAATGATAAAAGCCTTAATCCACAAGAAATATATCATACTTCTAACCTTATACATACCCAATAAAATAACCTCAAAATATGCTAAGCAGAAAATGGCTGATAGAATGAAAGGAACTAACAAAGCAGTACACACACCTTTCTCTGTTGTTGGTAAGCCAATCGGTCCATTTGAATTTATGCTCGTAAGTATATTAGTCTGTGGTTTAACTTTAGGAAAAGCTTATTTCATCAACCAGATTAAAGGAGAAAAATTATGAAGTCATTTCAGTAGATTGCATTTATTTATTTATTTTTAAACATTTATTTATCTTTTTTAAGGGGTGTGCTGGGGAGGGAGGGGGACAGGCAGGCCACTTCTATTGGTCTTTCATTTCTCTATTTTCATCCGTCTTTGTTCTTTGGCCCGTGTGGGCCTCCCATCGCGGTGGCGTCTGTCGTTGCAGAGCGCCGGCTCTGGGCGCACGCGCGCCAGAGCTCCAGCTCGGTAATTGGACACAGTCCAGCCACTCCGCGGCACGTGGGATCTTCCCAGGCCAGGGATCGAACCGGTGCCCCTTGCACTGCAAGGCAGTGTCCTTACCCACTGGACCACCTGGGAAGCCCCAGTAGATTGCATTTAATAAAATTCAGTTAATTCATGAAATAAAGCTAATGCAAATTAAGAACAGAGAAGGATTTCTTTAATCTGCTAAGAAGAATCAACAAAACATTATCATCAAAGATAATTCTTAATGGGGGAAATATTTTAAATAATTCTTTGAAATCAGGAAAAAGGATGAACGTCCACTATAACCCCATCTTACTTGTGTTGTACTGAAAGTCCTAGCATAAGTGTTAGGCAGAAAACAGTGTTACTCAGAAATGATGTGATTATCTACATAGCAAACCTAAAAGAATCAATGCTCAGATTTTTAAAAATAACAGTGTTTTTATCAAGGTGGATTCCTGTAAAGTCAATAAAAATAAGCTGCATTTCTATACTGCAGCAGTAAATATTGGAAAACATAGTTTTTAACATGTGTTTACTTTGTTCTATCACCCCAAAATTTTTATATAAAGTTCTCAATATTAAATCTAAACCATAAGATCTGTGTGCAAAAAGTGATAAAACTTTACTGAAAGACATTTTAAAAGGCCTAAATAAACAGAAATGCATGTAAATGTTCATGGGCAAGATATAAACATGTCAGTTTTCCCCAGTTTGATTTATACAGTCAATCCTGTTACAATCAAAATAACAAGGATTTTTTTTTTTCTTAATGGAACTTGAATAGCAGATCTTTTCCATTTATATGGAAGGGTAAAGAAATAGACATGACACTTTTCAAGGAAGAAGGTTGTGAAAATTGCCTTCTTTTATTAAAAAAATTATAAAACAAAACATCATGCCATTTTCTCAAGTAATAAACAAGTATAACAAAGGGGAATAAATAGAAAGCCAGTAAGCAGTCTCTAGCTTACCTAGAGCTATGCAAGATCATTGGGGAGATGGGCCACTCAGGAGGCTTGCTAGGAGAGTGACTTAATTTTAGTTGTCACGTCACATCCCACACAAAAAATGAACTCCTTGTGAATTAAGAACTCCAACATCAAAAACAAAATTTTAAAAATGAAATGTGAGAGATGATCCTTCTGTCCTTGAAAGGTTTCTTGAAGAAGATTATAAAAGCACAAGCTAGAGAGGAGAATGTTAATAAGTTCAACTACATGAAAGTTTAAAATTGTTTAATTAAAGACATTTTTTAAATTAGAAAGAAAGAAGCCAGAGTAAGAGAAAATTCATGTAATGCACTTAGTCTATAAGGATTAATATGTAGAGCATAGAAATAAAGTGATGAGAAAGACAAATAATAGTAAAAATGTACCTAAAAGGTACATTTCACAGAAAAAAAAAAAAAAAAGACCATTGTGCTTATGACCAAGAAACAGTTTTCAACCTCACTAATAGTTAGGAAATGCAAATTAAGGCCTACAGTAAGGTATAGTTTTATCTCCACTGATAATACCAAGAATTAAAAAGGATGGAAAGCAAGAGACACTTTTAAACACTGCTGGTAGCGCTCTAACTTGTCATAACACCTTTAGGAAGCAGTTTGGCGTTCTGTTCTGTTGGACATTGGCACATCCTGTGACCCAGCCGTTCCGCTCCCAGATGTCGAGACTAGAGGAACTCATTGCACATTTATTGGCAACAGGAAGCAAGTCAACCCCACCTCCCATTTACAGAAAATAGATAAACACATTATGGTATATTTATTTAGGGGACATTTAATTGTACAGAAAGGAAATTGAACAAAATAACTACATTCAGTAATATGGGTGAATCTTAGGGGGATAGTGGTTTCTGAGATATTTATTATTTTATGCTTTACTGCATTAGTGTTTGTTTTATATAATTACATATTTATTTTTTGTATATATGTTTATAACACACATACATGTTCTTTGGAAAGGGTAATAAACAGGGGTTAAATTGCCTTCTTTTATTAAAAAAATTATAAAACAAAACATCATGCCATTTTCTCAAGTAATAAACAAGTATAACAAAGGGGAATAAATAGAAAGCCAGTAAGCAGTCTCTAGCTTACCTAGAGCTATGCAAGATCATTGGGGAGATGGGCCACTCAGGAGGCTTGCTAGGAGAGTGACTTAATTTTAGTTGTCACGTCACATCCCACACAAAAAATGAACTCCTTGTGAATTAAGAACTCCAACATCAAAAACAAAATTTTAAAAATGAAATGTGAGAGATGATCCTTCTGTCCTTGAAAGGTTTCTTGAAGAAGATTATAAAAGCACAAGCTAGAGAGGAGAATGTTAATAAGTTCAACTACATGAAAGTTTAAAATTGTTTAATTAAAGACATTTTTTAAATTAGAAAGAAAGAAGCCAGAGTAAGAGAAAATTCATGTAATGCACTTAGTCTATAAGGATTAATATGTAGAGCATAGAAATAAAGTGATGAGAAAGACAAATAATAGTAAAAATGTACCTAAAAGGTACATTTCACAGAAAAAAAAAAAAAAAAGACCATTGTGCTTATGACCAAGAAACAGTTTTCAACCTCACTAATAGTTAGGAAATGCAAATTAAGGCCTACAGTAAGGTATAGTTTTATCTCCACTGATAATACCAAGAATTAAAAAGGATGGAAAGCAAGAGACACTTTTAAACACTGCTGGTAGCGCTCTAACTTGTCATAACACCTTTAGGAAGCAGTTTGGCGTTCTGTTCTGTTGGACATTGGCACATCCTGTGACCCAGCCGTTCCGCTCCCAGATGTCGAGACTAGAGGAACTCATTGCACATTTATTGGCAACAGGAAGCAAGTCAACCCCACCTCCCATTTACAGAAAATAGATAAACACATTATGGTATATTTATTTAGGGGACATTTAATTGTACAGAAAGGAAATTGAACAAAATAACTACATTCAGTAATATGGGTGAATCTTAGGGGGATAGTGGTTTCTGAGATATTTATTATTTTATGCTTTACTGCATTAGTGTTTGTTTTATATAATTACATATTTATTTTTTGTATATATGTTTATAACACACATACATGTTCTTTGGAATATTGGCACTAAGTGTGTTGGTTGCTCAGTTGCATCCTGACACTCGGCAACCCCGGGCACAGTAGCCCACCAAGGCTCCTCTGCCCGTGGAATTTTTCAGGCCAGAATACTGGAATGGGCTGTCGTTTTCTACTCCAGGGACGTTCCTTGGAATGTGTCAGCTACTGGCAGTGAAGGAAGGTAATTTTACTCTCTTGAATCCTTTGGAGAAGCCATTGAGAAGATTGAAGTTGTGAAGAAAGGAGGGGCACCTCAGGCTAGCTCCAGAGCTGGGTGCAGCCCTCTTCGCACCAAGAGGCGAGGAGCTATGCCAGCACACTGGTCAAGGGTGGAAAGAAGGAGCCACGCTTCTAGATCCAGCCAGCTGTGTTTCCGGCCTGAAGGCTACTGACGGGAAGTTCTGAACTTAAATGACTGTACTACTTTGCTAGGGCTGCCAATAACAAGACCACCCGTAGGGAGACTTAAACAGTAGGAAGGTACTGGCTCATGGTGCTGGAGGCAAGAGTGGGATCCAGGTACCCGCAGGGTCATTCTCCTCTGAAGGCCCCTCTCCTTGGCTTGCAGCTGGCCAGCCTCATGGCAGCTCTTCACGTGGTCATCCCTCTGTACACAGGACACTGATGTGTCCCTCCCTCTTCTATAATCCACTTACGTTAGATTTTGTGGTTTAGTCATGTCCGACTCCTTTGTGACCCTATGAATTGTAGCCCGCTCGGCTCCTTTGTCCATGGAAAGAATACTGGAATGCGTGGCCATTTCCTTCTCCCAGGGATCTTCCTGACCCAGGAATCAAGCCCACACCTCCTACACTGCAGGTGGATTCTTCACTGCTGAGCCACATGGAAAGCCAGTTATGTTAGATTTAGGGCCCCAGAATAATGAACTTTATCTGTTCTCTAAAGACTTTATTTCTAAATACAGTTACATTCTAAGATACCACTCGAGATTGAGACTTCACCATATGAATTTGGGGAGACACAATTCAGCCCAACAATCTCAGAGCATAATTTTCCAATCCACCCTTCTAAGAAAAACTATTAGAAGATAAACTCTGGCCAACCACGAGATGACTGGGGAAGCCACACGAAAGTCATGTCAGTGATCAAGGAATATATTTGAGTGTAGAACCAACACGAAAACAAAGGCAGGGGGGCTTCCCTGGTAGCTCATTGGTAAAGAGTTCGCCTGCCAATGTATGAGACATGAGTTCAGTCCTTGACCCAGGAAGATCCCATATGCTGAGTAGCAACTAAGCCACAACTATTGAGCCTGTGCTCTAGAGCCTCAGAGCCGCAACTGTTGAGACCTTATGCCGCAACTACTGAAGCCTGTGTGCCCCAAAGCCCAAGTTCCAAACAAGAGAAGTCACTGCAACAAGAAGCCTGCTTACCTCAACTAGAGAGTATCCTCCACTCCCTGCAGCTAGAGAAGAGCCTGTGGCAGCAGTGAAAACCCAGAATAGCAAAAAAAAAATTAATTAATTAATAATTAATTTTAAAAAGAAAACAAAAAAAATAAGGTGATAAAATACTGTGTCCCCTGACAATGAAAAATGACAGAATTACAAAAAAATAGATTGGAAGAAAAACAGGAAGCAGGGTAAGTCTTACGATTGCCTTATCTGGAAGGGCTGGGAGTTAGAGACCATCCATCAAAAAGGGCAAATGAAATAGAAAAAATAATAATTAGGTGTGAATTAACCCAATATTAGGCCTAAATTATGGGCTTTGCAGGTGGCGCAGTGGTAAAGAATATTCCACTTGCCGTTGCAAGAGACGTAAGAGACACGGGTTTGATGCCTGGGTTGAGAAGATCCCCCAGAGGAGGAAATATCAACCCGCTCCTGTATCCATGCCTGAAAAACTCCATGGACAGAGGAGCCCAACAGGCTGTAGTTTGCAAGGAATCGGACACAACTGAACGACTGAGCACACAGACCTAAATTAGGTAGTTAAGATTTTGTGTGTGACAAAGGGAGCATCACAGTGATGACGAATTATTCATTAAACATTGAAGCAACATAGTAGCCATCTGGAAAAAAAATAAATTGGAGCCATATCTTTTGTACCAAGTTAAATTTTAAGTGGATCAAAGATTCAGATGTGAAAATGAAACTACAAAAGTTCTGGGGAAAACACATGGTACTTACTCTTGATAACCTTGGAGTAGACAAGACCTAACTAGAGTTGAAAATCCAGAAACCATTGGGAATACATTCATAAACTGAACTAGGTAGGAATCTAAGATAAATGTATGATATGAAAACTATGATTCAGAGGTGAAATGTCTATAACAAGGCTGTAAGGGTCAAGCTTGTAGGACTGTTACTAGGATTATCGAGAGGATGAACACAAAGTGTGGAGCAGACACCGGCACCAGGCAGAGAGTCAGGTGGTCGTGAACGTGTTTTACGATTCCTGACCTTGGTGGTGAATCCGTCTGTTACTTAGGAGACATCGACCTTAGCTGACCTTTCCTTTGTAGAACCAGACGTCCTGGGTCCTCTCCAGTATGGCAGCCCTCTACTGGAGAGTGAAAGGCCAAGGGAAGAAGGCGATCGACTGCCTCCGCCAGGCCCTCCACTATGCTCCACACCCAATGAAGGTGAGTGGGACCCAGAGGTGGGGATTTCCATCCCGCAGTCCTTTCCTTTGCCCGCTGGTTTATTCTGAGGCTCCAGCAGCCTTCCTCATACTCAGCCTGTAAGAAAGCAGCAAAAGGTTAATTAAGGGCAGAAAAACTTACCAGCCCACTTGTGGGGCTGTGAGTTACACCCACTGTTGTGGCCGCCCTCCCTCAGCAGGAGGGGACATCGGGGAAGGGCTTCCAGGTCTCGGGACAGCTCTGTGCCGGGAACGAGCCTGGCCGGGTCCTGAATGCGGCTCTCCTCCTCATACCTCTGTGACCTGGGGCAAGTTCTTAGATCTCTGTGACTCATAGAATGGTGTGCCTCTGGGCGTGCCTCGCATTCACACATGGGTCTTTTTCCCCCTGTTCTTCTGTATCTCCTACAGAACTCAGTGATACAGAATAATCCAAAATAGATAGCAGCTGCTCAGGTTCCACATCTGAAGGGAATAAATATTTGTGATATTCGTAATAATTCGTGTGATAGTAACACTGCTCCTTGCGCCGCCTATTACCCGGTGCTCTGCACTGCGAGGCTGTCACTGGGCCCCCCTCCCAGAAGGGAACAAGACTCTGGATCAGGAGTCGGCGAGCTTTTTCTGTAAAGGACCAGATAGTACAAATGCAGGCTCCGAGGCCAGCCTGCCTCTGTTGCAGCCACTTAGTTCTGCCACGGCAGCGTGCAAATAGCCTGCAGAAGTACCTTAGGGAATGGGAATGGTGGGGTCCAGGGAACGGTTAGAGAGGCAGCGGGCTGGACGTGGCCTGTGGCCGCAGCTTGCCAGCCCTGCCCCGGAAGCACGGTGGTCCTCGCAGAAAACACCTTGGCTCTGTGACGGCCAGCCTCAGCATTTGTGCACTGGGGACAGAGTTGGGCCACCAGCTGTTCTTTACAAGCTACAGCACGTCAAGGAGTTTGCACCAGAATGGAGAGCAGCAGCCTCGCTTGGCAGGTGTTTCACCAGCTGACATATTTGGGTTTTGAGGCAAGACTGTCTCAGTGAAAGAAGTGCTGCACAGCTAGGCTGGCACGCGCTCCTCCCCTCTCACAGACCCACACAGACTGCGGCCCCCACCCTCCCCGGGGAGCAGCAGGACCCTGTCGTTGCTCAGGAAACACTGACCACATGGGGTCAGATCCCCACAGCTGAGAAACAAAACCCGGAAACCAACCATCTTCCGTTCTCGCCTTGCCCTTGCCCACTGCAGGACGTGCCCCTCATCAGCCTGGCCAACATCCTGCACAACGCCAAGCTGTGGAACGATGCTGTCATCGTGGCCACCATGGCGGTGGAGATCGCCCCGCACTTCGCCGTCAACCACTTCACGCTGGGCAACGTCTACGTGGCGATGGTGAGGTTGGCCTGGGAGCGGAGCAGACCAGCGCTGCTGCCTTCCCTCAGAGCCACGTCGTCTTTTGTTTCATACCCTCTTTGACTAGGACAGTGTCCTCCGGGTTCCTCTAAGTTTTGTGTCTGAAGTTGCTAGCTCCCCACCAAGGCTATGTGTTATAGGTGGGGAGTTAGTAAGTTCTTTATATGATACAGTAAGTTCACCCAAGCACTTCCAAGTGTCTAGTTCCTCACCATGACTCTAGCACTAACAGATTGACCTATGCTTTCCTGAAGACTGTACCTGTACCAGAAAACCTTAGCTAACATCCCACATGGACACACAGACTCGTGCTTGCTTACTGCCAATGCGAGAGTGGTCGATAGGGTTGCTCTCATGGTGCAGATGTGTTGTACATTCACCTCGTTTTGTAATTTTTAAGTATTAGTCTCTTTCACTAGACCAAGGGGCTTCCCTGGTGGCTCAGACGATAAAGAATCTGCCTGCAATGCAGGAGACCCAGGTTCGATCCCTGGGTTGGGAAGATCCCCTGGAGCAGAGAATGGCAACCCTTCCAGTATTCTTGGCTGGAGAAACCCATGGACAGAGGAGCCTGGTGGGCTACCGTCCATGGGGTCATAAAAAGTCGGATATGACTGAGCGACAAACACGTTACAGAAGCTCCTGAGAAAAAAGACTCCTTTTTGTCTCCCTGTTCCTAGCACTTCCCGGGGTTTGGCACATAGGAGGTGCTCACCACAGGGTTAATGAATGATGGAATACCACTAGTTCCCTAGGATTCCATTTACAGCCAAAACGGCAGAGCCATTGTCCAGAACCCTCTGTGCAGGTCAGAAGAAGGGCCAGTTTTAGTGTGTCCCAGGAGTCCCCCAGAAGCTGTCATAGCCATATTTAACATGAGAACCTTGCTGTCCACTTGCATCAAAGCTCAGGGTCCCACAGGGGGCTCTTCCCCAGGTGCTCTCGATAAAAGTTAATATAAGGAGCAGCTTCAGGCGCCCAACTTTTGTGTCATCCTTGACTTCAGAGGCAGGAAATTTAATTTGGCCAGGTAGGTCTTGCTGAATGTGCAGATTTCCCTCTCTGCTGCTTAAAATTGAAGAATCTATTTTCGTCTCCAGTAAATGCAAAATTTGCTGCTATGAATGAGAAAGTCTGCCTCTCATTTGGCTAGGAGGGGTCATTTAAGCAGTTGATTCAGACTCTGGGAGTATTAGTCTAAGTAAAAGATGAACGCCTTCCATGTGGCAGTGATCATTTCCAAACCGGGTTCATATTTTCAAGTGTTAGGGAGAATAAGAAACTGCTTCAGAATTTACAGGTCTAATTGAGATACCTGACTTGACTTTTTTCTTTCCAGTTATAGTAGAAAATTCAAGCAGAGGGACAATAAGCTTTTGCCAGACATAGTTGCATAGGTTTCGGTGAGGACTGAAGGAAGGGATTCCCTACAGCACCTAGCTCTGCACCCCACATGCAGCAGGGCTCAGTAACGCCATTCTCATCACCGCGATTCCTCCCATTCCTGGACCAGAACCCGGCAGAGTCAGTCTCCCTTCACCCTCTGGCTCTTGGGCTATGCCATGGTGTTCTTTGTAATCTGTGAGCTTGGGGATGGAGGCAGTTGTACCCTCCACCTCAGAGTTTTCCTCGAAGATTTAGGTGCGCTGAGAAAATGCTGCAGGATTGTTCCACAGATACGCTCTTTGAGGAAAAAGAAGTCACCACATACGTTGAGCCTGGCGGTCACACTGATGGATGACAGGAGATAGCTTACGGTGGACAGTGTCAGAGTCATGGCCTCTGAAGGGGGAAATTTCCCTTCAGAATCAAAAGACGTGGCTTTGGTCACTCAGCGTTGTGCAGCAAAAATTTTATTAAAGTAAAAAGGGATAGAGAACGCTTCCAATGAAAGGCACTGGAAGCGGGTAGGAGAGTAGCCTTGAGCAGTTAGTTTAGGCGGGATATTAGGTACTTTATCTGTTGGTTATTAACAATAGATGAATATTTTAAGGTTGTAAAGAAAGATCTTATCAGACCCATTCTCACAGCATACATCTTTAGATAACATAGGTACAAGTTAAGCAGGAGAAACGTGTCCTCGAGCAAGATACACTGTTGTTATAAACATTAGCTCCAGTCTTTACAAAAGGTTTAGGCAGAATAGATCACTGTCATAGGTGTGGCCATCAAGGTGAAGGCAGCTTGGCTAAAAATGTTTGTCGTCCCCTCTTCCTCTGGGATCCTCTAGCCTTCCTATCAAGCTGCCTAAGAGTTAGCTCTCTCACGCCTGCCCCCCTGTCCCTCACAGGAAGAGTTTGAGAAAGCGCTGGTGTGGTACGAGTCTACGCTGAAGCTGCAGCCTGAGTTTGTCCCTGCCAAGAACCGCATCCAGACCATCCAGTGTCACCTGATGCTGAAGAAGGGCCGGCGCTCTCCTTAGCTCCCTCTCCCTCCCCTCTGTCTCTCATGCTCTCCGAAACATGACGAAGAAACCAATGATTGTCACGATCTACTTTAATGATGTGTGTGAAAATAACGGAATAAGACATAGAACAGGACTTCCACCTTTGTGGGAATCGGTTTTTAAGTTCCTTCTCACACCCCCAACCTCAGACACACAAATGTCTTCAAAAGGAAAATGCAGCTTAAGGATATTTTGTAAATACTGAGCCAAGGCGTTTCTGGAGCTGTGCTCTGTCTCCAGAGCCTCGATGCCTTGAGGGCTTTTTCTCAGTGGTCCAGCCAGCCTCCTCCGCTCCAGCGGAGGCCCCAGCCGCATCGCACCTTTTCCGCCTCCCACCGTAGCCTCTGTTGTCCATGGAAACACAGAAGCTGGTCCGGCACCGTCCGCCAGGAGCACTGTTCCGCGCTCTCCCCGCTCGCTCTCCCTGCTGCCCCCGGCCTCGCCCGTTCTGTGCTGCTAGTTACAAACGCTCAGAGGTAGTTTGCAGGGGGGAGGAAGGGGAAGTGATTTTAAAAACAAAACATTTACAACCGAAACTCTTAGGATCACCTGACCTTTGTGCTGTTATTTATGTTGGGGAGGGAGGGGGGCTGAGGAGGGGACTTCAGCAGCGTACAACATCAGTATCATTTGTACTTTAATTGCAAATCACAAGGAAACCAATATGTTGAAATTCTGTGTAACAGGTTTATATATATAGCATATGTATATTTGAAGCCCTCTACAGACTGAGTCTGTTTTACTAATTCTTTGTTCACCGTGTTACCCATCTTGGAATGAGGCTGAGTGTGTCAGCTCCCTCTCTCTGAGGCCTTCAAACTGAGCCCCTCAGCAGAGTGAGGAGCCAAGGTTGAGTGGTTCTGTGCAATGCTTACACCTCTGGTCCCAGGAGAGCCAGAAACTCCAGGCGTTTGGGAATCTTCAAGGACACATACTGAGGACAAAAATAAAAGTCGTTTATGAACAAAGTAGGTCTGTGGTGGGGTTCTTCTTTAGAACCAGGCTCATCTGGGCAGCTCTGAAGCCTCGCTATAACCCTGCGTCGAATCTTCTCATGCCTTAGGTTGTCTTTCTTTTTTCCCCACAACATAAGGTGAGCAGAGGAATAGTCCCCTCACTAGATTTTACAGTTGATGAACTTAATTCACACCATACATTTGACCATGAAAGATGCACTATCAGCAGATGTTTAGAGTTGATAACTGACCTTCCTAGGAAAAGACAAAGGATCTAAACCACAAAGTCACACCCCTCCTTAAGTTCACCCTGGTAAGTTTTATGGAGAGCCTTGGTGAGCGCTGTACCAGCATGAAATTGAGTGTTCCCTCTGGGACAGGACTCCACTGAGCACAGGGTTTCCTAGAACATGATCAGACACCAATCATCTCAAATGCTGGGTTGCTGGACCCAGAGCATTTGGTTCCAGCACAGACTATCGTTTCTTAGAAGCAGGTCAGCAATCAGACATGCCTGTCAGCTCTCTCTCTGTCTTTTATGCAGCTAGAGTCCAGCTCGTTTCCAGCCCTCTTTTTATCAGATGTATCTTGCGAAGCTCACTTTTAAAGTGACCCTTGTTTCACTAAGAGAATCCTTGCATGTGTCTGAAGGTATTCACAGCTTCCCCAGCTCTCCCCGATACGGCACTGAGTTTTTCCTGAAACTTGCAACTGTTGCGTTGGGTTTTTATTTTTTTAATTTACATCCAGTGACATTGATTCTGTGGCGTACAGTTCTGTGAGGGGCTTTCTTTGGCAGTATCTGGGATCTTAGTTCCTTGTCGAATGACTGAGCCGGTGCCCCCTTGCATTGGAAACGCAGCGTCGTAACCACTGGACTGCCAGGGAAGTCCCTCTGTGAGTTTTGACAAATGCACAGTCACGCGGCCACCACAACGATCACGACACAAAACTCGGCACCCCCAAAAGACAGTCCCACTCTGCCTCTTTGCCGTCAAACACCATCCTTAACCCTTGGCAGCTGCCGACCTGTTCTTTTGTAGTTGGTCATTTTCTCCCACGTGCCAAATGAAAGAAGTCAGACTCCACTGGCTAGGTACTATATAATTCTATGTACAGAACATTATGGGATGGCAAAGGTGGATGCCCGGAGGCAGAAGCATGTGTTAAGTTTCAAAACAGAGGAAGCTACTGTGGCTGAAGAGATGTAAGCAAGAGGGAGAATAAGTGGGAGATGAGGCCAGAGCTGTGAGTCAGGTGGTGGAGTTTTTTCTGGGACTGGTTGGTTTCTCTTGTAGGGCTTTATATGTCATTGCAAAGTGAATGGTTTTAAGCAGAGGAATAACATGATTTGACCAGTTTTAACAGAAGTCAGGAGTACTCTGGGAATTTTTGACCTGAGTAATTAGAAGAAGGAAGCTACTGTTAACTCAGATGGGAAGATCAAATTTAGACAAGAATCTGGGGAGAAAATAAGGATATCAGTTTTGTACAGGTCATGTGAAGATACTGAGTGGATAGCTGGATAAATTAGGGTTAATAGATGATATCTCTGCTGGAGATATAAATTTGGAGGTCACAGGCATGGGAATCGTGTTTGACACCATGTGACTAGAGAGTACGGATAAGAGTACAGATTTAATGACAGAACTGGGCAATCCAAGTTTTATGGGGTCCACACAGAATCTATTGCTGGTGTGCAAGAAATAACAGCAATTTGTAAAGTAAGAGTGCTGAAAATGTTCAAGTAGTTAAAAGACTAGCTTCCACATGACATAAAACATAAGCAGCTGTGTGTCCGTGAGTTCCCTTGCTCAGTCATGTCTGACTCTGCGCCATGGACAGCAGCCTGGCAGGCTTCTCTGTCCAAAAGAACCACACAGCAATCCTTTAAGTGAAAAATACTATTGAAATAAACATGTCAGTGACTGGGTTAAACAGATTAGACACAGCTGAAGAGAAAGTCAATGAACTGCAAGACAGAATGAAAGGAAATCTACCAAAGCGAAAAAAAAAAGAGGGATAAACTTTTCCTCATGCATTTGTATTAAATGCACTCATAGGGCAAACTCACTTTTCAGCCTAGGATTCACTTTCTTAAGCAGTTGAGCTTTTGAATCAGGGTCCAGAAATAGACTACAACTCTTACTTTATTTCTAGAATCGGAAAAAGATTTAGTGGAAGGATTGAAGACCTCTACTAATAAGAAGAGCTGGTATCAGACTTCCCCGGTGGTCCAGTGGGTACAGAGTCCGCCTTGCAGTACAAGGGGCATTGGTTCGATCCCTGGCCCGGGAAGATCCCATGTCCCACAAAGCGCCTGGACCAGTGAGTTAGAGCACATGTGCCCAGAGCTGGTGCTCTGCAACAGGAGAGGCCACTGCAATGGGAGGCCCACACAGGCCAAAGAAGAAAGATGGACGAAAATAAATAAAAACCAATAAAAGAGGCCAAAAAAAAAAAAAAGAGCTAATATCTGTCGGTCGCCTAGGGTGTTCCTGCCGCTGTTCAAAGCATTTCACGCGGATCAGGAACAGTGGGTGGCTCAGGGGAAGGGCTGAGGGGCCAGACAGTCCCTTAGGTTAAGTGAGAACAGCACCACATGTCCTCTGGAGCTCTCTGATGTACTCTTCCTTCTCCCTTTCGATTTCCAGTCTCCTTGATACTGCTATTGCTAATAGAGAGTATTACCGGCTTTGTCAACACCATTATTAATTCAGTAGTTTATTAACTTTTTAAAAAATCAAGCAACTAATGCTGTCTGCCTGTTGGAGAATAAATTTTGGATTTTTTTTTTTTTTCAAAAAAAAAAATTAAGCAACTGTTTTGTGTCAGGCCTATGTGTTATAATAGCCAGGAATATAGACACTTAGAGAATGAACTAAGCATGTGACTGGAGACAGACTACACGGTCAGCAGACCCAGAATTTCCAAAGCAATCCTGAGGGGAAAAGAACAAGACTACAGACATAACCCTCCCGGCTTCAGACAATGCTACAGAGCTACAGAAAAAAATGGCATGGACAGCAGCCTTCTCTGTCCAAAAGAACCACACAGCAATCCTTTAAGTGAAAAATACTATTGAAATAAACATGTCAGTGACTGGGTTAAACAGATTAGACACAGCTGAAGAGAAAGTCAATGAACTGCAAGACAGAATGAAAGGAAATCTACCAAAGCGAAAAAAAAGAGGGATAAACTTTTCCTCATGCATTTGTATTAAATGCACTCATAGGGCAAACTCACTTTTCAGCCTAGGATTCACTTTCTTAAGCAGTTGAGCTTTTGAATCAGGGTCCAGAAATAGACTACAACTCTTACTTTATTTCTAGAATCGGAAAAAGATTTAGTGGAAGGATTGAAGACCTCTACTAATAAGAAGAGCTGGTATCAGACTTCCCCGGTGGTCCAGTGGGTACAGAGTCCGCCTTGCAGTACAAGGGGCATTGGTTCGATCCCTGGCCCGGGAAGATCCCATGTCCCACAAAGCGCCTGGACCAGTGAGTTAGAGCACATGTGCCCAGAGCTGGTGCTCTGCAACAGGAGAGGCCACTGCAATGGGAGGCCCACACAGGCCAAAGAAGAAAGATGGACGAAAATAAATAAAAACCAATAAAAGAGGCCAAAAAAAAAAAAAAGAGCTAATATCTGTCGGTCGCCTAGGGTGTTCCTGCCGCTGTTCAAAGCATTTCACGCGGATCAGGAACAGTGGGTGGCTCAGGGGAAGGGCTGAGGGGCCAGACAGTCCCTTAGGTTAAGTGAGAACAGCACCACATGTCCTCTGGAGCTCTCTGATGTACTCTTCCTTCTCCCTTTCGATTTCCAGTCTCCTTGATACTGCTATTGCTAATAGAGAGTATTACCGGCTTTGTCAACACCATTATTAATTCAGTAGTTTATTAACTTTTTAAAAAATCAAGCAACTAATGCTGTCTGCCTGTTGGAGAATAAATTTTGGATTTTTTTTTTTTTTCAAAAAAAAAAATTAAGCAACTGTTTTGTGTCAGGCCTATGTGTTATAATAGCCAGGAATATAGACACTTAGAGAATGAACTAAGCATGTGACTGGAGACAGACTACACGGTCAGCAGACCCAGAATTTCCAAAGCAATCCTGAGGGGAAAAGAACAAGACTACAGACATAACCCTCCCGGGCTTCAGACAATGCTACAGAGCTACAGCAATCAAAACAGCATGGCATTGGCATGGAAACAGACATATGGATCAGTGGAACAGAAAAGAAAGCCCAGAAGTAAACCCCCATACCTACGGTCATCTTCAACCAAGGAGGCAAGTGTACACAGTAGAGAAAAGAGAGTCTCTTCACCAGGTGATGTTGGGAAAGCAAAACAGCCACATGTAAATCAATGACATTAGAACACATCCTCACCATACACACACAAAAAAACTCAAAACAACTTAAAATACTTAAATAGAAGACCTGACACCATGAAATACACCTAGAAGAGAACATTAACAAAACATCCTATGACATCAATTGTAGCTATGTTTTCTTAGGTCAGTCTCCCAAGGCAATAACAAAAATAAACAAATGGCATCACTGCAATCTATGGAAAATCAGCTCTCAACACAAGTGTTTGCAGAAATAAATAAATGGGACCTAATCAAACTTACAAGCTTTTGCATAGCAAAGGAAACCATAAACAAAATGACAACCTAGGGACCAGGAGAGAATATCTGCAAATGAGGTTAATTTCCCAAATATACAAACACCTCATAGAACTTAATAACAACAACAAAACCTCAATCAAAAAATGGACAGAGAGGGCTTCCCTGGTGGTCTGGTGGGTAAAGAGTCTGCCTTGCAGTGCAAGGGGCGCCAGTTCAGTCCCTGGCCCGGGAAGATCCCATGTGCTGTGGAGCTGCTGGACTGGTGTGTCCAACCACAATGTGCCCAGAGCTGGTATTCTGCAACAAGAGAGGCCACTGCAATGGGAGACCCACACAGGTCAAAGGACAAAGATGGATAAAAATAAATAAAAAATGAAAGATCAGTAAAAGTGGCCAAAATTTTTTTTAATGGACAGAGGACATAAACAACCATTTCTCTAAAGATGGTAGACAGGTGTCCAATAGACAGATGAAAAGATGCTCGAAAGTGCTAATTATTAGAGAAATGCAAGTCAAAACTACAGTAAGGTATCATTTCAACAAATCGCTAAAAGTTTACCAGTAGTACAGGAGAGAGTGTAGGAAAGGCCCTTTTGGTTATGTAGCCACTATGGAAAACAATCTGGAAGACTACAGACATACCCTCCGGCTTCAGACAATGCAGAGCTACAGCAATCAAAACAGCATGGCATTGGCATGGAAACAGACATATGGATCAGTGGAACAGAAAAGAAAGCCCAGAAGTAAACCCCCATACCTACGGTCATCTTCAACCAAGGAGGCAAGTGTACACAGTAGAGAAAAGAGAGTCTCTTCACCAGGTGATGTTGGGAAAGCAAAACAGCCACATGTAAATCAATGACATTAGAACACATCCTCACCATACACACACAAAAAAACTCAAAACAACTTAAAATACTTAAATAGAAGACCTGACACCATGAAATACACCTAGAAGAGAACATTAACAAAACATCCTATGACATCAATTGTAGCTATGTTTTCTTAGGTCAGTCTCCCAAGGCAATAACAAAAATAAACAAATGGCATCACTGCAATCTATGGAAAATCAGCTCTCAACACAAGTGTTTGCAGAAATAAATAAATGGGACCTAATCAAACTTACAAGCTTTTGCATAGCAAAGGAAACCATAAACAAAATGACAACCTAGGGACCAGGAGAGAATATCTGCAAATGAGGTTAATTTCCCAAATATACAAACACCTCATAGAACTTAATAACAACAACAAAACCTCAATCAAAAAATGGACAGAGAGGGCTTCCCTGGTGGTCTGGTGGGTAAAGAGTCTGCCTTGCAGTGCAAGGGGCGCCAGTTCAGTCCCTGGCCCGGGAAGATCCCATGTGCTGTGGAGCTGCTGGACTGGTGTGTCCAACCACAATGTGCCCAGAGCTGGTATTCTGCAACAAGAGAGGCCACTGCAATGGGAGACCCACACAGGTCAAAGGACAAAGATGGATAAAAATAAATAAAAAATGAAAGATCAGTAAAAGTGGCCAAAATTTTTTTTAATGGACAGAGGACATAAACAACCATTTCTCTAAAGATGGTAGACAGGTGTCCAATAGACAGATGAAAAGATGCTCGAAAGTGCTAATTATTAGAGAAATGCAAGTCAAAACTACAGTAAGGTATCATTTCATACTGGTCAGAATGGCCATCGCTAAAAAGTTTACCAGTAGTACAGGAGAGAGTGTAGGGAAAAGGGAACCCTCTTACAGTGTTGATAGGAATGTAAATTGATGTAGCCACTATGGAAAACAATCTGGAAGTTCCTTAAAAAACAAAAAATAGAGCTACCATATGATTAAGCAATCCCACTCCTGGGCATATAACTGGACAGAACAGTAATTTAGAAAAATACCTGCGCCCCAGTGTTCGTGGCAGCACTATTTATAACAGCCAAGACATGGAAGCAATCTGCATGTCCATCAACAGATGGATAAAGAAGATGTGGTACATGTATACAGTGGAATATTACTCAGTCATAAAAAGAACAAAACTGCTATTTGCAGCAACACAGATGGACCTAGAGATTATCACACTAAGTTAGAGAAAGACAAATATAATATTGCTAACATTGTAGACTCTAAAAAAAACTACAAATAAACTTATTTACAAAACAAATAGACACACAGACATAGAAAACAAACTTGTGATTACCCAAGGGGAAAGAAAGGGGGAGGATAAATGAGTTGGGAATAGCAGATACTAATCATTGTATATAAAGTAGAAAAACAACAAAGTCCCACTATATAGCACAGGGAACTATATTCAGTATCTCGTAATAACCCAAATGGAAAAGAATCTGAAATACTATATATATACATACATACACATGCATATATATATAGACATATTCAGATATATTTTATATATTCATATATATAAGCTATATATATATATATATAAAACATATGTGAATATAAAATTGATTCACTTTGCCATACACCAGAAACTGATAGAACACTGTAAATCAATTCTACTTCAATTTTTTTCTTTTAATAAAAGACACATGCTCAGCTCATTTTCCGAGAAGTGATAAGTGTCACCAGAGGGGTTGTTGCCGGCCCTGTGGGTGTGTGGTGTCCTGGGACACACAGACAGTGCCTCTGAAAAACAGTGGAATTCAGTGAGAGAAAGGGGAGGGGTGGGCGGAGTTGGCAGCCAGACAGCGGCAGTGGCGTGATCCCAGGCATGGCAAGGTGGACGTTCAGTGCACGCGGAAACACTAAATTGTAGCTTCAAGTACAGGCTCGGGGCGGGGAGGAGGGTCCTTCATTTCTCCCAGGACAATGCCCAGTGCTCTCGGTTCTGCGCATAGTGACCCGGCCCCGCCTTCTCTCTCACCGCTGTCCCTGCCCCCACACTATCTCCCACCGTTCCCGAATCATCTGCAGTTACCAGCATGGTGCCTAGCCCACGGTCAGTGTTCAGTACACGTTTGTGGAATGAAATAGGAATTGTAGGGAAGAAGTATGGAAGGCAGGTTCAGGTAGGTGAAGCAATCTGCATGTCCATCAACAGATGGATAAAGAAGATGTGGTACATGTATACAGTGGAATATTACTCAGTCATAAAAAGAACAAAACTGCTATTTGCAGCAACACAGATGGACCTAGAGATTATCACACTAAGTTAGAGAAAGACAAATATAATATTGCTAACATTGTAGACTCTAAAAAAAACTACAAATAAACTTATTTACAAAACAAATAGACACACAGACATAGAAAACAAACTTGTGATTACCCAAGGGGAAAGAAAGGGGGAGGATAAATGAGTTGGGAATAGCAGATACTAATCATTGTATATAAAGTAGAAAAACAACAAAGTCCCACTATATAGCACAGGGAACTATATTCAGTATCTCGTAATAACCCAAATGGAAAAGAATCTGAAATACTATATATATACATACATACACATGCATATATATATAGACATATTCAGATATATTTTATATATTCATATATATAAGCTATATATATATATATATAAAACATATGTGAATATAAAATTGATTCACTTTGCCATACACCAGAAACTGATAGAACACTGTAAATCAATTCTACTTCAATTTTTTTCTTTTAATAAAAGACACATGCTCAGCTCATTTTCCGAGAAGTGATAAGTGTCACCAGAGGGGTTGTTGCCGGCCCTGTGGGTGTGTGGTGTCCTGGGACACACAGACAGTGCCTCTGAAAAACAGTGGAATTCAGTGAGAGAAAGGGGAGGGGTGGGCGGAGTTGGCAGCCAGACAGCGGCAGTGGCGTGATCCCAGGCATGGCAAGGTGGACGTTCAGTGCACGCGGAAACACTAAATTGTAGCTTCAAGTACAGGCTCGGGGCGGGGAGGAGGGTCCTTCATTTCTCCCAGGACAATGCCCAGTGCTCTCGGTTCTGCGCATAGTGACCCGGCCCCGCCTTCTCTCTCACCGCTGTCCCTGCCCCCACACTATCTCCCACCGTTCCCGAATCATCTGCAGTTACCAGCATGGTGCCTAGCCCACGGTCAGTGTTCAGTACACGTTTGTGGAATGAAATAGGAATTGTAGGGGGGGAAGAAGTATGGAAAGGCAGGCAGGTAGGTGGGCTCTTCGTGGAGTGTCCAAACCGAGGTGTGTGCAGTGGAAGAAGCTACACTGCCCCAGGGGACTCAGACAGGGAAACCATCAGAGAGAAGACTTTGTGTCCTCTAATTCTCTCAGTCTTGTCTCTCCAACTAGTTTGGCACTCTCTGAGGGCAGAAGCTATGTCTGAGGTCTCCTTTACGGTGCTGGACAACAATATGTGCTGAATTAAATGTTTGCCAGTAGAGCTGGACTTGCCTGTTTGCATCTCAGCAGAAAAAGAAAAAGCGTGGGATGAGCTCTGACCATTAGCAGAACTGCAAAAGCTGAGGTTAGAAGCTGGTCTCTCTTGCTGCTGGCTCATCCACCGCTTGGGAGACAGGCAGGCACAGACTTCAGAGTAGAGTCCCTGGATCCAGGAAAGGGGGATTATCTGCACAAAGCTGACCCCACCAGACTGGCCTCATTCTCCTTAACTAAGGCCCTTAGATAGTGAAATAGACCAAGATTCATCTATCAGCCTATCAGCCAGATCAACAGTAGAGAGCCTGAGGTGTGTGTGCGTACATTTTGTGTGTGCGTGCGTGCACGTGTGCATGCATATGTGTGTGTGTGTGGACTGCAAGTTCCATTGCAGAGAAGCAAGATATTTCCTGTAGACTGTTTTCCTAAAAAACTGTGAGATGTGGGAAGAAAGCCCTCAGAACTCCCACAGCAGTAAGGAGAGGAGGACATCAACCACGCCGTTTGTCATTCATTCAGGATTTATGACACACTGTGTGCTGCTTCAGCCAGACAGCGGCAGTGGCGTGATCCCAGGCATGGCAAGGTGGACGTTCAGTGCACGCGGAAACACTAAATTGTAGCTTCAAGTACAGGCTCGGGGCGGGGAGGAGGGTCCTTCATTTCTCCCAGGACAATGCCCAGTGCTCTCGGTTCTGCGCATAGTGACCCGGCCCCGCCTTCTCTCTCACCGCTGTCCCTGCCCCCACACTATCTCCCACCGTTCCCGAATCATCTGCAGTTACCAGCATGGTGCCTAGCCCACGGTCAGTGTTCAGTACACGTTTGTGGAATGAAATAGGAATTGTAGGGGGGGAAGAAGTATGGAAAGGCAGGCAGGTAGGTGGGCTCTTCGTGGAGTGTCCAAACCGAGGTGTGTGCAGTGGAAGAAGCTACACTGCCCCAGGGGACTCAGACAGGGAAACCATCAGAGAGAAGACTTTGTGTCCTCTAATTCTCTCAGTCTTGTCTCTCCAACTAGTTTGGCACTCTCTGAGGGCAGAAGCTATGTCTGAGGTCTCCTTTACGGTGCTGGACAACAATATGTGCTGAATTAAATGTTTGCCAGTAGAGCTGGACTTGCCTGTTTGCATCTCAGCAGAAAAAGAAAAAGCGTGGGATGAGCTCTGACCATTAGCAGAACTGCAAAAGCTGAGGTTAGAAGCTGGTCTCTCTTGCTGCTGGCTCATCCACCGCTTGGGAGACAGGCAGGCACAGACTTCAGAGTAGAGTCCCTGGATCCAGGAAAGGGGGATTATCTGCACAAAGCTGACCCCACCAGACTGGCCTCATTCTCCTTAACTAAGGCCCTTAGATAGTGAAATAGACCAAGATTCATCTATCAGCCTATCAGCCAGATCAACAGTAGAGAGCCTGAGGTGTGTGTGCGTACATGTGTGTGTGTGCGTGCGTGCACGTGTGCATGCATATGTGTGTGTGTGTGGACTGCAAGTTCCATTGCAGAGAAGCAAGATATTTCCTGTAGACTGTTTTCCTAAAAAACTGTGAGATGTGGGAAGAAAGCCCTCAGAACTCCCACAGCAGTAAGGAGAGGAGGACATCAACCACGCCGTTTGTCATTCATTCAGGATTTATGACACACTGTGTGCTGCTTCAGTTCCAGGAACACAGACATGTGACCTGTGAAGGAGACCACACATGGGAGGGACAAGATTGACATACCTGAAGGCAACTAGAGAACCAGTGAAGAGTTAGTTAAGAAGGAAGGAACTACATGGCCAATAAATACATGAAAAACTGCTCAACTTCACTTGTTTTTAGAGAAATGCAAACCAAAGCTACAATGAGGTATCATTTCACACTGGTCAGAATAGCTGCCATCAAAAAATCTACCAACAATAAATGCTGGAGAGGATGTGGAGAAAAGGGAACACTCTTGCACTGTTGGTGGAAATGCAAATTAATACAGCCACTATGGAGATTTCTTAAAAAAGAGAAAAAGAAAAAAAAAAAAAAACTAGGAATAAAACTACCATATAATCCAGCAATCCCACTAGTGGACATATACCCTGAGAAAACTATGATTCAAAAAGACAGAGGTACCCCAATATTCATCACAGCACTGTTTACAATAACCAGGACATGAACACAACCTAGATGTCCACTGACAAATAAATGCATAAAGAAACTGTGGTGTGTGTGTGTATATATATATATATGGTGGAATATTACTCAGCCATAAAAAGGAATGAATTTGAGTCAGTTCCACTAAGGTAGATGAACCTAGGGTCTGTTCTACAAAGTAAGTCAGAGAAAACCAAATATCATATACTAACATATATAGGGAATCTAGAGAAATGGTACGGATGAACCTACTTTCAGGACAAGAACATAGAGACATAGAGAACAGACTGTAGACGTAGCAGTGGAAGGAGAGGGTGGGACTAATTGAGAAACTCGCATTGAAACATATACATTACCATATATAAAACAGACAGCTGGTGGGAAGTTGCTGCATAGCACAGGGAGCTCAACTCGGTGTCCTATGACAACCCAGAACACCGAGTTAAATATTTTTTAAAAGCGTGAAATAATGCCATTTACAGTAAGATAGATGAACCTAGAAATGATCATACTAAGTGAAGTAAGTCAGAGAGATATAAATATATATCAATTATCTGTGGAATCTAAAAAAATTGTATGAGTGAACTTATTTACAAAATAGACTCAGACATAGAAAACAAACTTATAGTTAGGGAAAGGTCAGGGGCAGGGGATAAATTAGGAGTTCTGGATGAACACATATATGCTACTGTAATAAAAATACAGTAGAAGGCTTCCCTGGTGGTCCAGTGGGTAAGGACACCGCCTTGCAGTGCAAGGGTTGCCGGTTCGATCCCTGGCCTGGGAAGATCCCACGTGCTGCAGAGTGGCTGGACTGATGTGTCCAACTACCGAGCCAGTGCTCTGCAGCAAGAGAGGCCACTGTGATGGGAGGCCCACATAGGCCAAAGAACAACAATGAATGAAAATAGATAAATGAAAGACCAATAGGAGTGGCAAAAAAAAAAAAAAATACAGTAGATAAGCCACAAGGACCTACTGTATAGCACAGGGAACTCTACTCAATATTCTGTAATAACCTATATGGGGAAAACATCTGCAAAAGAATAGAAGTATGTATATGTATAACTGAATCACTTCATTCACACCTGAAATGAACACACTGTAAATCAACTATACTCCAGTATAAAATTTTTAAAAATGATTTAAAGAGTAATTGACTACAGATTCATGCAACATGGATGGATTTCAAGTGCATCATATTAAATGACAGCAGTCAGATTCAAACAGCTATAGACTATAAAATTCCATTTACATGACACTATGGAAAAGGAAAAACACAGGGAGAATAAGCAAAAGCGGCCAAGGGTCGAGGGCCGTGCTTGACTGTGGAGGGCATGTCTTTTGGGGTGGTGGAAATGTTGTAACTCCAACTCCCCCAAATATCCACTCGCCTCGCCTCCTCACCAGCTTCTCTGGCAGGCTTCTCTAATCATATTTTCAACTGTGACACCTGCCTCTACAATCCCTTCCTCCCCTTTCCTGCTTGAGTTTTCCCGTTAACTCTTCACTGTTACTGAGTCTGCAGCGTACGTTCTTTATTGTCTCTCACTCCCACACATAAATTCTAATTAGACTTTTCTTCCCGATATGTTTCTTGCTCCTAAGTAGTACCTGATCAAAATGAACTAAGTGAAGTAAGTCAGAGAGATATAAATATATATCAATTATCTGTGGAATCTAAAAAAATTGTATGAGTGAACTTATTTACAAAATAGACTCAGACATAGAAAACAAACTTATAGTTAGGGAAAGGTCAGGGGCAGGGGATAAATTAGGAGTTCTGGATGAACACATATATGCTACTGTAATAAAAATACAGTAGAAGGCTTCCCTGGTGGTCCAGTGGGTAAGGACACCGCCTTGCAGTGCAAGGGTTGCCGGTTCGATCCCTGGCCTGGGAAGATCCCACGTGCTGCAGAGTGGCTGGACTGATGTGTCCAACTACCGAGCCAGTGCTCTGCAGCAAGAGAGGCCACTGTGATGGGAGGCCCACATAGGCCAAAGAACAACAATGAATGAAAATAGATAAATGAAAGACCAATAGGAGTGGCAAAAAAAAAAAAAAATACAGTAGATAAGCCACAAGGACCTACTGTATAGCACAGGGAACTCTACTCAATATTCTGTAATAACCTATATGGGGAAAACATCTGCAAAAGAATAGAAGTATGTATATGTATAACTGAATCACTTCATTCACACCTGAAATGAACACACTGTAAATCAACTATACTCCAGTATAAAATTTTTAAAAATGATTTAAAGAGTAATTGACTACAGATTCATGCAACATGGATGGATTTCAAGTGCATCATATTAAATGACAGCAGTCAGATTCAAACAGCTATAGACTATAAAATTCCATTTACATGACACTATGGAAAAGGAAAAACACAGGGAGAATAAGCAAAAGCGGCCAAGGGTCGAGGGCCGTGCTTGACTGTGGAGGGCATGTCTTTTGGGGTGGTGGAAATGTTGTAACTCCAACTCCCCCAAATATCCACTCGCCTCGCCTCCTCACCAGCTTCTCTGGCAGGCTTCTCTAATCATATTTTCAACTGTGACACCTGCCTCTACAATCCCTTCCTCCCCTTTCCTGCTTGAGTTTTCCCGTTAACTCTTCACTGTTACTGAGTCTGCAGCGTACGTTCTTTATTGTCTCTCACTCCCACACATAAATTCTAATGATGCAAGAGCTGTCTTTGCTTTGAACCCTGATATGTTTCTTGCTCCTGGTGCAAAGTAGACGTCCAGAGGAAACTGCTGAAAGGATGGATGGATGAGTGGATGCATGAGTGAGTGAGCAAGCAGCGCTGGGTTTCCTCACCTAGTCTATAAGGCCTGTTCCTATTTCACAGGAAGTAAGTTTTAAGGGAATCCACATGTGCCCAGGATTGAGGACACCTCCTTCCAGGGAAGGTTCTGACGTGATCTTTCCTGGAAATCCCACAAGGTCAAATGCATGTGTTAGTCCTGAGGTGGGGGTTTCTAACCTGTGTGGAGAGTGAATTAGGATCCCACATTCCTACAGGTAGGGGTTCAAGGTCCTAACAGTTTCACCTGGTGGGCAGGGCTGTCTGCTCAGGCTCATGTCCCTACTCCTGGCCTTAAGAGTCCAGCTCCATCAACCGTCTGTCCATAAGGTCTCATCCCTGTCAAGGCAGGGGACCCAGGGCCACAGTTCCTCAGGCCTATAGGAATTCTCAGTACCACTTCCCATGCCATCATTGGCACCTGATATAATCATTTCTTTTTTTGTTTGTTATTTATTTATTTGTTTTTGGCTATTCCGGGTTTTCACTGCTGCCACAGGCTCTTCTCTAGTTGCAGGAAGTGGAGGCCGTTCTCTCGTTGAGGTGAGTGGGCTTCTTGGTGTGGTGACTTCTCTTGTTCTGGAACTCAGGCTCTAGGGCTCACAGGCTTCGATAGTTGCAGCACATGGGCTCCATAGTTGCAGCTCCAAGGTTCTCAAGCACAGGCTCCATAGTTGTGGCTCACGGGCTTCGTTGCTCCACAGCATGTGGGATCTTCCCGGATCAGGGATTGAACCCATGTCTCCTGCACTGGCAGGCGAACTCTTCACCACTGAGCGTCCACGGAAGCCCCGGCACCTGGTATAATAATTTCTTGATTTTTGAATTTGTTCATATTTGAAACATCATATCTTGCCTTCGTATATATTGCAGTTGGTGTTATGGGATTCCAGTGTGTGTGTTCCATGGGCCAACATGACTGATATTATTTTTCGGTTGTTCCGTTAAGTCATGTTCAACTCATTGAGACCCCATGGACAGCAGCACGCCAGGCTTCCTTGTCCTTCACCATCCCCTGGAGTTTGCTCAGATTCATGTCTATTGTGTTGGTGACGCCATCCAACCACCCCATCCTCTGTCGTCCCCTTCTCCTCCTGCTTTCTATCTTTCCCAGCATCAGGGTCTTTTCCAGCGAGTCAGCTCTTCGCCTCAGGTGGCCAAAGTATTGAAGCTTCAGCTTCAGTCCTTGCAATAAATACTCAGGATTTATTTCCTTTACAATTGGTTGATTTGATCTCCTTGCAGTACAAGGGACTCTCAAGAGTCTTCTCCAACACCACAGTTCGAAAGCATCAATTCCTTGGTGCCCAGCTCTGCCTGGGCTTTTGGAGAGGCCAATTCTACATGATACCTGACCTTTCCTCAAGTACCCTGGAATCTTCCCCTGGGAGACACAGACTCCCGTGTGAGAAGCATTGCTGCTGCAAGACATGAGTTATAGCCTTCATACAGTATGAGTTTTAAAACTTTTACTTCAGGCCATGCTGAGCAACATGTGGGATTGCAATTCCCCGAACAGGGATTGAACCCACACCTCCTGCATTGGAAGCTTGGAGTCTTAAGCCCTGAATCACCAGGGAAGTTCCTGCCTGAAATGGGTGTCTAGACACACTGGGGTTCAGAGCAGACTCCCACTTTGTCTAGAGTTCGCCTCCTCCATGGTTCGGCCATGCCCTCCAGCCCCAGATCTCTGCAGGGGCCAAGCCTCTCTGAACATGACTAGCCACTCTGGAGAGACACCTTTAGGAACCTGAATACAAGCCCAGACCAATACTGAAAGGAAGGCCCAGCCAGACCCTTCCCACGTGCTAACTTCATACAATTGGCAGACGGGAGCCCGGAGCTTCTCCACAAAAGCCTCTCTCTAAGTTCTGAGAATGTGTCCAGAGTGGTTCTCACCAGGCCTTCTCTCTACAGCCACGGACCCTGTGGTGAGACTGGTGAAAATCAGGGGGCCGGGGGATAAGGAACCAGGCCAACTTCTGCCCATTGCTCTCCAAATCCTGCAGGTGGCAGCTGGACACAAGGCTGAACAGCTGAGGACCAAGTGAAGGGGGGACCACATGGCATTCCAGGCACGGGGATGCTCACCATCAGCGGAACTCAGAGTCCCGGCAGTGGAGGAGGGTGAAGCGACAGGGAGATGGACAGCTCTCCACAACGGGAGCCGCTCACCAGTCTGCCTTCTGACATTAATATTGCAACTCATCAAAACGGGATAAAATGAAAGATTTCGTTCCCTTGACTGCACCAGTGACATCACAGGTGCTCAACAGCCACATGGGGCTGCTGCAGTGGACAGCACAGACGTGAAAGGTCTCCATCGGCAGAGTGTCCCAGACGGTGAGCCCCAACCTGCCCCAAGGCTGTGACCACCCAGATGAGTCTGCATCAAGCCCAGAGAACGTCCATTCAGAAGGCCCCAGAGTGGGTCCCTTGAGGCAGACTCCTCCTCACTTCCTTCTTTTATTCCTTTCCAGTTTCATGGAGATACTATTGACCAACAGTCCTCTGAAAGTCTAAAGTATACAGCTTAACAACCTGACTTTCACGTATGGTGAAATGATGACCACAGTAAGTTCAGTGAGTCCATCATCGCATATATTAGGACAGAGAAGGGAATGGCTACCGTCCCCGGGATTCTCACTTGGAATCCCATGGACAGGGGAGCCTGGTGGGCTGCAGTCCACAGGGTCGCAAACAGTCGAACACGACTGAGCGACTAACACACTACTCACACAGATATTGGGATGAACTAAAGGTTCATTTGGGCTTTTCATAACATCTTATGGAAAAACCAGAATGAAATCTTTGGCCAGTCCAATAGATACAAAAAAGGAAGAAGAGGGCTTCCCTGGTGGTCCAGTGGGTAAAGAGTCCGCCTTGCAGTGCAAGGGACACTAGTTTGATCCCTGGCCTGGGGAGATCCCACGTGCCATGGAGCAGCTGGACCAATGTGTCCAGAGTGGTTCTCACCAGGCCTTCTCTCTACAGCCACGGACCCTGTGGTGAGACTGGTGAAAATCAGGGGGCCGGGGGATAAGGAACCAGGCCAACTTCTGCCCATTGCTCTCCAAATCCTGCAGGTGGCAGCTGGACACAAGGCTGAACAGCTGAGGACCAAGTGAAGGGGGGACCACATGGCATTCCAGGCACGGGGATGCTCACCATCAGCGGAACTCAGAGTCCCGGCAGTGGAGGAGGGTGAAGCGACAGGGAGATGGACAGCTCTCCACAACGGGAGCCGCTCACCAGTCTGCCTTCTGACATTAATATTGCAACTCATCAAAACGGGATAAAATGAAAGATTTCGTTCCCTTGACTGCACCAGTGACATCACAGGTGCTCAACAGCCACATGGGGCTGCTGCAGTGGACAGCACAGACGTGAAAGGTCTCCATCGGCAGAGTGTCCCAGACGGTGAGCCCCAACCTGCCCCAAGGCTGTGACCACCCAGATGAGTCTGCATCAAGCCCAGAGAACGTCCATTCAGAAGGCCCCAGAGTGGGTCCCTTGAGGCAGACTCCTCCTCACTTCCTTCTTTTATTCCTTTCCAGTTTCATGGAGATACTATTGACCAACAGTCCTCTGAAAGTCTAAAGTATACAGCTTAACAACCTGACTTTCACGTATGGTGAAATGATGACCACAGTAAGTTCAGTGAGTCCATCATCGCATATATTAGGACAGAGAAGGGAATGGCTACCGTCCCGGTATTCTCACTTGCGGAATCCCATGGACAGGGGAGCCTGGTGGGCTGCAGTCCACAGGGTCGCAAACAGTCGAACACGACTGAGCGACTAACACACTACTCACACAGATATTGGGATGAACTAAAGGTTCATTTGGGCTTTTCATAACATCTTATGGAAAAACCAGAATGAAATCTTTGGCCAGTCCAATAGATACAAAAAAGGAAGAAGAGGGCTTCCCTGGTGGTCCAGTGGGTAAAGAGTCCGCCTTGCAGTGCAAGGGACACTAGTTTGATCCCTGGCCTGGGGAGATCCCACGTGCCATGGAGCAGCTGAACCGGTGTGTCCAATTACCAGCCAGTGCTCTGGAGCACATGCGCCCAGAGATGGTGCTCTGCAACAAGGGAGGTCACTGCAATGGGAGGCCCACACAGGCCAAAGAATAAAGATAGATGAAAACAAATGATGACTTAGAGGCAAAAAAAAAAAGAAGAAGAAGAAGAAAAAGCTGTATTTTTTTTTCCTATAATGAAACCTCTTAGGATCAACTCTCTTAACAAGTTCTAAATACACCGCACAGCAGTGTGAACTACAGCCATCATGTTGTATGTTACATCCTTGGGACTTTTTAATCCTATAACTGGAAGTTGGTAGCTTCGGACCACCTTCATCCCTCTCCCCTCCTTCTGGATGGGTCGCCTCTCCCAAGGATGCGAGGATGCACTCTCGCATCTACGTACCAATCAGTGAGCACTGTGCCGGGCTGCTGGTACCCGCCCATCCCCCCAGCACCGCCTGGTGCTGCCGCCTGGGGGCTGTGCAGGCGTTGGGGCCATCCGGCCCTTACATGGGCAGGCAGTACTGGGGAGTCAGTGCCCTGACAGATGGGGTGCTGGTGGACAGACACCCCTGGAGCAAATCACTCTGAGGGCTGTTCCAGACTTGCTCCCAGAGGTCCCTAGATGACTGAGCTTGGGTGGTCCCCAGGGGCAACTGGCCTGAAGAGACACCCCTTATCAGCTCTTCCCCGACCCCAGTCTACTCCTCACTCTCCACTGCTGTTTCCTCGGATCACTTCCCAAATGACCTGAGTGATTGCACAAGAGATGGAGTCATTCCCCGAGAAGAGAAATTCAAAGGAACATTCAGGTTTGGGGTGAAAGGTGAGGAGTTCTGTGTTGGGGAGGGATAGATGTAGAAATCCACACCGAGGGGCTGGCTGAAGCCTTGGGTGAGGTGAGGGAGGTGGCGGGATGACAGTAAAGGGAGGGAGAAGGGGGCTTCCCTGGTGGCTCTGTGGTGAACAGCTTGCCTGCCAGTGCAGGAGACATGGGTTCAATCCCTGATCCAGGAAGATGATCCCACAGGCTGCAAAGCAATGAAGCCTGTGAGCCCCAGCTATGGAGCCTGTGCTCTGGAGCCTCAGAGCCACAACCATGGAGCCCATGTGCCGCAACTACTAAAGTCGGTGAGCCCTAGAGCCTGAGTTCCACAACAAGAGAAGTCACCACACCACAAAGGCTGCTCACGTCAACTAGAGAGTAGCCCCCACCCCCGGCAACTAGAGAAGAGCCTGTGGCAGTGGTGAAAACCCAGAATCGCCAAAAATAAATAATATATATAAAAGAAAATGAAGATGAGAAGGAACAATGGCCAAGGACAGCACCCTCCAGAACACCAGTAACTGCTCACTCCAACCCTCATTCGGAATCTGCTAGTTACTTCCTTGGTGGTCCAGTGGTTAAGAATCTACCTACCAATGCTGATTGAATGACAGTACATTTCTGACCACCGTGACCTCTCCCTTCTCTGTCTTCCTCTTCACATTCTTTCCACCTTTGATCTCATTGTCCAAGTATTGCTGGGTAATCTGTTATGCTTATAGTTCATCGTTAGAGTCACGTGGCTGACTCTTTACTGGCAGAATATTCGAGGCAGTCACCTCAAAAGACTATGGTTTTCTACGCTTTCTCCCCTCTCACTTCTGAAGGAAGTTTCAAGAACTCCTGCAGGAAGGCTGTCATGTTCACTTGAATACTCCTGAGGGTGACAAATCTTTGCCTTGTTAATGTGGATGGAAGTTTTGGAAACAGCTGACAATCATCTGGATCCAGAGCTGGTAAGGTACCCAGGTGATCAAGCTGGGTCACTCTGGGGAGAGAAATGAGCTATGGTCAGGAAGAAACGAGCCTGAGTTTTTGCCATAGCTTTAAAGCTATTCCTGAGGACCAGTCAAAAGAGCCCCGGGGCTTCCCCTGGTGGTCCAGTGGGTAAAGACACCGCCTTGCAGTGCAAGGGAGGCCAGTTCGATCCCTGGCCTGGGAAGATCCCACGTGCCGCGGAGCGGCTGGACCCATGTGTCCAATCACCGAGCCGGAGCTTTGGAGCGCATGCGCCCAGAGCCGGCGCTCTGCAACAACAGACGCCACCGCGATAGGAGGCCCACAGGAGCCAAAGAACAAAGACGGATGAAAATAGATAAATGAAAGACCAATAGAAGTGGCCTGCCCACCCCCTCCCTCCCCAACCCCGCCCAAAAATAAATAAATAAATAAATCTTTAAAAAAAAATCAAAAAGAGCCCCGGGTGAAGAGAAAATCAAACCATCTGAGCACGTCAGCCCCCTTCCACGGTGCCTACTGTGAAGGAGCCCAGACTCCATGGAGGAGAACGTTTTCATCCCATTTACTTCAGCTGGGAGTCTGGTTCTTTTAAATCCTTTGGGGATCTGATGAACACTCTGGACCTCCTCTCCCCAAAATGCCCATCTCTTGCATATAATTTCAGGAGGCCCCCGCACCCACTGCAGTCAAGCCGGGGACCCCTGTTAGAACGTCTGTTTGGGATGACCACAATAAGAGTGTGAAGGCAGCAGAGAGCAGCACGTCTGGTTTGCTTTGTTTCTTAGTTTCAGCCCACACACCTCACCGTGAGCCAAATGGCTCCAAATTCTGCCACTTTCTTCACTGGGTAATCTGTTATGCTTATAGTTCATCGTTAGAGTCACGTGGCTGACTCTTTACTGGCAGAATATTCGAGGCAGTCACCTCAAAAGACTATGGTTTTCTACGCTTTCTCCCCTCTCACTTCTGAAGGAAGTTTCAAGAACTCCTGCAGGAAGGCTGTCATGTTCACTTGAATACTCCTGAGGGTGACAAATCTTTGCCTTGTTAATGTGGATGGAAGTTTTGGAAACAGCTGACAATCATCTGGATCCAGAGCTGGTAAGGTACCCAGGTGATCAAGCTGGGTCACTCTGGGGAGAGAAATGAGCTATGGTCAGGAAGAAACGAGCCTGAGTTTTTGCCATAGCTTTAAAGCTATTCCTGAGGACCAGTCAAAAGAGCCCCGGGGGCTTCCCCTGGTGGTCCAGTGGGTAAGGACACCGCCTTGCAGTGCAAGGGGCGCCAGTTCAATCCCTGGCCTGGGAAGATCCCACGTGCCGCGGAGCGGCTGGACCCATGTGTCCAATCACCAAGTCAGAGCTCTGGAGCGCATGCGCCCAGAGCCGGCGCTCTGCAACAACAGACGCCACCGCGATAGGAGGCCCACAGGAGCCAAAGAACAAAGACGGATGAAAAATGGAGAAATGAAAGACCAATAGAAGTGGCCCGCCCGCTCCCCTCCCTCCCCAACCCAACCCCCACCCAAAATAAATAAATAAATAAATCTTTAAAAAAAAAAAATCAAAAAGAGCCCCGGGTGAAGAGAAAATCAAACCATCTGAGCACGTCAGCCCCCTTCCACGGTGCCTACTGTGAAGGAGCCCAGACTCCATGGAGGAGAACGTTTTCATCCCATTTACTTCAGCTGGGAGTCTGGTTCTTTTAAATCCTTTGGGGATCTGATGAACACTCTGGACCTCCTCTCCCCAAAATGCCCATCTCTTGCATATAATTTCAGGAGGCCCCCGCACCCACTGCAGTCAAGCCGGGGACCCCTGTTAGAACGTCTGTTTGGGATGACCACAATAAGAGTGTGAAGGCAGCAGAGAGCAGCACGTCTGGTTTGCTTTGTTTCTTAGTTTCAGCCCACACACCTCACCGTGAGCCAGGCCCTTGACATAACGGATTCTCCAGAAATACCGTGTGACCTCTTGGTCCACTCTTCTTCACTCGGAGATCGTCTTTGGGGGCAAGGTCCCCTGCAGCCAGCGTGTCCCCTCAGAGCCTGTCCCGTGGACAGTGCTGACTGTGATGAGCCTTCTAAGCAGGGCGGTGTTTCAGCCTCCACAAGGTTCTTGCCTGGGAAGAAGCAGGAAAGAGCCTTGCTTGCTACAATGACACCTGGGTGCCTAAGGGGTCCAGGCCAGGAATGGGCTTCACTCTGAGTCCTCGAGGGCCAGGCCAGACCAGCCCCAGGGTCCTTGGTGTCTCTTCCTTCGAGCACTTGTCAGGGTGCTCTGAACAGGCACCAAGGGCACAAGGGTGGGAAGTGGCTGCCATGAGGCCTTGTGGCCACAAGAGGGAGCCATTTGCCCCGCAAGCACGGGCACGATTCTGGCCAGAATCGTGACTCCCACCTTCACCCCAACACCCACGCAGGCTCCAGGTCCTGTTAGGTACTGACTGCAGTCGTGGACAGAGCAGCATGGGGTCCAGGCGGCCGCCAGCTGAGACAGATTCTCCCCAGCAACTTGCTTCTACCCAGGCAGGTGCAATGGGCATAGCCACCCCCAACACCTCTGAGCTCTCAGACTTATAAAGTGTTCCCTTATCAAACTTTTTCTTTATGGCAAAAGCAGCCCAAGTTCAAAGGAGAACATTAGAAAATTCAGACATGCAAAAGACACCTGTAACCATCCTCTCAGAAAAACAGCCCTCCTCATGACAATGGGGGTACGTTCTGCCCAAGACCCTCAAGAGGGTAACAAGAGTAGGAGAGCCTCTCAGGGAGAATGGGGGTGCCTTTGCACTGAGGGGTATCTCAGCAGTGTGTATAGAGCCGGTGATAGCCCTCGGGCTCTCGGGTGCCTGGAGGGAGAAGCATGTGGCTAGGTGAGGAAAGAAGGAAGCTGGTCCCCACCGAGCACCCTGTGCCCGCCCCACACATCACAGGGCCAGCTCCTCTGGTCCACTCATCACGGAGCCCCCTGATGGCCTCACTCGCCCTGGGTCACGCAGATCTGAAGCCAGGACACTCATCTTGTTCCAGAAGCTGATGCCTTTACAAACACGAATGCCCGGGCCTTCCCGGGCGAGGGTCTGCCCTCAGGCTCAGAGAATGTGGCCCAGCTCCGCACGCCCCACTTGCGCCCAGAGCCTCACTCACATTCCAGAGTCTGCAGGACAGCTGCAAGCTAGAGGACTCTTCAGGCCCCCCCACCTCTGGTCCCGATTTCACACCCCCTGCCCTAAACCAGGTCTCAGACGAGGAGAGCAGGGGCAGGTCCTCAGGAGATGCTGCAGGGATGCACCCACGGCCTGCTCAGCCCAGTCTCCCACTTGGCGTGGCAGAAACCGCTCTCATCTGTCTCCCTCTGAGGCCCTGCAGAATGGGTCCAACAGAGACTCGGCTCTCTGCAACCCCTCCTTGGGACAGGCAGCTCTCACAACTCCCGCCGTCCCCTGTTCCCCATCTCGCTTTCCTAGGACACCTCCTCTGGTACTCAGCCCGGAGGCCCAGGGAGAGGCCTCCCCTGGTTGCCAGGGCAACCGCTCCATTGTTCCAGCTGCAGGAGTGGAGCAGGCAGCCCTCCCACCCCCACCCCCCTCACAGTTCCAGGATCGGCTCTCCCTACCCTTCTTGAGCCCATGGAGCCCGCAGGGCCCCTTTCCACTCCTCAGGGCCTCTTTGACACAGCGGGATGCTGAGGAGGGGGAGACAGGCTGACTGGTCACCATGCCAACACCACACTGCCCATGTCCCTAGAGGGAGGGGAGGGGCTGGGGCGGTCCATCCTTCAGCAGTCAGGGGAGTGGTTTGTCTCTCCCTTGGGTCACCCGCCCAGGGCCCCAGCTGCTGGCCCAGCCTCTGGCCTCAGGGTCCACTGAGAGGAGAGGATTTCACTGGCTCTCTGCTTTCCACCCAGTTGGCTCAGTTTTCACTCTGCGAAGCACAGCTCGGAGCTAAGGCTTTCTCCTAGCCATCCTGAAGTTTCACCAGCAGGCAGGACCTGGGCTGTGGGAGAGGAGCCAGGCTGCGGCCCTGCCACCCAGCCGCAGCCGGGCCACGGTCCCTCCTCCACGCACTCGTTCACTCCCTCACTCTCATTCATTCAACAACAGCCCCTGGGGCTGACGCAGAACCACTTCAGTATTATGAAAACCACTTTACAGAAGGAGAACTCCTCCTCCAAGAGGTAAATGGCCCAGAGTGCCCCAGATTAGGAAGTGTCAGAGGCAGGATTTAATCTCAGGTCTGGCTGCCTCTGGTATTGCTGCCTGTAGGTCAAGATGAGACCACCTATTCCCCACCACTTGACGACTTCGGGCATCATACGTAGATTGAGTATTGACTAAAAATAAAGTCATTCCAAGGAAGCTAAGGGCAGGGTGTCTTATACATAGTGGCTACTTAGTAAGTATGGAATGAAGGCAGGATGGATAGATGAACAGATTCACAGGGACTATTCAGAGTGTTAAGGGCAACTGCTCACTCACTCATTTGTTCATTCATCTATACATTCGTTCAGTAAATAAATTTTGAGGACTTCCGTTGCCAGGCACAGTGCTGGGCACTGTGGACACAGGAAAACACTGGTTCCGAGTCTAGGGTGAGGGATGGACAGGTAACCTACCTGTTACAGGGCAGTGGAGCGAGAGCCATGATGGGGGAAGCCAGGCTAACCTCAGTGGTGTTTTTCACCTTCAGAATCCCCGAGTCAGAAACCCCCTGGGCTGCATAGATCATAAGATTCTTCCAGGTCAGCTTTTATGCTTTGATATTTCAGGTACCTCCATTGTCATTTTTGCCACATCTACATAGCACTCAGTGTTAATAAAAATAATAATCCAATAGTGTCCCTGGTGGTTCAGATGATGAAGAATCTACCTGCAGCACAGGAGACCCAGGTTCAACCCCCAGGTTAGGAAGATCCCCCGGAGAAGAAAATGGCAACCCACTCCAGTTTTCTTGCCTGGAGAATTCCACAGACAGAGGAGTCTGGCAGGCTACAGTCCATGGGGTCACAAAGAGTGTGACACAACTGAAGCAACTAACACGCACACAAAAATAATCTGAGAACATACATGTCTGTGAACAACAAAACTCTGTAAAAGTTAAAAGTAAAATAAAGGTTTAAAAATATATATATAATATGTTATATTGTGTAAATATCACTAATACTTTTCTTTAAATGGACTTACTCATTAAGCTCTAAAATGATTATGTAAGATGGAAATTTTGTATTACTACCAGTGGTTGGAAGACCACAGAAAGATCATTCATTGTAAATAAAACAATGTTATTAAACTCAAGGGACACATAGTTGCTGCCAGTGGACCCTGATTCTAAGACCTCTTCTCTTAAAAGGGAAATTCTTCAGTGTCTGTGAGGGTGTTAGAAACACGGGCACCAAGCTGATTCCTTCTCTTTGCCTTAAAAGCCTTGGAAGAGAATCACGAGAGGAGGGTGATGAAATGTTACTTAGGGCCAGGCAGGTGGCGAACTGCCTGACTTCACATAAGGGGCCATGGGTTGGATGGGGCTACAGTTGGCCAGCCCTTGTGGGTCCTGCCCATGCCTTCACGGGTTACTGTGTCCCCAAGGAGGGACTGCATGGACTAAAGGACAGCTTGGGGTTTCTGGATGGCCTCCCTGTGCAGTCCTCTGGGGGCCCCATGATGGTACCCCGTCTCCACTGCACCTGCCACCTCCCGAGCAGCACCAACTGGTCCGTTTCCTCTTCCGTCTCCACATAGTCAGCTGTTTCCCCTCAAGAGGGGACCCCCAAGGGCTGAGACTCCCTGGCCCTCCCTCTGTACCAGGCTCAGCAGGGATCCAGACCCTGAGGTGACTCGCTGGCAGCCTCCTGGATTCTGCAGCTGCTTGGCTTTTGACATTTTCCCTTCCAAGCACATTATAAGAGGAAAACCAAACAGGCGGGGCTTATATGCACAGAGGGAGGAGGAGCTGAGTCTTATACCCCTGTTGCTAGTACCTGGGAGTGCACTGTGAGTGGTTGATTCTTGCCTGTGGTGCATTCTGATTCATTTATATGAAATGTCCAGGATAGGCAAATCATAGGGACAGAAAGTAGATGAGGGATTTCCCAGGGCCATAAGTGACAGCTGGCTGGGGGTGCTGAACAATATGGGTTTTGAGGTGATTAAAATGTTATTTACTTGACTGTAGTGATTGTGGTACAATTTAATGAAAACAGTAAAAAATTTAAAATGTGTCATTTAAATGGGTGGATTGCATGGTATACAGGTGATATCTTGATAAAGCTACTATGGGGGAAAGAGAGAGAGAGAATAACAGGAGGAGGAAGGAGGGGTTCTTCATGAATCTGGTGATGGAAAATACCACTGTCAAGGTTACTCCTTCCTGTCCCCATTTTACTATCAGATCTAACCCATCTCTCTATCACTCCATCAGCCCATCTTCTATTTCTTCTACTTGTCCCTGAGTTAGTAATAATCAGAGTCAATATTAGCTGAATGCTGACTATGATCCTGGCGTTATGAGGCCAAGGACCTTCATTTAATCCCTTGCTGAGGTCATTTGCTCATGGAGCTCACTAACTAGGGCCAGGCAGGTTGTGACTTCACATAAGGGGCCATGGGTTGGATGGGGCTACAGTTGGCCAGCCCTTGTGGGTCCTGCCCATGCCTTCACGGGTTACTGTGTCCCCAAGGAGGGACTGCATGGACTAAAGGACAGCTTGGGGTTTCTGGATGGCCTCCCTGTGCAGTCCTCTGGGGGCCCCATGATGGTACCCCGTCTCCACTGCACCTGCCACCTCCCGAGCAGCACCAACTGGTCCGTTTCCTCTTCCGTCTCCACATAGTCAGCTGTTTCCCCTCAAGAGGGGACCCCCAAGGGCTGAGACTCCCTGGCCCTCCCTCTGTACCAGGCTCAGCAGGGATCCAGACCCTGAGGTGACTCGCTGGCAGCCTCCTGGATTCTGCAGCTGCTTGGCTTTTGACATTTTCCCTTCCAAGCACATTATAAGAGGAAAACCAAACAGGCGGGGCTTATATGCACAGAGGGAGGAGGAGCTGAGTCTTATACCCCTGTTGCTAGTACCTGGGAGTGCACTGTGAGTGGTTGATTCTTGCCTGTGGTGCATTCTGATTCATTTATATGAAATGTCCAGGATAGGCAAATCATAGGGACAGAAAGTAGATGAGGGATTTCCCAGGGCCATAAGTGACAGCTGGCTGGGGGTGCTGAACAATATGGGTTTTGAGGTGATTAAAATGTTATTTACTTGACTGTAGTGATTGTGGTACAATTTAATGAAAACAGTAAAAATTAAAGTGTGTCATTTAAATGGGTGGATTGCATGGTATACAGGTGATATCTTGATAAAGCTACTATGGGGGAAAGAGAGAGAGAGAATAACAGGAGGAGGAAGGAGGGGTTCTTCATGAATCTGGTGATGGAAAATACCACTGTCAAGGTTACTCCTTCCTGTCCCCATTTTACTATCAGATCTAACCCATCTCTCTATCACTCCATCAGCCCATCTTCTATTTCTTCTACTTGTCCCTGAGTTAGTAATAATCAGAGTCAATATTAGCTGAATGCTGACTATGATCCTGGCGTTATGAGGCCAAGGACCTTCATTTAATCCCTTGCTGAGGTCATTTGCTCATGGAGCTCACTAACTAAGGTCACCTGTTGTGCAAGTTAGACAGACTGGGGTGTTGCTTGGTTTCCTGGAGTTACTTCCCGGCCCCTCTGCCAGCATGTCCTCCTTACCAAACCAATTCATCTGCTTGTATCATCCTCGCTGCCTCTCTTCCTCTATGTTATCTACCAGCCCCTAGGATCTCCTCCAACTCCAGCCTTCCACAAGACTGTGCACACCTGGCTCACACACGGGGCCCATAACCACTCCCGCCCTGTCCTCACCTTCGCTGATTTCCACAACCAGGCTGAGGACTTCTCGGCTCAAATGGATGCTTCATCCACGCTGCACTTGAGCCATCCAGAGGCAAGGCTGCATGTGGAACTCACTCAGTATCCTTCACAACTGCTCTAGCCCCGAGTCTCTGGCCCTGGGCATCCCTCTCGTACATGATGACCTGACCTTTCATCACCATCGTCCATCCACCCCATCTGACCTTGCTTCATGATGTTTTCCTTCCATCCCCAGACCGTCCACCAGAATCACTCCTTCACTTGCGTTCTTCTCCCTAAGTCTGTCCACCTCTGGGAACTTGCTCCTTCCATCACTTGCCAAACTCTGCAGCGTCCATCTCTCCCATTCCATCAGGCTGTTCTCTTAGTCTGCAAACGTCTCTATTCTAAAAGTCCTTCATGAGTCCTGCCATCTCCTAACTCGTGTTCCATTTATCACCAAATGTCCTGCTGGACTTCTGTCCTCTCTCTCCTTATAGGGCAGTTCTGTTCCAATTTATCAGTGAGGGTTAGAAAGTGCATTTTTAAAGGTGTGATTTCGACAGAACACATGGCAAAGGCCACACCATAGTCTGATAGTCCAGAGGACTACAAGGGCTATGAGGTAGGCTGGCAGCTTCTTCCCATCCAAGAGAGTTTAAACAGAACAACAAGCCCAGGCCATTAAATTCGTGGCTCAGTAATCAGAGAACCAAGGGCTTCCTATTAGAGTCCTAAGACAACATCTTATAAATGCCCTATCTTCTCTCTCTCATACCTAGTGAGTAGCCAAAAGCCAACCTTATTATCCTGTAGGTTTCAGATATATAAAACAGACTGGATTCACAGCCCATCATTATTTTATGGGAAATTTTAGGCAATGATTAGGCAAGACTAGAGTCCCAACCTTGAATATTTATTGGAAGGACTGATACTGAAGCTCCAATACCTTGGCCACCTGATGCAAAGAGATGACTCATTAGAAAAGACACTGGTGCTGGGAAAAATAGAAGACAGAAGGAGAAGAGGATGACAAAGGATGAGATGGCTGGATGGCATCACTGAGTCAATGGACATGAGTTTGAGCAAGCTCTGGGAGATGGTGAGGGACAAGGAGGCCTGGTGTGCTGCAGGCCATGGGGTCATAAAGAGTCAGACACAACTGAGCAACTGAACTGAACTAGGGGAGCCCAATTAAATCTGAAGATCCTAGATCACGTTCTCTCAGGCTCTTTCAGCAGTAGAAACAACCCCCCAACCCTGCCTCAAGAGACTAGTCTTATCTTGTTTGACAATTCCATGACTGTGCCCTACCCCAGAGTTGCACATGTCCCCAAATCCATGGCCAAAGACAATCTTCATGTGCCCAAGAAGCCAATTATAAAAGTTTGTCCAGTAGACACTTCGATACTAAACTGTGCAAATTTATGTATCAATTAAAACCTAGGGAATATTTATAGGAATAGGTTGAAGCCAAGCTAGAGTATAAAGGACAGAATGTCATTTTAAGTCTGGCTGAATTTTTCAGTGTGTATGGGTGGGTTACCAGAGATTCGGAAGCTGATGCACCAGCTCAAGAATCTGATCAAAGTTTTGTTGCTACTTCAGTTGGCCAACAGAAGCCTGGACTCTGTGATAGTCAAGTGAAATTGACATGCTGAAAAGCTCCTGGGTATAAAGTAGGAGAAATCTAAAGACTTGGGGAAGTAGGTATGCTGAAGGGGAATTATCACTTGTGACTGGTCTATCCAAGCTCTAACTACAGATCTTCCTCCATTTATGGAGGTTATGTCAACCCATCATACGTGGGCAATATCATACACCCAAAATGCTTCTAACACATCTGACCTACCAAAGGTTGTAACAGACCCTAGCCTATCTTAAACATACTCAGAACACTCACGTTAGCCTACAGTTGGGCTAGATCATCTAATACAAAGTCTATCATACAGTGTTTACTATTCCATGTCATTTATTCAATACTGTTCTAAAGATGAAAGACAGAATGGTTATAAGTGTACCAACTGTTTACCCTCACGATTATGTGATCGACTGGGGGCTGCTGCTTGCTACTTATGCCCAGCATCACAAGAAATATCATACCAATATCACTCATCCGGAAGAAGAGCCAAATAGTACCGAGGTACAGTTTCTACTGAACACGTATTGCTTTGACACCATTGTAAAGACGAAATATTGAACCATCGTAAGTTGGGAACTGTCTGTATACCCCCAGAAAGAGACCAGTGGACTCCCCTTCACCAAGGCATCAAGAAAGTCACTGATGAGGAGAAGACTAGCTTCCTCTGAAAGAGCTGGAGCTGCCGTCCTCTCTATGATGGAAGACAATGCCATTGAAATATGTTCCTGAGTATTAATGGGGGATGATGAGACCCCAGAACTGGCTCTGTAGTGGCACTTCGTGGCCATACACAAGGTGGCCAAAGAAAGCAGCAAGGTTAGAGGGACAGGCAGAACAGACTGACTCGTAGGGACTTCAGTGGTGGCTAAGTGATCATGGATACCAGGGGCTAGACCATATGGAGCACTGCATGAACATCCTGCCAGATCTGTGGAATTAAAAAACAAGCTAGAGGGCTTCCCCTGGTGGTCCAGTGGGTAAGGACACCGCCTTGCAGTGCAAGGGGCGCCAGTTCGATCCCTGGCCTGGGAAGATCCCACGTGCCGCGGAGCAGCTGGACCCATGTGTCCAATTACCGAGCCGGAGCTCTGAAGCGCATGCGCCCAGAGCCGGAGCTCTGCGACGACTAACGCCACCACGATGGGAGGCCCACAGGAGCCAAAGAACAAAGACGGATGAAGATAGAGGAATGAAAGACCAATAGAAGTGGCCCGCCCACTCCCCTCCCTCCCCAACCCGACCCCCGCCCAAAATAAATAAATAAATCTTTAAAAAATAATAATAAAACAAGCTAGAGCTCTAGAGAGCTGACAGACAAAGTCTCAAGACCTCAGAGGGTCACAGGTTCTCATTAAATTCTCACACTCAAGTCAGGTGAAGAGAGACATGGTGTACTCTGTGCCATGCATGTGTGTGTGCTAAGTCACTTCAGTTGTGTCTACCTTTTTGCAATCCTTTGGATTGTAGCCCACCAGGCACCTCTGTTCATGGGATTTCCCAGGCAATAATACTGGAATGGGTTGCCATGACTTCCTCTAGAGGATCTTCCAGACCCAGGAATGGAACCTGTGTCTCTTATGTGTCCTGCACTGCACTAGCATCACCTGGGAAGCCCACTCTGTGCCCGAGGACATTACAACCTTATATGGTACATCGTCCTCCCAATTTCTCCCCAAGGGAACTGTGGTCATTTAGTAAAGTGAGTATGTGCTGGGAAAAGAGAGAAAGACTTTTCAGGGGTTACTGCTGGCCAACTGAGTTAATACTAATCCCAGGTCACAGTTGAGTGGAAATTAATGAAGGTCAGGAAATAAATGAAGTTTGGGTCCAAAACTTTAACTTTTTAGTGCGCATGATCGTTCATTTGGTGGCTTAAGTGATAAAAGGCCAATGAAAGCAGCAAGGTTAGAGGGACAGGCAGAACAGACTGACTCGTAGGGACTTCAGTGGTGGCTAAGTGATCATGGATACCAGGGGCTAGACCATATGGAGCACTGCATGAACATCCTGCCAGATCTGTGGAATTAAAAAACAAGCTAGAGGGCTTCCCCTGGTGGTCCAGTGGGTAAGGACACCGCCTTGCAGTGCAAGGGGCGCCAGTTCGATCCCTGGCCTGGGAAGATCCCACGTGCCGCGGAGCAGCTGGACCCATGTGTCCAATTACCGAGCCGGAGCTCTGAAGCGCATGCGCCCAGAGCCGGAGCTCTGCGACGACTAACGCCACCACGATGGGAGGCCCACAGGAGCCAAAGAACAAAGACGGATGAAGATAGAGGAATGAAAGACCAATAGAAGTGGCCCGCCCACTCCCCTCCCTCCCCAACCCGACCCCCGCCCAAAATAAATAAATAAATCTTTAAAAAATAATAATAAAACAAGCTAGAGCTCTAGAGAGCTGACAGACAAAGTCTCAAGACCTCAGAGGGTCACAGGTTCTCATTAAATTCTCACACTCAAGTCAGGTGAAGAGAGACATGGTGTACTCTGTGCCATGCATGTGTGTGTGCTAAGTCACTTCAGTTGTGTCTACCTTTTTGCAATCCTTTGGATTGTAGCCCACCAGGCACCTCTGTTCATGGGATTTCCCAGGCAATAATACTGGAATGGGTTGCCATGACTTCCTCTAGAGGATCTTCCAGACCCAGGAATGGAACCTGTGTCTCTTATGTGTCCTGCACTGCACTAGCATCACCTGGGAAGCCCACTCTGTGCCCGAGGACATTACAACCTTATATGGTACATCGTCCTCCCAATTTCTCCCCAAGGGAACTGTGGTCATTTAGTAAAGTGAGTATGTGCTGGGAAAAGAGAGAAAGACTTTTCAGGGGTTACTGCTGGCCAACTGAGTTAATACTAATCCCAGGTCACAGTTGAGTGGAAATTAATGAAGGTCAGGAAATAAATGAAGTTTGGGTCCAAAACTTTACATTGTGGTTCCATCCTGTGGTTGTGTCTCCAGGTCCAGGGTGTATAGTTTGAATATTTATATACAGTGACAGGCAGAATCTCCTGAAGATTCTGCCTAACCTATGGATTAAAAGCCATCATGATGGGAAGTACCAAGGGAAAACTCCTGATGAGCCTCTCCTTAACAAAACAGCAAGTCAAAACCAATGCCACATTTCTAGGGGAATCACAGAGATTAGTATCACTACAGAAGACCAGAGAACACAGGCTGGTGACCCAGTGGTGTGCAGGAATCCGCTGATACAGCCCTATCAGAACGGTTATCATTTGTTCTTAGGAATGGTTATGAGATTGTTAACATTCCATTGATACTTCATCTTTGGTAGCTTTAAATTGACCAGACTAAAGGTGTTCCCCATCACATCCTTATTTAATCTACCTGTCTTGCTTGATTGGATAGATCTTAGAATTGCAGAATGATGGCAGATTGTGTAAGATCAGACTGTGATGTCAACTGCAGTGGCTGTTCTATATCTGGTCGACCCTATCAATACATCTTCTGTGTTGACCATATCAACATGGCTTCTGATGCCAACGGTGCTTGGCTGGATGATGGATGGATGAATGGATGATAGAAGGTGAATGCATGTTTTCCACAACAGCTAAGCTACAACCTAAGTGTCTGATGATGAATGAATGACTAAAGAGAATGTGGTATACACAATGGGGTTGTTATCATTCAGTCATAAAAAGAAGGAAATCCTGTCATTGGACAACAAGGATAAAGCTGGAGGGCATCATAGTGAAATAAGCCAGACACAGAAGGACAAATACTGTACAGTCTCACTTCTACATGGAATTTTTGAAGTAGCCAAACTCATATTAGCAGAGAGTAGAATGCCAGTTGCTGGGGTAGGTTTGGGTTGGAAAGAGGGAGATGTTGCTCAAGGTGTGCAAAGCTTCAGTTGTGCAAGATGAAACAGTTCTAGAGATCTGATGTCAGTGTGGTAGCCACTGTTAGGGGTTACTGGAATAAAACCTTAAGTGGAAATTAATGAAGGTCAGGAAATAAATGAAGTTTGGGTCCAAAACTTTACATTGTGGTTCCATCCTGTGGTTGTGTCTCCAGGTCCAGGGTGTATAGTTTGAATATTTATATACAGTGACAGGCAGAATCTCCTGAAGATTCTGCCTAACCTATGGATTAAAAGCCATCATGATGGGAAGTACCAAGGGAAAACTCCTGATGAGCCTCTCCTTAACAAAACAGCAAGTCAAAACCAATGCCACATTTCTAGGGGAATCACAGAGATTAGTATCACTACAGAAGACCAGAGAACACAGGCTGGTGACCCAGTGGTGTGCAGGAATCCGCTGATACAGCCCTATCAGAACGGTTATCATTTGTTCTTAGGAATGGTTATGAGATTGTTAACATTCCATTGATACTTCATCTTTGGTAGCTTTAAATTGACCAGACTAAAGGTGTTCCCCATCACATCCTTATTTAATCTACCTGTCTTGCTTGATTGGATAGATCTTAGAATTGCAGAATGATGGCAGATTGTGTAAGATCAGACTGTGATGTCAACTGCAGTGGCTGTTCTATATCTGGTCGACCCTATCAATACATCTTCTGTGTTGACCATATCAACATGGCTTCTGATGCCAACGGTGCTTGGCTGGATGATGGATGGATGAATGGATGATAGAAGGTGAATGCATGTTTTCCACAACAGCTAAGCTACAACCTAAGTGTCTGATGATGAATGAATGACTAAAGAGAATGTGGTATACACAATGGGGTTGTTATCATTCAGTCATAAAAAGAAGGAAATCCTGTCATTGGACAACAAGGATAAAGCTGGAGGGCATCATAGTGAAATAAGCCAGACACAGAAGGACAAATACTGTACAGTCTCACTTCTACATGGAATTTTTGAAGTAGCCAAACTCATATTAGCAGAGAGTAGAATGCCAGTTGCTGGGGTAGGTTTGGGTTGGAAAGAGGGAGATGTTGCTCAAGGTGTGCAAAGCTTCAGTTGTGCAAGATGAAACAGTTCTAGAGATCTGATGTCAGTGTGGTAGCCACTGTTAACAGTACATTATTTACCTGAGATGTGGAAAGGAAGGAAAGAAGGAAGGCAGGAGGAAATGGCATAAAGGGATGGCTATGATAATTATCTTGATTGTGGTGATCATTTCACATGGCATACTTATATCAAAACATCAGCTTATAGGGACTTCTCTGGTGGCCCAGCAGTTAGACTCGATGCTTCCACTCCAGAGGGCAAGCATTTGATCCCTGGTTGGAGAATTAAGATCCTGCGTGCCAACAAGTTTCAGTAAAAAAAAAAAAATCAAGTTGCATACCTTAAATATATATCATTTGTATTTTTTACTGATAGCTCAGTAAAGCTGAAAAAAGAAAATTACAAACAAGACTAGGGTAATTGCTTTCGTGTCATATAGACATCTAGATTAGCACACTGTCCAATGAGACTGAATTGATCTATAACCCTGTATGCTTCATTGTGTATTACTACTGAATGTAATGCACAACCTTATTCTCTTTGATGGACTGTAAATATATTTGGTAAAGAATTCCCCTGCCAAGCAGGAGATGCAGGTTCAATCTCTGGGTCAGGAAGACCTCCAGGAGATGAAAATGAGTACCTATTCTTGCCTAAAAATCTGGCTCCTCTGTCCATGGGGCTAAAAAAGAGTCAGATGGGACTTGGTAACTAAACAACAAAATAGATTTGGATAATAAAGTCCTTTGCAATACTATACCAATGGAGAATTTTAGATCAACTGTAAAATGAAAACAGTAACTCCTATGAATGTCCAGTTCACAAAATGTGATAATCGAATGAAATCATTTGTGTGAAAGGACACTGTAAACTTCAGGGCCCTGCTTTAAAAGATGGAAGAGACTCAGCACTAGGTGGTTTCTATTCCCAAGACTGAAGCGGAGAATCTTGGTGATTGATTATATTATTCAAGGATAAAAGTCTACTGCTATTAATTAGCTTTATCAAGTCCTTTAATTGTATACTGGGGGGCTTCCCTGGTGGCCCAGTGGATAAAGAGTCCTCCTTGCAGTGCAAGGGGCACAAGTTCAATCCCCGGCACATGAAGATCCCATATGCTGTGGAGCAGCTGGTCTGGTGTGTCCAATTATGAGCCAGCTCTCTGGAGCACATGTGCCCAGAGCTGGTGCTCTGCAATGTGAGAGGCCACCAAGATGGGAGGCCCACGGGCCAAAGAATTAAGACAGATGAAAATAAGTAAATGAAGGACCAATAAAAGAGGCCAAAACTAAAAAAACAAAAAAAATTGTATACTGGGCACACACCTGATTTTAACTGAAATTAAAGATGGATGGGTGGTAATCTGTATGAAGAGACAGTTATACCAGGTAGGAGCATGTGGCTATTGTTAATTAGAGTTCAAGTGTGGGGATAAAGGTGTGCATCCCCACACTGCAGAAAATGAAAAACCAAATACTTTCCAGACTCCTTTACAGCTAGGGGGAGTTGAGATTGTGACATCGGTTCTGCCAATAAGGAACGATTGATGAGACTTGAATTTGGAACCTTGGCCTGGTATTCAAAGTTACTGTCCCAACTTCCTGATTCCTGTGTAACAGCCAAGTCTTCCAAGGCTCAACAGTGTTGAGTTTCAGACTCTCCGATTTCTTTCTCTTTTTTTTTTTTTTTGGCTATGCTGTGCAGCATGCAGGATCTTAGTTCCCTTACCAGGGATCAAATCCATGCCCTCTGCAGTGGAAGTATGGAGTTTTAATCACTGCACCACCAGGGAAGTCCCCCCACAACTGTTTGACTGTGATAGAAACAGTAGGTTCCCTGGAAGATTAGTGATCCAATGCCCTAGGTTCACTCCTGGAATCTCAGTTTAGAGTTTCCAGTGGGTTTTGTAAGCAGCCAATTCACTGCATTAAGTCCTTTTCTTAAAATAGCTACAAAGGATTGTTAACTGCAACTGAACGCTGACTAATATAGCCTTTTTTCAGTTTTTCTTCCCCTAATCATCTCTACTATCCAGCCACCTTCCATCACACTCCCCAGAGATGAATCATCTCTTACATTTCAGGGGTAAAAATAGACAGCATCATTGAGGAATTTCTCAAATTCCTGCCCATCCATCTAAGGTTTCTAGACTCACTACTACCTCCGCTCCATCTTTCCTACATGGACAACCCAACCACCTCTGCTCTGGATCCCACCCTTCCCATCTTTGGAAGTGTTCTCTTTCCTCGCAGCATATTTACCTCTTCCTCCTGCTGTTCTGCTCATTCATTATAGAAAAAGCACCAAATCTTTCTCACAGGAGAAAAAAAACCACAACTCCAAATCCTTTGTCCTCTCTCCAGCGACAGTCTCATTTTTTCTTCATCCATCCACTGCCAGACTTTGTAGAAGAATCACTCCCACTATTCTCCCCCACTTCCTCCCCTTGTGTTCATTCCTCTGTTCATGCAACTTGAGCTTGACTCACTCATTCCACTGTCACTGACCCACCTGAAGGAGCCAGAGACCACCTAATAGCCAATCCAAAAATTCCCTTTCAGTCTTTTTCTTCCTTGATCTCTGAGTGGTATCTGACGGTGCTCATTCCCTCCTACGTGACATTCACCAGGTCTTTCTCCAGCTCATTGGGAGGCTTCTTGCTTCCCTGGTGGCTCAGTCAGTAAAGAATCTGCTTGCAATGCAGAAGACCACTGGCAGTGCAAGAGACCCAGGTTCGATCACTGGGCTGGGAAGATCCCCGGGAGAAAGGAATGGCTGCCCACTCCAGTATGCTTGCCTGGAGAACCCCATGGACAGAAAAGCTGAAAAGAGGTGGACACAACTGAGCAACTAACACTTTAGGTAACTTCATTTAAGTCTGTAACTTCAACTACTAAGAGCTCCAGATATATATCTCAAACCAGACCTCTTCCCTCACCTCCAGAATGTAGTTACAATAACTTTCTACTCTGTCTTTCCACCCGACTATCCCACAGACATCTCAACGTGTCCAAAAGAGAACTCATATTCCCCCACATCCACTCTTCCTCCTAAAATCCCTGTAAATGCCATCGCTGTCCACTCGGACACTCACACCCGATATCCCGGGGTCCTTCTAACCTCCCCACTTCCTTGTCCCTCGTGACTAAGTTGTCACTAACAGATTTCAACTCTGTCCCTAGGACTCTGCATCATGGTTTCTCCCCTCTGTGTCCTTACTAGCTTGCTCCAGCCCCCTGTTCTCTTTCGCTCTCACTCTCTCATTCCTGCTTTTGCCCAATCACCAGTCTCCCTGGCTCCCCTCACAACCCCTCACTCCATCCTTCACATAAAAGCCAAATCTAATCCTATCACTCTGTCCTTAAATCCCCCTGATGACAGCCCCCCTGACACACACATCCTGAAAACCTTGTCAGGTGTATGTGCAAGTTGACATTCCTTATCATGAACCCAAGGTCCTTCATGATCTGGCATCTCTAACCTCATCTTCCTCCACTGGAGTCATACGGTCCTCCCCACAAACCTGCTGTCCTCACTCACTCTATGCAGTTCCCTCTGTATGGAATTCCCTTCCACTTCTCCCCTTAGACAACTCCTTTAATATCCCTAGAGACTCAGGTCATGTCCCCTCCTCCGAGACGTCTTCCCTGACCTCCTGTTCTTTTTTAAATTAATTTTTTGGCTGTGCTGGCTCTTTGTGGCTGCACGCAGGCTTTCTAGTTGCAGGGAGCAGGGGATACTCTTTCTTGCAGTTTTGGGCTTCTCATTGTGGTGGCTTCTCCTGTTGCAGGACACAGGCTCTAGACATGTGGGTTCCGGCAGTTGTGACCACAGGCCCAGTTGCCCCATGCATGTGGGATCTTCCTGGACTGGAGGTTAAATCCATGTCGCTTGCATGACCAGGCAAACTCTTAACCACTGGACCTCCAGGGGAAATCCACACCCTGCTTTTTGTGCTACCACCAAGCTCTGTATGCCCTGCGCTTCCCTGTAATGTGAGGTTAAACTTTATCCTATATCAAGTGTGTCCTAAAGATAAATATTACTCTATTTGTTGTATCACTTGTTAACCTGTGAAAGTTGTTCAGTCATGCTGACTCTTGGTGACTCCATGGATTGTAGCCCACCAGGCTCCTCTGTCTATGGGACTCTTGGTGACTCCACTCGGACACTCACACCCGATATCCCGGGGTCCTTCTAACCTCCCCACTTCCTTGTCCCTCGTGACTAAGTTGTCACTAACAGATTTCAACTCTGTCCCTAGGACTCTGCATCATGGTTTCTCCCCTCTGTGTCCTTACTAGCTTGCTCCAGCCCCCTGTTCTCTTTCGCTCTCACTCTCTCATTCCTGCTTTTGCCCAATCACCAGTCTCCCTGGCTCCCCTCACAACCCCTCACTCCATCCTTCACATAAAAGCCAAATCTAATCCTATCACTCTGTCCTTAAATCCCCCTGATGACAGCCCCCCTGACACACACATCCTGAAAACCTTGTCAGGTGTATGTGCAAGTTGACATTCCTTATCATGAACCCAAGGTCCTTCATGATCTGGCATCTCTAACCTCATCTTCCTCCACTGGAGTCATACGGTCCTCCCCACAAACCTGCTGTCCTCACTCACTCTATGCAGTTCCCTCTGTATGGAATTCCCTTCCACTTCTCCCCTTAGACAACTCCTTTAATATCCCTAGAGACTCAGGTCATGTCCCCTCCTCCGAGACGTCTTCCCTGACCTCCTGTTCTTTTTTAAATTAATTTTTTGGCTGTGCTGGCTCTTTGTGGCTGCACGCAGGCTTTCTCTAGTTGCAGGGAGCAGGGGATACTCTTTCTTGCAGTTTTGGGCTTCTCATTGTGGTGGCTTCTCCTGTTGCAGGACACAGGCTCTAGACATGTGGGTTCCGGCAGTTGTGACCACAGGCCCAGTTGCCCCATGCATGTGGGATCTTCCTGGACTGGAGGTTAAATCCATGTCGCTTGCATGACCAGGCAAACTCTTAACCACTGGACCTCCAGGGAAGTCCACACCCTGCTTTTTTGTGCCACCACCAAGCTCTGTATGCCCTGCGCTTCCCTGTAATGTGAGGTTAAACTTTATCCTATATCAAGTGTGTCCTAAAGATAAATATTACTCTATTTGTTGTATCACTTGTTAACCTGTGAAAGTTGTTCAGTCATGCTGACTCTTGGTGACTCCATGGATTGTAGCCCACCAGGCTCCTCTGTCTATGGGATCCTCCAGGCAAGAATTCTGGAGTGGGGTAGCTATTTTCTTCTCCAGGGGATCTTCCCAAGCCAGGGATCGAACCCAGTTCTCCTGAATGGCAAGCAGATTTTTTCACCATCTAAGCCATCAGGGAAGCCTGTAGTACATCTGTTTACATATCTGTATTCTACCCCAAGACCGAGGGTACCTTTCAGGCCAAGCCCACACTTAGCAGTGTACCTGGTACAGAGTAAGCATATGGTGTACGTTCAATAGATAAATTAGATTTCATTTGGTAGTTGTGATGGATCCACTGTGTCTCCTAAAACAGGTATGCCGAAGTACTTGACAATGTGACCATATGTGGAGGTAGAGTCTTTACAGACATAATCGAGGAAAAGTGAGGTCACGAGGGTGGGCCCTAATCCACTATGACTTGTGTCCTTTTAAAAACAGGAAGTTTGGGCACAGAGACAGGCAGGAATCAAGAGAAGACAATATGAAGATAGAGAGGCAGATGACGGCCATCTATGAGCCAAGCAGGCAGGCCAAGGACAGATCCGACCTCAGAAGGAAGTAACTCTGCTGACACTCTGAGCTCGGACTTTCGGCCCTCAGAACTGTGAGATGATACATTTCTGTTAAGCCGCCCAGTCTGAGAACTTTGCTACGGCAGCCCAAGCAAATAAATACAATAGGATTTCCTGTGGCTGATCATCTACTTTCTTTCTCTGCATCTCTGGCCATAAGCTTGTTAACTCTTGCTTTCTGGAGTCTGACAGACTTAGTTTTTCTAGCATCTCTCGCCTCTATCTGCTACTCTGTCTGTCTGTCTCTCTCTCTCTCTCTCTCTCACACACACACATATTCACCTACTACAAGAACATGTCCTTTTCTCCCAAGAACTTCCCATTTTCCTTCAGACACTTCCACTTTACCAACAAGTTCTTCCCTGCTGATCTGAATGAGATCCCAGGTCCCAGCTCCCTTCATGGCTTTCTCCTCTTTCTGAGAGTTTCAGGTCAAGAACGGAATCCACTACAGCGTTCATGATGGAATAGGGCACCCAACGGTTGTGCTGTGAGCCCAGTTCCTTGCCTCCAAGTTAGGCCTTCCTGGCAAGGAGCGCATCACAACACGGTCAGCCAGACCAGCCTTTAGGAGTGCCCAAAGCAACGTCACTTGCTTTTCTTTGCCTCTCCACCAGGGCTCCCCGTGGTACCCTCAGCAGCTCTTATGACATCAAAGCATGCTATTATCCTGCTTAAAACCCTGTAATGTCTCCCCACTGCATGGAAAGCTAGATCTCAACTCACTGTAGAGGCCCCTCCCAGGTTCACGGTGCACCTGTCAGGTCGGTCCAGTCTCAGAGCCTTTGAACACTCCCTTTCCTCTGCTGAATGTGCTCCTCTCCCTTCCCTCGCCCTGTGCCTGGCTAAGCTTAGTGTCATGCCCTCCAGGAAATCTTCTCTGGAGCTCCACCCTGTATTATTAGCCTCTGATGAGCTGCTCTCAGAGAAAGGGGTCTTGATTTATCAGAGCTTCTACCTATATGTTTCTATTTGTGGCTATGTGATGAATGTCCTTCTCTCCCTCTAGAAAACACCATGAGAGCTGGATGTTTATTTTGCCCATTACTGCCTCTCCAGTCCCCACTGTAGTGCATGTTATACGAGAGATACTGAGTAAATATGTATTAACTAATCGAGTCAACTGAGTTTTTCTCCTGAGCCCATTACCAAGAGACTAAGTTGGGTGAACAGAATCCTTACCAACATAGACATCACATCACAAACCTCAACAGGGTTTTCCTTGGTGGTCCAGTGGGCAAGGACATTGCCTTGCAGGGCAAGGGGCGCTGGTTTGATCCCTGGCCTGGGAAGATCGCACGTGCCACGGAGTGGCCGGACCCATGTGTCCAACTACCAAGCCAAAGCTCAGGAGTGCATGCACCCAGAGCCGGTGCACTGCAGTGAGAGGCCACTGCAATGGGAGGCCCACACAAGCCAAAGAACAAAGATGGATGAAAACAGATAAATGAAAAACCAATAGAAGTGGCCTGCCTGCCCCTCTCCCTCCCCAATCCACCCCTCCCCCACCAAAAAAAGACCAACAGAAGTGGCCAAAGAAAAAATGTTTTAAAAAAATAAAATAAGCCTCATCCAACCAAGTGTGGGTGAGGACACTGACCTTACACTAACCTTACGTCCCGAGTTCCTACGTGACATTATTGACTAGAGTATTGTGTTAGGTGGGGTCCCAGCAGGAAGCGGCTGGCAACATCAGATGGGGTAATTGGGAGTTTAATGATTGTGGGCAGGGTAAAGAGAAACCAACCATGAACAGAGCTGGCAATGGTGGGGGGCTCTGTTACCACTCCAAGCCCTGGAGGGGCCAGGGGAAAGGTAAGTACTTGAATCTGGAGAGAGTTACTATGGAAGGTTACTCCCTGACAGGAGCCGAGGTCTTTAGAGGAGAGATCAGCCAGCTCATGGAGACCCAGCTGGGAGGAAGCCAGAAAATAAAAAGCCCAGCTTCACTCTCCTCTCCTGTCCCAGTCTCCCGCTGGTTCATTCTTACTGGCTGAAGCCAGAGGACCTGAGAGCCCACTGCTGCATCCATAAAGATAGGCTTCCAGGACTCCAAAAAAAGGGAAAGATACCCCAAAGACTTCACCTCCAATCCTGTCGTATGTTAGTGGCTATGTGATGAATGTCCTTCTCTCCTCTAGAAAACACCATGAGAGCTGGATGTTTATTTTGCCCATTACTGCCTCTCCAGTCCCCACTGTAGTGCATGTTATACGAGAGATACTGAGTAAATATGTATTAACTAATCGAGTCAACTGAGTTTTTCTCCTGAGCCCATTACCAAGAGACTAAGTTGGGTGAACAGAATCCTTACCAACATAGACATCACATCACAAACCTCAACAGGGTTTTCCTTGGTGGTCCAGTGGGCAAGGACATTGCCTTGCAGGGCAAGGGGCGCTGGTTTGATCCCTGGCCTGGGAAGATCGCACGTGCCACGGAGTGGCCGGACCCATGTGTCCAACTACCAAGCCAAAGCTCAGGAGTGCATGCACCCAGAGCCGGTGCACTGCAGTGAGAGGCCACTGCAATGGGAGGCCCACACAAGCCAAAGAACAAAGATGGATGAAAACAGATAAATGAAAAACCAATAGAAGTGGCCTGCCTGCCCCTCTCCCTCCCCAATCCACCCCTCCCCCACCAAAAAAAGACCAACAGAAGTGGCCAAAGAAAAAATGTTTTAAAAAAATAAAATAAGCCTCATCCAACCAAGTGTGGGTGAGGACACTGACCTTACACTAACCTTACGTCAGAGTTCCTACGTGACATTATTGACTAGAGTATTGTGTTAGGTGGGGTCCCAGCAGGAAGCGGCTGGCAACATCAGATGGGGTAATTGGGAGTTTAATGATTGTGGGCAGGGTAAAGAGAAACCAACCATGAACAGAGCTGGCAATGGTGGGGGGCTCTGTTACCACTCCAAGCCCTGGAGGGGCCAGGGGAAAGGTAAGTACTTGAATCTGGAGAGAGTTACTATGGAAGGTTACTCCCTGACAGGAGCCGAGGTCTTTAGAGGAGAGATCAGCCAGCTCATGGAGACCCAGCTGGGAGGAAGCCAGAAAATAAAAAGCCCAGCTTCACTCTCCTCTCCTGTCCCAGTCTCCCGCTGGTTCATTCTTACTGGCTGAAGCCAGAGGACCTGAGAGCCCACTGCTGCATCCATAAAGATAGGCTTCCAGGACTCAGGGCAGAATGTGGAAGAGAGGATGAAGAGGGGAAAGTCAAGATATCCTGCCCAAATCTGAGACCACACAAACGTTGTTACTTAACTGAGAACTTCTTTGCCTTTATTTTCCCATTGATTCCAGGCTCATTTCCCACAGTTTTCACTTCAGATGGATATTTTCCTCTCCCTCTTTCTCTCAAAAATGTGGTTTAAGTGACTTGGAACAGGTGGGAGATTTTCCTGCCAACCTCCATTATCATGATCCCCTGCAGAGGTACTCTGTCCTTGGTAGAAAGTCCATTTTTATAACATTAAGTTTTAGTTCTGAAAACCCATTTCTAATCTTGAACACTAGGTGACCATTTCACATGGCTTGCTTTCTCTGTCAGAGTAACTGTGAGCAAGGCGAAGAATGTTATTTGGTCTTTCCCTTTGACGTCCCATTTCTCCCCTTGCAATTCTGGCAGCTCCCCCAGGCTACCAAGTGACCAAGGTCCATTCAGAAGTAGCTATTCCCACTCCATGGTCATCTCCCTAGGACCCAAAGTATGCAAGCCACTAGGTGCTTCCATCCCAGGATATAGGTCATTCTTGCTCTGGGGAGTAGGGCCCTGGATACGCTCAGGCCTTCTTTCCATCCTTGGGATGCTGGGACTTAATGGTTGTATCTCCACATCTCCGTTCCAATTTCTGGCTTCAGGGGCCACACCAGGTCCCCTTACCGTCTTCTCACCAAAGCTTTGTGCTCCTTACCTTGTGTCTCAGACCAACAACCCTGTCACAAAGTCTGAGACTACGAAAAATTCTGACCCCTGGGGCCACCTGCTGAATATGACCTCTCTGAGTTTTAATATTTCCTTTTGGAAGTATCTTACAGACATCTAAGGTCTTCCTTGCTGGCTCAGACGGTAAAGAATCTGCCTGCAATACAGGAGACCCGGGTTCCATTTCTGGATCTGGAAGATCCCCTGGAGAAGGAAATGGCCACCTACACCAGTATTCCTGCCTGGAGAATCCCATGGACAGAGAAGCCTGGCGGGGCTACAGCCCACGGGGTCACAAAGAGACACGACTGAGCAACTAACATAGACGTTTAAGAAGCTCTCAACTGTCTTGAGTAATGCATACCACCTCTACCCTTGTTTCTGAAACCTGATCTATTTTCTCCCCTCACTTTCAGAGAGATTGTGTCCTTTTCCATGGCCTTTCCCAGTGGATCAGCAGGGGGAAAGTCCACCGCAGACTCCATGGGACCTCCTCACCGCCCAGCCCAACAGAGGCTCAGACCGCTGGGCGGAAGGACACCGCTCGCTCGTGTGGAGCGGAGGTTCCAGTTAGGCACAGCTGGCCTCATAGCTGACTTGCGGACAAATGGGGCTCCAAAGCAGAGAGTCCCTTTGCCCAGGCTGAGGTCTGGGGGGTTCAAGGGAAAGTAAAGATGGGAGGGGGCCACCTCAGGGCGGCTGCCCTGCTGTTGATCTGAGCCAGGGACTCCCAATGACCTCAGCCTCCAGTCTGCTGTCTTCCTATCCTTTTCATTGGGATGGATATCTTTTTCTCCCCTTCCAAATATTTTCAACATTAAAAAAAAAGAAAACATATATATATAAAGCCGAATCCCAAAATCCTAACATAATAAAAAGCAAAGACAGGAGGACAAATAACAAGGGATAAAAGCTCTCAGTCCCGGCCGCAGACCAGAACCCACTCTGACGTCCTTGGGCGCCTGGAGGGGTTAACCCTCTGTCGCCCGCGGGAAGCAGCTCGCTCGCTCCCCTCCTCCCTTCGGCCCCGCCCACTTTCACCAAAGGTCCTTACTGCCTTCTCACCAAAGCTTTGTGCTCCTTACCTTGTGTCTCAGACCAACAACCCTGTCACAAAGTCTGAGACTACGAAAAATTCTGACCCCTGGGGCCACCTGCTGAATATGACCTCTCTGAGTTTTAATATTTCCTTTTGGAAGTATCTTACAGACATCTAAGGTCTTCCTTGCTGGCTCAGACGGTAAAGAATCTGCCTGCAATACAGGAGACCCGGGTTCCATTTCTGGATCTGGAAGATCCCCTGGAGAAGGAAATGGCCACCTACACCAGTATTCCTGCCTGGAGAATCCCATGGACAGAGAAGCCTGGCGGGGCTACAGCCCACGGGGTCACAAAGAGACACGACTGAGCAACTAACATAGACGTTTAAGAAGCTCTCAACTGTCTTGAGTAATGCATACCACCTCTACCCTTGTTTCTGAAACCTGATCTATTTTCTCCCCTCACTTTCAGAGAGATTGTGTCCTTTTCCATGGCCTTTCCCAGTGGATCAGCAGGGGGAAAGTCCACCGCAGACTCCATGGGACCTCCTCACCGCCCAGCCCAACAGAGGCTCAGACCGCTGGGCGGAAGGACACCGCTCGCTCGTGTGGAGCGGAGGTTCCAGTTAGGCACAGCTGGCCTCATAGCTGACTTGCGGACAAATGGGGCTCCAAAGCAGAGAGTCCCTTTGCCCAGGCTGAGGTCTGGGGGGTTCAAGGGAAAGTAAAGATGGGAGGGGGCCACCTCAGGGCGGCTGCCCTGCTGTTGATCTGAGCCAGGGACTCCCAATGACCTCAGCCTCCAGTCTGCTGTCTTCCTATCCTTTTCATTGGGATGGATATCTTTTTCTCCCCTTCCAAATATTTTCAACATTAAAAAAAAAGAAAACATATATATATAAAGCCGAATCCCAAAATCCTAACATAATAAAAAGCAAAGACAGGAGGACAAATAACAAGGGATAAAAGCTCTCAGTCCCGGCCGCAGACCAGAACCCACTCTGACGTCCTTGGGCGCCTGGAGGGGTTAACCCTCTGTCGCCCGCGGGAAGCAGCTCGCTCGCTCCCCTCCTCCCTTCGGCCCCGCCCACTTTCCGAGGAGACCAGGAAACCGGTGGTTGTTTGCCTTCCACCGTCGCTGGGCTATAGATAGACGGATTTAGTTCTCGCTTTTTGCCAAATCCTGCACGGATTCATCCTCCAGCCCCTCGCTACTCCCACACCCCCCACTGAGGCTTTTTGTCTCAGCGCCTCCTTCCTACACCAGACAGTCAAAAGAAATTCCCGTGGTGAAACTGAACCAGCAGCCTGACTGCTGTGGGGGCACTCACTGCTGGAGTGTGCTGCTTCTCACCATCACTTGCCTTCTTCCTTACACACTCTCCCCCCCTTAGCGACAGACAGGCAGGCACGCGCCTTCTGCAGCCCATCCCTGTGCCTCTGACAGCTTTTGTTGTCGTGTGGGCAGAAAGCAAGCGGACAAAGGACCCCAGAGGACGTAAGCCACACGCCTTCCTGCCTCTCAGAGCCCCCTAAGCCAGGCTCCTCCAAGGAGAAGAGGGCAGGGGATCCTTTTAGAGCCGCTGCTTTCTTAAGCAAATGCTAAGTAGACAGAACAGTTTACCCAGAGCAGCATTTCCACCACTCCATTAAAATTACATTTGTCTCCATTTTTAAACAAAAGGGAATTTGGGCTGAGGTCTCCCAAACTCCAGGACAGCTTGGTGAGATAATAAGAAGACTGCAACACGCAGGAGGCTAGAGATTCTCGGACAAAATGTGACTAGAAGCCATTGAGCCACCCTCCCACCCCATGCCAGAGGGTCCCGACGGGTCTCACATGCCAACCAGGAACCAGTTGCTCAGGAATTACAGGAACTGGAGTGAAGCTCAAATGAGACGCCAACCCTCTCCACCACCCCATGCATGCAGAAGGTGATCTTAGGATATCTTTCTCCTTCCAAATATTTTCAACATTAAAAAAAAAGAAAACATATATATATAAAGCCGAATCCCAAAATCCTAACATAATAAAAAGCAAAGACAGGAGGACAAATAACAAGGGATAAAAGCTCTCAGTCCCGGCCGCAGACCAGAACCCACTCTGACGTCCTTGGGCGCCTGGAGGGGTTAACCCTCTGTCGCCCGCGGGAAGCAGCTCGCTCGCTCCCCTCCTCCCTTCGGCCCCGCCCACTTTCCGAGGAGACCAGGAAACCGGTGGTTGTTTGCCTTCCACCGTCGCTGGGCTATAGATAGACGGATTTAGTTCTCGCTTTTTGCCAAATCCTGCACGGATTCATCCTCCAGCCCCTCGCTACTCCCACACCCCCCACTGAGGCTTTTTGTCTCAGCGCCTCCTTCCTACACCAGACAGTCAAAAGAAATTCCCGTGGTGAAACTGAACCAGCAGCCTGACTGCTGTGGGGGCACTCACTGCTGGAGTGTGCTGCTTCTCACCATCACTTGCCTTCTTCCTTACACACTCTCCCCCCCTTAGCGACAGACAGGCAGGCACGCGCCTTCTGCAGCCCATCCCTGTGCCTCTGACAGCTTTTGTTGTCGTGTGGGCAGAAAGCAAGCGGACAAAGGACCCCAGAGGACGTAAGCCACACGCCTTCCTGCCTCTCAGAGCCCCCTAAGCCAGGCTCCTCCAAGGAGAAGAGGGCAGGGGATCCTTTTAGAGCCGCTGCTTTCTTAAGCAAATGCTAAGTAGACAGAACAGTTTACCCAGAGCAGCATTTCCACCACTCCATTAAAATTACATTTGTCTCCATTTTTAAACAAAAGGGAATTTGGGCTGAGGTCTCCCAAACTCCAGGACAGCTTGGTGAGATAATAAGAAGACTGCAACACGCAGGAGGCTAGAGATTCTCGGACAAAATGTGACTAGAAGCCATTGAGCGCCACCCTCTCCCCACCCCATGCCAGAGGGTCCCCGACGGGTCTCACATGCCAACCAGGAACCAGTTGCTCAGGAATTACAGGAACTGGAGTGAAGCTCAAATGAAGCTCACACCTGGGACTGGACAGAATACTGTGGAAAGCAACCTCTCTCCACTCTAACTGAGGCTTAAATTCTCATGACTTAAGGCATGGATCAGGACCAACTGGTTTGTTCAGATTTCTTTCTGGAGGTGCAGGGGTGTCTAAGAGATGGAGAGGGAGACTTCTGAAAGGAGAGGAAGAAGTGTCACAGACATTGGGAGCTTATTTGAGAGGTTCTGACAGAATGTCAGCACAGGGCTTCCCTGGTGGTTCAGAGGGTAAAGAGTCTGCCCTGCAGTGCAAGGGGCACCGGTTCAATCCCTGGCCCAGGAAGATCGCACAGGCCGCAGAGCGGCTAGACAGATGTGTCCAATTATAAGCCAGCGCTCTGGAGCGCGTGTGCCTGGAGCCGGTGCTCTGCAGTGAGAGAGGCCCCTGCAATGGGAGGCCCACACAGGCCAAAGAATAAAAAAGATGGGTGAAAATAAATATAAATAAACGAGGTATGATGGGGGAAAAATGTTTGAAAAAAAAATGTCAGCACAGAGGCCTCCCTGGGGGCTCAGTGGTAAAGAAATCACCTGCTAATACAGGAGGCATGTGTCTGATCCCTGGTCCAGAAGGATCCCACAGGCTGCAGAGCAACTAAACCTATGCGCTACAACTATTAAATCTGTGTTCGAGAGCCTGGAACCTGCAACTACTGAACCCACATATCACAGGTATTAACCCCCTGCGCCCACAGGGAGAAGCCTGTGCACCACGACTAGAGAAAAGCCTAAATAGCAATGAAGAGCACAGACAAAAATAAATAAATAAACTTATGAAGGAAAGTATCAGGGAAACCTCAAATGGGACCAGATGAAAGCTTGAAAACCAGTCTCCATTTTTAAACAAAAGGGAATTTGGGCTGAGGTCTCCCAAACTCCAGGACAGCTTGGTGAGATAATAAGAAGACTGCAACACGCAGGAGGCTAGAGATTCTCGGACAAAATGTGACTAGAAGCCATTGAGCCACCCTCTCCCACCCCATGCCAGAGGGTCCCCGACGGGTCTCACATGCCAACCAGGAACCAGTTGCTCAGGAATTACAGGAACTGGAGTGAAGCTCAAATGAAGCTCACACCTGGGACTGGACAGAATACTGTGGAAAGCAACCTCTCTCCACTCTAACTGAGGCTTAAATTCTCATGACTTAAGGCATGGATCAGGACCAACTGGTTTGTTCAGATTTCTTTCTGGAGGTGCAGGGGTGTCTAAGAGATGGAGAGGAGACTTCTGAAAGGAGAGGAAGAAGTGTCACAGACATTGGGAGCTTATTTGAGAGGTTCTGACAGAATGTCAGCACAGGGCTTCCTGGTGGTTCAGAGGGTAAAGAGTCTGCCCTGCAGTGCAAGGGCACCGGTTCAATCCCTGGCCCAGGAAGATCGCACTTGCTGCAGAGCGGCTAGACAGATGTGTCCAATTATAAGCCAGCGCTCTGGGCGCGTGTGCCTGGAGCCGGTGCTCTGCAGTGAGAGAGGCCCCTGCAATGGGAGGCCCACACAGGCCAAAGAATAAAAAAGATGGGTGAAAATAAATATAAATAAACGAGGTATGATGGGGGAAAAATGTTTGAAAAAAAAATGTCAGCACAGAGGCCTCCCTGGGGGCTCAGTGGTAAAGAAATCACCTGCTAATACAGGAGGCATGTGTCTGATCCCTGGTCCAGAAGGATCCCACAGGCTGCAGAGCAACTAAACCTATGCGCTACAACTATTAAATCTGTGTTCGAGAGCCTGGAACCTGCAACTACTGAACCCACATATCACAGGTATTAACCCCCTGCGCCCACAGGGAGAAGCCTGTGCACCACGACTAGAGAAAAGCCTAAATAGCAATGAAGAGCACAGACAAAAATAAATAAATAAACTTATGAAGGAAAGTATCAGCCCAAAACAGTATCAGTTTGATTCATTCCTTCAAACCATGTGGACTGCATCCTGGCCACTTGTCCTGGGGATGCCTCAGTGATAACCCAAGCAGCACCCCTGTCCTTGGGGATGTCAGTCTAGCACCGAAGACTCCACACAAAAGATCTAGTTTTCCATTTCCAGCCTTTATTTCCTATTTAGTTTCTGCATCTGTAAAATGGGGGATGTATCAGGTTCATTACTGCCTTATGGAACAGTGCAAAGACGAGCTGAAAGTTTACTGTTCAATTTGAATTAAAATGTAACAGGACCAGATATACCCAAAAGAATGGAAAGCAGAAACTCCAACACATATTATACCCCATGGTTTCACAGCCGCTTTGTTTACAATAGCCAAGAAGTGGAAGTAGCCCAGCTGTCCATGCGTAAACAAAATGCATATACATTCAATGGAATATTCTATAGGCCACAGAAAGGAAGGGAATTCTGATACATGTTGTAACATGGATGAACCCTGAAAACATTACACCAAATGAAATAAATCAGACACACAAAAAACAAATTTTCTATGATTCCTCTTATACATCGAGAATAGCAAATTCTTAGAAACAGAACGTAGGTTACTAGGGGCTGAGGAAATGGGAGAGTTATCTTTTAATGGGTAGAGTTTTTGGGGGGTGAAAAAGTTCTGGAAATGGATAATGGTGATGGTTGTACAACATGATAAATGTTCTTAATGCCGATAAATTGTTAAAATAATAAACACAGCTAAAATAATAAATTTATGTTATACATATTTTACCACAAACATTCAAATTTGTACATGTGATACTGTAAGTTATAATAATAAATTAGTATATGGTCTCCTGGTTTATAGATCCTAAAACATTTGGAATTCTCTAAAAGAGAAATAAAGGTGAAAGGAACATCTTTTGTTATTCATCACGCGCCCCTATAAATCACACCTGGGTTTGTTATTGAGGTGACTTTTGGAAAACACCTTTGGATGGCAGCCGGTTGCCAGGGGAACCAATGATTTAGAGGGCTGGAACTTTTAGTCCCTGACCTGACCTCCAGGGAAAGGAGAAGGGCTAGAGGTTGAGTTAATCACACACAGCCAATGATTTGATCAACCATACCTAAGTGATGAAGCCTCTATAGAAAAGCAGTAGTTTGGGGTGCTGAGTGCTTCCAGGTGGCAGGATATGTGGAAGTGCTGGGAGGGCGGGGGAGCTAGGGAACTGTTGAGCTGCGCCCCACAGGCCTTCAAGGCCTGTACTTGCCCAGCCTCAAGTTCAAACAAAAAGCCTGGGGTCAGCGACATCAATGGTTTAATGGATGAGGGATCTTAGGCATCTGAGCAAGGTCCTGGAGCATCACCCCACCACGCAGAGTGGCAGTTTTCATTCCTGGCTGGGAGGCAGGTACACAGGTTACCAGTTATAGGGGGAACTGGCATCCAGTTGCCACATTTGCTTGCCTCACCTTCAGAGAAAAACAAATCCGCAGTAACCAGGACCCTTTAACAGAGGTCAAAACCAGAGTGAGAGACCAGGACTTGGAAGGCACTTGCCCACACCTGAGAGAAAAGCCAACCTAATTACAAAAGACTCACTCTGACACCATACCAGAGCCTTCGCTCTCTCTTGGCGGCCCCCATGCCTCACGGACAGCCACCACAAGACGCCAGTACCAGTGGATGGCTACCCCAGAACCTCTGGCTCCTGCAACACTTTATTTCCCAGCACCTCAGCACGCGCGGGGGTTTCCTCCGTCTCCTGGCTGCTCCGCCAGTTGTCAGGCTGCCCCTGCAGGTCAACGAGGCCTGTATTTACCCAGCTTCAAGACCGAAGAGCCCAGAGTCAGCCACAGGGATGTCCATAATTTAATGAAGCGGGGATCCTACCTGTCTGAAGTGCAGTCCTGGAACAACACCTCACCGTGCGTGGAAACGACGACAGGCAAGACAGACCAGAAGTCTTCACTCTCAGGAGGGAGGGAAAGGTTACCAGTTATAGGGTGGAGTTTATGCCAGGTGGGCTCAATCTAGGATGTCAGGTTCGAACAATCACTAGCCAGGGTGGGGGTGGGGCAAATATGTAGGCAGGTCAGTCGTGTGAATAGGGTAGAGGTGAAGCAGGCCCTGGTTGAGCAGGGGCTGTACAGAGAGCAAGAGGACAGCCATCTTGGATGGACTGACCATACAGGAAGGCTTGGAAGCTCCCCATTCCTCTCCACATACCTTGCCCTATGCATCTCTTTGATCGGGCTGTTCTGAGCTATCTCCTTTCATAATAACTAAATTATCTAGTAAGCAAGGGCTTCCCTAGGCTTGAAGCTCCCAGTCAAGTTAATCGCTGGGGCAGGACACAATGGTTAATGGATGAGGGATCTTAGGCATCTGAGCAAGGTCCTGGAGCATCACCCCACCACGCAGAGTGGCAGTTTTCATTCCTGGCTGGGAGGCAGGTACACAGGTTACCAGTTATAGGGGGAACTGGCATCCAGTTGCCACATTTGCTTGCCTCACCTTCAGAGAAAACAAATCCGCAGTAACCAGGACCCTTTAACAGAGGTCAAAACCAGAGTGAGAGACCAGGACTTGGAAGGCACTTGCCCACACCTGAGAGAAAAGCCAACCTAATTACAAAAGACTCACTCTGACACCATACCAGAGCCTTCGCTCTCTCTTGGCGGCCCCCATGCCTCACGGACAGCCACCACAAGACGCCAGTACCAGTGGATGGCTACCCCAGAACCTCTGGCTCCTGCAACACTTTATTTCCCAGCACCTCAGCACGCGCGGGGGTTTCCTCCGTCTCCTGGCTGCTCCGCCAGTTGTCAGGCTGCCCCTGCAGGTCAACGAGGCCTGTATTTACCCAGCTTCAAGACCGAAGAGCCCAGAGTCAGCCACAGGGATGTCCATAATTTAATGAAGCGGGGATCCTACCTGTCTGAAGTGCAGTCCTGGAACAACACCTCACCGTGCGTGGAAAACGACGACAGGCAAGACAGACCAGAAGTCTTCACTCTCAGGAGGGAGGGAAAGGTTACCAGTTATAGGGTGGAGTTTATGCCAGGTGGGCTCAATCTAGGATGTCAGGTTCGAACAATCACTAGCCAGGGTGGGGGTGGGGCAAATATGTAGGCAGGTCAGTCGTGTGAATAGGGTAGAGGTGAAGCAGGCCCTGGTTGAGCAGGGGCTGTACAGAGAGCAAGAGGACAGCCATCTTGGATGGACTGACCATACAGGAAGGCTTGGAAGCTCCCCATTCCTCTCCACATACCTTGCCCTATGCATCTCTTTGATCGGGCTGTTCTGAGCTATCTCCTTTCATAATAACTAAATTATCTAGTAAGCAAGGGCTTCCCTAGTAGCTCAGACAGTAAAGAATCCAATTGCCATGCAGGAGACCCAGGTTTGATCCCTGCGTCAAGAAGATCTCTCAGAGAAGGAACTGGCAATCCAGTACTCTTGCCTGGAGCATTCCATGGACAGAGGAGCCTGGTGAACTACAGTCCATGGGGTCGCAAAGAGTCAAACACAACTGAGCAACTAACACACACACACACGCACACACACTAGTGAGGAAACTGTTTTTCTGACCTCTGTGAGACAGTCTGTCAAATTATCAAGGAGGAGTCATGGGAGCCTGTGATTTATAGCCAGAAAGTGAGAAGCACAGTGCCAACCTGGACTTGGCAATGGCACCTAAGAAGGGAGCAGTGTTGGGACAGAGCCCTCAACGTGTGGGGCTTATGTCAACTACTGGGCAGTTAGTGTCAGAACTGAGTCTGAATAGTAGGGCACCCAGCTGATGTCTGAAGAGTCGAAGAATTGCTGGGTGGGGAAAAACCCACACACAGTTGGTTTAAGAAGTATTCAGTGAATAGTGAATAAAAAAAACAAGTGTTCTCCTTTCCATATTTAAAATAAGACCCATTGAAGGCCGCTTTATCATGCTAGTATGAATCATAGGGCTTAGCAAGGAGGAGGGGTGCAGGGCACACTTAAGCGTTAGTGCTGTACCAGAGGTCAGATCTGTACCCAGAACGGAGGCTCTCAGAATTAGGAGGGAGTTCACCTGGGATGAGGTCATCCTAAAGGGGATCTCATCAGATCTAGCCCCCCACCCACTAGGCAGACCTGCCACAGCTGTTGTAAATTGAAACATACATAGGAATCAGGTGCATCCTATAAATGAGGGATGAGGCCCTGGAAGAGGGCATAAGACTTACCTACATATCTCAGGGAGCAGCCACAGCTCAGCTCCATTACTAATATGTAAGACTGTTGGTTTGTGGCTGCCAGGTCTTCCATCTCTGCAAAAACCAAGCCCACAAGCTGAAAATCTAGATTTTTTTTTTTAAATAAAGGAGGAATTGAATCCAAACCTTATTTGCTTTGAAACTTAAACTTCAAAACACAAACCCTAAATATCATGGATTACAGGGTCTCAGGATGTCAAAGACATAAACAAACATAACCTGGACAATTGGAGTGTATAACAACAGATACTCGCATTATTCTGAAACACAGCTGAGCTGACGTGTTACAAGGACAGGTATCATTTGGTGTTGAGTGGATCATGCTATGGTATCTGCATTGTTAACATACGGGCATTATTTTGCAAAGGATGGTTACTGGGAGGGAAACACAAAGGACACACCCCTTTCATAGTCTCATTTCTGAGAAATGAGACAGTAAACACCCTGGCTTCACTTCATTCTTTTGGCAACATCTGAAGAAAATCTAGATTTTTAAACAAAAATCTCCTAATCCATTGCTGACTCAGTGAAATTAAAAAAAAAAAGAAAGGCAGCCCAAACAATACACCTTAGCAGCTAAGATCCATTCAGCCCATGGAACACCCATTTACAAAGTCTGTTCTTTCAATTCAAGGAACATTTCATTTATCATCTAACAGGATGGCTATTCAGGATTTGCCTGAATGCCTCTGATGACAGGGAGCTCATTACTTAATAATTTATCACCTAATTCTAATTGTTAGGAAAAGCTTATCTTTTTTTTTTTTTGGCCTTGAAGCATGTGGGATCTTATCCCCCTGATCAGAGATCAAGCATTCACCCCTCTGCACTAGAAGGTGAAGTCTTTAACTAAACCACTAGGAAAGTCCCAGGAAGATCTTATCTTAAATAAAAAGATCTACCTCGTTGCAACTTTCTCTGTGTTCCTACAACCACCCATGTCCCCTTGCTATCTTAAACAAGAAAATAGCTACCTTTCAGGGTCATCAGTGCCGGTTTCCTCCAGCAACTAAATATTACATCTCAAAGTGAGGATAATAATATCCAACATTTACTGAGCACAGGTATAGTCAAGGCTATGGTTTTTGCAGTACTCAGTATGGATGTGACAGTTAGACAATACAGAAGGCTGAGCGCTGAAGAACTGATGTTTTCCAACTGTGATGTTGGAAAGAGTATTCCCATATACTTGCCTGGTGACTTCTGTGGACAGAGGAGCCTGGCAGGGTCCATAGGTTGCACAGAGTCAGACATGACTGAAGCGCCTAAGCAGCAGCAGCAACAGCAGCAGTGTGGGAAAGGGCTGAACAAGTAACCTCTTTTCATCCAATTGCCCACTCACAGCAGGAATTTTTTCCACCTCATTCCAGACAGGTGGGCGTTCACCTGTTGTTGACACGCCCCCATCCTAGCTCGTGGATCAGCCCTCAGAGCCTCAAAACCCGGTGAAGTGGATCACAGGTAGTTGATGCAGGAAAATCTAAAGACAGACTAAAGATGGGAGCCCTGGGAAAGGAAAATCAGGGAGACAAAAGAACCTAATATGTGACTTGCTCAGCAGAAACTTCCTGTGCTACATAGGACAATTGTGAATAAAGCCAGATGGATGGAGTTTGGGAAATTTGGAGCAGCCCGTTCTAATCCTATTGCTGAGCTCATTTTTTCCAACACTGTGATAAACTGGATTATATTTCTCTGTCCCACTGATGTTGGACTGGGCCTCCTGACTTGTTTTGGCCAAAGAAATATGGGCACAGCCAATAGCATGCCAGTTTTGAGTCAGGGTCTTAAAAGGCTCAGGGTGTTTCTGCCCCTCCAATGAGCTCCTGCCATTCACCATGAGAAGAACACACCTTAGGTGACTCCTGTTCCAGGATATGGTGGTTTAGTCACTGAGTCATGTCCAACTCTCGAGCCCCAGGGACTATAACCTGCCAGGGTCTTCTTTCCATGGGATTCTCCAAGCAAAAACACTAGAGTGGATAGCCATTCCCTTCTCCAGGGGATCTTCCTGACCCAGGGATCGAACCCAAGTCTCCTGCATTGCAGGTGGATACTTTCTCGCCTGAGCCACCAAGGAAGCCCTTGTTACCAGGAAGACGAGAGAAAACAGACCAGTCCTGAACCCAGTCCATATCTTGGTCAATCTTCAGCCTGGAGAAGAAATGACCCAACCCCCTCACAAACCCATGAGAGAGAAGATAAATTGAATGCAAATATTATAAGCCACTGAATTTAGGGGTGGTTTGTTACACAGCATTACTGTAGCAATAACTGACAGATACAGGCTACTGTTAGTGAACTGAACATCTGCTGTTTTTGTCACCCAACTGCTATTCATGTTTCCTCTTGTCACTACCTTTGGATGCCTCCCGTGAGCCATCTCCTCCTCATCTCTCAGTCCTATGCTTTGAGAGGGAAACTCACCCACAGTATACACATCTTTGGCCTTTATCAGTGGAGCATCACAGTCCCAAACCACAGCCGGTTCAGGAAAGACCTGAGCCAGGAATACTGGGAGAAGCACAGACGTTCACTCCCAAAGGACTTGCACCCAGGAAGGTGCAAGATTGGAAGGTCTGGAGCCGTCTGTCAGCTAGACTGAAGGAGCCAATGTGAGAAAGCAGCCAGCCAATGGAAAACAGAACCTAGACAGGGAGTGGGGCTTCCCAGGTGGCGCTAGTGGTAAAGAACCTACCTTCCCATGTAGGAGACATAAGGGACGTGGATTCAACCCCTGGGTTGCGAAGCTTCCCCGGAGGCGGGCATGGCAACCCACTCTAGTACTCTTGCTTGGAGAATCCCACGGATAGAGAAGCCTGGCAGGCTCCATCCATAGGGTCGCCAAGACTTGGACACGACTGAAGTAACTTAGCACACATGCACACAGACAGGGAGAGAGAGTGCAACCAGATGCTTGCTTTAATAAAGCCCATACATGCAGGCACAGCTCACAGTGACTCTACCCTATGAACTTCCCAGCTATATGAACTAAAAATTTTTAAAAATCTGTTTTAAATTAAGCCTGTTAGGCTGAATTTTCAGTTACTTGCAGCTGAAATATTCCTGACTCTGTTTAGGATTGCCTTCCTACTAACCAACCCAGATATACATCTCCCTTGGGTGGCTCTGGTCCTCAGGGAAATTCTTCTCCAGAGATAGAGGTGGGGAAGCATCAGGCCATGAGCACCGTCCTCCAGGTATTTAGGGCACCAGGAAGGAAAAGTCAAACCACTACTAAACGTTTAACTAATTGTTCTAGAAGAAATGACCCAACCCCTCACAAACCCATAGGGGTTGAATGCAAATATTATAAGCCACTGAATTTAGGGGTGGTTTGTTACACAGCATTACTGTAGCAATAACTGACAGATACAGGCTACTGTTAGTGAACTGAACATCTGCTGTTTTTGTCACCCAACTGCTATTCATGTTTCCTCTTGTCACTACCTTTGGATGCCTCCCGTGAGCCATCTCCTCCTCATCTCTCAGTCCTATGCTTTGAGAGGGAAACTCACCCACAGTATACACATCTTTGGCCTTTATCAGTGGAGCATCACAGTCCCAAACCACAGCCGGTTCAGGAAAGACCTGAGCCAGGAATACTGGGAGAAGCACAGACGTTCACTCCCAAAGGACTTGCACCCAGGAAGGTGCAAGATTGGAAGGTCTGGAGCCGTCTGTCAGCTAGACTGAAGGAGCCAATGTGAGAAAGCAGCCAGCCAATGGAAAACAGAACCTAGACAGGGAGTGGGGCTTCCCAGGTGGCGCTAGTGGTAAAGAACCTACCTTCCCATGTAGGAGACATAAGGGACGTGGATTCAACCCCTGGGTTGCGAAGCTTCCCCGGAGGCGGGCATGGCAACCCACTCTAGTACTCTTGCTTGGAGAATCCCACGGATAGAGAAGCCTGGCAGGCTCCATCCATAGGGTCGCCAAGACTTGGACACGACTGAAGTAACTTAGCACACATGCACACAGACAGGGAGAGAGAGTGCAACCAGATGCTTGCTTTAATAAAGCCCATACATGCAGGCACAGCTCACAGTGACTCTACCCTATGAACTTCCCAGCTATATGAACTAAAAATTTTTAAAAATCTGTTTTAAATTAAGCCTGTTAGGCTGAATTTTCAGTTACTTGCAGCTGAAATATTCCTGACTCTGTTTAGGATTGCCTTCCTACTAACCAACCCAGATATACATCTCCCTTGGGTGGCTCTGGTCCTCAGGGAAATTCTTCTCCAGAGATAGAGGTGGGGAAGCATCAGGCCATGAGCACCGTCCTCCAGGTATTTAGGGCACCAGGAAGGAAAAGTCAAACCACTACTAAACGTTTAACTAATTGTTCTAGACATCGGTAACATGCATTTGGCACCTAGGCATCTTGGTTAACAGCTGCCCCTCTTTTAACACCAAATCGGGATAGAAAACGAAAAAACGGGTAGGAATGAGGGTTTTACTGATCAGGCTCACCAGGAGACACAAGAAGGGTTTCAGAGACCCAGGTGATTATCAGAACTATCTAGAGATAGCCCCTGGAACGCCCCCATGAATAGAGGCTGGATTCTTACAGGCTTGACATCTGCAGGGGTCACTCTGGTAGCCCCCCAGCCTCTATACATAGCCACCCAGGCCCCTTACTATCGACCCTTCAAGGAGTCAAGAATCTCATGGTAATTTGCTGATTTGTTGTTGTTTTCTTTTCCAGGACTTATAAAAGACTTCAAAAGTACTTTGCTGGTACTTTAAAAAAAAGGTCTTTTGGGATAACTTGGGTCCATTTTTTCTGGGAAAATACACAACCAGCAATCGGCACTCTTCCTCTAGTGGCAACCCTTTGAAACGGGGCTGGAGGCGAGCCCCTAAAAAGAGATTCACACATAAAAAGGGACAGTGGAAGAAGGATACTGCCCCACACTATGCAGACTTAGGGGGCACGGTGGTTGCACCAGGCAGTTTCACGTTTCCATGACTGTGGCCAGTGAGATTCTCTCTACAGGAATATCCTCCCCTGGTGTGTCTGCTTACTGCCCACATTCTAACCAACTTTTGCAATCAGTCCAAGCATCACCACCTCTAGAAAGTTATGGTAGGTTGTTTTATGGGTCCAGATATTCCCCATCCTTCCCCTTGGCCTGACCCTGTAGAAAGAGGGCCAACTTAATCACATGACTTGCTTTAGCCAATGGCGTGAGTAGAAGTGTTATATCCTATTCTAGGGCAGAAACCATTGTACCCCTCTGCCACCTCTGTTGTCTCTCTGCCATTAAGACCAGCCAGACCCACGTAGGGCCGCCACCCCTGCCTTTGGTTCCAGAATGGAGCATGAAGCAGCACTACCGGAGACCTCTGGTGGACAAGTGCGCAAGCAACACCTCACTTGTTTTTAGCTCCTTGAGTCATTGGACTCAATCTGTTACTGCAGCACAACAGTAGCCCAAGCTGACCCATACACTCCTCAGAGTAGATTCTAGCAGCCTCCTCCCTTTTGTTACCATTGCATCTCATAAGCAATCGGTTATATCAATTCTGTCACTGTGATAAAATCATTCAACATCTTCTCAGTGGACAGAAAACTCCCCACCCACAGAGGCCAGAAGGGTTTCAGAGACCCTGATTATCCTAGAGATAGCCCTGGAACGCCCCCATGAATAGAGGCTGGATTCTTACAGGCTTGACATCTGCAGGGGTCACTCTGGTAGCCCCCCAGCCTCTATACATAGCCACCCAGGCCCCTTACTATCGACCCTTCAAGGAGTCAAGAATCTCATGGTAATTTGCTGATTTGTTGTTGTTTTCTTTTCCAGGACTTATAAAAGACTTCAAAAGTACTTTGCTGGTACTTTAAAAAAAAAGGTCTTTTGGGATAACTTGGGTCCATTTTTTCTGGGAAAATACACAACCAGCAATCGGCACTCTTCCTCTAGTGGCAACCCTTTGAAACGGGGCTGGAGGCGAGCCCCTAAAAAGAGATTCACACATAAAAAGGGACAGTGGAAGAAGGATACTGCCCCACACTATGCAGACTTAGGGGGCACGGTGGTTGCACCAGGCAGTTTCACGTTTCCATGACTGTGGCCAGTGAGATTCTCTCTACAGGAATATCCTCCCCTGGTGTGTCTGCTTACTGCCCACATTCTAACCAACTTTTGCAATCAGTCCAAGCATCACCACCTCTAGAAAGTTATGGTAGGTTGTTTTATGGGTCCAGATATTCCCCATCCTTCCCCTTGGCCTGACCCTGTAGAAAGAGGGCCAACTTAATCACATGACTTGCTTTAGCCAATGGCGTGAGTAGAAGTGTTATATCCTATTCTAGGGCAGAAACCATTGTACCCCTCTGCCACCTCTGTTGTCTCTCTGCCATTAAGACCAGCCAGACCCACGTAGGGCCGCCACCCCTGCCTTTGGTTCCAGAATGGAGCATGAAGCAGCACTACCGGAGACCTCTGGTGGACAAGTGCGCAAGCAACACCTCACTTGTTTTTAGCTCCTTGAGTCATTGGACTCAATCTGTTACTGCAGCACAACAGTAGCCCAAGCTGACCCATACACTCCTCAGAGTAGATTCTAGCAGCCTCCTCCCTTTTGTTACCATTGCATCTCATAAGCAATCGGTTATATCAATTCTGTCACTGTGATAAAATCATTCAACATCTTCTCAGTGGACAGAAAACTCCCCACCCACAGAGGCCATGCCATTTTAACTAGGCTTCCCCCAGAGCTTTGCCCAAGGCTGGAACACAGTCAGTCGTCAGGAAACACGGATAAATAAACGGTCAAAGGATCCTAAAGCTCGATACTGCCCTTTTCTCTAAGAGTGAAGCCCTCTCCTGAGGCCTTTTGCATGTCTGCACATAAATCTCTGTTCGCAAGGCACTACCAGGTGACAGATTAACTCAAATCAAAGAACGAGCTGCAGCTGAACTGTGTGAAATTGCCATCCTGAGGAACAGGAATTCGGAAGAGCGTGACCTGGAGGATAGAGGGCCTCCTGAAGGGCATCCTCAAGTTTCTCACTTCCAAGGCAAACCAGATTCAACAAGGCCTCAGGCTGCAGCAGAGGAGGACCCAGGGGATGAGGAGCCATCCACTCAAGACTTCTCTTCTGAAGCTGATAGAGCTTGTTTGCAAGGCAGTTTTCAAGGGCCTATCCAGGTCAAGTTCTTCGCAGCTACAACCAACCGGAATCTCAACCCCAGCCCTGCGGTTTCTCTCCAGGTAACTGTGTCTCCTGTGGCACCCGCCCCAGACAACTGCCACCACAAAGTGAGGGCCCCACCTCTGCCTCTGAGGGCAGCATCCTGAACCAACCTCTGTCTAAGGGAGGGGCAAAAACAGGTCCCATGCAGTCCCTCCCTCTGAGGAGTGAGCCCACAACTTTCCAGTGCAGGGCGTTCCCCACTGGGAGAGCACTGGGTCTGACGTCTGAGTATCTCTTGCTTTTCATAATATTTATTTCTCACCCTACGTCTGTGACCAACACAAACCACCTTATCTCAGCTCCTGCGTCAGACACGTGGCAACCCAGAGGAGACAGACCTGGGCCAGGCCTTGCTGCCCTGTTACCAGCGGCAGCAAATGCGTCTTCTTGGGTGTTGAATGGAGGCAAATCACAGTATTTACCCCAGGGGCGGACCCGTGCTTGGGTGGTCAACAAGGGGCAGGTGAAATGAGCTGGGTAGTAGGCTCCCTCTCCTTTTGCAAAGTTCCTGTTTGTTTTTCCATCCAAGCGGCAGGTGTGCACTGAAGGAGCGAAGGGGCCACGTATAGTTTGTGGGGCGCCCTGCTCCCCATCTGCTGCTCACATCCAGGCTGGCTCCTCAGGTGGGGGTCTGGGGGCCCAGAATAAGCGATGGGAAATTTCAATGCTATGGAGGGCAACCAGGTGCAGGATGGAGGCCCGAGAGTCCTGTAAGGTGGGTGGGGACAGGGGGGCTAGGCCTGGGAATGACCTGGAGGGGGAGGCCAGTCACGGAGAGGGAGGGGGCAGGTAAGAAGGGTGCCTGGCAGCTGGGGAGGCCTGAGGGCGGCAAGCTCAAGGGGTTAAGGCTGGGAGCCAACCTCCCCGCCCCGCGTGCACGCTGCGGAATTTTGCCAGCACGAAACAGAGTCACGAGCCGAGCCAGAGCAGCGGAGCGGGCAGGACATCATCAGCGCCGGGAGAGCGCGCGTGGGTGGATGGGGGGAAGGGCTGGGAAGGGGGGATCCTCGCATCCGACTGCCTCCTTCGCCTCCACCAACCCGCAGCTATATTCCTCATCCCTGCTTCTCCTCGCCCCAATTCTAGAAGAATTCGAGTGTCCGGGGACAGTCTTTGGAGGAACTAGGGGAGGGGGCTTGCCCAGCTTGAGGACGTCGTCCAGCCACGGGGACCAGCCACCTCTGCCTCTGAGGGCAGCATCCTGAACCAACCTCTGTCTAAGGGAGGGGCAAAAACAGGTCCCATGCAGTCCCTCCCTCTGAGGAGTGAGCCCACAACTTTCCAGTGCAGGGCGTTCCCCACTGGGAGAGCACTGGGTCTGACGTCTGAGTATCTCTTGCTTTTCATAATATTTATTTCTCACCCTACGTCTGTGACCAACACAAACCACCTTATCTCAGCTCCTGCGTCAGACACGTGGCAACCCAGAGGAGACAGACCTGGGCCAGGCCTTGCTGCCCTGTTACCAGCGGCAGCAAATGCGTCTTCTTGGGTGTTGAATGGAGGCAAATCACAGTATTTACCCCAGGGGCGGACCCGTGCTTGGGTGGTCAACAAGGGGCAGGTGAAATGAGCTGGGTAGTAGGCTCCCTCTCCTTTTGCAAAGTTCCTGTTTGTTTTTCCATCCAAGCGGCAGGTGTGCACTGAAGGAGCGAAGGGGCCACGTATAGTTTGTGGGGCGCCCTGCTCCCCATCTGCTGCTCACATCCAGGCTGGCTCCTCAGGTGGGGGTCTGGGGGCCCAGAATAAGCGATGGGAAATTTCAATGCTATGGAGGGCAACCAGGTGCAGGATGGAGGCCCGAGAGTCCTGTAAGGTGGGTGGGGACAGGGGGGCTAGGCCTGGGAATGACCTGGAGGGGGAGGCCAGTCACGGAGAGGGAGGGGGCAGGTAAGAAGGGTGCCTGGCAGCTGGGGAGGCCTGAGGGCGGCAAGCTCAAGGGGTTAAGGCTGGGAGCCAACCTCCCCGCCCCCGCGTGCACGCTGCGGAATTTTGCCAGCACGAAACAGAGTCACGAGCCGAGCCAGAGCAGCGGAGCGGGCAGGACATCATCAGCGCCGGGAGAGCGCGCGTGGGTGGATGGGGGGAAGGGCTGGGAAGGGGGGATCCTCGCATCCGACTGCCTCCTTCGCCTCCACCAACCCGCAGCTATATTCCTCATCCCTGCTTCTCCTCGCCCCAATTCTAGAAGAATTCGAGTGTCCGGGGACAGTCTTTGGAGGAACTAGGGGAGGGGGCTTGCCCAGCTTGAGGACGTCGTCCAGCCACGGGGACCAGCCTCCCCTCCCTCTCCACCCGGCCCGGGCTCCTAGTCGCCCAGCTCCCGCTCCCCAGGCTCCGCGGCCCACCCCCGCGCGGGAGCTCGCTGGGCAGAGGCGGCGCGCGCAGCGGCGCGGGGGCGGTGGCGCCGGGCGGGGCGGGAGCGGGCGGGGGCGGGCGCGGGCGCCGCGCTCCTACGCAAGCAGCCGCGAGAGGGGATCCTGGGCTCAGGCCCCGCCCCCTCACGTGCCCACGGCGCAGAGCCGCGTGCGGCCCGCGTGACCGGCTGGCTCCGCCCGGCCCCGGCAGCCGCTCGGCTCCCACGCGTGGGAGGGAGGCCGCGGCGGCAGGGGCAGGCGGCGAGAGAGTCGCCTCCTGCAGCCGCGCCCCTGCCCCAGGCCCTTCTCTGTCCCAGAGCTGGAGGTCAAGGTTGCTGGGCTACCGGCCCGGGAGGGGGATGGAACGCTGTGAAAGGAGGTCTCCCATCTCTGCCCTCCAAACCCCTGAGTTTCAGGAAGGCAAGAGGAGGCAGACAGAGTACGGGGACTCTTCCCCTTAGATAAGACACGGTTCCAGATTTAAACCCAAGCTTGCCTTGGGAGGGGCAGGGAGACAGTGTTTTGAAATGAAGGGGAGCCCACTGCCCTATTCCACCTCCATCAGTGCGTCGATGTGATCACTGGCATAGCCGTTGGGGTGGGTCCTGACCACCAGACGCTGAGCTCGGTTGAGTCAGGTGCCCTGGCATACTGGATACTGGGCCGAGCATAACGCTCAGCCCATGGGCACAAGTCTGGGTCAGTCAGCCCAGGTCAGTGACCTCGCTTACCTCCCCCCCGCCCCCGGGCCCCAAACCCCTCCCAGAAATGGCCCCGCGAAGCATCTGGAAAGCACCAGTGAGCCCTGGAGGCCTAGGACAGGCCAAGCACCCCATCGAGTGTCCACAGCAACGGAGAAGGCAACCCATCATCTGTGCCTTTGCATTGTGTCCTTAAGTGACCCATGTTCCTGCTGGGTGTCAGGTGCTGAGAGTCCACGCAGGCTTGTTGTGTTATTGAAATGTGTCTCAAGGCTTGCTGGGTTCCAATGGCCAGTGAAACAGGGTGGGAACGTGGCTTGGAGGAAAAGTCCCTCAAGATGGTTAACCATCTCAGGGAAAAACCATGGATGATGTGGCACAGAGCTTGGGAGCAAGGTTCAGGAAACCGCCAAGCGCCAGAGCTGGGGAGGGGCTGCATCTGACCCAGGCCTGCCTGCCTGTTGCCTTGTGAGAAATTGTGGACTGGTGTGTTCTGCTCAATGTGGATTATTCTCTCTAGAACAAGAGTCATTCTCCAGGATGGTTCTTTTATGGAAGGCAAAGTCTAGGTGTGTGCAGTTCTTAGTGTGTTCGTTTATGGGATAGCCAGCAAATGGAAAACATTTGGAGACAAGAAGGGTCTCCTTGGGCTGTGTGTCTAGATATCAGTGTATCTGGACGGTTGCCTTTCTATCCTTGGCTCCTGAGGAGGCCCTTTGGCTCTCTACACTTGCTCTATGAGATATGAGGGTGGTCAGTATAACTGAATGGCTATTGAGTACCAGGCAGTGTGGAGAAAACAAAGGGAATGCCAGGTAATGTCCTTGACGGAAAGGCGTTTACGCCTTATAGGGAAAGCCCTCCCTTCCTGAAATACATACTTAAGGAATGTGAATACACTAAGTTAACAACCGACATGAGCGGTGTAGACACCTGCTTTGATAGAGGGAGAGACCAGTAGAGGCCAAGGAACCGGAGAAGAATGGGGGAGGAGCCAGGGAAGGTGTCCTTGGTGGGGAGAACTACCTGAATAAAGGCAGGGAAGAAGGGATGGTTGTGGGCTGCCCACTGGTCAGCTAGAAGGCTGGTCTGGCTGGAACAAAAGATTGAGGAGTAAAGAAAGTCGAAGATTGACTCAATGAATGAATCTACAGATGCCCAGAGCAGGAACTTCCTGGTTCCCCTGCAACCTCTAGTTACCCAATACACTCTAAAGCTCAGCTCCAGTCACATAAAACCCTCCTGAGGAACGTGATGTGGCTCTCCATGGCCCAAACGCTCTCATGGCACTGCAGGCCCTTTGTGCTTTATCCCAAATATACCTGTTCACTCTTAGGTCCTATTCCCCTCTTTCAGACCCACCCACAGAACCACCGCTGGGCCCCAAACTTGCCTTCTGCTTTTCTGCTTTCTGTCTTTTGTGTCTTTACTTGTCTGCTTTACCCTTTCTTTGGAATGTCCTCTCCTCCCTTGCTGTTTCTACCCACTCATCCTTGAAGACACAGCTCAAGTGCCAACTCATCCCACAGCCAGATGTAATTTTCTTCTGAGTTCCCACAACACAGTGTACTCTATCTTGGCACCTCACGTTCTACGCTGTATTATGGATATAGAGAGGCAGCAACTTTCAAATGAGGTACTGCTGATCCAGTCGCTTCTGGTCCCTCTATCAATGTCAGTCTTACCCAAGCCACCGTCATCTCTTGTTTTACTGTCATGATAGTGTCCTGACCAGTCCCGTGGCTTTCCCCTTGCCCGCTTCAGTCGGCTTTCCACACAGCTGCAAGTGTGATCACTTTAAAATGTAAGCCAGATCATGTTACTCTTCGGCCCCAAACCCTACAATGGCCTCCCATCACACTCAGATATAATTCGAGGTTAACAGGATCTTCAGGACCCTATGTCACCTGGCCCCAATCTGCTTTTCACAGGCTCCTAATCTCTAGCTACCTTGGTCTTCCCTTTTCTGGAATAATCCATTTCTGCTTCAGAGCCGTTCAGAAGATTTTTATTGACCCCTCTTTTTTCTCTTATTTGTCTATTTTTATTGAAGTAGAGTTGATTTACAATGTTAATTCTTGTTATACATCAAAGTGCCTCAGTTATACATATATACGCATTCCTTTAAAATATGCTTTTTCATTATGGTTTACCACAGGACTTTTTAATTGGAAGATACTGTTTTATCATGTTGTGTTAGTTTCTGCAATGTAACAATGCAAATCAGTGATAACTGTACATACACCCTCTCCCTCTTGAGCCTCCCTCCCAACCCTCCCCCCACCCCTGGTTGGCCCCTCCTAACGGAGTGCATTTCTTTTGGACTTTACAGGTTTCACTCTCTAATTTCTTGTCTGTGGTCAAACGCCTTCTCCTTAGAGATTTTCCCCAACTACTGTATCTGAAATAGGCCTTCCTATCAGTCACTCTCCATTTTCTTACCGTTTCTTTCTTTCTGTTTATTTATTTGCTTGTGACTGGGCTGGGTCTTTGTTGCTGCACCGTCGCACGAAGCGGGGGCTACTCTCCAGTTGCAATGCACGGGCTTCGCATTGCAGTGACTTCTCCTGTTGTGGAGCCCAGGCTCTAGGATGTGCAGGCTTCCGTAGTTGTGGTTCACGGGCTTAGTTGCGCCTAGGCCTGTGGAATCTTCCCTGACCAAAGATCAAACCTGTGTCCCCTGCATTGGCAGGCAAATTCTTAACCACTGGACCTCTGGGGAAGTCCCCTCACCTTTTCTAAGAACCATTACCACTGTCGACACCGTATTATGCTTCTTGGGTTATTTTTTCATTAACTGTGTATCACTGTCATGAGACAATAAGCTTGGTGAGGTCAGGAATTTGTTCTTTGATGCAAAACAGTGCTGCCTCTCACATAGTATGTGTTCAGTTTGTTAAATGAATAAATGAGTGAATGAATCTTAACTGTTACTCAACTATAAGCTCCTTGAAGATAAGCACCATGTTTTATGCACTTAGGTCCCTTTCCCTAACTCCTGGTTTCTGTGCATGTAAGTCCACCCAAATACTCATTGAGTGAATTTCAGATTCTCTAGAGAGTATCGCTAACTGATTTTTTCCCCATTAATGTGACAACACCTGTTTAGAAAACATGAAGATGTGACTTTTACCTCTTTCGTCACCTTGAAAGACACAATGTTCATCTCTGGAAGATCCACCCAATCTATGTCTCTGCATTGATGAATTGGAACCCACTGTGTGTGAGAGAGAGAGAGAGACAGAGATGAAATAGAACAAATAAAGGAATATCAGAGTGCATCAGAAGTTGTAAGGCTAGGTTTTATTATCTTTTAGCTTTGTGTGTGTGTTATCTTAAGGTCATGATAGAAAATGGATATCTTACTGTTGGCCAGGCACCCCCCAAAAAGCACTAGATGCCCCATAAATGATCATCTGTAGAATGCATGCTTATAGTCTAAACAGTTAAATACCTAAGAGGTGAGAGTTGGCATAAGTCCTCTTGGCAGTCACCATTAGCCCTACTATAGAACCTCCTGACTCCAAGACTAGGTCACCTCAGGCCAAATAACTAACAGGGAGGGAGTACAGCCCACCCATCAGCAGACAATTGGATTAAAGATTTACTGAGCAAGGCCCTGACCACTAGAGCAAGATCCAGTTTTCCCCACAAGCAGTCTTTCCCATCAGGAAGCTTACACAAGCTTCTTATCCTCATCCATCAGAGGACAGATAGAAGAAGCAGGAACTACAAACCCACAGCCTCCAGAATGAAAACCACAATCACAGAAAACAAACCAAAATGATCACATTGATCACAGCCTTGTATAATTCAAATACAGCTATGAGCTATGCTGTACAGGGCCAGCTAAGACAGATGGGTCATGGTGAAGAGTTCTGACAAAACTTGGTCTATTGGAGAAGAGAATGGCAAACTTCTCCAATATTCTCGCCTAGAGAACCCCACGAACAACATGAAAAGGCAAAAAGATATGACGCCACAAGCTCCCAGGACAGTAGGTGTCAAATATTCTACTGGGGAAGAGAGGAGAAATAGCTCCAGAAAGAACAAAGTGGCTGGACCAAAGCAGAAATGCTCAGTAGTGGATATGTCTGGTGGCGAAAGTGAAGTCCGATGCTATAAAGAACAGTATTACAAAGGAACCTGGAATGTTAGGTAAATTGGATGTGGTCAAGCAGGAGACGGCAAAAGTGAATATCGACATTTTAGGAATCAGTGAACTAAAACGGATGGAAATGGAAGAATTTAGTTCAGATGACCATTATATCTATTACTGTGGGCAAGAATCCCTTAGACAAAATAGAGTAGCCCTCATAGTCAACAAAAGAGTCTAAAATGCAGTACTTGGGTTCAATCTGAAAACAATGACAGAATGATCTTGGTTCATTTCCAAGGCAAATTATTCAACATCACAGTAATACAAGTCTATGACCCAACCGCTGATGCCAAAGAAGATGAAATTGAGCAGTTCTATGAAGGTCTACCTTCTAGAACAAACACCAAAAAAAGATGCCCTTTTCCTTATAGGGGACTGGAACACAAGAGTAGGAAGTAAAGAGATACCTGGAATAATGGGCAAGTTTGACCTTGGAGTACAAAATGAAACAGGACAAAGACTAACAGAGTTTTGCTAAGAGTACACACTGGTCATAGCAAACACCTTCTTCCAACAACACAGGAGAGGGAATGCTATACATGGACATCACCAGATGGTCAATACTGAAGTCAGATTGATTATATTATTTGCAGCTGAAGATAGAAAAGTTCTACATAGTCACTAAAAACAATACCTGGAACTGACTGTGGCTCAGGTCATGAGCAACTTATTGCAAAATTCAGGTTTAAATTAAAGAACATAGGGAAAAATGCTACACCATTCAGATACGACCTAAATCACATCCCTTATGATTATACAGTAGGGATGATGAATAAATTAAAGAGATTAGATCTGATAGTGCCTGAAGAACTATGGGTGGAGGTTCATTACATTATACAGAAAGTGAAGTGAAATGAAAATTGTTCAGTCGTGTCTGACTCTTTGCAACCCCATGGACTGTAGCCTGCCAGGTTCACATTATGCAGCAGGTGGTGATCAAAACCATCCCCAAGAGAAAGAAATGCAAGAAGCAAAGTGGTTGTCTGAGGAGGCCGTACAAATAGCGAGGAAAAAAAGAGAAGCAAAAGGCAAAGGAGAAAAGGGAAGATATACCCACCAAATGCAGAGTTCCAGAGGATAACAAGGGAAGATAAGAAAGCTTTCTTAAGTAAACAATGCAAAGAAATAGAAGAAAACAATCTTCTCTTCAAAAAAAATTAGAGATATCAAGGAGATATTTCATTCAAGGATGGGCACAATAAAGGACAAGAACAGCAAGAATCTAATAGTAAAAGAAGAGATTAAGAAGAGGTGGCAAGAATACACAGAATAACTATACAAACATAGTCTTAGTGGCCAGGATAGCCATGATGGTGCAGTCACTCACCTAGAGTCAGACATCCTGGAGTGTGAAGTCAAGTGGGTCTTAGGAAGCATGACTAAGAACAAAGCTAGTGGAGGTGATGGAATTCCAGCCGAGCTATTTCAAATCCTAAAAGATGATGCTGTTAAAGACCTTCTAGAACAAACACCAAAAAGATGCCCTTTTCCTTATAGGACTGGAACACAAGAGTAGGAAGTAAAGAGATACTAAAAGGCTTTGACCTTGGAGTACAAAATGAAACAGGACAAAGACTAACAGAGTTTTGCTAAGAGTACACACTGGTCATAGCAAACACCTTCTTCCAACAACACAGGAGAGGGAATGCTATACATGGACATCACCAGATGGTCAATACTGAAGTCAGATTGATTATATTATTTGCAGCTGAAGATAGAAAAGTTCTACATAGTCACTAAAAACAATACCTGGAACTGACTGTGGCTCAGGTCATGAGCAACTTATTGCAAAATTCAGGTTTAAATTAAAGAACATAGGGAAAAATGCTACACCATTCAGATACGACCTAAATCACATCCCTTATGATTATACAGTAGGGATGATGAATAAATTAAAGAGATTAGATCTGATAGTGCCTGAAGAACTATGGGTGGAGGTTCATTACATTATACAGAAAGTGAAGTGAAATGAAAATTGTTCAGTCGTGTCTGACTCTTTGCAACCCCATGGACTGTAGCCTGCCAGGTTCACATTATGCAGCAGGTGGTGATCAAAACCATCCCCAAGAGAAAGAAATGCAAGAAGCAAAGTGGTTGTCTGAGGAGGCCGTACAAATAGCGAGGAAAAAAAGAGAAGCAAAAGGCAAAGGAGAAAAGGGAAGATATACCCACCAAATGCAGAGTTCCAGAGGATAACAAGGGAAGATAAGAAAGCTTTCTTAAGTAAACAATGCAAAGAAATAGAAGAAAACAATCTTCTCTTCAAAAAAAATTAGAGATATCAAGGAGATATTTCATTCAAGGATGGGCACAATAAAGGACAAGAACAGCAAGAATCTAATAGTAAAAGAAGAGATTAAGAAGAGGTGGCAAGAATACACAGAATAACTATACAAACATAGTCTTAGTGGCCAGGATAGCCATGATGGTGCAGTCACTCACCTAGAGTCAGACATCCTGGAGTGTGAAGTCAAGTGGGTCTTAGGAAGCATGACTAAGAACAAAGCTAGTGGAGGTGATGGAATTCCAGCCGAGCTATTTCAAATCCTAAAAGATGATGCTGTTAAAGTGCTGCAATCAATATGTCAGCAAGTTTGGAAAACTCAGCAATGACCACAGGATTAGAAAATGTCAGTTTTCATTCCAATCCCAAAGAAAGGCAATGCCAAAGAATGTTCAAACTACCATACAATTGTGCTTATTTCACATGCCAGCAAGGTAATGCTCAAAATCCTTTAAGTTAGGCTTCAAAAGTACATGAACCAAGAAATTCCAGATGTACAAGCTGGGTTTTAAAAACACAGAGGAACCAGAGATCAAATTTCCAACACTGATTGGGTTATAGAAAAAGCAAGAGAATTGCAGAAAAACGTCTACTTCTGCTTCATTGACTACACAAAAGCCTTCAGCTGTGTGGATCACAATAAGTTGTGGACAAGTCTGAAAGAGATGAGAATACCAGACCACCTTATCTGCCTCCTGAGAAACCTGTATGCAGGTCGAAGGAGCAACAGTTAGAACTGGACATGGAACAATGCACTGGTTCCAAATTGGGAAAGCGGTATGTCAGGGTTGTATATTGTCACCATGCTTACTTAACTTATATGCAGAGTACATCGTACAAAATGCTGGGCTGGATGACTCACAAGCTGGAATCAAGATTGCTGGGAGAAATACCAACAGCCTGAGACATGCAGACGATATCACTCTAATGGCAGAAAGTGAAGAGGAACTAAAGAGTCTCTTGATGAAGTGAAAGAGGAAAGTGAAAAAAGCTGACTTAAAACAACATTCAGGGACTTCCCTGGTAGTCCAGTGGATAACACACCATACTCCCAACATGGGGAACCTGGGTTTGATCCCTGGTCAGGCAACGGGATCCCACATGCCACAATGAAAACATGGCATGGCCTAGTCAAATAAATACATTTTTTAAAATTAATTAAAAAAAAACCCTCAACATTCAGCAACTAATAGTAAAGAAGAGATTAAGAAGAGGTGGCAAGAATACACAGAATAACTATACAAACATAGTCTTAGTGGCCAGGATAGCCATGATGGTGCAGTCACTCACCTAGAGTCAGACATCCTGGAGTGTGAAGTCAAGTGGGTCTTAGGAAGCATGACTAAGAACAAAGCTAGTGGAGGTGATGGAATTCCAGCCGAGCTATTTCAAATCCTAAAAGATGATGCTGTTAAAGTGCTGCAATCAATATGTCAGCAAGTTTGGAAAACTCAGCAATGACCACAGGATTAGAAAATGTCAGTTTTCATTCCAATCCCAAAGAAAGGCAATGCCAAAGAATGTTCAAACTACCATACAATTGTGCTTATTTCACATGCCAGCAAGGTAATGCTCAAAATCCTTTAAGTTAGGCTTCAAAAGTACATGAACCAAGAAATTCCAGATGTACAAGCTGGGTTTTAAAAACACAGAGGAACCAGAGATCAAATTTCCAACACTGATTGGGTTATAGAAAAAGCAAGAGAATTGCAGAAAAACGTCTACTTCTGCTTCATTGACTACACAAAAGCCTTCAGCTGTGTGGATCACAATAAGTTGTGGACAAGTCTGAAAGAGATGAGAATACCAGACCACCTTATCTGCCTCCTGAGAAACCTGTATGCAGGTCGAAGGAGCAACAGTTAGAACTGGACATGGAACAATGCACTGGTTCCAAATTGGGAAAGCGGTATGTCAGGGTTGTATATTGTCACCATGCTTACTTAACTTATATGCAGAGTACATCGTACAAAATGCTGGGCTGGATGACTCACAAGCTGGAATCAAGATTGCTGGGAGAAATACCAACAGCCTGAGACATGCAGACGATATCACTCTAATGGCAGAAAGTGAAGAGGAACTAAAGAGTCTCTTGATGAAGTGAAAGAGGAAAGTGAAAAAAGCTGACTTAAAACAACATTCAGGGACTTCCCTGGTAGTCCAGTGGATAACACACCATACTCCCAACATGGGGAACCTGGGTTTGATCCCTGGTCAGGCAACGGGATCCCACATGCCACAATGAAAACATGGCATGGCCTAGTCAAATAAATACATTTTTTAAAATTAATTAAAAAAAAACCCTCAACATTCAGCAACTAAGGTCATGGCATCTGGTCCCATCACTTCATAGCAAATAGATGGGAGAAAACTGGAAAGGGATATATTTTCTTTCATTGGGCTCCAAAATCACTGCGGATGGTGATTGCAGGCATGAAATTAAAAGACACTTGCTCCTTGCAAGGAGAGCTATGAAAAACCTAGACAGCATATTAAAAAGCAGAGACATCACTTTGCCGATGAAAGTCTGTATAGTCTAAGTTTTGGTTTTTCCAGTATTCGCGTACAGATGTGAGAGTTGGACTATAAATAAGGTTGAGTGCCAAAGAATTGATACTTTTGAATTATGGTGCTGGAGAAGACTCTTGAGAGTCTCTTGGACAGCAAGAAAATCAAACCAGTCAGTCCTAAAAGAAATCAACCCTGAATTTTCCTTGAAACGACTGATGCTGAAGCTGAAGCTCCAATAATTTGGCCACATGATGTGAAGAGCCGACTCATTGGAAAAGACCCTAATACTAGGAAAGACTAAAGGCAGGAGAAGAGGGCAACAGAGGATGAGAGGGTTGGATGACATCACTGACTCAAAGGACATGAGTTTGACCAAACTTCAGGAGACAGTGAAAGAGAGGGAAGCCTGGTATGCATGGGGTCACAGAGAGTCAGACACAGCTTAATGACTGAACAACAACAACCAAACATTTATTATGGGTTAATTGTGTGCCAGGTTGTGTGTTACACATTTTCACATACATTACCTTAAACAGTCCTTAAAACAATTCTAAGAGTAGGGTGCAACATTATTATTCCCATTTTACAAGGGAGGAAACTGAGACTTAGAGAAATTACCTAGCTTGCCATGATCACAAAGCAGGTAAACAGCTAAACCGATGGTCCACTTTCAGAACCCTCCATAACCTGCTGCACTGCAGTATCTCCACCAACATCAGTCCTTTAATTTAATGAACTAAACTGAAAAGGCTTACCTTGTTTTTTTCTTTTTTTTAAAGATTTATTTATTTATTTTTGGTGGGGGAGGGGTGGGGAGGGAGAGGAGCAGGCAGGCCACTTCTATTGGTCTTTCATTTGTCCATTTTCATCCATCTTTGTTCTTTGACCCATATGGGTCTCCCATCGTGGTGGCCTCTGTTGTCGCAGAGCACCGGTTCTGGGCGCATGCGCTCCAGAGCTCCGGCTCGGTAGTTGGACACATCGGTTCAGCTGCTCCACGGCACGTGGGATCTTCCCAGGCCGGGGATTGAGCCGGCGCCCCTTGCACTGAAAGGCGGTGTCCTTACCCACTGGACCACCAGGGAAGCCCGGCTCACCTTGTTTTATGAGCACAAAACAGACACTACTTACCCAGCATTCTGATGGGAGACTTTTTTTCAGTAGCCAGTAGGAGCCAATGAAAAATGTGGATTCAGGGACTTTTGCCCTGCAGAAGAGGAACAGAGTCATGGACAACCTATAGCTTGGCCCATAGGCAGATGGTGCTACCTTTCTGTCTTCAGATTTCCCTGCAGGGCGCCCCCCATTGGTTGAACCAGAGATCCAGAGTTTATGAAGGTCAACCTCCAGAGACACAGAACTGAATGTAGACATTCCCAAGTGGCTCTGGAGGGGCAAATGGAGAATCCTCGGCTCTTCAACCTCAGTGTCCAGACCCACACAGATTCCCAGGGTAGGGGAATGCCAAGTCTTGGCTCCTGCAGGACTTGACAACTCTCCACAACTCTCACCTCTTCCTGAAGGACAAGATCAGAATGGGCCAAGTGGGGCACTGTGCAGTCTTGGGCCACATTGCAAGCCCCTCCCTTGGCCCTCTCATGGTCCACCAGGCTGCCAAGAGAGGAAAACCAGGCCAGGAAAAGAATTGGCCCCCCCTCATCTACCTAGACATTTGCAGCTCTGCCAGCCCTTAGGCAGCTCATCCATGATCTAATCATGGCTGAGGTCAGTAGGTCTTTATACAGGCTGGGGATTCAACCCTCTGAATGGCAGAAATGTGTTCTTTACAGGGAAGGTAGCAGGGCCAACAGTGAGAGAGAGAGAGAGTGTGTGTGTGTGTGCGTGTGCATGCATGCAAAAGGGAGGGATAGAATGCAGCCTTCTAAAAGCATGTTCCTGCTGTGCACACTGCTCAGCCTTTGCAGGCAAATGTATGGCTGCAGTTGCAGCTAAAATGTGAATGAATTTCGCTGTGTGCAGGTGCATGAATGACTAGATTTCTGTGAATGAATGCATTTGTGATGAAGGGTGTCTGAAGGCTGGGGTAGTGGCTCGCTGGTGCCTGGTTGGCTGGAAGCATCCACTGATCAGTCTGCAGGCAGTGCTGGGTTAGGGGCAGCTAGAGGAACACTGGGTTTTCTCATAGCATCTCCCTTTTGTTGTTGCTGCGGCGGCAGCAACACAAACCACTGGCAAACGCCTTGCCTTCCCTAAAGCCTCAGAGAGGAAAGAGGGAGAAAGACAAGGAAACCCACGTGGTCCGTCTGTCATAACCTGAGGGTTCCTCCAAACATCAGGAACTGTCCTTAGATAAACTCTAGCCTTACGAGCCCTCAAGGCTTCTCCTTGGGGCTGACAAGGGGTAGAGGGGGGTTGATTTTCTCTGCCCTCCATTCCCCTGACCTACTAGCCTGGTATCATAGAATTTACAGTTTTTGTCCTCGTCTGAAAATTTTGAGGATGACAAGATCTTGGCCCTGTCTCCCTCTCTCAACTAGATTTCAATGAATGAGAGGGGTTCATTCTTTTAGGAAATAGTGATAAGCACAATGGATCAGGTGATGAGGAATGGGAAGCCTGACTTTGTGGGTGTATCCAAAAAACATGAAAGGTCGGCTTAAGTCCCATTATTTAAATACATCATGGATGCTTGTCGTCCATCCAGGGCCCCCCACATCCCTTGTCATCCAGATGCTTCCCAAGAGGGCCCCTGTACACAATGGCCCTAATTAGTCCCCTCATTAACAGTCTTAGCAGAGGCCAAAGACTGAATGGGTCAGAGAAACCGAATTCTTTTATCACCGAGAGGCACAAATGCACCACACGGGAGGAGAGTGGGTCAGGGAGAGAGGGTTGAGAAACAAGAAATGGGAGCAATGGCCTCCATAAATTGTCTTCTCCAGAAATACAGGAATCCCATATCCTCCTTCCCCAAAGTTTGGAGAGTGGCATCTCTCATCCAACTTGCTTCTCTGGGGGAGACACTCTGTATATTCCTATTTATAATTCATAGGTATGTAGAAAAATACACAGTTGTCAAATAGACTCGTCAGAACTCTATTGTGAACCATGGGAAGGGGTGGTGGCTCCCTCACACACACACAAAAGCATATTTTTAATACAGGCAGATTTTAATACTCTAATTTAATTATCAGATTGAATATTTAAGTCCCTCCCCAGCCCTCCAGTTAAACCTGTTTGGGTGGGCTGCTCCACATTTTCTATCAAGCAGCCAGGAGAGGAAGGAAGATCCCAGAACCTTTGCTTATGAATGTACTGTGTCTGCTAAGTGTGAAAGCCCTGGTGCTTTGTGTTTGTATGAATGGGGGTTGCATGTGCTGGTCAGAGGCCACGTGAGACACGTGGGGTGTGAATTGTATCTTTAAAATATGAGTTGGAAAAAAATGAAACGGTAAAGTATGAATAGCATAAATCTTCCTGGGGCGCCCCCTCTCCTCTATTGACCCACCACCACCATGAGTTGCACCTGTTTTTATTAAAATTAATTCCTGGCTTTGCAAATATCAATAGATCAATATCTGCCCTGTGTTCCACCCTTCAGCAGGACCACACCGGCTAAAAGCAGAGAGCTGCAACACAAAGATACCGCAGTCAGCTCAAGCAAGATTAGATGGATCATTCTTTTAGAAATGGATAAGCGGATCAGGTGATGAGGAAGGGGTGACTTTGTGGGTGTATCCAAAAACATGAAAGGTCGGCTTAAGTCCCATTATTTAAATACATCATGGATGCTTGTCGTCCATCCAGGGCCCCCCACATCCCTTGTCATCCAGATGCTTCCCAAGAGGGCCCCTGTACACAATGGCCCTAATTAGTCCCCTCATTAACAGTCTTAGCAGAGGCCAAAGACTGAATGGGTCAGAGAAACCGAATTCTTTTATCACCGAGAGGCACAAATGCACCACACGGGAGGAGAGTGGGTCAGGGAGAGAGGGTTGAGAAACAAGAAATGGGAGCAATGGCCTCCATAAATTGTCTTCTCCAGAAATACAGGAATCCCATATCCTCCTTCCCCAAAGTTTGGAGAGTGGCATCTCTCATCCAACTTGCTTCTCTGGGGGAGACACTCTGTATATTCCTATTTATAATTCATAGGTATGTAGAAAAATACACAGTTGTCAAATAGACTCGTCAGAACTCTATTGTGAACCATGGGAAGGGGTGGTGGCTCCCTCACACACACACAAAAGCATATTTTTAATACAGGCAGATTTTAATACTCTAATTTAATTATCAGATTGAATATTTAAGTCCCTCCCCAGCCCTCCAGTTAAACCTGTTTGGGTGGGCTGCTCCACATTTTCTATCAAGCAGCCAGGAGAGGAAGGAAGATCCCAGAACCTTTGCTTATGAATGTACTGTGTCTGCTAAGTGTGAAAGCCCTGGTGCTTTGTGTTTGTATGAATGGGGGTTGCATGTGCTGGTCAGAGGCCACGTGAGACACGTGGGGTGTGAATTGTATCTTTAAAATATGAGTTGGAAAAAAATGAAACGGTAAAGTATGAATAGCATAAATCTTCCTGGGGCGCCCCCTCTCCTCTATTGACCCACCACCACCATGAGTTGCACCTGTTTTTATTAAAATTAATTCCTGGCTTTGCAAATATCAATAGATCAATATCTGCCCTGTGTTCCACCCTTCAGCAGGACCACACCGGCTAAAAGCAGAGAGCTGCAACACAAAAGATACCGCAGTCAGCTCAAGCAAGGAGTTATTTTTAGATCAGAAAAAAAGAGAGGAAAGAAAAAAAAAAAAAAAAAGAAAGAAGCCGTTCTGGGTTTTTGCAATCTAATTTGGTCCCTTTTCTTAAGGGAAAAAAAAATCCCATCAATGGCATTTTCCATACAATCTGATTTCTATTTGGCTCCTAGAAAAAGAAGAAGAAGAGATCTTGGGCTGAAAATTCTGGAGTTTTATGGCTGATTCCAGCTAGTAGCCTTTCTTCACCAGGCTCCAACTGAATTAATTTGATACTATTTTTGAAAGTCAGTGTTTCTAAGGGAGACCTAATGACGCACTGACGTCAATGCAGGTCAATAGCACACACTGCTGGAACTGGGCGTGCTACACCGAGCCAGAGCTGGAGCCTTTTCAAACAGCCCCAACTCTGCAAATATCCCAGTTTGCAGGGGGAAACAAGCCACGGCTTGGTAGGTATTGAGACCCCCCATCATTCTTCCCAGACACCTACAAAATTGATGCATGTTTTCCTGATGCAAAAAAAAAAAAAAAAAGGAAAAAGAAAATCCAAACAGATATAATCAGACGCACTGCAGTGCAAAAAAAAGGAAAAGAAAAGAAAAAAAATTAAAAATCATACCTGTCAAAGGAACCGTATGTATTCCGCACACACACATTTACTCTCAGAATGCAATGCATATCATTAGGGTTTGTCTATATATAGCCCCCGAGAGTATGTGCTTAGCGACTTAGTCCCCAAACGGGGTTTTCAAACGTGGGTGATGAGTCTTGCTCTGATCAGTTACTCAGGAGGTGCCTGAATGTGTGGGGGTGGGAGCGTGGGAGGGGGGCTGCCTCCGCTCTCTCCTCCTTTCCTCTGGCTCCTGCCTCCTTTCTTCTCTTTCTTTCTCTCCCCCTTCCTCCTCGCTTACCTCCCTTCTCCCTCTATCTCTCCCTCATTTTCGTTCTTTCTCTTCTTCTCCCTCTCTCCTACAGTCGCCCCCACCCTCTTTCTGACTCTCCCCCTCCCTCTCTCCTCTCCTTCTCTCCCCCTCCCTCTCTCTTCTCCCTCTCCCTCCAAGTCTGGCAGTGAACGCGAACTGTTTTGCCTTGCTCCGAGAAGAGTGCAGACACAGAACGTGAAATCCCGAGCTTTTTTTTTTTTTTTGCGTGGTGCATTTAAAACGCTTCCTTATTTATATTACCCTCATTCCCTCACCTCTCCCACCCCCTCATCAGTCCTTCCAAATTTCCCTAGAAATCTCTGTAAAGCGTGCGGAGGGGAAAACATTTGCACAAAAAGTGAAGGAGCTCGCCAAGGTAGGTTATACCATGCACTGTCTTGTGTTTGGCTTTTGCAAAGTTATACAGCATGATTACTGTCACCAGGCTCCAACTGAATTAATTTGATACTATTTTTGAAAGTCAGTGTTTCTAAGGGAGACCTAATGACGCACTGACGTCAATGCAGGTCAATAGCACACACTGCTGGAACTGGGCGTGCTACACCGAGCCAGAGCTGGAGCCTTTTCAAACAGCCCCAACTCTGCAAATATCCCAGTTTGCAGGGGGAAACAAGCCACGGCTTGGTAGGTATTGAGACCCCCCATCATTCTTCCCAGACACCTACAAAATTGATGCATGTTTTCCTGATGCAAAAAAAAAAAAAAAAAGGAAAAAGAAAATCCAAACAGATATAATCAGACGCACTGCAGTGCAAAAAAAAGGAAAAGAAAAGAAAAAAAATTAAAAATCATACCTGTCAAAGGAACCGTATGTATTCCGCACACACACATTTACTCTCAGAATGCAATGCATATCATTAGGGTTTGTCTATATATAGCCCCCGAGAGTATGTGCTTAGCGACTTAGTCCCCAAACGGGGTTTTCAAACGTGGGTGATGAGTCTTGCTCTGATCAGTTACTCAGGAGGTGCCTGAATGTGTGGGGGTGGGAGCGTGGGAGGGGGGCTGCCTCCGCTCTCTCCTCCTTTCCTCTGGCTCCTGCCTCCTTTCTTCTCTTTCTTTCTCTCCCCCTTCCTCCTCGCTTACCTCCCTTCTCCCTCTATCTCTCCCTCATTTTCGTTCTTTCTCTTCTTCTCCCTCTCTCCTACAGTCCCCCCCCCCTTCTTTCTGCCTCTCCCTACTCACTCCTCTCCTTCTCTCCCCCTCCCTCTCTCTTCTCCCTCTCCCTCCAAGTCTGGCAGTGAACGCGAACTGTTTTGCCTTGCTCCGAGAAGAGTGCAGACACAGAACGTGAAATCCCGAGCTTTTTTTTTTTTTTTGCGTGGTGCATTTAAAACGCTTCCTTATTTATATTACCCTCATTCCCTCACCTCTCCCACCCCCTCATCAGTCCTTCCAAATTTCCCTAGAAATCTCTGTAAAGCGTGCGGAGGGGAAAACATTTGCACAAAAAGTGAAGGAGCTCGCCAAGGTAGGTTATACCATGCACTGTCTTGTGTTTGGCTTTTGCAAAGTTTATGATGTCAGTTGGTGGATGTTTGGAGGAGTAGAGCTGTATGACTGGCCATGATTACTGTCTATTTCATTGAACAATTATGTTTGTACAAATCGCCTAGACTTCTTGAACAGGCTTTCCTGGGGTTGGGTGTGTGTGATTTTTGCAGGAGGTATGCCAGTTGGAAGACAGTCCCGGGCTGTCAAGCTGGGGAGGAAATGCTGTCTCCTCTTCCCTCCACCCTGATGTTTGGTGGAGTGGTGGGGCAGGCAGGGGGATTCTGTAGTGGGCGATTTGTCCACTTTGTCATATTTGGGCGTTGATTCTTACTAAGTGTCTTCATTCTTGTCATTACTTTGCTTCTGAAATTTTAGTTCTGAAAAGGTTTCATGAAGTCAGAACAAAGTGGGGGAGTCTGGAGAGATGGAGAGTCAGGGCATGGTGGTCGTGATGGTAGTGGTACCCTTTCTTGTGTAAAGAATTTAATCTCCCATCCCATTATTTGGAGAAACGCTGTGTCTTTACTGGGTGCAAGCAAAATAATTTTTTTTAAACCCTGAATAGTGGGTAAAATGAAATTAAAGGGGAAAAAAAAAAAACCCCAAAACCCACGATTCTATTGCAAGAGCAAAAACTGCTACAGCTCACAACCACCTGTAGAGGGAAATCTCTATGCAGAATTTCTTAGGGCCGGTTGTGTGGAGGAAAACCGCCGGCAAAGGCGCCTGGCAAACTTTGCAGCCTGAAGAGCAGGGAGGCTGAACTCCGCAGGGTGGAGGGTTAAACCGCGGGGGCGGCGGCGGCGGCGGCGGCAGCGGAGGAGGAGAAGGGAAAGGCGGGCGCGCAGCCAGGGCCTCTCACAGTCCGGGGAGCCGCGGAGCTGGCCTCCTGGCTCTGGGGGGCTTGTGCTGGGATAAGCCCAGCTTGGAGTGGAGAAGGTAAATAAACTGGGCGCGGGCTTGCAGGGGGGTGCAGTGGCGCTGCTGTGGGTGGGCGGCGGGGCTCCTGGGAGCTGAAGGCGTGTGCGCTGCCTGGTGCCCTGGGGAGATGGGAGGTCAGAGGCCGGTGTCTCCAGCGGAGCCCCGGTTTCCAAGCGGCCGCCCAAAGCAGGGGGGTGACCAACAAGTGTTTCTCTTGAGAAGATTAGTTCTGACAGAGACTTCAAGGGGTTCTCTAATCTGGGTAAATCCACCGGGGCTTTGTTGTGTGTAGCAAAGAGATTCATTCTTTGTTAGGAGGGAGCTTGGAGAAGAGAAGTGGAGGGACGGAGAGAGGGGACTTTTTGAACATCAGCCATTTGACCTTGGGGGCCAGAGTTCAAATCCTCCAGAGGGTTGAAAAGGCTGAACGGGTATTCCTCCTCTCACCCCTCTCCTCACATCTTTTATCCTGAGCTTTACGTTTAATGGGAAAAAATCAGCGCCTGGTGTTGGTCAGACCTCATCAATGGGAATTCCATGTGTCTAAGAAGAGGGTCTTTTTTTCTCTTTCTTAATCTCTGGAAGCAGACAGCACTCTCAGCAGTAGTACTGTATTTTCCCTGCAAAGGATCTTCAGGGCATGGTGTGTAAAGAAATTTAATCTCCCATCCCATTATTTGGAGAAACGCTGTGTCTTTACTGGGTGCAAGCAAAATAATTTTTAAACACTGAATAGTGGGTAAAATGAAATTAAAGGGGAAAAAAAAAAAACCCCAAAACCCACGATTCTATTGCAAGAGCAAAAACTGCTACAGCTCACAACCACCTGTAGAGGGAAATCTCTATGCAGAATTTCTTAGGGCCGGTTGTGTGGAGGAAAACCGCCGGCAAAGGCGCCTGGCAAACTTTGCAGCCTGAAGAGCAGGGAGGCTGAACTCCGCAGGGTGGAGGGTTAAACCGCGGGGGCGGCGGCGGCGGCGGCAGCGGAGGAGGAGAAGGGAAAGGCGGGCGCGCAGCCAGGGCCTCTCACAGTCCGGGGAGCCGCGGAGCTGGCCTCCTGGCTCTGGGGGGCTTGTGCTGGGATAAGCCCAGCTTGGAGTGGAGAAGGTAAATAAACTGGGCGCGGGCTTGCAGGGGGGTGCAGTGGCGCTGCTGTGGGTGGGCGGCGGGGCTCCTGGGAGCTGAAGGCGTGTGCGCTGCCTGGTGCCCTGGGGAGATGGGAGGTCAGAGGCCGGTGTCTCCAGCGGAGCCCCGGTTTCCAAGCGGCCGCCCAAAGCAGGGGGGTGACCAACAAGTGTTTCTCTTGAGAAGATTAGTTCTGACAGAGACTTCAAGGGGTTCTCTAATCTGGGTAAATCCACCGGGGCTTTGTTGTGTGTAGCAAAGAGATTCATTCTTTGTTAGGAGGGAGCTTGGAGAAGAGAAGTGGAGGGACGGAGAGAGGGGACTTTTTGAACATCAGCCATTTGACCTTGGGGGCCAGAGTTCAAATCCTCCAGAGGGTTGAAAAGGCTGAAAGGGTATCCCTTCTCACACCCCTCTCCCCACATCTTTTATCCTGAGCTTTACGTTTAATGGGAAAAAATCAGCGCCTGGTGTTGGTCAGACCTCATCAATGGGAATTCCATGTGTCTAAGAAGAGGGTCTTTTTTTCTCTTTCTTAATCTCTGGAAGCAGACAGCACTCTCAGCAGTAGTACTGTATTTTCCCCTGCAAAGGATCTTCTAGGAAAGCTGAATCACCTCCACTCTGATGAGCAGCCACTGGTGGGAGGTGGAACACAGGTGTCTCCAGAGGGGGGAGTCCCCCTGCCATGGGCTTTAAATACAGATGTGGGGGTGCCAGTTGAATGTCAGGTTAAAATGCCCTTGGAAATAGGAAATAATAAAAGACCATGATTCTTTGGTGAGCTGATGGTGGTGAAGACCACCCAGCAAGGGACGCGCTTGGAGGCAATGAGTCGGTGACTTCTTCCTCTGGAGCGTGGGGTGCTGGCAGGGTGACCACATTCTCAAGAGAAATAAATCTCTTTCGGCAGAGAGTGCGGGGGATGGAGGAAGGTATGTGGAAGTCAGAACCTGCAAACCCTTGTCCACCACACGGCTCCAGAGCTAGGACAACCCAAAGGTGTAGAAGTGGGGTGGGACCTGAGATGGGGATACAGACCCGCAGTGAGCCTGCCGTGGGGGTGAAGCACCTGCCAGCCAAAGAAAGCTAGTGGATGGCAGCTCCGTCCTTATGGACGCACTGGGGCCAAGTGAAAACAGGTCAGCGGGCCTGCCATCCACTCGCCCCACCACCCAAGGGCTTCGTCCGTTAGACGGTCCTTTGTTTTTTGTCCAATAGTGAAAGGGAAGAGAGTCTCTCACAGCCGAGGAGCCTGGAGCGTCGCTTGTGTCACTCCTTTCAGAAGGAAGTCGAAATTCCTTCCGTGCTTTAAGTCAACAGGGGTTTGTCTTCTTGTGATATAAAGGGAGAGGAGAATGGTTACAAGAAGCACTGGTCCTGGAAGTAGGGCCACGTGTCCCCCACAATCCCTCCAAGCCCACCAGGATAGCTCTCCACTCTTAGCAGTGGCCTTCTGAGGACCAAGTTCCAGGAGCACAATGTCCACCCAAGGCTTACCGTGTTCCGTGCCAGCCAGCCAGACCTCCCCACCCTGCCCCCAAGACCCATGTAAAGGCCACCTCGCTCAGGTTCTACCAGGTCCCCAAGTCCACGGCACATGCCGACACTCATGTGCCATGTACGTGCACATGTGTGTGCCAAGACCAACCCCAACATCCCCCACATGCGCACCTGTGTGTGGTTGTGTGCACGCAGAGTTCTCTCCACACATGCGTTCATGAATAGCACATACAAGAGTGGACCATCTTCATCTCCGTCAAGTGTGAAGATGCCAACGGAGAAAGGCCACTTCCGGGTTAGGGGTGGATCTGACGTCCCTGAGCGGATGTGGTGAACGCGAAGCTGCCTGGGGTTGCCCCACACTCATTCAGGCGGGTCAGTTCTCCCTGCGCTCGGCGTTGGAGACCATCGTTACTGTAAGCAGGCGCCTGCCTGCTTAGGAGAAGAGTTGAGTCCAAGTTTTCTGTTCATCGCCTTTGGATGAGCCCTGATGTGTCACCTCTGTTTTTCATAAGAAAAATAAGGGTAGGGCCAGGGCCAGCAATATAATTCATGGGGCCCAGTAAAAAATAAAAATGTAGGGCCCCTTTTTTGAAATGCAGGAAAAAAGTGCTGTTAAAGGTACTAAAATATAAAGCTTTTTTCCTTGAGTCTCTCTCTCTCTCCCATCATGTTTTTTATATGCTAGTTTCATGTCATGCTAAATAAAAATAAAATTGTCAATTGCTAGCATGAATTTTACCATCCATCTTTACATGGTGCCATGCTAGTTTTAAATGCAAATATAAGAGCATTTCATTCATTCACAGAATCACTGAAATCACACAACTTGTATTTCATAAGTCATACATGCATATGGATTTAGTCCTTACTAGAGCACAGGACACATCGAACAAAATGAACTCAGCTATTTTTATCTGACTTCTCATATGTGAACATGCTACCAGTCAGCTTGCTTCAGTAAGGAAGAAGGAACTACAGGCTGTGCTGTCCTTCCCATTTTTTTTAGGCAAGAAGCACTGGTCCTGGAAGTAGGGCCACGTGTCCCCCACAATCCCTCCAAGCCCACCAGGATAGCTCTCCACTCTTAGCAGTGGCCTTCTGAGGACCAAGTTCCAGGAGCACAATGTCCACCCAAGGCTTACCGTGTTCCGTGCCAGCCAGCCAGACCTCCCCACCCTGCCCCCAAGACCCATGTAAAGGCCACCTCGCTCAGGTTCTACCAGGTCCCCAAGTCCACGGCACATGCCGACACTCATGTGCCATGTACGTGCACATGTGTGTGCCAAGACCAACCCCAACATCCCCCACATGCGCACCTGTGTGTGGTTGTGTGCACGCAGAGTTCTCTCCACACATGCGTTCATGAATAGCACATACAAGAGTGGACCATCTTCATCTCCGTCAAGTGTGAAGATGCCAACGGAGAAAGGCCACTTCCGGTTTAGGGGTGGATCTGACGTCCCTGAGTGTATGTGGTGAACCTGAATTTGCCTGGGGTTTCCTCATACTCATTCAGGAGTGTCAGTTCTCCCTGCGCTCGACGTTGGAGACCATCGTTACTGTAAGCAGACGCCTGCCTGCTTAGGAGAAGAGTTGAGTCCAAGTTTTCTGTTCATCGCCTTTGGATGAGCCCTGATGTGTCACCTCTGTTTTTCATAAGAAAAATAAGGGTAGGGCCAGGGCCAGCAATATAATTCATGGGGCCCAGTAAAAAATAAAAATGTAGGGCCCCTTTTTTGAAATGCAGGAAAAAAGTGCTGTTAAAGGTACTAAAATATAAAGCTTTTTTCCTTGAGTCTCTCTCTCTCTCCCATCATGTTTTTTATATGCTAGTTTCATGTCATGCTAAATAAAAATAAAATTGTCAATTGCTAGCATGAATTTTACCATCCATCTTTACATGGTGCCATGCTAGTTTTAAATGCAAATATAAGAGCATTTCATTCATTCACAGAATCACTGAAATCACACAACTTGTATTTCATAAGTCATACATGCATATGGATTTAGTCCTTACTAGAGCACAGGACACATCGAACAAAATGAACTCAGCTATTTTTATCTGACTTCTCATATGTGAACATGCTACCAGCATCTCTGACTTCAGCTTGCTTCAGTAAGGAAGAAGGAACTACAGGCTGTGCTGTCCTTCCCTTTCCTTCCATGTCATCCTTTTCAGCACAAGTGGTTGGCAAATAGAGGAAAGAAACATGGGTAAGAAGTAATAGGGCATAGGATTCCTTGGTCATTAGTGTTCATAGAACCCCACTGCCTTCGTTCTACATTTAAGCAAGTTCTGGTTCCAACAGCAGGCCTTCTTGGTGCTGTCTGTGGCCCCACTTTCTCGTAGACTCACCTTTGGCTTGCTTTGCACTTCACTGGGCTGCCACTGGAATTCTGTGCACTTGGGGTACTGCCAACCCTATGGGACGGTGAGGAATGGTGAACCCATATATGGTATGTGTCCTCTCATGCATTCTCCTTTGTCCCACAGACTCTACTTACAAAACACAAGTTCAGAGATAAGATTAGTACGAATTTTAAGACCATGACAGCAGAGGATTAAACCAAGCCTGTGGCCCGTCTGAGCCGTGTGGGTCTATACAAGTTGCACACCTGTGAAGCCAGCCTAGGCAGGAGGAGGTGTGAAGTCACCCAGATGCCAGACTGAGAACACTGTTGCTCATTTCCCCTTATCAACCAGATAACCCATCTGTGGCACAAAAAAAAAAGAAAAAAGAAAAAACCAACCACACAAAAACTTCAATAGCTTCACCCATTGGGGTTTCCTTCCTCTCTGACCAAGTCTCCCTCTGCGAGAAGCCCACCATGTGCTGGTAAGGGTGTCACCACTGTGAAGAGAGAATTCATCTGCTGATATTTCCTTGATCTGCCAAAGCTTTGGGTTAGAGCCCAGGCTCTAGATGAAGCTTCTATCCAACTCCCACCCACCACTTTCGAGCTTGGCTCCATCAAGCAGATCTTCTGCCTGATATGTACTTAGGTTTCACCATCTATAATCAAATGAAAAAATACTTAGCCTGCTTCATGAGTCATTTTGCCATTATTTAGTACTTATCAATTATTATTTACTTCACCACTGCTCCAAAGTCTCCTTCCACCATCAACTGCCTCCCTCATTCTTACCCTGGAAGGGGCAAAGCTAGAGTTGGCACCTCAAGAAATGTGAGGTGAACTAGAATGGAAATAAGGTGGCATTAGACATGCACCCAGCATAGAGAATCAAGACACTGCTGACCCTCCATCATTGGACCAGGGACTTTGAGACTTGAGTTTTTCAACCTTAATCTAGTTTTTCTTTTGTTCCCCCTGGTCCTTCAGGTAACAACAGCACCCTTTTGTGAAATATTTACCTTGCACTTAGCTACTGAGAACATCTGAGAAAAAAGGAAAAGGAATCACTCTGATTTATTCTTTCATATAACCTGGACTAGACTTGGAGGAGGCTGCAGTGATAGCCCAAGTGAGTGGACTGGAAGACCCATCAATAAATCACTATGTACTGTTTGTGATAGGCCTTGCACAGTGCTTAACCCATGGTGGGTGCACAAGAAATGCTCATTGACTCTACATCCATCTCATTATTGTGGCAATATGTTATAGGGAAAGAGCCATGGATTTGACATCAAACTACATAGATTCAAGAAACCAAGTGGATATATGATCTTGGACAAATGATTTAGCTTCTTTACCTTTAACTGCTTACCTCACCTAAAAAGTGAGAGTGTGTGTGTGCTCAGTCATGTCTGACTGTCTGCAACCTCATGGACTGTAGCTCACCAGCCTCCTCTGTCCATAGAATTTTCCAGACAAGAATACTGGAGTGGGTTGCCATGTCCTTCTCCTAGGGATCTTCCCCACCCAGGGATGAAACCTATGTCTCTTGCATCTCCTGTATCGGCAGGCAGATTCTTTACCACTGCACCACCTGGGAAGGGCACCCCCTGAAGTGGGGGTATTCACATGAAAAAGCCTAATGCATGGAGAATGAAAAGAGAAGTGACTTATCTAAACACACTCTGTTCTACATTCATGCTACGTGCATCTGCACATATGTGTGTACACAGAGGAAGATGGTAACACTGTCTTCAATCTATGACTTCCCCTGCCTCACCTCGCTCAGTTGTAGAGGTCAATGTAGTTTGGGTTAACAGTGAACAGTTCACCCTGCTCCAAAGTCTCCTTCCACCATCAACTGCCTCCCTCATTCTTACCCTGGAAGGGGCAAAGCTAGAGTTGGCACCTCAAGAAATGTGAGGTGAACTAGAATGGAAATAAGGTGGCATTAGACATGCACCCAGCATAGAGAATCAAGACACTGCTGACCCTCCATCATTGGACCAGGGACTTTGAGACTTGAGTTTTTCAACCTTAATCTAGTTTTTCTTTTGTTCCCCCTGGTCCTTCAGGTAACAACAGCACCCTTTTGTGAAATATTTACCTTGCACTTAGCTACTGAGAACATCTGAGAAAAAAGGAAAAGGAATCACTCTGATTTATTCTTTCATATAACCTGGACTAGACTTGGAGGAGGCTGCAGTGATAGCCCAAGTGAGTGGACTGGAAGACCCATCAATAAATCACTATGTACTGTTTGTGATAGGCCTTGCACAGTGCTTAACCCATGGTGGGTGCACAAGAAATGCTCATTGACTCTACATCCATCTCATTATTGTGGCAATATGTTATAGGGAAAGAGCCATGGATTTGACATCAAACTACATAGATTCAAGAAACCAAGTGGATATATGATCTTGGACAAATGATTTAGCTTCTTTACCTTTAACTGCTTACCTCACCTAAAAAGTGAGAGTGTGTGTGTGCTCAGTCATGTCTGACTGTCTGCAACCTCATGGACTGTAGCTCACCAGCCTCCTCTGTCCATAGAATTTTCCAGACAAGAATACTGGAGTGGGTTGCCATGTCCTTCTCCTAGGGATCTTCCCCACCCAGGGATGAAACCTATGTCTCTTGCATCTCCTGTATCGGCAGGCAGATTCTTTACCACTGCACCACCTGGGAAGGGCACCCCCTGAAGTGGGGGTATTCACATGAAAAAGCCTAATGCATGGAGAATGAAAAGAGAAGTGACTTATCTAAACACACTCTGTTCTACATTCATGCTACGTGCATCTGCACATATGTGTGTACACAGAGGAAGATGGTAACACTGTCTTCAATCTATGACTTCCCCTGCCTCACCTCGCTCAGTTGTAGAGGTCAATGTAGGTCTCAGGCTAGACTCTCACAGTGCCTTGAGCTTAACAGTGAACAGACCAGAATTCAAACATACCTTGGCTCCTGTATTTGGTTGACAGTGTGACTTTTCATAAGTTTTTAAACTCTCTAAGTTTTGGTTTCTTGACACATAGAATGAGAGTAATAATAGTATCTACCATAAAAAGTTTTATTATAATGTATTCAATTATTTGCAAAGGCTTTGACATGTGGCAAAAGACCTGATATATGTCTATCATTTTAATTGTTATCTTTATTATTATATCTCTGGCCACTGACAGGCCCAAAGAAGCATCAGAAAAATGACTTGGGAGCCTCTTCTCATGGCACGGTGTGGGATGGCATTTCTACCATACGACTTTCTTTCCTGGGTAGATGTCTCCTTTTCTGAAGCTAGCAGAGCTTTTGTAGACCTTTTCACATACATACTTTCTCCTCTTGAGAGACGCTGGGTAAAATCTACCTTCCCTCTTCTTCCCCTACTGAAAGTCAAAGGAACTACTCTCATGGACCCCATCAAGCAAGGGAGAGGCCTGAGATCTTCCCCGGACCTTTCCCTTCAGCTTACATCCCATAAACCCTTTTCTCCCAATGACTCCCAGTTCTGAAAGCAGAGGTGGCCAGGTAAGGAGAAAGGGACCCAGTCTGGTCCTCAAGAGTCTGAGTGTAAGAAGATCCTCTGCATTGACTCACTGGAGCTGAGGTTGCAAGACTCAAGCCTCCTCCTCTCCATGGGGCCAGATGTTCAGCATTCTCCTTGGACCTAGTGAGAGTCCTTCAGAGATTCCTTGGGAGCGAATATGACCAATCTACTGCTTATCCAGATCTGAATTTTCAGTGACCTCATTCTCTAATAGAGAAAGGAAGAAAGTGATCACTTCTGCGGTTCCCATGGCCTCATCAGCCTCATGGAGGGTCTGCTAGACAGCAGGCCATATACGAGGCTCTGGGGATTCAGCGGTCACTAAGACCAGGATCCTGCTTGCTATCACGGCACTCAAAGTTCAAAAGGTGAAAGAGGCCTTTAGTACCCCACATTCTTCTTTCAGTAAGACTTATACCTACCCTGAGTTCTTATGAACTTATAAATCCCTTGCCTGACCAACAAGCCACCACAGGCTCCTTTCCTCTGTTGCAAACTTCTACGTCTTGTGGCCCACTATATCAGGAACCCTTTCATCAGTGAGTCTGTATGGATGGGTGTGGATGCACCCGCTGGAAAGAAAGAAGTTCATCTGTTAAGCTCCAAGTTTTCACTCCAAGGATTACTTGGGGACAAGGCCAGACTGTTATAGCAGTTTATCCTATTAGAAGCCCATGGGCTGATTATGTTTGGGTTCTCAGGTCCTAGAATGATAGGACTTAGCCAGACCACCACTTCTTGGCTATTAAGAATGACCGAGTCTGAGAAAGGAGTGGCTTTGCAGGTAGTGGCCTATCCTCACCCAAGGGCAGCAGTTAGGATCCCAGTTCACTATGAGGGTGACTTGTTTTACTTATTTTTCTATCTTGAATTCACTTAGGTTTGGAAAACAAAAATGTTTCAGGGAGGTGATGTAAGAGAAAAGGGAAGAATCTTCCCTGAAAACACGTTCCATTCCACCAAGACAAGAGACGTTCTAATCCCGCTCTACGTTAGCCTACTGATGTATGAGCTCTCAGACTTTTAAACGCTAACCACCCACCACCTGTGTATATTATGAGCTGGATATATGGGGACAGAAATCAATGAGCTCATTCTCTAACCTGGCCTGTGAGCTGGCGCAGGCTGAGTCTCCCTCAAGGCTCATTTAGTTCCTAACACTGATTAGAAAGACATCTCCCTTTCTTTTCTAGAAGATGGGGTCTTGAGTACGAGTAGCCTCCCTCAGCAGAAAGCACTGTATCCTCTTATCTAATGCCCAACCTTCAGACACCCCATGATCAGACAGCTTTTCACTGAACCCAGAGTCAGTTGGATTCCAGTCCAGACCCTGCTGCCCTAACCTAGTGGACTTCATGATCCACTTGACCTCTTTTGATCTCATCTCTAAAAGTGAAAGGTCAGAGTCCATGCAGCCTGTAACTGATGCAATCTCATGACTGTTGCTCAGAGCATGCTGAATAATTCTTGCCCTTTAGAGGTTCCTAGAGTGTTTGGAGGAGTGGGTGTGGATGCGTTAAAGGTCTTTTTATCAGTTTTCTTCTATGGCCCTGAGTGAAGTGCTTGGGGTTCCTCAGGTCTCAGACAAGAGCTGTCTCTGGACCCATTAGTCCCTGTGATATCTGGCCTTCTGCAGACTATCCACAGCAAATACAACACCAGACGGAATATGGATCCCTTTTCATTTGAGACCTGAACATGTCCAGTCCCTGTCACCCCCTGGAGATCCTTCCATGAAGAGGAGAGAACCTAGCCCAGGACTCAGAGCATAAGCCAGACAGCCTGGATGAAAATCCTTCCTGCTTAAATAGCACTGAGACCTCGGACAAGTTCAGTCACCCCCCTGTTTGCTCATCTGTAAGATGGGAATAACACTGGCCCCCGCCTCCTAGGGTTATTATGAGGAGAAAACGGAGCTCTGTGAAGTACTTTAGGACACTGCCTGGTGTACAAGGGCTCAGTGAAGTTTTAGTAGTATTATTAGTGTTTCCCTCGTTCTTTTTTTTTTTTTTTGGCCTATTTTATTGATTTTCTATTTATTTATTTTCATACATCTTTATTCTTTGACCTGTGTGGGCCTCCTATTGCAGTGGCCTCTCTTGTTGCAGAGCACTGGCTCATGATTGGGACACACCAGTCCAGCCACTCTGTGGCATGTGGGATCTTTCTGGACTGGGGATCGAACTGGTGCCCCTTGCACTGCAAAGCGGACTCTTTACCCACTGGACCACTAGGGAAGCCCCCTGTTTCCCTCATTCTTAAGCTATCTCTCTCCCTGATACCCACCCCGCTTTTGGGTTCCTTGGGAGACAGTCCTGTGTTTGAAGGAGATTTAGGGGAAAGGCGGGAAACATAAATACTCTGTAACCAGTTTGGCCCTGAGGGGCTTTAAGCAGGATGTAGAAGAAGCAAGTTGCAGTATTATGAAGGCTGGTCTTTGCTGAGGGTTTGGTGCCTCTTATTTAAGTAAACTGGGACCCAAATCCCTAATCAGAATGAACTCTTCCTGTGCAATGTAAACTCTATTCTCCTGGTATTTATTCCAGTCCAGACCCTGCTGCCCTAACCTAGTGGACGATTAAAAGGGTCAGTCCTGTTAACTGATGCAATCTCATGACTGTTGCTCAGAGCATGCTGAATAATTCTTGCCCTTTAGAGGTTCCTAGAGTGTTTGGAGGAGTGGGTGTGGATGCGTTAAAGGTCTTTTTATCAGTTTTCTTCTATGGCCCTGAGTGAAGTGCTTGGGGTTCCTCAGGTCTCAGACAAGAGCTGTCTCTGGACCCATTAGTCCCTGTGATATCTGGCCTTCTGCAGACTATCCACAGCAAATACAACACCAGACGGAATATGGATCCCTTTTCATTTGAGACCTGAACATGTCCAGTCCCTGTCACCCCCTGGAGATCCTTCCATGAAGAGGAGAGAACCTAGCCCAGGACTCAGAGCATAAGCCAGACAGCCTGGATGAAAATCCTTCCTGCTTAAATAGCACTGAGACCTCGGACAAGTTCAGTCACCCCCCTGTTTGCTCATCTGTAAGATGGGAATAACACTGGCCCCCGCCTCCTAGGGTTATTATGAGGAGAAAACGGAGCTCTGTGAAGTACTTTAGGACACTGCCTGGTGTACAAGGGCTCAGTGAAGTTTTAGTAGTATTATTAGTGTTTCCCTCGTTCTTTTTTTTTTTTTTGGCCTATTTTATTGATTTTCTATTTATTTATTTTCATACATCTTTATTCTTTGACCTGTGTGGGCCTCCTATTGCAGTGGCCTCTCTTGTTGCAGAGCACTGGCTCATGATTGGGACACACCAGTCCAGCCACTCTGTGGCATGTGGGATCTTTCTGGACTGGGGATCGAACTGGTGCCCCTTGCACTGCAAAGCGGACTCTTTACCCACTGGACCACTAGGGAAGCCCCCTGTTTCCCTCATTCTTAAGCTATCTCTCTCCCTGATACCCACCCCGCTTTTGGGTTCCTTGGGAGACAGTCCTGTGTTTGAAGGAGATTTAGGGGAAAGGCGGGAAACATAAATACTCTGTAACCAGTTTGGCCCTGAGGGGCTTTAAGCAGGATGTAGAAGAAGCAAGTTGCAGTATTATGAAGGCTGGTCTTTGCTGAGGGTTTGGTGCCTCTTATTTAAGTAAACTGGGACCCAAATCCCTAATCAGAATGAACTCTTCCTGTGCATGAGCTCCTGATAATCAAAACATTCTTAATTCTCCTGGTATTTATAATCCAGACCAATGTTTGACTTTGACTCATAACAACATATTTCAAACCAGTTGGGAACAAATTTACTTATACTGGTGGCCCAGAGCAACAAGTTACTCAATGAGTCAACCTGTTCGGTGTCAGTCCTAGAGATGAGAGGATGAGAAGACAGGGTGGGAGGGACCTGGGACAGACCTGAGCCTTCTTCCTGCATCCAGCGGTTCTAGGGCTCTTCTAGGCAATATCACAGTTTTTTTCTTTCTTATCACCAGAAACTCACCTTCTCAATGGACAGTGTACCTCTCTTGACTTCAGAAGTGAAGGGTAGTAGGAAGAGTCAAGCTCATGGGGTAACTGAAGACAGGGCCTTTGTCACCTATGATTAAAAGAGAGGTGCCTCCTATGATGTAGCTACAAGCCTCTGCTTTTCCTATCTGGTCCAAACCCCTGTATCAAAGGAGCCGGTTTTGACCCTTAACCAGAGGTGGGCAAACAGAGCCCAGTCAAGTTACAACTCAGGGTGGATGGAGTTGTGGCTTGAAAGCTGCAGATAACAACCATTACCTACTCCTACCCTCCTCGATAGATGATTCTTTTTTTTTTTTTTTTTAAAGATTTATTTATTTATTTTTACTTTGGGCGGGGGTTGGGTTGGGGAGGGAGGGGAGCGGGCGGGCCACTTCTATTGGTCTTTCATTTCTCTATTTTCATTCGTCTTCGTTCTTTGGCTCCTGTGGGCCTCCCATCGGTGGCGTCTGTCGTTGCAGAGCGCCGGCTCTGGGCGCATGCGCTCCAGAGCTCCGGCTCGGTGATTGGACACATCAGTCCAGCCGCTCCGCGGCACGTGGGATCTTCCCAGGCCAGGGCTCGAACCGGCGCCCCTTGCACTGCAAGGCGGTGTCCTTATCCACTGGACCACCAGGGGAAGCCCTAGATGATTCTTAATGGGAGGTCCCAAACAGTCTTCCCTTTTCTGACATAGGGCTTAAAGAATTCTACTCTTGAGCTAGGTCTTCAGTCATTAAATCTTCCAGCTCATCTGCAATTCTAAAAATCCAATGAAATTTCCAAAGATGTAATAAGTCCTGTCTGTTCTCTGCAGTTTGGCCAGGTGTCCGAGGGGTTATCTTAGAGGTGGAAAAGGCAGGAGTTTCATCCTAGTGGTAATGTTTTCCTCCTCAGACAGGATGCACTTGTCTATGGAAATGAGGCAGTGCAGTGAGAAGGAACATTAGATGCCTCCATTGGGCCTGAGGGGACTTAACAAGGTATGTCCCACTACCCAGGCTCCCTGGAGGCTGAAGAGACCTCCACTATTGTCTGTCCTGGAGAACCCAGGTTGGGCTTGAAAGAGGGGCTGCTCTGTACTTCAAAATGCAGTCAATGCACAGAAACAGCTCCTTGGCTCAGGGCAGGTCGTTTCACCTCTCCGAGCCCCAGCTTTTCAACTTTAAAATGGACATGGTAAAAGGACTGTTTCATTGAGGTGCTGTAAGGATTGAATGGGATAATGCATACATACCTCTCAGCACAGCACCTGAGGCTTGTCAATATTCAGTAAATATCAGCTGTTGTTCCCCTTGATTGTGTACCAGCAGGAGGAGGGAGAGGCGCGCTCAGATGTTCTTAAGCTTCCTGAGAGGCAAGTCTTCCTCTTATTCTGGGTTCCTCCTGAGCTCTGCATCATTCTGTAAGTAGGTGAGGCCCCAAGCCCCTTGGGTACCCTTTAAGAAAGGAGGCCACTGCTAATCAACACCAGACGGAGCAAACGTTACTTGTAAGAAAGACTTGAAAGCTCTCTCGCCATCTCTTGGGGCTTCTACTATGATGTTGATTAACAGTGAACCAGAGAATAAGTGTGGGGGGACAAACAAAGGGTTGTCCCCTGATAATGGGCCTCGTGGTTGACCTGAGGGATCTGAGTAGAGAAGAAACTGTGGAGAAGTATGGCTCAGAACCTCAGCAGAGTCCATCTTGCCACCTCTTAGCAGCCATTGTAGGTCTTTTACCTGAGAAGGCGTTCAGGTTCATCACTGAGTTTCTCAGATGCCTGCATTTAAAAGCTCTTCCGAGTGAGCAAGGGTTGTTCCCTTCATTCTGCTGTTTCACAGCATCCAGGTTCCCTCACTGCCTTGTAACAAGTTTGCAATAAGGTCTTTGGGCTTCCCAGGTGGCTCCGTGGTAAAGAACCGGCCTGCCAATGTGGGGGATGCAGGCTCGATCCCTAGGCTGGAAAGATCCTATAGAGGAGGAAATGGCAACCCAGTCCAGTATTCTTGCCCAAAGAATCCCATGGACAGAGGAGGCTGGCGGGCTACGGTCCATGGGGGTGCGAAGAGTTGGACGTGACAGCGCATGAGCACCAAGGTCTCTTAGGGACTCTTAAATCTAGATTTTTGTAGGGAGAGGATGATTAGAAAACTAGAACATATTCAAAATTCCACGGACCGGAGACGTGTTAGCTTTGAAAGTCTCAGCCCTACATGGCCTGGGGTCAGCCCTCCTAAGAACTTTCTATTTCGAGTTGCAATTGTAGCCCAAGGGCCCAACCTTGGCATGAGACTCAAGCAGACTTTAAAGTACAAGAACCTCTCCCTGGGTTCTCTGAAAGTTGGATTGGGTCCAGATCTTTGGAGGAGGGCTCCGGTTTTCTCTAAGGAAAAGATTTCTGGTAGAGAAAAAGTCCTGGGCCTCTGGGCAGAGATTGATAGAGGAAAGGAAACGTAGACCAGAGAAACGTAATTTTACTCGAGAGCTCCCTCTACTGGCTCTTTGATAGAACTGCCATAGCAGTCATTTCGCCCTGCCCTGTGGGTAGCAATTTGAGGCATCAGAGCCTCTTGGTGCCTTGAAGGAAGGAGAAAATAAGATACCCCGAGGCACTAAGGAAGATAAAACTCCAGAGGCTGGCTTCTTCTGCTTCCTTCGTAATTTCATTGAACATTTCCTGGGTGCCAACTCCGTGCTAAGCATCCTACTTGCATGATCTCATTAAATACCGCAACTGCGTGAGGCAGATAAGACCTGGGGAGATAGAAATAAGTTCCTGGAAGCACCAGAGACTAACAGACCCTCCCCCTCAGTGACCTTCCTGGTCCTTAGAATTTCCCTGAGAGAGAGAGAACCGAGCTCAAGAGAAGCAGGGACCAGGGGACAATGTGAAATTAGAAGTGAAGCTTGTTCTTATCCTTGGATATGGATAGGTCATACCTGGTTCCAAGACTGCTCCATAAACTTCCTGGAGCTAGAACCTTTGGAGCCTGTTTTGGTTTTTTCTCCCTAAAAAAGATTCAGTCCATAAGACGATTACTTCCATAGCAATGCTTGTGCAATCTGTGTTCTCTGAAGCCCAGACTGAAGGAAGAGTAACTGCCACAATGACTAAGAAGAATTTTCATGACAGAGGTGAGGCCTTTTAAGTGCGTGGAAGGTGTTCACACCTGTGTTTTCAAAAATACAATCCTATGAGGTAGATCCGGCAGGGAGCAGTACGCACATTGTCTAAATTGGAGATTTAAGATACTGAGCGCCGTGTTTCCGATTTTGGTTAGGAGCTGATGGAAGGCCAGAATCTTCCCTCTCAAGTTCTGACTTTCAGGTTGGTGTTAGTTGAAATTGAGGTCTTGATCAGGCATTTTAACGGCAGGTAATAAAGATCATGAAATCACCTCCTTGATTTACACACAGATCTTGTCCTAAGTCACTCCTTTCCCGGTTTTGGGTAGGTTCCTAATTGACCTCCCTAGATACAGAGTAATTTGGGGACTGGGAATTACACAAGCCACTTATCTTTTGAAAGTTGGTCTCTCACCAGCCCCCATTGTAAAGATATCTAGGTCCCTGAGAGAAACCCACGTATTATTTCAACGCTCCTGTACCATACAAAGGTGTAATCCTTTTCACTTCACCCAGAGGAACCTTAATGCATTTTTGCACCTTGGTTCTTCCGGGAGATTTGAGATACGGGTAAGTCATAGGACAGGTGTTTCCCCAATGGCTCAGCAGGTTTTAAAGAATCCGCCTGCCATATAGGAGAGGTAGGAGGTGTGGGTTTAGTCCCTGGGATGGGAAGATCCCCTGGAGGAGGAAATGGAAACCCACTCCAGTGTTCTTGCCTGAAAAATCCCGTGGACAGAAGAGCCTGGCAGGCTATCGTCCAAAGGGTGACAGAGTTGGACACAACTGAGCATGCATGCAAGGTGTAGGATTCTTATCCTTGGATATGGATAGGTCATACCTGGTTCCAAGACTGCTCCATAAACTTCCTGGAGCTAGAACCTTTGGAGCCTGTTTTGGTTTTCTCCTAAAAGATTCAGTCCATAAGACGATTACTTCCATAGCAATGCTTGTGCAATCTGTGTTCTCTGAAGCCCAGACTGAAGGAAGAGTAACTGCCACAATGACTAAGAAGAATTTTCATGACAGAGGTGAGGCCTTTTAAGTGCGTGGAAGGTGTTCACACCTGTGTTTTCAAAAATACAATCCTATGAGGTAGATCCGGCAGGGAGCAGTACGCACATTGTCTAAATTGGAGATTTAAGATACTGAGCGCCGTGTTTCCGATTTTGGTTAGGAGCTGATGGAAGGCCAGAATCTTCCCTCTCAAGTTCTGACTTTCAGGTTGGTGTTAGTTGAAATTGAGGTCTTGATCAGGCATTTTAACGGCAGGTAATAAAGATCATGAAATCACCTCCTTGATTTACACACAGATCTTGTCCTAAGTCACTCCTTTCCCGGTTTTGGGTAGGTTCCTAATTGACCTCCCTAGATACAGAGTAATTTGGGGACTGGGAATTACACAAGCCACTTATCTTTTGAAAGTTGGTCTCTCACCAGCCCCCATTGTAAAGATATCTAGGTCCCTGAGAGAAACCCACGTATTATTTCAACGCTCCTGTACCATACAAAGGTGTAATCCTTTTCACTTCACCCAGAGGAACCTTAATGCATTTTTGCACCTTGGTTCTTCCGGGAGATTTGAGATACGGGTAAGTCATAGGACAGGTGTTTCCCCAATGGCTCAGCAGGTTTTAAAGAATCCGCCTGCCATATAGGAGAGGTAGGAGGTGTGGGTTTAGTCCCTGGGATGGGAAGATCCCCTGGAGGAGGAAATGGAAACCCACTCCAGTGTTCTTGCCTGAAAAATCCCGTGGACAGAAGAGCCTGGCAGGCTATCGTCCAAAGGGTGACAGAGTTGGACACAACTGAGCATGCATGCAAGGTGTAGGATTCTCAATCCTCTTTGGATTAGGTGGTGATTTCCAGTTTCACTTGCATGTCTCTAAATCTACACAGTGGGACAGTAGTCACACCGGCTATTACCTACTTCCCCTACACCTAGTAGGGTCTTGGTGTCTCAAGACCTCCAGCCAGCTGCCCTTTTCCTAGCAGGCAGAGTGATGTCATAATGGGGTCAGATTGGTACCTGCAGAGAATTACTCAGCAGATACAAGAGCAGGCTTTCTGCAGCACCTCCTGAACAAGTGGTCTCTCCCTGTCTTAAACACAGTGGTTGGGTTAAACATATTTGTCCTTGATATAACCTCCTGGCCCTCAATGACCAGTGGAACTCTCTCCGGTTTGACCTGTTGATATCACAAGCTCTACCTGGCCAGAAATGGGACTTCTTGAGAAGAGTTGGTGCAGATCTCCAGGTCTGGAGTGAACTCATATTAGGCCACCTGCTGGTAAGGTGGGGCATCCTTTTACCTCCCTGTAGCCTTGAGCATCTGGCCTTCGTGTCCCTGCTGGGCCCAGAGAAACCAGCACGATACCACTGGAAGAGAAGATGGAACTGAGGGCTCACAGGGAGTTCAGAGGAAGGGAATGTTGATTGCTGACACCCTTTCCCTTTCATTCTTGCTATTGTAGGAGCGCCAGCGACCAAGAGGAGACAAGAGTTTTCAAAGCAGTCCTCAAACACCCAGGATGCCTCTCATCTTTTGCCTCCTGCTTTCTGCAATGTTGCTGCTCACCTTCATCTTCCTATTAACCCTCGCCATTGTTACCCCCTCCTGATCACCATTCTTCCTCCATTCACTGTTGCCCTGGCTCTTTCTCTGAGTGGCCCTTCACAGGGGCAATGGCTTTGCTTTCTCTTTGGAAAGTTCCCCTCTTAGTTTTATCCAGATGGCCGACATTAGTTTCCTTGTCTTCCCTGCCTCATGCCAGAATCACCCCAGTACTCAGCCTCCAGGGCAGGAAAACCACAGCAAAATCCTAGCCTTCCAAAATGAAGTTTCAAGACTCTCTACTGAAGCAGTCACACTCAGTGAAGGTACCTCACTGAGTGTAGGTATCTGAGAGTGATGTAATTGAAACCAGATGGAGAGACCATTCATCCCTTAATCCTAGTCCTATACTGTGAAAGATCTTACCTAGGACTGATTGAGCATATGGGGGATAAGGAAGAGAGAAAGAGAAAGAGCCTCAGAATTGGATTTCCCCTGCATACAGGATGGAATCATCTCAAATTTTTTTTTCTCCAATTAAATTTGCATTTCACTCTACCATATTGTGATGGCTTCACTCTAGACATTTTCATTTGAGATCCAAGGCTTTTTTTCATGGGTTCTAAGCCACAGGTCCCTGGATGGTGAGGTAAGTGGCATTTGCAGCACTGTCTAGGATGACTGCTAATGATCTCAGAAACCCAGTGCTCATGAGACAGGTCCACCTGGTGAGGCTGCCAGATTTGTCATTTATTGGTTTCTTTTGAGCTGAATGCCCTTTGGGGGATGCCAAGCCCTGATACAGACATTGGTCCAGCCTCATGGTGTTAATCTAGACTACAAAACAAAACATGCACCCCCCCAAGATTAACCAAATCAGAATTTGTTGAGGTCAGAGTGCTCTGTTTCTCACTATCGTGTCCCTGCTGGGCCCAGAGAAACCAGCACGATACCACTGGAAGAGAAGATGGAACTGAGGGCTCACAGGGAGTTCAGAGGAAGGGAATGTTGATTGCTGACACCCTTTCCCTTTCATTCTTGCTATTGTAGGAGCGCCAGCGACCAAGAGGAGACAAGAGTTTTCAAAGCAGTCCTCAAACACCCAGGATGCCTCTCATCTTTTGCCTCCTGCTTTCTGCAATGTTGCTGCTCACCTTCATCTTCCTATTAACCCTCGCCATTGTTACCCCCTCCTGATCACCATTCTTCCTCCATTCACTGTTGCCCTGGCTCTTTCTCTGAGTGGCCCTTCACAGGGGCAATGGCTTTGCTTTCTCTTTGGAAAGTTCCCCTCTTAGTTTTATCCAGATGGCCGACATTAGTTTCCTTGTCTTCCCTGCCTCATGCCAGAATCACCCCAGTACTCAGCCTCCAGGGCAGGAAAACCACAGCAAAATCCTAGCCTTCCAAAATGAAGTTTCAAGACTCTCTACTGAAGCAGTCACACTCAGTGAAGGTACCTCACTGAGTGTAGGTATCTGAGAGTGATGTAATTGAAACCAGATGGAGAGACCATTCATCCCTTAATCCTAGTCCTATACTGTGAAAGATCTTACCTAGGACTGATTGAGCATATGGGGGATAAGGAAGAGAGAAAGAGAAAGAGCCTCAGAATTGGATTTCCCCTGCATACAGGATGGAATCATCTCAAATTTTTTTTTCTCCAATTAAATTTGCATTTCACTCTACCATATTGTGATGGCTTCACTCTAGACATTTTCATTTGAGATCCAAGGCTTTTTTTCATGGGTTCTAAGCCACAGGTCCCTGGATGGTGAGGTAAGTGGCATTTGCAGCACTGTCTAGGATGACTGCTAATGATCTCAGAAACCCAGTGCTCATGAGACAGGTCCACCTGGTGAGGCTGCCAGATTTGTCATTTATTGGTTTCTTTTGAGCTGAATGCCCTTTGGGGGATGCCAAGCCCTGATACAGACATTGGTCCAGCCTCATGGTGTTAATCTAGACTACAAAACAAAACATGCACCCCCCCAAGATTAACCAAATCAGAATTTGTTGAGGTCAGAGTGCTCTGTTTCTCACTATCACTACAAAAAGAGTGGTTCTCGGAAAACATACTATACCTAGAAAGTCTATTTTCTCTCTCCCCATTTTATTTCCACTTCTAAAGGGAAGTTAAAAACCATTGGAAGATGCCAGGTTTTCACGTGTGAGCTGAAGTATCTCTTCTCATGAAAAGATTCAGACTCAGCTCATTTACTCATAGCCTTGCCAATTAGTTAAAAAAAAAAAAAAAAAAAAAAACTGGCCAATCCAGCAGATATGTTAGGCCTTTCTTCCACTGCTCCATGGCCTATGATCATTAGACTAGGACTCAAAGAGATGCAATGTCCATTTTTTTTCTACTATTGGGCTATCAGATATAACAATCCAAGTCTGAAGCTGTCACACTCAGTGACAGTATCAAGGTATCTGAGAGTGATGTAATTGAAACCAGATGGAGAGACCATTCCTCTGCATTCGTTGAAAGCATCTAATTTCAAGGCTGCTTTAATATAGTGAAACGGTAAAAAAAAAAAAAAAAAGTTTAGCTAATTTGGATCCAGTAGACCATCCCTTCCCAATGAATTTCTGATTGAGGTCTCTCTGCCCTCAGAGGTAGACAACTGTCCATCAACCACAAGAGCAGGGCCAAACTCACGCAGCTCTCTTGAAGCACCCTTCACGTGATTCTTTGCTCCCCATGATCCAAAGCTCCAATTCTTTTCTACTGTAGCTTCTGCTAAACTGAATCATGCTGGTGTCCCACCCCACCCCACCCTGCTGCTTCAGCCTCAGCCCCTACTGTGTGCTTGCTCTGGCTTCCTTGTCTTTGCTTAGATTCTCACCATACTCCTGGGCGACCCTGTAGGACCCCATTCTCCCAAATGTGCCTTTCATCTGGCAAGGCATGGGAAAAACCTATCCTCTGGCTCTCTAAGCAGTTAGAACGGCATAGGGTGGAGAAGAAGGCAATTTGAAAGTGCTTGCTCCTTGATGATGGAGGTGTGCAAAGAGCAGATATTATCTTAACTGTACTGATATTGAGCACTGCCATTGCCTTTAGGTGGATACAGAGTTGAGACTTTGGAGTGCCGATGCCGACTAAAGGAAAGGGAGGGGGTGGAATTCTAGTCACTTGTCTTCAGCATGCAAGTGGTCCTTAAAAATATCTCCCTTAAACCTCCAAATACGCTGGCTTCTAAGAAGTGTTTTCCAAGACTGAATGTACCTCTTGATCAGGGTAAGTGATGAAACAGGTACTTAACAGAGGAAGGGGATGGTGGAATAGCTTATACTATGCATACTGCGGCTCATCTCCTCCACCGTGCTGATGGCGTGGCCCTAAAGTTTTCAGAATCAGGAAACTGATCAGGGATGCCAGTTTCTACAAGTGTGAACTAGCCCCTAAATTTTACTAGGCCTTTCTTCCACTGCTCCATGGCCTATGATCATTAGACTAGGACTCAAAGAGATGCAATGTCCATTTTTTTTCTACTATTGGGCTATCAGATATAACAATCCAAGTCTGAAGCTGTCACACTCAGTGACAGTATCAAGGTATCTGAGAGTGATGTAATTGAAACCAGATGGAGAGACCATTCCTCTGCATTCGTTGAAAGCATCTAATTTCAAGGCTGCTTTAATATAGTGAAACGGTAAAAAAAAAAAAAAAAGTTTAGCTAATTTGGATCCAGTAGACCATCCCTTCCCAATGAATTTCTGATTGAGGTCTCTCTGCCCTCAGAGGTAGACAACTGTCCATCAACCACAAGAGCAGGGCCAAACTCACGCAGCTCTCTTGAAGCACCCTTCACGTGATTCTTTGCTCCCCATGATCCAAAGCTCCAATTCTTTTCTACTGTAGCTTCTGCTAAACTGAATCATGCTGGTGTCCCACCCCACCCCACCCTGCTGCTTCAGCCTCAGCCCCTACTGTGTGCTTGCTCTGGCTTCCTTGTCTTTGCTTAGATTCTCACCATACTCCTGGGCGACCCTGTAGGACCCCATTCTCCCAAATGTGCCTTTCATCTGGCAAGGCATGGGAAAAACCTATCCTCTGGCTCTCTAAGCAGTTAGAACGGCATAGGGTGGAGAAGAAGGCAATTTGAAAGTGCTTGCTCCTTGATGATGGAGGTGTGCAAAGAGCAGATATTATCTTAACTGTACTGATATTGAGCACTGCCATTGCCTTTAGGTGGATACAGAGTTGAGACTTTGGAGTGCCGATGCCGACTAAAGGAAAGGGAGGGGGTGGAATTCTAGTCACTTGTCTTCAGCATGCAAGTGGTCCTTAAAAATATCTCCCTTAAACCTCCAAATACGCTGGCTTCTAAGAAGTGTTTTCCAAGACTGAATGTACCTCTTGATCAGGGTAAGTGATGAAACAGGTACTTAACAGAGGAAGGGGATGGTGGAATAGCTTATACTATGCATACTGCGGCTCATCTCCTCCACCGTGCTGATGGCGTGGCCCCTAAAGTTTTCAGAATCAGGAAACTGATCAGGGATGCCAGTTTCTACAAGTGTGAATGGGGACTAGCCTGTTCTCACCTTCAAAGAGCCTTCTGGGTAGATTGGCCTGGGGAGTGCCTAACACCTCCCTAGTACTCCCATAGCACTTCCTTAATGGAGGGGCACTGTGGTTGGTATAGCAGTCAGAATGTTCAAGAAAGTGCACTGCATTGGCACATCACACTGGCTGGCTTCAGACAGATCCCTTGAGTTTTGGATGAGGCTCAATCAGCTGGAACTTTTCATAGAGAGATTTGGAGAGGGAGGTCTCTTCTCACAGGTGGATAGCCTTGTGGGGTGGTGTCCTCTTGACTCAAGGGATTCTTAGGAGAAATAAATCAATTTCATTATTCATGTCACTGCTGACGAAGTCCCAGAGATCTCTAATTCCTACTGATGGAACTAGAACTAGCTTGGTCTAGCACACAGAAAACCAGATACTGGAATCAAAGCAATATGAGAGAGAGATGGGACCATGAGTATGGGAAACACACAAATATAAATAGGACCAGATCCCTAGTTCTACAACTTCAAGCTCCACAATGTTGGCACAAGTCACTTAAACTGTCTGCTTTCCACTTGCTTAGCTTTAAAATGGAAAAAGTAAGTAATATTTTGGGATTGATTTATGTATTCAGCAGCCTATTAGGGTAAGCAACATCATTATTAGTGATACCCATAAAATAGCCCTAAATATAAGCTCATTTATGCAGAAGCACTCAGCACAGTGTCTGGCACATAATAGGTACTCAGAAACTATTGATTCATTCTCCCCATACCCTGTCTCTTACTTAGGCCCAAATAGTTCTGCTCCCTGATGGAGACATCTTTAGACCAAGAAGAATCTCTTTCCTGGACTTCTTCCCTGATAGACTCCTGTTGGTTGATTTCCTAAAAGCTGGATTTTTTTTTTCCTCTTCCAAATCCAGTGCTTTACCTACTGGTATTTTTCTTGGTGCTTGGAGAGCAGACAGGAGACACAGGTGGGACATTTCTGGGCATCATTGACCCTGAAAGAGAGGAGACTCTGTTCTTTGCCAGGGCAGCAGCCTACCCCACAGGCCCTATGGGGCAGCGTTAGGGGAAACGAGCCCTCCTCATGCTTGGGATGCCCAGGGACTGGTTGGCAGTGCAGAAGGCGGTTTTCATCTTGGACAGGTTCCATGTCTGTCTATTAATTCCCTGGGTCCTTAGCTTGACTGCTCAGACAGGCATTGGGCACCACAGCAAAGAATGGCAGGACAGCTTGGAGAGCCAAGGTCACCAGCCCAGGCATGTACCAAGGGATCTGACTGACGTGTGGGAAAACCAGAGATTCTGTCTATGAAGGATAACTTCCTACAGATGTTCCTGCTGAACTTCCTAGGCACCCCCAGTCCCTAGTGTAACCAGTCAGCTTGATCAGAGTAACAAGACAGGCACAGAGAAGAGGGGCATTCCCTTCTGGGAGGTGTGGCAGGGGGCGTGAGAAGAAGCAAAGATGCCAAGTCCATCAGACTGCCACAGTCAGTGTAATTTTGGCAGCTGCCCTCAAAAGTTTTGAGGTGCAGAGTCTGAGCACATTTCTTCTTTTTCAAACTCTGCCTTACTTGTTAAGGTGACACACAGGGTTTGCTGAAAGCTGTTAGGGGGGCACCCAAAGTGATCTTGAATGAAGCTTCTTTGACTTCAATGTCAGACTCAATAGCACCCAATCGCCATAAAGAAATAGAAAGTAGCTCATACAATATCTAAATGGTTTCTTCCCTACATACAAACGTATGGTCACATGAGTTTATGTTTACACATAGTTCATCTCCTATCTCTAAAAACCTATCTACTCCATGTCTTTAAAAACATACTTAGCCTACCACCTTCATGAATCCAATAAGATTCCTTTGAAACACATAATTGAAGATGCTTTCCTGTCCAGTAGATGACATCTAATAATGCCATGTGATACACCATTTTCAGTGCAAGAACCCAGGCAGACTCCGTCTCATTGATATTTCTTCTGACTGCCCGCCTCTCCACTGTAGCGGCATTCTCCCATGCATACATACATGCATTCATAGAGCTAAAAATAAACAGCTGCTGATGGGCTGCCAGAGGGTGTCCTCCATGCAGAGCAGGCGTCCTCTGTTTGCCTCTGGTAGGCAAGGCTTAAGCTACAGACAGGCACTGAGGGTCCAGGACAGGCTTAAGCATAAACTAAAACCCCTGAGGCAAGTTACAAAGGCAAGGAAGGCCTGAAGAGGGAGATGCGAGGCTATGAAAGACCACACCGTTTAAAGGGCAGCCCTATGATCGCTCCCTGTCTCTCAGGCCTTGTGCCCCGAATCCTGGTGGTAACCCCTGGAAAACTGTCTATTGGCATAAGCGAAATCATCAACAGGGAGTGCTGATACTTAAGGCTAATAAAGGAGACGGACCAGGCATCAGGCAGGCTGTAAATAGGTTTCTGCTTTCTGGTTTCCTGCCCACCTTCGGGGCAGAAGTGATGGGAGCTGGACCTGGGATGCCCTGTAGATTTGTGGAGGGGGATCTGTGTGTAATTTTGTTCAGATCTTTCAATCTGCAAGAATTCTTGTCACCTCCATCACATCCTCAATCAACACTCTGTCGTGCTGAGGCATGGCAGGTCTTCTGCTGAAAACCTCAGATTCAGACACAACACACACAGAGACACACACTTGCGCACCCCCCCCCCCACACACACACGTTTGTCACCCTCCTGAAACAAGCTCCTTTCAAATTGGTTTAAAAATAGAACTAATCCATTCAGCTCATTTTTCAGGGGCATTATTTTAAGATGAAAAATAGAAGATTCCCTGGTCTTTGAGAGGGAGAAAGGGTCAAGCGTCATCTAGTCTTAAAAAGTCCTGATCATGTCGCTGGAGACTAAGCCTTTGCAGTCTTTGTTCAATTTTATCCTCCTACCACTCAACAAAAGTTGTTTATCCGCTAATACCCAGCCATCTGGGTATTTATAGAGGTGGGTTTCCTTTTCAGGTGGTGGTGCGGGGCAAAGCTACGGCATCCAGCCCTCCCTATCCCTTTCCTCTCGATCTGCTCTCCGCGCCCCCACCCCGCCCTCTGCAGTGACTGGAGGCCTTTGGATTTGTGAATCAGCTTTCCCTTCCCCCCACACAGGGGAGCCCCTAAACCCTGCTGGCCATTTGCAAGAGGCTATGTGTATGTGTGTGTTTAATTGCAGGTTTACTTGTTCCCGCTCTGGAAGTCTGTCTGTCTGTAACTCAGACGACCGCTCTTTGGGAAGCTGTAGCTGGCTGATTCCGTGGGCGACCGAGCAGGATGCGTGGGCGCAGGAAACAGAAGAGGGAAAAGAAGGCGGGAGGGAGAGAAAGGGAATGGGAGAGCGAGCGGGAGCCTTAGAATCTGTTATTTGCGTCACTCGAGGAGCCGGGGCTATCTGCCCGACAAACACACAGAATTAATCCGAGTTATAGCCAGAGCTGTCTCCGCTACAGCGGTCAGCTGCGAAAAGGGCGGGGAAAGGACGCTCGCTCCGCGTCTGTGCCGAGCAGACTTTGCACCCGGCGGCGCAGGGCATTTGGGGAGGAGATCTGTCCTGCTGGGCAAGCCCTCGGAGGCCCGCACGCCCCATGCACCCCAGGTTGCAGCCTTCTCTGCAGCTGCCCAGCCCAAGCCCGGGGTGGCGCCCGCCGCGGCCGCCTCGCTAGCTCAGTGGCTGCGCCGAACACAAAGCGTTGTCTCTGAGCAGAAGCCTCTTCTAGGCTGAACCAGACCCACCAAAGAGGAGAATCTGCAGGTGACGTCAGTAGCTGTTGACTGACGCAGACTGGCAAAGGAGACTCAAGGCGGCTGCTCCGTGCTGCCTTCATGAGTCTATTTTCTCCAACCCCTTCGTAGTGAATTACTAGAACGCAAAACACACACACACACAGACACACACAGCGCCTTCAAAATATACATTTCCAAAGGCGGTGTGTTGCAAACACAGCGAGATTTTGCAAAGCATGGGTGGGAAACGTGGGAAGGATATGGAGGATTTTTCCCTTTTTTATTTTCCCCTTTCCTCATTTGGGAATCTCCAGCGTGGACAGGCTTAGGCTCCAGAGCTTTTTTGGGAAACTCCTCTGGGGAAGGGGTCTAAGCATCCTGCCCACCCCCCTTTTCCAAGCATGTAGGGAATCTGGTCAATGGAGACCTGCATCTCTAAAAGAATACAACCACTCCAAAGCCTTCTGCTTGGGGAGACAGCGAGGAGCTTGCAACAGGCAGAGGCAGACGGGAGTTAACGGGAGGGAGGGAGAATATAAGCAATATTTGGGTGTTTTTCTGCTTTGAAAAACATCATCTGCAGTAATGTAAGTGCGTGTAGTGGTGCAGGGAAAAGTGGGGAGGGGGCGCTTAATGCACATTTAATGTTTTGGACGTAACGTTCCAGCGAAATGCCTTTGTGTGTGGAGGGATTTTTTTTCAGTACTTGCTAAAAATAGCATCAGGGTTTGATCGTGTTCCAGAAATAGACCGAGGGCTGCACTGGGATAAAAAGCCAGCGCGGTGGAAGAAAACCTGGACATCACCGCATTCCTTCCCCCCCCCCACCCCCCAACTATGTCTGGAAATTAATTGTTGGATTTTTCCTCTCCTCTCTTCTGTCTCCCTCTCTGTCTCTCCACTTTCTCTTCCCACCCACTGTGTTTCTCTTTCCCTCTCTTAAGGAGTTCCCGTTTGGGTAAGTAATATTATGTCATGTGCATGCCGCAGACTGTGAGTATGAGCTGAGGCTTACTTTGTGCATGCTCTGGGCTTCTTTTTGTCTGCCTCTTCACCTCTTTCTAAAGAGAAGGGTGGGACTGAGTAGAGGGTGAGGGTGTATAGCTGTGTGTGTGCATAATGAATTTGGGGCTGCATGAAAAGGAACCGAAAGGGGGAATTCTTGCAGAGCCGGGAATCACCCTGACCAGTCTCTGAATCAATAGCTGCAACTCTCTGTCTCTTTATGGGTCGGCGCTGTTGAGCCCGGTTCTCTCGACTGTCCCCTCCCCTCCCCATTTTCTCTGTCTTAAAGGGTGTCCAGATAAGACGTAATGGGCCATCTCTCAGCGAGATTAATAGAGACGATGCGATATAGGTTAAAATTGCATGGATGTTCCTGGGCGGTAAAGAGAAGGAAAAATTTGTGTTCCTCTGATAAACTTCCCTGCTCGCTCCGATCCGGGAGCCGGAGGACCGCGACCCTGGCAGATTCCGGTCGGCCTAGGGTGCAGTAGCTGTCCACGGAAGGCAGGTGCTGAAAATTCCGTGGTCCTCGGCAAGTTCAGCTCCGAGCGCCAGGGGGCGGGGTTGGCGCCAGTTGCAGATAGCCCCGCCCTGAATGCATCGGAAGGATACGGAGAGGAGAGGGTTAAGGATGTTCAAAGAGGATAGTCGTGACTTCGGTGAGAGCTTTGGGGAAAAGGAGGGGTGAGTGGGAAGGAAAGGGAAAAAAAATTCAAGGAGGGGGTGCGAAGTGTTAGATTCGAGGACGAGCCAAGGCCCAGCGCTCCAGGAACCGCAAGCCGCTGGTTCACCGGCTTTCTCCGCAGAGGCCAGGCACTATCTGGGTCTCCATTCCCTGGCGTCCGCACCTTCCCGCCAGTGGGTTTGAAAGATTTCTCTCCAGTGAAGGTCCCTTTCAAAATAAGAGGCTATAGGGTTGTTTTACTCGGACTCTCCTCGCTCCCACTTCACGCCCCCCATGTCCCCCCCATTCTTCAGTTCCCTGGAGGGGTGTTAGGATGTGTCTGTGCGTTGTGACATTTTTTTTTTACGACTCCCTTTCCTTCGTGTCCTAGTCATGGGCGCCCCAAATGAGTTGGTGGGATGAATGAATTAGAAACCAAAGCACAGGAGTGGCTGGTGTCATGTGCAGAAAATCCAGGCTCGCGAACATCGCGTAGCGCCTCCAAGCCAAAAAAGCCAAAGGGCTTCTGAAAACCGGCTGTGAAAGAAACTGCGGTGGGGAGGGGTGCTGGTTCTTCTCCAAGATCCCAAATGTACTGGGGAGACCATCAACTCCCTGGGGTTATGGGCTTGACCCAACATGATCTGCACTGCAATCAGTTCCAGACACTTAAGCCAAACCTGTAGCCAGACAGGTGAGGAGGGAGGAAGGTTATGGGGGTGGGGGGGGGCGGTGATAAACATCACGCGCGCATACAAAGACATCCATATTAACTCTCGGGGGGTGAAATAATACAAATGCATCCCCAAATTGGCCTACAAGGGTGGGCCGTAGACAGTGGCGGGGAGTGGGGGAAGCTATCTTGTAGATCTGCAGCTAAGTTATGTGCATTCAGGGATATTTTCCATATACCTGTAATGGTAATTAAGAAGAAGAAGGGAAAAAAAATAAAAAGGACGGTGAGGTAAGTATCTGTGGGGCCTGGCTTTCAACTGAAAGAGGAGAGCCCAGGTACCCCATCCTAATCCACTAAGAACCTATGCCTTCAGTGACCTGATCCCCTACTCAGGGCACCTGAGGAGCAGCCCTGGGGTGCGGGGTGGGGGTCGAGTTATTTTTACTTTAGAAGCAGTCAGTCCCTCTCTGGAAAGATTTCCTGGCTAAGACTGAGTATTCGTCAACTCATAATAGTAGCAAGGGCTGTTACTGATGTTGTGGAGAATAACACAAATAACTGCAACCCACACTTCGGCTTGGCAATTCAGCTCAAACCAAAGCTGCTCGCAGCCTCTCGGCCCACCCCTCGGCCTCCTCGTCATTCACGCGGACCCACTCATTCCCTTTCCCAAGCCTCGCCCCTCTCAGCCCCACAAGTTTCGTGGTAATGTTTACAAATTCTGCCACATTTGCAAAGGCAAGAGCTTGGGGTGGGGGGTGCTAGGAGGAATGGCAGTGCAATAGAACATATGCAACACGTGGAGCGGTGGGAAGAGGGGGTCCAAGGGTCATTAAGGGGAAAGAGAGGACGCCCCATGGCTTCATTCCAGACCCCGACCCCGTCCCCATCGCTTGGCACAATGCACAAGTTTACCCCCGAACTAGATCCTATTAAATAATTCAATGGGTAGCGGTGTAATTTTGGTTGGAACCAGCACGGATTCCCAAGTCGTGACTGCAAAAAGTGAGTAATGCGCGCTGGCTGCGTCATGGCTCTAGTCACAGTTCATTCCGAACTGAGAAGGAATCGTGACTTCGCCTGGAGACGTCCCCTACAAGGGAGACGGGGCGGAGGGGCGGGGGACAAGCCGGGGGGTGGGGGACGGAGGTGGGGGGAAGACCTATCCAATGAAAACCGCTGCCAGGGGGACTTTTGAACTCCGCCGCTCGCTGTCTGCCTCTCCCCTCTCGGCCCGGCGCACCTCTCTCCCCCCTCCCGGCCGGCGCGCTAGCTCGCTCGCTCTCCCGCTACCCGACGAGTCCTCAACAAGTTGGAGGAAGGCAGGAACGCAGGGGTTAAGCTCGGAAAGCCGCAATTACCAAGATCGTGACCCTCCCACACAGTACAGTAACTTATATACTTACCTGGAACAGCCTGCTCGGCGGCCCGGCCAACACCCGTGGGGGGCGGGGAAGGGCGGAGGGGAGCGGGCCGGTTGGAGAGGGGCTCCTTCTAGCTGGCTGCAGTGCGGACCGGACCGGCGCGCTCCCGGGACCTCAGGACCCAGGTAAGGAGCAGGGGTTACGGTGCACGGGTCAGCCGGCGGTCGGTCGGCTCAATGGTCGGCCGAGTAGAACTTTTTTTTTCCCCAGTGGGCCGCGCCGCGGCTGCGGCGGCCGCGGACTATGGAGCCCCCTCTGGAGCGGCGGACGCGCCGACGCTCGGAGGGTGTGTGCGTGCGTCTGTCGGTCGCCGAGCCGAGGGGACGCCGTGGGAGGGTGGGAGGGTCGCGGAGCTGCCGGAGGGTGATGGATGGGCGGAGGGGGTGGGCCGACCGAGACTTGGAGACAGTCTAGAGAGGTTTTCCTCTGGGCACGCTGAGCCAGAGTGTGCGTGTGCGCCCGCGCCCGCCCGCCCGTCGGTGGCAAAGAACAAATATGGCAACTTTGCCCCCAAGTTCTTTCAATGTTTGCAGCATCATTCGGACTGATTTACAAATTTTAAACCCCGACCCGTCCCCACGGAATGCACAAGTTTACCCCGAACTAGATCCTATTAAATAATTCAATGGGTAGCTGTGTAATTTTGGTTGGAACCAGCACGGATTCCCAAGTCGTGACTGCAAAAAGTGAGTAATGCGCGCTGGCTGCGTCATGGCTCTAGTCACAGTTCATTCCGAACTGAGAAGGAATCGTGACTTCGCCTGGAGACGTCCCCTACAAGGGAGACGGGGCGGAGGGGCGGGGGACAAGCCGGGGGGTGGGGGACGGAGGTGGGGGGAAGACCTATCCAATGAAAACCGCTGCCAGGGGGACTTTTGAACTCCGCCGCTCGCTGTCTGCCTCTCCCCTCTCGGCCCGGCGCACCTCTCTCCCCCCTCCCGGCCGGCGCGCTAGCTCGCTCGCTCTCCCGCTACCCGACGAGTCCTCAACAAGTTGGAGGAAGGCAGGAACGCAGGGGTTAAGCTCGGAAAGCCGCAATTACCAAGATCGTGACCCTCCCACACAGTACAGTAACTTATATACTTACCTGGAACAGCCTGCTCGGCGGCCCGGCCAACACCCGTGGGGGGCGGGGAAGGGCGGAGGGGAGCGGGCCGGTTGGAGAGGGGCTCCTTCTAGCTGGCTGCAGTGCGGACCGGACCGGCGCGCTCCCGGGACCTCAGGACCCAGGTAAGGAGCAGGGGTTACGGTGCACGGGTCAGCCGGCGGTCGGTCGGCTCAATGGTCGGCCGAGTAGAACTTTTTTTTTCCCCAGTGGGCCGCGCCGCGGCTGCGGCGGCCGCGGACTATGGAGCCCCCTCTGGAGCGGCGGACGCGCCGACGCTCGGAGGGTGTGTGCGTGCGTCTGTCGGTCGCCGAGCCGAGGGGACGCCGTGGGAGGGTGGGAGGGTCGCGGAGCTGCCGGAGGGTGATGGATGGGCGGAGGGGGTGGGCCGACCGAGACTTGGAGACAGTCTAGAGAGGTTTTCCTCTGGGCACGCTGAGCCAGAGTGTGCGTGTGCGCCCGCGCCCGCCCGCCCGTCGGTGGCAAAGAACAAATATGGCAACTTTGCCCCCAAGTTCTTTCAATGTTTGCAGCATCCCATTCGGACTGAATTTTTCCCCACCGATGGGGAGGGAGGTGGCCCGATCGTTCCTTTGCCCAAACCTTTCTCGGACAATGATGGGGAAGGGGGAGGGGAGGAAGACGGACTGGGGAAGGGTGGCGCTGCACTGGGAAGAAGGAGAGCAACCCCTCGAAGTTTGAATACTTTGGATGGTGGAGGGGGTCCTAAAGGGAGAGAGGGAAGAGGGAAGGAGGGATAGCGTAGGAAACAGATCTCCCTCCTCCTTCCACCCTGGTCTCCCTTCCCCTCCCCTCTCCTTCCTCCTGCAGAGGGTGGAATCTCCCGACGTTGTGGGAGCCGGCGGTCGTTGAGGGGCTCGCCTCTTGTTGTTCCCCTCAACATTCTGCAGAATGGGTAGGGAGTGCGGGGTGGCGGGCAGCTGCGGCAATGAAAGGGCACCTGAGGCAAGTGGGCCATTAGACACACAACATCTAGACGGGTTTAGGGGAGGGTCCGGAGGGAGGAGATTCACCCTGCCTACTGAGCATCCAGAACTTCGGTGGGGGGGGGGGGGGGGGGCGTTGAGACATCCTCATTTTTCTAGAAATAGGCTGACTATCGTGCAGCTTGGGAATGTTTTCTGTTTATCTTGGCCTGTCATTTTACGTCTGAATCTTCTGGCTTAGGTCCTGTTGGGAGAGGTCGCTCTTGAACCCTCCTCCCATTGCCCAATCTCTCACGCGCTTCCCCTCGCCTGGGCTGGAATGGGGCAGGGGGCTTGGCCAGATTTTTTTGCAACAACAATATCTTAACGTGTTCCAGTCTGGGTTTTGTTAAATAATTAGAAATGGAAATATTTTTTTTCCTCCCTCCCTCTTCTGGAAAAAAAAAAAAAAGAAAAATGTGAACTCTCTCCTGATTGGTGGGTGACGATTTTAGTCCGCACCAATGAGCTGGCGGCCTCGTCTGTATTTATTTAGTGCTCTGGGGGAGTTTTTCTCTTTACGCAGCGCCTGTAGTCACGGCTGGAACCTCTGCTGGGGGACTAGGAGGGACAAGAGGGGATTTAGGGGGAATCCGAGCTGTACCTGTTCAGAGATCCGTGACCTTGCAGCCGGGGCTGGAGGAACCCTGATAGAGGAAAGAGGGTGATAGGAGAGACAGGCGGGGAGGCTCGAGGTGCTGGGGTACCGGAGAGGGGTGGAGGCTGGGCTCCGGGATCCCTAGTCCCCCTCCGCGCTCCTCCTCTAACCCTCTACACACCTCGCTCGAGGCTGTGCGGGCTGAGTTGGGGGATCGCGGACGGTGTGGAGAAATGGAAAGATGGGTCGGGGGATTCGAGGAGGGGCGAGAGTCGGGCGGGCGGCGCGCGGGGTGGGAAGGCTGAGCCGCGTTGGAGCGCGCTGGGGAGACCCAGCCTGATCGGCTCCGGGGTTCGGAGACATCCTGGGTTAAAGGCGGCGGCGGCGGCGGCGGACGGAAGAAAGCCGGCAGACTCTGCCCTTCGCGAATCTTTTTGCGGTCTGGGCTTGCTGTACATAACTCAATAGCCGGAAGCCCTTACCCCAAAAAGCATTCGCGGAGAGCGCACTCGTCGAGAAGACGGCAGCCACCAGCGATCGCCGAAGTCCGCACCTTCCCGAGGCGGCTCAGTCCGAGCCTTTCCCAGCCCTCTCCCCGTTTTCCACGGAAGAATCAGTCCTTCCCCTGCCGTCCTTCCCGCGCTCCCCCGAGGCTTTGGTCACCCGCCTGTCCTCCGCGCAGGTCCCCCACCCCCAACTTTTTAATCGACTTTGTATCACAAGGGGAATCGGAGCAGGCGGTGTGCGTATGTTTTTGGAGAAGTGGGAAGAAGCTGAAATACAATAAAAGTTTACACAAGTTGTGTCTCCCCCACCAACCCCCGCCCACACCCTGAATAAGCCCATTCACCCCCTGCAAAAAATAATAATAATAATAATAATCCGATTTTAGGGCCAGATCGGTACCTGGAAGATGAGTCAGTTTAGGACATTTTCTGGTCATTTTTGACCCTAATGATCCAACTCTGCAATATAGGGGTGGGAAGCCCTCAGCATCCCCTGTGCTAGGGGACCCCACACCCGGTGTAATGAGCTCGGGAAAAGAGGAAAACACCCAGGCACCGCCGCTCCCGAGCCCCCTGCAAAAGTTAAACTATGACTGGGGAGGGACAAGAGGGATTTAGGGGAATCCGAGCTGTACCTGTTCAGAGATCGGGACCTTGCAGCCGGGGCTGGAGGAACCCTGATAGAGGAAAGAGGGTGATAGGAGAGACAGGCGGGGAGGCTCGAGGTGCTGGGGTACCGGAGAGGGGTGGAGGCTGGGCTCCGGGATCCCTAGTCCCCCTCCGCGCTCCTCCTCTAACCCTCTACACACCTCGCTCGAGGCTGTGCGGGCTGAGTTGGGGGATCGCGGACGGTGTGGAGAAATGGAAAGATGGGTCGGGGGATTCGAGGAGGGGCGAGAGTCGGGCGGGCGGCGCGCGGGGTGGGAAGGCTGAGCCGCGTTGGAGCGCGCTGGGGAGACCCAGCCTGATCGGCTCCGGGGTTCGGAGACATCCTGGGTTAAAGGCGGCGGCGGCGGCGGCGGACGGAAGAAAGCCGGCAGACTCTGCCCTTCGCGAATCTTTTTGCGGTCTGGGCTTGCTGTACATAACTCAATAGCCGGAAGCCCTTACCCCAAAAAGCATTCGCGGAGAGCGCACTCGTCGAGAAGACGGCAGCCACCAGCGATCGCCGAAGTCCGCACCTTCCCGAGGCGGCTCAGTCCGAGCCTTTCCCAGCCCTCTCCCCGTTTTCCACGGAAGAATCAGTCCTTCCCCTGCCGTCCTTCCCGCGCTCCCCCGAGGCTTTGGTCACCCGCCTGTCCTCCGCGCAGGTCCCCCACCCCCAACTTTTTAATCGACTTTGTATCACAAGGGGAATCGGAGCAGGCGGTGTGCGTATGTTTTTGGAGAAGTGGGAAGAAGCTGAAATACAATAAAAGTTTACACAAGTTGTGTCCCCCCCCCCCCACCACCAACCCCCGCCCACACCCTGAATAAGCCCATTCACCCCCTGCAAAAAATAATAATAATAATAATAATCCGATTTTAGGGCCAGATCGGTACCTGGAAGATGAGTCAGTTTAGGACATTTTCTGGTCATTTTTGACCCTAATGATCCAACTCTGCAATATAGGGGTGGGGAAGCCCTCAGCATCCCCTGTGCTAGAGGGGGACCCCGAGGTGAGGCAAGCCGCGGTGTAATGAGCAGCTCGGGAAAAAGAGGGAAAACACCCAGGCACCGCCCGCTCCCCGGAGTCCCTTCTTCCCCCCACATCTGCTTCCAACCTAATTTGAAGCGTTTTGCAGCCTCGGGTCCCCTCTATCTTGTTTTTCTCAAAACTAAGTAACACAGGAAGGGGTAAAACAGGTGAAAACAGGGGAAAACCTCCGCAGAGAAGGAGCATTTGAGAGATGCGGTTGCAGAAGCTTAGCAGTGGCAGCAACAGCGTCGTCCTGGCCTCTTTAGGTGCCCGTCCTGGGGAGGCAAACAGAGCTGCAGGATTGGGGATCATCTGTGGGTTACCCTCCTCTCTTCCCCTTCCACTCCTTGCAGTCGGGACCACTTCGGTGACAAGTGGCGTAGATCAGGCCTTCACCATGTTCTGCGCCCCCAGTGCCCTTCGTCACCTAGAAACACTGCTAGACGCCCTTAGGGACTGGACCAGAAGGACACACAGACACACGGGGGCCCAGAGCTTCATCCACAGCTAGAGGATGAATCTAGGGATGGGAGGGTCCGAGACCCGAGGGCTGCGAGGCTTCGCATTTTCCGGGCGGGCCTGAACTTCGCCCCGCACCCCAGTCACCGTTCTTCCAGCAAACTAAGCGCCCACCGTCATTCCCCTCTCCCTTAGCCGAGCACCCAGATTCTCCCCCTCTCCCGCATAAGGGAAAGGGCTCCGAAGTCCTAGAATGCTGGCCAGAGTCAGTCTTTTCTAGCTCAGCCTGCGAGGAGGCACGGAAGGCGAGGACTCCAAACGCCAGGGATAAATCAGAGCCCCTCTCTCCAGATAAAGGAGATTTTCTCTCTCCAGTTGCGTTTTCTGAAAGAGTAAAAGGATCCTTAAGATCTGCAAAGGAGATAGAGCCAAAAGCAAAACCTCTGGGGGATTTCCTCCCTGCCTCTCACCTGGGGCCGTCTGTGGAGCGACAGCTTCGCGCCCGGAGAGGCGTAAGAACCAGGCTGAATTAAAAATAGCCTCAACCCTGTGACCCTTCCGCATCTCTTTTGTTTTTTGCTTCTTACCTCTCCCTTCTCTCCCCAGCCAGAAAGCCCTCCTCTCCCCCAAAGTCCGAACCTCCACCAGATTTTGGAGAGAATTGACCTAAGCGAAGTGAACTTGCACGGTAGAACATCCTGAGTGCGGGCCGCTGGAGGTGACCGCACCCCCGGCACCCCCACTCCTCCCGCGAGGCTAGGTGTGGGGCTGGGGCTCCGGAGCCCACGAGCACCCGGCCGAAGCCGGCGTCGTGCGCGCCCGAGCGAGTGCTCTCCTCGCCTCGCCTCAGCCAGACAACTGTTGCTGCTTTGAAAAAGCTACTGCGGCTGCAGCACCGCTTCTGGGGCAAACGCGCTCAGGGGCTCACGCCTGATCGGGGCGGGGGTCTGGCGGAGAGGGGTGTCTCATTTCGGGGGGGATCAGAGCAAAGCCCCCCCTGCTCCACCTCCCTTCCCCATGAGTGAAAATTGGTGGCTTTTTGTGCATCTTTCTTTCCCTCCTAACGGCGGCTGCGTCCACCTGAGGCCAGTGGAAGCTGGCTCCCCGCTTTCTCCCCACTTGGCCTTTGCTGGGGAAGGAGGGCAAAGCGGGGGAGGGAGGGTGGACTCTTTGAACCCTCAAACTGCTAACGCACACACCTTTTGAAAAAAGCCACGTCACCCAGTAAGCCAGGGCCCTGATGGAAACTTCCAGGCACTTGCGTCTAATGCAAACTCTGGAGCGCCCACCTCAGGAATGGGCTAGCAGCCTGAGACCCTTCCTTACCCCACTGTGCTTCTGCTCGAGAGGTGGGATGTGTCCAGGGGCTTCCTGGGGACACTTAATCCCTTGTGCCCATCAACTAGCTTAGTTTTTGCCTGTGTCCGCAAATTCAGACCAGGCTGGTGTCTAGAGCTGAAGAAGGGGTGAAGGCACCTGGGAGCCCCCTCCCTGCCACCTGTCCCCTAGTGGCTGGGTCAGGCTGGAGGGTTCTGCGTGCTGGCAGTCCTCAGGCCCACTCTTGGCAGCTCTGTTCCTGCACCGCTTCCACTCTGCCCCTACTCTTCTACCCGTGGCTAGAGCCAGGTTTCCTCCCCTTGCCTGATCTTTTGCCCCTTCTGGCCTCTTTCCAAGATCTGCGGTTGCTTTAAATCCCTGCCTTACCTGCCTTAGGCTGGAGGCAAAGGAAATGACTCAAAGGCCCTGAGCACACTTGCTGCAGTTTCAGGCCAGGACCCCCTTCTCTGTCTCAAGACCTCTCAATCAGGGGGTGGGTGGTAGAGGGGGGCTATGCGGGCATCTCTCAAAAGCCCTCCTCTTGCTTCAGCTCCCCTGCCTTATGACTTGCCCCAGAGGCATCCCTCTGCCCTTTTCCTTCCCTGTGGCCTCCCTACCCTCTTGATTTCCATGGATTTCCTACAAAATGCCCCAGCCCCCAAACTTTCCCATTCTCCTCCAGAGCCAGCAAAGTAACCTTGCCCATCTTTGGCCCTTTCAGGTGGTCAGGCCTGTCCTGATATCTGGAGGTCTGTGTGAGGGGTTCTCACGCAGGACTGAAGACCGAAGAAGGGATCTCAGAGGCCATTGGAGCTGAAGGGTCTGCACAGAGGCGCTCTGGAGTCCCAGGTGAGTGCCAAGATACCCCAGCCCTGGCCCCTCGGCCCAGGCGGTGTGTGTGTGCGCTCTCCACTCGGTGATGAGACTGAGGGAAGCCAGAGATCCAGTGCTTTGGGATGGTCCTGGACAACGTAGCCTTTGGCAAAGAAAAGCACCCATCATACAGGTGATAAGGAGGGATACAGTATCCCACAAGGCAGGTCTCTTTCCTGTCTCATCTCCTAGCAGGACCTGCACCTGGGTATTTGGAAGCTTCCAAGCCCCCAGGACTCAAGGATGCAGGCCTTCTTCAGTAGGGCCCAGAGTTGTCCTGTCTGCCCCCATGTCCTGGGCTATATCAGGCCTTCTCAGGAGAGGTGCCGAGGTGAAGGGTCGTTTGCTGTTGAGCTTGGTTTTTCTGATTAAGCCAGAACATCGAGTCATGTCTACTTGACTGGTCTTCGGTCATTTTGGAAAGATGGGACCCCTTGCCACCTGCCCCTACTCGGGGGTCTGTGCTGGCAGTCCTCAGTTTGGCTGTTCCTGCACCGCTTCCACTCTCCCCAGGTTTCCTCCCTTGCCTGATCTTTTGCCCCTTCTGGCCTCTTTCCAAGATCTGCGGTTGCTTTAAATCCCTGCCTTACCTGCCTTAGGCTGGAGGCAAAGGAAATGACTCAAAGGCCCTGAGCACACTTGCTGCAGTTTCAGGCCAGGACCCCCTTCTCTGTCTCAAGACCTCTCAATCAGGGGGTGGGTGGTAGAGGGGGCTATGCGGGCATCTCTCAAAAGCCCTCCTCTTGCTTCAGCTCCCCTGCCTTATGACTTGCCCCAGAGGCATCCCTCTGCCCTTTTCCTTCCCTGTGGCCTCCCTACCCTCTTGATTTCCATGGATTTCCTACAAAATGCCCCAGCCCCCAAACTTTCCCATTCTCCTCCAGAGCCAGCAAAGTAACCTTGCCCATCTTTGGCCCTTTCAGGTGGTCAGGCCTGTCCTGATATCTGGAGGTCTGTGTGAGGGGTTCTCACGCAGGACTGAAGACCGAAGAAGGGATCTCAGAGGCCATTGGAGCTGAAGGGTCTGCACAGAGGCGCTCTGGAGTCCCAGGTGAGTGCCAAGATACCCCAGCCCTGGCCCCTCGGCCCAGGCGGTGTGTGTGCGCTCTCCACTCGGTGATGAGGCTGAGGGAAGCCAGAGATCCAGTGCTTTGGGATGGTCCTGGACAACGTAGCCTTTGGCAAAGAAAAGCACCCATCATACAGGTGATAAGGAGGGATACAGTATCCCACAAGGCAGGTCTCTTTCCTGTCTCATCTCCTAGCAGGACCTGCACCTGGGTATTTGGAAGCTTCCAAGCCCCCAGGACTCAAGGATGCAGGCCTTCTTCAGTAGGGCCCAGAGTTGTCCTGTCTGCCCCCATGTCCTGGGCTATATCAGGCCTTCTCAGGAGAGGTGCCGAGGTGAAGGGTCGTTTGCTGTTGAGCTTGGTTTTTCTGATTAAGCCAGAACATCGAGTCATGTCTACTTGACTGGTCTTCGTCATAGGAAAGATAGGAACATTTTTAGGCAACTGATTTTTTTTTGAGGGGTAAGGCATTAAACACTAAACACATTTACTTTGCCTATCAACCAGCAAACTCCTTTGCTACACAGGTTTTGTATCATTGCCTTTCCAAGCTTCAGAGTTATACGGTGGTTCTTATTGGGGAATTCAGCTCAAAGCTAGGTAGAGAATTCTGAAACCCCAGGGCTGTTATCTTTGCAAGGCAGGAGAAACCGAGTTCCCTAACTTATCCTTGGCTATGATGTGAGCAAAATGTAGGAAGCTGCCAGAAATCCTAGAGGAAACTTGAGGCTTATGGTAGAACAGAAGCACCGTCCATGGGAGACCTTCAGATCATTATACAACAGACCTATTTACTGAATTAATTAAAGGACTGCTACACAGATTTTGTGAAATGTTTACTTTTGAGAATGGAATTCTCAAAATTAAGAATAAGTTGATTGACGAGAATCCCCTATAATCCCACCACGTAAAGTGAGGGCGAGATCTTCAAATCATTGGCTGAACCTAACTTATTTTAAATTCCCCTTTCGAATATAAGTTTGCAGCATCTGTCTTAGAGTAATAGGGCTATGGTTCATTCCAAGAGGTTAACATCTCCCGCCTTCTCCCCCTTTTAACTGATATTTCAATCACCTTGTAGAAACATCTAAGAAAATAATATAGGGGGTGAGATTTTCTTGAATGAAGGGTAACCTCTTCTAAAGATATCTGTTGACGGGTTAAATCTCAAACTTAGATATAATGCATAGCATGTGAAAGCTAGAAACAGCTATAAAGTTACAGACCAATACCTTGATTTTATAAATCAAGAAACAGGGTCGGGGCTCTCCTGGTGGTCCAGTGGGTAAGGACACTGCCGTGCAGTGCAAGGGGTGCCAGTTCGATCCGCAGCCCAGGAAGATCCCACGTGCCGCGGAGCGGCTGGACCGATGTGTCCAGCTACCAAGCCGGAGCTCTGGAGCACATGCACCCAGAGCTGGTGCTCTGCAGCGACAGAGATCACTGCAATGGGAGGCCCACACAGGCCTAAGAACAAAGATGGATGAAAATAGATGAATGAAAGGCCAATAGAAGTGGCCAAAAAAAAAAAGAAAGTTTTTTTGAGGGTAAGGCATTAACATAACACATTTACTTTGCCTATCAACCAGCAAACTCCTTTGCTACACAGGTTTTGTATCATTGCCTTTCCAAGCTTCAGAGTTATACGGTGGTTCTTATTGGGGAATTCAGCTCAAAGCTAGGTAGAGAATTCTGAAACCCCAGGGCTGTTATCTTTGCAAGGCAGGAGAAACCGAGTTCCCTAACTTATCCTTGGCTATGATGTGAGCAAAATGTAGGAAGCTGCCAGAAATCCTAGAGGAAACTTGAGGCTTATGGTAGAACAGAAGCACCGTCCATGGGAGACCTTCAGATCATTATACAACAGACCTATTTACTGAATTAATTAAAGGACTGCTACACAGATTTTGTGAAATGTTTACTTTTGAGAATGGAATTCTCAAAATTAAGAATAAGTTGATTGACGAGAATCCCCTATAATCCCACCACGTAAAGTGAGGGCGAGATCTTCAAATCATTGGCTGAACCTAACTTATTTTAAATTCCCTTTCGAATATAAGTTTGCAGCATCTGTCTTAGAGTAATAGGGCTATGGTTCATTCCAAGAGGTTAACATCTCCCGCCTTCTCCCCCTTTTAACTGATATTTCAATCACCTTGTAGAAACATCTAAGAAAATAATATAGGGGGTGAGATTTTCTTGAATGAAGGGTAACCTCTTCTAAAGATATCTGTTGACGGGTTAAATCTCAAACTTAGATATAATGCATAGCATGTGAAAGCTAGAAACAGCTATAAAGTTACAGACCAATACCTTGATTTTATAAATCAAGAAACAGGGTCGGGGCTCTCCTGGTGGTCCAGTGGGTAAGGACACTGCCGTGCAGTGCAAGGGGTGCCAGTTCGATCCGCAGCCCAGGAAGATCCCACGTGCCGCGGAGCGGCTGGACCGATGTGTCCAGCTACCAAGCCGGAGCTCTGGAGCACATGCACCCAGAGCTGGTGCTCTGCAGCGACAGAGATCACTGCAATGGGAGGCCCACACAGGCCTAAGAACAAAGATGGATGAAAATAGATGAATGAAAGGCCAATAGAAGTGGCCAAAAAAAAAAAGAAAGAAAGAAACAAGGTCGGAGAGGGTAAGTGATTTTACCAAGGTCACATAGCTGAGGCTCTAACCCAGATTGTTTATTGTCTACTCTGGCTTCTTCCTCCTTCACTCAGCAGTTCTTAGCACTGCCAAACCATACCAATAATCCATAAACACAAACTGTAACAAAGTCCCTTCCAAAATGACTTGCATTTAGGATGCCAGGGTTCAGAGAAGAGTGTGCTTAAAGTTTCTTCTGCTAGCAGTTAGCATTCTGGGGGCATCACTACGTTAGGCAAGGCTTTCCTCTTTTGCCTCTGACATGGCCTCGACCTCAGTACCTCCCTGAGGGCCTTGATCGGCTAAGGGAATCATCAGCACAAGAAATCTGCTGTGTCACAGAATCCCAAGTACTGGCCTCATCCAGGGTCTCTCCTCGTGTAAAGCTGTTCCACGAGGCCTAGACCTCTCTCCCTTCTTTCTTTCCTCTGCCTGGCAGTTTGAATCTTATCCTTCTTGTGTACTCGTCTGGACTGTGTGCTGTTAGGAGGGTAGCAAGGCCTGATTGAATTCTCCCAGGATTTCTTAACTACTCTACAAGCGAGGAAGGTCCACAAAGTGAACTTTCAGACCAAGCGGGGATTCATTTGATCTTTGTCCCTCAGATAGTTTTTAGAGTGCTACAGGTCACCTGCTCCTAAGACAGTGGCTTGGCCTGGTCAGTTTTAAGATTTACTGCCAACCCCTGGAACTCACGGCACTATTTCAGCTTTGCATATTTCCATCAGTGACAGCTATTTTGATGCCATTATTAATCATGTCTTCAGCACACAGGAAGAGTAGCCATGCTGCATGTGCTACCACCAATAAATTATTCGGAGGGCCTTTTTTTCATAGACTTTCCCTGCTGTTTGCTCCCTCACATCTCTTTCCAGATGTGCTCTTACTGGCACTTTTCTAACTAAGAAATAAGATGCATTTCTCAGCTTAAAAAGAACCAGGTTGGAAGGAAGAACAATGAAACGGCGTGAATGAGACAATTAGGTTAAAAGGCAAAACAAGGAGATTGACAAATGGCGGAAAACATTAAAAGAGCTAGTTCTATCTGGTCCTGACCACTTAGGCTCTTGACCCTGAAAAAGCAGTTATATCCTTTCTGGGTTTCTATTCCTCCATCTTTAAAATTAGGTGCTTTAGAACTCAGACCCCTCTTGTTCATTCATTTATTCAACAAATGTTGAATGTTTATTGAGTCCTTACTATGTATCAGGCCTTATTCTAGGCATTGGAGATATAAATAAATTATTCTCCCTTTGATAACATTAATGAAGTTATGGACCTTCTTCCCAGAAAAGCAAAACAAACAAAAAAAAAAACAGGGAAGAGAAAAAAGAAAAGCACAGATATTTTACAAACGATTTCAAGGTGCTCATGACCTTTGTAGGCTCCACTGGGCTCTGATCAAATATTTTTCATTTAGCTAGTCTCTAAGTCCTATATTTTACAAAATTAAGGTTTGTGGCTTAGGTTGCATCATCAAATCTTGATTCGTAGCTGACCTTTGTTTGTTTGTTTGTTTTTACCTAGCAGCACTGTGCTGTATTTTTTTTTTCTTTTCTTTTCTTTTTTTTGGTCACTTCTGTTGATCTTTCATTTATTTATCTTTGTCCTTTGGCCTGTGTGGGCCTCCCATCATGGTGGCCTCTCTTGCTCCAGAGCACCAATCTGGGCACATGTGCTCCAGAGCTCTGGCCCGGTAGTTGGACACATCGGTCCAGCCGCTCCGCGGCACTTGGGATCTTCCCAGGCCAGGGATTGAACCAGCACCCCTTGTGCTGCAAGGTGGTGTCCTTACCCAGTGGACCACCAGGGAGGGAAGCCCTGTATTGTATTTTTAATCACGACTTTTGGTCTCACTTTTTTGGTAAAATAAATATTTGGAATTTAGTTAATACTGAAAAAGGTTAAAGTAAATGCTGAACTGAAAATCAGTAACTGAAAGGCAAAGCAAGCAGATGAGAAGTTTGAATGACCAAATCTAGCCCAGGCCTGGAGAACTGAAGTGACAATCCATCTTTTAGGCTAAATGTTCTTAGCAAAGTCTGATAATTTGGTGGAGGGAACAGCGGTTGGTATTGGAACAGGACAGTGTAGTGTCTCAACATTAAGGCTCACAGCAAAGATGGATTTTCATTGATGCTTTTGACCATGGGGGAAAATCAGAGCTAGACAGGACAGGGATTCCTTGAGAAGGAAAGGAACAGTCCATGGCTGGATTATTAGGTTGGAAGACTGGCCTTGTTCGGATGACGCTGTTGGTTTGGTGAATTGCTTCTGTGTAGCATAGCCGGGGTTTTGTGGCAGAAAATGCTGCTGAGGTCCTCATAAAGGAGAAATTGGAAGTCGTTAAGACTCAAAGCAGACTTGGAGAGATCAGTGTGCAAAGGTTTTGCCCTCGATCCAAGTCCTCCAAAGCCTCTTTCTCCCTTGCCCTTAGCTCCTTAATGCCTCCTTGCAATGAGGAAGGCCTGGCTTTTTTTTCATTTAGGGTAAAGGATGTTTATGGACTTTGGTGCTCATTAGCTCTTGGTGCAAGCTTTACGTTCAGGGAGAGCTGGATGCTCTTACTCAGCGCTACCAGGGTGAACAACCCAGTGGAAGGCACTGCTGGGAGATGACTTTGGAAGTGGAAGGATTTGAATTTGCAAAGACTTTGGTACATTGGGGTAGGATCTGGAGAAGTGTGTGAGTTTCTACCTAAGCAAAAAAAGCAACAGATTGCTGCTGCTGAAGCTAAAGAATAGAAAGGTCCACCTAAATGCAAGCCAGTCCCTCTCATTCTCTCAACTTCCTTATCTGTAAACTGGGAATAACAATAGCAACCCTGAAGGTTCTGGTGAGGATTAAATCAGATTATGCATATAAAGAGCTTCCTACCTACCCAGTGCTCAGTCAACGTTAGTCGTTATCATTATGCTGTGTTTTTTTTTCTGCCTGACACATATAGCAATGCCATACAAGGCTTAGATCATGGAATCTCCTGTCATAGGACCAGAGCTATTCCCTGAGCAACAGATAAAAGATAATCTTTTCTGAAAGCATCTGTCCATTTGCTCCATAGCCTGCCAGTGCCCAGGATTACCCGGTTGGGAGCAAATCAGAAGGGCTGATAGGAAAATCTTTTTCTCTACTTGATGCATCCCTACACAAAGATTATCTCTTTGTAGTTTCATTCCCCTTTAATTCCTTGCTTTCAAATTCTTTTTAAAATCTATTGAATTTAATCACAATTGTTTTCGCAAATCATTCCCCCTTTTTTACATTTTTTTAACTTTTTTTTTGGATCAGATAGAAAAAACAGTTCGTTTGGAATACTTACCATTCAGCTTTTATGTCCAGAAAATTTATTTATTCCCGGTGAATTGCTTCTGTGTAGCATAGCCGGGTTTTGTGCGAAAGCTGTTGGCTTCTGTGTAGCATAGCCGGTTTTGTGGCAGAAAATGCTGCTGAGGTCCTCATAAAGGAGAAATTGGAAGTCGTTAAGACTCAAAGCAGACTTGGAGAGATCAGTGTGCAAAGGTTTTGCCCTCGATCCAAGTCCTCCAAAGCCTCTTTCTCCCTTGCCCTTAGCTCCTTAATGCCTCCTTGCAATGAGGAAGGCCTGGCTTTTTTTTCATTTAGGGTAAAGGATGTTTATGGACTTTGGTGCTCATTAGCTCTTGGTGCAAGCTTTACGTTCAGGGAGAGCTGGATGCTCTTACTCAGCGCTACCAGGGTGAACAACCCAGTGGAAGGCACTGCTGGGAGATGACTTTGGAAGTGGAAGGATTTGAATTTGCAAAGACTTTGGTACATTGGGGTAGGATCTGGAGAAGTGTGTGAGTTTCTACCTAAGCAAAAAAAGCAACAGATTGCTGCTGCTGAAGCTAAAGAATAGAAAGGTCCACCTAAATGCAAGCCAGTCCCTCTCATTCTCTCAACTTCCTTATCTGTAAACTGGGAATAACAATAGCAACCCTGAAGGTTCTGGTGAGGATTAAATCAGATTATGCATATAAAGAGCTTCCTACCTACCCAGTGCTCAGTCAACGTTAGTCGTTATCATTATGCTGTGTTTTTTTTTCTGCCTGACACATATAGCAATGCCATACAAGGCTTAGATCATGGAATCTCCTGTCATAGGACCAGAGCTATTCCCTGAGCAACAGATAAAAGATAATCTTTTCTGAAAGCATCTGTCCATTTGCTCCATAGCCTGCCAGTGCCCAGGATTACCCGGTTGGGAGCAAATCAGAAGGGCTGATAGGAAAATCTTTTTCTCTACTTGATGCATCCCTACACAAAGATTATCTCTTTGTAGTTTCATTCCCCTTTAATTCCTTGCTTTCAAATTCTTTTTAAAATCTATTGAATTTAATCACAATTGTTTTCGCAAATCATTCCCCCTTTTTTACATTTTTTTAACTTTTTTTTTGGATCAGATAGAAAAAACAGTTCGTTTGGAATACTTACCATTCAGCTTTTATGTCCAGTCCTAAAATTTCAGTTTAGGTGATTCCCACTGAAGAAAGAGTAGAAGGAACAAGGACCAGAATAAGTAACACGATTTGCTATGATCAAGGATGTTTTCTCTTTCCTTTAAACATATATTTTGTCTTCGTTCTTTCCTGTCTTCACTTTATGCTATCTTATAAATTTTTTGTCTTCTCTTACCACCCCATCTCCCCTGCAAAAATATCTGCTCTCTTCCCTTCAGTTCGCTTAATTTACTCTATTAGACATTTCTTTCACGTCTTGGCTGAAAGACGCAGGGTGAGTATGGGAAGCATCTGATAAGGTCTCTACATTTTCTGGGTAACACTAGAAAGAAAGGGCCAGGGCTACCATTTGTATCCCTGAACCTATAGAGTGCCTCTGAGGTCATTCCAAGAGAGGTTTTTGTTTGCTTTTGATGTATTTTATTTCATTTTCTTAGAAACAGGAGCCCTCTCCACAGGCCTTTCTGCATTTTCCCCAGTGCCTACCCATCGACTTTACTCAATGGCATTTCTTCTCTTTTTAAAAGATCATAGTAAAAAGCTCAAGGACATGTCCAAAATAATCTACACAGTGGTCCCTACCATCTCTTCTGTGCAGCCTTTCACGGGGAGGAAAGCATCATTTGAGGAAGCAGTACAACCTCTTAGTCCAGGGCCGTGGGCTTTGAGGGCAGTGAAATCTGGGTTTACTTGTCAGTCCTTCTCTTTTCAACTACATGCCCTGGAGCAAGTTATCTCTCTGAGTCAGTTTCTTCATCCGTAAAATGGGGATAGTCAAGTGCCCGTTTCATAAGGTTGTTGGGAGGATGAAATGAGATAGCAGTGAACATACAGTCGGTACTTCAGGTGTGTAGTATGTACCTAACCAATGTGAACTGCTAGTGTTAAGAAAGGTCCCTGCAGATGCAGGGTCTATATAGAGTCCTGGACTGGTTGGAAGAGTTGAAATAGGAATAAGGGAGCAGGTAATGTCTCCAGGAGTCATGAGGTGGGAGATGAATCTAAAGTCGAGGAATGCTGGGATCATCCTGAGATTTTCCAGATGTTGTGAATTGGGCTGGGAACTGGTCTGGAGCTGAACAAATAATGACAGCCTCTCAGGACAGCTGTCATTCAAACTGCAGTGTTTTATACCACACTACCCCTTTACTATCTCTACAGGCAAATTAGATTGACCTTAAAAAAAAATCATGAGCCCCAGGGTTTATCCCTCCTCGAAGCCCAGATCTTAGGTTAGTAGAAAAAAAATAAAATAAAACAACTAAATAAATTGTTTCACTATTTCGAAGTGGAATAAGTAAATTTTTTTTGAATTAAGGGATCTCATTTATGCTTTGAATTTGTGACAAACATACTTGATTAGAGATAAGAAAAAGCAGAACACCCTCTTGCCAGAGCTGGGGGTTCTACGAACCCAAATCAACTTGTCTGAGAAGTCCTATAATTCTCAGCTGATTAAGGGGCAACAAGTAAGTTGACAGGCTATAAGTTGATTTTGAAAAGGAAGGACGAAAAAAAAAAAAAGAAAAGGAAGGGTGATTTAGAGGTAGCCCTCCAAACTTTATCCTTTCGACTTCTACCACCTCTGAACCTCAACATCACATTGAAATGATACTTATGTAAAAGAGGAAAGTAGTTTCCCCTTTAGTGAATTTCCTTATGCTTTTCTTTTTAAATTTTCAGGTATATGTAAACCATGGAGCACAGAAGCACTCATTTACAGTTAGAAAAAATTTTAAAGAAATAAAAAAAACCCTACTGATAGCTTCCTGAATTAAAAATTTCCCATTAAAATCTTAAAGAATTGAAATAAAAATATTAAGGACATATTTTAGACTGTAACACTAATTTAGTATTTTCATACATTTACAGACTTATGAAGCCTTTCAGTTCAGAGATGTTTCCCCCTCAAACTTACCTTTCAAGGGAGCTTGTTCAGGAAAAAAACCTGTGTCAGGTAGTTTTATATAAGGATATTTCCATTTAAATATGAAACAGTCATGAAAACAGTTGCTATCTTTTCAAATAATAAACAAATGATATTTTAAAAATATAAGCTTATTACTTTTTGAGAATTAGCTATTAGCTTTTGAATTTAAAAAGAAATCATGCTTTAGAATTCTGAGAAAAAGGAAAACACATTTTTTCAAAGAAAGGAAATCTTTAAAAATAAACCATACAATTTTTTAAATCTTATGATGGAAAATCTTGCTTCTCAATGAGCTGCCTCTCAGCTACTCTGAGATTTTACTAGGAAATTTTGTTTCTTTTATTTGTATTACACAAAAGATAATTTATCCCAGTAAAAATCATCATTTAACCAAAGCTCAAATATCTAAAAACATATTTTATGTATGATTGCAAAATGTTAATTTTTCATGTGGCACAAAGGAAATATAATTTCCACAGAGAGATGTGTGATATTCATTAATGTGCTTATTTAGGGGAGGTGTGGCACTTTGTTCTATTCATAAATTCATTCCTTAATTTAAAAATAAGATCTCTTTTTTGTTAATCTCTTTTTTAGTTAGGAATAGAATTTCTAGTCAAATGTCTTTCCAGATATAATTTTAAACTGACCACAGTTTTTTTTTTCTTTTTTTTGCTAGCATATTTAAGAGTTTATGTGTTAGCAGTAGATTGATTTCATCATATATATATATATATATATATATATATATATACATATATATATGCTTGCAGATTATAAAAGGTATAGAATTTAATAGAACACATCAAAATAAGTTGTTTTATTTCTAATACTTATACTTCTAAAAGGATACTATATGGCATTAAATAAGGACTATATATTTATTGCTTTGTTTCTGTGACAAAAATATTTTTCCTTTTTTTTTTTAATGTAATAAAGCTTTATAATAAATTTAAGTAGTAGAGTCAAGAAGTTTCTTGAGAAGTCACAGTATAGAATTAAATAAAGTTTATGGAAATTTCCCAAAAGGATTACAGCTTAAAAAGTCATCCATCCTCCCCAAATGTATAAAAACCTAGAATTGTTTCAAATTAATTTTTTTTTCCCAGAAATTTCACAGATCTTTCATTGTCTCTCAGGCCTTTCACCATAATCACCAACCTGTTGAAAATGGACTAAGTCTGCCATAGAAAAGGGGAGACAGGAGGTGATTAAAATGATGAAATTCCTCAAGCAACTGCTGATCTCCTCTCACTGCCATTTTCCTGGGCAGACAGGCACAACCTCAGCGACAATTTTTCCATATACACAAGTCTTTTTTCCATTTTTCCTGATGGCTGTTAATGTGCATCCTTACAAGGGAAAATAGGGCTTATAGAGCTATATATATACATTATATATTTTTTTCTTAATGGAGGTTCTTCGATAGTCAGGAAGTTGAGGCCTGTTCATTCTTCATTCTTTTCAAGGGGGTAAAAATTATGCTTTTGTTGTCATACACTCTTGGAGGTAAATATATATTTGCTGAAAGTAGGGGAAAGAGGCAATAATCTTAAAAAGATCCTCAAAGGCTGAGGTGAAAATGTGTTACTAGTTTAGGAACTGATTTGGAGACGACAGGGTAAAGAGTGATTCAGGGACCTTATCCCAACATCTTGGCCCAGTGGCTCATCAAAACCCTGAAATCGTTATGCTCGACGTCAGTCCACATGTTAATTTCATTATGGCGTTTTTGTTTGCAGACATGCACTTATGTATGTTTTCACAAGCAGACCCAGTGGCTCTTCTTTCTTACCTAGAAGGTAGAACTTAATCATTTGTATCCGAAGGTACCCTAATTTAAAACATAGTCTCATGCTGGCTTAGACAGACTGAAAGACTAGAAGATATGAATTCCTCCAGATTTCCTTTATAATGAAAGTGGAGCCTGCCCATAAACAAGCTAAATATTGGCATTATTTTTGACACAGGATAGTCTTTTCATCAAAGTAAGTTGCCCTTAACTCTGAATTAAACCTTAGAAGTCTTTTGCCTCCGTAAAAAGACTGATGGAACTGCCTCTGATAATGCTAAATGAAAACATCTTTAAATAAATAAAATGTTAGTCTGCAACCTTGAATACAGGGAAATTCCAGCAATGATGCAAGAAAGCCATTATTTAGAATAGTTTAGCATCCGTATTATGCACCCCTAAAAATTGCAGTTGTTGTCATGATTTTAAATCCTGTGACAGGAGAAGGAATGCTGATTTTATTTTCTCTTTGTTAACTACCTTGAGATCCTTAGAAGGGAAGCAGTAGGTAATCTCATTATAACCTTCAGTGTTGCCGTAATCATCATTATTTACTGATAATTTTGTTATTAAAAGTATTGTTCAAAAATGAAAAAGGAAATAGTATAAATAGCAGAATAAAGAAAGAAAACCATGAAAAGAAAAAGGAGAGAGAAAACCTGAAGAAATTAAATGTAGAGGACTAGTTGAGGTAGGTTTAAACACATAGTATAAGTATCAAATGAAGTTCTTCATGGTCCCCTTTTCTTTCTGCAGGAGCACACGTACATAAACCCCAAATTTACACACAAGAAGTATTTTTTAAATTGATATGTCATGCTTATTTAAAAACTTCACTGCTGTTAAATTTGTCATCATATTTTGATCCATTTAGAAATCAGTATTTTCTGAAAGAGATTTATTTTTTTCCAAACTAGAAACAGGATTGAAAGGAGAAAAGGTCAATTCATCCTTCACCCTGATAATTGGATTAAGGCCTTTCTGAGTCATGAAGATTGTTAACTTTTAAAAATCTTAATTATTCAATAATGACACAATCCTTCAAAAAGTAACAATTACTTTTAAATATCCTAAATGAAAAAAAAATACAATTTTGGAGGAGGGTTTTCTTCCAGGAAAATATAATGCTAGCAAATTCTACAAAAACAAGCAAGGTTGAATCTCTTTTAAAAAATATATTGAAAATACAGGTTCAGGGGGAAACACTCTTTTGGGGAAATTTTCAGCAAAGAAAAAAAATACATATTTGATTTTAGAAAAGGCATTCCATGCAGTGAGAAAAATATTTTTTAAAGGCTGTATATTAAAATGCATGAGGAAATTGGGTCCTAAAAATAATCTCTTGGCGTTTTCACTCAAAAAGTTTTATTAACTGATTTAATTTTCTTTTCTTCCTTTTCAGTTTTTGAAAATTGTGTTGATTTAGCAGTACTGACCTTAAAACTGTCCCCTCCTTGTAGACTGGCTTAGTTTGGCCTCTAAAAGCTAATGTCTGTATTTAGCTGAAGGCACCTGTTTTAAAAGAGTCCTTCTGCCCTTCCTATGTTCATATTAAAAATATGTTTTACCCTGGTGAAGTACGTTAGTCATTTTTTCCCCCACCTTTTTTTGGGTATTTTCTTTTCTTCAGAATTTTACATCCTGTTGCTCCCTAGTCCCTCTAAAAAGTACCTCATCAAAATTTTCTTTTGTCTTCTTTTTTTTTTTCTTTTTTAAGTTTATTTTTCTCTGCAGAACAAACACCTTATACTCATAGGAAACTCATCATCCTGGCATACTTAGAACATTTTTACTGGGGTCACCGTAGCATTTCTATATTTGAGGCCAACTATCATGTGGCTTTGGGTAAAACAGTCTGGTGAAATATTGGAGCTATACAAAGTACACATTTGACAGAAACAAAGACGTGAGTCTGACCTTGACCCTAACTGCCCCCAAACCCCTGTTTATTCTTAGTTTCTCAGACAAGAGAGGGGATGAAGGACTCCTTATATCCCTGGGGACACAGAGAGTCATAGTGGCCTCCCCCCAAATCAAACTGAGGGATCTCAGGCTCATCTCTATATGCATATGCTTGGTATACAAGCTGTGGCTTTTCATCCAAACCTGTCTGAGGGGAAGTTTAGTGCAGTCTAACTGATGGTTTTGAAAATAGTTGATTCCACATCAACTGGTTATTAAGCAGTGAATGATATGCCTTCATTAGCTATCTGACTAAAATTGATTGTTATACGCTCCCTGATTTCCTGCAGAAGTTGATCCAACATTGATTTATTCATTTGTTTAATCAAAAATGATCCTTCTGGATGGCCAGTCAGATGCTAAATGTAAATGAAGAGAAACTACTTGTTAATGATGATCTTATTGTTAATAGGTCTGTGGATTTTTTTTTAAAAGCCCTTCTCAACTGTAAGAATAATGTATTCAAAATTAACCCTCGCTAGTTTCTTATTAACAATGATAGCCCCTAGGAGAGAGTAACCAAGCAGTGTTTTTATAGTTTAGGCATTCACTAGTATAAGTTGTAAATTTTTTGAAAATAGACTTCCATGAATTAACAACTTTCCACCTCCACCCTCAATGTGCAAACATGGAACATTCTAAGAACACACACACACACACACACACACACACACACACACAGAAACCTATTGCCCAGTTTCCACAATCTTCTCTATTTTGTTGTGTGCAGGTTGGCCTGAAGAATGAGCCAATTCCCAAATCATTTTATATATGCTCATTTAGTATAGAATCGTAGGAACTTATCAGTGCCTCTGAGGTCATCCAGCCCAAATGCCTCATTTTACACAAGAGATAACTGAAGCCCAGTGTAGATCTTAAGGCAGTGTCTTGCCTTAAGTTCACAGAAAATTAGTGACTAGTCCAGGATTAGAACCGTCTAGCCTGTTGAGGTCCATCTCTGTGTAGGATAAAGATACGACGCTGAGTTCCTGGGTTGGGCAAAGATGAACAAGCAGGGAGAAAAAAAGTGTTGTTTTCTTGCTAGGGCATTTTTCTAAGACAGGATTATTAAAGACTAAATATTTATCACCCTTTCTCTATGCCATCCCAGTGAGTTGTACAGTCTAATTTTTTCATTAAGTCTTCTAAAAGAGACATATTTAAGTGACCTCCCATCAAAGCTCAGAAATCAAACTCTTCCCCTTCTCTGAACAGAATAATACAACACACATTTATGAACATCTGAAATGTGTGAACCCTATACTACATGTAGGCAACAGAAGGGTCAATTAGATGAGGTTTGTGAAAGCACCTGGCATCCATAGTAGATGCTCAATAAATGCTCATTCACTTACGACTAGTAAGGACAGATGTACAGTAAAAGAGATTGAAGCAACAGCTAATAGAGGACAAAATGCATTAAGTCTAACTAGAGGTCAAAGCAAATTGTTGTGGCCCTGAATGGAAGAAAGCTTAATTCCGATGGGAGTTCGGCAGGTGTGGGCACCTTAAACGGTTTAGCCCTTCTCAACTGTAAGAATAATGTATTCAAAATTAACCCTCGCTAGTTTCTTATTAACAATGATAGCCCCTAGGAGAGAGTAACCAAGCAGTGTTTTTATAGTTTAGGCATTCACTAGTATAAGTTGTAAATTTTTTGAAAATAGACTTCCATGAATTAACAACTTTCCACCTCCACCCTCAATGTGCAAACATGGAACATTCTAAGAACACACACACACACACACACACACACACACACACAGAAACCTATTGCCCAGTTTCCACAATCTTCTCTATTTTGTTGTGTGCAGGTTGGCCTGAAGAATGAGCCAATTCCCAAATCATTTTATATATGCTCATTTAGTATAGAATCGTAGGAACTTATCAGTGCCTCTGAGGTCATCCAGCCCAAATGCCTCATTTTACACAAGAGATAACTGAAGCCCAGTGTAGATCTTAAGGCAGTGTCTTGCCTTAAGTTCACAGAAAATTAGTGACTAGTCCAGGATTAGAACCGTCTAGCCTGTTGAGGTCCATCTCTGTGTAGGATAAAGATACGACGCTGAGTTCCTGGGTTGGGCAAAGATGAACAAGCAGGGAGAAAAAAAGTGTTGTTTTCTTGCTAGGGCATTTTTCTAAGACAGGATTATTAAAGACTAAATATTTATCACCCTTTCTCTATGCCATCCCAGTGAGTTGTACAGTCTAATTTTTTCATTAAGTCTTCTAAAAGAGACATATTTAAGTGACCTCCCATCAAAGCTCAGAAATCAAACTCTTCCCCTTCTCTGAACAGAATAATACAACACACATTTATGAACATCTGAAATGTGTGAACCCTATACTACATGTAGGCAACAGAAGGGTCAATTAGATGAGGTTTGTGAAAGCACCTGGCATCCATAGTAGATGCTCAATAAATGCTCATTCACTTACGACTAGTAAGGACAGATGTACAGTAAAAGAGATTGAAGCAACAGCTAATAGAGGACAAAATGCATTAAGTCTAACTAGAGGTCAAAGCAAATTGTTGTGGCCCTGAATGGAAGAAAGCTTAATTCCGATGGGAGTTCGGCAGGTGGGGGACATGTGAGCCAAGCCTTGTATGTTGAATAGAATTTGGATAGAAAGATGGTGAATAGAGGCATTCCTGTCTGTGGAACTTGATAATGAAGGTCTGAAATGGTGAGTGCAAGTGCAATGGATTCTGGAGTAATGTTGGGTAATATATTGTGACTGGAGCACTGGATGATTGGAATGATGTGGAGGAAAAGGAAACTACCAGTACAGGACCAGATTGTAGAGGAACCCGAATGTTGAGAAAACAACTTTGTACTAAGTTTTGAAGACATGACAGGGTGACAGAAGGCTTTAGACGGGGGAGTTGATCTCTGATGATAATATTAGAGAGTGGTTTCAAAGAGCAGGAAATGCAAATAAGTGACTCAATATCATTCCAGTCATTAGAGTAAGACCTGAGTTTTGTGTTTCTTCAAGGGAGGCCAAGATACTGTGATAGCACTTGATATACAATTGAGTAGGGTGACACCATTCAGGTGACCACAGAGCCCAGGGATCTGAGGAGCAACGTGGGCCTTAGTTGTCTTTCCTGTGGAACTCAGCATGCCTGGGGCCAGTCAGTGCCCTCCACAAAGCAGCCAAGGGATTGGGCATTGTGTTGTTGAGTGTGCTATGAAGCATATTTCTTGGCGTGGAGGAAGTCCATGACTTGGGTGAAAGAAAGGCCTCTGAAAATGCAATGTCTTCACGCAGAGTTGCGTAATGCATTTTATGTATCTGGTGTCCTGGGACACTTATGCTCTGTTGGAACTGTGTCTCCAGATAAAGCAGTGCCTCCTCCTGTAGGTGAGAAAGCTGAACCTGTCAGGTGTCCATGCACCAAGGGTACTACATATAGGCCTCTCTGATAAAAGCTGTTTTCTAATCATGATGTTGAGCCTTTGTTTAGTTATGGAGCTGTTGTTTTAAATTTTAAATTTACTTATATTTGGCTGCACTGGGTGGACTTTCTCTAGTTGCAGCAAGAGAGCAGTACTTTTCTTCAAAGCACCTGGCATCCATAGTAGATGCTCAATAAATGCTCATTCACTTACGACTAGTAAGGACAGATGTACAGTAAAAGAGATTGAAGCAACAGCTAATAGAGGACAAAATGCATTAAGTCTAACTAGAGGTCAAAGCAAATTGTTGTGGCCCTGAATGGAAGAAAGCTTAATTCCGATGGGAGTTCGGCAGGTGGGGGACATGTGAGCCAAGCCTTGTATGTTGAATAGAATTTGGATAGAAAGATGGTGAATAGAGGCATTCCTGTCTGTGGAACTTGATAATGAAGGTCTGAAATGGTGAGTGCAAGTGCAATGGATTCTGGAGTAATGTTGGGTAATATATTGTGACTGGAGCACTGGATGATTGGAATGATGTGGAGGAAAAGGAAACTACCAGTACAGGACCAGATTGTAGAGGAACCCGAATGTTGAGAAAACAACTTTGTACTAAGTTTTGAAGACATGACAGGGTGACAGAAGGCTTTAGACGGGGGAGTTGATCTCTGATGATAATATTAGAGAGTGGTTTCAAAGAGCAGGAAATGCAAATAAGTGACTCAATATCATTCCAGTCATTAGAGTAAGACCTGAGTTTTGTGTTTCTTCAAGGGAGGCCAAGATACTGTGATAGCACTTGATATACAATTGAGTAGGGTGACACCATTCAGGTGACCACAGAGCCCAGGGATCTGAGGAGCAACGTGGGCCTTAGTTGTCTTTCCTGTGGAACTCAGCATGCCTGGGGCCAGTCAGTGCCCTCCACAAAGCAGCCAAGGGATTGGGCATTGTGTTGTTGAGTGTGCTATGAAGCATATTTCTTGGCGTGGAGGAAGTCCATGACTTGGGTGAAAGAAAGGCCTCTGAAAATGCAATGTCTTCACGCAGAGTTGCGTAATGCATTTTATGTATCTGGTGTCCTGGGACACTTATGCTCTGTTGGAACTGTGTCTCCAGATAAAGCAGTGCCTCCTCCTGTAGGTGAGAAAGCTGAACCTGTCAGGTGTCCATGCACCAAGGGTACTACATATAGGCCTCTCTGATAAAAGCTGTTTTCTAATCATGATGTTGAGCCTTTGTTTAGTTATGGAGCTGTTGTTTTAAATTTTAAATTTACTTATATTTGGCTGCACTGGGTGGACTTTCTCTAGTTGCAGCAAGAGAGCAGTACTCTTCATTGTGGTGTGTGGACGTTTCATTGTGGAGGCTTCTCTTGTTGCAGCTCAGGGTCTAGGTGCTCAGACTTCAGTAGTTGCAGCACATGAACTCAATAACTGTGGTTCCCAGGCTCTAGAGCACGGTCTTAATAGTTATGGTGCATGGGCTTAGTTGCTCCATGGCATGTGGGATCTTCCCAGACCAGGGATTGAACGTGTGTCCCTTGCATTGGCAGGAGGAATCGTATCCACTGCACCACCAAGGAAGTCCATGGATTCAGTGATTGATATGGGGTCTTTGTCCCCAAAAACTTGATCTGAGTGAAGTTAATTTGCTTATCTTGCATCCCCATGTCTGTCTGGGCCAGTCCATTGTTGGTAGGAAAGCATCCTTCAGGAGGACCCAGAGTGGGAACCAGATCCTTCTTTGACGTAATGCCACCCTACAGCTTTTGTCCCTTCTTGTCATTTTCGTTTTCTGCTCCTACGTACCTGTATCATTATTTATCTCCCTTTTAGTCCTCTTGGCTTCAGTTGCCTTTCCTTCTGATTTTTTTCTCATACTTGCATCTGGGGTCTCTGTTCTAATGTTCCTGTACTGTGCCTTCTTTTTCTACCTGGGGGAACTCAGCATGCCTGGGGCCAGTCAGTGCCCTCCACAAAGCAGCCAAGGGATTGGGCATTGTGTTGTTGAGTGTGCTATGAAGCATATTTCTTGGCGTGGAGGAAGTCCATGACTTGGGTGAAAGAAAGGCCTCTGAAAATGCAATGTCTTCACGCAGAGTTGCGTAATGCATTTTATGTATCTGGTGTCCTGGGACACTTATGCTCTGTTGGAACTGTGTCTCCAGATAAAGCAGTGCCTCCTCCTGTAGGTGAGAAAGCTGAACCTGTCAGGTGTCCATGCACCAAGGGTACTACATATAGGCCTCTCTGATAAAAGCTGTTTTCTAATCATGATGTTGAGCCTTTGTTTAGTTATGGAGCTGTTGTTTTAAATTTTAAATTTACTTATATTTGGCTGCACTGGGTGGACTTTCTCTAGTTGCAGCAAGAGAGCAGTACTCTTCATTGTGGTGTGTGGACGTTTCATTGTGGAGGCTTCTCTTGTTGCAGCTCAGGGTCTAGGTGCTCAGACTTCAGTAGTTGCAGCACATGAACTCAATAACTGTGGTTCCCAGGCTCTAGAGCACGGTCTTAATAGTTATGGTGCATGGGCTTAGTTGCTCCATGGCATGTGGGATCTTCCCAGACCAGGGATTGAACGTGTGTCCCTTGCATTGGCAGGAGGAATCGTATCCACTGCACCACCAAGGAAGTCCATGGATTCAGTGATTGATATGGGGTCTTTGTCCCCAAAAACTTGATCTGAGTGAAGTTAATTTGCTTATCTTGCATCCCCATGTCTGTCTGGGCCAGTCCATTGTTGGTAGGAAAGCATCCTTCAGGAGGACCCAGAGTGGGAACCAGATCCTTCTTTGACGTAATGCCACCCTACAGCTTTTGTCCCTTCTTGTCATTTTCGTTTTCTGCTCCTACGTACCTGTATCATTATTTATCTCCCTTTTAGTCCTCTTGGCTTCAGTTGCCTTTCCTTCTGATTTTTTTCTCATACTTGCATCTGGGGTCTCTGTTCTAATGTTCCTGTACTGTGCCTTCTGTGTCTAACTGGGGTGTACTAAGTCAGACAAGGGAAATCCCTTCTGTAGGTGTGGATGAGACTCATGCAGACCTCAGACTGCTGTAGCTCAACAGTGGAGTGGGCCTGGTGTGTGTGTTTGTGTGTATGTGTGTGTGTAAGTGTGTGTGTTTGTGTGTGTGTGTGTCAAAGTGTTACTGCCTGGAAGTGTGTGAATCCAATGGAGGATTTACACTCGAGGGCATCCCCTACACTGAATGTTTAAACATCAGGAGTGAATTTCTTACATCGTTTCGGACAATATCATGATTTAGGAATTAATTGGAATCCTTTTTGTTCGTTGATAGCACATCTAATTTTATTTTGTTTTTATATTTATCATATTATTTATGATAAATTTACTTATATTAGCTGCACTGATTCTTATACCTGGATAAAAAAATCTCTGGAAAAATGTTCACTGGATAGTAGTGATGGTTATTTCTAGATGGTAGGACTTGGGGTGGTTTTTTTTTTTCCCCACTTTCTTTTTGGTGCTTTTTTGCACTGCTTAAATTCTTAACAGGAAATCACAATATCAGACTAGAATGAACATGGGCTTATATTACAATAGGCTACGTGTTTCTTAGTACTTAATTTCATTCTGATTTTGTTTTGTTTTTTATATTTCATACCAGTGACTCATTTAATTTGTAACTGAAAATTTGTACCTCTTAATCTCCCTCACCTATTTCTTTCAACACCCTCTTCCCTTCTGGCAACCACGTATTTGTTTTCTGTATCTATGACTCTATTTCTGTTTTGTTATGTTTATTCATTTGTTTTCTTTTTTAGATTGCACAAATAAGAGAAATCATACTTTCTTTTTGTCTTTCTCTGTCTGATGTATTTCACTAAGAATAATACCCTCTAGGTCCAATCACATTGTCACAAAAGGCAAGATTTCATTTTTTAAAGGCTGAGTAATATTCCATTGTGTATGTGTACATGTATCACATTTTCTTGATTCATTAATCTATTTATGGGCACTGAGGTCGGTTCCGTATCTTGGTTATTGTGAATAATGCTGCCATGAACATAGGGGTGCATGTATCTTTTTGTTTTCTTTGGAAAAATACCCAGAAGTGGAATTGCTGAATCGTATGGTAGTTCTATTTTTAATTTTCTGAGGAAGCGCCATACTGTTTTTCATAGTGGCTGTACCATTTTACTTATGTTCTTTTACCACATAAAAAAGAAGATTTTAGAAGCCCCAGTGAGCTCCCCAGATCCATTATTATAACTTTGGGTTTTTTTAGATAAAAATTACTTTATTGTTTTAACTTTTAAGGATACCTTATGCTTTTTAAAAAGTTAGTGATTTTTAAAGAATTTTTTAGGCACCTAAAATGGAGCAACAAATGGAAAGATAAATGAATGGATGGTGAGAGATCCTCAATATATTATTGATGTGATACGAAATGAGATCATACTGATATTTTGAAATAGAATGATTGTATTTAACTTAAATTGAAAGAAGCAAAAAGAAGTGGAAGGAATTACTAAACTTCAAATAAACATTTCTTTATCACGGGAAATATCATTTCTCAAAATATCCCTTCTAATTTTAAGAAGAGATTATGAAGTACCTTAAGAAGCTGTAGCCTTTATTTTTCACCCTGAAGGATTCTGTTTTAGGCAATGTTGATTTATTCACCTCATGCAGGCACTTTGTTTTTCCTCCCACCTCTTTCTCCCTCACTTTGATTTTTATTGTTGTATCACATTATTTTTCTGTTGTTTTGGGTTATGTTTTTATTATTTGTATATTATCAGGTTTTGTGTCATGTCTGCAGCATTCATTCATATCCAATTGTCTAGTATGTGTACTTTTTATTATATTCTATACCACAGCTTCTCTGCCTTCAAGTTCTTTATTTGGATTTATTTTATAATTGGCTGGGTTGCATTGTAAACATTTGTTTTCCTTCTAAAACAATTTACTGGTACTGTTTCATTGAGTTCTTTTGTATATGTTGCCTATATATTTGAGTAAGCATACTATTCTTGGGTCACCCTTTATTGCTAAAGAACTATGTAGTTATTTCTCTGTTATATTTCTGGCATTGAATATTATCATGGAGAAGAATGTCAGCATGATTATTTCTCATTGTAGGTAATCTACATTGTCTGAAAAATTTTTTCTTTACCCTCGATGTTATGTTTTTGGCCCTGTGAATTTTACATTCCATATTTCTAGAACCCAATGTGTGCTTTTCAATAGACAGTTTCAGTTCTACATGGCTTAATATTATTAACTGTAAGATCTTAGCAAGTTGCTTAATCTTTTTAGGCCTCAGCTTACTGTAAATGTAAATAAATTATGTCTGCTTCATAAAATAGTTGGGATGATTTAGTTAATTTATATAAAATATATAGAATAGTGTCTGGCACATGATAAACTCTATTATAAAGACTACTATTTTTTTTTAGGAGAATTTTCTTTTGTTGGGTCTTTTAGTACTTTTTCCCACTTTATTTGTTGAGTTTGATGCTTTAAAGATACCTATTGTTATTATTTAAAAATTTCATTTTCCATGTTTTTCGGGTTCTCCCCTGATCTGCTTTAATTTCTCTCTTTCACATACATCTGTTATTTCAACCTTTATTCTACAGCTATGATTTATTTTCAGCTCTGTCTCTTCTATCCCTTTGATATTTTTATTTTCTGCAATTTTTAAATCATATCATTCTGGCATCTATTTCCTCTGACCTGTTGTTTCTTTTCTCATCCCATTTGGGTTTTTTCAATCATCTTTTGACCTCATGTTCCTATTCGGTTATTCTTTAGTTAAACACACTTGTGAGAATTTCTCTCCTTTTTCTTGAGGTATATTCCTAGGGTGGTTATTTGTGTGTCTTCTGCATGCTGCATGTGTTTATGTGTCTTATGTAGATTTTTTTAGTGCCATTCCATTTTTTAAAAATATTTATTTGTTTGGTTGCATCAGGTCTTAGTTATGGCACACAGGATCTTTCCTTGGGTCACGTGTGTGAGATCTTACATCTCCAAACAGGAATCAAACCCAAGTCCCTTGGATTGCAAGGTAGATTCTTAACCTCTGGATCACCAGGGAAATCCCTCCTCCATTTATTTTTATGTTGATCATGCTTTAACCATTCTGTCTATATTGTAGTTTCTCTTTACTCTCATGATGCTAATGGTGTCTTGATGATTGTCTCACAGTATTATTTTTTTTCTTAAGATCTACACTTTAAGAGCTATCCAGTTTTTTCCTGTAGACCAAGAGCAAGGTTGCAGAAAAGGACTCATCTGGGGCAGGATTTGTTAGACAGCTTGGGCTCTGCTCTTCCTTTGAAAGTTTTATTAGTTGCCCTGGACCAGTGTTCCCACCACCTGGTTCCATTTCTGGAGCTGCATGTCCTTTTACTGAAAAGATAACTTCTGATTTCAGATCCATGCCCCACTCAGGACATGCCCTGGAGCCTCCACCTTCTGCAAGAGGCAGCCTCCTCATCCACTTCCTCCACTTCTCTCAAGTAGCTTGTGGCTGTTTCCACTACTTCCCAGTGAAGAAGGAAAATGCTGAGATTTCCCCAATTCTTTTCTTACCAGGTCTGGCGTTTAATTCTCATGATTGGCGTGACTTATCATGAAAGTTTTTGAGAAGTCGGGATGCAGTTAGTGGCCTTGCCATTCTGCTGCCCACCTCCATCCCAAATCATAAGTGATTTCCTTAAAAAAAATTTTTTTTCAATGTATTATGTATTTATTTATTTTTGGCTGCATTGGGTCTTTGTTGCTTTGCGAGGGCATTCTCTAGTTGTGGCAAGTAGGCACTACTCTGTAGTTGTGGAGCGGGGGCTTCTCATTGTGGTGGCTTCTCTTGTTGCAGAGTATGGACTCTAGAGGGCTTGGGCTTCAGTGGTTGTGATCCACGGACTTTGTTGCCCCACAACATGGGGAATCTTCCTGGACCAGGAATTGAACCTGTGTCTCTTGCCTTGGCCGGCAGATTCTTAACCACTCGACCACCAGGGAAGTCCTGAGTTTCTTTTTTAGCTGCCACTTTTTGAGTCTTACTTCCAGTACCAGCTGTGCCCTTCCCTTGTTAATTGCTACTGGAAAACCTTATTGTCACTTCATTAGGTTCTAGGGAAGGGATATCTGTGGGGCAATTCTCTTCTTTCCTCGTAATTAGGGTCTTTCTCTGGACCACACTCACTTCCATCTGTCTTGCTTCAGACTCTCAGGAATATTGAGGGGCTGATGGTAAAGTTTTAAAAAATCCTTTATGGAATTATATTTATAAAACAAATACATGCTCATTTCAACATGTTCAACAATACAGGAATGTATAAATACTAAGTTCATGTTTTCCTCCCAGCAAGTGCCTCGTTTCCATTTCTGTGAGATAACAGCTTGGGTGTGGGAGCTAATGTCTTTAAAGACACCAGACCCTTTAGAGTTAAGGTGTAGTGCGAATCCATTATACCAATAATGTGCACACACAAATGTGGTTCTTTTGTAAAATTAGCTAGTGTGGTGGGATGTTCCCAGCGTGGTCTTGGAAAGCAATTTGAGGAGGAATGTTAGCTCCATGAGAGCAGGATTTGGACTTTCCTCATCTGACACATGGGCTTCCCTGTGGCTCAGTGATAAGGAAACTGCCTGCCAGTTCAGGAGATGTGGATTTGATCCCTGGGTTCAATCCCTGGGTCAGGAAGATGCCCTGGAGAAGGAAATGGCAACCCACTCCAGTATTCTTGCTTGGGGGATCCCATGGACAGGGGAGCCTGGTGGGCTACAGTCCATGGGGTTGTAATGAGTCAGACACGACTGAGCATCAGCATTTGACATGCACTGCTGATCCTCCATGCTCACGTCAGTGCCTGGCACAGAGAGCACTCAGTTCATTTTTATCCAATACATAGGCAAATGAATGAACGCGTGTGTGCTAAGTTGCCTCAGTCATGTCCGACTCTTGGCGACCCCCTGAACGGTAGCCCACCAGGTTCCTCTGTCCATGGAATTCTCCAGGCAAGAATACTGGAGAGAGTTGCCGTGTTCTTTTCCAACATTCCTCAAATGTTTTTGTTTAGAAAGGCATGTATGCCATTTGTGTCAGTCGGCTCAAGCCTCTATAACAAAATACCACAGACTGCGTGGCTTAAATGGCAGACGTTTATTTCTCAGGATCCTGGAGACTAGAAATCCAAAATCAAGGTCCTGGAAGATTTGGTTGCCAGCGAGAGCCAGTTTCCTGGCTTGTAAACTGCTCCCTTCTTGCTGTGTGCTCCCATGGCCTTTCCTCAGCTCGTAAACATGGAGAGAACAAATTCTGGTCTCTCTTTCTCTGCTTACAAGGATACTAGTCCCATTATGGGGCTCCACTCGCAGGACCTCCTGTAGATCCAATTACCTCCCAAAGGCCTAGCTCCTTATTTCATCGCATTAGGGATTAGGGCTTTAACATACGAATTTGGGGAGAACACAGACACTCAGCCCATAATACCATTTGAGGGCAGTAGGGAAGGACTGGAAACTATGGCTGGCTGTAAGAAGTTTGAATTAAGGTATGTCATCCAGCTGGATCATCTTGGTCAGTATGGCTGTGCACAAAGAGATGGTTGGGAAGAAGCACAGGAATGTGAATCTTGGAAGAGAATTGAGTCTGGCTCTGAGTTTTTCCCTGTTAAGTGAAAGGAATTATTTCTTCTCTGAGCTAACTGTAGGGTTCCTTGTGTTCCAATACTCTTTTTTTTTAAAAAAAATAATTATTACTTCTTCTTTTTTTTCTTTTTTTTTAAAGATTTATTTATTTATTTTGGGCGGGGGTCGGGTTGGGGAGGTGGGGGAGTGGGCGGGCCACTTCTATTGGTCTTTCACTTCTCTATCTTCATCCGTCTTTGTTCTTTGGCTCCTGTGGGCCTCCCATCGCGGTGGCCTCTGTCATTGCAGAGCACCGGCTCAGGGCGCATGCGCTCCAGAGCTCCGGCTTGGTAATTGGACACATGGGTCCAGCCGCTCCACGGCACGTGGGATCTTCCCAGGCCAGGGATCGAACCGGCACCCCTTGCACTGCAAGGCGGTGTCCTTACCCAGGGAAGCCCCTCCAATACTCTTTTTAAAATTTATGTATTTATTTTTGGCTGCACTGGGCCTTTGTTGCTGTGTGCATGCTTTCTCTCATTGAAGCAAGTGGGGATTACTCTCTAGTTGTGGTGCACGGGCTTATTGTGGTGGCTTCTCTTGTTGCGAACCAACTGCAGGCTCTAGGGTGCTATGGCTTCAGAAGTTGTGGCACATGGGCTTAGTGGCTCTATGACATGTGAAATCTTCCTGGACCACGAGTCAAACTCATGTCCCCTGCATTGGCAGGTGAATTCTTTACCATTGGACCACCAGGGAATTTCTCTAATAGTCTTGTAAAGGGTCAGGGTTATAGATGAAACCTAGATGGTTTGTTTTGTTTCAAAGATAAGACTTTCCTCATCAGAGTTTCCAGAAAGTTGTTTTGTAAACACATTGACGCTGAGGATGAGACTGTGGAATGTTTTGTGCCATCTAACACAAAAAAGTTCCATGCGTCAAGACTGACAGGAGCCTAGTTTGGTCTGTAATATTGGAAATATGCTGTAATATTGGAAATATACTGTAATACTGGAAGTATACTTTTGCTGTTGATCAGATTCCATACATATTCTGCAGGGATGAATACACATCAGTAATGAGTGAAACTGATCTTAGTTTTATACACTTTGACGTCTCTTTGAGTCAAAAGATGACTCAAAATCATCTCTTTGAGTGAAAAATGCTATATTTTTATTTTTATTAATCTTACTATGGAGATAACTTCCATTGTAATTTTAATTGTGTGTGTGTGACTTCCAAGCTTCTTGTACTATTAGGGTACTATATCTTTTGGTCTCTTTTTAAAAATGTAAAAGAATTATGTCAATTTGGGAAAAAAATTATTCCAACTATAAGAATGGGTGAATGGGTGTTTTAGTGGCCAAGTAGAAGATTGGCTATAGAAAGAGACATAATCTGTCAGGACTCATAAAGTGCACTTTTGCTGGCTAGTTTGAAAAAAGGTATTTATAAGTGATGGGTCATAGAAATGAATTTGGAATAATTATTACTTATAATTTGAAATTCCATGGCTTAGTCGTTTTATAAAAAGCTTGTTTTGTTTTTATCTTTGTTTATTTTGGGGTTTTAGTGACTGAGTTTTTGTTTGGGGGATCACAAAAATTTGTGCCCCAATTATGCCATACCAAGTTTACATAAAACTTTATTTTAATGTGTTATTTCTAATTTGAAAAATCCTTCAAAGAATCAGACCAATATTTTCCCATATTTATTTTTAGCTCAGTGGTAAAGTTATGTAAGGATTTAATCCAAATTTGTCTCTGAAAATGTAGACATAATCTGTTAATACAGAGTAAGACATATAACTGATCTACTAACCTGATAATTTTGTAGCCAACATGTAAAAGTTGTGATGCTGTTTGAGTAATATTTGAAATAACATGGAGCTTTTGTGTTTAAAAATCATTCTTATGTAACATAGGCTTATTTTGAATGGTAATATCTCAACTACATGTTTCATTTTCCATATTAGTTCCCCAATATATGTATGATTTTTAAATAAACCAAAATTCTGAATAGTGAATAATTTCTTATTTCTATTCTTTCAAATTATTGAAAAATTTTAAATATAGAAATAGATATTTATTTTGACCTAGATTGGTTGAATTTTGTGATGCTAAAAATTTCCTGGACACAAAAATCTTCAATTAATCTAGAGATCCTTTAGTTCATAAGGAAGTGAAAGTCTCAGTTGTGTCCAACTCTTTGTGACCCCATGCACTGTAGCCTACCAGGCTCCTCTGTCCATGAGATTACCTGAGCAAGAAAGCTGGGATGGGTTGCGATTCCCTTCTCCAGGGGATCTTCCCAGCCCAGGGTTCAATCCTGGGTCTTCTGCATTGCCTGCAGATTCCTTACCATCTGAGCCACCAGGGAAGCCCAGTCTATGAGGAAGGATAATGTTAAAACAGCATTAATGGGTTTATATGGGTAAAGGTCCATTTTATTTAGATTTACTATTGCAGGAAGTTTTCTATTTTGCCAACATAGACCTATCTGAAAATTGTGTCCTTTAGCTTGGTTTTGTGGTTTTTTAAAAAATGTGCCCTAATGTTTTATTGTTCTGTTGCTAAGTCATGTCTGACTCTTAGCAACTTCATGAACTTTAATGTTTAAGTGCCACAAAAATCATCTGAAGGTAGCTACTATTGTTAATAAAATGATAGTGTTGAAAAAAATGGAAACGCAAATAATTTAATGAAAACAAAATGGAGACAAAAATAATTTAAGCTGATTTTCCACCATCATCCATTACCCACACCAAATACAGGATTCTCCTAATTAGTTCTCATGTCATGATTCCACAGTCTGGGATGGGTACCAGCTCACACTGCAAGGTGAATCTCAGCTTCCTATGTTATATGTGGTTATGTGATCTTCCTTCTATCTCTTAAGTGTGATTTGAAAATTGCCTAAATTTGAGAAATTTTAAGTAACATCATAGAAGCTATGATATACTGTACAATGATGCCATTTTACATGTTCTCTCTAAATGTAAGTCAAATTGCAACTGCCCTTCCACAACCTCAAATTCTGTGTTAAGACAAGATGGAAACTTGGGCTTCCAGGACTTAGGTGCTCCATCTAGGGATGATTTTTGCAAGAAGTGTCCAAGGTTTGCTTTTGAGAACTGTTGTGTATGGGAGATTCCCATGTAGGGCAAGAATAGTACTTGGCCAGATTTTCTGTGGTCAGAATGGACAAAATGTCTTATTCCAGAAAAGTAAATCTAGCTTAGAGAGAATTACCTGGAATTTCTGGAGACTGATGGGTCAATAGCTATATGAACATTGGCCTGGAATTCCTTACCCCATCTGCTGCTTGTCTCAGGAGGTCCACGGAATGAAAGTGGATTTTTTCTGAGTGCTGGAACATGGTCTGGATCCTAAAGCCAGCTCAGTTGCTAAGTGCGTTGTCTTACACAGCTTGCCAAACTTCGGTCTTCATTTTGTCTTCTGTAAAACATGGAGCATAATGATTGCTTATTTGTGGTATAGTAATGGCTCTGAAATCTAATAAAAGAGAATATGCTGGAGGGTATAAAGTACTATATACAGGCTTCCCTTATGGCTCAGTGGTAAAGACTCCTCTTGCCCAGCAGCAGATATGGATTTGATCCCTGGGTTCAATCCCTGGGTGGAGAAGAACCCCTAGAAAAGGAAATGGCAACCACTGTACTCTTGCCTGGGAAATCCCATGGACAGAGGACCCGGCAGGCTACAGTCCATGGTGTCACAAAAAAGAGTGAGACACGAGTTAGAGCCTAAACCATAACAACAATAAAACACTGTGTAGATATAAAGTCCTTATTATTATCATAAGTAATCATTACAGATTTCCTGGAGAAATTGAATGCTACAGTCCCGTGTGTTCTACGTTATATGAGAGTCAACATGTGTTCTTTGGAGACTGTCCTTGAAAATACACCAAGGAAATCATTCAGTCCTAATGAGTTGTCTGTGGTATTGTGGATGCAGCCCATCTAATTGACAAGGAGCCCAGGACACCTAAATGAGGCTGATTGGCAACATGCTAGAACATTAGGGCTGGACAGAAGTAGAAAAGACCCTTGGAGGTCATTTCATCCCAGCCTTTACCTCTCATCAGGTCAATTATCGAAACATTTAAGAAGAACCTGTTTCATTCCAGAACCTGGAGTTGGTCCTCACCAAGCAGTTATAGCTGAGCTTCATCAGGAGAACATGTTATTTGTCATTGTTGCTGCTCAAAATTTCATTTTTTACCCAATAAAAGATACAAATGAAAGCAATAGGTCATTTTACATTTCCCTTTGTTGATGAAGATTCTTTTAAATAATGGTACTAAGATCATCATATAGATATGAACACATGCAAACTTTCTATAATGCAGTCTAGCAAAACAGTATGATTACGCTTTGTGTCATTTTGAATGCAGTAAATTAAGTAGTGGGATATAAACTTATTAAGAAAATTGTAATTTGCATGCAATATTTGAAATAATGCAAAGCCCAGCATTCTTAAAACTTGAAAAACATAGGAAAATTACTGAGCTTTCCAAGCAAGTGAATTGTAAACTATAGAGAGGCAGCATAGCATGGTAATTAGGCGCTTGGATACCAGAGACAAGTAGTTTGGATTTAAATTCTACCGTTTGCAAGCTGACCCATTTTCAAGCTGTGTAACTTTAGACAAATTATTTTACCTCTCTGTGCCTTGGGTTCTTCATCTATGACGTGGTAACAATGAATAATAACCACTTTATATGAGGAGGACATCTTTTTCAATAACCAATCATCCTACTGCCTGCCTATGGTCATTAAGATTAACAAAACACTTTCTCAAATACTAGTGCCTTTGGCCCTCACAACAGATTCATCTGTCACTATCTCCACTGTGAAATAAAGAAACGGACGCTTGAAGAATTTGAATCAAATCTCTGTGTTCAGGAACATCCCTGGTGGTCAAGTAGTTAAGACTTTGCTAGTAAGGGGATGTGGGTTCCATCCCTGGTCTGGGAACGAAGATCCCACATGCCCGAGTGCAACTAAACCCACGCAGAGCCCTGGCACTCTGGAGAGACACAACTAAGACTTGACATGGACAAATCCATCAATAAAAGCTTTCAAACAAAATCAGTAAAGAGCCCGATTGGCAACATGCTAGAACATTAGGGCTGGACAGAAGTAGAAAAGACCCTTGGAGGTCATTTCATCCCAGCCTTTACCTCTCATCAGGTCAATTATCGAAACATTTAAGAAGAACCTGTTTCATTCCAGAACCTGGAGTTGGTCCTCACCAAGCAGTTATAGCTGAGCTTCATCAGGAGAACATGTTATTTGTCATTGTTGCTGCTCAAAATTTCATTTTTTACCCAATAAAAGATACAAATGAAAGCAATAGGTCATTTTACATTTCCCTTTGTTGATGAAGATTCTTTTAAATAATGGTACTAAGATCATCATATAGATATGAACACATGCAAACTTTCTATAATGCAGTCTAGCAAAACAGTATGATTACGCTTTGTGTCATTTTGAATGCAGTAAATTAAGTAGTGGGATATAAACTTATTAAGAAAATTGTAATTTGCATGCAATATTTGAAATAATGCAAAGCCCAGCATTCTTAAAACTTGAAAAACATAGGAAAATTACTGAGCTTTCCAAGCAAGTGAATTGTAAACTATAGAGAGGCAGCATAGCATGGTAATTAGGCGCTTGGATACCAGAGACAAGTAGTTTGGATTTAAATTCTACCGTTTGCAAGCTGACCCATTTTCAAGCTGTGTAACTTTAGACAAATTATTTTACCTCTCTGTGCCTTGGGTTCTTCATCTATGACGTGGTAACAATGAATAATAACCACTTTATATGAGGAGGACATCTTTTTCAATAACCAATCATCCTACTGCCTGCCTATGGTCATTAAGATTAACAAAACACTTTCTCAAATACTAGTGCCTTTGGCCCTCACAACAGATTCATCTGTCACTATCTCCACTGTGAAATAAAGAAACGGACGCTTGAAGAATTTGAATCAAATCTCTGTGTTCAGGAACATCCCTGGTGGTCAAGTAGTTAAGACTTTGCTAGTAAGGGGATGTGGGTTCCATCCCTGGTCTGGGAACGAAGATCCCACATGCCCGAGTGCAACTAAACCCACGCAGAGCCCTGGCACTCTGGAGAGACACAACTAAGACTTGACATGGACAAATCCATCAATAAAAGCTTTTAAACAAAATCTCGTTGTTCAGCCAGTAACAAGGATGAGAAGGCAGGACTCAAGCGCAGGACTTTTACCTCCAAATGCAGAACACTAGTCAGGCTTCCTGGGGAAGTTTCTCCTGTCCCCAGTAATTCCTGAAACAAATTGGGATAGCCAATGCTCTGGGCAAGAGAGGAAGGAAAGCTGAGACCACTGATGACTCCTAATTTGAGGCCAGGCAACTCTCATTCCTCCAGGCTTATGTTCCCTTCTGGGAATTTACATGCACCTACTGAACAATAGGATGACTTGGAAACAATGTTCTCAAACCACTGCCTCGGGAGTCAGCGTGAATGGTGCTGCATGACCTAGAGCAAATTACCTAGCTTCTCCAGATGGTGTTCAGTATGCAAGGACAGGGAATGGCAGCAATCCCTACTTCAGAAGACTATTGTGGAAGTTAAGTGAAGTAATATTCGGGGGCTTCCCTGGTGGTCCAGTGGGTAAACAGTCCGCCTTGCAGTACAAGGGGCATCATTTGATCCCTGGCCTGGGAAGATCCCACGTGCCACAGAACCGCTAGACCGGTGTGTCCAATTACAAGCCAGCACTCTGGAGCGCATGCACCCAGAGTCAGTGCTCTGCAACAAGAGAGGCCACTGCAATGGGAGGCCCACACAGGCCAATGAATAAAGATGGATGAAAAATAAATAAATGAAAAAACAATATGGGCTTCCCTGGTGGTCCAGTGGGTAAGGACACCGCCTTGCAGTGCAAGGGGCGCAGGTTCGATCCCTGGCCTGGGAAGATCCCATGTGCCGCGGAGCGGCTGGACTGATGTGTCCAATGACCGAGCCAGAGCTCTGGAGCGCATGCGCCCAGAGCTGGTGCTCTGCGACAACAGAGGCCACCGCGATGGGAGGCCCACACAGGCCAATGAATAAAGATGGATGAAAAATAAATAAATGAAAAAACAATATGGGCTTCCCTGGTGGTCCAGTGGGTAAGGACACCGCCTTGCAGTGCAAGGGGCGCAGGTTCGATCCCTGGCCTGGGAAGATCCCATGTGCCGCGGAGCGGCTGGACTGATGTGTCCAATGACCGAGCCAGAGCTCTGGAGCGCATGCGCCCAGAGCTGGTGCTCTGCGACAACAGAGGCCACCGCGATGGGAGGCCCACACGGGCCAAAGAACAAAGATGGATGAAAAATAGAAAAAATGAAAGACCAATAGAAGTGGCCCGCCTGCTCCCCTTCCTCCCCATGCCATCCCCACCAAAATAAATAAATAAATAAATCTTTAAAAAGAAAAAAAACAATAAAAGAGGCCAAAATTTTAAAAAAAGATTCAAATAATGAAGTAATATTCGGAAAAGACTTCAATCAGATGGGAATATGTTCAGTGTGTAGTGTGGATTATCTTTGTTATTATTGTCTTGAGACATTTTGCTTCACTCTAGAAATGACCTGGACGTCATATTGCTTCCTGGTGTGAAGCCTTGACTATGAGAGCTCAGGGAGTCCTAAAGAGAGAGAAGGGTGATGGGTGTATTTGGTACACACTCTACATGTGTGTGTGTACATGTGTGTGTCCTGTGTAGCATGATCTGGTATAATAGGCCTGAGAATCACCATTAAACTACAAATAGTCCTATTTCTAAAAAGAGAAGGTAGATGTCAGAGATCACTTTCTAAAACTCAAGCATTTTATTCTTGTTAAAGCCCTTCAAGTTCTGATTCAGAGCCCATGTGATTTTATTTAACTCTAATGATTTATCTATTTATTTTTGACAGGCACTTATTATTTAACATGTGCCAGACCCTGGTCTAAGTGCTTTACAAATAATAACACTTTTGATTGTCAGAGGTATAGAAGGTAGCTACATTAATATATCCACTTCCCCTCCCAGATGAGGTAACTGAGGTGCAACCGTATAAATGTAAATCCGTCTATAAAATAATATAAAAAGCATAAAATAATTGAAGTTTATATATTTGCATAGTACTACCTACTTCCTTTTTTTTTTTTTTTTTTTTTGGGCCTCTTTTTCTTGACTTTTTATTTTTTGATTTTTTCCCCCTCTTTTGTCTTTGGTTTTTGCGGGCCTCTCATTGCAGTGGCCTCTTTTGCTGCAGAGCACCGGCTCTGGGTGCATGTGCTCCAGAGTGCTGGCTCATAATTGGACATACCAGTCCAGCAGTTCTGTGGCACGTGGCATCTTCCCGGGCCAGGGGTCAAACCGGTGCCCCTTGTACTGCAAGGCGGACTCTTTACCCACTGAACCACCAGGGAAGCCTTACCTACTTTCTTGATGGATATCACATACATTTCTTAATGATTCTTCATTTTTTTTAAAGTTATTTATTTACTTATTTATTTATTTATTTTTGTCTGTGCCGGGTTCATTGTTGTGTGTGGACTTTCTCTAGTTGTGGGGAATGGGGCTACTCTAGTTACAGTGTGCAGGGATCTCACTGTAGTGGCTTCTCTTGTTGCAAGCACAGGCTCTACATGCAGGGGCTCAAGGCAGGGGCTCTAAGGGCGAGATCATTTTGCTTCACTCTAGAAATGACCTGGACGTCATATTGCTTCCTGGTGTGAAGCCTTGACTATGAGAGCTCAGGGAGTCCTAAAGAGAGAGAAGGGTGATGGGTGTATTTGGTACACACTCTACATGTGTGTGTGTACATGTGTGTGTCCTGTGTAGCATGATCTGGTATAATAGGCCTGAGAATCACCATTAAACTACAAATAGTCCTATTTCTAAAAAGAGAAGGTAGATGTCAGAGATCACTTTCTAAAACTCAAGCATTTTATTCTTGTTAAAGCCCTTCAAGTTCTGATTCAGAGCCCATGTGATTTTATTTAACTCTAATGATTTATCTATTTATTTTTGACAGGCACTTATTATTTAACATGTGCCAGACCCTGGTCTAAGTGCTTTACAAATAATAACACTTTTGATTGTCAGAGGTATAGAAGGTAGCTACATTAATATATCCACTTCCCCTCCCAGATGAGGTAACTGAGGTGCAACCGTATAAATGTAAATCCGTCTATAAAATAATATAAAAAGCATAAAATAATTGAAGTTTATATATTTGCATAGTACTACCTACTTCCTTTTTTTTTTTTTTTTGATTTGGGCCTCTTTTCATTGACTTTTTATTTATTGATTTTTCACCCATCTTTAGTCTTTGGTTTTTGCGGGCCTCTCATTGCAGTGGCCTCTTTTGCTGCAGAGCACCGGCTCTGGGTGCATGTGCTCCAGAGTGCTGGCTCATAATTGGACATACCAGTCCAGCAGTTCTGTGGCACGTGGCATCTTCCCGGGCCAGGGGTCAAACCGGTGCCCCTTGTACTGCAAGGCGGACTCTTTACCCACTGAACCACCAGGGAAGCCTTACCTACTTTCTTGATGGATATCACATACATTTCTTAATGATTCTTCATTTTTTTTAAAGTTATTTATTTACTTATTTATTTATTTATTTTTGTCTGTGCCGGGTTCATTGTTGTGTGTGGACTTTCTCTAGTTGTGGGGAATGGGGCTACTCTAGTTACAGTGTGCAGGGATCTCACTGTAGTGGCTTCTCTTGTTGCAAGCACAGGCTCTACATGCAGGGGCTCAAGGCAGGGGCTCTAAGGGCGAGACTTCAGTAGGTGTGGTGCTTAGGCTTTGTTGCCTGGCAGCATGTGGAATCGTTCCAGGCCGTGGATCGAACCTGTGTCCTTTGCATTGGAAGGCAGTTTCTTAACCACTGGACTACCGTGGATGTCCCTAATGACTCCTAATTTTCTATGATCCAGTTTCTCAGCCCACTTCAGATTAGAAGCTAGGGGCTAGAAGTTGGCGGAAGGGTGGTCTTGGTGGTGACAGGATGGAAGAGCTGGTTTTGAGATAATAATTTATGGTGACAGGATGGAAAAACTGATATTGAGATAACCAATAGGAAGACTGTACAATGCAGTCAAGAGAACTCAAAGAGCACACTGGTTCAAGACTGTTTAATGTGGTGGAAACAAGTCCTACACATTTCAGTATCCTGAGTGCATAGTTGCTATCTGGCCAGTAATAGATTCATGCTGATGACTAGGCCATTGGGAAGAGGAAGTGATATTCCTCTGAAAATGAAGGAAATACCTATGTATCTATCTATCTATCTCTATATATGTGTATATATATATATACACACACACATACACACATATATATAGGAATTACATATACGTGTATATGTATTTTTTTTTAGCTTGTCAACGTGTCTTTTTAAAAATTGAGCTATAATTTCCATTATACTAGTTTCAGATGTGTACCATGATTCACTATATCTATGTACTGTGAAATGATCACTACAATAAGTCTACTTAACATCCATCACCATATAGTTAGGAATTCTTTTTTCTTACAATGCAAACTTTAAGATCTATTCCCACATTAACTTTCTTTTTTCTTTTTCTTTTAAACATTTATTTATTTATCTTTCGGGGGTGAGGTGGGGAGGGAGGGGGATGGGCAGGCCACTTCTATTGGTCTTTCATTTATCTATTTTCATCCGTCTTCGTTCTTTGGCTCCTGTGGGCTTCCCATTGCGGCAGCCCCTGTCGTCGCAGAGCGCCAGCTCTGGGCGCATGCGCCCCAGAGCTCCAGCTCGGTAAGTGGACACATGGGTCCAGCCGCTCTGTGGCACGTGGGATCTTCCCAGGCCAGGGATCGAACCGGCGCCCCCTGTGCTGCAAGGCGGTGTCCTTACCCACTGGACCACCAGGGGAAGCCCTATTCTCTTATTAACTTTCAAACCTACAATACAATATTATTAATGATAGTCACCCTACTCTACGTTATATCCCCGGGACTTATTTACAGTTGACCCTTGAACACTGCAGGGGTTAGGGACTCCAACCCTCTATGTAGTTAAAAATATGCGTAAGTTTACAATATGCCCTCTGTATTCATGGGACTGCATCCATGGATTCAGTCAACCATAGATCGTTTTGTGTGCTCAGTCGTGTCTGACCCTCTGTGATCCCATGGACCGTAGCCTGAGAGGCTCCTCTGTCCATGGAATATTTCAGGCAAGAATACTGCAGTGGATTGCCATTTCTTCCTCCAGGGGATCTTCTCAACCCAGGGATCAAACCCACATCTCTTGTGTCTTCTGCAGTGGAATTCTTTATCACTGTGCCACCTGAGGACCCCATGGATTGTTCAGTGTTGTGGCATTCAGTATTGGAAAACATCCACAGATAAGTGGATCAAGTGCCATTCAAACCTCTGTTGACTGAGGGTCAACATGGGTATTTTGTAACTGGTAATTTGTATATTTTGACCACCTTTACCCATTTTACCCCCCACCCCATCTCTGTATCTATGAGTTAGATTTTGTTTGGATTCCATGTGTGAGAGCATATAGTATTTGTGTCTTTGTCTGACTTATTCCACTAGCATAATTCTCTTCAGGTCCATCTGTGTTGAACCAAAGAGCAAGGTTTCCTCCTTTTTATGATTAGATCATCTCTCTCTGTTTCTGCTTTGTAAATAAGTTCATCTGTATCACTTTTCTAGATTCCACATATAAGGGATATTATACTGTATTTTTCTCTTTCTGACTTACTTCACTCTGTATGACAGTCTCTAGGTGCATCCATGTCTCTGAAAACACTATTCCATTCTTTTTTAATGACTGAGTAATATTCCATTGTGTGGAAATCCATGTTCTTTATCCATTCCTCTGTCATGGATTTAGGTTGCTTCCATGTCCTGGCTACTGTAAATAGGAGCAATGCATTTTCTTTGTAAAAGTGTTAGAAAGTACACTTAATCAAAAAGAACTTACTAATAAAGCCTAACACTCAGAGACAGCATCCTAGTGTGTGTAAATGTGTGTATAGTTTTGTTTTACGAATACAAGCCTCTATATGGATTTTTCATTTAAAATATTGAAAACAGATGTTCATGTACTGTCTATCCATGTGTGTGCTCGCTTAATCAGTTCAGTCATGTCCGACTCTTTGTGACCCCATGGACTGTAGCCTGCCAGGCTCCTCAGTTCATGGGATTCTCCAGGCAAGAATTCTGGAGTGGGTTGCTGGGCCCTCCTCTAGGGATCTTCCCAACTCAGGGAATATTTACCCACTACAACATAGTTTTGAATGGCTGAGTGGAACTCCAGTACATGCATGTATCGTGATGTATCTAACCAATCACATATTGTTGAAAATTTTTTAGCTTAAAAAAAGTTGGGGGCAGGGCCATTGTTGGTAATGCAGCAATGGATATATTTATAGGTAAATTTCTGTGAACATTCCGGACTATTTTTATTTAGCCAAATTGCTTTTCAGGAAAGTTATTCCAAATAGTAGAGCACTTGGGCTGGCAGTAGGAGTTAAAAGGGGGGTGGGCCCTATATTTTGACCACCTTTACCCATTTTACCCCCCACCCCATCTCTGTATCTATGAGTTAGATTTTGTTTGGATTCCATGTGTGAGAGCATATAGTATTTGTGTCTTTGTCTGACTTATTCCACTAGCATAATTCTCTTCAGGTCCATCTGTGTTGAACCAAAGAGCAAGGTTTCCTCCTTTTTATGATTAGATCATCTCTCTCTGTTTCTGCTTTGTAAATAAGTTCATCTGTATCACTTTTCTAGATTCCACATATAAGGGATATTATACTGTATTTTTCTCTTTCTGACTTACTTCACTCTGTATGACAGTCTCTAGGTGCATCCATGTCTCTGAAAACACTATTCCATTCTTTTTTAATGACTGAGTAATATTCCATTGTGTGGAAATCCATGTTCTTTATCCATTCCTCTGTCATGGATTTAGGTTGCTTCCATGTCCTGGCTACTGTAAATAGGAGCAATGCATTTTCTTTGTAAAAGTGTTAGAAAGTACACTTAATCAAAAAGAACTTACTAATAAAGCCTAACACTCAGAGACAGCATCCTAGTGTGTGTAAATGTGTGTATAGTTTTGTTTTACGAATACAAGCCTCTATATGGATTTTTCATTTAAAATATTGAAAACAGATGTTCATGTACTGTCTATCCATGTGTGTGCTCGCTTAATCAGTTCAGTCATGTCCGACTCTTTGTGACCCCATGGACTGTAGCCTGCCAGGCTCCTCAGTTCATGGGATTCTCCAGGCAAGAATTCTGGAGTGGGTTGCTGGGCCCTCCTCTAGGGGATCTTCCCAACTCAGGGAATATTTACCCACTACAACATAGTTTTGAATGGCTGAGTGGAACTCCAGTACATGCATGTATCGTGATGTATCTAACCAATCACATATTGTTGAAAATTTTTTAGCTTAAAAAAAGTTGGGGGCAGGGCCATTGTTGGTAATGCAGCAATGGATATATTTATAGGTAAATTTCTGTGAACATTCCGGACTATTTTTTAGATTAAATTATTGCCAAATTGCTTTTCAGGAAAGTTATTCCAAATAGTAGAGCACTTTGGAAGACCTTGTATTAAAAGCAGTTGAAAAGAGAGTTAAAATAAAAGGGGAGGAGGAGCTTCATAAATGGGTCTGCTCCAGTTAACCAGGAATGGCCTTTATTGAGGAATATATCATGTCTGAATGAAATCAGATACCTAAGGTCTTATTTTTTAAGGCTTGAAAGAGGTTTTTTTTTTTCTTTTGGGGGGTATTCTGTTTTTCTGCCTGCCCCAAATGCCATGGGCAGGAAATACAAGTAGTGGATTGGAATTAAAAGCCTGGATTAATGCTCTGTCTTTGCTGCATGCTATGGGATATTGGGAAAATATTGAGGGTCTTCTGAGTTTCACTTTCCTCCTCAGTAAAATGGGAATAATAGTATTTCATCTGGGGACTTCCTTGGTGGTCTAGTGGCTAAGACTCAGTGCTCCCAATGCACAGGGCCTGGGCTCAATTCCTGGTCAGGGAACTAGATCCCACACACCGTAACTAAGAGTTCACATGCTATAATTAAAAATCCCATGTGTCGCAACTAAGACCCAACACAGTCAAATAAATATGGAAAAAAAAAAAAAGTATCTCCCATTACTGCCTCATGGGGCCTTCTGAAACTTAAAACCGCAAATTAAGGATAACATACATGCATTCTCTTTTTAAAACAGTGAAAGCCTTTATATATATAAGCTATGATGGATGTAATTTAGTGTATATTTAATCTCCTGCACACCCTGCACCCCTGATCAAGGAGGAAGACCCCCGACCTGACAAGGTACAATGGGTTCTAATCTCAGATTTGCCGTTAAATAACCCTGATAGTTTAAGCAAGTTATTTTCTCTTTCTGGAACTATTTCCTCATTTGTGAAATGAAGGGTTATACCTTAGATCACTGAGATTTTGGTATGATCTTTATTAGCGACTCTGACATAGAACAGGAGTCATTAGTCACGTAAAGGAAACAGAATCTGGAAAGATTAAATCCATTGCCTATGGTTGCATAGCTTATATTTTCATCTGCTCCTTTTTGCAAGACTGGTCGTAAGGGATAAAGTGTGGGTGTTTTCCTAATTGTTATTAAAGAAAATTTTGGAATGTAGTTTTTCTAGCCCTTTTCCCTAAAGAATTCCTTTCTCATTGTATTTTTCTCTTTTAGTCTCTTGGATTGCTCCATTATTGTTTGACAAGGTTGCTACAGATATAAAGAGCTTAAAAAATATAGTTGATGTCACAGGGACCCAGAACAAAACTGAGTTCCTTACTACATAATGAGATCTTGGAAACCAGGGATATCTTACAAATTTTCATATCGCTAACATCTGACATAATGTTTGGCACATAATTGGTGATTAATGTTGATTGTTATGAACACTAGGGCAGTGAGCAGACAGGGGTCCAGGCAGTGTGTAAGGTATCTGTCTTATAGTCAGTTCTTGGTTTCAGACAACTAGCTCAGTAGAAGTCCTCTTTTTTTTTTTTTTGACCACTTCTGTTGATCTTTCATTTATTTATCTTTGTTCTTAGGCCTGTGTGAGCCTCCCATCACAGTGGCCTCTCTCCTCGCAGAGCACCGGCTCTGGGAACATGCGCTCCAGAGCTCCAGCTAGGTAGTTGGGCACATCAGTCCAGCTGCTCCGCGGCACTTGGGATGTTCCCAGGCCAGGGATCAAACCGGCAACCCTTGCACTGCAAGGCAGTGTCCTTACCCACTGGACCACCAGGGAAATCTCCTCTTTTTTATTATTTAAACATTTTTAAATTTATTTTATCTTTTTGACTGAACTGGGTCTTCATTGCTGCACACGGACTTTTCATTGTGGTGGCTTCTCTTGTTGTGAAGGACCGGCTCTAGAGCATGCTGACTCAGTAGTTGCGGTGCATGGGCTTAACTGCCCCATGGTGTGTGGGATTTTCCTGGGTCAGGGGTTAAACCTGTGTCCCCTGCATTGGCAGGCAGATTCTTAACCACTGGACCACTAAGGAAGTCCCAACAGGAGTCTCACCGGTAGTACTTAGAAGGTATAAGGAGCTTAGTAGAAAGCCCTATTGGAGACAGAAGCTGTGGTTTGAAATTCTGGCTCTAACACTGAACCTCAGTTTCCTCATATGTAAAAATAAAATGGAGACAACGTTGTCTCACTGTCATTGGTTATATATAGCACCGGGATATAGTGAGGGCTCATTGCAGAAATGTTCTTCTTCAGGAAAAAAGATGTTACAAGGTACTTTGGGGCAAACCATGAGCAGCAGGGGAGATCTTTGGAAAATTTTGTTCTTGGGCATCTTTTAACTAATGCCACCAAAAAATGGTATTGTCCTCTCATTGCTGCGTCCACCAGTGGGATGTGTGTATGAACACACTAAAGAGTGCACCCGCCCTTGAGTCTCTTGTGGAGCAAATGATAGCTGGAGAACATACACATGGTCTTCTAGAAGAGCATGATGTTTTTCTTCTGTGGGCATGCTTTCAGTACTTCAGAGGTAGCTACTTGGCAGACAATTGAGCACGTTTTCTTGGAAATTCATTAGGAATGTTCAGTGTTCCAAGAGTTTTAAATCCGTTCCTTCCTCAAACTCAGCATACTTGATTTTCTGTAATCTGCCTACTGACTGCCTGTTTGATCTGTAGTTGACCTGATCATGAGTCCAGCCTGTCTTTTTCCTCACATGTAAAATAACTCTAACAAAAAATTCTGATGCTGTATCTTTAATTGAATTGCTCAGGAAACATAGTGATCATTTTTAATTTTATCATTTTAATATCATTTTTCAAAAGCATAATAGCAAAGAAAACAGTGCCACAAAGGTAATCTAGTTTGAAAATATATGTAGATGGGATCCCAAATATTCTGTGTTATTCCGTGTATCTGAATGACTCATCCCATAGGGGAAATCTTGTTGTTTATCACTAAGTCGTGTTCAACTCTTTTGTGACCCGATGGACTGCAGCCCCCCAGGCCCTTCTATCCATGGGTTTTCCCAGGCAAGAATACTGGAGTGGGTTGCCATGCCCTCCTCCAGGAGATCTTCCCATCCCATAAATAGAACCTGAATCTTCTGAACTGATGGGCAAATTCTTCACCACTGAGCCACAGGCAAATCTCATTACACTGGAGGCAAATTTTACATCCTGCCAGATTCAGCTCAAAAGACACTTTGATGAAGTCTTCTCTTCCCCCAACCTCCAGAATGGTCAGTAAGTTCTTGGGTTTATAGCACCGGATATAGTGAGGGCTCATTGCAGAAATGTTCTTCTTCAGGAAAAAAGATGTTACAAGGTACTTTGGGGCAAACCATGAGCAGCAGGGGAGATCTTTGGAAAATTTTGTTCTTGGGCATCTTTTAACTAATGCCACCAAAAAATGGTATTGTCCTCTCATTGCTGCGTCCACCAGTGGGATGTGTGTATGAACACACTAAAGAGTGCACCCGCCCTTGAGTCTCTTGTGGAGCAAATGATAGCTGGAGAACATACACATGGTCTTCTAGAAGAGCATGATGTTTTTCTTCTGTGGGCATGCTTTCAGTACTTCAGAGGTAGCTACTTGGCAGACAATTGAGCACGTTTTCTTGGAAATTCATTAGGAATGTTCAGTGTTCCAAGAGTTTTAAATCCGTTCCTTCCTCAAACTCAGCATACTTGATTTTCTGTAATCTGCCTACTGACTGCCTGTTTGATCTGTAGTTGACCTGATCATGAGTCCAGCCTGTCTTTTTCCTCACATGTAAAATAACTCTAACAAAAAATTCTGATGCTGTATCTTTAATTGAATTGCTCAGGAAACATAGTGATCATTTTTAATTTTATCATTTTAATATCATTTTTCAAAAGCATAATAGCAAAGAAAACAGTGCCACAAAGGTAATCTAGTTTGAAAATATATGTAGATGGGATCCCAAATATTCTGTGTTATTCCGTGTATCTGAATGACTCATCCCATAGGGGAAATCTTGTTGTTTATCACTAAGTCGTGTTCAACTCTTTTGTGACCCGATGGACTGCAGCCCCCCAGGCCCTTCTATCCATGGGTTTTCCCAGGCAAGAATACTGGAGTGGGTTGCCATGCCCTCCTCCAGGAGATCTTCCCATCCCATAAATAGAACCTGAATCTTCTGAACTGATGGGCAAATTCTTCACCACTGAGCCACAGGCAAATCTCATTACACTGGAGGCAAATTTTACATCCTGCCAGATTCAGCTCAAAAGACACTTTGATGAAGTCTTCTCTTCCCCCAACCTCCAGAATGGTCAGTAAGTTCTTGCTTTGGGCCAGCTTTGTGGCAACTCAGAGACATTAATTTGTTTAATAAGAGAACAAAATATTGTAATTAAGAATTTGTTGTATGAAATTTATGTTTGAGTTGTGTGTGTTCTCAGTCATGTCCAACTCTTTGCAATCCCATGAACTGTAACCTGCCAGGCTCCTCTGTCCGTAGGGTTTCCCAGGCAAGAACAGTGGAGTGGGTTGTCATTTCCTGCTCCAAGAGATCTTCCTGACCCAAGAAGCAAATCTTTGTCTCTTGCATCTCCTGCATGGGCAGGCTAATTCTTTACCACTGCGCCACCTGGGAAGCCCTTATGTTTGAGTTGCTAGTGGGTTATTTTGCTTTGTTTTAATCCTTCAGAACTGCAGACTCCCACACTGGGTATGGAGCCTCAGTGCTTCTAGCCTAGGAAGGCTATGGATTCCCCAGTGATCAAAATAAGCGTGAGCTTTCGTCATGAGCAGGTGACAGTGGGGCTGCAGTTACTTCTGGTCTTTGTTACATGCGGATTCTTTTAAAATATTTGATTTGAAGATTATATTTGGTAGTTATGTTTTTGTATAACTCTCAAATCAAATACTTGATTTGAGGTGACTATTAAAAATAATGGTTAATATTTGAAGTTCCTCATTAATTGTTTATTGTTTCAAGTTCTGATAACAGCTCCTTGTATACTGTTTCAAATTCTGATAGCAACTATACAGCACATTCTCACCATTTTACTGACAAGAAACTGAAGATTTAAAGAGGCTAGTTTAGTGCCCTAACGTCACCTAGTGTATACAGACTCTGAGTTAATTGTATGGCAAAACTTAGTCTGACTTGGGCTCAGAGTAGGTTTGTAGTAAACAGTGGTTATTATTATTATCATCATTATATTTCAAAGGGAGGAGCATAGGTCTTCTAGAGAATTCCAAATCTCATGTTCTTTCAGCTATGCCGAAGTACTTCTATTGTCTTTATTTTGTCTGATTCCTTTCTGGTTGAAAATAATGACAGAAGTAGATAACTATTCTCTTGGTATCGAATGATAGAATTCATAGAAAATTTACTTTGAAAACTGGAAATTTTAGGTGTTAAAATTATAATTCTAGCAATTATTAAAATAGTATAATATTCTAATTTTAATTATTATTACTGGCTTACTTCCATCCTTATTAGATTGTGAGTCCTGCTGAGTAGTATTCTTGTCTTACTCTTTGTGTCCACAGAACAAGTAGTTGCGTGAGGCTTAATAAATATACTGTGCATAACACTTTTGCATTTACTTACTTAAAGATGTAGACTGGGATCTGTGGACAAGTCTGGGTTTGGTCTAGGCTGATGGAGAGGTAAGCTGGTCCAGTGGTCATTCAAGCAAGATAGGCTGGAGCCCATTCATTCTTTCAAAAAGATATATTGAGCATGTAATCCATGCCAGACACTGCTCCGGACAAAGGGGCAGCTGTGAACAAGAGAGAGAAAGTCTGGCGAAGAAAGCAGATAACACATAAGTAGGAAAATTGTTCCTTGCACTAAGGAGTGAAGAAAATGAAAACAGCTAAAGTAAAAGAGAATTTTTAAAAAGTAAGGCCAGGGCTTCCCTGGTGGTCCAGTGGGTGGAGAGTCCATCTTGCTGTGACAGAGGGAACCAGTTTGGTCCCTGGCCTGGAAGGATGCCCACGTGCCATGGAGTGACTGAACCAACGTGTCCAGTTAGGAGCCAGCGCTCTGGAGTACATGTGCCCAGAGCCAGTGCTCTGTGGTAAGAGGGTCTGCTGCAATGGGAGGCCCACACAGGCCAAAGAATAGAAATGGATGAAAAATAAATAAATTTTTAAAATAAATAAAAAGAAGCCAAAATTAAAAAAAAAAAAAAAAAGTAAAGCCAAAGAGGTGTCTGCTCTAGATAGGGTGGTAGAGAAAGGCCTTGCTGAGACATAGATGGAGAGAAAGAGCAACCACATCCAGATCTGGGAGAAGAGGGTCCAGTGAAGGCCACGGCCATGAAGCAGAGACCCAACTGGCATATTTTGGGGACAGTAAGGCCAGTGTAGCAAGAGTGCAGTGAGCAAGATGAGACAAGGCCTAAAAGGTGAGGTCTGAAAAGTAGTCAGGAGCTACGTTATTTAGGGCTTATTGTCTCTATGCTAGGTTGTGCCTGATTCTTTGTGACCCCATGGACTGTAGCCTGCTAGGCTCCTCTGTCCATGGAATTTTTTTCCAGGCATAAATACTAGAGCTGGTCACCATGTCCTGCTCCAGCTCTTGCATTGGCAGGCAGATTCTTTACCACTGTTGCACCTGGGAAACCCTTGGACCTTATTAGCCTTAGTCCAGAGGTAGGGTTTAATTCCAAGGTCAGTGAGAAAACCAATGGAGCGACTGAAGAAAAGAATGTATGCTGTGGACAAGTCTGGGTTTGGTCTAGGCTGATGGAGAGGTAAGCTGGTCCAGTGGTCATTCAAGCAAGATAGGCTGGAGCCCATTCATTCTTTCAAAAAGATATATTGAGCATGTAATCCATGCCAGACACTGCTCCGGACAAAGGGGCAGCTGTGAACAAGAGAGAGAAAGTCTGGCGAAGAAAGCAGATAACACATAAGTAGGAAAATTGTTCCTTGCACTAAGGAGTGAAGAAAATGAAAACAGCTAAAGTAAAAGAGAATTTTTAAAAAGTAAGGCCAGGGCTTCCCTGGTGGTCCAGTGGGTGGAGAGTCCATCTTGCTGTGACAGAGGGAACCAGTTTGGTCCCTGGCCTGGAAGGATGCCCACGTGCCATGGAGTGACTGAACCAACGTGTCCAGTTAGGAGCCAGCGCTCTGGAGTACATGTGCCCAGAGCCAGTGCTCTGTGGTAAGAGGGTCTGCTGCAATGGGAGGCCCACACAGGCCAAAGAATAGAAATGGATGAAAAATAAATAAATTTTTAAAATAAATAAAAAGAAGCCAAAATTAAAAAAAAAAAAAAAAAGTAAAGCCAAAGAGGTGTCTGCTCTAGATAGGGTGGTAGAGAAAGGCCTTGCTGAGACATAGATGGAGAGAAAGAGCAACCACATCCAGATCTGGGAGAAGAGGGTCCAGTGAAGGCCACGGCCATGAAGCAGAGACCCAACTGGCATATTTTGGGGACAGTAAGGCCAGTGTAGCAAGAGTGCAGTGAGCAAGATGAGACAAGGCCTAAAAGGTGAGGTCTGAAAAGTAGTCAGGAGCTACGTTATTTAGGGCTTATTGTCTCTATGCTAGGTTGTGCCTGATTCTTTGTGACCCCATGGACTGTAGCCTGCTAGGCTCCTCTGTCCATGGAATTTTTTTCCAGGCATAAATACTAGAGCTGGTCACCATGTCCTGCTCCAGCTCTTGCATTGGCAGGCAGATTCTTTACCACTGTTGCACCTGGGAAACCCTTGGACCTTATTAGCCTTAGTCCAGAGGTAGGGTTTAATTCCAAGGTCAGTGAGAAAACCAATGGAGCGACTGAAGAAAAAGAATGATATGCTTTGACTTATTCCTAAAAATATCTCTTTGGCAGCAAGCTCATAGACTTAAATGAAGTTACTGCTTACCAGACGGGAAGGATGAGGGAAGGGATGGTTCAGGGGTTTGGGATCGACATGCACATACTGCTATATTTAAAATGGATAACCAAGAAGGACCTATTGTGTAGAGCATGGACACTGCCCAGTGTTACATAGCAGCCTGGATGGGAGGGGAGTCTGAGAGAGAATGGATACATGTCTATGCATGACTGAGTCCCTTTGTTGTTCACCTAAAGATGTCACAACATTGTTAATCAGCTATGCCCCAATATACATTAAAATGTTAAAAAAAATCTCTTTGGCTTCTGGCAGAGGATGGATTGAAGAAAGGCAAAATGTAAACAGGAAGACTAATTAAAATGCTATAGCAGGGATATTCCCTGGCCGTTCAGTGCTTTAGGACTCTGAGCTCTCTCTTCCAAGGGCTGGCCGTTCAATCCCTGGTCAGGAAACTAAGATACCACGAGCCACACAGCCAAAAAAGAAAAGAAAAGCTATTTCAGGTGAGAGACGACAGTGGGAGATGGTGAGAAGTGGAGGTGTCTTCAATATATTTTTGTGGTACAGCTCATGGAGTCTAGACTCTCAGTGCTCCCAAGAACTTGGAATAGAGCGTGATCAGCTACCCTCAGTTTCTCTAGAGCTGGAAGCTTAATGAGCAAATACTGGTCTATTCAGAACCAAAACTGGAATTTTAGGGTTGGAAAGGATTGACTTGTCCATTTTACAGATGAAGATACAGAGGCAGAGATGAGGTAAAAGGGCAGGTCAAAGTCACACAGTTTCTTACTGGGAAATCTCTCCCAGAATTCTTTCCACGGCAGAAAACTGTTCTTCCCTAGCAGTGTTTGCTGCCTTTGTTTTGACATAAAGTCTCAAAGGTCAGACCCAGAATATTAGGGGGATTTCCTGCGAGTTGTCTAAACGGTGGTTTGGTGACTGCGGATACTGTCAAAAATATGGCTGGGCCTGATCCTTGTTTCTAGTACAAATGTCATCCATGAATAAAAACAGTTTTGCTTCTTCCTATTATTTTTTCCCCAAACACTATGGATTTTGTGTCTTTTTTATTTTTCTTTGTTGCCCTGACTAGGACATTCAGTACAATGTTGAGAAACGGTGAAAGCAGACAGTCTCGCCTTGTTCCTAAACTTAATGCGTGGGGGAAGTTAGTTGACGCTATTCACAGATGCCCTGTATCAGGTTAAAGAAAATTCACTAAAATGGATGGGATTTTTTTTTCCCTTTTTCGTGAATGGTCTAGGGATGAGAGAGAATGGAAATACGTGTGTATGCATGACTGAGTCCCTTTGTTGTTCACCTAAAGATGTCACAACATTGTTAATCAGCTATGCCCCAATATACATTAAAATGTTAAAAAAAATCTCTTTGGCTTCTGGCAGAGGATGGATTGAAGAAAGGCAAAATGTAAACAGGAAGACTAATTAAAATGCTATAGCAGGGATATTCCCTGGCCGTTCAGTGCTTTAGGACTCTGAGCTCTCTCTTCCAAGGGCTGGCCGTTCAATCCCTGGTCAGGAAACTAAGATACCACGAGCCACACAGCCAAAAAAGAAAAGAAAAGCTATTTCAGGTGAGAGACGACAGTGGGAGATGGTGAGAAGTGGAGGTGTCTTCAATATATTTTTGTGGTACAGCTCATGGAGTCTAGACTCTCAGTGCTCCCAAGAACTTGGAATAGAGCGTGATCAGCTACCCTCAGTTTCTCTAGAGCTGGAAGCTTAATGAGCAAATACTGGTCTATTCAGAACCAAAACTGGAATTTTAGGGTTGGAAAGGATTGACTTGTCCATTTTACAGATGAAGATACAGAGGCAGAGATGAGGTAAAAGGGCAGGTCAAAGTCACACAGTTTCTTACTGGGAAATCTCTCCCAGAATTCTTTCCACGGCAGAAAACTGTTCTTCCCTAGCAGTGTTTGCTGCCTTTGTTTTGACATAAAGTCTCAAAGGTCAGACCCAGAATATTAGGGGGATTTCCTGCGAGTTGTCTAAACGGTGGTTTGGTGACTGCGGATACTGTCAAAAATATGGCTGGGCCTGATCCTTGTTTCTAGTACAAATGTCATCCATGAATAAAAACAGTTTTGCTTCTTCCTATTATTTTTTCCCCAAACACTATGGATTTTGTGTCTTTTTTATTTTTCTTTGTTGCCCTGACTAGGACATTCAGTACAATGTTGAGAAACGGTGAAAGCAGACAGTCTCGCCTTGTTCCTAAACTTAATGCGTGGGGGAAGTTAGTTGTACGCTATTCACAGATGCCCTGTATCAGGTTAAAGAAAATTCACTAAAATGGATGGGATTTTTTTTTTCCCCTTTTTTCGTGAATGGTCATTTTAAGTTCTTTTTGTACATATGTGGACATTTTGTCACTGTTTCCCTTTATTTTGTAAATGTGGTGAATTACATTGAATTTCAAATATTAAACCAATATTCCGCTCCTGGAATAAACTCTACTTGGTAATGACATACTGTTATTTTTATGTATTGTTGGATGTGGCTTGCTAATATTCTGTTAAATATTTTTGTCTATGTTCACAAGAAATATTAGTTATTATTTTCTTTTTTTATAGTATCCTTGGCTATTACCAAGGTTATAATGCCTCATAAAGTAAATTTGGGTATATTTCTCCTCCTATATTTTCTCAAATAATTTATACAAAATTGATATTGTTTCTTTTCATATTTGGGTAAAATTCACCAGTGAAACCATCAGTGCTTGGCATTTCCTTTACAGAACGTTTTTCATTCCTTCCCCATAGGTAAAGATATAGGATTACTTGGGTTTTCTATTTCTTCTTATATCAGTGTCTAGGACGCAAATTCTGTTTCAACTAAATTCTCAGGTTTATTGACATAAAGTTGTTCATAACAATCCTTTTAATGTTTGAAAGATTTGTAGTGACACCCCTTTTTATTCTTTATATTCTTAATTTCTTTATCAATCTACCTAGAAATATGTTACTGTTCTTGATCTTGCTCAGAGAATCAATATTTGATATTGAGTGTGTTTTTCTATTTGATTGATTTATGTTCCTTATTATTTTTTCATTGCTATGTATTTTGGCTTTATTTCCTCCTTTTCTAGATTCTTGCATTGTTTATTTAAAATCAGTTCTCTTTTCTAATATAACACCCTACATTTCCCTCTAAGCACTATTTTAGCTGCATCCTACAAGTTCTCAGATGTGATTGTTTAAATTATTATTTATATCAGGTTCAATGTGGGGATAGTTTACATCTCTTTTTTAACACTTGTATTTGTTTTTTTTTACTTTCGGCTATCTGTGCTGTGAGGGCTTTTCTCTAAATGCGGCGAGTGGGGGCCACTCTCTAGTTTGCAGTGAGAGGTCTTCTCACTGCAGTGGTGTCTTTTGTTGCGGAGCACGGGCTCTAGGGCTCTCGGGCTTCCATTGCTGTGGTGCACAAGCTCAGTAGTTGCAGCTTCTGGGCTCTAGAGAACAGATTCTGTAGTTGTGGCCATGGGCTTAGGTGCTCTGCTGTTTGTGGGATCTTCCCGGCCCAGGGATGTCTCCTGTACAGGCAGGTAGATTCCCTACCATTGAGTCTCTAGGAAGTCCTACCTCTCTTTCTGTTAAATATTTTTGTCTATGTTCACAAGAAATATTAGTTATTATTTTCTTTTTTTATAGTATCCTTGGCTATTACCAAGGTTATAATGCCTCATAAAGTAAATTTGGGTATATTTCTCCTCCTATATTTTCTCAAATAATTTATACAAAATTGATATTGTTTCTTTTCATATTTGGGTAAAATTCACCAGTGAAACCATCAGTGCTTGGCATTTCCTTTACAGAACGTTTTTCATTCCTTCCCCATAGGTAAAGATATAGGATTACTTGGGTTTTCTATTTCTTCTTATATCAGTGTCTAGGACGCAAATTCTGTTTCAACTAAATTCTCAGGTTTATTGACATAAAGTTGTTCATAACAATCCTTTTAATGTTTGAAAGATTTGTAGTGACACCCCTTTTTATTCTTTATATTCTTAATTTCTTTATCAATCTACCTAGAAATATGTTACTGTTCTTGATCTTGCTCAGAGAATCAATATTTGATATTGAGTGTGTTTTTCTATTTGATTGATTTATGTTCCTTATTATTTTTTCATTGCTATGTATTTTGGCTTTATTTCCTCCTTTTCTAGATTCTTGCATTGTTTATTTAAAATCAGTTCTCTTTTCTAATATAACACCCTACATTTCCCTCTAAGCACTATTTTAGCTGCATCCTACAAGTTCTCAGATGTGATTGTTTAAATTATTATTTATATCAGGTTCAATGTGGGGATAGTTTACATCTCTTTTTTAACACTTGTATTTGTTTTTTTTTACTTTCGGCTATCTGTGCTGTGAGGGCTTTTCTCTAAATGCGGCGAGTGGGGGCCACTCTCTAGTTTGCAGTGAGAGGTCTTCTCACTGCAGTGGTGTCTTTTGTTGCGGAGCACGGGCTCTAGGGCTCTCGGGCTTCCATTGCTGTGGTGCACAAGCTCAGTAGTTGCAGCTTCTGGGCTCTAGAGAACAGATTCTGTAGTTGTGGCCATGGGCTTAGGTGCTCTGCTGTTTGTGGGATCTTCCCGGCCCAGGGATGTCTCCTGTACAGGCAGGTAGATTCCCTACCATTGAGTCTCTAGGAAGTCCTACCTCTCTTTCTGTTAGTGATTCATAATTCAATTATTCTGTGGTCAGACAACATGCCATAATGACTTCAATTCTTTGAAAGTTACAGAAAATGGTTTTAGGACACTCATGTGTTTTACCTTGGTGAGCATTTCCTGTGCACTTGAAAAAAAAAGTGTATTCTGCAGTTGTTGGGTATAATTTTCAATAAGTATTCACTAAATTAAGTTGTTGATAGTACTATTCCAAATCTTATATTTTCACTGATATTATTGTCTGCTTGTTTTATCAGTGACTGAGACAAGAAAACTTAACATCCAACCAAAATTGTGGATTTGTTTATTTTTCCACTTAGTTCTGGTTTGCTTTCTTATGATTAGTGTTTATGCACTGTATCTTTTGCCATTTTAAGTTTTTAATTCAGCTGTTTATGTTTAAAATACATCTCTGGGCTTCCCCTGGTGGTCCAGTGGGTAAAGACACCGCCTTGCAGTGCAAGGGGTGCCGGTTGGATCCCTGGCCTGGGAAGATCCCACGTGCCGCGGAGCGGCTGGACCGATGTGTCCAATTACCGAGCCGGAGCTCTGGAGCGCATGCGCCCAGAATCGGTGCTCTGCAACGACAGTGGCCACCGCAATGGGAGGCCCACAGGAGCCAAAGAACAAAGACGGATGAAAATGGAGAAATGAAAGACCAGTGGAAGTGGCCCGCCCATCCCCCTCCCTCCCCACCCCACCCTTCAAAAGCTAAATAAATTAATTTAAAAAAAAATTAAATACATCTCTTTCACATAAAGTTAGGTCTTGTATTCTTATACAATTTGATAATAAGTGCCTTTAATTAGAGTGTTTAGTAAATTTACATTTAACACAATTGTTAATATAGTTGGATTTATGGCTCAGCAGGTAAAGCATCTGCCTGCAGTGCAGGAGACACAGGAGATCGTGAGTTGGGAAGGTCCCCTGGAGGAGGAAACGGCAGCCCACTGTAGTATTCTTGGTTGGAAAATTCCATGGACAGAGGAGCCTGGCAGGCTATACAGTCCGGTATAGGTCTCAGAGAGTTGGATGCAGTTGAGCACATGGCACAGAAGTCTACCATCTTATTTTCTATTTGTCCCACTAGTCTTTGTTCCTTTTTTTGCCTTCTTTTGTAATAATTTAGTATGATGTAGCACTGTTTTATCTCCTCTGTTAGCTTTTCACTATACCTATTTGTTTGGGGTTTTTTTCTCGTTGATCTAGGAAGTACTATTTGTATTCTTATCACAACCTTCCATGAATTAATCTGATGCCACTTCATATATATTATAAGAGTATTACAATGTGGCATTTTCATATATTTTACTTCTATGTATATTATAAACCATACCTTTATGCAATTACTTTATGGGGAATTGTAAAATTAGGAAATAAAAATATTATATTTACTCACATATATAATGATGCTCTTCATTCCTTTGTTTATGGAATTTTTCTTCAACTCAAAGGACTTCCTTTAATAATTTTTACAGTGCGTGTCTACTAGTGGTAAATTATCTCACTTTTTATTTATCTATAAAATGCTTTATTTTGCCTTCACTTTTTAAGACACCGCCTTGCAGTGCAAGGGTGCCGGTTGGATCCTGGCCTGGGAAGATCCACGTGCGCGGAGCGCTGGACCGATGTGTCCATCCGAGCCGAGCTCTGGAGTGCATGCGCCCAGAATCGGTGCTCTGCAACGACAGTGGCCACCGCAATGGGAGGCCCACAGGAGCCAAAGAACAAAGACGGATGAAAATGGAGAAATGAAAGACCAGTGGAAGTGGCCCGCCCATCCCTCCCTCCCACCCCACCCTTCAAAAGCTAAATAAATTAATTTAAAAAAATTAAATACATCTCTTTCACATAAAGTTAGGTCTTGTATTCTTATACAATTTGATAATAAGTGCCTTTAATTAGAGTGTTTAGTAAATTTACATTTAACACAATTGTTAATATAGTTGGATTTATGGCTCAGCAGGTAAAGCATCTGCCTGCAGTGCAGGAGACACAGGAGATCGTGAGTTGGGAAGGTCCCCTGGAGGAGGAAACGGCAGCCCACTGTAGTATTCTTGGTTGGAAAATTCCATGGACAGAGGAGCCTGGCAGGCTATACAGTCCGGTATAGGTCTCAGAGAGTTGGATGCAGTTGAGCACATGGCACAGAAGTCTACCATCTTATTTTCTATTTGTCCCACTAGTCTTTGTTCCTTTTTTTGCCTTCTTTTGTAATAATTTAGTATGATGTAGCACTGTTTTATCTCCTCTGTTAGCTTTTCACTATACCTATTTGTTTGGGGTTTTTTTCTCGTTGATCTAGGAAGTACTATTTGTATTCTTATCACAACCTTCCATGAATTAATCTGATGCCACTTCATATATATTATAAGAGTATTACAATGTGGCATTTTCATATATTTTACTTCTATGTATATTATAAACCATACCTTTATGCAATTACTTTATGGGGAATTGTAAAATTAGGAAATAAAAATATTATATTTACTCACATATATAATGATGCTCTTCATTCCTTTGTTTATGGAATTTTTCTTCAACTCAAAGGACTTCCTTTAATAATTTTTACAGTGCGTGTCTACTAGTGGTAAATTATCTCACTTTTTATTTATCTATAAAAGGCTTTATTTTGCCTTCACTTTTTAAAGAAGACAGAATTCCCAGTTGGCAAGTTTTCTTTCAGTATTGTAATGATATCAGTCCATGTCTTCTGGCTCTCACTGTTTCTGATGAGAAGTTGGTACATAAAATTTTATTTCTCTGTGTGTGACTGCCTGGCTATTTAATTGTTTCTATTTATTTTTGTCTCAGGAACATAACTATAGTAAATCTCAGGTAGAGATTTACTCTTATTTTTGCTTCTTGAGATTAGTTACATTTCTAGGATCTATGGGTTAATATTTTTCATCAATTAAGGGGGAAAAGTTGGTAATTGGATCTTCAAATACTTTCTGTGACTCAATCTTGATTTTCTTTCCTTCTAGGACTTCAGTTACACCTATGTTAGACCATTTTATATTGTCCTTCAGATTCCTGGTGTCTGTTCATTTTTTTCAATCTTTTCACTTGCTGTGCTTCAAGTTTCTACAATGTCCAATCTACTGTTTAGGCCATTTGGTAAAATTTTCATTTCAGATACAATCAATTTTACATAGAGAATTTCCATTTGGTTCTTTGTATAGCCAAGGTTTTTTTTTCATCCATCTTTATTCTTTGTCATGTGTGGGCCTCCCATTGCAGTGGCCTCTCTAGCTGCAGAGCAGTGGCTCTGGGCACGTGCACTCGGAACGCTGGCTTGTATAATTGAACACATCAGCCCAGCAGCTCTGCGGCACATGGGATCTTCCTAGGCCAGGGATCAAACCGGTGGCCTTTGCACTGCAAGGCAGACTCTTTACTCACTGGACCACCAGGGATGCCCCCATTTGGTTCTTTTTATAGTTTCTATTTCTATATGGACATTTCTTCTATTCACCTACTGTATGTAGTTTTCACCTAAGGTTCTTATTATGTTTTAAAGATCTTATCTACTAACTCCATGATCTGTATTATCTCTGGGTCTGTTTCTTTTGACTATTTTTCACCTTGGTGATAAGTTGCATTTTTCTGTTTCTTTACTTAGCTAGTAATGTTTTTTTTTCATTGTATACTGGAAATTGTGGATTTTACATTGTTGAAAGTGGTTGATTTGTCTTCCTTTGAAGAGTGTTGACTTTTGTTCTGTCTGGTAGTTAATTTACTCACAGATTAGCTTGATCCTTTTGAGACTTTTTAAAAAATGTTTTTAGATAGGTTATGGAGAAACTCTTATTCTATAGCTAGAATAGACCTACTCCTAAGTCGTTGACTTTCTGAGATCTCAAAGGAATGTCCAGTGGCTATTTAATTGTTTCTATTTATTTTTGTCTCAGGAACATAACTATAGTAAATCTCAGGTAGAGATTTACTCTTATTTTTGCTTCTTGAGATTAGTTACATTTCTAGGATCTATGGGTTAATATTTTTCATCAATTAAGGGGGAAAAGTTGGTAATTGGATCTTCAAATACTTTCTGTGACTCAATCTTGATTTTCTTTCCTTCTAGGACTTCAGTTACACCTATGTTAGACCATTTTATATTGTCCTTCAGATTCCTGGTGTCTGTTCATTTTTTTCAATCTTTTCACTTGCTGTGCTTCAAGTTTCTACAATGTCCAATCTACTGTTTAGGCCATTTGGTAAAATTTTCATTTCAGATACAATCAATTTTACATAGAGAATTTCCATTTGGTTCTTTGTATAGCCAAGGTTTTTTTTTCATCCATCTTTATTCTTTGTCATGTGTGGGCCTCCCATTGCAGTGGCCTCTCTAGCTGCAGAGCAGTGGCTCTGGGCACGTGCACTCCGGAACGCTGGCTTGTATAATTGAACACATCAGCCCAGCAGCTCTGCGGCACATGGGATCTTCCTAGGCCAGGGATCAAACCGGTGGCCTTTGCACTGCAAGGCAGACTCTTTACTCACTGGACCACCAGGGATGCCCCCATTTGGTTCTTTTTATAGTTTCTATTTCTATATGGACATTTCTTCTATTCACCTACTGTATGTAGTTTTCACCTAAGGTTCTTATTATGTTTTAAAGATCTTATCTACTAACTCCATGATCTGTATTATCTCTGGGTCTGTTTCTTTTGACTATTTTTCACCTTGGTGATAAGTTGCATTTTTCTGTTTCTTTACTTAGCTAGTAATGTTTTTTTTTCATTGTATACTGGAAATTGTGGATTTTACATTGTTGAAAGTGGTTGATTTGTCTTCCTTTGAAGAGTGTTGACTTTTGTTCTGTCTGGTAGTTAATTTACTCACAGATTAGCTTGATCCTTTTGAGACTTTTTAAAAAATGTTTTTAGATAGGTTATGGAGAAACTCTTATTCTATAGCTAGAATAGACCTACTCCTAAGTCGTTGACTTTCTGAGATCTCAAAGGAATGTCCAGTATGTATAGTGAATTCAGTCTATTCTGATTTGTCAGACCTCTAATGTCTCCAAACCTTGTGCAATATCTGGAAATCTTTGCACAACTCACTGTTTCTTAATCATTATTCTCTGCCATGGCTCACAGTTTTCTGTGCATATATAATTTAGTCTTCAGTGAAAGATTCAAGGAGACTCTTATGCAGAGTTATCCAAGTTATTGCTCTCTATACAACCCCTTTCTCTCTGGTACCCAACACACAAATTTCAGCCACCTAAGCACCAAGCAGAACTCCAATCCCATCAAATCAATGAGATCATTGTGCTTTGCTTAAGTTAACCCTTCCCGCACCACAGTCCAGAAGTTTCTTCTAGGAAGGAAGCTGAAGGTGATTATGCCACTGAGATCATGAATTTTCCTTTTATCCTGATTACATTTATTCTCTGATAATTGTCTCGAGTGTGAACACTTCTACTTAGATTTTATTTTATTTTATTTTATTCTAAAAAATTTTTGGCCTCTTTTATTGGTCCTTTTTTAAAATGTATTTATTTTCATCCATCTTTATTCTTTTGTCTATGTGGGCCTCCCATTGCACTGGCCTCTCTCTGTTGCAGAGCACCAGCTCTGGGAACATGCACTCTAGAGAGCTGGCTTGGAATTGGACACACTGGTCCAGCCGCTCCGCAGCACATGGGATCTTCCTGGGCCAGGGATTGAACCAGTGCCCCTTGCACTGCAAGGCAGACTCTCTACCTACTGGACCACCAGAGAAGCCCTACTGATCTTTCATTTATTTATCTTTATTCTTTGGTCTATGTGTGCCTCTCATCGCAGTGGCATCTCTGGTTGCAGAGCACCGGCTTTGGGCATATGCGCTCCAGAGCACTGGCTTGTAATTGGACACACTAGTCCAGCGGCTCTGCAGCATGTGGGATCTTTCCAGGCCAGGGATCAAACTGGTACCCTTTGCACTACAAGGTGGACTCTTTACCCAGTGGACCACCAGGGAAGCCCAGATTTTATTTTATTTTTTAATAGCAGGAGAACAGGTCTAGTATAAACTCATCCATAATGGCTGAAAAGGGAACTCTAGTACAACTGAGTGGTTCACATTCAAGTGTTCATACCCTTCTGTCATATAGGTCTAATTTTTGTTTGTTTGTTTGTTTAGTGGAAGTGGAATGGATCTACAATATTGTGTTGGTTTCAGGTTTATACCAGTAATTCGGTTATACATGTTTTTTCAGATTCTTTTCTGTTATAGGTTGTTACAAGATATTGAATATAGCTCCCTGTGCTATTTGGTAAATCCTTGTTGTTCATATATTTTATATATAGTGGTATGTGTCTGTTGATCCCACACTCTTCATTTATCCCTCCCCCACCTTTGCCCTCTGGTAACCGTATGTTTGTTTTCCACATCTGTAACTCTATTTCTGTTTTGTAAATAAACTCATTTGCATTATTTTTTAGATTTCACATATAAGTGATATAGTATTTGTCATTCTCTCTTTGACTTACTTCACTCAGTATAATAATCTCTAGGTCTATCCATATTGCTGCAAATGGCAGTATTTCATATATATTTTTTGCAACTGAGTAATGTTCTACTGTATAAATATATCATATCTTCATTATCCATTCATTTGTCGATGGACACCTAGATTGCTTCCATGTCTTGGTTACTGTAAATAGTGCTGCTCTGGCTCTTGGGGTGCATGTATCTTGAGCTTTTGTCTTTTCTAGATGTATGCCCAGGAGTGGAATTACTGGATCATATGGTAGCTCTGTTTTTAGCTTTTTAAAGAGTCTTCATACTGTTCTCCAAAGTGACAGCATCAACTGACATTCCCACCAACAGTGTAAGAGAGTTCCTTTTTCTCCACACCCACTCTAGCATTTATTATTTGCAGAGTTTTGAGGAATGGCCATCATATGCGCTCCAGAGCACTGGCTTGTAATTGGACACACTAGTCCAGCGGCTCTGCAGCATGTGGGATCTTTCCAGGCCAGGGATCAAACTGGTACCCTTTGCACTACAAGGTGGACTCTTTACCCAGTGGACCACCAGGGAAGCCCAGATTTTATTTTATTTTTTAATAGCAGGAGAACAGGTCTAGTATAAACTCATCCATAATGGCTGAAAAGGGAACTCTAGTACAACTGAGTGGTTCACATTCAAGTGTTCATACCCTTCTGTCATATAGGTCTAATTTTTGTTTGTTTGTTTGTTTAGTGGAAGTGGAATGGATCTACAATATTGTGTTGGTTTCAGGTTTATACCAGTAATTCGGTTATACATGTTTTTTCAGATTCTTTTCTGTTATAGGTTGTTACAAGATATTGAATATAGCTCCCTGTGCTATTTGGTAAATCCTTGTTGTTCATATATTTTATATATAGTGGTATGTGTCTGTTGATCCCACACTCTTCATTTATCCCTCCCCCACCTTTGCCCTCTGGTAACCGTATGTTTGTTTTCCACATCTGTAACTCTATTTCTGTTTTGTAAATAAACTCATTTGCATTATTTTTTAGATTTCACATATAAGTGATATAGTATTTGTCATTCTCTCTTTGACTTACTTCACTCAGTATAATAATCTCTAGGTCTATCCATATTGCTGCAAATGGCAGTATTTCATATATATTTTTTGCAACTGAGTAATGTTCTACTGTATAAATATATCATATCTTCATTATCCATTCATTTGTCGATGGACACCTAGATTGCTTCCATGTCTTGGTTACTGTAAATAGTGCTGCTCTGGCTCTTGGGGTGCATGTATCTTGAGCTTTTGTCTTTTCTAGATGTATGCCCAGGAGTGGAATTACTGGATCATATGGTAGCTCTGTTTTTAGCTTTTTAAAGAGTCTTCATACTGTTCTCCAAAGTGACAGCATCAACTGACATTCCCACCAACAGTGTAAGAGAGTTCCTTTTTCTCCACACCCACTCTAGCATTTATTATTTGCAGAGTTTTGAGGAATGGCCATTATGAAGTGGTACTTCATGTAGTTTTGATTTGCATTTCTCTAATAATTAGTAATATTGTCGTTGGCTCTAGTTTTACCTTTGAAAAGTGGGATACAGCACGCAAAGCTGTATATATATTTTACAGACAGAAAGCATGGCCAAGGTGGTATGTGGAGTTCAAGATGTTGTTTACAAACTCTGGTCTAACGTTTTTCTTGTAAAAGTGGTTGTGTGATTTTGTACATTTGTGTGTGAGAACTGGAGTGAAAGAAGATGCAGATTAGAAGGGGTAAAGAGAAATAAGTAAACATAAAAGTAGAGAAGACACATGGTTGGGGTCAAAATCTTTATGTTTAAAAAATAATACTCATCATTGAGATTTCCCTTCTCATCCAGTGGTTACAACTCCAAGCTTCCACTGCAAGGGACAGGGGTTTGATCCGTGGTCGGGAAACTAAGATCTTACATGCCATACAGCTAAAAAAACAGTGATTTAAAATGTAAAAAACAAACCAAAAAATGTAAAGACATTAACTCTTGTAATATTAGCTAAATTTTTGAGCACTGTTCTAAGTGCTTCACATATTTTAACTTATTAATGTTCATGACAACCCTTTGTAGTAGTTACCTATATTATCATCGTTTTACAGGTTAGAAAACTGAGATGTAGAGAGATGGTACAATATACTTTGCCCAAGATTACAAGATTAATCAGTAGGAATTAGAATTTGATCCCAGGTGGTCTACCTCCAAAACTCTACCTTTTTAAATGTGAGCACTGCCTTCAGGTCAGAGAAAGATCTTGTTATTCTCACTCCCTTCCCTTGTCCGCAAACTTAAAAGAAAAATTCCATGTTAAGTTTCGGTGAGCTGTAAAAACTTCACTGGGATTTGGTGCTGGTGGGAGATGCTTGACAATGAAGAGCCCGGCCTTGTTTTGGTCCAGATTTTTCACACTGGACTCATAACATCTGCTATTTCATCAGCTTCAGGAGCTTATATTTGTTTTGATATTTAAGTGACTTTCAAGTGCAGGAAAAAGTTGATGAATGACTCGGGGAGATTTTCAGTGCCTATCTTCTTCGTCTGGACTGTTTGAGAGACCAGGTGACAGTCCCGATGACCTATCTTTTTTGGATCGTAGGAAGTTGTTGGGGAAAAAAAATCATTTCCCTTAATCTTGTTCAGTAATTCACCTCGGTAGACTATTTCTGCTTCTGGTGAGGGTGGTGAGATGGGAAGGGTGCATCAGGATCCTGATCCAGACCAGCGCCTCTGAGTCTCGCTAGAATTTGGTTTCCACATCTCTACCTGCCAGTTGATATCTCCCTGTTCTTCCTGTGATCTTTGAGATTTCAAGAAAGAAATGGATAGCAGATTGCAGCCTATTATTACGGCAAGATCGTTTCTCTTTGACCACCAAACAGTTGTTCCCTGGGTCATGAACCACTCTGTTCAGTGTCTGTCAGACTCAACTGCCTTTAAAATTTAGAGGAGAAAGTCTGTGTGTGTCAAAACCAAGGCCTTGAGTCACCCAACGCCCCAGCAGGAAGACAACAATGAAGTGAGTTGGAAGGAGGGCCAGGAACCACACCTGGCAGTTAGTGTGGACCTACACATGCCTATTCCAGAGACATCTTTCCAGACTTAAAATCTCGTGTCCTGGCAGATAGAGGGTACCACTGTGTATTCTCTCTGCTGTCTGCAAGGTTCCTCATTAGTGAATCATCTCCCTAAGTATCTTTTAACATGGATGGAGCCGTGTACTAGGGAGATCATATTTTATTTGAAATGTCTAAGGAAACGTAATAGTTTATGAAACAGAATAGGTGGAGTTTGTGTTTGGAAACATAACATCTTATTTACTAGGAAGACCTGAATTTGGACAGATCTACCTGGGTCCACTTGAAAATCAGAAAACTACTGTCCTTTTTTCTCTTGTCAACTAGCGTTCTGCAATTATTCTATATAATTGTTATTTTTCTTTTCTTTTTGGAAGGAGTCTCCTGCTGAAGAAAGAATCTAAAGAGATGCCTAAATTCCAGGCCTAAAATTGGTGGGAATGACGGGCCCGGCCTTGTTTTGGTCCAGTTTTCACTATCATAATCGCTATTTCATCAGGAGCTTATATTTGTTTTGATATTTAAGTGACTTTCAAGTGCAGGAAAGTTGATGAATGACTCGGGAGATTTTCAGTGCCTATCTTCTTCGTCTGGACTGTTTGAGAGACCAGGTGACAGTCCCGATGACCTATCTTTTTGGATCGTAGGAAGTTGTTGGGGAAAAAAAATCATTTCCCTTAATCTTGTTCAGTAATTCACCTCGGTAGACTATTTCTGCTTCTGGTGAGGGTGGTGAGATGGGAAGGGTGCATCAGGATCCTGATCCAGACCAGCGCCTCTGAGTCTCGCTAGAATTTGGTTTCCACATCTCTACCTGCCAGTTGATATCTCCCTGTTCTTCCTGTGATCTTTGAGATTTCAAGAAAGAAATGGATAGCAGATTGCAGCCTATTATTACGGCAAGATCGTTTCTCTTTGACCACCAAACAGTTGTTCCCTGGGTCATGAACCACTCTGTTCAGTGTCTGTCAGACTCAACTGCCTTTAAAATTTAGAGGAGAAAGTCTGTGTGTGTCAAAACCAAGGCCTTGAGTCACCCAACGCCCCAGCAGGAAGACAACAATGAAGTGAGTTGGAAGGAGGGCCAGGAACCACACCTGGCAGTTAGTGTGGACCTACACATGCCTATTCCAGAGACATCTTTCCAGACTTAAAATCTCGTGTCCTGGCAGATAGAGGGTACCACTGTGTATTCTCTCTGCTGTCTGCAAGGTTCCTCATTAGTGAATCATCTCCCTAAGTATCTTTTAACATGGATGGAGCCGTGTACTAGGGAGATCATATTTTATTTGAAATGTCTAAGGAAACGTAATAGTTTATGAAACAGAATAGGTGGAGTTTGTGTTTGGAAACATAACATCTTATTTACTAGGAAGACCTGAATTTGGACAGATCTACCTGGGTCCACTTGAAAATCAGAAAACTACTGTCCTTTTTTCTCTTGTCAACTAGCGTTCTGCAATTATTCTATATAATTGTTATTTTTCTTTTCTTTTTTGGGAAAGGGGTCTCCTTCTGAAGAAAAAATCTAAAGAGATGCCTAAATTCCAGGGAATTTTCCTCTAAGACTAATAACATCAAGATAGCTTTGATTTTATTGATTTATGTTCATTTTTTTTTTCCACAAGAGAAACATATGTCATCTTCAGAGATCCTGGGTTAGAATTTTTTATTGCTGGTTGAAGATGAATCTCCAACCCTGATGCTGTATTTTTGTTTATTTCATGAAGAATTTCAGATGGTGCTTGACAACTGATGCTTCCTATAAAACCAACAAATACTGTTATACACTGTGTCTATTAAAGATATCTTCTAAGTGTCATTTCACCAAGCAAAGAAATTGAACCACCTCACACTATACATTTTTGGTTAAATATCTGAGAGCTATTCTTTTGAAAGTCACCCAGAGCAATAATGGCCAAGTCAGAAAAAATGTCCCACTGAAGGGTCAGTTAAATTTGGGGCCTGTTTCTACATTTATACTCCATCTTCTCCCCCTTTAAGTTCTTCTGGAAACAAAACAGAGTATCCCTCTTCTAGAAAACCACTTACAAAATTCCATGTAAGAAACTACCAAACTTGAAAAAATGAAATGTCACCATCCATTTCTGAGGATTCTGGGACTTAGACCTCAGCCAGAAACTGCATAATTTAGGACTTGAGAGCCTAGAACATCAATGTCTGAGTTGCAATGGTATTGGTTCCAAGGTTAAGAATAGAGGACCACAGTTTTATTGCCTGTGATTATGACATACTTCTCATGAACACCAGAAGGGCTCAAATATGTACTGAAGGCAGCCAAAGGGTAAATAAATCAACTGAAATAGAAAAAGACCATTGCCTGTGTACTAGGGAGATCATATTTTATTTGAAATGTCTAAGGAAACGTAATAGTTTATGAAACAGAATAGGTGGAGTTTGTGTTTGGAAACATAACATCTTATTTACTAGGAAGACCTGAATTTGGACAGATCTACCTGGGTCCACTTGAAAATCAGAAAACTACTGTCCTTTTTTCTCTTGTCAACTAGCGTTCTGCAATTATTCTATATAATTGTTATTTTTCTTTTCTTTTTGGAAGGAGTCTCCTGCTGAAGAAAGAATCTAAAGAGATGCCTAAATTCCAGGGAATTTTCCTCTAAGACTAATAACATCAAGATAGCTTTGATTTTATTGATTTATGTTCATTTTTTTTTTCCACAAGAGAAACATATGTCATCTTCAGAGATCCTGGGTTAGAATTTTTTATTGCTGGTTGAAGATGAATCTCCAACCCTGATGCTGTATTTTTGTTTATTTCATGAAGAATTTCAGATGGTGCTTGACAACTGATGCTTCCTATAAAACCAACAAATACTGTTATACACTGTGTCTATTAAAGATATCTTCTAAGTGTCATTTCACCAAGCAAAGAAATTGAACCACCTCACACTATACATTTTTGGTTAAATATCTGAGAGCTATTCTTTTGAAAGTGACCCAGAGCAATAATGGCCAAGTCAGAAAAAATGTCCCACTGAAGGGTCAGTTAAATTTGGGGCCTGTTTCTACATTTATACTCCATCTTCTCCCCCTTTAAGTTCTTCTGGAAACAAAACAGAGTATCCCTCTTCTAGAAAACCACTTACAAAATTCCATGTAAGAAACTACCAAACTTGAAAAAATGAAATGTCACCATCCATTTCTGAGGATTCTGGGACTTAGACCTCAGCCAGAAACTGCATAATTTAGGACTTGAGAGCCTAGAACATCAATGTCTGAGTTGCAATGGTATTGGTTCCAAGGTTAAGAATAGAGGACCACAGTTTTATTGCCTGTGATTATGACATACTTCTCATGAACACCAGAAGGGCTCAAATATGTACTGAAGGCAGCCAAAGGGTAAATAAATCAACTGAAATGATTCAGAAAGCACCTAGGGAGGCATGGTGTGCAGTCATAACAAGGGACTCTACTCTTGGGAACAGCCCTACTCAGAACTCAAGGAACACAGTTGCATTAGACCACTCAAAGAACCATAGCACTTAAATGAGTTTCATTTATAAGCTTTCGCCACAGACATGAAAAAGAATACACATATGATAACTTAAAGGGACTCTTATTATGTTTGGAAGTTCTGGGCACTTACCAGACGTTCAAGCCAATGCACTTTTCCTTTTAACACAACGGAATACCTGGATCATGCGCACTGAGAATGTCTATTTCAAAAAATAGACTTACCAGGACTTCCCTGTAAGTGGTCCAGTGGTTAACACTCCATTCTCCCACTGCAGGGGGCGCTGGTTCATTCCTGGTGAAGGAATTAAGAGTCCATGTGCCGTGTGTGGCCAAAGGGGGGAAAAAAAACCACCTAAAATACATTGATGTAAAGACCTTGAGGCTTTCTTCAATCCCTCTTATCAGCTTACTTCTCAGAACAGCTTCCTGCTAAGGCAGTGAGTTACTGCTGAAGCTCATCTTTGCAGAATTTTTTTCTCATTTTTTCTCAGTGATTTGCCTTTATGACTTAATTTGGCTGCATTTTTCTGTACCAAGGCAAGACTTGGTTATCCATTTTTTCATGAAGGCATCTATGGAAGGTTTTGAAGTCCATTGGTTAAGAGGAAAAAGTGCGTTCGTGCTTGATTGGTATGTAGGCAGAAGGTAGTTGGACACAATGCTGAGTCACACTTTAAAAGAGCTGCATTTGCAGACAAAGTGAGAGGGCGCCAACATAGGCTTTGGAGTCCCAATACTGGCTTCTGGCATTGGCTGCAATCAAGGGCACTCTCCTCAGTTTCATTTACCTTTTGGTTAAATACCAACATTTATTGAGCACTTACTATACATGTAGCACTTTTATTCATTTAAACCTCACAGCAGTCCTGTGGAGTAAATATTATTCTCATCCCCATTTACAGAGAACTAAATTGAGGCTCAGAAAGTATATGATGCTTATTCAACATTATAAAGCGAGAAAACTAAGACCAAGATTCAAATTCTCATCCATCTCATTTCAGAGTCTGAGCTTTTAGTCACCCTGAAATGGGTCTAATAACAGCATTGTTATTGACACTATGAGAATCGTAAGAGATAATGTTTGTAAAAGCACCAAATTCATACACATATAGGAGGTGTTAGAATGAGGTCTTTAATAACAAGAAAAACTAAGAAATCGTTCTATGACATGGTTATGGAAAAGGACTTTTAAATGCCTATAAACCAGAGCTTGCTTGTTCCTTGTAAACTAACTTAGAATTTCCTGACACATCATTTTTCTTGACAGTACCCATCAAAATATTAAATATGATATGTTACATAAATCAGGTATGATGAATGACCATTCCACTTTAAAGCGTATCTGTTTTTGAAAGCTGGGCAACTGGAAAGACAAAGAAAGAAACTCTGATCCATTGCTACCTGAGCCACACTGCACTGGTTTGCTATTTTATTTAAGTTATGAAGAAATTTGCACAGAAATTCAGCTCAAACACCCTAGGAACAATAACGTTGGCTACCAATAGTCTAAAAAGTATTATTTGTTGTTTGTAGGACATAAGAGGATCAGAGTCTGTGAGATGAAGACATAATGTTCCCTAAATCACCACCACAATACCAAGTTCTTTTACTTTCAAATGGAAGTTTAAATGGACCTCAACAAGCAGTAAATTTAGAAACGCAATGATCAAGATGTTTTGTAGGTTTACAGTTAAAGACAACCCAAACAAACAACACAAAACCCTAAGAATTTTGAAAAGATTTATTTGAGTTCCATACGATCTTCCTCAGAAATATATAAGAGCCAAGTGTTTGGACCCCGAAGTCAAAATATACTTTCTCTTCTATGGGATCTGTAGGTCCTCAGATTCACAAAGAACTCTGCTTGAACTACATGAGCCTGCCTTCTGTCATCAGAACTCTGTTGACAAGTGGTACCTGAGGTGGAAGAGAAGGCTCAAATCCTTGTTCCCTCTCTTCTCTCTGTCAGAAACTCATCAAGAACCCTTCAGTCATCAGCAGGAAGGTCATGGCTACACGGGGCAACCAGATGAAGTCTCTTGTGAAAACTCCTTCTTTGAGTCAAACAACTGGTTTGCCTTTGTCTAATTCCCATAGTACTGATGGAACTGATCAAACTGACTGGTTATTTTAGGGTTACGTGGACAGATATGAATGTACAATAATAGGTAGATCAAGAATAAAGGAGGGCTTCCTTGGTGGTTCAGTGGGTAAGGACACTGCCTTGCAGTGCAAGGGGCGCCGGTTCGATCCCTGGCCAGGGAAGATCCCATGTGCCGCGGAGCAGCTGGACCAGTGTGTCCAACTACCGAGCCAGAGCTCTGGAGTGCATGTGCCCAGAGCTGGCACTCTGCAGCGAGAGGGGCCACTGCGATGGGAGGCCCACACAGGCCAAAGAATAAAGATGGATGAAAATGGATAAATGAAAGACCAATAGAAGTGGCAAAAAAAAAAAAAAAAAAGAATAAAGTAACTGTGATTATAAGTCTGTCACAAAATGAAAATGTAAACTCTCATTACCAGATACTATATCCTTTGGGGAGCCAAGGACTGAAAACTTAGAATTCATACGTATAAGAATTTTCCCCAAATTCTTAGGCTTGATGGTAATAATTCCTTAACTAGAAATGGGGGTATTTTATCTGATGCATGTCCTTTTATCTGAATTATGAGTCTATAGATAGAAAAATGTCTTTTAGATTTATAAATTTGTATCACATTTAGTGCATGCTTAATAATTCACTTTTATGAGAAGAATAGCATTTTGTGAAATTGGAGCTGCACCAGAAAATCCACACTGAATGGTTTCTACACTTATGGATTATCTTATCTCATTTCCATCTGCTGGGTTATAAAGGCTTCTCTTCTGAAAATCAAAGTTTTGGTTGAGTCATATCATCAGTTATGTAGCTGGTGCTCCAGTCCTACTCCTTTTGTTCAAAATAGGAAAGGGTTTGCACCTAAACAATTTGAAGTGGTTTCGTAAAGTTGTATAAGCTCTGTCCTTAGAGAAGGTAAACCCATTATAGGAAAGAAGAAACAGGATGAAGTTGATCTTCTCTCTGTCAGAAACTCATCAAGAACCCTTCAGTCATCAGCAGGAAGGTCATGGCTACACGGGGCAACCAGATGAAGTCTCTTGTGAAAACTCCTTCTTTGAGTCAAACAACTGGTTTGCCTTTGTCTAATTCCCATAGTACTGATGGAACTGATCAAACTGACTGGTTATTTTAGGGTTACGTGGACAGATATGAATGTACAATAATAGGTAGATCAAGAATAAAGGAGGGCTTCCTTGGTGGTTCAGTGGGTAAGGACACTGCCTTGCAGTGCAAGGGGCGCCGGTTCGATCCCTGGCCAGGGAAGATCCCATGTGCCGCGGAGCAGCTGGACCAGTGTGTCCAACTACCGAGCCAGAGCTCTGGAGTGCATGTGCCCAGAGCTGGCACTCTGCAGCGAGAGGGGCCACTGCGATGGGAGGCCCACACAGGCCAAAGAATAAAGATGGATGAAAATGGATAAATGAAAGACCAATAGAAGTGGCAAAAAAAAAAAAAAAAAGAAAGAATAAAGTAACTGTGATTATAAGTCTGTCACAAAATGAAAATGTAAACTCTCATTACCAGATACTATATCCTTTGGGGAGCCAAGGACTGAAAACTTAGAATTCATACGTATAAGAATTTTCCCCAAATTCTTAGGCTTGATGGTAATAATTCCTTAACTAGAAATGGGGGTATTTTATCTGATGCATGTCCTTTTATCTGAATTATGAGTCTATAGATAGAAAAATGTCTTTTAGATTTATAAATTTGTATCACATTTAGTGCATGCTTAATAATTCACTTTTATGAGAAGAATAGCATTTTGTGAAATTGGAGCTGCACCAGAAAATCCACACTGAATGGTTTCTACACTTATGGATTATCTTATCTCATTTCCATCTGCTGGGTTATAAAGGCTTCTCTTCTGAAAATCAAAGTTTTGGTTGAGTCATATCATCAGTTATGTAGCTGGTGCTCCAGTCCTACTCCTTTTGTTCAAAAATAGGAAAGGGTTTGCACCCTAAACAATTTGAAGTGGTTTCGTAAAGTTGTATAAGCTCTGTCCTTAGAGAAGGTAAACCAGAGATGGGTCATTATAGGAAAGAAGAAACAGGAGAACTGAATGCCCCCAGCAATGTTTGAGGGACAAGAAACTTTCCACTCTTACTATTTTAATCCCTGTTGAACCCTGTTGACTTCTCAGAGCCCTTGGACGCCAACTATCCCATAATACCTTTTATTATCTGCAGTTGCAACTTCACTTTCATTCTATCAGGGAGAATATTGAAAATTAATCTTAGGATAAATAGAAGAGGATAAAAAAGGTGACCAGACTTTATAAATCAAAGATTTGCAATTAACTGATGGAATTGGCAATTTTTTGAAAAGGTGATATTGTAGACTTAATAGCCGACCCTCCTTTCACCTTAATTTTACTAGTTTGTTCATTTTGAAAAGAAAAGAGGGCATAAATAAGGAACCATCGTTTGAGAAATGAAGACATGAATCCCCTTGAGAAAAAAATTTTTTGGAGGAGAAAAGCTTATAAAAATTTATCTAGGTACACCCAAACCAAAATGGCTTAAGGAAGAACTGTTTTCAAAAAGTCAGTCTCATGAATTTTAACATCAAGAGGGAATCAAACAGTTCTACAGGGTTTGTGATGAAATTCTTTTCTGTTTTGAATATTTTTTTCCTTTTGGTTAGCTCAACTTGTTTAATAGTGAATAGATGCTATTCAAGATGTCAAAGAGGTATTTTGTGGGTTTCAACAATAGCAATAAGAAAAAGTAATTTTGCTAGAGTCATGTTTTAAGATCAATTGATTAACAAAATTTAAGGCCTTGTATGGTTTTTAGGATCTCGTGGCTACAGCTTTACTTTCCAAGTTGTATTCTGGAGTGAGAGTAATTTATTTAAAATGGTTGAAAATAAAAGATTCCATGCAAGGTCTTGTTTTTATCAACAGAGCAATAGCAGTTGTTGGAGCCATAAGCTGGCATTTATTAGGATGTCTGAATCAATCATATATTTTTCTTAAATTTTGGCCTCTTTTATTGATTATTTATTTATTTATTTTCATCCATCTTTATTCTTCAGCCTGTGCCAGCCTCCCACAGAAATGGCCTCTCTCGCAGCAGGGTACTGGCTCTGGGTGCATGCGCTCATGAGCGCTGGCTTATTATTGGACACACTTGTGCAGCCGCTCTGCAGCACAGGGGGTCTTCCTCAGCCAGGGTTTGAACCGGTGCCCCCTGCACTGCAAGGTGGACTCTTTAACCACTGGACCACCAGGGAAGCACAGAAATCAAAATTTAGATATCATTATTTTCTGCAGTTGCAACTTCACTTTCATTCTATCAGGGAGAATATTGAAAATTAATCTTAGGATAAATAGAAGAGGATAAAAAAGGTGACCAGACTTTATAAATCAAAGATTTGCAATTAACTGATGGAATTGGCAATTTTTTGAAAAGGTGATATTGTAGACTTAATAGCCGACCCTCCTTTCACCTTAATTTTACTAGTTTGTTCATTTTGAAAAGAAAAGAGGGCATAAATAAGGAACCATCGTTTGAGAAATGAAGACATGAATCCCCTTGAGAAAAAAATTTTTTGGAGGAGAAAAGCTTATAAAAATTTATCTAGGTACACCCAAACCAAAATGGCTTAAGGAAGAACTGTTTTCAAAAAGTCAGTCTCATGAATTTTAACATCAAGAGGGAATCAAACAGTTCTACAGGGTTTGTGATGAAATTCTTTTCTGTTTTGAATATTTTTTTCCTTTTGGTTAGCTCAACTTGTTTAATAGTGAATAGATGCTATTCAAGATGTCAAAGAGGTATTTTGTGGGTTTCAACAATAGCAATAAGAAAAAGTAATTTTGCTAGAGTCATGTTTTAAGATCAATTGATTAACAAAATTTAAGGCCTTGTATGGTTTTTAGGATCTCGTGGCTACAGCTTTACTTTCCAAGTTGTATTCTGGAGTGAGAGTAATTTATTTAAAATGGTTGAAAATAAAAGATTCCATGCAAGGTCTTGTTTTTATCAACAGAGCAATAGCAGTTGTTGGAGCCATAAGCTGGCATTTATTAGGATGTCTGAATCAATCATATATTTTTCTTAAATTTTGGCCTCTTTTATTGATTATTTATTTATTTATTTTCATCCATCTTTATTCTTCAGCCTGTGCCAGCCTCCCACAGAAATGGCCTCTCTCGCAGCAGGGTACTGGCTCTGGGTGCATGCGCTCATGAGCGCTGGCTTATTATTGGACACACTTGTGCAGCCGCTCTGCAGCACAGGGGGTCTTCCTCAGCCAGGGTTTGAACCGGTGCCCCCTGCACTGCAAGGTGGACTCTTTAACCACTGGACCACCAGGGAAGCACAGAATCAATCATACTTTTAAAAATTTTATTTCTTTTTAGTATTTTCTTTTTCAGTTTTATTGAGATATAATTGATATATAGCACTCTGTACATTTAAGGTCCACAGCATAATAACTTGATCTACATATACTGCAAAATTATTAACACAGTAAGTTTGATGACCATAGCTATAATTTTTTTTTCCTTGTGATGAAAATTTTAGGATTTATTCCTTTAACGATTTTCAAATATACAGCAGTGCTGTCATCATTATGTTGCACATTACATGTCTAATAGTTATCTATCTTATAGCTGGAGGGTTGTACCTACGGAACACTTTCATGCAATCACATTTTCAACTCTTTCCAGCCTGCCATTAGCCATTTAAAAAATGATTTCTAGAGATTTAGACTTGTTTTTCACATTCTTCAAACATCATGATTTTTTTAGAGGGGGAGATCACTTCTATTGGTCTTTCATTTTATCTGTTTTCATCCATCTTTGTTCTTTTGGCCTATGTGGGCCTCCCATCGTAGTGGCCTCTGTCTCTGCAGAGCACCGGCTCTGGCTGCACGCACTCCAGAGCTCCGGTTCCATAGTTGGACACATCGGTCCAGCCGCTCCGCGGCACGTGGGATCTTCCCAGGCCAGGGATCGAACCGGCGCCCCTTGCACTGCAAGGCAGTGTGTCCTTACCCACTGGACCACCAGGGAAGCCCCATGATTTTTTAAAAGTAGCTATTTTTTTTTTTTAGACACTGTCCAGTTTAAAGTAGCTATTTTTTATCTCGTGAAATGACCAATAATTTATTTTTGAAAAAAATAAAATAAAAGCAAAGTTTTCAGCAACATATAATTGAACAAATCTGTGTCTAACAAATTAAATCATTGACACCTTGTTTTCTCCTTCACCCGCAAAAAGATTTACCTTAAATAGTTTTTCAGCAGTATGTCTTTAAAAACTACAAATACAGACTTTTCCTTTTTTATCAGAGTAAAAACACTTTTATTTGTTCATGAAAACTGGCTTGTAGAGGAGAAATCATCTGTATTTTCCTTCATTATAAGTGCCACATGAAGAAGATCCAAGGTGGATTTTTAGAAGAGAAAAGGCAAAAAAAAAAAAAAAAAAAAAACCCAGGTAAGTTTTAAAACCATATATACGTATATTCATATATACGTATATATATATAATTGGATGGATGCTTAAAATTTCACAAGATTTCTAGAAGGCCTCAAATGCAAGCCATCACTGAGTTTACACACAGAAGACTGTAAGAATTACAATTCAAAATGCAGTTTCAAAAATCAGAGTCCTTCCGAGTCTTATTCTATCTAGTTTCCTGTCTAGACATGCAAGTTGAACTGAAGAGTTGAAGTAATTATTCAGATAATTCGAAGGAAAAAAAAATCACTGAAAAAGGAAGATTTTGAGGAGTCTGAACTATATGAATTGTTTGTCCTCACTGATCAATTCACCAGATAATTGTACTTGGGCCTGAGAATTCGAAAAGAACTGTAAGATTTGAGTCAGTGAGAAATTTCATGAACATTTCTCTCTTTTTTTCCCTCCCTGTGTGTTCAACTTCAATGAAATGTGTATAATTTATAGGAAAAAGAAAGGAAGGCTCTCGAAGAATCCTCTTTCAAGAAAATGGGAAACTATTTTTATGAAGGATAGAAAATCTTGTATTTATAATGGCTCCCCTCTCCCCACTAAAAAAGTTTTCTCAGGTCTAACCTTCTAAGTACCTTTCTTTTTCAGATGAGATGATAAGATTTAACCAGAAGACAAAAGAAACTCATTAAGCTATCTTCAGCTGGATATGGTTCTCTTTGCATGGTATTTGTATATTCTTGTGAATTCTACAGTTTAAATAAAAGAAGGAATTATTACCAGTGTGTTCAGTACACATTAAGATTGTTATTGATAGATGCTAAAGTAACAGCCACACTATGAACTTGTAAAGGTTCAGAACAAAAGTAATTATATTGATCTAATCAAATAAAGTAGATGATATTTAAAAAAAAAATTTTTTTTGAACGTATTATGAATATACTTTAAGATTTTAAAGAAAATGTTTACAAAGAAAACTGAACTGGGCTGCAAATTTCAAGGTAAAAATTGAGTGAATTAATAGTCCATGAAATATATCAGATATTTAAATTATTTGAAATTCGAAATCCATTCATGCCAGAAATTACTGCTGCAAAAGCCTGTCATATGTCCTTATTAGAAAATTAGAAGCATAATATTTAAACCAGGGATAGTTAAATAGGTATTAAAAGGAAGCTTATTATTTATCTCACTTTTTTTTTCAGATATAGACTGATGGAATATATTCAATAGAATCACATTAAACTTTGATACTGCTTTAAAGAAAGTTCAGACACACATAAACTTTAAAAGACAGTTCTACAAACAAAAATCTTATCAAAACAATGATTCCAAATCATATTTGAAGTGGCTGCTGTCTGTTTATAAAAAACCTGAACCTTATAAAGCTAGATTGATAAAATAGAAAAAGAAAAAAAAAACAACAAAAATGAAAACTTACCCAAATTTAACTTTTAGGATTTTCCATTGCAATTTTGTAGTACTTGAAGATTTTTTTCAAGATGGCATAATATTTTAAACTCTTAACATAAAGCTTTTATAAAGCTTGTGGCTACTACTGGCCGTAATCACTAAATGTTAAACTAACAGTTACTGTTAAAATAGAAAGAGAGACGTTCTTTTTAAGAACAAATTGAGCTAACAGATTCTGTGTGGGAAAGTGTGTGTGTGAAAGAGATTTAGCCATCATTTGATCACTTTTCCTATTGTTGGGCATTAAGATAATTTCTAATATTTGTCATATATATATATATATATATATATATATATATATGTTTGTCATAAAAAAAATAATAAAGTCCTAATGCTTGGTTGCTTAAAAAAAATGATGTACATATTTTTCTTTAACTTCATGAATTTTCAGGATTAAAGTAAAAATAGATAATTCTAAAATAATCTGAAAAACTAAATTTTATTTATTAACAATCAGTTTGGCAATTGTTTTATAACTTAGAAAAAAGGAGATAGGACTAAAATATGTTTTGTTGGGAATCATAGCTTATAAATATATTGGAAGCATGTAAGACATTTCATTGTATGTCTATGTCAAATTTATTTTAAAGGAAAGAACCAAATTGTAGAAAAAGAATGTTATCCTTATAATTACAGTATTATACTTTTCACCAAGTTGGAACATTTTTATGAAGTCATAACTGATAACTATAGAAATTCATTGTCAACATAGTCCTGAAATCTGTCTTTAATAATTCAGAAAACATTTTAAAAGACCAAAATTAACAATTTTGGACTCATAGTTAACATATGATACTGTTAAGAACCAATATAATTTTGTGTCTTCTTCCATAAGAAATCATTGGTAATTTCTAAATTTTAATATGAATTAGTTTTACTTCATAAACCTTTTAGTTTAACAATAATGTTATTGTAAATATTGAAAACTCTTCGTGTTTTTTTTTTAAGTTTAAATTCTTGAAATTTGAAATACTGATATTTGAAAGGAAGATGAGCTAATTTCATTAAAGTTTTATTTCTATGAAATATACAGAGCTGCTAAGAAAGTATTAACTGTTTAAGATTTTTTGATTTCAATGTTTGAAAAGCTGAAATAAAAAACTCTGCATTATATCTATTTGTAAAACAATGGAAAAGTATACATTCCGAAGAGAAATTCTATTTAAAAACATTTACTAAAAACCAAAAGCAATTTTAACAAGATATAAAAATGTTTAATTGTTTTAGTTAAGCTCTTTTTTGATTTATAAAGGAGAATAACAAAGTTTTATTTTGAGTGCCAAATATTTAAGTAAGTTGCTATATTATTGCTTAGATTTTTTGTAACATTTAGTTGAAATATAAACCTTCTACTGACTGTTTAAATTCTAAATATTAAGTATAAATTCTAGAATTAGTTACAAATTTATTTATTGACTTTTTAAAATGCATATAAAAATAATGTATTTCTGTTTTCACAGATAAATGAACTAGTAGCAAGAAACAGAAACCATATGGCATATTGAAAATCTCTTGAATTTTATTTTTTAAAATTTCCTAAAGCAATAATTTCAGAAAAAACATTTTCATTTTATCTGAGACCTGTAGTAAAATGAGGAAAATTTTCAAAGAAAAAGAATAACAATTTTTTTCAACTTTCTATTTTGCCAACTTTTCTGCTTAAATGAGACAGATACAGCAGATTACTGTTTCGATCAAAAGGTAACTCGAAACAGGATCTATAGTGTTATCTTACCAAGTTGGAATTTTTGAATCATAACTATAACATAGAAATTCATTGTCAACATAGTCCTGAAATCTGTCTTTAATAATTCAGAAAACATTTTAAAAGACCAAAATTAACAATTTTGGACTCATAGTTAACATATGATACTGTTAAGAACCAATATAATTTTGTGTCTTCTTCCATAAGAAATCATTGGTAATTTCTAAATTTTAATATGAATTAGTTTTACTTCATAAACCTTTTAGTTTAACAATAATGTTATTGTAAATATTGAAAACTCTTCGTGTTTTTTTTAAGTTTAAATTCTTGAAATTTGAAATACTGATATTTGAAAGGAAGATGAGCTAATTTCATTAAAGTTTTATTTCTATGAAATATACAGAGCTGCTAAGAAAGTATTAACTGTTTAAGATTTTTTGATTTCAATGTTTGAAAAGCTGAAATAAAAAACTCTGCATTATATCTATTTGTAAAACAATGGAAAAGTATACATTCCGAAGAGAAATTCTATTTACAAACATTTACTACAAACCAAAAGCAATTTTAACAAGATATAAAATGTTTAATTGTTTTAGTTAAGCTCTTTTTTGATTTATAAAGGAGAATAACAAAGTTTTATTTTGAGTGCCAAATATTTAAGTAAGTTGCTATATTATTGCTTAGATTTTTTGTAACATTTAGTTGAAATATAAACCTTCTACTGACTGTTTAAATTCTAAATATTAAGTATAAATTCTAGAATTAGTTACAAATTTATTTATTGACTTTTTAAAATGCATATAAAAATAATGTATTTCTGTTTTCACAGATAAATGAACTAGTAGCAAGAAACAGAAACCATATGGCATATTGAAAATCTCTTGAATTTTATTTTTTAAAATTTCCTAAAGCAATAATTTCAGAAAAAACATTTTCATTTTATCTGAGACCTGTAGTAAAATGAGGAAAATTTTCAAAGAAAAAGAATAACAATTTTTTTCAACTTTCTATTTTGCCAACTTTTCGGCTTAAATGAAACAGATACAGCAGATTACTGTTTCGATCAAAAGGTAACTCGAAACAGGATCTATAGTGTTATCTTACCAAACTAAGTATTTGCATTGATATAAAAATAAATCTTACATGTACTATGGGGTAAAAATAAAAATAAAATGGGTATTACACAGCATGTAGGAACTACTATGGAAAAAATCAATAAGGAGAGAAATTTTAGTAGTTTTAGAACCTTCAAATCCATGGCTAACTGGTAGCATTTACTTTGCTTTACTTTCTTACTGAATTAATCTCACAGTTTTGGAAGATACAGAGGGAAAATTTGGTTTTAGAAGGTGCACAAATGTGAAACAACTTGGTTCTAGCTACCTGATGCTTACAAACATCCAGTTCACAATTGCCTGGCTTCATGCAGGCAACAGAGTCCTGTGAAGATTTTTGGTTTTCATGCAGAAAACCCAATTGCCTCTTTAAATATTTTAGCAATAGTCCTCAATTTAAAAACAAAATGGACTCAAATACAATGAATTGCATTTAAGAAAAAATAATTCATATATGCTAAAACAGAATAACATGATTTAACAAAATATTTATAGTGATATAAAATAGGAACCATAGATGAAAACTAAAATGGCAATTTAAAAAATACCCTAAAATGACACTTTACTATTTTATTATTTACTATGATGCATTCACTAGATATCAAAAACATTAAAAAATAGCAATGCTATATTTGTTAACATGTAATTTTTAATTAACCTAAAATGTTCATAGTATTAAAAAATTGATATTCTAGTCTCAAAACAATTGGCTATATCAAAGCTTAACAAGTAAATTGTATCTCTTTTAAAAACGTAATTACAGATACTCTAAATGATGTTCCTCTCTAGATTTTGATCCAAGAATTTACATAATGCTTAGACTGCATATGTTTAGGCTCCTGATCATGATAAATAAATCTTTAAAAAGTTTTAATTTTGCCTAACATTAAAAAATCTTATCTGTGTTTTCAAAGTATTATTACAAACAATTGAAACCGGTAGCAAAATTTTCTTTTTGCCACTTTTAATAAAGGTAATATTTTTAAACTCTCAATATTAGTCCAGAGCCTTTTGTCTTTATGACTTTTTTTACAAATACCACATAAGAAGAAATATAAGCATCAAAGATTTACTGTATAACACAGTGAATAATAGTCAATATCTTATAATAACTTCTAATGGACATAATCTGAAAAAATAATATGTATATAATGAATCACCTTGTTGTACATTTAAAACAATATTATAAATCATCTATACTTTAAAAAAGAAGAAATAAAAATTAAGGTTTAAAATGTCTACAACATACCACATAAAATAAATATTACAAAGCAATGGTTTTTTTAATTACTAGAGAAATTGGATTCAATTTCAGTATAATTTTCTTTCCTTTTTTATATGAAACATTTTACTTTTCTTTTTTTATTAGCTTTTCATGTTTTGTTTTTATAGCGATGTCCCATTTTACTGAAGAACTTTGTTTGGAACTTAACCCAAATGAAATAGATTTAAGCATTCTTAGTGACATTATTGGTTCAAGCTTGGCAACTATTGACGGACTACATTTCTTTTGCTATACACATGTTAACAAAAACGACAACCAACAAACCCTCTGGTTTTGACCATTTTCCATATTCATTATTGACTAGAATTTTAGAAGCATATTTAATTCTCAAGATTTGTTAAACATTCTGATGAGGATTGGCTCACAACTCCCAGATAAAAAAAGAAATCGGCAATCCAAAAAGAATATACTATGCAGATATAAGTGTTAATAAAAATGGACAAGAAGACCACTTCACTGTCTCACAGTTTTTCCAGCTTTGACTTAAAAACATTGTGTCCGAATACATATTTGACTGGATTAGAACTAGTCTCCAGCACCCGTTAACTTTCTAACCCTGTGTTTTACACTTGCGTTAGAGCCATAACCAAAGAAATAAGAAACAGATATATGGAAGCATACATGTATATTCTTTTGGAATTATATATTTATTATATTCATGGTTCTAACTAAACTGTGATACTACATTATACCATCGGTAGACTATCCCAAACCGCTCTTTAAAAGCTCCAAGATTCACCTAAGTAATTTTCAACCAAGTATTGTTGAATTTTGCAATCCCATTTGATTGGTTTAATCAGAAATGTTATGAGCTATCCAAATGAGCACCTAAGAATGTCACTTGTTTTTACTAATAATCCATGCATTAGTCCCATAACCACATTTCACCTGATGTCTGGGTTTCCTGTCAAATTGATATAAAGCAATTACTTGGCCAAACAGGAGCCCACCCCTACAATTTTTTTTTTCATGTTGATGGAGTTGGAAGTGGATTGACCCAGGACAACTTTTCTGGGGAAACATGGACAGGGGGTGGAGGAGGGTCTGGGGTGAAGGGGCATGAAGAAACATCCTTATTCCTCTGTCTACAAACCTGGAAAGATCTAATTACCTGCCAATTCTAACAGAGCTTATTTGCAATCTTTTTGCCTCAAACAAATAGTTTTCTTTCTTTTTTATTAGCTTTTCATGTTTTGTTTTTATAGCGATGTCCCATTTTACTGAAGAACTTTGTTTGGAACTTAACCCAAATGAAATAGATTTAAGCATTCTTAGTGACATTATTGGTTCAAGCTTGGCAACTATTGACGGACTACATTTCTTTTGCTATACACATGTTAACAAAAACGACAACCAACAAACCCTCTGGTTTTGACCATTTTCCATATTCATTATTGACTAGAATTTTAGAAGCATATTTAATTCTCAAGATTTGTTAAACATTCTGATGAGGATTGGCTCACAACTCCCAGATAAAAAAAGAAATCGGCAATCCAAAAAGAATATACTATGCAGATATAAGTGTTAATAAAAATGGACAAGAAGACCACTTCACTGTCTCACAGTTTTTCCAGCTTTGACTTAAAAACATTGTGTCCGAATACATATTTGACTGGATTAGAACTAGTCTCCAGCACCCGTTAACTTTCTAACCCTGTGTTTTACACTTGCGTTAGAGCCATAACCAAAGAAATAAGAAACAGATATATGGAAGCATACATGTATATTCTTTTGGAATTATATATTTATTATATTCATGGTTCTAACTAAACTGTGATACTACATTATACCATCGGTAGACTATCCCAAACCGCTCTTTAAAAGCTCCAAGATTCACCTAAGTAATTTTCAACCAAGTATTGTTGAATTTTGCAATCCCATTTGATTGGTTTAATCAGAAATGTTATGAGCTATCCAAATGAGCACCTAAGAATGTCACTTGTTTTTACTAATAATCCATGCATTAGTCCCATAACCACATTTCACCTGATGTCTGGGTTTCCTGTCAAATTGATATAAAGCAATTACTTGGCCAAACAGGAGCCCACCCTAAAATTTTTTTTTCATGTTGATGGAGTTGGAAGTGGATTGACCCAGGACAACTTTTCTGGGGAAACATGGACAGGGGGTGGAGGAGGGTCTGGGGTGAAGGGGCATGAAGAAACATCCTTATTCCTCTGTCTACAAACCTGGAAAGATCTAATTACCTGCCAATTCTAACAGAGCTTATTTGCAATCTTTTTGCCTCAAACAAATGACCTAGACTTCTCAACAAAATATAATAATTTTTATAATATTATAAATTTCCAGATGAGCAGCATCAAGTAATTCTAATAGGGTCCTGTAACATCCTGGTGTTCAAATTGTGATCATATGTGTTTTTTTTGTTGTTGTTCATAACAAGAGCAAGTCTAGTTCATTATCTCTAAATGTACCCGGAGAAAGGTACTATTATATTTTCATTTGTCCCTGGCACTTGTTCAATTTTCTCTCTAATCTTTATATCTATTGGGTCACCGTAACCAACATAGATTATGCTGTCCTGAGAAGATTTCACTGGCAGATGGTCCAAGCTCCTTGGGTGTCCCATTCTGAGAATTTATTGAACCTGCCTGGTGAAGTTTCCTCCTCTCTCTTTTTCCCTTTTCTCTCTTATTTTTCTCTAGGTCAGCATAGAAGTAAAGAATCTGCCTGCAAAATAAAAATAATTATACAAAATTTGTTTTAAAATTCAAAATATTAACAACCTAAAAAAAAAAAAAAAAAGAATCTGCCTTCAATGCAGAAGCCCTGGGTTTGATACCTGCATCAGGAAAATCCTCTGGAGAAGGGAATGGCTACCCACTCCAGTATTCTTGCCTGGAAAATTCCATGGACCAAGGAGCCCGGTGAACTTCAATCCGTGGGGTCGCAAAGAGTCATAACCCTTTCACTTTTTCTGCATAGAAGGACATACTACCTCAGCCACAGGCTCGATAGTTTTTTTTGCCAGTTTCATTTGGTGACCTCTTTGTGACTTTGGCTTCTTTTCTGTGTTAAATGATTGCTACAAAATAGGACAACCCATAGCATTGGACTTCCCAGCCATGGCAAAACCTGATGTGACATCCGGGGGGAATTTACCAATCAATACATTCTCCATAACTGCTTAGTAGGGATGTTGCAGTGTTGAAGTTCATTTTTCAAAATGAATTTAGTCTGATCCTAATTCAAGCAGGATGTTTTAAATTTTGTTAGCTTTTTTAAAAAAAAGGGATACTAAAGAAAACCGTAATATATGAAGTACAAATGCAGACAGTAAAGTCCTCATTCCTCTGTCTACAAACCTGGAAAGATCTAATTACCTGCCAATTCTAACAGAGCTTATTTGCAATCTTTTTGCCTCAAACAAATGACCTAGACTTCTCAACAAAATATAATAATTTTTATAATATTATAAATTTCCAGATGAGCAGCATCAAGTAATTCTAATAGGGTCCTGTAACATCCTGGTGTTCAAATTGTGATCATATGTGTTTTTTTTGTTGTTGTTCATAACAAGAGCAAGTCTAGTTCATTATCTCTAAATGTACCCGGAGAAAGGTACTATTATATTTTCATTTGTCCCTGGCACTTGTTCAATTTTCTCTCTAATCTTTATATCTATTGGGTCACCGTAACCAACATAGATTATGCTGTCCTGAGAAGATTTCACTGGCAGATGGTCCAAGCTCCTTGGGTGTCCCATTCTGAGAATTTATTGAACCTGCCTGGTGAAGTTTCCTCCTCTCTCTTTTTCCCTTTTCTCTCTTATTTTTCTCTAGGTCAGCATAGAAGTAAAGAATCTGCCTGCAAAATAAAAATAATTATACAAAATTTGTTTTAAAATTCAAAATATTAACAACCTAAAAAAAAAAAAAAAAAGAATCTGCCTTCAATGCAGAAGCCCTGGGTTTGATACCTGCATCAGGAAAATCCTCTGGAGAAGGGAATGGCTACCCACTCCAGTATTCTTGCCTGGAAAATTCCATGGACCAAGGAGCCCGGTGAACTTCAATCCGTGGGGTCGCAAAGAGTCATAACCCTTTCACTTTTTCTGCATAGAAGGACATACTACCTCAGCCACAGGCTCGATAGTTTTTTTTGCCAGTTTCATTTGGTGACCTCTTTGTGACTTTGGCTTCTTTTCTGTGTTAAATGATTGCTACAAAATAGGACAACCCATAGCATTGGACTTCCCAGCCATGGCAAAACCTGATGTGACATCCGGGGGGAATTTACCAATCAATACATTCTCCATAACTGCTTAGTAGGGATGTTGCAGTGTTGAAGTTCATTTTTCAAAATGAATTTAGTCTGATCCCTAATTCAAGCAGGATGTTTTAAATTTTGTTAGCTTTTTTAAAAAAATGGGATACTAAAGAAAAACCGTAATATATGAAGTACAAATGCAGACAGTAAATAAACAGTAACTATTCAGATGTCAATTAGGACAGCATGTGACTCTGTGTCTAGGAGATCTGGCTTTAATTCTGAGTCTAGCAGTGACTCTTGGTGTAAACTTCTATAGTAATTTGTTTGTCTGGAAAATGGGCATAACACTATTGACCACAGAGAATTGATTGAGGTAATGGATAGTTAAACATTTTGGAAAGGTGAAATCCAATACATAGCAAAGAGACTGGACAGGAGGAAGAGGTTCTGGATTTTTCTGTTGTCAGTTTTGGTACTTTTTCTCTCTGGATTCCAGTCTCCTTATTTATAAAATGTGAAAAGTGGACGAGATAAATTTAAGTCCTCCAGTAGCTTTGGCACCTGGTCTTCGAGGTTGATGATGACCCTTAGCAGGAGTCTATGGATGAGATAGCAAGATTTCAAATTACTCCCACAGTGAGGGTTTCCAGGGTACTTTTACTTTTTTTTCAGTTCTGAGCTTAATGCACTCCATTTCTATTTGCTTCCCATGTTTCCATTTTTAGGGATACTGTTGTGATTATTAAAACCATGACAAGTCCCTGTGTATCAGGTATCTGTGACAACCAGAAGCATTTTGGTCTAAATGCCCCACAGTTAGGTATCTTGGCGCAGAATGGACTGTAGGGAAAGGCTGGCGCTTCAGCTGCCTGAACTTCAATCCGTGGGGTCGCAAAGGGTCATAACCCTTTCACTTTTTCTGCATAGAAGGACATACTACCTCAGCCACAGGCTCGATAGTTTTTTTTGCCAGTTTCATTTGGTGACCTCTTTGTGACTTTGGCTTCTTTTCTGTGTTAAATGATTGCTACAAAATAGGACAACCCATAGCATTGGACTTCCCAGCCATGGCAAAACCTGATGTGACATCCGGGGGGAATTTACCAATCAATACATTCTCCATAACTGCTTAGTAGGGATGTTGCAGTGTTGAAGTTCATTTTTTCAAAATGAATTTAGTCTGATCCCTAATTCAAGCAGGATGTTTTAAATTTTGTTAGCTTTTTTTAAAAAAAATGGGATACTAAAGAAAAACCGTAATATATGAAGTACAAATGCAGACAGTAAATAAACAGTAACTATTCAGATGTCAATTAGGACAGCATGTGACTCTGTGTCTAGGAGATCTGGCTTTAATTCTGAGTCTAGCAGTGACTCTTGGTGTAAACTTCTATAGTAATTTGTTTGTCTGGAAAATGGGCATAACACTATTGACCACAGAGAATTGATTGAGGTAATGGATAGTTAAACATTTTGGAAAGGTGAAATCCAATACATAGCAAAGAGACTGGACAGGAGGAAGAGGTTCTGGATTTTTCTGTTGTCAGTTTTGGTACTTTTTCTCTCTGGATTCCAGTCTCCTTATTTATAAAATGTGAAAAGTGGACGAGATAAATTTAAGTCCTCCAGTAGCTTTGGCACCTGGTCTTCGAGGTTGATGATGACCCTTAGCAGGAGTCTATGGATGAGATAGCAAGATTTCAAATTACTCCCACAGTGAGGGTTTCCAGGGTACTTTTACTTTTTTTTCAGTTCTGAGCTTAATGCACTCCATTTCTATTTGCTTCCCATGTTTCCATTTTTTTAGGGATACTGTTGTGATTATTAAAAACCATGACAAGTCCCTGTGTATCAGGTATCTGTGACAACCAGAAGCATTTTGGTCTAAATGCCCCACAGTTAGGTATCTTGGCGCAGAATGGACTGTAGGGAAAGGCTGGCGCTTCAGCTGCCTCAACTTCTGTGCTTCTGTGAAGTTCATTTCCTTGTAAGAACCTACCTGGATAAGCTAACTGAATGGGTAAAAGGGATGAAGGTTCAAGATGGCTGAGTTTTTACTGCCTTAATTAATGTGTCACTTCTACTGAAGTATCCCCAGCATTGAACTTAATGCCCTGTAAATGGAATCTTAATCGTCTAATAGGTTTCTTTTCTTGAAAAAAAAAAAAAGTGCCTTTGTCTTTCTAAAGTTGCTTGTTTGGACGCTTGAGTGAGACTACAAAGGAGATTTACGTTTTGATGCAGGCAGAAAATAGATGGTGGGTGGTTTAGCCAGGGGTAAAAAAATAATACTAATGCAGATTTTTCTGAACAAATTGGGTGGGAAGTAAGGGATCTTAAGTGTCTCTTAATAATTATTTAATAAGAGAGCTCTAAGCCCTCTTGTACCAGGAGGACGTTCTAAACTTTATTTTAGAAATAAACACGACTTCCTCGTTATGCTTTCATTGTTATTGGCAATTACTTTCAGAGGTCAGAATATAGATTCTTAATACTATGAAAGATTTCTAAGGTTAATTAAAAATTGCATGCCAACAGATATAACATCACTATTTTAAAAAGTCTTCCAAACATTTTCCTTCAAAATTCCTAAAGTTTCTAATTTGTCCGGAAAGTGGCCAGTCCTAATAGCCACCTGCTGAGCTCCTTTTGACTCATTCGCTAAAAGGAGGCCATTAGTGTTAATACTGGGAGACAATAAGGTCCCATATCAGGAGACTGAATGAAAAGCAAAAAAAAAAAAAGAGTTTCTCTCTCTCTCTCTCTTTTCTTTCCCTGTCCTTTCTTCATTATAAGAATTGTTCTCTATTAAACCCTGAGCTGCTCTTCCCTGCAGATACCATGCAATGAGCTATGGATTTTCATAGAAAAGAAGCACCTTATAAATATTTGATTTAGAGCTCAATCTGTAGGGATTGTAAGAAAAGTGTTGATAAAAGAGAGAATCACCCACCTCAGGCAGGCAGGATAGAGGGTTTTTTTCAAGTTCGCGCAGGGAGAGAGGCAGGGTCCCGCCATTTTTCTGAAGCGTGGTTTGGACGGTGTCTTAGGTAGCGTCTTTGTCCTATAGCCAGCACCCTCCTTTCTCCTTTTCACCTTGCCCTCTCACCATCCTTGGGCTGGAGAGAACCCGGAAAGCAGCTGTGGACCACTCCACAGCACAGTGCCTATGTGAGGGAGTGAGATGTAAGAAAGGAGGAATGTAGAAAATGGCCAGAACTTTTCTTTCTTCTGAAAGGTTGTCCAAAAGGACAATTCTTATTTTTTTAGTTTTACTAGCTCCTCTCTATCCTGTCCCCTGGCAGTTCCTTCTTTTGATTTCTTTGCATCTATTGAAGAAGATAAACAGTTCAGAAAGCTGCATGACCTTGGTAAGTCATTTTACCTGTCTCATCTTCTTCTGTAGGGAGAATAAATTGAATTAGGCCATCTTTAAGGACCCCTCCAACTTCAAAAACCAATGTTTTATTACCAGGCATGTAGAGAGAATCAATAAGTATTCATTAGATGAGTAAATGATGCTAATGTTTTGTTTCTTGAACATGCTGTGAAGGATGGTATAATACAAGACTACTTATACTGACAACTTCTCTCAGAAAGTTACTCTGTACAGGGAAAAAAGATACTTTCCTTGTGGGGCATTTAATGTTTTGGGGGGCATGTGTGTGTATGTGTTGCAGTTGGTTCATGTAACATCCTCTTGAGTCGGGGCGGGAAGGCATCGATTGCGATGACTCAATGGGCAAGGATGGACGCACAGCCTGTCCTTCCACTGAGGGGCTCTGCAGCCAATGTCACTGGTCAGGGATGGATTTCTGAGGTTTTAGATCTCCTCAGGTCCTTTACAACTTTTTTTCCCCCCTGTTTTGCATATTTGTCATTTTTCTTGCCTTTAAATTCAGAAGAATAGAAGGGGAGATAGCTAATAAGTGATTTATTTTTCTGGAAAGGCTTTTCTGACTAACAGATAAGATAGAAACCTATCTTCGGATTCTGGTTTCCCATACGGTCAGTTGGTCCCATTTTTGGTAGCAGTTCACTTTGATTTCCTCCACCTAATTGATCATATCAATATGTAAGCCTTTTCACACACCTATTTTTGCAAATGTACACATGGGCATATTGGGGTGTCTTTTTCCCCTTGTTGGTTATCTATTTTATTTTTGGCATGTCTTTTTTTTTTTTTTTTCTTTAAGATTTATTTATTTATTTTGGGCGGGGGTGGGGTTGGGGAGGAAGGGGAGCGGGCGGGCCACTTCCATTGGTCTTTCATTTCTCCATTTTCATCCGTCTTTGTTCTTTGGCTCCTGCGGGCCCCCCATTGCGGTGGGGTCTGTTGTCACAGAGCGCCAGCTCCGGGCGCATGCGCTCCAGAGCTCCGGCTCGGTGATTGGACACATCAGTCCAGCCGCTCCGCGGCACGTGGGATCTTCCCAGGCCAGGGATCGAACCAGCGGCCCTTGCATTGCAAGGCGATGTCCTTACCCACTGGACCACCAGGGGAAGCCCAGCATGTCTTTTAAAATGAGGTCCTGAAGGGGGTGGCCCACAGCTGAGTGCTGCTGGGCATGCCTCACTCGATTCTGACACTATCAGTAAATCTTTTTTACTTTCTACTTCTGCTTTAGATAAAAAAGCTATTTGTTTCTTGAACATGCTGTGAAGGATGGTATAATACAAGACTACTTATACTGACAACTTCTCTCAGAAAGTTACTCTGTACAGGGAAAAAAGATACTTTCCTTGTGGGGCATTTAATGTTTTGGGGGGCATGTGTGTGTATGTGTTGCAGTTGGTTCATGTAACATCCTCTTGAGTCGGGGCGGGAAGGCATCGATTGCGATGACTCAATGGGCAAGGATGGACGCACAGCCTGTCCTTCCACTGAGGGGCTCTGCAGCCAATGTCACTGGTCAGGGATGGATTTCTGAGGTTTTAGATCTCCTCAGGTCCTTTACAACTTTTTTTCCCCCCTGTTTTGCATATTTGTCATTTTTCTTGCCTTTAAATTCAGAAGAATAGAAGGGGAGATAGCTAATAAGTGATTTATTTTTCTGGAAAGGCTTTTCTGACTAACAGATAAGATAGAAACCTATCTTCGGATTCTGGTTTCCCATACGGTCAGTTGGTCCCATTTTTGGTAGCAGTTCACTTTGATTTCCTCCACCTAATTGATCATATCAATATGTAAGCCTTTTCACACACCTATTTTTGCAAATGTACACATGGGCATATTGGGGTGTCTTTTTCCCCTTGTTGGTTATCTATTTTATTTTTGGCATGTCTTTTTTTTTTTTTTTTTTTTAAGATTTTTTTTTTTTTTTTGGGCGGGGGGGGGGGTGGGGAGGAAGGGGAGCGGGCGGGCCACTTCCATTGGTCTTTCATTTCTCCATTTTCATCCGTCTTTGTTCTTTGGCTCCTGCGGGCCCCCCATTGCGGTGGGGTCTGTTGTCACAGAGCGCCAGCTCCGGGCGCATGCGCTCCAGAGCTCCGGCTCGGTGATTGGACACATCAGTCCAGCCGCTCCGCGGCACGTGGGATCTTCCCAGGCCAGGGATCGAACCAGCGGCCCTTGCATTGCAAGGCGATGTCCTTACCCACTGGACCACCAGGGGAAGCCCAGCATGTCTTTTAAAATGAGGTCCTGAAGGGGGTGGCCCACAGCTGAGTGCTGCTGGGCATGCCTCACTCGATTCTGACACTATCAGTAAATCTTTTTTACTTTCTACTTCTGCTTTAGTTCCCTTACTATCAAAGAAAAAAAGAGAAAGTATAATATGGTATGCTTTAGTTACAAGGGAAACGAGAGGTATCTTTATCTTTTCCTCACCTCTCCATGAACAAACCAGAATCTGTATTTCCTTAGCTAGGTCAGTCATAGGTAAACCAGAAAAAAAAAATTTAAATAATAAAAGAGCCACATTTTTAAGGTGACTTTGTGGCTTCAGGGACAAGGGAAAGATGTGAAAGGTAAAGATTGAGAAAGGATGCTGTTTAACTCTTCCAAGCAATGCTCTCACCCTAAATAGCATGGGAAAACAGCCTTCGAGTATCCAAGTTTGCAAATCCCTTGACTGACCATCTTCTTTTGATTAAGTTGTTGAGAGAGATAGATATATAGATATAGATGCAGATATAGATATAGAGAGAAGTCTTGATCATTTCTAGAAAAACAAATAGCTTGCCAATGGAACTGAAGAGAAAAGGTAATCTTAGGTAGGCTACCTATTTTCTTTATTCTTCTGATTATTTTCTACAAAAGTATAAGAGAGACCTTTTGCCTTGGTCTTTTTCTTTATGACAAAGCATAACTTAAAACGTATGTCAGGTTCATTTCCAATCTCCTTCCTGAACCCTTCAAGAAAAATTCCTCACTCCTAGAAAATCCAAATAATCGAATTGTTCCATCCCCTTTATGGATGATTCTAATTTGACTTTTACTAAATTAACCAAATTGATGGGAGGAGAAGTGAATTTTTTCCTCTGAATTTCAATGAATTTGACTTTACATAAAATGACCCCTTTAGCATATTATGTGGATGGGACTGTATAGACCTGTAGTGAATGAGCAGGCCAAACAGCCCCATTTTAAACTATGTGACTATCCTTAGGGTTTATGATCCCACTCTCTTTGCCTCCTCCAGTGGTCACTGGTTATAGAGGGGAGCTGTCTATTTGATTTTATGGGCTCTTCTATCCAATTCTAATCAGTGTTTGCTATAACGTGACATCCCCAACAGGCAAAAGGGCAAAGTTAGATGGTGCCTGAAGGTTGGTCAGATAATGGGCATGGAGCCGTTCAGGGTGGGCATTGTTTCCCTAGCACAGCTGGTTGGAATTAGTCACTTCAGAGGTGGCTTTTATTTAAGAACATGTACACTGTCACTGATGGCAGAATAGAGACTTAAAAGATATCGTCAAGAGAATTATATTCCAAGTAGAGAAACTAGAATCTGGTCTGGGTAATAGGGAATTATTGTTAATTTTGTATGAGTGATAGCAGCATTCTGATGATGTAGGAAAATGTCCTTACTTTTTAGAAGAGCACCATGAAGTATTTTGGAATTAAATGCCATGATGTCTGTAATTTCCTTTAGAGAGCCCCAGCAAAGAAAAAGAGAGAGATGAAGCAAATGGTAACTAAACGTTAAGAGCTATTTAAATAGAAATGATGTATGCATGGATATTTGTTATACTCTTTCTACTCTTCTTTGAGATTTTCCATAATAAATAGTTTTTAAAAACCCAAAAGACCCCCTTGGGGATCCAATGTTTTAATATCAAAAATGCCACACATACTAATAAAAGAAAATCTTATTGAGATACAATTTTGGGGGCATGTACAGGAAGGGAGCACAGACTTAGAATTTCTCTGGTCAGATTTAAAGCTCTCAGGTGGGGTTTTCATTCTTAAGAGTATGGTTAGTGATACACAAACCGGTATAAAATGAAAATCCTGTACAAAAATACTACTTACTCTTTTTTAAATGCATTTAAAATTCTAAAATTGAAACTATGAGAAAAGCACAGTAGCCATTAAACAAAGGTGACATGTTCCTTATTATTTACATAAAATGACCCCTTTAGCATATTATGTGGATGGGACTGTATAGACCTGTAGTGAATGAGCAGGCCAAACAGCCCCATTTTAAACTATGTGACTATCCTTAGGGTTTATGATCCCACTCTCTTTGCCTCCTCCAGTGGTCACTGGTTATAGAGGGGAGCTGTCTATTTGATTTTATGGGCTCTTCTATCCAATTCTAATCAGTGTTTGCTATAACGTGACATCCCCAACAGGAAAAAGGGCAAAGTTAGATGGTGCCTGAAGGTTGGTCAGATAATGGGCATGGAGCCGTTCAGGGTGGGCATTGTTTCCCTAGCACAGCTGGTTGGAATTAGTCACTTCAGAGGTGGCTTTTATTTAAGAACATGTACACTGTCACTGATGGCAGAATAGAGACTTAAAAGATATCGTCAAGAGAATTATATTCCAAGTAGAGAAACTAGAATCTGGTCTGGGTAATAGGGAATTATTGTTAATTTTGTATGAGTGATAGCAGCATTCTGATGATGTAGGAAAATGTCCTTATTTTTTAGAAGAGCACCATGAAGTATTTTGGAATTAAATGCCATGATGTCTGTAATTTCCTTTAGAGAGCCCCAGCAAAGAAAAAGAGAGAGATGAAGCAAATGGTAACTAAACGTTAAGAGCTATTTAAATAGAAATGATGTATGCATGGATATTTGTTATACTCTTTCTACTCTTCTTTGAGATTTTCCATAATAAATAGTTTTTAAAAACCCAAAAGACCCCCTTGGGGATCCAATGTTTTAATATCAAAAATGCCACACATACTAATAAAAGAAAATCTTATTGAGATACAATTTTGGGGGCATGTACAGGAAGGGAGCACAGACTTAGAATTTCTCTGGTCAGATTTAAAGCTCTCAGGTGGGGTTTTCATTCTTAAGAGTATGGTTAGTGATACACAAACCGGTATAAAATGAAAATCCTGTACAAAAATACTACTTACTCTTTTTTAAATGCATTTAAAATTCTAAAATTGAAACTATGAGAAAAGCACAGTAGCCATTAAACAAAGGTGACATGTTCCTTATTATTTACCTAAGTTAATTGATGAAAAGTTTGGGGTTCTGACCTCGGGGCCAGGTAGAATGTTGCTTGAGGAAGGTCATATAAATAAAACTTGGGTCCTCAGGAAAGAAATTGGGAGGAAATCAGGGTAGCCAGTATAACCATATAAGCAAACTGCAAATCCAATGTGAAGGGTATAAATCATGAAATTACAGATTGCACCCAGATATTTTATTTTAATTCTTTGGAACGGCAAGATTTATGTGCTTCTTTAAAATGTTTCTCTTATCTTTTGAATAGTAATTGCCATGGTAGTTATGTTCTCACCAAGGAATGTAGTACCTTTATGGTGTATTAGGAGAGCATTTGTTTCTCACAAAATGTGTGTGTTTATTTACTACCAGGAGAACACAAAAACGAAACATACCTCCAGTAGTTAAGGGATTCTTTCTACATAAAATTGTAGAATGCAGGGCTCAGTTTCACCTGTACTGATGTCCAGCCCTGTGATTTTCTGCTGTATGCCAATGGATGACCAAATCTACTGTTACCATGTTTAATACGTCACATTGATTTAAAAATATAAATAGCCCCAGTTTTGTTTTTACTGGGAAGGAGATCTTTCCTTTTGAATGTCTCTAGTTTTTTTTCAGTGACTACATATAAAATGGACTCACTTTCAAGTATGGGACTTCTGATGAGAAATACATTTCATCAAATCAGTATCACTGTTTGAAAAAACTTTAAACCTGTATTCAACATGGAGGTCATTTTTAATAGATGTGAAGGGTCTGGTAAGCTTGCTCTTCCAAAAACAGTCAGTCACTGCCGACTTGTAGGTTAACGAAGCCCAGTTGTGTATCAGGAGATGAAGCTAGGCAAATCCACACTCCTTTGAATTCCTGGAATCTGCCTTTTAGCAAGAGCAGTGTGGTTCAGTAGATATAGCCCTGGGTGAAGTAACATGAGACATGGGAAATTATAGTCCTAAAATTTAAGTGTATTTCTGAAGTTAGCCTTGAGTTAGTAAATAGTATTTAAAAAAAAGAACAGGTGCATTACTCCTGGGTTCCCGTCCTAGATTTTCCCTCTGACTTCCAACCTCAGTGTGTTCATTGGCAAATTGAGAGCTCACCCATTAAATAACTGCTGACGTCTTTTCAAACTATTTGCTCCTCTGTGCCAGGCACTGTTTTGAATGCTTAACATTAAATTTCTTTAATTCTCACAGGGTAGCCAGTATAACCATATAAGCAAACTGCAAATCCAATGTGAAGGGTATAAATCATGAAATTACAGATTGCACCCAGATATTTTATTTTAATTCTTTGGAACGGCAAGATTTATGTGCTTCTTTAAAATGTTTCTCTTATCTTTTGAATAGTAATTGCCATGGTAGTTATGTTCTCACCAAGGAATGTAGTACCTTTATGGTGTATTAGGAGAGCATTTGTTTCTCACAAAATGTGTGTGTTTATTTACTACCAGGAGAACACAAAAACGAAACATACCTCCAGTAGTTAAGGGATTCTTTCTACATAAAATTGTAGAATGCAGGGCTCAGTTTCACCTGTACTGATGTCCAGCCCTGTGATTTTCTGCTGTATGCCAATGGATGACCAAATCTACTGTTACCATGTTTAATACGTCACATTGATTTAAAAATATAAATAGCCCCAGTTTTGTTTTTACTGGGAAGGAGATCTTTCCTTTTGAATGTCTCTAGTTTTTTTTCAGTGACTACATATAAAATGGACTCACTTTCAAGTATGGGACTTCTGATGAGAAATACATTTCATCAAATCAGTATCACTGTTTGAAAAAACTTTAAACCTGTATTCAACATGGAGGTCATTTTTAATAGATGTGAAGGGTCTGGTAAGCTTGCTCTTCCAAAAACAGTCAGTCACTGCCGACTTGTAGGTTAACGAAGCCCAGTTGTGTATCAGGAGATGAAGCTAGGCAAATCCACACTCCTTTGAATTCCTGGAATCTGCCTTTTAGCAAGAGCAGTGTGGTTCAGTAGATATAGCCCTGGGTGAAGTAACATGAGACATGGGAAATTATAGTCCTAAAATTTAAGTGTATTTCTGAAGTTAGCCTTGAGTTAGTAAATAGTATTTAAAAAAAAAAAAGAACAGGTGCATTACTCCTGGGTTCCCGTCCTAGATTTTCCCTCTGACTTCCAACCTCAGTGTGTTCATTGGCAAATTGAGAGCTCACCCATTAAATAACTGCTGACGTCTTTTCAAACTATTTGCTCCTCTGTGCCAGGCACTGTTTTGAATGCTTAACATTAAATTTCTTTAATTCTCACAGTCCAAAAGGACATATTCTGATTGTGCCTAATTCATCGATTAAGAGATTAGCTATTCTGAAGTTGTCAAGTGTTAGGTAATTAGGAGGGTTTTAGAGGTAGGACAGCCCATGGAAATCATTTAAGCCGAGAGGCCGTTCATTGTGGTGGTTAAGGGTGCAGGGTCTGTGCCCATAATATATGGTCTTTAAACTTGGATCCCTCACTCATTAGGAATACACCTTGGGTAAGTGGCTTGCCTCAGTTTCCTCACCTGTAATATGGGGATGGCAATAGACCCGCATTAGACGGTCATTATGTTAAATGAGCAGTGTTTAGAACAAGTCATCTGCCACCTAGGAACCTGCCCTAAATGGTATAGATGAGGAGGAGGAGGAGGACGCTGATAAGAGTCGGGTAAGTAAACACTTGTGTTTTACTTAGATAATGTGTTACAGTGTTAAGAGATCCTCAGGTCAGAAAAAGGCTGCTGGTGTAATAATGGTCTTGATGGGAAGAATGGAATCAACATGACCAGTGATACAGATGGATTCTTAGAGAAAGAAAATAATTAGTTTGAAGAAACAAATTGAAGAGGGGCCCATTAGCCTAGAGGCAGAAAAGAATGTGTTTTCTATTCTAATTGAGCAAAAAGTTTACGGAAACATAGCGAGAACAGTAACACACATAGAAATGAGGCCCAAATTTGGGTGCTTATATGGACTTAGTCCAGTTTCCCTGGATAGTTATAGACACTTATAGAATGTTAGAGCTAAATGGGACCTTGGAGACTGTCCTGGACAACCCCCTCATTTTAAGCTAGGCATATCCCCACTCCTTTGAATTCCTGGAATCTGCCTTTTAGCAAGAGCAGTGTGGTTCAGTAGATATAGCCCTGGGTGAAGTAACATGAGACATGGGAAATTATAGTCCTAAAATTTAAGTGTATTTCTGAAGTTAGCCTTGAGTTAGTAAATAGTATTTAAAAAAAAAAAAGAACAGGTGCATTACTCCTGGGTTCCCGTCCTAGATTTTCCCTCTGACTTCCAACCTCAGTGTGTTCATTGGCAAATTGAGAGCTCACCCATTAAATAACTGCTGACGTCTTTTCAAACTATTTGCTCCTCTGTGCCAGGCACTGTTTTGAATGCTTAACATTAAATTTCTTTAATTCTCACAGTCCAAAAGGACATATTCTGATTGTGCCTAATTCATCGATTAAGAGATTAGCTATTCTGAAGTTGTCAAGTGTTAGGTAATTAGGAGGGTTTTAGAGGTAGGACAGCCCATGGAAATCATTTAAGCCGAGAGGCCGTTCATTGTGGTGGTTAAGGGTGCAGGGTCTGTGCCCATAATATATGGTCTTTAAACTTGGATCCCTCACTCATTAGGAATACACCTTGGGTAAGTGGCTTGCCTCAGTTTCCTCACCTGTAATATGGGGATGGCAATAGACCCGCATTAGACGGTCATTATGTTAAATGAGCAGTGTTTAGAACAAGTCATCTGCCACCTAGGAACCTGCCCTAAATGGTATAGATGAGGAGGAGGAGGAGGACGCTGATAAGAGTCGGGTAAGTAAACACTTGTGTTTTACTTAGATAATGTGTTACAGTGTTAAGAGATCCTCAGGTCAGAAAAAGGCTGCTGGTGTAATAATGGTCTTGATGGGAAGAATGGAATCAACATGACCAGTGATACAGATGGATTCTTAGAGAAAGAAAATAATTAGTTTGAAGAAACAAATTGAAGAGGGGCCCATTAGCCTAGAGGCAGAAAAGAATGTGTTTTCTATTCTAATTGAGCAAAAAGTTTACGGAAACATAGCGAGAACAGTAACACACATAGAAATGAGGCCCAAATTTGGGTGCTTATATGGACTTAGTCCAGTTTCCCTGGATAGTTATAGACACTTATAGAATGTTAGAGCTAAATGGGACCTTGGAGACTGTCCTGGACAACCCCCTCATTTTACATTTCTGTGAGAACGGAGTTGCGAGAAAATTGGCCAGGAATACAGTGCAGTACTGCCAGGGAAATTTGTGGTATGTTTAAAGACAGATTTCAAGTAAGGATGAAGGAAAAGCCAGAGAAAGTTTCTTGAGCTTTAAAGGGATACCCAGGTAGGAGAGCAGAGGAGAGAGTGAATTTTCCCAAATCAATTTTTGAAAAGAGGGAAAGAAGGAGGGACGGAGGGAGAGAGAGAGAAGTATAATTTTATGCTAAGCAGTGGTCCATTGCATTTGGGATTAATGTTTAAAAGCCTGTCATAAAGAAAATTGTTTTTGAAAAATTATTTCTAGGAACGTGGCTTGTAAAATGAAAAGGAAGTTTGGGGGAGAGTGTGGCCATGTTGATGGTTCCAATAGAAGAAGAATCAAGCCCATTTGCAGCTGGTAAGCAGTTAATCTGTTACTGTTTAAGATGAATAGGTCTTGGCTTTAAAAAAAAATCACTTTTACCTAAGTTCACGTTTGGGGCTTTCTTTTTTTTTTTTTTTTAAAGATTTATTTGTTTATTTATTTTGGTGGGGTGGGGCGGGGAGGGAGGGGAGCAGACGGGCCACTTCTATTGGTCTTTCATTTGTCTATTTTCATCCATCTTTGTTCTTTGGCCCGCGTGGGCCTCCCATCCCGTTGGCCTCTGTCGCAGAGCACCGGCTCTGTCGCATGCGCAGAGCTTGTTCTATTGGTTCCCGCGGTCGGGCCTCACTTAGATAATGTGTTACAGTGTTAAGAGATCCTCAGGTCAGAAAAAGGCTGCTGGTGTAATAATGGTCTTGATGGGAAGAATGGAATCAACATGACCAGTGATACAGATGGATTCTTAGAGAAAGAAAATAATTAGTTTGAAGAAACAAATTGAAGAGGGGCCCATTAGCCTAGAGGCAGAAAAGAATGTGTTTTCTATTCTAATTGAGCAAAAAGTTTACGGAAACATAGCGAGAACAGTAACACACATAGAAATGAGGCCCAAATTTGGGTGCTTATATGGACTTAGTCCAGTTTCCCTGGATAGTTATAGACACTTATAGAATGTTAGAGCTAAATGGGACCTTGGAGACTGTCCTGGACAACCCCCTCATTTTACATTTCTGTGAGAACGGAGTTGCGAGAAAATTGGCCAGGAATACAGTGCAGTACTGCCAGCGAAATTTGTGGTATGTTTAAAGACAGATTTCAAGTAAGGATGAAGGAAAAGCCAGAGAAAGTTTCTTGAGCTTTAAAGGGATACCCAGGTAGGAGAGCAGAGGAGAGAGTGAATTTTCCCAAATCAATTTTTGAAAAGAGGGAAAGAAGGAGGGACGGAGGGAGAGAGAGAGAAGTATAATTTTATGCTAAGCAGTGGTCCATTGCATTTGGGATTAATGTTTAAAAGCCTGTCATAAAGAAAATTGTTTTTGAAAAATTATTTCTAGGAACGTGGCTTGTAAAATGAAAAGGAAGTTTGGGGGAGAGTGTGGCCATGTTGATGGTTCCAATAGAAGAAGAATCAAGCCCATTTGCAGCTGGTAAGCAGTTAATCTGTTACTGTTTAAGATGAATAGGTCTTGGCTTTAAAAAAAAATCACTTTTACCTAAGTTCACGTTTGGGGCTTTCTTTTTTTTTTTTTTTTAAAGATTTATTTGTTTATTTATTTTGGTGGGGTGGGGCGGGGAGGGAGGGGAGCAGACGGGCCACTTCTATTGGTCTTTCATTTGTCTATTTTCATCCATCTTTGTTCTTTGGCCCGCGTGGGCCTCCCATCGCGGTGGCCTCTGTCGCAGAGCACCGGCTCTGTGCGCATGCGCTCCAGAGCTGCGGCTCGGTAATTGGACACATGGGTCCAGCCGCTCCCCGGCACGTGTGAACTTCCCAGGCCAGGGATCGAACCAGCGCCCCTTGCACTGCAAGGTGGTGTCTTTACCCACTGGACCACCAGGGAAGCCCTGGTGCTTTCTTTAAATACCAAAGTGTTTCAATAGAATCTAATGAGTCAGATTAATTTGGTGTGGAGTCCTGTGCTGAGTTCCCTTTACAAGTCACTGAGCCAGTTTTGGGTTGGAGGGAGTTTCTTTGTGGGGTTTAAGAAACTGAACTTGTTCTCCAGTTACACTAGCGTTGGGTTACTGAGGGAGGACCAGTTTGTCTGTTTGCATGGAGAAAAAGAAGTCAACAGCACAGGCTGAAGCACAGATAAGATTTTTATGGCTCTGAACCCACTTATGTATTCCTTTTTATAAAAAGCATTTACCTACCGTGTCAGTATTTTAGAAAGAGGCTTTTAGTCTGGCTTAAAAAATTTTTTTTTCTTGGTATTAATAAAAGGAAAACATTGCTGTTATTTCTGGCCCATATCATTGCCTGCCCTGATGTCGGATCTGGAAGTATTGGAGGCTGCCCATTTTGTTTCCCTCCAGTTCACCTAATGCCACAGCCCACCTCCCTTGCTGGGAGGCTTCTGGAAGGTGAGTGGAGCTGAGGAATAGAAACACAGGTTCTGTTTAAGTCTCTCTACTTTTGGCCAGTTGATCTTACCCATATCAGCATTTGTTTTTCCTATTGAGTCAGGGAATGACATTAGAGATGAAGAAACTGAGGCACCATGTAGTTGTACGCTTATCTTCAATCCCTCAGGAACAGATGACAAGCTAAGTGTGAGGCAGAACTGGAGCTTCTAGTATGGGTGGAGACCTCGTAAGTCACATGACTTCTGTCCTAGAAACTGGTTGGGTCTGTGGGTAGCCAACTCCACCTTCCCTCAAAAGAACCCTTTGCTTTGTGTGGGGGCGGAGGGGGGGCAGACGGGCCACTCATTGGTCTTTCATTTGTCTATTTCCCCTTTTTTTGCGCTGGCCTCCCATGCGTGGCCTCTGTCGCAGAGCACCGGCTCTGTCGCATGCGCTCAGAGCTGCGGCTCGGTAATTGGACACATGGGTCCAGCCGCTCCCCGGCACGTGTGAACTTCCCAGGCCAGGGATCGAACCAGCGCCCCTTGCACTGCAAGGTGGTGTCTTTACCCACTGGACCACCAGGGAAGCCCTGGTGCTTTCTTTAAATACCAAAGTGTTTCAATAGAATCTAATGAGTCAGATTAATTTGGTGTGGAGTCCTGTGCTGAGTTCCCTTTACAAGTCACTGAGCCAGTTTTGGGTTGGAGGGAGTTTCTTTGTGGGGTTTAAGAAACTGAACTTGTTCTCCAGTTACACTAGCGTTGGGTTACTGAGGGAGGACCAGTTTGTCTGTTTGCATGGAGAAAAAGAAGTCAACAGCACAGGCTGAAGCACAGATAAGATTTTTATGGCTCTGAACCCACTTATGTATTCCTTTTTATAAAAAGCATTTACCTACCGTGTCAGTATTTTAGAAAGAGGCTTTTAGTCTGGCTTAAAAAATTTTTTTTTCTTGGTATTAATAAAAGGAAAACATTGCTGTTATTTCTGGCCCATATCATTGCCTGCCCTGATGTCGGATCTGGAAGTATTGGAGGCTGCCCATTTTGTTTCCCTCCAGTTCACCTAATGCCACAGCCCACCTCCCTTGCTGGGAGGCTTCTGGAAGGTGAGTGGAGCTGAGGAATAGAAACACAGGTTCTGTTTAAGTCTCTCTACTTTTGGCCAGTTGATCTTACCCATATCAGCATTTGTTTTTCCTATTGAGTCAGGGAATGACATTAGAGATGAAGAAACTGAGGCACCATGTAGTTGTACGCTTATCTTCAATCCCTCAGGAACAGATGACAAGCTAAGTGTGAGGCAGAACTGGAGCTTCTAGTATGGGTGGAGACCTCGTAAGTCACATGACTTCTGTCCTAGAAACTGGTTGGGTCTGTGGGTAGCCAACTCCACCTTCCCTCAAAAGAACCCTTTGCTTTGTGTGCTTATTATATCACAAAGTTTACATCCTCTGAAAATAAAATGGCCTAGGAAGTCAAAGATAGCCTAGGGTCACATTATGAAAGGAGTTTTGTAGTGCTTGTGTGTATGAATTTTTAAGCCTCTGAAGTAAGTACCCAGGTCGTTTGAGCAAGATACTTTCAGGGCTGTGAATAGTAATATCTATGGTTGGCCTTCTTTCTTGAGTATCTAACTCACCTATGTTCTCCATCTTGATTCACCCATGTGTCCTGGTAAAGAACAAGGCATCTCTAGGGTCTGGCGATTGAAAGCCCATAAGTCTCTAGTGAGAAGTGAAATTACTTGTATTTGGAGCATGGAGAGATACCCTCAGCCAGACTGTGATACATGTATCCAAAAGCAAAAAGAATATTAGAATATGCCCTCAAATGTTGGGGAAATAAATGTTAGATAAATCGTGTTAGTGTTTTTTTTTTTTTTTTTTTAAAAAGAGGGGCTTCCCCTGGTGGTCCAGTGGGTAAGGACACCGCCTTGCAGTGCAAGGGGCGCTGGTTCGATCCCTGGCCTGGAAGTTCGCACGTGCCGCGGAGCGGCTGGACCGATGTGTCCAATCACCGAGCCGGAGCTCTGGAGCGCATGCGCCCAGAGCCGGCGCTCTGCGACGACAGAGGCCACCGCGATGGAAGGCCCACAGGAGCCAAAGAACAAAGACGGATGAAAATAGAGAAATGAACGACCAATAGAAGTGGCCCACCCGCACCCCTCCCTCCCCAGCCTGACCCTCGCCCAAAAATAAATAATAAAATAAATAAATCTTTGAAAAAAAGAAGAAGAAGAAAAGCTAAGTTGAGTATGGCAGCATCTCACAGAAGGAAGAATTAGAAAACAGGTCTAGGAAAAGAAATTCAAAGGAGAAACAGCATAATTAATACTCAGTTTGAAATATTCATAGTAGATCCTTATGTGAAATTAAGGGGAAATGTAAGGGATCTGAAAATTTTCCGAGTCGAAGATAATTTTTCTTTGGAGAGAAGGCACGATGTGAGTTAATGAATGTAATCCTAAACTAAAGTGGAGAAAAAATTATCAACACAAAGAGGAAGAGGGAGGTCAGGATAATTGTTTTAAAATTCAGCCTAAATCTTACTCTGTTTTAGTTTACACTTAGAGTGATGTTCACATCTCTTTTTGGAAAATAGGAAGTCAAAGATAGCCTAGGGTCACATTATGAAAGGAGTTTTGTAGTGCTTGTGTGTATGAATTTTTAAGCCTCTGAAGTAAGTACCCAGGTCGTTTGAGCAAGATACTTTCAGGGCTGTGAATAGTAATATCTATGGTTGGCCTTCTTTCTTGAGTATCTAACTCACCTATGTTCTCCATCTTGATTCACCCATGTGTCCTGGTAAAGAACAAGGCATCTCTAGGGTCTGGCGATTGAAAGCCCATAAGTCTCTAGTGAGAAGTGAAATTACTTGTATTTGGAGCATGGAGAGATACCCTCAGCCAGACTGTGATACATGTATCCAAAAGCAAAAAGAATATTAGAATATGCCCTCAAATGTTGGGGAAATAAATGTTAGATAAATCGTGTTAGTGTTTTTTTTTTTTTTTTAAAAAGAGGGGCTTCCCCTGGTGGTCCAGTGGGTAAGGACACCGCCTTGCAGTGCAAGGGGCGCTGGTTCGATCCCTGGCCTGGAAGTTCGCACGTGCCGCGGAGCGGCTGGACCGATGTGTCCAATCACCGAGCCGGAGCTCTGGAGCGCATGCGCCCAGAGCCGGCGCTCTGCGACGACAGAGGCCACCGCGATGGAAGGCCCACAGGAGCCAAAGAACAAAGACGGATGAAAATAGAGAAATGAACGACCAATAGAAGTGGCCCACCCGCACCCCTCCCTCCCCAGCCTGACCCTCGCCCAAAAATAAATAATAAAATAAATAAATCTTTGAAAAAAAGAAGAAGAAGAAAAGCTAAGTTGAGTATGGCAGCATCTCACAGAAGGAAGAATTAGAAAACAGGTCTAGGAAAAGAAATTCAAAGGAGAAACAGCATAATTAATACTCAGTTTGAAATATTCATAGTAGATCCTTATGTGAAATTAAGGGGAAATGTAAGGGATCTGAAAATTTTCCGAGTCGAAGATAATTTTTCTTTGGAGAGAAGGCACGATGTGAGTTAATGAATGTAATCCTAAACTAAAGTGGAGAAAAAATTATCAACACAAAGAGGAAGAGGGAGGGTCAGGATAATTGTTTTTAAAAATTCAGCCTAAATCTTACTCTGTTTTAGAGTATTGTATTTCTACCTTAGAGTGTGTACTGTCTTACACATCTCTTTTTTTGGAAAATTGATTAAAGTCAGGAAAAGATTCTTTTTTTTTTTTTAGGAAAAGTCTTTTGAAAGTTAGAAAGTTTAGAGTTTGGATTTTCTTTCTTTCACATATTTATACGAAATTTAGACTATAGACACTGTATATAAAGGAGGGATTTCTATGTATTAGAAACTCTTAAAACAGAGAAAGACAATGATATCAATATACTGAAAGAGTATTAAAACTACTGAGCCATATATATAAGAACCACAAGATGTATCAGTGGCATAATAAAATGCAGAACAAGTAAGGATAAAAAACTACTACCTTGTGATGGTTCTGTGATAAAATTTAAACTGTAAAACAAGATTAATTTTTAATTGACAGCATCTATTTAATTAAATTATATTTAGGCCTTACTGTCTAAAATTAAGACTAAAAAGATTCAAATAGCGATCATCCTTTATGATTTTGTAGAGTAGAAAGTGATCATAACCATTAACCTGTATCTTTCTCATTTCCATAGGAAAGTCTAAAAAGTTTTATCTCCTGATGAACCATGAAAATTCTTTTTAAAAGTGAAACGTATCACCTTTAGGTAAGAAAATGTTTTCCATTGTTTATCCATCTGTCGAAGAGATAGCATTTCGACTCGAGAAAAGAAGTAATGAGTACTTAAGCTTTGCTGTCCTGTTACCAAACATTATGAAGGCAAGAGAAACAAGATTTTTAAAAATTAAATGAAACAAGTTAGTTGGAGAATTTTTATTTAAAAAGATCAATTTGTTGGGGAAAAAAAAAAAGGAGACCCTTCTTTTTCCACTTTCTCTTAGACTGATGTGATAATAGGATTCCCATTATCCAGCTTTTCTAAGTACTTATGGCATAAAATTAAAATTCTATTTAGCAAAATCAAAAGCTGGAGAAGAATTAAGGAAATGTAAGGGATCTGAAAATTTTCCGAGTCGAAGATAATTTTTCTTTGGAGAGAAGGCACGATGTGAGTTAATGAATGTAATCCTAAACTAAAGTGGAGAAAAAATTATCAACACAAAGAGGAAGAGGGAGGGTCAGGATAATTGTTTTTAAAAATTCAGCCTAAATCTTACTCTGTTTTAGAGTATTGTATTTCTACCTTAGAGTGTGTACTGTCTTACACATCTCTTTTTTTGGAAAATTGATTAAAGTCAGGAAAAGATTCTTTTTTTTTTTTTTTTTAGGAAAAGTCTTTTGAAAGTTAGAAAGTTTAGAGTTTGGATTTTCTTTCTTTCACATATTTATACGAAATTTAGACTATAGACACTGTATATAAAGGAGGGATTTCTATGTATTAGAAACTCTTAAAACAGAGAAAGACAATGATATCAATATACTGAAAGAGTATTAAAACTACTGAGCCATATATATAAGAACCACAAGATGTATCAGTGGCATAATAAAATGCAGAACAAGTAAGGATAAAAAACTACTACCTTGTGATGGTTCTGTGATAAAATTTAAACTGTAAAACAAGATTAATTTTTAATTGACAGCATCTATTTAATTAAATTATATTTAGGCCTTACTGTCTAAAATTAAGACTAAAAAGATTCAAATAGCGATCATCCTTTATGATTTTGTAGAGTAGAAAGTGATCATAACCATTAACCTGTATCTTTCTCATTTCCATAGGAAAGTCTAAAAAGTTTTATCTCCTGATGAACCATGAAAATTCTTTTTAAAAGTGAAACGTATCACCTTTAGGTAAGAAAATGTTTTCCATTGTTTATCCATCTGTCGAAGAGATAGCATTTCGACTCGAGAAAAGAAGTAATGAGTACTTAAGCTTTGCTGTCCTGTTACCAAACATTATGAAGGCAAGAGAAACAAGATTTTAAAATTAAATGAAACAAGTTAGTTGGAGAATTTTTATTTAAAAAGATCAATTTGTTGGGGAAAAAAAAAAAGGAGACCCTTCTTTTTCCACTTTCTCTTAGACTGATGTGATAATAGGATTCCCATTATCCAGCTTTTCTAAGTACTTATGGCATAAAATTAAAATTCTATTTAGCAAAATCAAAAGCTGGAGATCTTTCAGACAACTAGAATATTCCTAAGCATACATGTAAATGTATATGGTAATAAAAAGTAGACTATTTGATAAATTTGAAAGACTGGTTACTACTTTAAAAGAGGCCAAGGAATTAAAGTTAATTAAGACATGAGAAAAACACTTGAACTCTGGGGTAGACTGACAATATTGTTTTGTAGGATCATAAAGTAAATCTAAACAATTAGTTTAAATCAGGCAAAAATCTGTTCTTTATGTGTGACCATTTCTCGGTTTTTGCTTGTGTCATACTGTTAATGGTCGGAAAAGACGAACTTTTTGAGCATGATAGAATATTAGCAGCTCATTCGATTTTTGACAGTAGTTCTATTAGTGCAGTTTACTTGCATGAACAGTATAAGTTACATATATGAAAATCAGATGCTTCAAAGCAGATGAACTAAAACTGCAAATTAAAATGTCTAAACAAACATTTAGAGATACTCTGAAGTATTTTATGAAGTTAAAAGAATAAAAGAAATCATTACTGAAATTATATACAGAATATGTTGTAAGATCCGCAAACCTGTGCATTCTAGCTTTGTCACCAATACATTTGGAAAAAAGAAATAGATTGCAATGTGTGACTTTTGTTAACATATATTCTCAAGAATAAATAAGATTTCTCCTAATTTTAGATACATTAATATAGTTACCTGTGAATATTTAAAAATCTTAATAAAGGGATTGAGGTTCTTAAGAAATACACGTAAAAAAATTAATGTGATAAAACAGAACTTAAATACTTTGGGAGAGGAATACTAAATTTTTGGTATGAATTTGAAGAATTCATTTATAGAATATATTTGTTTTCTCCTTAAAAAGAAACTCATGTTAATAGTAAGTATATAGGTTAAGACTGACTTACATGATTTAATTAGGATATATTAAACTTCTAAGTTATTTTTAAAATAGGAATTATGGTAATCTGAGAAAAAAAAGCAAAATTACTTCTATTGTAATCTTTAAATACAGCCTTCCAATGTACCAATTTTTGCATCTTATATTTGGAAGGATAAAGAAAAAAAAAAGAATATGATTAACCTCCCAATGGAAACTATAATCTCATAGCACTGAGAAGAGAGTTGTAAGCATGAAATACATACATGAGGAGATAAGTTTCATTTCTGACTTGATTTGGAGCCTTTCTTATGAATCATATATTTTAACATCAGGAGCATAATATATAAAATGTGCATTAAATTCTTATGGTCTGGCAGCTATGAAAATAGGAGAGAAACAATGCAACTTCTTCTAGCTAAATTCTAACTTTAGTGCTAACTGAAAATTAGAAAAATACAGACGCTAAAATAGTATAATGAACTACAATTCAAAATACCTATATATGTATAATTTCTTGTGTCTTGGTATGTAGCATTTATCTTAGGTGGTATTGAAACTACATGCTGTAACGAGTGAAAAAAATAATTGATAGATAAGTATTTTCTCACTGTAGTTTACTAGACCAAAACCTTTGCTAATAAGCTAAATTAAAAATTAAGAGACACGTTTAAATTATAATATTGTAGAGTAGTTTTACTGAGGACATTATGTTAACAATAAGGCTTTGAGGTTTTATTTGTGTATTAGGATTTCTGAGTTTTGTGATTCAAAATTCATGATAGATTTTGAATGCCCTTTCAAATGGCAAAATCTTTCAGTGGAAAAAAAAATCAACCATTGTATACATTTTATTTTATATTTGAGCATGAGAAAAATGACAAGTACTTTAGGGGAATTTTAGTTGTTTTAGGGCACGTATCAAATACCGAAGAATGATTTTTGTCTGTCAGTCAGTTACAGATCTGAGCAAGTTTGTTTGTGTAAGTACATCTTAGACCTTTAATTTATATTGATAATACAGTGATCTCTAATCGTGATTGTCATCTTTACTGAAATTATGGGCAATATATTTAAAAGCAGTGTATTTTAAACTTATTTTTAATTAAAATGAGAAAGACTTTTTAAAAGAGTTCTTTCGTGAGTGAAAAATGTACTACTGTGCAATTTTCTGAAAGAATGAAATCTGTGTTTATTTTTCAAATTATATTAAAATGTTTCTTTATCTGTTGTTTGCTGATATTTAAGGTCAGGAAGGAATAAAGAGACAGTTTATGCTATATCTGATTATCAGTAGAGAAAAGGGAAAGTAAAGTATGTTAGCACATGGAATTTTTCCCTTAAAAAAATTAACTTGGAATTTAAAAGATATATTGCCCATACCTAATTTGTCTTCTTTGGGCATATTTAGAGTTGCATGAATTTTCTTAGTCAGATAATTAAGGAAATTCTTCTTATGATATGGAGAGATGTAAAATATTATGGTCGGTTATGGGACAGTCTTTCTTGTTGCTTCCCAGAACTTAGAAAACAGATTTTAAATTAATAAAGTTGAGTACCAAAATCTCTAGGCTATAATAATTTTAAAATGCCTGAGATTTACGTTTTTGATCAATAGGCACTATGAGGAGAATTCTGTTGATAACAAAGTTCTCTGTGAAGGATAATTTTCTGTATTAATATTGTAGGAAAAAAATAATTGATAGATAAGTATTTTCTCACTGTAGTTTACTAGACCAAAACCTTTGCTAATAAGCTAAATTAAAAATTAAGAGACACGTTTAAATTATAATATTGTAGAGTAGTTTTACTGAGGACATTATGTTAACAATAAGGCTTTGAGGTTTTATTTGTGTATTAGGATTTCTGAGTTTTGTGATTCAAAATTCATGATAGATTTTGAATGCCCTTTCAAATGGCAAAATCTTTCAGTGGAAAAAAAAATCAACCATTGTATACATTTTATTTTATATTTGAGCATGAGAAAATGACAAGTACTTTAGGGGAATTTTAGTTGTTTTAGGGCACGTATCAAATACCGAAGAATGATTTTTGTCTGTCAGTCAGTTACAGATCTGAGCAAGTTTGTTTGTGTAAGTACATCTTAGACCTTTAATTTATATTGATAATACAGTGATCTCTAATCGTGATTGTCATCTTTACTGAAATTATGGGCAATATATTTAAAAGCAGTGTATTTTAAACTTATTTTTAATTAAAATGAGAAAGACTTTTTAAAAGAGTTCTTTCGTGAGTGAAAAATGTACTACTGTGCAATTTTCTGAAAGAATGAAATCTGTGTTTATTTTTCAAATTATATTAAAATGTTTCTTTATCTGTTGTTTGCTGATATTTAAGGTCAGGAAGGAATAAAGAGACAGTTTATGCTATATCTGATTATCAGTAGAGAAAAGGGAAAGTAAAGTATGTTAGCACATGGAATTTTTCCCTTAAAAAAATTAACTTGGAATTTAAAAGATATATTGCCCATACCTAATTTGTCTTCTTTGGGCATATTTAGAGTTGCATGAATTTTCTTAGTCAGATAATTAAGGAAATTCTTCTTATGATATGGAGAGATGTAAAATATTATGGTCGGTTATGGGACAGTCTTTCTTGTTGCTTCCCAGAACTTAGAAAACAGATTTTAAATTAATAAAGTTGAGTACCAAAATCTCTAGGCTATAATAATTTTAAAAATGCCTGAGATTTATAGCGAAGGGGAAGATTAATTGAAGTTATATCCCCTTAATTGATCAATATTTGGCACTATGAGGAGAATTCTGTTGATAACAAAAAGTTCTCTGTGAAGGATAATTTTCTGGGCAGTTGATGTTGTCTGTGTGATGACAGAAGGCGCTGAGATAACAGAACTGTAGCTACTTGACAAAATTTGCAAAGTTAGTTTCGGAATGAGAGGGTAAAAGTAGGTGCAACAATTGGGAGTTGGGAGGGGGAAGAGAGCGGGGCTCGTCAGTACCGTCGCCACGAGAGGGTTAACCGCGGCGCCGCCCGGTGCACTCTGGGAGTTGTAGGCCGAGGGCATTGTGGGAGTTGTCGTAAAAGTTCGCTTTCTTCCCGTGATGGCCACCGCCGAAGCAAGAGTTGGGAGTTTCTGCTGTTCCGGACGTCTTGGGGGGCTCTCTGGCTCGTTAGAGGGCCCCCAGCAGCCCCCAGGTTTCCCAGGGCCTGTTAAGCGTCTGTCTGGGAGGTGGGAGAGCGGCCTGACGGGTTAATTTAGTGGTCTGCTGTTGTTAGATTGGCCAGGGAGGCCTCTGGCGGCTACCCGCTCCATGAGGGGGCCCCAGCCTGTGGGACCCTGGCCGTCCTGCCGTCTACCTTTGAACTATCTGTGTTGCTAGCCCCTAGGAGTTTCGGAGTCGGCTCGTTTTCTTGTGGTTTGTACCCTGCGCCCCTCTCCCTTTCTTAGAGTCTTCTCCTCTCTCCGTGTAGTCGTTGATGCTTACGACCCTGTTTGGGGTTAGGTTGGACTCCTTTTCTTGGGTCCGGTGGGATTTTTGCACGAGCTGGGATTTTGGAAAGGGTGGACAGCCGTAGCCTGGGCGTTGTGTCTCTTAGTTTTAGGCGTAGGATATTGCAGGAGCTGTGAGTCTGTTGGTGGTGACCGTGTGATTTGCTTTCTCTTGCTGGTGGTGAACTTTGCCCTTGTTTACTAATGCTGTGAGGCAGTGACCTGGCGGTTCCTGCCTGTGAAATGCTTTTCTGCTCATTTAAATGTGATCTTAAGTCTTTGGAGCTTCCAGAGGCGTGTTTTTGCAGTTGTCTGTAGAAAGGTTTTGTGTGCAAAAATGGATAGAAAGCAAATGCCAGTATTACAAGCTCCTTTGGCTTCTGCCAGTTCTCTTAAGTTTGGAAAATTTTATGGGAATCAGATATACGTTTTACTTATGTCACCTTACTCTTGGCTTCCTCTGGATGTTGGGACAGTTTGATCTTTATTACTGGATATTTGCTCATTATTAGGCAAAAGGAGATGCTGTGCACGGAGGTTTAACTGCAGGCGTTAACATCTCAGGATAACACCAGATTGCTAATCAGGTCATCACCTGTCTTACCTACTGTCCAAACTTGAACGTTGTGCTGGCCTGTGTTGCACCATCAGTTTTGCCTTACAGTCTGGTTGTTGTCCGTGTAACTTGAGGCCTAACTGGCCACGGAAAGCCGTTTCCCAAAGTCATTTAAAAGTTCCCCCTCTTTTCCCAAGAAGAATTGGTGCCTAGGAAGTTCTTTCACTCAAGTTTTGTGAAGTAGGGGCTTTCAAATAATGTACAATAGATGTTTTGGAAACATGGTATTAGTTTTTAGATTCGAGGGGCAGGCCACATTACAGAAATTTTTGAAAAGTGAAAATCTGCTGTTGTTAGATTGGCCAGGGAGGCCTCTGGCGGCTACCCGCTCCATGAGGGGGCCCCAGCCTGTGGGACCCTGGCCGTCCTGCCGTCTACCTTTGAACTATCTGTGTTGCTAGCCCCTAGGAGTTTCGGAGTCGGCTCGTTTTCTTGTGGTTTGTACCCTGCGCCCCTCTCCCTTTCTTAGAGTCTTCTCCTCTCTCCGTGTAGTCGTTGATGCTTACGACCCTGTTTGGGGTTAGGTTGGACTCCTTTTCTTGGGTCCGGTGGGATTTTTGCACGAGCTGGGATTTTGGAAAGGGTGGACAGCCGTAGCCTGGGCGTTGTGTCTCTTAGTTTTAGGCGTAGGATATTGCAGGAGCTGTGAGTCTGTTGGTGGTGACCGTGTGATTTGCTTTCTCTTGCTGGTGGTGAACTTTGCCCTTGTTTACTAATGCTGTGAGGCAGTGACCTGGCGGTTCCTGCCTGTGAAATGCTTTTCTGCTCATTTAAATGTGATCTTAAGTCTTTGGAGCTTCCAGAGGCGTGTTTTTGCAGTTGTCTGTAGAAAGGTTTTGTGTGCAAAAATGGATAGAAAGCAAATGCCAGTATTACAAGCTCCTTTGGCTTCTGCCAGTTCTCTTAAGTTTGGAAAATTTTATGGGAATCAGATATACGTTTTACTTATGTCACCTTACTCTTGGCTTCCTCTGGATGTTGGGACAGTTTGATCTTTATTACTGGATATTTGCTCATTATTAGGCAAAAGGAGATGCTGTGCACGGAGGTTTAACTGCAGGCGTTAACATCTCAGGATAACACCAGATTGCTAATCAGGTCATCACCTGTCTTACCTACTGTCCAAACTTGAACGTTGTGCTGGCCTGTGTTGCACCATCAGTTTTGCCTTACAGTCTGGTTGTTGTCCGTGTAACTTGAGGCCTAACTGGCCACGGAAAGCCGTTTCCCAAAGTCATTTAAAAGTTCCCCCTCTTTTCCCAAGAAGAATTGGTGCCTAGGAAGTTCTTTCACTCAAGTTTTGTGAAGTAGGGGCTTTCAAATAATGTACAATAGATGTTTTGGAAACATGGTATTAGTTTTTAGATTCGAGGGGCAGGCCACATTACAGAAATTATTTATAGAAAAAGTGAAAATAACTTATTCTTCTTTTTCTGGTGTCATTTAGAGCATCTAAAACTTGTTTCTGTGTCTTTGCGTTGGACCACTGTCATGCATAATTGAAAAGCCCTTCGATGCTTTGTGATGAAGTGGGTTTTTGTATAATTTTCCTCTTGTCTGAGTTTTCTTGGTAGTTGACTAGTTGAGAGATACTGATAGTAGAAAAATGAGCAAGGCTAGATGGGTTTGTATGTGTGTTTCTACTGAAGCGTGATTTCGAATATCATTTGGCAGACTGGTATTGTTGGCTTGCTTAATTGGGTAACCTCAGTGCTGCTGCTGAATTTTTATGACCTGCTTTATTGCAATATTTGTTTTATCATGGTGGCCTGTAATATCCTTGACATATGCGGTAATAGAATGTGGAAACAAAAAATTAAATTTTCACTTTAGATTGTAACCAAAATTTGGAATCACTTTTGGGGGTAAGAAGTAGGAGTATCTATCTGAGACTGGCTTAAGTCCTTTCTAATTCCATTTCCTTATATTTAATTGTTTACTTGGCTAAAAGTATGGAGAAGGAAATGGCAACCCACTCCAGTAATCTTGCCTGGAGAGCCTGTCCATGGGATCACAAAGGGTCAGACACAACTGAGTGACTATCCCTTGCTAAAAGTAAGCATCTCTTATTAATGTATTTCAGTATCTGTGAACAATGGTGAGTGGCAAAACTGCATATACTACAAGACAACAAATCAGTCATTCAGAATTTGACCCTTATTTTTCATTTCCATTATTTGAAGAGGAGTTATTGATTGTACTTTGTGCACTTTCGTGTATATTTTGTTTTCTTTGGTTTAACACATTTGTTTTTAGATGGTAATAGTCTTAAAGGTGGCTTCCCAGCTGGCTCTGTGGTTAAGAATCCACCTGCCAAAGTAGGAGATGCAGGAGATGGACGTTTGGTCCCTGTGTGGGGAAGATCCCCCTGGAGGAGGAAATGGCAACCCACTCCAGTATCCTTAGTTGAAGTGTCCCATGGACAGAGGAACCTGGCAGGCTGTAGTCCATGGGGGCACAAAGAGCTGGACGCGACTGAGCGACTGAGCACAGCACAGCACTCGAGTATATAGAGTGTGTTGCCACCCTCACCTCCGCCTTCCTGGGAGAAAGAGGAAAAGTATTTAGAATTTTTCCATGCCTGTCTTATTTTCTGATTTTTTTCTACATATATTTGTAGGATAGCATACGTTATCTCTGTGCTGCTGGGCCTTAGTATTTTTTGAAGTTAGAGTATTAGTCATATGATTGGTATGGGAAAGACACAGCATACCAACAGTTGCTGCAAAATAGTATTTCTAAATTAAAAAACTAATTCATTTCCATCTGAAAGAAAACAAGATCATAAGCATGTATTCTGCCACTTAAAGCCTTCTAGCTGTATCTTAAAGGTTCAGAGGATCTTAAAAGATCATTGTGCTGGGCTTCCCTGGTGGTCCAGTGGGTAAGGACACTGCCTTGTAGTGCCAGAGACACTGGTTCGATCGCTGGCCTGGGAAGGTCCCATGTGCTGCGGAGCGGCTGGACCAATGTGTCCAACTATCAAGCCAGAGCTCTGGAGCACACGCGCCCAGAGCCGGTGCTCTGCGACAACAGAGGCCACTGCAATGGGAGGCCCACGCAAGTCAAAGAATGAAGAATGAAATGAAAGACCAATAGAAGTGCTCCCCCCTCCCCCCGCCAAAAAATCACTGTGCTGTGTCCTCTGCCTTCCTTATTTTTGTTTAACTTTCTCAGTGTGCCTCAGAGGTTCTAGAACTTAAATGACATTTTTGTTTAGTTAGGAATTTGTTTTCCCAAGTTACTTTCCTTCAACTTTTAAAGCCATTTTTTAATCTGAAATGTTTGTGATAAGGACATTATTTTAATAAAGAATCTTGATCATATTACAGTTTTATAATTAAAATACTATGCATATTGTATTTCTATGTGGTAGGGAAAAACAAGTTAATAACTACCTTAAGCCTGGACACAAAGTGCCAGAATTTGCCATCTAAAAAAAAAATCCAAGTATAGCTTTAGTTTCCTTTCTGTTATTAGTAGTCTTTAGTTAGCGAAGAGATGCATGGCTTGTCATTTTCATACAAGTTTCACTTGACGACAGCTTTACTTCTTGCCTGACACTCTCATGAAACACATATTTTTGAAAAGTTCTATTAATAAAATATTTAGAAGTCCTTAAATTCACATGATAAAAGAAAACATTTCTATATGTGTTTGCTAACCAAAAAAAAAAGAAATTGTAAACTACTTTTATAGTTTGGTTTTTTAGACTCTCTTAATAAATGTATGTTTCTGGGTTTTAAATTGAAAGAGTGAGGACCATGTTGTCATTGCAGCAGTATTAAAATAAGTAGCCAACTTTTTCTTTTTTATTTTAGTGTTAACCAAAGAGAGAGTATGTGCAGTTTACGGGATAGAGGGAAGAAATAATAATACTTGCCATTGTATTAGAAAATTTAAAGATATCTAGGAAATAGTGTATTCTTTGATAAGATCCTGTAGTATATATCATTGGTTTTGTGAGATACATAGACCTAAGTAATTTTCTCATCCTAACCAATGATTTTTAGAAGGAAACTTAGCAGTAAAGTAAATAAAACTGCCTTATATTCTTCTACCTGAGGAGAAAAACTTGGAAAAAACGTATTTTTTTTAAAAAAATTTTATTTGACTTTTTACTTTTGCAGAATTTTGTTGTTTACAGATATGTATGATCCCAGATTAGTCATATGTACATCCCCTCCAGGCCGTCACACAGCATTTGTTTATAAATGAAACATTTTGAGATGTAATACAGACAGTTTTTATAAATGATTTGGAAAAGATGGAAGGACTAAGCCACAGTTTGACAGTTCACAAAATTTTAAAAAAATCGATCAATAGTGTGTCCGACTCTGTTTTCCAAAGTTGGCCACAACAGTATTGCCCAGCTCACATGTTCTGTCTCATGATATCACTGTGTCATCAGAAGGTGGCATCTCTCCACTCCCTTGAATTTGGGCAGGGCACTTGAGTACTTAAACCAAGAAAATACGGTATTCACTATGTAAGAAATGCAATTACCCTGGAATTTCTATGTTATAAGAAGCCCAAGATCATGAAAAGAGGCCCTGGAGGATAAGACAGCAAGTAGAGAGTGCCAGAATTTGCCAAGTTAGTTTGCTTTATAGAGATTAGCGAAGAGATGCATGGCTTGTCATTTTCATACAAGTTTCACTTGACGACAGCTTTACTTCTTGCCTGACACTCTCATGAAACACATATTTTTGAAAAGTTCTATTAATAAAATATTTAGAAGTCCTTAAATTCACATGATAAAAGAAAACATTTCTATATGTGTTTGCTAACCAAAAAAAAAAGAAATTGTAAACTACTTTTATAGTTTGGTTTTTTAGACTCTCTTAATAAATGTATGTTTCTGGGTTTTAAATTGAAAGAGTGAGGACCATGTTGTCATTGCAGCAGTATTAAAATAAGTAGCCAACTTTTTCTTTTTTATTTTAGTGTTAACCAAAGAGAGAGTATGTGCAGTTTACGGGATAGAGGGAAGAAATAATAATACTTGCCATTGTATTAGAAAATTTAAAGATATCTAGGAAATAGTGTATTCTTTGATAAGATCCTGTAGTATATATCATTGGTTTTGTGAGATACATAGACCTAAGTAATTTTCTCATCCTAACCAATGATTTTTAGAAGGAAACTTAGCAGTAAAGTAAATAAAACTGCCTTATATTCTTCTACCTGAGGAGAAAAACTTGGAAAAAACGTATTTTTTTTAAAAAAATTTTATTTGACTTTTTACTTTTGCAGAATTTTGTTGTTTACAGATATGTATGATCCCAGATTAGTCATATGTACATCCCCTCCAGGCCGTCACACAGCATTTGTTTATAAATGAAACATTTTGAGATGTAATACAGACAGTTTTTATAAATGATTTGGAAAAGATGGAAGGACTAAGCCACAGTTTGACAGTTCACAAAATTTTAAAAAAATCGATCAATAGTGTGTCCGACTCTGTTTTCCAAAGTTGGCCACAACAGTATTGCCCAGCTCACATGTTCTGTCTCATGATATCACTGTGTCATCAGAAGGTGGCATCTCTCCACTCCCTTGAATTTGGGCAGGGCACTTGAGTACTTAAACCAAGAAAATACGGTATTCACTATGTAAGAAATGCAATTACCCTGGAATTTCTATGTTATAAGAAGCCCAAGATCATGAAAAGAGGCCCTGGAGGATAAGACAGCAAGTAGAGAGATCAAGGAGTATGAAGGAACCAGAAGAAGCAGATTGTAAGTGAAGAAGCCATTTTTGAAATGGATCTTCCAGCCCCAGCTGCCTTGGCATTTGCTGTGTAAATCAGGAGAAACCGCCCAGTGGAGCCTCTCCCAGTTTTTGACCTCAAAATATGAGGAAAATAAAATGGTCTTTTTAGCTTGTGAGGTTTTGAGTGCTTCCTTATAGGTCACTGGGGAAAAAAATACTGAGAAAAAAATTTCTTAATTTATAATGTCTGAATCCACAAAGAACTAGTATCTGTACTACAATAAGGAATACCTAGATCATCAAAAAACAAGTGATCAATAGAAAAATGCACCAAGGTTATAATCATGCTAACAACAGAAAAGATATGCTCAAACTCATTAATAATCAGAAGGATTAAAGCCACAGTTTAACATCTTTATACCCAGTAGACTAACAGAAATTACAAGGATGGGTAATCTCAAGTATTAATGGTGATGAGAGGATGCATTCATACACTGGTGCTGAGTGTTGAGTGGTAGAAACATTCTGGAGATCAATCTGGCAGAGTTCAGTTAAATGAATATAGATATTGATAAATTGTTTCTGGATATATGTCCTCAAGAAGTCTTACACAGGTATCCAAAGGGAAAAAAAATGAGGGTATTGATTTCATTGTTTTTGGTGGGAGTAGCTTAGAGTGATCCTGGGAAAATTCTTTTTTGGCTCTGCAGGGTTCTGGTTGCAATTCATGAGATCTTTAGTTGCAGCATGAGAACTCTTAATTGTGGCATGTGGGATCTAGTTCCCTGACCAGGGATTGAACCCAGGTGCCCTCCCTTGAGAGCACAGAGTCTTAGCTAATGGACTACCAGGGAAGTCGGAACCTAAGATTCTTAATCCCTTTGGGGAGGTGGGAGAATAGGTAAAGTGTGGTGAAAACACATAGATAGTACTCTGTGCATTACACAGAAGCAAAGGACTACATATACCCACCACATATGCATATATTTTTTAAAATGCAGTGTTTAGTGAAAGTAGTAATGAGTAATATCTGTAACATAGTAACATTTGCATACATTTAAAATACATGGACACTCAAAAAGGTTTTATGAGAAAATATTCAAAAAACATGTCAGATATAGGATGAGTTCCATGAACAAGAGGAAAATTACCCATAGAGCAAAAAATAAATAAATAAATAAAAGAATAGGAAATGAGATATAAAGATAATAAGTTAAAGGACCATTGATGATGGTGTGCTGTAAACCAAAGTGTTACGATTAAACTTTCTGTGCCTGAGATCCAACAATAAATCTTCCTAGGAAGAGAAAATTATAGTTCTCCAGTAGTCAAATTGAAAGAACTATTCTTTTTTTTTTTTTTTTTTTAGTAGTTTTACTTTTCAGATCTGCCATACTTGTTGAGAGAAAAGTTTAAATGAGAGAGGTACTTAACAAAAGCGTGGTCAGACAAGCATTCTCACGTTTTCCTGGGTATGCAAGCTGGTGTGGTCTTCATAAAGGACAGTGTTTACCAAGAACCTTAAAAATGCTCATGTCATAGCAAGAATAGTTGTAAATTGAAGTAAGAAAACAAAACCATGTAAGCAGCACCAGTAAACATGAAATACTTAAGAATATATTTAGCAAAGTGTGTTCAAGACCTGTATGCAGAAATTGCTAAGAGAAAATAAAGAATACCTAAATATTGAAAAGGGTGCCACGCTCATGGATTCGAAGGAGTACTGTTAAGATTTCACCTCTTTCCAGATTGGTTTGATCTATCTGTAATTCAGCAAGCTAAAATGAATGTGGAAATGCAAAGACTGTAGAGTAGCCAAGATAAGAGCAATCATTAAGACTAATAGTTAAGACTTTTTTTTTTTTTTTTTTAAATTTTGACCATGATGCATGGCTTGCAGGATCTTAGTTCCCTGACTAGGAAATGAACCCAGGACCCAGCAGTGAAAGCACTGAGTCCTAAGCACTGGGCCACCAGGGAATTCCCAAAACTGACTTTACAACTACAGTAACCCAAGTGTAATTTTAACGAGGTGATAGACCAATGAGACGAAATGGAGGTATACACATGTAACATCAGGTGACTTTCAACAAAAATGCCAGATTAAGTCAATAGGCAAAAACCATCTTTTCAACACATGGTGCTAGAACAGTTGAGTATCCATATGCAAAATGATAAGCTTTATTCCTAGCCTCATCCTATATACAAAGATTAACTTGAAATGGGTCATAAATCTAAGCATAAGAGAAAACTCGAATCAAACAGGAGAAAAGTCTTTGTGATCTTAGGTAATGCAAAGATTTTTTTTTAGAAAAGAAATGCAAAGTAGAAAACATAAGGAAAAGTGACAAATTGTATTTCATCAAAATACACTTAAAAGACACACTAAGTTAAGTCAAAGACTGGGGAAAAATATTTGCAATACATCTCAGTAATGGCATTTCTAAAAATTTAACAAGATAATTGGAGATGTGTATAAAAATACATTAGTGTTTGTTTCAGCTTTGTTTATAATATTAATAGCTAAATCCTTGAAACAACCTAAGTGCCCAGGAATAAAATTATTGTTTAGATCTATCTATGATGTCTATACATGGGACCTGTCAAGCCATTAAAAATTACGTAGAGAGTATGACTTGGAAAAAGTTTGCTCTTTTAAGTACAAAGGCAGATTACAGTATAATATGCACTCTAGTTTTTTGGTTTTATTCGTATTTTGAAACTAGGTAGAATACATTGTTCACTATTACTGATAAGTGAGGGGCAACTGGGATTTTTGTGATACTATGCCAATGAAATCTGAAAATATGACTACCATCATATGTATTCTCCTCATTAGGAATAGAAGAGATTAAAAGTATCGAGTAATGCTCTTTAGCACTGATGTAGACCAAGTTCACCATTTTTTTCCCCTATAAAACAGGAATTATACACACTCTGAAAGAGATTGACTAAGGTTTATAAATCCCCCAATTGATCCTCTTAGGTTTGATTTATTAAAAATCTCCTTAAATTCAATTAAGAGGACACATACTCACTTGTATCTCATATCAAAAGAGAGTTGAAATGAGATTTCAGCAAGGGTAAAGTTATAACTGGATCTTGAGTACATCCCCTGGGGTCAGAATATCTCATCCCATTTATGACCTGTGTGTCAGGTTTCCCATCTACTGGTTGAGCAGCCCCAGATCAGGAGTGCAGAATCACTTAGACTATTGAATACTTCCACTTTGAGGCAGGGAAGGTAAAACAGGTCATCTGATAGTGTTTGAACCTGTATTACATAGGGAATAAAGAACCTATGAAATTCTTTGTTTAGTCTGTCTTGGTGTCCAGAAGTTTTCATTTCATGATTAAAAGAATGAATTAATTTAAAAAAAAGAATGAATGGATTAACTTTGAGATCTCCAACTTTGAACCTCCAACTCTGACCAACCCTAAAGCATCAATGAGGTTATCAAAACAGGAAAAAGAATTATTAAAATAATTGTATATGTATTTTCAGCACCAATTAACTTTTTGAAAGTAAAGTAGAAAAATGTTAGTGGTTGTGTTCAAGATTTTAAACCATGTCTTCTATATACTTGGAAACCTACACTCAAAATCACAGTCTTGTAAAGAGTCAAATTAAAATTTAAAAAATAAAAATAAAACTGGAAAAAAAATCAGGCTTGTCCAAAAATTATTTCTGTTGTTTTGTATGAATAATATATAGTCTCAATTTGGGAAATCGTCTTTTTTCACATTCCCATTTAAATGATTATCTCATTTGTGAAATGTTGATTGAGCAGTATTTATCATAAACTTATGAAATATTAAAATCGGGACCCGTTGTTCTCTATCAATTCAAACCTAAATGAGACCTCTGTTACAAAACTTACAAAAAGAATGAGTATTCGTTCCTATGTTCATTAAATACACATATATGCACATATTATAAAGTGCAGAATGTTGTTATAAGATAATGCTAAAGAGGAAAGGAATGTCTAAGAGACAGTATGGATTAGGAATAGAAAACAGTCCTAGGAAATATGTCTTGTAAAAGGGTTGTTTCTCCCTAATAAAAACTGCAATTTCAATTTTATTTTCAGATAGTTGATGTCAGAGCTATTGTCATTTGCACCTATGCTTTTTTCTTTTCCTCTGAATTTCATTTCATATACATATGCTGAAACCAAGAGCAGTTTTTTGCTTTGTGTCATGTTATAAATAAAGATCACTTGTTTAAAGAAAACCCCATTCATTTATTTTTTCATTTGGCTAGCCAGGTCTTAGTTGCAGCCCATGGAATGTTTTAGTCGTGGTATGCATACTCTTAGTTGTGGTATGTGAGATCTAATTCCCTGACCAAGGAGTGAACCCAGACCCCCTGCATTGGAAACATGGAGTTTTAGCCACTGGACCACCGGGGAAGTCCTAAGACCACTCACTTTGTGCTTTGAGAAGACGCTATTTCACCATTAGGATAATCACATCTTTTTTTTTCTCCCTTCTGGTATTCAGAAGGCGCAATGATGCCTAAATTGACTTGGTGTACACATTTCTGCTGATTTCTTTATTTTGGTGAGTATCTAGCTGCTGACTTTACATCTGTTGTAGCTACTCACTTCAAGTAGTTCTTTGTAGAGTTAGCTAGATACCCATTTTTGAAGATGACACGCTTTTTCCCCCACGTAATCCTGCTTTTTTGTTTGCTTTTCCTGTTCATCAAAATGTTCTCAACATGATGAATCTTTCACATATGTATGTTTGAAACTTTCAGAGATAAAAAAGGTATGTGGTGTGTGAGTCAGTGGTATTATAGTTTGAAAACGATCTATCACTGAATGCAGGTTTGCACGCAGAGAAAGGCTTATTTCAAAGAGCATATAAGGGAGAATGGGTGACTTGTGTTCAAAAATCTCAACTCCCTAATGTCTTCTGGAGAGAAATCTTACAGGCCAAACTTGGGGTGGTGGCTGCAGAGTGTGTGGCTTTCTTCTGATTTGCTGGTAGTGAGGTGACAGAGTGGTGTTCCGGCATTGGACTCTGTCTGAACTTACCATCCTCCTATTTTGCTAGGAGTTTCCAGTTTTAAAACCAGTCAGTCAGACGTGAAGTTACAACCTGGATTTGCATTTGGTGCCTGAAGTGGAGACAGTCTTGTGGGAGTAAGCCTGTGAAATCTGATGCTATCTCCTAGTGTCAAGACTGAGTTAATATAATTGCTCATTGCTGTTGGAAATCACATTTGGAAATGAACAAAACAAACTTGTTTTCACTCTGCTGTGGCCCACTCTTGAAATCTTTTCTGCATGAAGCCATGGATCTTCACTTGGTGACCCATCCCAGGAACTCACCCAAGACCTGGGACATGAACATCCTCTTGTGCCTGGCTTTCCTACAACAGAACCATAAAACTTCTAGAAGAAAATACAGGCAGTATACTCTTTCATGGGCTTCCCTGGTGGCTCAGTGGTAAAGAATCTGCCTGCAATGCAGGAGACCCGGGTTTGATCCCTGGGTTGGGAAGATCCTCTGGAGGAGGGCATGGCAACCTACTCTAGTATTCTTGCCTGGAGAATCCCATGTACAGAGTAGCCTAGTGGGCTACAGTCCATGGTGTTGCAAGAGTCAGGCACAAATGAAGCAACTGAGTAGCAGTAACAGCATACTCTTCGCATCTATCTTAATAATACATTTTTTGGACATGTCACCCCAGGCAAAGGAAACCAAAGCAAAAATAAACAAACAGGACAACATCAAACTAAAATGCTTTAGCCCAGCAAAGGAAATTATCAAAAACAAAATTGCTGCCTACTGAATGGAGAAGATATTTGTGAACAATATGTCTAAATAAGGGATTGATATTCAAAATATACAAAAAACTCATATAGCACAACATCAAAACAAACAAACAAAAGAAACCAATCTGATTAACAAATGGGCAGAGACTCTAAATAGACATTTTTCTAAAGTAGACATACAGATGGCCAACAGGCACATGAAAAAATGCTCAGTATCACTGATCATCATGGAAAGGAATACAAATCGAAACCAGAATGAGTTATTACCTCAAACCTGTCAGAATGGCTATTGGGAAAAAGACAACAAACAATGAGTGTTGGTGAGAATATGGAGAAAAGGGAACTCTGACGCACTGTTGATAAGATAAATTTGTGCAGTTTAAAACAGCATGGAGGGGGCTTCCCTGGTGGCCCAGTGGGTAAGGACACCGCCTTGCAGTGCAAGGGGCGCCGGTTCGATCCCTGGCCTGGGAAGATCCCACATGCCGCAGAGCGACTGGACCGATGTGTCCAATTACCGAGCGGGAGCGCTGGAGCGCATGCGCCCAGAGCTGGTGCTCTGCGACAACAGACGCCACCGCGATGGGAGGCCCACAGGAGCCAAAGAACAAAGACGGATGAACATAGAGAAACGAAAGACCAATAGAAGTGGCCCTTCTGCTCCCCCCCCCCCCCCCCCCCCCCCACCAAAAAAAAAAAAAAAAACCAACATGGAGGTTCCTCAAAAAAATTAAAAACATGATTACAATGACCATATGATCCAGCAGTTCCTCTCCTGGATATTTATCTGAAGATATGAAATCATTAATTCAAAAAGATATATGTACATCAATGTTCATTGCAGCATTATTTGCAGTAGCCAAGATATGGAACCAAAGTGTCCCTCAGGGTCTCCCTTGTGGCTCAGTGGATAAGAGCCCGTCTGCCAATGTAGGAGACACAGGTTCGATCCCTGATCTGGGAAGATCCCACATACCACAGAGCAGCTAAACCCACACATCAACAAAGACCCAGCACAGCCAAAAACAAATAAAAGTTTGTTTTTTGTTTTTTAAAAAAAACAAAAAACAAAGTGTCCCTCAATAGATGAATGGATAAAGAATATGTGATTTAAAATACAGAGACATATAAATATATGTGGAATATTGGTCATCCATAAAGAATAATGAAATCTTGCCATTTCTGAGAACATGAATAGATCTAGATGGTAGTATGCTAAGTGAAATAAATCCGACAGAGAAAAACAAATCGTATGATATCATTTAAATGTGTAATTGAAGAAACAAAGCAGAATGAAAGCAAGACTCATTGATACAGATGCCCAAACCTGAAAATCATCATGGAAAGGAATACAAATCGAAACCAGAATGAGTTATTACCTCAAACCTGTCAGAATGGCTATTGGGAAAAAGACAACAAACAATGAGTGTTGGTGAGAATATGGAGAAAAGGGAACTCTGACGCACTGTTGATAAGATAAATTTGTGCAGTTTAAAACAGCATGGAGGGGGCTTCCCTGGTGGCCCAGTGGGTAAGGACACCGCCTTGCAGTGCAAGGGGCGCCGGTTCGATCCCTGGCCTGGGAAGATCCCACATGCCGCAGAGCGACTGGACCGATGTGTCCAATTACCGAGCGGGAGCGCTGGAGCGCATGCGCCCAGAGCTGGTGCTCTGCGACAACAGACGCCACCGCGATGGGAGGCCCACAGGAGCCAAAGAACAAAGACGGATGAACATAGAGAAACGAAAGACCAATAGAAGTGGCCCTTCTGCTCCCCTCCCTCCCCACCCCACCAAAAAAAAAAAAAAACCAACATGGAGGTTCCTCAAAAAAATTAAAAACATGATTACAATGACCATATGATCCAGCAGTTCCTCTCCTGGATATTTATCTGAAGATATGAAATCATTAATTCAAAAAGATATATGTACATCAATGTTCATTGCAGCATTATTTGCAGTAGCCAAGATATGGAACCAAAGTGTCCCTCAGGGTCTCCCTTGTGGCTCAGTGGATAAGAGCCCGTCTGCCAATGTAGGAGACACAGGTTCGATCCCTGATCTGGGAAGATCCCACATACCACAGAGCAGCTAAACCCACACATCAACAAAGACCCAGCACAGCCAAAAACAAATAAAAGTTTGTTTTTTGTTTTTTAAAAAAAACAAAAAACAAAGTGTCCCTCAATAGATGAATGGATAAAGAATATGTGATTTAAAATACAGAGACATATAAATATATGTGGAATATTGGTCATCCATAAAGAATAATGAAATCTTGCCATTTCTGAGAACATGAATAGATCTAGATGGTAGTATGCTAAGTGAAATAAATCCGACAGAGAAAAACAAATACGTATGATATCATTTAAATGTGTAATTGAAGAAACAAAGCAGAATGAAAGCAAGACTCATTGATACAGAGAACAAATGGGTGTCCTCTAGGAGAGGAAGGTGGGGTGGGTGAAACAGATAAAGGGGGTTGAGAGATACACATCTCCTGTTGCTGAGATCAATAAGCCACAGATTTCTAACGCACAAGGGGTTTGGTCAAAAATACTGTAATAATGTTGTGTGGGGACAGATGGTTACTAGACTTATTGAGGTAATTCATAGTATATGCATTTGCACATCACTATGTAGTACATCTAAAACTAGTATAATTTTGTATGTCAACAGTAGATATTTTGGGGCTTCCCTGATAGCTCAGTGGAAGAGTTCGCCTGCCAATGCAGGAGACACAGGTTCGACCCCTGATCCAGGAAGATCCCACATGCTGCGGAGCAACTAAGCCCATGAGCCACAACTATGGAGACTGTGCTCTAGAGCCTCAGAGCCGCAACTATGGAGCCCATGTGCTGGAACTACCGAAGCTCATAAGCCCTAGAGCCCTAGTTCCACAACAGGAAAAGTCACCGCAGCAGGAAGCTTGCTCACCTCAGCTGGAGAGTAGCTCCTACTCCCTGTAGCTAGAGAAGAGCCTGTGGCAGCAATGAAAATCCAGAGTCACCAAAAATAAATAAATAAATAAAATAAAAACAAAACCACCCTCCCTCTATATTAAAAAAAAAAAAGATAATTGTCATACAAAAGGAAAGTAAAAACCGTGATCATACAAGCCTAAGTCAACCACTTTCTCCACTCAATATACCACTGGATCACCAGGGAAGTCAGTGAAATCTTAACATAGCAAAGGTATATGGTGCTGAATATCTTTATCTCACTAGTAGATCTATTAATCATTCAAGTAGCCTTGCCCAAAACTTAAAAACATGAATAGTGTTATATGAACTCATCTGTTTAGAAAGACGTGAAAGGGAAGATAAACAATATATTTTGCCAACATCACACTGCTAGCTAAACATAAAGAAACTTCAGGATGGTTAAGCAAGCAAACTTAAGAATATGAGGGGGCTTCCCCTGGTGGTCCAGTGGGTAAGGACACTGCCTTGCAGTGCAAGGTGCGCCGGTTCGAGCCGTGGCCTGGGAAGATCCCACGTGCCGCAGAGCGGCTGGACCCGTGTGTCCAATTACTGAGCCGGAGCTCTGGAGCGCATGCGCCCAGAGCCAGCGCTCTGCAATGACAGACGCCACAGCGATGGGAGGCCCACAGGAGCCAAAGAACAAAGACGGATGAAAATAGAGAAATGAAGGACCAATAGAAGTGGCCCGCTCGCTCTCCTCCCTCCCCAACCCGACCCCCGCCCAATATAAATAAATAAATCTTTAAAAAAAAAAAAAAAAAGAATATGAGGGAAATTCTGGTGAAGTTTTTCTTCACTGAAATGCTTCCTTAAGCACTGAACTCAAGATTTGCTGTCTTTATTCGTAGGTGTTTTTTTTTTTCCCTAAAATTTCTAGCTACTTTAGTTTCTACGACTTTTGCTTAGTTCTTTTCTTTCTTCCCTTTATTATATCTGTATGTATATGTGATACATACAGAAGATTATGTGAAATATATGCTAACAATAAATTATAATTAAAAAAGACTCTAAACTCACCATTCAATTCAATAACAAAAGACTCAAGAACCTACTCGATCCTGGGCTTCCCCTGGTGGTCCAGTGGGTAAGGACACCGCCTTGCAGTGCAAGGGGCGCCGGTTCGATCCCTGGCCTGGGAAGATCCCACGTGCTGCGGAGCGGCTGGACTGACGTGTCCAGTCACTGAGCCAGAGCTCTGGAGCGCATGCGCCCAGAGCCAGCGCTCTGCAGCGACAGACACCACCACGATGGGAGGCCCACAGGAGCCAAAGAACACGGACGGATGAAAATAGAGAAATGAAGGACCAATGGAAGTGGCCCGCCCGCTCCCCTCCCTCCCCAACCCGACCCCCGCCCAATATAAATAAATAAATCTTTAAAAAAAAAAAAAAAAGAATATGAGGGAAATTCTGGTGAAGTTTTTCTTCACTGAAATGCTTCCTTAAGCACTGAACTCAAGATTTGCTGTCTTTATTCGTAGGTGTTTTTTTTTTTCCCTAAAATTTCTAGCTACTTTAGTTTCTACGACTTTTGCTTAGTTCTTTTCTTTCTTCCCTTTATTATATCTGTATGTATATGTGATACATACAGAAGATTATGTGAAATATATGCTAACAATAAATTATAATTAAAAAAGACTCTAAACTCACCATTCAATTCAATAACAAAAGACTCAAGAACCTACTCGATCCTGGGCTTCCCCTGGTGGTCCAGTGGGTAAGGACACCGCCTTGCAGTGCAAGGGGCGCCGGTTCGAGCCCTGGCCTGGGAAGATCCCACGTGCTGTGGAGCGGCTGGACTGATGTGTCCAATCACTGAGCCGGAGCTCTGGAGCGCATGCGCCCAGAGCCAGCGCTGTGCAACGACAGATTCCACCGCGATGGGAGGCCCACAGGAGCCAAAGAACAAAGACGAATGAAAATAGAGAAATGAAAGACCAATAGAATGGCCCGCCCACTCCCCCCGCAAAGTAAATAAATAAATAAATCTTTAAAAAAAAAAAAAAAAGAACCTACCCGATCCTATCCTTCATAGGTAAGCATATTCCTAAATGTTGCGTATCATTCTACTGTTTTTATATGTAAGCATTTAAAGAATACATATATGTATAAGTCATTATCACAAATTTATATGAAATAGTAATATGTTGTTTAGTTTTGCTTATGTTTGAGATCTGGGCTTTCCAGATGGCTCAGTCGTAAAGAGTCAGCCTACCAGTGTACGAGACTCTAGTTCTATCCCTGGGTTGGGAAGATCCCCTGGAGAAAGAGAAGTCTACAAACTTCACTGTCACTCCTTACTCAAGAGTGACTGGATATTAGGAATACCACCTCCTGTTACATAGTTTACCGGGAATGTTGAAAAATCAAATTCTGGTTACATCTCTGTGATCTGGATATTGTTAGTGAACTATGTTCACATTGTCTGTATAAGGGACCTAAATACATTTTCCTATCTCTAGCTACTTTTAATTTTTCTTTGCCATAAGACAATTTTAATAAACCTCCTCAAAATCTTCTAAACCAGATAGAGAATGGAGAAATAAGTAGCATCCCTCCCCCTTTCCTAGCACGCAGATATGGAGGGAACTGTGAGAAGAGCATGGCTCAAGGCTGTAGGCTGAAGAGTTGAAGGAGGAAGAGAGACTGGCAGGACCAAAGTGCAAGGGAAGTAGGACAGAAAAGGAAATGGCAGGAGATGAGGCCTTAGGCACCTGTTGGCTGGATTCAACCACAACACCTGCTTGTTATGGAATAGACGGCATTCATTCCTCACTCCCACATCCTTGGGCTAACTAGGTAGGATTCCAGGCCAAGGGCTGGGCTTAGGCTCACTCCGTTTCACAACCATCTTGCACTACTCAGGCCAGAGAACAACTCATTTTCATAATATATATTGCAAAATATTTCCAAGACAGAATCCTCTCTTTCAATAGGATGAGGAAGAGAACAAGTCTGAAGCTGTATGACCTTGAATCCTGGACAGGAGCCAAAGAACAAAGACGAATGAAAATAGAGAAATGAAAGACCAATAGAATGGCCCGCCCACTCCCCCCGCAAAGTAAATAAATAAATAAATCTTTAAAAAAAAAAAAAAAAGAACCTACCCGATCCTATCCTTCATAGGTAAGCATATTCCTAAATGTTGCGTATCATTCTACTGTTTTTATATGTAAGCATTTAAAGAATACATATATGTATAAGTCATTATCACAAATTTATATGAAATAGTAATATGTTGTTTAGTTTTGCTTATGTTTGAGATCTGGGCTTTCCAGATGGCTCAGTCGTAAAGAGTCAGCCTACCAGTGTACGAGACTCTAGTTCTATCCCTGGGTTGGGAAGATCCCCTGGAGAAAGAGAAGTCTACAAACTTCACTGTCACTCCTTACTCAAGAGTGACTGGATATTAGGAATACCACCTCCTGTTACATAGTTTACCGGGAATGTTGAAAAATCAAATTCTGGTTACATCTCTGTGATCTGGATATTGTTAGTGAACTATGTTCACATTGTCTGTATAAGGGACCTAAATACATTTTCCTATCTCTAGCTACTTTTAATTTTTCTTTGCCATAAGACAATTTTAATAAACCTCCTCAAAATCTTCTAAACCAGATAGAGAATGGAGAAATAAGTAGCATCCCTCCCCCTTTCCTAGCACGCAGATATGGAGGGAACTGTGAGAAGAGCATGGCTCAAGGCTGTAGGCTGAAGAGTTGAAGGAGGAAGAGAGACTGGCAGGACCAAAGTGCAAGGGAAGTAGGACAGAAAAGGAAATGGCAGGAGATGAGGCCTTAGGCACCTGTTGGCTGGATTCAACCACAACACCTGCTTGTTATGGAATAGACGGCATTCATTCCTCACTCCCACATCCTTGGGCTAACTAGGTAGGATTCCAGGCCAAGGGCTGGGCTTAGGCTCACTCCGTTTCACAACCATCTTGCACTACTCAGGCCAGAGAACAACTCATTTTCATAATATATATTGCAAAATATTTCCAAGACAGAATCCTCTCTTTCAATAGGATGAGGAAGAGAACAAGTCTGAAGCTGTATGACCTTGAATAGCACATGTGAAGTGGGTCTGCCAGATAATGCCCCACCGTTCAGGTAAGAAATAAACCTGAAAGACCTGCTGGGTTTGCACACACCTTCTGGGTGTGTGTGCTGCAGGAAAATGGGGCAGGAGAGCATGGTCTTGTGCTCCGCCTCCCGTGGCTAAGTGAAGGTCCCTGAGGTCCTTGGCTTTACGCAAGAAAGAATTCAAGAGCCGACCACAGTAAAGTGAAAGCTGGTTTATCTGGTGACATCCTATAGGAGAATGTGGTGCATTTCAGAAGGCGAGAACAGTCCTAAAATAAAGGATGGTTAGTTTTCACTTTGTTTCTTTGTAATTTTATTTATTTATGGTTCCACTGGGTCTTCATTGCTGCATGGGTTTTCTCTAGTTGCTGCAAATGGGCTACTGTCTAGTTGCAGTGTGTGGTTTCTCTCATTGTGGAGCATGGGTTCTAGGGCTTGTGGGCTTCAGTAGTTGTGACTCCTGGGCTCTAGAACACAGGCTCAGTAGTTGTGGTGCACGGACTTAGTTGGTCCATGGCAGGTGGGAATCTTCCTGGATCAGGGATCAAGCCCTTGTCTCCTGCATTGGCAGGCAGTTTCTTTACCATTAGGCCACCAGGGAAGCCCAAAGGTGATTGCTTTCTAATGGTCTGGGTAGTGGGAAGGATATTCTAACTATTTTGGAGAAGGGGAGGAGGTTTCTGGCAATTGGGGCTCTACCCACTTTTTGACCATTTATAATCTGCCTTGGAACTTGCATGGTACCCGTGGGTGTTATTTAGCTTCTGCTCTGAGCATGTGTACACACACATACACATATATCACAGGGGCTTTCTTGGTAGATAGTGGTAAAGAATCTGCCTGCCAATGAAGGAGACATGGTTAGGTGTGGGGAAGATCCCTTGGAGAAGAAAATAGCAACCACTCCAGTATTCTTGCCTGGGAAATCCCGTGGATGGAGGAGCTTGGTGGGCTACAGTACATGGAGTTGCGAAAGGGTTGGACATGACTCAGTGTCTAAATAACAGAAACAAGGAAAACAGCATGTATTACAATGAGCATAGAAGGAGGCTCAAGATCTATTGAAAGTTGAATCTACCACCATATTAAGCCTAGTAACTCTGAACCAGTTTTTGTTGTATCCTCAATGACTAATAGTTGTGCCCTTCCCCCTTCCCTCCTTTCTCACTTTTGGCCTTACAGTTAAGTTTTTAATCCATTTTGAGCATATATGGTGTGAGAAAGTAGTCCAGTTTGATGATTTTGTGTATAGCTCTATGGGGCTTAGCCACATGGTCCTCTGCTCCTCAGAACAGTATGCTCTGGGGTGCCCCATGTGAGCTGTACACACCTTCCTCCTGGGGCAGGGTTGACTATTGTGGGCTCTCTGGTAGGTGGGACTGACCCCAACCTGATTGCCTGCAAGCCTATGCTTGTGGATGTGGGCTTTTTGGAGCTTGGGGTAGTAGCCTACCCTTGAGGATGTCTGTGTGGCTCAAAATTACTGGGCAGCTTCTGCTGCTGGAGCGTGCAGCCAGGAGCTAACAGTCTAGATAGAGGAGAACAAAATGGCACTTGCCCGCACCGTGTCCTTGTGGAAGAACGAGCTCCCCCAGATGGCTGCCACCCATGTCTCTTTTCCCAGGGGGCGTTCTGGTAGCCTCCTGTCTCTCCTGGAGACTCTCCAAGATCAGTCAGTGGGTCTGACCCAGGCTCTTTTCAAACTACTGCTCTGTGCTGGGGCTTCTGAAATTTTGTGCACACTCTTTTTTCTTTTTTTAAAAGTAATTAATCACTTTCCTGTTAGTCTTTTAATTGTACATGCTCATTACAAAAAGAAACATATACGAGCATAAAAAAGCAGACGATTACTCAAGATCTTACCACTCAGAGAAGTAATGAGGATTAATATTCGGTGAACATTATTTTAGACATGTGCATGTATACAGATACAGAGGTTGGATAAAAGTGTCTTCAATAAAGATCCTTCTATAGGTAGCGCACACTCTTTACAAACAAATTATTTATTTGGCTGCACCAGGTCTTCATTGAGGCACATGGGATCGTTGATCTTTGTTACAGCATGTGGGATCTTTAGCTGCGGCATGTAAACTCATAGTTGAGGCACCTGGGGTCTTTTTCCCTGACCAGGCACGGAACCTGGGCCCTGCATTGGGAGTCAAGAGTCTCAGTCACTGGACCCTGAGGAAACTCCCTGTGCACACTCTTAAGAGCAGAGTCTCTTTTCCCTATAGCTCTCTGCCTCTCCCAAACATAAGCCCTGCTGTTTTCCAAAGCCAGACGTTCGAGAGGCTCATTTTTGTGGTGCAGGAGATGCATAGCCTTTGGGCTAGGGCGCCTAATATGAGGCTGGGGCCCCCTTGCTTCTGGGAGAGGACCTCTATGATTGTGATATTTCTCCCCTTTGTGAGTTGCCCACTCAAGTGTGTGGGTCCTGAGTATATAACCCTCTACATGGCTTGCCTGGTAGCTCTGTCCCAGTGAGTGTGCACACCTTCCTCCTGGGGCAGGGTTGGCTATTGTGGGCTCTCTGGTAGGTGGGACTGACCCCAACCTGATTGCCTGCAAGCCTATGCTTGTGGATGTGGGCTTTGGAGCTTGGGGTAGTAGCCTACCCTTGAGGATGTCTGTGTGGCTCAAAATTACTGGGCAGCTTCTGCTGCTGGAGCGTGCAGCCAGGAGCTAACAGTCTAGATAGAGGAGAACAAAATGGCACTTGCCCGCACCGTGTCCTTGTGGAAGAACGAGCTCCCCCAGATGGCTGCCACCCATGTCTCTTTTCCCAGGGGGCGTTCTGGTAGCCTCCTGTCTCTCCTGGAGACTCTCCAAGATCAGTCAGTGGGTCTGACCCAGGCTCTTTTCAAACTACTGCTCTGTGCTGGGGCTTCTGAAATTTTGTGCACACTCTTTTTTCTTTTTTTAAAAGTAATTAATCACTTTCCTGTTAGTCTTTTAATTGTACATGCTCATTACAAAAAGAAACATATACGAGCATAAAAAAGCAGACGATTACTCAAGATCTTACCACTCAGAGAAGTAATGAGGATTAATATTCGGTGAACATTATTTTAGACATGTGCATGTATACAGATACAGAGGTTGGATAAAAGTGTCTTCAATAAAGATCCTTCTATAGGTAGCGCACACTCTTTACAAACAAATTATTTATTTGGCGGCACCAGGTCTTCATTGAGGCACATGGGATCGTTGATCTTTGTTACAGCATGTGGGATCTTTAGCTGCGGCATGTAAACTCATAGTTGAGGCACCTGGGGTCTTTTTCCCTGACCAGGCACGGAACCTGGGCCCTGCATTGGGAGTCAAGAGTCTCAGTCACTGGACCCTGAGGAAACTCCCTGTGCACACTCTTAAGAGCAGAGTCTCTTTTCCCTATAGCTCTCTGCCTCTCCCAAACGTAAGCCCTGCTGTTTTCCAAAGCCAGACGTTCGAGAGGCTCATTTTTGTGGTGCAGGAGATGCATAGCCTTTGGGCTAGGGCGCCTAATATGAGGCTGGGGCCCCCTTGCTTCTGGGAGAGGACCTCTATGATTGTGATATTTCTCCCCTTTGTGAGTTGCCCACTCAAGTGTGTGGGTCCTGAGTATATAACATCTCCATGCCTTCCACCTGTCTCACTGTGGTTCCTTCTTGATATCTTTAGTTGTGAAAGGTATTTTCTGCTAATATTGAAGTCATTCCAGTAGATAGTTGCTCTGTAAGTAGTTGTCATTTGGGTGGGTCCTTGATAAGAGGTGAATTCAGGGTCTTCCTACTCCACAAACTTGGCTACCTCCTCACAGTTTTTCTTTAAGAAGTATGTATGTTGTGTATATCATATAGCTTAATATTTAAAGGGAAAACCAAATAGAAGGTGCACTTCAAATTGCCAGCTGCAACGAGGGGGAACAGGAAATGAGGTGGGAGACTTTTACATGCACTTCTGTGAACTTTTGAAACTAAAAAAACCCACACACCAAAACTATATGTTTTCAATCTTTTGTTTCAAAATGATTGGTTTAGTTTTATAGGTTTACAGTCAGTTGCATAAAATGTGAGGGTAAGTTGTCCTATAAAGTAGGTGATAGAGTAGAAAAGAACCCTGGGTGTTTCATGCAGACTCCGTGGTCCTGGAAACATGTCTACTGCACCAGAATGGTTCTTAGGAAAGAAGTTCACCTCCAAGAGTTTGTTTCCTTGTTGAAAACATGAGAGTGCTGACGTGGTGATGAATGGGTAATATGAAGTCACTCTGAGAATGATAATGCAATATTGAAGCATATAAATCTTAATAGTTAGATCTTATGGTTATATTGTTTGTTAAAGTAAATTTTCACTTTTTGGAAACCTCCCAGTTTCTAATGTCAAAGATTTGTTTACCATGGCACTATTTCTTTCTTAATGTAGAGCTGAACACCTTCTCAACTGAACTTAAAGGAGAAATTCAGTATAATATATTGAACTATGTTTAAATGAAGATGAGATAGAAGAAGACAGAACTGTTATAAATATGTAAGTTTTGGTATACAGACAAATGGATTCAACTATGCTGTAATGTATTCTTAAAAAATTCCTAACTTCTATGTAATTCTCTAATTATAGAGTTTTATTTATGTTGGACGAGTCCTGATTTCACTATGAAAATCTGACCTGAAACTCAGTTTACGTTTAAAGCTGTAATTTCTCCGCTTTGTGAGTTGCCCACTCAAGTGTGTGGGTCCTGAGTATATAACATCTCCATGCCTTCCACCTGTCTCACTGTGGTTCCTTCTTGATATCTTTAGTTGTGAAAGGTATTTTCTGCTAATATTGAAGTCATTCCAGTAGATAGTTGCTCTGTAAGTAGTTGTCATTTGGGTGGGTCCTTGATAAGAGGTGAATTCAGGGTCTTCCTACTCCACAAACTTGGCTACCTCCTCACAGTTTTTCTTTAAGAAGTATGTATGTTGTGTATATCATATAGCTTAATATTTAAAGGGAAAACCAAATAGAAGGTGCACTTCAAATTGCCAGCTGCAACGAGGGGGAACAGGAAATGAGGTGGGAGACTTTTACATGCACTTCTGTGAACTTTTGAAACTAAAAAAACCCACACACCAAAACTATATGTTTTCAATCTTTTGTTTCAAAATGATTGGTTTAGTTTTATAGGTTTACAGTCAGTTGCATAAAATGTGAGGGTAAGTTGTCCTATAAAGTAGGTGATAGAATAGAAAAGAACCCTGGGTGTTTCATGCAGACTCCGTGGTCCTGGAAACATGTCTACTGCACCAGAATGGTTCTTAGGAAAGAAGTTCACCTCCAAGAGTTTGTTTCCTTGTTGAAAACATGAGAGTGCTGACGTGGTGATGAATGGGTAATATGAAGTCACTCTGAGAATGATAATGCAATATTGAAGCATATAAATCTTAATAGTTAGATCTTATGGTTATATTGTTTGTTAAAGTAAATTTTCACTTTTTGGAAACCTCCCAGTTTCTAATGTCAAAGATTTGTTTACCATGGCACTATTTCTTTCTTAATGTAGAGCTGAACACCTTCTCAACTGAACTTAAAGGAGAAATTCAGTATAATATATTGAACTATGTTTAAATGAAGATGAGATAGAAGAAGACAGAACTGTTATAAATATGTAAGTTTTGGTATACAGACAAATGGATTCAACTATGCTGTAATGTATTCTTAAAAAATTCCTAACTTCTATGTAATTCTCTAATTATAGAGTTTTATTTATGTTGGACGAGTCCTGATTTCACTATGAAAATCTGACCTGAAACTCAGTTTACAGAAATTTTGAGAATGAATTTAAAACTAAATGTGAATATTGGTATATTAATAGAAACAATTTGGTTGATTCATATTGTTTCTATGTTAAAGAGTATTCCGAACTCTAAATATATTAAATAAAGGAGACTGAAATCCAATGTGGTTGTGTCTGAATATGTGATCTATGTAACAACTGAATATTTGTAGAGACTTAGCATATTTTTTTGGCATATTTTAAATGCTTTAATTTTCTTGGAGTGTAATTGATTTACAATGTTGTGTTAGTTTCAGGTGTACAGCAAAGTGATTCAGTTACACATATATTAATAGATATATTCATTCTTTTTAAAATTCTTTCCTCAAGTAGGTTATTGCAGAATACTGAGGAGAGTTTCCTGTGTTACACAGCAGATGCTTGTTGGGCATCTGTTTTATAAATGGTAGTGTGTGTTCATCTCAAGCTCCTGATTTATTCCCCCCACCACCCCCTGTGTTTCTCCTTTGTTAACCACAAATTTGTTCTCCATATCTATATATCTGTCTCTGCTTTGTAAATACATTCATTCGTAACTTTACTTTTAAAATTAGATTCCAAATATGAGTGATATGATATTTGTCTTTCTCTGACCTACTTCACTTAGTAGGACAATCTCTAGGCTCATCTCTGTTGCTGTAAATGGCATTATTTCCTTCCTTTTTACAGCTGATTAGTATTTCATTGTTTATATATACTACCTATTCTTTATGCATTCTTCTGATAATGGACATTTAGGTTGCTTCCATGTCTTTGCTATTGTAAATAACACTACAGTGAATATTGTGTGTGTGCACGCTCAGTCATGTCCAACTCTTTGCAACCCCGTGGACTGTAGCCCACCAGGCTCCTCTGTCCATGGGATTTTTCAGGCAAGAATACTGGAGTGGGTTGCGATTTCCTCCTACAGCAATGAATGTTAGGGTACATGTATCCTTTCAGATTATGGTTTTCTCAACTACAGTTTTTCAATTGAAATTCCAATTCTACAAATTGTTTCTATGTGCTCATTAGGAAAGTCACTTAAATGTTTTTTTTTAATTTTTTTCACTTTAATGTTTTAAACCTCCCTTTCTTTATCTGTAAAATGGGGTAAGAGTAGTACCAACCTCACTGAACACTTAGTATCTTTGTGCCAATTGCTGCTCTGGCAGTGTTGCCCCATTTTACAGATGTAGAAGTTGAATGCTTAGTAGCTAAATCCACCCCAAATCATACAGGTAATAATAAGAAGTAGAAGTGGGATCTTGTCCCAGGTATCGCTGCCACCAAAGACCAAAGTGTTAGAGTATCACTCCCTCTTTGGAGAGCTTTTAATGGTTCCATGTGCTTGGAAGTGTGGCTCTACCAGTCTTGGGGACCCGTGGTCTGTATTAAATTTTAGCACTGAACAAGAATAGACCACAATGGGTTCCTGCATGTACTAGTGGTTTTAGTGGTTCATAAAGTTTATCCAGGGGCAAACGGTTGTTGTTCAATCCCAAAAGGGTGTAATCGTCTGAACCAGGAAAGGCTTAACTCTGGCATGTACTGCTTCACTCTATGAAGCCTCTAGTTTTTTACTTTTAGTCAGTAGAATAACGAATAGTCCCAAAAGAAAGTTGAGGTGATCAGAATAAACGTGTGCATTCTTTTTTTTTTTTTAAATTTTATTTATTTATCTTTTTTTTGGGGGGGGGCGGTGAGGTGGGGAGGGAGGGGAATGGGCGGGCCACTTCTATTGGTCTTTCATTTCTCTGTTTTCATCCATGTTTGTTCTTTGGCCCGTGTGGGCCTCCCATCGCGGTGGCCTCTGTTGTCGCAGAGCGCCGGCTGTGCGCTCCAGAGCTCCGGCTCGGTAATTGGACACATCAGTCCAGCTGCTCCGCGGCACATGGGATCTTCCCAGGCCAGGGATCGAACCAGCGCCCCTTGCACTGCAAGGCGGTGTCCTTACCCACTGGACCACCAGGGGAAGCCCGTGTGCATTCTTAATAAGAATTAATTCTGCTAACTGCATGCGTAATGTCCAGATTTTATAGAGAAAGAATGGACACTAAAATGAGATAGTTTCAATTCTCAGTATTCCTTGGGTTAAATAATGTACTTAATGTGAATTCTAAAGCAATGAAAAGTACGTCTCTATGGTATTGGTTCTTATGTATTTAAAAATATCAAAAGTTGGGCTTCCCCTGGTGGTCCAGCGGGTAAGGACACCGCCTTGCACTGCAAGGGGCGCTGGTTCGATCCCTGGCCTGGGAAGATCCCACGTGCCGCGGAGCGGCTGGACCCATGTGTCCAATTACTGAGCCGGAGCTCTGGCGCGCATGCACCCAGAGCCGGCTTTCTGCAACGACAGACGCCACCGCGATGGGAGGCCCACGGAGCCGAAGAACAAAGACGGATGAAAATAGAGAAATGAAGGACCAATAGAAGTGGCCCGCCCATCCCCCTCCCTCTCCACCCCACAACCCCAAAAAGATAAATAAATAAAATAAATGTTTTAAAAATATATATATCAAAAGTTAACACTTACTATTAGTGCCTGTTTAATTTTATGACAGATGCTATGGTAGGTGCTAGAGGGATCTATGTGCATTTTTCAAAAACACAACAAAATCATTAACAGGTATTTGTTGCTCTTTCCTCTACTCCACTCCACTCTTTGCCATATCGATTTGAGCCTCTAGTTTTTACTTTTAGTCAGTAGAATAACGAATAGTCCCAAAAGAAAGTTGAGGTGATCAGAATAAACGTGTGCATTCTTTTTTTTTTTTTAAATTTTATTTATTTATCTTTTTTTTGGGGGGGGGGCGGTGAGGTGGGAGGGAGGGAATGGGCGGGCCACTTCTATTGGTCTTTCATTTCTCTGTTTTCATCCATGTTTGTTCTTTGGCCCGTGTGGGCCTCCCATCGCGGTGGCCTCTGTTGTTGCAGAGCGCCGGCTGTGCGCTCCAGAGCTCCGGCTCGGTAATTGGACACATCAGTCCAGCTGCTCCGCGGCACATGGGATCTTCCCAGGCCGGGGATCTAACCAGCGCCCCTTGCACTGCAAGGCGGTGTCCTTACCCACTGGACCACCAGGGGAAGCCCGTGTGCATTCTTAATAAGAATTAATTCTGCTAACTGCATGCGTAATGTCCAGATTTTATAGAGAAAGAATGGACACTAAAATGAGATAGTTTCAATTCTCAGTATTCCTTGGGTTAAATAATGTACTTAATGTGAATTCTAAAGCAATGAAAAGTACGTCTCTATGGTATTGGTTCTTATGTATTTAAAAATATCAAAAGTTGGGCTTCCCCTGGTGGTCCAGCGGGTAAGGACACCGCCTTGCACTGCAAGGGGCGCTGGTTCGATCCCTGGCCTGGGAAGATCCCACGTGCCGCGAGCGGCTGGACCCATGTGTCCAATTACTGAGCCGGAGCTCTGGCGCGATGCACCCAGAGCCGGCTTTCTGCAACGACAGACGCCACCGCGATGGGAGGCCCACGGAGCCGAAGAACAAAGACGGATGAAAATAGAGAAATGAAGGACCAATAGAAGTGGCCCGCCCATCCCCCTCCCTCTCCACCCCACAACCCCAAAAAGATAAATAAATAAAATAAATGTTTTAAAAATATATATATCAAAAGTTAACACTTACTATTAGTGCCTGTTTAATTTTATGACAGATGCTATGGTAGGTGCTAGAGGGATCTATGTGCATTTTTCAAAAACACAACAAAATCATTAACAGGTATTTGTTGCTCTTTCCTCTACTCCACTCCACTCTTTGCCATATTGATTTGTACTTACTACAATTTTTATCATATAATTAGTTGGATGTTCACTTAATATTTGTTTAGTGACCCCTTGCTAGACTGTTTCCCTTCCTTCATCATTCATTCATTCAACAGGTATTTACTGATTATCTACTAAGTGTCAGGAATTCTCAGGTGCACATCTGAGGCAAAGATACAGTGGAGAGCAAGAAAAGATCACTGTCCTCATGAACTTACATTCTACTGGGAAGATGGACAAAAATTAAATTAATAATCTGAAAACGTTAAGTGTTATAAGGAAACCAGATTAGGGTTATGGGATAAGCAGGGCAGTGGACACAAGGCTGTTTGACCTATTAATGTAGGACAGTCAGTGATGATTCACCCTTCGTGGTGAACAAAAGTTTAAATAATGTAAAGGACCACATCTTGGGAAATAGAAGGTAAAAGGTTCCAGGGAGAGGGTTAGGAAGTAGGTTTGCTTTGAGATTGGAATGAATTTGACCTATTTGAGAAACTGCAAAAGGTGTGTCTGAAATCGGGTGAACATAGGAGAGGGTAGTTGATGCTGCTGGAGAAATTAGGGTGGATAAACTAATACTGGAGGATTTTATTCTTAATGTGATACAAAGTGTGCAAAAGAAATGATATCTAATTTACTTAAAAGAAATTCTGGTTGCTTCATGGAGAACAAGCCCCAAGACAGGCTTCAGGGAAATGAGTGAGGAGGCTGTTGTCATAGTCCAGCTAAGGAATGCTAGTCATGTGAATTAGCTTGGTAGGAGCAGAAGGGGCAAGTGGTCTGTTAGGTTATATGTTGAAGGTAGGATGAAAAAACTTGCTGAAGAATTAGATACTGGAATGCAATGGAGAGAAAAAATCAAGGTGAACCCCTAGATCTGGGGCTTTTGAAAGGGAGTAGAATGGTGCCTTTAACAGGGGAAGGGAGGTATGTGTGTCTGGTGTTTGGTAGAGACCTGTTTTGAACATGTTAAGTTTAAGTTTGAAATACTTATTTTTATTGTACATCAGAGTGGAGATGTTGAGTGGGCTGGTGGAGACGTGTGTGTGTGTGTGTGTGTGTGTGTGTGTGTATGAAGGTGACAGTGTTAGTTGCTCAGTTGTGTCTGACTCTGTGGCCCTGTGGACTGCAGCCCTCCGTGGAATTCTCCAGGCAGGAATACTGAACTGAGTAGCCATTCTTTTTCCAGGGGATCTTCCCAACCTAGGATTCGAACTCAGGTCTCCAGCATTGTAGGCAGATTCTTTACTGTCTGAGCTTTCAGGGAAGCCCCCCTCACCACACACACACATTACTATCTATTTATCTCTTGAGAGTCTCTTGGACAGCAAGAAAATCAAATCAGTCAATCCTAAAGGAAATCAGCCTTGAATATTCATTGGAAGGACTGATATTGAAGTTGAAGTTCCAATACTTTGGCCACGTTATGCGAAGAGCCAACTCATTGGGAAAGACCCTGATGTTGGGAAAGACTGAGGGCAAAAGGAGAAGAGGGAAACAGAGGGTAGAGGTTAGATAGCATAACCAACACGATGGATATGAATTTGGACAAACTCTGGGGGACAGTGAAGGACAGAAGGGCCTGGTGTGCTGCAGTCCATGGGTTTGCAGAGAGTTGGACACAATTTAGCAAGTGAACAACAACATAAAGAAAGTAAGGGACAGCAAAGGACTGTGGGAAGGAGCAGCTGGTGGGGAAATTAGTGACTGTCCAGCCTTGAATGATAGGATGAGGACTCAAAATTGACTGTCTGTTCACTACTGTATTCCTAGTACCTAGCTCAGTTACTGGTACGTAATTAGAGCAGTATAATGTATTTTTTGTTGCTGGCCACTCTGGGAGCTAAGGAATGCTAGTCATGTGAATTAGCTTGGTAGGAGCAGAAGGGGCAAGTGGTCTGTTAGGTTATATGTTGAAGGTAGGATGAAAAAACTTGCTGAAGAATTAGATACTGGAATGCAATGGAGAGAAAAAATCAAGGTGAACCCCTAGATCTGGGGCTTTTGAAAGGGAGTAGAATGGTGCCTTTAACAGGGGAAGGGAGGTATGTGTGTCTGGTGTCTGGTAGAGACCTGTTTTGAACATGTTAAGTTTAAGTTTGAAATACTTATTTTTATTGTACATCAGAGTGGAGATGTTGAGTGGGCTGGTGGAGACGTGTGTGTGTGTGTGTGTGTGTGTGTGTGTGTATGAAGGTGACAGTGTTGCTCAGTTGTGTCTGACTCTGTGGCCCTGTGGACTGCAGCCCTCCATGGAATTCTCCAGGCAGGAATACTGAACTGAGTAGCCATTCTTTTTCCAGGGGATCTTCCCAACCTAGGATTCGAACTCAGGTCTCCAGCATTGTAGGCAGATTCTTTACTGTCTGAGCTTTCAGGGAAGCCCCCCCCCCCCCCACCTCACCACACACACACATTACTATCTATTTATCTCTTGAGAGTCTCTTGGACAGCAAGAAAATCAAATCAGTCAATCCTAAAGGAAATCAGCCTTGAATATTCATTGGAAGGACTGATATTGAAGTTGAAGTTCCAATACTTTGGCCACGTTATGCGAAGAGCCAACTCATTGGGAAAGACCCTGATGTTGGGAAAGACTGAGGGCAAAAGGAGAAGAGGGAAACAGAGGGTAGAGGTTAGATAGCATAACCAACACGATGGATATGAATTTGGACAAACTCTGGGGGACAGTGAAGGACAGAAGGGCCTGGTGTGCTGCAGTCCATGGGTTTGCAGAGAGTTGGACACAATTTAGCAAGTGAACAACAACATAAAGAAAGTAAGGGACAGCAAAGGACTGTGGGAAGGAGCAGCTGGTGGGGAAATTAGTGACTGTCCAGCCTTGAATGATAGGATGAGGACTCAAAATTGACTGTCTGTTCACTACTGTATTCCTAGTACCTAGCTCAGTTACTGGTACGTAATTAGAGCAGTATAATGTATTTTTTGTTGCTGGCCACTCTGGGCAGCTCACAGAATCTTAGTTCCCTGACCGGGGATTGAACTGGGGCCTTTGGCAATTAAAGTGCAGAGTCCTAATCACTGGACTGCCAGGGAATTCCCAAAATAGTGTTTGTGGAATGAATGAATCTTATTTTACGTCCTTTTTTCTGTTAGATATCTGAGTGTCTAAGATAGCTGTTAGATATCTAAGTTCCAGGGACTGTTCTACATCCTATGGATTCAGAGCATAGTATTCCCAATAATCATAAATTGTATTCTGAGCTATATATGTATACAATATATACTTACATACAATTGCAGCAAGATATGTATTTTTAGCTTAGATAACCCTCTTTCCCTCCTTCTACCCTATTCTAAGATGGATAGAAATGAATATATGGAGGGATCCCCCTTTTTTGGTGAGCAATGATGTATTGGGATATATAAATTGGGGGCTATTCTGCAGGTAAGGGCTTTGACAAGAGAGAGAGAAGGAGGGAGAGGGGTGAGACTTCAGTTGAACTGGACAGGTAGCTCCACCCAAAGAGATCAGATTAAAAGAAAATTAAAAGAAAATACGGTGGCAGCTAAACTCAGACTTTGTTGGCCCACTGACAGTTTATGAAGAACAGTAGTTAATCCTAAAGAGGGAGTGGACAAATAATATATAACCTGGTAAGAGACTACAATTAATCTTGTAAGAGGATGATGGAGAAGGTTGGATAGGGGGAGACAAGATTCCTAAATGTTACAGAATACTTGGGTTCCCCTCATTGGGAAAGACCCTGAGTAACGGGCAAAGGAGAAGAGGGAAACAGAGGGTAGAGGTTAGATAGCATAACCAACACGATGGATATGAATTTGGACAAACTCTGGGGGACAGTGAAGGACAGAAGGGCCTGGTGTGCTGCAGTCCATGGGTTTGCAGAGAGTTGGACACAATTTAGCAAGTGAACAACAACATAAAGAAAGTAAGGGACAGCAAAGGACTGTGGGAAGGAGCAGCTGGTGGGGAAATTAGTGACTGTCCAGCCTTGAATGATAGGATGAGGACTCAAAATTGACTGTCTGTTCACTACTGTATTCCTAGTACCTAGCTCAGTTACTGGTACGTAATTAGAGCAGTATAATGTATTTTTTGTTGCTGGCCACTCTGGGCAGCTCACAGAATCTTAGTTCCCTGACCGGGGATTGAACTGGGGCCTTTGGCAATTAAAGTGCAGAGTCCTAATCACTGGACTGCCAGGGAATTCCCAAAATAGTGTTTGTGGAATGAATGAATCTTATTTTACGTCCTTTTTTCTGTTAGATATCTGAGTGTCTAAGATAGCTGTTAGATATCTAAGTTCCAGGGACTGTTCTACATCCTATGGATTCAGAGCATAGTATTCCCAATAATCATAAATTGTATTCTGAGCTATATATGTATACAATATATACTTACATACAATTGCAGCAAGATATGTATTTTTAGCTTAGATAACCCTCTTTCCCTCCTTCTACCCTATTCTAAGATGGATAGAAATGAATATATGGAGGGATCCCCCTTTTTTGGTGAGCAATGATGTATTGGGATATATAAATTGGGGGCTATTCTGCAGGTAAGGGCTTTGACAAGAGAGAGAGAAGGAGGGAGAGGGGTGAGACTTCAGTTGAACTGGACAGGTAGCTCCACCCAAAGAGATCAGATTAAAAGAAAATTAAAAGAAAATACGGTGGCAGCTAAACTCAGACTTTGTTGGCCCACTGACAGTTTATGAAGAACAGTAGTTAATCCTAAAGAGGGAGTGGACAAATAATATATAACCTGGTAAGAGACTACAATTAATCTTGTAAGAGGATGATGGAGAAGGTTGGATAGGGGGAGACAAGATTCCTAAATGTTACAGAATTATGACTTTCGCTTCAGGATATGTTGAATTGTTGACCTTTAGAGTGATTACCCTTAAGTCCCTGTCTCTTTAGAAACTCTTGAATCAGCACCCCCTTACTGGCTTAAGAGATGTAAGAGATGCCAGTTGGGTCCCTCGGTGGGGAAGATCCTCTGAGGAGAGCGTGGCAACTCACTCCAGAATTTTTGCCTGGAGAATCACATGGACAGAGGCACCTGCGCATAGGGTGGCAAAGAGCTGGACAGGACAGGGGCGACTTAGCAGGCACTGGCTAAGAAAAAACTTTAATATGATTCCCAAATCCCTGCCAGAAAAGGAAATGTTGACTGAAAAAGGAACAACTTGAGAGTTGTGGGTTAAGTTTTATTTGGGGCATAATTAGGACTGCAGCCTGGGAGACAGCACCCCCAGATAACTCTGAGAAACTGCTCCAAAGAGGCAGCAGGAGGAGGGCCAATATTTAAGGGTTTTGGCAAGGGGGAAGTTTAATATCATTAAATAGTGATTTTACAAAGGTCCCCAGTCATGAGGATCTGATGTCACCGTGAAGAGATTTAGTGCTTTTCTAAATATGAGGAGATGCAAGGATTGAGATAACAAAAGCTGTTCCTAAAAGCATCCACCTGTCTAAAGACCTGCCCCACCAGATTCCCTGGAGCACAGAGTGCCTCTACCCCACCCTGATCTCCATCAGGGGGTGTTGAAAGTCAGCAATTCTCAACAGCATAGGGTTTGGTTTCTGCAGAGGCAGACGGCAAATGTCCTTATTGTCCAGGCATTGGCAATGTAATCGGTAAATGCCAGTTTGTAGCTGACAGAAACAAAAATACGTGTGAATTACAGCATTACACAATTTTTTGAGCTTTCTTTGTGGTCCTTCTCCTCTGGAACTTTGCTGGGGTGGTTTTCATGCTTCTACTAAGAGTGCATACTTTTTTTTAATTTTTGGCCACTTCTGTTGGTCTTTCATTTATTTATTTTCATCTATCTTTGTTCTTTGGCCTGTGTGGGCCTCCCATTGCAGAGGCCTCTCTCACAGCAGAGCACCAGCTCTGGGCGTATGCGCTCGAGCTCTGGCTTGGTAGTCGGACACATCTGTCCAGCCGCTCCAGCGATCTTTCCAGGCCAGGGATGGAACCGGCGCCCCTGTTGCCCTGCAAGGTGGTGTCCTTACCCACTGGACCAACAGGAAAGCCCAAGACTGCATACTTTTGTACCTCCCTCAACACTTCACACACACCACACCCCGTCTCCTCCCACCACAAAACAAAACAAAACGGAAAAACAAAAAGAAAGGAAAATCTCTATAGTTCTTTAAATCCAGTTAAAACATGGAGCCCTCCCCGCCATCTAATTGTTTGTCAATCATGTTGCGCTAATATATTTTTCATTTATTTTATAGCTCTTATGTTATTGTGTCTTATAGTCATTTGACTCCATGACGTTATTTGCCTTGAATTCCAGGACTTTGGCAACCATGTTGTCTTAATGTTTGGCATCAGAGGAGGGAGGCCTGACATTTATGAGGCTCTCCGTAAGGATGTGCAACCGGAGGGAAGCTGTGTTGTGGGGACGCACAGAAACAGGAGATGCAAGTCTTTATTCGGAAAAGGCTGTGGCAGAAACGACAGCACATTTACCAATGATACAGAGTTGTTAAATAAAGATGTGAATATAAAACCACGGCTCCGTGTCAATTTACTACAATCTAGCCATTCATTAGTGGCGTCTCTGCATTCGAGTCCTTCCTCTAGCCTGCGTCTGATTGGCCAATCGAAACACAATCTTCCGCAGTCGCGAGGACCTCTCCAGCCTATGAGACACCTGGGCAATATGGTGGGGTGAGAAGGGCCTCCCTCTGGCGGAATCCTGGCGGCGTGGTGACACGTTGGGCGAGGCTGAAGTTTGATCAGCAAATGAGCGACCTGCCGCCTTGGAAAGAATACGCGGCTGGGTGGGAGTTAAGAGGGTCGTGGGCGGGGCAGTGAAACTAGAGTCAGCCAATGACTGACGGACTATGCCCAGAGGGACCGATAGATCACCAATGGCGGCACGGATATGGTGTCGTGGGCGGGGCTTAGGTCCAAAGTGGCATAGAGGCCGCGCCTATTACTGTCGTCCTCATCGTCACTGCCCGCGCCTCTTTCTGGATTCATTCATTCGTTTTTTTCAATCACGAAGGTTGTGAGGTCTGGTGCAAAGCCATGGAGAGCGTCTTGCCTGCCGCCTGCTTCCTGTACTGGGTGGGCGCCGGCACTGTGGCCTACCTGGGCCTGCGTCTCTCGTGCTGGGTCGTCACGGCCATTCGGGTCTGGGGCTTGAGTGACGAGTCGAGGGTCGGACCGAGGCTCGGTGAATGGGCAGGTGAGTCGAATCCAGCGCCGCCCTCCCCCTTGCTCCTGCTGCGGCTCGCGCGGCTCTGGGCCGGGCCCGGTTGGCGCGCACCAGTTCCGGGCCTGGCGCCTGGCCTTCCCGACCCCAGCTTCCTTCTCCTTTCCGAGGCCTCTGCTTCTCGAGTACCCGCTTGCCCCCGAAGCCATCCTTGTAGAGTTTTTAAATACGGAATACATTACTTGCTTAACTCAGCGAATCTAAAGTGCCACTTGGGTGCAGGAGAAAATCTGGCCTCTGCTCCCTGGGGCTTGGGCTCTTGAAGCCATTACGGGTGCGTGGAGTTAGTCGGTCTTGCTGGTTGCTTCCTGAGTCATAGGCTACCCACCTTGCCTCGCCTGTTACGGGTGTTCTTAAAATAAAAAGTCTTCAGCTTGAATACTGGCCCTGTGATTGGGATGAAAAACAGCCTGTTTTTGCCTTTAAGGGGCGAGGAGAGAACAAAGAATTTCAGAAGTCTTTCTGTTCTTTGGAAACCTTGGGCTCGGCCTATTTCATATAATTTACAAAATCTTTTTGTTTGTTTGTTTGTTTTGTATGTCAGTCCTTGCTAAATTGTTCTGGAGGTCTAAATGAGGATCAAGAATGATTGCTCTGTAAGCGGTAACTCTTCATGTATAAGTTGGAAATACTTTATACAGAAGAGTGTGTGTGCGCGCGCGTGTGTGTAAGTCGCTTCAGTCGTCCTCAGAAAGTGAGCTAAACAAACGGATTTTGTTGCCTCTAGTTGGAGGATTTTGAACGTGGAAGGCAAAAGTCAGATGAGAGAAGTTGGGAAAATTTCTCAGAAAAGTTTTGCCTTTTTTAAAAAAATTTCTGCCTTTTTTGTTGATTTTCTTTCCCTGTGTTTTGTTCCTATTAGTTTTTTTTTTTTTTTTCAAACCAAGTGATACGGTGTTCTCCGATGTGATTATTCATTCTGCTATAATTGATTTTGTATTATGATTGACTTTCTATATAATTCACAAAGCATTTTATTTCATTTTTAGGGGTTAAGGGATTGCTTTCAGACTGGACTCAAATAAGGTATATGAATAATGTTACTCCAAGTTCTTTGTTCACTCAGAAACATTTTCAACGACTTAGAGGTAAAAACATATAAATTAACCGTTTGGACCGGCAACAAAAACATCTCAAGTAGAAATGAATATGTGAAGCAGCTATTAACATAAATATTTTAAACGCTTACTGTTTTTCATCGTTGCAAAAGCAAATGAAGAGATCGGCTTGGTTATAATCAAGATTATAATTCCAGCAATAATAAGCCTGAGTTCTTGGTTGTCCGGTTTGGAAAACTTGTTGACTTGAAATAGTGGAACAAGACACTAGTGCCTTAGAAAATCATATATGAAGATGAATAAAGTTTATAGTTTGTAAGCAAAGACTTATGATAATAATGTTTTTTAACTATCTGAAATTGACCACAGTGCTAATAGCTTAAATGGTCTAAATCCTCTGTATATGGATTCATCGTGAAAGCCAAGGGCTGTGACATTGTCATTTCATAAGTAATATTTATACTGAAAAGATCTAGAAGTGAAAGTTGAACTGAAACACTAAGATCTGGCACAGAGGATCATAAAGTGAAATACAGTCCAGTTTACTTGTTGGAAAATCTCTTTTTTTAAGTACTTAATTAGAAGAAATGAACAAGTTGTTATTTGTAACATTACTTACATGTGGTGACCTGGAACTTCTTTATTCTCTCCAGAGTCAGGGAATCTTTGGAAAACAAATACTGAAATGATTTTAAAGACAAACCAGCAGAGATGACACTTGAGTAGTTAGGATTAAATTATGATTAGAAATAGGTAATTTGTTTAACCAAGCAAGGGCTCATGTGCTTCTGGTAGTACCAGTTTGCAGCACCATTGAGGGCCTGTTTGCAGGGCACCAAGCTGAGGTGTGGACTTTCCAGGTTTCTCTAGTGGTAAAGAACTTGCCTGCCAATGCAGGAAATAGAAGAGACATGGGTTTAGTCCCTGGGTCAGGAAGATCCTCTGGAGGAGGGCATGGCAACCCACTCCAGTATTCTTGCCTAGAGAATCTCATGGACAGAGGAGCCTGGAGGGCAACCCAAGGATTGCAAAGAGCTGGATACAATGAACCAATTTAGCAAGCACAGCAAGCAGAGGTGTGGGAGACAAGACTTAGATCCACTCTGACTTGGTCTTTGTGTTTATAGAGTTTTTTGCTTTTTGTTTTTAAAGGGAAAGAACAAGGAGATAGGGATTAATCACGATCCAGAGACATTTCCATGACATTTCCTAATTATAGTGTCAGGAGTCTGGGTGACTCTGGTTTATGGTTCTCAGGCCAAGTGGTCCATGGCTCGGGTTTGTGAGCTCATCTTGCCCTCAAGAAACAACTGGAATTTGCACGTTAATGATATTGACAACAGTAGTTTCAATACATTAATCATGTTATCAACAATAGAAGTTGTAGTCATCTGACAGGTTGATTAGTGTTCATTTAACACAGGATTGAGGTCAGAAGGGACCAGAAAGGGTAAAGTGCAAGACACTTTAGAAAATCATATATGAAGATGAATAAAGTTTATAGTTTGTAAGCAAAGACTTATGATAATAATGTTTTTTAACTATCTGAAATTGACCACAGTGCTAATAGCTTAAATGGTCTAAATCCTCTGTATATGGATTCATCGTGAAAGCCAAGGGCTGTGACATTGTCATTTCATAAGTAATATTTATACTGAAAAGATCTAGAAGTGAAAGTTGAACTGAAACACTAAGATCTGGCACAGAGGATCATAAAGTGAAATACAGTCCAGTTTACTTGTTGGAAAATCTCTTTTTTTAAGTACTTAATTAGAAGAAATGAACAAGTTGTTATTTGTAACATTACTTACATGTGGTGACCTGGAACTTCTTTATTCTCTCCAGAGTCAGGGAATCTTTGGAAAACAAATACTGAAATGATTTTAAAGACAAACCAGCAGAGATGACACTTGAGTAGTTAGGATTAAATTATGATTAGAAATAGGTAATTTGTTTAACCAAGCAAGGGCTCATGTGCTTCTGGTAGTACCAGTTTGCAGCACCATTGAGGGCCTGTTTGCAGGGCACCAAGCTGAGGTGTGGACTTTCCAGGTTTCTCTAGTGGTAAAGAACTTGCCTGCCAATGCAGGAAATAGAAGAGACATGGGTTTAGTCCCTGGGTCAGGAAGATCCTCTGGAGGAGGGCATGGCAACCCACTCCAGTATTCTTGCCTAGAGAATCTCATGGACAGAGGAGCCTGGAGGGCAACCCAAGGATTGCAAAGAGCTGGATACAATGAACCAATTTAGCAAGCACAGCAAGCAGAGGTGTGGGAGACAAGACTTAGATCCACTCTGACTTGGTCTTTGTGTTTATAGAGTTTTTTGCTTTTTGTTTTTAAAGGGAAAGAACAAGGAGATAGGGATTAATCACGATCCAGAGACATTTCCATGACATTTCCTAATTATAGTGTCAGGAGTCTGGGTGACTCTGGTTTATGGTTCTCAGGCCAAGTGGTCCATGGCTCGGGTTTGTGAGCTCATCTTGCCCTCAAGAAACAACTGGAATTTGCACGTTAATGATATTGACAACAGTAGTTTCAATACATTAATCATGTTATCAACAATAGAAGTTGTAGTCATCTGACAGGTTGATTAGTGTTCATTTAACACAGGATTGAGGTCAGAAGGGACCAGAAAGGGAATACATTTTTAGATAGAGAGATTAATCATAAACTCAGTAAGGGAACTCGGTTTTAGGGGGGGCCTCGATGTCATTAGGGAGGCATTGTCTACTTTCTAATAGTGATGTTTGTTGACATCTTCCTTTCCATAACAAATTTTTTTAAGTATTATATAATAATATGTGTTGAGTTGGTAGTATATTTTTATACTGGTTATTCTTTTTTTTTTTAAATTAATTAATTAATTTATTTTTTATACTGGTTATTCTTAAGTCTCTGCATGTGAACATGTTTAAGTTTTTCCCTCAGATTTTAGAATCTGAGAGGCAGGGTCCTCATTTTTCTTTTTCCCACAGTAATTGACACATTGATCGGATACCAGAAAAAAAAGAAAGAAAGAAAAAAGCTTGGATACTCCCTGAAATACAGTTGGGCTTTGCAATCTGTAAATATCCTCCAGACCACAGATTCCTTAGTCAAATGGGTTTTTAAGACTGCCAGTTATCCTGACCCGTCCTCCTGTTTATCTCCGTCATCTCCTAATCAAAGCTGGGTCATCCCTTCCCTCTTTCTCTCCAATTACTGTTCCACTCAAGTGAATTGCTCTGATTTCACCAGGGCCCTCGCTGGTAAGTTTAGCCATTTAGTAGGTAAGGCTGTCTTGCCTGCTGTTGTCATTGTGATACTTTCTGTGTTTCTTCCAAGAACAAGAGACCTGTGTAAGTAAGAGTCTCAAGTTGCTTGAAGATCCCTGTAGTGAGTTATGAAAAGAGGATGGTTAAGAAAGGTGATGAGTTTGTGCTAAATAAAGAAGAGAAAGAATGTTCATAGAATTTGGTTTGAAGTGTCTGGCTTTTTGTTTTAAAGGAAAGAACAAGGAGATAGGGATTAATCACGATCCAGAGACATTTCCATGACATTTCCTAATTATAGTGTCAGGAGTCTGGGTGACTCTGGTTTATGGTTCTCAGGCCAAGTGGTCCATGGCTCGGGTTTGTGAGCTCATCTTGCCCTCAAGAAACAACTGGAATTTGCACGTTAATGATATTGACAACAGTAGTTTCAATACATTAATCATGTTATCAACAATAGAAGTTGTAGTCATCTGACAGGTTGATTAGTGTTCATTTAACACAGGATTGAGGTCAGAAGGGACCAGAAAGGGAATACATTTTTAGATAGAGAGATTAATCATAAACTCAGTAAGGGAACTCGGTTTTAGGGGGGGCCTCGATGTCATTAGGGAGGCATTGTCTACTTTCTAATAGTGATGTTTGTTGACATCTTCCTTTCCATAACAAATTTTTTTAAGTATTATATAATAATATGTGTTGAGTTGGTAGTATATTTTTATACTGGTTATTCTTTTTTTTTTTAAATTAATTAATTAATTTATTTTTTATACTGGTTATTCTTAAGTCTCTGCATGTGAACATGTTTAAGTTTTTCCCTCAGATTTTAGAATCTGAGAGGCAGGGTCCTCATTTTTGTTTTTTTCCCACAGTAATTGACACATTGATCGGATACCAGAAAAAAAAGAAAGAAAGAAAAAAGCTTGGATACTCCCTGAAATACAGTTGGGCTTTGCAATCTGTAAATATCCTCCAGACCACAGATTCCTTAGTCAAATGGGTTTTTAAGACTGCCAGTTATCCTGACCCGTCCTCCTGTTTATCTCCGTCATCTCCTAATCAAAGCTGGGTCATCCCTTCCCTCTTTCTCTCCAATTACTGTTCCACTCAAGTGAATTGCTCTGATTTCACCAGGGCCCTCGCTGGTAAGTTTAGCCATTTAGTAGGTAAGGCTGTCTTGCCTGCTGTTGTCATTGTGATACTTTCTGTGTTTCTTCCAAGAACAAGAGACCTGTGTAAGTAAGAGTCTCAAGTTGCTTGAAGATCCCTGTAGTGAGTTATGAAAAGAGGATGGTTAAGAAAGGTGATGAGTTTGTGCTAAATAAAGAAGAGAAAGAATGTAATCAATAGAATTTGGTTTGAGCGCAGACACATTTTGCAGTTCTCTAAGCAAGTTTTCCATCATTGGAGTTCATCTAAAAGGATTAGTAGGGAGAGAAAATGGAGATGATAGGGCTAAGGCAAGATATGTATATTTCCAAAGTCAGGATATTTTATCCTCTAAACCTGAGACAGTGTTTCTTTCTTTCTTTTTTTTTTTTTTAATTTATTTTCATCCATCTTCATTCCTTGGCATGCGTGGGCCTTCCATGGCAGTGGCCTCTCTCATTGCGGAGCACCAGCTCTGGGTGCATGTGCTCCAGCGTGCTGGCTTGCAATTGGACACACTGGCCCAGCTGCTCTGAGGCACGTGGAATCTTCCCTGGCCAGGGATTGAACCCAAGTCCCTTGCAGTGCTTTCCACCCATTGGACCACCAGGGAAGCCCAGTGTTTCATTTTTAAAGGAAAAGATCTTGCTCCAGGCAGCAAAGAATGAAAGATCTACTAATCAGTTAAATGTATTAGATTTTAGTAGCTTTATTGAGAAATCTTAGGCCATCCAGTCTACCCAGTTTAAAGTGTACAATTCAAGGTTTTGATTATACTCAAGAGTTGTGCACTCATCATTACAATCTAGTTTTAGAACATTTTCATCTTCCTTAAAAGGAACCCTGGACCCAGTAGCTGTCACTCCCTGGTTGCCACCCCCTCAAGCCCTAGTCTGTCGTCTCTATACATTTCCCTCTTCTGGATATTTCATACAAATGGGAACATACTGTAAGGTCTGTAACAAAGTGAAGGGTTTGACTGGACCGTTTGTACGGCAGAACCTGACCTTGAATGCTATTTCCTAAGGAGTATCTTTTGTTTCCCTCCACACTGTGTGGCTTAAGGAGTCTGAGTTCTCCAGTCAGGGATTTGAACCCAGGCCATGAGTGAAAGCTGTGAATCCTAACCACCGGACCACCAGGGAACTCACTGGAATGCTGTTTTCTGTTTATCACTCTGGCATTTTCAAAAGGGTCTAGTGACTTTCTGGAGGTTCAGCTGGGTTGAATATAATATACTCCCTGTTGACATGTCGGAAACTCTCTTAAACCTGTTCTTGCTGGTGAGTTTGTTCTGGATATTGACAGTATTGCTGGGTATTTTTTGTTTGTTTTGTTTTATTTTTAAGACCGGGGCAGATGGTGGAGGACAGAGAAACAGTTGAATATAGTCATAAAAGTTCTTAAAGAGATTTATTCATTCTGCATTTCGGCTCTGAAAAGGGAATCTATAGCCCTAAATGGAAGTCTCCAGATTGAAGTTGGCAGTGTGCTGTGTTTTCAGTCGTGACTGACTCTTTGCAATCTCATGAAATGTAGCCTGCCAGACTCTGTCCATGGGATTTTTCAGGCAAGCATACTGGAGTGGGTTGCCATTTCCTTCTTCAGAGGATCTTCCTGACCCAGGGATCAAACCTGCATCTTCTGCATTGCAGGCAGATTCTTTACCCACTGAGGCATCCAGAAAGCCCCAGAGGCAAACTTAAAGTGCTAGGGCTAGAGCTGTGTAAACAATGGCAGGTGCTGTTGGAGGATGGGACCTAAAAGCATGACCTGCTCTTATTGGGAGTTAAAACCAGAGAGGATGGTTTCCTGAAATTAGAAATTCAGCTTCTGTGCTCTGAGCTGTCCCCTCCAACCTCACACCAGCCTCTATTGTCTCCTGCTTCAGTTTTTGTTGTTGTTGTTGTTTCTTTCTGTGCAATACTAAGTTTCCTATAAAGGGTCAAACCTGAGACCTCATGGACTCAAACCTAGACTTGGCTTCTAGCTCCTCCATTGTACTTACTAGAGTGTAATATTGAGTAAAGTAGTAGACAGCTGTGAGCCTCACTTTCCTCCTCTGCAAAATGGGGATAACTCTGGTGCCTGCTTCATAGGATTGTTATGCAGGGTAAATGAGAATACTTACTCTCTGTAAAACAGATGGTGCAGGGCCTAGTATGTAAATGCTTAACAACTTATTGTTATTAGTAATATTGTTAGCATTATATACTTATCACTTGAGCTAAAATGACAAGATAAGGCTTAATTTAAAAAGGTAATGGCTGGGTGACTCTGTCTTCAGAAAACTGAGATTACCTTTGCTGGTGCAATCAAGAGTGCTGAAATTCAAAACTAATTCTTGTTGATTGAGGATAATTTATTTCTTTCAGTTTCAAAAGTTATGTTAAGATTTAGTCAGCAGAATACATGGGTAAGTGGATTTGAGTAGGTCAGTTCTATTGCATTTCACATTTATAGATAAGTTAAGAAAAGTTTTGTTTCATAGTGTGTCTTAGTTCATTTGGGCTGCTATAACAAAAATACCATAGGCACGTTGGCTTAAACAACAGACAATTCTCTCAGTTCTAGAGGCCGGGAAGTCAGATCAAGGTGCTGGCAGATTCTGTGTCTGGGGAGAAACTGCTTCCTGGTTTATAGACAGCTATCTTCTTGCTCTGTCTTCACATGACAGAACGGGGCTAGTGGACTCTCTGGGAGCTCTTATAAGGGCACTGATGCCATTTGCCACCCTCATGACCTAATAACCTCCCAAAGACCCCACCCCCATTACCATCACATTCAGGGATTAGGATTTCAACATACACATTTTGTTTCTAACATATGAATTCAGTTTGCATATGCTCCTGAGTGCTGGCCAGGGACTTGGGATGGACCAGGAATGAGAACAGACTGCTCTGTTAAGTGGTGGAAAGCAGGCACGCTTGGTGCTGTGGCAGCTTGTGACGGAAGGTCAGAGTGGTGGCTGACCTGAGATCTGAAGGGAAGTGAAGAGGAGCAGACAAAGCGGAGGGACCAGCAGGCGCGAGGCTTCTAAGGTAAGAAAGAGCAGGATCCCCTTAAAACAAGACCTGAGCACCTGGAACCAAGAAAAGGGTGGGCATTATTTAAGGGGAGTGGAGCGGGGTGAAAGGGCCAGTGAGCAGGACTGTTTAAGAACATGGAAAACAATTGTGGGAATTTTAAGCAGAAGGATAATGCTGAGTTGCAACTTTTATTTTTATTTATTTGGATGCACCAGGTCTTAGTCGCGGCATGCTAGATCTTCCGTTTCAGCATGCAGCCTCTTAGTTGTGGTATGTGGGGTGTAGTTCCCTAACCAGGGATTGAACTCGGGCCCCTTGCATTGGGAGTATGAGTCTTAGCTCTAAAGTGGACCACCAGGGACGTCCCTGAGTTTCAACTTTAAACTAAAGTTTTCGCTCGTGTGATCTTTCTGAAGCTGTTGTGTTGCCACAGAGATAGATCAGGGCAGATAATTCATATAATCCCCTTTAAATTGCCTTTAAAAATGCAAATTCATATTTTATAGTGGATTTGAGTAGGTCAGTTCTATTGCATTTCACATTTATAGATAAGTTAAGAAAAGTTTTGTTTCATAGTGTGTCTTAGTTCATTTGGGCTGCTATAACAAAAATACCATAGGCACGTTGGCTTAAACAACAGACAATTCTCTCAGTTCTAGAGGCCGGGAAGTCAGATCAAGGTGCTGGCAGATTCTGTGTCTGGGGAGAAACTGCTTCCTGGTTTATAGACAGCTATCTTCTTGCTCTGTCTTCACATGACAGAACGGGGCTAGTGGACTCTCTGGGAGCTCTTATAAGGGCACTGATGCCATTTGCCACCCTCATGACCTAATAACCTCCCAAAGACCCCACCCCCATTACCATCACATTCAGGGATTAGGATTTCAACATACACATTTTGTTTCTAACATATGAATTCAGTTTGCATATGCTCCTGAGTGCTGGCCAGGGACTTGGGATGGACCAGGAATGAGAACAGACTGCTCTGTTAAGTGGTGGAAAGCAGGCACGCTTGGTGCTGTGGCAGCTTGTGACGGAAGGTCAGAGTGGTGGCTGACCTGAGATCTGAAGGGAAGTGAAGAGGAGCAGACAAAGCGGAGGGACCAGCAGGCGCGAGGCTTCTAAGGTAAGAAAGAGCAGGATCCCCTTAAAACAAGACCTGAGCACCTGGAACCAAGAAAAGGGTGGGCATTATTTAAGGGGAGTGGAGCGGGGTGAAAGGGCCAGTGAGCAGGACTGTTTAAGAACATGGAAAACAATTGTGGGAATTTTAAGCAGAAGGATAATGCTGAGTTGCAACTTTTATTTTTATTTATTTGGATGCACCAGGTCTTAGTCGCGGCATGCTAGATCTTCCGTTTCAGCATGCAGCCTCTTAGTTGTGGTATGTGGGGTGTAGTTCCCTAACCAGGGATTGAACTCGGGCCCCTTGCATTGGGAGTATGAGTCTTAGCTCTAAAGTGGACCACCAGGGACGTCCCTGAGTTTCAACTTTAAACTAAAGTTTTCGCTCGTGTGATCTTTCTGAAGCTGTTGTGTTGCCACAGAGATAGATCAGGGCAGATAATTCATATAATCCCCTTTAAATTGCCTTTAAAAATGCAAATTCATATTTTATAGTAAGGGAGGCTATTTCTGTATGCTTTCCGGTCATCATCTTTCAAAGATTATTTCTCCCTGGGGGAAAATCTCATCACCATGGCGTGGGAAGTTCTACTTTTAATCAGGGCCTGGATGCTAATGTTGTTGAATGAACCCGGACACTGGGTCACTGCTTTCTCGAGGTCATGCCATAGAACTGTGCTGTGACAGTTGAGAAGCCTGCCAAACATCAGTCTCGGAAGGAATGCTTTATTTCGTTATTGATTTTGTCTGGTGAAACACACATTTGCCCAGTCTCTAACTGGCAATTCCAGAGAGACGATCCAGTTTCTGAAAAGTTATCCTTTCCTGCTCTTAAGTGAAGTTATTTCTAGTTACATGATGTAGTCATTGTGGGAAGGGAGGAAAGGCTAGAAAAGAGGGAAGGTTTAAAAAAAAGAAAGGATTTTGAACGATTACTGCCTCTCAAGAGTGGGAAACAGCAGCGCTAAGGGTAAGATAGGCTTTGAGGTCAATGCAGTGTGAGCTTTGCTACTTGCTAGGCTGTTTGACCTTGGGCAAAGAATGCTGACCTTGGAGTATAACTTCCTTCGTCTGTTAAATGGGGCTGATTCTTGTCAGGGTTATTATGACAGTGAAATGAGATGTTAGTCAGGTTCTGGTTCCCATGTAACCTCCTGTGTGTTTTTCATGGATATCAAGGAACGCATTTTTAAGGCATCTTGATTGGTACACATTGCTCTTATTTGATGAAAGGGAATTGTTGACGTCAAGGAATAATGCAGTTCATTCAACAGATAAACTATTGGAAATTTGAAGCTGTGGAGAGATCAATGAGGTGATTCATGCTACTGCAAAATTCCTTGTTTTAGTTGTGGTATGTGGGGTGTAGTTCCCTAACCAGGGATTGAACTCGGGCCCCTTGCATTGGGAGTATGAGTCTTAGCTCTAAAGTGGACCACCAGGGACGTCCCTGAGTTTCAACTTTAAACTAAAGTTTTCGCTCGTGTGATCTTTCTGAAGCTGTTGTGTTGCCACAGAGATAGATCAGGGCAGATAATTCATATAATCCCCTTTAAATTGCCTTTAAAAATGCAAATTCATATTTTATAGTAAGGGAGGCTATTTCTGTATGCTTTCCGGTCATCATCTTTCAAAGATTATTTCTCCCTGGGGGAAAATCTCATCACCATGGCGTGGGAAGTTCTACTTTTAATCAGGGCCTGGATGCTAATGTTGTTGAATGAACCCGGACACTGGGTCACTGCTTTCTCGAGGTCATGCCATAGAACTGTGCTGTGACAGTTGAGAAGCCTGCCAAACATCAGTCTCGGAAGGAATGCTTTATTTCGTTATTGATTTTGTCTGGTGAAACACACATTTGCCCAGTCTCTAACTGGCAATTCCAGAGAGACGATCCAGTTTCTGAAAAGTTATCCTTTCCTGCTCTTAAGTGAAGTTATTTCTAGTTACATGATGTAGTCATTGTGGGAAGGGAGGAAAGGCTAGAAAAGAGGGAAGGTTAAAAAAAAGAAAGGATTTTGAACGATTACTGCCTCTCAAGAGTGGGAAACAGCAGCGCTAAGGGTAAGATAGGCTTTGAGGTCAATGCAGTGTGAGCTTTGCTACTTGCTAGGCTGTTTGACCTTGGGCAAAGAATGCTGACCTTGGAGTATAACTTCCTTCGTCTGTTAAATGGGGCTGATTCTTGTCAGGGTTATTATGACAGTGAAATGAGATGTTAGTCAGGTTCTGGTTCCCATGTAACCTCCTGTGTGTTTTTCATGGATATCAAGGAACGCATTTTTAAGGCATCTTGATTGGTACACATTGCTCTTATTTGATGAAAGGGAATTGTTGACGTCAAGGAATAATGCAGTTCATTCAACAGATAAACTATTGGAAATTTGAAGCTGTGGAGAGATCAATGAGGTGATTCATGCTACTGCAAAATTCCTTGCTTTCTGAGAAGATTTACTAAGTGGTTTCTTGAAATAAGTGGCTTATTTGGTGAATAAGCTATGGTGAACCTAAGCTATAATGGACTTAGAAAAATCTGGCTCTCTGTAGCTTTTCAGTGACATTTGTAAGAACTTTGGGTCACCTTTGACTTTTTCCTCTGGCACCCATATACAGTCTATTAGGGAACTTTATGGACACTCTAACTTCAAAATACCCAGAATCCAGTTTCTTCTGCCACTCTGGTATAAGCCACCAAAATCTCTCACCTTGATGTAATAACCACCTCCTGTCACTCTCATTCCACCTTAAGTGTAAGTGTTAGTCATCAGTCGTGTCTGACTCTTTGCTACCCCACGGACTGGGGCTCTCAGCCTGTCAGGCTCTTCTCTCCATGGGATTTTCCAGGCAAGAATACTGCCTGGTTTGCCATTGGTTTGCCATTTCCTTCTGCAGGGAATCTTCCCAACTCAGTGGTCGAACCTGCATCTCTTGCACTGGCTGGCGGATTCTTTACCACTGAGCCACCAGGGAAGCCCATCCTTGGGTAGCATAGGTAATAAGCTAATCTTCCTTTTATCATATGTTAGGAAACCAAGCACTCTGCCAGATTAAATAAACATTTCAGAGACTTCCCTGGTGGTCCAGTGGCTAAGACTCAGCACTCCCAATGCAGGGGGCCTCGGTTCGATCTGGTCAGGGAACTAGTTCCTGCATGCTGCAAACCAGGACCAGGTCAGAAATTCCTACTGTTTCCTTCGTCTGTTTACCTTGGGCAAAGAATGCTGACCTTGGAGTATAACTTCCTTCGTCTGTTAAATGGGGCTGATTCTTGTCAGGGTTATTATGACAGTGAAATGAGATGTTAGTCAGGTTCTGGTTCCCATGTAACCTCCTGTGTGTTTTTCATGGATATCAAGGAACGCATTTTTAAGGCATCTTGATTGGTACACATTGCTCTTATTTGATGAAAGGGAATTGTTGACGTCAAGGAATAATGCAGTTCATTCAACAGATAAACTATTGGAAATTTGAAGCTGTGGAGAGATCAATGAGGTGATTCATGCTACTGCAAAATTCCTTGCTTTCTGAGAAGATTTACTAAGTGGTTTCTTGAAATAAGTGGCTTATTTGGTGAATAAGCTATGGTGAACCTAAGCTATAATGGACTTAGAAAAATCTGGCTCTCTGTAGCTTTTCAGTGACATTTGTAAGAACTTTGGGTCACCTTTGACTTTTTCCTCTGGCACCCATATACAGTCTATTAGGGAACTTTATGGACACTCTAACTTCAAAATACCCAGAATCCAGTTTCTTCTGCCACTCTGGTATAAGCCACCAAAATCTCTCACCTTGATGTAATAACCACCTCCTGTCACTCTCATTCAACCTTAAGTGTAAGTGTTAGTCATCAGTCGTGTCTGACTCTTTGCTACCCCACGGACTGGGGCTCTCAGCCTGTCAGGCTCTTCTCTCCATGGGATTTTCCAGGCAAGAATACTGCCTGGTTTGCCATTGGTTTGCCATTTCCTTCTGCAGGGAATCTTCCCAACTCAGTGGTCGAACCTGCATCTCTTGCACTGGCTGGCGGATTCTTTACCACTGAGCCACCAGGGAAGCCCATCCTTGGGTAGCATAGGTAATAAGCTAATCTTCCTTTTATCATATGTTAGGAAACCAAGCACTCTGCCAGATTAAATAAACATTTCAGAGACTTCCCTGGTGGTCCAGTGGCTAAGACTCAGTACTCCCAATGCAGGGGGCCTAGGTTCGATCCCTGGTCAGGGAACTAGTTCCTGCATGCTGCAAACCAGGACCAGGTGCAGCCAAATAAATAAATCAAAATGTAAAAAATTCCAGTATTAATAAAATGTTGGTAATATATATATTATTCAAACCCAAGGTTTTTTTTTCCTTCCCCCTTTGGCTGTACCACATGGCTGTAGGATCTTAGTTCCCCAACCAGGGATTGAACTCAGGCCCTTGAGTCCCAGTCGCTGGACCACCAGAGAGGGAAGACTCCCCTTCAACCCCCACCAAGTCTTTTAAAATTGTTTGAGTAGACTTTCTTTTAGTAAGAAAGACTTTTCCAATGAAAGTTCCAGTAAAGTTTCCTAATTGATAAGGCTGAAATGAATTATTGAAAACATTGAATTCTAGGATGTATTGACCAAATGTAGTTTTGTTATTTCAAAGGCCTGATAAAATGAACCCATACCTTCTAGAGCCTTCCAACTTGAGGGACATTGAACTGAATGCCCTGGAAAACCTCTTTGGTAGTAAAGGTGTTGAATGGTCAATGTATATAGTTAACAAGTCCTAGAAAGTTAACCACGAAGCATTGAGTATATGCATTTTTTGCTTCATGGAAAGAAGTGAATACTGTAGTTGGTTGATAATCTGCAAAAGTTCAATTAGCTGTTTTGTGAGAAACTTGAGGAAACTGAAAAATCATTAGGAGGCAGAAGAAACTAATGAGAGAATGACAACACCGGAAGGGCTGTTGGTGACCCCTTCGGTTGAACTCTTAGGGAAAGAGGCTACAAGAGGTAATGACTTGCTCAAGTTCACGCGTCTAGTTAGAGAAGGTCTAGTCAAGAAGGTCATTGGCAAAGAGCAGAAACGGGGTGCATTGGGGGTGAGCTGATTAAAAGCAGCAGTTGGAACTTCCCTGGTGCTCCAGTGAGTAAGACTCTGCGCTTCCACTGCAAGGGGCATGAATTTGATCCCTGGTTGGAAAACTAAGATCCGATATGCCCAGCAGTCAAAAAAACAAAACAAAACAGTGTTTCAAAGTAAGGGTAGTGGTAAGAGCGATGCGCAGCAGGCTCTGACGGCAGAATAGGAGGGATTTGTCAGGGATGAATGAAGAGAGGAAAGCACGTACAGAGGACAGGTGGAGACAGAGAGTGGTAACAGCAAGGATGCTGGCAAGACTGAACTTCATCGCACATTTCCACCGCTGGTATGGAGTGTGAAGCCCTCTCTGGACAAGAGCCTGAACTCTTGAAGAAATGCCACACATCCCTGTAGCCCTGAGGGTACCATTATTTCCTGCTCTTGGTACATGCCTACGTGGAGTAAGACTGGGGACTTTTTCACTATATATAGTGCGACAGGCCGGCCGGGTGGATTGATCCAGCATGTCTTATCCATCGTCTTGGCTGTGCTTCTAGCCTTTTCTACAGACACCATGGATGACACTGAATTGCCAGGGAAATACTATATAGTTTTTAGGATATGGTCTTCAGGGTGGTCAGGAAAGGGTACATGCAGTATCCTTTAGAAGTTTAAATTCCTGCTTTGAAGTTCCCTTAACCTTCCTGGTATGTGGAAAATGAATTCTCCAGATAGGTTTTACTGTAATGCCTGACGATAACTGCTCACCAACAAGCTCACTTCCAGTGGAAATATTGCCAGGCTTGCTTTAATGATTGCTGAAACTCCCATCTTGTCACATAAACAAAGCTAATAAAGTAAACAGGCTCCCCTAATCTTGCACATTCAGGCTAATAATTTTGCTGTGGGACAGAGCAGCTGCTTATCTGTGTGTTCCAATACCTATCGTTACCTGTCATGAGGAAGGAGGGGATGATCACTTTATAGATAAAGTGGGGAGGAATCCACAGCGGGTTAGACAATGATGTTGACACATTCTGAATTAGAGGAGGCTGCATTAATGAATTTGACCGTAATGCTGGCATCTTAATTTACAAATTGCTTTTGCAAGTGTTCTCAAATGATTTCCATGACCACAGAGGGAGCTGCAATGGCTGTAGAGTTGTTACAGGGACTAGTTGTTCTACAGCAAGTAAATGACAGAAGAAACTGGATCCAGGTTTTCTGACTCCAGCCTCCTGCCAGGGTCCCAATTAGGGTGATTGTCAGACAGTTTGAGGTACCTGCCCAAGAGCTTCTATGTCCAAAACTTCCTCAGATGTTGTCTAAAAGTGACAGGTCTATTTATACCATGGCAATATCAATCAAACATGAGTCCAAAAAAAAAAACCATGAGTCCATTGAATGTGCTTGTTAAAAATAGTCTGGGGCTTCCCTCCAGACCCACTCAATGAAAATCTCTTAAGAAAAGAACCTGGGGAAATTTATTTTTAACAGATTAAGCTTGATGCTTAAGCGCAAGCATTTCGGGAAACGCCAGGCTGGGATCAGACTAGCCTCGGAAGAAGGCATTGGGCTCAATGTGCAGGCTGTTTTAGCCAGATAGCTATTCTTAGTACCAGGGCTTGGTATATAATTGTGTTAAAACTTCCAGCGATTTCTGTACTAAATATTTACGCTTAATTTTGACAGTTAAATAGAGATTCTATTTTAGGCTAGTTCTGTGTTTGTGCATTCAAAATAGATTAGGAAAAAAAAAGAAGAAAACTTGGAACTTCTCTGTGTTGCTATGTGATGGGAGGCACAGGCAGCACATTCAGTGTTTAGTTCTGTCTTTACTAATTGGAGATCAGGGGTGAAGGCAGGGGGGTCAGTAAGAATGGTTTTGGGTAAATGCAAATAATGGGAATTTTGCTTTGCTTTTGTGTAAGACCATAGGAAGAATAGCTGAAGATTCTGGAAGCTTCACTATAAAGAATTGAGAGAACAGTATGTTCTTATTTTGTATTTGCATTTTTTTTTTAGTGCTTATCTGTGTGTTCCAATACATGTTACCTGAGGGGGTTCACTTTATAGATAAAGTGGGAGGAATCCACAGCGGGTTAGACAATGATGTTGACACATTCTGAATTAGAGGAGGCTGCATTAATGAATTTGACCGTAATGCTGGCATCTTAATTTACAAATTGCTTTTGCAAGTGTTCTCAAATGATTTCCATGACCACAGAGGGAGCTGCAATGGCTGTAGAGTTGTTACAGGGACTAGTTGTTCTACAGCAAGTAAATGACAGAAGAAACTGGATCCAGGTTTTCTGACTCCAGCCTCCTGCCAGGGTCCCAATTAGGGTGATTGTCAGACAGTTTGAGGTACCTGCCCAAGAGCTTCTATGTCCAAAACTTCCTCAGATGTTGTCTAAAAGTGACAGGTCTATTTATACCATGGCAATATCAATCAAACATGAGTCCAAAAAAAAAAACCATGAGTCCATTGAATGTGCTTGTTAAAAATAGTCTGGGGCTTCCCTCCAGACCCACTCAATGAAAATCTCTTAAGAAAAGAACCTGGGGAAATTTATTTTTAACAGATTAAGCTTGATGCTTAAGCGCAAGCATTTCGGGAAACGCCAGGCTGGGATCAGACTAGCCTCGGAAGAAGGCATTGGGCTCAATGTGCAGGCTGTTTTAGCCAGATAGCTATTCTTAGTACCAGGGCTTGGTATATAATTGTGTTAAAACTTCCAGCGATTTCTGTACTAAATATTTACGCTTAATTTTGACAGTTAAATAGAGATTCTATTTTAGGCTAGTTCTGTGTTTGTGCATTCAAAATAGATTAGGAAAAAAAAAGAAGAAAACTTGGAACTTCTCTGTGTTGCTATGTGATGGGAGGCACAGGCAGCACATTCAGTGTTTAGTTCTGTCTTTACTAATTGGAGATCAGGGGTGAAGGCAGGGGGGTCAGTAAGAATGGTTTTGGGTAAATGCAAATAATGGGAATTTTGCTTTGCTTTTGTGTAAGACCATAGGAAGAATAGCTGAAGATTCTGGAAGCTTCACTATAAAGAATTGAGAGAACAGTATGTTCTTATTTTGTATTTGCATTTTTTTTTTTTTTAGTGACTCCATTTCTTAGTTTATATTTATTATGTTTATAGATAAGAACACTTTAAGTCTTTCTTTTATAGGTTTATTGTATGGCTGATTTGGGTTCATGTATAGGAGTAAACAACAAAGCTCTGTAAAAGTAAAATAAAAATAAATTAATATAAAAAATTTAAGTAAAGAAATTGTCTTTATTGTGAAATTAATAGAAATGATACTGATTGAGCCAATAGACTGGAAAGGATATTCTTTTTCTTAAAAAAAAAAGATATATATATATATATATATTAACATCCTCCAAATAATGAATAAGAAGCAAAACGGGGGGCTTCCCTGGTGGTCCAGTGGGTAAGGACACCGCCTTGCAGTGCAAGGGGCGCCAGTTCGATCCCTGGTCTGGGAAGATCCCACGTGCTGCGGAGTGGCTGGACCAATGTGTCCAATTACCGAGCCGCAGCTCTGGAGTGCATGCGCCCAGAGCCGGTGCTCTGTGACAACAGAGTTTAAATGATACTTTGCTACCAATAATTTAAGGATATCTTTAATCCTTTGTACCTAACTACAGCTTTTGCATATGTTAAAAATAAAGTTGAAGCTTCATTTATGTAAAACTAACACATGAGTGGTTAAATTCATCTAATTCAGAAACCTAGCTTTCATGAACAAAACTGTTTTTAAAAGTTTTAGGGGGCTTCCCTGGTGGTCCAGTAGTTAAAACTCTGTGTTCCCAATACAATGGGGCCTGAGTTCGAGCCCTGGTCAGGGAACTAGATCCCACATGCCGCAACTAAGACCCAGAGCAGCCAAATAAATAAAAAAACAAAAAAGAAAATGTTGGAGTCTCCGCATATGATATTTTAGGAGAAAGAGAATGCTACTTTTGAGCCATTTGAGCATGTTCCATGCAGCACTTTGTGGCTTAGGTTGGTAAGTATTTGCTGTTTCCTTTCTAGGCAGAACAAGCAGGAAGCTGACTCTGTCAGAAGACCTGAGTTTATAGTCAGCCTTCCCACCTTTGACATTTATTAGCTGTGGAATCATCAGTCAGCCACTCTGTTTATTTCATCTATCAGATATGTCTAAAAATACCCACTCTGTCTGTCTTCGGAGATACTGAGTCTCAGAATGTGCCTGAGCTTCACAAAGTACAAAGCATTACTGTATAAACAGGGCCTTGGTCTAACCTCCCCCCCGACCCCCACTTCTGTTTTCAGTTAGAAGCCTAGAAATAGAATTGCCCCGTGAGTTGATCAGATCCTTGTGTGAGGTCCAAATTGCTTTAGAGATTTATTTTGGGATCTGTTGCACCTTTGTCATGATCAACACCTAAGTGTCCATTGGTGTGATTATCTAAAAATGTCAATTTTAGAATATACCTAAAACTTGTTTTTTTTTTTTTTTTGGCCACTTCTGTTGGTCTTTCATTTATTGCCATCTTTCTTCTTTGGTCCGTGTGGGCCTCCCATTGCAGTGGCCTCTCTAGTCGCAGAGCACCGGTTCTAGGTGCATGCGCTCCAGGGCTCTGGCTCGGTAGTTGGACACATCCGTCCAGCCGCTCCGCGGCATGTGGGATCTTCCAGGCCTGGGATCGAACTGGCGCCCCTTGCACTGCAAGGCAGTGTCCTTACCCAGTGGACCACCAGGGAAGCCCCCTAAAACTTTTAAAAACAGTTTTGTTCATGAAAGCTAGGTTTCTGAATTAGATGAATTTAACCACTCATGTGTTAGTTTTACATAAATGAAGCTTCAACTTTATTTTTAACATATGCAAAAGCTGTAGTTAGGTACAAAGGATTAAAGATATCCTTAAATTATTGGTAGCAAAGTATCATTTAAACTCGGATGTAATTGGAAGACCTGTAAGTTAGACATAACTGTTTGTTTGTTTGTTTGTTTTTCTTTTTGGCCACTTCTATTGATCTTTCATTTATTTATCTTTGTTCTTTGGCCTGTGTGGGCCTCCCATTGCGGTGGCCTCTCTCGCTGCAGAGCACTGACTCTGGGCGCATGTGCTCCAGAGCTTCCGCTCGGTAGTTGGACACATGGGTCCATCCGCTTCGCGGCACGTGGGATCTTCCCAGGCCAGGGATCGAACCAGCGTCCGTTGCACTACAAGGCAGTGTCCTTACCCAGTGGACCACCAGGGAAGCCCCCTAAAACTTTTAAAAACAGTTTTGTTCATGAAAGCTAGGTTTCTGAATTAGATGAATTTAACCACTCATGTGTTAGTTTTACATAAATGAAGCTTCAACTTTATTTTTAACATATGCAAAAGCTGTAGTTAGGTACAAAGGATTAAAGATATCCTTAAATTATTGGTAGCAAAGTATCATTTAAACTCGGATGTAATTGGAAGACCTGTAAGTTAGACATAACTGTTTGTTTGTTTGTTTGTTTTTCTTTTTGGCCACTTCTATTGATCTTTCATTTATTTATCTTTGTTCTTTGGCCTGTGTGGGCCTCCCATTGCGGTGGCCTCTCTCGCTGCAGAGCACTGACTCTGGGCGCATGTGCTCCAGAGCTTCCGCTCGGTAGTTGGACACATGGGTCCATCCGCTTCGCGGCACGTGGGATCTTCCCAGGCCAGGGATTGAACTGGCGCCCCTTGCACCGCAAGGTGGTGTCGTTACCCACTGGACCCCCAGGGAAGCCCCAGACATAACTGTTTAAAGTTCCATTATTGTATTATAAGTGTTCCTGTCATTTTTCACACAGTACCCCATTGTTCTAGTCTCAGGTGTAAAGATATTCAGAGAATTCTTTTTCTTTAGTTAAAGATTTTTTTTCCAACCTTTGTTTAAGCTAGATTCTTAGTTATGACATTGATGATAAAGCAGTACTTTCTAGATCTCTATATTGAAAGTATTGTCTTTATATAATAGTTTTCAGATGTACTGTGGTTCTAATTTTTAAAAATATAGCAAAAATTAAGAGTATATATGAACATCCAAATATTCTAAAAAAATGTGCTTGAAAATACATTACTTTTTTTAAAATTGTGAATTCCTTTTGGGGGGGCAGTTTGTTTATATTTCTTCAAATAGAAACATTGACTTTTCTCTCCTTTTGCATTCCTGTCTTTGGGTTCTCCCAGAAGCAGATACTGAGAGATAGGGATTCAAGTACAGTCACTTTTGTGGAAGGTGGTCCCAAGAAATCCCAGTAGGGAGGCAGGCAGGGAAAGGAACACAGTGCACTAGGGCCTGTTATCAAGCTCTGTGATCACCTGGAGCTAGTACAGAACCCAGGTTACCCACAGGGCTAGAAGCTCAGGTATTTATGCACCAGTGGCCGTTAGTCACTGGTTGAAGTCTGTTGATGAGGAGCATTAATTTGACAGCACTTAGGTCCACCGTGCACATGAGTGTTGCTGGCTTCAGCCACAAGATAAACCCGTTGGGCAAAGAGATACACCTGGAATGTGCTCTCCAATCGTGTGGCTAGAGCGAATGTGGACAGGGCACCATCGAGTTCGCTCTAATTCCCATCACAGTATTTGTCCTTGGTTTCATTTTCTGTTTTTTTTTTTTTTTCCTTTTTTTAATTTTTAAAAGCTTCTTTTTTTGTTTTAAGATTTTTGTTTTTTTATGTGGACCATTTTTTTCCTTTTTGTTTTAGTCTTTCTTGAATATGCACAGTATTGTTTCTGTTTTATGTCTAGGTTTTCGGACCGTGAGACATGTGGGATCTGATTAACTCCCTGACCAGGAATCGAACCTGTACCCCCTGCATTGGAAGGCAAAGTCCTAACCACAGGGCCACCAGGGAAGCCCCTCATTTTATTAAAAAAAAACCAAAACAACAAATAAAGACCAAGGAGAAGGAGTTATTTCCTAGAGATAATAAAAGAATTTCAGTAGCTTGACAGCAGTCGGTATTTGTTAGAATCTTTCACTGTGGTTGGGGGTTTTGCTGTCTCTGAGGGTGGTTGATGGATTGGCCTGTTTTAAGTGTTTTTACACTTTTTATAAATTTAGATGACTGACTACATATTGAATAAACCTCTTAGGTTTATGGTTGCATTATGTCTTCCTCTCCATAATTTAATTCTGATCTACCTAACAGGAGATGGTTTCCACAAGGTTGGTATAGGGTGAGAACATTTGAGGGCTTTGTGGCAGATGTGGCTGGTTGCTTGTTGACAGAACTGTCAAGTTTACATAGGTACTGGACAACCACATGCTTCAGAGGAGGTTGGTTTTCTGCTCAGCCCCAGGGCCCCACTCTTGAGTGGTTTGCACTTGTCCTGATGATTCCTCTTTCCTTACCACAGGTCGGGTTAGGAATGGCATGAGCACAGTTCTGCCCGGTGAGATGTGAGGAATGTCCCAGAGGGAGGGCTTCTGAGAAGGCTTTCCTCTCCTCTCAGAGAGGCAGAAGGAAGGGTGTTGTTCTGTGAGGATGTGATTCCTGTAGCCATCCTTGGAACCAGAGGGGCCAGACCGAGGAGAGAACCAGCATGCTGAGGACTGCAGAGCAGCATGACTGAAAGCATCTGAGTCTTCAGTTCAGTCAAAACTGTTGAATTCACTCACTCTGGAGGTGTCTTGCACTTCCTATTACTTTAAGATGATAAATCCCATTTTGAAGGGACTTCCCTGGTAGCTCAGATGGTTAAGAATCCGCCTGCAATGCAGGAGACCTAAGCTCGACCCCTGGATTGGGAAGATTCCCCTGAAGAAGGAAATGGCAGCCCACTCCAGTATTCTTGCCTGGAGAATTCCTTGGACAGAGGACCTGGCAGGCTGCAGTCCATGGAGTTGCAAAGAGTTAGACACAACTTTGCCTGAAACCTGTACCCCTGCATTGGAAGGCAAAGTCCTAACCACAGGGCCACCAGAAGCCCCTCATTTTATTAAAAAAAAACCAAAACAACAAATAAAGACCAAGGAGAAGGAGTTATTTCCTAGAGATAATAAAAGAATTTCAGTAGCTTGACAGCAGTCGGTATTTGTTAGAATCTTTCACTGTGGTTGGGGGTTTTGCTGTCTCTGAGGGTGGTTGATGGATTGGCCTGTTTTAAGTGTTTTTACACTTTTTATAAATTTAGATGACTGACTACATATTGAATAAACCTCTTAGGTTTATGGTTGCATTATGTCTTCCTCTCCATAATTTAATTCTGATCTACCTAACAGGAGATGGTTTCCACAAGGTTGGTATAGGGTGAGAACATTTGAGGGCTTTGTGGCAGATGTGGCTGGTTGCTTGTTGACAGAACTGTCAAGTTTACATAGGTACTGGACAACCACATGCTTCAGAGGAGGTTGGTTTTCTGCTCAGCCCCAGGGCCCCACTCTTGAGTGGTTTGCACTTGTCCTGATGATTCCTCTTTCCTTACCACAGGTCGGGTTAGGAATGGCATGAGCACAGTTCTGCCCGGTGAGATGTGAGGAATGTCCCAGAGGGAGGGCTTCTGAGAAGGCTTTCCTCTCCTCTCAGAGAGGCAGAAGGAAGGGTGTTGTTCTGTGAGGATGTGATTCCTGTAGCCATCCTTGGAACCAGAGGGGCCAGACCGAGGAGAGAACCAGCATGCTGAGGACTGCAGAGCAGCATGACTGAAAGCATCTGAGTCTTCAGTTCAGTCAAAACTGTTGAATTCACTCACTCTGGAGGTGTCTTGCACTTCCTATTACTTTAAGATGATAAATCCCATTTTGAAGGGACTTCCCTGGTAGCTCAGATGGTTAAGAATCCGCCTGCAATGCAGGAGACCTAAGCTCGACCCCTGGATTGGGAAGATTCCCCTGAAGAAGGAAATGGCAGCCCACTCCAGTATTCTTGCCTGGAGAATTCCTTGGACAGAGGACCTGGCAGGCTGCAGTCCATGGAGTTGCAAAGAGTTAGACACAACTTTGCCTGTGTGCACTGCACTGAAACTCCATTTTTCTTAAAGCTGTTTCTGTTATTTGCAACTGAAAGCATCCTAACCTATAGATTTGGTAGAGAAGGAGGGAGATTCTTCTGTGGAGTAAAATTTTATAATTGATTTAAGGTCTTATAGACTTGGATAGAGCTTCCCTGGTAACTCAGACGGTAAAGAATCCTCCTGCAGTGCAGCTGACCCACGTTTATCCCTGCATTGGGAAGATCCCCCAGAGGAGGAAATGGCTACCTACTCCATTATTCTTGCCTGGAGAATTCCATGGACAAGGTCCTGAAGGCTACAGTCCATGGGGTCACAAAGAGTCGGGCACCACTGAGTGACTAACATTTCACTTTTCAGACTTGGATTAAACAAATATATTCATTTGAATACTGAAAAGAATGAAAGGAAACCGACTTTGGTGTGAGAGATGGTTGCATGTCTCATTAAACAAAGAAAGGCTCATTCCTGATTTTGCTGGTCACTTGGGTTCTTGGCCATATCAGGCCATTCAGTTATTCTAGTGCTCAGGTCTACAGTTTATAAAGCCAAAGAGTATGTGAAAATTTATTGCCAAGATTCCTTGGAAAACTTTTACCAAATGAGGCCAGAATCTTGGGCTTTCAGTTACTTGGTCATAGGATGATCTACATTAATTTGGTCTAAGTGTCAATCGCTCAGTTGTGACTGACTCTTTGTGACGCCATGGACTGTTGCCCACCAGCCTCCTCCATCCATGAAATTCTCCAGGCAAGAATTCTGGAGTGGGTTGCCATCCCCTTCTCCAGGGGAGTCTTCCCGAGTCAGGGATTGAACTGATCCTGTGTTGCAGGCAGGTTCTTGACCATGTGAGCCACTGTTTGGTCTAAGTAACTGTTTAACTTTAGGGAGTGCCTAGTAATCTGAAGACTTTGACGCAGTGTTGTTCAACTGGATTGGAAACAGATCAGGATAGGGTGTGAAGGAGTGGAGGTGGGGTGGGCACATGTGTGCGCAGGTCTGTTCCTATCCTTAGTGCTTATTTCTCTCCAGTTACATTCCAGAGCCAGTAAGAAGTCAGTAGTGTTCATTTTCCCATGTTAGTATCAAATTATGGCATCCATTTCAGATATTCCTGATTTGGGAAAACAGTCAAGTATAAAATTAGAGACTGTATTATTTAAATTTCCTTATCTTTAACGCCTAGGAGATATCCCTGGCGGTCTAGCAGTTAAGACTGCCCTTCTACTGCAGAGAGCATGGGTTTGATCCCTGGTCGAGGAACTAAACTCCTGAATGGCACATGGGGTGGCTAAGAATTAAAATAATAACAATAAAAATAGTCTGGGTGGGGAGATGTGCCATCTGAGTCGCTGAAAAGCTAGAGCAAAGATACAAGGAGCTTAGGGATAGGGATTCTGCCTTATATCCCAGGTAGGAGGTGTGACCTCACTGATACTGAGTTGAATAAGAACCAGGAGAATCTGATGTGTGAATCTACATACTATTTTACAACGAAGATGGAGACTATGAGTTCATCTTGAATAGCACTAATGCAAGAGCCAAGTCTCAACGGACTGTAGTACAATAAGTAATTGAACCTCTCAGGCCCGCGGAGCCTCAGGTTGGTCATGCATCACCTTGGGGGCTCCAGGGAAGCTGTGTTGTGTCTTCTGATAAGAGCAATTCAGTAAAGTACTCAATATTTGCCCTATGAATGAAGGGCTGTGTGTATTCTTTTCATGCCTCCATTTTTAAGAGGTGAACTATTCATTGGTTTTGGAAAGATGACTATTCTTGTATTCAAGAAACAGGTGTTATTTAAGGTAAGTATCGGAAGAGTAGGGCAGCTGGTATTACCAGTTTTAATTTCAGTCTTTATGCCTCTTTTTCTTCTGTATTTGTTACATTTTTATAGTACTACTGTATCTGCTCTTTATTTGGTACTGGCACCTCATATCAGGCACATGACATGTTTCATGGATATTGTGTTGTCTGTTCTCAAGCAATTTCCATACTCCCTTAATGATTCTTTCAGTTAACTGGATTGGAAACAGATCAGGATAGGGTGTGAAGGAGTGGAGGTGGGGTGGGCACATGTGTGCGCAGGTCTGTTCCTATCCTTAGTGCTTATTTCTCTCCAGTTACATTCCAGAGCCAGTAAGAAGTCAGTAGTGTTCATTTTCCCATGTTAGTATCAAATTATGGCATCCATTTCAGATATTCCTGATTTGGGAAAACAGTCAAGTATAAAATTAGAGACTGTATTATTTAAATTTCCTTATCTTTAACGCCTAGGAGATATCCCTGGCGGTCTAGCAGTTAAGACTGCCCTTCTACTGCAGAGAGCATGGGTTTGATCCCTGGTCGAGGAACTAAACTCCTGAATGGCACATGGGGTGGCTAAGAATTAAAATAATAACAATAAAAATAGTCTGGGTGGGGAGATGTGCCATCTGAGTCGCTGAAAAGCTAGAGCAAAGATACAAGGAGCTTAGGGATAGGGATTCTGCCTTATATCCCAGGTAGGAGGTGTGACCTCACTGATACTGAGTTGAATAAGAACCAGGAGAATCTGATGTGTGAATCTACATACTATTTTACAACGAAGATGGAGACTATGAGTTCATCTTGAATAGCACTAATGCAAGAGCCAAGTCTCAACGGACTGTAGTACAATAAGTAATTGAACCTCTCAGGCCCGCGGAGCCTCAGGTTGGTCATGCATCACCTTGGGGGCTCCAGGGAAGCTGTGTTGTGTCTTCTGATAAGAGCAATTCAGTAAAGTACTCAATATTTGCCCTATGAATGAAGGGCTGTGTGTATTCTTTTCATGCCTCCATTTTTAAGAGGTGAACTATTCATTGGTTTTGGAAAGATGACTATTCTTGTATTCAAGAAACAGGTGTTATTTAAGGTAAGTATCGGAAGAGTAGGGCAGCTGGTATTACCAGTTTTAATTTCAGTCTTTATGCCTCTTTTTCTTCTGTATTTGTTACATTTTTATAGTACTACTGTATCTGCTCTTTATTTGGTACTGGCACCTCATATCAGGCACATGACATGTTTCATGGATATTGTGTTGTCTGTTCTCAAGCAATTTCCATACTCCCTTAATGATTCTTTCAGTTAATTGATTTAACAAGTATTTCACCATCTTTGGTGTGCCAGATACCTTGCAATGTGCTGGGGGTGCTGAAAGTGAAAGTGCAAGTTGCTCAGTCATGTCTGAAGCTCTTTTCAACCCGTGGATGAGCCATGGAATTTTCCAGTCAAGCATACTAGAGTGGGTATTCTTGAAGTATTTCCCTTCTCCAGAGGATCTTCCTAACCCAGAGATCAAACCTAGGTCTCCTGCATTGCAGATTCTCTACCATCTGGGCCACCAGGGGAGCCCAAGAATACAGGCGTGGGTAGCCTATCCCTTCTCCAGGAGATCTTCCCGACCCAGGAATTAAACGGGGGTCTCTGACCTTACAGGCGGATTCTTTACCAGCTGAGTCACAATGGGTAGCAGTGAACAAACTGGGCCAAGTCTTGGCTTTCATGGAACTTATGTTTTAATAGGGAAGGATGGACAGTAAACAAGCAGATCCATATTTGTTTAAGTCCTGTGATGAGATATACTAAGAAGAAAAATAAAGCAGGGCAGATGACAGAGAGTAACAGAGGAGCAGGGAGAGGAAGTGTGCGTACTTGCTAGTTTATATGGGGAGGCTAGGCAAGATTTTCTCACGAGGTGACATTTGAACACAGACCTGAATGGAATTGCCTGCCTGCCACTCCAGTCATGGCACTCCTGCCTGTTCCTTGTGCATCTACAGCACAGACTTTGAACCACCTCATGCCTCTGCCTAGAATACTCTTCACATGGATAACCGTGATTATTAAAGTACTCAATATTTGCCCTATGAATGAAGGGCTGTGTGTATTCTTTTCATGCCTCCATTTTTAAGAGGTGAACTATTCATTGGTTTTGGAAAGATGACTATTCTTGTATTCAAGAAACAGGTGTTATTTAAGGTAAGTATCGGAAGAGTAGGGCAGCTGGTATTACCAGTTTTAATTTCAGTCTTTATGCCTCTTTTTCTTCTGTATTTGTTACATTTTTATAGTACTACTGTATCTGCTCTTTATTTGGTACTGGCACCTCATATCAGGCACATGACATGTTTCACGGATATTGTGTTGTCTGTTCTCAAGCAATTTCCATACTCCCTTAATGATTCTTTCAGTTAATTGATTTAACAAGTATTTCACCATCTTTGGTGTGCCAGATACCTTGCAATGTGCTGGGGGTGCTGAAAGTGAAAGTGCAAGTTGCTCAGTCATGTCTGAAGCTCTTTTCAACCCGTGGATGAGCCATGGAATTTTCCAGTCAAGCATACTAGAGTGGGTATTCTTGAAGTATTTCCCTTCTCCAGAGGATCTTCCTAACCCAGAGATCAAACCTAGGTCTCCTGCATTGCAGATTCTCTACCATCTGGGCCACTAGGGGAGCCCAAGAATACAGGCGTGGGTAGCCTATCCCTTCTCCAGGAGATCTTCCCGACCCAGGAATTAAACGGGGGTCTCTGACCTTACAGGCGGATTCTTTACCAGCTGAGTCACAATGGGTAGCAGTGAACAAACTGGGCCAAGTCTTGGCTTTCATGGAACTTATGTTTTAATAGGGAAGGATGGACAGTAAACAAGCAGATCCATATTTGTTTAAGTCCTGTGATGAGATATACTAAGAAGAAAAATAAAGCAGGGCAGATGACAGAGAGTAACAGAGGAGCAGGGAGAGGAAGTGTGCGTACTTGCTAGTTTATATGGGGAGGCTAGGCAAGATTTTCTCACGAGGTGACATTTGAACACAGACCTGAATGGAATTGCCTGCCTGCCACTCCAGTCATGGCACTCCTGCCTGTTCCTTGTGCATCTACAGCACAGACTTTGAACCACCTCATGCCTCTGCCTAGAATACTCTTCACATGGATAACCGTGATTATTAAATAAGTCAGAGGGAGAAAGGATTAGGCGCGACCAATTGTGTTATCAGACAGATGGGATCCTTTCGTCTATTAGCACAGCAGAGCGTTGATCTGGCTGCCACTGAGTGATGGCAGAGACCCTAGCTGGAACTTGCAGATTTCTTTGGTGAAGCACTTAAAATAACATGAGTAATTGTTTAAATCTACTTGATATTTAGATGATCTTTTTAAGGCTTGATCCCACCCAAGTTATTTAGCCCCATATGCTTGCTTAAAAAGATTTATTGGGTCTATCTATAGTGAAAAAAAAAAAAAACTCAGTTATAGTGCTTTGTCATTTGACCTAACAAAATGGGATTCCCTAGGTAGGATCCGTAACCCTCCACTGCTTTACTTTTAACACAATAAAAGCTTAGAAAGCTTACTGATAAGTTGAAGCCTAGCAATAGTTGTATTCAAAAGCCATTTTTAAAACAACAAAGGACTGTTGTTTTATTAACTCCTCTGAAAGCTGTACGTTTATCGAGTTTATCTGGAAGCGCAGTATTTATGTGTCTCTTTTTTTTTTTTTTCTTTTTTTTTAAAGATTTATTTATTTATTTATTTTGGGCGGAGGTCGGGTTGGGGAGGGAGGGGAGCGGGCGGGCCACTTCTATTGGTTTTCCATTTCTCTATTTTTCATCCATCTTTGTTCTTTGGCTCCTGCGGGCCTCCCATCGCGGTGGCGTCTGTTGTCGCAGAGCTCCGGCTCTGGGCACATGCGCTCCAGAGCTCTGGCTCAGTAATTGGACACATCAATCCAGCCGCTCCGCGGCACGTGGGATCTTCCCAGGCTAGGGATCGAACCGGCGCCCCTTGCACTGCGAGGCGGTGTCCTTATCCACTGGACCACCAGGGGAAGCCCTATGTGTCTCTTTACTAATCTTTTTCCTAAGCATGTTGAAACTACATCTTTGTAATTGATTAGGTTTCTAAAGAAAAGGCAGCTATATATGAATTGCTGAATAGAATCCTCTGTGGGTTTATCTCTAAAATGACAATGCAAAAAATAGAAAATTAAAAAAAAAAAACCCTATTTTTGCTGAGCATATGATTTCTGTCATTGCAAAAGAGCTGAGTGATTCAGTATTACAGTCTCACGGTGATGCCTCGTTGAAACTGTTGCAATTTAGTCGCTGAGCCGCGTCCAACTCTTTTGCAATGCCGTGGAATATAGCCCGCCAGGCTCTTCTGTCCATGGGATTTCCAAAGCAAGAATGCTGGAGTGGGTTACTGTTTCCTTCTCCAGGGGATCTTCCTGACTCAGGGATCAAACTGTCTTCTTCTGGATTGGCAGGTGGATTCTTTACTGCTGAGCCAGGTGGGAAGCCCAAGGGACTGTAGTAGTCATAGGTATGCTTGTTGAAGAGGAGACTTTCTCTCTGCACTTAGCCCTTGGATTACTCTGTACCTGAAGTGGGTCATTTTCACCATTTCAAAAAATCATTCTTTTCTTTCCACTTAATCTTTTATTTATGTATTATAGATGGTGATGTTTAGAATACATTTTTTTGTTTTAGCTGTTAGCCGGTTAGTGATTATCTTTTAAAATGGTTTTCAAGGCGAATGTAAATAAGTGTAATTCAGAAACATTCCTGAAGCATCCTGTCCGAGAGCAGCTTTCCCTTCCTTTCTCATCCTTTTTTTTCTGGAACTGTAGAACACACCAAATTAGGTTTCACCAAATTTTCTTTTGGCTAACTGTGCCCTCCAGTGGAGAAAACACGAGCCGTGAAATCGCCCGGAATAGGCAGTAGAGAGGTGATACTATAACACATCCAGGGAAGAGCCAAGTCACAAACTCTTCTCTATATGTGGAGCTTGTTTTCCCCCGCCTCAGGCAAGAACACCATGCGTAAGTCCTATTTATGAGTTTGTCGGGCATCCAAAGAGGGATTTATTAGTTGTGCTTTGACTTCATTGCTTTAAAAATGTCGTTGATGCCACGCTTTGCTGAGTTTTGTCCCCACTGTGATGCCAGTATTCAGCTTATGAACCATCGAACACGTTCAGCAAGCCTTGAGAGGAGGGAGGCACTGGAGCTTTCCTACTAGAATGAACTCAAAACAATGACTTTTTATTCTTAATTTTTAAAGAAAAAAACCCTGAAATTAATTCAGTGGATGTAAACAATCAATATTTTGTTGCTCTACCTGTGAATATTTAAGGTATTCAGAAAATTGTGAATGGACCACTACTGCCATCTTTTCCGAATCAAAAGGGCTGCTACCTTTCCGGCTGACTGCTGGCCTGAACGCGGTCTTTTGATGCTCACGGACCTCATTGGCGGGTATGGTGACTGTGTGTGCCTGAGCCCTGAGAGCATGGTGGAGGCACGTGCTCAGAACATGGGCTGGTCTACCTGCAGCTCTGGGCTGGGGATCAAACTGTCTTCTTCTGGATTGGCAGGTGGATTCTTTACTGCTGAGCCAGGTGGGAAGCCCAAGGGACTGTAGTAGTCATAGGTATGCTTGTTGAAGAGGAGACTTTCTCTCTGCACTTAGCCCTTGGATTACTCTGTACCTGAAGTGGGTCATTTTCACCATTTCAAAAAATCATTCTTTTCTTTCCACTTAATCTTTTATTTATGTATTATAGATGGTGATGTTTAGAATACATTTTTTTGTTTTAGCTGTTAGCCGGTTAGTGATTATCTTTTAAAATGGTTTTCAAGGCGAATGTAAATAAGTGTAATTCAGAAACATTCCTGAAGCATCCTGTCCGAGAGCAGCTTTCCCTTCCTTTCTCATCCTTTTTTTTCTGGAACTGTAGAACACACCAAATTAGGTTTCACCAAATTTTCTTTTGGCTAACTGTGCCCTCCAGTGGAGAAAACACGAGCCGTGAAATCGCCCGGGGAATAAGCAGTAGAGAGGTGATACTATAACACATCCAGGGAAGAGCCAAGTCACAAACTCTTCTCTATATGTGGAGCTTGTTTTCCCCCGCCTCAGGCAAGAACACCATGCGTAAGTCCTATTTATGAGTTTGTCGGGCATCCAAAGAGGGATTTATTAGTTGTGCTTTGACTTCATTGCTTTAAAAATGTCGTTGATGCCACGCTTTGCTGAGTTTTGTCCCCACTGTGATGCCAGTATTCAGCTTATGAACCATCGAACACGTTCAGCAAGCCTTGAGAGGAGGGAGGCACTGGAGCTTTCCTACTAGAATGAACTCAAAACAATGACTTTTTATTCTTAATTTTTAAAGAAAAAAAAAAAAACCCTGAAATTAATTCAGTGGATGTAAACAATCAATATTTTGTTGCTCTACCTGTGAATATTTAAGGTATTCAGAAAATTGTGAATGGACCACTACTGCCATCTTTTCCGAATCAAAAGGGCTGCTACCTTTCCGGCTGACTGCTGGCCTGAACGCGGTCTTTTGATGCTCACGGACCTCATTGGCGGGTATGGTGACTGTGTGTGCCTGAGCCCCTGAGAGCATGGTGGAGGCACGTGCTCAGAACATGGGCTGGTCTACCTGCAGCTCTGGGCTGGGGATCAGCCTTGGGCGTGCTGAATTCTGCTGCGGGATGCTGGACCTATTATTGTGTCTGCAGGCTTCCTCGGGGGTCCCTGCAGTTCTAGGGTCAGAGAACTGGATCACTTAGTTGAAGGGGAAACATAAAAAGAGATTTGATGATAGTTTTTATGTTAGGGGAAATTTGAAGATATAGTTCGCAAAAATATGTTAGTGGGTGATACCTGAGAAATTGTAAACACGGGTTTTCTTTTTCTTGACTCTTATAAGAATCACAGACCAACTGCCCTTATAGTGAATTGTAATTTAGTATTTTCAACATATTCAAGAAATATATTCTTCCTTTATTCTTTTTTGATGGGGTATGTATTATGTAAACTTTTTGCACAGGAGTAATTCTTAAAATGTGGGCATATGGAAGACAAGTAGCAATAAAGATATATGACTGAAAAGTCTTAAAAATGCAGGTTTTTGAGCACGGATCTTTGCATTGTAAACTTCAAAAAGCATGGTGTCTTTAACTTACACTTTTTTAACAAAACAATATAAATAACTTAAAAAGACACGGCCAAACTGAACTCATTTTTTTTTTTTTTAAAGATTTATTTATTTATTTATTTTGGGCGGGGGTCGGATTGGGGAGGGAGGGGAGCAGGCGGGCCACTTCCATTGGTCTTTCATTTCTCTATTTTCATCCGTCTTTGTTCCTTGGCTCCTGTGGGCTTCCCATCGCGGTGGCCTCTGTTGTCGCAGAGCACCGGCTCTGGGCATATGCGCTCCAGAGCTCTGGCTCGGGTGGACACATGGGTCCAGCCGCTCCGCGGCACGCGGGATCTTCCCAGGCCAGGGATCGAACCAGCGCCCCTTGAGCTGCAAGGCGGTATCTTTACCCACTGGACCACCAGGGGAAGCCCCTGAACTCATTTTTTAAAAAAGTCTATGTGCGGGCTTCCCTGGTGGTCCAGCGGGTAAGGACATCGCCTTGCAGTGCACGGGGCGCCGGTTTGATCCCTGGCCTGGAAAGAGCCCGCGTGCCGCCGAGCGGCTGGACCCATGTGTCCAATTACCGAGCCGGAGCTCTGGAGCGCATACGCCCAGAGCCGGTGCTCTGCGACAACAGAGGCCACCGCGATGGGAGACCCACACGGGCCAAGGAACAAAGACGGATGAAAATGGACAAATGAAAGACCAATAGAAGTGGCCCGCCTGCTCCCCTCCCTCCCCATCCCACCCCCACCAAAATAAATAAATACATCTTAAAAAAAAAAAAAAGTCTCTGTGCACTTTTAGAGGGAAATTTTGAAAATTAGGAGGGAAAATTACATATGACTGTGGTCTAAATTCTTTAATAAAAATTATTTACCGAAATTTGAAGATATAGTTCGCAAAAATATGTTAGTGGGTGATACCTGAGAAATTGTAAACACGGGTTTTCTTTTTCTTGACTCTTACAAGAATCACAGACCAACTGCCCTTATAGTGAATTGTAATTTAGTATTTTCAACATATTCAAGAAATATATTCTTCCTTTATTCTTTTTTGATGGGGTATGTATTATGTAAACTTTTTGCACAGGAGTAATTCTTAAAATGTGGGCATATGGAAGACAAGTAGCAATAAAGATATATGACTGAAAAGTCTTAAAAATGCAGGTTTTTGAGCACGGATCTTTGCATTGTAAACTTCAAAAAGCATGGTGTCTTTAACTTACACTTTTTTAACAAAACAATATAAATAATTTAAAAAAGACACGGCCAAACTGAACTCATTTTTTTTTAAAGATTTATTTATTTATTTATTTTGGGCGGGGGTCGGATTGGGGAGGGAGGGGAGCAGGCGGGCCACTTCCATTGGTCTTTCATTTCTCTATTTTCATCCGTCTTTGTTCCTTGGCTCCTGTGGGCTTCCCATCGCGGTGGCCTCTGTTGTCGCAGAGCACCGGCTCTGGGCATATGCGCTCCAGAGCTCTGGCTCGGTAATTGGACACATGGGTCCAGCCGCTCCGCGGCACGCGGGATCTTCCCAGGCCAGGGATCGAACCAGCGCCCCTTGAGCTGCAAGGCGGTATCTTTACCCACTGGACCACCAGGGGAAGCCCCTGAACTCATTTTTTAAAAAAGTCTATGTGCGGGCTTCCCTGGTGGTCCAGCGGGTAAGGACATCGCCTTGCAGTGCACGGGGCGCCGGTTTGATCCCTGGCCTGGAAAGAGCCCGCGTGCCGCCGAGCGGCTGGACCCATGTGTCCAATTACCGAGCCGGAGCTCTGGAGCGCATACGCCCAGAGCCGGCGCTCTGCGACAACAGAGGCCACCGCGATGGGAGGCCCACAGGAGCCAAGGAACAAAGACGGATGAAAATGGACAAATGAAAGACCAATAGAAGTGGCCCGCCTGCTCCCCTCCCTCCCCATCCCACCCCCACCAAAATAAATAAATACATCTTAAAAAAAAAAAAAAGTCTCTGTGCACTTTTAGAGGGAAATTTTGAAAATTAGGAGGGAAAATTACATATGACTGTGGTCTAAATTCTTTAATAAAAATTATTTACCTTTGTTTTATCCCTTTAATTTAAAATAGTGAACTAACCATTTTAAGATCTGGTTCACTTTTAACTGTAATAACTGACTCTAGAGGGCGCTGATGAGCACTGAACACTTTCTAAAAATTTATATTGATTTTTATTAAAATGAAGTTGCCTTTGATTTTTTTTTTTAATTTCTGTCTCTTTTATTGGTTTTTAATTTATTTATTTTCATCCGTCTTTATTCTTTGGCCTGTGTAGTCCTTCCATTGCAGTGGCCTCTCTCCTTACAGAGCACTGGCTCTGGGCAGGTGTACTCCAGAGCACTGTCTCATAATCCAACGCACCGGTTCAGCCGCTCCGCGGCACGTGGGGTCTTCTTGGGCCAGGGATCGAACCGGTGCCCCCAGCACTGCAAGGCGGACTCTTTACCCACTGGACCACCAGGGACGTAAAATGAAGTTTCCTTTGATTTTTAATCTAGTACTTGGAACATGAATATATATATATTGACTACCAAGAGAACCCAAAGCAAATATATTTGGTTTTCTAAAAAGTGGGTGAACAATTTACCCTTTTACTTTTAAATTCTTTGAAAATTCCATCAGATTTGTGCAATTTCTGTAAAGCAACGTTACATTCCATTTTTGGAAGCTTGTTTAATATTTCAAAAGAAAAGAGCCACTTTATGGATACAAAGTACAATGCCTAGTGCTAGATAAATTCATCATCTTTTAAATTTAGATAAACTGGCAGAGATTTTAATACTTCAGAAAAAGACTATTCCAAAAGTGTATCCTAAAGTTAGATTTGATGGAATTAATATTTAGCTACTTGAGTCCAAATAAGATATGCTTTGTACATTTTAGGAGATAAAATACTTCAAAAACATAGTGTGGTATGTTTAGAGAAAATAATCACACTGTTTATGATGGGAAAGCTTTTAAAAATCATTCCTTTTATTTGAATTCCAAAGATGGTGATGTTGAAGATCTACATTAAGAAAAAGGTCAGGGCTTCCCCTGGTGGTCCAGTGGGTAAGGACACCGCCTTGCAGTGCAAGGGGTGCCGGTTCGATCCCTGGCCTGGGAAGATCCCACGTGCCGCGGAACGGCTGGACTGATGTGTCCAATGACCGAGCCAGAGCTCTGGAGCGCATGAGTCCAGAGCCGGCGCTCAGCAACAACAGAGGCCACCGCGATGGGAGGCCCACAGGAGCCAAGGAACAAAGACGGATGAAAATAGAGAAATGAAAGACCAATGGAAGTGGCCCGCCTGCTCCCCTCCCGCCCCAAAATAAATAAATAAATAAATCTTTAAAAAAAAAAAAGGTCTATATTACAGGTAGGGAAGTTTTCTAAGCAAAATGAATTGTTATTAATTGGAATGTTAGTCACTTCAAAGAGTGAATTTTTACATTAATGTTTGCATTTTCTCAAATGATGAAAAAATGAATTTATTTCCTTTTATTTCTGACTACCCTTTGTTTAACATTTCCTTTGAAATATCATACTGCTTTCATTACTGTAGGCAGAAAGCCTCCTATTTGATATGAAAGTCTATTTTTGAAGGTGTGGGTGCCTGCTCAGTCATGTTCAACTCTTTGCGACCCCATGGACCGTGTGGCCCACTAGGCTCCTCTGTTCATGGAATTTTTCGGGCCAGAATACTGGAGTGGATTGCTATTTCCTCCTCCAGGGGATCTTCCCAGTCAAAATCCGATGTGCAATTTCTGTAAGCAACGTTACATTCCATTTGGAAGCTTGTTTAATATTTCAAAAGAAAAGAGCCACTTTATGGATACAAAGTACAATGCCTAGTGCTAGATAAATTCATCATCTTTTAAATTTAGATAAACTGGCAGAGATTTTAATACTTCAGAAAAAGACTATTCCAAAAGTGTATCCTAAAGTTAGATTTGATGGAATTAATATTTAGCTACTTGAGTCCAAATAAGATATGCTTTGTACATTTTAGGAGATAAAATACTTCAAAAACATAGTGTGGTATGTTTAGAGAAAATAATCACACTGTTTATGATGGGAAAGCTTTTAAAAATCATTCCTTTTATTTGAATTCCAAAGATGGTGATGTTGAAGATCTACATTAAGAAAAAGGTCAGGGCTTCCCCTGGTGGTCCAGTGGGTAAGGACACCGCCTTGCAGTGCAAGGGGTGCCGGTTCGATCCCTGGCCTGGGAAGATCCCACGTGCCGCGGAACGGCTGGACTGATGTGTCCAATGACCGAGCCAGAGCTCTGGAGCGCATGAGTCCAGAGCCGGCGCTCAGCAACAACAGAGGCCACCGCGATGGGAGGCCCACAGGAGCCAAGGAACAAAGACGGATGAAAATAGAGAAATGAAAGACCAATGGAAGTGGCCCGCCTGCTCCCCTCCCTCCCCAACCAGACCCCGCCCCAAAATAAATAAATAAATAAATCTTTAAAAAAAAAAAAGGTCTATATTACAGGTAGGGAAGTTTTCTAAGCAAAATGAATTGTTATTAATTGGAATGTTAGTCACTTCAAAGAGTGAATTTTTACATTAATGTTTGCATTTTCTCAAATGATGAAAAAATGAATTTATTTCCTTTTATTTCTGACTACCCTTTGTTTAACATTTCCTTTGAAATATCATACTGCTTTCATTACTGTAGGCAGAAAGCCTCCTATTTGATATGAAAGTCTATTTTTGAAGGTGTGAGTGCCTGCTCAGTCATGTTCAACTCTTTGCGACCCCATGGACCGTGTGGCCCACTAGGCTCCTCTGTTCATGGAATTTTTCGGGCCAGAATACTGGAGTGGATTGCTATTTCCTCCTCCAGGGGATCTTCCCAGTCTATGAATTGAACCCACCTCTCCCGCATTGGCAGGCGTATTTTTTTTTTTTTTTTTTTACCACTTTGTCACCTGGGCAGTGCTGTTCAATAAAACTTTCCTTGATGATGGGGGAATTCTCTATCTGCTCTGTACAATTTGGTAGTCACCAACTACATGTGGCTTTCGAGACTGAAGAACTGAATTATTATTATTTTTAAAGATTTATTTATTTATTTTGGGCGGGGTTTGGGTTGGGGAGGGAGGGGAGCAGGCGGGCCACTTCTGTTGGTCTTTCATTTCTCTATTTTCATTCGTCTTTGTTCTTTGGTTCCTGTGGGCCTCCCATCGCGGTGGCGTCTGTCGTGGCAGAGGCTGACTCTGGGCGCATGCGCTCCAGAGCTCTGGCTCGGTCATTGGACACATCAGTCCAGCCGCTCCACGGCACGTGGGATCTTCCCAGGCCAGGGGTCGAACCGGTGCCCCTTGTACTGCAAGGCGGTGTCCTTACCCACTGGACCACCAGGGGAAGCCCTGAAGAACTGAATTTTTAATTTTGTCTAATTAGAATGGTTAGTGACTACTGTGGTGGACAGTGTAGATTTAAAGTGAGTCTCTTGGGTAATAGGTACATTGGGGGTTGAATTATGACTAGTATGAATGCGTACTAGTCAGTCCTCTGCGTTCTCATTATCTTGCCTGAGATACTGTAATATGTAAACATCTGGCTTTCAAATAACCACACTTAGTGGAAAGAAGAGGAATTTTGTCCTGAAAACTAAGTCAGTGTGTCTGTTTAGGTCTAGAATTCTGCTGTGGCTTTAAAACTATAAATTAAAATGTTTTTTCCCTTTGAATGCATCACAAACCATGAAGGTTTTCTTCATGGTAAGTACGATTATGTGTTAAAATACAGATGCATAGGATATGACAGCTGATTGCAAAAATGGAGTGCCTGATTAAAGGAAAAAAAAAAAACCAACAAACCAGAATTCTCAAGAACTTGGGTAGGGAGTTGGATACTGGAAAGAGGAAATGTGTGCTCATGTCTGGTAAATCGTATTAAATGTTTGAGCGATGCGTTACAGTTTCCCAGGTAGTTGCAATTTCATCTACTCCTTGGATGATTCACCCCAATTTACACGTGAGGGGACCATGATTTAACCAAAGTTCTAAGACTCATTTGACATGCAGTGTTCATTTATGATTATTTGTAGATTTCTAGGTTAGAAATGAAACAACACTCCTTCCTGGCAGGAATGAACAATCTCATGGGAGCAATTAAAAGAAATAAATAGGGAATTATAATAGGATATGTTCAATATTGTGCTCTATGTATGCAGAGGATGCAGTGGAAGAGCAGAAACACTGGATGCCGATGGCCCTGGGAGTCCTCCAGGTGAAGCATGTGAGGCAAAGACAGGAGCAGAGGTGGGAGAAAGTTTGTTACAATCAGGAGTACGTTTAGTACCTTAAAACTCAGGAAAGATTTGGTGGCTTTGGGACTCTGGGCGCATGCGCCAGAGCTCTGGCTCGGTCATTGGACACATCAGTCCAGCCGCTCCACGGCACGTGGGATCTTCCCAGGCCAGGGGTCGAACCGGTGCCCCTTGTACTGCAAGGCGGTGTCCTTACCCACTGGACCACCAGGGGAAGCCCTGAAGAACTGAATTTTTAATTTTGTCTAATTAGAATGGTTAGTGACTACTGTGGTGGACAGTGTAGATTTAAAGTGAGTCTCTTGGGTAATAGGTACATTGGGGGGTTGAATTATGACTAGTATGAATGCGTACTAGTCAGTCCTCTGCGTTCTCATTATCTTGCCTGAGATACTGTAATATGTAAACATCTGGCTTTCAAATAACCACACTTAGTGGAAAGAAGAGGAATTTTGTCCTGAAAACTAAGTCAGTGTGTCTGTTTAGGTCTAGAATTCTGCTGTGGCTTTAAAACTATAAATTAAAATGTTTTTTCCCTTTGAATGCATCACAAACCATGAAGGTTTTCTTCATGGTAAGTACGATTATGTGTTAAAATACAGATGCATAGGATATGACAGCTGATTGCAAAAATGGAGTGCCTGATTAAAGGAAAAAAAAAAAACCAACAAACCAGAATTCTCAAGAACTTGGGTAGGGAGTTGGATACTGGAAAGAGGAAATGTGTGCTCATGTCTGGTAAATCGTATTAAATGTTTGAGCGATGCGTTACAGTTTCCCAGGTAGTTGCAATTTCATCTACTCCTTGGATGATTCACCCCAATTTACACGTGAGGGGACCATGATTTAACCAAAGTTCTAAGACTCATTTGACATGCAGTGTTCATTTATGATTATTTGTAGATTTCTAGGTTAGAAATGAAACAACACTCCTTCCTGGCAGGAATGAACAATCTCATGGGAGCAATTAAAAGAAATAAATAGGGAATTATAATAGGATATGTTCAATATTGTGCTCTATGTATGCAGAGGATGCAGTGGAAGAGCAGAAACACTGGATGCCGATGGCCCTGGGAGTCCTCCAGGTGAAGCATGTGAGGCAAAGACAGGAGCAGAGGTGGGAGAAAGTTTGTTACAATCAGGGAGTACGTTTAGTACCTTAAAACTCAGGTGTACAAGATTTACAGGTGGTATTACATCATCTTGACCTTGTTTTCCTTCTCACTCAGCCTGAAGAAGGGCTGGTCTAAGAATAGCTCCCAATACAGTGATAAAGCATTCAAGCAACAATTCCGAAGGGAAAGGTAAAACTAGATTTAGTTCTTTGGCAAACACTCACTTCCTATGTTGATGTGCTAACTAGAGTCATTTTATGTATTAAAGCAGTTCCCCAAAGATCTCTCCCTGTGTTCCCTCACTTGTTCCCATTTCCACATCTTTGCTTCTGAGGTCTCCACGGGACTTTAATTCACAGCTGTTTTCCCAGGGCCCAGAACAGTGCCTGGCACATATGAGATTCTCAGGAAATATCTGATGAAGGAAGACATAAGTCCTAGGTTATCCTGCAAGTCACTGTGAAAGTTTTAAAAGTATTAAAAGGTATTTTTTCAAAATTGAAGAATTCAGACCTTTTTATTTATTCAGACCAGCCTTTCTTTTCCCCAGTGTAGGTAACAGGCTATCTTAAAACCCAGTGGTTGAAGAAAACAGCCATGTGTCCTATTGCTAATGATGGGTGGAATTTGGACAAGGCCCAGTGGATACAGCTTTATTCCACATGTTAAGGGCTGGGGCAACTTCACTGGGACTAGTATGTTCAAGATGGCCTCATCTCCATGTCTGGGGCCTTGAAACTCATTGAGGGAGCCTCAGTTCTCCTCTTTGTGGTCTCTCATCATTCACTAGGCTGGGAACAACTTCTTCAGGTATGCATTCACCCCTATTTCCCCAACGTGAGGGGACCATGATTTAACCAAAGTTCTAAGACTCATTTGACATGCAGTGTTCATTTATGATTATTTGTAGATTTCTAGGTTAGAAATGAAACAACACTCCTTCCTGGCAGGAATGAACAATCTCATGGGAGCAATTAAAAGAAATAAATAGGGAATTATAATAGGATATGTTCAATATTGTGCTCTATGTATGCAGAGGATGCAGTGGAAGAGCAGAAACACTGGATGCCGATGGCCCTGGGAGTCCTCCAGGTGAAGCATGTGAGGCAAAGACAGGAGCAGAGGTGGGAGAAAGTTTGTTACAATCAGGGAGTACGTTTAGTACCTTAAAACTCAGGTGTACAAGATTTACAGGTGGTATTACATCATCTTGACCTTGTTTTCCTTCTCACTCAGCCTGAAGAAGGGCTGGTCTAAGAATAGCTCCCAATACAGTGATAAAGCATTCAAGCAACAATTCCAAAGGGAAAGGTAAAACTAGATTTAGTTCTTTGGCAAACACTCACTTCCTATGTTGATGTGCTAACTAGAGTCATTTTATGTATTAAAGCAGTTCCCCAAAGATCTCTCCCTGTGTTCCCTCACTTGTTCCCATTTCCACATCTTTGCTTCTGAGGTCTCCACGGGACTTTAATTCACAGCTGTTTTCCCAGGGCCCAGAACAGTGCCTGGCACATATGAGATTCTCAGGAAATATCTGATGAAGGAAGACATAAGTCCTAGGTTATCCTGCAAGTCACTGTGAAAGTTTTAAAAGTATTAAAAGGTATTTTTTCAAAATTGAAGAATTCAGACCTTTTTATTTATTCAGACCAGCCTTTCTTTTCCCCAGTGTAGGTAACAGGCTATCTTAAAACCCAGTGGTTGAAGAAAACAGCCATGTGTCCTATTGCTAATGATGGGTGGAATTTGGACAAGGCCCAGTGGATACAGCTTTATTCCACATGTTAAGGGCTGGGGCAACTTCACTGGGACTAGTATGTTCAAGATGGCCTCATCTCCATGTCTGGGGCCTTGAAACTCATTGAGGGGAGCCTCAGTTCTCCTCTTTGTGGTCTCTCATCATTCACTAGGCTGGGAACAACTTCCTTACACGGCAGTGAGATTGTTTCGAGAAGGTAAAAACAAAAGTTGCAAGGTATCTTGGAATTCTCTTGTAGCTCAGCTAGTAAAGTATCCGCCTGCAATGTAGGAGACCCTGGTTCGATCCCTGGGTTGGGGAGATCCCCAGGAGAAGGGAAAGGTTACCTACTCCAGTATTGGATCCAGCCAGAATCAAGTGGAAGGGAAGAGATTCCACCTTCTGAAGGAAGAATGGCAGATTCTCATCATGAAGTGGCCTAAGATAAGAGGTGTTGTTGCAGCCATTTTTGGAAATGATCTACGCTGGTCGGCCTTCTGAGCATTACTATCAGTTCACATGTCTTCCACATGTGAAATATGCTTACTCCTCTCCCAGCGGTTTTGGAGAAGTTGTATCCATTACTTCAAGTGGAAGCCTGGGATCTTACCATTTACATAAAATACAGATGCACATGAAGTTTCTCAGGCACCTCTGCTCTGGGACAGCTTCTTACCATCTGAACTCCTTACCCATCATGGTCAACATATGCTGGTGGAACAGGGATAGAAAAACTGAGATAGGTACGCCCATTCAGACAAAGGAAGAATGTACAGGGAATTCTACTTAATATTTTGTGATAACCTATATGAGGAAAGAATCTAACAAAGAATGAACATACGTATATGGATAGCTGTACACCTGAGACACAACGCTGTTACTCAACTATACTCCAATATAAAATAAAAATTAAAGAAGAGTGAGAAGAACATAGCCATCCTAGCAATTCCAAAATCCAGCTGGGCACTATATTTCCAGTTTTCTTTCTTTGCATTTTGAAAATGTTCCTTGATCTGTGTCCATTTTTGCTCCTTTGGGGTTGTACCCTGATACATTGTTTTCTGAAGCTGTTAGCTCTACCTATTGGTGTGTTGACTTTCTCCTCTTGCTGTGTTTCTTTTTCGTAATAAAGGGGTTATATTTGCAGCTGAGTAGGTTTGTCAACCTGTTTTTCATCTGCAGGAAGCTGGGAACCCCCCAGATGCTTTTTTCATTTTGAATTTTTTTTCTTTTAGTCCAAGATTGTAGTACTTTTAGCACTGCACTTTCCGTAAAAGCTTTGAGGGTTTCTATGAATGTTACTGTGGGTTGACTTTCCCCAAAGCTACATCCATAATTTTTTTCCAAGACAGACTTATCTTTGGTTTGCGTCTATAAGACAATGTTCTTAAGATTCTTCCAAGTTCCTTTGTATGGGTGCAAAGAGTCTGTTAGATAATACCTTAAATATTTACAAGGTCTCAACAAAAGATTTTAGGGCCAGAGCCTTGATTTGATAGTTACCCTGAGAGCATTTCTTAATTTGAGGCTGAAATAGTTCATCTAGGAGGTTGTTTATCTGACTTCTCTTGAACCGTAATAACCTATTGTACCGGGTCTGCATTTCCACATTTTCCCTTTTCCAGGGATCTTTCCTACTCAGGGGTTGAACCCAGGTCTCCTGCATCGCAGGTGGATTCTTTATTATCTGAGCCACTTTGGAAGCCCTATTAACACTGCATTTCTACATTAGCTGGAAATTAGTTGTTTTACTCACTTACATTACCTGTCTGGTTCCTTTGGTGTTTCAGTTTGTATTCTTTGCTGGTGTAGATTTATACTGGAGGGGTTTTGTTTTGTTTTTAATAAAGAGGATAGAAGGTAACTGACAAGTGAGTGGTGAAGAAAGTGGTAGGGATATTTTAGGTAGAGTGGTCAGGGAAACATCTGTGAAGGCATGATATTGAGTGGAGACCTTAATGATGAAAAGGAGCCAGTCTTGTGAAAGGGTAGAGTGAGAGTGTTCCAGACAGAAGGAAAGCAAGTAAGAAGACCCACAGGTAGGACTGGGGTTGGTGTGCTTGAGAAAAGGCAAGGCCTCTGGCTGAGCTCTGTGACTAGCTTTGGAGTGTAGGAGGAGATGGTGGTAGAAGAGGTAGGCATGGATGAGGCCATGAAAGATCCCATAGGACTTGGTAACGCCTTTGGATTTTACTCATTCTGAGTACTGGAAGTCACAGAGGAATTCAAGAGGGGTAGTGATATCAGGTGAAGCCATTAGGTGTGATCACATGTGATGTGATTTCATAAAGGTGATTCTGGCCACCATGTGGTGAATGGACTGTGGTGGCCAGAGTGGAATCCAGATGGGCACTAAGGAAGTTTGACATCATCTCGGGGAGATGTGAATGCTGGCACCTTGAGCTACGGTGTGGTGCTTTAGGACAGGGGTCTCTCCAGCCTCTGGAATCTCACACCTGATCATCTGAAGTGGGGCTAATCTAGTAACAAGAGAAATAAGCAGTAATGCCCAGTCACTCGGTCATGTCTTCTTTTGACCCCATGGACTGCAGCCTGCCAGGCTTCTCTGTCCATAGAATTTTCCAGGCAAGAATACTGGAGCAGGTTGCCATTTCCTCCTCCAGGGGATCATCCCACTCCAGGGATGAAATTCACGTCTCTTGTGTCTCCTGCATTGGCAGGTGAGTTCTTTACCATTAATGCTACCTGGGAAGCCCAGTAGAAATCCAAGTGCACAGTAAATGTGATGTGCTTGAATCGTCTCCGAACCATCCTCCTGTCCCTTCCGTGGAAGAATTGTCTTCTGCAAGAGCAGTTCCTGGTGCCAAAAAATTGGGGACCCCTGCTTTAGGGGGTGAGAGGTACTTGTTCAGGTGTGTATATGAGAGAGAGGGCAGACAGGTTTTGTGGGTGGGCTTGGTACAGGCTGTGGGAAGGAGGAACCAAAGCTGACTTCTGGGCTTTTGGCTTGAGCAGCTGGATGGGTGGCCAGTCCCGTGGGGAATCTGAAATAGGAGCAAGCTTGAAGTGGTAATCAACAATTTTTAAGTTTGTGATACCGACCATGAAAATATGGCCGATGATGATAAAAACTCCTAGCAATGAAATTGTTTTTAATCTCATGGCTGTTTGTCTGTGCTTTTTTGTTTATTCATTAAGAAACTGCCATTCTTAGATTAAGCTGCAATGAAGCATATGGATGTACATGGGAGGGCCTATGTGGTTTACTCATTCTGAGTACTGGAAGTCACAGAGGAATTCAAGAGGGTAGTGATATCAGGTGAAGCCATTAGGTGTGATCACATGTGATGTGATTTCATAAAGGTGATTCTGGCCACCATGTGGTGAATGGACTGTGGTGGCCAGAGTGGAATCCAGATGGGCACTAAGGAAGTTTGACATCATCTCGGGGAGATGTGAATGCTGGCACCTTGAGCTACGGTGTGGTGCTTTAGGACAGGGGTCTCTCCAGCCTCTGGAATCTCACACCTGATCATCTGAAGTGGGGCTAATCTAGTAACAAGAGAAATAAGCAGTAATGCCCAGTCACTCGGTCATGTCTTCTTTTGACCCCATGGACTGCAGCCTGCCAGGCTTCTCTGTCCATAGAATTTTCCAGGCAAGAATACTGGAGCAGGTTGCCATTTCCTCCTCCAGGGGATCATCCCACTCCAGGGATGAAATTCACGTCTCTTGTGTCTCCTGCATTGGCAGGTGAGTTCTTTACCATTAATGCTACCTGGGAAGCCCAGTAGAAATCCAAGTGCACAGTAAATGTGATGTGCTTGAATCGTCTCCGAACCATCCTCCTGTCCCTTCCGTGGAAGAATTGTCTTCTGCAAGAGCAGTTCCTGGTGCCAAAAAATTGGGGACCCCTGCTTTAGGGGGTGAGAGGTACTTGTTCAGGTGTGTATGAGAGAGAGGGCAGACAGGTTTTGTGGGTGGGCTTGGTACAGGCTGTGGGAAGGAGGAACCAAAGCTGACTTCTGGGCTTTTGGCTTGAGCAGCTGGATGGGTGGCCAGTCCCGTGGGGAATCTGAAATAGGAGCAAGCTTGAAGTGGTAATCAACAATTTTTAAGTTTGTGATACCGACCATGAAAATATGGCCGATGATGATAAAAACTCCTAGCAATGAAATTGTTTTTAATCTCATGGCTGTTTGTCTGTGCTTTTTTGTTTATTCATTAAGAAACTGCCATTCTTAGATTAAGCTGCAATGAAGCATATGGATGTACATGGGAGGACCTATGTGGTTTAGTCATTTACTGTGAAGTTAGGAGCACTCCATTCCCTCCAAGTGTTAGGCATTGTTTGTTGTTCTGTGTTGTAAAAACTTCATTGACCCTGAGAAAAAATATCTATTGTTGTTGTTGTCGTTATTGTTGTTTTGCCCTGTTTATCCCAACGGGGTGTGGTTGTAAGGATCATGTGTCATTTGCTGTTCCTAAGTTGTTGTTATGGGGAGTTCATTTATTTTGACCATTAAAGAGTGGCATGATAGTAATATTCTGGCAGAGCCTTCCAGAGGTGTGTAACTCTTAGCATTGAAACCAGCCTTTGGCTAAGAGCAGAAGCCTAACTCCATGAGGCAAGAATCAGGAAGTTGAATGACTCTGATGAATTCAAGTGCTTCTTGGGAAGGACAGTAATGTCACGTTTCCATCTGAGCTAACAGTTTTTTATTGTAGAATTCTGATGCAAAATGAGGTAATAGGTTTTTCACCCCATCTTCAGAGTCATTTGAAGACAGTGTTTTGACTAGATCTGCCATTTAAGTCAGTAGCCTTAAAAGTAATTCATGATTTTATTTTCAGATTGCAATTTTAGGCTTATTATCACAAGATGGTCATGGCGCCACTCCCTTTTATCATAATTGGGCTGGGAGGAAATAATCTTATATAAGATGAGTTAATAGTGTATTGCTGTTACTGTTGGTTTTACCTTTTTTAGTAAATGTGAATCATTTAAACTTAAATTTGCATTCACATGGATAGCTTATAGAGAGAATCACTGATGGAAACCTACATAAAATATATTCTCTTGCTAACAAAGCGTTCAGATTTTCCTTCTTTGTGAAGCCCTGAGTTGAGATGTGCCCGTGAGTGAGGGTATTTGTATTCCAGTGGTAGAGCTGAGCCAGACAGAGCTGCAGTGCGCGGGGTTATTTTTAGACACTGGGTTGCCATTTTTATCCTGCGGAAATATTCATCAGTGTCTTGCTGACAGGCCATCAGTTTTGTAACTGTGTCACACAAACCAGATTTTGTTCTTTGTCTCATTTTCCCTCCAAGTCTTTTTCTTTCCTCTGCTTTGTTCATATAACTGTTTGGAGGAGGAGAATGTTTGTTTTTTTTTTTATTTCAACTCACATATTAGATACTTCAATTCACAGATTTTTCAGCATCACACGGTTCATTCATCTCTCTGCTTACACATCTCTGTTTATCATCTATTACGGGCAAACTGTTGTAGATCATTGAGCTTGGAGGCAAGGAAAAGAGGAACGCAGGCATTGGAGTCTCCCTTCGTGGACCCATTCAGCATTTGTCTGCTTTCCCCAGATGTGTTCTTTTCTGTATGTATTTGTATGCAGTGTGTGTGTGTTTATTTACTTGTCTCACTCAGCTAGGGACTGGCATTATTTTGCATGAGTGATAGGTGCCTAAGGGCCTAGGGGATAGTATATGTGGCAGAAAGCCTATTGGTTTGTGTTGAAAACAAGTCCATCATTATCTCTAAATACATACAACACTGATCATTTAATTTGTTAAGAGACGCTTTTTTTATTCCTGATGGTTGAGTGGCAGATACAACCACAGCAGAAGGAGAAGGCCTGCAATCAAGAGAAAGCAAGGGGCAACTCCTAAATATAGTAAATTCATTTTTTAAAAACGAAGTATACTCCTGCCTCTCCTATTTTAAAACATAAATACATATTAATTTATTTGGCTGCACTGGGTCTTAGTTGCGGCACGTGGGATCTTTAGTTGCAGCCTGCAGGGTCTAGTTCCCTACCAGCGATTGAACCTGGGTGCCCTGCATTGGGCATGTGGTGTCTTAGCCACTAGAGTGCCAGGGAAGTCCTTCACATTTCATTTTTATAAAAGTTTAAATTTATGTCAAACATTGTTCTCAACATAGTAGTAATAAAATATAATGGCTGACACATGTAATTAGCACATATAATGCTGATTTTGTGCCAGGAACTGTTGTAAAGATTTGATACCCATATTCTTGTCCTAATCTCTGAGTTAAGTACTGTTACTTTTGCCATTTTGTAGACAGGTGCGTTGAGGTTGTTGTGTAGCTTGGATCAGGGTTATTTGCCTTCAAGAAAAAGGAAAGAGGCAACCAGAAAGGTAGCATCTCATTCTCTGGTCAGGAGGACTGAGTAGCTGAGTGTAATGCTAATGGATTAGAAGTAGGTGAAATCCCTAAATCCTAAGCAAAGGAAGGAAGGAGAAATCGAGGGCCTGAGTTGGGCCTGAGGTGTCTCATATGAACACTACCACCTCTGATGTCTACGACTTGTGGTTTGCTCCAGAATTCTCTCATACTGCACAGTCTTCTCATGACTAAGCTTCAAGTATATACCTTCCTCATCAGGTACCGTTAAGAATCCTTTGCTCTTAGAGTATGCCTGTATTGCTTGCTCAGTTGTGCTTGACTCTCTGTGGTCCCATGGACTGTAGCCTGCCCTTCTTTCCAGGGGATTTCCCAGGCAAGAATACTGGAGTGGGTTTCTATTTCCTCCTCCAGGGGATCTTCCCCACCCAGGGATCGAACCTGTGCGCAGCATTGACAGGTATCTTTTTGGTTTGTTTTTTCACTTGATTAGCTCTTAAATTTCATGACAAATTATTTTTCTAGCTTCAACGTTGGCCATTTAACAGACTGAGTTTCCAAGATGCAGCACTTTTAGGTAGTATCAGAATAGCTCTTGTCGAACAAATGTTATGACATTTCCATCTGGTTTCGTGTACACAAGCCTGTCCCAAATTAGAAGCTGCCAATCTGTCAGACTACAGGTGTGGTCCACTGTTAAGGAAACCTTGCGTAAGAGAATATACATTTATAAAGTTAGCTAAAGTAGGAAGGGATGTTGGCATTCCAAGAAGATTCTCAAGGCTTCTATTAAGTGAATTGGGGCATTTGCTTTACATAATGATTCAGAGAACAGATTTTATTTATACAGTGTGAGTGTGAGACCTCAGTTATGATCCAAAGGGTAAACTGACTTATACATACGTTGTGTGGTGCACTTGGTTATGATACAATGTCTTGCTTATCTCAGTGAAGGTGACAATTGTGGAATCAGGTAGCATGTGCAGAGAAGATGGTAGCCTGTTAAAGGCTAAGAGGGAACAAATTCACTGTACAGAGTTGCAGCAGTCCTCAGCTGTTTTCAGTAGATGTTGCCTTAATTATTCTCATTCTATATGGTATCAGCCAACTCACCAAAAGGGGCTCTGTTGTTTTTATTTATTTAGTTAGTTTTTATTTTGACCCTGTTGTCTTTAAGTGAAATCAGGGTAGAAAGCTCCAGGAAAGATCCTGTTTAGAGGCAACTTCGTGGGAACTTTGAGTCTGTTCAAATCCTTAGCGTGGCTAGAAAAGTAACTCCTGATTAGAAGATACTTTTTTTGATATAAATTGTTGTTGGTCAGTCGCTAAGTTTCTTATCCCATGGACTGTAACATGCCAGGCGTCCCTGTTTTCCACTATCTCCCAGAGTTTGTTCAGGGAATATGTCCATTGAGTCGATGATGCCATCCAACCATCTCATCCTCTGTCACCCCCTTCTCCTGCCCTCCATCTTGCCCAGCATCAGGGTCTTTTCCAGTGAGTCCACTCTGCACATCAGGTGGCCAAAGTGTTGGAGTGTCCCTCATAGAATAAACGATCATCTCTATGCTGAATTTTACAGCTCTTTCTCCAAGTACTTGGTATTATGATAAATGGTAGCAAACCCACAGAATTCTCCTCTCAGTACCCTCTTACTCTTTTGGACCTTTGATCAGCCCTGTTTCTCTTTGTTTTCCTCGCTATACCTCCGGGCCTCAAGTTGGGAGAAATGGACTGAAGCCGTGAATGTACAGGGCATGGCTGTCCGCTTCTCCAGAAATGGTAGAAGAGCGTCAGTTCTTTATTTTGTTTCATTTCTAGAAAGCCTGAGTGTGTTAAGTGTTTTTCTATCCTAGGTTTTAAATGCTAAGTGAATCAAACAGACCATCTTACTGTGGTAATAAGCACATAATACAGTGTAGTTAACTTCCATAGTGTAACTCTGTGTAAGTTAGCACCCACAGGATATAATTTCATTTGAATTTTAAACTTTATAAAAACATTATGTAAGAAATGCATTTAACTGTTACAGAAAAATTAGAAAATGCAGTTAAGTAAAAAGAAGAAAATGAAAATTACTTATCGTGCTCTACGTAGAGTTAACTATCATCAACTTCTTGGCCTGTGTGTGACCTTTTAGACTTTTAAGGGTTTTTCCAACATGCACATGCATATGGATGTGTAAATCTTTATGCAAGAAATAGCAATTGTACTTGTCATTCCTACCATTGAGAATTGGCTTGCTTACAAGTTTTGATAAACTTGCTCTGGGTTCATCGTTAGATAATGGTCATTAGAAATTCCATCTAAGGGTCTTCAGGAGAAATAAACGTTGTTAAAACAAATGTAGTTAATTTTGCTCTTCATGGTTTTTCCCCCATTTTCCTTTAGAGACATTCTGAGACATATCATAGACCTTTCACTGACAGAAGCTATTCTTTGGTGCTCTAATAGTTGACAGCTGAGTTGTGTTTCCATTATATTGGATACTATCATGTATCATACAAATACTATATATAGTATACATATATATGGTTATACTATGTGTTACAATATATACCATCGTTATATATTGTATATAGTAAATATATACTCTCTATATATTCTTCAATTATATATTCTGTGTAATTTATTTGCTGTTGGTTTTGTTAAGTTTGTAAGTTGTATCTGACCCTTTTGCCACCCCATGGACTGTAGCCCTCCAGGGTCCTCTATCCATGGTATTTCCCAGGCAAGAATACTGGAGAGGGTTGCCATTTCCTTCTCCAGGGGATCTTCCCAACCCAAGGATTGAACCTGCATCTCCTGCTTGGCAGGCAGATTCTTCCCCACAGAGCCACTTGGGAAGTAATTTATTTAATGGTTTTGACTTTGCTATTGCCAACAGTGCTGCAGTATACCATCTTCTTAAAGGTCATGTTCATTCTGAAAAACTAAAAAAGGAAAGGCAACTGAGCATTAAGTTGGTTAGAGGCTGGCAGATGGCATGACATTTAAAGAATTGTTTCAGATGCCCTTTCTTAAGGATCAATGACCAATTAAGAAAAACAAGGGCTACTGTTGTACATCTATTAGAATCTAAGAGATACTGAAATTTATGAGTTTAGCAGTGAGAAATCTTCATCTTGTGAAGAATTGAATGTATTTTGAAAACATTAAATAGCAGATGATATTAATCCCTCCAGCACACCTGTAAGGTAGTCGAGTAGGTCAGTAAACAATGCAACTTTAACATCAGGCATCAGAGACCTTATTCTTTCTCTTTTCCAGCTGTAGTTAAGACAGTGAGTCCTTGTTAAGTAGTTTATATTTGAACAAGTTGGGAAAACTTTCACTAGAGATGAGTGAGTTTCCACAGTTCCTCTGCAGAATAAAAAGAGATATAAGTAAACCAATGGGACTGCTGAAATGTACATGAGATTGTGTTTTAGATGAGTCTTTTGCTAGGAAGTTCTGTTTGTAGGAGGCAGCTTCTGAAAGAGGAGAGAGTATGTTTCCTTTGATTCCACAGTGCTCCCAGACGGCTGTACTTGCTACCTAACTGTGTCTGGGGTGAGGGCTTATCCTTGAACTTGAACAGAGCATGCTTCAAACAACAAGCAGAAAATCATTCACTGGTCTTGGCCACTTCTGGAACCCCAGTGGTTTTCATCGGTGAAAAAATGTTATAAAAAAATGTCTTAAGTTTTCTACCTTTCTTGTTAGCTTTTTTTTTTTTTTTTTTGGAAGAAAAATTAAAAGCACTTAGAGTTTTTGATTCAGTTACTGATGTTCTGTCTGTGTTGACTTCCTAAAGATGAGCTAGTTATAGGTCTGTTTTATTATTATAAATCAGAGTTCTGACTTGATGTTCTACTGTTTCCGAAACCTGTGGTTGTGTGTTTGTTTCAATAATGAAAGGAGGGAAAGAAGTTGTGACTATGACTTCATCCTAGTCATGGAACTGTAAGGTCCTGGCTATTCATTTAATGTGTGAGTACACTTAAAAAGATGCTGAAACTGAGACTCAGAAATCTTCACCAGTGGTCTGGAGTCAATGAACTAACGAAACTAGGACTAGAACCAAGGTGTCCTGAGTGCTGGTCAACTCACCCCTATTTTATGTAGATTATGATCTCTGTAACTGAGAAAAATAGAGTTGGTTTACATGATGCTCTTTTGAAAAGATGAGATTGAAAATGTATCTCACTGGGTGTTCATTTTGGAAGTGTAATAGTCATTAAGTTGCTTAGCGTAATTTCATTGGCAGTTGGGTTTTCCTAGACATGAGAAAGAGGATGCAGTTTATGTCTATAGGAGAGAACTGTGTTTCCATAGTTTTGGTTCCTCCAGGATAAGAAAAAAAAAGAAATATGGGAGAGAATAGATCAACATTCATTTCTTTCGTCACATTTGACTTTGATGCTTACTAGTCTTCAAGATGTATCGTCAATTGTTCACCAAACTATCTTTTGGGGAAGCGGTTTTTAAGTTCTTTTTTCTTTTTAACTGAAGTATAGTTACAAGACAGTGTTTTAAAGTTCTTGACCAGGCCTGAGTCAGTATGAACTTGGTTTCTCCTGGGTGTAAAGTACCTGGGGATGTAGAGAGGTCTTTTTGGCTGAAGCATGAATATTTAGGCCCAGCAAAGTATTTAATCGTTGAAAAAGAAGAAATTATTCACTAGGAGACTCTGGTTCAGAATACGACTTTATTGCAGTATTACTGTGATACACCTAGTTTGATAGCAGAAGAGCGTCTCAGTTGGGAGGGACTTATTTCTCAAAGTGACTAAAATCTGGGGTTGCTTTGTTCTGGAGGAATTTACCCACGTCTTATGTAAAGAATATTGTTAAAAGCTTAAACTGGGGATTTCCCCTGGCTGTTCAGTGGTTGAGACTCTGTGCTTCCAGTGCAAGGGGCACAGACTCGATCCCTGGTTGGGAAACTAAATTCCTGAGTGCCTGATTTTTTTGTTCAAACCTTTTTTTTAATAATGAAAGGAGGCAAAGAAGTTGTGACTATGACTTCATCCTAGTCATGGAACTGTAAGGTCCTGGCTATTCATTTAATGTGTGAGTACACTTAAAAAGATGCTGAAACTGAGACTCAGAAATCTTCACCAGTGGTCTGGAGTCAATGAACTAACGAAACTAGGACTAGAACCAAGGTGTCCTGAGTGCTGGTCAACTCACCCCTATTTTATGTAGATTATGATCTCTGTAACTGAGAAAAATAGAGTTGGTTTACATGATGCTCTTTTGAAAAGATGAGATTGAAAATGTATCTCACTGGGTGTTCATTTTGGAAGTGTAATAGTCATTAAGTTGCTTAGCGTAATTTCATTGGCAGTTGGGTTTTCCTAGACATGAGAAAGAGGATGCAGTTTATGTCTATAGGAGAGAACTGTGTTTCCATAGTTTTGGTTCCTCCAGGATAAGAAAAAAAAAGAAATATGGGAGAGAATAGATCAACATTCATTTCTTTCGTCACATTTGACTTTGATGCTTACTAGTCTTCAAGATGTATCTCAATTGTTCACCAAACTATCTTTTGGGGAAGCGGTTTTTAAGTTCTTTTTTCTTTTTAACTGAAGTATAGTTACAAGACAGTGTTTTAAAGTTCTTGACCAGGCCTGAGTCAGTATGAACTTGGTTTCTCCTGGGTGTAAAGTACCTGGGGATGTAGAGAGGTCTTTTTGGCTGAAGCATGAATATTTAGGCCCAGCAAAGTATTTAATCGTTGAAAAAGAAGAAATTATTCACTAGGAGACTCTGGTTCAGAATACGACTTTATTGCAGTATTACTGTGATACACCTAGTTTGATAGCAGAAGAGCGTCTCAGTTGGGAGGGACTTATTTCTCAAAGTGACTAAAATCTGGGGTTGCTTTGTTCTGGAGGAATTTACCCACGTCTTATGTAAAGAATATTGTTAAAAGCTTAAACTGGGGATTTCCCCTGGCTGTTCAGTGGTTGAGACTCTGTGCTTCCAGTGCAAGGGGCACAGACTCGATCCCTGGTTGGGAAACTAAATTCCTGAGTGCCAAGGAGTCCACTCCACAAAAAAAACCCCAGAGTTAACCTGGATGAGTTAGGTTGAAATAAACCAAGTAATCTACACTAGACTCTCCATACACACACTCACACACATACCTTATAGCTAAGCCACTCAGTGGTGTCTGACTCTTTGCGACCCATGGATGAGCCATGGAATTCTTCAGGCAAGAATACTGGAGGGGTGACCCTTCCCTTCTCCAGGGATGTTCCCAACCCAGGGATTGAACCCTGGTCTCCCGCATTGCAGGGGGATACTTTACCATCTGAGCTACCAGGGAAGTGCAAGAGTACTTGAGTGGGTAGCCTACCCCTTCTCCAGGAGAACTTCCCGACCTAGGAATTGAACCAGGGTCTCCCTCATTGCAAGTAGATACTTTACCGGCTGAGCTACCAACCTTTCAAAGAAGTTAGTTATTGGAATTACCAAGCAGATTTCATTAACTTTTTTACATTTATCAGACCTGAGTTAAATATTTAAAGAGCATTCATGTTGTAGACACTGTTATCCTACAAGTATGTTTTGTACTTCTTATAAACTAAGGCAGTGTCTGATTTTATTTATTACTCAGTTAAATGTGTATAATCATAATATACATCAAGAACTAGTATTTCTTATTTTGAGCTAAAGGACTGTCCAAGTTTGTACTTGTTGAAGTAACTTCAAGCCTTGCAGGCATTTACAAGATGTACATTTCTGATATAGGCATAAAGGGAGTGTTATGGGTTATGTTGTATGTAAAGTAATTACATAGATCACACCATTGTCATTTGAATGTTACCTACTCCACATGAAGGAGAAAATGGAGCCAGGATGACATAACGTATCAGAGATAAGAATTTTGTAACTCTGCCATCAGTTTCATTCTTTTTCCTTGCCCTATTTCCATGCAGCATGCGAGGTGTTAGTTTCTTGACCAGGGATTGAACCCCGACCCTCAGCAGTAAAAGTGTGGAGTCCTAACTGCTGGACTGTCAAGGAATTGCCTGCCTTGCCTTATTTCATGATTTAATTAATCATTAAGATTAGAACCAGGTAAAAAGTCAGGGAACTTCAGTTCTATTTCTTTGCTTTCAGTTATTTTGAACTTATGAACAGTATTTAGCCTCGAATAATAGATTGGTCAGGGCTTTTGACATCCCAGAGGCTACAGCGTCAGCCAGACTTGTGGTCTGAAAAGCTTAGAAGTTCAGATTATTGGATGGTGGCTAACAGGGATGGAGAGTAAAGAGAAACGTCCTTCTCAATGTGAGAAGTGACTGGAGCACGACATGGGGACCATTCCCTGGCATGTTATGTTTGGGAAACACCAGCAAAACTGGCTGGAGTTAAGAGGCTGCTTAGGAATACTGAAAAAAAAGTTGGGTTCTGCATTATCAGATTCATGAGCCAGATTTGGATTCTTCATGTATGCCCCATGCATTGTTGCTAAATGTGACCATTTGAGTTAGTTCCAAGTGTATAAGTCAGTGTTCTATTGTGTAGTGAGCTTGTGTTCTGGGGACAGATAAGTTAGTTATTGGAATTACCAAGCAGATTTCATTAACTTTTTTACATTTATCAGACCTGAGTTAAATATTTAAAGAGCATTCATGTTGTAGACACTGTTATCCTACAAGTATGTTTTGTACTTCTTATAAACTAAGGCAGTGTCTGATTTTATTTATTACTCAGTTAAATGTGTATAATCATAATATACATCAAGAACTAGTATTTCTTATTTTGAGCTAAAGGACTGTCCAAGTTTGTACTTGTTGAAGTAACTTCAAGCCTTGCAGGCATTTACAAGATGTACATTTCTGATATAGGCATAAAGGGAGTGTTATGGGTTATGTTGTATGTAAAGTAATTACATAGATCACACCATTGTCATTTGAATGTTACCTACTCCACATGAAGGAGAAAATGGAGCCAGGATGACATAACGTATCAGAGATAAGAATTTTGTAACTCTGCCATCAGTTTCATTCTTTTTCCTTGCCCTATTTCCATGCAGCATGCGAGGTGTTAGTTTCTTGACCAGGGATTGAACCCCGACCCTCAGCAGTAAAAGTGTGGAGTCCTAACTGCTGGACTGTCAAGGAATTGCCTGCCTTGCCTTATTTCATGATTTAATTAATCATTAAGATTAGAACCAGGTAAAAAGTCAGGGAACTTCAGTTCTATTTCTTTGCTTTCAGTTATTTTGAACTTATGAACAGTATTTAGCCTCGAATAATAGATTGGTCAGGGCTTTTGACATCCCAGAGGCTACAGCGTCAGCCAGACTTGTGGTCTGAAAAGCTTAGAAGTTCAGATTATTGGATGGTGGCTAACAGGGATGGAGAGTAAAGAGAAACGTCCTTCTCAATGTGAGAAGTGACTGGAGCACGACATGGGGACCATTCCCTGGCATGTTATGTTTGGGAAACACCAGCAAAACTGGCTGGAGTTAAGAGGCTGCTTAGGAATACTGAAAAAAAAGTTGGGTTCTGCATTATCAGATTCATGAGCCAGATTTGGATTCTTCATGTATGCCCCATGCATTGTTGCTAAATGTGACCATTTGAGTTAGTTCCAAGTGTATAAGTCAGTGTTCTATTGTGTAGTGAGCTTGTGTTCTGGGGACAGATAATGTTGTCTTCACTTTATAGATAGAGAAACTGAGACAGTAGAGGCTAACTGTTGATAGCTTCGGGCTTCCCCAGTGGCTCAGAAGTGAAGAATCCACCTGCAGTGCAGGAGACGTGGGAGATGTAGGTTTGATACCTGGGTTGGGTAGATCCTCTGGAGGAGGAAATGGCAATCCACTCTAGTATTCCTGCCAGGATAATCCCATGGGCAGAGGAGCCTGGCAGACTACAGCCCATCGGGTCTCGAAGACTCCTGACACGACTGAGCACACACAGACATTGATAGCTTCTGATTGATGGCAGAGTTGGCATTTCAACCTAGACATGAATGTTGCTGGTCTGATTTTAGCATCCATGTTCTTTAACCCGTTCACTTAAGTGGCAAAAGCCTAAAGCCTTTCTTCAGTGGTGTCTTACAAGGCCTGTGATCCCACAGTAGTAAGCGCTTTGTTCCCAGTCAGAATTCCTACTCTCAGGAAGCCCCTTCCGTGTCACCCTTGCATTTTGGGAATTCGCAAAGGAAGCCACTAAGCAGTTTGAATCCACGAAATCACACAAAGGCACACTGGTTGAGAATCTTTTTAATTCTTGAACAAGGGTTTGCATTTTTGAAAAAGATGTGGCAGTAACCGAAACAAATCATCATCTGCAAAGGTTTTCAGTTAACCAAGTTAAGTGAAGGAATCAGGCAGAAGGTATTTGGGTGTTTTGGTGCCCCCAGAATGTATCACATGGCCTTGCCTGGACATTGACCCGGGGATTAACTGCCTTAAGCGGATCCTGTGTTTTACGGTTTCTTCCTTTTCTCTGTGCTGAACCTCTGGGAGCGTTGAATGTTTTGTTGTTTGGGTTTTGTTTGTTTGTTTTTTGAGTGACAAACTATAAACTGTCTATGGTATTTGGTTGGGTCAAGAGAAGAGAAGGGACGGGTAGGAGAGAGGGTGGTTCAGTAGGGAAGCCAAGAGGGCTCAAGGGGAGAGGGGCCTGTATGGAACTGGGATAGCATGTTTGTAAACTGGGCCTTTTCCTTCCATAGTAATATATCATGCTTGAGAAGAGAAGCCCATTTCCCCAAACCGTGAGACTGAGGGAAATGCCCACAATATGTAGGTTGATGCATAATCTAGTATTTTTTTTTTCCTATAAAATTCTTCCTTGTTAAAATCTGATGAGGAGAACAAGTATATTGTTGTCTTTTTTTATTTGGCATCACCTGTGCTGCGTCCCTGTAATGAAAATGCAGGACATTGCTTCCGCTTTCTTAACTTGCAACATGCCTTTCCTCTTTGTTCTTTGTTAAATATGAGCTGGCATGTATTAGACTACCTTAGCATTGGCTTTTGGGGACTTCTGTGGTTTCTAAATTCAGCCCAGCTAAGCCAGTTCTCTGTGTGCCCGAATCAATAGAGACTGCTATTTTTAGCAACAAAAAGGGGAAATTTAAATAGCAATTTTCTTCCCATGTAATAGATCCCCAGGAGGAATACTGATGTAAGCTCTCTTGTCATTTTCTATTCTCCCACCCCTAAAAGCACTCCATGGAATGGCAGCTGTCGTGGTTTGCGGCAATATTAATCTTTAATCAATCGCGTGTTTTCTGCATTCAGGTGTCGGTGGGGAGGGAAAGGGTCAGGAGAAGAAATCTGCCTAGAATAACTAAGCTCTTATGCATGAGCCCTGGAGTTAGAATTGAGTGGGTAGTGGCAGGGAATAGTAACCGAAACAAATCATCATCTGCAAAGGTTTTCAGTTAACCAAGTTAAGTGAAGGAATCAGGCAGAAGGTATTTGGGTGTTTTGGTGCCCCCAGAATGTATCACATGGCCTTGCCTGGACATTGACCCGGGGATTAACTGCCTTAAGCGGATCCTGTGTTTTACGGTTTCTTCCTTTTCTCTGTGCTGAACCTCTGGGAGCGTTGAATGTTTTGTTGTTTGGGTTTTGTTTGTTTGTTTTTTGAGTGACAAACTATAAACTGTCTATGGTATTTGGTTGGGTCAAGAGAAGAGAAGGGACGGGTAGGAGAGAGGGTGGTTCAGTAGGGAAGCCAAGAGGGCTCAAGGGGAGAGGGGCCTGTATGGAACTGGGATAGCATGTTTGTAAACTGGGCCTTTTCCTTCCATAGTAATATATCATGCTTGAGAAGAGAAGCCCATTTCCCCAAACCGTGAGACTGAGGGAAATGCCCACAATATGTAGGTTGATGCATAATCTAGTATTTTTTTTTTCCTATAAAATTCTTCCTTGTTAAAATCTGATGAGGAGAACAAGTATATTGTTGTCTTTTTTTATTTGGCATCACCTGTGCTGCGTCCCTGTAATGAAAATGCAGGACATTGCTTCCGCTTTCTTAACTTGCAACATGCCTTTCCTCTTTGTTCTTTGTTAAATATGAGCTGGCATGTATTAGACTACCTTAGCATTGGCTTTTGGGGACTTCTGTGGTTTCTAAATTCAGCCCAGCTAAGCCAGTTCTCTGTGTGCCCGAATCAATAGAGACTGCTATTTTTAGCAACAAAAGGGAATTGAAATAGCAATTTTCTTCCCATGTAATAGATCCCCAGGAGGAATACTGATGTAAGCTCTCTTGTCATTTTCTATTCTCCCCACCCCCTAAAAGCACTCCATGGAATGGCAGCTGTCGTGGTTTGCGGCAATATTAATCTTTAATCAATCGCGTGTTTTCTGCATTCAGGTGTCGGTGGGGAGGGAAAGGGTCAGGAGAAGAAATCTGCCTAGAATAACTAAGCTCTTATGCATGAGCCCTGGAGTTAGAATTGAGTGGGTAGTGGCAGGGAATAGAAGAGCTAAAAATAGCATGCTTTCTTCCAGTGTTCCTCTAGTCTATTTTTGATGTTTGATATTGGTAAGGTTGATTGGATTCTTACTAAAAATATCTGTTCCTGGCAAGTTGAGGACAAAAAGACTAGAGTATTTTTAACCTACACAAACTGAAGCATTTTTGTTGACTCTCTAAAATCTGGAAGCTCAGCCCTGGTCAGTTGCCAGTATTTTATATAATCTGTAACAAGCAAGACACTTCTGGGTGCCAAGTCGGGATATTCTTTATAGTTGTCACTTTCCATCTTCTCAAAGGCTTGCAAGCTTGGTTTCGGGTGTTATATTTATATATGAAAACATAAACCTTTTAAAATCTCCTTCCCCCGCCACCCCCTTCTTCCTCTACTTCAGTCCTGCCCCTGGCCGTCATTCTCTCACAGCAGGTAGGATTGTGGATGATACCTGAGGCCATTGAGTTGTGCATGGGCAGTACTTCAGCATTTTTCTGTGTATTGTTGAAAGCTGCTCCTTCCAGACTGAAATGGAATTGGAGAACACCAAGTGTTAGTTGAAGAAGCAAATCTTAAAGACAAGAAGAGAGATCTGTCACAACTTTGGTAATTTGGCGTGCTTTACTAAATCAAAATGATTCATCCGCCCTCCGCCTAATCTTGCTTTGGGTTTGTTAATGGCCAGGCTACCTTAGCATTGGCTTTTGGGGACTTCTGTGGTTTCTAAATTCAGCCCAGCTAAGCCAGTTCTCTGTGTGCCCGAATCAATAGAGACTGCTATTTTTAGCAACAAAAGGGAATTGAAATAGCAATTTTCTTCCCATGTAATAGATCCCCAGGAGGAATACTGATGTAAGCTCTCTTGTCATTTTCTATTCTCCCCACCCCCTAAAAGCACTCCATGGAATGGCAGCTGTCGTGGTTTGCGGCAATATTAATCTTTAATCAATCGCGTGTTTTCTGCATTCAGGTGTCGGTGGGGAGGGAAAGGGTCAGGAGAAGAAATCTGCCTAGAATAACTAAGCTCTTATGCATGAGCCCTGGAGTTAGAATTGAGTGGGTAGTGGCAGGGAATAGAAGAGCTAAAAATAGCATGCTTTCTTCCAGTGTTCCTCTAGTCTATTTTTGATGTTTGATATTGGTAAGGTTGATTGGATTCTTACTAAAAATATCTGTTCCTGGCAAGTTGAGGACAAAAAGACTAGAGTATTTTTAACCTACACAAACTGAAGCATTTTTGTTGACTCTCTAAAATCTGGAAGCTCAGCCCTGGTCAGTTGCCAGTATTTTATATAATCTGTAACAAGCAAGACACTTCTGGGTGCCAAGTCGGGATATTCTTTATAGTTGTCACTTTCCATCTTCTCAAAGGCTTGCAAGCTTGGTTTCGGGTGTTATATTTATATATGAAAACATAAACCTTTTAAAATCTCCTTCCCCCGCCACCCCCTTCTTCCTCTACTTCAGTCCTGCCCCTGGCCGTCATTCTCTCACAGCAGGTAGGATTGTGGATGATACCTGAGGCCATTGAGTTGTGCATGGGCAGTACTTCAGCATTTTTCTGTGTATTGTTGAAAGCTGCTCCTTCCAGACTGAAATGGAATTGGAGAACACCAAGTGTTAGTTGAAGAAGCAAATCTTAAAGACAAGAAGAGAGATCTGTCACAACTTTGGTAATTTGGCGTGCTTTACTAAATCAAAATGATTCATCCGCCCTCCGCCTAATCTTGCTTTGGGTTTGTTCACTTCACATCCACCCGGGTACATTTTCAGGGAAGTAGTGCTCCCTAGCATTGAAAATTGTCTCTTTTCAAGGACCCCCTCGGAATCCTTTGAAAGTGTGTATCTATAGATTCAACATAAAGTAAGTTAAACTTCTGCCTGTGAAATTTCTTAAACTTTATTTTAGATCACTAGTTCTTGATGATGAGAGGGGTTGAAGAGTATTGGGGTTGTGTACAGTGGGTGATCGGGCATTGTTTCTAAAAAAAAAAAAGGGTGGGTAAAGCAGCAAGGTAAAGAGTCTACTTGCAATGCAGGAGACCTCCAGTTTGATTCCTGGGTTGGAAAGTTCCCCTAGAGAAGGGGTAGGCTACCCACTCCAGTATTCTTGAACTTCCCTGGTGACTCAGATGGTAAAGAATCCACCTGCGATGTGGGAGACCTGGGTTCGATCCTTGGGTTGGGAACATCCCCTGGAGAAGGGAAAGGCCACCCACTTCAGTATTCTTGCCTGGAGAATTCCATGGTAGGTCCATGGCTGGCAGAGAGTTGGACATGACTGAGCGGCTTTCACTTTCAAAGCTGTGGGGAGTGTCACAAGAGGCTGGCTTGTCATTCATAATCTCCTTTTATTCATTCAGACTCATCTCACAAGGCATCATTCATCGTCTGCTTTTTTGCTAGGCACCGTGCTAGCATTTAGTCTGTGGTGACCCAGATGCTTATGGAAGCCTATATGAGGAGTGTCAAGTAGGGAAGAACAGAGTCCCATGGGGCCGGGGGTTATGAGATTCTGATGGTCTAGAGGTCAGGAAGGCCTAAGGGAGAGGAGCTGTTCAAGTGAAGCCCTCAGAGATGGGAGAGAGAAACTGGTGGATGTATATTTGGAAGTAGAGGGAACATTTGTGAGAAGAGAGCATGTTACTTTGTAGGAATTTGAAAAATTTCAGCATGATCAGGGTGGTGGGTGGTAGGGGGACAGTGGTTGGTGGGAGATATTCAGCTCATGGAAGACCTTGTAAAGAATAAGGGCAGTGAGAGACTACGGGTAGGTTTTGGGCAGGAAAGCAGTGTCATATTTGCCCAGCGGACTGATCACTTTGGCTGCAGTGTGGAGAGTGAATTGGAGAGGACCAAGAAGGGGAGCAGGTGAGTGAGTTAGAAGGCTGTTGCAGTAGTTCCTGTGGGGGGTGAATGCTGGTAGCCCCAGGTGGTGGCAGACCTGAGTAGATTGGTATTCAGGTTTTATATAATTGGCAATCGGGCAACATTGTCGTTTCTTGATGTCAGAATGAGATCATAAAAATGGTGTTTGAGAATGATAATTCATAGCTGCATGAATCGCGGGAGAGGGAACTGGAAGAGTCATTGTACAAGTCCTTGGGATATAGCTTAGACTGAGGTGAGAGCTGTCGTGAGAATTAACTGGATGATCTCAGTGAAGTCATTTGAGCAAATATTCTGGTGTTTTTCTTTCTTTCTTTTTTTTTTTAATGTATTTTCTTGGCCACATGGCTGGTGGGCTCTTCACTCCTGGACCAGGGATTAGACCCTCCCTCCTTGCACTGGAAGCACAGAGTCTTAACCACTAGACCACCAGGGACATCTCCCTGGAGCAGATCTTCTTATAGTGAGGCAAATACTGTGGATGAAAATAATCAATATAAACAGTCAATTAGGAGAATAAAAAAAGAGTTTTATTTGAACCAAACTGAGGACCATAGCCTGGAAAAGAGCCTCTCAGAGAACTCTTGAGAAACTGCAGTTTTTTATCTTGTCAGACAAAGAAAAATTAAACAAGTCAAGGAACTTTTTAGTTAGACAACTGCAGTCTGTGGTGACCCAGATGCTTATGGAAGCCTATATGAGGAGTGTCAAGTAGGGAAGAACAGAGTCCCATGGGGCCGGGGGTTATGAGATTCTGATGGTCTAGAGGTCAGGTAGGCCTAAGGGAGAGGAGCTGTTCAAGTGAAGCCCTCAGAGATGGGAGAGAGAAACTGGTGGATGTATATTTGGAAGTAGAGGGAACATTTGTGAGAAGAGAGCATGTTACTTTGTAGGAATTTGAAAAATTTCAGCATGATCAGGGTGGTGGGTGGTAGGGGGACAGTGGTTGGTGGGAGATATTCAGCTCATGGAAGACCTTGTAAAGAATAAGGGCAGTGAGAGACTACGGGTAGGTTTTGGGCAGGAAAGCAGTGTCATATTTGCCCAGCGGACTGATCACTTTGGCTGCAGTGTGGAGAGTGAATTGGAGAGGACCAAGAAGGGGAGCAGGTGAGTGAGTTAGAAGGCTGTTGCAGTAGTTCCTGTGGGGGGTGAATGCTGGTAGCCCCAGGTGGTGGCAGACCTGAGTAGATTGGTATTCAGGTTTTATATAATTGGCAATCGGGCAACATTGTCGTTTCTTGATGTCAGAATGAGATCATAAAAATGGTGTTTGAGAATGATAATTCATAGCTGCATGAATCGCGGGAGAGGGAACTGGAAGAGTCATTGTACAAGTCCTTGGGATATAGCTTAGACTGAGGTGAGAGCTGTCGTGAGAATTAACTGGATGATCTCAGTGAAGTCATTTGAGCAAATATTCTGGTGTTTTTCTTTCTTTCTTTTTTTTTTAATGTATTTTCTTGGCCACATGGCTGGTGGGCTCTTCACTCCTGGACCAGGGATTAGACCCTCCCTCCTTGCACTGGAAGCACAGAGTCTTAACCACTAGACCACCAGGGACATCTCCCTGGAGCAGATCTTCTTATAGTGAGGCAAATACTGTGGATGAAAATAATCAATATAAACAGTCAATTAGGAGAATAAAAAAAGAGTTTTATTTGAACCAAACTGAGGACCATAGCCTGGAAAAGAGCCTCTCAGAGAACTCTTGAGAAACTGCAGTTTTTTATCTTGTCAGACGAAAGAAAAATTAAACAAGTCAAGGATACTTTCTTCAAGATTTCCAAAAAAACGACCAGCGTGTCCACAGTGAGTCAGTGTGGCCTTGGCACCTGCAAAGAGAGTCCTCTCATCAGAGGAGGACCAGCACTGGTGTCCCAGGAAGGGAGGCGTTTAATGTTTATTTTTCATATGGGCATTCTTTACTTCTGATAAAGAATGCCTTTTTATTTAATAATTAAAGCAGATTTACAGTATGTTTGATAGGCCACATACAGGCTGTGTGTTTTTTTTTTTTTTTTAATTTGGTATGTTTTTTTATTGGTCCTTCATTTATTTATTTTCATCCATCTTTGTTCTTTGGCCTGTGCGGGCCTCCCATCACAGTGGCCTCTCACTGCAGAGCACTGGCTCTGGGCACATGCGCTCCAGAGCGCTGGCTCATAAATGGACACACCGGTCCAGCCGCTCTGTGGCATATGGGATCTTCCCAGGCCAGGGATCGAAATGGCACCCCTTGCACAGCCAGGCGGACTCTTTACCCACTGGACCGCCAGGGAAGCCCCAAGGCTATTTCGATTAGCATAAAATTCAGGTTAATTCACGGAACAGCTTACCGGAACAGCTTACCCAGACATCAGTATGTAAACATGTATTTTATCAATACCAAATATTTTAACAGTTTACTGACAGCTTGCTCTTGTTTTTCTGGGCCTGTAGTAGTGACTTTAACATTATAGAAGTTTATTTTTCACCCAGTTTAAAGATTAGACAGACTGCTGGTGTATATTTGAATCTTTATGGTAAGCAGTTAAAAAAAAAGGAGCTAATTGGTTGGGAAAAAAAAAAACTGGCATAGAGATTCCTTTGAGGTATAAGAAACCTTGGTTTCTATTAGTAGGTTCCTTTATCTTAGCCCATTGGCCTCTCCCCTCAAGGTCACTTCATAGTGCAAGACCCTGGAACTATTTTTGTTCAGTTGCTAAGTTGTGTCCAACTCTTTGCAACTTCATAGACTGCAACACACCTGGCTTCCCTGTCCTTCAGTGTATCCTGGAGTTTGCTCAGATTCATGACCATCGAGTCAGTGATACTATCCAACCATCTCATCCTCTGTTGCCCCCTTTTCTTCCTGCCCTCAGTCTTTCCTAGCATCAGGGTCTTTTTCAGTGAGTTGGCTCTTCACATCAGGCGGCCAAAGTATTGGAGCATCAGTCTGTCCAATGAATATTCAGGACTGATTTCCTTTAGGATTGACTGATTTGATCTCCTTGCAGTCCAGAGGGCTCTCAGGAGTCTTCTCCAGCACCGCAGTTTGAAAGCATCCATTCTTCAACACTCAGCCTTCTTTATGGGCCAACTGTCACATCCGTGCATGCTTTGCATAGCTCTGACTCTGTGGACCTTTGTTGGCAGAGTGATGTCTCTGCTTTATAATATGTCCTCGAGGTTTGTCATAGCTTTTCTTCCAAGAAACAAGCCTCTTCTAATTTCATGGCTGCAGTTACCATCCATAGTGATTCTGGAGCCCAAGAAAATAAAGTCTATCTCTGTTTCCACCTTTTCCCTGTCTATTTGCCATGAAGTGTTGGGACCAGGTGCTGTGATCTTCCTTTTTTTTGAATGTTGAGTTTTAGGCCAACTGTAGCCTCCACTTTTGAACTGGTTGGGTGAAAGGCAGAAAGGGGCCTCTCTTTGCTGAGTCACTCCTTTCAGCTGCCTCTCTCATAAGACTGCATCTTATTTCCCGAATTTAGCCACATAGCCACGCCTAGCTGCTAGGGAAGTTATATTCTAGGCCACAGTGCTACAAAGAAGGAAGGGAAGGATGGGTACTGAGGAAGACAGTTAGCGGGCCCTGGCCCCTTTGTATACACAACATAAGGATGGGTCCCCAGGGTTGTTTTTGCATATTGCATCTTCTTTCCGTGTGGCTATGTTTACATTTTTCATTTTAAGAAAGCATGAAAAAAGCAGCAGTACTTCTCATTTGGATGAATTGATCTTTGTTTCATTAGCTTTTTATTGAAAGATGGTAGAAATATCAGGGTGATAGTGCTTGAATGGTGTTTCCCCCAAGACTGAACAAGAGATGATCTTAGGTACTGCATTTATGAACTTAAAATTTTAATAGTTTTTCTGTACATATTTGATACTAATATTCTATTTATATTAATTAAATAGTGTTTTTACATAATTAAGTAAAAAAAAATTTTTTTTTAAAAATCATGTCCATCGAGTCAGTGATACTATCCAACCATCTCATCCTCTGTTGCCCCCTTTTCTTCCTGCCCTCAGTCTTTCCTAGCATCAGGGTCTTTTTCAGTGAGTTGGCTCTTCACATCAGGCGGCCAAAGTATTGGAGCATCAGTCTGTCCAATGAATATTCAGGACTGATTTCCTTTAGGATTGACTGATTTGATCTCCTTGCAGTCCAGAGGGCTCTCAGGAGTCTTCTCCAGCACCGCAGTTTGAAAGCATCCATTCTTCAACACTCAGCCTTCTTTATGGGCCAACTGTCACATCCGTGCATGCTTTGCATAGCTCTGACTCTGTGGACCTTTGTTGGCAGAGTGATGTCTCTGCTTTTTAATATGTCCTCGAGGTTTGTCATAGCTTTTCTTCCAAGAAACAAGCCTCTTCTAATTTCATGGCTGCAGTTACCATCCATAGTGATTCTGGAGCCCAAGAAAATAAAGTCTATCTCTGTTTCCACCTTTTCCCTGTCTATTTGCCATGAAGTGTTGGGACCAGGTGCTGTGATCTTCCTTTTTTTTGAATGTTGAGTTTTAGGCCAACTGTAGCCTCCACTTTTGAACTGGTTGGGTGAAAGGCAGAAAGGGGCCTCTCTTTGCTGAGTCACTCCTTTCAGCTGCCTCTCTCATAAGACTGCATCTTATTTCCCGAATTTAGCCACATAGCCACGCCTAGCTGCTAGGGAAGTTATATTCTAGGCCACAGTGCTACAAAGAAGGAAGGGAAGGATGGGTACTGAGGAAGACAGTTAGCGGGCCCTGGCCCCTTTGTATACACAACATAAGGATGGGTCCCCAGGGTTGTTTTTGCATATTGCATCTTCTTTCCGTGTGGCTATGTTTACATTTTTCATTTTAAGAAAGCATGAAAAAAGCAGCAGTACTTCTCATTTGGATGAATTGATCTTTGTTTCATTAGCTTTTTATTGAAAGATGGTAGAAATATCAGGGTGATAGTGCTTGAATGGTGTTTCCCCCAAGACTGAACAAGAGATGATCTTAGGTACTGCATTTATGAACTTAAAAAATTTTAATAGTTTTTCTGTACATATTTGATACTAATATTCTATTTATATTAATTAAAACTAGTGGTCTTTTACATAATTAAGTAAATAAAAATTCCATTTTCTATTAAATTTAATTAAAAAAATCAATTTTAAGAAAGTATTAAGTGACCTTAGGAAACACTGATTTGGGAAGGCTACACTGACTTTTCAGAAACTAGAATAGGTAGAGAATCTGTTGTATCAATTTACACCATCTTTCTATTCCTAGTAGGAAAAGACCTCTTTTTTTGGAAAGGCAGTACACACACATGGTTGAAAAATACCAACAGTAAGAAGAGTGAAAAATAGTAACTTCTTTCCTGTATTTCTCTAGTGTCCCAGAACAGCGTCCAAAAGACTTTTGATTTAAGATGTGCTCTAGTTAGCTTTCTAAAGTGAATGATGAAGAGTTGACTACCCAGGCAATATGGTAGCATCTAGTAAGAATCACACTATTACAAAGTTTAAAAAAATATTCAGCTTGATTAAGGATATTTTTCTGTCCAGCCATGAGTTGCTTGCTATCTCTGCTACTACTTTTGGAAGATACGTAGCTATAAAGCAAAGTATGTATCTTTAAAAGCAAAGACAGGACAGTCCCTATCTTTTGGGCATAAAATAAAACTTTTGTGATTGCCTAAAGTTTGACAGATGACTTGGTGATGTTTGTACACTATTTCAAACATATTACCTATCATATGACTTAGAGGACTAAAGAATTTGTCATTTCCTTAGATGGGGAAATGATACCCGATCCCCCATTGCCTGGCCATTGTACATGACTCTGATTATTATAGAACTGCCATACTGCTTATAGAGATGACTAAGAGAGGCTCTTCGTGTGTGATTTTTTTCTTTGTGCTCATAAAAATAATTTTTATACTCTTCTATTTTCTCGGAAAATATATACTAGTGAGGCAGTGTCTGACTTACGTGTAACTATACAGTACTAGATTTGGTTCTGAGAATTATCAGAATAAGGAAAAGTGATATTTTTATCTATTTAAAAGTGCTTGAATGGTGTTTCCCCAAGACTGAACAAGAGATGATCTTAGGTACTGCATTTATGAACTTAAAAATTTTAATAGTTTGTCTGTACATATTTGATACTAATATTCTATTTATATTAATTAAAACTAGTGGTCTTTTACATAATTAAGTAAATAAAAATTCCATTTTCTATTAAATTTAATTAAAAAAATCAATTTTAAGAAAGTATTAAGTGACCTTAGGAAACACTGATTTGGGAAGGCTACACTGACTTTTCAGAAACTAGAATAGGTAGAGAATCTGTTGTATCAATTTACACCATCTTTCTATTCCTAGTAGGAAAAGACCTCTTTTTTTGGAAAGGCAGTACACACACATGGTTGAAAAATACCAACAGTAAGAAGAGTGAAAAATAGTAACTTCTTTCCTGTATTTCTCTAGTGTCCCAGAACAGCGTCCAAAAGACTTTTGATTTAAGATGTGCTCTAGTTAGCTTTCTAAAGTGAATGATGAAGAGTTGACTACCCAGGCAATATGGTAGCATCTAGTAAGAATCACACTATTACAAAGTTTAAAAAAATATTCAGCTTGATTAAGGATATTTTTCTGTCCAGCCATGAGTTGCTTGCTATCTCTGCTACTACTTTTGGAAGATACGTAGCTATAAAGCAAAGTATGTATCTTTAAAAGCAAAGACAGGACAGTCCCTATCTTTTGGGCATAAAATAAAACTTTTGTGATTGCCTAAAGTTTGACAGATGACTTGGTGATGTTTGTACACTATTTCAAACATATTACCTATCATATGACTTAGAGGACTAAAGAATTTGTCATTTCCTTAGATGGGGAAATGATACCCGATCCCCCATTGCCTGGCCATTGTACATGACTCTGATTATTATAGAACTGCCATACTGCTTATAGAGATGACTAAGAGAGGCTCTTCGTGTGTGATTTTTTTCTTTGTGCTCATAAAAATAATTTTTATACTCTTCTATTTTCTCGGAAAATATATACTAGTGAGGCAGTGTCTGACTTACGTGTAACTATACAGTGCTAGATTTGGTTCTGAGAATTATCAGAATAAGGAAAAGTGATATTTTTATCTATTTAAAAAGATCCCTAATATGTATACAATTTGAAGTCATATTGTTTCTGCCTAGTATTTAAAGCCCTAACCATGAAACGAGTGACCTATGGAACACCTGGTATCCCTGGTGGGTCTTATACATCATTGTAGTCTCTGTGGTCATACACATAATAGCTTCTAAAAACTGTTAATTTTATTTAAATTTGATAGCTAATAGAAGAGGATAGGAAAATATGTTCTTGTTGGGAGCATAAAGACAAATCTTTTCGAGATGTGTGTTTAGTATCTTATTCTCATTCTAGTCTACTTTAATATAATATGTGTAAGAGGGACCTTGAGGAGACTTCCAGCTTTAAAATAGCCAAGTAACAGTATTTTTAGCCTTTTATCTCATGAAACATGTAGGAAATAATTTAGGAAAATATATTCTCCTAATAATTAGGAGAATAAGAAACAGAAGGCACCTTTTTGATGAAAGGAGGGAACTTCTGAAATCCCTCATCCCCAGATACAGGGAATGAAGTTTGGAAGAGTGACAGCTTACTTCATGGAGCAGACATCTGAACGCTCACAGATGGTCCACCATTGGGAAGCAAAAAAGTTTGCTCTGGACCCCAGAGAAGCACAGGAATTCAGAAGATAGGGATGAAGAAGGGAACTGAACCAGATGTGCTTGTGACTCCAAAAAATCCGGTGTAGAAGAGAGCAGAAGTGGCATACCAGGTTGAGAACAGAGGTTAAGTGAAAAGTGTCTAGATTAATAGCTGTTTAACTACTCAGCAGCCAGGAGACTGGAACTGGGGAAATGCTTATGAGATATTGAAGGGTCCTAGAGAAAATACAGATAGTTACAGGAAAGAGCTAGTTTTGACTCCATGTTGGATCTGTTTCTTTCACTTCCGTCTTTGCTTTTGTTGCCATTGTTATGATAATCATACATAATGACTTTCCTCAGGTAACCCATCCCTTCTGCTTGACTTAAAGTGCCTTTATTCAGCTCACAGAGAGACAGCCTGACCCAGCCCACCTTTGAATGGCTGCAGAAACAAGAAATTGACAACCCCTCCCCTCCCAAGACTGGCCATTCCAGGAGATATTTTCAAGATTAATAGCCTTTTTACTTTACTTCACCTCCTCCCACTCTCTGTCCTTTAAAGGAATCTGGCATCCAGACCCTGCAAGATAGTTATTTTGAGACATTCATCTGCTGTCTTCTCAGTCTGCTGAATTTCTGAATAAAGTTGTATTTCTTCCCTCAGCACCTCCTCTATAGACTTTCTGGTCTGTGGTACACAGCAAGAAGAGTGAGCGTGAACTCAATAGCAGTGCTGACTTGGGGATCCCCTCATCAAAGGCCCCTTGACTTAGCTCTAGTGATGGTCCCAGTGTAGTCATCCCGCCTGTACGTATGCTCTCTTTGCCATGTTCTTGCATCCAAGATGAGACAGACCAAAACAATCCAAAGGAACTTAGAGGAAACAGAATAAAAGAGTAGAAGAAGTATGAATATATAAACAGAGTCTAGTTAAGGTCCTTAGAGATGAGAGAAGATAATGCATGTGTAATAAGAACAAGCGGCTACTTTAAAAAGAGAGTAATTAGAATGAGAAGAGTTCTTCAACGTTAAAAAAAATGGACAACTTGAGTTTCAAAAGTCCATACAAAATCCTGAAGATAAAAGTTGAAGAGATATCCAAGAAAGGAAATAAGAAGAAAGGTAAGATTAATAAAGAAACCGTTATGTCCAGACCCTGATGATGGAAATTCTAGAGAAAAATGCGAGGAAGAAATGATCAAAGAATTAATATTTAACACATAAGAAGATTGTCAGAATTAAAGACCATGGTTCTGAAGGCCCACCAGTGCCTCACACCAAAGAATGGAGAAACCCACCCCAAGCTCTGTTATCATGACAGAATCCTAAAGATAAAGTCACCAACCTAAGAGCCCCTGTGACCAAGAAGCAGGGCATTTGGAAATTGTCTGTAACTAGAATAGTGATACATTCTTTTTAAACCTTACTGAAGCAGTGGAGATTGATTTTAATTTTTTTGCTAAAAATGATCTCCTGTTCCGAATTCTGGTGTGACTTAAAGGAAAATACGCAACCAAGAAGTGGAGAATTCTGTTTTACTCGATGGACATACTGAGAACGTAAACCCAGGGGACAGCCTCTTAGCTCTGGGGGACTGTTTCAAAGAGGAGGAGCCAGGATATATGAGCTTTTGCTACAAAAAAGCAAGTAATCCAAAGATTGCTGTTAAGGAAAGAAAAACCAAAAAACTTTCGTGTATGAGAAGATGTCAGAGTCTGGGTTTATGGAAGTCATTCCTTTAATTAGCAAACCTGTTTTCTCCATCCTGAATCCCTTGAGGTTCCGTGATGAGATGCAGTGGTCTGTGGTACACAGCAAGAAGAGTGAGCGTGAACTCAATAGCAGTGCTGACTTGGGGATCCCCTCATCAAAGGCCCCTTGACTTAGCTCTAGTGATGGTCCCAGTGTAGTCATCCCGCCTGTACGTATGCTCTCTTTGCCATGTTCTTGCATCCAAGATGAGACAGACCAAAACAATCCAAAGGAACTTAGAGGAAACAGAATAAAAGAGTAGAAGAAGTATGAATATATAAACAGAGTCTAGTTAAGGTCCTTAGAGATGAGAGAAGATAATGCATGTGTAATAAGAACAAGCGGCTACTTTAAAAAGAGAGTAATTAGAATGAGAAGAGTTCTTCAACGTTAAAAAAAATGGACAACTTGAGTTTCAAAAGTCCATACAAAATCCTGAAGATAAAAGTTGAAGAGATATCCAAGAAAGGAAATAAGAAGAAAGGTAAGATTAATAAAGAAACCGTTATGTCCAGACCCTGATGATGGAAATTCTAGAGAAAAATGCGAGGAAGAAATGATCAAAGAATTAATATTTAACACATAAGAAGATTGTCAGAATTAAAGACCATGGTTCTGAAGGCCCACCAGTGCCTCACACCAAAGAATGGAGAAACCCACCCCAAGCTCTGTTATCATGACAGAATCCTAAAGATAAAGTCACCAACCTAAGAGCCCCTGTGACCAAGAAGCAGGGCATTTGGAAATTGTCTGTAACTAGAATAGTGATACATTCTTTTTAAGCAATACTGGTGCAGTGGAGATTGATTTTAATTTTTTTGCTAAAAATGATCTCCTGTTCCGAATTCTGGTGTGACTTAAAGGAAAATACGCAACCAAGAAGTGGAGAATTCTGTTTTACTCGATGGACATACTGAGAACGTAAACCCAGGGGACAGCCTCTTAGCTCTGGGGGACTGTTTCAAAGAGGAGGAGCCAGGATATATGAGCTTTTGCTACAAAAAAGCAAGTAATCCAAAGATTGCTGTTAAGGAAAGAAAACCAGACTTCTCAAGTTAATGAATTCAGTGCTTTTCCGTGTATGAGAAGATGTCAGAGTCTGGGTTTATGGAAGTCATTCCTTTGATATGCACCCTAGCCAGTATCCTGTTTTTCTCCATCCTGAATCCCCTGAGTTGCAGGGTTGGGGGCAGCTGCTGTGGGCTGATGACCTGATGGCCTCAACATCCTTTGTTTACTGATAGGACAGGCTGCATTCTTTGTCCATACTAGTTAAACTAGGTTGTGGGACGTTAGACTGTGGACTTTACTTTTTAAAGATATATATTAAAAAATTGCCTCTTAAACTGTCACACGAAGAGCCAGGAAACTAAATTTAATATTCTGGATGGCATCCTAGAACAGAAGGACACTCAGTAACAAGAGAGTCTGAAAAAAAAAATACGAAGGTTAGTTGATAATAAGATATCATTATTGGTTCATTAATTGTGACAGATTCCCATACTAATGTATGATGTTAGTAATATGAGAAAACTGGCTTGGAATATAGGGAACACTCTGTATTCACAATTTTTCTTTTTTGATAAGTCTAAAGCTATTTTAAAATTTCAAAATTACTTTTCAAAATGTTTACAAAATGTATCTTCATGCCTCCTTTTTTGGGAAGCTAGATGTGCGCCATAAATGAGGGAACAGAACAAGATCTAAAAATCAAGAGCTTCAACACATTCTCTTGGGGAAAGAGCCTGAGTGAATTCCCAAGATGAGGTTCTAGAACCATAACTGTGATGTGGAGTATCTATTCCACGTTGGAGTCAGGTGGAAGCCGGAGTGCTCTGTGAAGGCAATCTTTAAAGGAAAGAGAAGAAGAAGAAAACAGAATGAAACAAACTGATGAGGCTGATTGTGTGGTAAATTATCCTGGAGGCTGTTAGAGACTAGGAGAACATTTCAAAGGAAAACTATGCAAATGCAAGAAAGAGGCATTTTTAACTCCGGGAAAAGAAAAATGTTGATTAGGAAAGAAAATGTAATTCCACTATGTTCTTTGGTTCACTAGTGGACAATATATTTTTCTAGTCACAGTAATTGTTGAATAATAGAGGATTTGACAAAAGTTTGTTCCTGCTCTCTGGGAGGGAGTATCTAAATCCTTGGAGTTTCCTAAGTGATAGGAAGGCTCTTTGTTATTCACAGTGGGCTTTGATATTTTATGCTAATGAGATCTCTCAAGGTGGGACTGGGTGGAGAGTTTCTAGATGGGAGCTGCTCCTGCCAGAAACACCAACCTGGTGATTAAAAGATTGGAACTTTGAGCCTCAGGAGATCAGCTGAACCTTCCAGCAGCCTCTGCAAAGGGAAGAGGGGCTTGGAGATGGAATTCAGTCAACTCTACCTTTGTAGTGAAACCCAGTGAGAACTCTGGACCCTGAGGCTTGATGTAGCTTCTTCCTAATGAGTGGATACATTATTGGGCTGGGATGGGGAAGGAGGGGTGACCTCCTGTGATTCAGAGAGGTCATGGAAGCTCTACCTTGCGGACCCTCCTACACCTTGCCGTCTGTGGCTATTCACTTGTTTGGCCCTGATCTGTATCCTTCATTGTAACATGGTAGTCATGAGTTATAAGTTGTCCTAAGTTCTGTGAATCATTCTAGTCCATTATTTTTTAATTTTTATTTTGCTTTTTACTTTTACAGAGTTTTGTTGTTTACAGATATGTATGATCCCAGATTAGTCATATGTATATCCCCCCTATCCCACCCCTCCAGGCTGTCACACAGCATCCCTGCAGGATCCCCTTTTCTTTAGGCCATTATTGAACCTGAGTAATTGCAGGAGCATGAACTTTGTAGCCCTCTGGAGTCACAAGTGTGGGTGGCCTAGGGACCCCTGAACTTGGGGCTGGTGCCAGCATTGTGGGCAGTTTTGCTGTCTTTCACCTGTAGGATCTGTACTGAAGATAGAATGAAGACAAACAGAATGAAACAAACTGATGAGGCTGATTGTGTGGTAAATTATCCTGGAGGCTGTTAGAGACTAGGAGAACATTTCAAAGGAAAACTATGCAAATGCAAGAAAGAGGCATTTTTAACTCCGGGAAAAGAAAAATGTTGATTAGGAAAGAAAATGTAATTCCACTATGTTCTTTGGTTCACTAGTGGACAATATATTTTTCTAGTCACAGTAATTGTTGAATAATAGAGGATTTGACAAAAGTTTGTTCCTGCTCTCTGGGAGGGAGTATCTAAATCCTTGGAGTTTCCTAAGTGATAGGAAGGCTGTTATTCACAGTGGGCTTTGATATTTTATGCTAATGAGATCTCTCAAGGTGGGACTGGGTGGAGAGTTTCTAGATGGGAGCTGCTCCTGCCAGAAACACCAACCTGGTGATTAAAAGATTGGAACTTTGAGCCTCAGGAGATCAGCTGAACCTTCCAGCAGCCTCTGCAAAGGGAAGAGGGGCTTGGAGATGGAATTCAGTCAACTCTACCTTTGTAGTGAAACCCAGTGAGAACTCTGGACCCTGAGGCTTGATGTAGCTTCTTCCTAATGAGTGGATACATTATTGGGCTGGGATGGGGAAGGAGGGGTGACCTCCTGTGATTCAGAGAGGTCATGGAAGCTCTACCTTGCGGACCCTCCTACACCTTGCCGTCTGTGGCTATTCACTTGTTTGGCCCTGATCTGTATCCTTCATTGTAACATGGTAGTCATGAGTTATAAGTTGTCCTAAGTTCTGTGAATCATTCTAGTCCATTATTTTTTAATTTTTATTTTGCTTTTTACTTTTACAGAGTTTTGTTGTTTACAGATATGTATGATCCCAGATTAGTCATATGTATATCCCCCCTATCCCACCCCTCCAGGCTGTCACACAGCATCCCTGCAGGATCCCCTTTTCTTTAGGCCATTATTGAACCTGAGTAATTGCAGGAGCATGAACTTTGTAGCCCTCTGGAGTCACAAGTGTGGGTGGCCTAGGGACCCCTGAACTTGGGGCTGGTGCCAGCATTGTGGGCAGTTTTGCTGTCTTTCACCTGTAGGATCTGTACTAACTCTGGGTGGAGGTAGTTATGACTATCAGAATTGAATTACAGTATTACAAGCATGTGATGGCTGCTGTTGACAGAACCTTGTGATATAACTTCATTGGGAGGATGGAGGAAGTACAAAGGGGTGAAGGGGCTCATCAACTCTCACGAGTCAAATAACTTCAGAATGGATGAGTCAGGACATTACAGCATAACATAGGATTTAGAACATATAAAGACAAGGAGAAACAATTAAAAGCAAAGAAAATGATCGTTTCTGGGGATAGAACAGGAAGGTGGAGAAGGATAAAGGTGAAGTCCTACTGTTTGTTGTTGTTTTTGCAGTCAAATGCTCTACCCCTGAGCAATTACCCCCAATGTTGTTGTTTCTGATCTAAACCTTTTGTAACTATTTTCTTTTGCAAGCTAAGTTATTTATTTCTTAGATTTAAGTAAAATCACTTTAAAAAGAAGGGAGCTTGGCTGTAGGCCCTCAGTAGTTCATCAGGAAGTAGACTTAGGCGTTGTGATGTCAGGGAGGCATTTAGTGGGAAGCTTTTAGGATTGGGATCTATGAGGAAGCAGAGGAAGCAGAGAAGGGCAGAGGGAGGAGTCACACTGATGCTGGGGTCACACCTGATCCCATGGGATCTAGTGTGAACATGGGATGGCCCATCAGAGATGGCTAAGTGAGACAGGGGGGCTGGATCTTTGTGTGGACTCGTCGTTAGACACGTACTGCCCAGGGGAGGGCTGTAACCTTGGGCAGTGCAGCTCCCTTTTGACTGAGAGCCCTTCCTGGGAGATGCCCACTTGTTAGCTGAAAGAAGATAACATTCCTGGCAGAGGATCGCCTGAAGACCTACCTCTGCTGGAAGGGAGGATGTGTTTGGTTGGTACTTTTGACAGTGCCCACTACAAACTCCAAAAATAGGAGAATCTGATAGAAGTTTGATCCCCATTAGGCAAACTCTAGTCCTGATATATTCTGGGCTGGCTTTCCAGGACTATTTTTTTTTTTTTTTTTTTTTAATTTTGACCTCTTTTATTGGTCTTTCATTTATTTATTTTCATCCGTCTTTGTTCTTTGGCCTGTGTGGGCCTCCCATTGCAGGGGCCTCTCTTGTAGCAGAGCACTAGCACATGCACTCCAGAGCGCTGGCTTGTAATTGATCACACTGGCCCAGCTGCTCCACAGCATGTGGGATCCTCCCAGGCCAGGGATCAAACTGGTGCCCTTTGCACTGCAAGGCAGACTCTTTGCCCATTGGACCACCAGGGAAGCCCCCTGGACTATTTTTATTTATTTATTTTTAAAATTTAATTCGTTATTTTAAAGATTCTACAGAGTTTTGTTGTTCACCGACATGTATGTTCCCAGATCAGTCATATGCATATCCCTGGTCCTCCCACCCACCCAGTTCTCCCCCTCCCACCCCTCCGGACCATCGCCCCAAGTGATTGTAGGCACTCCTATTCCCTTAGCACGATGACAATAGCTATCTTCTCCACACGTGCCAGTATAGGTTTCGATGTTACTTCCTCTATGCCTCCCCCTCACTGTTCGGTCTCCACAATGTCCTTATGTCTATTCTTTGTTCCATGAGTTCACTGCGTGTGTTATCATGACCATCTTACTAGATTCCATATATATGAGTTAGTATACTGTACTTGTTTTTCTTTTTTTGACTTACTTCACTTTTTATGATAGGTTCTAGAGCTAGCCACATCATTAGGACTGAGTCTTCCGCATTTCTTTTAACAGCTGAGTAGTATTCCATTGTATATATGTACCAGAGCTTCTGTATCCATTCATTCGTCGATGGACATCTAGGTTGCTTCCGTGTTTTGGCTATTGTATAGAGAGCTGCAATGAACATTAGGGTACAGGTGCTTCTTTCAGTTTTGATTTCATCAGGATATAGGCCTAGTAGTGGGATTGCTGGGTCATAGGGTGCTTCTAGTTTTAGTTTTTTAAGGAATCTCCATACTGTCTTCCATAGAGGCTGTATCAATTTACATTCCCACCAGCAATGCAAGAGGGTTCCCTTTTCTCCACACCCTCTCCAGCACTTATTGTCTGTCGATTTCTTGATGATGGCCATTCTGACGGGTGTGAGGTGGTATCTCATTGTAGTTTTAATTTGCATTTCTCTAATAATAAGCAAGGTTGAGCATCGTTTCATGTGTTTTTGGGCCATCTGTATGGCCCTCTGGACTATTTTTAAAGTGTAGTATGCTGGTAAGGTTAGCCTGGAGTTGGCAGTTTTAAGTTGCCAGTACAGACAGACAAGTACACATACACACCAGAGTCACCTGTATTCTTTTGAAATGTGTATAATACAGCCAAAAATTCTGGATGCATTATTTGGAGTAAAGTTATTATACTTTAATTATTGAGCATTTTCATATTGAAGGATTTAGAAACACCTAATCAGAAACAAATAAATAAATAAAACACCTAATCTAAGAAAACTGATGTTGCCATTGATTTAGTGCTATAATCAGGATTATATTAAATCATAATTATATTATCCTTTATATAGGATTTGCATGCTCCACAGCTGTAGAGAATAAACAGAATAATATAGGTAGCAAAGGCTCTGTGAGTAGACTGTTGAATGGTAGACAGAGTAGCAGACTATCAAGTACTGTATGTGTATCATGAAGAACCTTTGAGAAACCAGGTTCTGAGGGAAGTCGGCTAAGTCTTGTTTTGTAGTTTGTAAGACCAACTAAATGTGAACATCATTCATGCATTCAGCAAATGGCTACAAAGCACCTACCTTGTGCACATCATGTAGCAAGGAGCCTCGAGTCTAGAAGAATTAAGATGTGTACATGTAAGGAAATGCAGCTCAAAGTAGAGACTGGTTAAGTGCTATAGGAGAAGTTCATGTAAAGATTTGGAATAGAGAAAGAATTTGTTTGTTTGAAGTGATCTCAACAGTGGAGTTTGTTGGTGAAGTTTGAACAAGGCTTTGAAGAAAGAGGAATGGAGATAAGGTTCTGGGAATCTGGGAGAGAGCAGAAATGTTTGTCACAGAGAGAAGGAAAAGAAAAGAATTGGAAACAATTAGAAAATGTTGATCCTTCATGTGTGAAACATCAGTGCATCAGTATCAGAAATACAGTGTAAAATTTGGGTCCCCACACTTCCAAAATATTCAGATGATGATAATTGCTACATCTTTTATAGTACAGTATAGTTGACCCTTCAACAGCATGGGTGGTTAGGGTCACACAACCTCCATATAGTTGAAGATCCAAGTATAACTTGACAGTTGGCTCTCAGTATCTGAGATTTCGCATCTGAAGTTTTATATCTGTGGATTCAGCCAACCTTGGATCATATAGTACTGTAGTATGTATTTATTGGAAAAAATCTGCAAATATGTGGACCCTTGCAGTTGGAAACCATGTTGTTCAAGGATCAGCTGTATCCCACAGGCCCTCTTGTGTCTAATTGGTCGGTCTTAACTATGATCAGTTCTACATTATAATTTTTAAACTAAAACTGTTACTTTTTTTCTTTTCTCAGTTGTCACAGGGAGTACTGATGGAATTGGAAAGGCATATGCACAAGAGGTAGGTCATTTTTGACTTTTCTTTTTGGTATAAAACTATAAGAGCAAATGTAAAATATTCTCTTCCAGTAATTTTGATTTTTGAAGTTAAACGTACAAATATAGTGTTATACATGATAACATGTACTTTGTTTCTACCTTGTTAGCAATGCTATGACACTTTAAAACAAAGTTTGGGGCCAAATGTGTGTAAAACATTTTATCCGGATAAGTTGGAATTATGAAAATTTAAGATACTTTTATTTTATATTGTGTAACTATGGATAGTTCTCAGTTTTTAAAGTTAATTGCTCTGGATTATTTTCCAAAAGGTAGATAAATTATTAGAGAGCGGTTTCATCTCCAGACTAGGCTGTGGCATCATTTCCACAAGAGGGGCTGTAATGGACAGACATTGACAGACACAAGCGAAGGATGCCAGTCCTGTGTAAGGTGGCTGTAGGACAGGAAACCGTGATAGTTTGAAGACCACTGTCCAGAGCAGAAGCATTGGCAGTGCTGTTAAGGCGAGCATCCCTAGTCCTACTGAGGCGCAGTAGCCTGAAATACTGCCTGATTGTATTGGAGATCCTTATAGGTTCACTGCATCTCTCTTTTATCCTTTCAAAAGGATCTTTAAAAAACTCCTTTGGTTTCTCAGCCTCTATTTTTAATATAAAAACTACAGAAAAGTTTCAAGAATACAGCAAACACCCATGTACCTTTCATCAGGATTCACCAGTTGTTAACATTTGGCTCCATTTCACTTTATACTTATAATTTGGCTGAAGCTTTTGGGATTTACAGGCATTTTAACAATTCACCCTTAAATATTTCAGCATGAAGCTTCCAAGAACTAGAACATTCACCCTTGTAACTACAGTACAGTGGTAGCACATAGGAAATTTAACTTGACACCTTACTAGTTTACAATATACAGTCCATATGCAAGTTTACCAGTTGTCCTAATTATGTCTTTTATAGCACTTTTAGGTTCCAAAATCCATTTAAAGACTGTGCATTGCATCTAGATGTCCTATCTCTTGTAAGAGAGTTCCTTAGTGCCACCCTCTTCTTTCTTTTATAACAGTGGCATTTTGGTAAAAACCCAGCCCAATTGTTTGTGTATTTCCTAATCTGGATTTGTCTGATTACTTCCTTATGATTGTGTGCCTGTGGGCTCAGTTGCTCAGCTTCATGTGATTACATTCAGGTTAAACATTTTTTAACAGGAATGCTACACAGGTGGTACTGTATTCTTTTGAGTGTATCTTATCAGGAGCCCCAAGAAATCCTTTATTATTCCTTTATTGATTATGTAAAGATAAGTCATTTATTACAGTGCTCACTATCATAATTTTCTATTATAAAAGTACCTTTCCCTTTTGGCAATTAATAAGGAATCTGTGGGATGATACTTTGTATGAATATCTCCTTTCTCAGTAGTCTTTCACTCTAGCATCTGTTGCCACTTTTTGCCTAAATTAATTATTGCCAGGGTCATTTAAAAATGGTGATTTAAAAAAAAAATGATACCTTTCCTTTTACAATTATATTAGATACTATTTTTCTATAGATAGGATCTTTTCCTTGTTTATCCTTCCTCCATTAATTAAAAAAAAACCTCTCAGTATATACTCATGGGTTCTGTAGAGTTTTATAAAAGATTAATTTCATAAGTTATTACCAACCTTAATTACCTTTATAAAAAAGTGTTCTTCAATATCTTCTCACTTGCTATACCACTCACTTTTACTTAGTAAGAGTTGACTTTAGGATTTAGGACTGGAAAATTAGTTTGTTAACATTTGGCTCCATTTCACTTTATACTTATAATTTGGCTGAAGCTTTTGGGATTTACAGGCATTTTAACAATTCACCCTTAAATATTTCAGCATGAAGCTTCCAAGAACTAGAACATTCACCCTTGTAACTACAGTACAGTGGTAGCACATAGGAAATTTAACTTGACACCTTACTAGTTTACAATATACAGTCCATATGCAAGTTTACCAGTTGTCCTAATTATGTCTTTTATAGCACTTTTAGGTTCCAAAATCCATTTAAAGACTGTGCATTGCATCTAGATGTCCTATCTCTTGTAAGAGAGTTCCTTAGTGCCACCCTCTTCTTTCTTTTATAACAGTGGCATTTTGGTAAAAACCCAGCCCAATTGTTTGTGTATTTCCTAATCTGGATTTGTCTGATTACTTCCTTATGATTGTGTGCCTGTGGGCTCAGTTGCTCAGCTTCATGTGATTACATTCAGGTTAAACATTTTTTAACAGGAATGCTACACAGGTGGTACTGTATTCTTTTGAGTGTATCTTATCAGGAGCCCCAAGAAATCCTTTATTATTCCTTTATTGATTATGTAAAGATAAGTCATTTATTACAGTGCTCACTATCATAATTTTCTATTATAAAAGTACCTTTCCCTTTTGGCAATTAATAAGGAATCTGTGGGATGATACTTTGTATGAATATCTCCTTTCTCAGTAGTCTTTCACTCTAGCATCTGTTGCCACTTTTTGCCTAAATTAATTATTGCCAGGGTCATTTAAAAATGGTGATTTAAAAAAAAAATGATACCTTTCCTTTTACAATTATATTAGATACTATTTTTCTATAGATAGGATCTTTTCCTTGTTTATCCTTCCTCCATTAATTAAAAAAAAACCTCTCAGTATATACTCATGGGTTCTGTAGAGTTTTATAAAAGATTAATTTCATAAGTTATTACCAACCTTAATTACCTTTATAAAAAAGTGTTCTTCAATATCTTCTCACTTGCTATACCACTCACTTTTTACTTAGTAAGAGTTGACTTTAGGATTTAGGACTGGAAAATTAGTTTGCTAAATCATTTATAGTTCATAACACCTAATTTATTCTCATTTATATACTGTCTAGAAGTTCACTAAAAAGTTTTGTGATATCCGTGTTTTTTTTTTCCTCTGCCCCTGTATTTATGGGTCTCTGGGGTAGAAACCATATTCCTATAAATCTTATTCTGTGCAGTACTTGTACAACATTGGAGAAGTATATAGAAGGTACATCTCAGGAAATTCTTTATTAGGTCATCCAATTAACTGTCTTAGTTTGCCTTTGTAGTCCATAAAGGATAGTATTTAAATAAAAAAATTAAAATTGATTCTATTTTTAGAAATTCCTAACATTTTAATTATAGTTTTCTTTGCCAGTTCTGCAGTCTTCATGCATCTAGTCTAAAACCTTTTTAAAGCTAATTTTTAAATTAAAGAAGTAATGGATACTTATGATAAAAAAACTAACCTGGACAGGTACAAAATAAAAGTCTTTCTTTTTCTAAAACCCTTTGACTTTTATATCCTAGCTTAACAGAGAAAGATAACTCTTCAGGGAATCTTTTTGTAAAGTCTTCATTTTGGTTTGCCCATTCATTAGACTTGGTGCATTTGGTTTTTGTTTTTTTCATTTGTTTTTTTAACTTGGATGATTGTCATAGGGGTTAGGTTTTCATAAAATCTGACCATATCTAGTTTAAATTTTTTTTTTTTTTTAGAGGAGGGCAGGTTGCGGAGGGAGGGGGTTGGACGGGCCACTTCTCTTGGTCTTTCATCTATCCATTTTTCATCCATCTTTGTTCTTTGGCCCGTGTGGGCCTCCCATCGCGGTGGCGTCTGTCATCGCTGAGCGCCGGCTCTGGGCGCACGCGCATCAGAGCTCCGACTCGGTAATTGGACACATCGGTCCAGCCGCTCCGCGGCACGTGGGATCTTCCCAGGCCAGGGATCGAACCGGCGCCCCCTGTACTACAAGGCGGTGTCCTTACCCACTAGACCACCAGGGAAGCCCTAGTTTAAATTTTAAAGTGAAACACACAGGTGTGATTCAGCTCTTTGGTATTTTTTCTGTTGTTTCAGTTAGCAAAGCGTGGAATGAAGATTGTCCTTATCAGCAGATCACAGGACAGACTGAACCAGGTTTCCAGTGAAATAAGTAAGTTTTCACAGTGCCCTTCCCCTTAGAACCACAAAAGGAGTACAGCTTTTCTAAATTCAGTGTTTTAAAGCGGATATCTAGCACTAACATATTTATTTATGGTTCAGAAAGGTTTTTTCATACTGTTAACAGGATATTTCAAAGGTGGGTCATCAATTTTTTCAAACCAATATAGTACCATTATAATTTGTAAAACATAATAAATATAATTTGTAATAATAATTTATTTTATTAAAAATATAATTTGTAAAACATAGAATTATAAAATATTTTTTACTGACTCATTTAGGTTTTTTATATTCTCCTTCAATATCTAAATTCCTTTTCCATTGCTCCTTTTAAATATTCTTACATTTTTTACCTCTTTGATTTCATTGTCTTTATTATTTTGGCCACATCACGTGGCATGTGGGATCTTACTTCCTTGACCAGGGATGGAACCCTTGCCCCTTACAGTGGAAGTGCAGAGTCTTAGCCACTGGACCACTAAGGAAGCCCCTGACTTCGTAGTCTTTTAAGTGTATGTGTATCATATATGTTTGAGGAAAGATACAAAAGGGTAGCATATATACATGTGACAGAGAAACTGTTTTGAACGTTTTTCTTAGTTAGCGGAATTATAATATGGCCAAAACTCTTTCAACTGACATCTCATTAATCAACGTGATGGATAAAGCAATGCTCATATTTCCTTGGTAAAATGTATTGACTCCTGTTTCCTGTATGTTATTTGTGGCTGGTAAGCTTCTGAGTGTGATACTTGTATACCTTTATTCCAATAGGTCTAATGGTTTACTTATTAACTGTCAGTTTTGTTTGTTTTCAAACTTACCTATGCTGGGTGCATTTGCTATTAAATACTCTGTACATAGATGAACTATTGATGTAAAAAGGGAAGTACAATCTGTAAGCTGAATGCTCTGAAAATAGTAAGAAAAGCAAGTTCTTTTAGAAATTGACTGTCATCTTAGGGGAAAACAAGAAAAAGGCAAAATATTGAAAAAAACTATAAAGAAGTAAGAAGAAATTTGTTTAAACTGTTTCATATGTGTTGAAGTTTTTGCTGCATTGTATAACTGCAACTACAATAAGTAATGCGTTATGTGGTCTAAGTAAGAAAGACTGGAATTCCAGATAGCAGATCCAAACTGAGATAAGGACTTGTTCCCCTACACAGAGGACTGATGAATGTAAGTTAAAGTGGTCACAAATGTGTGTTTATCATTTTCTAGAATTCCTTGCTTTAACTGACTTTTCTGAATATCCAGCAAACAGACTGCCCTAAGTCTTTCAGAGGAGTGAGGATTTCTACTGTATTTTCCTGTTACTGTTTTCCCAGCTTTATTGAGATATAATTGACACATGACATTATGTAAGTTCAAGATGCACATCGTGTTTATTTTTTATTAACATGACCACTTCCTACTAACATTTATAGAGTATGCTATTATTTATTCTCTCACGTGTATGATCCTCTTTGAGCCTTCATTACACATTGATACACTGTAGGTGAAAAACAGATCTTTATAAAGTGTATTAAATCTGTTTAAAAAAAGAACTCCATTGAGGGCACAGATCTTTACAGAGGTGGGATATACCGTAAGTCTTTGGCGTTTAAGGATTTTAACTTTCAAAGCTTCAACTATGTAAACGCAACCCTGAAGGCATACAGTATCTTGCAGTTTTGCTGAGGCGTGAATTCGAATTAAGGAATGCTCCCGTGACACTAGGGAGCCTGAGGTGTTTACTTATGTAGTAGGTGATCTTCACATATTTCCTTGGTAAAATGTATTGACTCCTGTTTCATGTTTTGTTTAAGCTTCTGAGTGTGATACTTGTATACCTTTATTCCAATAGGTCTAATGGTTTACTTATTAACTGTCAGTTTTGTTTGTTTTCAAACTTACCTATGCTGGGTGCATTTGCTATTAAATACTCTGTACATAGATGAACTATTGATGTAAAAAGGGAAGTACAATCTGTAAGCTGAATGCTCTGAAAATAGTAAGAAAAGCAAGTTCTTTTAGAAATTGACTGTCATCTTAGGGGAAAACAAGAAAAAGGCAAAATATTGAAAAAAACTATAAAGAAGTAAGAAGAAATTTGTTTAAACTGTTTCATATGTGTTGAAGTTTTTGCTGCATTGTATAACTGCAACTACAATAAGTAATGCGTTATGTGGTCTAAGTAAGAAAGACTGGAATTCCAGATAGCAGATCCAAACTGAGATAAGGACTTGTTCCCCTACACAGAGGACTGATGAATGTAAGTTAAAGTGGTCACAAATGTGTGTTTATCATTTTCTAGAATTCCTTGCTTTAACTGACTTTTCTGAATATCCAGCAAACAGACTGCCCTAAGTCTTTCAGAGGAGTGGGGATTTCTACTGTATTTTCCTGTTACTGTTTTCCCAGCTTTATTGAGATATAATTGACACATGACATTATGTAAGTTCAAGATGCACATCGTGTTTATTTTTTATTAACATGACCACTTCCTACTAACATTTATAGAGTATGCTATTATTTATTCTCTCACGTGTATGATCCTCTTTGAGCCTTCATTACACATTGATACACTGTAGGTGAAAAACAGATCTTTATAAAGTGTATTAAATCTGTTTAAAAAAAGAACTCCATTGAGGGCACAGATCTTTACAGAGGTGGGATATACCGTAAGTCTTTGGCGTTTAAGGATTTTAACTTTCAAAGCTTCAACTATGTAAACGCAACCCTGAAGGCATACAGTATCTTGCAGTTTTGCTGAGGCGTGAATTCGAATTAAGGAATGCTCCCGTGACACTAGGGAGCCTGAGGTGTTTACTTATGTAGTAGGTGATCTTCACATATTGCCTGAATCCTACTACTGTTTCTTAGTTACTTGCAGTTAAATGTGTAATAACTCTCACAGTGATAAAAGCCATTGTGTGTATGTATGTGGGGGGTGTGTAAAACTATGTGTATAATAACTTTTTTTTTTTTTTTAATTTTTGGGCGGGGTTCGGGTTGGGGAGGGAGGGGAGCGGGCGGGCCACTTCTGTTGGTCTTTCATTTCTCTATTTTCATCTGTCTTTGTTCTTTGGCTTCTGTGGGCCTCCCATCGCGGTGGCCACTGTCTTCGCAGAGCACCGGCTCTGGGCGCATGCGCCCCAGAGCTCCGGCTCGGTCATTGGACACATCAGTCCAGCTGCTCCGCTGCACGTGGGATCTTCCCAGGGCAGGGATCGAACGGGCGCCCCTTGCACTGCAAGGCGGTGTCCTTATCCACTGGACCACCAGGGGGAAGCCCCTATAATAACTCTTATGACGATAAAAACCATTGTGTGGGGGTGTGTGTATAAAACTGACTGTTCATGAAAACCCTTACAGGTTGCTTGAAATAAAGGTTCATAGGCTGAAAATAGAAGCTTTTGATTAAATGGAAAGTTGACTTTTGAAACGCTGTGCTGTGAATGAATCCACCCCCTATTTGATACAGGAGCAAGAAGAGCTTCCTCCTAACACTCACAGCAAGTGCTCCAGGCTGTACAAAAATTGCCCCATGAGTCAGAAGCTATCCTTTAATGACATTTGAGAATTTTGTTAACTTGTGATGTGAGGTGACACATGATTGTGGGCAGAAATGTGATTCTGGAGAAAGACAGGATCCTGTTCAAGCATTTTTCACGCAGAAACAGATGGTAAAGGCACTGAATTGACCTTTATGATGAGGAGGAAAAAAAATTTTTTTTTTTTTAGTTGTTAAAAATTTTGAAAAATGTTTTTTCTGGGCATAATATAAATTTACTGGAAGAGGTGATACCAGCAGACTGGGTCATCTATTTTAGGCTGAGGAAATAAATACACAGAGGAGATTTATAAGTTTGTACAAGTTTTCAGCTCACCTGCAAATCATCTGTGAGGGAATCATGTTTTCCTGAACATATGTATTCCAGAGAAGGAAGGACAGAATTTAATGTTTATGCCTTCAGCAAATCTTTATTGAATGCGTCCTGTGCTAGGCAGTCAGGATACAGTAGTGAACAAGACAGATGCAGATGTTGCCCTTGCTGTGAGTGGGGGAGACAGAAAAAATAGAGAAAAAAATAAAACCATAAAAAAATAAATAATTGCAGTTAATAGGAAGGACAATGAAGGAAACAAAGGGGCCAGAGAAAGAAAAATGGAGAGTTTTTATGTTGTAGCAACACAGTGAATTTTATGACTGGCAGAGTGTTAAAGGGCCAGATTGATGACCTCTTCCCCATCTGATGAGCAAGCTGGAGCCTTAGTGAAGAGATAACAGGCTGAGGGTGTGGTGGTGGAGGGACCGTGTCCACAAGCTGCAGTGATACATCCTCTCCAGCATTTCTACTTCCTAACACCTTTGAGTTCTTGACTCTCTATTATGCCATGAGAAGTTATGGCCTCCCTGTCTTATTAACTGAGCTATTTAAAATCCTGAAAGATGATGTTATCAAAGTGCTGCACTTAATATGTCAGCAAATTTGAAAAACTTGGCAGTGGCCACAGGACTGGAAAATGGCAGTTTTCATTCCAATCCCAGAGAAGGGCGATGCCAAAGGATGTTCAGACTACTGTACATTTACGATCATATTCAGAATCCTCTAAGCGAGGCTTCAGCAGTATACATGAACCGAGAACTTCCAGACGTACAAGCCGAGTTTCGAAGAGGCAGAGGAACCAGAGATCAAATTGCCAACATTCCTTGGATCATGGAGAAACAAGGGAGTTCCTGAAAAACATCTACTTCTGCTTCATTGAATATGCTAAACCTTTTGACTGTGTGGATCATAGCAAACTGTGGAAAATTCTTAACAAAATGGGAATACCAAACCATCTTACCTGTCTCGTGAGAAACCTATATGCAGGTCAAGAAGCAGTAGTTAGAACCAGACATGGTACAACTGACTGGTTCCAAATTGGGAAAGGAGTATTACAAGGCTGCATATTGTTACCCAGCTTATTTAACTTCAATGGAGTATCGTGAAATGCCAGGCTGAATTAATCACAATAATCTGCTAGGATCATGTTTTCCTGAACATATGTATTCCAGAGAAGGAAGGACAGAATTTAATGTTTATGCCTTCAGCAAATCTTTATTGAATGCGTCCTGTGCTAGGCAGTCAGGATACAGTAGTGAACAAGACAGATGCAGATGTTGCCCTTGCTGTGAGTGGGGGAGACAGAAAAAATAGAGAAAAAAATAAAACCATAAAAAAATAAATAATTGCAGTTAATAGGAAGGACAATGAAGGAAACAAAGGGGCCAGAGAAAGAAAAATGGAGACTTTTTATGTTGTAGCAACACAGTGAATTTTATGACTGGCAGAGTGTTAAAGGGCCAGATTGATGACCTCTTCCCCATCTGATGAGCAAGCTGGAGCCTTAGTGAAGAGATAACAGGCTGAGGGTGTGGTGGTGGAGGGACCGTGTCCACAAGCTGCAGTGATACATCCTCTCCAGCATTTCTACTTCCTAACACCTTTGAGTTCTTGACTCTCTATTATGCCATGAGAAGTTATGGCCTCCCTGTCTTATTAACTGAGCTATTTAAAATCCTGAAAGATGATGTTATCAAAGTGCTGCACTTAATATGTCAGCAAATTTGAAAAACTTGGCAGTGGCCACAGGACTGGAAAATGGCAGTTTTCATTCCAATCCCAGAGAAGGGCGATGCCAAAGGATGTTCAGACTACTGTACATTTACGATCATATTCAGAATCCTCTAAGCGAGGCTTCAGCAGTATACATGAACCGAGAACTTCCAGACGTACAAGCCGAGTTTCGAAGAGGCAGAGGAACCAGAGATCAAATTGCCAACATTCCTTGGATCATGGAGAAACAAGGGAGTTCCTGAAAAACATCTACTTCTGCTTCATTGAATATGCTAAACCTTTTGACTGTGTGGATCATAGCAAACTGTGGAAAATTCTTAACAAAATGGGAATACCAAACCATCTTACCTGTCTCGTGAGAAACCTATATGCAGGTCAAGAAGCAGTAGTTAGAACCAGACATGGTACAACTGACTGGTTCCAAATTGGGAAAGGAGTATTACAAGGCTGCATATTGTTACCCAGCTTATTTAACTTCAATGTGGAGTACATCATGTGAAATGCCAGGCTGAATTAATCACAAACTGGAATCAAGATTTCCAGGAGAGATATCAACAATTTCACATATGCAGATGATATTACTCTAATGGCAGAAAGTGAAGAACGAAAGAGCCGCTTCATGAGGGTGAGAGAGGAGAGTGAAAAAGCTGGCTTAAAACTCAGCATTCAAAAAACTAAGATCATGGCATCCAGTCCCATCACTTCATGGCAAATAGAAGGGGGAAAAGTGGAAAGAATGGCAGATTTTATTTTCTTGGGCCTCCAAATCACTATGGACAGTGACTGCAGCCATGAAATTAAAAGTCACTTCCTCCTTGGAAGGAAAGCTATGACAAACCTAGATATCATATTAAAAAGCAGAGACAAAAGGCACAGACTTAAAAAAAAAAAAGAAAAAAAGCAGAGACATCATTTTGCTGGCAAAGGTCCATAGAGTCAAAGCTACATTTTTTCCAATAGTCATGTATGGATGTGACAATTGGATCATAAAGAAGACCTAGCACCAAAGAACTAATGCTTTTGAATTATGGTGCTGTAGAAGACTCTTCTTTGGACTGCAAGGAGATCAAAGCAGTGAATCCTAAAGGAAACCAACTGTGAGTTTTCATTGGAAGAACTGATGCTGAAGCTGAAGCGCCAATACTTTGGCCACCTGATGGGAAGAGCTGACTCATTGTAAAAGACACTGCTGCTGGGAAAGACTGAGGGAAAAAGGAGAAGGGGATGACAGAGGATGCGATGGTTAGATAGCATCACTGACTTAGTGGACATGATTTTGAACTAACTCCAGGAGAGAGTGGAGGATAGTGCAGCTTGGCATGCTGCAGTTCATGGTATCATAAAGAACCAGGTACAGCTCAGCAACTGGACAGCAGCACTCTTATTAAATGTGTGCCATCATGAATTCCAAGTTTCAGTCTGCCAAGCAAGTTAGGTCTTAAGAGTCCTTTCTCACTGTGTGAGCTAACCATTATATCCTAAATCTCTCATAAGTGACTAATATAATTGATGCATGGGTCACAAAGATCCCCTGGAGAATGAAATGGCACCCTACCCTAGCATTCTTGCCTGGGAAATCCCATGGACAGAGGAGCCTCGTGGGCTACAGTCCATGGAGTCAAGAGTCAGACAGGACTTAGCAACCAGACCACCACTAATCTGATGTTTATTTTGTTTTCCTTCATCTAACACTCTTACAGTCTCCTCACACACAGATTTTTCCGGATCTCTACCAGCACACATGTGCAAAAATGGACAATTATTTTTGTGTTTAAGTTATTACTTCGTGAATTAGACTTTGTACTTGTGCCTCAAGAGAGTTTCAATATCTGACCTTGTGATGGCTGGTGATAAGGGATGCTATGGGTGGTGAAGACCTCAGCTAGGTCTTGAGGAGAAGAGGAATTCCCTTGCAAGTGAATTAGCCTTTATTTAGGGTAAGGTTATTACAGGATTCTCAAGCCAGGGAAAACTAATCTCTTCAGAGGCCAGAGAGAAGGCTGTTAATATTTCCACTGTCAGGGGAGGCTCAACATAGCTATTGCAGGGGCAGGGTGTGTGTCAAGATATCCTTGTAGCTTATTTTATGTGTATTTATATGTTTTAATACCCTACCATGATATTGCTGCTTCCCTTTTCTGTCTCCCCACTGATAACCACTAGTTTGTTCTCTTTATCTGAGTCTTACTCTTTTCTGTTTTGTTCACCAGTTTGTTGTATTTTTTTAGGTTCCACATACAAATGATGTTATACATTTTCTCTCTCTGATTTATTTCACTTAGCATAATACCCTCCAAGTTCATGCATGTTGCTGCACGTGGCAAAATTTCTTTCTTTTTTATGGCTGAGTAGTATTCCATTGTGTGTGTGTGTGTGTGTCCCCTCTTCTTTATCATTCATCTGTTTATTGATAGACACTTCGGTTGCTTCCATATCTTGGCAGTAATGCTACCTGTGAACAGTGGGATGCATGTAACTCTTTGAGGTTTTTTTTTCCCTGATATATATCCAAGAGTAGAATTCCTGGGTCACAAGGTTGTTCTAGTTTTAGTGTTTTTTGAGAAACCTCCAGACTATTTTCCACTGTGGCTATACCAACTTTTCCCCACATATCCTAAATCTCTCATAAGTGACTAATATAATTGATGCATGGGTCACAAAGATCCCCTGGAGAATGAAATGGCACCCTACCCTAGCATTCTTGCCTGGGAAATCCCATGGACAGAGGAGCCTCGTGGGCTACAGTCCATGGAGTCAAGAGTCAGACAGGACTTAGCAACCAGACCACCACTAATCTGATGTTTATTTTGTTTTCCTTCATCTAACACTCTTACAGTCTCCTCACACACAGATTTTTCCGGATCTCTACCAGCACACATTTGCAAAAATGGACAATTATTTTTGTGTTTAAGTTATTACTTCGTGAATTAGACTTTGTACTTGTGCCTCAAGAGAGTTTCAATATCTGACCTTGTGATGGCTGGTGATAAGGGATGCTATGGGTGGTGAAGACCTCAGCTAGGTCTTGAGGAGAAGAGGAATTCCCTTGCAAGTGAATTAGCCTTTATTTAGGGTAAGGTTATTACAGGATTCTCAAGCCAGGGAAAACTAATCTCTTCAGAGGCCAGAGAGAAGGCTGTTAATATTTCCACTGTCAGGGGAGGCTCAACATAGCTATTGCAGGGGCAGGGTGTGTGTCAAGATATCCTTGTAGCTTATTTTATGTGTATTTATATGTTTTAATACCCTACCATGATATTGCTGCTTCCCTTTTCTGTCTCCCCACTGATAACCACTAGTTTGTTCTCTTTATCTGAGTCTTACTCTTTTCTGTTTTGTTCACCAGTTTGTTGTATTTTTTTAGGTTCCACATACAAATGATGTTATACATTTTCTCTCTCTGATTTATTTCACTTAGCATAATACCCTCCAAGTTCATGCATGTTGCTGCACGTGGCAAAATTTCTTTCTTTTTTATGGCTGAGTAGTATTCCATTGTGTGTGTGTGTGTGTGTCCCCTCTTCTTTATCATTCATCTGTTTATTGATAGACACTTCGGTTGCTTCCATATCTTGGCAGTAATGCTACCTGTGAACAGTGGGATGCATGTAACTCTTTGAGGTTTTTTTTTCCCTGATATATATCCAAGAGTAGAATTCCTGGGTCACAAGGTTGTTCTAGTTTTAGTGTTTTTTTTTGAGAAACCTCCAGACTATTTTCCACTGTGGCTATACCAACTTACATTCTTACCAACAGTTTAGGAGTGTTCCCTTTTCTCTACATCCTCACCAGTATTTGTTATTTGTGCTCTTTTTGATGATCGCCATTCTGACAGGTGTGGGATGAGGTCTCTTCGTGGTTTTGATTTGATCTCCAGTCTTGGTAGTCATCATTTCCTTCAGACTGAAGCATAGCAGCTGCTTGGTCCCGTAAGGCACTTCTTCAGTGGACACTTGGAACAATCAGCAACCGCCATTAATGGTGATGCTGCTTCATCAGGTCAAACCCATATAGGAGTTTTTTGAGGTCTGTATTTTGGGCTTCCACTCCTGATAGCAATTTCTATATACATCAGAGTTCAGTCAGGCAACAGAAGTCAAGCAAGTTTGTTCAGCTAGGCTAACCTGTCTCTCCTCATGCTCAAGCTCAGTTGTTTCTGACTCTTCATGAGCCCATGGACTGTAGTCCTCCAGGCTGCTCTGTCCCGGGGATTTCCCAGGCTAGAATACTGGAGTAGACTGCCATTTCCTTCTCCAGGGGATCTTACCACCCAGGGATTGAACTCTTGCATCTCCCACATTGCAGGTAGATTCTTTACTACTGAACCATTGAGAATGCCGTGTCTCTCCAGCTTTTAAACTTACTCCAGTGGGTAAACTCATTCTTCTTTCTTGCCTTTCTCACTGGAAAGAGAAGACAGGGGAGGAGGAGACTGTAAAAGAAACCAAGTGCTAACTGAAGAGAAATAGGACTCCCCTGACCCTCTAACTCTCCTCTATTCTTATGTAAACTTGGGGATTCTGTGCCCTGAGAAGTAATTCCTTGTATGCATGGAGGACAGCCTACTCATCAAAGCTCTTCAGAAAAAAATTTAGAAGGATTATATGTAATTTGTAGGGAACTAGATGTTTCACCAACAGAGGATAAATGCTTTAACAGGATTGACTGCTTTTTGGATATACTTGTCACTTGTTGAATTAAGACAAGCTGAAAGATCCAAAATCTTGAGTTGCTACCTGTGAACAGTGGGATGCATGTAACTCTTTGAGGTTTTTTCCTGATATATATCCAAGAGTAGAATTCCTGGGTCACAAGGTTGTTCTAGTTTTAGTGTTTTTGAGAAACCTCCAGACTATTTTCCACTGTGGCTATACCAACTTACATTCTTACCAACAGTTTAGGAGTGTTCCCTTTTCTCTACATCCTCACCAGTATTTGTTATTTGTGCTCTTTTTGATGATCGCCATTCTGACAGGTGTGGGATGAGGTCTCTTCGTGGTTTTGATTTGATCTCCAGTCTTGGTAGTCATCATTTCCTTCAGACTGAAGCATAGCAGCTGCTTGGTCCCGTAAGGCACTTCTTCAGTGGACACTTGGAACAATCAGCAACCGCCATTAATGGTGATGCTGCTTCATCAGGTCAAACCCATATAGGAGTTTTTTGAGGTCTGTATTTTGGGCTTCCACTCCTGATAGCAATTTCTATATACATCAGAGTTCAGTCAGGCAACAGAAGTCAAGCAAGTTTGTTCAGCTAGGCTAACCTGTCTCTCCTCATGCTCAAGCTCAGTTGTTTCTGACTCTTCATGAGCCCATGGACTGTAGTCCTCCAGGCTGCTCTGTCCCGGGGATTTCCCAGGCTAGAATACTGGAGTAGACTGCCATTTCCTTCTCCAGGGGATCTTACCACCCAGGGATTGAACTCTTGCATCTCCCACATTGCAGGTAGATTCTTTACTACTGAACCATTGAGAATGCCGTGTCTCTCCAGCTTTTAAACTTACTCCAGTGGGTAAACTCATTCTTCTTTCTTGCCTTTCTCACTGGAAAGAGAAGACAGGGGAGGAGGAGACTGTAAAAGAAACCAAGTGCTAACTGAAGAGAAATAGGACTCCCCTGACCCTCTAACTCTCCTCTATTCTTATGTAAACTTGGGGATTCTGTGCCCTGAGAAGTAATTCCTTGTATGCATGGAGGACAGCCTACTCATCAAAGCTCTTCAGAAAAAAATTTAGAAGGATTATATGTAATTTGTAGGGAACTAGATGTTTCACCAACAGAGGATAAATGCTTTAACAGGATTGACTGCTTGGATAAAATTACAGTTTTTTGTAAGGATATACTTGTCACTTGTTGAATTAAGACAAGCTGAAAGTCATCACACATATAAATAAGCTTATTTTATTACCATTGTTAGCCAGGATTATGAATATATTAAGTATTTTTATGAATTTTGATTTGTCAAAGGAAGAAACCCTCCTGAATAATTTTCAAGCTCTGCGTTGTTTTTACTTGCAGTAAAGCACAATGCAAGAGAGAATGGCTTTCAGAACAACCTAATTGTTCATAGGATATAGAGAAGGGAATATTAATAATACATATTATATGGTAATCAATGATCCTCATTACATGTAATTTAATCACCTTTGATTTTCAAAACACACATTTCTGTCTTTGATTAAGGAAATAAATATGATGTCTCTTTTTGTGAGACTTACGTCATGGTGAAAACCTTTAGGATGGCCTCAAATTTCTTTTCTTTCTTTTTTTTTTTAAAGATTTATTTATTTATTTGAGGAGGGTGGGGTGGGGAGGGAGGGGAGCAGGCGGGCCACTTCTATTGATCTTTCATTTACCTATTTTTCATCCATCTTTGTTCTTTGGCCCGTGTGGGCCTCCAATTGCGGTGGACTCTGTTGTCGCAGAGCACCGGCTCTGGGCACGTGCGCCCCAGAGCTCCAGCTCGGTAATTGGAAACATCGGTCCAGCTGCTCCGCGGCACGTGGGATCTTCCCAGGTCAGGGATCGAACTGGCGCCCCTTGCACTGCAAGGCGGTGTCCTTACCCACTGGACCACCAGGGAAGCCCGATGGCCTCAAATTTCATGACTTTATTTCTTCAACTGTAAAGCTTTTAGAAAACTTACTGGTAAATCTTACTGGTAAATAGTTGACAGAGGAACAGGTTAACATGAACAATATTAGCTTTACCTTTTTAGTCTTTACCCATGATCCTATCTGTGCAGTTAAAGTCTAGATTTGACCAACCGTGTTTGATTCATGGCTTTTTGACCGACTGTCAGTATTGTTAATGTGGTGCTTTGTTGTTACATTTAGCATTTTTCATCTGCCAATGGACGATGAAGCGTTATTGAACACATGAAGATTTTTTCTAATGGTGATAGGATTAGAGTTACTCTTCTGTAGCCCTTGGAGTCAGAGATACTTTGGATCACTTCTATAATACCAGAAATATCCTTCTAGTTCACCTATTTCAAGGTCATGAGCTATCAGGAACCAAAAATACTCATCTAGTTTGCCTCTAGTGATTTTGCCTGTAGTACCCATGATTGTAGAAGTATCCTGTTATCCAAGTTCCCCATATAACTCAGTGTTCCTGGTCTTCCAGAAAGTGACATTGTGTGCTCCCCGTAAGACCGAGACTTCTGAATCCGCACAGGATAGTTTCCTGGCAGATCTTTGAAGCACTGTTTCCCCACAGGGGAGTGTAATCCTTGTTCCTTACTAGTAGGTTTGTCATGCCTAATTATGTGAGATTGACTGTTAAATGAAACATTACTGGCATAGTGATAGTTCTAAATTTGTTTTATCTAATTTATATCCTGGGAGGGGAGAAAGATCGATTCTTGTTGAGCTTATGCAAATAATGACATTGTCGTGTAATGCAAGAAGACCTGGGACTTCCCGGTGGTCCTGTGGCTAGGACCTCACACTCTCAAAGCACAGGCCCAGGATACCATCCCTGGTCAGGGAACTAGATCCTGCGTGCAGCAGCTGGGAATCCGTGTTCCACAGTGAAGACAAAATCTTGCTTGTCGAAACCAAATAAATAAATAAATATTAAAAAAAAAGAAAGGAAGAACTCAGTAAAGACATGTTGTGTAATATCTGACCACTGTTCTGGTTAATTTTGCAGACAAGGCCAATGTGTATGTGTTGTGTTTTCTGTACAGTTTCCATCTTTTAAGTGGACCTAACAATTTACCATTTTATGTTCTAGTTACTATTGCCATATTACCAACTGCCCCAGACTTATTGACGCAGAAGAACCCTTTGAGATGCTCACAGATTCTGCTGGTCAGGATTTTGCCAAGACTCAGGGCACTATTCTTTTGCCCGTCTTGGCACTATTGAGGTCACTCAGTGATACCTCAGTGGGTGATGGTTTTGACCGACTGTCATTTTTTTTTACACATTTGCCAATGGACGATGAAGCGTTATTGAACACATGAAGATTTTTCTAATGGTGATAGGATTAGAGTTACTCTTCTGTAGCCCTTGGAGTCAGAGATACTTTGGATCACTTCTATAATACCAGAAATATCCTTCTAGTTCACCTATTTCAAGGTCATGAGCTATCAGGAACCAAAAATACTCATCTAGTTTGCCTCTAGTGATTTTGCCTGTAGTACCCATGATTGTAGAAGTATCCTGTTATCCAAGTTCCCCATATAACTCAGTGTTCCTGGTCTTCCAGAAAGTGACATTGTGTGCTCCCCGTAAGACCGAGACTTCTGAATCCGCACAGGATAGTTTCCTGGCAGATCTTTGAAGCACTGTTTCCCCACAGGGGAGTGTAATCCTTGTTCCTTACTAGTAGGTTTGTCATGCCTAATTATGTGAGATTGACTGTTAAATGAAACATTACTGGCATAGTGATAGTTCTAAATTTGTTTTATCTAATTTATATCCTGGGAGGGGAGAAAGATCGATTCTTGTTGAGCTTATGCAAATAATGACATTGTCGTGTAATGCAAGAAGACCTGGGACTTCCCGGTGGTCCTGTGGCTAGGACCTCACACTCTCAAAGCACAGGCCCAGGATACCATCCCTGGTCAGGGAACTAGATCCTGCGTGCAGCAGCTGGGAATCCGTGTTCCACAGTGAAGACAAAATCTTGCTTGTCGAAACCAAATAAATAAATAAATATTAAAAAAAAAGAAAGGAAGAACTCAGTAAAGACATGTTGTGTAATATCTGACCACTGTTCTGGTTAATTTTGCAGACAAGGCCAATGTGTATGTGTTGTGTTTTCTGTACAGTTTCCATCTTTTAAGTGGACCTAACAATTTACCATTTTATGTTCTAGTTACTATTGCCATATTACCAACTGCCCCAGACTTATTGACGCAGAAGAACCCTTTGAGATGCTCACAGATTCTGCTGGTCAGGGATTTTGCCAAGACTCAGGGCACTATTCTTTTGCCCGTCTTGGCACTATTGAGGTCACTCAGTGATACCTCAGTGGGTGATGGTCTGGTTGGAGGAGCTGAGATGGCTTCTCGCTTGCTTCCATGGCAGGATGTGACGGAAGACAGACGTGACTGGGACTGTCGACTTTAGGTTGACTGTAGTGCCTCCGTGTAGCTCCTCCGGCATGTTCATCTCAGGGTAGCTGGACGTCTTACATGGTAGCTGTCTTTCCCCAGAGTGAATACCCTAGGAGAGCTAGACAGAAGCTGATTTCTTTTGGAGACCTAGTCTTATCCTTTGCACAGTGTTGCTTTGGCTATGCTGTGCTGATCAAAGTAGTGATGGGCCTGCTCAGATTGAACCAGAGAGGAAAAGATACATCTTTATGGGAGGAGTGAGATGATAACTTTGGAGAACATGTGGAAAGGGAGATATTTTTTGAAAATAAAATCTAGATTTGGAAAATACCGTCTGTCGTACTTTATAAGCTATATGAAGATTTCTCAGAGAATGTATTTTTCCCGAATTCGAGGGCATGGCAGGAACAATACATCATTCAAAGAGTGTTTCATTCCAGCACTCATTCCAGGATGCCCAAGTATAGCCAGAGACCATGAGAATCAGTGAGAAGTGGAGAAAGATGTTTTCTCAAAACCAATTAAATGTCCCTCGTGGGTTCCGTTCAGTCTTGCAAAATTCGATCTTGGGTTAGCAGCCTGGTTTTACAAAGTGTCTGATTTTCAAATAAAAGAGTCTTATAAATAGTGACTCAGGTTCCTGGTACCGTCTGTCTGAGAGTCTGCTCCTGGTGGTGGTGTTGCGTTACATTGGGCAGGAAGCCTGACCCGTGAGACCATAGTAATCAAGGGTCCTAATATAGGCCCTTTATCGAGGCTTTATTGTTTGAATGGTTCATCCCAGAGACCCAGTTTCTCACCTCCAGCTTGTGGCCTGGCCTTTTGGTGTGTCTGAGGAAAGAGTAGAAACCACCTGTTAATAAGACTGATGATCTCTGGTTAACTTATTACTGTAATTAACAGTGTCAGAATGGGATCCCCTATTGGGGTATAATAAATAACCACTTAATGATTCAGGCAGTAATTATCCCAAGGGCAGGAGCCTTAGGATGGACACTGAAGGCATTGATTAATCTCTAGGGGCTTTTATAAAGTATGTTTTAAACCTGCCACCAGTCAACAAGAGTATTTAATACTTAGAAATCATTTTGTTTACATTGTTATGCCAGTCTTTGGCACAAGATCTTGAATATGTTCTGTCCATCCTGAAAAATGTACAAGTGTTGAGCCATATTCGTTATTAGTTACTTCATGGGTCTTCCCATATCATGGGATTGGTAAACAGGACAACTCTTATTTAGAGTTAAGCTAATTAAAGAGATGGAGAAAAGGGCTTCCCTGGTGGTCCCATGGGTAAGGACACCGCCTTGCCATGCAGGGCGCCTGAGCTGGTCCCTAGTCTTATCCTTTGCACAGTGTTGCTTTGGCTATGCTGTGCTGATCAAAGTAGTGATGGGCCTGCTCAGATTGAACCAGAGAGGAAAAGATACATCTTTATGGGAGGAGTGAGATGATAACTTTGGAGAACATGTGGAAAGGGAGATATTTTTTGAAAATAAAATCTAGATTTGGAAAATACCGTCCTGTCGTACTTTATAAGCTATATGAAGATTTCTCAGAGAATGTATTTTTCCCGAATTCGAGGGCATGGCAGGAACAATACATCATTCAAAGAGTGTTTCATTCCAGCACTCATTCCAGGATGCCCAAGTATAGCCAGAGACCATGAGAATCAGTGAGAAGTGGAGAAAGATGTTTTCTCAAAACCAATTAAATGTCCCTCGTGGGTTCCGTTCAGTCTTGCAAAATTCGATCTTGGGTTAGCAGCCTGGTTTTACAAAGTGTCTGATTTTCAAATAAAAGAGTCTTATAAATAGTGACTCAGGTTCCTGGTACCGTCTGTCTGAGAGTCTGCTCCTGGTGGTGGTGTTGCGTTACATTGGGCAGGAAGCCTGACCCGTGAGACCATAGTAATCAAGGGTCCTAATATAGGCCCTTTATCGAGGCTTTATTGTTTGAATGGTTCATCCCAGAGACCCAGTTTCTCACCTCCAGCTTGTGGCCTGGCCTTTTGGTGTGTCTGAGGAAAGAGTAGAAACCACCTGTTAATAAGACTGATGATCTCTGGTTAACTTATTACTGTAATTAACAGTGTCAGAATGGGATCCCCTATTGGGGTATAATAAATAACCACTTAATGATTCAGGCAGTAATTATCCCAAGGGCAGGAGCCTTAGGATGGACACTGAAGGCATTGATTAATCTCTAGGGGCTTTTATAAAGTATGTTTTAAACCTGCTACCAGTCAACAAGAGTATTTAATACTTAGAAATCATTTTGTTTACATTGTTATGCCAGTCTTTGGCACAAGATCTTGAATATGTTCTGTCCATCCTGAAAAATGTACAAGTGTTGAGCCATATTCGTTATTAGTTACTTCATGGGTCTTCCCATATCATGGGATTGGTAAACAGGACAACTCTTATTTAGAGTTAAGCTAATTAAAGAGATGGAGAAAAGGGCTTCCCTGGTGGTCCCATGGGTAAGGACACCGCCTTGCCATGCAGGGGGCGCCGGTTCGATCCCTAGCCTGGGAAGATCCCACATGCCACTGGACCCATGTGTCCAACCAATTAGGAGCCAGTGTTTTGGAGTGCATGCGCCCAGAGCCAGTGCTCTGCAGCGAGAGGCCGCTGTAATGGGAGGCCCACACAACACAGGCCAAAGAGTGGAGATGGATGAAAATAAATAAAATAAAACTATAAAAATAAAATAAATAAATAAAAACCAATAAAAAAAGGCCAATATTAGAAAAAAAAATTATAAAAAAATATGGAGAATACACTTACATCTAGGTCTTTTTAATAGCCCCCTTGCTCAATAGTGTTACCTAGTGGCTATCTGGGAAATACCAGAGACAGTTTGGTTATAAAGTATATCTTAAATAATTTCATTATTTTTAATTTGAGGCTTATGTTTACACAGGCAGTATCATAAAGAGTCCCCAGGAGACTGGTCCTTATAGCGAAATATAAGCATAAATCATAGATGCCCAAGACAAGAAATGGTTGTTGTCCTGGTTTGGCATGACAGTAATTCAAATAAAGCATAGCTGCAAGAAATAGTAATTGTAACAACATCGAGCTTTTTCAGAAACAAGAAACTTCTGTTAAAAAAATAAAGTTTTGTACAGAGCTCTTGTTAAAAGAAGGTTATATTATCAAAGATAAAGTTTCTTTTCAACAGCTGGTTTCACATGGCTTAATTCATAAGCTCTTTGTAGATTTCAGTAATTTTATAAATAATGATATATATATATATGAATATATATGTGTGTATATGTATATATTTAGATGACAAATTAATACTTTCACCTGTAACTTAGAATGTATCAACTGTATTATCTTAGTAAGTTATAAGATGATGGACCCAACCATACTGAATTTGATATCCTAATTAGAATTTTCTTTAGGAATTTTAGTCTTTAGAAATCGGCCAGGTAACCAAATACTTCTCATTATTTTAATATTATCTACTTTCTCATATTAAAAATATTTCAAAGTTTATATTAGTACAGTTTTAAATAACTGTTAGTTGCTAGCTGTCTGTTTAGTTTTTCAGCTTTTACTACTTGAGCTGATCATTTCTTTGAGAATGAATTTTCTGAAATCCCTGACACTTTTTTTGGGGGGGGGGGGCACTTCTATTGATCTTTCATTTATTTATCTTTGTTCTTTGACTTGTGTGGGCCTCCCATCGCAGTGGCCTCTCTCGTCGCAGAGCTCTGTCTTGGTAGTTGGACACATGGGTCCAGCTGCTCTGCGGCACATGGGATCTTCCCAGGCCAGGGATCGAACTGGCGCTTCTTGCACTGCAAGGTGGTGTCCTTACCCACTGGACCACCAGGGAAACCCAACATTTTAAAGCATTAGAAGTTTTGTCCTTGTTTGGTAGTTTTTGAATTTTCTCAGATTTAATGGCCATATATTAGTTGGAAGAGAACAGGTGTTTTGAAATTTAAAACAGAGTTGCTTGATAGTATTGTTCTTTGCACTGAAGTCTTTGTCCAACGTTGTTTTGATTTGTGTTAGCATGATATATCTTTCTGTCTTTATTGTTAGTCTACATGCACTTTATGTTTAGAATGGCTTTCTTACAGACAGCATAGATTTGGTCTTGCTTTTTATCCCACTTGATGATTTCTGCTCTTTAATTGGTATGCACAGACCATTAACATTTAATGTTATTGTTGATATGATTGAGTTGAAATTTACCACCTTATTCTTTGAATTTTTTCGATCTGTTCATTTCTTTTTTTTGTTATTTTTTCCTGCCTGCTTTTGGATGAATAGCATGATTTTTATTATTCCATATAATTTTCTTCCTTGGATAATTGGCTGTACATCTTTTTCTGTTTGTTGTTAGTGATTGCTTTTTTTTTTTTTTTCCTGATGATTGCTTTTGATTTTGCAGGGTGCCTCTTTAATATTGTGGTGTCCTACTTCATTTGTAGCATACGAACCTGAGGGTCCTGTATTTTCCTTCCATAGATTCCATTTTGTCTGTGTGTTCTGGGCTGTGTAGCATAGGACTTTTCCTTAGTCAACTGTATCTTAAAGAGAATTAAATTTATTTTCATAACTATTGTATATTTACACACATAGTAACATTTCTTTAGGAATTTTAGTCTTTAGAAATCGGCCAGGTAACCAAATACTTCTCATTATTTTAATATTATCTACTTTCTCATATTAAAAATATTTCAAAGTTTATATTAGTACAGTTTTAAATAACTGTTAGTTGCTAGCTGTCTGTTTAGTTTTTCAGCTTTTACTACTTGAGCTGATCATTTCTTTGAGAATGAATTTTCTGAAATCCCTGACACTTTTTGTGGGGGGGGGGGGCACTTCTATTGATCTTTCATTTATTTATCTTTGTTCTTTGACTTGTGTGGGCCTCCCATCGCAGTGGCCTCTCTCGTCGCAGAGCTCTGTCTTGGTAGTTGGACACATGGGTCCAGCTGCTCTGCGGCACATGGGATCTTCCCAGGCCAGGGATCGAACTGGCGCTTCTTGCACTGCAAGGTGGTGTCCTTACCCACTGGACCACCAGGGAAACCCAACATTTTAAAGCATTAGAAGTTTTGTCCTTGTTTGGTAGTTTTTGAATTTTCTCAGATTTAATGGCCATATATTAGTTGGAAGAGAACAGGTGTTTTGAAATTTAAAACAGAGTTGCTTGATAGTATTGTTCTTTGCACTGAAGTCTTTGTCCAACGTTGTTTTGATTTGTGTTAGCATGATATATCTTTCTGTCTTTATTGTTAGTCTACATGCACTTTATGTTTAGAATGGCTTTCTTACAGACAGCATAGATTTGGTCTTGCTTTTTATCCCACTTGATGATTTCTGCTCTTTAATTGGTATGCACAGACCATTAACATTTAATGTTATTGTTGATATGATTGAGTTGAAATTTACCACCTTATTCTTTGAATTTTTTCGATCTGTTCATTTCTTTTTTTTGTTATTTTTTCCTGCCTGCTTTTGGATGAATAGCATGATTTTTATTATTCCATATAATTTTCTTCCTTGGATAATTGGCTGTACATCTTTTTCTGTTTGTTGTTAGTGATTGCTTTTTTTTTTTTTTTCCTGATGATTGCTTTTGATTTTGCAGGGTGCCTCTTTAATATTGTGGTGTCCTACTTCATTTGTAGCATACGAACCTGAGGGTCCTGTATTTTCCTTCCATAGATTCCATTTTGTCTGTGTGTTCTGGGCTGTGTAGCATAGGACTTTTTCCTTAGTCAACTGTATCTTAAAGAGAATTAAATTTATTTTCATAACTATTGTATATTTACACACATAGTAACATTTCTCATGCTTTTCATCCCTTGTGTAAGTAGATTTCAGTTGGGACTTATTTTTCCCTGTTGGAAAGATGTCCTTTAACATCACTTATAATGCTGGTTTGCTGGTGACTAATTCTTTTTGTATACCTGAAAAAAAAAAAAAGAAAACTTTTGAAATGTATTTTCCCTGGGCATAAAATTTTAAGTTAACAGGTTCTTTTTTCTTTAACTATTTTGTTTCACTGTTTGCAATGTTTCTGAGGAGAAGTCTGCTGTCCTTCTTGTGGCCGTTAGTTCATCAGATATTTTTTCTACCCCTCACTCTTTCCCTGGGACGTCAGTTATGGTATATTAAACTGATTGAAGTTGTCCCTCTACTCACGGGTAGTGTGCTCTTCTTTTTTTAAATCTCTTTTCTGTCTGTATTTCATTTTGGATGATGTCTCTTGCTTTGCCTTCACTTAGACTAATCTTTTTTTCTGCTGCATCTAATCTGCTGTTAATCCTGTTAGTATATATTTGTTAATCCAGACATGTTTTTCTCTCTCAGTAAAAACTTAGATCTTTTTGTGTGTCTTCCTTATCTCTTTTTAAAATGTTCACTGTCTCTTTTCTAGAACATGTAAACTGTTGCATGTTCTTCCTGACTTCTGAGAGAACTTCACTGGTTTGAAATGCATGCATCCATGTATACACAGACTTTTCAGTGAGGATCTATAGATGCACAACTGCAGGTATGGAGTGCTGCCTGTTATGTGTTGATTTTCAGCCATGCAGGGGGTCAGTGCCCTGACTTCTGAGTTGCTGAAGGATCGACTATATATGTATGTCCTTCTTGCCCTTGTTCTTACTCGCTCGCCCTCTTCACTCTGCAGATTTTACAGACTCTGTCTTCCAAATGCTCAAGTCTGTTTCCTCAGCTCAGGGAAAACCACTGCTGTCTATGTGAGTTCTCTCTTCATCTCAGTCCATAAAACCTAACTGGGCAACAAGCTAGGGCAACCATAAGGTATTCCTCTCCTGAACTGTGTATTATTGTCCAATGTCTGAAAAGCATTGTTTCGTATATTCTGACATTTTTAAAAAGTGATAGGGTCAATCAGATTTTTCTTATACCATCATGGCTACAAGCAAAAGCTCTCCTCCCCATTTCCCCCCTATGATTATAGATTTCTTAGTAAGTACTATTACCATCTTTGTACATGTCTGTAAGTGCTTGGTCTGCATTAGACTTTTAAGAGAGAAGAGGACTCAGTTCTCTTGCAAATGTTTGTCCAGGGCCTGGCATGATTAAGGGGGATGTGTCCACTTAACAAGTACTGTTTTGGTGACTGAAGAGTCATTGTGAAACCTCATCCTGTTCTTAATACTGCACAGAAAGATGCTTTTGACATTTAACTGATGTTCTAATTTGGGCACAAGTGTTATGGTATATTAAACTGATTGAAGTTGTCCCTCTACTCACGGGTAGTGTGCTCTTCTTTTTTTTAATCTCTTTTCTGTCTGTATTTCATTTTGGATGATGTCTCTTGCTTTGCCTTCACTTAGACTAATCTTTTTTTCTGCTGCATCTAATCTGCTGTTAATCCTGTTAGTATATATTTGTTAATCCAGACATGTTTTTCTCTCAGTAAAACTTAGATCTTTTTGTGTGTCTTCCTTATCTCTTTTTAAAATGTTCACTGTCTCTTTTCTAGAACATGTAAACTGTTGCATGTTCTTCCTGACTTCTGAGAGAACTTCACTGGTTTGAAATGCATGCATCCATGTATACACAGACTTTTCAGTGAGGATCTATAGATGCACAACTGCAGGTATGGAGTGCTGCCTGTTATGTGTTGATTTTCAGCCATGCAGGGGGTCAGTGCCCTGACTTCTGAGTTGCTGAAGGATCGACTATATATGTATGTCCTTCTTGCCCTTGTTCTTACTCGCTCGCCCTCTTCACTCTGCAGATTTTACAGACTCTGTCTTCCAAATGCTCAAGTCTGTTTCCTCAGCTCAGGGAAAACCACTGCTGTCTATGTGAGTTCTCTCTTCATCTCAGTCCATAAAACCTAACTGGGCAACAAGCTAGGGCAACCATAAGGTATTCCTCTCCTGAACTGTGTATTATTGTCCAATGTCTGAAAAGCATTGTTTCGTATATTCTGACATTTTTAAAAAGTGATAGGGTCAATCAGATTTTTCTTATACCATCATGGCTACAAGCAAAAGCTCTCCTCCCCATTTCCCCCCTATGATTATAGATTTCTTAGTAAGTACTATTACCATCTTTGTACATGTCTGTAAGTGCTTGGTCTGCATTAGACTTTTAAGAGAGAAGAGGACTCAGTTCTCTTGCAAATGTTTGTCCAGGGCCTGGCATGATTAAGGGGGATGTGTCCACTTAACAAGTACTGTTTTGGTGACTGAAGAGTCATTGTGAAACCTCATCCTGTTCTTAATACTGCACAGAAAGATGCTTTTGACATTTAACTGATGTTCTAATTTGGGCACAAGTGTTTTGCTAAGCTAATGCAGGATCATGTTATAAAGCGGTCCAACTAAACAATGTCGCCAAATGTAGTGATTTTCACTTCATTACTGTTTGTTACCAGTCGTTTTGCTAAGTGTTACCAATCGTTTACTCCAGCAGAGAACAACATCTGTAATATGGGTGGAGCTTTTGTTAGAAATGGAGTGTACCTAGCAATTAGTTGGCTCCGCCAAATTAGCACGTGCTGGTCTGCCTCTCCAGTTGAAGGCAGCTGCTTCAGTGCTGCTCTTCTCCCGCTGGCATTAGACGTGTGGGGGCGTGCTGCATCATGGCCAGACACCAGCTATACCTCTTAATTAAAATATTTGCTTATGTTTGTGTGGCTTCTTTAAAACAGTAAGGGGTCTTTCCAGTTGGGTTATTGATGGTTCCATGACTTTTGTGTGTAACACTTTTCCTGGTTGGGGAAATGTGGGACCAAGGTATTCTGAAATGGCTCCCATTCAAGTAGATAATTGGCATTTCTCCTCCCACTTCTAAATCGTTAGTTGTTGTTTTAAGTGGATAATTGTAATCTGGGGTACAGCCTTTAGCTTCCATAAAAGAATTGGTAGAAAGGCATATTCTTTAAAGCTTTTATAAAGTTTAGTAGTCTTACATAGGAATTGCTTTCTTTTTCATCACAGAAAGTATTATTGAAAGCTTTATGGAAAGGGTCCACTCTATCTTGATTTTTCCATCAAATGACGTTCTGTATTTTCTTGTCAGTTATCCATTGTTTTAATAATCGGTTTACACCATCAGTTATTAAATGCATAATTTATGTTATATGCTGATCTTTAAAAGAATTACAAATCGGGCTTCCCCTGGTGGTCCAGTGGATAAGGACACCGCCTTGCAGTGCAAGGGGCGCCGGTTCGATCCCTGCCCTGGGAAGATCCCACGTGCCGCGGAGCGGCTGGACTGATGTGTCCAATGACCGAGCCGGAGCTCTGGAGCGCATGCGCCCAGAGCCGGCGCCTGCAACGACTGACGCCACAGCGATGGGAGGCCCACAGGAGCCAAAGAACAAAGACGGATGAAAAATAGAGAAATGAAAGACCAATAGAAGTGGCCCGCCCGCTCCCCTCCCTCCCCAACCCCACCCCCGCCCAAAATAAATAAATAAATAAATCTTTAAAAAAAAAAAAAAAGAATTACAAATCAAATTTAAATACCCTATTGCTATATCTAATACCGAAATCAATAGTCCATTGAAACTAACAGGAAATTTCATACATTTTGAATTTATTCCTTTGTTATTAAAAACAATAGAATTAATATTTTATGACATACCCTTTATAGTGCTTTTTTTATTCTGTTTAATTGTTTTAATACCAAATAAGTCATTAGGCGTGGGGGCGTGCTGCATCATGGCCAGACACCAGCTATACCTCTTAATTAAAATATTTGCTTATGTTTGTGTGGCTTCTTTAAAACAGTAAGGGGTCTTTCCGGTTGGGTTATTGATGGTTCCATGACTTTTGTGTGCAACACTTTTCCTGGTTGGGGAAATGTGGGACCAAGGTATTCTGAAATGGCTCCCATTCAAGTAGATAATTGGCATTTCTCCTCCCACTTCTAAATCGTTAGTTGTTGTTTTAAGTGGATAATTGTAATCTGGGGTACAGCCTTTAGCTTCCATAAAAGAATTGGTAGAAAGGCATATTCTTTAAAGCTTTTATAAAGTTTAGTAGTCTTACATAGGAATTGCTTTCTTTTTCATCACAGGAAGTATTATTGAAAGCTTTATGGAAAGGGTCCACTCTATCTTGATTTTTCCATCAAATGACGTTCTGTATTTTCTTGTCAGTTATCCATTGTTTTAATAATCGGTTTACACCATCAGTTATTAAATGCATAATTTATGTTATATGCTGATCTTTAAAAGAATTACAAATCGGGCTTCCCCTGGTGGTCCAGTGGATAAGGACACCGCCTTGCAGTGCAAGGGGCGCCGGTTCGATCCCTGCCCTGGGAAGATCCCACGTGCCGCGGAGCGGCTGGACTGATGTGTCCAATGACCGAGCCGGAGCTCTGGAGCGCATGCGCCCAGAGCTGGCGCTCTGCAACGACTGACGCCACAGCGATGGGAGGCCCACAGGAGCCAAAGAACAAAGACGGATGAAAAATAGAGAAATGAAAGACCAATAGAAGTGGCCCGCCCGCTCCCCTCCCTCCCCAACCCGACCCCCGCCCAAAATAAATAAATAAATAAATCTTTAAAAAAAAAAAAAAAGAATTACAAATCAAATTTAAATACCCTATTGCTATATCTAATACCGAAATCAATAGTCCATTGAAACTAACAGGAAATTTCATACATTTTGAATTTATTCCTTTGTTATTAAAAACAATAGAATTAATATTTTATGACATCAGGCTACTACTAATAGAATATTGATATAGAGTCAGCTTTTATTATGCATTCATTCTGTTTAATGTGGTAGAGATGTTTCAGATCTAAAATTCAATCACTCTTCAGTAATTGATTAAAATATTAAGCCACAAATATATATGTATTCACTTTTGTGAAATACATAGAATCATGTTCAGGTAAATGTATTTTGGAAAGCACACTCCGTACTATTTTAAAAGGACATTTCTGTTTGGGACCTACTGATAGATGAAAAGCCTGATTTGATAAATATGGAAATCAAGTCTGAGAAGCCAAGTCATAACTAGTTAATGGCAGAGGTGGACAGGGTTCAGATCTTTGGCTTCTTATATTATGTTCTCCATTAGCCCCATGGTTGTAAATATGCTATAATAGTATGGCTGGTAACTGAATGATAATATCTGGGCATGTACATTTGAAAAATGTAACCTCAGAATTACCTAGCACCAAGAGAATAAATGGGGTGCCCTTGTAGCTCAGTCAGTGAAGACTCTGCCTGCACGTTGGAGACCTGGGTTTGATTCCTGGGTGGGAAGATTCCCTGGAGAAGGAAATGGCAACACACTCTTTTGCCTGTAGAATTCCATGGACAGAGGAGCTTGGCAGGCTACAGTCCATGAGGTTGCAAGAGTTGGGCATGACTTAGTGACTAAGACACCGGGAGACTAAAGCACAGACTAAGCTAAATTTGCACTGTGACAGTTTTTGAATGCAGTTGCCTATTACATTTATTATCATTTGATCATTTAAAAGACATCTGAGCATTTTGATTTTAAGTCGATGTTTTCTGTTTGTTCCTTATGATACAGCCATGTCCAACTGTGTAAGGAAGACTTTGAATTAGTAAAACCCTAACATAACTAAATAAAACTTTATACTAAGACAAGCTTTGATTAAAAGCAAATAGTCTTCCAGTAATATTTGAGGTATTCCCTGAATAAGTAATGAAAAGACAGTCATAAAAGGTTCTTAGAACCCTCACGAGGATGACCTGGTAAGTTTACCCAAGATTACATAGTAGGCAGTGTTATCTTTAATTGACTAACAGCTAACTGCAGGTCCAGTCTTCCATTAGGTAATCTTGTAATATAGAGTCAGCTTTTATTATGCATTCATTCTGTTTAATGTGGTAGAGATGTTTCAGATCTAAAATTCAATCACTCTTCAGTAATTGATTAAAATATTAAGCCACAAATATATATTATTCACTTTTGTAAATATAGAATCATGTTCAGGTAAATGTATTTTGGAAAGCACACTCCGTACTATTTTAAAAGGACATTTCTGTTTGGGACCTACTGATAGATGAAAAGCCTGATTTGATAAATATGGAAATCAAGTCTGAGAAGCCAAGTCATAACTAGTTAATGGCAGAGGTGGACAGGGTTCAGATCTTTGGCTTCTTATATTATGTTCTCCATTAGCCCCATGGTTGTAAATATGCTATAATAGTATGGCTGGTAACTGAATGATAATATCTGGGCATGTACATTTGAAAAATGTAACCTCAGAATTACCTAGCACCAAGAGAATAAATGGGGTGCCCTTGTAGCTCAGTCAGTGAAGACTCTGCCTGCACGTTGGAGACCTGGGTTTGATTCCTGGGTGGGAAGATTCCCTGGAGAAGGAAATGGCAACACACTCTTTTGCCTGTAGAATTCCATGGACAGAGGAGCTTGGCAGGCTACAGTCCATGAGGTTGCAAGAGTTGGGCATGACTTAGTGACTAAGACACCGGGAGACTAAAGCACAGACTAAGCTAAATTTGCACTGTGACAGTTTTTGAATGCAGTTGCCTATTACATTTATTATCATTTGATCATTTAAAAGACATCTGAGCATTTTGATTTTAAGTCGATGTTTTCTGTTTGTTCCTTATGATACAGCCATGTCCAACTGTGTAAGGAAGACTTTGAATTAGTAAAACCCTAACATAACTAAATAAAACTTTATACTAAGACAAGCTTTGATTAAAAGCAAATAGTCTTCCAGTAATATTTGAGGTATTCCCTGAATAAGTAATGAAAAGACAGTCATAAAAGGTTCTTAGAACCCTCACGAGGATGACCTGGTAAGTTTACCCAAGATTACATAGTAGGCAGTGTTATCTTTAATTGACTAACAGCTAACTGCAGGTCCAGCTCTCCTTCCACTCCTAGGTAATACTTGTAATTGTTCATCCCTTCTCCCCAAGTTATCCTTTATGGTATTAATCTCGATTCCCAAGGTGTCTTGAGTATGCACCTTGTTTTCCAGTCTTGAATCACTTAGAAGCCATGTTTTCGACTCCCATTTCTGAATGGCCTGGAAGATTCTAGAAGGCCATTAATCATCTTCCGTGTGTCTTTCATTAGTGGTCTATGAGGTTGGATGTTGGACCTCCAGGAAGACGAAGGGCATCCTCATGGGTGGGGCTCCAGCTTTCCTTCTGCTTCAGTGTTGGCTACTTTGCTGTGTTTGGTTTTTTTTTTTTTTTCCCCACACTGACACCTGTGTTTGGTTTTCTACATGGAGTTCTGTGGTCTTTTGCTAAAAAGTGCCTGTCAAAAGTGAAGTCTGGACACCACTGCTGGAAACCTACACTTTCTCTGCCATTCCTGATTGTTTCCTTCAAAGGACCTGATTACTCAGTATATGTCTCTATATGCCTAGAGGTTTATCTTCTTCAGAGAAAGAAATGTCCTCTAATCTGAAAGTCAACCTTTTGCTGGTATCTTGAGCCTAAATCTGCTATATCTTTCTAGTACCTTAGGAACTTGTTCCTGTGATGGTCTTCTCTGATAATGTCCAACAGGTGCCTTTGAGATGAGTTTTCTTGGGCTGCTTTTTCCTTGAAAACATCAGCACTCGTCACTTAATTACATAAACCTTAATTGATGTGTCTTCCTTTGAAAATCCCAATGGTCTGTTCACCACGAGCTCAGCATTCCTATAGAATAGCAATCAACTGGAGTTGTGACCTGCTTGCCCTTCAGGTGGGGACTGTCCTGTCAACTGCGCCCCCTCCCCTCCCCACTCACAGAGAGCCTGCTTACCTCCTTTTATCAGGGCCTCTTCACACAGTTGAGAAATGTGCTTGCTCCCTGAGGACATTTGAGTTTGCATCCTCTGTTTTTTTCTCTCTGAGCAGCACACCTAGAGAGAAATTGCTTCATTTGCTGCCTGTCGTGCAAGATTACATAGTAGGCAGTGTTATCTTTAATTGACTAACAGCTAACTGCAGGTCCAGCTCTCCTTCCACTCCTAGGTAATACTTGTAATTGTTCATCCCTTCTCCCAAGTTATCCTTTATGGTATTAATCTCGATTCCCAAGGTGTCTTGAGTATGCACCTTGTTTTCCAGTCTTGAATCACTTAGAAGCCATGTTTTCGACTCCCATTTCTGAATGGCCTGGAAGATTCTAGAAGGCCATTAATCATCTTCCGTGTGTCTTTCATTAGTGGTCTATGAGGTTGGATGTTGGACCTCCAGGAAGACGAAGGGCATCCTCATGGGTGGGGCTCCAGCTTTCCTTCTGCTTCAGTGTTGGCTACTTTGCTGTGTTTGGTTTTTTTTTTTTTCCCCACACTGACACCTGTGTTTGGTTTTCTACATGGAGTTCTGTGGTCTTTTGCTAAAAAGTGCCTGTCAAAAGTGAAGTCTGGACACCACTGCTGGAAACCTACACTTTCTCTGCCATTCCTGATTGTTTCCTTCAAAGGACCTGATTACTCAGTATATGTCTCTATATGCCTAGAGGTTTATCTTCTTCAGAGAAAGAAATGTCCTCTAATCTGAAAGTCAACCTTTTGCTGGTATCTTGAGCCTAAATCTGCTATATCTTTCTAGTACCTTAGGAACTTGTTCCTGTGATGGTCTTCTCTGATAATGTCCAACAGGTGCCTTTGAGATGAGTTTTCTTGGGCTGCTTTTTCCTTGAAAACATCAGCACTCGTCACTTAATTACATAAACCTTAATTGATGTGTCTTCCTTTGAAAATCCCAATGGTCTGTTCACCACGAGCTCAGCATTCCTATAGAATAGCAATCAACTGGAGTTGTGACCTGCTTGCCCTTCAGGTGGGGACTGTCCTGTCAACTGCGCCCCCTCCCCTCCCCACTCACAGAGAGCCTGCTTACCTCCTTTTATCAGGGCCTCTTCACACAGTTGAGAAATGTGCTTGCTCCCTGAGGACATTTGAGTTTGCATCCTCTGTTATCTTTTACAGTCTCTCTGAGCAGCACACCTAGAGAGAAATTGCTTCATTTGCTGCCTGTGGTAAAATATTTGTATCACTTGGGTATGCCTGATCTTCAATAAAATACACTTCTAATATGGTACAGGTATACTTTATAAATATTCTCAGGGCTTCCCTGTTGGCTCAGCTGGTAAAGAACATGCCTGCAATGCAGGAGACTTGGGTTTGACCCTTGGGTCACGAAGATCCCCTGGAGAAGGAAATGGCAACTCACTCCAGTATTCTTGCATGGAGAATTCCCAGAGGCGCCTTGCCAGCTACAGTCCATGGGGTGGAAAAGAGTTGGACAGATCTTAGTGACTGAACAAGTATGGTATAAGTACACTTTATATTCTCCATTAATTTTGTTTTTGTCTTGTAACAGAAGCATACCTATATATGTTAGTATTAGAAACAGTATAACTTAGGATAGAGAAAAACTAAAAATACTTGTGTACAGGTTAGTAAGTGAGCGCAAAGTTGAGGGAGCCACATGCTGCCTTCTAATTCCTCCTCCGTCTGAAGTAACCCATCTTAATTTCTCATGTCATCATTTAGTTTTGATTTCTTTGGACTTTCTATAGTTGCGTCATACTGTATGTATTTGTTGAGTTTCAGCTTCTTCAACTCAGCATTATGCTTGTGAGTCTTGTGTGTATTTTTCCATGTAGCTATCATTGATTTTCTTTTCATTTCTTTGTGAATATACCACAGCTGAATTATCTGTTCCCCTGGTGATGGGCATCTGTGTTGTTCATATCAGTGATGTTACCAGGAACAGTCCTATGTTATGTCTTTGGGAGCACACATGTGCATGAACTTCTGTTGGATCTTTTATATGAGTAGACTCATTTTTGTGATAGTTTCCCTGGCATAAACAAGTCATTGCTGTTTCTTTCAGGGTCTTTGGTAAAGAGATGTCAAGTACATTTCTTAAAATCACATTGCAAATATTATACATTAGCAGATTCAGAATTGGCACCTAAGACCAGAATTCTTTCTGTGACTGCCACCTTCAAAATAAAACACAATAAAGTAAAAACAAAAATTAAAAAATCTAATAAGACTATGAACCTTTTTATTTTTATGTCTTTTCGTACTTTTTGTGAATTTGTATGTATTTAATTTATATGTATTATATAGGTATATTGCTGAACATCTGATCTTTTTACTGAACTACTTTAAAGTTTTTCGGACTTCACAAAGATTTTGTAAGTTGGTTTACCTGGAAGTTTGCCTTCCTTTGACTTGACTCCAAGTGGTCAGAAGTCACAGTGAGGCGACTTTAAAGATCTTGTTATTGGTAATAGAGCCTGAATATGTGGTAGATGACTGCATTAAATGGAAAATAAATAGTGAAAGCTCCCCTGTTACTCCTCACCCCTGTTTTCTCTTCAAAGTTCATTCTTGAAGATGTTACAGGACAGATATGTGTCCTTACAGAAGTTCACGTGGACCATCCTAATCAAATCATGAATTAAAATAGTGTTTGGCTTTGCCTGCTTTCCATCGCCCTTTCATAGACACAGTTAAAATGTTATTAATTGAATTTTCTCTTGGCATAACTACAAGATGATTTTTGCAAGAAGGGTTTAAGGTCACTGAAAATATCATTTCACACAGCAGCATTGCCTCTGGGACTTTACACAATGCAGCTGCTTTTGGTAGATGAAAGAAACCAAGTCTTACTGCACAGACTTTTAGGAGTATTAATATATATTAAAGAGCAAGTTAAATAGCCTGTATACTAGCTTGTGATCCAGTATGAATGGAGAATAAGTCCGTAGGAGCGTTTACTTTTTCTTGAAGAGAACAGAACATCATGGGAATATGGACTGTTTCTAAATCCTTTTTTGTGAATGGGTTTTAGATTGTCAGATTCTTGTCTTGGGGGAAAGAAAATACTTTCACACCATTTTGAAGATCTCTAGAAAAGCTAAAGAATATTTTATGGAGAAGATTGTCTTACTAGATTTAAAAATATTTTGTAGTTTATTTGTTTTCAAATATTACCTTTATTCTTTTCAGGTAGTTTTAGGTTCTCGGCCAAATTGAGCAGAAGGTACGGAGATTTCCTGGGTACACACAGCCTCCTGTATGATCAAAATCCTGTACCAGAGTATTAACAGTTGTTACAGTTGATGAACCTGTGTGTTAATACACACTGATAGCCCAAAATCTGTAGTGTGATATAAAATTTTCATACTCTTAGAAGGAATATATGTAAATCTCAAGTTGTTGTTGTTGTATACTGCCTACAGAATGTGTCTTCGACGTCTGTTTGGATTTCTCGGCTTAAACTCTTTTGGCTTTAAAAAAAGTGGCATGGAAAGTGAATATTTTGCTTTCCACTATTTAAGTTTTTTAAGTTCAACATTTTTGTTTTCGAAAAACACATTTGACTTAGTACCTTTTTTTTTTTTTCCTGTTTCTGTATCATACGCTGAACATGGGCTAAAAAGGATGAGTTTCGATTCCAGGTTATAAATGCCTGTCCTTATAGAGACCAGGCAGGGAATGAAAATGAATCAATGGGGCTAGAATGAAGCAAGAGGCAGTGGTGAGCTCTGGGGGGCCAGAGAGCTCTTGTCCTACATAAAGATGGGGACTCTTGCTAAGTGTTACTCTGTGGCAGTGGAAGCCTGAGGGTGCCACATTTTCTAGTTATTTAAAAAGGATTTTAAAAGGAAACCAAGATGTCGTATGTAAAACCTTGCAATTTTACATCAACTTAACACTAATCGGGGTCAAATAAAATTGAGGGGGCCCCAACAATCTATGGGCTACTATTTTGTTTCTTTTATCAGTCTTATTTCTGTGATCTTTAAATGTGGTAGAGACCATTTTCAGAGCTTTATAGAAATCATCTCATTGAATTAAACAAATCTCTGGAATTGGGACTTTCGTTATGCCATTGGAAAGGTGATGTACATGAGATGTGCTATGTCATGTTAAGTCACTTCAGTCATGTTTGACTCTTGGCGACCCCATGGACTGTAGCCTGCCTGGCTCCTCTGTCCATGGGATTCTCCAGGCAAGAATACTGGAGTGGGTTGCCATGCCCTCCTCCAGGATATCTCCCCAACATGGGGATCGACGCACATCTCTTAGGTCTCCTGCTTTGGCAGGCATTGCTCTTTAAAAGACAACTAGTGCCCTCATTGAGCAGAAGGTACGGAGATTTCCTGGGTACACACAGCCTGTATGATCAAAATCCTGTACCAGAGTATTAACAGTTGTTACAGTTGATGAACCTGTGTGTTAATACACACTGATAGCCCAAAATCTGTAGTGTGATATAAAATTTTCATACTCTTAGAAGGAATATATGTAAATCTCAAGTTGTTGTTGTTGTATACTGCCTACAGAATGTGTCTTCGACGTCTGTTTGGATTTCTCGGCTTAAACTCTTTTGGCTTTAAAAAAAGTGGCATGGAAAGTGAATATTTTGCTTTCCACTATTTAAGTTTTTTAAGTTCAACATTTTTGTTTTCGAAAAACACATTTGACTTAGTACCTTTTTTTTTTTTTCCTGTTTCTGTATCATACGCTGAACATGGGCTAAAAAGGATGAGTTTCGATTCCAGGTTATAAATGCCTGTCCTTATAGAGACCAGGCAGGGAATGAAAATGAATCAATGGGGCTAGAATGAAGCAAGAGGCAGTGGTGAGCTCTGGGGGGCCAGAGAGCTCTTGTCCTACATAAAGATGGGGACTCTTGCTAAGTGTTACTCTGTGGCAGTGGAAGCCTGAGGGTGCCACATTTTCTAGTTATTTAAAAAGGATTTTAAAAGGAAACCAAGATGTCGTATGTAAAACCTTGCAATTTTACATCAACTTAACACTAATCGGGGTCAAATAAAATTGAGGGGGCCCCAACAATCTATGGGCTACTATTTTGTTTCTTTTATCAGTCTTATTTCTGTGATCTTTAAATGTGGTAGAGACCATTTTCAGAGCTTTATAGAAATCATCTCATTGAATTAAACAAATCTCTGGAATTGGGACTTTCGTTATGCCATTGGAAAGGTGATGTACATGAGATGTGCTATGTCATGTTAAGTCACTTCAGTCATGTTTGACTCTTGGCGACCCCATGGACTGTAGCCTGCCTGGCTCCTCTGTCCATGGGATTCTCCAGGCAAGAATACTGGAGTGGGTTGCCATGCCCTCCTCCAGGATATCTCCCCAACATGGGGATCGAACGCACATCTCTTAGGTCTCCTGCTTTGGCAGGCATTGCTCTTTAAAAGACCACTAGTGCCACTTTGGAAACTCATAAGAGAGATACAAGAGGGTTAACTGTTAAGCCGAATTTAAAATGCTTCTGAAGATTCATGCACCATGGTGTGCAGACCCCGTAGAATCCCCTCCCCTTGAGTGTAGGCAGGACATCTTGTGATTAGGTTACATTATATGGCAAAGGTGAAGGGAGAAATAAGGTCTCTCATCACCTGACTTTGAGTTCTTCCAAAGGGGGATTATCTTTGGTGGGCCTGACCTAATTAGGTGAGCTCTTTCAAAGCTGGCTTAAACCTTCCTGAGATTAAGAGATTTGAAGCAGCAGAAATATTCTTTTGGCCCCAAAGAAGCAAACTGCCATGTTATGGGGAGGGCCATGTGGCAGGAATTGGCATGTGGCCTCTAGAACCAGAGAGGCCTAGTTTTGCAACTGCAGGAGCGGTGTTCTGTCCAACAGCCGGTGAGCTTGAAAGCAGAGCCAGAGCCTCAGGTGAGATCCCAGCCCTCTGAGACTCTGAGCAGAGGACCCAGTGATAATTCTGGACTTACAGAAATGGGGGGCTGATGAATGCCTGTTGTTCTAAATAGACAAGTTCGTGGTCTCTTAATATCCACCAATAGGGAATGCGTATCTGTTCTCTGGGTCACAGTGCTGAGGTCACACTCAGAACAAGGGTGTGGATCCAGGCAGTGCAGGTACAGAGTACAGGGCCCCATGTCATCGGGTGGGGGCTCCTATCCAGAGAGCTCCATGCGCAAAGAATCGTTAAGAATGTATTTTTAAAGCCTCCACTCTGTCCTTCGTGGCCACAAGGTGTATATTCTCCTATGATGTTCACCTTCATAAATCCACTTTTTGTGGGCAACTCAGAAATAGATGTAAGTTCTCTTTTGATCTTATCCTTCCTAAAGTAAGAAACTATATAAATATATACATGTAAAATTTGGTAATACATAGAAATATTCTTTATATAAGATATTCAAATTAGTTTTATAAAAAGCAGTATCTTTTTCATTTGTCTTATACAGTTCATGAGATTCTCACAATAAGTGTACTGGAGTGGGGCCAGGATATCTCCCCAACTGGATCGAACTTTAGGTCTCTTACTTTTTAAAAGACCACTAGTGCCACTTTGGAAACTCATAAGAGAGATACAAGAGGGTTAACTGTTAAGCCGAATTTAAAATGCTTCTGAAGATTCATGCACCATGGTGTGCAGACCCCGTAGAATCCCCTCCCCTTGAGTGTAGGCAGGACATCTTGTGATTAGGTTACATTATATGGCAAAGGTGAAGGGAGAAATAAGGTCTCTCATCACCTGACTTTGAGTTCTTCCAAAGGGGGATTATCTTTGGTGGGCCTGACCTAATTAGGTGAGCTCTTTCAAAGCTGGCTTAAACCTTCCTGAGATTAAGAGATTTGAAGCAGCAGAAATATTCTTTTGGCCCCAAAGAAGCAAACTGCCATGTTATGGGGAGGGCCATGTGGCAGGAATTGGCATGTGGCCTCTAGAACCAGAGAGGCCTAGTTTTGCAACTGCAGGGAGCGGTGTTCTGTCCAACAGCCGGTGAGCTTGAAAGCAGAGCCAGAGCCTCAGGTGAGATCCCAGCCCTCTGAGACTCTGAGCAGAGGACCCAGTGATAATTCTGGACTTACAGAAATGGGGGGCTGATGAATGCCTGTTGTTCTAAATAGACAAGTTCGTGGTCTCTTAATATCCACCAATAGGGAATGCGTATCTGTTCTCTGGGTCACAGTGCTGAGGTCACACTCAGAACAAGGGTGTGGATCCAGGCAGTGCAGGTACAGAGTACAGGGCCCCATGTCATCGGGTGGGGGCTCCTATCCAGAGAGCTCCATGCGCAAAGAATCGTTAAGAATGTATTTTTAAAGCCTCCACTCTGTCCTTCGTGGCCACAAGGTGTATATTCTCCTATGATGTTCACCTTCATAAATCCACTTTTTGTGGGCAACTCAGAAATAGATGTAAGTTCTCTTTTGATCTTATCCTTCCTAAAGTAAGAAACTATATAAATATATACATGTAAAATTTGGTAATACATAGAAATATTCTTTATATAAGATATTCAAATTAGTTTTATAAAAAGCAGTATCTTTTTCATTTGTCTTATACAGTTCATGAGATTCTCACAATAAGTGTACTGGGGCGGTTTGCCAGTCCCTCCTGTGGATCACATTTTATCAGAACTGTCTGTGGTGACCTGTCCGTCTTAGGTGGCCCTGCACGGCATGGCACATAGCTTCTTTGAGTTACACAAGCCCCTTCGCCATGACAAGGCAGTGATCCATGAAGGGAACTTTTTTTCTATATTGTGAACTAGAGTTATTGTTTCCTTTCTAATCTCTTTGGTATGAAATTGTAAAGACTGTGCATTTTAGGGCGTGTGAGTAAAGTATTTGCTGAAAGCCCTTTGACGTATTGTAGAAAGTTTATTTTCATTGATTCATATTTTAAAAAGATAATTAAAAAAATTATTTATTTATTTGACTGTGCTGGGTCTTAGTTGTAGTATATGGGATCTAGCTCCCTGACCGGGGATCAAACCCAGGCCCCCCCTACACTGGGAACTTGGAGTCCCAGCCACTGGACCACCAGAGAAGTCCCTAAAAAGATGATTTAAAAAATCTGAATATTTTACAGCTTGTGATTGAATTAATGACATATTCATCCTGAACTTTTTGACCTTCAGAATTTACAGTTTATCTTATATTTTAAAATCATGAGTTGGAACTGATCATTTCACTTAACCTTCATGTTCTCCTAAATATGTGAGACTTGCCCAAAGCAGTACAGAGTACAAGGCATGGAGTATAATCTACTGTGTGGGCAATAAACATTCTAAGGGTAACTTGATAGGCATTTACCAGTTTTTATTATAGGTATTAAGGATTTTATCAATGTTATTAAATGAGCTGGAGTCCATACTTTTAAAAAAATGTTCCATTTTGAGGGCTTCCCTGGTGGTCCAGTGGGTAAAGAGTCTGCCTTCCAGTGCAGGGGGCACCGGTTCGATCCCTGGCCTGGGAAGATCCCATGTGCGGTGGAGCAGCAGGACCGGTGTGTCCAATCACGAGTCAGCACTCTGGACCGCATGCGCCCAGAGCCAGTGTTCTGCACCAAGAGAGGCCACTGCGATGGGAGGCCTGCACAGGCCAAAGAATAAAGATAGATGAAAATAAATAAATAAAAAGTCAGTAAAAGAGGCCAAAATTTGGGGAAAAAAAAAATGTTCCATTTTGGAATGTGAAATCAACTGACAACATTGTCTTTATCCAGAATGCTCTATTTAATATAAAGTACTGTCAACAGAGAATGATTCTGTGACCATGGATTAGCTATTAGGCGACCTGGATCCATCTGCAGTCTTCCACTGAGAACCTCTGTCACCTGGTTGTCTATCGTACTTCGGGTAGGACAGATATATTCACATCTATGATGTTGAGAATAGCTGCTTTCTGTAACTTAGAGGATTGCTGTAAGGATCAAACAAGGTAATATACTTGAGTAGTTTTTGAGTATAAGGGGAAAGCTTAAATTTCAGTCTTTGCCTTTCCAGGTATAATATGTTAATTGCTTTCTTGGGGGCTAAGTGAGAAACATGTTGTCTTCCCTTGTGACTCAGCAGTAAAGACTCTTCCTGCCCATGCAGGAGATGGTTGAATTCCTGGGTTGGGAAGATCCTCTGGAGAAGGGAACAGCAACCCACTCCAGCCTGGAGAATTCCATGGACAAAGCAGCCTGGCTGGCTGCAGTCCGTGGGGTCACCAAGGATTGGACACAACTGAGCAACTAAACGACAGCATTTATGCAGGACAGTCTGAAACTTCCACATAATCCACTGCTGCCTTCTCTTTGGGCAGGATGCTTGAGGAAAGCTTTTTTCTTTATCTTTCTGCTTTTCATCATCGTAGTCTCTCATCCCTAATGATACAACTTACAGCTGCTTTTCCCAGTTCTAATCTTAGTTGACTGCCACTTTAAGAATTGCTGGAGATGTTTGACATTTGCAGAATAACTTCGCTGACTTGGATCTTTGAGACAACATAGGTTAGCATCTCTGTTTGCATGGGAGATACTGGTAGCAGGACAGAGGTATTTGACACCCTCCCACCCCCTAGACCCCTTCCTGCCACCTTCTGCCCCATTTTATATTGCCTCATACACTCTCTGCTGTTCATATCTCTGCTGTAACATATCATACACATGTTACATAATCACATATAAGGATATCGATGGATATGTATCATCTTAATCTATCTAAGGAAGATGTAGACGTTTTTCCTTAACTTCAAGAAATAGTCTCATTTTAAAATAATTGTTGTTCAGTCATTCCCTATCCCTCTCACCTTGTATTTATTCTTCCTTCTCCCCCGTGACATTTATTACCAAATTGGGTGCATTATATTTGTACCTGTTCCTTTCCTATTCCCCATCCTGCAATAAATTCAAATCTCCAAGATAAGCAGATTGCTTGGGTCATGGCTAATATTCCCACACAGAAAAGGCACTCCATAAATATCCATTGAATGAGTGAAAGAATGTCCATAGTATTAACTGCCTTATGAAGAGACTTCGGAGGATATGCTTTGTTTATTTATTTATTTTTAATATATTTATTTATTTATTTTTGGCAGGGGGTGGGTTGGGGAGGGAGGGGGGTGGGTGGGCCACTTCTATTGGTCTTTCATTTGTCTATTTTCATCCATCTTTATTCTTTGGCCCATGTGGGCCTCCCATCGCGGTGGCCTCTATTGTCGCAGAGCACCGGCTCTGGGCGCATGTGCCCCAGAGCTCCGGCTCAGTGATTGGACACATCAGTCCAGCCGCTCCGCGGCACGTGGGATCTTCCCAGGCCAGGGATCAAACCCGCGCCCCTTGCACTGCAAGGTGGTGTCCTTACCCACTGGACCGCCAGGGAAGCTCTTGCTTATTTTTTAATTGGAGTACAGTTGGTTTCCAACGTTGTGTTAGTTTCTGTTGTACAACAGAGGGAATCAGCTATGTGTGCACATATATCCCCTCCTTCTTGGACCTCCTTGCTGCCCAAGGCCTGCAGCCCATCCATCTAGGTCACCACAGAGCTCCCACTCAGGCTCCCTGCACTCACTACTCAGCAGGGTCCCTCGAGCTATCTGCTTCACACATGGCAGTGCAGGTACTTCAGTTCCCATCCCCCAATTCTGGAGGATATGCCTTTTAGTTGATGAGACCACCCAGATTGAATTACGTCATCAACACACTAGCTAAACTCAAGGTGTTGAGGCCAGGTTTTCAGATATTCACACGCTATGAGTACCTTTGTGGGTTGAATGTAGCCATAACCCTGGGTCATATTGCCTCATACACTCTCTGCTGTTCATATCTCTGCTGTAACATATCATACACATGTTACATAATCACATATAAGGATATCGATGGATATGTATCATCTTAATCTATCTAAGGAAGATGTAGACGTTTTTCCTTAACTTCAAGAAATAGTCTCATTTTAAAATAATTGTTGTTCAGTCATTCCCTATCCCTCTCACCTTGTATTTATTCTTCCTTCTCCCCCGTGACATTTATTACCAAATTGGGTGCATTATATTTGTACCTGTTCCTTTCCTATTCCCCATCCTGCAATAAATTCAAATCTCCAAGATAAGCAGATTGCTTGGGTCATGGCTAATATTCCCACACAGAAAAGGCACTCCATAAATATCCATTGAATGAGTGAAAGAATGTCCATAGTATTAACTGCCTTATGAAGAGACTTCGGAGGATATGCTTTGTTTATTTATTTATTTTTAATATATTTATTTATTTATTTTTGGCAGGGGTGGGTTGGGGAGGGAGGGGTGGGTGGGCCACTTCTATTGGTCTTTCATTTGTCTATTTTCATCCATCTTTATTCTTTGGCCCATGTGGGCCTCCCATCGCGGTGGCCTCTATTGTCGCAGAGCACCGGCTCTGGGCGCATGTGCCCCAGAGCTCCGGCTCAGTGATTGGACACATCAGTCCAGCCGCTCCGCGGCACGTGGGATCTTCCCAGGCCAGGGATCAAACCCGCGCCCCTTGCACTGCAAGGTGGTGTCCTTACCCACTGGACCGCCAGGGAAGCTCTTGCTTATTTTTTAATTGGAGTACAGTTGGTTTCCAACGTTGTGTTAGTTTCTGTTGTACAACAGAGGGAATCAGCTATGTGTGCACATATATCCCCTCCTTCTTGGACCTCCTTGCTGCCCAAGGCCTGCAGCCCATCCATCTAGGTCACCACAGAGCTCCCACTCAGGCTCCCTGCACTCACTACTCAGCAGGGTCCCTCGAGCTATCTGCTTCACACATGGCAGTGCAGGTACTTCAGTTCCCATCCCCCAATTCTGGAGGATATGCCTTTTAGTTGATGAGACCACCCAGATTGAATTACGTCATCAACACACTAGCTAAACTCAAGGTGTTGAGGCCAGGTTTTCAGATATTCACACGCTATGAGTACCTTTGTGGGTTGAATGTAGCCATAACCCTCAGCAAGACCGGAGTCATCCTCAAACTGAAAATGCTGTTATGTTGTTCCTCACAGAAAATGTGGATGTAAACATAAGGCTTACCAGCCTCCGTTAATAAGGAAGCAACCCCTTGACATCCTCGAGAGAGGGGGGCCGGTAGTAAGATACCTTCTCCAGCGCTGCATGCCTGGCTTCTCATCCTGTCTCCAGCCGAACTCTCTGGCACAGGGCGAGCTGTTTCACTGCAGTTCAGGATGGAGGGAGAGTCCTGGCCCAGTGTTCTTGGACTGTGGTGAGAATTCAATTAGATGATTCATGGGAAACACTTGGCACAGTGCCTGGCACGTGGCAAGTGCTCTGAGGTTGCCGTTGTGATTTTTTTAGAAGAGTGCTGTGAGATGAGAGCAATGTTATGTCAGAAATAGAACACGAGTTCCAAATTGTCACAGGGGACATCGTCAGCTCCAGTACCGAACGTGGAATCTGGCTGTAGGCAGGCGTCAGTGGCCAGGGCCCCGTATACCGGGAGTGGCTCACAGCGATTCATTCATGGCGGCTGCCAAAGAGCCCTGGCCTGGGTCGGGGGCCGAGAGAGTCCATGTACCTGTGCGCCTTAAGACAGAAAGCTTGAAATTCCACGCTGTTCAGTTCAAAAGGAAACCCTGGAAAACCGACCAAGATTGAGATGATGAAACCTGATGTTGTCCGAATATTCAGAGTAAATACGCCTTTCAAGGGTAAACTTGTGTGAAACCAAGCGTAAGAAGCTGGTAAACAAAACTCAGTGTTCAGTTTTATTTCTGTTTATTTTTCTTTTTTAAAGGAAGTATAACTCTGGTGAAGGTTATGGCAATCAGTGTAACTGCTCCCTGTTGGCAGATGTACAGAGGAAGGCAAAATCAAGCCAGAGGTGCCCGTCAGGAGCATGCCCTATGATGCCCACAAAGTGTGTGTGTGTTTGAGGGCATCAGGTGAAAAGTCTGGCATTTGCATTTCCATGAAGAGGGGAGCAGCCTCGCCAGGCCCCCTCGCATGCGCCGCCTCTGGCCCACTTCCCTCAGCCTGTGCCCAGATGAACGTTTCCGAAACTTGCCTCAGTGACTCTTATTTTTCCTACATGTGAGTGTCTTCTGCCTGCTTCTCTCTTCTACTCAACACTTTTGTCTTTCTTTATGTATTTTTCTGCTTGCGGCCTGGCTTTATGTATAGTTCTTGTACACCTGGGAGCCAGTCTTGACCAGAGGAATTTTCTTTTAAAATGACAGAAATGCTTTTGGCTTTCTGAAGTTCATCAACTAATTCCTTCAGACGGTAAAAAAGAAATTGACTCCTTTTTCTCCTGTACTCGATCTAAACACACATATGCCCTGTCTGTTCAATACGTAGGAATGTATCCCACAGAAAAGCCCAGGTCACTGCCCCAAGAGTTAGGCGCAGGCTATTCAACCACTGTATTTATAGCGGTGAGGAATGAGAACCAATCTGAATGGCTTGTCAGTGACTCCCTGATCCATTCTCTTGTTTGATCAGAGGCAAACCCGGCTCTCAGTGGAGCTGGTTTGCTCTGTGTTGGTAGACCAGCTTAGACTCGGAGCAGTGGGAACACAAGCCACCTCTTCCTCGTCACTGGTTCCTTCCAGACCTTGGTACGAATGATGAGCACTGCAGCCATGTAATTTATTGCCCGTCTTGGCCACAGTTACGGGGGTAGGAGAGATGACCAGAGTCAATAGATGCTCCTGAATGCTTTGGCGTAGTAGGGCTCTTTAATGTATTACTTAATTTTTTTCTTTTATGACTTCATGCCTTTGTCTGTTGCCTTTGGTATAGCCTTTCCCAAATCTCACCCAGACTGTTCCCCAAGGCGGTCTAAGCTAGACTACAGATATCCATGCCTTGGATTGTGGTTTATTCTACCTACTTTGGTTGTGCATGGATGTTAATTTTTTTCTGTTTTATTAGCTTTGGCCTGGGGAAGGGTCTTGGAAGCTGGGGCAGGCATATGTGAGGGGAACAGCCTTCGTCACAGCCATCACTTCTGCTCAAATTGCTTCTTGCTTAGGTGGTAACAAATGTTAAATTTATGTAGTTTCCTGGGCACTTATTTTGTCTTTTTTTTTTTTTTTTTTTTTAATAAAGACTTGGTGACCTATAAAATTCCTCTGAATTCATTGACTCCTCACATTCTGTTTCTTATAACTTAACAGGATACACTCCCCTTCTCTGATACAATGAATTTCTTTTGATCTGTGCCCGCTCATACTATGTTTTGAATGGCACATTAAATTATGGCCCAGCAATTCTGTATAATGCAAAATGTCTCTCTGTAGGTACTGACCCGGAAAGCCATCTTTAGTTTAAAAAGCACTTAGAGAGTAGCATATTTAGAGAAGATCTGGTCTTACTTTAAAAAAAGAAAAAAAAGCACACCTTGCCTCGTACGTACAAATGCTAAACTCATGAACCAGCTCTGTGTGTGCACTTGTCCATAGGCATCAGAAAAGACCTACAGGACCACAGACCATTCACAGTGGTTTTTTCTGGGGAGCTGTTAAAACAAAAACAGCTTATTTTTTTGAAGGTCATGGACCATTAAGTGATTCCAAATGATAAAAACCTTATTCCTATAAAAAATATGTACATATATAGTATATTTTGCCTATAATTTTAGGGAGTTCAGGGACTCTTCTAATATGCTTTGATTCAACCAGTGTGTATGGATATTATGGTCTAATATCTGTCTTAGTTTGCCTATTTTTGATTCCTGAGAAAACGATTCATCTTTGCCTTCATGATACACACATTGTAATAACATATATTAAGCTTCTACTTTATTGCTTTGAAGCAGCCATAAGAGTAATAGAAATGATACGGCCTCTGTCTGCTACAGAGAAACTTGTTAATTAGAAGGTTTAACTCACCCTTCCTTGAACTTCTTCTTTTGTTTAAAAAAAGGACTGTTCTATGCAAATCATTCTAAAGTCTAGGAAGGCAGTTTTATTTTATATTAAGTGGGACTAACATGTTTAGGCCAAATTTATGATATGATAGTTACTTTTTTTTCAGTGTTTAATATATACTTTATAGTAAATTGGGTCCTCAAGACAATCAGTATTTGGGAGCATATTTTACTGTTTTAAATTACTATAGAGCCTAATGGTATTATATGTTTGTATATTTATGTTACATTATTTGTCTTAGCTATGATTAATTTTGGTACCAGAAATTCCAATTATAAAATTGTTTCTGTGGGTAAATGGGACCTATTTTTCAGTATCTGTGGTGTACTTTCTGGAAATGCTTTGAGCAAAGTATGGAGTTGCTTAAATATCTTTAGCATGAAATGCCATAAGTAAACAAGAATCTGTTTTGCCCTTCACAGTTCAAATATTTTTTTCATATTTTTATCTACCAAGTGAAGGCCACAAATAAAGCTACCTCTTCTTAAACTAAGGCTTAAATTACAGTGTTTCATCAGCCTTTATTTCACACTATGTATCAAGGACATTTGTGTATCTAAGATGTTCTTTAGTCGATAAGCTGTGTCTGACACTTTTGCAGCCCAATAGACTGTAGCTTGCCAGGCTCCTCTGTCCATGAGATTTCTCAGACAAGAATACTGCTGAGGGTAGCCATTTCCTTCTCCGGGAGATCTTCCTGACCCAGGAACTGAACGTGCATCTCCTGCATTGGCAGGTGGATTTTTTTTTTCCCATCGAGCCACCTGGGAAGTCTGTATCTAAGGTGTTTGCTAAGTTGCTTCAGTCATATCTGGCTTTTTGCGACCCTATGGAACATAGCCTGCCAGGCTCCTCTGTCCTGGGATATTCCAGACAAGATTACTGGGGTGGATTGTCATTTCCTTCTCCAGGGTCTTCCCAACCCGGGAATCGAACTTGCCTCTCCAGCATTGGCAGGCAATCCTTACCACTGAGCCACCTGGGAAGTCTGTATCTAAGATACGTAGATACATTTACAACGTTCCAAACTCTGGAGGAGAACCCCAAGGCCTGCCTTTAGCACCTTCGGCTCATCTACTAAAGCATCTCAAGTAGTGCCTCTCAGCGACAGATGAGTCCTCTGTGGGACACTGCCCAACATGTACTTGTGTTCTCCTTGGGACACTGTAAAAGCTGGTTGCCAAAGCCTGTGGTCTTTAGAATTATGATATGATAGTTACTTTTTTTTCAGTGTTTAATATATACTTTATAGTAAATTGGGTCCTCAAGACAATCAGTATTTGGGAGCATATTTTACTGTTTTAAATTACTATAGAGCCTAATGGTATTATATGTTTGTATATTTATGTTACATTATTTGTCTTAGCTATGATTAATTTTGGTACCAGAAATTCCAATTATAAAATTGTTTCTGTGGGTAAATGGGACCTATTTTTCAGTATCTGTGGTGTACTTTCTGGAAATGCTTTGAGCAAAGTATGGAGTTGCTTAAATATCTTTAGCATGAAATGCCATAAGTAAACAAGAATCTGTTTTGCCCTTCACAGTTCAAATATTTTTTTCATATTTTTATCTACCAAGTGAAGGCCACAAATAAAGCTACCTCTTCTTAAACTAAGGCTTAAATTACAGTGTTTCATCAGCCTTTATTTCACACTATGTATCAAGGACATTTGTGTATCTAAGATGTTCTTTAGTCGATAAGCTGTGTCTGACACTTTTGCAGCCCAATAGACTGTAGCTTGCCAGGCTCCTCTGTCCATGAGATTTCTCAGACAAGAATACTGCTGAGGGTAGCCATTTCCTTCTCCGGGAGATCTTCCTGACCCAGGAACTGAACGTGCATCTCCTGCATTGGCAGGTGGATTTTTTTTTTCCCATCGAGCCACCTGGGAAGTCTGTATCTAAGGTGTTTGCTAAGTTGCTTCAGTCATATCTGGCTTTTTGCGACCCTATGGAACATAGCCTGCCAGGCTCCTCTGTCCTGGGATATTCCAGACAAGATTACTGGGGTGGATTGTCATTTCCTTCTCCAGGGTCTTCCCAACCCGGGAATCGAACTTGCCTCTCCAGCATTGGCAGGCAATCCTTACCACTGAGCCACCTGGGAAGTCTGTATCTAAGATACGTAGATACATTTACAACGTTCCAAACTCTGGAGGAGAACCCCAAGGCCTGCCTTTAGCACCTTCGGCTCATCTACTAAAGCATCTCAAGTAGTGCCTCTCAGCGACAGATGAGTCCTCTGTGGGACACTGCCCAACATGTACTTGTGTTCTCCTTGGGACACTGTAAAAGCTGGTTGCCAAAGCCTGTGGTCTTTACTGAGAGCAGCTGCACCCCAGTCATAATGAGTAAGCTCACCACTCTTACCTTGGTTTCCAGATACTGTTTTCTAATAAAGGATGCAGTGCTCCTTGGAGACAGGGCTAGTTCCAGGGCTGGGGCAGGGAAAATGGAAGGTGAGCCAGGAATATCTTACTGTGCCAGAACACAGGAAGGTATTCAAAGAATAATGGGGACATGTCAAAAAAAGACACAAAAGAGACTCCCTTCCATTGATGAAATCTGGATAAACTGAACATTAAAGTTAAAATGATAGAAATTATAATCATTGAATATAATAGGAAATAATGAGCCCATACTCAAAATGATAAATAAATGCATACATTGAAATTTTGATGAGAAAGGGGAGTTTGTTGTGTCCAACTCTTTGCCACCCCTTGGATGGCAGCCCACCAGGCTTCCCTGTCCCTCACCATCTCCTGGAGTTCCCAAGTTCATGTCCATTGCATTGGTGATGCCATCCAGCCATCTCATCCTCTGTTGCCATCTTCTCCTTCTGCCTTCAGTCATACCCAGCATCAGGGTCTTGTCCAGTGAGTTGTCCATTCCTAACAGGTGGCCAAAGTATTGGAGCTTCAACTTCAGCATCAGTCCTTCCAATGAGTGTTGAGAGTTGATTTCCTTTCAGATTGACTGGTTTGATCTCCTTGCTGTCCAAGGGACTTGCAATGAGGAAACATACAAACCTAAGTTGAGGAACGTTCTACAAAGTAGTTGGCCTGTGATCTTCAAAGTGTCCAAGTCATAAAGGTCAAGAAAAGATGAGAAAACTGTGCCAGACTGAAAGGGGCTAAACAGACATGGCAGCTAAACGCAATGGGGGATTCTGATTTGGATCCTTTTGCTGTAAGGACGTTGCTGAGACAGTCAATGAAATTTGAATAGACTCCCAAGAATTAAAAGGCAGTACTGTATCAAGGTTAATTCCTTGATTTTGATGCTTATATAATATTTAGGAGACTGTCTTTGTAGGAAGTACATACGAAAGGAACATTCTTAAAGTTTTTAGTCTCAAGACCTCCTGTCTACACTTAAAAATTATCAAGAGTCTCAAAGAACTTATGTTTATGTGGGATACAGCTCTCAATGTTTATTGTATTAGAAATTCAAACTAATTTTTTAAAATAAGTGCAATAAACCCTTTCTATGTTAATATGTTTTTAGTAAGGACAGTAACTATATTCCAGAATAAAACAAGTCTTAGTGAGAAGTGTGGTCTTCTTTTACATTTTTTAAAGCCTCTTTGATATCTGATATCTGACTTAGAAGAGAGTTGTGTTTGCAGATTTGTTTCTGCATTGTTACGTGGAGGTATGTTGTTTTGGTTGAAATATAAGAAAAAAATCTGGCTTCACAGGGGTATATAGTTGAAAAAGAGAAAGTGACTTTGATAGCCTCTTCAGATTATTGTGGATATTTCTCTTTGTTACTGCGTCAATATTCCTAAGTGGAGATTTCTTCAAGGTTAGTTGAGATATAGAATCTGAAAGCATATCAGTGAGTTTTTCATACTCCATTACCTTAAAATCCATTTGTCAACCTCCCACTTTGAATACATCTTTTGTCTATCATGACTTTTTTGGGGACCTGTTTTATTGGCTTATTTATTTATTTTCATCCATATTTTATTCTTTGGCATATGTGGGCCTCCGTTGCAGTGGTCTCCCTTATTGCAGAGCACCGGCTCTGGGCACATGTGCTCCAGAGCGCTGGCTTGTAATGGGACACACCGGTCCAGCCATTCGGTGTCATGTGGGATCTTCCTGGGCCAGGGATCAAACTGGTGTCCCCTGCACTGCAAGGCGGACTCTACCTACTGGACCATCCAGGAAGCCCCATCGTGACTTTTTAACTTTATGAGTGGTCTTTGAAAAAGAATTGGTTCCTGAGTTTTGTGAATCTTACAAATCTTGATATAGGCCCACCCCCACAGATGATAATTATTCATATTATTCCTAATCTCATCAACAAGAATCTCTTCTTTCAGTCTCAGTACTGTATCAAGGTTAATTCCTTGATTTTGATGCTTATATAATATTTAGGAGACTGTCTTTGTAGGAAGTACATACGAAAGGAACATTCTTAAAGTTTTTAGTCTCAAGACCTCCTGTCTACACTTAAAAATTATCAAGAGTCTCAAAGAACTTATGTTTATGTGGGATACAGCTCTCAATGTTTATTGTATTAGAAATTCAAACTAATTTTTTAAAATAAGTGCAATAAACCCTTTCTATGTTAATATGTTTTTAGTAAGGACAGTAACTATATTCCAGAATAAAACAAGTCTTAGTGAGAAGTGTGGTCTTCTTTTACATTTTTTAAAGCCTCTTTGATATCTGATATCTGACTTAGAAGAGAGTTGTGTTTGCAGATTTGTTTCTGCATTGTTACGTGGAGGTATGTTGTTTTGGTTGAAATATAAGAAAAAAATCTGGCTTCACAGGGGTATATAGTTGAAAAAGAGAAAGTGACTTTGATAGCCTCTTCAGATTATTGTGGATATTTCTCTTTGTTACTGCGTCAATATTCCTAAGTGGAGATTTCTTCAAGGTTAGTTGAGATATAGAATCTGAAAGCATATCAGTGAGTTTTTCATACTCCATTACCTTAAAATCCATTTGTCAACCTCCCACTTTGAATACATCTTTTGTCTATCATGACTTTTTTGGGGACCTGTTTTATTGGCTTATTTATTTATTTTCATCCATATTTTATTCTTTGGCATATGTGGGCCTCCCGTTGCAGTGGTCTCCCTTATTGCAGAGCACCGGCTCTGGGCACATGTGCTCCAGAGCGCTGGCTTGTAATGGGACACACCGGTCCAGCCATTCGGTGTCATGTGGGATCTTCCTGGGCCAGGGATCAAACTGGTGTCCCCTGCACTGCAAGGCGGACTCTACCTACTGGACCATCCAGGAAGCCCCATCGTGACTTTTTAACTTTATGAGTGGTCTTTGAAAAAGAATTGGTTCCTGAGTTTTGTGAATCTTACAAATCTTGATATAGGCCCACCCCCACAGATGATAATTATTCATATTATTCCTAATCTCATCAACAAGAATCTCTTCTTTCAATCTCAGGATTGAAAGGATCCTGAGATTTGCAAGTTTTCCAAAATTCCAATTTTTGCTTAACATCTCCAGTTTTACCATGAACAATAAAATCCTGTTGCTTGTTTTTCTTAAAGTGCCAGACTCCCTTCATCTATTTTTAGGGTATGTCTGCCAAATCCAAAATACGCATCGTTTTTCTGTCAGTTACTCTTTTAAGTAAAATGATGCTTCCTGAAAAAAGGGCGGCTAATTCAGCCACAGATCAGGTTGTGCTTGTTTTTTCTCAGGATGGCCATAGTACTGGGCACACAGAAAAAGTGTTCTGTGTACACATACCATATTGTTACATGAAACATTAAAAAGATGTGTATGCAAGGGTATAGATTTAATAAAAATCACTTTACTGCTTCATCAGGAGACGTTCTTTAACGAAACAGACTTTTTTTCCTTTTTTCCTGCTGGTATGTGAAGAATACAGTGACTTGAACATAGGTTTCTTGTGAAGAGTCTAGCAGTTTTACTCGCTGTTGCTTTTGTGCTATTGGTGCAATTGTTACCAACTAAACAAGCAAATAATATTTGATTTTTTTTTTTTTGACCACTTCTATTGGTCTTTCATTTATTTATCTTTGTTCTTTTGGCTTGTGTGGGCCTCCTACCGCAGTGGCCTCTCTCTCTGCAGAGCACCGGCTTAGTAGTCGGACACATCGGTCCAGCTGCTCCGCGGCACATGGGATCTTCCCAGGCCAGGAATCGAACTGGCACCCCTTGCACTGCAAGGCGGTGTCCTTACCCACTGGACCACCAGGGAAGCCCTGTTTTATTATTTTTGACTCTAAAGAACTCTCAGGATCATGGACTACAATTTGAGAACTGCTAAACTGAAGTATTTATGGGGGATGGGATCTTACAGCAACTGAATGAAGCATTGTTCAGGGGAGAAAGTTCCTTGTACAGTGTTTGCAACTATGACATTATTTCAAAATTAAAAAAATGATAGCCGTTCAAATGATGAAAATTGAAATTTATGAAAATAGCCATTTGTGGGTTTCAGCAAGGTACCAGTAAATTCCTAATCTCATCAACAAGAATCTCTTCTTTCAATCTCAGGATTGAAAGGATCCTGAGATTTGCAAGTTTTCCAAAATTCCAATTTTTGCTTAACATCTCCAGTTTTACCATGAACAATAAAATCCTGTTGCTTGTTTTTCTTAAAGTGCCAGACTCCCTTCATCTATTTTTAGGGTATGTCTGCCAAATCCAAAATACGCATCGTTTTTCTGTCAGTTACTCTTTTAAGTAAAATGATGCTTCCTGAAAAAAGGGCGGCTAATTCAGCCACAGATCAGGTTGTGCTTGTTTTTTCTCAGGATGGCCATAGTACTGGGCACACAGAAAAAGTGTTCTGTGTACACATACCATATTGTTACATGAAACATTAAAAAGATGTGTATGCAAGGGTATAGATTTAATAAAAATCACTTTACTGCTTCATCAGGAGCGTTCTTTAACGAAACAGACTTTTTTTCCTTTTTTCCTGCTGGTATGTGAAGAATACAGTGACTTGAACATAGGTTTCTTGTGAAGAGTCTAGCAGTTTTACTCGCTGTTGCTTTTGTGCTATTGGTGCAATTGTTACCAACTAAACAAGCAAATAATATTTGATTTTTTTTTTTTTGACCACTTCTATTGGTCTTTCATTTATTTATCTTTGTTCTTTTGGCTTGTGTGGGCCTCCTACCGCAGTGGCCTCTCTCTCTGCAGAGCACCGGCTTAGTAGTCGGACACATCGGTCCAGCTGCTCCGCGGCACATGGGATCTTCCCAGGCCAGGAATCGAACTGGCACCCCTTGCACTGCAAGGCGGTGTCCTTACCCACTGGACCACCAGGGAAGCCCTGTTTTATTATTTTTGACTCTAAAGAACTCTCAGGATCATGGACTACAATTTGAGAACTGCTAAACTGAAGTATTTATGGGGGATGGGATCTTACAGCAACTGAATGAAGCATTGTTCAGGGGAGAAAGTTCCTTGTACAGTGTTTGCAACTATGACATTATTTCAAAATTAAAAAAAAAATGATAGCCTTTCAAATGATGAAAATTGAAATTTATGAAAATAGCCATTTGTGGGTTTCAGCAAGGTACCAGTAAATTCTTGCGCAGATTAAGTGACATAACAGCATTTAGTAGATTTTTTGGCATCTAATTGATTCTCAGTAGCTGATAACTATAATAATAAGTATTACTCCTGTTTAGTTGATACACTATTAACTCCAAGCGTTTTACATGATACCTCTGAGTTCTTTAGGGGACCCCAGGGTCAAGATGATTGTTGTCAGGTCTGTATTCTTAGTTCCAAGGATACAGGAAGAGACTCTTAATTAAAGTACTTTTGCTTTTACTTTGGTTTAATATGTGAAAACTGCTCTTTCAACAGTTTAAATGCAGAGATGTGTGTGTGTGTGTGTGTTCAATAAAAAAAATGGTTCTAGAGCTTCCCCTGGTGGTCCAGCGGGTAAGGACACCGCCTTGCAGTGCAAGGGGCGCCAGTTCGATCCCTGGCCTGGGAAGATCCCACGTGCTGCGGAGCGGCTGGACCGATGTGTCCAATTACCTAGTCGGAGCTCTGGAGCGCATGTGCCCAGAGCCGGCGCTCTGCGACGACAGAGGTCACCGCGATGGGAGGCCCACAGGAGCCAAAGAACAAAGACAGATGAAAATAGAGAAATGAAGGACCAATAGAAGTGGCCCGCCTGCTCCCCTCCCTCCCTACCCCACCTCACCAAAAGATAAATAAATAAAATAAATGTTTTAAAAAAAAAATGGTTCTACTCTTGGCAAAACATTGAACTGTATTGGTCTTCAGAGTATTAATTGCCATAAAGTAAGTGCTTATTTCTGTAGCCGATACTTTACATTTTGTGGTAATTTTTTCAAAAATTCCTGCTTTGATTTGGTTTTACCTTTAAAGAAATAAAAGCAACTGTCTAGCTGCCTTTTTTTAAATGCCAGAGTGAAAGACCTAAATCTTGAAAAGAATTACTAGAGTACTTTTTCCTGTGGCAAGATTTCACAAAACAGAATGGAAACTTGTAAGAACAATGTGACAGGTTGAAATAAAAAGAGGTCACTTGAAAACAAAAGTAGCAGAGTCAGCAGTTTTAGAAGAAAGGTACTCTGTGATACTTCTAATTAATTCTAACTATCTTTCCCTTTGAAAGGAGAAGGGAGAAATTACAAAAATATCCCTTTTGCTTTCCAGCTTGATTTTTAGTTCATGATTATCCCGCGTGAGAATTGGTCACTCTGGCCCAGATCTTAACTGGGAGTGCCCACTGCCTTCTGTATCCCTGGGTCCCCCATGGTATAGAGTCAGCCAACCACAGGATCCCATGTTATGTTTAGAATCCTGGGTTGGGAAAATCTGTAGATGCAGTGGGCCACATATGGGACTCGCGCCTCCATGGATTTTGATATTCGTGGGGCATCCTGGAACCATTAGACGTGGATACCAAGAGACGACTATAATTTCATTTCTCAAGTCAACAAAGAGAAGTAAGCTACCTTAGGAAAAAAAGTTGCTTTCCCAAATAAAAAAAGAAATAGAGAAATATTTTATGTGATTTAAAAAGTGCCGAGACGTAATTGGAGGAATTATGTATCTTTATCCCTCACACATGTAGGGCATTGATTTTAACTTATCACAGCTCCTATCTTAGAGGAAAGACTTGGTGGAGGCTGTCATGTCATGGACTGCTGTGGCAGACAAGGATCAGAGTACTCAGAAGTGTGTCTCCCAGGCGTCCGTGAACTTCTTTCTCTTCCCCAGGAGTGGACTCTGGCTGGGTTGCCGACCAGGGGTCGTAGGAAGAGGTGAAGGTCGAAATGAAGGTGTATTGGGTTGGCCAGAAGGTTCACTCAGGTTTTTCAGACTCGAATGAACCTTTTGGCCAACTGAATATAGTGTGTTTGACGCTTACTCCATTCTGGTGCTGATGTTTAAAATGGAGAATTCTTGTTCATCTGCGTTGGCATCGGTTGATAGGGTCAGATGAGAGCTGATAGGCTATGGGAACGGGAAAGATGCCTGGATTTATTTCCACAGTTCTTAAGGAAGCCAGCTGTCTCCACCCCAGCCTTTTAGAACATCTGTTAGAATTCTCTTCTAATGGCCTTGGCCCATAGAGAAGTACCGCCTATCCTATTCTTATATACGTGCTACTATTTTTGACTCACACCACTTGGTAGTGGTGGGGGGTGGGCAGTTCATGGAATCCTCAGAGCTCGTCCTTGGACCTGGTCAAGAGCATGCATATCCCAAAACCTCAGAAAGAGAATGTGAGGAAAGTCTGCTGTTTTCCTCTGGGGAAGTTTTCTTCATTCTGAAAGGGACCTATAACAGGGATGCCCCGTTCCCACTTCTAAACCTTGCCTGCATGGATGCTCAGAATAGCAGTGACCCTCTTGAAACCAAGAGAACAGCCAGAGAAATAAGAGAAAGGGTGAAAGGATCCTGGAGCCTTTGTGACATTGTTGAGCAACTGAAAAAAGCAGACCCAAGTCCTTGTCCTCACAAGCTTAGCAGGAGCAGATGGCAACAAACATGTGCATTATTAAAATACATGGTATATCAGAGAGGGGTAAGCACAATGGCGTGAAATGAAGCAGGGAAGGGGGACAGGGAATGCTGGGGAGGAGCGGCTACATTCTTAAGGATGGCCAAGGAAGGCTTCTCTGACCCAACAGAGATGGGGGATGTGAAGCGTGTTCCAGACAGAGGACATGCATGCGTGTTAAGTCACTTCAGTTATGTCCGATTCTTTGTGACTCTACGTAGCCCACCAGTCTCCTCTGTCCTTGGATTCTCCAGGCAAGAATACTGAAGTGAGTTGCCATTCACTTCTCCAGATCTTCCTGATGCAGGAATTGAACCCAGGTCTCTTAAAGAACCTGGAGATAAGGTTCTTTACCACTGATGCCACCTGGAAAGCCCAGACAGAGGGCATAGAAAGCACAAAAGCCTTAAGTGTGTGTGGAGAACATTCTGTGTCTACAGAACTGCTAGGACTCCTGTGACCAAGGCTGGGAGCGACTGGAGGTGGAGGTGCGATCAGGATCGGCTTGTTGCTGAAGTCTTTGGTGCTTACTGCACCTGAGACAGCTCCCTCTGGGGGCCTGCAAAGAGGGGAGTGACAGGATCTGACCCGTGTTTTAAAAGAAAAGCCCACAATAGAGGCAGTGAAGAAAAATTCAGAGAGAGGACAGTGTAAAGCTCTGAAGTACCGCCTAGCCTATTCTTATATACGTGCTACTATTTTTGACTCACACCACTTGGTAGTGGTGGGGGGTGGGCAGTTCATGGAATCCTCAGAGCTCGTCCTTGGACCTGGTCAAGAGCATGCATATCCCAAAACCTCAGAAAGAGAATGTGAGGAAAGTCTGCTGTTTTCCTCTGGGGAAGTTTTCTTCATTCTGAAAGGGACCTATAACAGGGATGCCCCGTTCCCACTTCTAAACCTTGCCTGCATGGATGCTCAGAATAGCAGTGACCCTCTTGAAACCAAGAGAACAGCCAGAGAAATAAGAGAAAGGGTGAAAGGATCCTGGAGCCTTTGTGACATTGTTGAGCAACTGAAAAAAGCAGACCCAAGTCCTTGTCCTCACAAGCTTAGCAGGAGCAGATGGCAACAAACATGTGCATTATTAAAATACATGGTATATCAGAGAGGGGTAAGCACAATGGCGTGAAATGAAGCAGGGAAGGGGGACAGGGAATGCTGGGGAGGAGCGGCTACATTCTTAAGGATGGCCAAGGAAGGCTTCTCTGACCCAACAGAGATGGGGGATGTGAAGCGTGTTCCAGACAGAGGACATGCATGCGTGTTAAGTCACTTCAGTTATGTCCGATTCTTTGTGACTCTACGTAGCCCACCAGTCTCCTCTGTCCTTGGATTCTCCAGGCAAGAATACTGAAGTGAGTTGCCATTCACTTCTCCAGATCTTCCTGATGCAGGAATTGAACCCAGGTCTCTTAAAGAACCTGGAGATAAGGTTCTTTACCACTGATGCCACCTGGAAAGCCCAGACAGAGGGCATAGAAAGCACAAAAGCCTTAAGTGTGTGTGGAGAACATTCTGTGTCTACAGAACTGCTAGGACTCCTGTGACCAAGGCTGGGAGCGACTGGAGGTGGAGGTGCGATCAGGATCGGCTTGTTGCTGAAGTCTTTGGTGCTTACTGCACCTGAGACAGCTCCCTCTGGGGGCCTGCAAAGAGGGGAGTGACAGGATCTGACCCGTGTTTTAAAAGAAAAGCCCACAATAGAGGCAGTGAAGAAAAATTCAGAGAGAGGACAGTGTAAACTGGACTAGAGCATGATTCAGGGTAATTCAGGCATATGTTCAAATTTTTATCTATCTGGAAAAACTTGCATCAAAAGCCGTTTTACTTATCCTAATGTGAAGACATAAGAGAGAGCTTATGTGAGGGTTCTGTTAAGTAACGTTCTTTCCAAAAAGATCTGAATTTTTTTTTTTTTAGCACCGTATCTATATAAGACCGTGCCATATATGTGCATTCAGCAAATCTTGTGAGATCTCAAAGTAAATTTAATTCAGTGATTGTGGGGTGGCTTTTATTACTAGAGAGAAATTTTTATAAACATCAGTATATAGTGCTAGTGTGCAGACAGACTGCTTTTCTCAAATACATTGATAAATTTTATTTTACTTCTGGAATAGTTTTGCTTTTAATGCAAGGTATCCTTCAGCCTTTTGATTTTTGTCTTTTTTCTTGTGAATGGGGGGCTCTAATAAAGGCAAGAATTGGGACTTCACTGGTGGTCCAGTGGGTAAGGACACTGCCTTGCAGTGCAAGGGGCACTGGTTCAATCCCTGGCCTGGGAAGATCCCACATGTGGAGGAACGGCTGGACCATTGTGTCCAATTGCAAGCCAGCACTCTGGAGCACATGGGTCCAGAGCCAGTGCTCTGCGATGACAGAGGTCACTGCAATGCGAGGCCCACACAGGCCAAAGAACAAAGGTGGATGAAAATAAATAAATGAAAGACCAATAAAAGAGGCCAAAATTAAAAAAAAAAAAAGAATCAGTAAAATGGACAAAAAAAAAAAAAAAGGCAAGAGTTGTTTACTTACTTGTGGTCAATTCTGTGAACTGTTTGTGGTAAGACACGCTAGACCAGCTCTTGGGGAAATCACAGCCCTGTATCTGGCCACCCATTACAGGAACACATATAATGACTCATTTATATTCACATAGTAGGTGTACCTTTGACACTAGATCAAGTATTTTCCGGGTCAGTTATTATCCTCTCTAGTTTATTCATGGATTCTTATCTAGGGTCGATAACTTTTCATTGAGTCTAACTAAGAATAAATCTCCTGTGGACCAGCCCTTTAGTTTTAGACATAAATCCTTTTAGATCAAGAACAGAAACCTCCTATGTGGATTAATGCTGTATGTTCTGTGATGAGCTGGTACTGACTTCAAAGGAAGAAAATTTCATTTTTGAAAGTAGGGTTTTTAGATGAATTCTTTTGAATTCTCAGCCAGTTCCAAAGGAAGGATCATTCTTGGAGACTTTACAGAGTGTCTCCTATATGCGAATACAGAGCAGTAGTGATAGTACCAAAGGTAATGCTTTTGTACCTTTGTGTCGGTAGAATGATACCTTCATTTCCACCTGACGCTGTTGAGGCCCATAGAGGATATGTGACCTGCTCAAAGTCACTTAGCAAATAAGTGTGGAAGCGATGTTGGTACCCATGTCCGGGTGACCTCCCAGTTGGTGCCATCTTCTCAAAGCAGCTCACTAGGGAAGGCAGAAATCAACCTGACATGTTCCCTCAGACGAGTCTGTTTTCTCCAGGGTCTCATTTCTCAATCTGTTATTTCCCTTAGTTCTGTTCAGACCTTTACAGTCCTGTGCAAAGTACAACGCTGAGGTCTGTCTTTTGTCACTTTGTAGCTGCATTACTGTATTTTGTGCGGCTCTTTCAATGTAGCAACTATTTATTATTAACCAAGCTCCTATATTCTGATATCATGTTCTTCTTATTTCTAGCTTAATAATGTGGATTTTTTGTTTCAATAGATCACACTTTAAAATATCTTATGACATAAAGACTTCTTCCAGAAGTAATGAAGTATCCGTTTGCAATTAAAATTACAAAACCCAGAGATATTTAAAGAGTGTATAACATGATGATATGAACCGTATTTGGTTGTTTGTACCTAAGAGTCCAAAAAGTCATCATTATTGATTTATACGAGAACTGATTAAGAAATAGTCAGGCGGCTCTGTGATAACCATGTGATTTTTATTGCAAAACTATTGTGTGGACTCTGTCATCTCTGAGATGGTCTTTTTTAAAGAAAAAATGGGGAGTTATTATCCTCTCTAGTTTATTCATGGATTCTTATCTAGGGTCGATAACTTTTCATTGAGTCTAACTAAGAATAAATCTCCTGTGGACCAGCCCTTTAGTTTTAGACATAAATCCTTTTAGATCAAGAACAGAAACCTCCTATGTGGATTAATGCTGTATGTTCTGTGATGAGCTGGTACTGACTTCAAAGGAAGAAAATTTCATTTTTGAAAGTAGGGTTTTTAGATGAATTCTTTTGAATTCTCAGCCAGTTCCAAAGGAAGGATCATTCTTGGAGACTTTACAGAGTGTCTCCTATATGCGAATACAGAGCAGTAGTGATAGTACCAAAGGTAATGCTTTTGTACCTTTGTGTCGGTAGAATGATACCTTCATTTCCACCTGACGCTGTTGAGGCCCATAGAGGATATGTGACCTGCTCAAAGTCACTTAGCAAATAAGTGTGGAAGCGATGTTGGTACCCATGTCCGGGTGACCTCCCAGTTGGTGCCATCTTCTCAAAGCAGCTCACTAGGGAAGGCAGAAATCAACCTGACATGTTCCCTCAGACGAGTCTGTTTTCTCCAGGGTCTCATTTCTCAATCTGTTATTTCCCTTAGTTCTGTTCAGACCTTTACAGTCCTGTGCAAAGTACAACGCTGAGGTCTGTCTTTTGTCACTTTGTAGCTGCATTACTGTATTTTGTGCGGCTCTTTCAATGTAGCAACTATTTATTATTAACCAAGCTCCTATATTCTGATATCATGTTCTTCTTATTTCTAGCTTAATAATGTGGATTTTTTGTTTCAATAGATCACACTTTAAAATATCTTATGACATAAAGACTTCTTCCAGAAGTAATGAAGTATCCGTTTGCAATTAAAATTACAAAACCCAGAGATATTTAAAGAGTGTATAACATGATGATATGAACCGTATTTGGTTGTTTGTACCTAAGAGTCCAAAAAGTCATCATTATTGATTTATACGAGAACTGATTAAGAAATAGTCAGGCGGCTCTGTGATAACCATGTGATTTTTATTGCAAAACTATTGTGTGGACTCTGTCATCTCTGAGATGGTCTGGTGATTGCTTAAAATTATCCTGGTATAAACTTCATATCAAATTGGGGGAGAAGTTTGTTTGAAAGGATGATGTCATCAGTGCTTGACTCTTAATTGCCATATGTTAATTTTCCTCTCTCCATTTGTGTTTTTTTCCCCCTAGGAGAAAAATTCAAAGTGGAAACAAAGACCATTGCTGTTGACTTTAGCTTAGAAGATATTTACGATAAAATTAAAACAAGCCTGGAGGGTCTTGAAATTGGTGTTTTAGGTTTGTATCTTTGTCACATTTATAGATTTTTCTTGCATTTATTGATTAGGACTGTTTTCATTTTGGGTGTTAGGTGTTCAACCGGTGACATGACTAGTGAAAAGAAAATTATCTTGTTAATACACATGATCATTAGATGATACTTAAATGCATTTGGATCTTTATATTTCATGTTGTATGTTAATGACAACTCTACAGTTAGCTTGTTTTATCTGCCTGCTTTATTCCAAGTCTCTCGTTCTGTCTGTGTGTATTTAAATATAGCTATATTGTAATAATCTTTTAGGGTGGGTGGTGCTGACCCATTTTTATAGTTGAGGAAATAAAGACATAGAGAGGCATTTCTTAGCCTTTTGTTCAGTATTACCCTTTCCCCAGCAAGGAGCCTTTTCAGGCAGTATTTCCCCTATTCTTTCCTCCCATGAAATTTAAATATCACAGGTACACTGTAACTTGTTTATGGGCTATACCTGTACCTGCGCTTCATATGTGAAAAGGATAAAGAACTCACACCACACCCCTGACAGTTTTTGTCCGCTGGGGGGGCCCTGTCACCCTAGTTGAGAAGACATAACTCAGATGAGTGACTTGCCGGAAATCACATAGACACTGAGACCAGCACTGGGCATTTAGCTCTTAGAGGAAGTTTGCAATTAAAATTACCCTAAAGAGTGTATAACATGATGATATGAACCGTATTTGGTTGTTTGTACCTAAAGTAAAATCATTATTGATTTATACGAGAACTGATTAAGAAATAGTCAGGCGGCTCTGTGATAACCATGTGATTTTTATTGCAAAACTATTGTGTGGACTCTGTCATCTCTGAGATGGTCTGGTGATTGCTTAAAATTATCCTGGTATAAACTTCATATCAAATTGGGGGAGAAGTTTGTTTGAAAGGATGATGTCATCAGTGCTTGACTCTTAATTGCCATATGTTAATTTTCCTCTCTCCATTTGTGTTTTTTTCCCCCTAGGAGAAAAATTCAAAGTGGAAACAAAGACCATTGCTGTTGACTTTAGCTTAGAAGATATTTACGATAAAATTAAAACAAGCCTGGAGGGTCTTGAAATTGGTGTTTTAGGTTTGTATCTTTGTCACATTTATAGATTTTTCTTGCATTTATTGATTAGGACTGTTTTCATTTTGGGTGTTAGGTGTTCAACCGGTGACATGACTAGTGAAAAGAAAATTATCTTGTTAATACACATGATCATTAGATGATACTTAAATGCATTTGGATCTTTATATTTCATGTTGTATGTTAATGACAACTCTACAGTTAGCTTGTTTTATCTGCCTGCTTTATTCCAAGTCTCTCGTTCTGTCTGTGTGTATTTAAATATAGCTATATTGTAATAATCTTTTAGGGTGGGTGGTGCTGACCCATTTTTATAGTTGAGGAAATAAAGACATAGAGAGGCATTTCTTAGCCTTTTGTTCAGTATTACCCTTTCCCCAGCAAGGAGCCTTTTCAGGCAGTATTTCCCCTATTCTTTCCTCCCATGAAATTTAAATATCACAGGTACACTGTAACTTGTTTATGGGCTATACCTGTACCTGCGCTTCATATGTGAAAAGGATAAAGAACTCACACCACACCCCTGACAGTTTTTGTCCGCTGGGGGGGCCCTGTCACCCTAGTTGAGAAGACATAACTCAGATGAGTGACTTGCCGGAAATCACATAGACACTGAGACCAGCACTGGGCATTTAGCTCTTAGAGGAAGTCCCCTACCTACGTACAGAGTTCCATTCTGAGAGTGTGAGCGTACCAGTGTGTAAGTCCAACAAAGTTAGCCTAGGTACCCACCTTAACGCAGTTGACTATGTAATACTATACCATAATAGGTTTATAATACTTTTCACACGAATAGTACATAAAAACAAACAAGCACAAAAAAACAAAGAAAATGTTTTTACTCTCACATAGTACAGTATCTTGAAAAGTTTAAGCGGACTGCTGGTTTTACAGTCACTTCAGGACATCCTGGGTTTGAAATAAAGATACTGCACTAATGCACTCTATACGATTACTGTTGGTCATTCAGTTGTGTCTGACTCTTTGCGACCCTATGGACTGGAACCCATCAAGCTCCTCTGTCTATGGAATTCTCCAGACAAGAATACTGGGGTGGGTTGCCCTGCCCTCCTCCAAGAGATCTAACTGACCTGAGGATCGAACCCTGGTCTCCTGCGTTGCTGGCAGAATCTTTACTGTCTAGCCGCACACATGCCTAGGGGTGGACATCTAACTCTGGTTCATCTTGGCCATCTCTCCTCCTCCGTTCGTGTGGGAGAGCCATAAATATAATTACTAGATTTTACTTATGCTTTCACATGGCTTTTAACCAGGGGCAGTTTTGCAGTGTCTGGCAATGTCTGGAGACATTTCTGGTTGTCACTAATTGAGGGGGAAAGAAGAGGAAGTTTTATTGGCCCCTGGGCAGCAGGGAGGGATGCTGCTAAACATGCTCAAGTGCTCGGCTGGACTCTGGCCACCAAAAATGATCAGGCTAAAATCTCAACAGTGCTGAGGTTGAGGTTAAAATCTGAACAGTGCTGCTTTGAAGTGATACTGTTATTAAACAGTTCTGATTGAATACTTAGTGAGACACACAGAAACATACAACGTAAATTTTGATTTCTAGGCTGGTTACAGATCAGTAATAAAAATAATTGTAGCTAATGTTTACATACTCCTTTAAAGTTTATAGCAGCACTTTCACATTCATTCTGCTATTAATTGACTATGCATTTTGTTTTCTTCCTCCTCTATGAGAACTGTCTCCGAAATCATAAGCTTTGTGTAATTATTACTGACATTTATTTGCAAATATATTGTATTGTAGTTTTAATTTGCCAAGAGTTTTGAGGAAATTATTAAAATGTCTTTATGAGCTAAATTTTACCTTATTGCTAGGTCATATATCAACCTAAATCTTATAGTTCTTTCTCCAGTGTGGGCATAACCATTTAGAACTTGTGGGAGGGGTCTGGTGTTGATTTTTTTTTTTTTTTATGATTACCATAGGGGCTTCCCTGGTGGTCCAGACAGTAAAGAATCTCCGTATAGTATAGGAGATGCTGGTTCAGTCCCCGGTTCGGGAAGATCCCCTGGAGAAGGGCATGGCTACCCACTCATGTTGTTGCCCGCAGAATCCAATGGCCAGAGGAGCCTGGCAGGCAAGAGTCCATAGCGTCACAAAGAGATAGATATGACTGAGCAACCAGCTGTTTCGCTTTTCACACCTGTAGCCCCTTCAGTTTCTTTCTTCCCTCTTTCCTCTTTCGTCCCCATTCAGATCCTGTATGCCCCCACCTCTGTTTAATACGGGGAAAATAATCTTACTTACTCTCCTTTCTTCTCTGCTTAATGTCAGTCTCACCTTTATAGCATTACCTAAAATAACAAATGTGTACATTGATTTCTAGTAAGATTTAGCAATCAATCCATATTGTCATGAGAGAGGATTTTTTCCTCCCCCAAAAAGAATGAATGAAACCGGCAATAATAAAAGAAATAAAAATCACCAAGGCCTATTTCATTTGTTTGAATAGCATTAACCATTAATGCATAGTCAGTGCTTAATAAAGGAAATTTATATTCTCAGAATTACAAAATAAAATGCTCCGGCTGTGCGTTAGGAAGGAAATACTAAGTTTTCAATAAGATTAAGTGGAAAGAAAATGGCCATGAATTCTGTGAATTCATACTGAAAGGTCACCATAACTTGATCAGACTGCAAATGTGAAGCTTGAGAGGATGAGTTCTTGACTGTGTTGTGTAAAACAAGTAAACATTTGCTGGCTTCTCTCAGGCAAATGCCAAGAAACACAGATTTAAGAAAACTCAAAAAAAAAAAAAAAAGGAAGCCCTCTAGCTTAGAGAAACTGACTTCAGTCCTGCTTTCAGTAAGCAAACAACTGGTTAACAGAATGTGACTGTTGTAATGCTCACTTGGTTCCTTAAGAGAGACTCTAGTGTGTGTTCCACATTGGTTTGGAGGACTTCATACAATACATTTCAGGAGGCGTAATTTACCAAAGCCAGGGGCGTAGGCTTGGTTTTCAAGTATGCCACAGACAATACTTTTTTTTTCAAATTCTACTCTTAACTTTTTTCTACTTTTAAATAGTGGCATTCTTTATCCTAGAGGCAAAAATAGAAAGATCCTCCTTGAAAAAGGTATTTAGTTTGTGATTCACTTAAGAAAAAAAAACCCAAAACAAAGCAACCATAGCTTTATTCAAGCTTTTAATGCATCCTGGACCAGGAATTTTCCTATGCCATGTGCTGTGAAGGTCCTCTCCACCCATATGTCATTGTTTATGTGACTTATAGAGTCCAGAGAATTGGTTGATACAGAGTGGTGATCTGTGATGGCTTAGTGTCTTAGACCTGTTGATGACCCATCAACATTTTTCTGTCTTGATGTAGTGCTCATAATTATATAAAGAGGCATCATTTAAATAACAACAATGTGTATAGATGATAAAAGTCAGCTGATTGCAAAAGAGTCATTGATGGTGAAATCTGGAGTAGACCTTATTATTCTCTTTTCTTCCTATGCCCTTCATAAATAACTGTTCTGTTAATGTATTTGGTGGGGTATTTTTTCATTGGCATTTTCCGTTCTCAGCTGAATGCAACAATATCTCTTGATTATCCTTACCTGTGCACCCTTATGGATTATGGGAAAAGCTTCAGAAGCATTTGGGTTCTGTTTTTCCTCCTGACAGCCTCATATTTCCCTGAATGTTCTGGGATGGAGAATAGTTGAGTGTGGAAATAAGTATCTTAAAAGATAGCTTGAGCAGAGATGCATCGTTAAGATCAATCCACGATGTAACTGTTTATACTTAACTTTCAAAGCTTTTTATTTTTAAAGATTTATTTATTTATTTATTTATTTATTTGGGCAGGGGTCGGGTTGGGGAGGGAGGGGAGCAGGTGGGCCACTTCTATTGGTCTTTCATTTCTCTATTTTCATCCGTCTTTGTTCTTTGGCCCGTGTGGGCCTCCCATCGCGGCGGCCTCTGTCGTTGCAGAGCACCGGCTCTGGGTGCATGCGCTTCAGAGCTCCAGCTCGGTAATTGGACACATCAGTCCAGCCGCTCCGCGGCATGTGGGATCTTCCCAGGCCAGGGATCGAACTGGCGCCCCTTGCACTGCAAGGCGGTGTCCCCATCTGCTTGACCACCAGGGGAAGCCCCACTTTCAAAGCTTCTTAACAGAAGACCCAAGAGTCTTATTTGCTCCTTCTGGGGAAAGGACCAGTTAGTTGGCTTCAAAATGGCCATCTTGCAGGTAATTCATTGGGTTCAGATCCAGAGATGGCTTCCTTACAGTTCAGTCCCCAGAGTGTCCGAGGAAAAGGAAACAGGTGCCCAAGAGTGGGAACCTTAGGGCTACGGGAACCGGGTTGAGGAAACCATTTCTAGGAACCCTGGGAAGGAAGAAATCTTAAGCAGACTGGAAAGTTATGTGGCTTCCCAGTCCCAACTGATAAAGGATGTTACAAGTAGAAGAGGGTTTTAAAAGAAATATATAAAACTACAGATGATCTTCTAGCTGTTCTCAGGAACTTTACTAATTAGAAATTAGTGTGAAAGTGCCTTCTTTTGAAATGTAAATATCTCTGAAAGAGCAATGACATCTTCACTTATGTTTTATTGGGATTAGTACCTGCAGTTTACTATCCAACTTGCTGGATCAGTCACCCAGAGGAAATGACTATTTTAGTTAAGGAAAGACATGGAGGAATCCTTTTGAAATGGGGAAGAGTGGCTTAAAGAGGAAATGGTAGTCGTAGGTTTGATGAATAGTGGAGATGCTTAGGTGGTGGTGAATTAGTTGCTAAGTCATGTCTAAGTCTTGCGACCCCATGGACTGCAGTGGGATTCTCCAGGCAAAAATACTGGAGTGGGTTGCCATTGTCTTCTCCAGGGGATCTTCCCCACCTAGGGATTGAACCAGGATGTCCTGCATTGCAGACATCTTCTTTACCGACCTAGCCACCAGGGAAGCCTAGGAATGCCTAGAGGGGATGAAAAATAGAAGGACAAAATAAAGTTAGTTGAGACAGCATGAGCGATAAACTTTGGATGTCTGGAAACACCCTGCTTCCTTTTCTTTTTCTTTTTACTCCCTTCCACTGTAGCCCAGGTTTAAAACGACTCAGTCTCAAGGAAGGACAGAGGCTGTTATTCCAAGTTTGCAGGGAAGGATTCAAGGACCATGATAGGATGGTAGGGTGATAGTTTGCAGAGAGGGTGAATTTCTTATATTATGGCAGGATATGACTTTCATGCCCTCTGAGGGTGTAGGACACTCCCAAATTTCTCTTTTGTAATACAGTCGAATTCTGTCTCAAGCTACTCAGAGTTGGCCCCACAAGTTCAATGACATGGTCTCCAAATAGCCTGCAGACATGGGCTGTAAGTTCCCCAGGCCACCTGCACTTCTGACCACAAAGTCATGGTTTCCGATGACTCCTTCAGGTTCAACAGTTTTGCTATACTTAGAATTACAGTTTTCTTGTGAAGGCTACAAATCAAGACCAGCCGCATGAAGAGACGCAAAGAGTAAGGTCTGAGATGGGTCCAAACAGAGTTTCTGTGCTCTCTCACACAGAATTCCTCACCCTTCTCACACATCCGTGTGTTACCAACCAGGAAACTCCACCGAGTTTTTATTGGGGTTTAATTATTCAGGCATGATGAATTGAGTCTTTGGCTAAGTTTTTCAGCTCAATTTTCAACCACCTTCCTTACTCCATAGGCTGGGCTGACTTGAAGCCCCCTTGCTATTTGTTGATCGATGAGTTCAGTCAGTCATACGCTGACTCATTCAACAAGTAAAACTGATAATGTTTTTCCTTTCATAGAAGACAGCCACTGAGCAAGTAACTAGGAATAGGTTTCATGTAAGGAAAGGATAAGTTGCGAAGAAGGCTAAAAGTGTGAGAGAGGATCTCACTGAGAACGTCATATTGAAGTTGAGACCTGAGGGCTGATTAACCCTGCAAGAAAAGATGTTTCCAGGTAGAAGAAACAGGGTGCACAAAAGCCCTGGGCTGGATGTGCTTGGCAAGTTTGATGGGCTGACAGATGATCTATAAACCTAGAGAACAGATTGCTGAGATGGAGTGTGAAGATGAACCAGTGCCACCAAAGGCTTAGAAGTCCAGGTTCCTGTGTTCAGACGTTATTGGAAGGGCAGTGTAGACATTGTAGAGTTGTAAGCAGTAAATTGATATCCTTCGAGAATCTTAGATCATTCTGACTCTGAAGTGGAAGAGGCAAGAATTGATGCAAGGAGACCAATGAACTTGTTTCAACAATGAAATCCAAGATGAGGATGGCCTGTATTAGAATGATGTTGGTGGAATGGATGGAAGTGAATTGGCTGGAGAGATGTTTAGGAACAGGACTCATTTCTTTTTTTTTTTTTTAAACCTTTATTTTACTTTTAACTTTTACAGAGTTTTGTTGTTCACAGACATGCATGTTCTCAGATTAGTCACATGTATATCCCCCCCTTCCCTCCCCTCCCGACCATCACACAGCACCCCTGAAGGATCCCCTTTTTTCACAGAGCAATGACTAGAGCTATTTTCTTCACTTATGATAGTACAGGCCTTCATGCTACTTCTTTACGCCTCTCACCCACTGTTCCTTCCCCACAATGTCCATATGTCCACTGTCCATGTCTGTCTTTCTGTCGCTTCACTGCATGTGCCATCATCGCCATCCTACTAGATTCCATATATATGTGTTAATATACTATATTTGTCCTTCTCTTTTTGACTGACTTCACTTTTTATGATACGTTCTAGATCCAGCCACCTCATTAGGGTTGATTCTTCTGCATTTCTCTTTACAGCTGTGTAGTATTCCATTGTATATATGTACCAGAGCTTTTGGATCCATTCGTTCGTTGATGGACATCTAGGTTGCTTCCATGTTCTAGCTATTGTATAGAGAGCTGCAATGAACATTGGGGTACAGGTACTTCTTTCAGTTTTGATTTCGTCAGGGTATAAGCCTAAGAGTGGGATTGCTGGGTCATATGGTGCTTCTATTTTTAGTTTTTTAAGAAATCTCCAGACTGTCTTCCATAGAGGCTGTATCAATTTACACTCCCACCAGCAATGCAGGAGTGTTCCTTTATCTCCGTCTAAAGAGAACAGATTGCTGGGGGATAGGAAAAGATGTTTCCAGGTAGAAGAAACAGGGTGCAAAAGCCCTGGGCTGGATGTGCTTGGCAAGTTTGATGGGCTGACAGATGATCTATAAACCTAGAGAACAGATTGCTGAGATGGAGTGTGAAGATGAACCAGTGCCACCAAAGGCTTAGAAGTCCAGGTTCCTGTGTTCAGACGTTATTGGAAGGGCAGTGTAGACATTGTAGAGTTGTAAGCAGTAAATTGATATCCTTCGAGAATCTTAGATCATTCTGACTCTGAAGTGGAAGAGGCAAGAATTGATGCAAGGAGACCAATGAACTTGTTTCAACAATGAAATCCAAGATGAGGATGGCCTGTATTAGAATGATGTTGGTGGAATGGATGGAAGTGAATTGGCTGGAGAGATGTTTAGGAACAGGACTCATTTCTTTTTTTTTTTAAACCTTTATTTTACTTTTAACTTTTACAGAGTTTTGTTGTTCACAGACATGCATGTTCTCAGATTAGTCACATGTATATCCCCCCCTTCCCTCCCCTCCCGACCATCACACAGCACCCCTGAAGGATCCCCTTTTTTCACAGAGCAATGACTAGAGCTATTTTCTTCACTTATGATAGTACAGGCCTTCATGCTACTTCTTTACGCCTCTCACCCACTGTTCCTTCCCCACAATGTCCATATGTCCACTGTCCATGTCTGTCTTTCTGTCGCTTCACTGCATGTGCCATCATCGCCATCCTACTAGATTCCATATATATGTGTTAATATACTATATTTGTCCTTCTCTTTTTGACTGACTTCACTTTTTATGATACGTTCTAGATCCAGCCACCTCATTAGGGTTGATTCTTCTGCATTTCTCTTTACAGCTGTGTAGTATTCCATTGTATATATGTACCAGAGCTTTTGGATCCATTCGTTCGTTGATGGACATCTAGGTTGCTTCCATGTTCTAGCTATTGTATAGAGAGCTGCAATGAACATTGGGGTACAGGTACTTCTTTCAGTTTTGATTTCGTCAGGGTATAAGCCTAAGAGTGGGATTGCTGGGTCATATGGTGCTTCTATTTTTAGTTTTTTAAGAAATCTCCAGACTGTCTTCCATAGAGGCTGTATCAATTTACACTCCCACCAGCAATGCAGGAGTGTTCCGTTTTCTCCGCAGCCTCTCCAGCATTTATTGTCTGTCGATTTGTGGATGATGGCCATTCTGACGGGTGTGAGATGATATCTCATTGTAGTTTTGATTTGCATTTCTCTAATTATTAGTGAAGTTGAGCATCGTTTCATGTGTTTTTGGGCCATCTGTATGTCATCGTTGGAGAGGTGTCTGTTTAGGTCCTTTTCCCATTTTGTGATTGGGTTGTTCGTTTTTCCAGTGCTGAGTTGTCTGAGTTGCTTGTAGATTTTGGAGATTAATTCTTTGTCTGTTGTTTCATTTGCTATGATTTTCTCCCACTCTGTGGGCTGTCTGTTCAGCTTTTTTGTAATTTCTTTAGCTGTACAAAAGCTTTTGAGTTTCATTAGGTCCCACATGTTCATTTGTCTTTTTAGTTCCACTATTCTAGTAGGTGGGTCAGAGAAGATCTTGCTTTGATTGATGTCCTTGAGGGTTTTGCCTATATTCTCCTCTAAGAGTTTGATGGTTTCTGGCCTTACATTTAAGTCTTTAATCCATTTTGAGTTGATCTTTGTGTATGGTGTCAGGGTATGTTCCAACTTCATTTTCCTGCATGTAGCTGTCCAATTTTCCCAGCACCATTTGTTGAAGAGGCTGTCTTTGTCCCATTTTATATGTTCGCCTCCTTTGTCAAAAATAAGGTACCCATAGGTGCGTGGGTTTATCTCTGGGTTCTCAATCTTGTTCCATTGGTCTATATTTCTGTTTTTGTGCCAGTACCATACTGTCTTGATGACTGTTGCTTTGTAGTAGAGTCTGAAGTTGGGGAGGCTGATCCCCCCAGCTCCATTCTTCTTAACAGGACTCATTTCTGATGAGCTCCTCATTAGAAGTCTTGTCAGACAAACAATAGTCAGAATTATAGTCGTTTGCTTTTAATGATTATTGTCAGGATTCATTAAGTGTGTTTATATGCCATATACCATGCTAATGAATTTCACTCAATCCCCAACAATCCTACAAGATAGATATTAATATTTCTATCCCACTAACAGATAAGAAACAGACTTGGGCTTCCCTGGTGGTCCAGTCGGTAAGGACACCGCCTTGCAGTACAAGGTGTGCCTTTCGATCCCTGGCCTGGGAAGATCCCACGTGCCGCGGAGCGGCTGGACCGATGTGTCCAATTACCAAGCCGGAGCTCTGGGGCTCATGCGCCCAGAGCTGGCGCTCTGCGACGATAAGAGGCCACCGTGATGGGAGGCCCACAGGAGCCAAAGAACAAAGATGGATGAAAATAGAGAAATGAAAGACCAATAGAAGTGGCCCGCCCATCCCCCCCCCCCCCCACCCCACCCCCAAAAGATAAATAAATAAAAAAAAAAAAAAAAGAAAGAAACAGACTTACAGTGATTGAATGCGTTGTGTAGGATTATTTTGTTGTCCAATCGCTAAGTTGTGTCTGATTCTGTGACCCCATGGACTGCAGCACGCCAGGTTTTCTGTCCTCCACTGTCTCCTGTAGTTTGCTCAGATTCCTCTCCATTGAGTTGGTGATACTATCTCACCATCTCATCCTCTGTGGCCCCCTTCTTTTGCCATCCATCTTTCCCAGCCTCAGAGTCTTTTCCAGTGAATCAGTTCTTCTCATCAGGTGCCCAAATAATTAGAAAGTAGTCCAGGATTATGCACTTACTAATTAGGAACTTTGAGGTTGACGTAAGCACCTGGATGTGACTTCTCTAAGATAGGAGACCGTGGACCAGGAGCAATTCTGTAGAGAACAATGATGATTTCATTTTGGGTTATCTTAAACTTGCTAGAGCTGTGAGAAAGCCAAGAGGAGATTCAAGTAGACAGTGGGATCTGGTGTAAATGCCTCCTTGGGGCTGAATGGAGCAGGTCTCTGGGTTCTCAATCTTGTTCCATTGGTCTATATTTCTGTTTTTGTGCCAGTACCATACTGTCTTGATGACTGTTGCTTTGTAGTAGAGTCTGAAGTTGGGGAGGCTGATCCCCCCAGCTCCATTCTTCTTAACAGGACTCATTTCTGATGAGCTCCTCATTAGAAGTCTTGTCAGACAAACAATAGTCAGAATTATAGTCGTTTGCTTTTAATGATTATTGTCAGGATTCATTAAGTGTGTTTATATGCCATATACCATGCTAATGAATTTCACTCAATCCCCAACAATCCTACAAGATAGATATTAATATTTCTATCCCACTAACAGATAAGAAACAGACTTGGGCTTCCCTGGTGGTCCAGTCGGTAAGGACACCGCCTTGCAGTACAAGGTGTGCCTTTCGATCCCTGGCCTGGGAAGATCCCACGTGCCGCGGAGCGGCTGGACCGATGTGTCCAATTACCAAGCCGGAGCTCTGGGGCTCATGCGCCCAGAGCTGGCGCTCTGCGACGATAAGAGGCCACCGTGATGGGAGGCCCACAGGAGCCAAAGAACAAAGATGGATGAAAATAGAGAAATGAAAGACCAATAGAAGTGGCCCACCTGCTCCCCTCCCTCCCCAACCCCTTCCCCAAAATAAATAAAAAAAAAAAAAAAAGAAAGAAACAGACTTACAGTGATTGAATGCGTTGTGTAGGATTATTTTGTTGTCCAATCGCTAAGTTGTGTCTGATTCTGTGACCCCATGGACTGCAGCACGCCAGGTTTTCTGTCCTCCACTGTCTCCTGTAGTTTGCTCAGATTCCTCTCCATTGAGTTGGTGATACTATCTCACCATCTCATCCTCTGTGGCCCCCTTCTTTTGCCATCCATCTTTCCCAGCCTCAGAGTCTTTTCCAGTGAATCAGTTCTTCTCATCAGGTGCCCAAATAATTAGAAAGTAGTCCAGGATTATGCACTTACTAATTAGGAACTTTGAGGTTGACGTAAGCACCTGGATGTGACTTCTCTAAGATAGGAGACCGTGGACCAGGAGCAATTCTGTAGAGAACAATGATGATTTCATTTTGGGTTATCTTAAACTTGCTAGAGCTGTGAGAAAGCCAAGAGGAGATTCAAGTAGACAGTGGGATCTGGTGTAAATGCCTCCTTGGGGCTGAATGGAGCAGAAGCCTGTTGCAGTCCATCCTGGCAAGCAGAATAGGTACGTGGAATTTTTAAGAGAATAGTCAGGAGCATTCTTAAACTAAGTATAGTGCCTTCTAGTTCCATTAGATGTATCAAATGAGATTGTATTTCCAAAGTGAGAATAAGACTTTAAATTGGAATGTATTTCCTGTTACTCAAAACCCACTGATAGTTTAAAGCAAAACCTTTGACTTAAAACCAGGCAGTTAGCTGTGGTTTTAGATAGGTAAGCAGAACCATCATTCATGAAACTGATATATATAGTCCTGTTCCTCCTGTTTGCTGAAATTTAAATACCAACCCTTTCCCATCCTTCTCTCCTCATCCTCTCTTCCAAATTAATGGATGGCAAACCTTACATGGGTTTGTAATGAGCACCACGTAGCAGTTTATAATTAAACTGTGGCGGTGCAATGTTCTGTTGTGTTGCTTCTGACTCAACCTTAATTTTTCAATTTCTGAGTAAAAGCACTGCAGATTTAAAGCCTTGTAAACTCTCTTTTATTTAGAAATTGCTACTCACAAGTGTAGGAAAACTGTAAAGTTTGCAAAATGTTTTACTTGCTGTTCCAAATATCATCTGTCAGAGTCTGAACATGTGCTAGCTACAGCAATATGTTAAATAAGGCAAAGAAGGAATTTTCTTTGCATCCCTTTCCAAACTCCACAGACTGTAAGATTAGATCTACTTGAATGAAGTGAAGAGGGGACAGGAGCAGTTAGGATCAATTCAATCCGTGTAAAGGTATTCCAGTTAAATCTTGCCTAGAGCTCTCTTTTAGAAGAAACTTTCCACTTCAGTGCTGGTCATATACCATAGAAACAGAGACCTTGGCTGTGATACAGCAGGCCCAGCACCTACGCTAGTGTTGAGTGCAAAATAGGAGTTCAATAAGTACTTGTTGAATAAGTGAAGGTATTCGTCATTCAGTCGTGTCCAACGCTTTGCGATCCCATAAACTGTAGCCCTTCCAAGCTCCTCTGTCCGTGTAGCTCTCCAGGCAAGAACACTGGAGTGGGTCGCGACTCTAGGGCATCTTCCCGACCCAGGGATCAAACCCGTGTCTCCTGCATGGCAGGCAGCTTCTTTAGCATCTGAGCCACCAGGGAAGCCCGCAGCAATAGCAACTCTCCCCTTGTTAACGGACTAGTATGTTCCAGGCCTTGGGTTAACCATTTTATGTGTATTATCCCATGTAATTCTTAAATTGTTATCCCTATGTTCAGTGTAAAGGTGTTGAGGAAACTGAGACTGACTTGGGTGAAATCACTGCATCTACTAGGACCTGGCAGTCGTAGATTGAAACCTGGGTCTGTTGGACTCTGATATCCATCCCCTCCTGGTTCAAAAGCTGAAGATCGGACCAGTGTCTTCCCACTTGTGGGTGTTACTTGGGTCTACATTTTAAAACTTCGATATATTTTGAAATAGATTCATTTTTTCATGAATGAACTGCATTGGTTTATCCAACTATAAATGTGACCCAAATGTAAACTTAATATAATATTTTCTACTTTGATGTGATGAGAAGGAAATAGAGAAGACCATGGTTTGATATAGATTAGGAAGCCCCATCACTAGGCAGTGTATTTTTAAACCACCTTAATGGCCTGTGTCTGATTCATCTAGAAAAGGCAGCAGATTGCAGGTGGTCCGTGTGTGGTTACTGGTAACTGTTATTATTGTGTTTGTTCAAATGGACTCTTATTGTCTAGTAACTTATGGTCATGTGGTCCTCCCTCATGCCCAACCCAGATGCCAAAAATGTCATTGCCTAATGACATTATTATCTCTATAGCAGCTGGTTTTGATAAAGGATTCCAAGTCCAGTAGGGGTAGAAGCGACTGCATAGGAATTCAGAAGAACTAAAGCTTGTGTTTCTGTTCTTTTCATTTTTCAAAAGAATGAATTGATGTGATTTTTAAACAGTCATATGGTATAATTTAGAATGTCTATATAACATTCAGAGACACTCTGTGGATTTTCTGAGTCTTTGACGTACAGTACTTTCTGGTGTTGGTGTTTCTGCAAGTTTTGGATGGCGGACGTGGAGAGCACTGTTGAGAGTGGCACACTGAGAGCTCCTTTCTTCCATGAGGGTCCTCCTCTTTCCACTTACTTGTCCTTGTCCTTGGTCCGTCTTCTCATCTGTTCTCCGTCTGCCTCATCTCTTCTGTTGAGCTCTCCCAATCTTAGAACGCCACTGAGAAACTGATGGGAGAGAGTTTCTATCTGTTCCTGGGCCTGTGATGGTCGTTGGGGTAGTCGCTGAAATTCTGAGATTATGTGCAACTCTAATGCCTCGTTTTCTGAAAGACATGGTGTGTTCCATGAGTTAAAAGGGTTTTTCAAGTCACTGAACAAAAAATGTTCAATCTGCCTCTGGTGCCTGACTTGAAGAATTCAAGGAAACTCACTCATCAGTGGGTATTTAATGCCAATTTAAAATGCTACCATTTAAAAGGGATTTTCAATTATCTGGATAATGTTGAAACAACTTGTAGCATTGTTTGGCTTGGCGAATCCTGTGATGAATCCTGTAATTTAAGAAGATGGCATTGCATGCACCCATTCGTAATGAGATTAAGTTATAACAGAAATATTTCCATCCTTCCCTCCTACCCAAAGCCTGGTTTCTTCCTTTTCCAAGTCCCTACTGTTTGGGCACCCTTTCCTCCTGCTGTTTGGTTGATGCTGCCACCTAATGTCTCAAAATAAAATTGCAACGAGTTTGTTTTTTTCCAAAACTCACACTGTTGTACAAGTTTACGGAAACAATGTTTCAGAGCAACAGTTGTTTTTCCTGAACTCTTAAATAATAGCTCTTTGAAGTGATTACTTACTGTAAGAGAGAATGTGGGTAGCATGTCTTCTACTAGCAAAAGGTCCAACTAATAAAATAGCTAGAGATTTAAGAGTAAAGGACCACTTGCCAGTGTGACCATGACATGTATTTCTCCTCTTAAAAGTAGGCTCAGGACTCTGAAAGATCCTTTTCAGCTTTAACACTTTTTTCACGTGTCTGTTTTTATTATAAAAGCACAGCCCTTATACCTAATACTGTTTATTTCTTGGAACTAAAGTTCTCAGTGTTGACTCTGTTTTCTGTTTTAGAGTTAAATAGATAATCACATTTTCATTGTGTGAGTAGATAGATTTGAGAGTGGCACACTGAGAGCTCCTTTCTTCCATGAGGGTTTTTTACGCCCTTTCCCCATCTGTTCTCCGTCTGCCTCATCTCTTCTGTTGAGCTCTCCCAATCTTAGAACGCCACTGAGAAACTGATGGGAGAGAGTTTCTATCTGTTCCTGGGCCTGTGATGGTCGTTGGGGTAGTCGCTGAAATTCTGAGATTATGTGCAACTCTAATGCCTCGTTTTCTGAAAGACATGGTGTGTTCCATGAGTTAAAAGGGTTTTTCAAGTCACTGAACAAAAAATGTTCAATCTGCCTCTGGTGCCTGACTTGAAGAATTCAAGGAAACTCACTCATCAGTGGGTATTTAATGCCAATTTAAAATGCTACCATTTAAAAGGGATTTTCAATTATCTGGATAATGTTGAAACAACTTGTAGCATTGTTTGGCTTGGCGAATCCTGTGATGAATCCTGTAATTTAAGAAGATGGCATTGCATGCACCCATTCGTAATGAGATTAAGTTATAACAGAAATATTTCCATCCTTCCCTCCTACCCAAAGCCTGGTTTCTTCCTTTTCCAAGTCCCTACTGTTTGGGCACCCTTTCCTCCTGCTGTTTGGTTGATGCTGCCACCTAATGTCTCAAAATAAAATTGCAACGAGTTTGTTTTTTTCCAAAACTCACACTGTTGTACAAGTTTACGGAAACAATGTTTCAGAGCAACAGTTGTTTTTCCTGAACTCTTAAATAATAGCTCTTTGAAGTGATTACTTACTGTAAGAGAGAATGTGGGTAGCATGTCTTCTACTAGCAAAAGGTCCAACTAATAAAATAGCTAGAGATTTAAGAGTAAAGGACCACTTGCCAGTGTGACCATGACATGTATTTCTCCTCTTAAAAGTAGGCTCAGGACTCTGAAAGATCCTTTTCAGCTTTAACACTTTTTTCACGTGTCTGTTTTTTTATTATAAAAGCACAGCCCTTATACCTAATACTGTTTATTTCTTGGAACTAAAGTTCTCAGTGTTGACTCTGTTTTCTGTTTTAGAGTTAAATAGATAATCACATTTTCATTGTGTGAGTAGATAGATTTGATGACTCACATGTGCTCAGTTGCTCGTTGTTCCAACTCTTTGTGACTCTATGGACACAGCCTGCCAGGCATCTCTACCCATGGGATTTCCCAGGCAAGAGTACTGGAGTGGGTGGCCATTTCCTTCTCCAGGGGATCTTCCCCACCCAGAGATCAAACCCGAGACTGCTGCATTGGCAGGCGGATTCTTTACCACTGTACCATCTGGGAAGCCTTTGATGGCTTTCCTTTGCTCAGTTTTTATCAGGGACAGGTCTGAAAATTTTCTGTTGTAAATTCAACTTTACCCAGAGTAACACTTTGCTTGTTTAGTTGTGTGTGGGCTTCCTTAGCTTAGCTTTGGCCTTGTAACACAAGTTGCCAAGATGGTAGGATTGATGGTGCTGCTTACAAAGTTCCTGGATTTTTTCTTTTTACATTCATATCTGGACTGTAAAAGATTTACAGTTACACTGTTCAATTTTCTTCCACATTTTGAAATGGAGCCTTGGTATTTCCATGGGCTTCAAAGAGATCTGGAGATAGAAAGGCTTCTAGGTATGAGAGAATGAAGAGAGATGGAGTTCGCTGTATGTGATGGAATTTTCTTTAAATCCTAAAGAATATTACAGTTTGACAAAAACCTTTCCTTGAGGATTCTATCATCTTGCACTGATTTTTTTTTTTTAGATAGAATTTTTTTTTTTTTGCCTCTAAGTCATCGTGTTTTATCTTTCATCCATCTTTATTCTTTGACCTGTGTAGGCCTCCCATCGCAGTGGCCTCTCTCCTTGCAGAGCACTGGCTCTAGGCACATGCGCTCCAGAGTGCTGGCTCATAATTGGACACATCCACTCAGCCGCTCCGTGGCATGTGGGATCTTCCCAGGCCAGGGATCGAACCGGCGCCCCTTGCACTGCAAGGTGGTGTCTTTACCCACTGGGCCACCAGGGAAGCCCCCATCTTGCACTGATCTTGTAAAGACTATTTGGTTTAACATTTTTAACAGATTATTTGGTTGCTGCTGTTTCTCTTAGTAACACTGTAAGTAAGTTATTTATTCTTTATAAGCCTGTAGATGGTTAAGGCAGAACCGAATGAACTTAAACCCATGCCTTCAGAGAGTTTCAGTGGTCTTTAAAGAACTGATTCCTAGAACTCCTGGTGGGTGGAGGACCGTTTGAATAAGACAAAAATGGATTTGAACCTGGTATTATTTTTCTGTTGAGATACCATCCCTATTCAGATGGGCACAAATCTTAATTAAATACAGTTTGCTTTGCTACTGTTTTTGGCTTACAGATTTTTCAGACAGGTTTCAGTGATCTTGTTCAAGCCATCCTGACCGAATTGTACCAGTAGAATCTTAAGACTCACAGCCTCAAGTGACTGGCTTACTGCTAAATATAGAACCTTTATTGAGTTCCTTTGAGACACTAATTTTGTTAGTCTATTGAAAAAGTTACTATTACTACTATCAGGTTTATCTGACATAATTCCATATAAACTTGAGCAGAATGATCAGAATTTTATTATCTTTTTGCTATTGACACCTTTCTTTTCTAATACTTTGCAGTTTTATTAAACATTGCTATCAGATTTCTGTTTATTATCCAATTATTACTGACATATTTTTCCCCTGAACTGAATATGGAATGAAGTCATAGAATGGCTTTAAAGTACTGGTTAAGGCACCTCTGAAGTCAGATGTCCTCAGTTTGAATCCTAGCCTTACTTTGCTCTATGACCTTGGACAAGTTATTTAATCTATGTGAGTATCAGACCTTCTCACACCTCCCAGATGAGGTCTGAGACGGGCTTCCATGACACTCTGTACTTTGTAAGGAAATAATTGTTTAATCCTTTTTGTTGATTGCCTTTCCTTTTCTACTGGATAGTTTGCTCCATGATGCAAACTATTTTTTATGACTTTTCTAGTTGCTCACATGTGTCTGGCACAAAAGTAATGGCAATTTTTTGTTGAATGATTAAGTGCACTCTTATTTAAGAACTGGAGACACTGAGATGTGCATCGTGCATGAATTATCCCAGGTCACACATTTTCTGAAACAGTTGTAAATAGAACTTAGATTTCTGCTCTCGTATAGAGCAGTACTCTCTGCTCTTTCTGCTACACTATGAGAATTGAAGAGCTAGAGATCTTTAGAGAGGTTGGGCTTCCCAAGTGGTTAAGAATCCGCCTGCCAATGCCGGTTCAATCCCTGGGGTGGGAAGATCCCCTGGAGGAGGAAATGGCAACCCATTCCAGTATTCTTGTCAGGATGATCCCATGCACAGAGGAGTCTGGTGGACTACACTCCATGGGGTCACAAAGAGTCACATGTGTCTGGGCATGCACACACAGAGAGGTTAAGCAATATCTACAAATGTATTACAGAGGAGGACAACACACATACTACAAGGCGATGGAAATTGAGAGGCCAATAAAAAGTCCTGTCACCAGTGGTTGGATCCAGAAAGGCTTAGTGAAGGGGGAGACATTTGAACTGTCCATACAGGTGGATTGTGGATTAAAAAGACCACTCAAGACACAAACAGCATTTTATGTAATTGTATGTATAGTCTTAAACAGCTAATGATCTTGTCTTATTTCAGTGAACAATGTGGGAATGTCGTATGCCTATCCGGAATACTTTTTGGATATTCCTGACTTGGACAGTGTAAGTCGTTCTTTGTAGATTGTGGTCATAAGAAGAATACATGCAGACATGAGTGAGGCAGTATGGTGTAATTTTCAGGCTCTGAGCACTGGAGTCCATCTAATAGCCAGAGATCATACCCTGGTCCTTTTGCTCACTACCCAGGTTCCCCTGGGAATGACCCAACCATATTTAGTCTCTGTTCCCTCGTCTGTGATACAGAGATATGAGAAGGATTGAATGAGAAAATATTTGTCACCTCATTTGTACAATACCAAGTTCAATAATAGCTCCAGTTTTATTGTTATCATTTTTTATTATATCAAAGCAGCTCTGTTTAAGTATCAGGATTCTAAACATCAATTTAAAAACCATAAATATGTTAATATATAGTAATATGGTTGATTCAAGTAAACTAGCTCTAACAAAATGAAAGCTGTATCCTTGATGCATGTATCATTCTCTAATAAAAACTAGAAAAGCTTACTATTGAAGGGATATGTAAATTTAAAAAAAATTGTTGAAAATCTTAGATTCAATAATTTCTTCTTTCCATGTTAGCAGAGAGGAACTGCATATTTATTTTAGGTTTAGTGTGGGTTTTTTCCTTGCAAATTTCACTTGTACATATATTTTGGATTTTATATATTAGCATGAATTGCTGCATTTTATAGGAAAGTACTATAATAATGAGAGTAAAATAAAATCTACCTCTTACCTCAACTCCTATCAGTTTCTAAGGTCTTTACTGAATCTGGGGAAATTTTGAATGCATCTCTGAATAAAATACATATATATAGTTGCTTCTATGATCAAATCTATATAAAACTATTAATATATATATTTCTTTTGCAGACCATCAAGAAGCTGTTAAATGTTAACATCCTGTCACCAGTGGTTGGATCCAGAAAGGCTTAGTGAAGGGAGACATTTGAACTGTCCATACAGGTGGATTGTGGATTAAAAGACCACTCAAGACACAAACAGCATTTTATGTAATTGTATGTATAGTCTTAAACAGCTAATGATCTTGTCTTATTTCAGTGAACAATGTGGGAATGTCGTATGCCTATCCGGAATACTTTTTGGATATTCCTGACTTGGACAGTGTAAGTCGTTCTTTGTAGATTGTGGTCATAAGAAGAATACATGCAGACATGAGTGAGGCAGTATGGTGTAATTTTCAGGCTCTGAGCACTGGAGTCCATCTAATAGCCAGAGATCATACCCTGGCCCTTTTTGCTCACTACCCAGGTTCCCTGGGAATGACCCAACCATATTTAGTCTCTGTTCCCTCGTCTGTGATACAGAGATATGAGAAGGATTGAATGAGAAAATATTTGTCACCTCATTTGTACAATACCAAGTTCAATAATAGCTCCAGTTTTATTGTTATCATTTTTTATTATATCAAAGCAGCTCTGTTTAAGTATCAGGATTCTAAACATCAATTTAAAAACCATAAATATGTTAATATATAGTAATATGGTTGATTCAAGTAAACTAGCTCTAACAAAATGAAAGCTGTATCCTTGATGCATGTATCATTCTCTAATAAAAACTAGAAAAGCTTACTATTGAAGGGATATGTAAATTTAAAAAAAATTGTTGAAAATCTTAGATTCAATAATTTCTTCTTTCCATGTTAGCAGAGAGGAACTGCATATTTATTTTAGGTTTAGTGTGGGTTTTTTCCTTGCAAATTTCACTTGTACATATATTTTGGATTTTATATATTAGCATGAATTGCTGCATTTTATAGGAAAGTACTATAATAATGAGAGTAAAATAAAATCTACCTCTTACCTCAACTCCTATCAGTTTCTAAGGTCTTTACTGAATCTGGGGAAATTTTGAATGCATCTCTGAATAAAATACATATATATAGTTGCTTCTATGATCAAATCTATATAAAACTATTAATATATATATTTCTTTTGCAGACCATCAAGAAGCTGTTAAATGTTAACATCACTTCTGTTTGCCAGGTAAGCAAACTTACAATAAATATAGCATCTTTATAAATAAAGAACTTCTTTATAAATATGTCCTCTTTTTGTGGATCTTTCTATTTAAAAGCCCTCAATCAGATTGTTCACTCTTGTTTTGAGTCAAGTATGTATTTCAGATGAAAGCAGTTTATTTCCTATATCTTGGGGAACTAGGAAGAGATCTATATGATTTTACATTTATTAAATACCTCCTGTATGCAAACACTATAGTGTGCCCTGGGACTTTACAAACTAACTTAAGCTAAAGACTGATTCTTTTACAAAGTTTTCACCTATAAATAATTTATTGCTGATATACTCTTTCCATTCCATATCTCCCGTGGTCCTTGTAAGTTGATGAGCTAAATGTTGTGGAAAAGCATCGTGTGGGGAGTGTGGGAGCGTGGAGTAATGAGAGTGATTTCTTAATAGTTGCCATACATGAAAATGATGCTTGCTTCTATAGCCGTATCACTTGTATATGCCAACAAAAGACACCGCAGCTAATAACATGCTAAAAAAAAGACTAGCTAGCAAGTACGAGCATCTCAGAACCACCCCTCTCTACCCCTTCTAAGATGGGCAATCTTACTTACCCAAGCTGCAACTGAACCTGTGCCCCCTGCAGTGGAAGCTTGGGGTCTTGACCGCTAGACCACCATTTCCATTTCCTCTTCTGTTTGAACAGTCATGACAATGAGATCTCCAACCTTGATGATACATACCAGACCAGCAGAAAATATTGCCAAGGCAGAATTTCCATATGTAATATCGGATAGTTTAAATTTGAACACTGATGAAACAGCAGAATTATTGAAATTTTCATTAACTCTTATATACTAATTTAAGAAATCAAACCAAAAAAGCCTCAAAACAATTTGGATTGACCAGATAAATATAAATAAGAATATATTTACATAAAGAGAACATAAAGGCATTCTAAGGTCTTTATGATCTAATTTTGAATGCATCTCTGAATAAAATACATATATATAGTTGCTTCTATGATCAAATCTATATAAAACTATTAATATATATATTTCTTTTGCAGACCATCAAGAAGCTGTTAAATGTTAACATCACTTCTGTTTGCCAGGTAAGCAAACTTACAATAAATATAGCATCTTTATAAATAAAGAACTTCTTTATAAATATGTCCTCTTTTTGTGGATCTTTCTATTTAAAAGCCCTCAATCAGATTGTTCACTCTTGTTTTGAGTCAAGTATGTATTTCAGATGAAAGCAGTTTATTTCCTATATCTTGGGGAACTAGGAAGAGATCTATATGATTTTACATTTATTAAATACCTCCTGTATGCAAACACTATAGTGTGCCCTGGGACTTTACAAACTAACTTAAGCTAAAGACTGATTCTTTTACAAAGTTTTCACCTATAAATAATTTATTGCTGATATACTCTTTCCATTCCATATCTCCCGTGGTCCTTGTAAGTTGATGAGCTAAATGTTGTGGAAAAGCATCGTGTGGGGAGTGTGGGAGCGTGGAGTAATGAGAGTGATTTCTTAATAGTTGCCATACATGAAAATGATGCTTGCTTCTATAGCCGTATCACTTGTATATGCCAACAAAAGACACCGCAGCTAATAACATGCTAAAAAGAAGACTAGCTAGCAAGTACGAGCATCTCAGAACCACCCCTCTCTACCCCTTCTAAGATGGGCAATCTTACTTACCCAAGCTGCAACTGAACCTGTGCCCCCTGCAGTGGAAGCTTGGGGTCTTGACCGCTAGACCACCATTTCCATTTCCTCTTCTGTTTGAACAGTCATGACAATGAGATCTCCAACCTTGATGATACATACCAGACCAGCAGAAAATATTGCCAAGGCAGAATTTCCATATGTAATATCGGATAGTTTAAATTTGAACACTGATGAAACAGCAGAATTATTGAAATTTTCATTAACTCTTATATACTAATTTAAGAAATCAAACCAAAAAAGCCTCAAAACAATTTGGATTGACCAGATAAATATAAATAAGAATATATTTACATAAAGAGAACATATTTCACTTTATGGCATAGTCTTAATTTTTTTTTTAAATCGTGAATATTTAAAGAAAAGTTCTCCTTGGGTCTTCATTTCTGGAGAAATCATAACTCTTACATGGTTGATTTCCAATTCAAGGACCCTAAAATCTTACTTCTTGTTCAGTTTTTCATATATGACTATGCTTCTCCCTGGATAATGTATATGTTGCTTTTAAAGCATGTAGTTAGATCAGTCTTTATATGATAGTAGCAATATGGTTAGTTCAGGTAAAACATTTCTGCCAAAAAGAAAGCCACATGGTTGATGTACGCACACCACGTAACATTTGCCAGCCTGTTACCTAAAGGCGCCTCAGATGAATGCTACTGTAAGATGACAAATAATCTTATAAAGCAGATAGCCACTCATCTTTTTTGTTGTTTTTAACCAAACTTTTTTTCTCATCTAAGATTGAGTGTAACTGATACAAACTGCCAACAAGTGGGTTTTTGACTAGCTTTGGCTCAAGACCCACATACACAAAGTTAATGCTTTTAAAACATGGTTAACAAGTGTGTATCTGTATAGTTTTAAAGATATTTTCCTTGGCGTACTATGCAAATATAATCATTCTTCAATAATCTGTATAAGGTTTCAAGTTAATTAAATAACTCCATCATTTACTAGTAATATGGCCTTGAGTGAATTACCCTCTCTCTGTGCTTCAGTTTTTCATCTATAAATTGAGGGTGATAATTCTCTTTACCTTACAGAGTTGTCTGGGGAATTAAACAAGGTAATATGTGTAGCTCTGTTAGAATAGTCCCCAGATCATACTAAAGGTTCGAAAAAATGTTTCTATTACTTTGTTAAACTCAGGAGTGGTAAAGATTTTGAGTAAATAGATACCGTTGTGTTTTTTTTTTTTTTTTTTAAAGATGGCAAGCTAGCACTTTTTAAAAAGATTTATTTATTTATTTATTTTGGGCGGGGGTCGAGTTGGGGAGGGAGGGGAGCGGGCGGGCCACTTCTGTTGGTCTTTCTCTATGTTCATCCGTCTTTGTTCTTTGGCTCCTGTGGGCCTCCCATCGCGGTGGCGTCTGTCCTTGCAGAGCGCCGGCTCTGGGCGCATGCACTCCAGAGCTCTGGCACGGTAATTGGACACATCGGTCCAGCCGCTCCACGGCACGTGGGATCTTCCCAGGGCAGGGCTCGAACCGGCGCCCCTTGCACTGCAAGGCGGTGTCCTTACCCACTGGACCACCAGGGGAAGCCCGATACCGTTGTTTTTTATTTTATTTTTTTTATTTTCCCCATCATGCCTCTTTTATTTATACTTATTTTCATCCATCTTTTTATTCTTTGGCATATGTAGGCCTTCCATTGCAGTGGCCTCTCTCACGGCAGAGCATTGGCTCTGGGCGCATACGCTCTAGCGCGCTGGCTCGTAATTGGACACAGCGGTCCAGCCGCTCCAGGCACATGGGATCCTCCTGGTCCAGGGATCAAACCGGTGCCCCTTGCACTGCAAGGCGAACTCTCACCACTGGACCACCAGGGAAGCCTCTGTTGTTATTTTTTTGCAGGCATATTTTTTAATCAAATTTAGTAGAACTTCTAGTCTATCATTTGTTTTATGGTTTTGCCTTTTGAAATGATCAGTGTATATACTATGATTTTGATCATCTTTTCTAATGTGTTTGGCCAAATGCTTAAAAATAATGAGAGTTAGAAAGATAATGAGTATTACATTATGTACATGTGTTTCATAATATATTATAATGAAGTAATGATGAAAATATGCAATTATACTCCAATTTTTTAAAAAAGACAAAAATGTACAGGAAAAAGAGAGGGGGTCTTCCCTGGTAGCTCCATGGTAAAGAGTTTGCCTGCCAATGCAGGAGACATGAGCTTGATCCCTGATCCGGGAAGATCCCACATGCTGCGGAAAAACTAAGCCCATTAAGCACAACTATGGAACCTGTGCTCTAGAGCCTCAGAGCTGCAACTGTTGAAGCCGGTGTGCCCTAGAGCCTGCGTTCCAAACAAGAGAAGTCACCGCAACAAGAAGCCTGCTCACATCAACTAGAGAGTAGCCCCCATTCCCTGCAACTAGAGAAGAGCCTGTGGCAGCAGTGAAAACCCAGAATGGCCAAAATAAATAAATAAATAGAAGAAAAAGTTTTTCAAAAAAAAAAAAAATGAGAGAGAGAGACCCTGGCTTCCTCTGTCTCCCAAAATACGCCTTTTGAGCTGGCATCAACAGAGTATTCATGCTAAAAAGCCAAGGTCCTGACCTTGATCTCTAAGAGCCTGTCAGCTTGCTGTGCTCTGTGATCACACGCCACGTCCTTTGAGCGGCATCTGAGCGCTGGTCAGCATGTGCTTCCAGTGGTCACCTCGTGGCCCTGCTTACAGATGAGTGACACAGTGGCGGGAAATGTGGATGGAGCACTGCCACTCCTCTGCCCTGGGGAGGACCCTTCTGTTGTCTTTAAAATAATAGAGAAATAATAGTAGGTCACGAGTCCTAGTATCTTGACAGGTGATGAAACACTCCTCCCGCCTCTTCATTCTTTCTCTCTCACTTTCTTTTTTTTTTCCCCATGGAAATAGATACTTTTTCCCACTAAAGGAGTCAGTGGAGACAAATGCCAGTGTCTTAAACATCATACCTTGTCGTATTGTGAGCCATACCGATGGGAAGTATCACCAGCAGAACTGGATATATGCTTTTAAATTCTGTATGGAAACCTCTTTTGTGGAAGTCAAATCCCATTTGCAAAGCCCTGAGGGAGTTTGCTATTTAAAACGCTTCTTCATCCAGCCACTTAATCATCCTTTAATATCTTTCGTGTAAATATGTATTCTCCTGTGCCTTTGTGATAGGTGCTTTTAGTAGAAAAACAGTTCAAAATTCCCGATTTACTTACCTCCTATACCATCTGGAAGACAGGCAGTCAGTTTTCCACTGTCCTATAGGCAGGATCTGGGTTATTTGTAGAATAGTTGACTAGTGACTCTTCCAAGAATGGCAATAGTTTGACTCGAATATTTTGCACTTTTCACTTTGACTAATGACCATTCCAGTGTGACAATGACAGGAGGTGAGCGGTGTGCCGTGGCTTGCCAGAGACCAGGAAAGTCAGTCAAGACATGATTGTGCAGGTCCTTGAGTGCTGTGCTCAAGAGGGCAGAGAGCCTTAAAGTAGAAATAAGGTGTGATGGGTGTACATTTTAGAAAGGCAGTTCTAGCGGCAGAGTGGCATGGCTGTGTGTATTTTCTGGCGTGTGTGTTGATCTTGTTTATACTGAGAAGGGGCATTCACCTCGATGGAGTTCTGGGTCTGGTGCTCCCAGGTTTCATGGTCTTCCATGCTGCTGCTGTGATTTGCCCTATAGTATATTTTGATGAGTTGCTCCTGTTGTCCTTCGGTTGACTATGTTATGTTGCAGGGCCAGGGCCATGTTTTCAGTCCCAGTGGCTGTTTTTCATCTTAAAAGGAGATGAAAACTGGTCTGACTCTAGAATCTTATAAGGTGTTCTGGTGGCTAGACATCAGGGGAACCAGCACACGGATGTCTGCAGCCTAATGCCTTAATAAATATGCTGCAAAAGGCTTACATGAGAAAGAGAACAACCTTTTCTCTCCAGCAGTGTTGGTTCAAGTTTTATCTCCTCACCAAACCACAGGATAGTGGGCTGAGCAGCTGAGAAGTGTGCCAGAAAAGGCTGGAGAGATGAGGCTGCCCTGTGACTGTGGGTTTGTGTCTCTTATTTGGAGCTAGTTACTGGGTAGGGCCCACCATCCGATTGGAAGTCTTGTGCCGTGTCATGAGCACTGAATTACCTGACTTGACATTCCAGGGTTAGTGCTTGGTCCACGCATTCCTGTCCTGTATCGATAAATCAGATGATGATAAAAGCCATGTAAGTCTTCCATTCCAATAGAGGAATAATAGAAGTGAAATACCCTGGCCCAAGGATTTATAGGTCCTCACCAGAGGAAGGGCGATGAGCAGTCCACAAAATACTGAAAAAGAAATGTTTGCACAAGAACAGCGGTGACTCTAGACCCCTGATGTTCAATCAGAGTCCAGATTAGCTCTCCAGGCCTTTATCGCTCCAGTCCCATCTGATTGTTTTACTTTTCATCTTATTCAAGAATTTAGGGTTATTCCTTTTTTCCTCTCTCAGTGACTTGCTTAACTGGGCTTTCTTTTTACCAGGTTAGTTGAGATAATCCAAGGGAAATTTAGAAGCCTTGTTGCCTGGTTTGCAGTTTTGCTGTTAATACCTTCAGGGTTGAATTTAGTCTTGTTCTTATACTTTGCAGGGCAAGTAAGTGCCAAAGTGGGGAGAGCAACGGTATAGAAATTTTGCATAAAGGTGACTGATGTGGCTGGTAGATCAGCCTTCAACTGGAAGAAAGGTCCTCTTAGCCAGCGCTTCTTTCCTTGCCATTTCAGATGTTCTGTGACTTTTTATCCCCAGTGATTCCTTCCAGATTCCAAGGCCCTAAATTTCTTTGTGAAAGCAACTGAAATAGTCTCACCATCCAGTTTGTCTTCCTCCAGTCCACATTCCATGCTCTGGCCAAATGTTATTATTGTCCATTGGGTCTTTTTTTTTTTTTTTTTTAATTGTTGTTGTTGAAAGTTTTAGTTGCTCAATCATATCTGACTCTTTGCGACCCCATGGACTGTAGCCCACCAGGCTCCTCTGTCCGTGGGATTCTCCAGGCAAGAACACTGAAGTGAGTGACCTTTTCCTTCTCCAGGGATTCCTGACCCAGGGATTGAACCTGGGTCTCCTGCTTTTTTGGGAAGATTCTTTGTAGGGGAGCTACAACCCCTACTAGATAACCCCTCCGTGACTTCTTTCCCTCAAGTCCAGAACCCTTTAATGTGACCCGTTGGGAAGGACCTATACGATTTGGCTCCTACCCATGTCTCCCTTTCACCTCCATTCTCTCTCCCCTGTGTGCTGTGCTCAGTCTCTTGAATCTAGTGTCCCCTTGGGCTCTTTCTAGAGTTGTTCATCTCCCACTTTACTAATTCTGCTCTTCAGTAGTCAGCTAAAGCATTGCACACATAACAGTGGAGAAGGGGCTGGGAGCCTCCCAGGCTAGATGAAATCTCTCAACCACACTGTTCCATCTGTGTTTCCCTTGCCCTCAGCACTTCATTCTCAGTTAAGTGTCTCTACCGGTTGTAAGCGATGGAACCCTGTCCTTTTCGTTCTTTGCCATTTCCTAGCCTATGGCAGGCGTACAACAAGTGCTTTTTGAATAAATCAGTGAATGAATTTAAAAGCTGAAAATTCTGGTCCTATGGGGATAAGACTCACACTTACTGTGTGAGGCCCTGGAAGGCTGGCCTTGTTGCTGTTTACACTGAAATAAGTTGTGAGAACTTCCTAAACTTCGAATCTGCCAGAAGTGGAATGGGCAGAATGTGAGTTCCTTCTGATTCTAGGTCAGAGGTTGCAGATCAGTAGCGCGGGGATTGAATGCGGGGCCACCAGCTGTTTTGCTTGGCTCCAGCAGTGTTTTCAAAAGTAGGACGTTTCACACCCAAATTCTAGCTTCTCATGGGAAGCCTTTGAAAAGAAGGTGACAGAGACCTGAACTACTGCATGGCAGCAGGGATCAGAGCTGAGTAACAGCTGAGTGTGCTAAGTCGTTGGGCCCACACTCTGCAGATCTCCATGGTCCCCTTAGCCCCTGACTGTCTGACTAACTGCTCTCTTCTGTTACCCACCTGGCCCTTGTAGGCATTTGAGTTCATGTTCCCCAGTTCAGTTGCTCCAAATATTTAATCTGCTTGAACGGAATCATTGCTTGCTTGCTGGAGTTGAAGAAGTGCATGCCTTTGACTTAAATCCAACTCTTCCATCCCTGTGATTGTCTGACACCAAATCGCTTGGACCATGAGACCCTTTGTACACTTTAAAGCCAATTTTTCTTTCTCATGATACCACTATGTCTTCGTGGTATGTCCTTTAGCCATAACACTATGCCTTGCCTATGGAGTGGATGGATGGGCAGATGGATGAAAACCCACCAGAAAAGGATTTGTTTACTTTTTTGTTGTTGTTTTTGGCCACTTCTATTGGTCTTTCATTGATCTATTTTCATCCATCTTTGGTTCTTTGGCCTGTGTGGGCCTTACTTCACAGTGGCCCCTCTCACCGCAGAGCACAGACTCTGGGCGTATGCGCTCCAGAGCTCTGGCTCGGTAGTTGGACACATCGGGCCAGCTGCTCCGCGGCACATGGGATCGTCCCAGGCCAGGGATCTAATCGGCGCCCGCTGCACTGCAAGGCGGTGTCCTTACCCACTGGACCACCAGGGAAGCCCGTTGTTTACTTTAAACAAAAAACCATGGATTTGCCTCTGGCCTGTGATTTAGTACCAGTAGGGGGAGCCCTCTATTAATTTGGAAATCCATCTGAAAAATCTTGGTTCAGCAGTCCAGTTGTATTTAATTTAGGGATTATGCTAAGAATGTACTGCTGAATTTTGCCTCAAGAATTCAAGCGAACACAATAGGAAATGAATACATTGTAGGAAAGAGAGGAGGATGCCCACCACTGCCTCTGCCCAGCACTTTTCAGAATGAGCACATTCCAAGTTAATATCTAGAGTCTTACTCTGTTTGGAAGCAGCTATCATTAAGCTTTTAAAAATTTCCAAATTGGGGAGCACATTTAACCTTGAGTCTCAGCGTAATGGGCTGCTTCAGGCACAACTACAGAATGATGGTTTTGCGAAACTACACCGTTTTCATCTTTTAAAAATGAGGGGGATTTGTTCCAGGGGTCTTTCTAGCTCCAAGTAAAGCAAGCTTGTTTAAAGAAGAAATGCCTTCTAAATGGGTGAACATGTAAAAATCTCTGTGGGAAATTTAGGGCTTCTTTTCTCCTCTAAATCTGCTACTTTGGGAGAAGTCAGTGTATTGGGGGGAAAGGTAAGTAATGGAAACTCTAACGTATTGGCTGGATGGCATCACTGACTCAATGGACATGAGTTTGAGCAAATTCCAGAAGATGGTGAGGGACAGGGAAGCTTTGTGTGCTGCAGTCCATGGGGTCACAGAGAGTCAGGCATGACTTAGTGATTGAAAAACAAACTTAGAAAAACAGTATGTGATGGTATATGCGTTCTTTTTATTTTCATTTTTGTTTAGAGTTTATGAATTATGGCTTTAGATTCATCATTATTGGTTGGCATCTAGTTCTCTGTTCTGGAAAGTTCTTCTCTTTTTCCATTGTTAAATTATTTTGACAATCCAACCAGAATTTATTATCCAAGGAACAGTTTTGGTGGTTTTTTTTATGGTGTGGGGTTGAATTTCAAATTAAGTAATATGGGATGAGGGGAAATAGCAAGGAGGGCTGATAACTTTCATAAAGATCTAAACATTAGTACAGAGGAAAGGCAGATAATACTCAGAGATCTCAAAGCACTCTGAAAATTTGATCTCAATAAGCTTCTTACTCCCTATGCAGTATGTATTCTATTAACTGTGCATATGACATTCTAAGAATTTATAATTAAGTTGTATTCTTGGTACCAGAGCTCAAATCACACATTTGGTCAAAGGAAATCTGTGCTGTGTCATTCTAATATGACTTGCAGGGGAGTTACCACCTAATTTATCCAAAACAGGCATTGTGTAGCACCGCTGTTACTTTATGTAATTCTTTTTGCTATTATACTGTGGTTTTAGAAAATTGTTGTTGTTAATCAGTCCAACTGAAAATGTGCGTAAGGCATTTGCATCTGTTTCATTCTCATTTGTGTGGGTTCTATTTTGAGTTCAAGTCCTGTATACCCTCTGCAGGTTTCTCGAGGGTAGAGGTCAGGGATGAAGTGGGCAAAGTGGCTATTTGTGTGTCCTAATTATTTGTGCAAGGAGCCTGGGCTCCTGGGGCTTTGCCCAGACTCTAGGGCAGCTTGTTAGACCTGACTTCCTACTTGTTTATAATGGTGATACAGGTGTCAATATTCGTTTTCTTAAATTCTAATCTTTTCATTTGGATTGTTATCTCTTTGATCATTACTCAGTAGTGTTGACTTTATATTGTTGTTCCCTCCAAAAAGTGACGAAACACCAGAGATTACACGATACAAACCTAATTTGCTTGTAAAATAATGTGCATGATTTGGTCATGTTCGTGGTTTTTATCCCAAACTAAAGAGTGGGAAACTTGGATTGACTTTGGAGTATAAAATATGATTCCTTCTACAAATCCTTGATTACTGATACCAGAGAAGTGAAAAGAAAAAAAAAAAAATTCGTTCATGTTCATTTCTTTATATAACATTTTTGAGGATTTTCTAGGCCAGTCAGTGCATTTTTGAATCAGATTATCCTAACCGAATGATCGAATAATACTCATTTTGATTTTTTGTAAGAACTGCATCAGCCTCTTACATATTTCCCAGCCAGAACATCCATAGTTGTGGCAGTAAACACCGGTAAATATATCACTCTTGAAATAGACTATATGGTGTGCCCAAGAGGATTTCTAAATTGAACTACCATTGGTGAAGACTGTGCCCAGCTTGCATCCAAAATGATGTAATATCTTGGTGTGAAATTACCTTTTTCCATTGAAATGTACTATTTATCTCAAAACAGGCATTGTGAAAGCATATGACATTCTAAGAATTTATAATTAAGTTGTATTCTTGGTACCAGAGCTCAAATCACACATTTGGTCAAAGGAAATCTGTGCTGTGTCATTCTAATATGACTTGCAGGGGAGTTACCACCTAATTTATCCAAAACAGGCATTGTGTAGCACCGCTGTTACTTTATGTAATTCTTTTTGCTATTATACTGTGGTTTTAGAAAATTGTTGTTGTTAATCAGTCCAACTGAAAATGTGCGTAAGGCATTTGCATCTGTTTCATTCTCATTTGTGTGGGTTCTATTTTGAGTTCAAGTCCTGTATACCCTCTGCAGGTTTCTCGAGGGTAGAGGTCAGGGATGAAGTGGGCAAAGTGGCTATTTGTGTGTCCTAATTATTTGTGCAAGGAGCCTGGGCTCCTGGGGCTTTGCCCAGACTCTAGGGCAGCTTGTTAGACCTGACTTCCTACTTGTTTATAATGGTGATACAGGTGTCAATATTCGTTTTCTTAAATTCTAATCTTTTCATTTGGATTGTTATCTCTTTGATCATTACTCAGTAGTGTTGACTTTATATTGTTGTTCCCTCCAAAAGTGAGAAACACCAGAGATTACACGATACAAACCTAATTTGCTTGTAAAATAATGTGCATGATTTGGTCATGTTCGTGGTTTTTATCCCAAACTAAAGAGTGGGAAACTTGGATTGACTTTGGAGTATAAAATATGATTCCTTCTACAAATCCTTGATTACTGATACCAGAGAAGTGAAAAGAAAAAAAAAAAAATTCGTTCATGTTCATTTCTTTATATAACATTTTTGAGGATTTTCTAGGCCAGTCAGTGCATTTTTGAATCAGATTATCCTAACCGAATGATCGAATAATACTCATTTTGATTTTTTGTAAGAACTGCATCAGCCTCTTACATATTTCCCAGCCAGAACATCCATAGTTGTGGCAGTAAACACCGGTAAATATATCACTCTTGAAATAGACTATATGGTGTGCCCAAGAGGATTTCTAAATTGAACTACCATTGGTGAAGACTGTGCCCAGCTTGCATCCAAAATGATGTAATATCTTGGTGTGAAATAGCACGTGTTAAGTTTCTCTCTTTGATTTAGGCTCCTAGGACTTTTTTATGGTAAGGATGGATGAAACTGTCCCTAAAAAATATGTCTGTATAGATAGGAAACATTTGTTTTATCTGCAAGAATTTGAAGCTCCCATTGTTATATCATCTTCCCTGGTGGCTCACATGGTAAAGAATTTATAAGATATAAGTTTGATCCCTTGGTCGGGAAGATCCCCTGGAGAAGGGAATGGCCACCTACTCCAGTATTCTTGCCTGGAGGATGGACAGAGGAGCCTAACAAGCTACAGTCCATGTGTCTCAAAGAGTTGGACACACGGAGCGACTAACACTTTAATTGTTATAAAGATGCTATTACAAGACTTACATTTACTTTTGAGGAACGAATGAAATGTAAATTGTTTGTTGTATACTTTTGGAAACAACCTACAAGGAAACAAGGATAGAAGTCATGTTTACTGCTCCTTTTCTGATAGTCTTAAACCACTGAACTTTCAAGTTACGGTAACCTTATTTTAACAAAATCCTAGAAGGAACAACATTTTTTCTGGTACAGCAATTATCACCTGCAGATGGCCTAAAATTAGCATAATTGAGTCAACTCCAGAAACAGCTTATAAGCTGCGAGATGGGATTTAGGTAGTGAGAGTTCATTTGGTGTATGGTATGAATTAACCAGCTATCAAGATACCAATCGATGGCAAAAAATAAAGTAAAATTGACTTTGGAGTATAAAATATGATTCCTTCTACAAATCCTTGATTACTGATACCAGAGAAGTGAAAAGAAAAAAAAAATTCGTTCATGTTCATTTCTTTATATAACATTTTTGAGGATTTTCTAGGCCAGTCAGTGCATTTTTGAATCAGATTATCCTAACCGAATGATCGAATAATACTCATTTTGATTTTTTGTAAGAACTGCATCAGCCTCTTACATATTTCCCAGCCAGAACATCCATAGTTGTGGCAGTAAACACCGGTAAATATATCACTCTTGAAATAGACTATATGGTGTGCCCAAGAGGATTTCTAAATTGAACTACCATTGGTGAAGACTGTGCCCAGCTTGCATCCAAAATGATGTAATATCTTGGTGTGAAATAGCACGTGTTAAGTTTCTCTCTTTGATTTAGGCTCCTAGGACTTTTTTATGGTAAGGATGGATGAAACTGTCCCTAAAAAATATGTCTGTATAGATAGGAAACATTTGTTTTATCTGCAAGAATTTGAAGCTCCCATTGTTATATCATCTTCCCTGGTGGCTCACATGGTAAAGAATTTATAAGATATAAGTTTGATCCCTTGGTCGGGAAGATCCCCTGGAGAAGGGAATGGCCACCTACTCCAGTATTCTTGCCTGGAGGATGGACAGAGGAGCCTAACAAGCTACAGTCCATGTGTCTCAAAGAGTTGGACACACGGAGCGACTAACACTTTAATTGTTATAAAGATGCTATTACAAGACTTACATTTACTTTTGAGGAACGAATGAAATGTAAATTGTTTGTTGTATACTTTTGGAAACAACCTACAAGGAAACAAGGATAGAAGTCATGTTTACTGCTCCTTTTCTGATAGTCTTAAACCACTGAACTTTCAAGTTACGGTAACCTTATTTTAACAAAATCCTAGAAGGAACAACATTTTTTCTGGTACAGCAATTATCACCTGCAGATGGCCTAAAATTAGCATAATTGAGTCAACTCCAGAAACAGCTTATAAGCTGCGAGATGGGATTTAGGTAGTGAGAGTTCATTTGGTGTATGGTATGAATTAACCAGCTATCAAGATACCAATCGATGGCATATAAAGTAAAATAAGACTACTAGTAGCTTCGTTTAAATATCCTGTGTAAACTTGACGTTAGAGAGAATTTAATTTGATGTTAACGTAGTGAAGCCTCTCTGCTTATATACAGAATATTAAGAATTATTTGTATGCACATACCCAAGCAAAGAGTGCTTGAAATTGAATTTATTATGATGTGTACTATGAGTAGAGGGAAAGATAATTTAGGTATAGATGAAGGCTTAAGTTAACTTTCTAAAAGCCTGTGGATTTCAGGGTAGCTCTTCCTAGGCTTTTCAGGGTTGTTATATTTGAGAGAACCAAGGATATACTCTATTATGGCAAGGAGAAATAATTTAGAATCAGAATTTAAGAAGAGAAGCTAATTTCCAATGCTAAATTCCAAAGAATTTTAACTTTTTCATGAATGGATTTCCATCTTTGATAACGCCTCATTTTGTAAAGGAGGATTGCAACAAGTATTTCTGGCCGTGTAATAGCCAGACACTGAAAACATTGTTTCTTCTTTGGTGTTATTAAAACGTTTTGAGTTTTAATTCACATGTATAAAGACTATATGGAGAAGGAAGTGGCAGCCCCCTCCAGTATTCTTGCCTGGGAAAGCCCATGGACAGAGGAGCTGAGTTGGGCTACAGTCCACAGGGTCAGAGATGACTTAGTGACTAAACAACAACAACGACATAAAAACTATTTTACTGCTCACTTCAGCAGTAGATATCCTTGAATTGGAATGATACAGGGAAGATTAGCGCGACCCCTCTGCAAGAGTGACACACAGATAGTGAAGTGGAAGTTCTGTATTTCCATGTTAGGTAAACTCATTGTGGTTATCATTTCACAGTATAGACTTATATCCTTATGAGGTGTACCTTAAACTAGGAAAAAGTTATGTCAATTATATCTTCAGTGACACCGGGAGAAAGGAATTATATTTTCAAACTCTCCACACATTGACAACCCTCAGGACTGACTTAATGTTTAGCATGCTTTGATATGATCCTGTAAGTAAGATGATATCTTACTGGGTTATATTTTGTCTCTGATCATTTCCTGGGTAATTTTTTGCTGTTCAGAAAGGAGACATTTCATAGATGGCATGCACACAGTGGAAGGAAACAATAACTTCCACTGTGTGCATTTGAAATTCGAATTGACTTAAAAATTTTGATGTTAACGTAGTGAAGCCTCTCTTATATACAGAATATTAAGAATTATTTGTATGCACATACCCAAGCAAAGAGTGCTTGAAATTGAATTTATTATGATGTGTACTATGAGTAGAGGAAAGATAATTTAGGTATAGATGAAGGCTTAAGTTAACTTTCTAAAAGCCTGTGGATTTCAGGGTAGCTCTTCCTAGGCTTTTCAGGGTTGTTATATTTGAGAGAACCAAGGATATACTCTATTATGGCAAGGAGAAATAATTTAGAATCAGAATTTAAGAAGAGAAGCTAATTTCCAATGCTAAATTCCAAAGAATTTTAACTTTTTCATGAATGGATTTCCATCTTTGATAACGCCTCATTTTGTAAAGGAGGATTGCAACAAGTATTTCTGGCCGTGTAATAGCCAGACACTGAAAACATTGTTTCTTCTTTGGTGTTATTAAAACGTTTTGAGTTTTAATTCACATGTATAAAGACTATATGGAGAAGGAAGTGGCAGCCCCCTCCAGTATTCTTGCCTGGGAAAGCCCATGGACAGAGGAGCTGAGTTGGGCTACAGTCCACAGGGTCAGAGATGACTTAGTGACTAAACAACAACAACGACATAAAAACTATTTTACTGCTCACTTCAGCAGTAGATATCCTTGAATTGGAATGATACAGGGAAGATTAGCGCGACCCCTCTGCAAGAGTGACACACAGATAGTGAAGTGGAAGTTCTGTATTTCCATGTTAGGTAAACTCATTGTGGTTATCATTTCACAGTATAGACTTATATCCTTATGAGGTGTACCTTAAACTAGGAAAAAGTTATGTCAATTATATCTTCAGTGACCCCGGGAGAAAGGAATTATATTTTCAAACTCTCCACACATTGACAACCCTCAGGACTGACTTAATGTTTAGCATGCTTTGATATGATCCTGTAAGTAAGATGATATCTTACTGGGTTATATTTTGTCTCTGATCATTTCCTGGGTAATTTTTTGCTGTTCAGAAAGGAGACATTTCATAGATGGCATGCACACAGTGGAAGGAAACAATAACTTCCACTGTGTGCATTTGTATTTCCTTGATATTCCAGCTTAAAGTGATATTTCTTACTGGACTGTATGTAAATTTATGTTTTGGGGGAAAAAAACGGAATTGAACCCTAGAATTCTGCATGCCCCATTATTAAATGTTCAAATGATGGTGAGATTCCTGGTCAGAATAAAGGAATCCATCAGCAGAACTTGTAGGCTTTCCTGCTTGTTCTCCAAATCAATCGCTACCTACAAATCCCATCCCCCCTCCTCTCCTCCGTGTAGGAAAGCTAGGCAGTCAGCTGTCAACTCCACTTCTCTACTTTGCACCTAGCAGGTTTCATTTCCTCACCCCAAATGCAGTGTACACACACACACACACACCCCTACTCCTGAATGAGAGCATATTTTTTATCAGTCTTTTTCTTCCTCATCTTGTTTCTGGGCATCTCAGGACATTGGGAAGCTGTTTGAGAGCTTCTCCTCACAAAATGCTGAAGACCTCTTTGTAGTACATGAGCTAAGTATTCTAGTCCCCTGGTGAAATGTATTAAATAAAATATGGGTTCAGATACTGTTAAGAATGCATATAATTTATCCTTACAAAGAAAAACCTCCACCACTGTTACCAAAACCTGATGCCCATCTCTTTGTATTAGTATGGGAAGCTGTCCATACTGCGACGTAGTATGATATGCAAATGGCAGGACATCTATCAGAGGATGCACATATTTTTCCTTCTTCATATACATCACCCATTCAACAGAAAGTTTTTTTTAAAAGTGCATTAATTCTATAGCATACATTGTAATTTTTGCATTCTGTTCCTTTGATTAGAATTTTTTTTGTCTAGAGAAATTTTATGTATTCTTTCAGAACATAATTGTTGTAACCTGTGATGCATTGCCTGTTTCTGCAGACATAACCGGTCCCTCTCCTAAGTGTTGGTGCCCCTGTCCTTAACCCTTCTTTCCCACTTGTAGCACTTTCCCACTTGTCTGTTCTGCTCCATCGTGAGTGCCCATCACCCAGCCCTGATTCAGGTAACTAACATGCCCTCTACTGGACTTCATGTTGCTCCAGGCCAATGAGTTGATATGCATAAGAACATTTTGCAAGCTCTTTTATTTCCTGTGTGTGATAAAAGTAACATCAAATATGCTTTGTGATTCCAGTGCTTTAACTCTTATTCATAGGCCTATTGAGATCTGCTTTAAAAAAAAACAGTTTGGGCTTCCCAGGTAGCTCAGTGGTAAAGAATCTACCTGCCAACTCAGGAAACACAGGTTCGATCCCTGATCTGGGAAGATCCCACATGCTGCGAAGCAGCTAAGCCCGTGAGCCACAACTACTGAGCCTGTGCTCTGGAGCCTCAGAGCCGCAACTATGGAGCCCATATGCTGCGACAACTGAAGCCCGTGTGCCCTAGAGCCTGAGTTCCACAACAGGTGAAGTCACCGGGGCAAGGGGCCCACTCACCTCAGCTAGAGAGCAGCCCCCACTCTCTGCAACTAGAGAAAAGCCTGCCAGCAGCAACAAAGACCCGGAATAGCCAAAAGTAAACGAATAAATAAATAAATAAAATTTAGGAAAAAAACAGCTTTATTGAGGGGTCATATATATACGTTATGATTCCTCCATTTTAAGTGTCCATTTTAAGTATACAGTTGCATGGTTTTTAATAAATTTACACAGCCCTGAAGTCATCATGACATTCTAATTTTAGAGCAGTTCTTTTACCCTAAAAAGCTTCCAGATGAGCTCCTTTACAGTATTGCTGGAACTGAACCATCCAGAAACTTCTTTGTGGTGAGTGGAGCCGGATGGCCTCTCATTTGGGCTCTAAACTGTGTCGAGCACAGCATGCTTAAGGGGGGCCTCGGTGCTTAATAGTGCTGTGTCCTGAAAGAAGAATGCATGCCAGCCACAAGGAACACAATTTCCTTTCAGGGCCTGCTCTGTGGAGCTCTCTGGGCCAGGTCTGTTATGTATATATCCCCTTATATGAGATTACGTGGCCTCCCTGGTGACCGAGACTGAAGAATCCGCCTGCAATGTGGGAGATCCAGGTTCGATCCCTGGATCAGGAAGATCCCCTGGAGAAGGGAATGGGAACCCACTCCAGTCTTCTTGCCTGGAGAACTCCATGGACAGAGGACCCTGGCGGGCTCCAGTCTATGGGGTCACAAAGTTGAACTCGACTGAGCAACTAACGCATGTAAGAGATTACAGCCGTACAGAAGGAGGGAGATAGTGGATGCTTCAGGCCAAACCCTTTCTTACATTGTTTTTTTTTTTTTTTTAATCTGGAAGATTTGGCTACATTAGCTACTTCTGTTGAAATGATCCCCCAGGCTTTGAAGACACCACTCTGTTTAGAAGTTGGCAGTGTGTTCTCCTTTTGTGACATGGTGTCAGTTCGAATTCGCGTCCTTCCTGGAAAAGTGTATGGAGCCGCTCCAGGGGGACATCCGGGTTGAGGGTTCTGCAGAGCAGGTTCTACACTGGTGAAGTCTGGATGCGTTTTTCTTTCTTCGAGGTGTTTCTAGGAAAAAAAAAAAACATTCTTTGTCAGAATGCTATTTTAATTAAGGCGTAGTATTTTTCAAGATTGCTTAAAATTCCTATGCTTGGCATGCATGCAAACTTCTCTATAACAAAACAGCATTTGTTTCTTAGAAAAATGATGATATGCGGGAGTCCAGAGTTCATGTTGCAGCTTCAGTGCTTAACTGTGACGTGGCCTTGACTAAGCCAGTGGGTGTCTTAACTTGTCGGAGTTAAAATATTATCTTAAAACAGATAGTGGTCCAGTGGGTAAGGACACCGCCTTGCAGTGCAAGGGATGCCGGTTCGATCCCTGGCCTGGGAAGATCCCACGTACTGCAGAGGAGCTGGACTGATGTGTCCAATTACCAAGCCGGAGCTCTGGAGTGCACGCACCCAGAGCCAGTGCTCTGCGACAACAGAGGCCACTGCGATGGGAGGCCCACATGGGCCAAAGAACAATGACGGATGAAAATAGATAAATGAAAGACCAATAGAGGTGACCCACCCGCCCCCCTCCCTTCCCACCCCCCTAAAATAAATAAATATTAAAAAAACCCCAGAGTTTAGAAGTATTAATAGTTCCTGTTATCATAGTGCATGTATTTAGTCAGCCATCATGAAGGCCTTTGACTATGAGTGTGTCCGTGAAATGCCCTGGTAGTCCAGTGATTAGGACTCGGTGCTCCCACTGCAGGGGGCCAAGGTTCAATCCCTGGTTGGAGAACTAAGATCCCGCTTATCACTTGGCTCGGCCAAAAATAAAAAATAAAATTAAAATGCTGGTGTCCCTTTTTTTCATTGTTGGCTATTTAAGATGACAGATAACGTCAGCTTTCTTTAAGGATACATTTTACTCACAGTTAGCTTGAGCAACAAGAGAAATCTGTGTGAAGATAGACTTACTATTTGCCTACATGTCACTTTATGGCATTCTGGTAAAGGTTTTTTTGATAGGGAAAGATTATTTGACCTCTTGAGATTAGGAAGCTTAAGTAAGTGTGGTAGGCAGGATATTTCTTCTGGTGACATGTGTTGTTTTCTGAGCATGTGTTTCAGGAAATGTGGATTTCACCATAAATCCTTAATTATTTGAAGATCATGCCAGTATTACATTTCGGACAAGACTAATTTTAGCCAAGGTCGATGAAAGCGTTTCCAGTGTTATCTCCAGTCATTTCCGCTGGGTCCTTTTTATGCACACTAGCCACAGCCAAATCATTGGTTTGGCCAAAAGCTTCATTCAAGGCCACTCTTACCTTCTGCGAGAGTCCTCACTCTGGAGTGTATTTCTCCCAAGGCCCCTCTTGCAGTCTCAGTGGCCCATTCTCTGTCCATGGAGTGTCTCTCTTTCTAAATAAATCCACTTCTTACCTATCAAAAAAGGCGGGGGAGTGCTTCCCTGGTGGTCCAGTGGGTAAAGGATCCGCCTTGCAGTGCAGGGGGCAGCGGTTCAATCCTTGGCCCGGGAAGATCCCACGTGCTGCGGAGCGGCTGGGCTGGTGTGTCCAGTTAGGAGCCAGTGCTCTGGAGAGCATGTGCCCAGAGCCGGTGCTCTGCAACAAGAGAGACCACTGCAATGGGAGGCCCCACAGGCCAAAGAATAAAGATGGATGAAAGTAAATAAATAAAAACCTAAAACAAAAAAAAAAAACCCCAGAGTTTAGAAGTATTAATAGTTCCTGTTATCATAGTGCATGTATTTAGTCAGCCATCATGAAGGCCTTTGACTATGAGTGTGTCCGTGAAATGCCCTGGTAGTCCAGTGATTAGGACTCGGTGCTCCCACTGCAGGGGGCCAAGGTTCAATCCCTGGTTGGAGAACTAAGATCCCGCTTATCACTTGGCTCGGCCAAAAATAAAAAATAAAATTAAAATGCTGGTGTCCCTTTTTTTCATTGTTGGCTATTTAAGATGACAGATAACGTCAGCTTTCTTTAAGGATACATTTTACTCACAGTTAGCTTGAGCAACAAGAGAAATCTGTGTGAAGATAGACTTACTATTTGCCTACATGTCACTTTATGGCATTCTGGTAAAGGTTTTTTTGATAGGGAAAGATTATTTGACCTCTTGAGATTAGGAAGCTTAAGTAAGTGTGGTAGGCAGGATATTTCTTCTGGTGACATGTGTTGTTTTCTGAGCATGTGTTTCAGGAAATGTGGATTTCACCATAAATCCTTAATTATTTGAAGATCATGCCAGTATTACATTTCGGACAAGACTAATTTTAGCCAAGGTCGATGAAAGCGTTTCCAGTGTTATCTCCAGTCATTTCCGCTGGGTCCTTTTTATGCACACTAGCCACAGCCAAATCATTGGTTTGGCCAAAAGCTTCATTCAAGGCCACTCTTACCTTCTGCGAGAGTCCTCACTCTGGAGTGTATTTCTCCCAAGGCCCCTCTTGCAGTCTCAGTGGCCCATTCTCTGTCCATGGAGTGTCTCTCTTTCTAAATAAATCCACTTCTTACCTATCAAAAAAGGCGGGGGAGTGCTTCCCTGGTGGTCCAGTGGGTAAAGGATCCGCCTTGCAGTGCAGGGGGCAGCGGTTCAATCCTTGGCCCGGGAAGATCCCACGTGCTGCGGAGCGGCTGGGCTGGTGTGTCCAGTTAGGAGCCAGTGCTCTGGAGAGCATGTGCCCAGAGCCGGTGCTCTGCAACAAGAGAGACCACTGCAATGGGAGGCCCCACAGGCCAAAGAATAAAGATGGATGAAAGTAAATAAATAAAAAACCTACAAAAGAGGCCGAAATTAAAAAGGAAAAGAAAAAGCTCATTTGGGTTTTTCCATAAGATGCTATGGAAAACCAGAATGAAAAATTTGGGCCAGCCCAGTATATAGAGTATATAAAATAAGCTGCTGTTTGTGGAAGAGGTGAGCAGCTTCGTGACTCCCTCCTTGTTTGTGTGGGCGCGTTCTCTCCACTCCCTCTGCGGCCTGCGTTCTCAGGCATCATGATGTTTTGTTTTTCTCTTTTGCAGATGACACGGCTGGTCCTGCCTGGCATGGTGGAAAGGTGAGTCAGAAGCTCACACATACACTCGAGCTCATGATTATTTATAGGGAGAATCCTTTCTTTGAAGAATTCATTAAAGTGACTAATGAACCTCTCCTCCATGTCTTAGTGACAGGAGTAATGTGCCGGGCGAGTCACGCGGTGAAGCATGAGTCATCCGGTGGCAGAGGCCTTTTCCCCTCGATTCCCTTTTTATTTTCCTCTCCAGGGCTGTGGTGGTTCCTTTAGCTCAGGATTAAAAAGTCTGCCTGAGTCACCAGCACTAACTCAATTGCTTGCTCTTCTGAGGGGGCGGATAGAGTTCCCGGGACACTCCCGGGGATGCCTTCTTAAAGCGGCATCTGCTGTCAGTGGCCGGAGTCGTGGAGTTTTGAGAAGCGAGACCCCATCCTCTGGTTTTCCTGGTATGGGAGAATGGATGGATGAGGGGCGTAGGCGTGTTATTAAGTGATTGTAGGATGTCAGCCCCTGCCTGCCCCTGCTCTTGGAGAAAGAAGCTATGTCCTCTAGCTTCCGCTATGCCCTTGGAAGAAGCAGCTATGTGCTCTAGCTTCCGCTGCGTTCCATGGTGGGTTGCACTAGGATCTGGGTGTGTTAGTCACCCAGGCATGTCTGACTCTTTGCGGCCCCACGGACTGTAGCCCGCCAAACTCCTCTGTCCATGGATTCTCCCGGCAAGAATACTGGAGTGGGTTGCCATGTCCTTTTTTGGGATATGTTAGATGTCTTCATTTTTACTGAGAAGTATGTTGCTAAGTCCTTACCTTAGAAACAGCAGGAGGAGTAAGATGGTAATTCATCTCAGTTCCTCCCTTGGAGACGCCTGAGTGATGGCTAAGCTTTCAGAGAAAACCTGTTGCAAAAGGCTGGGCTTGCTTGGTCATTCGCTAAATTTAGGGCTTCACGGTCATCCTTCCTTTGCCAAACAGCTCTGAGTTTGGAAGAGATCCTCAGGTATCAGAGCTTTGCAAAGACCCAGGGCCCCTACCTCTTTGAAGGAACCTCCACGGCCAGCTTCAGACATGGATCTACAGCTCATGTTTATTGATTATGTAGTCTCTGCCAGGTGTTGGACTGTGAACTTGCTATGTATTCACTTATTTAACTTTGATGGCCTCCCACCATTGTACAGAGGAGAAGCTGAAGTTGGGAATCTGTTTTGTTCAGCAGCTACTTAAGTTCTGTGTTTGTAATTGCATTTTATATGGTTTTTTTTTTTTTTTGGTGTATTTTAATTGCTTTAAGTAAAATTACCCTTTAAAACCTTTAAACTACCTATCGCTGGTTGAGTATGCCCCTGATGGTCAGATATGGAAGTGATGGTGGTCAAACTAGACCAGAATCGTGGAGGATTACAGAGAATTAATGCAGACAGAGCAGAACTCACGAGGGATGAAATTTGGGTCATCAGCTTAATTCTAGTTTGCATATTTGCAAGTGACACTGTATTAATTTAGGACAGTATGTCCTGTCCATTAAAAAATAAATACTTAAATACCACAGTGGTACTGTAAAAAGTTTTCAAGTGTGTTTGGTAAGAACCATATCAAAAAAGATGCTGGCTGTGACCATGACGAATTAGATTCAGAGAGTCATAGAATTTCAGTACTTTAATTGAAACCGATTCCCCCTCATTTGATATAGAGAGTGAGATCCATAAAGCTCGAGTGCCACGAGGCTCCATAATTAGTTCATACCTGAGGCAAATACGAGGTGCTCACAGCTCTCTCATTGGACCTAGCAGCCCCCGTCGCGCTTGTAGCTGGAGCCTTAGATAAAGACAATGGATGCCAAGTAAAGGCTCCATCCATTTCACTGAGTAAAGCTGATCGTATGAAGATGCGTTGGATCCTGGCCTTTAAGAAATCAAATTGATTTTGCACTGAGGTTGTGAAACAATCTGGTGGAAAGCCATCACAGGCTGTAGATTGAAACTGATGTCATGGGGGGGTGATTGTGGCACCTGCTAAGGACTAATCAGAGACATAAGTGGGTTTTATGAATCGGTTCTTTTCAGTAGGAGGAAGAACAGCTATGTCTATTTGAATTAAAGGAGTTACTCGTTGTATTAGTCAGGGCAGGCTAACTCCTATACCAGACCACCCCAGAATCTCAGTGACTTAAAATTCTAAAGGTTGATCTTCCTCTCACATCACAGTTCACTGTGGATCAGTGGTCAGGGCTCTGCTCTGCCCAGTCAGTCCAGGGACCTGAGGCTCCTTCCATCTGGAGTTGGGTGGGGGGCGGGGTTGGTCCTCTGTAGAAACATCTGCATCCAGCCAGCAGATGAGGGAAGAGAGGGAGGATGATTTTACAGGGGGGTTCATGGGCCAGGCCTGAAAGAGGTGCCCCTCACTCTGCCCTCATTCCATGGTCCAGAACTCAATCACAGGCTACAGCTAACCTCAGGGGAGACCAGAAGTATTGTCAGCTGTGTGTCCAAGAGAGAAGAAAGACTCCAAGGTCACAGAGCATCTGAGAGCATTCTTACACGTTATGAATGATTTGATCATAGCCTGCTCTTCACACCATCCCCAAATGGCATATTTCATAGGGTTGGCTGCTGAAGGTTTTGTCTCTCCGTTGAGAAACAGCAGAGATCTTTGTTATGGTGGGGTTTTTTCTTTCCTTTCACTGATTGTACTTCTAATGTATGTGATTTTCCAAACTCTTATAGAAACTCTAGCCTAGGGCCAACTATCACTAAACAAGTCTGTATACTCAAACTAAGATATTATTATTACCATAGAAGCAGAAAGTACGTAATTATGTTATGGAGGAAACTTGCTCTTTCCACGTCCCTGGAATTATAAACATTGTGTACAGCTGGAGCCAGGAGGTGGTTGCCATAACAACCATGGAAAAGCTAAAAATAGCCCCTTTCATACTGTATTACTTAAGGTGGAATTATGACATGTTATGGTGTTTTAGGGCAGGTGGTTCTCTTTCATGTGGGAAATGTTTGCAAACTTTCTTCCACAAAGTAATATTTGTATAACGTATTTGGATCACTGGTTCTAATTAATATGCCTGACCCCCGTGATCCAGGATTCTTTTCTGACATGGAACTCTGTGTTGATTGGTTTCTCAGTCTTTTTGAGACTCTGTTAAGAGAACTCTCTGTACCAAAATCCAGTGCTCTATTTCAACTTAAAAAAAAAAAAAAAAGTAATGACCCTCCAAGAGCACACACTTGTGTGCACCCTGATGAGAACTGAAACTATGAAGAATTGGGATGAAGTAATTTTTTGCACAACCTCGCTTGTTCTTCCATCATTCTCTGTATCCTGTAAGCCTTTCACATTAGGACTGACCCAGTGTTCCAGAGCTTCACCACTGCATTTAAGCCTTCCTATCTCTCTGTCCTCACCTGCAATATGGAATGTTGATGAGGGTCCCAGGGAAGGTGGAAGGAAATCAGAGACTTGTTTCATGGGAGACCTGCCACTTTCCTCCTTCACAATACAATTTAAGAGCTGTGCACAGGGATGCCACAGCAGTCTGTAGAACAGTGGAGGGTGGGGAGGAAGAGGCCTGTAATTCTTTTATCCACGTGATCGTTCAGGAGAGTGTTCTAATTGGGAATTTCACAAGACTTAGGAAATGCTAGAAAGCCTAGCGATAGGAGGCTATAAATGCAAGGAACTGAATTTTATAGGGTTGGGTTGTTTAATGTCTGGCTCATGGGAAGGCTAGTCACTGAAGAGACTATTTTTAGATGAAAAAAGGTGCTTCCTTAGCAGTGGTGTTTTCTGCTTTGTCTTTGCAGTGTTTTAATCCTAGTAGATCCTCAGTCACTTACGCCACTGAGACACCATCGTGTGGCTGTTAGCAAGTAAGCAGCGTGAGGAACTGAGAATGTTGTAGCCCAGAAAATATTACTTGACTGGTTTATTTGGATATTTGTCATAACAAACTGGAAATGTGCAGAAATACGAGCGTCGGGAGTCTTCATTATGGAACTTCAGCAAATATTCTTAATGTACCCTCCAATCTTAGAATTGTTCCCCAAGTCCCTGGAAAATGAGAGATTAACCAGGGTTTGGTTTTATGTTTGTTTCTGTGTGCAATTAAGCGCAGCCTATTTTGTCCTTCTGCTCGATATAACAGGGTTGTCATGAGTCTGACTGTGCCATGGAAACTGGTTTGACGTCACTAATTCTGCTTAGATGGGGGATTAGCCCTAGACAGAGTAGTTGATTCTAAAGGCGAGTGCTTTGTGCCTCCCAAATGTTCGTCCCCATCTCTCTGTACAAAACAGATACTGTATACAGTACAAGGATTAAGATAACTCTACAAGGGTGTTATTTGTGACTCAGACAAAACTAAGTTGAATATCATTATTCTTGCAGAGAGAGAGACTTGTGTGCGGTTGTGCGTGGGAGGAAGGTTTTTGCAAGACAAACAATCCGTGTGCTTCTTCGCAGCACAGTGTTTTTGTGGAAGGAGTGTTTTCTCTACTGTCATTTTGATCCAGTGATAAATGCTATCCTTTTCGTGTTTTCTTAGACCTAGTGCATTCTCCCTGTATACATTTTAAATGCATTTTAGAGTGCAAATATTATGTTTTGAATAAAGTATCTTCCAATTCCTACTTTTCATTTAAGTCAAACTAACTCTACCCCTTGGAAATTTTAAAATTAGAATATTTGAGAAACAAAACTCTCACTTGGCTCAAGGAGTGAACAGTTCAAAACACAGGCTTGCATAATTGTGGCATATTTGACTGTTGGTCTGTATTAATTTTGCAAATAGGAACGAAGTTTTTAGGAATTTTCCTATATTGAAGTTGTTGCTTTGGCAAGTGGCATTTTAGGATTAGTTTTGGTGAGGTCAAGATTTTGTTTTTAAAGTGTTTTTAATAACATTTAAACTTTAGTTATTGGAAGACTTTTAAATTGTAGGAAAAGGAAAGAAAGAATGTGTGTGTGCAAGGGCACATACAGCCACATTGGCCAGATTTGAGTATTATCTAGCCCAGAATCCCACTGATGAAAACCAGTGATGGGTTCCAGTGATAAACATTATCTTCTACAACTGCTTAAACTGGCTTTTCCTCACTTGTGTGAATGAGTGAGGATATAGCTCATTCATGAGCTATAATTCATGGTTATACAAGACAAAACGCTAAAATAAAACATGACCCAAACTTAACATGGATGCCTAGGGCTCAGGATGGGGTGCAACTTGTCAGGATTTGGGGTTATTCTATGAAAGTTGATCCCATACAGGTTTAATTCTGCTTTAGTTTTGGGGGATTAGCCCTAGACAGAGTAGTTGATTCTAAAGGCGAGTGCTTTGTGCCTCCCAAATGTTCGTCCCCATCTCTCTGTACAAAACAGATACTGTATACAGTACAAGGATTAAGATAACTCTACAAGGGTGTTATTTGTGACTCAGACAAAACTAAGTTGAATATCATTATTCTTGCAGAGAGAGAGACTTGTGTGCGGTTGTGCGTGGGAGGAAGGTTTTTGCAAGACAAACAATCCGTGTGCTTCTTCGCAGCACAGTGTTTTTGTGGAAGGAGTGTTTTCTCTACTGTCATTTTGATCCAGTGATAAATGCTATCCTTTTCGTGTTTTCTTAGACCTAGTGCATTCTCCCTGTATACATTTTAAATGCATTTTAGAGTGCAAATATTATGTTTTGAATAAAGTATCTTCCAATTCCTACTTTTCATTTAAGTCAAACTAACTCTACCCCTTGGAAATTTTAAAATTAGAATATTTGAGAAACAAAACTCTCACTTGGCTCAAGGAGTGAACAGTTCAAAACACAGGCTTGCATAATTGTGGCATATTTGACTGTTGGTCTGTATTAATTTTGCAAATAGGAACGAAGTTTTTAGGAATTTTCCTATATTGAAGTTGTTGCTTTGGCAAGTGGCATTTTAGGATTAGTTTTGGTGAGGTCAAGATTTTGTTTTTAAAGTGTTTTTAATAACATTTAAACTTTAGTTATTGGAAGACTTTTAAATTGTAGGAAAAGGAAAGAAAGAATGTGTGTGTGCAAGGGCACATACAGCCACATTGGCCAGATTTGAGTATTATCTAGCCCAGAATCCCACTGATGAAAACCAGTGATGGGTTCCAGTGATAAACATTATCTTCTACAACTGCTTAAACTGGCTTTTCCTCACTTGTGTGAATGAGTGAGGATATAGCTCATTCATGAGCTATAATTCATGGTTATACAAGACAAAACGCTAAAATAAAACATGACCCAAACTTAACATGGATGCCTAGGGCTCAGGATGGGGTGCAACTTGTCAGGATTTGGGGTTATTCTATGAAAGTATATTGTCTTGCAGGAGATAGCTTCTTCTTGATGGGAATCTGCTTTTAGCTTAAAGGTAATACCTTCTAATAAATCATAAATATATTTCACTCTCTTTCGATATAAATTTACTGAGATATATTTCACATATCATAAAATCTACTCATTTAAAGTATACAGCTTGGTGGTTTCTCATCTGTCTACAGGGTGTATCATCACCACAATCTAATTTCAGAAAATTTTAACACCCTGAAAAAGATAAAGATATTTTCAACATCATAAATTAATACTGTATTAAAAGTCTCAGTATCAAAGGTGGCTTTTTTTTTTTTTGCATGACTGAGTCTTTACTTCTAAATGATTATCCATTCAGTATGGGTACATCAAGTGGTAACATGTAACAGCCTTAAATTCTACCAGCTAGTAATGGTGAAAAAGAGACACTAAGAGCAGCCCAATACTAGAGCCCATTGTTCTAACTCTAGGCAGGAAGGGACTGGTTTAAGGCTGGCTGCTGCTCCGCACTGGGTACAAGCTACTCAGTACTTTTTCATAGATAAAGCCCCTGACCTTCAAGAAAGATGTAGGCAAAAAAAAAAATTTTAATCCCTTTCTTTCCTAAGAAAATTGGTTTTTAAAAAAAAACTAAGAAAATGTCAATGTTGATAATACACTGCATGAGTGAAAAGGCATAGCAAAACAGACAACATATATCCATTAAATTTCTAAGAAATATGAGGTAAAGATACCATTTCCATTAAATGCATTGGAAGACTTTTAAATTGTAGGAAAAGGAAAGAAAGAATGTGTGTGTGCAAGGGCACATACAGCCACATTGGCCAGATTTGAGTATTATCTAGCCCAGAATCCCACTGATGAAAACCAGTGATGGGTTCCAGTGATAAACATTATCTTCTACAACTGCTTAAACTGGCTTTTCCTCACTTGTGTGAATGAGTGAGGATATAGCTCATTCATGAGCTATAATTCATGGTTATACAAGACAAAACGCTAAAATAAAACATGACCCAAACTTAACATGGATGCCTAGGGCTCAGGATGGGGTGCAACTTGTCAGGATTTGGGGTTATTCTATGAAAGTATATTGTCTTGCAGGAGATAGCTTCTTCTTGATGGGAATCTGCTTTTAGCTTAAAGGTAATACCTTCTAATAAATCATAAATATATTTCACTCTCTTTCGATATAAATTTACTGAGATATATTTCACATATCATAAAATCTACTCATTTAAAGTATACAGCTTGGTGGTTTCTCATCTGTCTACAGGGTGTATCATCACCACAATCTAATTTCAGAAAATTTTAACACCCTGAAAAAGATAAAGATATTTTCAACATCATAAATTAATACTGTATTAAAAGTCTCAGTATCAAAGGTGGCTTTTTTTTTTTTTGCATGACTGAGTCTTTACTTCTAAATGATTATCCATTCAGTATGGGTACATCAAGTGGTAACATGTAACAGCCTTAAATTCTACCAGCTAGTAATGGTGAAAAAGAGACACTAAGAGCAGCCCAATACTAGAGCCCATTGTTCTAACTCTAGGCAGGAAGGGACTGGTTTAAGGCTGGCTGCTGCTCCGCACTGGGTACAAGCTACTCAGTACTTTTTCATAGATAAAGCCCCTGACCTTCAAGAAAGATGTAGGCAAAAAAAAAAATTTTAATCCCTTTCTTTCCTAAGAAAATTGGTTTTTAAAAAAAAACTAAGAAAATGTCAATGTTGATAATACACTGCATGAGTGAAAAGGCATAGCAAAACAGACAACATATATCCATTAAATTTCTAAGAAATATGAGGTAAAAAGATACCATCTTTGGGAACACTCTAAGCCTGTACAAAGAATCTACATTTGCTAGTCTGCAAAAAGTGAAGGGATCTATTATATAATACACAGAAATAATTTAATGCATTTTCATAAGAATATAACTCAAGCCTTGCCAAAGCCTCATGTTCCATGAAGGCATTCGAAAATGCCAATCCACAGGACAGGTGCTCTTCTTCCGCCTCTGTCCATTTATGTGGTAGGTCTTGTGAATTTCTGGCCAGATGTCGCAGAGAAAGGCCAGGAAGTTACCCAGGACTTCATCCCTGTTCTGCCGGAAGTAGGTCTGAAGGCTGGTTGTCTTCTCCTGGGTCTCCTTCTCCACTTTGGTGCGGTAACTGTTGTGGGATCCCAGAGCTGCAGCTTCCTTGGCCTTGAACTCCTTCGCCCTCTGGAGGCGGTCCTGTTCAGTTTCAGCCTGGGCTGCTGCTTTGGCCTGCTTCGGCCTCCGATTCTTTCGCTCGCGGGCCTTGGACACCTTCTCGGCAGCCGGCTTCTCCGCCTGAAGCAGCTGCTGAATGCCCTGCGACTGGCTGGCCATGGCAGCGATGGTGACCCACAAAAGTGACTTTTAACCCGTTTTTATCAAAAGATTTTCTCACAAATACAGATAAAATGAAATAATTAGGTAAGTCATTGGTAATTTGCCAGTTTTTATCTTAGAGTCATTGTGTTCTAACTCCTGATAGACATTCTTACTCTCTTAAAATTTAAAAAGAAAAGACTTTTCTGCCTACATGCAAGGTACAGACAAAACCCACAAGAATGGTATAATTAATACATTGACTAAATATATCTAACTTTCTTCAGAACCGTAATATAACAATTTAAAATTTGAGATTTGACTTTCCGTGTCCATCCTATTAATGGATTTCACCACTTAGGAAAGTGTATATTATTAATAAGGACTTAGTTGAAAAACAGAAATGAGAAAACAACACATTTTCGGTGACTCATTAAGTGGAGGGTCCAGACTTCCATTTGCTGGTTGAAGTGGCATCTCGCCTAGAGGCTGGCAGATGGACCGGGTGACCTTTGGGGATTATTTCTTTTCAGATTCATCTCTGCAGTAACTTAGAAACCATTTAATCATGTTTCTTTCATTATTTTGCATGATAGAGCCTATATAGTCCTTTTTAAAAATACTAGAAAAAAATAGGCTTTGGGAAGTAAATTAAAACCAAGAATAATGAGAAACTAAGTTAAAAGAAAGGCCTCCTAGTTGGTGCAATGGTAAAGAATCCGTCTTCCAGTGCAAGAGATGCAAGAGATTTGGGTTTGATCGCTGGGTTGGGAAGATCCCCTGGAGAAGGACGCAGCTCACGCCAATATTCTTGCCTAGAGAATTCTATGGACAGAGGAGCCTGGTGGGCTGTAGTCCATGGGGTCCCAAAGAATCAGATACAACTGAGTGGCTGAGCACACAGGTTGAGGGAAAGAAACCTGCTGTAGAGGGCAGGAGGCAGGTAGGGTCAAGCTGAAGTAGCTGAATAAGGGGACCAACTCCCCACAGAAGAATGGATTTGAGGACCAAAAGTTGGTTATTAATTCTGCCTGAAATTCCTAAAACCCTAATTTCACACTTTACCCAAGCCATATACGACTGCTAACAACTTGTATATTACAGCAGTGCTCTTTCTCAAGTTAATTTTCATTTACTTGTTGAACGAGTCATTCCTGGTAACTTTCTGACTTTGAACTCTCATTAGTCTCTAAGAGTTACAGTAGAAATGGAGCTTTGTATTTTAGCAAAAGAATATGATTTGGTGCACTATGGATGAGCATGACTCTAGAGTCGGCTTTTCATTTAGTACCTGAATGCTTGCATCTGGGTAGGGTAGGAGGGCAGGGCATAATTAATCATTCATTCGTGTGAGTACCTATTACATATGCTCAGGATGGGCAGAGTGTTTTGAGGAAAAGTCTAAGATAAGGGCTATGATGTCCAGAAGGTGATGGGTTTTCTAAGATAGAAGTGTTGATAATCATAGAATGATCAAATATCACAAGCACAATTTAATGTGACAAATTAAAAGCGTGCAAGGAGTATGAGAGTGATTTTAAGAATGAGAATTCTTGGTGCTATGGCTAGAGAAGACTTCAGAGGATAGAAATCTACTCAAAGAGACTGAAGATCTAATCTTATCCTGACCCAGATTGCCAAGCTGAGAAATGAGCAAAGAAGAGCTATTTTTACTTGACTGAGTTATGTCTCATTCATTGACCAAGCATATCCCATGCTGATGAAGGGCAAGGAGAGATGTGGGTTGGAAAAAAAAGCCAGGTTATTCTGTTTCAAATAATTATACATCTCGACCTGTGAGTCACAAACAATTGTATGTATGATTGCATTCTGTCTATTTGCATCTTTTTTAGATCTAAAGGGGCAATTCTGAACATCTCCTCCGCCAGTGGCATGCACCCCATCCCACTATTTGCCATCTACTCTGCAACCAAGGTGAACAGTTTATTAACAAATGATGTCATAAGAAGAATAAAGAATACTTTTCTGTCTCAGAAATAAGCAAGGAGCCTTCTTGAAGTTCTATCGTGAGTTGTTTTCAGATAAACTGAGAAGAAAAGGAAAATAGCCAACCTTAGTTTTGGAGGAGCCAGAGTCAGAGATGTACTGATTGGTATCAGCTTTACAAACGGGGCACTGAGATCTCAGATCCACAGATGCTGTCTTGCCTCCCAGTTTACTGGTTTTAAGCTTGGTATTTGTACTTTCCAATAGAGAGCTGGTCTGAGCCAGTTAGCTCAGCTGATCAGAACATGGTGTTCATGAGTCTCTAAAACTGGGAATTTGGTTCATGAATGACTCAGCCTACAGCTTCAGAGCCAAGCCCGCAGAACTGAATGGCAGGATTGCAGCTAGTCAGCGCCGAGGTAAACTTAGTGGGCACGAGATAGATGGGGAGAGTGTGAATGTTTGGTGACATCATTCAAAATTCATAGATATATATTGCAACTTCTGGAGCAATACAAGAATTTTCCAGAACTCTTTGTAAGGTGCCATAATTTTATGACCACATCACTATTCACCTCCTCACATGACTACCAGGACAGGTATTTAGAGTGCATTTTATACGGTGACAGCATTGCTTTCCAATACATTGTTATTTTGTATTTTTTTATAGTTACCTTTAAAAAAGCTTTTGGCCTCTTTTATTGTTCATTTATTTATTTATTTTCATCCATCTTTATTCTTCGGCCTGTGTGGGCCTTCCATTGCAGTGGCCTCTCTCATTGCAGAGCACCAGCTCTGGGCGCATGTGCTCCAGAGCACTGGCTCGGTAATTGGACACACCGGTCCAGCCATTCCACGGCACGTGGGATCTTCCCCGGCCAGGGATCGAACCAGGGCCGCTTGCACTGCAAGGTGGACGCTTTACCCACTGGACCACCAGCAAAGCCCTACAGTACATTTTTGAAGCATTGGCTACATCTCTGAAATCAAAGTGACCATTGAGATGCTGCTTTTAGGACAAAATGAACCAAGTAAAGTGTCCATAAGAACTTGCTATATGACAGGGAAACAAAAGAGCAGAATACCTGCCCTCTTTCCCCTTGCCTCTTTGTCACCTGGAAAAACTGAAAGTGAGTCCATACTGTATTTTGAAAAAGCTTGGCCCCGCCCCCTGATCCTGGCAGTCTGCTTTCTATATCTCTAAAGCATATAGTAGGCATGTTTAAGATGAACACCAAGTTTCTTGAAGCGATAGATGAACTTCAACTTCTCCTTGCTTGTTTTGCTCCACAGACACAAGATTATTAAGATTATTAATAGAGACCCTAGTAGAGTCCTCATTGATTCATTTCAAGCGTGAGGTTGAGTCTACATTTTAAAAAAAAAAGGTATATTCTATTTTACACATAGACTTAAGAGCTGTTCTCTTGCAAGAAGAGGGGCTGCCACGTTCATCTCTACGCTTCTTGGATCTTGCCATCCCCAAGGACCAAGAGAACGCTGGCTCTTTTCTTCTCTTTACTGACAACAAAATCCCCACAGAAAAGACTTGAACAGAATTCGTATTGTGTTTCTGTTTGGATGGCAAGTGGGGAGGAGGACCGTGGCCTTTGTTATATAATAAGGGGTTTTTTCTTGGAAAGTAATTGTCTAGAAACAGAAAAGATAAGAAGAGCCTTTTCCAGTTCCATCAGAATTTGATTTAGATATTATATTTGGTAAAATAATACTTAATGAAGTGACAAATAAAGAAAACTTGAGGTTTTGAGGGTTTTTTTTTTTTTTTGGTCTCTTCTGCATTAGAAGTGAAAAGAATGATTAGGAACTATAGTGTTAAATGGTGAGTTGATTATTTTTGTTTCCATGGCTACAGATCAGCCCGATTAATGTAATATGTGTGTGTTCTCATTTCCACCCCCTCCCAGGCTTTTGTAGATTTCTTCTCTCGGAGCCTCCACGAGGAATACAAGAGCAAGGGCATCATTGTGCAGGTGAGTAGAGTTCGTTTCAGTTAAGTATCCCTGTTTTTTGTGTGGTTTCCACAGCAACTGTTGCTGTCTTGGCAACGAAAGAAAATCACATTCCTGAGTAAGTGAATATGACGTTAGCACACCATTAAAGACATGGTTTCTTTTTCTCTATGCACTGAAGTCTAGATTTTAGAGTTATTCTCTAGAATTTTAAAGCAATGATAACCTAAAATAGAACCATGCAGCATAAACAGTTGGTGTATAATAATTGTAGGTTCTTATGATTTTATTTTTAGAGAATTAGACGATCAGTGTACCTCTGCTGCCAGGTGTGCAAGGAGTGCTCTGTTATTAATGACAAGAGCCACTGTTTATTAGTGACAAGAGACCAGAGAGCTGAGTAACGCTAACTCTTACTAAAGTAAGGATGGCTGCCTTTCAGTTCAGCTCAGTTGTTCAGCCACTCAGTGGTGTCCGACTCTTTGTGATCCCATGGACTGCAGCACACCAGGCTTCCCTGTCCTTCACCATCTCCCAGAGCTTGCTCAGACTCATGTTCATTGACTCAGTGATGCCATCCAACCATCTCATCCTCTGTCGTCCCTTTCTCCTTTTGCCTTCTATTTTTCCCAACATCAGGGTTTACCAGGATGATATAAGTGTGGCAGTGCTTTTTCAGCTTTTTAAAAACTGATAAAATATGCACCCAAAACACCATTTAAATCACTTTTTTAAATATTCAGGTCAGTGGCATTAAGTACATTCACACTGGGTGTAACCATCAACACCTGCCATCTCCAGGACTTTTTTCATCCTCCAAAATGGACACTCTGTATCCATTAAAAAGAAACTTCCCATTTACCCTCCCCCAGCCTCTGACAGCCACCATTCTACTTCCTGTCTCTGAATTTGACTACAGGAGGTACTTCCTATGAGTGGAATCCTTCAGTGCGAGTCTTTTTGTGACTGGCCTATTCCGCTTAGGATAATGTCTTCAAAAGTTTCATCCATGTGTTAAATGGTGAGTTGATTATTTGTTCATCATGCCCGATTAATGTAATATGTGTGTGTTCTCATTTCCACCCCCTCCCAGGCTTTTGTAGATTTCTTCTCTCGGAGCCTCCACGAGGAATACAAGAGCAAGGGCATCATTGTGCAGGTGAGTAGAGTTCGTTTCAGTTAAGTATCCCTGTTTTTTGTGTGGTTTCCACAGCAACTGTTGCTGTCTTGGCAACGAAAGAAAATCACATTCCTGAGTAAGTGAATATGACGTTAGCACACCATTAAAGACATGGTTTCTTTTTCTCTATGCACTGAAGTCTAGATTTTAGAGTTATTCTCTAGAATTTTAAAGCAATGATAACCTAAAATAGAACCATGCAGCATAAACAGTTGGTGTATAATAATTGTAGGTTCTTATGATTTTATTTTTAGAGAATTAGACGATCAGTGTACCTCTGCTGCCAGGTGTGCAAGGAGTGCTCTGTTATTAATGACAAGAGCCACTGTTTATTAGTGACAAGAGACCAGAGAGCTGAGTAACGCTAACTCTTACTAAAGTAAGGATGGCTGCCTTTCAGTTCAGCTCAGTTGTTCAGCCACTCAGTGGTGTCCGACTCTTTGTGATCCCATGGACTGCAGCACACCAGGCTTCCCTGTCCTTCACCATCTCCCAGAGCTTGCTCAGACTCATGTTCATTGACTCAGTGATGCCATCCAACCATCTCATCCTCTGTCGTCCCTTTCTCCTTTTGCCTTCTATTTTTCCCAACATCAGGGTTTACCAGGATGATATAAGTGTGGCAGTGCTTTTTCAGCTTTTTAAAAACTGATAAAATATGCACCCAAAACACCATTTAAATCACTTTTTTAAATATTCAGGTCAGTGGCATTAAGTACATTCACACTGGGTGTAACCATCAACACCTGCCATCTCCAGGACTTTTTTCATCCTCCAAAATGGACACTCTGTATCCATTAAAAAGAAACTTCCCATTTACCCTCCCCCAGCCTCTGACAGCCACCATTCTACTTCCTGTCTCTGAATTTGACTACAGGAGGTACTTCCTATGAGTGGAATCCTTCAGTGCGAGTCTTTTTGTGACTGGCCTATTCCGCTTAGGATAATGTCTTCAAAAGTTTCATCCATGTTGTAGCATGTGTTAAAATTTTCTTTGCAAGGCTTAATGTAATTCTGTTGCTGGTGTGTATCACATGTGTTTCTCCATTGATTTGTCGATGGACATTTGGATATTTCCACCACCTGCTGGCGGCTGTGAATAACACTGCTATGAACACGGGTGTACACCCATCTTTTTGAGACCCTGCTTTCAGTTCTTCTGGATATGTACACAGAAGTGGAATTGCTGGATTATCTGAGAATTCCTTTTTTGGAAGAATCACCTTCCTGTTTTCCATCGTACAATAGCTGCCCTGTTTTATATTTTTACCAGCAATGTGTAACGGTTCCAGTTTCTCCACATCCTCCCAAAGATTTCGCGCTTTTTGTTTGTTTTTAATAATAGCCATCCTTACAAGTGCTTCCCAGGTGGCTCCGTGGTAAAGAAGCTGCCTGCCATTGCAGAAGACCCAAGAGACTTGAGTTCCATCCCTGAGTCAGGAAGATCCCCTGGAGAAAGAAATGGCACCCCACTCCAGTATTCTTGCCTGGAGAATTCCATGGAGAAAGGAGCCTGGTGTGCTACAGTCCATGGGGTCACAGAGAGTCAGACACGACTGAGTCACTGAGTTGAGCTGATCCTTATGAGTATAGAGTGGTATCATATTGTGGCTGTGATCTGCATTTCCTTAATGATTCATGCCGTTGAGCATCTTGTCAGGTGTTTACTGGCCATGTGTCTATCTTTTTCGGAGAAATATCTATTCAGGTTCTTTACCCACTATTTCATTGGGTTGTTTGCTTTTCATTTAACCCTTTATTAGACATATGATTTATAAATATTTTCACCCACTCTGTGGGTTTACCTTTTCACTCTGTGGATAGTGTCTTTTGGTGGTCAACAGTTTCAAAATTTGATGTAATCCAATTTATTTTTTGTTGTTGTTGCCTGTGTTCTTGGTGTCATACCCAGGAAATCATTGCCAAGTCAAACATCATGAAGCTTTCCCTCTATGTTTTTTTAAAATTTTTATTGAAGTATAGTTGATTTTTTTATTTTGAAGTATAGTTGATTTTTCCCCTCTATGTTTTCTTTCAAGAGTTTTACAGTTTCAGCTCTTATATTTAGGCCTTTTATTCATCTTGACTTAATTTTTAGAGAGACCTTTGTTGTTGTTGGTTTTTTTTGCCACTTCTATTGGTCTTTCATTTATCTGTTTTCATCCATCTTTGATCTCTGGCCTGTGTGGGCCTCCCATTGCAGTGGCCTCTCTCTCTGCAGAGCACCAGCTCTGGGCACATGTGCTCCAGAGCTCCGTAGTTGGAGCTCTGTAGTTGGACACATCAGTCCAGCCGCTCCGTGGCACATGGGATCCTCCCCGGCCAGGAATCAAACTAGCACCCCTTGCACTGCAAGGCAATGTCCTTAACCACTGGACCACCGGGGAAGCCCGAGACCTTTGATCTTTAATTATGTAGCTAACAGATACAATGCTGTGAAAATACAATACAAACCATAACGGGAATCAAGTATCGGGGCTTTTACGTGTGTCAATCTCAAATCAGCTATTGTTTAACACAAAGAAATAATGGTTCACTGAATTTCCATGCTTAGGCACATTTTTAACAATGTCTTGGGAGAGACTGCAGTTCTTCTATCTTTCCTGCTCCTGCTTATAATCGGCCTCTGCCTCTTAACACATCCAGCATTCATTATGGTTTTCACTTCTGTGAGCCTAGTATCTTCCCTTTTGCACCCTGAAGCCCCAAGAGATCAATCATAATAACAATAGCTATTGTTTGAGGGAATACTTTTCAGGCACAGTGCTGAGCACTTCATACATCCCTCTGTGTTTCATTGCATCTCCTAATCATCTCAGAAGATGGTATCTTCATCTTTAGATGTATGGAAGGTGGGGTTCAGAGAGGTTAAGCTACTTGTTCATGGTGAACCTTGGCTCAAGTCCAAGTCTGGCACCAAAGCCTTTGTTCTTAACCACAGGGTACTTGCTCCAGGCCTTTAGGATAGAGTGTGTGTGTGCTCGGTCGCTTCAGTGGTGTCCGACGCTTTGCAACCCCATGGACTGTAGTCCCCCTGGCTCCTCTCTCCATGGGATTCTCCAGGCAAGAATATGGCAATGGGTTGCCATGGCTTCATTCAGGAGATCTTCCCAACCCAGGGGTGGAACCCACGTCTCTTATGACACCTGCATTAGCAGGCAGGTTCTTTATCACTTGTGCCACCTGGGAGGCCACTGAACATTTTGTTGGATCCATCTGCTCAGGCAGAAGATACTGGACTGTTAGTTCCATTTCTTCCCTTACATCTTTAGGGTAAATGTTTCCTCATCTTCCGCTTAGGTTTCGTTTAGAGCTTTTTCCTCTAGATGTTACCTGTGGTCTCCCCAAGGCCTCCCTCAAGGGATCCTTTGAAGGGATCCTTCCATGTTATAACCCTTTGGAGTTTGCAGCTCCCCATAAATACAGGGTACCCTGGAGGAGGACAGGGTTTCTGAGAATCCTGAATTTTACATGGAGCTACCAGAAGCTCCTCTGCCCCCTTCTTTGACACTAGACATATGAATGCCAGTAGTCTGAACCTGCTGCATAGACTGTGTTTTATTTTGGTAACAGGAGATCAGTAAAGCACTCAGGGGAGGTCAGGCATCCATGTCACATTATGTTGTACCATTTCCTCATTCTAATGAATCAGTTATATTTAATTTATATTAACTTAATGATTTTTTAAAAAAATTTTGGCCTCTTTTTATTGATTTTTTATTTATTTATTTTTCATTCATCTTATTCTTTGGCCTGTGTGGGCCTTCTATTGCAGTGGCCTCTCTCACTGCAGAGCACTGGCTCTGGGCGCATGCACTCCGGAGCTCCGGCTCACAATTGGACACACCAGTCCAGCCGCTCCGTAGCATGTGGGATCTTCCTGGGCCAGGGATCGAACCGGCACCCCAGGCACTGCAAGGCAGATTCTTTACCCACTGGACCACCAGGGAAGCCCAACTTAATAATTTTTAAACACTGCAGAGACGCAGCAGGAATCTTAAAGGTGCTTTGGTGCAGTGGATTGCCATGACCTAGAGAGTGACCTAGAGGCAGTGTGACCAAGTGTCTCACTGGGAGTCTTAGGCCTTGTGAGCACAGATGAGTGACTTCTGAAATCCTATGAATGGACGAGACTGTTTCTTCTCTCACTTCCAGGTCTGATTACCCTCAAAGATCTTTTCTGTGTCTTCTCTGCCTGTGCATCTGTTGTGACCAGCGGCTCCTACAGAAGCATATTAGCATGTGTTCTCTGAAATAATGTTACTTTGATAAACTTTTATTTTTTTCTAATGACGAATTACAAGTGATGTAATTTCGTTGATCCCTGCTTTTCTTCATGGGAATTCCTTCAAGGTTTAGACTTAGCATGAGTTTGGTGAAAAAACAAAAACCACAGTGTTTGTGAGAAGTACAGTTGTCATTTCATTGTGAACATGTAAGAATGCTAAAGTAGAAGAGACTCTGATGTGAAGTCCGACCAAAGGGATAAAAAAAAAATCCTGTCTAAATGATGCTCAGTTACAAGTGATTGGTGTTTCTCTGGTGGTATGTTGTCTGCACAGTCTTTTGGATGAGGAGTATTTATCAGCTGGCTTCCTTTCCACTCCTTCCCACATACCGTTTCCTGGGTGATCTCATTCAAAGCAAGTGAGCTATGTCGCTTTCCTTAGAGTCCTCTAGTGGCCGCCCGTCATGTTCAGGATTGAAGTCAGACCCCTGAAGCCATCACCTCCTGCCACACCATTGTCCCACCCTGGACCCAGCCAGAGTAGACACCAGCCCCCAGTACACGCTCAGTTATATTTAATTTATATTAACTTAATGATTTTTAAAAATTTTGGCCTCTTTTATTGATTTTTATTTATTTTTTTTTCATTCATCTTATTCTTTGGCCTGTGTGGGCCTTCTATTGCAGTGGCCTCTCTCACTGCAGAGCACTGGCTCTGGGCGCATGCACTCCGGAGCTCCGGCTCACAATTGGACACACCAGTCCAGCCGCTCCGTAGCATGTGGGATCTTCCTGGGCCAGGGATCGAACCGGCACCCCAGGCACTGCAAGGCAGATTCTTTACCCACTGGACCACCAGGGAAGCCCAACTTAATAATTTTTAAACACTGCAGAGACGCAGCAGGAATCTTAAAGGTGCTTTGGTGCAGTGGATTGCCATGACCTAGAGAGTGACCTAGAGGCAGTGTGACCAAGTGTCTCACTGGGAGTCTTAGGCCTTGTGAGCACAGATGAGTGACTTCTGAAATCCTATGAATGGCGAGACTGTTTCTTCTCTCACTTCCAGGTCTGATTACCCTCAAAGATCTTTTCTGTGTCTTCTCTGCCTGTGCATCTGTTGTGACCAGCGGCTCCTACAGAAGCATATTAGCATGTGTTCTCTGAAATAATGTTACTTTGATAAACTTTTATTTTTTTCTAATGACGAATTACAAGTGATGTAATTTCGTTGATCCCTGCTTTTCTTCATGGGAATTCCTTCAAGGTTTAGACTTAGCATGAGTTTGGTGAAAAAACAAAAACCACAGTGTTTGTGAGAAGTACAGTTGTCATTTCATTGTGAACATGTAAGAATGCTAAAGTAGAAGAGACTCTGATGTGAAGTCCGACCAAAGGGATAAAAAAAAAATCCTGTCTAAATGATGCTCAGTTACAAGTGATTGGTGTTTCTCTGGTGGTATGTTGTCTGCACAGTCTTTTGGATGAGGAGTATTTATCAGCTGGCTTCCTTTCCACTCCTTCCCACATACCGTTTCCTGGGTGATCTCATTCAAAGCAAGTGAGCTATGTCGCTTTCCTTAGAGTCCTCTAGTGGCCGCCCGTCATGTTCAGGATTGAAGTCAGACCCCTGAAGCCATCACCTCCTGCCACACCATTGTCCCACCCTGGACCCAGCCAGAGTAGACACTAGTGCCCAGTACACGCTCTGCCCTCTGCAGTGCCCATGGCTGGCCCCTCTGCCGACCTGCCCTCACCCCCACGCCTCTGCCAGTCTCCTCTCCCATCTCCCTGCCCTGGTCACACCAGAGCCTGTGGTCCTGCCCACCTTTCGGGGCTTCAGCCTCACTTTATCTGCCATGGGAAACCTTATCTTAGCTGCTGGGCACCTGGAGGTACACCTTTCCCTTTCTCTCTCTCATTTCTTTCTTTTAAAAAAAAAATTATTTAGGGCTTCCCCTGGTGGTCCAGTGGGTAAGGACACCGCCTTGCAGTGCAAGGGGCACCGGTTCGATCCCTGGCCTGGGAAGATCCCACATGCCGCGGAGCGGCTGGACCGATGTGTCCAATTACCGAGCGGGAGCTCTGGAGCGCATGCGCCCAGAGCCGGCGCTTTGCAGTGACAGATGCCACCGTGATGGGAGGCCCACAGGACCCAAGGAACAAAGACGGATGAAAATAGAGAAATGAAAGACCAATAGAAGTGGCCCGCCCGCTCCCCTCCCTCCCCAACCCAACCCCCGCCCAAAATAAATAAATCTTAAAAAAAAATTATTTATTTGGTGGTCCTGGGTCATCACTGATGTGCACGCCTTTCTCTAGTTGTGGTGAGCGGGGTCTAGTCTCTTGTCACGGAACCCAGGATCTAGAGCATCTGGGCTGCAGTCGTTGTGGTACCTGGGCTTACCAGCTGTGGCTCTTGGGTCTTGAGCACAGGATCAGCAGTTGTGGCACACAGGCTTTGCTCTGTGGCATGTGACATCTTCCTGGTCCAGAGATAGAGCCTGTGTCTCCTGCACTGGCAGGTGTATTCTTGACCACTGAATCACCAGGGAAGCCTTCTCTTTGTTTCTTATCATATACTGTGTCCGATACTCTCTGGCCTGTAACTCGCCATGTGCCTCCTCCACCACCAAACCCCAGTATATTTTTGGATACAGTGTATCTAGAGTATTCAGACTTTTTGTCCTGTTTGTCTGTGTCGCTAATGGCATGGGTAGTGCGAGGCACACTAGTGACCTGCCATTTCCTGGCATCATGGAAGACCCTGGCTATATATGGCCATGCTTGGTGCTATACCTACCTCTTTTTTTAAGGTTTAAGGCCTTGTGAGCTTCTTCTGTTGCTCCTATGTGCCTCTGGGTCTTGAATTTTCAAACTGTTTTCTATTTAGAAGGTTTCGGCTAATGTGATGATGTCCAGTGTCAGTTTCTTCTAATCTTTGGAAGACTTAATTCTCTTTTTAGGTCTATGTCCATCTGGAGATACAGCAGATTGCTCTTTGAGGAGAGGAAGAGAGTATGTTTTTCAAATTCTTGGTTGTTTTCTATTAATTCCTTTTTAATAATTTTTGCTTTGCTTTGTTCTCATCCTTCTTTCCTATAATTTTGTAAGACTATTTAAAATTTCTTTCATGAATTCAGATTTGCCAATATATAAGCATTTCCTGGAAACACAAATAAACCGTAGCACAAGTGACAGAAGCATCTTGGAGGTGAATTTTGACTCTGTTGATGTTGGAATAGAGAATAAGAGATACATTTTTTTTTCTTAGAAGTTTTTGTAATTGGGGTATATTTGTTTTACAATGTTGCATTAGTTTCGGGTGTGTGAAGCTATTGTTATATGTCTTTTACAGAGTTTTCTTGTTTACAGCTATACATAATCCCCAAACAGTCATAGGTATATCCCTGACCCCTCCCACCTGAGCCTTGCCTCTTTTCTCCCCTCGGCCCACCCCCCAGGTTGACGCATAGCCCCATGTAAGTTTCCTTAGTCTTACAGCTTAATCACAATGGTGATCTCTTTTACATATGATAGTGTAGGTTTCCATGTTGCTGTTTCCATAAGTCTCGCCTGATCTTTCCACCCCCTAGTATCTATAGGTTTGTTCTCTATGTGTGTTTCTCCATCGCTGCTCTGCATTTGCATGTATCGGTACCATCTTATTAGATTCCATATATATGTGTTAGTAGACTGCATCTGTCCTTTTCTTTTTGACTTACTTCACTTTGTATAATAGGTTCTAGATTCATCCACCTCATTAGGACTGATTCCTCCGCATTTCTTTTTTCGGCTGAGAAATATTCCATTGAATATATGTACCATAGCTTCTTTATCCATTCATTCATCATCTAGGTTCTTTCCATGTTCTAGCTACTGTATAGAGTGCTGCAAAAGAAATACGCTCTTATAAATCTCACTGAAAGTGTGCTCTGTTAGTAAGAACGATCTGTTCTCATTATTACCCTCTAACTAAATCCCAGTCAAAATTATGCTTAACTCTTTCAAAGGGCAAAGTCATAAGTGATCTGACTAGCTTATTGGTGGGCCCTGGCACCAGGCTCCAGAACTTGCTGTTAATGCCAAGCAAATAAGAAATAGCAGAGATGAAGATGACATCCTAAAACTATACTTCTTGAACTCCTGTTTTGTTAAAACTTTCACAGACCTTCTTTTGTGTTTTATTTTTTAATTTTTTTATTTGGAAGTAATTTCAAATCTGTAGAAAGCTTGTAAGAATAAGAATAGTGCAAAGAACACCCCAGAATTCTTTATGCAGATTCCCCTCTTGTTAACATTTTACTCCGTTTGTTTTATCATTGGGAGATGAGTAGCATGTATCATGTTTCTTTACCTCCAGATCCTTCCATGTATTTCCAAATACTAAGGATACCCTTGTAACTAATCACAATACAGTTACCAACTTTACAATTAACACTGATGTAGTACTTTTAATCTAACCTACCATCTGCATTCTAAGTTTTGACCTCACAGCATCTCTTTTTTTGGCTGAGCTGAATGGCTTTGCGGGATCTCCATTCCCCAACTGGGGATTGAACCCAGGCCACAGTCAGTGAAAGCCCGGAATCCTAACCACCAGGGAACTCTTCCCTTGTAATAGTCTTTATAGCAATTTTTTAATCCTCCTGTAAGGCTTCCCTTATATCTCAGCTGGTAAAGAGTCTGCCTGCAGTGCAGGAGCCCTGAGTTCAGTCCCTGGGTCAGGAAGATTCCCTGGAGAAGGGCATGGCAATCCACTCCAGTATTCTTGCCTGGAGAATCCCCATGGACAGAGGAGCCTAGCAGGCTGCAGTCCATAGGGTCCCAAAGAGTTGGACATTATTGAGTGACTTTCAAAAAAAAAAAAAGAAGAAGAATTCAGTAAAGAATTCAGTCTGGGACCAGGTTATATAATGCTCCTATCTCTTGAGTTTCCTAATACATCCTTAGCCTTCCTTTGTCTTTTATGGCTTCGGCATTTTTCAAGAGTCCAGGACTCCTCTGTCTTGTTAATGGGACATTTCTCACTGGGGGTTCCGCTGAGGCTCCCTCGTGGGTAGATTTCGGGTTGTGTTTTCTATGACGTACGTGACGCTGTGTCCTTCTCCGGGCATCACATCCAGAGACATCTGATACTCATCGGCTCTTACTGCTGCGGCTGAGGCTGATGCCAACCCTTCTGTCAGAGTCACTCGCTGCCTCGGCTGGAACGTGACTATCGTTTCCCCTTGCTAATAAGCACTCTGTAGGGGGACACGAAGACCATGCACATGTCCTCCCCGTCGCAGTTTCTCCTAGATTTAGCATCAGCAGTGACTTCATAAGCCTGCCTTACGAAAACCTTTTCCTTTTCATCCTGTGGCCACACCACCCAGCACGTGGGATCTAGTTCCCCAAGCAAGGATCAAACTCGCATCTCCTGCAGTGGGGAGGGGGGAGTCTTAACCACTGAACCACCAGGGAAGCCCCCATGAAGAGCTTGTCGAGGCTCAAGAATTCATGAAGCCCTGCCCAGATGTTTAGCTCTTTCAAAGCTGGAAGTCTCAGCTCCCTCCATCCAGGCCGTCATTTGGTGCAGACCACACCGATTACTGGCGTGCTCAGAGGTGGTGAGGTTAGAATGCAGAGCCTAGAGTTGGCAGACCAAAGTTTAATTCTGACATTACCCACTCAGGTTTACCCACAGAAAGCTGCCTCCTTACCTTCAGGAACTTTTCCCCTTGTAATAGTCTTTATAGCAATTTTTTAATCCTCCTGTAAGGCTTCCCTTATATCTCAGCTGGTAAAGAGTCTGCCTGCAGTGCAGGAGCCCTGAGTTCAGTCCCTGGGTCAGGAAGATTCCCTGGAGAAGGGCATGGCAATCCACTCCAGTATTCTTGCCTGGAGAATCCCCATGGACAGAGGAGCCTAGCAGGCTGCAGTCCATAGGGTCCCAAAGAGTTGGACATTATTGAGTGACTTTCAAAAAAAAAAAAAGAAGAAGAATTCAGTAAAGAATTCAGTCTGGGACCAGGTTATATAATGCTCCTATCTCTTGAGTTTCCTAATACATCCTTAGCCTTCCTTTGTCTTTTATGGCTTCGGCATTTTTCAAGAGTCCAGGACTCCTCTGTCTTGTTAATGGGACATTTCTCACTGGGGGTTCCGCTGAGGCTCCCTCGTGGGTAGATTTCGGGTTGTGTTTTCTATGACGTACGTGACGCTGTGTCCTTCTCCGGGCATCACATCCAGAGACATCTGATACTCATCGGCTCTTACTGCTGCGGCTGAGGCTGATGCCAACCCTTCTGTCAGAGTCACTCGCTGCCTCGGCTGGAACGTGACTATCGTTTCCCCTTGCTAATAAGCACTCTGTAGGGAGACACCGAAGACCATGCACATGTCCTCCCCGTCGCAGTTTCTCCTAGATTTAGCATCAGCAGTGACTTCATAAGCCTGCCTTACGAAAACCTTTTCCTTTTCATCCTGTGGCCACACCACCCAGCACGTGGGATCTAGTTCCCCAAGCAAGGATCAAACTCGCATCTCCTGCAGTGGGGAGGGGGGAGTCTTAACCACTGAACCACCAGGGAAGCCCCCATGAAGAGCTTGTCGAGGCTCAAGAATTCATGAAGCCCTGCCCAGATGTTTAGCTCTTTCAAAGCTGGAAGTCTCAGCTCCCTCCATCCAGGCCGTCATTTGGTGCAGACCACACCGATTACTGGCGTGCTCAGAGGTGGTGAGGTTAGAATGCAGAGCCTAGAGTTGGCAGACCAAAGTTTAATTCTGACATTACCCACTCAGTGGTCTCACCCACAGAAAGCTGCCTCCTTACCTTCAGACTCGGCCTTCCCCTCTAGCCCAGGGGGACACGTGCTATTGCATATATAAGTAGAAACATTGGAAATTCTGAAATGATACGTAAGCATGAAGGAAAGAGGAAAAGAGCTTGCATTTATTTTGACTATCTACAATAGGCTCCATATTTTCACCTCTTTTGTTATCATTTGAGATAGATGTTAACCTCGTCCCATTTTACAAACGGGAGGTGAAGACGCTATAGGTGTTGGGTCATTTGCCTGAGGTCCCTGAGGTCTGTGCAGCTCCCTGGCCACCAAATGCCTGCCCCTGGCCAGCTGTTCAGCCAGGCGGGGAGGAAGCAAGTGAATGAGCCACAGTCCCGTCCTCAGGGCACCCTCAGGGACATATATTTAAACACACTACAGGTACCAGAGGGAGGGAGTCCCAAACCAGAGGTGTATATATTGTGTTTCACACTTCTTCAGTGAAGAAACGCCAAGGGGGAACTGTCAGGGAAGGGGAGGTGCGGCGGCAAAAAGAAAGACAGAGGGCTTCCCTGGTGGTCCAGCGGGTAAGGACACCGCCTTGCAGTGCAAGGGGCGCCGGTTCGATCCCTGGCCTGGGAAGATCCCACGTGCTGCGGAGCGGCTGGACCAATGTGTCCAACGATCGAGCTGGAGCTCTGGAGCGCATGCGCCCAGAGTCACCAGGAAAGCCCAGGTTTAGTTTACCTGACCCATTACCAGAGGCAAGATGAAGTGCAGGCGGCGACTATCCCAGCCCAAAGGCAGGTGTAGGTTTCTGCCAGTGTAGCCCAAACTCAAAGGGGCATTTCTCACTTATAGCATAAGAATACTTCATTTAAATGTGAATTTATCATAACGGAGAAAATCTTGGTGCTCTATTCTCTTACAGCCCTACCTTTCACGGCCTTGTTTCTCTTTGGTGATGAGAGTTGGCAGTTTTGTTAATTCTTTAAAAATGTGGCTTTTAGTTGGAATAAATTTAGAAAACAAATCAGACAGATTGAGATGAGGGAGAAAACAAGATTCAAGTTTGTTAATGAAAGAAGATATTCCTTAGGTATATTTTGTTAAAACATTGTATAGCATAGAGTAATCATACAGATCTTATGGCTTCAAAGAGCTAGAGAGCTAAATGTGGAGAAATGGGTGTTGGGAATGAAAACATAAGTCCTCATCCATTCTTCTTGTTAATTGCCAGTGACAATGAAGAAGGCAATGGCCTGTGTCTTTAGGGCACAGGGAGTCAAAATACACAAAACTGTGAAGCAACAGAAAAATTCTCACAGGAGATATTCATGTCTGGTCAACTGCACCAACTTTGAGAAATGGCTTAAGAATAATAAAGTTAGTCCTTTTGGATCGCTGGACCCAGACCCCTTTCCCCCGAGGTGAATCCTCCTGTTTGTCAGTGATAATGACTTTCTTTTCCCCTTGGCTTTTTACAACAGTGTTGCACCACAAGAACTAAAAACCTAAGGTGCCCTTTAGTCCTTCAAACACATGACATTTATATCCAGGGAGGACTCAGATATCCAGGTGGTTACCGGAGTCATTTTTCTATAGTAAATGGTGTTCTTACGCCTCTTTCAGCATATAAAAACTCAGCCAAGTTTTTCTAAGTCCATTCTGAAAAATATTAGAAAACTTAGGAAGCAATTGCTAATACATACCAGAGTTCAAGTCTCACTGGGCACACTCTTTAACTTACAATATTTTATTTAATCCTTGTAATAATGAAATAGGGAGGATTCCCCAAGGAAGAAATGAGAGCTCAATGTTTCACTCAAAATCTCATGACTAGTAAGTGGTCAAGTGGTATTTAAATCCAAATCTGCCTGATTTCAGACCGTATGTCCTGCCCCTGTATCTAGCTTCTTTCTCTTATACCCAAAATCTCAGCCTATCAGAAAGTCTTGCTGATTTGAGTTGATCCTGTAAGCACATGCACCACCTGACTGCTTCTCGTGACCGCCCCTGTTGCTAATCTGAGCCACTGTGACCTTTTGGCCTGGACCTTCAGGAGTATCTTCCTGTGTGGCCTCCTGATTGCGACCCCTGCCAGGCTGCACAGTCTGCTCCTGCCAAGTGATCTCTTTAAAGCATAATCCAGGTCATTTTACTCCTCTGCTCAGAATTCTCTTGTGGCTTTTCATCTCTTTCAGAGTAAAATCATGAGTTCTGATGAATGACCTACCATGTTCTGATTACAAACGTCTCACATTATCTTGGCCCCACCCCTGCTCTGTCTCTGGCCTCCTTGCTGTTCCTCAAGCACTCAGAGCACACTTACACCTCAGGACCTTTGCAGGTGCTGTTCTTCCAAGTCTAAGGCTCTTTATCCAGGGATCCTTCTGGCTCACTCTCTCCCTTCTCTGAAATCTTTGCTGATATATGACCATGTCACACACAAGTCACTGTGTCACAGAGGCCTTTCTTGAGCACCAGCAGAAACAGCCCCCATCACCTCCATCCTTCCCTCAGGTTTGTCTTTTTTTTTTTTTTTTTTTTTTAACCATCACCTGCCAATCTTAGACATTCTTTTACTGTCTGTAGGCCGTATGCACCAGATCCCCCTTCTTCCCACTAAAACGTAAGGTCAGGGGTTTGTCTTTGTTTGTAAGTATTCCAAATGCCTAAACCCATGTTCTACTAGGTGCTCAGGAAACACTTGTTAAATACATGCTTCTTGGGGTGAGAACACTGTTTTTCCTTTGGTTCTTTGAATGTTAACATATAAATTCCACCTATGTGAAAGTAGGTCATTTGTAAGATTATCAGCTAGCCAGTTGTTTTTGTGCTGAACACAACACTTCAACTCCTTCATTTTGTGCTCAGGTATCCAGTATTTTGTAGCCAGTGTTACTATGAGGCCTTTGCTCATTGCCATGGAATCAGGGGTCTGTGCACCATCAGGATGATTCCTTTGTCCTAACATTTTCTAGCAAGTCCAAGGGTTTGTTTATGCCAGTGAGATAATCAAGGGCCCTTTTGTGGCAATCTCATCTTATGGTCTGCAAGTGAAATAATACAAACTCCAAAAGTAGGATCTAGGTGTGTGATTGTTCAGATTTTTCTGGAGAATATGAGATCCTGCGATGCAGGGTAAGGACACAGATGTTAGAAGAAGAGATTCCCTGAAACACCTCCTTGGAGCTACAGCCTCTGCCTTGAGAATGTGTGCCAGCTTCCCTGGTAAGCATAAGGCTCATAAATGGCAGATCAGAGCCTGCATGGAGAATTCCGTATTGCACAAATAGGGCTTTCCTGGTGGCTCAGTGGGAAAGAATCTGCCTGCAGTACAGGAGACCTGCGTTCGATCTCTGGATGGGGAAGATCCCCTGGAGAAGGGAATGACTACCGACTCCAGTATTCTTGCCTGGAGAATTCCACGGACAGAGGAGCCTTGCAGGCTCTAGTCCATGGGGTCACAGAATCAGACATGACTGAGCAACTAACACAAATAGACGGGAACCTGGTGTTCTCTGGATCCATGATTCCCAAAGCACTGTTGTAGGTTGTTGTAGTCATTTGTCAATTTGAGAAGGCCTATTTAGTACACAGATGAGATCTGAAAGCTTGCTACCATGTGAAGTCAGAAGGTTCAGCCTTTGATTCTTGAACACATGCTGTGCAGAGCTGGGTATCAGTCTTTCTCCTATTCTGACATTAAGCTTGTAGTAAACTTCCTATTCTGAATTGAGGGCCCCCTACACTGTTCCCTAAAGACCAGATACCTCAGGAGGCTGCTCATTGGGTGAGAAAAAAAGACAGCAAGTTTGTCTCCAGGGATTTTTTTAATAGGCTGATGCAAGGACAAAACATCAACAGCTTTATGGCCTCATTAATGGTTTTCAGTTTGAAGACCAGGGCATATGCCTGCATCTGTATCTATCAAGGGTCAGGCTGGCCGTGTTTATCATGGCAAATTGTTGAGCTTAAGCAACTTTTAAAATTTGTTGTGTTCTACCCAAAATACTTCCTAATAAAGTATGGGTATCTTCTTGACCTGTTCACTATGTTTCCCTGCATAGACAGGAAAAGTAGATTAATGCTCATTTATTGGGTTTTAGTTTAACTGTTTAAACTGCCTGGTGGCTCAGGTGGTAAAGAATCTGCCTGCAATGTTGGAGACCTGGGTTCGATCCCTGGGTTGGGAAGATGCCCTGGAGAAGGGAATGGAAACCCACTCCAGGATTCTTGCCTAGAGAATTCCATGGCTCATCCATGAGTCACAAAGAGTTGGACACGACTGAGCTACTTTCACATCACAGTTTAACTGTTTAGATGACATTTTAACATATATTTCCTTGTTGTTGTTCAGTCGCTCAGTCATGTCCAACTCTTTGCGACCCCATGGGCTGCGGCGTGCCAGGCTTCCCTGTCCTTCACTATCTCCTGGAGCTTGTTCAGACTTATATCCATTGAGTCAGTGATGCCATCCAGTCAGCTCATCCTCTGTCTCCCCTTTCTCCTCCTGACCTCAATCTTTACCAGCATCAGGGTCTTTTCCAATGATTTGGCTCTTCTCATCAGGTGACCAAAGTATTGGAGCTTCAGCATCAGTTCTTCCAGTGAATATTCAGGGTTGATTTCCTTTATGTGTTTCCTTACTTTTACATAATTTGAGAAGGCCTATTTAGTACACAGATGAGATCTGAAAGCTTGCTACCATGTGAAGTCAGAAGGTTCAGCCTTTGATTCTTGAACACATGCTGTGCAGAGCTGGGTATCAGTCTTTCTCCTATTCTGACATTAAGCTTGTAGTAAACTTCCTATTCTGAATTGAGGGCCCCCTACACTGTTCCCTAAAGACCAGATACCTCAGGAGGCTGCTCATTGGGTGAGAAAAAAAGACAGCAAGTTTGTCTCCAGGGATTTTTTTAATAGGCTGATGCAAGGACAAAACATCAACAGCTTTATGGCCTCATTAATGGTTTTCAGTTTGAAGACCAGGGCATATGCCTGCATCTGTATCTATCAAGGGTCAGGCTGGCCGTGTTTATCATGGCAAATTGTTGAGCTTAAGCAACTTTTAAAATTTGTTGTGTTCTACCCAAAATACTTCCTAATAAAGTATGGGTATCTTCTTGACCTGTTCACTATGTTTCCCTGCATAGACAGGAAAAGTAGATTAATGCTCATTTATTGGGTTTTAGTTTAACTGTTTAAACTGCCTGGTGGCTCAGGTGGTAAAGAATCTGCCTGCAATGTTGGAGACCTGGGTTCGATCCCTGGGTTGGGAAGATGCCCTGGAGAAGGGAATGGAAACCCACTCCAGGATTCTTGCCTAGAGAATTCCATGGCTCATCCATGAGTCACAAAGAGTTGGACACGACTGAGCTACTTTCACATCACAGTTTAACTGTTTAGATGACATTTTAACATATATTTCCTTGTTGTTGTTCAGTCGCTCAGTCATGTCCAACTCTTTGCGACCCCATGGGCTGCGGCGTGCCAGGCTTCCCTGTCCTTCACTATCTCCTGGAGCTTGTTCAGACTTATATCCATTGAGTCAGTGATGCCATCCAGTCAGCTCATCCTCTGTCTCCCCTTTCTCCTCCTGACCTCAATCTTTACCAGCATCAGGGTCTTTTCCAATGATTTGGCTCTTCTCATCAGGTGACCAAAGTATTGGAGCTTCAGCATCAGTTCTTCCAGTGAATATTCAGGGTTGATTTCCTTTATGTGTTTCCTTACTTTTACATAATTTGAAATACTGCTTTTTAAACGCTGGGCAAGTAACTAAGACTTAGACATTTGCCTTTGTTTAGGTAGATAATCTTGCTTAATTGTCAGACTATCTAAAATTGTGGTTTAAAATCTCATATCACATTGTCACCTTCCTGGTGTCATTAATTTTCTGAACTGCAGCAGCAGAAAGGGGGGACCCCAGTACTATACTCAGGGCTGTCCCAAATGAAGGGTTCTGTTGCTGGCGTAATTATTCAGTAGGTCTTGGCGCTCCTAACACATGCTAGGCAATGGCAGTGGCTAGGCATATAGTGGTGAATAAGACCATGTCACCACAGAACTCCTTCTCTAGAAATCAACACTGTCCGTGACTGGATTTCATTTTCTGTACTCTTGAGCCTTCCTACTGCCACCACTTTGTGCGCTTCTGACGTGTGGACCATCCTGAATTGTTGTGGTTCCCCGACAATACCCTGTTCTCTGTGTCTCCTTGTCTTTGCTCCTGCTGTTCCCATTTACCCAAAATGTTCTTCTTTTATGTGTTTATCTGACAAACTCCTTCTCTTTATGAAGACTTAGCTCAGAAGCAGTTGCACCTCTGAATCCTTTCCATCCTCTGGTAGGCCATGTGAACTGCTTCAGATTTAAGCCTTTGAAGAAATATATATCCTTCCCAGAAGAGAATGTATCGCTCCTCTTGTCCCTACCTCCAGAGCCTGGACCTTCTGTAGGTCAATGCCCTGGTTTGAGCTACTTTCACATCACAGTTTAACTGTTTAGATGACATTTTAACATATATTTCCTTGTTGTTGTTCAGTCGCTCAGTCATGTCCAACTCTTTGCGACCCCATGGGCTGCGGCGTGCCAGGCTTCCCTGTCCTTCACTATCTCCTGGAGCTTGTTCAGACTTATATCCATTGAGTCAGTGATGCCATCCAGTCAGCTCATCCTCTGTCTCCCCTTTCTCCTCCTGACCTCAATCTTTACCAGCATCAGGGTCTTTTCCAATGATTTGGCTCTTCTCATCAGGTGACCAAAGTATTGGAGCTTCAGCATCAGTTCTTCCAGTGAATATTCAGGGTTGATTTCCTTTATGTGTTTCCTTACTTTTACATAATTTGAAATACTGCTTTTTAAACGCTGGGCAAGTAACTAAGACTTAGACATTTGCCTTTGTTTAGGTAGATAATCTTGCTTAATTGTCAGACTATCTAAAATTGTGGTTTAAAATCTCATATCACATTGTCACCTTCCTGGTGTCATTAATTTTCTGAACTGCAGCAGCAGAAAGGGGGGACCCCAGTACTATACTCAGGGCTGTCCCAAATGAAGGGTTCTGTTGCTGGCGTAATTATTCAGTAGGTCTTGGCGCTCCTAACACATGCTAGGCAATGGCAGTGGCTAGGCATATAGTGGTGAATAAGACCATGTCACCACAGAACTCCTTCTCTAGAAATCAACACTGTCCGTGACTGGATTTCATTTTCTGTACTCTTGAGCCTTCCTACTGCCACCACTTTGTGCGCTTCTGACGTGTGGACCATCCTGAATTGTTGTGGTTCCCCGACAATACCCTGTTCTCTGTGTCTCCTTGTCTTTGCTCCTGCTGTTCCCATTTACCCAAAATGTTCTTCTTTTATGTGTTTATCTGACAAACTCCTTCTCTTTATGAAGACTTAGCTCAGAAGCAGTTGCACCTCTGAATCCTTTCCATCCTCTGGTAGGCCATGTGAACTGCTTCAGCTTTAAGCCTTTGTAGAAATATATACCCTTCCCAGAAGAGAATGTATACGCTCCTCTTGTCCCTACCTCCAGAGCCTGGACCTTCTGTAGGTAAGCTGGGTGGTTTAGCTGAAGGATGAGTTACCTTTTGGCACCATCAAGTGGTTCAGCCAGGCAGTGCGACTGAATTCTTTTACGAGATCTGAACAGCCCCATCTGTGCCACACAGAGGAGGAGGGAGGGAGGGAGGGTCAGAATATAATGATGTAATTGGAAGGCGTCATTAGTAGACCACCTTTTTGTTGAGACGCTCAAAACCAGTACAATACTCTTGTCAGGCTTGTGGTCTATATGTGGGAAAGTTGTCATTACTGTTGTTGTTTTAACCTTTACTTTTTCGTAACCAGGAGAGCCGAGGCGTAGAGATGTGACAGGGTTTGTTTGAGGTCCTTCACTGTTTGAGTCAGAGGATATGCTTGCACTCTCTGCTTTGCTACTCAGCTTGAGGCCTGCATTTCTCATCCACTGCGCCACCAGGGAAGTGATAGATTTCTTTCTTTTTTTTTTACAACTTGTTTTATGCCATCATTTGGGCAGTTTTATAGCTGCTTCCCTTTTCTTCTCTCTCTCTTTAGAAAGATATAAACTTTAGGCTTTTTCAGAATGTTTCTGCCAACTAGGACCCATCAAGCATCCCTGTGAATTCTGAGTTTGTGGCCTTCCTAATCAATGGCATGTTTTCTGTGGGGTCTGTCGCCTTTCTAGACTGTCCTGCCCTACTTTGTGGCAACGAAAATGGCTAAAATCCGAAAGCCCACTTTGGATAAGCCCTCTCCAGAGACGTTTGTGAAGTCTGCCATTAAAACCGTCGGCATGCAGTCCCGAACTTACGGATATTTTATCCATGCTGTCATGGTATGTAGACTTTTAAGTCCTAAATCCATACTTCATTTCTTACTCCCTGAGTCACAAAATAATAAGTGATATATTAGCAATATCATTGCCTAGACTTACTTACCAAGGCTTCTGTGTTTCCAGCGGTACATTTAAGAATGCTTAAATCTGTCTACAAATAAGACAATCATGTTGTAACACGTAAGATCATGTGTTTCAGATGAGTTCAGATGGTGTGCCTTCACTGCATCTCTCTCCATTTCTTTCTTTAGGGCTCAGTGATCTCCATCCTGCCTTCCTGGTTGTGTTTGAAAGTGACCACATACGTAACCACACACACCCGGGCTCGCTATTTGAAGAAAATGAAGAAAAACTAAGCTCTGGTGACGGTGTTGAGTAACTCAGCAGGTGCTCCGGCCTAAGCGTGTTTGCTGCAGGGCACACACCATTTCCAAGTTTTCCATTGTCATGTTAGTTCCTGATAAAGTTAAATGTTGTCCTAATTGAAAGAAAGCAGAAGTGGTTTTCAGGAGTTCCTGATGTACATTCTGGACGTGACCAGGGATTATGTTGAAGTTTAACATACATGCTTATGTCAAATGGATATAGAACTAACATTAGCAAGAACTGCTTACTATGCATAGACAGAACACAATTATAGCAAATCACTGAATAAGAGTCAGACATAAGGCTAAAGAGTTTCATCTGGTCAGGCTCAAGAGTGATGCTCACGCTTGTATATGCTCTGAAACATACTTTAAAAAGTAATGGCCAGCTATCCTTTTGTTTTAATGCTTGTTGGGAGTGGGGATTCACTGATCTATGGGAGGACAGACTGCAGTCTGCATAGTACTCTCTTAAGGTTTTCTAAAGGCATGTCCTGGTTTGTCCATTTTATATAGAACGTTCCTTTTTCAGGGGTAGCTAATGATGTAAAAATAATGATGAAAGAGGGAATTATGTTTGACATATGATGCCCACTAAAATATGCTTTTCTCGAATACATAGGTTTCGGTTTAAATCAAAGCCCACTTTGGATAAGCCCTCTCAGAGACGTTTGTGAAGTCTGCCATTAAAACCGTCGGCAGCCCACTTACGGATATTTTATCCATGCTGTCATGGTATGTAGACTTTTAAGTCCTAAATCCATACTTCATTTCTTACTCCCTGAGTCACAAAATAATAAGTGATATATTAGCAATATCATTGCCTAGACTTACTTACCAAGGCTTCTGTGTTTCCAGCGGTACATTTAAGAATGCTTAAATCTGTCTACAAATAAGACAATCATGTTGTAACACGTAAGATCATGTGTTTCAGATGAGTTCAGATGGTGTGCCTTCACTGCATCTCTCTCCATTTCTTTCTTTAGGGCTCAGTGATCTCCATCCTGCCTTCCTGGTTGTGTTTGAAAGTGACCACATACGTAACCACACACACCCGGGCTCGCTATTTGAAGAAAATGAAGAAAAACTAAGCTCTGGTGACGGTGTTGAGTAACTCAGCAGGTGCTCCGGCCTAAGCGTGTTTGCTGCAGGGCACACACCATTTCCAAGTTTTCCATTGTCATGTTAGTTCCTGATAAAGTTAAATGTTGTCCTAATTGAAAGAAAGCAGAAGTGGTTTTCAGGAGTTCCTGATGTACATTCTGGACGTGACCAGGGATTATGTTGAAGTTTAACATACATGCTTATGTCAAATGGATATAGAACTAACATTAGCAAGAACTGCTTACTATGCATAGACAGAACACAATTATAGCAAATCACTGAATAAGAGTCAGACATAAGGCTAAAGAGTTTCATCTGGTCAGGCTCAAGAGTGATGCTCACGCTTGTATATGCTCTGAAACATACTTTAAAAAGTAATGGCCAGCTATCCTTTTGTTTTAATGCTTGTTGGGAGTGGGGATTCACTGATCTATGGGAGGACAGACTGCAGTCTGCATAGTACTCTCTTAAGGTTTTCTAAAGGCATGTCCTGGTTTGTCCATTTTATATAGAACGTTCCTTTTTCAGGGGTAGCTAATGATGTAAAAATAATGATGAAAGAGGGAATTATGTTTGACATATGATGCCCACTAAAATATGCTTTTCTCGAATACATAGGTCTTCTCGGTTTAAACGTATGTAATCACAGAATCCTGTATGGTATGATTTATAAAGGTAAACAGGCCAAAATGTACACTGATGGGCACCGCCTACAGTGCTGCTGAGACCTTGACCCAGAAAGGCAGCTCGCTTGGACCCCAGCTTCTTTGTTTCTGCTCACATGGGTGACCCCAGGTTACTCCTAGGATAATAATGATTACATCAGAGGAGTGGTATTCTGCGTTTAAATAGGTAACCTGTAGATTCTGATGCAATTAACTTTAATAAAAGATGACCTAACCATGGTGTCGATTGAAAATATACTTTTTTTAAATTTCTTTTTTTAATTTAATTTTACTTTTTATGTTTATAGAGTTTTCTTGTTTACAGATATGTATAATCTCAGATTGGTCATATATATATCCCTGGCCCCCTCCCAGTCCCCCGACCCCGCCCTCTAGGCCGTCGCACAGCACCGCTATAGGATCCCTATTCCACCACACAATGACAATAGTTACCTGTTTCACATATGATATTACAGGTTTCCATGTTACTCCCTCTATGCTTCCCACCCACTGTTCATTCTCCACAATGCCCATATGTCTGTTCTCTACATCTATTTTTCCATCGTTTCACTGCATGTGTTACCCTCTTAGAAAATTACCCTCTTATCAAATTCCATATGTATGTGTTAGTAGACTGTACTTCTTCTCTTTTTGATTTACTTCACTTTTTATGATAGGTTCTAGATCCAACCACCTCATTAGGACTGATTCTTCTGCATTTCTTTTAACAGCTGAGAAGTACTCCATTGTATATATGTACCAGAGCTTTTTTATCGATGTATTCATCAATGGACATCTAGGTTGCCTCCATGTTCTAGCAATTGTATAGAGAGCTGCAATGAACATTGGGGTACAGGTGCCTCTTTGAGTTTTGATTTCATCAGGGTATAAGCCTAAGAGTGGATTGCTGGGTCATAGGGTGCTTCTATTTTTAGTTTTTTAAGAAATCTCCATACTGTCTTCCATAGCGGCTGTATCAATTTACATTCCCACCAGCAATGCAAGAGGATTCCCTTATCTCTGCACCCTCTCCAGCATTTATTGTCTGTCGATTTGTTGATGATGGCCATTCTGACAGGTGAATCCTGTATGGTATGATTTATAAAGGTAAACAGGCCAAAATGTACACTGATGGGCACCGCCTACAGTGCTGCTGAGACCTTGACCCAGAAAGGCAGCTCGCTTGGACCCCAGCTTCTTTGTTTCTGCTCACATGGGTGACCCCAGGTTACTCCTAGGATAATAATGATTACATCAGAGGAGTGGTATTCTGCGTTTAAATAGGTAACCTGTAGATTCTGATGCAATTAACTTTAATAAAAGATGACCTAACCATGGTGTCGATTGAAAATATACTTTTTTTAAATTTCTTTTTTTAATTTAATTTTACTTTTTATGTTTATAGAGTTTTCTTGTTTACAGATATGTATAATCTCAGATTGGTCATATATATATCCCTGGCCCCCTCCCAGTCCCCCCGACCCCGCCCCTCTAGGCCGTCGCACAGCACCGCTATAGGATCCCTATTCCACCACACAATGACAATAGTTACCTGTTTCACATATGATATTACAGGTTTCCATGTTACTCCCTCTATGCTTCCCACCCACTGTTCATTCTCCACAATGCCCATATGTCTGTTCTCTACATCTATTTTTCCATCGTTTCACTGCATGTGTTACCCTCTTAGAAAATTACCCTCTTATCAAATTCCATATGTATGTGTTAGTAGACTGTACTTCTTCTCTTTTTGATTTACTTCACTTTTTATGATAGGTTCTAGATCCAACCACCTCATTAGGACTGATTCTTCTGCATTTCTTTTAACAGCTGAGAAGTACTCCATTGTATATATGTACCAGAGCTTTTTTATCGATGTATTCATCAATGGACATCTAGGTTGCCTCCATGTTCTAGCAATTGTATAGAGAGCTGCAATGAACATTGGGGTACAGGTGCCTCTTTGAGTTTTGATTTCATCAGGGTATAAGCCTAAGAGTGGATTGCTGGGTCATAGGGTGCTTCTATTTTTAGTTTTTTAAGAAATCTCCATACTGTCTTCCATAGCGGCTGTATCAATTTACATTCCCACCAGCAATGCAAGAGGATTCCCTTATCTCTGCACCCTCTCCAGCATTTATTGTCTGTCGATTTGTTGATGATGGCCATTCTGACAGGTGTGAGGTGATATCTCATTGTAGTTTTGATTTGCATTTCTCTAATAATAAGCACAGTCGAGCATCATTTCATGTGTTTTTTGGCCATCAGTATGTCCTCTTTGGAGAGATGTCTGTTTAGGTCTTTCTCCCATTGTTTGATTGGGTTGTTCACTTTTCCGGTGCTGAGTTGTCTGAGTTGCTTGTAGATTTTGGAGATTAATTCTTTGTCTGTTGTTTCATTTTCTATGATTTTCTCCCATTCTGTGGGCTGTCTGTTCAGCTTTTTTGTGATTTCTTTTGCTGTACAAAAGCTTTTAAGTTTCATCAGGTCCCACATGTTAATTATTGTTTTTAGTTCTGCTATTTTAGTAGGCAGGTCATGGAAGATCTTGCTTGAATTTATGTCCTTGAGTGTTTTGCCTACATTCTCCTCTAAGAGTTTTAGGGTTTCTGGTCTTACATTTAGGTCTTTAATCCATTTTGAGTTGATCTTTGTGTATGATGTCAGGGAATGTGCCGACTTCATGTTTTGCATGTAGCTGTCCAATTTTCCCAGCACCATTTGCACAGTCTTCTTAATAAGAGGGAAGCAGAGAGAGATTAATGGAGTTGGAGATGGCAACCCACTGCAGTATTCTTGCCAGGAAAATTCCATGGATAGAAGAGCCTGATGGACTGTAGTCCATGGGGTTGCAGAGTCAGACGCAACTGAGCAGCGTGATCATAATGGCAGAGGTTGCAATAATGCAGCCACAGTGAAGGAGTGCCATCCACCACCAGAAGTTATTAGGAGCCAGAAATGGATTCTCCCCTAGAAGTTCTGGGGGAGGCAGGGCCCAGTCAACACTCTGATTTGGATTAGCAACCAAATTTGGGCATCTGGTCTCCTGAACTGGGAGAGGACAGTTTTATTTTAAGCCTCTGAGTTTTTTACAGCAGCCATAGAAAACTACTACAAGTGTAAACTTATTACCTAGTCTCAGAAGTTTTTTGAGACTTATTTTATGTCTAGGTATAGCTAATATTTTAAACATGCCATATGTGCTTAAGAAGAATATGTATTTTCTAATCCTTTATGTCATTTGTTAATTGTATCCAGATCTTCCATCTCTTTACTAACTGACCTGTCAGTGATTGAGAGAAGTGTTTTGAATTCTCACTGTAATGAATTTTCCAGATTCCTCTGTTTTATCAATTTCATTTATACATTTTTAGGCTATCTTTTTAGGTGAATAAATTTTAGAATTTTGACTTTCTGGTGACTGAAACTTCTTTTTTTTTTTTTATCATATACTGACATCCTTATTGCTATTGGTTTTTGCCTTAAAATCTGTCATCTGTATCAAACTAGGTACCTCTATCTTTTAGTTCACTTCACTCCTGTACTAGTTTGCAAGTTTTATATTCTTTATTTACCTTGTTTTTATTCCTGAACACTTTCAGTGCATACACAATACAATTTAAAGTTGTCGGGAGGGATTTCCCTGGTGGTCCAGTGGCTAAGACTCAATACCACTATAGAAAGCGCTGTGGATTCAATCCCTGGCCTGCCTGGTATGGGAATAAGAGCCCACATGCTACTCAGTACAGCTGAAATCCTTCTCTATTATTACCATCCTGCATTCGATTCATTCATTTTTCACAACTGATGAACCAATATTGTCACATTTGAGTATGAACCTAAGTTACAATTTACATTAAGGTTTGCTCCTTACTGTGCATTTCAACAAATGCACGTGCTGTGACTGCCATTGCAGTATCGTAAAGAATAGTTTTACTGCTCTAAAAACCCCACGCTCCGCTTACTCACCCCTCCCTTTTCCCCGGACCTGTTGGGCTTCCCTGGTGGCTTAGACGGTAAAGAATCTGCCACCAATGCAAGAGGACTGGGTTTGATCCCTGGGTCAGAAAGATCCCCTAGAGAAGAGAATCTTCAACCCACTGCATTACTCTTGCCTGGAGAATCCCATGGACAGAGGAGCTTGGTGGGCTACAGTCTATGGGGTTTCAAAGAGTCGGACATGACTGAGTGACTAACAGACAACACACCAGACCCCATGCATCAGTGATCTTTTGGTTTTCTCTGTAGTTTTACCTTTTCCAGAATTCTATAGTTGGAATCATCTGGACTTTTTTTCACTTAATATGCATTTTAGTTTCCTCCATGACTTTCAAGGCCCTATTCTTTTCATTGCTGAGTAAGATTCCCATTGTACAGAGGTACCACAGTTTTCTTATCCATTCACCTACTGAAAGGCATCTTGGTTGCTTGTGGTTTGGACAATTAAAATAAAGCTGCTGTAAATATCTGTGTGCAAGGTTTTATGGGGACAAAAGTTTTCAACTTGTGTCAGGAGCACAATGACTAGATTATATAGTAAGAGTGTTTATGTAACTTCAACTTAGTTTCTTTTCTATCAGCTATCTTTTAAGTTCACTGATCCTACCATATTGAGGTTACATTCTGCTATTAAATCCATGTAATATCAGGTATTATACATTTCATGTCTAGAATGTTCATTTGATTCATGTAATTTCTAATCATCTGTTGAAATACTCCCTTTTTCAAAGTTTGCCTGTTCTACTTTTATAAATATTCAAATAGTTGTTTTTAAAATTCTTGTTTGCTTACTCCTATATTTGGATCATCCGTGGATTGACTTGTTTGTTTTGTCTTTTTTTTTTTCTCTTGATTGAGCTGTCACATTTTTCTGCCTCCTTGCAGGTCCCATAATTTTTAAACACTGCAAGACAGAGATGGATTATAAAAGAACCAAGACTGAAGTCAATGCTAATTTCCTCCAGGGAGGGTTTGCTTCTTCCCTGTTTGATATGATGGAGATGTATCACTTCAACCCAAATAGGTCCTGAGCTGAGCGAGGGTTAGGTAGCCACTTTAATTATGTTCAGTGCCCCTGGAGTTGGATGTGTCAGCAGAATGCAACCTGTCATGTGGGCTCCTCTTCCTCAAAATTTAGTTATTGAAGCACAGTGAAACTCTGAGAGATTTCATCTTGCCTTTCCATCGCAGCCTTCTACCCTCCTGAGCTGCCCTAGTACTCAGCAAATGACTCGTAGGGTAAACTGGCCATGTATCTGAGAGGTCTTCTAGATTCCAATCCGTCTTGCCGATCCAATGGCTATCAAAAGGCCTGTTGGAGTCTCTTTCCCATTGTAGAGATGATACTCTCTTTGGCAACTCCAATCATCAGCTTTCATGCTTGAAAAATGTCCCTGGGGAAGAACACAGCCAGCTATGTTCATCTAGGATGAACAGCTATGTTCATCTAGTAAAGGTTCTTTCTTTAGAATTTTAGTTAAGCTAGCCCTCATTGCATCCATATACCTCCTGTGTCTTCAGAGGAAAATGATTTATAATTTACTTCTTCACTTTTTCTGCTAATAATGTGAGTGCTTGCTATTATCATGTCCCACTGAAAAACAGACACTTCACTGAGTTTTTAATTGTGTTACATTTGGTTCTTTTTTAAAAAAAGCTTTGAATGTTTTAACTATACTTACGCTTTTAATTCCTTTATGTCAACACATGTCAACATATTAAACACTATTGTGTGGTGTGTCTAATAGTTCCAATAATCCAGTAATTTTTGTACATGTTTCCATTGTTTCTGGTGACTTCTGGTAACAGTGCTTCATTTCCCTGTATTTTTCATGATTTGTGTGAGTTTTGCATTAGACCTATTTTAGAACTATTCAAAGTCTTGTTGAGAAATTCCTGGCAGAATTTGTGCTTGTTATCATCAGATACGGAAACAAACACAAATCCTGTTACTCCTCTCTCTGGACTCATATTCCCACATGATTCCTGGTCTCATGGGAAATCTTTTCTGCACAGGCTAATTATGTATCGAAAGGCATGTTCTCTTTTATTTGTAGGTGTTGTGTAGCAGATACCTCTCAGGATCCCCAACCTAATTTCTAAAAACAGAATCTCTACCTGCTTTCACCGCATCGAATCATATTCTCCCACTTTATGTTCTAGTGACTAGTGCATCCCTGCAAAGCCACTATTCTGCCCCTGAGAGGACAATGGTGCAAGACCTGGAAGAATCGTGTCTGATTTACACCTTATAAATGTAGCTTCTGTCCAGCAAGTAGTACTAGAAGTACTACTTCAAATACAAGACCACTTTTAATACCCAGTTTATCCAGAGTCTTATCCCATGTAGATGGCTATGTTTTTTTTATTCATGCACCCACCCTGATGCAGAGGTCAGCTGCATTTGACAACTGGACAAACCAACTGTGACTGCCAAGCACTGTACAAACCTCTGTGAGAGCTGTAAGTGGAACCTTGGATGAATATTCTGTTTAACAGCTATGTCGTCTCTGGTTCTTTCCAGGCAAAAGACCTAGGCAGATCAGTTTAACTTTTGTGCGTCTCTACTTAGAATTTTAGTTAAGCTAGCCTCATTGCATCCATATACCTCCTGTGTCTTCAGAGGAAAATGATTTATAATTTACTTCTTCACTTTTTCTGCTAATAATGTGAGTGCTTGCTATTATCATGTCCCACTGAAAAACAGACACTTCACTGAGTTTTTAATTGTGTTACATTTGGTTCTTTTTTAAAAAAAGCTTTGAATGTTTTAACTATACTTACGCTTTTAATTCCTTTATGTCAACACATGTCAACATATTAAACACTATTGTGTGGTGTGTCTAATAGTTCCAATAATCCAGTAATTTTTGTACATGTTTCCATTGTTTCTGGTGACTTCTGGTAACAGTGCTTCATTTCCCTGTATTTTTCATGATTTGTGTGAGTTTTGCATTAGACCTATTTTAGAACTATTCAAAGTCTTGTTGAGAAATTCCTGGCAGAATTTGTGCTTGTTATCATCAGATACGGAAACAAACACAAATCCTGTTACTCCTCTCTCTGGACTCATATTCCCACATGATTCCTGGTCTCATGGGAAATCTTTTCTGCACAGGCTAATTATGTATCGAAAGGCATGTTCTCTTTTATTTGTAGGTGTTGTGTAGCAGATACCTCTCAGGATCCCCAACCTAATTTCTAAAAACAGAATCTCTACCTGCTTTCACCGCATCGAATCATATTCTCCCACTTTATGTTCTAGTGACTAGTGCATCCCTGCAAAGCCACTATTCTGCCCCTGAGAGGACAATGGTGCAAGACCTGGAAGAATCGTGTCTGATTTACACCTTATAAATGTAGCTTCTGTCCAGCAAGTAGTACTAGAAGTACTACTTCAAATACAAGACCACTTTTAATACCCAGTTTATCCAGAGTCTTATCCCATGTAGATGGCTATGTTTTTTTTATTCATGCACCCACCCTGATGCAGAGGTCAGCTGCATTTGACAACTGGACAAACCAACTGTGACTGCCAAGCACTGTACAAACCTCTGTGAGAGCTGTAAGTGGAACCTTGGATGAATATTCTGTTTAACAGCTATGTCGTCTCTGGTTCTTTCCAGGCAAAAGACCTAGGCAGATCAGTTTAACTTTTGTGCGTCTCTACATAATGGATTTGCTTTTACGCAGTGGGTAATTTATTTCTAAGGCATTAGGGGACTGAGTCCACTAATCATTAATTTAATAATTTCGGGTAGTTTTAATTTATTTAGTAATAAGCTTTTTTTTTTTTTAAACATTTATTTATTTATTTATTTTGGCGGGGGTGGGGAGGGAGGGGGGTGGGCGGGCCACTTCCACTGGTCTTTCATTTGTCTAGTTTCATCCATCTTTGTTCTTTGGCCCGTGTGGGCCTCCCATCGCAGTGGCCTCTGTTGTTGCTGAGCACCGGCTCTGGGCGCACGTGCTCCAGAGCTCCGGCTCGGTGATTGGACACATTGGTCCAGCCGCTCCACGGCACGTGGGATCTTCCCAGGCCAGGGATCGAACTGGCGCCCCTTGCACTGCAAGGCAAGTCCTTACCCACTGGACCACCAGGGAAGCCCTAGTAATAAGCTTTTATTGACTATTTTCTGGCCAGAATCCTAATCCCTTGAAAGAAAACAATCCCTGCCTTGGGACACACCTAAAAACAAATAGATCAGTAGTCTGGTTTCTCTTTAGATCGCGTACATCTTTCACCTTCTTAAAAACGTGTGGACTTGGACAACTATTTCAAAGTTTTCTATGAGATAGAAACTAAGGGAGGGAGAGCAAATGAGTATTTAATGTTAATCATACACTTCATACTATGTATAAATTCATGTTTAATGTTTATTATGCCTCTCAAGGCCTGAAAAATCTCTTTCTTACCTCATCTCAAAAAAACGCTTTCCCTCACTATTCCTGCAGCACTTTTCTGTTTCTCCAGTTCTCCCCATCATGTAGTGTGGTAAGATGATAGCAAAAATGGCTTCAGTGCTCTCCTCCCAGGATCCTGACCCTTTGCAATGTGACTGCAACAACTCCAGTCAACAGGTGGAGTCTATGGCCCCACTCCTTGAACCTGGGCTAGATTCTTCTGGTCAATGAAGAAGTGGTTTTGTGCCGTTTCCAAGCCTGGGCCCGGAAAGGTCTTGTGTGTGTTTGCACATCTCTCTCCTGATACCACTATCAGACCATGCCTGGTGAGCTTGTTCAAGGATGAGAGACCACATGGAGCCAAGGCTAGTCTGGACCAGCCAAGCACCAGCTGCTGACCCACGCGCTGAATCTGATCCAAATCAGAACTTCCCATCAACCTAGGACTCAGTGTACAATGCAGACATGACTCATTAGGTTAGGTTCACCATGTCTCATACAAAACATGACCACTGTAATACCTGTTTTTTAAATGCCCACCTTCCCTGCTAGACTGTAACCTCCATGAGGGGAGGAATCAGGTCCATCTTGATCACTACTTTGTTCCTAGCATCTAGCACAGTGCTAGCAACAGTCAGCACTCACTATTAGTTGATTAAACAAGTATATGAGTGAATGTATGAGCAAATCCTCACTCAGTCCAACGGATGAGGCAACTAAGGTTGGGAGAGGAAGTAGTGAGGCTGAGGCACAGTTGGTACAATAAAAAAGTTCACACAGTCCTGAAGACTAGGTAACTCTAAAGAGGACTCTGCTAAGCCATCTAGATAAAGTCATTAAGAACGACCTACAGTTCTGGGTCTGCTGGAGTATATTGCTACCAACCCTTCAGGTTTTAAGTCACTGAAAGAAACCAGTCCGAGGTCTCAGGACATGGCTCCACCTATCACTCTGGGAATAGTCCTGCCTTGTGTAATTTGGCTTTTAGTCTACCATGCATTTATAGAGAAGTAATGTGGCAGGGCTTCCCTGGTGGCTCAGTGGTAAAGAATCTGCCTGCTAATGCAGGAGACGCGGGTTTGATCCCAGGGTTTGGGAAGATCTCCTGGAGAAGGAAATGGCAACCCATTCTTGCCCGGGAAATGCCCTGGACAGAGGACCCTGGCAGGCTACAGTCCGTGGGGTCGTAGGGTCAGACACAACTTAGTGACTAGACAATAACAACATATCATTTACAGTATGGTTTGCTGGAAGACTTGATCTCCGGTGGCATCTTGTAACCATGCTGGGCACTGAACAGGAGGAGTCCCTGTCTGGAGTTTGAGACAGCATCCTCTCCCCCTCATCATGGTTGAAAGTTGGCAGAGGCTTGAAAACCTCCCCACACACATCCTCCTCCCTCCAGCTGGAAAATGCTAAGCCTTTGGCAGTTGAGACATGAGCTGGGAACTTCTCTAGGACCTCTTCACAGAGAGCTATTAGCATGTTGGCCATTATTTGCCTTGGACTGGGTTTTCACAAGAATTCAGCAGCAGGTGCTCCACAGGCAGCACAGGACTGAATGTTTGGCAAGAGTCTGGTGTGAAAAGTGGCAACTGAAAATAAGCTCCAGTGTGAGGCTTACCCAGAATGATTTCTAAGAGTTACCAGTGCTTAAAGCACCTATCAGTTTTCCATCCCATGTGTGTTGTGCTTAGTCACTCAGTCCTGTCTGACTCTATGTGACCCCATGGACTGCAGCCCACCAGGCTCCTCTGTCCATGGGATTCTCCAGGCAAGAATACTGGAGTGGGTCGCTATACCCTCCTCCAGGGAATCTTCCCAACCCAGGGGTCGAACCCAGGTCTCTCACACGGCAGGCAATTGTTTACCAGGGAAGCCCAAGAATACTGGAGTGTGTAGCCTATCCCTTCTTCAAGGGATCTTCCTGACTCAGGAAGGCTAAGATAAATGTTGGTCCGAAAACTAATCACCGGGAGAGAGCAGGCACAGGGAAGGGTAAACAGAACTTTTGAAGCTTCTTACAAAATGAGACATGGCATTGTTAAACATGCAAATGGCTGGGCCTTACCCAAGACCTACTAACTGCATCTTATGCGGGGCGGCCCTAGAATCTTCATGTTTACAAGCACCCCCTACTGACTCCGATGCAGATGGTCTTCTAACCACATGCTGAGAAATGCTGAGTTTTGAGTACAGGCAAGCCAACAGATTCTGCAAAACCTACTGGGACTTCAAGAGGGTTGTCTCAGGTAGAAGGAAATGGCAACCCATTCTTGCCCGGGAAATGCCCTGGACAGAGGACCCTGGCAGGCTACAGTCCGTGGGGTCGTAGGGTCAGACACAACTTAGTGACTAGACAATAACAACATATCATTTACAGTATGGTTTGCTGGAAGACTTGATCTCCGGTGGCATCTTGTAACCATGCTGGGCACTGAACAGGAGGAGTCCCTGTCTGGAGTTTGAGACAGCATCCTCTCCCCCTCATCATGGTTGAAAGTTGGCAGAGGCTTGAAAACCTCCCCACACACATCCTCCTCCCTCCAGCTGGAAAATGCTAAGCCTTTGGCAGTTGAGACATGAGCTGGGAACTTCTCTAGGACCTCTTCACAGAGAGCTATTAGCATGTTGGCCATTATTTGCCTTGGACTGGGTTTTCACAAGAATTCAGCAGCAGGTGCTCCACAGGCAGCACAGGACTGAATGTTTGGCAAGAGTCTGGTGTGAAAAGTGGCAACTGAAAATAAGCTCCAGTGTGAGGCTTACCCAGAATGATTTCTAAGAGTTACCAGTGCTTAAAGCACCTATCAGTTTTTCCATCCCATGTGTGTTGTGCTTAGTCACTCAGTCCTGTCTGACTCTATGTGACCCCATGGACTGCAGCCCACCAGGCTCCTCTGTCCATGGGATTCTCCAGGCAAGAATACTGGAGTGGGTCGCTATACCCTCCTCCAGGGAATCTTCCCAACCCAGGGGTCGAACCCAGGTCTCTCACACTGCAGGCAATTGTTTACCAGGGAAGCCCAAGAATACTGGAGTGGGTAGCCTATCCCTTCTTCAAGGGATCTTCCTGACTCAGGAAGGGGCTAAGATAAATGTTGGTCCGAAAACTAATCACCGGGAGAGAGCAGGCACAGGGAAGGGTAAACAGAACTTTTGAAGCTTCTTACAAAATGAGACATGGCATTGTTAAACATGCAAATGGCTGGGCCTTACCCAAGACCTACTAACTGCATCTTATGCGGGGCGGCCCTAGAATCTTCATGTTTACAAGCACCCCCTACTGACTCCGATGCAGATGGTCTTCTAACCACATGCTGAGAAATGCTGAGTTTTGAGTACAGGCAAGCCAACAGATTCTGCAAAACCTACTGGGACTTCAAGAGGGTTGTCTCAGGTGAAGAGACCCAAGGAGGTAGTGTTTAAGAGTAAAGGGTCAGCGATGATAAGGGTCCAACTCAGAGGCAGATTTAAGGCCTGTCCTTACCATTTAAGGCCTACGATGGAGCCAGCCACTTGCTAGCTATTGCTCCCACCCCTGCTACCAGTCATACCATAACAGTTTGGACTCAAACAGGAGGCAGAAACCATACAGTAATTCAGATGAGAGGGGAAGTTATCATATGCATACTACTTGCAAGGGGTAAAGGAAGACTCTAGTATATAGGCACTACCTACCTCTACGTTGAAGCAGAACACAAAGGAAGGCTCAAACGTAGAAGCGCTCCCACCCATCAAGAACACTACGCTGTTCTTGTCAAGTCATCTGTGCCAGGTGAGGGTTTCACAGGCTTTGAAGCTAAGGATGACCAGGCTCCTCAGACACAGGAGGGCAAGATGCTTCCACTGCCAAGGGAGGTTCAGGATCACTGGATGTTCAAGATGGTCAATTTCACCTGGGTCAAAGGAGATGTTCCCTATTTTATGTTTTGGGATCCCATTCCTTCCTGCCAAAGGTGACGTCAACTTCACGTGATGTTAACAAGGCTGTAAATTCAACTAATTCAGCATGCAGAGACATGCCAAATCCCAGCAGGTTACAGTGTATGGCAGAGCCAGCTAAGAGGAGGTCCCTGGAAACAGGGAAGAGCTCCTCATTCTCATGTCCCTCCAGCATCCTCTACAGATGACATCCGGCTGAATGGCAAGGGAGAAATGTTCCAGTGTTGCAAGCAAGTCCAAAAAGGATGGGGTGGGGGGCTGAGAATCAATGCGCTGGTGACTGGCAACACACCCCACCTTCATCGTCTGTCCCATGGTCTCCACTACTGCTCCCTAAAAGAAAACCACAAATATTGTAAATAGGAATGAGGAAACCCGGCATGCCAGTATCCACCAAGAATGTCTTTTGAAAGTGATATATTCATATGTATCTAGAGTGACTGACATCTCTTTGCCTGGGGCTCTTTGCCTTTAGCGCTTAAAGTCCTGCATCCTAGGGGCACCCCTCAGTCCCAAAAAACCTGGAATATATTTGTCACCCTACATGCATCCCAAAGGTTTTCAACCATTCTGTGCATCAGAATTATCTTGGGCACTTGGTGACAATACAGATGATCCTATTAAATCTGTTAGAGGTGATGCAGTTATTTTGGGTGCAAGCAGACCATGGGCTGACTTTTAAGAACTGTTCTACTGGGACAACAATCCAGGACTTCTTTCCATTCTAAAACTATAATCCTTGAAAAGAAAGAAAACATCCTTTGGAAGTTACAGACAAGGTTCCTGAGCCAGACGAGACTGACATGTTGTTAGTTGGTGGGGTCGAGGGGGAAAGTTAAAAATTATAGTTTGGCCTTACCATTTTTCTCTCCTCTCAGTTCAAGGATAAATCCTTTTCCATGTCACAAAGTGTAAAAAGAGTAATGGATGCCTCGAAATTAGATTTGACAGCAGCAACAACAAAGGGTTGTTGATGGGGTATATGGAGCTTCCTGCACGTAAGCACTATATTCAGCTCAGTTCAGTCGAGTCCGACTCTTTGTGCCACCGTGGACTGTGGCATGCCAGGCTTCCCTGTCCTTCACCATCTCCATCGTGAAGGAATGGTGAGGGTGGTAAAGCACTATATAATACAAGGTTTATTTTAGATACTTCGGGAGAATAACTTGGACACGTTGTAGTTAATTTAGCACTACTTCTGCTGTTTTTACACTGTAAGGTATATGATTTAACACGGCCACTTTAAAGATGTTTCTCTAGAATTCAGAGGGGTTGAAGAAAAGACACTTCACATTTATTTTCTACTGCATTCTAGGCACCATGCTAAATTCTTTAAATACATTCTTTCATTCCATCCTCCTGATAGAAGCTATGCCCATTACAGTAAAAAAAAAAAAAAAAAAAAAGACAAGGTTCCCCACCTAGCTTATTCAGCGAGTCAATGATGGTGTATCAACTGAAACTCAAGGTCTCTTAAGCAAAATCTGTTAGCACTATAGAGAAGTGCTACAAAAACGGTATAAACCGGCTGCATGGGAATACAAAACAAGGTGCAGCTCAGACTCTCAATGGCTTTCTCTGCACCTCAGGACGAGGTTTCCTAATGCCTTCGCCCTTGCTCCAGCCCAGCTGGGTCTGAGGATTAGGAATCATTCAGCCCAGCGGGCGCTTGGACATGTCCAGTCTTTGGCTGGGGGGTGAGAAGGGGTAATGTCCAGAGGGACTTCGGCCTAGGAACCATCGCCTGATCCCGCCCTCGCGGGGCTCCACCGCACCCTCAATCTGTGCTCGCCTGGAACCTTGGCCCTGCCGCCTGCACCCGCAGGGACCCGACCCTTCCGGCGCTGGGAACTTGGAGCCGCCCGGATTCCAGGCCGTGGCACCGGAAGAGGCGGTGTCAGCGCGTGACGTCAGAGGACGTGCCCGACGCCGCGGCCTGTGGTTGGGAATTGCTGGGGTCGGTTCCCGGGTCTCCAGATTCCCCCGGCGGCCGGCGGCCGAGTAGGCCCGAGGCGGCGGGGTTTGTTTTAGGAAGAGCAGCTTTAAACCTGCGCGCACGGAGCCGCTGGCAGGTGCGGCGTCCCGGCCTATCGTTCCAAGTGTGAGGACGTCCTGAGGTCCCTTACCCGGCCGCTCCCGGGACCTCATTCAGGGCCTCCAAGAAATGACGGGTCTAAGATAAAGTTGCTAACCCTTATTGAGACACTCCTTCACCGTCGAAGATCGCTTAATTCGTACTTGGACCGGGAGAGAGGTATTGGTTCTTGCCTTTATTGACAGAGGAAGAAACAGGTGAAGTCATTTGCCGCAGGTCATGCACCTGGAAACTGTCAGATTTGAATTCAAAGCGAGACCTTGAACTGTCGCCGGAGCCCTCGCTCTTTGCACGGCAGCGGGGTTCTCATGTTTAATTCGGGTCAGGAGTCTGGGAATGAAAGGTGGGGTTAGTTAACCGTTTCTGGGCCTCCACAGATTTAGTAAGTCTGCGATGGGGTTCTCGAATCTATTTTCAGCAGCCTTATGTTGCATGTAGTAACATATCGCTCCCTTGTGAACACAGCAAGAATGATAGCTAGTTGTCTCTTTACGGTTTTGTTTTTTTTCTCAGTGTTTTTTTTTTTTTTTTAATTGCTTATTTATTTGACTGCACTGGGTCTTCGTTGTGGCATGTGGGATCTAGTTCCCTGATCAGGGATCGAACCCAGGCCCCCTGCATTGGGAGCACAGAGTCTTAACCACTGGACCACCAGGGAAGTCCCTCAGTACGGTTTTAAGGCTGAAATTGAGAGAAAATATGGGAGAGCTGCCTCTGCAAATCGTGTGGAGCTGGAGAATTAGTATTTGGTTCTGCCATTAGCTTCTTGGGCAGATGGCAGCCTCTGTCCTCTCCCCACTTATTAAATAAGAAAACTTCTGTGCTTATCACTTGGGGGAATTTGTTAAACATACAGATTCCTAGAAAAGTCTGGAGGTGGGGCAGGGAATTTATAGGCTAAACAAGCTATAAAATGAGCCAGTTACCTTTGAGGACTTTGAGTGAAGTTGTCTTAGACCCATGAAGAAATGGATTATTTTTGGTTCAGACATGCCCCACAACGTTCCCCCCTACACACATCTTTTTTTTTCTGGCTGTGTATGCTCCTGTATTTGCTGTGGGCCAGACTTTCATTGACAAAAATGTCAAATTATTATTACTGGCCATTTTGGTGTGGATTTTTCACTTAACTGAAAAATGGAACGTGATGAAATTTGAACATTAATTACCTATTGATTTCCTAAACAGCATTGGCTGAGCCACTTAACCTTGTGGTACCTGTTTATCGTAGTTTCCTGCAGTGTTTGTTACAATGACAAACACCTGTATCCATCCTACATCCGGTCTTCTGAGACAGGCCATAGGTGTTTTGTTTGTTTGTTTGTTTGTTTTCGGGGGTGGGGGGCAAAGGTTGGGGAGGGGGTGGCGGGTGGGCCACTTCTTTTTCTTTTTTTTTTTAAGATTTATTTATTTATTTATTTTGGGCGGGGGTCGGGTTGGGGAGAGAGGGGAGCAGGTGGGGCCACTTCTATTGGTCTTTCATTTCTCTGTTTTCATCCATCTTTGTTCTTTGGCTCTTGTGGGCCTCCCATCGCTGTGGCCTCTGTTGTCGCAGAGCACCGGCTCTGGGCGCATGCGCTCCAGAGCTCCGGCTCGTGATTGGACACATCCGTCCTGCCGCTCCGCGGCACGTGGGATCTTCCCAGGCCAGGGATCGAACTGGCGCCCCTTGCACTGCAAGGCGGTGTCCTTATCCACTGGACCACCAGGGGAAGCCCGGGCCACTTCTATTGGTCTTTCATTTCTCTGTTTTCATCCATCTTTGTTCTTTGGCTCTTGTGGGCCTCCCATCGCTGTGGCCTCTGTTGTCGCAGAGCACCGGCTCTGGGCGCATGCGCTCCAGAGCTCCGGCTCGTGATTGGACACATCCGTCCTGCCGCTCCGCGGCACGTGGGATCTTCCCAGGCCAGGGATCGAACTGGCGCCCCTTGCACTGCAAGGCGGTGTCCTTATCCACTGGACCACCAGGGGAAGCCCGGGCCACTTCTATTGGACTTTCATTTATCTATTTTCATCCATCGTTGTTCCTTGGCCCGTGTGGGCCTCCCATCGCGGTGGCCTCTGTCGTCGCAGAGCACCGGCTCTGGGCACATGCGCTCCAGAGCTCCAGCTGGGTGATTGGACACATCGGTCCAGCTGCTCCGCGGCACGTGGGATCTTCCCAGGCCAGGGATCGAACTGGTGCCCCTTGCACTGCAAGGCGGTGTCCTTACCCACTGGACCACCAGGGAAGCCCCCTAGGTGTTTTTAACAAGCTGCCATGGGAGTTTGATGCAGCCTGAGATGTTAGAGTGTGGAAATGCCCTGGAAAACTGAGTTTTAGCCTGTTTCTAAATGTTCATTAGGCAGCATATTCATTTCCTTGGGTTGTCCTCTTGGAGGACTAACAAAAGAGTAAATCTAAAATCAGATCTATCATAAACCATTACAGATGGTTACAGTTCATTTATTAAATGGTTGCAGTTCATTTAATTATTTAGAAAAAATTATCACAAATTAAAAGCAGCATCCCCAAGTAACTTGGTAGACTCCTTGAATGGAGGTGTTGTGATCTCCAAGTTGATTTTATGTAGAAGCTCTGATTGCTACAGAGCCATTTCATCTACTCAAAGGATTGTAATTACTCCTTGGTAGTCCAAGCCCCCACTACCCCAACTGAAAACATCTTTTTTTTTCTTTCTATAAACAGATCCCATTGTGTAGTTTGAATCAAAAAGAAGCCTTCTTGGTTGGCATGGAGGACAAAAGACGGCGAGCCCGTGTGCAGGGAGCCTGGGCTGGCCCTGCTAAGAGCCCGGCCACTGCTCAGCCAGGCAAGGACCGGAGGGGGTCTCATGTGTTTGTGTGTGGACTCGTCTCCTTCTCTTTTAATTGATGTTAAGGTTGAGTCTCTTCTGTCTTGCTTCAGCATCCTCTGCTGAGAAGCATCTCCACCAGAGACCTGGTCAGGCCTGGGTGAGCAAGGAGCGTCATCTGTCTGACAGGCAGTTTGTGTTCCGAGAACCCCAGGAGGTAATTGCTTGTTTCTTCTCCAGCTGTAACAAAGGTTTCTTTATAAAAGCATCAGTCACATAGCAGACACTCAAATAGTGACTGAATAAACTCACTAATAGAAAGAATGAAAAGGCCTTTAATGATAATGAAATGGTATCAGTGTCTCCGTATGCCTGAGAATTCTTTGTAGTGTTCCCCCAGTTTATAGTAGTGGTTTAGTCGCTTAGTCGTGATCGATTGTATGTGATCCCATGGACTGGAGCCAGCCAGGCTCCTCTGTCCATGGAATTCTCCAGGCAAGAATACTAGAGTGGGTAGTTATTCCCTTCTCCAGGGGATCTTCCCAATTCAGGAATCAAACCAGAGTCTCGTGCATTGCGGGCAGATTCTTTACTGATGGAGCTACGAGGGAAACCCCAACTTATACACATATATAATTCTCTTTTTTTTTGGCAAGGAGGCATACTATGACTAGACGTTAGAGGTTATAGCATGACTAGAGCTTGCAATAGTTACCTAAGTGCTAAAAGTCCTAAAAAATGCTGGTGTAGCAAATATCTCTGGAATTGGGTTGAAATTTCAGCTACTGCAGTGCCTGATCTTTTAAGCTTTTTCCCGCTCACTGAGAAAAACGTAAGAAATGGTGAAGGGTCACTGTTTTGAATATTATGAGACAAAAGAGCTAAAAATCAGGTACTTGCTATAGTAATGATTGCATAAATAATAATGAAAACACCTTATTTCCTAGTATATCTTCTATTTTTAAAAGTCCTTTGGAAAGGTTTTTTCCAGAGCTGCTTACTGCTAGGAAAATGTATTCATTCTAATTTTGTCATCTTTCTCTGCCCACTAGTAACTGTGAAGTAGTTCTTAGAAGAAGAGAAGTAAGAGTTTCTAGTTGTATAGTCAGAGCTTGGAATAAAAAAGGGATAGTTTTAAACCATGGGCTTCCCAGGTAGAGCAGTGGTAGAGAATCTACCTCCCAGTGCAGGAGACGAAAGAGACCCAGGTTCAATTCCTGGGTCGGGAAGATCCCCTAGAGAAGGCAATGGCAACCCACTCGGTATTCTTGCCTGGAAAATTCCATGGACAGAGGAGCCTGGTGGGCTGAAGTCCGTGGGTCACAAAGACTTGGACATAACTGAGCTCAGGCACAAAACACAAAAAAGTTTTAAACCTGCTGTATATTGCCTAGAAATGAGAGGATACTGTAACTCTACAAGGAAGCCTACCTGAGGATTAGGAATCATTCAGAAATAAGATCTGGCTGTTTCCTTGCAGGTGGCACGCAGAGCCCCAGCACCACGAGTGATCAAGTAAGTATACTGCTGCCCTCCCGGAACTGTTGCCCACAGTGAAATGGAGAGCCCTGGATCTTTGCCTCAGCCTGGTTTTTCCATCTGGAAAAGATAATGACCAATTAGTATCTTAAGTTTTAGGCTGGGATATCCCTGTCTCAGATATCTTTAAACTTGGTCTCTTGAGAAGCCTTTCTGAATTCGCTGATGGTGTAGAAAATATAACCAGGTATCTGTTCATTAAGCTCTGGCTCTGGTGTAGATTTCCTGACCCTATTTCACTAACATACTTGCAGGTAGTAGGTAAAATACCTCCTAGGTGAAGACACGGGGATTTTTTTTTTCCTGAGTCACTGATCCATGGCTCTTCGAAAAATCTTTTAGTATCAATTTACTAGCAGTGCTGCGAAAACTGCTAGGAATCTGGAAGCTCTTATAGTTTATTTATTAAAACCACATAATTTTTCCAGAGCAATTAAATGATAGTACACATTTCTCTTATGTTCATCTATATCTAAAAATAATTCTTTTCTAGAATGATGAAAGATACTTTGATTCCTCTCTTCCTGCTTCTCAGTTTCCATCTGATGTAACTCTACAAGGAAGCCTACCTGAGGATTAGGAATCATTCAGAAATAAGATCTGGCTGTTTGTTAATCTTAATTATCTATAGAAAGCATCCTTTTATTTTAACAAAATGCTGTTATATGTGTGCTGTTGCTCATGAGCAAGTAGTAAGCTGTTGGCTGTTTTCAGGTTGACTTGTGTATCTCAGAGAAGTTTGAAACTTACATAGATGTTGTCATATTTTCAGAGAGGGTGTGTAGTTGTGGCCTGGCCACTAGTCAACTGCGTAACTAGTCCTTAGGTAAGTTATCGCTGTCTCTCTGAACATTTATTTCCTTGCCTGTAGTATTAACGGCTTAGAATATGTAATGACTTAAGACCCAGTCTGGTAGCTTTAACAATTTTTGATTGCTTTGTAAATACAAATGTGATAGGCCTCCATCAGTGGTAAAGAGAAAAACGAAACCGTGAAACTTCTTAAAAGCTACAGATGGGAAAAATGGGACAATTTTCAAGTGGAAAAAAATTGGACAATTGTGAATTTGTGAGTCAGAGGGAAAAATGACAGTACTCATTTCCACTTGAACATAAGATTTATTAATTCTGTTTATCTAAAGTCAGTTATGTTTAGATCTTTTCTAATAACCAGAAGTATCCTTCACATCTGAAGTGGGCCAGTTTCTAAATATGGCCCCAAATATGTCACATTGAAATATTATATTAGCACTCTAGGAAACTTTATAGCCAACTCATATTTTGAAATGTGCTAAATGTTTATGATAATAGCTCTGCCTGCCTTTTGGCTGAGAGTGGCTTACACATCTACCTAAGAGCCCAGCTCAGAGTTCATGAACTGCTATCTCACATGGAAAATGATGACATACATACTGTCCCTTTATATCATTCTCTGTAACTTATCTCTGCAAGAAGGATCTGGACAGAAGCACCTATCCAATCTGGACAATTTTCTTACCATGACAGTTTTACTTTTGCACATTCGATTAAGTTCAGTAAGCTTTTTACTGTTCATCTATATCTAAAAATAATTCTTTTCTAGAATGATGAAAGATACTTTGATTCCTCTCTTCCTGCTTCTCAGTTTCCATCTGATGTAACTCTACAAGGAAGCCTACCTGAGGATTAGGAATCATTCAGAAATAAGATCTGGCTGTTTGTTAATCTTAATTATCTATAGAAAGCATCCTTTTATTTTAACAAAATGCTGTTATATGTGTGCTGTTGCTCATGAGCAAGTAGTAAGCTGTTGGCTGTTTTCAGGTTGACTTGTGTATCTCAGAGAAGTTTGAAACTTACATAGATGTTGTCATATTTTCAGAGAGGGTGTGTAGTTGTGGCCTGGCCACTAGTCAACTGCGTAACTAGTCCTTAGGTAAGTTATCGCTGTCTCTCTGAACATTTATTTCCTTGCCTGTAGTATTAACGGCTTAGAATATGTAATGACTTAAGACCCAGTCTGGTAGCTTTAACAATTTTTGATTGCTTTGTAAATACAAATGTGATAGGCCTCCATCAGTGGTAAAGAGAAAAACGAAACCGTGAAACTTCTTAAAAGCTACAGATGGGAAAAATGGGACAATTTTCAAGTGGAAAAAAATTGGACAATTGTGAATTTGTGAGTCAGAGGGAAAAAAAATGACAGTACTCATTTCCACTTGAACATAAGATTTATTAATTCTGTTTATCTAAAGTCAGTTATGTTTAGATCTTTTCTAATAACCAGAAGTATCCTTCACATCTGAAGTGGGCCAGTTTCTAAATATGGCCCCAAATATGTCACATTGAAATATTATATTAGCACTCTAGGAAACTTTATAGCCAACTCATATTTTGAAATGTGCTAAATGTTTATGATAATAGCTCTGCCTGCCTTTTGGCTGAGAGTGGCTTACACATCTACCTAAGAGCCCAGCTCAGAGTTCATGAACTGCTATCTCACATGGAAAATGATGACATACATACTGTCCCTTTATATCATTCTCTGTAACTTATCTCTGCAAGAAGGATCTGGACAGAAGCACCTATCCAATCTGGACAATTTTCTTACCATGACAGTTTTACTTTTGCACATTCGATTAAGTTCAGTAAGCTTTTTACTGATCATCTATGGTCCGCTAGGCTCTAGGAAACAGAAAAGTCACCCAGCCCAGCCCTTCAGGAGCTCATAGTCTAGTAAATGCAATAGATATGTAGTCTGATAAATTGTGGTCCTGAATACCTTGGAACAGTAGACTTGTGGGTGAGGTGTTGTGGTCACAGGCGATGAGCCAGGTGACATTATCTGACTGGATCACAGGTCAGGGAAGATTGAGAGAAAGTGATGCTGAGCTGAGATTGGGCAGGATGAATTAGGATTTTCCACTGGATCATAGCTGAGAGTGAGTTGGACTGAACATGCTAGATGATGGGGAGGCATGCCCACACGTAGAAAGTGTGGGATTAGACACATGGTGGTGAATTCAGGAGATTCCAAGCAGTAACTACCCTGCAGGCTGCTGAGTCTGTGGGAACTGTCAGGAGGTGGAATTGCATCATGGGGATCTCGTACTTTCTTCTGTTCCAATTAAGTCTCTCTATTCCAGAGTCTCAAGGGGATGCTCTGTTTGGCACCCCTTTGTGTGACAGATTCCTGCACCACATCATCCTGAATTATGGGTGAAATATAAAGGGATCAAACTAGAATATATCTTACCCTGGTCTTTGCCTTCATGGCCTGATTTTGTCAGGATGCTATTCCCAGGGTCATTAACGATTACCACCATCTTACCCCATACCTCGAGGGTAGGAGAAGGTGGGCTGTACATCCCTCTCTGTGTGCCCTCATCGTGAAGTGATGTTGGTGAGCTGGGAGTCTGTCCACTGCAGGGGACAATGCTTCCTTCCACTACCTGCAGAATATTGTTTACTTGATACTAAGGAGTCTTTTGTTTTGTTTGTTTCTTTAGTACAGAGGGTGTATATGAAATCAGCGTGTCACCCACAGGCATATCTAGGTAAGTGAATCCTCATGAGAAAGAGACTGTAATTATAATTATACTCTGTTCTTTTTTGTCACTATTGATCTTTCATTTATCCATCTTTGTTCTTTGGCCTGTGTGGGCCTCCCATCGCAGTGGCCTCATATCATTCTCTGTAACTTATCTCTGCAAGAAGGATCTGGACAGAAGCACCTATCCAATCTGGACAATTTTCTTACCATGACAGTTTTACTTTTGCACATTCGATTAAGTTCAGTAAGCTTTTTACTGATCATCTATGGTCCGCTAGGCTCTAGGAAACAGAAAAGTCACCCAGCCCAGCCCTTCAGGAGCTCATAGTCTAGTAAATGCAATAGATATGTAGTCTGATAAATTGTGGTCCTGAATACCTTGGAACAGTAGACTTGTGGGTGAGGTGTTGTGGTCACAGGCGATGAGCCAGGTGACATTATCTGACTGGATCACAGGTCAGGGAAGATTGAGAGAAAGTGATGCTGAGCTGAGATTGGGCAGGATGAATTAGGATTTTCCACTGGATCATAGCTGAGAGTGAGTTGGACTGAACATGCTAGATGATGGGGAGGCATGCCCACACGTAGAAAGTGTGGGATTAGACACATGGTGGTGAATTCAGGAGATTCCAAGCAGTAACTACCCTGCAGGCTGCTGAGTCTGTGGGAACTGTCAGGAGGTGGAATTGCATCATGGGGATCTCGTACTTTCTTCTGTTCCAATTAAGTCTCTCTATTCCAGAGTCTCAAGGGGATGCTCTGTTTGGCACCCCTTTGTGTGACAGATTCCTGCACCACATCATCCTGAATTATGGGTGAAATATAAAGGGATCAAACTAGAATATATCTTACCCTGGTCTTTGCCTTCATGGCCTGATTTTGTCAGGATGCTATTCCCAGGGTCATTAACGATTACCACCATCTTACCCCATACCTCGAGGGTAGGAGAAGGTGGGCTGTACATCCCTCTCTGTGTGCCCTCATCGTGAAGTGATGTTGGTGAGCTGGGAGTCTGTCCACTGCAGGGGACAATGCTTCCTTCCACTACCTGCAGAATATTGTTTACTTGATACTAAGGAGTCTTTTGTTTTGTTTGTTTCTTTAGTACAGAGGGTGTATATGAAATCAGCGTGTCACCCACAGGCATATCTAGGTAAGTGAATCCTCATGAGAAAGAGACTGTAATTATAATTATACTCTGTTCTTTTTTTTTTGTCACTTCTATTGATCTTTCATTTATCCATCTTTGTTCTTTGGCCTGTGTGGGCCTCCCATCGCAGTGGCCTCTCTCGTCACAGAGCACCGGCTCTGGGTGCATGTGCTCCAGAGCTCCAGTTCAGTAGTTGGACACATCGGTCCAGCCACACTGCGGCATGTAGGATCTTCCCAGGCCAGGGATCGAACTGGCGCCCCCTGCACAGCAAGGCGGACTCTTTACCCACTGGACCACCAGGGAAGCCCTAAACCAGCTTTTTTACTCTCCTCTTTTACCCTCATCAAGAGCTGCTTTTGTTCCTCTTCACTTTCTGCCATTAGAGTAGTATCATCAGTATATCAGAAGTTGTTGATATTTCTCCTGGCAATCTTTATTCCGTCCAGCCTGGCATTTTGCACGAGGTACTCTGCATAGAGGTTATATAAGCATGGTGACAATATATAGCCAATTTTGAACCAGTCTGTTGTTCTATGTCCAGTTCTAACTGCTGCTTCTTGACCCACATACAGATTCCTCAGGAGTCAGGTAAGGTGGTCTGGTATTCCCATCACTTTAAGAATTTTCCACAGTTTGTTGTGATCCACACAGTCAATGACTTTAGCATAGTCAGTGAAGCAGAGTTAGATGTTTCTCTAGAATTCCTTTTCTTGCACCATGATCCAACAAAAGCTGGCAATTTGATCTCTGCTTCCTTTGCCTCTTCAAAACTCAGTTTGTACATCTGAAAGTTCTTAGTTCATGTACTGCTGAAGCCTACTTGAAGGATTTTGAGCATAATGTTGCTAGCATATAATATGAGTGCAGTAGTATGATAGTTTGAACATTCTTTGACATTGCCCTTCTTTGGGATTGGAATGAAAACTGACCTTTTCCAGGCCTGTGGGCACTACTGAATTTTGTAAATTTGTTGACATATCGAATGCAGCACTTTAGCAGCATCATGATTCCGTCACCTCCACTAGCTTTGTTCTTAGTCATGCTCCCTAAGATCCTCTTGACATCACACTCCAGGATGTCTGGCTCTAGGTGAGTGACTGCACCATCATGGGTATCCCAGTCACTAAGACTTTTTTTGTATAATTATTCTGTGTTCTCTTGCCACCTCTTCTTAATCTCTTCTGCTTCTGTTATGTGCTTACCATTTCTGTCCTTTGTCATGTGTATTCTTGTATGAAATATTCCCTTCATATGTTCATTTTTCTTGAAGAGGTCTCTAGTCTTTCCCATTCAATTGTTTTCCTCTATTTCTTTGCACTGTTTATTGAAGAAGGCCTTCTTATCTCTCCGTGCTATTCTCTGAAACTCTACATTCATTTGGGTGTACCTTTTCCTTCTCCCTTGCCTTTTCTTCCCTTCTTTCCTCAGCTGTTTGTAACGCCTCCTCAGACAACCACTTTGTCTCCTTGCATTTCTTTTTCTTTGGGAAGGTTTTGGGCACCGCCTCCTGTACAGTGTCCATAGCTCTTCACTCTGTCTACCTGATCTAATCCCTAGAATCTATTCATCACCTCTGTGGTATAATCATAAGGGATTTGATTTAGGTCATACCTAAGTGGTCTAGTGTTTTTCTCTACTTCCTTCAGTTTAAGCCTAAAGTTTTGCAATAAGGAACTCATGATCTGAGCCACAGTCAGCTCCTAGTTATAGAGTTTGTCCATCTTCAGCTGCAAAGAACATAATCAGTCTGAGTTTGGTATTGAGCATCTGGTGATGACCATGTGTACAGTCATGTTTTGTGTTGGAAAGGATGTTTGCTATAAACAGGATGTTCTCTTGACAAAACTCTGTTAGCCTTTGCCCTGCTTCATTTTGTACTTCAAGGCCAAACTTGCCTGTTATTCTGGGTATCTCTTGACTTCTGCTTCTGCTTTCCAGTCCCCTATGATGAAAAGACCATCTTTTTTTATTCTAAGATGTTGTAGGTCTTCATAGAACTGTTCAACTTGAGCTTCTTTGGCATCAATGATTAGGGCATAGACTTGGATTATTTAATGTTGAATGATTTGCCTTGGAAACGAACCAAGATCATTCTGTCATTTTTGAGATTGCAGTCAGATACTGCATTTTGGACTTCTTTGTTGACTATGAGGGCTACTCCATTTCTTCTAAGGAATTCTGGCCCACAGTAGTAGATATAATGGCCATCTGAATTAAGTTTATCCATTCCTATGCATTTTAGTTCACTGATCCCAAAGATGCTGATCTTCAGTCTTTACCATCTTCTGCTTGACCCCATGTCCAGTTTAGCTTGATTCATTGATCTAACATTCCAAGTTCCTATGCAATATTGTTCTTTACAGCACTGGACTTAACTTTCACCAGCAGACACATACACAACTGAGCATCATTTCTGCTTTGGCCCAGCCACTTCATTCTCTCTGTAGCTATTAGTAATTGCCCTCTGCTCTTCCCCAGTAGCATATTGGACACCTTCTGCCCTCATGGCGGAGCGGTCATCTTCTAGTATTCTGTCTTTTTGTCTTTTCATACTGTTCATTGAGTTCTCACATCAAGAATGCTAGAGTATGTTGCGGTTTCCTCCTTGCATTTCTTTTTCTTTGGGAAGGTTTTGGGCACCGCCTCCTGTACAGTGTCCATAGCTCTTCACTCTGTCTACCTGATCTAATCCCTAGAATCTATTCATCACCTCTGTGGTATAATCATAAGGGATTTGATTTAGGTCATACCTAAGTGGTCTAGTGTTTTTCTCTACTTCCTTCAGTTTAAGCCTAAAGTTTTGCAATAAGGAACTCATGATCTGAGCCACAGTCAGCTCCTAGTTATAGAGTTTGTCCATCTTCAGCTGCAAAGAACATAATCAGTCTGAGTTTGGTATTGAGCATCTGGTGATGACCATGTGTACAGTCATGTTTTGTGTTAGAAAAAGATGTTTGCTATAAACAGGATGTTCTCTTGACAAAACTCTGTTAGCCTTTGCCCTGCTTCATTTTGTACTTCAAGGCCAAACTTGCCTGTTATTCTGGGTATCTCTTGACTTCTGCTTCTGCTTTCCAGTCCCCTATGATGAAAAGACCATCTTTTTTTATTCTAAGATGTTGTAGGTCTTCATAGAACTGTTCAACTTGAGCTTCTTTGGCATCAATGATTAGGGCATAGACTTGGATTATTTAATGTTGAATGATTTGCCTTGGAAACGAACCAAGATCATTCTGTCATTTTTGAGATTGCAGTCAGATACTGCATTTTGGACTTCTTTGTTGACTATGAGGGCTACTCCATTTCTTCTAAGGAATTCTGGCCCACAGTAGTAGATATAATGGCCATCTGAATTAAGTTTATCCATTCCTATGCATTTTAGTTCACTGATCCCAAAGATGCTGATCTTCAGTCTTTACCATCTTCTGCTTGACCCCATGTCCAGTTTAGCTTGATTCATTGATCTAACATTCCAAGTTCCTATGCAATATTGTTCTTTACAGCACTGGACTTAACTTTCACCAGCAGACACATACACAACTGAGCATCATTTCTGCTTTGGCCCAGCCACTTCATTCTCTCTGTAGCTATTAGTAATTGCCCTCTGCTCTTCCCCAGTAGCATATTGGACACCTTCTGCCCTCATGGCGGAGCGGTCATCTTCTAGTATTCTGTCTTTTTGTCTTTTCATACTGTTCATTGAGTTCTCACATCAAGAATGCTAGAGTATGTTGCGGTTTCCTCCTCCCATATACCGCATTTTGTCAGAGCTCTTTACTGTGACCCATCTGTCTTGGGTGACCCTGCACGGCATGGCTCATGAGTGTCATTGAGTTATACAAGCTCCTTCACCATGACAAGGCTTTGATCCATGAAGGGGATTGTTTATTATTGCATATATTATTATGTCAGTCACACATTATTATATACAGTACATGTTATGTTTTATTGCCTTATAAAGGTAGATTTCAATAATATTAAAGCATATGTGATTTAGGGTATATTAGGCATTAGTCATTGTTTCAAAATGTTTTGAAAGCATCACCTTAGTGCATGTCACTGTAAAATAATGAGATGTTTAAACAAATCGGAATTTATGTATCTAAATGAATTGCTTAGAAAGAGTTGCTTTTGGACGTGAAAGTCTCTATAGTTAGTGCAGTGGCGCTGCATTGTTATACCCCTTTTCACAATTTCCTTCTTAGAGCACGTTTAACGGTCACACAAGAAAACCAGTTGCATTCTTTTGGTCCCATCTCATTGTTAAACTGGTGTGGCCTCAGGTGAGCTTTGACTCTTTCAGAAAAAATCACTTCACAGTGTGTATAAGCCAAACCGTTATACTATGCACTGTAAACTTATACAGTCCTCATATTTCAGTAACACTGGGAAAAATAATTCCGATCAAAATATATAATGGCCATCTGAATTAAGTTTACCCTTTTATGCATTTTAGTTCACTGATCCCAAAGATGCTGATCTTCAGTCTTTACCATCTTCTGCTTGACCCCATGTCCAGTTTAGCTTGATTCATTGATCTAACATTCCAAGTTCCTATGCAATATTGTTCTTTACAGCACTGGACTTAACTTTCACCAGCAGACACATACACAACTGAGCATCATTTCTGCTTTGGCCCAGCCACTTCATTCTCTCTGTAGCTATTAGTAATTGCCCTCTGCTCTTCCCCAGTAGCATATTGGACACCTTCTGCCCTCATGGCGGAGCGGTCATCTTCTAGTATTCTGTCTTTTTGTCTTTTCATACTGTTCATTGAGTTCTCACATCAAGAATGCTAGAGTATGTTGCGGTTTCCTCCTCCCATATACCGCATTTTGTCAGAGCTCTTTACTGTGACCCATCTGTCTTGGGTGACCCTGCACGGCATGGCTCATGAGTGTCATTGAGTTATACAAGCTCCTTCACCATGACAAGGCTTTGATCCATGAAGGGGATTGTTTATTATTGCATATATTATTATGTCAGTCACACATTATTATATACAGTACATGTTATGTTTTATTGCCTTATAAAGGTAGATTTCAATAATATTAAAGCATATGTGATTTAGGGTATATTAGGCATTAGTCATTGTTTCAAAATGTTTTGAAAGCATCACCTTAGTGCATGTCACTGTAAAATAATGAGATGTTTAAACAAATCGGAATTTATGTATCTAAATGAATTGCTTAGAAAGAGTTGCTTTTGGACGTGAAAGTCTCTATAGTTAGTGCAGTGGCGCTGCATTGTTATACCCCTTTTCACAATTTCCTTCTTAGAGCACGTTTAACGGTCACACAAGAAAACCAGTTGCATTCTTTTGGTCCCATCTCATTGTTAAACTGGTGTGGCCTCAGGTGAGCTTTGACTCTTTCAGAAAAAATCACTTCACAGTGTGTATAAGCCAAACCGTTATACTATGCACTGTAAACTTATACAGTCCTCATATTTCAGTAACACTGGGAAAAAATAATTCCGATCAAAATATTTTAAATTGGACAGCTGGTTAAGATTAATAAATTACTTGTTAAATTGTTAAAAAAAAATCAAATGAACCTTCAAGGAAGGAAAGTTTATTACCGACAAGGCTGTTGAAGAGAATGTTCCATGGATTTCAAAACATTTTTTAAGGAAGATATCCAAAAAATCCAAATGCATTGTTAAAATGAAATAGTATATTAGGAACATTGAGATCAAAACCATAATGAAGTACCACTTTATATTCTCTAAAATTTCCATAATCAAAAAGACAGTAATAAGTGTTATTATAAGGGAGGGTGTGGAAAAACTGGAGCCTTCCTGTATTGCTGGGGAAATGTAAAATAGTACAATCCGTTTAGAAAAAAAGTTTGGTGGTTTCTTAAAAAGTTAAGCTTACGTTTACTATATAACCCAGCAGTTTCATGCCTGGGTATCTTACCCAAGAGAAATGAAGGCATACTTCCACACAAAGACTCATATGTGAATGTTGATTGCAACATTCATAATAGGCAAAAGTAGAAACAACTCAAATGTCCATCAGTTGGTGAATGAACAAGCAAAATAGGGCATGTCCATGTAATGGGATATATCATTCCACCATAAAAAGAAGTGTTGTTCTGATAATGTGCTACCACATGGATAAACCTTGAAGACATTATGCTACGTTGAATTTTACAGTATGTAAATTTTGCCCTAATAAAGGAGAGAGAGAGAAATAAGATATCCAAAATAGTTCTGGGCTGAGTTGGTGTTGTTGAAGTAAGTGTATATTCAGTGAGGGAAAGAACCCTCATTTGGATATGTTGTAGGAAATGACAGCCCACTCCGGTATTCTTTCCTGGAAAATGCCATGGACAGCGCGCCTGGTGGGCTACAGTCCACGGGGTTGCAGTCAGACATGACTTACCAACTAAACAACTCATTTTGTTACAGTTGTATATGATTGGTTTCCCTACAGTTGGCGTGGTCTCAGAAGACTGTCAATTGTTAAAGCAACACAGGACTGAGCATTCTTTTGGTCCCATCTCATTGTTAAACTGGTGTGGCCTCAGGTGAGCTTTGACTCTTTCAGAAAAAATCACTTCACAGTGTGTATAAGCCAAACCGTTATACTATGCACTGTAAACTTATACAGTCCTCCTATTTCAGTAACACTGGGAAAAATAATTCCGATCAAAATATTTTAAATTGGACAGCTGGTTAAGATTAATAAATTACTTGTTAAATTGTTAAAAAAAAATCAAATGAACCTTCAAGGAAGGAAAGTTTATTACCGACAAGGCTGTTGAAGAGAATGTTCCATGGATTTCAAAACATTTTTTAAGGAAGATATCCAAAAAATCCAAATGCATTGTTAAAATGAAATAGTATATTAGGAACATTGAGATCAAAACCATAATGAAGTACCACTTTATATTCTCTAAAATTTCCATAATCAAAAAGACAGTAATAAGTGTTATTATAAGGGAGGGTGTGGAAAAACTGGAGCCTTCCTGTATTGCTGGGGAAATGTAAAATAGTACAATCCGTTTAGAAAAAAAGTTTGGTGGTTTCTTAAAAAGTTAAGCTTACGTTTACTATATAACCCAGCAGTTTCATGCCTGGGTATCTTACCCAAGAGAAATGAAGGCATACTTCCACACAAAGACTCATATGTGAATGTTGATTGCAACATTCATAATAGGCAAAAGTAGAAACAACTCAAATGTCCATCAGTTGGTGAATGAACAAGCAAAATAGGGCATGTCCATGTAATGGGATATATCATTCCACCATAAAAAGAAGTGTTGTTCTGATAATGTGCTACCACATGGATAAACCTTGAAGACATTATGCTACGTTGAATTTTACAGTATGTAAATTTTGCCCTAATAAAGGAGAGAGAGAGAAATAAGATATCCAAAATAGTTCTGGGCTGAGTTGGTGTTGTTGAAGTAAGTGTATATTCAGTGAGGGAAAGAACCCTCATTTGGATATGTTGTAGGAAATGACAGCCCACTCCGGTATTCTTTCCTGGAAAATGCCATGGACAGCGCGCCTGGTGGGCTACGGTCCACGGGGTTGCAGTCAGACATGACTTACCAACTAAACAACTCATTTTGTTACAGTTGTATATGATTGGTTTCCCTACAGTTGGCGTGGTCTCAGAAGACTGTCAATTGTTAAAGCAACACAGGACTGAGCATTTTATTATTCTACTGTTCACAGTGATGGTATCAGGTGGAGACCATCTTTGTGTTACAGATGAGAAAAAATCCAAGGTTCAGAGAGGTTACGTATCTCGTCCAAGGTCTCACAGCTCAGCAATGCTAGGGTAATATTTGAACCGTGTCTGTCAAAGCTGTCATGTGCTCTTGGTCCTTTATTGCTTCCTTCATTTGTCTTAACTTGAATGAGGTTGGGTTTACATCTGGAGCATCGTGATCTGGGCAACATCACCCTCTGAAGTATGGTAAGGTGGTCTCATCTACCCACAAAAGGAAGTATCGTCCAAATTCATGTACTCCGCTAGTGGTTAGAGTCTACGCCAACTTTTTCTGTATTCTTTAGTCGGTAACTGTTCTTTCCTCATCCAGGGTATGTTTGTATCCTGGCTTTGTTGACTTGAAAGAGGCCGACTCAGTGTTTGAGCAGCTTTGTCGGGATGTTCCCTGGAAACAGAGGACCGGCATCAGAGACGGTGCGTAGATCTCTTGAGATCACAGTCGTTGGTGTTTGGTCTTCCTTTCTGGAATGTTTTCCATTATCGTTACTTCTTGACACTACAGGCAGCCTTAAACAGAGACTCAAAACCTAAATGGAACCCTAAGGATAAGTAAGAACGAGCTAGTGAAAGGGGACAGGAAAGAGTATTCCTGGCAGAAGAAACAGCACGTTGTTCTCAACATATGGCAGAAGGTGGGCTTTCAAGGAACCAAAGGACATTGATTTGGCTGAACTGTGGTTGACATGCTTATCTCCCTTTGTGTCTGTTCACTGTTCATTACGGCAAATGGTGCTACCTTCCCTCTTTCTTCATAGAAACTTCGAGAACTTGTTTTTTCTAATTATATTTGGCATACATCCTTTGTGATTCTTTCTATCAACTTTTTATTCTCATTTTATTTTCACTAGAAGGGTCCAGTCTAGCTTCAGCGTCTGTATTATTCTCCTGAGTTTGTCAAGTTACCTGACTTGGAATTGGCTGATCTGTGGGCATCCACAAACAGTACCTGTTATACCAGAGGTGGTCACTGGGGGGCGACGGTGCTCTAGCATAGAATCTTTTTTTTTTTTTTTCCTGTCCCACTGAGTGAATTTAAATTTTCTGTGGAGAAAGAGGCAAAGTAAAGTGGCATCGTTTTTGTAACAGGCATCGGAAGGAGAGTCAGCTCTTTGGGGGCAGCCTTCTGATTCCCAGTGGTTTCTACAACAGGGCTTTTTATGATAGACTTGGCTTTGACTGCTGGTTCTTTGAAAGTAATTGTTCTTTTTAAACAAATTATAGTTAGGTAATTTTCTGATTCTTGATTTTTGATCAAGAAAATAGAACTGACAATAATATATATCTTATAAGGTTATTGTGACAATTAAATGAGACAGTGCGTGATAAGTACTTAACAGAATGCCTGGTACCTAGTAAACATTTCGGTGAATGTTAGTTGCTTTTATTATTATTGCTATTATGGTGGTCGAAGTCAATTGTAGGAAAAAGATCTGATCTGTGGGTAACTCCCTGTCTAAACAAAGAAGACATCATAAGACTGACATTAGCTACGTGCTGTGGTTGCTCAGAGCACCTTTTTCTTTATTTGGAATCAAACGGACTTAGATAGTGACGGCACGTGGACGATGGTTTTGTCTCCTGTGTGAGCGTTCATGCCACCAGACCCTGCCATCTGGGGTTCAGACTCCGTGTCCTGCATCTTAGGCCCCCCCTCACCTGAAGCCTTCTGTTCTGCAGTGTGACTCCTTCACTCCTGCTCATGTCACCAGTGACACAAGTGAGTCAGCACACCTCACCCCAGAGCGTCCCCCTGCTGGTTATGCCAGGGGTCTTCTCTTGCCGTCCTCCTCTTAGCTGTCCCCGTTCTGCTCCTGGAGTCCCCAGCCCTTGATGAAGGGGGAGCTTTGGGTCAGAGCCCATGCTTCCTGTTCCTTTGTGTTTCTCATAGCTTTGTATACATGGCAAGGCAGGGTGTTGGCACTCAATAGGTACACCTTACATAGCGTTGAACTACTTCAAAGGCCCTGTATTTTCTTTCTTAGATGTAACTTACCAGCAACCAAGACTTACAGCATGGTATGGAGAGCTTCCTTACACTTACTCAAGAATCACTATGGAACCAAATCCTCACGTATGTTGGCATGTTGTTATTGGTATGGTTTTATAGACTATATACTAGAGCTGTAGAGTACTGTAGCATGACAATAAATGACCTTGCAAAGCTGCCTGGTGGTTCCCAGTTCAGAAAACCCTCCAGGTTCAAACACTGAGTCTTTGGTGGAGAAAGAGGCAAAGTAAAGTGGCATCGTTTTTGTAACAGGCATCGGAAGGAGAGTCAGCTCTTTGGGGGCAGCCTTCTGATTCCCAGTGGTTTCTACAACAGGGCTTTTTATGATAGACTTGGCTTTGACTGCTGGTTCTTTGAAAGTAATTGTTCTTTTTAAACAAATTATAGTTAGGTAATTTTCTGATTCTTGATTTTTGATCAAGAAAATAGAACTGACAATAATATATATCTTATAAGGTTATTGTGACAATTAAATGAGACAGTGCGTGATAAGTACTTAACAGAATGCCTGGTACCTAGTAAACATTTCGGTGAATGTTAGTTGCTTTTATTATTATTGCTATTATGGTGGTCGAAGTCAATTGTAGGAAAAAGATCTGATCTGTGGGTAACTCCCTGTCTAAACAAAGAAGACATCATAAGACTGACATTAGCTACGTGCTGTGGTTGCTCAGAGCACCTTTTTCTTTATTTGGAATCAAACGGACTTAGATAGTGACGGCACGTGGGACGATGGTTTTGTCTCCTGTGTGAGCGTTCATGCCACCAGACCCTGCCATCTGGGGTTCAGACTCCGTGTCCTGCATCTTAGGCCCCCCCTCACCTGAAGCCTTCTGTTCTGCAGTGTGACTCCTTCACTCCTGCTCATGTCACCAGTGACACAAGTGAGTCAGCACACCTCACCCCAGAGCGTCCCCCTGCTGGTTATGCCAGGGGTCTTCTCTTGCCGTCCTCCTCTTAGCTGTCCCCGTTCTGCTCCTGGAGTCCCCAGCCCTTGATGAAGGGGGAGCTTTGGGTCAGAGCCCATGCTTCCTGTTCCTTTGTGTTTCTCATAGCTTTGTATACATGGCAAGGCAGGGTGTTGGCACTCAATAGGTACACCTTACATAGCGTTGAACTACTTCAAAGGCCCTGTATTTTCTTTCTTAGATGTAACTTACCAGCAACCAAGACTTACAGCATGGTATGGAGAGCTTCCTTACACTTACTCAAGAATCACTATGGAACCAAATCCTCACGTATGTTGGCATGTTGTTATTGGTATGGTTTTATAGACTATATACTAGAGCTGTAGAGTACTGTAGCATGACAATAAATGACCTTGCAAAGCTGCCTGGTGGTTCCCAGTTCAGAAAACCCTCCAGGTTCAAACACTGAGTCTTTGGTGCTTATCACCTTGATGTGCTTCTGATCCACAGGTGAAGTCAGGATGAGAAAAGAAACCTGGAGCTAGAGTAAACTAGAACCAGATGCAAGGACTTCAGAGAAATGAATCATTTCTTTTCCTAATCTCTCCCTTCCCCAGGCTTTTCTGTTGTAGCCCTTTGTGTATCTCCTGGTACATATTTGCCGTGGTTCCAAATCCTGATGGCTGACCAGTGAGGTCAGAATGTCTCCACGTCTCAGGCTGTTCTGCCATTTGTGAAAAAAGTCCATTGCTTTCCTTGTTGACTTTGTATTCATTCTATGGCTGCAGTTCTCATGCTTGTAACTTATCATTGTTTTGGCTTGTCTTTCCTGCTTCCTTTGTGTTTAAAACTTTCCATGAAAGACAAAGGGATTCTAGTATATAAATTAAGCTTGTCTAGACAACGGAATTAAGATCCAAGAAACAGCTCTCTGTTTAGTCCCTGAAATCTTGCCTTTGGCAAATAATGTTTTTTTATTTTGAAGGAGACTTTGAAGGAAATGAAGTTTTGTTTCTGGCATTGGTATAAAGAGAAATGTGACACATTTAAAGCTCCTAGTAATTTGTTATCATAAACTAGCATTTTACTAAAATGTTCCAGGATAAAATATTGACTGAAGGGAACATGGCTTTTTTACATAAAGAGATAGATGGATGCTCTGGTTTCTAAGGCTGCATTTAGAATGGGACCCAGGGAAGTGCTGAGACACTTGATATCAGAAATTGACTTGGAAACACGTGTTTCTCATAGCTTTGTATACATGGCAAGGCAGGGTGTTGGCACTCAATAGGTACACCTTACATAGCGTTGAACTACTTCAAAGGCCCTGTATTTTCTTTCTTAGATGTAACTTACCAGCAACCAAGACTTACAGCATGGTATGGAGAGCTTCCTTACACTTACTCAAGAATCACTATGGAACCAAATCCTCACGTATGTTGGCATGTTGTTATTGGTATGGTTTTATAGACTATATACTAGAGCTGTAGAGTACTGTAGCATGACAATAAATGACCTTGCAAAGCTGCCTGGTGGTTCCCAGTTCAGAAAACCCTCCAGGTTCAAACACTGAGTCTTTGGTGCTTATCACCTTGATGTGCTTCTGATCCACAGGTGAAGTCAGGATGAGAAAAGAAACCTGGAGCTAGAGTAAACTAGAACCAGATGCAAGGACTTCAGAGAAATGAATCATTTCTTTTCCTAATCTCTCCCTTCCCCAGGCTTTTCTGTTGTAGCCCTTTGTGTATCTCCTGGTACATATTTGCCGTGGTTCCAAATCCTGATGGCTGACCAGTGAGGTCAGAATGTCTCCACGTCTCAGGCTGTTCTGCCATTTGTAAAAAAAGTCCATTGCTTTCCTTGTTGACTTTGTATTCATTCTATGGCTGCAGTTCTCATGCTTGTAACTTATCATTGTTTTGGCTTGTCTTTCCTGCTTCCTTTGTGTTTAAAACTTTCCATGAAAGACAAAGGGATTCTAGTATATAAATTAAGCTTGTCTAGACAACGGAATTAAGATCCAAGAAACAGCTCTCTGTTTAGTCCCTGAAATCTTGCCTTTGGCAAATAATGTTTTTTTATTTTGAAGGAGACTTTGAAGGAAATGAAGTTTTGTTTCTGGCATTGGTATAAAGAGAAATGTGACACATTTAAAGCTCCTAGTAATTTGTTATCATAAACTAGCATTTTACTAAAATGTTCCAGGATAAAATATTGACTGAAGGGAACATGGCTTTTTTACATAAAGAGATAGATGGATGCTCTGGTTTCTAAGGCTGCATTTAGAATGGGACCCAGGGAAGTGCTGAGACACTTGATATCAGAAATTGACTTGGAAACACGAAGAGAATTGAACTAGGCCAATCCAGCATAACCTGCTGGCTATGTTTCTGTCAGAGTTAGTTTATCTTCTTCAACTGTCAACTGTCATAGCAGAGAAGTCGAGGATTAAATAGCCTGTGGGGAAGAATTCATCCTAGTTAATCTTTCAGAACAGGATTTCTCAACCTTGGTGTTACTGACATTTCCAGCTCAGTAGTCTTCGTTGTTAGGGTTGTCCTGTGCATTGTAGGACGTTTAGCAGCATCTGTGATTTCTGCCCACTAGATGCCAGAAGTACCCCTCACTCAGTCAAGACAGCCTACGATGACTCTAGATACTGCTAATCATCTATTGGGGGTTCACACTGCCATTGCTTGAGAAGCACTGCTTTAGATTAAACACAGGACATGTAAGATCTGCTGAGTACAGTGACCATTCATGCTTGGGGACATTCTAACAACTCTTCAAAAGTTTTAGATGACAATCCTTTTCTTATAATGTAAGTAATATGTGTTTATTATTGAAAATTTAGAAGCTACAGATAAATATGAACATTACTAAAATTTTGGATAACACTTCCAATGTGGGTTTTTTTTTGGCGGGCGGGGGGGGTCCTCTTGTTTTATTTATTTATTTATTTATTTTCATCCATCATTATTCTTTGGCCTGTGTGGGCCTCCCATTGCAGTGGCCTCTCTTGTTGCAGAGCATTGACTCTGGGCACATGTGCCCCACAGCGCTGGCTTGTAATTGGGCACACTGGTCCAGCTGCTCCTCAGCATGTGGGATCTTCCCTGGCCAGGGATCGAACTGGTGTTCCTTGCACTGCCAGGTGGACTCTTTACCCACTGAACCACCAGGGAAGCCCCCACTTGATGTTTTGATTCCAGTTTTTTTTTTTAGGCTAATATATGTAGAGAGTTTTTCTATAAAAATAAAATCAGGGCTTCCCTGGTGGTCCAGTGAGTAGAGAGTCTGCCTTGCAGTGCAAGGGGCACCCGGGTCAAGGATTGAAGACCCAAATGCTGTGGAGCGACTAGACCAGTAATTTCCAATTACTGAGCCAACGCTCTGGAGCACATGTGCCCAGAGCCGGTGCTCTGCAGCGAGAGAGGCCACTGCAATAGGAGGTCTACACAGGCCAAAGAATAAAGATGGATAAAAATAAATAAATAAAAAAACAATAAAAGAGGCCAAAATATAAAAAAAATAAAATAAAATCAGTTATTTATATACTTCATTTCATTTTGCTATATCGGTATCATTACATATTTCCTTATGACATTATGTTTAATAGGTGCATAGTATTCCATAATCTATGTGCAGCACAATTTATTCAAGCAAGCCTCTTTTGTTGGATATAAGTCAAATTAGAATTCTTTAATTTAAATTTGACTGACTCATCACTTTGTGTTTATTGCTAATAGGTTTAGTTTGTTCACCATCTAGAATAAAATCAAGAGATGTCCCTTTCTCAGATCTTTAAAAAGTACTGCTAATCATCTATTGGGGTTCACACTGCCATTGCTTGAGAAGCACTGCTTTAGATTAAACACAGGACATGTAAGATCTGCTGAGTACAGTGACCATTCATGCTTGGGGACATTCTAACAACTCTTCAAAAGTTTTAGATGACAATCCTTTTCTTATAATGTAAGTAATATGTGTTTATTATTGAAAATTTAGAAGCTACAGATAAATATGAACATTACTAAAATTTTGGATAACACTTCCAATGTGGGTTTTTTTTTGGCGGGGGGGGTCCTCTTGTTTTATTTATTTATTTATTTATTTTCATCCATCATTATTCTTTGGCCTGTGTGGGCCTCCCATTGCAGTGGCCTCTCTTGTTGCAGAGCATTGACTCTGGGCACATGTGCCCCACAGCGCTGGCTTGTAATTGGGCACACTGGTCCAGCTGCTCCTCAGCATGTGGGATCTTCCCTGGCCAGGGATCGAACTGGTGTTCCTTGCACTGCCAGGTGGACTCTTTACCCACTGAACCACCAGGGAAGCCCCCACTTGATGTTTTGATTCCAGTTTTTTTTTTTAGGCTAATATATGTAGAGAGTTTTTCTATAAAAATAAAATCAGGGCTTCCCTGGTGGTCCAGTGAGTAGAGAGTCTGCCTTGCAGTGCAAGGGGCACCCGGGTCAAGGATTGAAGACCCAAATGCTGTGGAGCGACTAGACCAGTAATTTCCAATTACTGAGCCAACGCTCTGGAGCACATGTGCCCAGAGCCGGTGCTCTGCAGCGAGAGAGGCCACTGCAATAGGAGGTCTACACAGGCCAAAGAATAAAGATGGATAAAAATAAATAAATAAAAAAACAATAAAAGAGGCCAAAATATAAAAAAAATAAAATAAAATCAGTTATTTATATACTTCATTTCATTTTGCTATATCGGTATCATTACATATTTCCTTATGACATTATGTTTAATAGGTGCATAGTATTCCATAATCTATGTGCAGCACAATTTATTCAAGCAAGCCTCTTTTGTTGGATATAAGTCAAATTAGAATTCTTTAATTTAAATTTGACTGACTCATCACTTTGTGTTTATTGCTAATAGGTTTAGTTTGTGCACCATCTAGAAGAAAATCAAAAGAGATGTCCCTTTCTCAGATCTTTAAAAAAGTTTTTGGCCTCTTTTATTGTTTTTTTATTTATGTATTTTCAGCCGTCTTTATTCTTTGGCCTGTGTGGGCCTCCCATCACAGTGGCCTCTCTCGTTGCAGAGCGCTGGCTCGTTATTGGACACACTGGTCCAGCTGCTCTGCAGCACGTGGGATCTTCCTGGGCCAGGGATCAAACCGGCGCCCCTTGCATTGCAAGGTGGACTCTTTACCCACTGGATCACCGGGGAAACCCTCTCAGATTTTTTTAAAGAGAGGATTCCCTAGTGTATATATGTGTTAAAGTATTAGTTTAATTTTAAAGTTATTATTTTCTCAAGCTTAGTATTGTGTAGCATAGGAGGAGATTCAGTCATAGGTAATTAAACATCTTTTATTCATTTTTTTTTTATTGTTTTTGGCTGCATTGGGTTTTCATTGTGGCACACAGGCTTATCCAGTTGCAGTACTCGGGGGCCTCTCTGGTTGCGGAGCGCGGGCAGCCTCTGGGGCGCGTGGGATCAGTGGTTGTTGCTTACGGGCTCTCTAGTTGCCCCACGGCATGTGGGATCTTATTCCTGAACCAGGGATCTAACCTGTGTTTCCTACACTGGAAAGTGGATTCTTACTCACTGGATCACCAGGGAAGTCCCTTTTAATCTTTTTTCAAACTAAATCTTACATGAATCCATTGTGTGAAAACAGAGGAGTACCTTCACCGACTGTCAGCGGCACCAGCTTCTCCTCTCCTTCTGCTGTGACCCCAGAGGCATCTCTGCAGTACCCAGTTCTCTACCAAACAGTTTGAAATCCACTGAGTGGGTCCTTTTACTTTTATGATACCTATTTTCTCATACTCTTTTCCTCAAATGTCTTTTAAGGATAGAATGTCTTCACTGAACAGTGAGATGACGCTGAATTTTAATTTAGACATTCAGTTCTGCGGGATCTGTATTTAGAGTATTGGTTGGAGAGTCTAAATTAATCCCCTAGTTCATTATTCCTTTTTTTCTCCTTTTCTACTTCACCACCAGAAATAACAAGAAAAAGTATATACCCGCTTAGAAACAGAATGCAAACTTGGTGCTATCACAGTGCTCAGTCCCCAAGAAGTCAAAGAAGTCCTTATTAGCTTCTCAGTCACGTTGCTGAAAATCTACCATCCTCCTTTATGTTCTTGTGTTTCTTGTTAAGTGTATAATTCTAACATCTGGTCTTTATCCCCATGAAGATAAGCGTGTTGTTGTTGTTATTCAATTGTTAAGTTGCGTCCCACACTTTGTGATCCCATGGACTGCAAAATGCCAGGCCTCCTTGTTTCTCACTATCACATGGAGTTTGCCCATGTTCTTGTCCATTGAATCAGTGATGCCATCCAGCTGTCTCATCCTCTGCTGCCCTCTTCTCCTTTTGCCTTCGGTCTTTCCCAGTATCAGGCTTCCCAGGTGGCCCTAGTGGTAAAGAACTGCCTTGCCAATGCAGGAGACTTAAGATATACAGGTTCAATCCCTGGGTTGGGATGATTCCCTGGAGAAGAAAATCGCAACCATGCCAGTGTTCTTGTCTGGAGAATTCCACGGACAGAGGAGCTTGGTGGGCCACAGTTCATAGGATTGCAAACAGAGTCAGATACGACTTAGGGATTAAACAGTTATCTATAGCCCTTGAGAAAGAACTAAAGTTCTTTGACCATGCTTAATGACTACACCAGGGAAGTCCCTTTTAATCTTTTCAAATCTAATCTTTTTCAAACTAAATCTTACATGAATCCATTGTGTGAAAACAGAGGAGTACCTTCACCGACTGTCAGCGGCACCAGCTTCTCCTCTCCTTCTGCTGTGACCCCAGAGGCATCTCTGCAGTACCCAGTTCTCTACCAAACAGTTTGAAATCCACTGAGTGGGTCCTTTTACTTTTATGATACCTATTTTCTCATACTCTTTTCCTCAAATGTCTTTTAAGGATAGAATGTCTTCACTGAACAGTGAGATGACGCTGAATTTTAATTTAGACATTCAGTTCTGCGGGATCTGTATTTAGAGTATTGGTTGGTGAGTCTAAATTAATCCCCTAGTTCATTGTTCCCTTTTTTTCTCCTTTTCTACTTCACCACCAGAAATAACAAGAAAAAGTATATACCCGCTTAGAAACAGAATGCAAACTTGGTGCTATCACAGTGCTCAGTCCCCAAGAAGTCAAAGAAGTCCTTATTAGCTTCTCAGTCACGTTGCTGAAAATCTACCATCCTCCTTTATGTTCTTGTGTTTCTTGTTAAGTGTATAATTCTAACATCTGGTCTTTATCCCCATGAAGATAAGCGTGTTGTTGTTGTTATTCAATTGTTAAGTTGCGTCCCACACTTTGTGATCCCATGGACTGCAAAATGCCAGGCCTCCTTGTTTCTCACTATCACATGGAGTTTGCCCATGTTCTTGTCCATTGAATCAGTGATGCCATCCAGCTGTCTCATCCTCTGCTGCCCTCTTCTCCTTTTGCCTTCGGTCTTTCCCAGTATCAGGCTTCCCAGGTGGCCCTAGTGGTAAAGAACTGCCTTGCCAATGCAGGAGACTTAAGATATACAGGTTCAATCCCTGGGTTGGGATGATTCCCTGGAGAAGAAAATCGCAACCATGCCAGTGTTCTTGTCTGGAGAATTCCACGGACAGAGGAGCTTGGTGGGCCACAGTTCATAGGATTGCAAACAGAGTCAGATACGACTTAGGGATTAAACAGTTATCTATAGCCCTTGAGAAAGAACTAAAGTTCTTTGACCATGCTTAATGACTACTAATGAGTTTCATAGCATCAGGGTCTTTTGTAATGAGTTGAGTATTTGCATCAGGTGGCCAAAGTATTGGAGCTTCAGCTTCAGCATCAGTCCTTCCAGTTAGTATTCAGGGTTGATTTCCCTGAGGATTGACTGATTTGACCTCCTTGCAGTCCAAGGGACTCTCGAGAGCCTTCTGCAGCACAATCTGAAAGCATCAGTTCTTCGGCATTCAGCTTTCTTTATGGTCGAACTCTCACATCCATACGTGACTACTGGAAAAACCGTAACTTTGACTAGATGGACCTTTGTCAGCAAAGCAGTGTCTTTGCTTTTTTTTTTTTTAAAGATTTATTTATTTAGGGCGGGGGTCGGGTTGGGGAGGGAGGGGAACGGGCGGGCCACTTCTATTGGTCTTTCATTTCTCTATTTTCATCCGCCTTTGTTCTTTGGCTCCTGTGGGCCTTCCATCGCGGTGGTGTCTTGTCGTTGTAGAGTGCCGGCTCTGGGCGCATGCGCTCCAGAGCTCCGGCTCGGTGATTGGACGCATCAGTCCAACCGCTCTGAGGCACATGGGATCTTCCCAGGCCAGGGATCGAACTGGCGCCCCTTGCACTGCAAGGCGGTGTCCTTATCCACTGGACCACCAGGGGAAGCCCAGTGTCTTTGCTTTTTAATATGCTGTCTAGGGTTGCCATAGCCTTCCTTCTAAGATGCAGGCATCTTCTAATTTCATGGCTGCAGTCACCATCCACAATGATTTTGGAGCCCAAGAAGAGAAAATCTGTCACTGCTTCCACTTTTTCTCCTTCTGTTTGTCATGAAGTGATGGGACTGGATGCCACCATGATCTTTGTTTTTTGAATGTTGAGTTTTAAACCAGCCTTTTCACTCTCTTCTTTTACCCTCATCAAGAGGCTCTTTAATTCCCCTTTCCTTTCTGCCATTAGAATGGTATCATCTGCATATCTGAGGTTGTTGGTATTTCTCCCAGCAGTCTTGATTCCCGCTTGCGCTTCATACAACCCAGCATTTTGCCCATTAGAAAATGCTAGTCAGATCGACTTAGGGATTAAACAGTTATCTATAGCCCTTGAGAAAGAACTAAAGTTCTTTGACCATGCTTAATGACTACTAATGAGTTTCATAGCATCAGGGTCTTTTGTAATGAGTTGAGTATTTGCATCAGGTGGCCAAAGTATTGGAGCTTCAGCTTCAGCATCAGTCCTTCCAGTTAGTATTCAGGGTTGATTTCCTGAGGATTGACTGATTTGACCTCCTTGCAGTCCAAGGGACTCTCGAGAGCCTTCTGCAGCACAATCTGAAAGCATCAGTTCTTCGGCATTCAGCTTTCTTTATGGTCGAACTCTCACATCCATACGTGACTACTGGAAAAACCGTAACTTTGACTAGATGGACCTTTGTCAGCAAAGCAGTGTCTTTGCTTTTTTTTTTTTTAAAGATTTATTTATTTAGGGCGGGGGTCGGGTTGGGGAGGGAGGGGAACGGGCGGGCCACTTCTATTGGTCTTTCATTTCTCTATTTTCATCCGCCTTTGTTCTTTGGCTCCTGTGGGCCTTCCATCGCGGTGGTGTCTTGTCGTTGTAGAGTGCCGGCTCGGTGATTGGACGCATCAGTCCAACCGCTCTGAGGCACATGGGATCTTCCCAGGCCAGGGATCGAACTGGCGCCCCTTGCACTGCAAGGCGGTGTCCTTATCCACTGGACCACCAGGGGAAGCCCAGTGTCTTTGCTTTTTAATATGCTGTCTAGGGTTGCCATAGCCTTCCTTCTAAGATGCAGGCATCTTCTAATTTCATGGCTGCAGTCACCATCCACAATGATTTTGGAGCCCAAGAAGAGAAAATCTGTCACTGCTTCCACTTTTTCTCCTTCTGTTTGTCATGAAGTGATGGGACTGGATGCCACCATGATCTTTGTTTTTTGAATGTTGAGTTTTAAACCAGCCTTTTCACTCTCTTCTTTTACCCTCATCAAGAGGCTCTTTAATTCCCCTTTCCTTTCTGCCATTAGAATGGTATCATCTGCATATCTGAGGTTGTTGGTATTTCTCCCAGCAGTCTTGATTCCCGCTTGCGCTTCATACAACCCAGCATTTTGCATTAACAACTCTGCATATAAGTTAAATAAACAGTGACAGTATGTAGCCTTGTTATACTTCTTTCCCAATTTTGAACCAGTCAATTTTTCCATGTATGATTCTGTTACTTCTTGACCCACATACAGACTCAAGATAACTTAAAACTATAAAATAAATAGGAAATACAGCTTGCTAACATTACTATGGAGTTTCACTTTTAACTTAATTCTCTTGAACATAGGCTGGTTTTAGTAACATTTGTGTAATGACCTAAATTTTATTGTTATTGCTGTGTATTTTTAAAATCCTTTGCTTGGAGGAGTTGAATAGATATTTTTCTAAAAACATACAAATGAACAATAGGTACATGAAAAGATGCTCTGTATCATTAATTATTAGGGAAATGCAAATCAGAATCACAGTGAGCTATAACCTCATACCTGCTAGAATGGCTATTATCAAAAAGGCAAGAAATAAAAAGTACTGGTAAGGATATGGAGAAAAGGGAGCTCTCATGCCCTGTTGGCAGAAGGTTAAATTGACACAGCCATTATGGAAATTTCTCAAAAAATTAAGAATAGAGATACCATATGATCCAGCCATCCCGCTTCTGATTATTTATCCAAAGAATATAAAATACTACTTTGAAAAGATACATGCACCCCTGAGTTCATCACATCATTATTCACATTAACCAGAAAATGGAAACAACCTAAGTGCCCAGTACGAGATGAATGGATAAAGAAGATGTGATGTATGTGTATGTGCATATACACATACATATATGTGTTGCTGTTCACTTGGTAAGTTGTATTCTATTCTTTGTGATCCCATGGATTGTAGCACGTTGGGCTTCCCTGTCCTCCATTATCTTCCAGAATTTGCTCAAGTTTGTGTCTTTCAGCCAGTGACGCTGTCTAACCGTCTCATCCTCTGTCACTGTCTTCTCCTTTTGCCTTCAGTCTTCCCAGCAGCAGGGTCGTTTCCAGTGAGCTGGCTCTTCAGATAAGGTGGCCAGAGATTTGGAGCTTCAGCTTCAGCATAGGTCCTTCCAGTGAATATTCTGGGATGATTTCCTTTAGGATTGATTGGTTTGATCTCCTTGCAGTCCGAGGGACTCTGAAGAATCTTCTCCAGCACCACAGTTTGAAAGCATCAGTTCTTCAGCGCTCAGCCTTCTTTATGGTCCAGTTCTCTTATATATATAGATGGAGTACTACTTAGCTATTTAAAAAAGATGACATCGTCCCATTTGTGAGATCATGGGTGGACCTTGAGGGTGTTATGTTAAATAAATGGAGAAAGACAAATACTATATGATTCCATTCATGTGTGGAATATAAAGAGAACACTGACCAATATAAATGAATAAACCAAACATGTAGACATAAAGAACAGAGTAGTGGTTCCCAAAGGGAAAGGGACAGACTGGAGGCAAAACAGATGAGGGAAGTCAGCTGTATAGTGATGGGTGCAGACTGAGTTTTGGGTGAGCATACTGTATGGGTGGAGAAGGAAATGGCAAGCCACTCCAGTATTCTTGCCTGGAGAATCCCATGGACAGAGGAGACGCAAAAAGTGAGACACAACTGAGTAACTGAGTAAGCACACACACACACGTGTGGTATATAGAAGTAGAAATACAATTTTATAAACCGGTGTTACTTCAATAAAGTAAGTAAAATTCTCGGGCTTCCCTGGTGGTCCACTGGGTAAGGCCACCACCTTGCAGTGAAAGGGGTGCCGGTTCGATCCCTGGCCTGGGAAGATCCTATGTGCCACAGAGTGGCTGGACCGATGTGTCCAACTACCGAGCCCAGAGCTCTGGAGCACATGCGCCCAGAGCCAGTGCTGTGCAGCGAGAGAGGCCACTGCGATGGGAGGCCCACACAGGCCAAAGAACAAAAAAGATAAGTGAATGAAAGATCAATAGAAATAGCCCCACCCCAAAAAAGGAAAATCATAAAATAAATAAATAAAAAATAAAACTCTCTGCTTAGAATGCGATGCTACTCTATGCAACAAAGAATGCTGCCCGCTTTTACTATGATTTCCCTGAGACAGTGAAGCAGAGTCCCACATATTCTCCCTGGAAGTTTTTGCGTAATAATCGTCATGGGATAAATCTAATACTGATAGCATGCTTTCCTTTGCCGGATGTACATTTCTTCAATTCCAGACATAGCGCATGGGCTTTGAAGGGATTTTCTGTAAAGTGGCCGTTCTTTTTTTAAAAAAATAATTTTATTTATCTTTGGTCGTGCTGGGTCTTGGTTGCTGCGTGGGCTTTCTCTAGTTGTGGAGAGTGGGGCCACTCTCTAGTTGGGGTGCACATGGCCGCAGCTTCTCTTGTTGCGGAGCTGGGCTCTGGGGTATGCGGGCTTCAGTGGTTGTGGTATGCGGGCTCAGTAGTTGGCAGTTCCAGGGCTCTAGAGCACAGGCTCAGTAGTTGTGGAACATGGGCCTCGTTGCCCTGCAGCCTGTAGGATCTTCCTGGACTGGGGATTGAAGCTGCATCTCCTGCATCAACAGTGGATTCTTTACCACTAAGCCACCAGGAAAACCCTAGAGTGGCATTTCCTAAAGTCAAATCCATGGATCCCTGGAGGAAGTCCACAGAATTCTTGGGAATCCATAGGATCAGAATTATTTTTATAGTAATTCTAAGACTAGGTAATATTTTAGTCACTGTGGAATCCAATCATTGTTTTCTTTACCACTTGCACTTCCGTGGTATATAGAAGTAGAAATACAATTTTATAAACCGGTGTTACTTCAATAAAGTAAGTAAAATTCTCGGGCTTCCCTGGTGGTCCACTGGGTAAGGCCACCACCTTGCAGTGAAAGGGGTGCCGGTTCGATCCCTGGCCTGGGAAGATCCTATGTGCCACAGAGTGGCTGGACCGATGTGTCCAACTACCGAGCCCAGAGCTCTGGAGCACATGCGCCCAGAGCCAGTGCTGTGCAGCGAGAGAGGCCACTGCGATGGGAGGCCCACACAGGCCAAAGAACAAAAAAGATAAGTGAATGAAAGATCAATAGAAATAGCCCCACCCCAAAAAAGGAAAATCATAAAATAAATAAATAAAAAATAAAACTCTCTGCTTAGAATGCGATGCTACTCTATGCAACAAAGAATGCTGCCCGCTTTTACTATGATTTCCCTGAGACAGTGAAGCAGAGTCCCACATATTCTCCCTGGAAGTTTTTGCGTAATAATCGTCATGGGATAAATCTAATACTGATAGCATGCTTTCCTTTGCCGGATGTACATTTCTTCAATTCCAGACATAGCGCATGGGCTTTGAAGGGATTTTCTGTAAAGTGGCCGTTCTTTTTTTAAAAAAATAATTTTATTTATCTTTGGTCGTGCTGGGTCTTGGTTGCTGCGTGGGCTTTCTCTAGTTGTGGAGAGTGGGGCCACTCTCTAGTTGGGGTGCACATGGCCGCAGCTTCTCTTGTTGCGGAGCTGGGCTCTGGGGTATGCGGGCTTCAGTGGTTGTGGTATGCGGGCTCAGTAGTTGGCAGTTCCAGGGCTCTAGAGCACAGGCTCAGTAGTTGTGGAACATGGGCCTCGTTGCCCTGCAGCCTGTAGGATCTTCCTGGACTGGGGATTGAAGCTGCATCTCCTGCATCAACAGTGGATTCTTTACCACTAAGCCACCAGGAAAACCCTAGAGTGGCATTTCCTAAAGTCAAATCCATGGATCCCTGGAGGAAGTCCACAGAATTCTTGGGAATCCATAGGATCAGAATTATTTTTATAGTAATTCTAAGACTAGGTAATATTTTAGTCACTGTGTTGAGTTTGTACTACACAAAAGTCATTGTTTTCTTTACCACTTGCACTTCCAGTAAAAAAAAAGAAAAAGATGGTTTTATTTAAGGGTTGTCCTTTGATGAAGCAATAAACATTATTCATTTTATTAAATCTTGATCTTTTTAGATTGATGAAATGGAAGGTATGCATAAGGCATCCCTGCTGCAGCTGAAGTATGATAGTGTCAAGGAAGAACACTTGTGTGCTTGTTTAAGCTGTGAGCTGAACTTAGCCTCTTTTTCCTGGACCGTTTTACTGGGAAGAGCAATTGGCACACCCACTAGTTATTCACCTTGAGTATGGAGCAGATGTTTTCTCTTAAGTGAGTGAAGTGTTTTTTCCAGGAAAACAGTGGGTAGGATTTAACAAAAGTCTGATACTGATAAAAGTTGAGGTTTCAAGGGAATATTAGGAATTCCGGAAAAACTCATATCCACCACCTTGAACCTGATCTCTTCCCATTACTTAGCTTTTTTTTGAAGAGTTGAGTGATAATATTAATAGAGATGACTTTTTTATGGTGTGTAACACATATGTCGGTAGTCAGAGGGTCTGCGTAACTTGGTGAACCAGTATGTTCTGAATGGCCAGTGCTCGATGTTATAGAGTCATGCAAGGGTAAAAGATCCAGTCATAGTGCAAGCTGGACCAGTGGGTTTACGTGTAATAAGGTCAAAAGTGTGTTGATGTAGTTTCAGGTTCCACATTGCCTCTAACCTTTAAGAAATCAGTACAGTTAAGTTTTCATGTAATACAAAAAACATCTACAGTTATTTGAAAAGGCTGTAAAAGATTCCTCCTTTTTCTAACTACATATCTATATGAAGGCAGTTTTCTTTGTATGTGTCAACAAAAACAGCATATTTTAACAGATTGAATGCAGAAGCCGATATATTCTAGAATCAGCTCTCTTCTATTCAATCAGACATTAAAGAGATTTGAAAAACAGTGCCGTCTTCTTACTAATATTTTGTATTTGAAAGAAGCTAATTTTCATAAAATGCTACTTAGGTCAATACGTAATGGGGTTGTTATTTTTTAAATGAATTAACTTTTCTTAGTTTTTATTTTTAATATGGTAGCTATTATAGCTATAGTCCACACACATAGAAGTTCTTTGGGGTCCTCAGTAATTTTTTTTGGCTCTGCTGCATAGCTTCTTAGTTCTCCAACCAAAGGTTGAACCCAGGCTCTCAGCAGTGAAAATGCTGAGTCCTAACCACTGGACCACCAGGGAATTCCCTCCTTAATCATTTTTGATACTGATGTGAGAATCCCTGTCGTAGGACGCTCTGTAAAGCCCTTGAGGTGTCATGGAGGCAAGACATAGGACTCTAACCCCTACCGATATGAACCACACTGGTTGTAGCTCCCAAGCACCACGTAAGGTCCAGGGCCATAGCTTCCTAAGGCGTACGTGGTGAGATGGTGAGTTCCGCATATAAGCTACAGCTGTGATCTTGGTGCTCGGGAGACAGGGCTGTGGACGGTTTAAATCTTCTGTAGTTCATGTCATGGCTCCCTTCTGTAGAATGTGTTCCCCTCCGGTTCTGGTTTTGGGAAGTTTGCCATTCTGGAAATACTAAACCTCCTTTTCAAAGAGCAGTGTTGCCATTCATGATGAAATAGGAATGGCACAGAGGCCCACCCCAGGAGAGCTCTTCCGCCCTTGGACTTCAGCCTGTGTCTGCTGGAGGCCCGTCAGCTGTGGTGAGGAGCAGGCTTGCTGCTCCACGTGCTGCCTCCGGGCCTCCCTGAGGCAGCTGCCCCGAGCCTACTGACAGTGGCTTCTCTGTGAGGGTTGCGTGTTTCACCTGGAGAGGATGAGATGGGCAGACCGGCCTGGCCTTCGTGACGTTGCTGCACCAAGTTTAGCGCCTTAATAAAATTGCGGAGGTCAGCTGGCTTCAAAATAGGCATCATGGGGGAGAATTAAACTTCTCTTCTGGCCCCGGCTTGTTATGTGTCAGGAGGCTTGCCTATTCCAAGCCCCTGTTTAGAACGTGACCGATTCTGTGCTTCCTGTTTTGCCCTGTGACGGCCACCTTGGATCTCATGTGCACTGTCTCTGCCCCTTCTCTTGGCCTGTTGATTGCAGTGGCATCCGGTGCTGCTCGCGCTCAAGAACCAAATTGAAGGAAACACGGGCTACACCTTCAACTCCTTGCTCTGCAACCTTTACCGAAGCGAAAAGGACAGCGTGGACTGGCACAGCGATGACGAGCCTTCCCTGGGGAGCTGCCCCACCATCGCCTCACTCAGCTTTGGTGCCACACGCGTGTTTGAGATGAGAAAGAAGCCCCCACCAGTGAGTAATCTCTTTATTTATTTTACATTCTTCCTGCCATCTAATATTCTGTGGAAAAAAAAGAATTGAGCTTCCTAAAAGGCTCGTATTTTCAGATTTAGGGGACTGGAGTATGTGTTTTGTTGTTGCAACGTTTTCAACCGATGGCTTACCCTGTGGATAACTTTTGACTTCCAAAGAAGCCATTGGTTCATTTCTGCAGCAGAAACTGCCTGTCGCGTGCCAGGTGCTGGCGGCTAATTTCCATTGGTGGAGAGGACAGACGTGGTCCCTGTCCTCATGGAAATGGGGGTAGACAGATACGGTGCAAGTAATTGGAATGGTGATACATGCTAGGCAGGAGGTAGGGGTCAAGTTAGTGGGGGCAAGCAGGGAAAGGAAGGAGGCTCAGGGAAGATGCCTCTCTTCCGGAGCCTTCATTTGGAGGACGTGTTCTCAGGGCAGTGTTGTCTCTCTTCTGCGAGGGAGCGCCACAGGCTCCGCGTTGCCTTTTTAGCCTGTTCCTGCAGTCCAGATGGACGGCACCTCTCTCAGAGAGGAAATTCCAGCTAGATTGCCAGACCAGCGGGGACCGAACTGTCGAATAACTTCAGCTGTCCAGTCCAGACGTCACCTGTACTACAAGGCGTTCAGGGAGTAGGAGGCCTCTTTGTTCTGTAAATCACGAAGGATAGACCTTTAAGGGTAGAAAGCTAGTAGGACCTCTAAGAAAAGGGCAGACCTCTACCAAGCTGTCTTATTTCCAGGACGTGTGTGTGTGTGTGTGTCTGTGCGTGTGGTTTTTAAACTGAGGCTTCCAGTCATTCAGCCTATAACGTTAAACCAGACTCCTTCAGTGTGGAAGGCCTTCGGGGCTGCGTTTTGAGGATGACCTAATCCAGACCACAGAATTATCAGGCAGCCAGCGCTGTGTCTGTTCTTCGTCAGGTATACTTCTTTGTGCTGTTTTCCTGACGTGTGTTTGAGTTTCCAGGCATGGCATTTTGAAGCATGTCGTGTTGTTCTGCACTTAGGCTATTAAGTACCTTTCGTGGGCGTATTTTCCACTGAGTCTTACTTGCTGTTGTTTACACAGAGACTTTGGTCTTTGTCAGTGGGGGGATTGTTAGTTGCCGGCGACTCCCTGAGAGAACTGGCTCCCCAGCGCTCTGAGCAGCCTTCAGTCTCACCGTGCCCGGGAGGACCGCCTGAGAAGCAGGCTCCCCAGCCTTTGCCCTGTTCTTTCCGGGTATGGTTGTGCTTTCAGACGCAGGCTTCCACTCGGTTAAATCCCACGTTCGCACGTGTGAAGAATTCATCCTGCCCTTAGTTAAGTCTTCTGTTGTGTGAATAGCAGAGAAACATGGTGTGTCTTATGTTAAAGTTCAGACCCTCTTCTCAAGTCTGAGCTCCAGAACACCACCTTTGTTGCCAGGCATGGTCCTGGGAGCTAGGGTGGGAGCCATGCATAATAAGATGGAGTCTTCCCTCCCATCCTGGACCTCACGGTCTGGCCTGTGCTAGTGGCCTGTCCCGGGATGATCTTTGCTGTAAGCCGAGTCTCTGATTGTTTGCAGGTATTTTCTTTGTCGCCAAGTATGGAAATATTCAGTTAACCACTTCTCTCCACACGTACATTCACCAGCACCATCATCCCTTTTGAAAAGCTTTTTTCTTTTTTTTGGCCTATTTACAGGTTTTAAGGTTAAGAATTCCCACAGCGTGCTTTCTTGGATAATCAGTTTTACTGTACGAGCAGTTTCCAGCTGTTAAGCATTAACAAGGCTTCTGGTGCCCAGAATACCTCTACTCCTTCTCCCCTCTAGGCAGCTGAAGGTCTTCATCTTCTCATATAAGAACATATTCATGGTGACCAAGAACTATTTCTGGAAAAAATATAATTCAGTTATGTTATAGGTTAATATGTGGATAGAAAATGTAATCATCACCCAGCATTGTGTCTGAGGGCAAGAAAATCTCTGTGTAAGAGGGCGACTGGCCATACATACTGACATTTTGTCCTCGCTAGACTTCTTAGAGTCCACTCGTACGAACAAGAGTGAACGAAGGGGACTCTTACAGTGCAGGGGAATTTGCACTATTAACTGTAGTAGCTGATTTAATGAAAATACAGATCTCATAAGTAAGAACATTTTCTGGGATCTTGAAACAAAGTTGGCTTAGGAAACAGATTTGGGAAGAAATATTAGTATAAGTGTGTCAATATATCAGATTACTGACTAATAACTTTTCGCTTCTGGCATAACCTTAACTAGGATTGAACTTGATGCAACTGTATAGTCCTTCAATTCTGGCTTTTGTTTAAGGTGGCAAAATTGAAGGTTAGTATATTTGAAATTATAATCATGCATTAGTGAACACAGTTTAAAAATTACTGCCCACCCCCAAACCTGTAAACTTCATTCTTGGGTAAACAAAACCCAAGTTTGAACTTTTGGAAGTATATTTTTCAAGTTTCTTTAACAGATTTAAAATATCTTGGGCTCCACAAATATGGCTAAACTTGAAGTACAGAAGCCTTTCTCTGAGTTGACATCCTTGGAAATGTATCTTAGAGTTCATCATCTTTATCTTGGAATAATGGTCCCTTTTCTGAAGGATTGAAAGGAAATGGTTATTGCACATCTGTCTGCTTTTCCTCCTTAACTATGGTGATAGCTTTGAGAACATGACTTGTGATTCATCTAACTTAAGGTAAAAGCATAAAATAAAAAATGTGACTCAGTCAGTCTTCTGTGTGGAATTTGTAGGAGTCTGATGGCTGTCTGTGGCTCCTAGAGACCTGTCTCTCAATGTCACTATGGATTGTAATTTTCATGTCTGTCAACCAGACATTTGGAGTGTGCTAGATAGAGATTGTGGGAGGGCATCTTTTTCAAAATCCAGTTTGTCTTAACCTATCAGAGGAGAAGGAGGCAATACCTGTTTGACTTGAGCCAAAGTTCCTCATCTAGAGCTGACATACAGGAATTGTGAGATTTCCTGTATCTGATTCAAGTATGCAGATTTGAGGCAGAACAGCATCTGTTTGGGGCCACTTTCAAGAAAATTAGCCTTTTTTTTTTTTAAACTTTCAAACTCCCCCACCCCAGCAGCAGCTGTTAGTTTTTCAGTCTGGCACCTTAAGTCATTCTCTGTAGCTGCTGATCTTCTGAAAGCTGCCCCAGTTCCACGCACCGCATCCCTAACGATTTCTCGCTATGCTGAGAGGCTGAGGAGATCTTTGTTTCCTGAGCACCAGTGTCCCTCTGGTTTCATCAGTTGGCTCTGGCAGCAGCTTCACGCATGCATCATCCCCAGATTAAACATTCACTCCCCCAAGATGCCGATCGTTGATCCATCTCATGGTCCTCTAGTCCAAGTTGAACAACTTCTGCTCACTTGTTTGGATTTGAGAGTCAGTTACCACTTCCTTTAATGATAATAAGGTACTTGGAGCGTAGTAGCCTTTCTCTTCATTCACCCCATCCCTTCTTTTGTTAATTCAGTTAAACCCAAGTGAATGACACTGTGTCTGTCTTCTGACCAGCTTCAGAATATGCTATCTTAAGGCAAAAGTGTTACCAGCTAGACCTCAGTAGACAGTTTTTTTAGAAACCAAGAACCTCTTTTATTCTCCCAAGCTGGGCTCATTAAAGCTTTTCTACGCTTGTGTCCCAAACCCAGTTGTACTTTTCAAACTGCATCGTGTCCCTGTTGTAAAGATTAGTCTGGTTCTTTCCCCAGTATAGCTTTAATTCTATACTGAAAAACAAGCTGGAAAGAGAACTACAAAAGCCATTTGGCAGGCCACTATTTCTCTGTCGGTTACCATAGAAACAGTGATGGCTGCGTTGGGGGTGGGTATTAGATAATAGGAAGTTTGTGATGCTCTGGAGGTTTAGATGCCAAAAGCCTTGTTTTCTGGAAAATTACCCGTGCATAAGCTCTAGCCTTCATCAGCTGAATCCTGAAAATGTGAGGGGCTTCTATCCACCTCCAGCTGATGGAGTTGAAGCAAGCTGGGGAACTTCTCTGAGCATCCCATTCTGTAGCACCTTCTGAAGAATGAGAACTCTGTTCACATCACCAAAAGAGAGGGTCATAAGACCACCTGGGATGGAAGAGGTTGAGCCTTCCCAGTGCACTCGGGTTCCTAGTGCCTCCACTTGTACACACTGCTGGGAAGAGTCGAGTATGAAAAGGTCATTTCGATCATAAATACTGTTACTTTCCAGGACTTGAGAAGAAATGAGGATATTGGAATCCAAAATAAAAGAAACTGACTGGCTTAAACTTGACAGTCAGGTAAACTAGACTGTATAGTCTTCCATGGAGTGGTGACCGAACCGCCACCTCAGCTGGCAACCCGCCCCCCGCCCCCGCACTGCGACTTCCAGGCATCTGTACTCCCCAGTCCAGCTTCTGATAACCGCATCTCTTCGGAGAAGTGACAAGAACTGCTCGAAAGGAATTATTGATAACCATCATCTTTTTAATACATTCCCTAATGAAATTTAAAATACCAGGTTTTGTTTCCTGTTTCTATTACTGATGCCTGTAAAAGAAGCACTTACCCACTTCCCTTGTACTTACTCCGTTTTCATAAATGGGGATGATAATTGGTAGCTCCTTTATGGGAGCAATAGGAAAGTTTTCCCATGAAAGGCACTGTGAACGTTGTTGGGGTAATCAGTGAATTTTGAAGCGGATTTTAATTGGTAGCTCCTTTTGTATGGGAAGCATAGCTTTTCTACGCTTGTGTCCCAAACCCAGTTGTACTTTTCAAACTGCATCGTGTCCCTGTTGTAAAGATTAGTCTGGTTCTTTCCCCAGTATAGCTTTAATTCTATACTGAAAAACAAGCTGGAAAGAGAACTACAAAAGCCATTTGGCAGGCCACTATTTCTCTGTCCGTTACCATAGAAACAGTGATGGCTGCGTTGGGGTGGGTATTAGATAATAGGAAGTTTGTGATGCTCTGGAGGTTTAGATGCCAAAAGCCTTGTTTTCTGGAAAATTACCCGTGCATAAGCTCTAGCCTTCATCAGCTGAATCCTGAAAATGTGAGGGGCTTCTATCCACCTCCAGCTGATGGAGTTGAAGCAAGCTGGGGAACTTCTCTGAGCATCCCATTCTGTAGCACCTTCTGAAGAATGAGAACTCTGTTCACATCACCAAAAGAGAGGGTCATAAGACCACCTGGGATGGAAGAGGTTGAGCCTTCCCAGTGCACTCGGGTTCCTAGTGCCTCCACTTGTACACACTGCTGGGAAGAGTCGAGTATGAAAAGGTCATTTCGATCATAAATACTGTTACTTTCCAGGACTTGAGAAGAAATGAGGATATTGGAATCCAAAATAAAAGAAACTGACTGGCTTAAACTTGACAGTCAGGTAAACTAGACTGTATAGTCTTCCATGGAGTGGTGACCGAACCGCCACCTCAGCTGGCAACCCGCCCCCCGCCCCCGCACTGCGACTTCCAGGCATCTGTACTCCCCAGTCCAGCTTCTGATAACCGCATCTCTTGGAGAAGTGACAAGAACTGCTCGAAAGGAATTATTGATAACCATCATCTTTTTAATACATTCCCTAATGAAATTTAAAATACCAGGTTTTGTTTCCTGTTTCTATTACTGATGCCTGTAAAAGAAGCACTTACCCACTTCCCTTGTACTTACTCCGTTTTCATAAATGGGGATGATAATTGGTAGCTCCTTTATGGGAGCAATAGGAAAGTTTTCCCATGAAAGGCACTGTGAACGTTGTTGGGGTAATCAGTGAATTTTGAAGCGGTTTTAATTTTTAAGGTTATAAGTGGTGGATGCTGCAGTGACTTTTCAGATGTGGGAATGGAAAAAGAAAATGAACAGCAGTGAGGCTTACCTCCAAGGCTGCCTTGGCCTGTGAATGGCATTCCTTGTGAGAGTCCAGAGGGAGACTCGGGGAGGGTCCGGTTGCCTGTGGGTCACGAAAGGGGGCTGAGTTTTTGAGCTCCTGTCTTCAGGGTCACGCGGTGGTTGGAGGGTGTGAGTGAGTGAGTGGGTACATGAACTGGTGTGTGTTTACGTGCATACAGATAAGTAGTGCTGATAGGACCTCGGTTCTCTACGGACAAAAGATCTTTGGAGAGCTGGGATCGTCATTTGCTTCCTTGGGGCCTGTCTCAGGCTGAAATTCATGTCCTGACTGCCCTTGGGAATAATTAATTTTTGCACTGAGCCTCCTAGTTGTGTGTTGCCACCAATAGCACTTTTAGTCTGGGGAGAACAACCTTTTCCAAAGTGATCTTTCAAGTTTGTGTGTGTCCAGATTAGGTATGGAGTCTGCGTGCACACTTTTTTTTAAAAACCTGCCTCAATGGTAGAGTTTTTGTTTCCCCACTTTGCCATACTCTAAAAGATTCTTCCTAGGCCTTCTGGTCATTTCCTCATCGTTCACAAGCCACATTTTTCTGGTGGGTGACTGCTGAGCTGAAGCAGAGAAGAGCTTAGTGAATTTGAGGAAGGAGAAGGAGGCCCCACAGTAGAGCAGAGTGAGCAGGTGGGGAGCCGGGAGGGGCGAGCAGGGCCAGATCCTGCAGAGGCTCAGGATCCTCAGGAAGGTGCAGGTTTTATTTTCAGTACATCAGGAAGCCACTGAAATGTATTAAACAGAAGAGTGACATGATCTGATTGAAATTTTACAAGGTCAGTTATTACTGTGTGGAGCTCAGACTAGACAGGAGCAAGAGTGGGAGCCAGGAGGCCAATTAAGAGATAGTCATACCTTCTGGGACCAAGGCAGAGAAGAAAGACGGGACAGTTTCAATGACATGGGCTCAGAGAGCAAGCCTGTTTAAGAGACGCCTGGGAATAATGGTCTGAAAGTGGTAATGGGAATTATCCTCTGACTCCACAGACGTGAGAGATGTGATTGCCTTCCACAGGAGAGTCTCTGAGAATTTGGACTCTTCTGGAGAGGGCTAGGTTTTGATCAGGACAAGGAGGTAGAGGCAACCTTCAGAATACATGTGGTTGAGGGCCTAGAGGTGCTTGCCCATCACGGAATGAGAATTTCAGCAGACACAGTGGAAGGGTGAGGGGTGAGTGTGGGGAGATGCTGTTTTACCAGGCTATGTCCCAGGGTGGTTTGGGAATGAATGTTCTGATGTAATGGACGACTGAAGAACCCTGCACTTTGGCTAGTGTCTGGGTCAGCCGGATATCAGGTTTCACGGAACTTGTTCTGTACGCCCTTCGAAGAAGGAGTGTTTATTTCTGGCGCTGCAGTCTTGAGTGGACATTCTTTCAAAATAGCAGTTCCTTTAAGTTGCATTTCTTGGAAGCAGTATATTACCAAGAATGACATGTCATTGCATCAGGTCTTCTGATTTCAGATGCACATTTAGGACAGTTAGAGTGACCATCACAGTAAGTGCAGGACCAGGCAGGTTTTGCTAAATTCAGTAACTTCTTGACCCTCCCACCCCCGATACTGTCTTAACAACAAGCACTGGCAGCTGGCATTTCACTGTAAACTGTGTTTGCGTTTTAAGATCACTGAATGTGCCTGATACAGGCTGACTGACTGCACGTGCCAGGCCCTCGTGCTTAGTGTTACTCACCTCATTAGAGCCTTCCATTGCCAAATCCATGTCAAAAATCAGGGCAAGGGCTTCCCCTGGTGGTCCAGTGGGTAAGGACACCGCCTTGCAGTGCAAGGGGCGCCGGTTCGATCCCTGGCCTGGGAAGATCCCACGTGCCGTGGAGCGGCTGGACCGATGTGTCCAATTACTGAGCCGGAGCTCTGGAGTGCATGCGCCCAGAGCCGGCGCTCTGTGACAACAGAGGCCACCGCGATGAGAGGCCCACAGGAGCCAAAGAACAAAGACGGATGAAAATAGAGAAATGCAAGACCAATAGAAGTGGCCTGCCCGCCCCACTCCCTCCCCAACCCGACCCCCGCCCAAAATAAATAGATCTTAAAAAAAAAAAAAATCAGGGCAAGAGTTTGATAAAAGTCCAAATATTTATGTGTGGCAAGTGAGCCCCAAACTGTTTTGAACAGATAGCCTCAACCTCAGTCACTGCAGATCTGTGCTTTTCCAGGGACTGCCCTGGTCGTCCAGTGGCTAAGATTGTGCTCCCACTGCAGAGGGCGCAGGTTCAATCCCTGGTCAGGGAACTAAGATCCTGGATGCTGCGTGGTAAAGCCTCAAATTTTTTTTTTTCTAACTGATGCTTTTTCAGCTAGCCTCCTACTTTAGCAGATCTTACTTCAAAATCAGCAGCTTCTGTTTTTAAAGTAATGTTTTTCAGATCAGTGTTAGGGTTGCCATCTTTGAAAGTGGTTTGAGTCAGCAGACTAACTGTGGAGATGATTTTGTGGGGTCCTAGCTTTACTCTGTTTCCATAATTTCCATAACTAATGTTTATGTCAGATTTAAAAACTAGGTTACCACTACCAACAACAGGTCCAGCTGTTTTCTTACATCAGCACTGCAGGAACAACTTTGCAGCCCAAATATAGCTGCAGGCTTTGATGATCCATGAAGCTGTCTAGAAGCCAGCCATGTTCTCAAGGCCAAGGCAATACCACAATTTGACTGGGAGCACAAGCTGGAAAGAAATGATGGAAAATGAGGAGAGGAGACATTTTGGCACAGTCATAAACTGGGAGGCAGGGCACGTGAAAGGACAGTCGACTCTAGCAGGCTCGTGGCTGTAGAACATGCTGGCAGTTAGTTTTCAAATGCCATTTCATTCTGAGAAAAAGCCTTGACCATGCCTGTCAAGCAGTTCTGCTACTGAGTAGTCACTTCAGTCGTGTCCAACTCCGCGTGAACCATGGACTGCAGCCCGTCAGGCTCCTCTGTCCATGGGGACTCTCCAGGCAAGAATACTGGAGTCAGTTGCCATGCCCTCCTCCAGAAGATCTTCCCAACCCAAGGATGGAACCCGGGTCTTCTGCACTGCAGGCAGACTCCTCCCCACTGAACCATCCGGAAGTTCTCTCTCTCTCTCTCTTTCTCTCTCTCTCTCTCTCTCTCTTTATATGGAGACCTCATGGACCATAGCTTATCAGGCTTCTCCATCCATGAAATTTTCTAGGCAAGACAGTAGTAGTAGAGAGGGTTGCCATTTCCTTCTCCATTAAGCAGCTCTACCGTGTATCTATTTCTTGGACCAGAGAGCTAGGGAACTTCCTATTCTGTCTGTTACCATCTTGAGAAAACCCTTTGCTTGATTCTGCAGGTGCTCCAGCATCTTGGTTTTATTCTTGATTTTTGAAGCACAGATTCTAGGATCAGTTGTCTAAATCTACAGTTTCCCTTTGTACGACTTAACTCACTTTTGAAACACCTGCTGTCTAGCTCCATCCTACACTGGTGCTAATACACGGATACCACGGTCCTGAAGAGCTGGTCATCTGACCTTTTCTCGGCCATCATTCTCCTCTTCCTTGTGACGTTGGGCACCAGCACCCCTCTGCCTGAAACTCAGCCGTCTGTTAGCTGCCCTTTCTTTCTCCTGCTGGCTTCTGAAATACTGTATTATCTTAACTATTCTCATTCTTTTCTCATTTCTACTCATCTGCCTCTTTTGAGGTTTTCTCCCTTCATATTCAACCCCTTTATGCGTATTCAGGAGGGTCTTTGATTCTGTCATCTTTGTCTATATAACTTTTCCTTTATTTTTTTCAAGCATGTTAGTTTTGGAGCACAAGCTGGAAAGAAATGATGGAAAATGAGGAGAGGAGACATTTTGGCACAGTCATAAACTGGGAGGCAGGGCACGTGAAAGGACAGTCGACTCTAGCAGGCTCGTGGCTGTAGAACATGCTGGCAGTTAGTTTTCAAATGCCATTTCATTCTGAGAAAAAGCCTTGACCATGCCTGTCAAGCAGTTCTGCTACTGAGTAGTCACTTCAGTCGTGTCCAACTCCGCGTGAACCATGGACTGCAGCCCGTCAGGCTCCTCTGTCCATGGGGACTCTCCAGGCAAGAATACTGGAGTCAGTTGCCATGCCCTCCTCCAGAAGATCTTCCCAACCCAAGGATGGAACCCGGGTCTTCTGCACTGCAGGCAGACTCCTCCCCACTGAACCATCCGGAAGTTCTCTCTCTCTCTCTCTCTCTCTCTCTCTCTCTCTCTTTATATGGAGACCTCATGGACCATAGCTTATCAGGCTTCTCCATCCATGAAATTTTCTAGGCAAGACAGTAGTAGTAGAGAGGGTTGCCATTTCCTTCTCCATTAAGCAGCTCTACCGTGTATCTATTTCTTGGACCAGAGAGCTAGGGAACTTCCTATTCTGTCTGTTACCATCTTGAGAAAACCCTTTGCTTGATTCTGCAGGTGCTCCAGCATCTTGGTTTTATTCTTGATTTTTGAAGCACAGATTCTAGGATCAGTTGTCTAAATCTACAGTTTCCCTTTGTACGACTTAACTCACTTTTGAAACACCTGCTGTCTAGCTCCATCCTACACTGGTGCTAATACACGGATACCACGGTCCTGAAGAGCTGGTCATCTGACCTTTTCTCGGCCATCATTCTCCTCTTCCTTGTGACGTTGGGCACCAGCACCCCTCTGCCTGAAACTCAGCCGTCTGTTAGCTGCCCTTTCTTTCTCCTGCTGGCTTCTGAAATACTGTATTATCTTAACTATTCTCATTCTTTTCTCATTTCTACTCATCTGCCTCTTTTGAGGTTTTCTCCCTTCATATTCAACCCCTTTATGCGTATTCAGGAGGGTCTTTGATTCTGTCATCTTTGTCTATATAACTTTTTAGGAAATGATGAACTAGAAGTGAATTGTATATGCAGTTAGGCAAGGTCCATTTCTGTCTTCTTTATCATTACGTCCCCAGTGTTTAGCACTGTGTGTGTATGTGTATTTTGATTGAATACATAAATAAATGAGATCTTATTTGTTGTTATGGCCTTATCCATTTCTTGTTTAGTGGAGCAACTTCTGAATCTCATTTCCAGCTTTGACTTTTAGCTCACATTCTAGTCATCACTTTGCCCATGATCACAGACATTTCCACTTACAACAGCATGTGACCTCTAACCTGAAACTGTAAGTTTATTATTATTCTCTCAGAAAACTCCACAATTCCACCTGCTCATAAGTACAATTATGTTCACGATGTCGCTATTCTCTTGGTCAGGTTTATATGGTAAATTATTTTCAGTTCTTCCCCATTCTTTCGTTTCAGTTGTTTTAGTTCCCAAATCATCTTCCTTCTTGAAAGGTCTGAAAAATTCATCCTTCTAATAGTGGGTTCATTTCAGGCTCTCTTTAATCACAAGTCTAAAATACTAAAATGACCTTTTTCCACCCTGATATCTCTTAACTCTAATCTTTTCTCCCTCAGTTCTGTCTGATAACCAGATGCCAGATACTTTCAGAAGCAGCTCATTTTCTCTCTCTCTCTCTCTCTCCCTCCTTTCTCCTCTCTCCTCCTACTCACAAATATTAATTAAGCCCCCACTGTGTGTCAGGTACTGTGCTCAACTCTGGGGAAATAGCAGTAAATGTGGCAGGCGTGGGCCCTGCCCTTCTGGATGTCATGGGAGCCAGAAAACAATTGAATGAATGGAGAGACATAATTACAACTTGCAATTAGAGCTCTGAATTTAGATTTTACCCCAGGTGCAATGGGAATATGAAGTTGTGACATGCTCTGGTTTATATATTTAAAAAGAGCGCTCTGACTGCCGTGTGAAGAATCATCCAGGGAGAGGCGAGAGTGGAAGACTCTATAAGGCTGTTCCAGTGGTTTTACTGGGAGACTGCAATTTGCACTCAAATGGTGGCTCTGGGGAGGGACACAGTGAATGGACTCGAGGTGTATTTTTGAGGGTGAACTAGGCTTCTGGCTCAAGCATTTGGTAGATGGTGGTTTTCTTGACTCAGATGGAGGAGTTGGGGGGGGGGTTGCATTTTAATTTGCTCTTGTTTAGGGACGATTATAGAGGAGTCAAGAGATCCTTCTTCTCCATGCTAGGTTCAGGATGTTTGAGATTTCCAAATGTAAAGTAAGGCGTTGCCTATGAAGTCTGGGCTTCAGACGGCAGGCCTGCGCTAGAGGTGCCGTTTGGGAATTGTCAGGATGACAGTGATAGTAATGACAGTGAAAGGACAGTGATAGATAAAGGGTGTGTGGTACTGACTCTGTGCCAGGCTTTGTTCTAACCTGAAACTGTAAGTTTATTATTATTCTCTAAAAACCAATTCTACCTGCTCATAAGTACAATTATGTTCACGATGTCGCTATTCTCTTGGTCAGGTTTATATGGTAAATTATTTTCAGTTCTTCCCCATTCTTTCGTTTCAGTTGTTTTAGTTCCCAAATCATCTTCCTTCTTGAAAGGTCTGAAAAATTCATCCTTCTAATAGTGGGTTCATTTCAGGCTCTCTTTAATCACAAGTCTAAAATACTAAAATGACCTTTTTCCACCCTGATATCTCTTAACTCTAATCTTTTCTCCCTCAGTTCTGTCTGATAACCAGATGCCAGATACTTTCAGAAGCAGCTCATTTTCTCTCTCTCTCTCTCTCTCCCTCCTTTCTCCTCTCTCCTCCTACTCACAAATATTAATTAAGCCCCCACTGTGTGTCAGGTACTGTGCTCAACTCTGGGGAAATAGCAGTAAATGTGGCAGGCGTGGGCCCTGCCCTTCTGGATGTCATGGGAGCCAGAAAACAATTGAATGAATGGAGAGACATAATTACAACTTGCAATTAGAGCTCTGAATTTAGATTTTACCCCAGGTGCAATGGGAATATGAAGTTGTGACATGCTCTGGTTTATATATTTAAAAAGAGCGCTCTGACTGCCGTGTGAAGAATCATCCAGGGAGAGGCGAGAGTGGAAGACTCTATAAGGCTGTTCCAGTGGTTTTACTGGGAGACTGCAATTTGCACTCAAATGGTGGCTCTGGGGAGGGACACAGTGAATGGACTCGAGGTGTATTTTTGAGGGTGAACTAGGCTTCTGGCTCAAGCATTTGGTAGATGGTGGTTTTCTTGACTCAGATGGAGGAGTTGGGGGGGGGGTTGCATTTTAATTTGCTCTTGTTTAGGGACGATTATAGAGGAGTCAAGAGATCCTTCTTCTCCATGCTAGGTTCAGGATGTTTGAGATTTCCAAATGTAAAGTAAGGCGTTGCCTATGAAGTCTGGGCTTCAGACGGCAGGCCTGCGCTAGAGGTGCCGTTTGGGAATTGTCAGGATGACAGTGATAGTAATGACAGTGAAAGGACAGTGATAGATAAAGGGTGTGTGGTACTGACTCTGTGCCAGGCTTTGTTCTCAGTGCTTTACATGCAGCCTCCAGGAATCTTGTCATGTCAGTGCTGCTGCTATCCCCATCACAGGTAAGGGGGCTGAGGCAGCAGGTTAGGTCACTTGTCCACATGGCATAGACAATCATTTGCTGAACTGAATTGGAACTAATCATCTAGATAGTAGATAAAGCTATGGAAGTGCGTATTACCAATGCAGGGCAACAGAATAGAGAAAGAGGAGCAGAAAGCCAAGACTGAGCTCACTGCTTTCATCCCTTTGTTTTCCAACTCACACGTCTTTATTTGCTCTTGCTGGAACAGAGGGTAAAATGTAAACTCGTCCAACCAGACTGTCAAATCTTTATGAAACCTATGCCCAGCCGACTTTGGTGTCTCCCTGATCCCTGTGTGGCTGTGCCATTCTGCTGAATAGCCTCTTTGCTCCTTAGACACGCTCTCCGCCTTCTCATTGGGCTTTCCAGGTGGTTTTAGTGGTAAAGAACCTACCCGACAGTACAGGAGACATAAAAGAGACACGGGTTTGATCCCTGGATCGGGAAGATCCCCTGGAGGAGGGCATGGCAACCCGCTCCAGTATTCCTGCCTGGAGAGTGCCCATGGACAGAGGAGCCTGGTGGGCCCCGGTCCTTAGGGTTGCAAAGAGTCACACACGGCTAAAGCGACTTATCACACACACATGCCACCTTTTAATTAACTTAAGTCCTCTCCAGGCTTCAAGGGCTTCTGTAGCCTACAAGCCTTTCCTGAAGCCTCTGGTGAAGAAACTAATAACAGTCCCTGCATGTCAAGTGCCTCCTGTGAGCTTTGGAAATGAGAAGTAGGTAGTGGGTTTCTACTTTGTTTCATTTGACCTTTCTACTCATGTATTTTTATAAGCATCTTGGTAAAAAGATGGAAGAATTTCTAGGTAAGTAGCTCATCCAGGAGATCAGAGATGACTTGGGAAACCTAATGTCTCACTGTTGGCTGAAATCATAAATTTGGAAGCATATTTGCACCCATGGCTTTTCTGATTGTGCTGGGATCACTGCAGTTAAGAATATGATCTTGAAGCACCATATGTGTCCTGAGCTTTGTTTCAGGCACTACCGCAGGGAATGGCAAAGGGGCCTCAGAGAAGCCGGGCAGATAACAGGTGGGCTTGCTCGGGAGCTCACCTGGGAAGACAAGACCTGAGCATAAGAGAGGGAGTCGTGAGGAGTCCACCAGCATCTCGATTGGGCAACTTTGAAGTGGAAAGTGGTCCTTAGACTTGTTTATATACTTCCCAGTGTTTTTAAGGAAACTGAGTTAGTTGCCAAAATTTATAACTCAGGAGATTTCACATAAAAATCACATATGTCAGTTTCCCTAGAAAATCCAGAAGATCAGGCAGCACCCAGGGAATAGCCAGGGAGCCACAGAGTGGCTCCACCTCTCCGCAGGCCCCGTGCACTCTAGCATCCGTGGCCCCCCTCCCCATGGTGTTGCACATGCCCCATGCCCCTTGTTTGTGCTACTTGCTGGTAATTGTGACGTTTACAGTGTAGCCAGGGTGGCATGTAGTTCAAAGAGGAAGTATCACAGGGTTTCAGAAGGAAGGGAGCGCTTGTAGAGCACTGGAAGGTGGGGAAAAAAACACAGACTGTAGAACCAGGCAGGTCTCAGTTCAGATACTTTCTCCCGGCCTCCTGCCAGCCTTTTGCCTTAGAAACATACTTTCCCTCCAGCTTCCTTTGCTTTTAATAAAATGGAGAGTATCACTTTCCTTACAGGGTTGTGGTGAGAATCAGCAGTACTGGGTATACACAGCCCCTAACGTACTTGGCGCTCTAGCAGCTTATGTACCAGGGTGGAACATGTCCAAAATGTCCCACCAGATGCCTTGGTTTAAGTACCTAGAAATTGTTATGAAAAAAAAAAAAAACACTTGGGCTAGAGGAGTGGGGAGACACATCCAGGTGGATTAAAGAGTTAAATGCAGTTAACTAAAAGGAAATGCAGTTATCCAGGCTTCCTAAGAATGGAAAAAAGACTTCCTAAGCATTAAAACCATGAAGGAGAGTAAAAGAAAGATCAGTAGAGTTGACTGTAAACATTTTTGAGCTATTCTGTGTTAAACATCATAAACATAAAATTCAAAAAATGAGAAAAATATTTACAGAAGATATAACAAAGGGAAAATATCATACTATATATGGTTTACAGATCAAGTAAGAAAACTTTTAACACCCTGTAGAACAATGGACAGAAGACGCAGTCAGAGAGTTTGCAATAGAAGAACTGCAAATAGCAAATAGGCATATGAGAAAACAGTGGTTAGTAATTCAAAAAGTCTGTGTGTTTGACGAATGAACTGCCATTTCTCCCTGAACTTTTCCCAGCATTGTTAATGTTCCGTATTGATGATGTGCTCAGAAGGTAGGTACTGTCATATTTTCTTGATGAAATCATAGATTGCCACAACCTTCTTAAAGCAGCTTGATACTATAAATCAGAGTGCCTTTAAGTTCATACCTGTAGATCCAGTTTTTCCATTTTAAAGGATGTGTTCTAGGGACTCCCAGTGGTTAAGACTCTGTGGTCCCAATGTAGAGGGCATGAGTTCAGTCCCTGGTCGGGGAACTGAGATCCCACATACTGCACAGTGTGGCCAAAAAGGACAAAAAAAAAAAAAGAATATATCCTAAAAATATACTCAGATATGATTTTCTCCAAATCTACTTACAGTAGCCTTTTCTTTATTTTCCTTTTTAAAAAATACTATTGATATATTAAAATCTGTTTCTAACTATGCATAACCTCACCGCTGTATCCTCAGCACAGTGCCCAACATATGCAGGTGGTCAAAAACAATTCATGAGTTTAAAGGAGGAAGGATATGTTCATACAAAGGAATATTATATAACCATATTTTTTAAATCCTGGACATCTAAGATGTAGGAAATGCTCACAGTACAGTGTTACAAATGAGGACACGATTATATGTATAAAACATTCCCTCTGTTTGTGTTGTACGAATTCTGGATGATGGGATTAAAGGTGATTTTTGTATGTTCTTGGTGATTTTCTTCAGTCGTTCATGACATAGTTACTGACAGATGTGATAGACATTGAGTATATTTTAAAAGAGAAAGACAGCATCATCTTCCCCTCATGGGGTTTACCAGAGATCAAAAAGGCAGACATTGGACAGGATATTACAAGTGTGTCATTTACTGTAGTGGACGTCTGTTACTTTTATAGTAGGGAAAAAACTATGCCAGTGATGATTTTTAAGCATTGACATTTTTAAGTTCTAAGACACCTTTTTAGGACAGGAAAGGCACAATCACATGAAAGATCTACGTGGATCTCACAGTGTGACGTTTCCTTTCTAGTGAAAAGGAGAAAGTTTAGATTTCTTAGCCGTTGGGTGCTTTGTAAGGACATAAAAATAAATGCACCCGGACTTTTTCCCCCTTAAATAGCATTTTGCTAAAGGAACTTCAGATCTTGGTAAGAGTTGTGGAACTTTGGAAAGCCCCAGCATTCATTGAAAAGTATAATTAGGCATGCAAACGAACTGACTGTGGTTGAGGAGGGAGTGAGGATGTTGATTAACATTATGTAAAAAATTTATTTTTTCTTTTTTTATCTACTTGTGAGGTTTCAAGTGTGTGGAAAGTCAAGAACATCAACAGCAAAACTCACCCTGTGGACTGACTGTGGCCCTAAAACTTTCTTTTAACTGGGATCAGGAATGGAAAACTTTATCCTGAGCCATGGCTTTTTAGGAGTGTGTTTTGTTTTGCGGAAGGACCTGAGTAAATCAAAAAGGTTTCAGAGCCATGTTTGGGTAACAACCACGCTTAATGGCTATGAGCTCGCTCCTCTAAACAGTCAGACCCATGCTTCGTCTGTCACTTATCTATTTATCAACTGAGCTCTTATGCGCAGCCACGTGAGCTCCTCAGGCCTTTTATCTGCTTCCTCAGTGGAAAAAGTCTCCGTAAATCTTGGTTACATTAAAAGGTGGCTGTGTGGTGTGTTGCCGATCTGGTCTCAGGAGAAGGAGGCATCTGTGAGCTCTGTGCTCCCTGGGTAGAATCCCCTGTCCTCTTTTCTGTCTCCTCTCGTGAATTATGGGGGTTACTTGGTGGCTCGTTCGGTCAAGAATCTGCCTGCAATGCAGGAGACTACCTGCAGTACAGGAGACCTGGGTTCCATCCCTGGGTCAGGAAGGAAGTGAGAAATGTACTTCCTGAGCCAAGGCTGTTGGCAGGAACGAATGGCAAGCAGTAGAGTAATGACCTCTGCTCTCACTTGGATGCGCTGTTTCACCGATCAAAGTAGCTCCCTGCCAAGTGAAGGCTCAGCCTCTTTTGCTCTTTGGTACAACTAAGGGTTATACTGGATGTAAAGTGTTTCACACCAACCTGAGCCTTTCTCTCATTTGAAAAGCTCAGATCCGAGGAACAGGGAGGGAGACATGGCTCTGTAGAGTGACACTTCCCGTCCATGCCGATCTATCCGTCTGCGTTTGGAATCCTCTTCCTCTTGCTAGGTCGGTTCCTGCTTCAGGTTTCAGGTAGAGTTATAGTGCTTACGTCTTTTTCTCCGCTGCCTTTAGCACCTCTCCTGCCAACAATAGCTTTTTGCTTTTCATGTTTGGAAAACTGTGAAGTAGTTCCATTTATTTGGAACACAGGGTGCCTGTGAGAGAGAGCTAGGAGATGAAACTAAAGGGAAGGAGCAGGCAGGTCCTCTAGGGCCTTGGTGCAAGGCTAATGGATTTAAACTTCATCTTGGAGCCTTTGGAATGTCATTAAAGTATTTTAAGCAAAGGAGAGGCATTCTGAGATCCAATCTGCGTTTTATTACAGTAGCTCGGGCAGAACCACACTGGATCAGAACATGCTGGCTCTTCTAACTGGTCAAAGTCACTCCTTACACCTGCTGCCTGGCCTCACAGACCTGTGTGCACGGGATGGGCCTTGGTGTCTTGGCCTCTGGCTAGCATATGCAGTTCCTTCTTCCAGGACATGCTTTTCTTTCTTAGTGTGTATTTTTTTCTTTTTAAAATTAAAATATAGTTGATATACAATATTATCTCAATAATGCCTTGATGTTCAAAGAGAGCTTCACCTCAGGATTGCCTTCCTATTGTGTTAATTTTCTCTCCTGTCTGCTTTAGTCTCCTGGCCCAGTGCTTGACTTGTAGATGAAGGCCCCCTTGGATAATGCAGAGGGTAGCAGCGATTCTGTCTCTAGCTGTGTGGAACTGTGATCTGGTAACTGATTCTACAGCCTAAATCAGGGAGCCTTGGCCCCTCTGATCTCAGGGGCCATGTACTCCCTGTCGATAGCTTTCCTTCAGTAGGACACGCGTCTCCCCGGGCTGGATACTTTGTTCCGAGAGCAGCCTTTTCCTCCTCTGAGATGGAGCTGGGCCACCCACGGATAGGGTCACCTTCCTGCTGCTGCTCGGTTGGCTGAGAGCTCAGAGGTAAATGTTTTACTACTGGACAACAGAAGGTGGCAGACACTAAATCAGTCACTGAAACCAAAAGTTATTTCAAACGTCGCTCGTATCTCCTGCTTATGAAAGCAATGACAGTGCTGGACCAAGTCACTGCCGAGGGTCCCCCTTTGCCTTATTTTCCTGGAAAGCCCTGGTTTTTTAGTTTTTAGAGTTATAGTGCTTACGTCTTTTCTCCGCTGCCTTTAGCACCTCTCCTGCCAACAATAGCTTTTGCTTTTCATGTTTGGAAAACTGTGAAGTAGTTCCATTTATTTGGAACACAGGGTGCCTGTGAGAGAGAGCTAGGAGATGAAACTAAAGGGAAGGAGCAGGCAGGTCCTCTAGGGCCTTGGTGCAAGGCTAATGGATTTAAACTTCATCTTGGAGCCTTTGGAATGTCATTAAAGTATTTTAAGCAAAGGAGAGGCATTCTGAGATCCAATCTGCGTTTTATTACAGTAGCTCGGGCAGAACCACACTGGATCAGAACATGCTGGCTCTTCTAACTGGTCAAAGTCACTCCTTACACCTGCTGCCTGGCCTCACAGACCTGTGTGCACGGGATGGGCCTTGGTGTCTTGGCCTCTGGCTAGCATATGCAGTTCCTTCTTCCAGGACATGCTTTTCTTTCTTAGTGTGTATTTTTTTCTTTTTAAAATTAAAATATAGTTGATATACAATATTATCTCAATAATGCCTTGATGTTCAAAGAGAGCTTCACCTCAGGATTGCCTTCCTATTGTGTTAATTTTCTCTCCTGTCTGCTTTAGTCTCCTGGCCCAGTGCTTGACTTGTAGATGAAGGCCCCGTTGGATAATGCAGAGGGTAGCAGCGATTCTGTCTCTAGCTGTGTGGAACTGTGATCTGGTAACTGATTCTACAGCCTAAATCAGGGAGCCTTGGCCCCTCTGATCTCAGGGGCCATGTACTCCCTGTCGATAGCTTTCCTTCAGTAGGACACGCGTCTCCCCGGGCTGGATACTTTGTTCCGAGAGCAGCCTTTTCCTCCTCTGAGATGGAGCTGGGCCACCCACGGATAGGGTCACCTTCCTGCTGCTGCTCGGTTGGCTGAGAGCTCAGAGGTAAATGTTTTACTACTGGACAACAGAAGGTGGCAGACACTAAATCAGTCACTGAAACCAAAAGTTATTTCAAACGTCGCTCGTATCTCCTGCTTATGAAAGCAATGACAGTGCTGGACCAAGTCACTGCCGAGGGTCAGGGCCCTGGAACCTAGACTGTTTATAAAAGTCCATCATTGTTTTGATTTTGATTTTCCTGGGGGAAATCCTTGTAAACAGTTACATTCTGAGAAGCCCCCCTACAATAATAAACATAAACACACACTGCAATGAAATCAGTCCTGCAGTAGCCCAGATGTAAATCTCCCACATTGGAAGCAAAGCAGATGAATGGATGGAGCGTCCCAGAATGAAGTGGAGAAGCCATGAAGCCTGGGCCTGGCCCAGTCTCAGTTCTCCACGTGCCCTTTGTTGCTGTGTGCAAGGAAGTGTTGAATGTGGCCCTCCATCAGCCGTGGAGGAGTGACAGCACCTGGGGACCGTGTCACGCCCCATGCTGGGGGCTTCCTTACGGGAGGGTCGGTGGGCTGGCTTTGAGCTCTGAAAGAAAGGGGCAGCATAAGTTCCGGCGTCTGTATCCTAGGCGCTCAGGAGATGCCATCCGCTCTCAAAGACTCACCCAGCCAGGCTCAGCTTAGCAAACCTGTGCTGGTCACTGTGGAGCTCTTCTTTGAGATGATTGTTCGGGAAAGAAACGAGTGTTATCTCAGAACACCAAGGTAGCTGTCAGAAGAGTTGTGATTAGTTTAAACATAGGTGTTAATTAGTGAATTAGCAAACATGGTGAAAGGTGGTCAAAAATCATCATTCTGGGCTTCCCCTGGTGGTCCAGTGGGTAAGGACACTGCCTTGCAGTGCAAGGGGCGCCAGTTCAGTCCCTGGCCTGGGAAGATCCCACGTGCCGCAGAGCGGCTGGACCGATGTGCCCAACTACCCAGCCAGAGCTCTGGAGCGCATGCGCCCAGAGCCGGCGCTCTGTGATGACAGACGCCACCGCGATGGGAGGCCCACAGGAGCCAAAGAACAAAGACGGATGAAAATGGAAAAATGAAAGACCAATAGAAGTGGCCCGCCCGCTCCCCTCCCTCCACAACCCGACCCCCGCCCAAAATAAATAAATAAAAATAAATCTTTAAAAAAAAATCATCATTCCACATCTTGATTTGAAAGCCTGTTCTCCTCACACTGTGTCAAAACACAGGGCACAGACTAAGGTGGATGTAAAGAATTACTGTACCGAGGGTCAGGGCCCTGGAACCTAGACTGTTTATAAAAGTCCATCATTGTTTTGATTTTGATTTTCCTGGGGGAAATCCTTGTAAACAGTTACATTCTGAGAAGCCCCCCTACAATAATAAACATAAACACACACTGCAATGAAATCAGTCCTGCAGTAGCCCAGATGTAAATCTCCCACATTGGAAGCAAAGCAGATGAATGGATGGAGCGTCCCAGAATGAAGTGGAGAAGCCATGAAGCCTGGGCCTGGCCCAGTCTCAGTTCTCCACGTGCCCTTTGTTGCTGTGTGCAAGGAAGTGTTGAATGTGGCCCTCCATCAGCCGTGGAGGAGTGACAGCACCTGGGGACCGTGTCACGCCCCATGCTGGGGGCTTCCTTACGGGAGGGTCGGTGGGCTGGCTTTGAGCTCTGAAAGAAAGGGGCAGCATAAGTTCCGGCGTCTGTATCCTAGGCGCTCAGGAGATGCCATCCGCTCTCAAAGACTCACCCAGCCAGGCTCAGCTTAGCAAACCTGTGCTGGTCACTGTGGAGCTCTTCTTTGAGATGATTGTTCGGGAAAGAAACGAGTGTTATCTCAGAACACCAAGGTAGCTGTCAGAAGAGTTGTGATTAGTTTAAACATAGGTGTTAATTAGTGAATTAGCAAACATGGTGAAAGGTGGTCAAAAATCATCATTCTGGGCTTCCCCTGGTGGTCCAGTGGGTAAGGACACTGCCTTGCAGTGCAAGGGGCGCCAGTTCAGTCCCTGGCCTGGGAAGATCCCACGTGCCGCAGAGCGGCTGGACCGATGTGCCCAACTACCCAGCCAGAGCTCTGGAGCGCATGCGCCCAGAGCCGGCGCTCTGTGATGACAGACGCCACCGCGATGGGAGGCCCACAGGAGCCAAAGAACAAAGACGGATGAAAATGGAAAAATGAAAGACCAATAGAAGTGGCCCGCCCGCTCCCCTCCCTCCACAACCCGACCCCCGCCCAAAATAAATTTAAAAAAATAAATCTTTAAAAAAAAAAAATCATCATTCCACATCTTGATTTGAAAGCCTGTTCTCCTCACACTGTGTCAAAACACAGGGCACAGAATAAGGTGGATGTAAAGAATTACTGTATAAATGACTTTGAATTCCTTCATAGGCCAGACTGTATTTTTCTGCATTTTGGATGCTGATAATACGAATACTAATAGCTCTTACGCTATACCTAATACCTGCTGGGCTCCAGGTGAGTCACACATCCATCAGCCGAGGCTCACCACGGCACAGTGAGCCAGGTAACACCATCATCTTCATTTCACACATGAGTGAGTTCAGGAACACAGAGGTGAAGTTACCTGCCTGACGCCAGTCCGCTGCCAAGTGACAGAGCCACTGAACGAAGCCTCGCCCTCTGGCCCAGCTAAGGTTGCCCTTTCTCTGACCAGTCTCACATTCTGTTGCATCTTGATCACACAAGCAAAGAAAAAAAAATTCAGTGCCCTGAATGTTGTTTTCTAGGAAGAGAATGGGGACTACACATATGTGGACAGAGTGAAGATACCCTTGGATCACGGGACCTTGTTAATCATGGAAGGAGCCACACAAGCGGACTGGCAGGTGAGAACATGCAGGTCACGTGGATTCACTGTCTTGTGGGAACAGTTTCCCAACTGGCTTATTAGGATGGTCGATTTCTATATTAAATGTGGTGAAAAGCAAGTTGCTTTTATAATGCACAAGAGGCAATAAACTGACATCGTTTCCAAGAAGCTTCAATACCGCTGACGGTCAGAATGGCCCTCTCCAGCAGTGGCGTCCAGCGGAGCGTCCTGTGACGGAGGGAGCGTCCCGGGTCTGTGCGGCCCAGTGTCATTGCCACCAGACGCGTGACCTTTGATCTCGTGAGATGTGTCTGAAGTCCTGAAGAACTGAGTGTTAATGAAGCCAGAGCTTCAGGCAGCCAGTGGCTAGCATATGGGGCTGCGCAACTCTGTAGCTTAGGCCAGGCCGATGTTGTGTGAGGTGTGCAAATGAATGTAAGGACACTTGGCCTGAGAGGGGATTCCCCTCATGCCTCTCTGTGGCCTCAGCCATTTATGTGTTGTCTTCTGAGCTCTGGAAAAATGGCAGGAGACAGAGAGGAAGAGCAGCCTTTAGAAAAACCGAAAACAACTCCCCGGGAGGGTCGGGGTGGAGATTTGTTTCAGAGAAGCAGCCCTTTCTCCGTGAGATTTTAAAGAACTACTGCTCTTCTTCAAAGGGAGATAGACTTGCAGTATGTCCGTGTCCTCACAAAGAAGGTTTAAATGGCTTTGGAATAAAAGTGTAAGTGTGTTTATGTCAGAGTTATTCATGTTTCCATTTAGCATCGAGTGCCCAAAGAGTACCACTCTAGAGAACCAAGAATCAACCTGACCTTTCGGACAGTTTACCCTGACCCTCGAGGAGCGCACTGGTGACGTGAGATCCTGGAGAGAAACGTGCTGAGGCTGAGCAGAGCTTCCGCCCTGAAGACACTTCCACAGGCCGGTCCGGCTGCTCTTGTGATGTGGCTGTTTGGAAGATGAGGATGAGATTTGCTTCCCATCTTGGAGTCCTGTTAAATGACGGCCTGCTGTTTGTGTTTGTTGTATGCTTGCTGTGGGAGCGGTAATCCCTACTCACATTTTGAAATCACCTGTTTTCTTTAGGCAAATTAAAAACTGCTGTGGCTGTGTTTACCAGTGATTGTGCCCATAAGCAAAAATGCTCCCCGCGGCCCTCTCCTGCTTCGGTTGAAGAAATATGAATGGACTTCGCCTCCAGGGAAGGGTCAATCCTCACGTTTGTTCCTTGTGTCTGAAGCACAGTGCAGATATAAACATGCGTCAGTGACTCCGGAGCCTTCCGTAGGCAAACAGCTGCTGAAACCCAAACAGAGCTTTGTCAAAATCGGCCTTGACTCCTGAACATCTTGGCTTGGGTGCTGTTGTAATGGAAAGCTGCGTGTTCTAGGAGCTCTCCATTTAACCGAGTCTCCTTGCTTGTCCATCTTCCCAGGAGACGCTCAGACAGGTTACAGGGCTCTGAGTGAAGAGCAGAGGTGGTGTTCTCCAGCATACCTCCAAGCAGCCCCCTGGACCACTTGTAAACCAAGAGGAGAGTGTCCCCTCACAGGGAGGAGGCATTGAGTGATGTCACGAGGAATTTGGCTGAAGAGCAGCACACGCCTGCTAGTTGCAGCTGTTCCACAGAGGTGACTTGCCCCTGGAGAATTACTTGAATCACTTAAACCCAAGCCAGATAGGAGCGGAGCTGTACTGCAAGGAATTGACTCAGTTGCCTTAATAGTTCTTTTCCCTTAGAGCTCAGCAGCCCTGTGACTCAGGCCTTCTTCTGACTCAGTGTTCTCTTCTGTACATATTCCCGAGATTCAAGGGTCAGTCTCTGATGTCACCAGGGTTCCCAAAACAGAGCGGACGCCCCTCGTTGCATCATACAAGCATGTGTCTTCCTGACCCCTAGACTCAGGAGCAGCATGCCAGATCACTTCCAAACCAAGACAGAGAAACCTTGAGAGAAAGAGAATGGGCTTAAATGGATGAAAGCAGGGCGAGAGAGTTAGTTTCCCTCACGGCCCCTGGGGACACGTGCCAAGCCTTCTTGCTTTGGGTCTTGTTTCCAATCCATGCTGTAAGACTGATGAGCCCCAGGATCACACTGAAAATGCTGGAATGCAGATGAACGCCATGCTTGGCCAGGCACTCTGCTCGGACAGGCTCTGGGGCTTCTGTGTTTACTACTTTGTGAGGCAAATTAAAAACTGCTGTGGCTGTGTTTACCAGTGATTGTGCCCATAAGCAAAAATGCTCCCCGCCCTCTCCTGCTTCGGTTGAAGAAATATGAATGGACTTCGCCTCCAGGGAAGGGTCAATCCTCACGTTTGTTCCTTGTGTCTGAAGCACAGTGCAGATATAAACATGCGTCAGTGACTCCGGAGCCTTCCGTAGGCAAACAGCTGCTGAAACCCAAACAGAGCTTTGTCAAAATCGGCCTTGACTCCTGAACATCTTGGCTTGGGTGCTGTTGTAATGGAAAGCTGCGTGTTCTAGGAGCTCTCCATTTAACCGAGTCTCCTTGCTTGTCCATCTTCCCAGGAGACGCTCAGACAGGTTACAGGGCTCTGAGTGAAGAGCAGAGGTGGTGTTCTCCAGCATACCTCCAAGCAGCCCCCTGGACCACTTGTAAACCAAGAGGAGAGTGTCCCCTCACAGGGAGGAGGCATTGAGTGATGTCACGAGGAATTTGGCTGAAGAGCAGCACACGCCTGCTAGTTGCAGCTGTTCCACAGAGGTGACTTGCCCCTGGAGAATTACTTGAATCACTTAAACCCAAGCCAGATAGGAGCGGGAGCTGTCCTGCAAGGAATTGACTCAGTTGCCTTAATAGTTCTTTTCCCTTAGAGCTCAGCAGCCCTGTGACTCAGGCCTTCTTCTGACTCAGTGTTCTCTTCTGTACATATTCCCGAGATTCAAGGGTCAGTCTCTGATGTCACCAGGGTTCCCAAAACAGAGCGGACGCCCCTCGTTGCATCATACAAGCATGTGTCTTCCTGACCCCTAGACTCAGGAGCAGCATGCCAGATCACTTCCAAACCAAGACAGAGAAACCTTGAGAGAAAGAGAATGGGCTTAAATGGATGAAAGCAGGGCGAGAGAGTTAGTTTCCCTCACGGCCCCTGGGGACACGTGCCAAGCCTTCTTGCTTTGGGTCTTGTTTCCAATCCATGCTGTAAGACTGATGAGCCCCAGGATCACACTGAAAATGCTGGAATGCAGATGAACGCCATGCTTGGCCAGGCACTCTGCTCGGACAGGCTCTGGGGCTTCTTGAACCAGTCTCTTTCTTTTAAATGCTGTTGCTTGTGTAGCTCCTTTCTCTAAGAAATACTAAATGCTTTATAAAATCTGAGCATCATACTAAGCCTTCCTGTGAGGGAGATACACATTACCATAACAATCAAATAAAATGTATTTCATTCACAACCGGGCCAGGGAGGTGCAGCCGGCTTTGGCTGTGAGTTGGATGCATGACCCTGGGGAAATTCCTCTTCCATTCCCACAAGTGAAAGAGCCAGCAGATGACTCCAGGTCTTACCACATCCCTCCCAATGTGGGCCATGCATTGCGTCAGCTGCAGATTTGATCTCTTCCTTCATCACGGCCATGTCTGGCCGGGAAACGAAGGCCTGCTCTTGAGCAGACAGCCTTGGTCACCGTCTGGGTGTGTTTATCTGAGAGCAGCAGTCTGAGGGTTTGTTTCTTGTTGTCTGAGGGCAGAACAGTTGTTCTTCCCACTACTAAGATGATGTGCCTTCTGAAATGTCAAGTGGGCACTTGCCATAGAGTTGAAAAAGGACAGGGTTCAGGACTGGACAGGAATTCCAGACTCTGGCGAAGGATGCCCATGCTCAGTGGCTATCACAGTGTTGTACTGGTTGTAAGTCTTAACTAGGAATTAAGGACAAAGCTCTTTTTGCCAACATTATCTGTAAAGCAGAGGGAGCAAATAGCTATAGCATGAAGAAAAAGAGGTCTAATTTTTTTAGCTGACTTTTTTTTTTTTTTTGAGCTTTAATAAGCCACCAGGACAATTTAGTAATTTAGTAACCATCCTCTGAACTTCCCTGGTGGCTCAGATGGTAAAGAATGTGCCTGCAGTGCAGGAGACCTGGGCTTGCTCCCTCGGGCTGAAAGATCCCCTGGAGGAGGGCATGGCAGCCCACCCCAGTATCCTTGCCTGGAGAAGCCCATGGACAGAGGAGCCTGGCGAGCTTCACGGGGTTGCAAAAGGTCAGACGCGACTGAGCCACCAGCACAGGCCTCCCTGAAGCCCCACCACAGCCAGCTGCTGCTCCCATTGAAGAGACAGCCGAGTCTCCCGGGGGTGAAGTCGTTCCACGGGACTTGAGAATGGCAGAACCAGCACGTAAAACACAGGCTAATCCCCAACCGTGCTTCTCCCTGTGCCATGCAGAATTCAGGCAGCGTCGTCTGGTGCGTTTCCCAGGCCCCTGAGCCTCAGGGCCTGCTCCTGCAGAGCGACAGCCCAGGCTCTGCTCCGTGCCCGCTGGCTGGGCTGACTGGCTGCCAGGCCCCTCTGTCGGTCCCCTGCCCTTTCTGTGCACCAGGGAAGACTTCTGCCCCTCAGCTCTCCTTAATCAACATGAGCATCTCCTCATCAGAAACACTGCTGCCAGCTGGACTGGGGTTGCCCAGTTTACCGGGTCGGGGGCTCATTGTTGGGGTGGACACAATCCAATTTATGGTGAATTAGAGAAATTTTCCTCGAACCGTCCTGGCGAGTGGCTGAGAACGTGTTTCCCGACCATATCCAAGCAACCGTTCCGACACAGGCAGGTGGCACCTTCCTCTCTTCATTTTTCTGGTCCCTCTGGGGACCCCGATGCCTAGACTCGGCATCAGGCTGCCTCACGGTGCTGGCCAGCACCGCTGCTCGGATCGATCAGCAGACAGCCCGGAGGCAGGGCGGGCTGCACACCGGAGACACGTGGACTGCAGGCCGCTTGCTTCCAAGCGCAGGTCGGAGCAGTCTGACACGTCGCATCAGCTTGTGCCCCAGTATCCAGACCAGGTTCCGAGTTGTCTGCTGAACCAGAGAGTCCTGTGGCACTAATGATTCCTCCAAGTGCCAGTCACCGCTCATGAACCTGTTGCTTTCTTGTGACACATGCCCTGCTGGCTCCACGGCTGGTGTGACCCGCCCCCGCCCCCCGCAGGTGGCAGGCCTGCCGGGACCTGGCCAGGGACATGGCCCTGTCTCCTGGACTGGGCCATGGCAGCCCCCGAAGAGTTAAGTGGGCCCTGCCGCGAGCGGAAGGTTCGAGTGGGAGGGCTTTGGAGAAAGCCCTGACATGTGATGGGCCCCTGCCCTGCTGGGAATATTTCCTCCTTGAGTCCTGGCAGCTTTTCCTTGGCTGCAGCATATCTGAGCCCCACTTTGCCTTTTCTGGTCAGAAACACTTGTAGTGTTGAATCTGAAGTCTCGATTGCTTTATTTTCTCAACCCTTTCTTTGAAAAAGCCGAATGTTTCCATAGTGACGCGTTCTGTTTGTTTAAATCTCTCTCTTTATGTGGTTTCACCCACGTGCTCTCCCTCACAGGGACCTCGTTGACGACTGTCCCCTGACCCCCGTCTCACTTTGTCTTTTCAAGAAACCCCTGTGTGAGAGCCGTGTCAGTTTCCTGCTGCTGGAACCCACCCTTAGGTATGCTGATTCTCGTGTCTGGAGGTCAACAGGAAATTAGCTTGACGTTTATTAATCAGAGAGGAGCACAGGCTAAGGGTGCCTTTTCTAGTTGGCTTGGAACTGCTGTGCCAAATTAGAAAAGCCGTCCCCAGCCTGTGAACAGAGAGCCCCACGCTGGGCTGGGCCTGTCGGAGAACAGGGTAACTCAGGCAGTTTTTGTAGCTAACGTGACCCAGAAGGCTGTTTTTGCAAATGAGCCAGACCGAGGCCTGTGTGACAGTGTCATCCGGCCGTTATTTAGATGCTCTCACTCCCCCCCCCCGGTGACAATGATGTCACCCTCCCTGGACACCAGGGACAGTCCCTGTTCTCATGTGGATTCCGCCACGTGGACTGCAGGCCGCTTGCGCGCAGGTCGGAGCAGTCTGACACGTCGCATCAGCTTGTGCCCCAGTATCCAGACCAGGTTCCGAGTTGTCTGCTGAACCAGAGAGTCCTGTGGCACTAATGATTCCTCCAAGTGCCAGTCACCGCTCATGAACCTGTTGCTTTCTTGTGACACATGCCCTGCTGGCTCCACGGCTGGTGTGACCCGCCCCCGCCCCCCGCAGGTGGCAGGCCTGCCGGGACCTGGCCAGGGACATGGCCCTGTCTCCTGGACTGGGCCATGGCAGCCCCCGAAGAGTTAAGTGGGCCCTGCCGCGAGCGGAAGGTTCGAGTGGGAGGGCTTTGGAGAAAGCCCTGACATGTGATGGGCCCCTGCCCTGCTGGGAATATTTCCTCCTTGAGTCCTGGCAGCTTTTCCTTGGCTGCAGCATATCTGAGCCCCACTTTGCCTTTTCTGGTCAGAAACACTTGTAGTGTTGAATCTGAAGTCTCGATTGCTTTATTTTCTCAACCCTTTCTTTGAAAAAGCCGAATGTTTCCATAGTGACGCGTTCTGTTTGTTTAAATCTCTCTCTTTATGTGGTTTCACCCACGTGCTCTCCCTCACAGGGACCTCGTTGACGACTGTCCCCTGACCCCCGTCTCACTTTGTCTTTTCAAGAAACCCCTGTGTGAGAGCCGTGTCAGTTTCCTGCTGCTGGAACCCACCCTTAGGTATGCTGATTCTCGTGTCTGGAGGTCAACAGGGAAATTAGCTTGACGTTTATTAATCAGAGAGGAGCACAGGCTAAGGGTGCCTTTTCTAGTTGGCTTGGAACTGCTGTGCCAAATTAGAAAAGCCGTCCCCAGCCTGTGAACAGAGAGCCCCACGCTGGGCTGGGCCTGTCGGAGAACAGGGTAACTCAGGCAGTTTTTGTAGCTAACGTGACCCAGAAGGCTGTTTTTGCAAATGAGCCAGACCGAGGCCTGTGTGACAGTGTCATCCGGCCGTTATTTAGATGCTCTCACTCCCCCCCCCCGGTGACAATGATGTCACCCTCCCTGGACACCAGGGACAGTCCCTGTTCTCATGTGGATTCCGCCAGTGTGGACGTGCTCAGGCAGGATCCAACCTCTAACCCCACTAACTTCTACCTCTGGACACAAAGTCTAGGTTTCTAGAAGGGCAGGAAAGGTGAGGGAAGCATACGGTATTTTTGTGGGGGGGAGGCAAGGGTCGGGTTGTGGAGGGAGGGGAGCGGGTGGGCCACTTCTATTGGTCTTTCATTTCTCCATTTTCATCCGTCTTTGTTCTTTGGCTCCTGTGGGCCCCCCATTGGCGTTTGTCGTTGCAGAGCACTGGCTCTGGGCGCATGCGCTCCAGAGCTCCGGCTCGGTGATTGGACACATCAGTCCAGCTGCTCTGCGGCACATGGGATCTTCCCAGGCCAGGGCTCGAACCGGCGCCCCTTGCACTACAAGGTGGTGTCCTTACCCACTGGACCACCAGGGGAAGCCCAGCATACGGTATTTACTGGACCTGTGACATGCATGCTTAGTCGTGTCTGACTCTTTGCGACCCTGTGCACTGTGGCCCGCCGGGCTCCTCTGCCCCTGGGATTCTCCAGGCAGGAATACTGGAGTAGGTTGCCATGTCTTCCTCCAAGGGATCTTCCTGACCCCAGGGATCAAACACGCATCTCCTGCAGTTGCAGGTGGATTTTTTTTCTTTCTTTTAACCACTGAGTTCCCATATAATTTATTCCTAAAAACAACGCTATGAGGTGATGGTTAGTTTTTTAAACAGATGTAGAAACTAAGGTACCTAGAGGATAGATCAGATCCTGAAGTCGAATGTTGCTGGTGGGCAGCCTTCTGCGTGCTTATTTAGCAAGCCTTTAGGGCGGTTTCTGGGTTGCCTGCCCTCGCCCCGCCCCCACCGGCCAGGGTTGGAGTAGGGATGGGGCAGCTGCTGCCAGAGCCCTCTAGGGCAGGAGGGACTGCGCTTTCTCAGCCCTTTCACCAGCCAGGCAAAACCCTGGGCCCTTGCGAGAAGCCTGGAAGCTTCTCTCCACGGTGGGTGGGGTGGGGAAAGGAGGCAGGAGGAAGTGGTGGGCCCGGCGCGGGGCTCTAGAGGGCCACGTGATCAGGTTGCAATTAGCCGCCCACTGCCAGGAAGGGTGTGGGCGAGCGCTGTGACAAGCGCCTGCCACGCGGCGCCTCTGGTGCTCCAGACGCCCCTGAGGAGGCGCACGCCTGCCTGCAGGAGCAGCAGCGTCGGCTGCGGAGACAGAACGCGGTCCTCGCCTTTCTGAGAGGCTGTGGCAGGAAGGCCCTCCTCCCCAGGCCGCTCTGTGGCTCTGACGGCTGAGTCAGCGCCCCCGCATCAGGCCCCTCCCCGCCCCCCACCCATCTGCACGTGAATGGGACCATCTGGGAAGGGAACCCACACCTTCCAAAAAGCGATTCCAGGTTGAGGGCGGGCCGAGTCCTGTATTCTCTCTACGTAATACCGGTGTGTGATACACATCTCTGTGTGATACAGGTGTGGGATGGGTGGCTGGAGGAAGGATGCCCTGGGGGCTTTCCAAACTCTGGCCCCGGGGCATTCAGGCTGCTAATCATCCAGTTGGGCTCCCCAGGTGGTGCTCATGGTGAACCTGCCTGCAGGCAAGAGACGTGGGTTCTACCCCTGGGTGGGGAAGATCCCCTGAGAGGGGGCATGGCAACCCACTCCAGTATTCCTGCCTGAAGAATCCCGTGGACAGGAGCCTGGTAGGCTACAGTCTGTAGGGTCACAAAGAGCCCCGCATGACTGAGGCCACTTAGCTTGCAGCCATCCAGCCAGGACTCAGGGGAGTCAGGGAGAGGAGGAGGGCCCCACAGAAGGGTCTCCCCCGTGTCCGTGTTGCTTAGAGAAAGCTTTTCTGGAATGTTTTCTCTGAAAATGTATCAAGGGATCAGGCCCGTACTGCACCCTGTCTCCGGTATTGGCAGTTAGCCTCTCTTCACCTGCTGCGAAGGTGGAGAGGAGGAAAGTGAGCCTAGAGGCAAGCGTGGGCAGGGGGCGGGTGGGAGGAGGACGTCTGTGAGGCCTCCCTCTGCTGCCCTCCGCCTCCCCGCCCCCAGTCTGTCACCTCCGCCTTCTGCTGGGAGAAGGGGCCGAGAGGAGGGCTGGCAGGCTCTTCCACGCCTGGTCTGTGGTCTCCCGTGGCTAGCCCCGTGAGGGTGGGGGTTAGGAAGCACTGTCCCCAGGGGACAGACGCTCCTCGGAGGGCCCCCCACAGCCGTGCTGGCAGAACCAGCATGAAGACCAGTGCCCAGGCCAGGGTTCTCTCTGGGGCTCAGTGACCTCTTCTGAGATCCCAGCGAAAAGCAGAACCTGGTGACAGGAGGGAGCCTGGGCACAGACAGCCCTGGAAGGTTGCAGTGGCTAAAGGGGCAGCCCTCCCAGGACTGCACGGATGGTCTCCGGCGTCTCACAGCCAGGGGGTACCTGGCGAGGACCCCTCCCACAGCTCCAGGTGGCCTCCTCCTGCCCAGAATAGAGCATGCCGAGCTCTGCCTGGGCAGATCCTGGGAGTCAGCTGGACAGCTTCGGGCAAGGCTGCCTCAGAGTCACCTTGGCAAGGGACCAGGCCCCCCGGACGGTCACGGTGCTGCCTGGAAAGGTGGAATTAGGAAAGAGCTTCGACCCCCCCTGCGCCCCCGCCTCCAGGTCTGTGGGAGTTATGGCAGAGCCCTTGCTGATGGAGCCTCAGCTTGAGCCAGGCTGACCTGGCCTTGACTTCCATCGGTCCTTCCCAGATGAGACACCTTGGACCTGCCCATCAGCCCCCAGGCCTCGAGTCTCCCCACTCATGCAATGGGCCCAGTAGCAGCCACCTCTCTGAGGTCTCGTGGAGGGCTAGGTCCTGAACGCGACATGCCTGGCAGTCATGTGCTCAGCACGGTCGTTGTTCTAAATAGAACATTCCACCCACTCTGCTTGTCCCCACTGTAACCCCTATGCTGGATGGGCCTTCCTGCCGTAACTAACAGGTGGCCCTGTGACCCTGCCCGTCCCCTTGCCGGGGTTCCTGGGTGCCGGCACCTTGACTGCAGTCAGCGAGGGGAGGCCCAGCCGCTTCGGGGAGGAAGGGAAGAATGGAAATTGTGCACTAGCAGGCTGATTGTGTTAAGATCCAGCTGCACTTAGGCGTCTCCTGGGAAGGTCTTTACCCCGAACCGAAGAGCGCTCCCAGATGCCAAAGTGGCCTCACCTCGAGGCACGGTCGCTCTTGGCGGCTTCGCCACATGCTCCCCAGATAATTGGTCTCCTGATGCGCCCGCCTGGCCCGGTTCCCCGGCCTCTGCCCGCTCGGGTCAGCTCGTGATGTTTCCCGGCCTGGCGAGCGGGTCACAGACCAGTGGGACGCGCCCCCTGCCAGTCACGTTGTTTTCTTGTCCTTGCAGGCCATTTCCAGATTCTGTACAGAATGCCTTGGCCTGGACGAGTAAACAAGATTACCAGGCAGTCTTGAATTAGGAATCCTGCTCAAGATAGGGCGCTTATGTCCAGAAATTGTGTGTTGGAGGCAGTGGGGGAACATATAAAAGGGAGACACGATCCCTTCTATTACAGAGACAAGTCAACCAGCATGGCTTTCATTGTCTCCTTCAAAATTAACGTTTTATTCCTAACTACAAAAGGAGTATGTGTTCTTGGTAAGAAATTTCAAAGAAAGATAAAAGAAAAATCATTTCTAACTTTTCACCAGCGATGACAACTCTTAACATTTTCCAGTGGATTTTTTTCTTTACGCATTTGTGTACTTTAAAAAAAAGGAAAAAAAAGCAGCTTCATACGGAACTCATCAACATGTAGCCTTTTTCTACTTATTTTGTAAATGACTGCATGGCATTGATTGTTGTTTTCTCAAGAGTGGCAGGGCTTCCCTGGTGGCTCAGATGGTAAAGAATCTGCCTGCAGTGCAGGTGAGCCAGGTTTGCTCCCTGGGTCAGGAAGATCCCCTGGAGAAAGGAGTGGCAGCTTCAAATTACAGAGAGTTGTATCGTTACATAACCAGTCTGTTGTGTTGGATAATTCAGTCATTGTTGAGGTTGGAGCTGTTTTTGCTGTTTATAACTATTCTGTTGATTTTGGAAACCACGAGAGAGTGGAGAGTGGGGTGGTGGTGTAGCTAAAAGCCCAGGGTTTGGCCTCAGGCCGACCTCTAGTCAAATCATAAAAGGAGGGACTTCCCGGGTGGTCCAGTGCCGAAGACTCCACACTCCCAGTGCACAGGGCCTGGGCTCAATCCCTGGTCAGGGAACTAGAGCCCACGTGTTGCAACTAAGTTTGCATGCCACTAAGACTTAGTGCAGGCAAGAATAAAAAAGGAAATGTGAACAACAACAACAACCGAATAAGGGCTTGAATACTGTACTGGTTACTGTGTTAAGTGCCTTATCTGTGTCATGATTTATGAATCCACACAACAGGCCATGGACTAGGCATTATTTTTAAAGATTTATTTATTTATTTATTTTGGGCAGGGGTTGGGTTGGGGAGGGAGAGGAGCGGGCGGGCCACTTCTATTGGTCTTTCATTTCTCCATTTTCATCCGTCTTTGTTCTTTGGCTCCTGTGGGCCTCCCATTGCGGTGGCGTCTGTTGCTGCAGAGTGCCGGCTCTGGGCGCATGCGCTCCAGAGCTCTGTCTCGGTAATTGGACACATGGGTCCAGCTGCTTCGCAGCACGTGGGGTCTTCCCAGGCCAGGGATCGAACCAGCACCCCTTGCACTGCAAGGCGGTGTCCTTACCCACTGGACCACCAGGGAAGCCCCTGCAGGTAGATTCTTTACTGTCTGAGTCACCAGGGAAGCCCAAGAATACTGAAGTGGATAACCTATCGCATCTCCAGGGGATCTTCCCAGCCCAGGAATCAAACCTGGGTCTTCTGCATTACAGGTGGATCCATTATCATCTGAACTATCAGGGAAACCAGCCAGGAGGTCAGCATAGCTGATGGAGCCGGACGGGAGGCCTTGGCTTCTGTCCACACCACGGTCAGACTCCTGATGCTCCCACCAAGCTGACCCTTGGGGCGCCCTGTTCAAGGAGAAGCACAGCCAACCCCACCCCTCCCGCTGCTGCCCCGTCGCTGCCAAATGCACGACCGGGGAGATGGGCCTCCAGGCCTGCTTCCAGCAGAGGGTGTTGGCCTCCGGGTGGCCCCCGTCCCCAGGTAGGGGCCCAGGAGCCCAGCGGCACGCACACTGTCGTGGGCAAACAGATCTGCAAGTGGGCAGGAAAGGGGTTCCCCGTCCCCCAACCCAGTTCTTTCTCCCAAGCCCCGCTGTGAGACAAGCTTGTCCTCCTGTCCGGGAGGAGGGATCAGGGGGCTCAAGAGAACTTTTCTGATGTTCTTCCTTCCTGGGGTCAGAGCGTTCCTTTCCTCTTTGCTGCTAAGGTCGGCAATGCTCCCACCGCCCCACACCGTCCAGCGTCCTTTGGAGGAAAGGCTGCTGCTGGGAACGGGCCGGGGTGGAGGTGGTGTCCTGGTGTCAGATCTGGTGCCATCCAGACCTGGATTTCAAGCTGACCCCTCCATTTCCTGCAGTGTGGCCTTGGGCAAGATTCTTGACTTGAGTTTGTCCACCTTTAACCAGGGTTGTTGTGAATATCGAGTGAGACAGTGTCACGCTCTCTCCGTCTGGGTGGCTGTCGTTATTAAATGATGTAGCCAGGAGGAAGGTTCTGCACCCTGCAGGCTGGGGCAGACCCACTGTGATGGAGCTGGAGGGACTTCTGTGTAGACCGGTCTAGAGCAAGGCCTTGGGGGAGAGAGGGCCCAGCATCGGGGAGGCGCTGGCACAGGGGCCACTATGAGGGCAGGTGGGAGGGAGTGTGGAAGGAGAGTGCGGAAAGGGACCTGATTCTGGGGTGTTCCCGTAGATCGGGGGGAGGAGGCAGGGAAAGAGCCCGAGAGGGGACACAGAGTAAGGGGAGTGTTCTGTCACGACACCCCCCACTTGTATCACAACCGCCCCCCTCCCCGGGGACTACAGTACAAACCCCGGATTCTTGCCACTCTAGCCCGGGAACTGCATGGGACAAGAGTTGGCAAGGCGGATTGTGTCCAGAGTTAGAAGGTGGGTAAGGAGCGGGGCTCTGGAAGGGGCGCCCGCGGCCGGGCGGCAGCATGGCAGCCTCAGGGCTTTCTGAGTCCTGCCTCTGGCCCCCAGGCCAAGGCCCTTCCCCCGACTTGACCACCCCCTGCCCTGTTTTCCCATCTGCAGGATACGGGGTTGAACCAATTTCATTTTTTGTAGCTGTTTCACCAGTTTGTGGTTTATTAAAAAATTACACACACATTTGACTGAAACCGGAGCTTTGTGGAACACTATTTTATTACACTTCTGGTCTCTGATGTTTTCTGTTGTGCATCATTAAAATATGCTGGTCATGGCCCTCCTTGCTCTGAACCCTGGCCCAGCTCATCTGGAAGGTTCCTTCCTGCTCTGGCCATCAGCAGTTCTGTTCCATTTCCTCTGGCCTCCTGACCCCCATCAGCCAAGCCTTTGTGGTTTTTCTTCTTCCGATCTTCAAACAGTAACCTCAGATGCAGGAGGGAGCCCCTGGACTGACTGCGCTGATCTGAGCGCCCCCTCCGCCTCCATGGGGGGTCCTGGAGCGCCCACTGTCTGGCCGGGCCTTGCCTGCTCTGTGTCTGTGGGTGGGGAGGGCCCCTGTGCTGTCACCGGGGGAAAAGGAGTGGGTCTGAATGTCATCCGCGCCTCCTTCCCCACCCCACCCAACTACTGCCCGGGCCAGAGGACACCAGTCTTCTCTCTGGAGAAGTTGTGGGGACGTGGAAGCCAGCACCTCATTGGCATTCCAGACTCTCCCCAGGCGCGGCCTCTTCACCCTGTCCCTGCTCTTGAGCTGCTCTCGGGGCAGGTCCAGGAGTCACCACAGGAGCTACTGACAGACGACGAGATGAGCTTTGGCAGCGACAGACCTGGGTTCAGATCTTAGCTCCATCTCTGGCTGGCTGTGTGGCCTTGGGAAAGTTCTCTAACGTCTCTGAGCTCGTTTCCTCAACCAGCATTTGGAGATAGCAACACCCATCTTCTGGAGGATAAACTTGAGGGTGTAATGATGGGTACAGAGAGCTTTGTGTTGGTGCCCGGGATGAGGAAAGCCCATCTCGTGGCATCCGGTTCCCTTGGGTGTCTCTGTGAGGGACCAGCTGGAGAAATGGCAGATGTTGCCGCCCTACAGAAAGAAGGGAGTCAGATGCCTTCCATGGGCCAGTTACAGAAGGCAGCATCGGAGGGGGCTGCCTTAAGTGGGCTGTCCTGGGAGTGACCCCTCAGCCCCCAAATGTGCAAAGAGACTGGGATGCGGCAGGCCTGTCGTGGCACTGGGCGGCCTGAGGGCGGGTTTTGGCCCCAGTGCACACACATTTGACTGAAACCGGAGCTTTGTGGAACACTATTTTATTACACTTCTGGTCTCTGATGTTTTCTGTTGTGCATCATTAAAATATGCTGGTCATGGCCCTCCTTGCTCTGAACCCTGGCCCAGCTCATCTGGAAGGTTCCTTCCTGCTCTGGCCATCAGCAGTTCTGTTCCATTTCCTCTGGCCTCCTGACCCCCATCAGCCAAGCCTTTGTGGTTTTTCTTCTTCCGATCTTCAAACAGTAACCTCAGATGCAGGAGGGAGCCCCTGGACTGACTGCGCTGATCTGAGCGCCCCCTCCGCCTCCATGGGGGGTCCTGGAGCGCCCACTGTCTGGCCGGGCCTTGCCTGCTCTGTGTCTGTGGGTGGGGAGGGCCCCTGTGCTGTCACCGGGGGAAAAGGAGTGGGTCTGAATGTCATCCGCGCCTCCTTCCCCACCCCACCCAACTACTGCCCGGGCCAGAGGACACCAGTCTTCTCTCTGGAGAAGTTGTGGGGACGTGGAAGCCAGCACCTCATTGGCATTCCAGACTCTCCCCAGGCGCGGCCTCTTCACCCTGTCCCTGCTCTTGAGCTGCTCTCGGGGCAGGTCCAGGAGTCACCACAGGAGCTACTGACAGACGACGAGATGAGCTTTGGCAGCGACAGACCTGGGTTCAGATCTTAGCTCCATCTCTGGCTGGCTGTGTGGCCTTGGGAAAGTTCTCTAACGTCTCTGAGCTCGTTTCCTCAACCAGCATTTGGAGATAGCAACACCCATCTTCTGGAGGATAAACTTGAGGGTGTAATGATGGGTACAGAGAGCTTTGTGTTGGTGCCCGGGATGAGGAAAGCCCATCTCGTGGCATCCGGTTCCCTTGGGTGTCTCTGTGAGGGACCAGCTGGAGAAATGGCAGATGTTGCCGCCCTACAGAAAGAAGGGGGAGTCAGATGCCTTCCATGGGCCAGTTACAGAAGGGGCAGCATCGGAGAGAGGCTGCCTTAAGTGGGCTGTCCTGGGAGTGACCCCCTCAGCCCCCAAATGTGCAAAGAGACTGGGATGCGGCAGGCCTGTCGTGGCCACTGGGCGGCCTGAGACGGTGTCTGAGGAGGAACATGTTCAGGGACTGGGGAAAATGGACTCTCTGGGCCCCCAGCGTGCGTCAGGAGCTTCTCACGAGGCTGACAGCGTGTGCCGCTCCAGGCCAGGCTCATAGCACACCACACAACAGGGCGTCATTTCAACCCTCCTTTTCTGGAATCCATTAAAAACTTCATCCTCCTGCAGGGCAAGGAGGAATTCTCATATATAATAATCTGGTCTGATCCTCGTAACCTCCACCCCAGGTAAAGGAGGGGGCAGGCCCGAGTCTTCCATATTCACAGGGTCGCAAGAGCTTTCTAGCAAACGGTAGAACCTGAGTATCGAAGCCCGCTGTCTTGGTCGGCTGTTTGCCTGTTTTCCCGCCATCGCCCATTACCAGGGCTGCATGAACGTCGTCTTTGTGGGTGACCGTCAAAGCCCATCGTCCTTTCCTTGTGGTGCCCTCCCATAATGCAAGAACTATCAGATGATCCATATCTTGGCTCAGATCCTAGTTATCATGGCTCTGAGCCCAGCTGGAGACAGGCACGCGGGCACCTCTGTCCTCGGGGACGGCGCTGCCCCAGCATCTGCTTCCCAGAACGTGGGAATCCGTCCCTCCCAGGGCTCCCCTTCGCAGGGCTCCCGGGTGCATTGGCTCTCGAAGTCCTGGGGACGCCCCCAAGGGCACACAGCTCCCGCAGTAGAGGCCGGGGCCCTTCGCCAGGCTGCCTCAGGCAGCTGGGACTTGGCTCTGCCTGGGAAAACCTCCGATCCTCGCTCCTCTGTGCTCCTGGCCGGCTCCCGCTGCCCTCTGCTCTGTTTTGCCAATCATCAGAGAGTCTCCTTCCAAGGCAGAGGTTGACTCTTTAACCTTGGAACACAGCTCAGTGCCTGGGGCTTGCTGCGGGGAGCACCTGGGGCAGATGTTGCCGCCCTACAGAAAGAAGGGGAGTCAGATGCCTTCCATGGGCCAGTTACAGAAGGGGCAGCATCGGAGAGGCTGCCTTAAGTGGGCTGTCCTGGGAGTGACCCCCTCAGCCCCCAAATGTGCAAAGAGACTGGGATGCGGCAGGCCTGTCGTGGCCACTGGGCGGCCTGAGACGGTGTCTGAGGAGGAACATGTTCAGGGACTGGGGAAAATGGACTCTCTGGGCCCCCAGCGTGCGTCAGGAGCTTCTCACGAGGCTGACAGCGTGTGCCGCTCCAGGCCAGGCTCATAGCACACCACACAACAGGGCGTCATTTCAACCCTCCTTTTCTGGAATCCATTAAAAACTTCATCCTCCTGCAGGGCAAGGAGGAATTCTCATATATAATAATCTGGTCTGATCCTCGTAACCTCCACCCCAGGTAAAGGAGGGGGCAGGCCCGAGTCTTCCATATTCACAGGGTCGCAAGAGCTTTCTAGCAAACGGTAGAACCTGAGTATCGAAGCCCGCTGTCTTGGTCGGCTGTTTGCCTGTTTTCCCGCCATCGCCCATTACCAGGGCTGCATGAACGTCGTCTTTGTGGGTGACCGTCAAAGCCCATCGTCCTTTCCTTGTGGTGCCCTCCCATAATGCAAGAACTATCAGATGATCCATATCTTGGCTCAGATCCTAGTTATCATGGCTCTGAGCCCAGCTGGAGACAGGCACGCGGGCACCTCTGTCCTCGGGGACGGCGCTGCCCCAGCATCTGCTTCCCAGAACGTGGGAATCCGTCCCTCCCAGGGCTCCCCTTCGCAGGGCTCCCGGGTGCATTGGCTCTCGAAGTCCTGGGGACGCCCCCAAGGGCACACAGCTCCCGCAGTAGAGGCCGGGGCCCTTCGCCAGGCTGCCTCAGGCAGCTGGGACTTGGCTCTGCCTGGGAAAACCTCCGATCCTCGCTCCTCTGTGCTCCTGGCCGGCTCCCGCTGCCCTCTGCTCTGTTTTGCCAATCATCAGAGAGTCTCCTTCCAAGGCAGAGGTTGACTCTTTAACCTTGGAACACAGCTCAGTGCCTGGGGCTTGCTGCGGGGAGCACCTGGGGCTGGCTCATGGCTCAGCAGAGGCTGTGGCGTTTCTCAGGATCCAAGGCTGCCAGTGCAACTCTATACTTATTACCTGGGGGGATGTCTCGGGGCCTCAGTTTCCCTGCCTATACATGGGTGGCAGTGCCAAAGGGAGCCGTTCTGGAGGACCCGTCCTCAAAGGGGGCAACGAGGCTGGACTCAAGTTCAGGGCTGAGTTCTAACTCTGCCACTGCCTTGCTGCTTGCTTTGTGACCTTGGGCTAGTTCCCTCCCCTCTCTGAGCCTCTGTCCTGCTCTCAGAAGACAGCAGAGGTATCTGTGCTTTGCTGACGTCCTAGAGGGGAGACTACTTGGCCAGGCTCAGGGGCCACAGATGTGCATAATTTAATCATTATCCAGGTAGTGATCCCAGGCCAGAGGGCCCAGGGGAGGCGACGCTCAGGCTTGCGAAAAGCATATGAGGGGACTGCCCAGGTGGTCCAGTGGCTAAGACTCCAAGCTCCGAATACAGGGGCTGGGATTCAATCCCTGATCAGGGAACTAGATCCCACGTGCCGCCACTAAGAGTTTGCATATTACAGTTGAAAATCCTCCATGCTGCCACGATTATCGAAGATCCTGTGCGCCACAGCCAAGACCCAGTGCAACCAAATAAATCAACATTAAAAGGGAAAAAAAAAAAAGCAGGTGGGAAGGACTGAGCCATACACTCGGGACAGCCAAAGCCGTGCCAGGTAGCAAGCCCCTGGCAGGGAAACGCGTTCCCACTCCTCCCATCAGCATAGCCAGGCCCACAGCGCGGGCGAGATTGTTGGAGGTTTCTTTGGGCTCCGGCTCGCTCTGGGTCCCCAGGACTCTCCCTGCCCCCAGCTCCAGGCTGGTGTTTCCTGGGGCTCACCCTGGGGTGGGGGTTGTCAGGGTGCCTCCCTGGGCCGGGCAGCCCTGCCGTGCCAGCTCTCGCAGCCTGCCTGCCAGCAGCTGGTGTGCTGTTGCCCTGTGTACGGCGAGGCCCAGGTGAGACAGTGAGCTCACCGCGACATGAACGGGGCCACCGGGGCGGGGGTACTGGCGGCTGAGGATCTGACTTGGGGACATCACTGGGCCTCTCCCTGGACCCTCTTCCCTCCTCTCTCTGTCTCCCAGGCTCTCTGTCTGTCTCCCCGCCCCACCTCCTGTGCACACACACAACACCCTCTCTCTTCGAGCTTGCTGGGGATTGTCATGGCAACCCTCCAGTGAAATTATCAAAGTGCTTCTGTGCTCACAATTGTACCAGACCAAGTGCTGATTCTGAGTGTGGCAGAGGCAGCTGGTAGGATGCCCAAGCCACGGGCTTTGGGTGGAGGGCCCTCTGCGGGGAGCAGCAGGAGGTGAGGGTGGGGCCAGGAGCTAGGACCGCCCGGGGAAGGCCCTGTCACTAGCCAGCCACCGCGGACTCCTCCCCGCCCTCAATGCCACTTTCATCTACCTCCACATCCATCTCCACCTGGAAGCATGTACACACACAAGAGAGCAAGTGTGAGCAGAGCCAAATACCCCCAGAGGACAGACTGACCCAAACAGTAACATCTGGAATAACCATGACCTCATTCAGCGCCGAGAGGCCGGAGGTCCACCCTGGGGAGACTTCTGGCCGAGCCTGAGCGCACGCGGCCAGCTGACCCAGGCTGCTCGCTGGCCACAGGTCTGTGCCAGGGCAGCAGGGAGGGCCAGGCCCTCTTGTCACGAAGCAGAGAGGACCAGCGACCAGTACCGCCCCAACCTGCTCCTTCCCCCCCTTGTTGTGCGACCTCCATGGCTGCATGATGCCTCTCTGCATCCCAGAACGGATGCAACTTCCCTGGTCCCTTCTGACCTGGACCAGGTTCTGCAGGCTCCCTTGGCAACAAAGCCCCACTAATAGCTGAAGACGCGGCGGTTGCTATTTTAAAACCCTGGCTCTGCCCCAAAGTCAGAGTGTGGGTGGGGACGGTGGAGGAGGTGATGGCACAAGCCCCTCCCCATCCGCTCCCCCTGCTGCTCCCCTCCACGGAGGGGCGCCTGTCCCCGCGGCCTCAGCGCAGCCTGCTTGCCGCTCTCCAGCCCCAGAGGCCGCATCTACTTCCTGCAACTGGATCCCCTCATCTGCACATCCTTCTGTGGATTCTAGACTATTGAGCTGGAGGGACCCCCAGCGAGTCAGAGTCTAGCCTCGTCGCTTCACAGGTGGGGAAATGGAGGCTTGAGGTGGGAAGCAGCGGTGTCCAGGCCACTGGATACATGCACGATGAGCTCTCTGTCTGTCTCCGCCCACCTCCTGTGCACACAACACCTCTCTTCGAGCTTGCTGGGGATTGTCATGGCAACCCTCCAGTGAAATTATCAAAGTGCTTCTGTGCTCACAATTGTACCAGACCAAGTGCTGATTCTGAGTGTGGCAGAGGCAGCTGGTAGGATGCCCAAGCCACGGGCTTTGGGTGGAGGGCCCTCTGCGGGGAGCAGCAGGAGGTGAGGGTGGGGCCAGGAGCTAGGACCGCCCGGGGAAGGCCCTGTCACTAGCCAGCCACCGCGGACTCCTCCCCGCCCTCAATGCCACTTTCATCTACCTCCACATCCATCTCCACCTGGAAGCATGTACACACACAAGAGAGCAAGTGTGAGCAGAGCCAAATACCCCCAGAGGACAGACTGACCCAAACAGTAACATCTGGAATAACCATGACCTCATTCAGCGCCGAGAGGCCGGAGGTCCACCCTGGGGAGACTTCTGGCCGAGCCTGAGCGCACGCGGCCAGCTGACCCAGGCTGCTCGCTGGCCACAGGTCTGTGCCAGGGCAGCAGGGAGGGCCAGGCCCTCTTGTCACGAAGCAGAGAGGACCAGCGACCAGTACCGCCCCAACCTGCTCCTTCCCCCCCTTGTTGTGCGACCTCCATGGCTGCATGATGCCTCTCTGCATCCCAGAACGGATGCAACTTCCCTGGTCCCTTCTGACCTGGACCAGGTTCTGCAGGCTCCCTTGGCAACAAAGCCCCACTAATAGCTGAAGACGCGGCGGTTGCTATTTTAAAACCCTGGCTCTGCCCCAAAGTCAGAGTGTGGGTGGGGACGGTGGAGGAGGTGATGGCACAAGCCCCTCCCCATCCGCTCCCCCTGCTGCTCCCCTCCACGGAGGGGCGCCTGTCCCCGCGGCCTCAGCGCAGCCTGCTTGCCGCTCTCCAGCCCCAGAGGCCGCATCTACTTCCTGCAACTGGATCCCCTCATCTGCACATCCTTCTGTGGATTCTAGACTATTGAGCTGGAGGGACCCCCAGCGAGTCAGAGTCTAGCCTCGTCGCTTCACAGGTGGGGAAATGGAGGCTTGAGGTGGGAAGCAGCGGTGTCCAGGCCACTGGATACATGCACGATGGAGCCGATGCTGGGCATCTGACTCCTGGCCCAGGGCTGTGCCCATCGGATCGAAGCAATGGTGTGCGCACTGCTGTGTTTGGAATGGATAGTCAGTGGGGACCTGCTAATATATAGTGCAGAGAACTCTGCTCAATATCCTGTACCAACCTAATAGGAAAAAGAATTTGAAAAAGAATAGACACACATATATATGTAAACAAAATTTCAAATGGAAAAACACTCTAAAACTGAAAAAAAGTCGGGGGGCATGGTGAGATGGGGTGTTGCCAACAGTGAGCGCTGATTTCTGTGTCCGGCAGACCTAGCTTGAGTGCCGGCTTCAGCTCATAACACCGAAGGTGACCCCAAGAAGCTGTAAAGCAGCCTCAGTCCTTGTCTGTAAAATGCGGTGATCGTGGGGTCCCCCTCAAAGGTGGCTGCGAGGAGGATTTAGACAAGGCACACGCCAAGCACTGCTTGCACATCATAGGTGTTCCGCAGACAGCTCTCTCCCTCCTGCCCAGTCCCAGGGCTGCAGGCCTGCTGAGAAGAGGCGCCATCCAGCACCGCCTTTAATGGGCACCCCATCTCCCAGGGTGGCTGGGGAGACAACCTCACCTGTCCGGGGAGGCAGAGTCCACCGGGAGGGCAGGCTGCACCCACAAGAACAAATACACTCGAGAAGGCCTTGCAGAGGGTGGTGTAGAGCCCCCAGGGGGACCTTGAAGAGGGCAGCCGGGAAGGCTCCCCCGAGGAAGCTCCGCAGGAGCTGAGGCCTCCGCAGGGCGGGGGCACCGATGGCTTGGCCCAGGCTTCACAGTAAGTTCAGGTGGAGCCTGGCTAGCACCTGCCTCTAGACTCCCATCCTAATCTCCCTCCTTCTGAAGCATCGTCTCTCGGATTCTGACATGCGCTCCTGGTGTCCCTCTTAGCTGGCTGGACGTGGCTTCTCTGAACCCCGGACTGGCTCATGCTTCACTCAGTGCTGGCTAGTCCCAGCCCTTCTCTGTCTGGAAGGTGGGTTTCCAGCCCCTCCCCTATCAACACCCTGACGACTCCCAAGCCGCCCCCGCCATCCCCCGCTCTCCTCTAAGCCCTGGAGTCCCACTCGACCTCTCCACCGGGAGGTCTGATGGCTGTCTTGGTTGGGACACTCTTAAGGTGGTCTAATAGAAACTCCCAAAGTAGAATAGTTTAAACGTATTAACTCGATGGCTCTCTCACAAAAGAGCTCCAGAGGAAGGGTTTTGGGTCGGTAGCTCCTTTCCACAGGGTCATTTGGGGACCCGGGCCGATGTTGGCCGTGTGGTCTTTAACACGACACCTCCAGGGCTTGCAGCCAGTGTGAGCAAAGGAGCAGGGAAGTCCCGGGCAGGATTTCCCTCTTCAGCAAGTGAGACAGGACTCTGACTTCTGCTCACATGCCCCAGATGAAAGCTCAGACCCGTGACCCAACGAGCCACAGGGGAAGTTCCTGTCCTGGCGGTGGGACAGGTTTCTCTGGGAGGCGGCCCCCTCCTCCCGTGTCTCCCTGGCCCCTGGCTTTGCCCTTGGCAGCTGTCTGTGGATCTCGATGACCACGGGTTTCAACAGGATGTTGAAAGTCAGTCCGCCTGGAGTGTTTCTTAGGCTGGGACAATCATGGGCTTTTCAAGCCCAGTCTTGCAATTTTGTTGATAATAACAGTCCCTTCAAAAACACATTCGGCTTTAGGTCGTTTGGCTCCTCGTCAGTTCCAGGTGCAGTAACCACACACCCCCACATGCCGTTCTATTTTTTTTTGGAACTTACTATTTTGTATTGAGGTATGGCCAGTTAACGATGTGATAGTTTCAAGTGAACAGTGAAGAGATTTAGCAATACATAGACATGTAACTATTCTCCCAAGTTCTCTTCTGGATGGCGTTATTGTCTACGTTGCCCGGTCTGTCTCCTTCTCTCCCATGTTAAATGACAGCTGCCCTAAGGACATCTGAAAGAATAGACTTGGATGACAAGGCAACACTCCTAATACAATAGTATGCCACAAGCGTGATTCCATTGTTTGACTTCATGTTTGACAGACTTTGAGAAAGGCTCTGAGCCCTGAGGTCTGGCTCCTATTGATTGGACAAAACTAGTTGATTTTTCCAACCCTGAGAACAGGATGATTTTCTGTATCATCATCTTGTCTGTTCATCTCTTCTTATAAGTGAAATTAGCCAATCTCTGTTTTGTAATATCGTGCTAAAGGCAACATTGAGAAACCAACAGATGCAGGTGTTTTGGGCTCCTTCCAACCTTTTTTTCTAGAATTAGATGTTCAAATAGGCATGTGGTCTGCCTTCCAAATGATCACAGGTAATGTTTTTATTCAGTGTTTTGTCACAACGTAACAAGGGTCACCGATTTTCCATTCTCCAATATTTGTTTCCGTGTTACTCACCACCTGTTGGCCAAACCAGTGCTGCGTGTTTCAGGGTTTTATACATGGCACCTTTCCACTTCTGGTGCCACTTTCTGTGTCAGAGTATTGCTCAGCTGCTGTTAGAAGGACTCCTAAAGACAGCGGGTTTAGGATTAGAGAAATGAATTTTTCTCTCAAATAATATAATTCCTTTTTAAAAAGTTTTCTTTTGAATCGAAGGATGATTGCTTTACAGTATTGGTCTCTGCCACACATCGCCGAGAGTCAGCCATAGGTGCACACGCGTCCACCTCCCAGCCTGTCCTGCCCCGCTAGGTGGTCCCGGAGCACTGGCTTGAGCTCCTTGAGTCATTCAGGGAATTCCCACTGGCGCTCTGTTTTACACAGGGTGGTGTATATGTTTCCAGGCTGCTCTCTCCATTCGCCCCACCCTCCTGTGTGTCCACAAGCCTGGTCTCTACGTCTGCGTCACCAAGGCTGCCCTGCAGATAGGTCCATCAGTACCATCTGCCTAAATTCCATACATATGCATTAATACATGATAGTTGTTTTTATCTTTCTGACTTATTTCACTTTGTATAACAATATTTGTTTCTCTCTTTGTGACTTACTTCACTTTGTACAACAGGCTCTAGGTTCATCCACTTCATTAGAACCAACTCAAATACATTCCTTTTAATAGCTGAGTAATATTCCATTGTATATAGATACCACAACTTCTCTTAATCTGTCCATGGACATCTAGGTTGCTTCCTTCTTCTAGCTATTGTAAATAGTGCTGAAATGAACACCGGGGTACATCTGTCTTTTTAAGTTATGGTTTCCTCAGGGTACATGCCCAGTAGTGGGATTGCTGAGTCATATGGTGGTTTTACTCCTAGTTTTTTAAAGGAATCTCCATACTGTTTTCCCTAGTGGCTATGTCAGTTTACATTCCCACCAACAGTGCAAGAGGGTTCCCTTTTCTCCACACCTTCTCCAGCATTTATTGTTTGTAGACATTCTGTGTGTGAAATGATACCTCATTGTCGTTTCTTTTTTTTTTTTTTTTTTATTTATCTTTTGGAGGGTGGGGTGGGGAGGGAGGGGGATGGGCGGGCCACTTCTGTTGGTCTTTCATTTCTCTATTTTCATCCGTCTTTGTTCTTTGGCTCCTGTGGGCCTCCCATTGCGGTGGCCACTGTTGCAGAGCACCAGCTCTGGGAGCTCCGGCTCGGTGATTGGACACATGGGTCCAGCCGCTCCGCGGCACGTGGGATCTTCCCAGGCCAGGGATCGAACTGGCGCCCCTTGCACTGCAAGGCGGTGTCTTTACCCACTGGACCACCAGAGGAAGCCCCCTCATTGTCATTTTGATTTGCATTTCTCTAATAACAAGCAATGATGGGCATCTTTTCATGTGTTTGCTTCCCATCTGTATGTCTTCTTTGGAGAAACGACTGTTTAGATCTTCTGCCCATTTTTTGATTGATTGTTTTTCTAGTATTGAACTGCTTGAGCTACTTGTATATTTTGGAGGTTAATCCCTTGTCAGTTGTTTCATTTGCTATTATTTTTTCCCATCCTGAAGGTTGTTTTTTCACCTTGTTTATAGATTCCTTCGCTGGGCAAAAGCTTTTAAGTTTAATTAGATGCCATTTGTTTAGTTTTGTTTTCATTTCCATTACTCTAGGAGGTGGGTCATAGAGGATCATGCTTTATGTCATAGAGTGTTCTGCCTGTGTTTTCCTCTAAGAGTTTTATAGTTTCTGCTCTTCCATTTAGGTCTTTAACCCATTTTGTGTTTATCTCTTTGTGTCATAATACAGTTCTGATATGGTCATTTCGGGCCTCCCCCCAGTGGGTAATGGATTTTGATGGATAACCTGCAGACCCACAGGGGCTCCCCCCTCCAGGCTGCTCTTCCCTCCAGCCTTCCCTCGTCAGTCAGTGGCACCACCGCCTAACATCGGCTCAGGCCAAATACAAAGATGTCCACCTCAGTTTCCACACGCCTCCCCTGATCCTACCCCCACACTCCAGTCCATCCGCAAGCCCTCTCAACTCTGTCTTCAAACAAAGCCCAAGTCTGACCATTTCTCTACATCTGCATTTTCCTCACTCCCGTCCACATCTTCGGGGCCTTATATCTGGGGTTCATGTGATGATCTTCTATCAGGATCCCTGCTTCCCCCCCCCCCCCCAGACCCTCTCCAGTCACTTTCCGCATGGCAGCCAGAGTGAGCTTTGAAAAACACAGACTGGGGCCTACGCTGCCCCTGCTCGGAACGCTGCAGTGCATGACCATCACACTCGGGATGAAACGCAGTCTCATGGCATAGACACCCTACGTATAAGTCAGGTCGCTAGTAAGGACCTACTGTGTAGCACAGAGAGCTCAACTCAGTGCTCTCTGACACCCTATATGAGAATAGCGAGTGGATGTATGTCTCTGTATAACTGATTCACTTTGCTGTGCATCGGAAACTAACACACCATTGTCAATCAACTATACTCCAGTAAGCGTTGTTTTTAAGATTAAGTTCTGCTTCTATTTTCTTTCCCATTTTAAAATGTATTTTTAATTGGAGGATAGCTGCTTTATAACAGTGTTGGTCTCTGCCATGTATCAGCATGAATCAGCCACCGGCATGCATGTGTCCCTTCCCTCTTGAACCAGCCTCCTACCTTCCACTCCACCTCACCCCTCAAGGTTGTTTTTACTTTACAATTTTAAAAACTGCCGTCTCTATAACCTGACATCCAGGGCTTCCATGACTGTCCCTACTTCTCATGGTGGGTCATAGAGGATCATGCTTTATGTCATAGAGTGTTCTGCCTGTGTTTTCCTCTAAGAGTTTTATAGTTTCTGCTCTTCCATTTAGGTCTTTAACCCATTTTGTGTTTATCTCTTTGTGTCATAATACAGTTCTGATATGGTCATTTCGGGCCTCCCCCCAGTGGGTAATGGATTTTGATGGATAACCTGCAGACCCACAGGGGCTCCCCCCTCCAGGCTGCTCTTCCCTCCAGCCTTCCCTCGTCAGTCAGTGGCACCACCGCCTAACATCGGCTCAGGCCAAATACAAAGATGTCCACCTCAGTTTCCACACGCCTCCCCTGATCCTACCCCCACACTCCAGTCCATCCGCAAGCCCTCTCAACTCTGTCTTCAAACAAAGCCCAAGTCTGACCATTTCTCTACATCTGCATTTTCCTCACTCCCGTCCACATCTTCGGGGCCTTATATCTGGGGTTCATGTGATGATCTTCTATCAGGATCCCTGCTTCCCCCCCCCCCCCAGACCCTCTCCAGTCACTTTCCGCATGGCAGCCAGAGTGAGCTTTGAAAAACACAGACTGGGGCCTACGCTGCCCCTGCTCGGAACGCTGCAGTGCATGACCATCACACTCGGGATGAAACGCAGTCTCATGGCATAGACACCCTACGTATAAGTCAGGTCGCTAGTAAGGACCTACTGTGTAGCACAGAGAGCTCAACTCAGTGCTCTCTGACACCCTATATGAGAATAGCGAGTGGATGTATGTCTCTGTATAACTGATTCACTTTGCTGTGCATCGGAAACTAACACACCATTGTCAATCAACTATACTCCAGTAAGCGTTGTTTTTAAGATTAAGTTCTGCTTCTATTTTCTTTCCCATTTTAAAATGTATTTTTAATTGGAGGATAGCTGCTTTATAACAGTGTTGGTCTCTGCCATGTATCAGCATGAATCAGCCACCGGCATGTGTGTGTCCCTTCCCTCTTGAACCAATCTCCTACCTTCCACTCCACCCCACCCCTCAAGGTTGTTTTTACTTTACAATTTTAAAAACTGCCGTCTCTATAACCTGACATCCAGGGCTTCCATGACTGTCCCTACTTCTCATGCCTCTGGCCCCCTCTGCTGTAGCCATAAGGGTCTTCTTCCTCTTCCTGCAATAAGCTGAGCGCCGTCCTGCCCCAGTGCCTTTGTGCCATGTTCTTCTTCCCTAGACACTGGCTTCCCATTTGTCACAGCCTGTGTCCTTCTTTCTTCTCCTTGGGGGGTGAAGAGCTTCAGTGTAGTGGACACGCGAGAGGGCTTAGGAGCGAAGTCTTCTGGGTTTGAATCTCGGCTTTACTGTGACCGTGGGGAACGGTGCTTAGTTCCTCTGTGCCTTGATTTTCCTATCTGTAAATGGGGATAGTAAAAACACTTGTTATCCAGGGTTCTTTCCCTAGACTGTAACTTTCTTGAGGGCAAAGACTTTCCCAAGCTGGTATACTGCAGGTTCTCAATAAACCTTCGTTGAATGGCTGTAGTAGGAATGGAGGCCAAAGTGTATGGACTCCCTCCTTTCCCTGCGGGGCGCTGGCATCCCAGGGCCATGTATCAAAAACGATGCTCATGGTTTCTTCCTGAGAGTCTGGGAACCCCAGGCAGGGGGACTGCGCTTAGTAGTCCTGGGGGGCCTTGGTGGATTCCAGCCCTTAGCAGGGGGCAGTCAGAGCACGGCCTCTGGTGTGGAGCCCGCTTGGTTCCACCCGTCTCCCATGGACTAGTTATCCTCTCTGCGCCTCCACTGTCTCATATGTAAAGCTGGGAGAATACCGACGAGCTCACAGAACTGTTAGGAAGATGAAGTCGGATAATGTATGTAAAGCATAGCTCCCTGACTGGCTTGGAGTAAAGCTCTCCAGATGGTTAGTTATCATTGTTATTGTTAGTGCCATATCTAAGTGTCATTCTTCTGAGGATGAAGGGGGCGGGGGCCGTGAGGGGCTTGGAGGGTGCAAGTCGTTGAAGACACAAACATAAAGGCGATTAGGGAAGGGAAGTGGAATGGAATCGTCGGCTGTGTTTGTGTTGGTGGGTGCCCCTGTGCCTGCGTGCGTGTGTTTGTGTGTGTGCGTGTGTGCGTGGGGAGGAGAAGCGGCATGGATTCAAAGGAGAAATCCTCGGAACTCAGTTTTGGGGAGCCCGAGTGGGCCGGCTTTCCCTGCGGCAGGGAAGACTGGGAGCCACCTCCGCCCGGCGCGGAGTAACAGAGCGCAGAACCCCAGGCCCGGTAACCATGCCTTTAGGATTAGGTGGCTGGAGAAGGGGACCTGCGACCCCGCGGTTGGTCCAGATTTGGGGCTCCCAGGGCAGGCAGGCCCCTGCGCCGCCGTGCGCCCCGCAGCCTCGGATGCTCCCGGAACCCCGGCGGGCGGGGCCTGCCTTCCGGAGCCGGGCTGGCGGGCGGCGCCGGGGAAAGGGCCGCTGCTTTCCCAGGGTGGCGGGGCGACGTCAGGCGGAAGGGCGCGGGGAGCGCACGCTTTAAATGGCATTCGCTGTCATCCGAGCTCGCGGCCGTGTGGGCAGGAGCCGGCTATATAAGCGGCGGGCCGCGCCGCCGCGGAGCAGACGGCGACAGCAGCGGCGGCGAGCGCCTCGGAGCCGCGCCCCCCAGCCCCGTGCCCCCCGACGGGTCCGCCCGCCCGCCCTCCGGAGGAGCGCCGACCCGGGCCCGCGAGGGCCGCCGCCACCCCGCAGCAGATTTGGATCCCCCGCCCGGCGAGCCCCAGGCTGCTGCCTCCCGGGGGGCCCCGGCGCAGCGGCCGCCCCCGGAGAGCCCCGCCGCCCCGCCGCCCGGCCCCGAAGACGCCGGCAGCGCCATGGCGGCCGCCAAGCCCGGCGAGCTGATGGGCATCTGCTCCAGCTACCAGGCGGTGATGCCGCACTTCGTGTGCCTGGCCGACGAGTTCCCGCAGCCCATGCGGCCCGCCAAGCTGCCCAAGGGCAAGGGGCGGCTGCGGCGGCCGCGCCAGTCCCGCTTCAAGACGCAGCCGGTGACCTTCGACGAGATCCAGGAGGTGGAAGAGGAGGGAGTGTCCCCCATGGAGGAGGAGAAGGCCAAGAAGTCGTTCCTGCAGAGCCTGGAGTGCCTGCGCCGCAGCACGCAGAGCCTGTCGCTGCAGAGGGAGCAGCTCAGCAGCTGCAAACTGAGGAACAGCCTGGACTCCAGCGACTCCGACTCGGCCCTGTGACCGGCGCCGCCCGCAGCCGGGACGCGCGCGAACCTCGAGGGGGCCCGCGCCCCGCACCTCGGGGCCCCCGGAGGACCGGGGCCGCCGACCCTCGAGCGCCTGGACCCTCACCCGGCTGCGAACCGGTCGGGGCGCCCCGAGCTGAGCTCGCCCCGGGAGCGGGAGCGCGCGCCCGGGCGCCAGGGAGGGGGTTCTTTGCCCTTGTACATGTTTATTTTTTAACTCTTCCCAGTACGAACTCTGCTGTGAGTGTGTGCGGGGAGGCGCACCCGCGCGGAGTCGCCTCGGGTCACCCCAGGGCGCCCAGGGCTTCCCGGAGAGCCGCTCCACTCCCTGCTCCGATAGTCGGAAACTCTGATTTTGCACACCGCTCCACCGCGCACCCCCCAGCGCACACCCGTTCTCACTCACGCCGACACACTCTCGCTGAACACTTTTATAATTGTTAGGCGCGGCCGATGGGACTTGGGGCGCAGCGCAGCTGGTGCTGTGGCTGGAGGATTGATATTTATTTTTGCATTGCGAAAGCTGACGGCGTTTATTTAACGATCTTTTTACCTGGATATGTCTGTGACTCCGGAACGGAAACTATAAATAAAGTCAATATATTTGCACAGTGCATTTCTCGAGGCTCTTGACTTCTTGAACCGTCAGGGTCCTAGTTTCCAAGACTAGGGGAGAAGTGGGGAGGATTAGCTGGAACGGGGGGCTGACAATCCCTGGGCGGAAGTCACTCCACCGGTATCGGTCCCCTGGGGATCCCCCGGCCCAGAGCTCTCCTGCCTCCAGCTACCAGGCGGTGATGCCGCACTTCGTGTGCCTGGCCGACGAGTTCCGCAGCCCATGCGGCCCGCCAAGCTGCCCAAGGGCAAGGGGCGGCTGCGGCGGCCGCGCCAGTCCCGCTTCAAGACGCAGCCGGTGACCTTCGACGAGATCCAGGAGGTGGAAGAGGAGGGAGTGTCCCCCATGGAGGAGGAGAAGGCCAAGAAGTCGTTCCTGCAGAGCCTGGAGTGCCTGCGCCGCAGCACGCAGAGCCTGTCGCTGCAGAGGGAGCAGCTCAGCAGCTGCAAACTGAGGAACAGCCTGGACTCCAGCGACTCCGACTCGGCCCTGTGACCGGCGCCGCCCGCAGCCGGGACGCGCGCGAACCTCGAGGGGGCCCGCGCCCCGCACCTCGGGGCCCCCGGAGGACCGGGGCCGCCGACCCTCGAGCGCCTGGACCCTCACCCGGCTGCGAACCGGTCGGGGCGCCCCGAGCTGAGCTCGCCCCGGGAGCGGGAGCGCGCCCGGGCGCCAGGGAGGGGGTTCTTTGCCCTTGTACATGTTTATTTTTTAACTCTTCCCAGTACGAACTCTGCTGTGAGTGTGTGCGGGGAGGCGCACCCGCGCGGAGTCGCCTCGGGTCACCCCAGGGCGCCCAGGGCTTCCCGGAGAGCCGCTCCACTCCCTGCTCCGATAGTCGGAAACTCTGATTTTGCACACCGCTCCACCGCGCACCCCCCAGCGCACACCCGTTCTCACTCACGCCGACACACTCTCGCTGAACACTTTTATAATTGTTAGGCGCGGCCGATGGGACTTGGGGCGCAGCGCAGCTGGTGCTGTGGCTGGAGGATTGATATTTATTTTTGCATTGCGAAAGCTGACGGCGTTTATTTAACGATCTTTTTACCTGGATATGTCTGTGACTCCGGAACGGAAACTATAAATAAAGTCAATATATTTGCACAGTGCATTTCTCGAGGCTCTTGACTTCTTGAACCGTCAGGGTCCTAGTTTCCAAGACTAGGGGAGAAGTGGGGAGGATTAGCTGGAACGGGGGGCTGACAATCCCTGGGCGGAAGTCACTCCACCGGTATCGGTCCCCTGGGGATCCCCCGGCCCAGAGCTCTCCTGCCTCCCTGGTCTGTTCCCCACCTACAGGGTCCAGGATGGGGTGGAGCAGCTAGGGAGGTGAAGGTTGGGACCCTGGGGGACAGAGAGCAGATGCCTGGTGGGGCTGACCTCTCAGGGAGACCGGGTCAGGGTCATCGCCCCGTACCCACCACGGAAGACCCCACTGACCCCGCGCCCTCGTCCAGGCAGTGGGTGGGGAGATGCCCGAGGCAGCAGGCGGAGAGCCAGGCGGGGATCTGCGGGAAGTGGGATCCACAGCCGCGGGCAAGGGTGCTGCTGCACACTTCCAGTCGCCTGCGTCCAAGGGCACCCGGCGCCCCTGCCCTGGGGGAGCAGACAGCGGCTGCTTCGGCTCTTCGGTCCTTTTCTCCAGCTCTTTCCTTTGCCCTCTTCAAGATCCCCCGAGGAAAGTGTCTTTGGTCAGAGCCTGAAGGGCGCTTGGGGACCACGGCGTCTCCCTGCCCCCCTCCTTTGTTTACAGATAAGAAAACAAGCCTCGCGGGCAGGAAAGTCACATGAAGAGCAGGCGCCTCACAGCCAGCTCTCCTGACTCGGCGTCCAGTGCTCCTTCCTTCACACGGCTGTCCTTGCAGCGCTTCCCAGCAGCGGCTGGCATCCCTGTCCAACCTCTGGGTGAGCAGGCTAAGAGGCTGCTTTTGGCACTAGGTGGGCACAGGGGTGAGAAACAACAGTCGGCAGAGGAGGGCAGGTCCGCATCCTTGGGCCCCCCACCCAGCGCACCCCTCTAGGATCGCTCCAGCGTGGAGCCGCCAGGGCCAGGCTTTCAGGGACCCAGGAGAGGGTGGGTGCCCTGAAGGCTCTGGTCGCCCCAGGTCGCCGTGTGTCTGTGCTCGGCTGCCCCCTGGTGGAGGTGCTGCTGGTGCTCCACTCAGCCCAGCCCTGCCCTGCGGGGCCTTTCACTCTTCACGGGCACCTCTTGTAGCCCTGGGCTCTACAGAAAACGAGAAGACAGAGCAGACTAAGCAAAGACACAAAAACAGAACACACAGTCTCTAAAAGTATGTCCTCTTCACCCGCTCACAGAGAGGGGCAGGCTCAGGGCCTTGGGGATAGTAGCTTTGGGGGTATCCTCGCCGCCTGGGAGCACGCTGGCCACCGCGGACGCGGCAACAGCCAGTTCCATGGCGGGGGCTCCTGATCAAGGCGCTTAACATGGGCAGGCAACCTTGGGTCCACGCTTTGATTCCAGTCTCTGCAGCCGCTCTGACTAGGCTGGCCGGAGCTCCTTGGGGTGGGAGGTGCGTGGCTGAAGCTCAGCACTGCCTCCCAAGATCCCCTCCCCATTCTCTTCCCTCGCCCTGCCCCTCCACCTTATCTGGAGCAGCAGTCCCTGTTTCTGTTCTGCAAGAGACAGCGGCCCGCGTCCTTCCTATGGGTTCACCCCTTCAGGCCTGAGATCCTGGCCAGGCCTCTCCCTCTGGTTACTGCGCCCTGCCAGTACCCTCCCTGCGGGGGAGGCTCCCTCCCAGTCCCTGCCTTCTGCCACAGCCCAGATGCAGGCCTCCCTGCAGGGTCTCCTTGAGCCCCCTGGTCAGGACCTGAGGCTGTTTCTGGGACCTCATCTGAGCCCTCTGATTCCTACCCAACCGCTGGCCAGGGCAGAGGCAGTTGTCTTTGAAAAGTTTGTTGGGTTAAAGTGAGTAAAGGGGCAGGAAGACTGATGGACCCTTTGCCTGCTTCCAGCTTTGCTTTAAAATTCTTCGAGTGTTTTATTACCCCAGAACTGTTTGTTCATTACAACAAAAACTAGTCACTGGGCTTCCCTGGTGGTCCAGTGGGTAAGGACACCGCCTTGCAGTGCAAGGGGCGCCGGTTCGATCCCTGGCCTGGGAAGATCCCACGTGCCGCGGAGCGGCTGGACTGATGTGTCCAATTACCGAGCCCGGTCTCTGGAGCGCATGTGCCCAGAGCCGGTGCTCTGCGACAACAGAGGCCACAGCGATGGGAGGCCCACGGGAGCCAAAGAACAAAGACGGATGAAAATGGAGAGATGAAAGACCAATAGAAGTGGCCCGCCCGCTCCCCTCCCTCCCCAACCCAACCCCCGCCCAAAAATAAAAATAAATAAATAAATCTTTAAAAAAAAAACAAAAAACTAGTCACTCATACTCCTACCACCCTGAGATAAGTATGTCAACATTGATGTGTGTGTATGTATGTCTATGTAGGTGTGCGTGCTGTCACTTCAGTTGTGCCCAATTCTGTGTGACCCTGTGGAGCCCACCAGGTGCCTCTGCCCATGGTATTCTCCAGGCCAGAACACTGGAGTGGGTTGCCTTGCCCTCCTCCAGGGGATCTTCCCAACCCAGGGATCAAACGCTGTCTGTTTTGTCTCCTGCATTGGCTGGTGGGTTCTTTACATTAGAACCACCTGGGAGGCATATATACACACACACACGTTTATATATAAATGGGTTTATGCTCTAAATACTATTTTTAAGCTGCTTTTTTTCTTAGATCAGTGTGTATTGATCTACATGATGATTTGTATAAAGTTCTATTGAATAGATACACTTCCCAGGTGGTGTTCATGGTAAAGAATGCCTGACCAGCTACAGTCCATGAGGTCGCAAAGAGTCAGACATGACTGAAGCGACTTGGCACAGCACATTGAATAGATACTCTACATTTGAATAAGCTCATTTTCCATTCTTTAATATAAACGTGATCCCCTGTTTGTCCCAGTTTCTTGGTTTCGCCGGTAACTGACAGAAGTTCTAAGGACTGGGTAAAAAGAAAGAATTTGGGAGGAGTTAGTGACAAGGAGGGAGGGAGGAGATTGAGCGCTGTCGTGTTGGGTGCCACTGGCTGGACCTGGGGTGCCGTGATGCCTGCTCTACACTGGGAATGCCCTCTGGTTCTGAACATCTTTGCTCTGCGCAGGGGAAGGAGGGGAGACAGGAGGGGCCTCTCTGAGGTCCCTGTGCAACTTACAAGGCTCAGCTCCTCCCTGCGGCTTGAAGGCAATCCAAGGCAGCACATGGCTCCAAGGAGCTGGGCTGGGCTGGGCAGCCAGATAGTGGGAGAGGAAGAAAAAGAGGGAGAGATGGGCCGAGGGATCAAAAGAGCATGAGAACCAGAAAGATGGGAAGGCATGAGGCCCTCGGGGACGCTCAGAAACAGAGAGAGATGGGGAAATACAGAGTCAGGAGCAGAAAATGTCACGGGACTGAGGAGAAGCAGGGCCACCCTTGAAGAGAGAGAGAACGGAATCCACAGAGAGTAGAGGGGAGGGAAGGAGAGATAGAAAGTACTCTGGAGAACAGGCCGTGGAGGAGAGAAACTGGGGCGAGAGCGCCTCTCTGGGAGCTGGGGAGCCGGCATGTGCCAGCGCTGGTGGAAGCCTGCCCGGTCGTCTGGTTTTACAGCCGTGTGGATTTACAAGCTTGTCCAAGGAGACGCCTCCTTCCTTCCCGTCCCCACTTGGGCTTTAGCTCGCAGTCCTGGCCTGGGTGATGAGTTTTCAAACAAGCTGGAGCCCAGAGGTGGCAGCACATTGCCATTCCAGGCCTGGCCAGCAGCCTCTTCTAAGCTTTTCCCATGGCCCCGGGGCAGAAAGGTGTCAGGGAGTTTCTTGCACTTGTTTCAAAGCCAGGTTGGCCTCTGTAACCCACTGGGTATCACTTCTGGGTCTGCTTGGTGGGAAGGGGTTGGTGAGAGGGAGTGGCTGTCTGATCCTAGGGAATCAAGCTCAGCTATGGACTTGAGGGGCTTCCCAGATGGCTCTCTGGTAAAGAATCCACCTGCCAGTGCAGGCGGCTTGGGTTCGATCCCTGAGTTGGGAAGATCCCCTGGAGTCAGAAATGGCAACGCGCTTCAGTATTCTTGCCTGGAGAATCCCATGGACAGTGGAGCCTGATGAGCTGCAGTCCATGAAGGGAGAAAAAGAGTCAGGCACAGCTTAGCGACTGAAAGCAGCAGCTTGGACTTGGGAGTCCTCCCTCAGGGAGCACGTTTGGGGTAGCCCTTCGACCCACCAGATGGGGAAAGGATAAAGACCACTATTTAGTGAGCCCCTCCGTAGGTATACTCTAAATCCACCCTTTCCCAAGCATTTTACAGAGGAGAAAACTGGCAATCAGAGGGATGACGATTCTTGCCAAGTGCCACACAGCTATTCAGTAGTGAGCTGGGTTATGTCATTTCTTTCCTAGTCCGAAACCTGTGCGCTTTCTATATTTCCAACTTCTTGCTGGATCGCCCAGTGGCAGCTGTGAGAGTGGGCTTTACAGACCTCCGGTGACAGCGGGGTCGGGGCGGGTAGGGGACGAGAACCGAGCCGCTGTGGCTTTGCAATCTCTTTCCTTCTTTGGCTGAGGCTGTGCATCCCCTTTCCCCCCATAGGCTGCTCCCCCCAACTGTGTATGTGATTGGGATTCTAAGACACCATAGCTCTTGGGAGAGCCGGGATTTCTTCGTTGGTGGACTTCAGCTGAAGGATTTTCCGATGGCTCCACTGATGCTTTCTCAGACCTCAGGGTCATCCGCAGACACCCTGTCTCCCCTCTCCTTCTCTCAGGGTCACTCTTGCCTGGCAGCCTGCGGGCGGGCTTCCCCGGCCTGCTCTGCCTCCCTCTGTGTCTCATGTCGCACCAGCCCGCCTCCTGATGGAAGCCTTCCACGCTTAGTCCCAGCTCGGTGTCCGCTTCTCAGAGAACCCCGGGGCTGGCACAACCTGCCGTCTCCCAGCAGGTTCGTGGTGCTGCCCTGAGTCCCACGCAGGCCCTTGCCGGCAATGGGGAGGAGGCGTCATCGGAGAGAGAACTGTAGGGGCGTGGCAGAGTTTACCAAACAGATTTGTGTCAGGAGCTCTGCGGGCCCTGCGGTTCTGGATGGAGACTACCATGCTGTGGCCTGCGGGTCTGCAGGCGGTGACAGGGCACGGGGTCCCCCCTCCGAGGACAGTCCTCTCTGCCTAGTGTCAAGGCCACCTGTCCACTCAGCTTCCTGATTTCAGAAATGGCAACGCTTCAGTATTCTTGACCGGAGACTCCCATGGCAAGTGGACCCTGCTGAGCTGCAGTACATGAAGGGAGAAAAAGAGTCAGGCACAGCTTAGCGACTGAAAGCAGCAGCTTGACTTGGGAGTCCTCCCTCAGGGAGCACGTTTGGGGTAGCCCTTCGACCCACCAGATGGGGAAAGGATAAAGACCACTATTTAGTGAGCCCCTCCGTAGGTATACTCTAAATCCACCCTTTCCCAAGCATTTTACAGAGGAGAAAACTGGCAATCAGAGGGATGACGATTCTTGCCAAGTGCCACACAGCTATTCAGTAGTGAGCTGGGTTATGTCATTTCTTTCCTAGTCCGAAACCTGTGCGCTTTCTATATTTCCAACTTCTTGCTGGATCGCCCAGTGGCAGCTGTGAGAGTGGGCTTTACAGACCTCCGGTGACAGCGGGGTCGGGGCGGGTAGGGGACGAGAACCGAGCCGCTGTGGCTTTGCAATCTCTTTCCTTCTTTGGCTGAGGCTGTGCATCCCCTTTCCCCCCATAGGCTGCTCCCCCCAACTGTGTATGTGATTGGGATTCTAAGACACCATAGCTCTTGGGAGAGCCGGGATTTCTTCGTTGGTGGACTTCAGCTGAAGGATTTTCCGATGGCTCCACTGATGCTTTCTCAGACCTCAGGGTCATCCGCAGACACCCTGTCTCCCCTCTCCTTCTCTCAGGGTCACTCTTGCCTGGCAGCCTGCGGGCGGGCTTCCCCGGCCTGCTCTGCCTCCCTCTGTGTCTCATGTCGCACCAGCCCGCCTCCTGATGGAAGCCTTCCACGCTTAGTCCCAGCTCGGTGTCCGCTTCTCAGAGAACCCCGGGGCTGGCACAACCTGCCGTCTCCCAGCAGGTTCGTGGTGCTGCCCTGAGTCCCACGCAGGCCCTTGCCGGCAATGGGGAGGAGGCGTCATCGGAGAGAGAACTGTAGGGGCGTGGCAGAGTTTACCAAACAGATTTGTGTCAGGAGCTCTGCGGGCCCTGCGGTTCTGGATGGAGACTACCATGCTGTGGCCTGCGGGTCTGCAGGCGGTGACAGGGCACGGGGTCCCCCCTCCGAGGACAGTCCTCTCTGCCTAGTGTCAAGGCCACCTGTCCACTCAGCTTCCAGGCTCCCATCAGCCGTGGAAACCGCTGATTGTCCACCAGCATTGATTTTCCGCTTCCTCCGGGGCACACAGCCAAACTCTTGTCTTTAGATCTAGCAATGTGATAGGTTTTTGCCAATGGCCTAGATTGGGAAAGAGAGGCGTGTTCCTCCTCTCAGGTCTTAGCCTCACTGTACGTCCTCCGCCCACCCGGCCCCATACTCTCTGTCCCCTACCCACGAGTGGCAACGTGGATGTGCCCACAAGCCAGAGATCAAGACGACAAGGCCAGTGCCCTAGGGATTGGCAGAGAAGCACGACCCAGGCCGCTGTACGGCCTTGTGGAACCAGACAGCCTGTGCCTCTGGAACAAGCACCGTGGGCGGTGACACGGGTGACAGACACATTCCTATCTCCCTGAGCCACTGGATCGTTCCTGGGTGTCTTTCCTTACCCTGAAGAAACAAATACCGGCACTGGCGTTGAGGTGCTGTCCTTTTCAACCTCTCTGGGGCAACTCTAGTGATTCCGCTGCGTGTGGAGAGGGTAAAATTATCGCAGGCTGGAAAGTCGGAGTACCCCTCGTCATACTCTGGAAGAGCGTCTGGAAAATCATGTTCACGACAGTTTTTTGGAAAGCTGATCGCGTACTGATGGAGTGCGTAGCTCTAGCAGAAGGGGTTGGAAAGAGCCGGAATGTTAGCGTGCATTTGCTGCCCTCTGTGGCTTTTAGCAAATGATTCTAAGACATGAGCAATAGGAAAGAACAGGGAGCACCTGGAAGCCTGGGGCCTCCCAGGGTGAGAACCACCCCTCTTTGTAACCCACGCAGAAGATCAGCTGATGCGGCCCAGAGCCTTTCTCGAAGGCCACCCAGGAAGCCTAGCCTTGGAGCAAGGCTAGACCACGGATATGATCGGCCCACTCCGACTTCTTGTGGGAGAATTCACACTCCCCTCCCCTCTCCTCCCTCTGCCGGCCAGCATAGCCTGAATTCAAGTGAGAGTGTTGCCCGCAAGGGTTCTTGGCCTCCTTCATCAATAGAAATTGACCAGAGGCTAGACCAGAAACCTGGAAAGGCTTTCCTAGGACTCCCGCTGCAGCTGCAAACAGGTTCCCTTACTTGCTGGCTCGCTGACGGGTGGAGGGGGCTGGTTCCTTGTATGGGGTGAGGGCAGGGATGTGTGCAGAGGTTGGGCTGGAGGGGTGGCTTAGGTGTTTTGCACACCTCTTTTGTGGTGGTGTGTGAAGGGGGCGTGGGCAATCCCTTGCTTTTGCTCCTGGCACCTCAGAAGTTGCAGTTGGGGTTTTTCGTTCTTTTTGTATCTTGTCCATAATCTGCCCCTCTCTGCCCATGCACACCGTTATTTTGAGTCCCTTACGGCGTCTTGGTATTTTGTTGCTGGGGGAGCCACTTGTCCAAGTGCGAGCCCTGGAGCAAAGGGTCTCAGGTCCCAGGTCCCAGCCTGTTTCTAGAGGCCTGGGCGAGAGCAGGAAACAATGAAATAAAACAGCTTTCAGAATCATGCTGAGAAAACATCTTTGAGTATGATTCTTGGCTCCAAGAATCAGCTAGAAGGACCTAGATCAGAAATTTGCTGAGTGAATTGCCAAGGCAGGTAGCCATTGGCCAGGGATGACGGTGGTGGTCTGAGCCCCAGAGAAACCTTCAAGGAGGCCAGCCTACTTCACATCCGCTTCAGACGTAGCCACAGAAGATGATGCACAAGAGAATCTTCCAGAACTGAGTGGGTCCGCTTCGCTTCCTCTGCCAGGGCAAGTCTGACCTTTCAGGCTATTGGACTCGCCCGCCCCAGTGGGGGCTCCTCTGGTGCTCAGAGGGTGAGGAATCTGCCCCAAGTGGGAACGACCTGGGTTCAGTCCCTGGGTGGGGAAGATCCCCGGGGAAGGGAATGGCTACCCACTCCAGGATTCTTGCCTGGAGCATTCCATGGGCAGAGGAGCTTGGAAGCTACAGTCCACAGTCACAAAGAGTCAGCCATGACTGAAATGACTTAGCTCATGCACCAGAAACTTCTGAATGCTTCCCTTCTTCCCTCTTCTGCCTGGGAGTGTGTGTTGTGATTTTCCTATCCCTGCCCACCGCCCTGTTTTGACTGGGGAGAGGGTGCAGCAGAGGCAGTGGGGGAGGGGCGGTGAGTTGTCTCTAATTTACGCTCATCGAACCCTGAGGAGCCCTGTGGGGCCTGGAGAGGATTTCCTTTCCCCCAGGTATTCTGCACTGTGATCTGAGAGTGTGTAACCAGACGGGAGTTCGGGATCCATGTCCTCGGAGAGGGCTTGGCGTGTGTTCTGCTGTGGGAAGGAGGGGTACCTCATAGCCGGCAGACCAGTGAAATCTGTTTCTGCGTCTTTCCCAGCCCAGGGCCAGGCTGCCGCCTCCCCTTTCCTCAGTGAGCAGGGAGAAAGTCAAAGGGTTAGTCACTCAGTTGCGTCCGACTCGTTGAGCCCACCAGGCTCCTCTGTCCATGGAATGTTCCAGGCACGAACATTAGGGTGAGTAGCCATTCCCTTCTCCAGGGGATCTTCCTGATCCAGGGACTGAACCCAGGCCTGCTGCACTGCAGGCCGATTCTTTCCCATCTAAGCCACCACGGGAAGCCCACGCGAGGAGAGAGCAGGGAGGGCCCTGTGCTGAGTGCTCCAGAAGGAGCAAGCACGTGACGTGCACCATGCCGGGCCTGGGCCTTGAGACCCTGAGCACATGGCCCTTGTTTTTCCCTGAAGACACATGTGGGCATTCCTGTGGCCTGCCCGTGGCTACACGTGCGGGCAGTGCTGGGCCCCACGGGACAGGGCGCTGCGGAGGAGGCAGAATGTGGACTGGAGACGGGCTGTTCGCTGAGAGTAATGACCAGACGTCTTCCCTAAACCCCGGCCTTCCTGCTGGGTCTCTCTGTAATACAGAAGCCCTTCTGTCAGCCTGCAGCAGAGCAGGGAGGTGCCCTCCACCAAGCCTACGAGAGCAGGCGTCCCCACATCAGGAAAAGGTCCTGTCTTCCCACCACCCCAGATGTGCTCCCGCCACGGGGGTGGGGAAGACAGAAGAGGCTCAGGATTTGTGAGACCTCCGCCCAGCTCTGCTCCGTGTCCTGTGGCCTTGGGCGGATCACCGCCCATCTGTCCCTGAGAGCCCTCCCAGCTTTAATGGCTGAAATTTATCAAAGACCCTGAGAGACCGCCACAGCTCACCAGGATGCCTTTGCATCCTGGCCCTGGGGGACGTGCAGGCAGGCGGCACGAGCAAAGACCAGACCTGCAGCCTGGTCCCATACAGATGGGGAGACCGAGGCACCAAAGGACAAGGCAGAGCCATGGAGATGCAGCGCCTCCACCCCGCCCCTCTCTCCAACTCTGGGCTGGGCTATTTGGTGCAAAATAGTTCATGCCAAACCCAAAATAACAGCCTGAGAGCCAACCCACTTTGGGCTGGGACCCCGCCAGTGTGCACTCACTGCCCCACAACCCTGCTCCTGCCCCCACAGGAGCTATGGGGAGCTCTTCTGGAGCAGTTGGTGGGCCTTTAGGAAACCTTTGACCTTCCCTCTGATCTCGTGGGGAGGAGGCTGACAGACCCACCCATGCCCCCAGAGTCCTAAACCTCTGAGGTATTTCAGGAAAGGTCAGACCCCGTGAGCCTGTCCCTCCCAGATCCATGCCCCATAAAACCCACTTTATTGGCTGTTATATGTGTTCTGAGGTTTATTGGTTAGCCGTTCTCTGGTCTGCTGTGGAATGCCATCCCATAGAAAGCTGCCAGGCACGCTGAATCTGCTTTGGACATCAATGAGCAGCCCCTGTGTGGGACGAGGACTTGCTGAGCCCTGTGTGGGGCATGCTCCCTGACCCTAAAGAAGCCTCATGGAGAGACACAGCTGCACACACACACACACACAGATATATTTATAAAACAATTCAGGATAGGGAAGAAGCTCTCAGCTTGAGCTGGAGGATGGAGTTGAGGGTTTCAATCCTGAGTCCGAGTCCCCTAGGTTGTATTTGGCTTCAGAAGTGTACCACAGAGTGACCATGGTTCAGACCACAAAGACAGCAGTTACTGCTTCTAGAAAAGACGTCTGAAGGAGGGCTGAGTGTCTCAGTAATGCCATCAAAGACCCAGATTCCAAGAGTGTCTCAACGACAGGAAATACAACCAGGCCCAGCTTAATGAAAGGCTGGGTCTGAGAATCAGAGAGCCACCAGGAGTTAAGCCACAGTCTCCATTTCTAGGAGAACAAAAATAAAACAAAACAGAACAGGTGTCAGGGCCTGGAGAGTAAAGATGAGTAAAGCTTAGCAAGAAATATAAGCCTGGTCCAGGCAGGCGGCACGAGCAAAGACCAGACCTCCCCAAGATGGGGAGACCGAGGCACCAAAGGACAAGGCAGAGCCATGGAGATGCAGCGCCTCCACCCGCCCCTCTCTCCAACTCTGGGCTGGGCTATTTGGTGCAAAATAGTTCATGCCAAACCCAAAATAACAGCCTGAGAGCCAACCCACTTTGGGCTGGGACCCCGCCAGTGTGCACTCACTGCCCCACAACCCTGCTCCTGCCCCCACAGGAGCTATGGGGAGCTCTTCTGGAGCAGTTGGTGGGCCTTTAGGAAACCTTTGACCTTCCCTCTGATCTCGTGGGGAGGAGGCTGACAGACCCACCCATGCCCCCAGAGTCCTAAACCTCTGAGGTATTTCAGGAAAGGTCAGACCCCGTGAGCCTGTCCCTCCCAGATCCATGCCCCATAAAACCCACTTTATTGGCTGTTATATGTGTTCTGAGGTTTATTGGTTAGCCGTTCTCTGGTCTGCTGTGGAATGCCATCCCATAGAAAGCTGCCAGGCACGCTGAATCTGCTTTGGACATCAATGAGCAGCCCCTGTGTGGGACGAGGACTTGCTGAGCCCTGTGTGGGGCATGCTCCCTGACCCTAAAGAAGCCTCATGGAGATACACGCGCGCGCGCGTGCACACACACACACACACAGATATATTTATAAAACAATTCAGGATAGGGAAGAAGCTCTCAGCTTGAGCTGGAGGATGGAGTTGAGGGTTTCAATCCTGAGTCCGAGTCCCCTAGGTTGTATTTGGCTTCAGAAGTGTACCACAGAGTGACCATGGTTCAGACCACAAAGACAGCAGTTACTGCTTCTAGAAAAGACGTCTGAAGGAGGGCTGAGTGTCTCAGTAATGCCATCAAAGACCCAGATTCCAAGAGTGTCTCAACGACAGGAAATACAACCAGGCCCAGCTTAATGAAAGGCTGGGTCTGAGAATCAGAGAGCCACCAGGAGTTAAGCCACAGTCTCCATTTCTAGGAGAACAAAAATAAAACAAAACAGAACAGGTGTCAGGGCCTGGAGAGTAAAGATGAGTAAAGCTTAGCAAGAAATATAAAGGACCCAGATTCTGACCATGTTCTTTACTATCTTCAACACTGGCTATTTTTTCCCCCTCATGGTTACAAGATGGCTGCCACAGTCCCAGCATCACATCAGCCTCACAGCATAAAGGACGGCACTGGTAAACCAAGGGCCTTCACCTGGAGGCTTTCTTTTATCTGATTACAGCATCATCTCAAAGAGCAGGAATCTTCTCATCTAAGTTATATTCAAGGTCAATGAAGCTCCCCAGGTTAAGTTCATCCAATGCAGGTCCCTGACCTATAGTTCCTCTTAATCTGAAGACATGTGAACTAAAGGAACCAATTGTTTGTCCATCACACATCGAACATACAATGGTAGAATCAGCATAGGATAACTGATATAGACCCTTCTGTTCAAAAAGAAGAAGAGAAGGTACAAGAAGGCACCGTCTATTGCTCTTCTGAAATAGCTTATATAATAGGGTCTTTATGTTTTGTTTTTTGTTTTTTTGTTTTTTTAATCCCTTGACCCTCCCCCAGTCTTTATGTTTTTACTAGCACTGTCCTTAAGATCTTTCTAGCCTTTGTCTACTACCTAGCCCCAAAACTACTCCAAAATGTTTAGGTATATGTTATGGTAGTACCTACTTATGGTTACCAAAATCTGTATTACTGTAGCACTGACTGTTCCCAGAGTTGATGGTGTAAAACAGCACCATTAATTAATATCTCTCATGAGGTCTCTGGTTAGTGTTTGTGAGCGACTTGGCTGGGCGAATCACTTACGAGGCTAAAATCTGACGTTAGCTGGGGCTGTGATCACATGAAGGCTGGACTAGGGCTGGAGGGTCCAAGATGGCACACTCACAGAACTGGTAAATTGGCACAGCCATTAGCTGGCTGCCTCAGCCCCCTCTCTGTGGTCTTTTATAGAGGTCAGGTTGAGTGTCCTCATGACATGGTGGCTGGCTTTCTCCAGAGCTAGTGATCAGTCTGATTCATTGTGGGAGATTACACAAGGATGTGGATCCCAGCAGAAAAGAATTATCAGGCACCATCTTGGAACCTGGCGACCATGCAATACCTGTCTGTTTTTAAAAATTCTTGCCGTATTTACAGAAAAATTCATTGCAGCATGTTTTGCATCAATAAAAGACGAGGGACTGTTAGCAACACAGTTAAATAAATTGCAGTGGATTCATGTTAAAATGGAATAGTATGCAGCAGCGAAAAATAACATGGTTATGTACTGATATGAAAAAGTCCTTAAGATACATTTTTATGTAAAAGAAGCAAGGTAAAGAAGAGCACATCTGTTAGGAAACCTGAAAGTTTGGAATGATATGCTATGACGCTGGATAATGCTGCTCAGTCAGCCCTCTTGCAAAGACAGGGAAATGAAGACACGAGTTGGTTAATTGGGTGTCTAAACAAACAGTTCAGATAATTGAAAACCAGCACAAACATGGTTCAATAGCCTGGAGAAAATGAGTCCATGTCTTTGGTGAAGCCAGGGGACAAATGTCGAGTCGCAGGTACTACAGGGGAGCGCGGACTTCTCTAGGTTGGGTCTGCCATATGTTTCTCCTCAGTTGGGAAGAGAGAACAAGGGACTCAGAGACAAGGGTGTAGGGTCTTTCAGTGTATTTCATATTATGCAAATGATATGCAAATTACACAGAGGGTGCTGCCTCCACTCCTCTTCTTAGCAGAACCCAAAGCTCTGGAAGACTCTCAGCCAAGATGGAGCAACAGGGACAAGGTTTACCTTCCTGCCTGAAATAGCCCCCCAAAGTCGGACAAAATGCATATGAAACAATAATTTTCAAGTCGCTGAATCTCAGGCAGAGAAGGACCGCGCTTCTTGAGATAGAAAGTAAATCGCGTGATTTACTCTGGATCATTGTTTTGAGAGTTTCAAGACTTGGGGATGGCACAACCTCACAGAACTGGTAAATTGGCACAGCCATTAGCTGGCTGCCTCAGCCCCCTCTCTGTGGTCTTTTATAGAGGTCAGGTTGAGTGTCCTCATGACATGGTGGCTGGCTTTCTCCAGAGCTAGTGATCAGTCTGATTCATTGTGGGAGATTACACAAGGATGTGGATCCCAGCAGAAAAGAATTATCAGGCACCATCTTGGAACCTGGCGACCATGCAATACCTGTCTGTTTTTAAAAATTCTTGCCGTATTTACAGAAAAATTCATTGCAGCATGTTTTGCATCAATAAAAGACGAGGGACTGTTAGCAACACAGTTAAATAAATTGCAGTGGATTCATGTTAAAATGGAATAGTATGCAGCAGCGAAAAATAACATGGTTATGTACTGATATGAAAAAGTCCTTAAGATACATTTTTATGTAAAAGAAGCAAGGTAAAGAAGAGCACATCTGTTAGGAAACCTGAAAGTTTGGAATGATATGCTATGACGCTGGATAATGCTGCTCAGTCAGCCCTCTTGCAAAGACAGGGAAATGAAGACACGAGTTGGTTAATTGGGTGTCTAAACAAACAGTTCAGATAATTGAAAACCAGCACAAACATGGTTCAATAGCCTGGAGAAAATGAGTCCATGTCTTTGGTGAAGCCAGGGGACAAATGTCGAGTCGCAGGTACTACAGGGGAGCGCGGACTTCTCTAGGTTGGGTCTGCCATATGTTTCTCCTCAGTTGGGAAGAGAGAACAAGGGACTCAGAGACAAGGGTGTAGGGTCTTTCAGTGTATTTCATATTATGCAAATGATATGCAAATTACACAGAGGGTGCTGCCTCCACTCCTCTTCTTAGCAGAACCCAAAGCTCTGGAAGACTCTCAGCCAAGATGGAGCAACAGGGACAAGGTTTACCTTCCTGCCTGAAATAGCCCCCCAAAGTCGGACAAAATGCATATGAAACAATAATTTTCAAGTCGCTGAATCTCAGGCAGAGAAGGACCGCGCTTCTTGAGATAGAAAGTAAATCGCGTGATTTACTCTGGATCATTGTTTTGAGAGTTTCAAGACTGTGGGTCAGCAAGCAGGGGACTTGGGTGGATCCTGGCACAACCCCTGGATTGAGAAGAGATTGCTGAGAGCCTGGGGAAACCAAGGCATCTAGAGCTGACACGGCAGTGTGCACAAGAGGAGAGAGCTGTGAAAAGAGTGAATTCAGTCATCTGTGGAGGGCCTCTCTCCAGGATTCAACAGAGCCCTAATCAGTGAGTGTATGTGAGCCTGGGGAAAGAAACACCCACAAAGGATCAGAGGAAACCCTACCTGGTGCTCACACAGGGTGAGAGGGACACCTGCTCCTATCAGCCAGATTGGAAAACCTCATAATTCCCAGGACATGGGGAAGAGTGCTCAGAGGGGGCTTGAGGAGTAAATAACCCAAGACTAAACATGGGGCTTCCTTGGTGGCTCAGTGGTAAAGAATCTTCCTGCAACATAGGAGACCTGGGTTCGATCCCTGGGTTGGGGAGATCCCCTGGAAGAGAAAATGGCAACCTGCCCCAGTATTCTTGCCTGGGAAATGCCTCGGACAGAGGAGCCTGGTGGGCCTTAGTCCACGTGGCACCAAAAGAGTTGGACGTGATTTAGCGACTAAACAACAACAAGAAAAACCACAGCTCTGGTCCTGTGTAACAAATCCCAAAGCGAGACTCAAAAGGTTGCTTTAAAGCAAATATCGATGATCTCTATTTTATTGAATGCTTTTATAAATAATGGAGGCGAATGTTAAATGCCTTTTTGGCATCTATGGAGATGACCATGATTTAAAATAAATTATTTGAATAGATTTGCTAATACTAAACCATCCTCAAAATCCAAGAGAATATTCTTATGTCAACATGATGTATTGTTCTTATAATATGCAGCTGGATTCTGTTAGATATTTTTACTTAGGTATTTTGTGTTGTTTCTTGCAAATGATATTGGCCTGTGAATTTTCCTTTCTGGATATTACCTGAAATTGATAACCCTTGACATAGTTCTGCATTTCCTTGATAGAAATGATCTGTTTAAATATTTCTATTTCTTTTGGATCTGTTTTGACACATTATTTTTACTAAGGAGATTATCCATTTCATCCATGCTGTCAAGTTCATTTGAGTAATGTGAACAAGTTAATCTTATGTGAGCCTCTTAACCTCTTCTATTTCTGTGAAATTCCCCCTATCATTTCATATAGTGTGTATTTGCATTTCCTTGCCTTTCACTCTTGGATTCTTCCAAAGAACTAGCTTGAGTTTATATATTAGTTATATAGTATTTTCAATATCATAACTTTTATTAATGTCTCATTTTGTCTCTAACAGTTCTTCCTTTCCTTGTTTTCAATTTGTTATCTTCTTGTTCAACTTATTGTCTAATTTTTTGAATTGGAAGCTAACTTTACTTCTTTTCTTCTCTCTATCCTTTAAAATAAAAAAAACCGATGTAGATATTTAAAGCCATGAAATTTCCTCCAACTCCTTCTGTAACTGTATTTCATTTTCACTCTTTTATGGGAATACTGCAGTTTTAGTTTGTATTTCCTTTTTTGATCTGAGTTGTTTAAATACCAGTTTAAAATTGAGTTTCCCTGGTGGTTCAGATGGTGAAGAACCCACCTGCCAATGCAGGAGTGTGTTTAATTCCTGGGTCTGAATGATCCCCTGGAGAAAGGGATGGCAACCCGCTCCAGTAATCTTGCCTGGAGAATTCCTTGGACAGAGGAGCCTTGCAGGCTGCAGTCCAGGGGGTTGCAGAGTCCAACATGACTGAGTGACAAACACTTTAAAATTTTTCCAAGCAGAGGAATATATTTTTTTTCAGATTTAGTTATTCATTTTTTCTTCTTTAATTTCATTATGTCCAGGCAATGCTTCACATAGTATTCCTCTTTTGGAAAAGTTCTTGAGAGACTTTCTCTGTGACCTTGTGAAAGTTCCATGGTCATGTGAAAATACAGTGTGTTTATAATTTTTATGTATCAGACTTTCCCAATGAATTATAATGTTAGTGTGTTCTGTGTTTTTGATACAGACAAATAGGTATTCACTGTAATCTGCTCTCCTGTTCTACCAGGGTACACGGTAAGACTATATTTACCGGACCTTCTTATAGAGAGATATGCCCATGAGACTGGTTTGTCCAATAGAATGTAGGTAGAAACCTGTGTGCCATTTCTTCACCTAGGTCTAGTGACTGTCCCTTTATCTCTCCCACATTTTATAGCCTTCTACTTGGCAGCTGAAATCTGTGTGTCATGGCTGCTGAGCTTCTACCATCCTGATGAAGACACACCTCTGAGACACGGTGGCCTAGACATTTGGGAGGACCCTCAGCTTGGAATGCTTACCTTTTTCTACTACTTGAGAAAGAATCCTGGTTCTTTTCTTTTTTTTTTTTTTTTTAGTCAGTCTCCAAACTTTTTGTTTGTTCGCTCTTATGTATTTTATTATTTCTTTTTTTTCACAATCACAAGTTTTTATTTTGATTTTACAGAGTTTTGTTGTTTACAGATATGCATAATTCGAAATTAGTCATATATATATCCAATTTCCACCTCCCTGCTGAGGCTGTCACATAGCCCCCATGTATGATCCCTTAGTCCCACAACACAAAAACCTGGCTCTTTTTTAACGATTTTTTTTTCTTCCTAGGCCAGGAATCAAACTGGTGCCCCTTGCACTGCAAGGCGGTGCCCTTACCCACTGGACCACCAGGGAAGCCTGAGACTTGGTTCTTTAAGTCACCATTTCTTGTCTCTCTTGCACTGTCTCTCTCTTTCTCTGTCTCTCTTACACACATACACACTCACAGAATCATCAGTCCTTACCCTGTGCATGTGTGCATGCTAAGTCACTTCGGTAGTGCCCGCCTCTTTGTGACCCTCATGGACTATAGCCCACCAGCCTCCTCTGTCCATGGGATTCTCCAGGCAAGGTTACTGGAGTGGGTTGCCATTCTCTATTCCAAGGGATCTTCCCATCCCAAGAATTGAACTCACATCTCTTACGTCTCCTGCATTGGCAGGCAGATTCCTTACCACTTGCACTACCTGGGAAGCCCCAGTCCCTACCTTAATGAATGCCAAAACTGGCACCAAGAGCAGGGCACGGCTATAACTGAAACCCAGTGGGCAGGTAGCAGGTGGCGGGAACACAGATACTGTGGTTTTGTATCTGGAAATGTGCCAGAGCATAGGTGAAGTTGTTTCTTGCAGTGGTCTGAAAGGCAGATTCTGTGTCTTCCAAGGCTGAAACTCAAGGAGAATTAGAAACAGCTAGGCTGTTAGCGAACATTGGCTGTTCCTTAAGATATTCAAAGAAAAGAGATGACATCCACACACAGTGGAGAGATTTCAAGCAAAGATGAAAGGGAAAAATATCTAAAAATGTAGGGGCTTCACAGGGTTGAAAAAGCCATCTGCTTCTGTCACCCAAACAACAGATCTGACAGTTATGGCTCATAGCCTTTCTCAAAGACTATCTGTCAAGCAAAACATTCAAGGCATCCAGCCCCAAGGCAAGGATCGGCTGAGGCTTCTCTGTAAGTCTCTTGTTTCTGTAGGACTCCAAATAGCTGCCTTTCTGTGAGGAAAGAGGTGTGGCTAGAGCCCTGGAGCAAATAGATGAAGTCAGCTTGAGAATTCTGTGAGAATAGCTTCAAGTGTGGTTACTGACTTAGGAAACGACTGGAAACAAACAGATTTTTTTTAATCCTTGCCTGAGATCGACATGTACACACTGCTATATTTATGTGTTAATTTTTGGCTGTATAGAGTCCTTGTTGCTGCAGGAGAGCTTTCTCTAGTTGCCGTGAGCAGGGGCTCCTCTTCATTGGGTTGTGAGGGTTTCTCCCTGTGGTGGCTTCTCTTGTTGCAGAGCACAGGCTCTTGGTGCACGGGCTTCCGTAGTTGTGGCACGTGGGCTCAGTAGTTGAGTGAGCCAGCCCTAGAGCATGAGCTCAGTAGTTGTGGCACATGGGCTTCGTTGCTCTGTGGCACGTGGAATCTTCCCAAACCAGAGATGAAACTCATGTCTCCTGCATTGGCCGGTGGATTCTTACCCTCCGTGCCACCAGGGAAGTCCTGGAAACACATGGACTTTGACTTCTAATACATCCTCCAAGGAATTGTTGTTTTCTGTAGTTGTTTAGGCCCTAAACCAGCCCTCAAGGGAGACATATTTTCTGACACTCACTTCTGATGGGGGCGGAAGAGACGGAAGACTGTTTCAGAGGGCAAGACCAGAGCAGACAGCACATCCACTGCCGGGTCAGGGCTCCTGACAGTTCCCGCCCTGGGACTGCTGTGTATTGCCCATGCTCTGCCTTCTGAGTGGGCATCTTTATTGTGGTCTGCCTTTGTCTGTTTCATTATTGCCTCTTGATCAGGAAGGTGAGGCAAACAAATTGTCTTTTGGCTTCCAGAGCACTAGATCACAAGGAACCACATCTGGACCCTTGGAGAGATCTGTGTATCACTGAGGGATCACCAGTATTGTAACTGGATGGGCGTCGGCATGTCCCCCGCAGAAGAAGACTGAGTGTGTCCTCCTGATTGGGGAGCAGGCACCCAGAGGGATGGGCTTTGGCACAGATTGCTAGTGATCCCCTGAGATCTGTCCTATCCCATTTTCCTAGACATGACGCCAGACCTCTATCAGCTCACTTGACTTTCTGGATTTAGGTTTATCCAGTGACAAATTTCCCCCAATAAAATGTGAGTGTAAGTAGTATTTACCACTTAATAGACCCAGGTCTGAGATGATGGGCATATCAGCTCTACAGTTTCTCCTTTCTCCTGCCAGGAGCAATCGGGATATGGTGGTAACTTGAGTTCTACCAAGATGACGTTGCCGTGGTCTTAGGGAAACTTGGAAGGATTGTGGGTCCCCGAACTATAGAATGAGCAGACTGTCTGCCATCCTGGACTGTTTCAGGAGAGAAAAGTTAAGTTGTTTCTTCTGTAGGTCTTTAGTATTGAGCAAAGTTGACTTATTTAATGCACTATACTTGCTTTTCTGCCCCTGAGACTATCATGAGAAAGATGAATTTCCATCTTCTACTTCTCATGTGCTCTGATTTTCCTTATGCTGCTGTGATTAGTCCTGGTGAATGCCACTGCTGGGTTACCTACTGCACAGGTATTTATAATGGTTACACCTGCATTTGAGGGGCACCCTGATGCATAGCTTAACTCCTCTTCATTGTGTTGAATGCTTTGGCTTGAATTACTCTTTGATAATGAGATAATGACTTCTGCTAGTCATCATTATTATGATGTATTTGACTAGAATGCCTTTGTTTATCTTTTACTTTCAATATCCTTGTATTAGGTATATCTTCTGCATACAGCAAAGGGTTGGTTTTATTTTACATTCAGATTTCATCTATCTATATATGTGTATGTATGTATTTTAAAATTAGTTAAATACAGACTATAACAAGAGTTTGAATTAGTAATCAAAAAGAAGAAAATTTTTAGGCCAGATGGCTTCACTGGTGAATTCCATCAAGCATTTAAAGAGGAATTAACACCAGTACTTCTCAAAATCTTCAAAGACTGGAAAAGGAAGGGACAGCACTTAGCTCATTCAATGAGGCCAGTTTTACCCTGATGACAACCAAAGAAACCACAAAAAAGAAAACTGCAGAGCAACATGCTTAAGAGTATTGATGCAAAAATTGCTCAGTGAAGTGCTAGCAAACTGAATCCAATAGCCTGGTAAAAGGATTATACACCATGACCAAATGAGATGTATCCTATGAATGCAAAGGTGGTTCCACAAATCCGATACCTTTTCATAATAAAAACGTTCAGCAGCAGAGAATCAAAGGACACTTCCTCACCATGGGCAAGGACATTTATGAAAAGCCCACAGCTCATATCATACCCAACGGCAGAAGACCAAAAGCTTTCTCAAAGTTCAGGAACACCACAGGGCTGCTTGCTTTTGTGACTGTTATTCCATACTGCACCAGGAGGTCTAGCCGGAGCAGTTAAAATTCTTATTTAGGAAGACTTCTTTTGCTCTTATTCTAGTGTTTCCCTTCAGAATTATGTCATTATGCAGAACACTTAATTCCCCACCTGACAGTATTTGTTACTCTCCCAGAATGAGCAATGAAGAATGGGTACATTTCCCACCTCCACATCTCTTTCCTCAACACAAATAGAAAATGGTCTCTATATATGTTTATCTTTATATTATTAAAGATATTATAATAATAAATGTATTAAATATATTATTTGATTTTTCAGCTTGCAATGATCTTCTATAGCTCCTAGCGTTATACACAGGACCATTACAGAATATACTCTATTCTCATACTCTCTCTACTCTCTCATCCCATTTTTTTTACACTCTTTTTTTTTTTTGCCTCTAAGTCATTGTTTATTTTTCATCCGTCTTCATTCTTTGGCATGTGTGGGCCTCCCATTGCAGTGGCCTCTCTCGTCACAGAGCGTGGGCTTTGGGTACATGCGCTCCAGAGCGCTGTCTCGTAATTGGACACACTGGTCCAGCCACTCCATGGTACGTGGGATCTTCCCAGGCCAGGGATTGAACAGGTGCCCCTCGTACTGCAAGATGGGCTCTTTCCCCACTGGATCACCAGGGAAGCCCTCATCCCATTTTTTATTAGGTATGTTATTTCTATAGTGGGCTTCCCAGGTGGCTCAGTGGTAAAGAATCTGCCTGCCAATGCAGGAGATGCAAGAGACACTGGCTTGATCCCCAAGTCAGGGAGATCCCCTGGAGTAGAGCGTGGCACCCCCCTCTAGTATTCTTCCCTGGAAAATCCCATGGACAGAGGAGCCTGGTGGGCTATAGTCCATGGGATTGCAAACAGTTGGACAAATGAATTTATACTTAGATGTCCACATTTCTTTTTGTCTCTGCTCTACATGTAAAATACGTTTGTTTGTTGCTTCTGGTTCTTCTTTTGCTCTGGTTTCCCTCATCACCACTTGGTGGTCCACAGCTTGTTCTCTGGTGGTTTTTTCTCAAAGGGTTCATGGGAACAGGACTCCCTGAGTTCTTGCATGTCTAAAAAAATGTTTGAAGCTTTTATGTTTGAGGAACAGCTTGACAGCATATAAAATCCTTGGCATGCTCTTTTTCCCTTAAATACCCCGTGAGTATTGTGCCACTGTTTTGGCACTGAAAATGGCTGGGGCTAGCCTGGTTTTATCCTTTAATGAGTGATGTTCTGGGCGAGGAGGGCCTGTCTGCTGACAGGATATTTTCTTTATCTTTAAAGCCCAATAATCTTATTTAGGAAATCTTGGAATTTTCTGTTCCAAGTCAGCTTTCTTTGGCACACATAGTACCTTTTACGTAAATTCAGGTCTTTTATTTCAAGAAAGTTTCCTTCAGTTCTATTTTTTTTATATTCCTTTGTTTAGTTTTTCTTGTCTACAGACTCCAATTATGTGTATGTTGGCTCTCTTTTGTCTTTTTCCTATATTTATCATTTTTCTCTCTTATTAAAAAAAAGCACTTTCTACATTCTGTCTTGTTCTATTCACATTCCCTGTTTACAGCCTCCATTTCTACTGTGCTGTGTCTAGGTCCTCCTTCTGATGGCATCCTCATCTCTGAAATTATTTTGTCTTTTTCTTATGCTTCTGCCCTCCATTCTTGCCTCTTCCCCTTGTCTTGCCGTCTCTTCACTACCTTTGTTTTCTCTGTGGTCTTCCTTCACAGAGGCAGTTGTTTTGTTAAGATCTGTTCATTCATAAAACAGACAGCTCCTTTGGGGTCAGCCAGCTCCCGTGTCTTGGGAGGATCTGTCTAATAAAAGATTTGTCTGCTGGAGCTGAACTGAGCTGTAACTTGTCTGTTCTTTTAAACCCTTTCGTCCGTCATTCTAAATGTTTGTTGCGATGAGACAAGAATGGAGGAGGATAAATAAGCAGACCTGACAGTTCAATTAAAAATAAATTTTAAAAGTTCATCTAGGAAGAAAAAAACAAATGAATGCCCCAATTCATAAACCCTTTGTTTAGAAGACAGAACTCTTGACCTTCACAGACTTTCTCAAGGTACTCAGATGACTTGGTGTTCCTACATTGCAGATGCAAAGCTCAAGGCTACCTCTACAACCGCTGTTAGAGCCTCAGAAAGCTCAGCCCCTCCCAATTCTCCCACCCTCTATCCCACCTGCATCTCCAGGTTTCCAGGTCTCCATAGCTTCCCTCAGTGTGAAGCTTCCTTCTGCCTTGAGTGCAAGCAGCTAAGACACGCGCAGAGGTTCCCCAGGAAGAAATGGAGGCTCCAAATGCTTCGATTTTTAGGCTCAAGGGGGCCTGAGCTTAGAGAAACTGACCTTGGGGGGTGGAAAGGCCTGATTTGCATTTTGAAAAGATGGCTTTGGTTTTTGTGTGGAGAATGCGAGGGGGGGGGTGTTATAATAAGATTCATTAAGCCATAAAACAATGTTTGGTTACATTTTTCATCTATTCTGTGATAGCATTTATTTTTCTGGCCAATATTCTTTTTTTTTTTTTAAGAGTTAGCATGGTTTTTAAAAATTAATTAGTTTCTGGTTGCAGTGCATATTCATTTCTCTACTTGTGGCAGGTGGAAGCTGCTCTCTAGCTGTGGTGCACGGGCCTCATTGCCCTGCAGCATGTGGGATCTTCCTGGACCCGGGATCAAACCTCTGTCCCCTGCATTGGCCAGTAGACTCCTAACCACTGGGCCACTAGGGAAGTCCTGGCCAATATTCTTCATTGGTAGGTCTAATGACCTTTCCCATCCTTTCCTGAAGGATCTTTGTATTGCTCCCAGGCTAACTCAGTTTAAAAAAAACGGCATTCCTTGGAGTGAGTTGGATTCTCATGCCCCCAGCTGCTTGTCGAAGGTTCTTTCAGGCAGTGTCATTTTGCTGGTACTTTCCGAGACCTGCTGCCGCTGGGCTGTTGTGCTGTTTTCTCTGTGCACTGGTTGCCTCCCTCTGCCTCCCACCAGACCACAGAGAATCTTCTCCATCTCTACTCTGTGCTTCTCTCCTCTGTGCACTTCTTGTGTTGAGTACAGGGGATCTCGGTTTATTATTTTAGACCAGTGGTTCTCAACCAGAGACAGCTGTTCCCCTCAGGAGATATTTAGCAATGGCTGGAGACATTTTGGGTTGCCACAATTTTGAGTGGTCTTTTTTTTTTTTTTTTTTGCTATTTTATTTAAAAAAATTTTTGACCTCTTTTCATTGATTTTCCATCCATTTTCATCCATCTTTATTCTTTGGCCCATGTGGGCCTCCCATCTCAGTGGCACTGGCTCTGAGTGCATGCGCCCCAAAGCGCTGGCTCCTAATTGGACACACGGGTCCAGCCAACCCCGTGTGAAGCTTCCTTCTGCCTTGAGTGCAAGCAGCTAAGACACGCGCAGAGGTTCCCCAGGAAGAAATGGAGGCTCCAAATGCTTCGATTTTTAGGCTCAAGGGGGCCTGAGCTTAGAGAAACTGACCTTGGGGGGTGGAAAGGCCTGATTTGCATTTTGAAAAGATGGCTTTGGTTTTTGTGTGGAGAATGCGAGGGGGGGGGTGTTATAATAAGATTCATTAAGCCATAAAACAATGTTTGGTTACATTTTTCATCTATTCTGTGATAGCATTTATTTTTCTGGCCAATATTCTTTTTTTTTTTTTAAGAGTTAGCATGGTTTTTAAAAATTAATTAGTTTCTGGTTGCAGTGCATATTCATTTCTCTACTTGTGGCAGGTGGAAGCTGCTCTCTAGCTGTGGTGCACGGGCCTCATTGCCCTGCAGCATGTGGGATCTTCCTGGACCCGGGATCAAACCTCTGTCCCCTGCATTGGCCAGTAGACTCCTAACCACTGGGCCACTAGGGAAGTCCTGGCCAATATTCTTCATTGGTAGGTCTAATGACCTTTCCCATCCTTTCCTGAAGGATCTTTGTATTGCTCCCAGGCTAACTCAGTTTAAAAAAAACGGCATTCCTTGGAGTGAGTTGGATTCTCATGCCCCCAGCTGCTTGTCGAAGGTTCTTTCAGGCAGTGTCATTTTGCTGGTACTTTCCGAGACCTGCTGCCGCTGGGCTGTTGTGCTGTTTTCTCTGTGCACTGGTTGCCTCCCTCTGCCTCCCACCAGACCACAGAGAATCTTCTCCATCTCTACTCTGTGCTTCTCTCCTCTGTGCACTTCTTGTGTTGAGTACAGGGGATCTCGGTTTATTATTTTAGACCAGTGGTTCTCAACCAGAGACAGCTGTTCCCCTCAGGAGATATTTAGCAATGGCTGGAGACATTTTGGGTTGCCACAATTTTGAGTGGTCTTTTTTTTTTTTTTTTTTGCTATTTTATTTAAAAAAATTTTTGACCTCTTTTCATTGATTTTCCATCCATTTTCATCCATCTTTATTCTTTGGCCCATGTGGGCCTCCCATCTCAGTGGCACTGGCTCTGAGTGCATGCGCCCCAAAGCGCTGGCTCCTAATTGGACACACGGGTCCAGCCGCTCTGTGGCACGCAGGATCCTCCTGAGCCAGGGTTCCAACCAGTGCCCTTTGCACTGCAAGGTGGTCTCTTTACCCACTGGACCACCAGGGAAGCCCCTCGAGTAGTCTTGATGTTACTGTCAGCTAATGGGTAGAGCCCAGGGATGCTGCTGAACATCTTGTAATGCATCAGCCCATACAACAAAGAATTATGTACCCAAAATGTCAATAGTGCTGAGGTTGAGAAACTTCTTTAAAATGAGCTAATGGTACAGTATTTTTGCTGGAGTTTTTGGACATTGGCCACACCTAGGCTGACTTGCTATTCATCTCTCTCTCAGCAACCTGCCAAACAATTTCTGTTGTACTTCATCTTCCCAACGTTTGTGTGAAATCTTGGCATTTGCTGGTCTACATTTTTGAGTGCTTAGTTAGTATAGTAGAGTCTATATTATTTTCTCTGTTTCGCTTTTCACTTTTGAATATCTAGGAAAAGAATAGGGAATTTGCTTCTTCCTGCTTCTCCATTCGTACTGAAATCTCTGGGTGGATACTTTCAAACTTCAGCTTGAGATAGTTCAGTTTAACCAGGAAATGTGAATTCAGAACCACCTACAGGGGCTTCCCTTGTGGCTCCATGGTGAAGAGTTCATCTGCCAAGGCAGGAGACACGGGTTCGACCCCTGATCCAGGAAGATCCCACATGCTGCGGAGCAACTAAGCCTGTGAGCCACAACTGTTGAGCCTGTGCTCTAAAGCCTCTGAACTGCAACTGTTGAGCCCATGTGCCACAACTACTAAAGCCCGTAAGCCCTAGAGCCCGAGTTCCACAACGAGAAAAGTCACCTCAACAAGAAACCTGCTCACCTCAACTAGAGAGTAGTTCCCACTCCCTGCAACTAGAGAAGAGCCTGTAGCAGCAGTGAAAGCACAGACTAGCCAAAAATAAATAAATAAATAAAAATTGAAAACAAACAAACACCAATAGTCCATTTGGACCGATGAAATCTCAAGGAAAATGCTTTTCCCCTCAACTCACGGCTAAGATTTCTTAGATTTCTAGGCTTTAGTGGGGATGGTGAGTGGTGGATTCTGCCTTTAGTTTCTCCCTGACCTAGTGGAAAGGCCGCTGGAAATGGACTTTTGTGTGAGGCTGGGGTCTTCTTTTAGTACCCCATCTTGAGTGGGCTCTGAGTGTTCACTGTTGTTTCTCATCTCTCTCAGCCCATGAGAATCAAATCAAGCTTCATATGACTTGACTAATGAATGCCGTCAAGGAGAAAGGCAGTCTCCTGCCCACCTCTCTTGGCTCCTGATTTCACTTATTTGTTGACTTCTGAGTGTCCCATTCTTTCTTGTGAGATCATGGATTCATTTTTTTTTTAATTATTATTTTGATTGGCTTTAAAAATTGCTTTCAGCATAAAAGTCAACAGATCTATTCCCATGTACTCCCCCCCTCCTCTCCTTACCCCTCTGGACTTCTACTCCCTCATCTCTGTGGGATGAGGGATAAAAACAGGTTATCTCAGAAATGTCTATGAGTATGAGTGAAGTAACATATGTAAACCACCCAGAACCTTGCTTGGAAGATAGGAGGTACCTGGCAAGTGTAAGTTTTCCCCCTATCCTTCTTCCCAACACCTTCTAGTCCCTCTTTCCCCTCTCCCTGTGTGGGGAGAGAGCCTTGGGCAGTGAATCGCCTGTCCCCAGAAAGCCCTGCTGGCCCACAGATCTGCCAGGACCCTTCCCCCTGCCCACGCCTCCACCTCCTGGCATCAGTCCTCGGGAACCAGCTCCGCAGCCTCACAGAGCTTTCACTGTTTCCTCTTGTTGTTTCCACCCGTGCTGGAAAAGGGCCAGAAATAATGTTGCTTGCTGTCAGCACCCTTTCCTGGCAGCCGGAAAGGACTCTATCTACATGGAGGCATCGCCCCGGATTGGTTTGCCAGTTCTAAGATCTGGCCTCAGAGCTCTCTCTTTCCCCTCCCCTCTAAGCCCCCCTCCTCCCCAAAACTGGCATGGAGGGAGCGTTGAAGGTTTTCTTGATTTTTTGGAAAGGTTTTTATTTTTAAATCATTTTTCAGATTTAGTGGGGAAGAAGTGCAAACATAGTATGAAGAACTCTGTACATCCTTAACCTTGATCCTCCAGATGGTCACATTTTACCTCATTTGCTTTATCATTTTATTCACTGATTTATCCATCTATTCATATATACACACATATATCTCAGTATTATTATTGCTATTATTATTATTGTTATTTTCTGGGCCATCAGAGACATAGTTGCAAATATGGAAGCTCTGGGTCATATCCCACACCAATGCTCCTTGACCATTAGGCCCCTGCCCACTGGCCCACGACTTTGACCAATGACTCTCTGCTTCTTAACACCGATCACTGTTTATTTATTTTATTAGTCAGTTCACATCTTTCTACTCTGGTAGACTGTGAGACCCATGAAAACAGACATCACATCTGCTTTTTTTAAATTTCATTAAAAAATTTTTTTGGGGGCCGCTTCTATTGGTCTTTTATTTATTTCCATCTTTGTTCTTTGGCCCGTGTGGGCCTCCCATCGCAGTGGCCTCTCTCGCTGCAGAGCACCAGCTCTAGGCGCATGCGCTCCAGAGCTCTGGCTCAGTAGTTGGACACATCAATCCAGCCACTCCATAGCACGTGGGATCTTCCCAGGCCAGGGATCGAACCGGCGCCCCTTTCACTGCAAGGTGGTGTCCTTACCCACTGGACCACCAGAGAAGCCCCACATCTGCTTCTTTATAACCATGGTATTTCCCGGGGCAACCTGACACAGAGCAGGCACTCAGCTTCTTAGCACAAGTATGAATGACTGCAGGCTTTTACTTTCGCATTCACTCTTTCATTGACATTTCCCCAGAGGTTGCAATAGAGTGTCCTCAGCTATATGATTCAGGGAAGAAACAGGCCTATTTCCAAAATCCCATCTGGCTCATTCTACTTTTGTGACTTGTGTCCCGCCCCCCCATCCTTCCCCTCGGTGTTGAAATTCCTAGCCCCAGTGGAAAGAACGCTAGACTTCTGGAAATCTATGAAGAAAGACTATCTATATGCTTAATACTTGGTTTTGAAATGTATATGGTTGGAAAAGGGAATAGCTACCCACTCCAGTGTTTTTACCTGGAGAATCCTATGGACAGAGGATCCTGGCAGGCTGTAGTTCATGGGGTCACAAGAGTCAGACACAACTGAAGCGACTTAGCACCAGGTGTTTCTGGTGACTTGTGCCAATATCAAGAGTGGCCTTAGAACTGTTTTTCAAACTGATAGCCATTCTTGGCTGTGTAGTCTTAAAGGTGGCCAGAACAGACCTTACTGGGAAGGTAGTCTCACACCTCCCAGGAGGTCTGGACGCCCCTGGTAATAGTAGGTGTCAGGCCTAAACTCAGCAGGACAGGAGTATATCCTGGGATAGAGAAGGGTGCTGTCACTGGCAGGCATAAAGTTAAGAGCTTCAATATTAGGTTTATCAGTAAGGCCGAGTACAGACCTGATGTAAATTAAAATGGAAAGGTCACGTGTGACCCAAGCAACAAGCCAGGACCCGGAAGAACACTCAGGAGCAGGATTTCTCTGCATTGGAATCAGCCTGGGAGCTGGGTAAACGCAGAACCTCAATCATGCTAAACCACAACCTCTAAGCAGGTTTGTCTTTTATAAGCTCCCACCCACCCAAACTGATTTCGATGGCACTGGACTTTGAGATACAGCATCTTAGAGAAAAGAACTCTGCAATGTGACCCGGAATGAGACACAACCAAGTGCCAAACACACCGGTGGGGGACACAGATTCTGTGGGATAATCCGACACTATTTATGCCAGGCACAAAATAATTGCTGTATGTGTTCTGTGCACAAAATGATTCTGAGTGGTAGGTTTAATGTGTGAGTGTTCCATTTATGGATTTCATATGCATACATCATGGGGGTTTTTAAAAATAAATGTAGATGCCTTGTTCTGTGGTTGGTTTTGATATATATGCTGGAAAAGAAGCCTCAGTATATATAATACTCATTTACAAAGAATAATGCTTAATCAGATACCATCCCCATGTTATTCATAGTCTAAAATATTCCTTTGGTCTGCCTTCAGCCTTTGCAGTGGACGGGAGTAGGGCGGTATGATTGCCATTGATAAAAAGAAAAGGGAGCTTCAGATCAGGATAGAAAAGAGAAACGTGGAATATGCTTAAGTTTTGAAATGTATATGGTTGGAAAAGGAATAGCTACCCACTCCAGTGTTTTTACCTGGAGAATCCTATGGACAGAGGATCCTGGCAGGCTGTAGTTCATGGGGTCACAAGAGTCAGACACAACTGAAGCGACTTAGCACCAGGTGTTTCTGGTGACTTGTGCCAATATCAAGAGTGGCCTTAGAACTGTTTTTCAAACTGATAGCCATTCTTGGCTGTGTAGTCTTAAAGGTGGCCAGAACAGACCTTACTGGGAAGGTAGTCTCACACCTCCCAGGAGGTCTGGACGCCCCTGGTAATAGTAGGTGTCAGGCCTAAACTCAGCAGGACAGGAGTATATCCTGGGATAGAGAAGGGTGCTGTCACTGGCAGGCATAAAGTTAAGAGCTTCAATATTAGGTTTATCAGTAAGGCCGAGTACAGACCTGATGTAAATTAAAATGGAAAGGTCACGTGTGACCCAAGCAACAAGCCAGGACCCGGAAGAACACTCAGGAGCAGGATTTCTCTGCATTGGAATCAGCCTGGGAGCTGGGTAAACGCAGAACCTCAATCATGCTAAACCACAACCTCTAAGCAGGTTTGTCTTTTATAAGCTCCCACCCACCCAAACTGATTTCGATGGCACTGGACTTTGAGATACAGCATCTTAGAGAAAAGAACTCTGCAATGTGACCCGGAATGAGACACAACCAAGTGCCAAACACACCGGTGGGGGACACAGATTCTGTGGGATAATCCGACACTATTTATGCCAGGCACAAAATAATTGCTGTATGTGTTCTGTGCACAAAATGATTCTGAGTGGTAGGTTTAATGTGTGAGTGTTCCATTTATGGATTTCATATGCATACATCATGGGGGTTTTTAAAAATAAATGTAGATGCCTTGTTCTGTGGTTGGTTTTGATATATATGCTGGAAAAGAAGCCTCAGTATATATAATACTCATTTACAAAGAATAATGCTTAATCAGATACCATCCCCATGTTATTCATAGTCTAAAATATTCCTTTGGTCTGCCTTCAGCCTTTGCAGTGGACGGGAGTAGGGCGGTATGATTGCCATTGATAAAAAGAAAAGGGAGCTTCCAGATCAGGATAGAAAAGAGAAACGTGGAATGAAGGGGAAAAGCTGGAGGAGGTGGAAGTGTTTCAGTGAGTGCTGAGGCAGCTGTCCTTACTTAAATCCTCGATTAAAGAATGAGGCCCTAAGGATGATTCACTGCTCTGGTTTTTCCCTGGAACTGGGCTCTGTCACCCATTCAGTGTTTCTTCATTGATTAAACTATCTCTCTGGAGCTCTCTTAGCTTTCCTCCAGGGAATGTATAGGGCCGTTATCACATGGGGGATCTGAAGGAGCCAAAGAACCAAGATATTGAACCGATATTCACTAGAATGAAAGCTCCACCAAGGCAGAGATTTTTAAAAAATAATTTTTATGTATTTATGTATTTTAGGCTGTGCTGGGCCTTCCTTGCTGCTCAGGTTTTTCTCTGGTTGTGGCAACTAGGGGTTACTCTCCAGTTGCAGGGTGCCAGCTTCATTTGTCACAGAGCACAGGCTCCAGGGTGCTCAGGCTTCAGAAGTTGTGGCTCCCAGGCTCCACAGCACAGGCTTAGTTGTTGCAGCACACAGGCTTAGTTACTCCGCGGCACGTGGGATCTTCCCGAACCAGGGGTCAAATCTGTGTCTCCTGCATCGACAGGCGATATCTTTACCACTCAGCCACCAGGGGAGCCCACGGCAGAGATGTTTGTCTCCATTATTCACTGTGGTGTCCCTGGCACTGGGAACGATACTTGGGAAATAGTAGGTGTTCAGTATATACTTGTGCAGTGGCCATGATGAGATTCCAAAAGACAAAAAGAGGAGACTTCACACAAGATGCACATTTTTGAATCTGGAACAAGCCTCACACGGAGGGGCTGACTGCTTGTGACAGCCAGCTGTCGTGGAGTCCCCCAGCTGCTGGAATTCATATGTTGGCACGGTTGGTTCTTTCTGAGAGCTCTGAAGGAAGAGTCCCTTCCATGCCTCTCCTAGTTTCTGGTGACATTCAGAAATCCTTGGCGTTTCTTGGCTTATAGACACCTACCTCTAAAATTTATGAGAATACAGATAAACTTTCATGTTTGTTAATGAGAAGCTGAATAATTTGGATAAGCCCTCCTACTGGTGACAACTTAAAAAGCTGAGTGAAACATGCATTCATTTTGTTAAAAAGCATTAAAAAGTTGACAAGATAATGATGCAGTATTGAGCCAAAATCTAGAAGGTGAAAACTCAAAGAAGTATTATCAACCCAGCACTCAAAATTAGCTTCACAGTGAGGTCACTTGCTGATCTAGCAGAATTGGTTACAAAACTGGTCACTCTTTTCTTACAAGATGGAACCTCAGATATCGATAACTTCAGGAGTAGGGTAAGCAGGAAGTAAGCCTGTCTGAGCAGCCTTGCAACTCAGATTCGCTTTACCGGGTAGCCCAGGGAATCCCCACCCAGGAACTCAGTTAGAATCATCTCAAATTATCTGTATCTCCAGGCACCCTGCAGAAGTAAGCAAAAATAATTTCTGGAATAAAATAAATCTCTTATAAAGAAAAGCACCACCATATTGTTCTCAAATTATTCCTATAACTGTTTTTTCATATACACAACATAACCAACTTGGAATATGAAATGATGAATGAGAAACAGTGGAAACAGACCTCCAAGACTTGAGATGTTGATATCATTAGACCCAGAGAATAAAATACAGATGCTTGCTGTGTTTAAAAAAAATGAGGGCTTCCCTGGTAGTCCAGTGGGTAAGGACACCGCCTTGCAGTGCAAGGGGCGCCGGTTGGAGCCCTGGCCTAGGAAGATCCCACGTGCCGTGGAGCGGCTGGACCGATGTGTCCAATTACCGAGCTGGAGCTCTGGGGCGCATGCGCCCAGAGCTGCTGCTCTGCAACAACAGAGGCCACCGCGATGGGAGGCCCACAGGAGCCACAGAACAAAGACGGATGAAAATGGAGAAATGAAAGAACAATGAAAGTGGCCCGCCTGTTCCCCTCCATCCCCACCCCACCCCCACCAAAATAAATAAATAAATGAATCTTTAAAAAAAATGAAATGTAGGCTTGAAAATATCTGCAAGAAATAAGAAATTAAGTATGTTGCTCCATCGCTCAGTCATGTCCGACTCTTTGTGACCCCATGGACTATAGCCAGGCCCCTCTGTCCATGGGATTTTTCAGGCAAGTACTGGAGTGGGTTTCCATCTTTTACTCCAGGTAAGAAAATAGAAAAGTATTATGGAATATTTGAAAAAGAAAGGAAATATCCAATAACTAAAATTGAATAATTCAATGAGTAGTTTAATTGTAGGTTAGCTACATCAGAATAAGGAATTTGCAAACTTAAGGTAAGTCATGAGAAAATATGAGGACTTTGGCAAGGAAAGAGAAAAACTATAGAAGTAATGATAAAAGATATTAAAGGATTCAGTAGGAAGATTCAACCTGTATTTCATGAGATAAAATGTAAGAAAATGAGAAAGACTAGGAGGCAATATTTGAAGAGATAAAGGCTATGGATTTTTTCAAAATTGAAGGAATATACTCATCTAAAGATGCAAAAGTTCAGATGATCTCAAACAAGATAAATGAAAAGAAATCTCCACTCAGACATATCATAGTGAAGCTGCAGAAAACCACTGAAAAAGAGAAAAGTTTATTAAAAGCAGCCAAAGAAATAAAGAAGGATTACCTTCAAAGAAACCATTTCCACTGAGTGTTGGCTTGTTAGCAGTAATTGTACCAGAAGGCATTTTAGTTACTTCTTCACTGTGATGAAAGAAATTAAATGTCAAGCTACAATTATACCCTCAGTGAAAATATCCACTGTGAATATTGAAGCAATATTCTTCCAGCAAAGTTAAAAATATAAAAAGACAAAAGCACCAGATTATTTATTGCAATATGGTATGTATTAGAAAAGACTGGAAATGGCCCAAATTTCATCAATAGGAAACTGGTTGAATGAACCATGACACATCCGCACAGTGGAGCCTGGGCAACTGTAAACAGGAATGAAGAATCCCTGCGTGGTACTCTGAGGCATGTTAAGTACAAAAAGTATGTGTGGCATGCTACCTTTTATCTGAAATTGTGAGGTACACACATACATATGTGTGGATGTGTTTATATTACAAAAAAGGGAAGAACATATATATATATATATATATATTTTTTTTTTTTTTTAAAAGATTACATGTAGGGATGTAGTGGGGAGGGAGGACAGAGATGTGGATGGAAGTTAGACATCTTTGAAAAATTTTATTTTGTAAATTTGGCTTGGGAACCATGTAGCTCTCTTATGTAATGATAGAACAGAATGAAATTTTAAAACTAATCCCTAAAATGAGACATAAATAAAACAGAAGAGCTCAACTGTGTGTCAGATTAGCATCAATGATATAGAAAGGAATTATTCTTAGCAATTTAAGCATAGGCATTTCCTACACATCCTGAGTAGGATACAGCCAAGGAAGAAAGAACTTCCAGAACAACAACAGCGCCTTAGACTATTTCTATATGATTATGTTGGTGCTAATGTTGGTATTGTCACTCTGAGACTATTGTGTGTATAAGAATGGGATCAGGGCCAGAACTGTGGGTGGGGTTAGGGATATCCTTAGGTCTGAGAGTATAAGGAGGCACCCATTACCTGTTCAACCCTGAGAGTGATGCTGCCTTGCATTTTACATGATCTGTGTCACACTTTTGCCTCACCCTAGTGGTCACATGTAGGATACAGCAAGTCAATAAATATGTTGAATGTCCTTGAGGACCATCCATCATTTTTGGTGTGGGAACACGCTTGATGAGATTAAGTGAAACCGTTTTTACTCTCAAATTTGAATTGGAAATATCAGCATCAACTCATAATGTTTTTCTTCTTGTGATATACTTTATCTTAAAAATAAAAACGGAGGGAGAAATGGCAACTCACTCCAGCATTGGGTTGCCTGGGAAATCCCATGAACAGAGGAAACCTGGCAGGCTACAGTCCATGGAGTTGCAGAGAGTCAGACATGACTGAGCGACTAAACCACCACAACAAAAAAGAACAGATTTCCTAATTCTGTCCACAGAAAAGTCCAGAAATAATGATGAGCCCAGTTGTAAGAAATACCCCTGCCACCCAGATTGTGGTCTTTAAATACTAATGGCCACTCAAAGTGACCATGGAACCTTTGAGACGTGTACAGGCTGCATCTACAATATCTTTTCTCACCAGAAAGCAAAAAAGCTATTAGGGATTACTAGGGTAACTCAAAAGGACTCAGAAGACCATTTATATAAACTCACACTGACCATAGCATCAGTAAATATTGTAACCGTGGTGGTTTGAAACACATCAAATGTGTTTAATTGCATAAATCTATAATGACATAAAAATGTCACAAATCACCTTTGGGAGATAGCAAGGGACTAACTTATTTTGGAAATGCTAAATAAAGGGAGAAAAATCAATTATTCTGCCTTCAGGATTACCAAATGATTGATGAGGGCATGTTTCTCTTCACAAAAGGACTCCAGCTATTCGGTAAAGTAGGACTAGTGTTAGAATGTCACCATTTTTCAGCCTCTGATGAATTCATGGATGTAGGCAATGACCATCAGTGCCTAGTTATGTGTCCAAGAGAAACAACTGACATTATGTGCTTCCTGATGGAAGAAAACAAGCTCAGCTGTGAAGCTGTCTTGCCAAATAATTGAACCCGAATTTGATTAAGTCTCCAAATCTACTAACAGGAAATACAGAGAACAGAGGAATGTGTTAAATGACAGAATAGAGGTGCAATGAACAACATCCAGACTGGTTTTTTTTTTGATAACGACAGCAGCAAAATGCAAGAAAGAGAACAAACGGAGAAGAAAATGTATAGAAGACCCTTAAGTGAGAAACTGACCAATAATGATACAGAAGAAGACTGGAGTGGGCTGCCATGTCCTTCTTCAGAGGATCTTCCTGTCCCAGAGATCCAACCCACGACTCCTGCTTGGCAGGTGGCTTCTTTACCACTGCCACCTGGAAAGCCCTTTATAATCGTTGGATAGAGGATATACTGTACCTAACTTTATGTTCTCTTCTGGGTCATATTTCACAAAAGAGTTTGTCTGGGATCCTTTTTGTTCTTTTAATGAATGAATAATGAGGGCTATTCTATTCACATCAGAGCATAAGCCCTTAATCATGTTAATCCTATGCTTATAAATACCTGATAGTAGGTGAAGTTCTTTGTACATGTTGATTAGTTTAAAACTTAAAATGGACCTGTGAGGTGGATTTTATATTTCACATCCATTTTAGGATGTGGACACAGGGGCATAAACATGTTAAGTTCAAGGTCAGAGAGTTAGAAAAGAACAGAGCTGGGAACTGAAATCTGTAGCCTGTTTTCGAAGCTTCCATGCCTGACGACTTTGTTGCAAGACCACTTTGTCACTCCCTGATACAAAAGGAAGCGGCTTTGGGGGAGTGCTGTGCTGATACTATTTTTCCTCCAAAAATGATTCTCTGCTGTCAGAAAAATCATTTGGAAATGCTAAATAAAGAGAAAAATCAATTATTCTGCCTTCAGGATTACCAAATGATTGATGAGGGCATGTTTCTCTTCACAAAAGGACTCCAGCTATTCGGTAAAGTAGGACTAGTGTTAGAATGTCACCATTTTTCAGCCTCTGATGAATTCATGGATGTAGGCAATGACCATCAGTGCCTAGTTATGTGTCCAAGAGAAACAACTGACATTATGTGCTTCCTGATGGAAGAAAACAAGCTCAGCTGTGAAGCTGTCTTGCCAAATAATTGAACCCGAATTTGATTAAGTCTCCAAATCTACTAACAGGAAATACAGAGAACAGAGGAATGTGTTAAATGACAGAATAGAGGTGCAATGAACAACATCCAGACTGGTTTTTTTTTTGATAACGACAGCAGCAAAATGCAAGAAAGAGAACAAACGGAGAAGAAAATGTATAGAAGACCCTTAAGTGAGAAACTGACCAATAATGATACAGAAGAAGACTGGAGTGGGCTGCCATGTCCTTCTTCAGAGGATCTTCCTGTCCCAGAGATCCAACCCACGACTCCTGCTTGGCAGGTGGCTTCTTTACCACTGCCACCTGGAAAGCCCTTTATAATCGTTGGATAGAGGATATACTGTACCTAACTTTATGTTCTCTTCTGGGTCATATTTCACAAAAGAGTTTGTCTGGGATCCTTTTTGTTCTTTTAATGAATGAATAATGAGGGCTATTCTATTCACATCAGAGCATAAGCCCTTAATCATGTTAATCCTATGCTTATAAATACCTGATAGTAGGTGAAGTTCTTTGTACATGTTGATTAGTTTAAAACTTAAAATGGACCTGTGAGGTGGATTTTATATTTCACATCCATTTTAGGATGTGGACACAGGGGCATAAACATGTTAAGTTCAAGGTCAGAGAGTTAGAAAAGAACAGAGCTGGGAACTGAAATCTGTAGCCTGTTTTCGAAGCTTCCATGCCTGACGACTTTGTTGCAAGACCACTTTGTCACTCCCTGATACAAAAGGAAGCGGCTTTGGGGGAGTGCTGTGCTGATACTATTTTTCCTCCAAAAATGATTCTCTGCTGTCAAGTTGGGGAAATTTTTCATTTAGCCTAGAAGAGCAAACAGTCTGGAGAAAAGTGGAGTGAATTCTATTTACTAAATCAATAATCATTAAGCAGTATGTTTTAGAGGGGTAGAGGTAGGCAGACCAGGAGAGCTGAGATCCTAGAAACAGACCCACCTAAGTATGGAAATAGAGAAAAAACAGAGAAGCACTACAAATCAGTGAGGAGAAGATGGACAATTTACTATATTCTGCAGGGGAAGATGGCTGCCCATATGGAAAGATGTACAACTAAGTTGCGACCTCACACCACATATAGTTATACATTCCAGACAGATTTAAGGTTTTTTTTTTTTTTTAAAGAAGAAAACATAGTAGAAATGCCTTTATGTCTATATGACTACACTGAAATTATATTTTTATATAAAAACTCAACCCTTTATTATGACAGAAGACATAATATACCCAGGAAGAGATGTGCACAGATGGGAAGGAAATATTTAGAAGACCTAAAACTGACCACTTGGGTCCAGGATGTATGAACTCCATTCACCAATTAATTTTCTAAAAAGTCAACAAGAAAACAAGCAAAGTACTTGAGTTGGCAATTCATGGACCTTAACAAGACCGCCAATGAGAATCTGCTGTAATACTAAGGGAACTCAAACAGGAGCTCCACAACAACCCAGAGGGGTGGGATGCAGAGGGAGATGGGAGGGAAGTTCCAGAGGGAGGGGACGTATGTATGCCTAGGGCTGATTCAAGTTGATGTGTGGCAATCAAATACACAACTGTTCAAAAAAAAAAAAAAAAACTAGAAAAATAGGACATATAAGACACAAGTTTTTAGTATTTAAGTGTGTCCTATTGTTGCTGTACTCCTAGTATATCCATGCCCTCAGCTTCCTGTGGTTTACCTGGCAACTTTACAGAAAAAATGCTTAACTTTACTAGAAATGAAAGCATGCAGATTACAACCACAATAAAAAATCACATCCTTCAGTTTAGCAAAAAAGATCAAGTTAATAGTCTTTGTTGGTGGGTGTGTAAGAGGGTATAGTCTCCCTAGAGAGGCTTTTGCATTACCTACTAAAGCATAAATGTTCATTACAATATGACCCAGCAATTCTACTTCTAGGGGTCCATTGAGAAACTTTCTCATCAGCCCTTTAAGAAACTTGTTCAAGAATATTTTAAGTTGCATTCTACGGAAGCAACAAAACAAAACAAACAAAAAAGATGAAGACCACCCTCTTGTGCCTTGAGGGATCAAACATTTGTTTGATCATATAACATAATTGTATCATAATCATTTAACAAAAGCCAAGTTCCCTGTGCTATACAGTAGACCCTTGTTTGTCTGTTTTATATATAGGTATCTGTTAATCCCAAACTCCTAATTTGTCCCCCCTCACCCCATTTTCCCTTTGATAACTGTAAGTTTGTCTTCTATGTCTGTAAGTCTGTTCTGTATTAATATCATATTGTAGATTCCACATATGTATGATGTCACATGATATGTGTCTTTCTGTCTGACCTAGTATGTTCATCTCTGGGTCCATCCATGTTACTGAAAATGGCATCATTTCATTTTTTACTTTTTTTTCTTTATTTTAAAGATTTTGTGCACAGATGGGAAGGAAATATTTAGAAGACCTAAAACTGACCACTTGGGTCCAGGATGTATGAACTCCATTCACCAATTAATTTTCTAAAAAGTCAACAAGAAAACAAGCAAAGTACTTGAGTTGGCAATTCATGGACCTTAACAAGACCGCCAATGAGAATCTGCTGTAATACTAAGGGAACTCAAACAGGAGCTCCACAACAACCCAGAGGGGTGGGATGCAGAGGGAGATGGGAGGGAAGTTCCAGAGGGAGGGGACGTATGTATGCCTAGGGCTGATTCAAGTTGATGTGTGGCAATCAAATACACAACTGTTCAAAAAAAAAAAAAAAAACTAGAAAAATAGGACATATAAGACACAAGTTTTTAGTATTTAAGTGTGTCCTATTGTTGCTGTACTCCTAGTATATCCATGCCCTCAGCTTCCTGTGGTTTACCTGGCAACTTTACAGAAAAAATGCTTAACTTTACTAGAAATGAAAGCATGCAGATTACAACCACAATAAAAACTCACATCCTTCAGTTTAGCAAAAATGATCAAGTTAATAGTCTTTGTTGGTGGGTGTGTAAGAGGGTATAGTCTCCCTAGAGAGGCTTTTGCATTACCTACTAAAGCATAAATGTTCATTACAATATGACCCAGCAATTCTACTTCTAGGGGTCCATTGAGAAACTTTCTCATCAGCCCTTTAAGAAACTTGTTCAAGAATATTTTAAGTTGCATTCTACGGAAGCAACAAAACAAAACAAACAAAAAAGATGAAGACCACCCTCTTGTGCCTTGAGGGATCAAACATTTGTTTGATCATATAACATAATTGTATCATAATCATTTAACAAAAGCCAAGTTCCCTGTGCTATACAGTAGACCCTTGTTTGTCTGTTTTATATATAGGTATCTGTTAATCCCAAACTCCTAATTTGTCCCCCCTCACCCCATTTTCCCTTTGATAACTGTAAGTTTGTCTTCTATGTCTGTAAGTCTGTTCTGTATTAATATCATATTGTAGATTCCACATATGTATGATGTCACATGATATGTGTCTTTCTGTCTGACCTAGTATGTTCATCTCTGGGTCCATCCATGTTACTGAAAATGGCATCATTTCATTTTTTTTTTACTTTTTTTTTTCTTTATTTTAAAGATTTTACAGAGTTTTGTTGTTCACCAACATGTATGTTCCCAGATCATTCATATGCATATCCCTGGACCCTCCCCCCACCCAGTTCCCCACCTCCCACCCCTCCAGACCATCGCCCCAAGTGATTGTAGGTACTCCTATTCCCTTAGCGCAATGACCATAGCAATCTTTTCCACACGTGCCAGTATAGGTTTCCATGTTACTCCCTCCATGCCTCCCTCTCACTGTTCGGTCTCCACAATATCCTTATGTCTATTCTGTGTTTTTCCATGAGTTCACTGCGTGTGTTATCATGACCCTCTTACTAGATCCCGTATATATGAGTTAGTATACTGTACTTGTCTTCCTCTTTTTGATTTACTTCACTTTTTATGATAGGTTCTAGAGCCAGCCACCTCATTAGGACTGAGTCTTCTGCATTTCTTTTAACAGCTGAGTAGTATTCCATTGTATATATGTACCAGAGCATCTGTATTCATTCATTTGTCGATGGACATCTAGGTTGCTTCCATGTTCTGGCTATTGTATAGAGAGCTGCAATGAACATTGGGGTACAGGTGCTTCTTTCAGTTTTGATTTCATCAGGATATAGGCCTAGTAGTGGGATTGCTGGGTCATAGGGTGCTTCTATTTTTAGTTTTTTAAGGAATCTCCATACTGTCTTCCATAGAGGCTGTATCAATTTACATTCCCACCAGCAATGCAAGAGGGTTCCCTTTTCTCCACACCCTCTCCAGCATTTGTTGTCTGTCGATTTCTTGATGATGGCCATTCTGACGGGTGTGAGGTGGTATCTCATTGTAGTTTTAATTTGCATTTCTCTAATAATAAGCGAGGTTGAGCATCATTTCATGTGCTTTTGGGCAGTTCAAGCTTTTGATGACAGTCCACTAACGCCTTCATGGCAGCCCTGTCCTGTCTCCATTCTCATCTCTCAGCAGTCCTCACACCAGCTGAATCCACCTTCTTCTAAGTCCTAAAGCATGTGGCATGCAGGCACCTGCAGTTCTATCTGTTTGGAACATTTGTTGGGGCTAACTCCTATGTATCCCCCGTGTCTGTGTCTGGCATCTGAACCCTTGCCTCACTGGGTGAGGGTTCAATGATATATAGCATGTTTTCAGCTGCAAGTAACAGGAGCCTCAATATACAGTGGTTTATCAGGAAGGATTGTTCTTATTGTCACCACAATAAACAGAAGAAGTCTAGGGTGAGTTCATCCAGGGGCTCAGTGAGAGTATCCAGGGTCCAGAGAGTATCTTTCCTCTCTACCACCCTCTGGTGATTGACTCGTCCCTTTGACCTGGCTCTCCTCCTGGTGCCAAGATGCTGGCGGCAGCTCCAGGCTACAAGGGCCCTTTTTTAGACCCAAAGGAAACATTCTCAAAAGCCCACTGTCAGATATCCCTGAAGGTTTCATTGGCCCAAATGATGTCACATGCCCTTTTTCCAGCTAGTCCCATGGCTCAGGGAGTGAGATCATATTGAATACTCAGGCAGTCAAGGACCTGCCCTCCCTGGGTAGGATGGGAAGGGCTCCAACACAGCACTGTGTGAAGGTTGAACAAAATCATTGCCTTTTAGCAAGAATGGAGCGCACCAATGGCGCTACCTTAGTCTTTCTCCTCTGCATCCCTGACACCTAACGCATGCTTGGTACACAGTGTGTGTGTGTTAGTTGCTCAGTCGTGTCCCACTCTTTTTGATCCCATGGACTGTAGAGCTCACCAGGCTCCTATGTCCATGGGATTCTCTAGGCAAGACTACTGGAGTGGGTTGCCATTCCTTTCTCCAGGGGATCATTCCAACCCAAGGATCGAACCTGGGTCTCCCGCATTGTAGGCAGATTCTTTACCATCCGAGCCACCAGGGAAGCCCAGGCGTTTAATACTTATTTGTTAAATAATCATTTATTTAACATGAGCCCAAAAAGGGGCCAGTGGCATCCTTTACCCTGCTCCAAGCAGCGTGAACATATTGCCATAAGACATAGGCTCCTGGATGGGCCAGAGGTAGTCTTTTGAGTGTTTCTGTCACACGGATGTCCCCCAGGATCACTCATTCCCTAAATAGTTAATTTACACTCACCCAAATACTTCATCATGGAAGCAGAAACAGAAACTACCATTATACCTCATTAATACTCATGAGGGGCATTAAAGCATGGCAAAAGAAATAGACTTTTCTTAACTAACATGTTGGCAGAAATGAAACGGCTAGATGGCACATAGTACTGGTGAGGATTTGGGAAAACAGGCACTTGCATTCACTATTCATTAGAGCTGACAGTGGTACAAACTTAGGTGAAGGCAGTTGGATGATAATTCTTCAGAATGGGATTATGAACGAGACTTTGACCCCAGCAGTTTCTCCTGGCAAGAATGCAGCCTTCAGAAATCCTAGGGTGTGCCAAGATAGATGTGGAGGAGCGTCTATGGCAAGTGTTACTCATAATAGCAAAAATCTAGAATCATTTGAAGTATCTAGGGCTTCATTCATGGCTCAAATGGTAAAGAATCTACCTTTAGTGCAAGAGACCCCCAGTTCAATCCCTGGGTCAGGAAGATCCTCTGTGAAGGGAAATAGCAGCCCACTCCAGTATTCTTGCCTGGGAAATCCCATAGACAATTACACTGAGCATATAATGAGCTCCAAGTCTATTATTTCTGTGAGTACCATCCGGGTAAATACAGGACAACCTAGCACCAAGAAATCCAATGCCATTAAGAACTAAGTAGAGGCTTCCCTTGTGGTTCAGTGGATGAGAACCTGCCTGCCAATGCAGGAGACACAGGTTCGATCCCTTATCTGGGAAGATCCCAGATACTGCAGAGCAGCTAAACCCACACATCAACAAAGACCAAGCACAGCCAAAAATAAATAAATAAAGGTTTTTTTTTTGTTTTTTTTTTTAAATCTAAGTAGATAGTACACTTATCCTTCTCCCAAACTATGAGAAACAATGGTGTCTGTAGTTAACAATATGGTGTTGTGGACTTTGAAGTTTGTTAAGAGGGTAGATCTCATGGCAAGTATATGCACACATACAAACAAGAAATTGTGAAGTGCTGGAGATATGTCCTTTTTTCCACATTTTAGAAAAAATATTTATTTAGGGACTTCTCTGGTGGTCCAGTGATTAAGAATCCACCTGACAATGGAGGGACACAGGTTCCATTCCTGGTACAGGAAGATTCTGTATCCTGTGGGACAGCTAAGCTCGATAGCCCAAGAGCCTGTGCCCAGCAATAAGGGAAGCCACTGCAATGAGAGGCCTGTGACCCAGAACTAGAGAGTAGCCCCCGCTTGCTGCAAAAGCCCAGTCACAGCAACAAAGACTAGGTGCAACCAAAAATAAATAAATAAAATTTAAAAATGTGTATTTGTAGTTACTTATTTTTTTTTAAAGATTTATTTATTTATTTATTACTGGTTGGGGGTGGGGGGGGGGGGGAGCAGGCGGGTCACTTCTATTGGTTCTTCATTTCTCTATTTTCATCCATCTTTTTTGTTCTTTGGTCTGTGTGGGCCTCCCATCCCGGTGGCCTCTGTTGCTCAGAGTACCGGCTCTGGGCGCATGTGCTCCAGAACTCCGGCTCGGTAATTGGACACATCGGTCCAGCCGCTCCGCAGCATGTGGGATCTTCCCAGGCCAGGGATCGAACCGGTGCCCCTTGCACTGCAAGGTGGTGTCCTTACCCACTGGACCACCAGGGAAGCCCCTGTAGTTACTTATTTGACCGCACTGGGTCTTAGTTACCACACATGTGGAATATTTGGTTGTGGCATACAAACTCTTAGTTGCAGCATGTGGGTCCTAGTTTCTCGACCAGGGATCAAGCTCAGGCCCCTTGCATTGGGAGTGCAGAGTCTTAGCCACTGGACCACTAAGGAAGTCCCTGTGTATGTGCAATATCTTAAGACTTTGCATATGTCCAAATTCACCAAACTGTACATATTTGATATGTGCAGTTATTGGCGTATCAATTTTACTTTAGTAAAGAAGTTTTTTAAAAAATCAACTCAGTGCTTCTCCTGGTGGTGTGAGTTAACAATATGGTGTTGTGGACTTTGAAGTTTGTTAAGAGGGTAGATCTCATGGCAAGTATATGCACACATACAAACAAGAAATTGTGAAGTGCTGGAGATATGTCCTTTTTTCCACATTTTAGAAAAAATATTTATTTAGGGACTTCTCTGGTGGTCCAGTGATTAAGAATCCACCTGACAATGGAGGGACACAGGTTCCATTCCTGGTACAGGAAGATTCTGTATCCTGTGGGACAGCTAAGCTCGATAGCCCAAGAGCCTGTGCCCAGCAATAAGGGAAGCCACTGCAATGAGAGGCCTGTGACCCAGAACTAGAGAGTAGCCCCCGCTTGCTGCAAAAGCCCAGTCACAGCAACAAAGACTAGGTGCAACCAAAAATAAATAAATAAAATTTAAAAATGTGTATTTGTAGTTACTTATTTTTTTTTAAAGATTTATTTATTTATTTATTACTGGTTGGGGGTGGGGTGGGGAGGGAGGGGAGCAGGCGGGTCACTTCTATTGGTTCTTCATTTCTCTATTTTCATCCATCTTTTTTGTTCTTTGGTCTGTGTGGGCCTCCCATCCCGGTGGCCTCTGTTGCTCAGAGTACCGGCTCTGGGCGCATGTGCTCCAGAACTCCGGCTCGGTAATTGGACACATCGGTCCAGCCGCTCCGCAGCATGTGGGATCTTCCCAGGCCAGGGATCGAACCGGTGCCCCTTGCACTGCAAGGTGGTGTCCTTACCCACTGGACCACCAGGGAAGCCCCTGTAGTTACTTATTTGACCGCACTGGGTCTTAGTTACCACACATGTGGAATATTTGGTTGTGGCATACAAACTCTTAGTTGCAGCATGTGGGTCCTAGTTTCTCGACCAGGGATCAAGCTCAGGCCCCTTGCATTGGGAGTGCAGAGTCTTAGCCACTGGACCACTAAGGAAGTCCCTGTGTATGTGCAATATCTTAAGACTTTGCATATGTCCAAATTCACCAAACTGTACATATTTGATATGTGCAGTTATTGGCGTATCAATTTTACTTTAGTAAAGAAGTTTTTTAAAAAATCAACTCAGTGCTTCTCCTGGTGGTCCAGTGGGTAAGGACACCACCTTGCAGTGCAAGGGGCGCCGGTTCGATCCCTGGCCTGGGAAGATCCCACGTGCCGTGGAGCAGCTGGACCAATGTGTCCATTTGCCGAGCCGGAGCTCTGGCGGGCATGCGCTCAGAGCTGGCGCTCTGCGACGACAGGGGCCACCGCGATGGGAGGCCCACAGGAGCCAAAGAACAGAGATGGATGAAAGTGGAGAAATGAAGGACCAATAGAAGTGGCCCGCCCACCCCCCTCCTTCCCCACCCCACCCCCCAAAAGATAAATAAATAAAATAAATGTTAAAAAAAAATCAACTCAGTAGATCTATATGTACTGAATGATGCCTTTGGCTGACTGCTAAGTGAGAAAAACAAGTTGCAAAAACAGCATTTGTATCAAGATACAATTTCTATATTTGTCTCACCAGTATAGGCTTAACATTTGCTTAGTACAAATACTTCTGAAAAATTTAACACAGCTGAAGTGTCTGAGTATTTGTTAAGGTGATGCTAGCTGATGTAACTAAGTGCAGAGCTGCTTGGCACACACAGGAGGACATGCTTTCTAGCTCACAACGTCAAATACAGGTGCCAACCCATGCACCTCCCTCTGCCAAGCAATGATCCAGTTCCACCTCAAGTCTGCCATTTTCTGTTCTAGGTGTCCCAGGGGCCAGGCTTGGAGGTGGCGCACTTTACTTCTACTTGTTCCCATTGGCAAGAACGAATCGTGTGGCAACACTGGTGTGCAGGGAAGCCCCTGTAGTTACTTATTTGACCGCACTGGGTCTTAGTTACCACACATGTGGAATATTTGGTTGTGGCATACAAACTCTTAGTTGCAGCATGTGGGTCCTAGTTTCTCGACCAGGGATCAAGCTCAGGCCCCTTGCATTGGGAGTGCAGAGTCTTAGCCACTGGACCACTAAGGAAGTCCCTGTGTATGTGCAATATCTTAAGACTTTGCATATGTCCAAATTCACCAAACTGTACATATTTGATATGTGCAGTTATTGGCGTATCAATTTTACTTTAGTAAAGAAGTTTTTTAAAAAATCAACTCAGTGCTTCTCCTGGTGGTCCAGTGGGTAAGGACACCACCTTGCAGTGCAAGGGGCGCCGGTTCGATCCCTGGCCTGGGAAGATCCCACGTGCCGTGGAGCAGCTGGACCAATGTGTCCATTTGCCGAGCCGGAGCTCTGGCGGGCATGCGCTCAGAGCTGGCGCTCTGCGACGACAGGGGCCACCGCGATGGGAGGCCCACAGGAGCCAAAGAACAGAGATGGATGAAAGTGGAGAAATGAAGGACCAATAGAAGTGGCCCGCCCACCCCCCTCCTTCCCACCCCACCCCCCAAAAGATAAATAAATAAAATAAATGTTAAAAAAAAATCAACTCAGTAGATCTATATGTACTGAATGATGCCTTTGGCTGACTGCTAAGTGAGAAAAACAAGTTGCAAAAACAGCATTTGTATCAAGATACAATTTCTATATTTGTCTCACCAGTATAGGCTTAACATTTGCTTAGTACAAATACTTCTGAAAAATTTAACACAGCTGAAGTGTCTGAGTATTTGTTAAGGTGATGCTAGCTGATGTAACTAAGTGCAGAGCTGCTTGGCACACACAGGAGGACATGCTTTCTAGCTCACAACGTCAAATACAGGTGCCAACCCATGCACCTCCCTCTGCCAAGCAATGATCCAGTTCCACCTCAAGTCTGCCATTTTCTGTTCTAGGTGTCCCAGGGGCCAGGCTTGGAGGTGGCGCACTTTACTTCTACTTGTTCCCATTGGCAAGAACGAATCGTGTGGCAACACTGGTGTGCAGGGGAGGCTGAGAAAAGCAGGCCAGCTGCATGCTCAGTGAGAGCCAGAAATGGGGTCTGAAGAACACATTATGGGGCCCCATAGTCACACACTTCTGTGATGCTTTAATATTTTCTGTAAGCAGAGAATACTTTGATAACCCTAAGTAGGAATGGGTGAATAGTCCTCATGCTGGGTCTTTCTAACCCCATCAGAATCAGGACAGAGCCCTTCCCACTGGGATCCGTCACCGACGTTCCTAGCCTAGGAATCTGTTTCTTGGACATTTCGGCCAGGGTGAGTCAGTTTCTCAAATCCCACAAGAAGGTGAGCACCAGACTGGGTTTGGTGATTCCATGGAGTCACAGTGCCTCTGAGTATGATCGTAGAAGAGTGTCCTCCCCACCCACCACACTCAGGGTGTCCACATCCTAATCCCCAGAACCTGTGAATAATGTGTTACGTTACATGGCAAAGAGAAATGAAGGCTGCAGATGGAACTAAGGTTCATCATGTTAGATGAAACCAAGGCTCAACAGACTTCAAGGAGACTACCCTGGATAACTTAGGTGTGCCCTGAGTATTCACCAGGGTCCTGACATGAGAAGAGGTGGGCAGAAGGGAGAGAAACAAAGAGATGGCACTGTGAGAAAGACCTGATTGGTCATTGGCTGGCTTTGAAGGTGGTGGAAGGAACCATGAGCCAAGGAGTGTGGGCTCCTCTAGAAGCTGCAGAGGGTAAAGAAATGGACCCTCCCCTGGAGCTGCCAGAAGGAAATGCAGCTCTGCCAGCACCTTGACTTTAGCCCAATGGGACCTTGTTCAGACTTCTGAACTCTAAGGTGATATATTTCTGTTCCTTTAAGCCACTGTGTTTGTGGTAGTTTGTTGTAGCAGCAATAGGAAATGAGTATGGGGAGTGTTCTGCCTAAGGAACCCAACAGGATTGTTGGGTGACCTCTCTCCCTGAATCTAACCATCGTCTCTGGTGGTGAAGCCAGAATGACCTGGGTTGGAGTCTTGGTGGCTTCATGGGAGCAAGTCACCCATCTCTCTGGGCCTCATTATCCTCCTCTGTAAGGTGGGGACGATAATGCTCCTAGGGTTGTTCTGGTTACCGAGGGCATCATTTTTGTAAAGCATGTAGAGTATGCTCCATAAATAATGGGCAGTAACCATGGACATGGGCTTCCCTGGTGGCTCAGTGGTAAAGAATTCGTGTGTCCATTCAGGAGACGTGGTTTTGAGCCCTGGGTCAGGAAGATCCCCTGGAGGAGCGTATGGCCACCCACTCCAGTATTCTTACCTAGAGAATCCCCATGGACAGAAGAGCCCAACAGGCTACTGTCTATGGGGTCACAAAAGAGTCAGACATGACCTGTCAACTAAAGACAACAACAATGGATATGCACATCCCTGGGTGGAAAAATCCCCTGTGTTACTTGTCTCTGGGAAGCACCAGTTCAAGCCAATCAAGGCCTGCCATTTTGCCGAATATTTCTGTAAGGTCTTCACGAAGTGTGGTCAGAAGTCATAGACCTCAGCACTACAAGTTCAAACAGATCCGACTGTGTGAGTAACAGAGGTTCGCCTGAGATCCTGGCCGTGTGGAGAGGGCAAGGGGCCCAGACGCTCCCTCCGTGGCCTCCCCTCGTCAAGGTCTGTTTCGCTCATGCCTACAGGCGGGGTTTGTTCTCACCTGATAGGCATCAAATCTCCCACTGCCCCATCTTTCTAAAGTGGGAGACTGGCTTTTTCCTCCCTGCTTGAGACAATGGTCACCAGGGTGGCTGAAACAGGTTATCTACTTCATGCCTCAAAAGCCCACGTGAAATGGATGAAACTTCTGGTGGAGAAGGTGGGGCTTTAGCAGTCAAAGGGAGACTGCTCTTCTCCAGGTTTGGGGTCCCTCCTATGCTTCAGGGCCGGCCGGTCCAGTAAGGGGTTTTCATTCCTTTAATTACCAGGCACAACTTCAGCCCTGAGTGGGAGAGGCTGGGATTTGGGGTTTCATTAGGAAAGCCTTTTGGTACTAACGATTGCTCTTATGACTATTTCTGAGTTTACAATTGTCATCCCTTAAATCTGGTTGAGGAGTTCAGGGTAGCGCTCATGAGCAGATTCTGGGTGGTTTGTATCTGAGCAGAGTAAAGTCGTTCATGGCTTCTATTTCCTCAGAACCTAATCCAAACTGAAGTTTGTTGAGACACAGACCTTCCTGTGAGGGCCAAGGGATGAGACCTTGTTGTTTATAGCCATTTTGTCTTTTTGTTACTAGGAGAAAAACTGCAGGCACTCAGTGAGTCTTTAGATGCACCTAGTATGTCCTCTGTTTGATCTGTATATTGACACATAGTGATCATTGCTTAGACCATTCTCACTTACCCCTAATATTAGTTGAGATCACTCCAACTCGATGGCATCTCTTTTCAAACCCATATGCTTTGTTTCAAACTAAAAAGTATTTTCTCATTGTAGAAAATACAGCAAATATAAAAATACAAAATGAGTAGAAAGAAAAGCAAAAAATCACCAATGTACCACTTTCGTTAATATTTTGCTCTTCTTCCAGTAATTTTCTTGATATTAATAGTAAACTTATTCTTTAATTGTTAATTAATAATAGATAGTGTTAGTCGCTCAGTCATATCCAACTCTTTGCAATCCCATGGACTGTAGCCCACCAGGCTTCTCTGTCCATGGTATTCTCCAGGAAAGAAAACTGGAGTGGGTTGCCATTGCCTTCTCCAGGGGATCTTCCTGACCAGAGATCAAACCTGGGTCTCCTGCACTGCAGGCAGATTCTTTACTGTGTCTGAGCGACCAGGGCAGCTTACTTAATTAATGAGTAAGGTTAATTAACTAATAATAGCTCAGCGTGAAAGGCCGGGGAAAGGTTATCTACTTCATGCCTCAAAAGCCCACGTGAAATGGATGAAACTTCTGGTGGAGAAGGTGGGGCTTTAGCAGTCAAAGGGAGACTGCTCTTCTCCAGGTTTGGGGTCCCTCCTATGCTTCAGGGCCGGCCGGTCCAGTAAGGGGTTTTCATTCCTTTAATTACCAGGCACAACTTCAGCCCTGAGTGGGAGAGGCTGGGATTTGGGGTTTCATTAGGAAAGCCTTTTGGTACTAACGATTGCTCTTATGACTATTTCTGAGTTTACAATTGTCATCCCTTAAATCTGGTTGAGGAGTTCAGGGTAGCGCTCATGAGCAGATTCTGGGTGGTTTGTATCTGAGCAGAGTAAAGTCGTTCATGGCTTCTATTTCCTCAGAACCTAATCCAAACTGAAGTTTGTTGAGACACAGACCTTCCTGTGAGGGCCAAGGGATGAGACCTTGTTGTTTATAGCCATTTTGTCTTTTTGTTACTAGGAGAAAAACTGCAGGCACTCAGTGAGTCTTTAGATGCACCTAGTATGTCCTCTGTTTGATCTGTATATTGACACATAGTGATCATTGCTTAGACCATTCTCACTTACCCCTAATATTAGTTGAGATCACTCCAACTCGATGGCATCTCTTTTCAAACCCATATGCTTTGTTTCAAACTAAAAAGTATTTTCTCATTGTAGAAAATACAGCAAATATAAAAATACAAAATGAGTAGAAAGAAAAGCAAAAAATCACCAATGTACCACTTTCGTTAATATTTTGCTCTTCTTCCAGTAATTTTCTTGATATTAATAGTAAACTTATTCTTTAATTGTTAATTAATAATAGATAGTGTTAGTCGCTCAGTCATATCCAACTCTTTGCAATCCCATGGACTGTAGCCCACCAGGCTTCTCTGTCCATGGTATTCTCCAGGAAAGAAAACTGGAGTGGGTTGCCATTGCCTTCTCCAGGGGATCTTCCTGACCAGAGATCAAACCTGGGTCTCCTGCACTGCAGGCAGATTCTTTACTGTGTCTGAGCGACCAGGGCAGCTTACTTAATTAATGAGTAAGGTTAATTAACTAATAATATGTAAAAATATAAATTGATAATGCCTTTATGGTGAATATACTATTTTTGAGTTTTCTTCACTTAAAATGAGCCCGTTGTAAGGCGCCTCCTTGGTGTTTAGAATTACCTGTGATCTTGGGAGGTGGGTAGTGATGGTCACATGATGTTCTGCTAGCTCAAGAGAAGAGAGAGAACAAATTGGGGTGGATTTTTCTGATTAGATGCCTTTTTCAAAATTTTAAACACTGTAGAAACGTGGGTGCATGGATGCTAAGTCACTTTAGTCTTATCAAACTCTTTGCAACACTATGGACTGTAGCCTACCAGGCTCCTCTGTCCATGGGGATTCTCCCAGCAAGAATACTGGAGTGGGTTACCATTTCCTCCTCCAGGGGATCTTCCCGACCCAGGGATCAAAACCCAGTCTCTTATGTCTCCTGCCTTGGTGGGAGGCTTCTTTACCACTATCCACCACCTGGGAAACCCCGTATAGAAGCGTGTATCTTCAATATGCAAAATCCTTGTAATCCTGATCCTCAGAAATAATCTCCACTGCTTGGTATATGTTATTTCCAGATTTATTTGTCCAATTACAAAAATTTGCAAGGATGTATTAAAGTATTAATGAAAAAGATGATCTTGCTGTGTGACTCCTACCTCATAATAAATGTCCTCTCAACAACACATATAATTCTTTTTTTTTTTTTAATATATTTATCTATTTGTCTGTACTGGGTCTTACTTACAACATGCAGCATCTTTCCTTGTGGCTTAGAGGGTAAAGAATCTGCCTGTAGTGCAGGACACTTGGGCTCGATCCCTGGTTTGGGAATATCCCTTGGAGAAGGGAATGGCTACCCATTCCAGTATTCTTGATGCAGAGTTCCATGGACAGAGGAGCCTAGTGAGCTATGGTCCATGAGGTCGCCAAGAGTTACACACGACTGAGTGACTAACCCTTTCACTTTCACAGGACGTCTTTAGTGGAGGCATTCAAACTCTTAGTTGTGGCATGTTGGATCTAGTTCCCTGACCAGGAGTCCAGCTTGGGTCCTCTGCATTGGAAGTGTGGAGGCTTAGCCACTGGACCACCAGGAAAGTTCCCTCTCTTTCTTTTCCATGGCTTTCTAGAATGTGGTTGCTTGGATATACCATTATGCATTCATTTAATCCCTATCAACCCCATTTGGGCTCTAGAAATTTTTTCTTTGTGTAATGTTTTAGTGACTATTCTTTCCTTGGAGCCTTTTTGCACAAGTGTGGGATTTGTTTGAGGAATTCCCACAAGTGGTTTGTGAATTTGAAATTTGAATAATAACTGGCAGACTGTCCCCACAGAAAGATCAGAACAATCTCTGTTTTCACTAGTGGTACTGTAGTCTTATCAAAATCTTTGCAACACTATGGACTGTAGCCTACCAGGCTCCTCTGTCCATGGGGATTCTCCCAGCAAGAATACTGGAGTGGGTTACCATTTCCTCCTCCAGGGGATCTTCCCGACCCAGGGATCAAAACCCAGTCTCTTATGTCTCCTGCCTTGGTGGGAGGCTTCTTTACCACTATCCACCACCTGGGAAACCCCGTATAGAAGCGTGTATCTTCAATATGCAAAATCCTTGTAATCCTGATCCTCAGAAATAATCTCCACTGCTTGGTATATGTTATTTCCAGATTTATTTGTCCAATTACAAAAATTTGCAAGGATGTATTAAAGTATTAATGAAAAAGATGATCTTGCTGTGTGACTCCTACCTCATAATAAATGTCCTCTCAACAACACATATAATTCTTTTTTTTTTTTTAATATATTTATCTATTTGTCTGTACTGGGTCTTACTTACAACATGCAGCATCTTTCCTTGTGGCTTAGAGGGTAAAGAATCTGCCTGTAGTGCAGGACACTTGGGCTCGATCCCTGGTTTGGGAATATCCCTTGGAGAAGGGAATGGCTACCCATTCCAGTATTCTTGATGCAGAGTTCCATGGACAGAGGAGCCTAGTGAGCTATGGTCCATGAGGTCGCCAAGAGTTACACACGACTGAGTGACTAACCCTTTCACTTTCACAGGACGTCTTTAGTGGAGGCATTCAAACTCTTAGTTGTGGCATGTTGGATCTAGTTCCCTGACCAGGAGTCCAGCTTGGGTCCTCTGCATTGGAAGTGTGGAGGCTTAGCCACTGGACCACCAGGAAAGTTCCCTCTCTTTCTTTTCCATGGCTTTCTAGAATGTGGTTGCTTGGATATACCATTATGCATTCATTTAATCCCCTATCAACCCCATTTGGGCTCTAGAAATTTTTTCTTTGTGTAATGTTTTAGTGACTATTCTTTCCTTGGAGCCTTTTTGCACAAGTGTGGGATTTGTTTGAGGAATTCCCACAAGTGGTTTGTGAATTTGAAATTTGAATAATAACTGGCAGACTGTCCCCACAGAAAGATCAGAACAATCTCTGTTTTCATCAGCTGTCTGTTTTTGCCTCACCCTTATCCTCATAGATCTTTAAGAAGTGTTGCCAATTGGATAAATTTTATGTGCTTGAATTACTATGGTTTTCTTAGCATTTCAGTTTCAATTACTGACGTTAGGTTGGATGTTTTTTATTTATTTATTTATTTTTACCTTTTATTTTACTTTTAACTTTTACAGAGTTTTGTTGTTTACAGATATGTATGTCCCCAGATTAGTCATATGTATATCCCCCCCTTCCCACCCCTCCCGACCATCACACAGCACCCCTGAAGGATCTCCTTTTCTCACAGAGAAATTACGATAGCTATTTTCTTCGTTTATGATAGTACAGGCCTTCATGATACTTCCTTTACACCTCCCACCCTCTGTTCCTTCCCCACAATGTCCATATGTCCACTGTCCATGTCTGTCTTTCCATCACTTCACTGCGTGTGCCATCATCACCATCCTACTAGATTCCATATATATGTGTTAATATATTGTATTTATCCTTCTTTTTCTGACTGACTTCATTTTTTATGATGCGTTCTAGATCCAGTCACCTCATTAGGGCTGATTCTTCTGCATTTCTTTTAACAGCTGTGTAGTATTCCATTGTATATATGTACCAGAGCTTTTGGATCCATTCGTTCGTTGATGGGCATCTAGGTTGCTTCCATGTTCTAGCTATTGTATAGAGAGCTGCAATGAACATTGAGGTACAGGTGCTTCTTTCAGATTTGATTTCATTAAGCGATGCTGGGTTATATGGTTGACCAGGTTGGAGGCATCAACTCTTAGTTGTGGCATGTTGGATCTAGTTCCTGACCAGGAGTCCAGCTTGGGTCCTCTGCATTGGAAGTGTGGAGGCTTAGCCACTGGACCACCAGGAAAGTTCCCTCTCTTTCTTTTCCATGGCTTTCTAGAATGTGGTTGCTTGGATATACCATTATGCATTCATTTAATCCCCTATCAACCCCATTTGGGCTCTAGAAATTTTTTCTTTGTGTAATGTTTTAGTGACTATTCTTTCCTTGGAGCCTTTTTGCACAAGTGTGGGATTTGTTTGAGGAATTCCCACAAGTGGTTTGTGAATTTGAAATTTGAATAATAACTGGCAGACTGTCCCCACAGAAAGATCAGAACAATCTCTGTTTTCATCAGCTGTCTGTTTTTGCCTCACCCTTATCCTCATAGATCTTTAAGAAGTGTTGCCAATTGGATAAATTTTATGTGCTTGAATTACTATGGTTTTCTTAGCATTTCAGTTTCAATTACTGACGTTAGGTTGGATGTTTTTTATTTATTTATTTATTTTTACCTTTTATTTTACTTTTAACTTTTACAGAGTTTTGTTGTTTACAGATATGTATGTCCCCAGATTAGTCATATGTATATCCCCCCCTTCCCACCCCTCCCGACCATCACACAGCACCCCTGAAGGATCTCCTTTTCTCACAGAGAAATTACGATAGCTATTTTCTTCGTTTATGATAGTACAGGCCTTCATGATACTTCCTTTACACCTCCCACCCTCTGTTCCTTCCCCACAATGTCCATATGTCCACTGTCCATGTCTGTCTTTCCATCACTTCACTGCGTGTGCCATCATCACCATCCTACTAGATTCCATATATATGTGTTAATATATTGTATTTATCCTTCTTTTTCTGACTGACTTCATTTTTTATGATGCGTTCTAGATCCAGTCACCTCATTAGGGCTGATTCTTCTGCATTTCTTTTAACAGCTGTGTAGTATTCCATTGTATATATGTACCAGAGCTTTTGGATCCATTCGTTCGTTGATGGGCATCTAGGTTGCTTCCATGTTCTAGCTATTGTATAGAGAGCTGCAATGAACATTGAGGTACAGGTGCTTCTTTCAGATTTGATTTCATCAGGGTATAAGCCTAAGAGTGGGATTGCTGGGTTATATGGTGCTTCTATTTTTAGTTTTATAAGGAATCTGCATACTGTCTTCCATAGCGGCTGTATCAATTTACATTCCCACCAGCAATGCAGGAGTGTTCCCTTTTCTCTGCACCCTCTCCAGCATTTATTGTCTGTCGATTTGTGGATGATGGCCATTCTGACAGGTGTGAGGTGATATCTCATTGTAGTTTTGATTTGCATTTCTCTAATTATAAGTGAAGTTGGACATCGTTTCATGTGTTTTGGGGCCATCTGTATGTCCTCTTTGGAGAGGTGTCTGGTTGAATGTCTTTTAATACAGACATTGAGTACTTTCATTTACTCTTCTGTGATCATGTGTTCATATCTTTTGAATAAGAACTCTGAGTCTTTAGTTTATTAAGTATAATAATCCTTTGCTTGTCATCTGTTATAAATATTGTTGTCTGTTACTTGGCTATTTTATGACCACATATCACTGGAAAAGACCCTGATGTTGGGAAAAATAGAAGGCAGAAGGAGAAGGGGACAACAGAGGACAAGATGGTTGGATGGCATCACTGAGTCAATGGACGTGAGTTTGAGCAAGCTCTGGGAGATGGCGAAGGGCAGGGAGGCCTGGCGGGCTGCAGGCCATGGGGTCGCAAAGAATCGGACATGACTGAGTGACTGAACTGAACTGAATCTTTTGTTTGTCATCTGTTGTAAATATTGTTGTCCCTTACATGGCTATTTTATGACTACCTGTTCATTACAGCTAGTAGGAGTTTTGAGCGTTTACCAAGTTCTGTGTACTAGGAGTACTGCTTTACATGGAGGATCTCATTCAAGCCTTTCAACAAATTGTTGAGCTTGGTACTGTTGTTATTACCCCCATTGAACAGGTGAAGAAGTTGAGGCTCAGAAGTTTGTCCCCTAGAGAGGAGTAGGTGAGGCCAGGGTTGGAATCCCAGACCCCACTACGTGGCCTCCTTTCCAGAACACACCACCTCTGTGGTTATTTTAGCTTCTTTCAGGGGTGAACTCTGAGATGACAGGCTTTGAGTGCAGTTTATCTGGGATGTGATCCCAGGAGAGGGTAAGGGGGCAGGGAAACGAGATAAGGGCAGAAGGACACGGACCCAGAGTGCATTACTGAGCAGGTGGCCGCTGTGCGCAGCTGGCTTCCAGCGAGTGGGGAACTCCTGGGGGACTGGATAATACGTGACAGGGACCCGCAAGAGGGGCAGCAAGCCGGGTACTTATCCATCAGTCCCCTGGAGCACTGGCTGAAGTCAGCTTCCAGAGGACACGAGCTCCCTGCCACTTTAGACCTACCCCAGCACTGGGAAGCCCTGGGCAGAGAAGCACAGGTCCTTGCTGTACGAAGCTGCAAGTCAAGGTGCATGGAAGCCAGGTGGGAGAGGCATGATCTGACACGGTAACCAAGTTAAATTTTTTTAAAAAATAGGCTCACTTTTGATTAATACGTATACAGTGAAGGCCCGTTCTTTTTCCCCCATGCAGCGTTATATACGCCCTCCCAGTTTTAGCCAATCCCTCTGTCCACCGCTCGTCCACAGTGTTATATGGGAAGGAATTCATCTTTCTCACTCTGGGAACTTTGCCTTCCTGGAGTCCACGAGGCCAGTCCAGTAGCGAAATTCTGAAGATCCTTTACTCATGAGCCTCTCCAGGGATGTCTTGGCTGGGTGCCCAGGTCAGGGAGGGTAGTCTTGGTGCCTGTGTCCGGCAGTCAGTTTGGGTCAAGATTTTGAGGTGGAGAGACTCTTTTTCCTCAGCCTCAACCCCTCCCTCTGCGGGGACACCATCACCATCTCCTTTTCTATTTTCACCTCCAGTCGAAATAGTCTCCCCGCAAAGCAGCTGAAAGAAGAGGGCCAGGCGCTGGGTTGTGGTCTGTTGGTGGCTTTGGAGGTGTGGAGTAGCCGGGAGGCATTTGCTGAGAAAGCTTTGGTTAACGTTGGTGACGAGGGCAACTGGCCAGAACTGAAACGGGGACCGTCCGTGGGCCTGAGGACCTCCAGCAGCAGCCCTTCCTAATTCACAGGGTAACAGAGCCTGAGCCCCACCCAGCACGACAGTCGCCAGGGAACCTGGTGGTGGGTGCCATCCTCGGCTGCCTCACCCTTCCCTTCATCTGCCTCCGAGAGGCCTTCCCATGACCACCATCTCACCTGCCTCTCCACCCCTGGCCCTCTTGACCCTGTTTCTAAACTTTTCGATTCAACTCACCCCACTGTAAATCTCGGCTTTCTTCATAGTCGGTGCTGTTGCACATGACAGGACGGCTCCAGAGGGGCACTGGAAAACGTGACAGGGACCCGCAAGAGGGGCAGCAAGCCGGGTACTTATCCATCAGTCCCCTGGAGCACTGGCTGAAGTCAGCTTCCAGAGGACACGAGCTCCTGCCACTTTAGACCTACCCCAGCACTGGGAAGCCCTGGGCAGAGAAGCACAGGTCCTTGCTGTACGAAGCTGCAAGTCAAGGTGCATGGAAGCCAGGTGGGAGAGGCATGATCTGACACGGTAACCAAGTTAAATTTTTTTAAAAAATAGGCTCACTTTTGATTAATACGTATACAGTGAAGGCCCGTTCTTTTCCCCATGCAGCGTTATATACCCCCTCCCAGTTTTAGCCAATCCCTCTGTCCACCGCCGTCCACAGTGTTATATGGGAAGGAATTCATCTTTCTCACTCTGGGAACTTTGCCTTCCTGGAGTCCACGAGGCCAGTCCAGTAGCGAAATTCTGAAGATCCTTTACTCATGAGCCTCTCCAGGGATGTCTTGGCTGGGTGCCCAGGTCAGGGAGGGTAGTCTTGGTGCCTGTGTCCGGCAGTCAGTTTGGGTCAAGATTTTGAGGTGGAGAGACTCTTTTTCCTCAGCCTCAACCCCTCCCTCTGCGGGGACACCATCACCATCTCCTTTTCTATTTTCACCTCCAGTCGAAATAGTCTCCCCGCAAAGCAGCTGAAAGAAGAGGGCCAGGCGCTGGGTTGTGGTCTGTTGGTGGCTTTGGAGGTGTGGAGTAGCCGGGAGGCATTTGCTGAGAAAGCTTTGGTTAACGTTGGTGACGAGGGCAACTGGCCAGAACTGAAACGGGGACCGTCCGTGGGCCTGAGGACCTCCAGCAGCAGCCCTTCCTAATTCACAGGGTAACAGAGCCTGAGCCCCACCCAGCACGACAGTCGCCAGGGAACCTGGTGGTGGGTGCCATCCTCGGCTGCCTCACCCTTCCCTTCATCTGCCTCCGAGAGGCCTTCCCATGACCACCATCTCACCTGCCTCTCCACCCCTGGCCCTCTTGACCCTGTTTCTAAACTTTTCTCGATTCAACTCACCCCACTGTAAATCTCGGGCTTTCTTCATAGTCGGTGCGTGTGTGCACATGCGAGGCTCTGACACGGGGAAGGGAGTAGAGAAGCCTCTTCCAAGCACATCGGTCCCCAGGGCTCAGGCCTGGACCAGGCGCAGAGTAGCCTGAACGCTGTCATGGGGGTCTGGGAACCAGGGGCCCGGGGCTGTGGTCTGGACTCGGCCATGGGGTTGCTGGCGGGCCTGTAGGTCTCTTCTGGTGTGCTCAGGGCTCTGCAGAACCCGTTCTGAGAAGGAGGTAGGTGTGAAGGGCCTCAGTCAGGGAGTGATTTGGGATCTGGGCTGCGGAGTGGGAGATAAAGCAGGAGTGAACGGCGGAGCACCCAGCAGCTCACCCTGAAGAAAGGGGGCCTAGTGGCGTTATATCAAGACGGAGTCTGAGAAGCAGAATTTCATTGCTTTCACTGAATTCACTCATCTAGACAAATCCAGCATGCACTTTCTGTGTGCCTGGAGCTGGAGATGTGGTTCTTGCCTATGTGAGCGTGCGTCTTAGTGGGGGAGATGGACAGTCACCGAGTCAGTGAGTCAGTGTATGGGGTCCATTTGGGTCCTGGTCACCAGTATGAAGAAGGGAGAAGGGAGGGACAGGGCTGGGAAGCTCTTTCAGATGCTCAGCGGAGAGGGCTCTCTGAGGAGGTCGGAGCAGAGGGAGGGAGGAGGTGAAGAAAGAGCCAGAGGGTGCTCTGGGCTTCTGGGGGAGGAGGAAGGCACTGGCAACGCTTTGGACTGAGATCACGAGAGGACACGAGTAACTTTGTAAGGAACACGCTGAGCAGATGGAGGTGTTATGTCTGGGTCACTTGTAAGTGACCCGTTAAAGCTTGTGCTTAAAGATCATCATAAGGGGCCTGGAGGGCTCAGGGGGAATCAGCTGTGGTTTGGATTCCAGCCTCTTAACCCACGACCTACGGCTCGGGTGGTCCTGTAATCTCCTGGAGCCTCAGGTTCCTCCCCTGGGAGACGAATGAGAAGAAAGAACACAAGTGACCAACATCTGGAATGGACATAGCCGCACCCTACAGACCTAAAACGAGGAAGGGAACGCTGTGAACCCCGTTAACACCAGTGCAGTGACAGCTTAGATACAAAACGTTCTCTGCGAGACAAAAATAGCAAAACTGGATTCAAGAGGAAAAAACAGTATTTGAATGCCTTTAATCATTGAAAGATGTTTTTTTTTTTCTTTTTATTCTTTATTTTAAAGGTTTTACAGAGTTTTGTTGTTCACAGACATGTATGTTCCCAGATCAGTCATATGCATATCCATGGTCCCCACCCGCCCAGATCCCCCCATCCCACCCCTCCAGACCTTCGCCCCAAGCCATTGTAAGCACTCCTATTCCCTTAGCACTGTGACACTAGCTATCTTTTCCACACATAACACTATAGGTTTCCTTGTTACTTCCTCCATGCTTCCCCCTCCCTATTTCTTCACCACGATGTCCCTATGTCTATGCTCTGTCCTTTTTTCCATGAGTTCCCTGTGTGTGATATCAAGACCGTCCTACTAGATTCCACATTGAAAGATGTTTTTATAAACGTCTGATTCCGAGCCCTGTGTCTGGCACTTGGTAGGTGTCTAATACACACAGCCATTATCCTGCACTTACTGCAGGCGATGATATAAATATTTCATCATCTTCAGAAACCCCTTACATTAGAAGAAGAAAATACTGTTTCACCATTCAACTCTCTTCTATACTTACTTGTGCCTCCACTAGCATCCAAAGACATCATCTGCTTTATTTATTAGACTTGATGCAAAAGACTTTCACTTGTTACTAAAAACATGCTCCTTGCTTGCCATGGGAGAGGATGCCTCAATGAACAAACGTACTGCAGGCTTCTATGGCCTCTAAGTATAAATAAGAGGTTTGGTGCCTTGCTTTGTAAGGAACACGCTGAGCAGATGGAGGTGTTATGTCTGGGTCACTTGTAAGTGACCCGTTAAAGCTTGTGCTTAAAGATCATCATAAGGGGCCTGGAGGGCTCAGGGGGAATCAGCTGTGGTTTGGATTCCAGCCTCTTAACCCACGACCTACGGCTCGGGTGGTCCTGTAATCTCCTGGAGCCTCAGGTTCCTCCCCTGGGAGACGAATGAGAAGAAAGAACACAAGTGACCAACATCTGGAATGGACATAGCCGCACCCTACAGACCTAAAACGAGGAAGGGAACGCTGTGAACCCCGTTAACACCAGTGCAGTGACAGCTTAGATACAAAACGTTCTCTGCGAGACAAAAATAGCAAAACTGGATTCAAGAGGAAAAAACAGTATTTGAATGCCTTTAATCATTGAAAGATGTTTTTTTTTTTTCTTTTTATTCTTTATTTTAAAGGTTTTACAGAGTTTTGTTGTTCACAGACATGTATGTTCCCAGATCAGTCATATGCATATCCATGGTCCCCACCCGCCCAGATCCCCCCATCCCACCCCTCCAGACCTTCGCCCCAAGCCATTGTAAGCACTCCTATTCCCTTAGCACTGTGACACTAGCTATCTTTTCCACACATAACACTATAGGTTTCCTTGTTACTTCCTCCATGCTTCCCCCTCCCTATTTCTTCACCACGATGTCCCTATGTCTATGCTCTGTCCTTTTTTCCATGAGTTCCCTGTGTGTGATATCAAGACCGTCCTACTAGATTCCACATTGAAAGATGTTTTTATAAACGTCTGATTCCGAGCCCTGTGTCTGGCACTTGGTAGGTGTCTAATACACACAGCCATTATCCTGCACTTACTGCAGGCGATGATATAAATATTTCATCATCTTCAGAAACCCCTTACATTAGAAGAAGAAAATACTGTTTCACCATTCAACTCTCTTCTATACTTACTTGTGCCTCCACTAGCATCCAAAGACATCATCTGCTTTATTTATTAGACTTGATGCAAAAGACTTTCACTTGTTACTAAAAACATGCTCCTTGCTTGCCATGGGAGAGGATGCCTCAATGAACAAACGTACTGCAGGCTTCTATGGCCTCTAAGTATAAATAAGAGGTTTGGTGTGAAGAAGCCAAGCCATAGGTCTAGTGACAGTGCTCTAGCAGGGCTCTCCGTGTTCAGGGATGCTGCCTGGATGTGACGCTGCAGCCAGGCTCTGAATGCAGGAGCGGTGACCTAGAGTTAGTGGCCTCCAAAAGGCCCTTTCTTTGTTGATCTTGCCAAGACATTCATTTCAGAGAAGGCCCTGGCTGCTTCCGGAGGCCGTTCCCATCGGTCACATGCCTCCCCTCTCAGAAGTGAGTTGCACAACTGGCTTTCCAAGCAGGGTCAGGTCTTGTCCCTTTCCTGTCACAGCCTTGCCCAACCGAAGGAAACGGTTCCAAGCCTGAGCCACGGGACTTAGATGTGCAGAGCAGGTGGCGCGTGTCGGACTGAGCAGAGGCTGCTGAGAGATGGGAGAGGCACCTGTTGGGACCACCTGGCACAGGGAGGTGGCACTGGAGGGGTGACCCTGGGCGGGGGTCCAGGGACCTTCGGATCAGAGAGAGACACAAAGAACGGCAGGGGCACCAGGAACCTGTCCACTTTCATCCACCTTCCCCTTTGTCAGACGGGGAAGCCGAGGCCCAGGGAGAGAAAGGGAGTGGGCCAAGGCGGCACACCCAGCAGGTTCTTTCCAGCCTCCTCTCATGGACGGGGGCATATACCACATGGGGCCTGGGCCACCTCCGTGGCCTGCCAGGAAGATCTGCTCAGGGGGTGGCAGGGGGAGCCTGGGAATGTGGGTGGCTGTGTGGAAGAGGCTGGAAAGGACCTGAGGGTGGGAGTCAGGTAGAGAGGGAGCCTGGGTGGTGGAGCACAGAACAGCATAGAGTGAGGCTGGCTGTCCCACGGAAGAAATCCTATCCCAAGTGGAAGGGGCTCTGTGGAGAGGGTCTCCGGGCATGTCCGTAAGAGTTCGGAATTCCCCCAGCTGCCACAAAGCCTACAGCGCCACCAACCACACTCATTTTAGGGACTTCTAATCAAAGTTGCTTTATTTATTAGACTTGATGCAAAAGACTTTCACTTGTTACTAAAAACATGCTCCTTGCTTGCCATGGGAGAGGATGCCTCAATGAACAAACGTACTGCAGGCTTCTATGGCCTCTAAGTATAAATAAGAGGTTTGGTGTGAAGAAGCCAAGCCATAGGTCTAGTGACAGTGCTCTAGCAGGGCTCTCCGTGTTCAGGGATGCTGCCTGGATGTGACGCTGCAGCCAGGCTCTGAATGCAGGAGCGGTGACCTAGAGTTAGTGGCCTCCAAAAGGCCCTTTCTTTGTTGATCTTGCCAAGACATTCATTTCAGAGAAGGCCCTGGCTGCTTCCGGAGGCCGTTCCCATCGGTCACATGCCTCCCCTCTCAGAAGTGAGTTGCACAACTGGCTTTCCAAGCAGGGTCAGGTCTTGTCCCTTTCCTGTCACAGCCTTGCCCAACCGAAGGAAACGGTTCCAAGCCTGAGCCACGGGACTTAGATGTGCAGAGCAGGTGGCGCGTGTCGGACTGAGCAGAGGCTGCTGAGAGATGGGAGAGGCACCTGTTGGGACCACCTGGCACAGGGAGGTGGCACTGGAGGGGTGACCCTGGGCGGGGGTCCAGGGACCTTCGGATCAGAGAGAGACACAAAGAACGGCAGGGGCACCAGGAACCTGTCCACTTTCATCCACCTTCCCCTTTGTCAGACGGGGAAGCCGAGGCCCAGGGAGAGAAAGGGAGTGGGCCAAGGCGGCACACCCAGCAGGTTCTTTCCAGCCTCCTCTCATGGACGGGGGCATATACCACATGGGGCCTGGGCCACCTCCGTGGCCTGCCAGGAAGATCTGCTCAGGGGGTGGCAGGGGGAGCCTGGGAATGTGGGTGGCTGTGTGGAAGAGGCTGGAAAGGACCTGAGGGTGGGAGTCAGGTAGAGAGGGAGCCTGGGTGGTGGAGCACAGAACAGCATAGAGTGAGGCTGGCTGTCCCACGGAAGAAATCCTATCCCAAGTGGAAGGGGCTCTGTGGAGAGGGTCTCCGGGCATGTCCGTAAGAGTTCGGAATTCCCCCAGCTGCCACAAAGCCTACAGCGCCACCAACCACACTCATTTTAGGGACTTCTCTGCCTCTCTAAGTGCAATGTCCCAGCGGAACAGAATCTTCCTAGCCTCTGGGTGCATTCCAGTCATATCAGTGAGGCTCTAAAGGCTTGTTCCCTCATTTCCTGTGGGGAGCAGCAAGTCGTGGGCCCTGCCTCTTCCCACCTGCCGGGGTCGTCTGAAGGATCACTCACGATAATGATAGGAAAGTGCTTTGGGAACTGAAGTGCAGCGCCTGCATCAGAGGTGGTTCTAGTTAATGATTTATGCCTGGGGGCTGTGTTTCCTGACAGGAAGTTGGCAGGAGGGAAGGAGACCAAGAGGAGAGGTAGGAAAGCCAGAAGCCAGCGCCCATTTCCCAGAGGGCCAACCACGGACGGCTTCCTCAGGCAGGGTCTGTCTCCTGGGCCTCGATTCCTAGCTCCGTCTCCGCACTCAGCAGCCTCTCGCCGTTCAGTTTATTTCACAAATATTTACTGAGCACTTCCTGCCCCTCCCCGCCCACCAGGCTCCAGCCCAGCCCTGGCCTCAATGCTGAGAACTGGATTAGGAGCAAAGCCAGGTGGGGAGACACTAGGCAAAACAGGAAATAGAAACACAAGCCGTAGATGAACCTCATGATTCTCGTCACTGCGGTGGCTGTCCAGCTGTCTCCTTCACGTCTCCCTTGGGTGCCTAAAGGCGTCCCTTACTTGTTGGATGGCAAGCCCTTCATTTCAGTCTCCCCCAGTCTTACTGAATGCCATCTGTCGGGTCGCTAGAGCCGGAAGCCGTCCTTGTCTCTCCCTGTCTCAGTCATCGACCCCTTCAGCATTCTGACGCTCCTGTTCCCTGGAGCTCTCTCCAGGCTGCCCGCTCTTTGAGCGTCCCTCCAGGTGACAGCATCGCTCATCTGATCATGGCACAGCCCCCTAGACAGTCTCCCTGCTTCCCGTCTCTCCCGTCTCATCCCCATCCACCCTTTATTCAGAGTAGAGCGCTGCGAGTGTTGATCACTCAGTCGTGTCCGACTCTCGCGGCCCCATGGCCTGTGGCCCACCAGGCTCTCTGGTCCGTGAGATTCTCCAGACAAGAATACTGGAGTACCAACCACACTCATTTTAGGGACTTCTCTGCCTCTCTAAGTGCAATGTCCCAGCGGAACAGAATCTTCCTAGCCTCTGGGTGCATTCCAGTCATATCAGTGAGGCTCTAAAGGCTTGTTCCCTCATTTCCTGTGGGGAGCAGCAAGTCGTGGGCCCTGCCTCTTCCCACCTGCCGGGGTCGTCTGAAGGATCACTCACGATAATGATAGGAAAGTGCTTTGGGAACTGAAGTGCAGCGCCTGCATCAGAGGTGGTTCTAGTTAATGATTTATGCCTGGGGGCTGTGTTTCCTGACAGGAAGTTGGCAGGAGGGAAGGAGACCAAGAGGAGAGGTAGGAAAGCCAGAAGCCAGCGCCCATTTCCCAGAGGGCCAACCACGGACGGCTTCCTCAGGCAGGGTCTGTCTCCTGGGCCTCGATTCCTAGCTCCGTCTCCGCACTCAGCAGCCTCTCGCCGTTCAGTTTATTTCACAAATATTTACTGAGCACTTCCTGCCCCTCCCCGCCCACCAGGCTCCAGCCCAGCCCTGGCCTCAATGCTGAGAACTGGATTAGGAGCAAAGCCAGGTGGGGAGACACTAGGCAAAACAGGAAATAGAAACACAAGCCGTAGATGAACCTCATGATTCTCGTCACTGCGGTGGCTGTCCAGCTGTCTCCTTCACGTCTCCCTTGGGTGCCTAAAGGCGTCCCTTACTTGTTGGATGGCAAGCCCTTCATTTCAGTCTCCCCCAGTCTTACTGAATGCCATCTGTCGGGTCGCTAGAGCCGGAAGCCGTCCTTGTCTCTCCCTGTCTCAGTCATCGACCCCTTCAGCATTCTGACGCTCCTGTTCCCTGGAGCTCTCTCCAGGCTGCCCGCTCTTTGAGCGTCCCTCCAGGTGACAGCATCGCTCATCTGATCATGGCACAGCCCCTAGACAGTCTCCCTGCTTCCCGTCTCTCCGTCTCATCCCCATCCACCCTTTATTCAGAGTAGAGCGCTGCGAGTGTTGATCACTCAGTCGTGTCCGACTCTCGCGGCCCCATGGCCTGTGGCCCACCAGGCTCTCTGGTCCGTGAGATTCTCCAGACAAGAATACTGGAGTGGGGAGCCATTCCCTTCTCCAGGGGATCTTCCCAACATGGGGATCCAACCCAGGTCTCCTGCCCTGCAGGCAGATTCTTTACCATCTGGGCCACCAGGGAAGCCCATTCGCAGTAAAATATGTTCTTAAAACATAAATTGGATCCCATCAACCTTCCTGCTTTATAAGCTTTCCCTGGATCCCTGATTCTTTCAGAATGAGACCCAAGCTTCATACCCTGGTCAGGAAGCTCTATAACCTGGCCCACCTCCCAGAACTTACTGAGACCTCCCCCTGTCCTCATGGAACTCCAGTCACCTGTGGTGGGCTTTTATTTTCTGGATGGCAGTGCTGAGATCTTGCTGAACTTATGGCCTTTGCACCTGCTATTTCTTCTGCCTGGAACAGCCCTTTCTCCAGAGTTTCCCTAGGCTGCTTCCCTCTCTTTCTGTGGGCTCCAGCCTAAATGCTGCCTCGTCAGCGAGGCAAACCCCTCCACACCCTCCTTTCCGTCAAGTGCATCCCAACCCTGATCTCTCCCATCACATGGGTGTTGCTGTTGGTCATCCGTCGTTCCTTTGCTGGCTTGTTGCTTGATTGTCTCCATAAGTGCATGGAGCTTGTCTGGATGGTTTGCTGGGCAAATTTCATGACCAGCATATGATGTTAGGAGTGTGTTCCGTTGCTCAGTCATGTCCAACTCTTTGGGGCCCCACGGACTGTAGCCCCCCAGGCTCCTCTGTCCATGGTATTCTCCAGGCAAGAATACTGGAGTGGGTTGCCACTTCCTTCTCCAGGGGATCTTCCCGACCCAGAGATCGAACCTGAGTCTCTTGGATTGGCAGAGGATTCTTTACCATTAGCACTACCTGGGAAGCCCCAGCATATGATATTCCCTCCATAAACTTCTGTTAACTAATTGAAGGACTGTGTCCTCTCACCATTCCCCTCTCAGAAGAGGTACATAAGTGCTAGCAATGGCCCCACTCCAAGAACTGGCATGGTGTGGGCTTCACAGGAGCCTCGTCCCTCTCTCTCGTGTCCTGGTCCTCTAGATTCTTCTTCAAGAAGCCTAGTGGATTCTTGACTCTCCCTGCAGCAAGGGCACCGGCATCCGTGTTATATCATATGTTCATTCACACATGCGTTTATTCTCAACTTCCTGGGAAGCCAGAGTCTGAAGACCTGAGCGTAGACCTGACCTCTGCCACCAACCCACTGTGTAGCTTTTGCCAGCTCTCCGCTGTGCTCTGTGCTTAATTTTTCCTGTGCTGAAGCGAAGGTGGGGTGAACCTGATGGACAGACTCCTCGACCCTATCTGAAAGGCCTGGGAACGCAGCCCAGGGGCGTCCAGGGGGGCTGCAGGATGCCCGACTCCAAGCTGGAGAAAGACTTGAGTCTTGGCTTCTCAGCACGGAGACGACTGTGGGCTTCCTGCTGGCCTGTGATCTGCGCCAGCCCCAGCTGGTGTCTGGGAATGGAGGGAAGCAGGACAGGAAGTGAAATCTGGGTCAGCAGCCCACCCAGCCTCCCCATTCCATCACCCACGTTCCCAGGCCCCCTCTGCCTCCCCCTGAGCTGACCTCCTCGCAGACCACGGAGGCGGCACAGGCCCCATGCAGTGTCTGTCCCCATCCATGGGAGGAGCCGGGAGCCCAGGGCAGGAGGCCGAGCCAATCCCCAAATAGACCCATAGCTGTTCCCAAGTGAACAGAAGGCAGATAACCCAGCATGCTGAAGTTCAAGGCCAAGGTAGGGTGGAGGCCCGGCAGAAGTGGGTCTGAGGCTGGGGATGTGGTGGGAACAATGATGTTCCTTTGGCAACCAGAGAAGACTTTACTTTCAGGACTTAGGCCGACCGATGCTCAGTCATGTCCCTCCCATAAACTTCTGGAGTGGGTTGCCATTTCCTTCTCCAGGGGATCTTCCCGACCCAGAGATCGAACCTGAGTCTCTTGGATTGGCAGAGGATTCTTTACCATTAGCACTACCTGGGAAGCCCCAGCATATGATATTCCCTCCATAAACTTCTGTTAACTAATTGAAGGACTGTGTCCTCTCACCATTCCCCTCTCAGAAGAGGTACATAAGTGCTAGCAATGGCCCCACTCCAAGAACTGGCATGGTGTGGGCTTCACAGGAGCCTCGTCCCTCTCTCGTGTCCTGGTCCTCTAGATTCTTCTTCAAGAAGCCTAGTGGATTCTTGACTCTCCCTGCAGCAAGGGCACCGGCATCCGTGTTATATCATATGTTCATTCACACATGCGTTTATTCTCAACTTCCTGGGAAGCCAGAGTCTGAAGACCTGAGCGTAGACCTGACCTCTGCCACCAACCCACTGTGTAGCTTTTGCCAGCTCTCCGCTGTGCTCTGTGCTTAATTTTTCCTGTGCTGAAGCGAAGGTGGGGTGAACCTGATGGACAGACTCCTCGACCCTATCTGAAAGGCCTGGGAACGCAGCCCAGGGGCGTCCAGGGGGGCTGCAGGATGCCCGACTCCAAGCTGGAGAAAGACTTGAGTCTTGGCTTCTCAGCACGGAGACGACTGTGGGCTTCCTGCTGGCCTGTGATCTGCGTCCAGCCCCAGCTGGTGTCTGGGAATGGAGGGAAGCAGGACAGGAAGTGAAATCTGGGTCAGCAGCCCACCCAGCCTCCCCATTCCATCACCCACGTTCCCAGGCCCCCTCTGCCTCCCCCTGAGCTGACCTCCTCGCAGACCACGGAGGCGGCACAGGCCCCATGCAGTGTCTGTCCCCATCCATGGGAGGAGCCGGGAGCCCAGGGCAGGAGGCCGAGCCAATCCCCAAATAGACCCATAGCTGTTCCCAAGTGAACAGAAGGCAGATAACCCAGCATGCTGAAGTTCAAGGCCAAGGTAGGGTGGAGGGCCCGGCAGAAGTGGGTCTGAGGCTGGGGATGTGGTGGGAACAATGATGTTCCTTTGGCAACCAGAGAAGACTTTTACTTTCAGGCACTTTAGGCGGATGCCCTCCCCCCGCCCCCCCCTGCCACCTCCTGCAGGGAATTTCCTTAGGCCAAAGACCAGCAGACTCTGGAAGAATCAGCCTAGAAACTGGTTTCCCTGGTTTCTGTCCCAGAGGTCAGCTCTGCACCCCCGCACTGATCCCAGCACAACAAAACAGGATGGAGAAGTTCCCCTGATGTTCTAGACTCAGGCAAGAGTTTGCTGTGGTATGAACCTCTCTCACCTACGAACTTGATCTCACTAGAAAGCCCCCTACCCCCTTTCAGAAACAGTGGATTAGGACGCTGATTCCTACTAAAGTGTGAACAACTGCCTACTGGCTTTTTATCTGCCCTGCGTATTTGACTATGAGCTCCTGGAACTCAGGGACTTCTTTACTCCTCTTCACAGTTCTGGTGCCAAGTACAAGGCTTGGTGCAAAGCTGGTGTTGTGTGGATAATCATAAAGGTGACAGCAATAGCAATAATGAATTGTGACAGCTAACAAGCACTGAATGTTTTCTAAATACCATACACTCTGATAAGGGCTTTATGTGTATTACCTTATCTCATCTTCTTGTCATGTGGTAGGTCCTAGACTTATTCCCACTTTACAAAGGCAGAAACTGAGGCTCAGGGAGGTTAAATAATTTATCCAGACATCTAAAGCTGTGGAAGTAGGGTCAGACCACAGGGCAGTCTGACTCCTAGAGGCACACTTTTACTGAATAAGCTCGGTAAGTCTGGATCAAGGTTAATAGGGCTCCATCTGGAGTTCTTCTTTTGTAAGGCAACACTCAACACCTCCTCTTCACAAACATGTCTCTAATGATGAATTTTAGGCTTCCAGGAATGTGGGTTTTTTTTTTTTTTCCCAGGAAGTCCTCAAATCCCAATCAGAGTGATTGGGGAGAGGACCAGAAGCTGTCAGTGGATCTGGCTTTCCTTCTTATCTCCTCTCCAGCTCCCACCTGCCTGGGGAAAATATAGGAGCCCCTGGGATTCCCAGCTTCAGGGCAGGCCTGGAGAAGGCCGGGGGAATCCAAGGCTTCACGAGAGGGCGGGGAGCCTCACTGTGGGTTTCCCTTAAGCCCCTGTTTTCCGGAGGCCCCCTGTTTGTCCTTCTCATGACTCATGGCTCCTGAGTGAGTGGGCTCACTCAGGTCCTGGCAACCAGCACAACAAAACGGGAAAAACCTCTGGAAGAATCAGCCTAGAAACTGGTTTCCCTGGTTTCTGTCCCAGAGGTCAGCTCTGCACCCCCGCACTGATCCCAGCACAACAAAACAGGATGGAGAAGTTCCCCTGATGTTCTAGACTCAGGCAAGAGTTTGCTGTGGTATGAACCTCTCTCACCTACGAACTTGATCTCACTAGAAAGCCCCCTACCCCCTTTCAGAAACAGTGGATTAGGACGCTGATTCCTACTAAAGTGTGAACAACTGCCTACTGGCTTTTTATCTGCCCTGCGTATTTGACTATGAGCTCCTGGAACTCAGGGACTTCTTTACTCCTCTTCACAGTTCTGGTGCCAAGTACAAGGCTTGGTGCAAAGCTGGTGTTGTGTGGATAATCATAAAGGTGACAGCAATAGCAATAATGAATTGTGACAGCTAACAAGCACTGAATGTTTTCTAAATACCATACACTCTGATAAGGGCTTTATGTGTATTACCTTATCTCATCTTCTTGTCATGTGGTAGGTCCTAGACTTATTCCCACTTTACAAAGGCAGAAACTGAGGCTCAGGGAGGTTAAATAATTTATCCAGACATCTAAAGCTGTGGAAGTAGGGTCAGACCACAGGGCAGTCTGACTCCTAGAGGCACACTTTTACTGAATAAGCTCGGTAAGTCTGGATCAAGGTTAATAGGGCTCCATCTGGAGTTCTTCTTTTGTAAGGCAACACTCAACACCTCCTCTTCACAAACATGTCTCTAATGATGAATTTTAGGCTTCCAGGAATGTGGGTTTTTTTTTTTTTTCCCAGGAAGTCCTCAAATCCCAATCAGAGTGATTGGGGAGAGGACCAGAAGCTGTCAGTGGATCTGGCTTTCCTTCTTATCTCCTCTCCAGCTCCCACCTGCCTGGGGAAAATATAGGAGCCCCTGGGATTCCCAGCTTCAGGGCAGGCCTGGAGAAGGCCGGGGGAATCCAAGGCTTCACGAGAGGGCGGGGAGCCTCACTGTGGGTTTCCCTTAAGCCCCTGTTTTCCGGAGGCCCCCTGTTTGTCCTTCTCATGACTCATGGCTCCTGAGTGAGTGGGCTCACTCAGGACCCGTGTTCGTCTCCCCCACCAGACAGTGTGGTCCGCGAGAGCAGGGTCTGTCCAGTTCACCAGAGGGTCCCCAGGCAGGCGTACAGAATGGCAGCTCTTTGTTGGGAGCTCGCCCTGGAGCCCAGAAGTCTCTCCCAATTCCAGCCTCAAAGCAGCTGGGAAGTAGACCGTGGTCAAGGTGGCCTTCACCTCAACCTCTTGCTGGAAGGGAAGCCCACCAAGATGCAGTGGCAAGGTGCACATGCCTGCAGAGGCTGCCACCAGCCTGAGCCACAGCCCCCGGCCCCCTCCTCCAGGAAGCCCTCCCTGGCGAGCCGCACCCACGTAACCTGCTCACAGAACTCGGGTTCCAGGGAGCTCTGGGTGGCCACAGCTCTAGGGAGAAGACCGGAGACAAAGACTGTGGCTCCTTTACGGTTCAGAACTGCACTTTCAGGTCAAGATCAGGGCCTCTGTCCTCTTCTCCCCTCTTTTTCTCACCAAGAGGCTCTCCCAGCCCCTCTTTTTTTCTTCCTTCTTTTCTCTTCCTTCCCTGTTCCCTTCTTCCTGGCATCTCTCCCTCCCTTCCTTCCTTTACTCCCGCCTTATCTCATGGAAGACTCGAGTCCACTTGTGCCTTCAGCCCATCCCCAGTGGGCATTCAGACCTGCCTGAGGTCCCCTCACAGGACTGAGGAGAGCAACACCAGCCTTCAGCACGGTGGGCCTCCCTCTGGTCTGGGTGTCCAGACAAGGCTGCCTTGCGATGACACCCAGCCCCGCTTGCTTCCTCGCTACAAGTGCACAACGGAGTCCTGGGGCTGAGGAAAAGCACCAGAGACTGAATTCCCTGAATGCCTGGGCTCCGTCGTATCCCCGTCGTATCCCCGGGCGCAGCATGCTCCAGCCAATGCTTGTTGAGTGCCTGAATGAACGCCGCAGACTGAAGTCCCGCCGGCTGCCTCATTTTGGAGGATCCCTTCTTCACCTCTCTGAGTCTCAGGGCCCTCGGTTAGAATGGGGAGGAGTTACCCAACCCTGGTCAATTGCCCCACCCCATCGAGGTTGCTGAGGGGCAGGCGTGGTGGGACCTCCGGCTCTAAAGCCCAGGCCGGCAGGCTGTGTGGTGACCGTGGGGGCCACTGGGAGAGGGCCGCGCTGGCCCGGCTTTGGGGCTGAAAAAGGATCTAACGCTCGCTGCTGAGTGATCCTGAGGAAACTACCAAGCATGGGAGAACTGCAAGATTTGTGTTCGGGGCCCCTCCTTCCTCCCCCGCAGAATCCTGGCAGGGTCTGCCCTCTGCTCCCTAACCACTCGTCCTCTCCAAGCCTCCTGTCGTCCTGGCCCTCCCAGTGCAGGTGGGCCGGTGGAACCAGGCGGGTCCTCATGAACTTGACTTCCAGGGGAGCTGGTGAGATGATGGGTGAGATGTAGCCAAAGGGCAAGCGACTCCTCACAGGTTCCGGGGTGGGCAGTCTGCAGGCCCTGCCGCCCCCAGGCCTCGTGTCTCGGCCTGGGACTCAGGCCAACTCAGTCTGCCGCTGGCCAGCTGTGCAGCCTTGAAGAAGTCGCTTCGCCTCTCTGAGCCTCAGCAGCCTCGTTTCCCACATGACGATTGCCCTTGCCTTGGCAGCTGTGCCATGAGCGTCCCCAGAGGATGAAGGGAAAACCTGACAGGGAGAGGTGCTGAGGGACGGTGGGCGTCTGCGTGGCGTGGGGGAGCCCATCCACACACCGCGCTCCCCTCCCCCGCCTGTCTTCCGGCCCCGGCTCGGCCAGATGGTGGGAGCAGGGAAATGCAGCCGAGCTGCACGCCTCTGGTCTATTTTGAGACGCCTCCTGTTTCCTCTGTGGCCTGGGGCCACGTGGCCGCAGCAGGGCTCTGCTCGCGGGACGGGCGAGCAGGACCTTGTTCTTCCTCTGCTCTGCACCCCCAGCCCTTCCCCTCCATGTGGCCTGGGCCCTCTGAGCCCCCACATCCTGGCTTCCAGCTCAGGCATCACAGCCTTACGCAGGAGGGGCAAAGGTCAGGTGCCCAGAGGGGCTTTAGGTGGGGCACGGGCGCATGTTGGCAACGTGGAGAAAGCGGGGTGCTGCAGTTGGCCCGTGTGGCCAGGGTTCAACCGCGGGCCCCGCTCCTGCAGGCCTGGCGCTCTGTGGCTTGGAGCTCCAGCATCCTCAGGTGCCCGGTAGCTGTCGTCGCTGCTGGGGTTGGGCGCTACGCGGGGCCATCTGTATTCCACACACAGCTGCCTTCAGAACCACCGCCTCGGGGCGCAGAGAAATACGGTCACCCGGACACTGGCCCCTGGCTGGCTGCCTGGCTGGTCTCAGTGCCCGTAGCCACCCTGCCCAAAACCTGGGAGCTGCCCTTGCCTCGTCTCCTGCCCTTCCTCCTCCTGCACAGAGCTCCGACCCCGGGTGCCTGGCTTTGAGTCCTACATCCCTCATGTACTGGATCCATCACCTTTCACCTCGCTGTGCCTCAATTTATTCATCTGTGAGATGGAGCTAAGGAGAGCCCCTATGCATGGGCCTGCAGGGAAGAGATAGTGAGTTAATACTGGTAAAGGGCTTAGGACAGGACTGGATGCTTAATAATTGTAGGTGCTCTTACCTGACTGGTCCACAAAGCCTATCCACTCCAGCCTTGTTCTTTTTTTACCATCACTCCCATCTCCTGTACTGCTGTGCCATGAGCGTCCCCAGAGGATGAAGGGAAAACCTGACAGGGAGAGGTGCTGAGGGACGGTGGGCGTCTGCGTGGCGTGGGGAGCCCATCCACACCGCGCTCCTCCCCGCCTGTCTTCCGGCCCCGGCTCGGCCAGATGGTGGGAGCAGGGAAATGCAGCCGAGCTGCACGCCTCTGGTCTATTTTGAGACGCCTCCTGTTTCCTCTGTGGCCTGGGGCCACGTGGCCGCAGCAGGGCTCTGCTCGCGGGACGGGCGAGCAGGACCTTGTTCTTCCTCTGCTCTGCACCCCCAGCCCTTCCCCTCCATGTGGCCTGGGCCCTCTGAGCCCCCACATCCTGGCTTCCAGCTCAGGCATCACAGCCTTACGCAGGAGGGGCAAAGGTCAGGTGCCCAGAGGGGCTTTAGGTGGGGCACGGGCGCATGTTGGCAACGTGGAGAAAGCGGGGTGCTGCAGTTGGCCCGTGTGGCCAGGGTTCAACCGCGGGCCCCGCTCCTGCAGGCCTGGCGCTCTGTGGCTTGGAGCTCCAGCATCCTCAGGTGCCCGGTAGCTGTCGTCGCTGCTGGGGTTGGGCGCTACGCGGGCCATCTGTATTCCACACACAGCTGCCTTCAGAACCACCGCCTCGGGGCGCAGAGAAATACGGTCACCCGGACACTGGCCCCTGGCTGGCTGCCTGGCTGGTCTCAGTGCCCGTAGCCACCCTGCCCAAAACCTGGGAGCTGCCCTTGCCTCGTCTCCTGCCCTTCCTCCTCCTGCACAGAGCTCCGACCCCGGGTGCCTGGCTTTGAGTCCTACATCCCTCATGTACTGGATCCATCACCTTTCACCTCGCTGTGCCTCAATTTATTCATCTGTGAGATGGAGCTAAGGAGAGCCCCTATGCATGGGCCTGCAGGGAAGAGATAGTGAGTTAATACTGGTAAAGGGCTTAGGACAGGACTGGATGCTTAATAATTGTAGGTGCTCTTACCTGACTGGTCCACAAAGCCTATCCACTCCAGCCTTGTTCTTTTTTTAACATCACTGCCATCTCCTGTACTGCTGTCCTGATCTAACCTCTTCTGGGACACTGCCAAAACTTCGTGCTGGCTTTGCCACCCCGGTTCTCCATTCGCACTAGAGCCAGGGGCATCCTTCTAAATAAAACGTCTGACGAGCGCGGTAGAGTTTTGAAATTAAAGTCATTCATTCACCCCCAGCCTATTTGGGGGCCGACTCCGTGCTCCAACAGTGACCTAAACAAAGTAAGAAACCTCTATTCTTGTCAGTTCAAGTCCCAACCCTACAACTGGGTGGCCTTGGGCAAGTATTTAAGCTCTTGGAGCTCTGAATTCTGCCATCTGCAAAATGGGATCATAGAGAGCCTGCCCCGTGGGCTTGCTGAGGGTGTCAGGAGCGCACACAGTTCTACTCTTACAGTATATGAAATAGTTTCCAAGAGGTGCCCTGGGAAGAGGACAGGAAGGATGGTGCCCCTCCGTTCCTTGTAGCCTTCCCAAGTTCAGCTGGACTCAGGCACGGCTTTCCAGGCTCTCTGTGACATGGTCCCAGTGACGCCTCCCCCAGCCCCCACAGCCCTGTCTCTGACACGGCCCTCATATACTGCCTCCATCACCACTTCCCCAGCAACTGAGCCCTTTCACACTCCTTGTCTTTGCAGGAACCCTTCTCCTTCCTTGGAATTTCTCCCTCCCTTCCCTTCTTTTCCTAACCACTCCCTCCTCTTTCCAAAGCAGCGCCAGTTCCTTGCCACTGCTAGGCAGAGTCTTCCCAGCCTCTCAGATAAGACACATTCCTCCTGGATCTGCGCTCTCCCCGCCGGGTGTTCATGCCCCGAGTCCATCCCCCCATGGTGATCATTACCGTGTGGCCACAGGCCGGTCCCCTCAGCCCCTGGGCAGGAACGCCTCGCCTTTGCCTTGTGCCCTCAGAGCCTGGCTCTGGCTCGGCATATGGACGGTCGCTGACTCTTGCCCGTCACTGACACCTGATGAGTGCGTTCGTAGCTGCAGAGAGACATCTTTAAGTTATCCTCTTTTTAACTGAAGGATAATTGCTTTACAGAATTTTACTGTTTTCTGCCAAACATCAGCATGAATCAGTCACAGGTGTACATTTGTCCCCTCCCTCTTGAACTTCCCTCCCGTCTCCCTCCCCATCCCACCCCTCCAGGTTGTTACAGAGCCCCTGTTTGAGTTCCCTGAGTCTTACAGCAAATCCCCGTTGGTTATCTACTTTACATATGGCAGTGTAAGTGATGACCAGCCTCAATTTACCCAAGTGGCAGGTGGGATCAGTGTTAGGAGTCCCAGGAGAACGACCTTGGCAAATGCCACCCCCACTGCCAGCTGCGACAGCGATGCCCCGAGAGCCTCTACGCGCTGGTGGAAGGGGATGTGTTCATGAGTGTAGACCACAGCCCGTCCGATGGTGCCCGCACGCCGGAAGTGGTCTCCTCCCCCACACAAGGCCGAGTGGCATGCTCCGCTCTGCTATGGCTTCCCCAGCCCCGGGATCTGGGGATCCGAGCTCCCTCTGCCTTGAGGCCCCGCTGTCATTTAGGTCCTGGTGGTCCTCTGCATCCAATGGGCAGCAGAGAAAGAATGTGCCGGAGGTCCAACTACTCTTAAAAGCCTCGGGCCATATCGGTACAGGCTGCTTCTGCTCCTGTCCCGTTACCTAAAACCCCATGACACGGCCACCCCTGAGAGGGAGGGAGGTGGGACCTGGCGGCTGGTATGTGCCCTGGAGAGAGGAAGATGCAAAATTGGGTGGACATTGGCCGCCTCTTCCAGCACAGCTGGCAGTCTGAGTCTAGCTCCTGTGTGTGTGTGAAGGGCAGTCCTCCAGACCGCCATGGAGGGCAGTGGGCTAGCCTGGCCGCCTCCACGTGCCGGGTCACACTGGACTGGAATGACTTGAGCCTTCACGGGTCCCAGCCCCTCCTGGTCTGTTGGGCTGCCCATGGGTCAGGAGGAGGGCTAGGAGAGCTCATGGGGTGTGGGAGGCTGACTCTAGGTCCCGCACCCTTCCTCGGGGCCTGCGGGCTCTCTCAGCCGTCTAGGCAGGCGTCCAGACCCCGGGAGGCTGCAGCTATCCTTCCTTCGTGGGATGAGCCAGACTGGGTCCTGGGTAATGTCCCAGACTCTCAGATGGTCACAGCTGCTTAGAGGACAAACCTCTGCGGCCCCACCACCAGCCAGGGAGCTGGGGCTGGGCCTGCCTCCACAGCCAAGGGTGCGCAGCTGCGGTTTGAAAGGCTCTTTGGAAGCCGAGCCTCCCTTTTCCCCGACACTTTCAGCCACCGGAAGCAGAAACCAGCCTGCTGGCCGACCCCCGCCGGGGTGAGCAGTGTGGCCTGGCCAGGACACCTGGCCTTCCAGCTGGCTCCGCGGCTCCCTGCCCTGCCTCCGACTCATTCCAGCGCGTGCTCTTCTCTCGGTGGCCCCACGTCAAGGGCAAGCATCTCAGAAACCCTGAAAAGAGAGGATTCCTACTGCCGGTCTAGTCTGTGGTCCTCAGCAAGGATGTTTGGAACTTGGGTGGGTGCATTTTGGATGAATGCAGTGACAGGGGCCAAGGATGCTCCAGATTCTGTCTGGGCAGAAACTGTCCTGCATCCCACATGGGCTCTCCACATACTGTAGGGCTTCCACACCTGAACACGCAGGGCCTGAAAACACAGACCCCTGAGCTCCACGCCAGCTTCCTGATTCACTGGGTCTGCAAGGGGTGTGTGTTTCCAACAGTTCCCAGGTCGTGCTGATGCTGCTGGTCCGGGGACCACACTTTGAAACCACTGTTGTGGTGGAAAGCCTGTTTTTAAGCAAAAACAGGAAAGTCTGAACCTGGAATATCATTCTGTTTACTATCAAATTACAAAGTACTTTTGGCCTTTTTATGTTTGTTTAACTTTTCTGGATTGCAAACTAACGTATGCGTTCATCTCTTTTGTGAGTTTTTCACCATCTCAGAAAACAGAGTGCTCCCTGGCAGTGCCCCTGGAGGGGTCTGAGGGGTCGACGGAACTGTCTGTGGTGGTCTACATTTGCAGGTGGAACGTTTGTGGTCATCTCTAGCTGTGCACCTTCAGTGTGGTCACGTTGCCCTTGTCCAGTCGCTCAGCTGTGTCTGACGCTCTGTGACCCCGTGGACCGCCGCTTGCCAGGCTTCCTTGTCCTTCACCGTCTCCCGGAGTTTGTAGTCATACCATTCCTGAAATAGTTTTGGAATGGCCATGATTTTAGTAGAAAATATTTTCCTTTTAGATAGTGAAGGACAGGGAAGCCTGCCGTGCTGTAGAGTCCATGGGGTCACAAGGAATCCGACTCAACTGGATTGACCCACCAACAACAAAATTAGCATTGGAACAGGTGTGTGTGTGTGTGTGTGTGTGCATATGTATTTCAGTTTAGTGAGTGGTGACTTTTCCTAAGAATTTCATCTTGGGAGGCAAAGAGGGTGTTACTATGTACTTATTATTAAAAGGGGACACTGCGTCTGTCAGAAGTTAGACCACAGCGTCCGTCCCACTCCCCTGCTGGACAGAGTAAAGTACACCCCAGACAGAGGGAGCGCTGGGGGCACTGTGACCCTGGGAGCCTCCACCCCTGCCGTGACCCTCTGTTCCAAACATTTTCCAGGCAGAGGAGAACGAACCCCCTTCAGAACTCACTGGGCAGGGCAAGCGGGTATCATTAGTCCCATTGTTCAATGAAGACTCATGACCTGGACAGTTAGGGGGGGGACCTACCCAGGGATGCTGTTTGCGGGAAAATGGTCCCACATGGGCTCTCCACATACTGTAGGGCTTCCACACCTGAACACGCAGGGCCTGAAAACACAGACCCTGAGCTCCACGCCAGCTTCCTGATTCACTGGGTCTGCAAGGGGTGTGTGTTTCCAACAGTTCCCAGGTCGTGCTGATGCTGCTGGTCCGGGGACCACACTTTGAAACCACTGTTGTGGTGGAAAGCCTGTTTTTAAGCAAAAACAGGAAAGTCTGAACCTGGAATATCATTCTGTTTACTATCAAATTACAAAGTACTTTTGGCCTTTTTATGTTTGTTTAACTTTTCTGGATTGCAAACTAACGTATGCGTTCATCTCTTTTGTGAGTTTTTCACCATCTCAGAAAACAGAGTGCTCCCTGGCAGTGCCCCTGGAGGGGTCTGAGGGGTCGACGGAACTGTCTGTGGTGGTCTACATTTGCAGGTGGAACGTTTGTGGTCATCTCTAGCTGTGCACCTTCAGTGTGGTCACGTTGCCCTTGTCCAGTCGCTCAGCTGTGTCTGACGCTCTGTGACCCCGTGGACCGCCGCTTGCCAGGCTTCCTTGTCCTTCACCGTCTCCCGGAGTTTGTAGTCATACCATTCCTGAAATAGTTTTGGAATGGCCATGATTTTAGTAGAAAATATTTTCCTTTTAGATAGTGAAGGACAGGGAAGCCTGCCGTGCTGTAGAGTCCATGGGGTCACAAGGAATCCGACTCAACTGGATTGACCCACCAACAACAAAATTAGCATTGGAACAGGTGTGTGTGTGTGTGTGTGTGTGCATATGTATTTCAGTTTAGTGAGTGGTGACTTTTCCTAAGAATTTCATCTTGGGAGGCAAAGAGGGTGTTACTATGTACTTATTATTAAAAGGGGACACTGCGTCTGTCAGAAGTTAGACCACAGCGTCCGTCCCACTCCCCTGCTGGACAGAGTAAAGTACACCCCAGACAGAGGGAGCGCTGGGGGCACTGTGACCCTGGGAGCCTCCACCCCTGCCGTGACCCTCTGTTCCAAACATTTTCCAGGCAGAGGAGAACGAACCCCCTTCAGAACTCACTGGGCAGGGCAAGCGGGTATCATTAGTCCCATTGTTCAATGAAGACTCATGACCTGGACAGTTAGGTGACCTCCCATGGCTGTTGTGGCGTTGGGATTCCAACCCGAGACTCCAGTTCCACAGCCAGTGAGAAGGACTCTGGGCCTCCATATCAGAGGACAGTGTCTTCCTGTCCTCTTTTAGCAGAGGAACGGCGTGACCAGCTTTCGTGTTCTGAGATGGTCCTGCTCAGGCATACAGAATGGACCTGAGGGACGTAAGCGGCTGCAGGGAGACCTGACAGCAGAATACGCGACGTTCTACTGACAGTTGATGGTCTGCTGGTGTGACTAGGGGAGATGGAGGGGACATCTGAGAGGTGGCAGTCATGGGAGATGCTCGGAAGATGGAGTTCACGGGGCACGTCAAGATGTTGGCGTCTGTTAAAGAGTGGACGGCAATGCCAGTCCCCGAGACGAGGCATGACGGGGCCGGGCGTGAGGGTAAAGATCGCACGCTCATGTCTGGATCTGAGGTCTTTTACAGTCATCCAGTGGAGCTACAGGTTCCATTCCTCAGGAAGGTTTGGACTGGAGATAAAGACTAGATTCTCCTTCCAGATGGTTCTGGAAGTCACTGCCTTAGGGACTTAGCGAGGGCAGCTTTGTTGGACCTCAGTGGGGGAGACGCAGGTCCTCAACAGACATTCTCAGCTTTGGCTTCACCTTGTAGCCATGTGGGGAGATTTTAAAATCTCAGTGTCCAGGCCACATCCTGGGCCGTTAAACTAGAGTCTCTGGGGTGGGACACACGTGGCAGGGTTTTTTGTTTGTTTTTCTGTTTTAGCTTAGCAGAGGGTGCCGTGTTGCTGCTTCCCTGTGGGCTGCTGTGGGTGAGCTGTTTCTGGGACCCCTGCTGTCAGTTTCCTTAGGGTGGTGGGAGTTCCCGAGAAGATTCTTCTAGTTTCCTTACATCTTCTGCCAGGGTGGCGGTGGGCAGGAGACGCAAAGCCCGAGTGGGATTGCCCACCTGCAGCGAGTGAGAAGGGGACCCGCAGCTCCACCTGCTTTTCTACAAGCTCTCAACCAGCCCCTTATTTCAGTCCACCGCCCCCACTTCCAGAGACCCTTTGCTGTTTAGTGGCTCAGTCCTGTCTGACTCTTTTGCTTAAAAAAGTATCCCTTGACTATCACTTCAGTGTGGTTTGGGGAAGATTCAAAAGTAGATGGGTGTGTGTAAGTTTCGCCTAGCCAAGAAATATGTGTGGACACCTTGAGATACGGATCACCTGTTGCCAACGGATCCTCAGGAAGGCGTCTGGCTGTGTATAATAGCAACCCCAGGGAACAGGGGCTCAATCAAATGTGTTGTTTATCCCACACAAGAGGCTAGATGTTAGCCACTGAAGACTTGGGTTTAGGAGCTCAGCAGTGCAGCTGGCTGTGGCTGTTGGCCTTGCCACGTGGGGAGAGAATGTTCTCCCTTCTCCAGCACCTACTGAGGGCTGGAATCAGGGAAACAGGCAAGAGATATGGGGAAGGGATATGCTGGGTCAGCCAGCCAGTGGCCTCTACTCACTCACCAGATTCCATCAGCATTGCATGGTGGTTAAAAGCATAGCCTTTGGAGTTAGGCAAGCCTTGCATTAGGGCTTCCCAGGTGGTGCTAATGGTAAAGACCTGCCTTGCCATTGCAGGAGACATAAGAGATGCAGGTTCAGTCCCTGGGTAGGGAAGACCCCCTGGTGGAGGGCATGGCAACCCACTCCAGTATTCTTGCCTGGAGAATCCCACGGACAGAGGAACCTCACAGGCTACACTCCATAGGATCACAAGGCATCAGACACAACTGAAGAGACTTAGCAAGCACACAGACCTTGATTTAAATCCAGTCCTGCAGTTTCTTCACGGTTTTGAGCCTCAAGTTCCCCGTGTGTGGTAAGGGGGTAACAATAGTTCTCACTGAGAAGGGAGTTGTGACGGCTAAAGGAGACGGATATGAAAACGGTTTAGCCAGAAACTGTCACAAGGCAGAAACTAAGCAAATGCAGGTGCCCCACGTCCTCCTCACCCTTGTGTACACATGTGAGCCCAGCTAGAGCTGGCTGGTCGCAGCCATTGAATCTTCTCCATGACCCAGTGAAGGGAACTGCAGCTGACTCTCCATCGCCTCAGATTCAGATAGGGGGGCCCACTGTAACAAAAATGTGGCATCCCACCTGCAGCGAGTGAGAAGGGGACCCGCAGCTCCACCTGCTTTTCTACAAGCTCTCAACCAGCCCCTTATTTCAGTCCACCGCCCCCACTTCCAGAGACCCTTTGCTGTTTAGTGGCTCAGTCCTGTCTGACTCTTTTGCTTAAAAAAGTATCCCTTGACTATCACTTCAGTGTGGTTTGGGGAAGATTCAAAAGTAGATGGGTGTGTGTAAGTTTCGCCTAGCCAAGAAATATGTGTGGACACCTTGAGATACGGATCACCTGTTGCCAACGGATCCTCAGGAAGGCGTCTGGCTGTGTATAATAGCAACCCCAGGGAACAGGGGCTCAATCAAATGTGTTGTTTATCCCACACAAGAGGCTAGATGTTAGCCACTGAAGACTTGGGTTTAGGAGCTCAGCAGTGCAGCTGGCTGTGGCTGTTGGCCTTGCCACGTGGGGAGAGAATGTTCTCCCTTCTCCAGCACCTACTGAGGGCTGGAATCAGGGAAACAGGCAAGAGATATGGGGAAGGGATATGCTGGGTCAGCCAGCCAGTGGCCTCTCTACTCACTCACCAGATTCCATCAGCATTGCATGGTGGTTAAAAGCATAGCCTTTGGAGTTAGGCAAGCCTTGCATTAGGGCTTCCCAGGTGGTGCTAATGGTAAAGACCTGCCTTGCCATTGCAGGAGACATAAGAGATGCAGGTTCAGTCCCTGGGTAGGGAAGACCCCCTGGTGGAGGGCATGGCAACCCACTCCAGTATTCTTGCCTGGAGAATCCCACGGACAGAGGAACCTCACAGGCTACACTCCATAGGATCACAAGGCATCAGACACAACTGAAGAGACTTAGCAAGCACACAGACCTTGATTTAAATCCAGTCCTGCAGTTTCTTCACGGTTTTGAGCCTCAAGTTCCCCGTGTGTGGTAAGGGGGTAACAATAGTTCTCACTGAGAAGGGAGTTGTGACGGCTAAAGGAGACGGATATGAAAACGGTTTAGCCAGAAACTGTCACAAGGCAGAAACTAAGCAAATGCAGGTGCCCCACGTCCTCCTCACCCTTGTGTACACATGTGAGCCCAGCTAGAGCTGGCTGGTCGCAGCCATTGAATCTTCTCCATGACCCAGTGAAGGGAACTGCAGCTGACTCTCCATCGCCTCAGATTCAGATAGGGGGGCCCACTGTAGGACACCATTGATATAAGCGACTTGAGCATCCCTGGAGTCGATATCCACAGGGATGGAGGTGGGGATGGGGCAGTCCTGGACCCAATCTCCTGCAGAAATCAGGGGACAACTGTACCCTGAAATGGGACATCAGCCCATTTCACAGATGAAGAGGCTGAGGCACAGAGAGTTTAAGACCATCGAGCCTGGACTCAAACCCAGGCAAATGTGATTCTGGGGCTCGTCCTTATAGCCTTTAACTAGGCTGCCTCCTCTAGATACTGTCACCATTATTATTGTTATCCAAATGTTAGCTAATCACCTGTTTTGTGCCACGTCTTGTCCTGGGCATGGGGGTCACAGAGGTGTGTGTATAATATACTCCTGACCATCAAGGAGCCTCCAGCCTTGTGGGGGAGAGAAACACACAAAACGCTGAGCCATGTAGAAACCAGGAACTATTTTACCAGAAGGAGGATTGCCGAATAATACCCATTAGTTGTATATGCAAAATGAAATCACAACCAAGAATTGTTCTTGCACCCAGGGGCAAAGCAAGCTGTCCAGCTTTGGGTGGTGGTTAGTTTCTGAGCTTCCTCACAGGATTTTAACTGCTGTTTCTGTTTGGTCTTGTGCTACCAACAGAAACAGGCATCCAGGTTTTTTTTTTTTTAGATAAATGGAGCAGGGATATCAAAATTATCAAAATTGAAAAATGTTATAAGATTCTAGGGTGAAGCTGCATAGAAAAAAATAGAAGTGTGCACCTCCTCTGCGGTGCCTTGCTGGTAGCAGAGTCTAGCCTCAATCTGTCCAGTGGGAGTCATTCATGCATTCCTGTATTTATTCCCAAAAAAAAAGAAAAAGGGAGATCCTTCCCCCACCCTGCTTTCAGAGCTGAATTACAAATCTAAGGTGTAAGAGGACAGGCAGCAGGAAGCATAGAAACAGAGGTTCAGTTTCGGCCTTAGAATCATGGCTGGGGTGGGAGGTGAAGGCGTAAGCATGAGGCTCTGTGTGTGTGTGTGTATGTGTGTGTGTGTGTGTGTGTGTAAGGAGGCCAATCCCTGCTTCCCTCCAGGCTCCCTCCCTTACCCCTGAGTGAAGGGCCTAGGAGGTGCCCATTCCCTTTCTCCCCAGTGTCTCCTACACCCTGGGATGGTATTCACAGAGCCAGAATGGCTCTTCCCAGTATTAATGGCTCAGGAAGGGGACCTTGGTAACAGCTGATGGGGAGAAGGAAATGGGTTTGCAATTATTGTCTTTGTTTTTCTTGTATCTGCAGGCACAGGAGGTGGGGAAAGGGTTTGTCCCTGCTCTTGGGCCAAGGCGACACAGACTCTCCTTTCCCCTGTGTCCTGGGGCCCCGGACCCCCAGGGAGAGGGGGGCATTCCACTGGGTGCAGGAGAGGAGGGCAGGGCCGGGGATTGAGCCTTCCCACACGGCTCTGGACTTTGTTTGAACCTGACCTTGAAGACTCACCCCTTCAGTTTCCTCCCCAGACCACCCCCGCCCCCATGCTCCCATCCTCCCCATCTTGGCCTGCTTGCACCCAAGTTTAGTACACAGGACCCCTGGGAGTGACTCACTGATAGGAAGCAGTTGCACAAATGGTTTTCAAGCAACACTTATCACATGAAGGTCTCTCTGGCTTCTGTTTACAATTACTCCTGACATGGGAGGGCCAAAAGTCACCCCTGGGGCCAGCCCATGGTTTTACCACTCACTTCCCAAGAGACTGGGCCTTGGGAACTGCCAGTGACTTCAGTGGCTATCGTCAGGCAATCCCCAAGGGCCACTGCCCCCTTACTCGGGTGGGAGGTGCTTGCTTAGACCCTCACTGGCATCTGTGAAAGGGCTGTTTGAGAATCTGCCTTCCATGGATCTGAAGGCTGTGTGACATCGGACAAATGGTTCAGCCTCTCTGAACCTCAGAATCCTCACTGGGAAAAGGGAGAGTCCCCTTACCCAGAGTGATTTTTGTTGTGGAGACTAAACAAGATAATAGGCAAACGTTTAGCCCTGGCAAGGCCCCTACTGGAGAAGCGACTCCATCACAGAGGCTGCTATGGCCCTGCTGGGGGCTCAGACGGGGCGCCGTGACGGTGGTCCCTCTGGGATCAGAGAAGGAGAAGATGTGGCCCTCTAGAGCAGGAGGCCACGGCTGAGTCAATGATGTACGAGCTGAGTGGGTATGCACGCGTACGACCTTCTAGTTCATGTGAATTCTTTCGTAAGAAACATTTTTAAGTGGCTAAAGTTGCAGAAAAGTAATTCAATGGGTAGAAGCCTGTTTTTTAAAACACTGAGAAAAGAAAAGAGAAAAAGTACAGCACAGTTGGTGTTCTGGGTTTTGGTAGAGAAAGGCCCTTGGAAGGAACATCTCAGGGCCTTTTCAGCTTCTCCCTTTTCAGCTTCTCCCTGCTGACTTTCTACAGCCCAGCATAGAGAGGCAGTCTCCAGCATAGAGAGGCAGTCGGGGAAGTTTCCAGGAGCTTTGACCCTGACTGTTGCCCATGGGCTGTGGGTCTGGGTTCTGCTGGGGCCACCTGTTACTCACCGGGTGGTGAGGGCCTCGCCCTGGAAGACTTTGACCCTGGGAGCCTGCTGCAGCGAGCTCCTGCCTCCTGGAGGAGGAAGGCGAGGACTCCTGAGGGGCTGGGGTCAGGGTCACCAGAACCAGACATCCGGGACGGGACGCTGAGCAGAGCCTGCCTAGCTATCTGCAGCCTCTCCTTCTGATTGGGGCGAGGACCAGGAATGGGCCTGGAGGTGGGAGGGGGACACTGAGGTCGAGGGCTCCCAGGAGTGAGTCACGGGCAGGTAGGCAAGTGTCCCAGACAGCTGTAGGCATGGAGCCGAGCAACCCCAGAGCAGAAGGGCAGTCGGGGAGGGGCACGGATCGGGCCGTCCCGGGCCAGACTCTTTCGGCATCTGTGAAAGGGCTGTTTGAGAATCTGCCTTCCATGGATCTGAAGGCTGTGTGACATCGGACAAATGGTTCAGCCTCTCTGAACCTCAGAATCCTCACTGGGAAAAGGGAGAGTCCCCTTACCCAGAGTGATTTTTGTTGTGGAGACTAAACAAGATAATAGGCAAACGTTTAGCCCTGGCAAGGCCCCTACTGGAGAAGCGACTCCATCACAGAGGCTGCTATGGCCCTGCTGGGGGCTCAGACGGGGCGCCGTGACGGTGGTCCCTCTGGGATCAGAGAAGGAGAAGATGTGGCCCTCTAGAGCAGGAGGCCACGGCTGAGTCAATGATGTACGAGCTGAGTGGGTATGCACGCGCAGACCTTGTAGTTCATGTGCATTCTTTCGTAAGAAACATTTTTAAGTGGCTAAAGTTGCAGAAAAGTAATTCAATGGGTAGAAGCCTGTTTTTTAAAACACTGAGAAAAGAAAAGAGAAAAAGTACAGCACAGTTGGTGTTCTGGGTTTTGGTAGAGAAAGGCCCTTGGAAGGAACATCTCAGGGCCTTTTCAGCTTCTCCCTTTTCAGCTTCTCCCTGCTGACTTTCTACAGCCCAGCATAGAGAGGCAGTCTCCAGCATAGAGAGGCAGTCGGGGAAGTTTCCAGGAGCTTTGACCCTGACTGTTGCCCATGGGCTGTGGGTCTGGGTTCTGCTGGGGCCACCTGTTACTCACCGGGTGGTGAGGGCCTCGCCCTGGAAGACTTTGACCCTGGGAGCCTGCTGCAGCGAGCTCCTGCCTCCTGGAGGAGGAAGGCGAGGACTCCTGAGGGGCTGGGGTCAGGGTCACCAGAACCAGACATCCGGGACGGGACGCTGAGCAGAGCCTGCCTAGCTATCTGCAGCCTCTCCTTCTGATTGGGGCGAGGACCAGGAATGGGCCTGGAGGTGGGAGGGGGACACTGAGGTCGAGGGCTCCCAGGAGTGAGTCACGGGCAGGTAGGCAAGTGTCCCAGACAGCTGTAGGCATGGAGCCGAGCAACCCCAGAGCAGAAGGGCAGTCGGGGAGGGGCACGGATCGGGCCGTCCCGGGCCAGACTCTTTTTCTTGGTGTCTGCCCATCCACATGCCCCGCTGTGTGCCACATGATCGGTCGTGTCTGACCTTTACGACCCCATGGATTGTAGCCCGCCAGGCCCTTCTGTCCGTGAAGTTCTCCGGCCAAGAATATGGAGTGGGTTTCCATTTCCTCCTCCAGAGGATTTGCCCGACCCAGGGATCAAACACACAACTCGTGTGTCTCCTGCATTGCAGGTGGATTCTTTACCCCCTGAGCTATCGGAGGACCCCCAAACCACACCCAGACCCCAACGTTAAAAGGTGAGAGAAGCAATTTCACCAGTCTATTTTGAAATTTGAGCTCTGACTGACTCCCACCCCAACTAAGGGCTTTCTGGGCCAAGCTGAGGTCTAGCCCCCTCCCTGTAAAGGCGGTTCTGAAGCTCGCATGGGGATAGTTCCCAGCGGTTTCTCATTCATTCTCAACACAGCCCTGGCATGCAGGCATGATGTCCCTCCTTTTCTACACTAGGATAATGAGACTCTGGGAATTGAGGGAGCTTGCCCCATGTCACAGGGCAGGAAAATGACCCCAGGGTCTTCCCCACCCTTCACCTACCCCATCCCCGGAGAGGTACAGCCTCGCTCCTCAGTGTGGCCCAAGTCAAGGGCACAGCACTGGTAGGGCGTGGAACCTAGTTGAAAATGTAGGATTTCAGGCCTTGGACCCCCAACCAGAATCTTCGTTTGAGCAGGAACCTTGGTAATCTGCAAGTCCTTTACAGATGGAGAAGCACGGTCTTTAATTAGAGTTCTTGCCTCTTACGAGGATACGGTTTCCTGACCCAGGAGGGGATACCCGAGTGTCAACCCCCAGCAGAGGATGTGCAGACCCTTGCAGGAGATCTGTTTTATGGGGATGCACTGGGGTGATGTTGGTGGCCTTGTCTCCAAAAACCCTTCCCTGCATGGGAAACCGTGTGTCCCTGATGCTTGTCCGCCCGGTGCTTTTCAGTTCCCAGCAAGCGCACACCCCCCTTCATCGTGCACTGCAGCTGGAGAGGGGGCGGGGGAGCTGTTTCAATGGTTGCCTCCCCAAGACTCCCAATCTTACCCTGCCCCCAGCTGGCGAAGCTGATTGTCCCATTCAGCGCCCCCTCCCCACATTGGCTGATGGGCTTTCACACCCCCTGGCTGCCTAATTAGGACTGATCAGAGGGGCTGCACGTGCAGACTTCTGTGAATAAGTGATTCTGTAATTACTGCTGGCACCCAGCCTGCCTCTGGGAGGGCAGGGGAGGGCTCTGAGGACAAAGGGGTTTTGCTGCGGGGAGGGGGACCGGAGGGCAGCACCGGGCTTTGTTGGGATCCTGGGCTCCGTGGCTTGGAGGCAGATCCTCTGTGACAAGGCCCGGCTGATGGAGCCCCAGCTGAGAGGGGGGCTGGGTTATGCAAAAGCAGTTTTTATGTATTGGTGGCATTCACAACCAGGGTCTGTGCTCTGCGCTTTGCCTGCTAGGTTTCGTGGGTAACCAACTCACCCCGATTTCCCTGGGACATTCTCAGCACCACATGGCTTCTGGGATCCTAGTTCCCAACCAGGGATTTAATCCTGGCCCGGCAGTGAAGGCATTGAGTCCCACCATTGGACCACCGGGGAATTCCTGACATTCCTTGTTTTATCACATCCCTCAAATCCATCCACCTCTAACCTTTCCAGGCCAACCTGGACAGATTCTCACACTACACCTGATTCTCTCAACAACCAGAAGAGACAGTAGACCCATGAACCCATTTTACAGACAGAGAAACCAGAGTTCAGAGAGGTTGAAGATTTTCGGGGCAAAACAGCTGCTAAATGCCAGAAGCTGACTTGGACCTAAGCCTATCTGATTCCAAAAATCCACAGTGCGGAATCTACCCAGATGCCAAAAAGCAGGGGAGGGCAGGTCCTTGGGCTCAAGTTTGCCACGTGTTCCCCTCTGTGCTCCCCTGCCCCATCCAATCTTTTCTTTGGACCCTGGCCTAGGCCTCTTTCTCCCCGAGCCCCCAGTCTTCCTCTGGCTGCTCATAGAGTTTCCACCTTTCTCTGTACAGACCGTCTGTCCTGGGCCCTAGGACTGGGCCAAATTCAGCAGGAGTGGACAGTGCGGAGCCAGGACCTGACAGGACCTTGGGGACAAGGTGCTCAGGGGAAGGGCCAGTGCTCTGGCCTCGGAGTCTGGGTGATCTCGGCCTGGAGCTTCCAACGTGCAACATTGGAGGCCCAGGCTCCCTTGTGGGGAGGAGGGGCTGAGCTGGATATGGGCGGGCAAAGGACCCCTTCCAGCACAGCCTGCCGGCTGGATGCAGCTCATCCGAATGCGTGAGAGTCGGTGTGCCTGGCTTTGCAGCCCTAGCTGACTGTGGCCTCGCGCAAGTGACCTAACTCCTCCTGGAAGGTGTTTCCTAAAGAGGGGATAACGGTGAAGCCCACCACTTCAGGGTCTTAAAGGGACAGTGCATGGAAGACTCTGTATGACGCCTCGTGGAAATAATAGCTATTTGTGGCTGTTATTGTTGGTATTGTTTTTAGTGCTCCCTCCTCCCTGGGGTTGGAGACTCGCGCTACCACCCCTCCACCCCCACCTCCAGGCTGCTTCAGGGTCCTGGCAGGCCTGGCTGATGTCTGAGCCAATGAGAGCTGAGGAGAGAGACCGGCACTACCCCGGGGACCAAAATAGCGACAAAGCCGACTCCAAAGCCAGGCTTTCCAGGACAGTTTTGCCCATACAAGGCCCGAGTCAGTGCCACCTGGCAGCCCCCTGGGGCAGGAGCTGCAGGGCCGACTGCCTCAGGCCTGCTCTGGGTCTGGCCAGATCCACTCCGGGGCCGCCCCAGAGTGTCACATGCTTCTTCTCCCTCAGATGGATGGCTCTCTGGGGGCTGAGTTTGATTGGAAATCAGTTTAAGAGAAGCAGCCTCCGGCTCCAGGCCCCTGCTCCTGGCCAGACACGCCAGAGCCTGGACGAGAAGGAGGGCCTGGACAAGAAAGAGGCCCCAAGGCCCGAGATTCCCAGATGTGCCCCCTCGGATGTGGAATTCAGAGTCGTTTCTTCTGGGGAGTGTCTGGGCAATAGCTGGGTCTTTAAGATGCCCCTTAGAAACAGACTTCCAGGAAGCTGTGCAGTCATGGGCCACCTGGTTCCTCTTAACCAACTCCTGGTTTCTTTACAGAGACAAGGCCCTGGGTGTAGTCTACTAAAAGGCCCTTGAGTATCGCAGGAAAGAGAGCCCTTGAAACGTGCCTCTGCCATGCAGAAGCTGCGTGACCTTGGGCTAGGCGCTCAACCTCTCTGAGCCTCAGGCTGGACCTCGGGTCAATGCGGATAATAAGGCAGGCCTTGATCCTTTGTGGTCAGGATTAAACGGCAGAAGGGAATGAACACATCCAGGGCTGGCACACAGTAGGCCTTCTGTGCATGCTCATCTTTATTCCTTTGGTCACAAGACGGTATGGTGGGAGTTTAGATAGTACAGCGAGATCTGTCTCAACTCCTGGAAGCAGTGTGTTGGGTTCCCCTCTCTCTCAGGGTGGGTCAGAGGCTTGGACATTGGAACCAAGTTCTTGCACAGACAGTATCCACCCAGCACTGTGTACCAGAGACCCTGGTCCAGCCCAGAGTGGGAATATGGTGGCGGATTCTCTAGGCCAGCTGCCAGGCGTCTGTCTCCCTGTCCCATCCACCTAAACAATGCCAGTACTTCAGTGCCCAGGTGACCTCTGCCGAAGGTTTCTCACCCCGAGATGAGTGGTCCTCTGTGGCTGACACCTACGCCAGGTCATACGCAGATGCTCAGTGACTGCTCTTGCTGGCAGCGCTGGGGACCCTGACCGCTGTGGCACGGAGACCCCTCTTCCCTGCAGAAAGCTCAGAGGTGGCACAGTGGCTGTGGCCAGCATAGCCCAGGGCCGGGGCCTGGACACCAGGGCCTGATCTTGCTCAGTGGGTGGCTTACCTCTCAGGAACCCGCCTCAGCTGTCAGGGCCCACAGCAGCATCAGGGGACCTGATTGGCATGGTCGGGACCCTTCTTATTCTGTCATGGGGGTGATCAGGGCCCATCTGAGCCTGGTTGTTCTCATCTGTAAGAGGGGAGTTTGTCCCCTGAGCACTGAAGCGCCGGCAGTGGAGGGCCAGGAGGTCTTACAGGGTTGATGTGCCGAAATGGGCTGAGTGAAGGGAGGTTTGTACTTAGGGTTGGGGGGAAACCCAAAACTTCCAGGAAGCTGTGCAGTCATGGGCCACCTGGTTCCTCTTAACCAACTCCTGGCCCCCTGGGTGTAGTCTACTAAAAGGCCCTTGAGTATCGCAGGAAAGAGAGCCCTTGAAACGTGCCTCTGCCATGCAGAAGCTGCGTGACCTTGGGCTAGGCGCTCAACCTCTCTGAGCCTCAGGCTGGACCTCGGGTCAATGCGGATAATAAGGCAGGCCTTGATCCTTTGTGGTCAGGATTAAACGGCAGAAGGGAATGAACACATCCAGGGCTGGCACACAGTAGGCCTTCTGTGCATGCTCATCTTTATTCCTTTGGTCACAAGACGGTATGGTGGGAGTTTAGATAGTACAGCGAGATCTGTCTCAACTCCTGGAAGCAGTGTGTTGGGTTCCCCTCTCTCTCAGGGTGGGTCAGAGGCTTGGACATTGGAACCAAGTTCTTGCACAGACAGTATCCACCCAGCACTGTGTACCAGAGACCCTGGTCCAGCCCAGAGTGGGAATATGGTGGCGGATTCTCTAGGCCAGCTGCCAGGCGTCTGTCTCCCTGTCCCATCCACCTAAACAATGCCAGTACTTCAGTGCCCAGGTGACCTCTGCCGAAGGTTTCTCACCCCGAGATGAGTGGTCCTCTGTGGCTGACACCTACGCCAGGTCATACGCAGATGCTCAGTGACTGCTCTTGCTGGCAGCGCTGGGGACCCTGACCGCTGTGGCACGGAGACCCCTCTTCCCTGCAGAAAGCTCAGAGGTGGCACAGTGGCTGTGGCCAGCATAGCCCAGGGCCGGGGCCTGGACACCAGGGCCTGATCTTGCTCAGTGGGTGGCTTACCTCTCAGGAACCCGCCTCAGCTGTCAGGGCCCACAGCAGCATCAGGGGACCTGATTGGCATGGTCGGGACCCTTCTTATTCTGTCATGGGGGTGATCAGGGCCCATCTGAGCCTGGTTGTTCTCATCTGTAAGAGGGGAGTTTGTCCCCTGAGCACTGAAGCGCCGGCAGTGGAGGGCCAGGAGGTCTTACAGGGTTGATGTGCCGAAATGGGCTGAGTGAAGGGATAGTGTTTTTAAAAGTGAAGCTACTATTTATTGGGTTGGCCAAAAATTTCATTTGTGTTTTCCATAGCATATAATAGAAAAACCCAAACAAACTTTTTGGCCAACCTAATATTTCCATCAGTTATAAAATAAAAGATTGACTTTATCATAGCTCTTTGGGAGAATTAGATAACAATGCTTCCTTTCATAGGTGCATATCAGTTGGAAGGCCCAATCAGACATCCAGACTATTAAAATGTGAACAAACTGTGTGTCTCGGGATCCCATGGACAAGGCATCCTCATTACTCTGAATGATCAGATCGCTCTCATTGGGCCTCAGCTCTCTCCTCCCTCTGTCTTTTCTGATCGTGAAGGTCATTTATTAAGGGATGCTAAGGGTGAGTCCAGGGCTACCGACTGCCAACAAATGTTTGGTGATGGAGGATGAAACCAAGGAGACCAAGATGCAAATGCGTGATAACAAATCATTCTCTGGTTCCTTCATTCAACACCTATTGACTGACACTTCATATGTGCAGGCGCTGGTCTGAGAACTGGAGATACAGGAAGGAATGTCCCCAAGATAAAGTGGACATACAGTCCATGTTAACTCAAGTTTTGGAGGGCTTTTTATATAACTGGGAGAGTTTAAGGCACCCTGTTTCCTGTCTAAGTGGGTAATGTGCGAGAAAGGATCCCCCTTCTCACGGGAGCTCTCTGCTGAGTGGTCCTGTTGTGTTCACATGTGACTTGCTGGTGGGTCGTAGGCCACACACGGGTACTGCCCCGAAGTCATCAATTCAAGGGAATTGAAACAGAAACAGAGGGGACTGCCCCGGTGGTCCAGTGGTGGAGAATCTGCCTTGAGGTGCAGGGGATGCAGGTTCAGAGGATGCGGGTTCGATCCCTGGTTGGGGAACTAAGATCCTACATGCAACTAAGCCTTCACAACGCAACTACTGAGCCTGTGAGTCACAGTGAGGGAGTCTGTGTGCCACAATGAAAGATCCCGCATGTTGCAACTAAGACCTGACACACCCAAATAAATAAATAAATATTGAAGAAAAGAGAAACAGAATTATACATCGTGCTAAAAGCTAGACGGATGGATTTGTTGTCTTAACCCCGAGAAGTTAGGCCTTCTGAGAAGTTATCTGGTCTGGCACAAAGGCAAAAGAAAACTTGAAAAAAGAAGAGGGAACAAGAGATATGAACAACGGAGGGAGGTTTTGCCAACATAAAAGCCTAGATTGAGGCGTCTGCACTATATTTTGAACAAAAATCTGTCAACATGTCCATGTAAGTCATCTCTGCCCTTAATGGTTGAAATGGTGACTCAAGTTAGGCATACTGCGTGATGGAAAAGCTGGGAAATAAAAGTCCAAATAAGTTAAAATAGTGCGCTCTCCTCAGGGTGTGTAATCTGGGCGTGTAACTCGTCCAATCTTTCCATGCTTTGGAGAAAGAGCCCCAAGAATCCCCTGTACCTCCCTCTCTTCCCCACCACTGTGGTTTGGCTTCCTAAGTATCTCTTAGAGGGGCTCCCGCCTCCCCATCTCCCCCGAAACCTTCTTAGTCCAGGCTGCCTTCACCCTTTGCCTGGACCTCTGCTCACTCAGCGTCTTCACCCTGACCCTCCATCAATTAGCCCAAATCCCCTGTTGCTGGCTCGGATGCTGGCACTTCTTTCTAGCACTTAGTGATCCTAACCGTGGATTTATTACCGAGCTTGTTTAAGTCATGGCTGCCTCCCCCACTTCATCACAGCATCCTTGAGAGCTGGGACTGTGTCTGGTTTTGCTCATGATTCTGTCCCCTGCACTTAGCTCCAAGCTAGGAAGGAGTGTGAAACGTGTTTTGACCGAGACTTGGTAAACACATCCATATAAGTTAGCTCTGTCCTTACACGCAGCTTCCATCTCTGTTTATCTTTAGCCATGGAAAGGGCTCAACGAATATTTAGGGAAGAAATGGATCAATGAATAAGTAAGTTTTATACACAAAAAGAGGTAAATAATTTTTTGACATGTATGAAATTGGTTTTTCTCCCCCCCTACAAAACAAGTGCTGCTGAAATATTTCAAGAACGTCCATTTGGAAAGACATAGTGGCCTGTACAGAGCTCACTCGTGGGTGGTGGAGACCCTCACAAGCTCTGTGTGTGTGTGTGTGTGTTTGTGTGTGTGGTTGAGAGGTTAAAAGAGTGTTCCCTGGGGAGTGTAAAAAGGAGGAAGACAGTGAAGATTCTATCTCATTACCTGTTAAGATACACATACATCCAACCGAGAATCCTGGAGCCTTATCCTAAGTAGAAACCTGCTAAATATTTGTGTAATGAGTGCAGATGTGAGGGAATCGTTCCCCTGGTGCTGACGTTATGAGATAACACAGGAGAAAAGAGTCTCTCTTACAGCCTTTCTCTCTCCATCTTGCCAAGGTCTTCCTCTGGGTGATTCTGTGGGTTTTTGTGAGGGGGTGACGGCCCCCAGTGGTCAGTGGGGCTGGTGTTTGGCTCCACCCCTCTTTGTACCCGCTTCGTGCTCAGCCTTCCAAAAAGACCAAGTGCTAGCACAGTGTGGAAGAACAGGTATACATACTCTTTTTGGGGAGTACAAATTTGATCAACTTTTTGTAAATATTTAGCAATATCTGCAAAAATTTAAAGACATATATCCTTGATTGGGGTAAATTCCCTTCCAGGAATCACTTCCATGGATATATTTGAACTGGTGTGCAGAGATGGATATATAAACACGTCAATGGTGGTGTTAACTATGCCAGCCTGAAATCAGAACAGTTAAATGTCTAGCAATGAGGAAAAGGCCTAATATATTGTGATCCAGCCATACTGTGGAATATTATAAAGCTGCGAGATGGTTTTCTCCCTATCACATTCTCTTGGTTCTTCCCAACTTAAGAATGTTAGTTCTTAGTGTCTTTTTTTTTTCTAATTCATCCTGTATCAACAACAAAAAATTATCTGGCCCTAAGTGTCGGTAGTGCTGAGCTTGGGAAACTTTAGGTCAGAACAGTGTCTGGAACAGAGGAAATATTTACCACGTATGTGATGAATGAACAGAGCATGATACATGGTAGGTGCTCACTAAGTAACTGTCAAATGATTGCAGGAAAGCGAATAAGGTAGATCCATGTGTACCAGTAAGAAAAGTTTAAGACACAATGTAAAAAAGCAAAGCTAAAATCAGAATGCACATTACCATCCCTTTGGTGTTAAAAATAGACATAACAAATGGATACGCTAGTCTATGCATAGGAAATGTTAAAGAACATAAGCAAGTCTTTGCATAATGGTTATCTCTATGAGGGGGACAGAGTTTGAGTGGAGAGTAAAGGAAAACATTGGCTTTTCATTTCATAGTTTTTGAGCTGTTTTACTTTTCTATTATGAGCAAATAGTGATTCTAGAATAGCCACCACTGCTGCCAAACCCAGTTTAATTGAAAAAAAAAACAAAAAACAAAATGAGAAGACCGCTTGGTTCACCTTTGTTGCAACAAGACTGTAAACAGTGGGATTTGAAGCTTTGGGGAATGAGCCCTCTAGCTCAGTCACAGCTGGATATGAGTTTTTTCACAGCCTGCAGCTGTTTAGAGCCTGTGACCCCGCCCTCACTCTGAACTCATCTCTGGAGGTCTTCCTATCGGCTATAAGAAGGCCTCTCTCCCATAATGTTTTACTAAAGAGGAAGCTGAAGCCCAAAGAATTTAGTGTGTTGCTGAGGGGGAGACGACAGAAAAGTACCCTCTGGGCTTTGATGTCATGGGTGCTCATGGGGGAGGGGGCAGGTATTAGCTAGCTACAGCTATGTAATGTTATCCCCAAACTGTCTCTTTTTTTAAGATTTTTTTTTTTTGATGTGGACCATTTTTAAAGTCTTATTGACTTTGTTACCATATTGCGTCTGTTTTATGGTTGTTTTTTTTTTTTTTCCTTTAGCTGTGAGGCATGTGGGATTTAAAACCATGCTACCTGCATTGGAAGGCCAAGTCTGAACCACTGGACCACCAGGGATGCTGCCTCCTCCCAACTGTACCTTAAGATAACAAACATTTGGTATCTCACGGTTTCTAGAGGTCAAGGTTTCAGAAGTGGCTGAGCAGGCGATTCTGGTTCAGGATTTCTCCGAGGCTGCTGTCAGGTGGTGGGCAGGGGCTGCCATCATCCAACGTGGGGGGCTACTTCCAGGCTCACAGTATGGTCATTAGAGGCCTTGAGTTCTTAATCACTCTTAGTCGAAGACTCTGATTCCTTTCACAGGGGTCAGCCCGAATGTCATTATGACATGTCACCTGGATTCCCCCAAGGTGATGAGAAGGAGAGAGAGGGAAGCCATAGCGCTTCATCACCTAATCTCCGAAGTGACACGCCATCACTTCCACCATATTCTGTTGGTCGCAGGTACAGTGTGGGAGGGGCCGCACGAGGCTGTGACGACCAGGACGCGGGGTCACCGGGGACATCTCAGAGGCTGGTGACCACCGGGCAGCTCTTGGCACAGGCTTACCTGAGAGCCTGGCCTCCATGCTTAGGTAGTCCTGGGGCAGGAGGCTCCGGGGACCCACCTGGATGGGTCCTGTGGGGCAGTGGGAGGCACCATGGAGAGATGCCCGCGAGGACGGAGAGATGTGGCTTGCATCTCCAGAGCGCCTCCCCAGTTTGGGCTCCCGCTCCAACCCTGGAAATCACAGGCAAGTCCTTGTACCCACAACGTGGGTCTGAGCACCCTCCACCCAACGTCAGTGACGACTCGACTGTCTTCCGCCGTCTCTCCCCTCGGGGACGTGGTGGTACAAATGCTGGGGTGCCCGGGAGCCGGTGGGCACTCCGTGCTGTAATCACACGTGTGGGTGAGCTGCTCTGGACAGGCGGTCTCACCACGCCGGCCGTGTGACTGGGGCTTTGGTAAGCGCTTGGTGATGGGCTAATGGCTCCTTTTCTAGGCACGTGTATTGAATGCTTCTGCAGACCAGGTCCTTTCATGGGGCACCGTGCAGGAACTCTATCATTGTTTGTCACCAACACACACAGCAGGGTTGGTAACCACAGTCGCCCCATTGTGCAGGTAGAAAACTGAGACTGGGAAGCTTAAGGACATTGCCCAAAGCCACACAGGTCAGCTTTGTATCCAGATCAGCCGGGCTCCAAAGCCTGTGTTCCTGTCTCCAATGCAGCCCTTCCTCTCATCCACTCTCCTCCAGTGGGAATCAGAGCCGTCTGTCTGATAGAGGACGTGAGCCTGGGACCCGGGAGGCTCCTTATCTAGGCCTCCAAGTCCTCCGTTCCTCACTAAAGAAATGAAGACGGTGTAGTCCCCAGACAAGAAGCACCGTTCCTCCTGGTGTGGGGAGCAAAGCCTAGCCCAAAACCTCCTAAGAGCCAGGCTAGCGGTCTTCCCTTCTCTCTGGAAGTCCAGATCTCATCGTAGATCATGCAGAAATAGGTCTGCAGGAGATGCGTTCACTTTCAAGACTGGAGCTAATTCCCAGAGGGTGGCAGGCTAGAAAGAGTCTGGGCTATGGCACGAAGCACGCCTGTGTTAAAATCCCACTCCTCTGTCCTTAGGCAACTATTTAACCTTGCTGATGCTCAGTTTTCATATCTGTAAAATGGGGAAATCCCATTTATTTCTGAGTTGGTTGTGAGGATTAAATGAAGCACAAACAGTAAGAAGACCTGGGTGTCGTAAGTACCAAATGATATTCGTTTCTTTGTTTCCTTTGGTCACGCTGATCATACTGTAGAGCCTCGAACACTCCCTCCAATAAAACTGTCCTTTGGGCTAGAAAAGGGACTCTCAGTCTAGCCTGCAAGGTTTTTTCTCTGTGGGGCCCTACCATCCCCAAGGACATCTAATCAATGAAGACCTCTGTACTGCAGTGGTCCCCAGCCTTCTTGGCACCAAGGAAGAAGTTTCATGGAAGACAGTTTCTCCATGGACTGGGGGGCCATAAGGGATGGTTCGGCGGTAATGTGAGGGGTGGGGAGCAATGCAGAGCAACTCACCTCCTGCCACTCACTTCCTGCTGCGTGGCCGAGTTCCTCTGATGGTCCATGGCTGGGGCTTGGGGACCCCTGCTCTACAGTACCAATGGGAGCTCTGTATTCTGTGCCTTGATTACAAGCCGGGCCTGAAACCCCCAGGAAAATGGAGCCCTGGTCCAGCTGGCTTAATTTCAGGCAGCTGCCCCACTGGTGGACCCAGGCGGGGGAGGTTCCCGCAATATTTCTGGAGTGGAAAAACCCCAGGTTGCTGGGTGGCTGTGACCGTCCTGCGGGCAGCTGAGCCCTTCCTCCTCCAGTGGGAATCAGAGCCGTATGAGGCGTGAGCCTGGGACCCGGGAGGCTCCTTATCTAGGCCTCCAAGTCATCCGTTCCTCACTAAAGAAATGAAGACGGTGTAGTCCCCAGACAAGAAGCACCGTTCCTCCTGGTGTGGGGAGCAAAGCCTAGCCCAAAACCTCCTAAGAGCCAGGCTAGCGGTCTTCCCTTCTCTCTGGAAGTCCAGATCTCATCGTAGATCATGCAGAAATAGGTCTGCAGGAGATGCGTTCACTTTCAAGACTGGAGCTAATTCCCAGAGGGTGGCAGGCTAGAAAGAGTCTGGGCTATGGCACGAAGCACGCCTGTGTTAAAATCCCACCCTCTGTCCTTAGGCAACTATTTAACCTTGCTGATGCTCAGTTTTCATATCTGTAAAATGGGGAAATCCCATTTATTTCTGAGTTGGTTGTGAGGATTAAATGAAGCACAAACAGTAAGAAGACCTGGGTGTCGTAAGTACCAAATGATATTCGTTTCTTTGTTTCCTTTGGTCACGCTGATCATACTGTAGAGCCTCGAACACTCCCTCCAATAAAACTGTCCTTTGGGCTAGAAAAGGGCCTCTCAGTCTAGCCTGCAAGGTTTTTCTCTGTGGGGCCCTACCATCCCCAAGGACATCTAATCAATGAAGACCTCTGTACTGCAGTGGTCCCCAGCCTTCTTGGCACCAAGGAAGAAGTTTCATGGAAGACAGTTTCTCCATGGACTGGGGGGCCATAAGGGATGGTTCGGCGGTAATGTGAGGGGTGGGGAGCAATGCAGAGCAACTCACCTCCTGCCACTCACTTCCTGCTGCGTGGCCGAGTTCCTCTGATGGTCCATGGCTGGGGCTTGGGGACCCCTGCTCTACAGTACCAATGGGAGCTCTGTATTCTGTGCCTTGATTACAAGCCGGGCCTGAAACCCCCAGGAAAATGGAGCCCTGGTCCAGCTGGCTTAATTTCAGGCAGCTGCCCCACTGGTGGACCCAGGCGGGGGAGGTTCCCGCAATATTTCTGGAGTGGAAAAACCCCAGGTTGCTGGGTGGCTGTGACCGTCCTGCGGGCAGCTGAGTCACCGGAGGCAGGCCTGGGAGGTGGTTGGATTCCAGCAACAGAGGTCTCTTGGGGAGTCGCTGCTTCTGACCTCACGGAGCTAGAGGAGGAGGCCAAGGAGAGCAGACACTCTGGGGACACTCTGCTGGTCTCCAGCGGGACTGGAGAGGACCCCGAATCCTCTGCTAGTTACTTTGAACTGAGGTTTTAGGGAAAATCAGGGCCCTGTACTGCTTGCGTGCATGTGTGCGAAGTCACTTCAGTCGTGTCCGACTCTGCAACGCTATGGACTGTAGCCGGAAAGGCTCCTCTGTCCATGGGATTCTCCAGGCGAGAATACTGGAGTGGGTTGTCATGCCCTCCTCCAGGGGATCTTCCCAACCCAGACATCGAACCCGCGTCTCTTACCTGGCAGGCAGGCTCTTTAACACGAGCGCCACCTGGGAAGGCCCCTGTATTGCTTGCTTACTCACAAAGGTTGATTGCATATAGCCTGAAAAGGGTAGTTTCCATTCCCGTGGGGAGGCTGGCTCTGGGCAACAGGAGAGGGGCCGCCCTTAGGAACTGAGGGGTGGTTGGACCAGGCCTTGAAAGGCCCTTTCCCATCTGGAAAATACAGGGCTCTGCGATGTGGAGCCTCCCTAGAGATCAAGTAGACAAGCGTAGGGGTTCAGAGAGATAGAGCTGATGCTGCATGCCTGGGGTTGAGAAGAAGGGCCATAAGTCAAAACCCTGGGTCGTCCATGGAAAGACCCCTGGTTGGGGAGTCCGAGCTCTGGCTGCCCCGTGCCTCTGGGCAAACCACTTCCCTCTAAACTTCTCTGCTTCCCTTGCTTGGAAGTTAGGGAGGGTGTGCTCTTTCAGAGACCCTGCCAGCTCTGAAGAATCTCTGATTCATTTCTGGGGCTTGTGCCTCCTCTTTGGTAAACTGGAGACCTGCCAAGGCACAAATATTTATAGAACGCTTGGCATCTTGTCTGGTGAGGAGAGAGAAACAAGTCATTTCAGAGCCAGCCTTTGCCCTCCTGGAGCTCTCTTCAAGGACACTCAGATCGACACAAGCCCCCACGCAGAAGTGACTGCCTAGTCCAAGGGGTGGTACCTGTCTATAGGGGACCAGAAAAAGGGAGATCAAGGAGGCCTGGGATGGTCCAGGCAGACTTCTCGGAGGAGGGAGAATTTGTGCTGGGCCTCATGAGATGGGCAGAATTCACTATGTGAGTGGAGTGCCACATGAGCGGTCAGGTCAAGAGTTGGGACTCACGTATGCAGCTATGGAATTGGGCACTGGTCAGCCCCCAGAGGCACCATTTGCATGTGATCTGTGTGACCAGCACTGCTTGAGTACAGCCTATGTGACCTCATAGAAGTCCCTGGAAAATATGCTGGGGTAGATGCCTTCCAGAACTGCTGGAGTAGAGAGGAGTAGCTGTGCATTTGCCCCTTGGCCTGTGACGTGGTCCTGTTCTCCTGACTTTGAGGATTAGCTCTGCTCCTTCTCTGAGAAAGGCTCCGAGTGTCAAGGACAGAGTGCACAGAGAATGTATAAACAACCAGGTCCTACGGTATAGCACTGGAGAAGGAAATGGCAACCCACTCCAGCATTCTTGCCTGGAGAGTCCCACGGACAATACAGTCAATGGGGTCGCAAAGAGTCAGACACGACTGAGCGATCCCCACACACTGTATAGCACAAGGATCTACAGTCAGATACACCATCATGCAGAAGAATATAAAATATAATGCAGTAATATATATGTGTATAACTGAGTCACTTTACTGTGCCGCAAAAAGTAATACCACGTTGTAAATCAATGATACTTCAACGAAAAAGTAAATTTACGAAAAAGAAGTACAAAGAGATCAGGTTCGGATGTTTCCTCGGCTGCTTTGTGGGCTCCTGAGTAAGTGACAACCTCTGCAGGACTCTGTTTCCTCCCTGCAAATGGGCACTGCAAGAGTCTGACCCGACTGGGGGGTGGAGGAGATGAAAGTGGGCCGTGTATGTGGAGTGTGCACTTGACCCATGATGCACACTACGATGATGACTCGGGGGGGGGAGCTCTTGTCTGGTGAGGAGAGAAACAAGTCATTTCAGAGCCAGCCTTTGCCCTCCTGGAGCTCTCTTCAAGGACACTCAGATCGACACAAGCCCCCACGCAGAAGTGACTGCCTAGTCCAAGGGGTGGTACCTGTCTATAGGGGACCAGAAAAAGGGAGATCAAGGAGGCCTGGGATGGTCCAGGCAGACTTCTCGGAGGAGGGAGAATTTGTGCTGGGCCTCATGAGATGGGCAGAATTCACTATGTGAGTGGAGTGCCACATGAGCGGTCAGGTCAAGAGTTGGGACTCACGTATGCAGCTATGGAATTGGGCACTGGTCAGCCCCAGAGGCACCATTTGCATGTGATCTGTGTGACCAGCACTGCTTGAGTACAGCCTATGTGACCTCATAGAAGTCCCTGGAAAATATGCTGGGGTAGATGCCTTCCAGAACTGCTGGAGTAGAGAGGAGTAGCTGTGCATTTGCCCCTTGGCCTGTGACGTGGTCCTGTTCTCCTGACTTTGAGGATTAGCTCTGCTCCTTCTCTGAGAAAGGCTCCGAGTGTCAAGGACAGAGTGCACAGAGAATGTATAAACAACCAGGTCCTACGGTATAGCACTGGAGAAGGAAATGGCAACCCACTCCAGCATTCTTGCCTGGAGAGTCCCACGGACAATACAGTCAATGGGGTCGCAAAGAGTCAGACACGACTGAGCGATCCCCACACACTGTATAGCACAAGGATCTACAGTCAGATACACCATCATGCAGAAGAATATAAAATATAATGCAGTAATATATATGTGTATAACTGAGTCACTTTACTGTGCCGCAAAAAGTAATACCACGTTGTAAATCAATGATACTTCAACGAAAAAGTAAATTTACGAAAAAGAAGTACAAAGAGATCAGGTTCGGATGTTTCCTCGGCTGCTTTGTGGGCTCCTGAGTAAGTGACAACCTCTGCAGGACTCTGTTTCCTCCCTGCAAATGGGCACTGCAAGAGTCTGACCCGACTGGGGGGTGGAGGAGATGAAAGTGGGCCGTGTATGTGGAGTGTGCACTTGACCCATGATGCACACTACGATGATGACTCGGGGGACGGGAGGCAGGATGGGTGGAGTGGCTTCTGGAAGGTGCTGCAGAGAGGCAGGGTGGAGCTGAGCCGCTTGTGGTGGGGCGGGGGCAGGAGCTGCTGCCAAGCAGCAGTGATTTTGCCAGAAACTTTCAGATGGTGTCCAGGGTACCAGTTCAGTCTCCTGGGAGAACTGTTTTATTAATAGCAAAAACGCTTTGTGAAGAACACTGGAGCCGGGGACCCAGGGGACCAGAGTTCTTTTCCTCACTCACCAGGGACCTTAAACCACTCCCTGCATCCAGCCCCACCCATCATTTAAAAGCAGACATTTAATTTCCACATACATGGGGTTTTTAAAGATCATTGACATTAATTTCTCATTTTGATATTAATTTCTCATTGAAATTCTTTCTTCTCAGCAATCACCCTCTGTGTTTTTTCAGTCTAACTTTATCGAAGCTTTCAATGTCTAGGTCAAAGATCTCTCTTGGTAAATGTCACATTGCACTTGAAAATATATAGGTTATTTGCAAGTATCTTTTGATACTGTTTTCTAATATAATTCCACGTTCGGAGCTTTAGAGACCATGCCCAACCAATGCCTGGGCATTTGTATTTTTCAAAAAATTCCAAGATAATCCAAATGTGCATCTGGATTTTAAAAAGTGATTACAGGTTTTTCTATGACATGGTAGTCTTAGTGATATAGAATTCTGTTATCTTCTGCTGATTAAAACGAATAATAGTTACATAATCAAAATAGTAAAAGGCATTTATCAGTTTTCACAATCAATAGCCAGACAGAAAAATGAAAGATAATTATAATTGCAAGCCATAATGGAAACATGATTAACCTAACAATATAAACTAATTACACACAATTTGGGGGTTAAGCAGAGTGGTCCATGGTGCCCATGGTTTCATCCACTAGCCAGTCTATGTCTTTTGGTTGATGCATTTAATCCATTTACATTTAAGGTAATTATCGATATGAATGATCCTTTGGGGCCTTTCCAGATGGCGCAATGACAAAGAATCCTTTCAGTGGCCAAGCATGTGGGTTCCCTGGGCTCTGCCCGCCCCAGGCCCCCTTAAGGAGACTGGAGATGCAGGCATCTGGGAGCATTGCGACCCCAGGCAGACAGCTCCCCAGACTGGGCTGTAAACTTGCAGAAGTGGGGCTCTAACAGTGGCTCACCCCATCACGACAGCTCTGCAGACACATGACTAAGCCACAGGAGACCCTAACTGGCCCAGCCCCACTCAGGTTTGCCCTCCTGACCCCGGACGCTATGGTGGGTAGGAGAAAGGCTTCTCCCATGGGCTTGGATCAGCCCTGTCTCTCCTTCCTCTTTCCTTGGCCTGAGCAGCCAGAGATGGAGGGCTTTTTGCCTGGTGGGGGCCACCAGCACCCTCAGTCCTTTGAGACACATTATAGAAGTGTTTCCAGGCTTGGAGACAGGAGAATAATAATAAAGATAATAATAGTAACTAATCATTTTTAAAATAAAACAGCTTTATTGAACTATAATACAGATCATAAAATGTACTCTTTAACAATATACAGGGTAGCCCATGGACTGTGCCCCGCTGGTCTCCTCTGTCCATGGAATTTTCCAGGCAGAAACGCTGGAGTGGGTTGCCATTTCCTCCTCTAGGAGATCTTCCGAACTCAAGGATGGAACCTACATCTCTTGTGTCCCCTGCTTTGGCGGGTGGATTCTTTTAATCAGCAGGAGATAATAGAATTCTATATCACTAAGACTACCATGTCATAGAAAAACCTGTAATCACTTTTTAAAATCCAGATGCACATTTGGATTATCTTGGAATTTTTTGAAAAATACAAACGCTCAGGCATTGGATGTTTTGGTCTCCAAAACTCCAAATGTGATTCTAATGAGCAGCCGTGTTTAAAAACAGCTGGACTATATGAGGATCTTTTACTTTTATCTGGTCTGTTCCACGTTTTCTATTTTATATTCAGTGCTGCCATCTCATTTAGTTTGTTTTCTCTGTCTCTTTTTTTGTTGTTCTTTCTCAAGCTTTTATCAAGAGTAGTAGACAAGCTTTCGTACACATACGTTGTTGTTTAGCCACTAAGTCTTGTCCGAGCCTGTGGCAACCCCAGGGACCATCATAGCCCACCAGGCTCCTCTGTCCATGGGATTTCCCAGGCAAGAATACTGGAGTGGGTTGCCATTTCCTTCTGCAAGAGTCTTTTTTCTTAATGTGAAAAGGAAACAAGATCCCATAGTCCGTGATGAGATGCCAGGAGACAAGATGTCACTTGGACTGGGTGAAGAATGCGTGAATGTGCCGGGCTGCTGCTTTTCCCAACACTGATTCCAGTTCTCTGACAGAAGCATCGTTTAGCTGCTGATACTTGGAAGTCTCTGAAAGCAGGAGGGGGATTTCACTTTCCTGATTCCTGCGGCAGTGGGGGGCATGTGTGTGTGTGTGTGTGTGTGTGTGTGTGTAATTTGTATAATATATATTTTAGAAAACTTATGAATTCTTGCTTAGTTAAAAAGTTTATGACATTCTGGTTTCCCTTGTTTGTCTAAGTATAAATAGAATGCTAGGTTTCTAATATATAGTCACTCAAAACTTTGATATAGTTTCATCTAGTCTGGCATCTAATATTGCTGCTAAAATTCTAGAGGGCCTATCATTTTAGTGATTTAAAAAAAAACTGAATGAGGCTTGAAACTTCTAATCCAGTTTTGAGAATACAAAGAAAAAAAAAAAAGGTGGAAAAGTAACATATGATACAATCTTTTACCTAATGCACAGATTTTGTTCAAATTCCACGAACTTTTACACTAGTGTCCATTATTTGTTTTCATACTTTATTCAAGACTCCACACTGTATTAACGGTCAGTTGCATTAGGCAACTTCAGCTGCATGCAATAAATTCCTATCAATTCTCTTTTCATTTTTATTCTGTTACAAATACATTCTAATTGTCCTTGTTATGGCTTCTTAGGCACACCCATCATTTAAATGTGGACATTTAATTTCCACATACATGGGGTTTTTAAAGATCGTTGATATGGATTTCTCATTTTGATATAAGTTTCTCATTGAAATTCTTTCTTCTCAGCAATCACCCTCTGTGTTTTTTCGGTCTAACTTTATTGAAGCTTTCAATGTCTAGGTCAAAGATCTCTCTTGGTAAATGTCATATTGCACCTGAAAATATGCAGGTTATTTTCAAGTATCTTTTGATACTGATTTCTAAGATAATTCCACAGTGATAAGAGAATAGACTCTGTATGATTTCCATTCCTCTAGACCATTAAATGTTTGCACCTTGTTTCATGTCCCTGGATATGTTCCAGTGTCTCCTGGTTTATGGTCTATGGGAACTTGAATAGAATTTGTATCCTGCTGCTGTGTGAAAATTGTATAAATCTTAATTATGTTAAGTTGGTTCATAGTGCTTTTCAAGTCTACTATATCCTTCTATTGTGCTTTTCAATCCATTCTATTAATTTTTGAGAGTTTGATATTGAAACTCCAACTGAAAATCTTAATTTATCTACTTAAAAAATAATTGTAATATATACCAGAGCCATATGTAACTTTGTCCTGTGTTTTCCAAGTCTCTTGTAAATATGTTATCATACTTTAATAACTTAAAAAATAAAAAAGAATAGAAAACAAACAAACCAAAAAAATAGTTCTCTCATTTTATACAGTATACATAAGTCATTTTTAGTTTCTAGTTTACTATGATTCATAGCATGTTAAGATTGATATATATGCATAAGCCCCACATTGTTCTAAATCTGAGTGGAGTGAATGATTATGGTGACAGGTTTAATTAAAGATGTCTTGCTTTTCTTCGTTAGTGTTCCAGGAATAGTGCTATTATAGAATGGCTCTTTGTATTTGGTATCCCCAAGGCAAAGAAAAAAAGGTGGAAAAGTAACATATGATACAATCTTTTACCTAATGCACAGATTTTGTTCAAATTCCACGAACTTTTACACTAGTGTCCATTATTTGTTTTCATACTTTATTCAAGACTCCACACTGTATTAACGGTCAGTTGCATTAGGCAACTTCAGCTGCATGCAATAAATTCCTATCAATTCTCTTTTCATTTTTATTCTGTTACAAATACATTCTAATTGTCCTTGTTATGGCTTCTTAGGCACACCCATCATTTAAATGTGGACATTTAATTTCCACATACATGGGGTTTTTAAAGATCGTTGATATGGATTTCTCATTTTGATATAAGTTTCTCATTGAAATTCTTTCTTCTCAGCAATCACCCTCTGTGTTTTTTCGGTCTAACTTTATTGAAGCTTTCAATGTCTAGGTCAAAGATCTCTCTTGGTAAATGTCATATTGCACCTGAAAATATGCAGGTTATTTTCAAGTATCTTTTGATACTGATTTCTAAGATAATTCCACAGTGATAAGAGAATAGACTCTGTATGATTTCCATTCCTCTAGACCATTAAATGTTTGCACCTTGTTTCATGTCCCTGGATATGTTCCAGTGTCTCCTGGTTTATGGTCTATGGGAACTTGAATAGAATTTGTATCCTGCTGCTGTGTGAAAATTGTATAAATCTTAATTATGTTAAGTTGGTTCATAGTGCTTTTCAAGTCTACTATATCCTTCTATTGTGCTTTTCAATCCATTCTATTAATTTTTGAGAGTTTGATATTGAAACTCCAACTGAAAATCTTAATTTATCTACTTAAAAAATAATTGTAATATATACCAGAGCCATATGTAACTTTGTCCTGTGTTTTCCAAGTCTCTTGTAAATATGTTATCATACTTTAATAACTTAAAAAATAAAAAAGAATAGAAAACAAACAAACCAAAAAAATAGTTCTCTCATTTTATACAGTATACATAAGTCATTTTTAGTTTCTAGTTTACTATGATTCATAGCATGTTAAGATTGATATATATGCATAAGCCCCACATTGTTCTAAATCTGAGTGGAGTGAATGATTATGGTGACAGGTTTAATTAAAGATGTCTTGCTTTTCTTCGTTAGTGTTCCAGGAATAGTGCTATTATAGAATGGCTCTTTGTATTTGGTATCAAAATTTTAACACTAAAAAAAGCCCCAAACAAAAAATTTCCCTGGCAGTCCAGTGGTCAAAACTCCATGCTTCCAATGCAGGGGGCACAAGTTTGATCCATGGTTGGGAAACTAAAATCTCACATGTTGTGTGACATGGCCAAAAACCTAAATAGAATAAAATAAAATTTAAAAACACACAGGTCAGGACTTCCCCTGGTGGTCCAGTGGGTAAGGACACCGCCTTGCAGTGCAAGGGGAGCCGGTTGGATCCCTGGCCTGGGAAGATCCCACGTGCCATGGAGCAGCTGGACCGATGTGTCCAATCGCCGAGCCGGAGCTCTGGAGCGCATGCGCCCAGAGCCGGCGCTCTGCAACGACAGACACCACCGCGATGGGAGGCCCACAGGAGCCAAAGAACAAAGACAGATGAAAATAGAGAAATGAAAGACCAATAGAAGTAGCCTGCCTGCTCCCCTCCCTCCCCAACCCGACCCCCACCCAAAATAAATAAATAAATAAATCTTTAAAAAACAAAACAAAACACAGGTCAGTGGTTTTAAAAATTTTAAATATATTCACAAAGTAGTGTGACCATCACCATGATTTGCTTACAGTACATTCTCTTCTCTCTAAAAATAAATTTGTAACTGTTAATAGTCATTCTCCATTCCCACCTCCTCCCTTCCCCAGGCAACCACTCATTTGCTTTCTGTCTCTATGAGTTTGATTATTCCGGGCACGTTACATAAATGGAGTCATACCATACATGGGCTTTTCTGACTGGTATCTTTCACATAGCATCATATTTTCAAGGTTCATCCACATTGTTGCACATATCAGTATTTCATTCCTTTTTATTGTTGAACCTTATTGTATGGATAACCACATTTGTTTATCCATTCATCAGCTGATAAATTGGGTTGTTTCTTCTTTATGGCTATTCTGAATACTACTGTTCGAACAGTTGTATGTAATTTTTGTTTTTTGGGTTTCTAGGAGTAGAACTGGTCTATGAGCTATTTTCTATTAATAATTACATAAGCCCCACATTGTTCTAAATCTGAGTGGAGTGAATGATTATGGTGACAGGTTTAATTAAAGATGTCTTGCTTTTCTTCGTTAGTGTTCCAGGAATAGTGCTATTATAGAATGGCTCTTTGTATTTGGTATCAAAATTTTAACACTAAAAAAAGCCCCAAACAAAAAATTTCCCTGGCAGTCCAGTGGTCAAAACTCCATGCTTCCAATGCAGGGGGCACAAGTTTGATCCATGGTTGGGAAACTAAAATCTCACATGTTGTGTGACATGGCCAAAAACCTAAATAGAATAAAATAAAATTTAAAAACACACAGGTCAGGACTTCCCCTGGTGGTCCAGTGGGTAAGGACACCGCCTTGCAGTGCAAGGGGAGCCGGTTGGATCCCTGGCCTGGGAAGATCCCACGTGCCATGGAGCAGCTGGACCGATGTGTCCAATCGCCGAGCCGGAGCTCTGGAGCGCATGCGCCCAGAGCCGGCGCTCTGCAACGACAGACACCACCGCGATGGGAGGCCCACAGGAGCCAAAGAACAAAGACAGATGAAAATAGAGAAATGAAAGACCAATAGAAGTAGCCTGCCTGCTCCCCTCCCTCCCCAACCCGACCCCCACCCAAAATAAATAAATAAATAAATCTTTAAAAAACAAAACAAAACACAGGTCAGTGGTTTTAAAAATTTTAAATATATTCACAAAGTAGTGTGACCATCACCATGATTTGCTTACAGTACATTCTCTTCTCTCTAAAAATAAATTTGTAACTGTTAATAGTCATTCTCCATTCCCACCTCCTCCCTTCCCCAGGCAACCACTCATTTGCTTTCTGTCTCTATGAGTTTGATTATTCCGGGCACGTTACATAAATGGAGTCATACCATACATGGGCTTTTCTGACTGGTATCTTTCACATAGCATCATATTTTCAAGGTTCATCCACATTGTTGCACATATCAGTATTTCATTCCTTTTTATTGTTGAACCTTATTGTATGGATAACCACATTTGTTTATCCATTCATCAGCTGATAAATTGGGTTGTTTCTTCTTTATGGCTATTCTGAATACTACTGTTCGAACAGTTGTATGTAATTTTTTGTCTTCGCGTATGTTTTAGATTCCCTGGGGTATATGTCTAGGAGTAGAACTGGGTCATATGATGACTCTATTTTAACTTTTTGAGGAACTACAAAACTGTTTTCCAAAGTGGCTGTACCATTTTACCATCCAACCAGCAATGTACGAGGGTTCTAGCTTGTCTACATCCTCACCAACACTTGTTATTATCTGTGTTTTTTTATTCTCTCCATCCTAGTGAGTATAAATTGGTATCTCATTGTGGTTTTGATTTGCATTTCCCTAACGACTAATGATGCTGAGCATTTTTAATGGGTTTATTATCCATTTTTACATCTTCTTTGGAGAAATGTTTATTCAAGTCCTTTGCCCACTTAAAAAATGTTTTTTCTTTTATGACTGAGTTGTAAAAGTCATTATATATTCTAAATATTAGGTGCTTATCAGATGTATTATTTGTAAATATTTTCTCCCATTCTGAAGATTGTTTTTACACCTTGGTGGTGTCCTTTGATAGCACAGTTTTTAATTATTTTTTTTGGATTTTATTTTATTTTATTTTGGGGGGGGGCGGGTTGGGGAGGGAGGTGGGTGGGTGGGCCACTTCTATTGATCTTTCATTTATCTATCTTCATCCATTTTTGTTCTTTGGCCCGCGTGGGCCTCCCATCGCAGTGGCCTCTGTTGTCTCAGAGCACCGGCTCTGGGCATGTGCACTCCAGAGCTCTGGCTCGGTAATTAGACACACCGGTCCAGCCGCTCCACGGCACGTGGGATCTTCCCAGGCCAGGGATCGAACCGGCGCCCCTTGCACTGCAAGGTGGTGTCCTTATCCACTGGACCACCAGGGAAGCCCAGTTTTTAATTTTGATGAAGTCCAGTAAAATTTTTTTCTTTTGTTACTTCTATTTTGTTGCTGTATGCTGGATACATCACTGATTCAATGGACATGAACTTGGGCAAACTCCAGGAGATGGTGAGGGACAGGGAAGCCTGACATAGTGCAGCACATGAGACTATGAAGAGTCGGACATGACTTGGTGACTGAATAACAGCATCTAAGATACTTTTACCTAACTCAAGCTCATAAAAATTCTCTTCTATGTTTTCTTCTAAGAGCTTTAACTCTTACATTTTGGTCTCTGACTAATTTTCTGAATACTACTGTTGTTATGTAATTTTTGTCTTCGCGTATGTTTTAGATTCCCTGGGGTATATGTCTAGGAGTAGAACTGGGTCATATGATGACTCTATTTTAACTTTTTGAGGAACTACAAAACTGTTTTCCAAAGTGGCTGTACCATTTTACCATCCAACCAGCAATGTACGAGGGTTCTAGCTTGTCTACATCCTCACCAACACTTGTTATTATCTGTGTTTTTTTATTCTCTCCATCCTAGTGAGTATAAATTGGTATCTCATTGTGGTTTTGATTTGCATTTCCCTAACGACTAATGATGCTGAGCATTTTTAATGGGTTTATTATCCATTTTTACATCTTCTTTGGAGAAATGTTTATTCAAGTCCTTTGCCCACTTAAAAAATGTTTTTTCTTTTATGACTGAGTTGTAAAAGTCATTATATATTCTAAATATTAGGTGCTTATCAGATGTATTATTTGTAAATATTTTCTCCCATTCTGAAGATTGTTTTTACACCTTGGTGGTGTCCTTTGATAGCACAGTTTTTAATTATTTTTTTTGGATTTTATTTTATTTTATTTTGGGGGGAGGGTAGGACGGGGGACAGGCGGGCCACTTCTATTGGTCTTTCATTTATCTATCTTCATCCATTTTTGTTCTTTGGCCCGCGTGGGCCTCCCATCGCAGTGGCCTCTGTTGTCTCAGAGCACCGGCTCTGGGCATGTGCACTCCAGAGCTCTGGCTCGGTAATTAGACACACCGGTCCAGCCGCTCCACGGCACGTGGGATCTTCCCAGGCCAGGGATCGAACCGGCGCCCCTTGCACTGCAAGGTGGTGTCCTTATCCACTGGACCACCAGGGAAGCCCAGTTTTTAATTTTGATGAAGTCCAGTAAAATTTTTTTCTTTTGTTACTTCTATTTTGTTGCTGTATGCTGGATACATCACTGATTCAATGGACATGAACTTGGGCAAACTCCAGGAGATGGTGAGGGACAGGGAAGCCTGACATAGTGCAGCACATGAGACTATGAAGAGTCGGACATGACTTGGTGACTGAATAACAGCATCTAAGATACTTTTACCTAACTCAAGCTCATAAAAATTCTCTTCTATGTTTTCTTCTAAGAGCTTTAACTCTTACATTTTGGTCTCTGACTCATTTTAGGTGACATTTTGCCTATGGTATAAGGTAGAGGTCCATTTTCACCCTTTTGCATGTATATATTCAGTTGTTCCAAAAGACTATCCTTGTCTCATTGAAAAAAAAATTAATTGACCATAAAGGCAAGGGTTTACTATTGGACCTTGAATTCTATTCCATTAATTGATATCTACCTTTATTCTGGTACCACGCTGCCTTGATTGCTGCAGTTCTTTAGTAAATTTTGAAACTGGAAAGTATGGGTCCTCCGTATTTTTTTTTCTTTTTAAAGGTTGTTTTGGCTATGTGAGGTTCCTTTCAGTCTCAAATGAGTTTTAGGATCAGCTTGTCAGTTTCTGCCAAAAACAAAAGATGGGGTAAGGCACAGCTGGGATTTTGACAAGGACTGTGGGGCTTGTTGCTGTCTTAGCTATTTGTCTTTCAGTTTGTGAACACAGAGTGTCTTTTAATTTATTTAGGTCTTTTCACATTTTTTTGAGTGAGGTTTAATAGCTTTCAGTGTATAAATCTTACATTTCTTTTGTTAAATTTATTGCTAAATATTTTATTTTCATATTGCAAAAACAATTGTGAAATTGTTTTCATATAATTATTCTTAATTGCTCATTGCTAAAGTGTAGAAAAATAATTGATTTTTGTATGTTGATCTTGTATCCTGCAAACTTGGATTCATTTATTGGCTTTACTAGGTTGTGTGCATGCAGACATGCATTTTCCTTAGGTTTTCTATATATAAAATTATCGGCAAATATAGTTTTTCTTCTTCTTTTTCTAAAAAATAATATAGACATCTTTTATTTCTTGTTCTTACTTAATTATCCTAGTTAGAACCTCCAGTACAATGTTAACTAGATGCAGTGAAAGCAGACATCTTGTTCTTGTTTCTGATCTTAGCAGAAAAGCTTCTAGTCTTTACCATTGAGAATGATGTTTACTGAGAGTTTTTCATACGTGCATTTTATCAGGTTTAGAAAGTTCCCTTCTATTCCAAGCTTATTGGGTGGTTTGATCACTAAAGGGTGCTGGTGTCTGTCAAATACTTCTGTTTCTGTAAGGTGATCATGTGGATTTTGTTTTGTCCTTTATTCTATTAATATGATATGTTACACTGATTGATTGGGCTTCCCAGATAGTGCAGTGGTAAGGAGTCCACATGCCAAGCAGGAGACATGGGTTTGATCCCTGGGTTGGGAAGATCCCCTGGAGAAGGGAATGGCAACCCACTCCAGTATTCTTGCCTGGAAAATCCCATGGACAGAGGAGCCTGGTGGGCTACAGTCCATGGGGTCCTGACTGAGTCAGACAGGACTTGAGGACTAAACAACAGCAACACTGAGCAAATTATGGATGTTAACACCAACTTACGTTTTTGAGGTATGTCCCACTTGGTCACAGTGCATAATTCTTTCCATATATTGCTGGATTCGCTTTGCTAATATTTTGTTCAGAATTTTATATCCATAAGAAATATTGGTTTGTAACTTTTTCCTTGTACTGGGTCTGGTCTTGGGATGAGTTAAGTGTTCCTACTCTTCTATTTTGGTAAGAGCTTGTGTTGATTCTTTTTTAAATGTTTAGTGTAACATATCAGTGAAGCCATCTGGGCCTAGGCATTTTCTTTGTGGGAAGTTTTTTGATTACTAATTCAACGTTTACTTATTGTAAGTCTATTCAGATTTTCTATTTCTTTCGGAGTCAAGATCAGTAGTTTGTGTCTTTCTAGGTATTTGTTCTTTTAGTTTAAGTTATCTAGTCTGTTGGCATACAGTTTTTTAATTTGTTGTTCACAGTTTTATCATTTTGTTACCTTTTCAAAGAATCACCTTTTGGTTTTGTTGATTTATGCTGTTGTTTTGCTGTTCTCTATTTCCTTGCTTTCTGCTCTGTTTTTTTTTTTAATTTTTATTTTACTTTTTACTTTTACAGTGTTTTGTTGTTTATAGATATATATAATCCCAGATTAGTCATATGTATCTTCTCTGGTTTTTATTATTTCTTTCCCTCTTCTTGCGTTTGGCTTAGTTTGTTCTTCTTTTTCTAATTTCTTAAGGGGGTAAGATAGGTTATGTACTCGATGTCATTCTTCTTTTTTGATTTCTGTACTTTCAGCAATAAATTTCCCTCTAAGCACTGCTTCAGCTGCATCTCATAAGTTTAGGTATGTCATGAGTTCATTTTTATTTATTTCAAAGCATTTCTAATTTTCCTTGTGATTTCTTCTTTAATCCATATTTAGAAAGTCGGTTGCTTAGTTTCCACATATTTGTGGATTTCCCAAGTTTTCTTTTGTTGCTAACTTCTGAAACATTTCACTGTGTTTAGAGAATATATAAATGGCCCAGTTGCCTGGAAAATCCCATGGACAGAGGAGCCTGGTGGGCTACAGTCCATGGGGTCCTGACTGAGTAAAGGACTTGAGGACTAAACAACAGCAACACTGAGCAAATTATGGATGTTAACACCAACTTACGTTTTTGAGGTATGTCCCACTTGGTCACAGTGCATAATTCTTTCCATATATTGCTGGATTCGCTTTGCTAATATTTTGTTCAGAATTTTATATCCATAAGAAATATTGGTTTGTAACTTTTTCCTTGTACTGGGTCTGGTCTTGGGATGAGTTAAGTGTTCCTACTCTTCTATTTTGGTAAGAGCTTGTGTTGATTCTTTTTTAAATGTTTAGTGTAACATATCAGTGAAGCCATCTGGGCCTAGGCATTTTCTTTGTGGGAAGTTTTTTGATTACTAATTCAACGTTTACTTATTGTAAGTCTATTCAGATTTTCTATTTCTTTCGGAGTCAAGATCAGTAGTTTGTGTCTTTCTAGGTATTTGTTCTTTTAGTTTAAGTTATCTAGTCTGTTGGCATACAGTTTTTTAATTTGTTGTTCACAGTTTTATCATTTTGTTACCTTTTCAAAGAATCACCTTTTGGTTTTGTTGATTTATGCTGTTGTTTTGCTGTTCTCTATTTCCTTGCTTTCTGCTCTGTTTTTTTTTTTAATTTTTATTTTACTTTTTACTTTTACAGTGTTTTGTTGTTTATAGATATATATAATCCCAGATTAGTCATATGTATCTTCTCTGGTTTTTATTATTTCTTTCCCTCTTCTTGCGTTTGGCTTAGTTTGTTCTTCTTTTTCTAATTTCTTAAGGGGGTAAGATAGGTTATGTACTCGATGTCATTCTTCTTTTTTGATTTCTGTACTTTCAGCAATAAATTTCCCTCTAAGCACTGCTTCAGCTGCATCTCATAAGTTTAGGTATGTCATGAGTTCATTTTTATTTATTTCAAAGCATTTCTAATTTTCCTTGTGATTTCTTCTTTAATCCATATTTAGAAAGTCGGTTGCTTAGTTTCCACATATTTGTGGATTTCCCAAGTTTTCTTTTGTTGCTAACTTCTGAAACATTTCACTGTGTTTAGAGAATATATAATGTATGATTTCAATAGCTTTGTACCTATTGACAGAATCCCAAATTACATGAAGCAAAATGTGACAGAAATAAAGGGAGATGCATGATGAGCAACGGAATAGGAGACGTGAACAAGACCACCAACCAACCAGGTCTAATAGACTTCTGTAGAGCTCTCCACCCAAGAGCATCAGAATACACATTCTTCCAAAGCCCACATGGAACACTTTCCTTGGTGAACCAAACTGTAGACCATAAAATAAATCTCAGTACATCTAAAGACCCTGTCTAGTGCTATGGTCTGAATGTTTGTATCTTCCTAAAATTCCTGTGTTGAAATTCTAGTGTCCACGTTGATGGTGTTAGGAAGTGGAGCTTTCGGAAGGTGCTAAGGTCATGAGGATGGAGCCTGCATGAATGGAATTAGCACTCTCCTAAAAGAGGCCTGACAGAGTGCCCTAGACCCTTCTGCCGTCTAAGGATACAACAAAAAGTCTAGAGCCTGGAAGAGGGCCCCTAAATTATATATATATATATATATATATATATATATATATATATAATTTATAGCCAGCTAATTTATGGTGTTTTGCTATAACAGCCCGAACAGACTAAGATGTCTAATCCAACATCTGGGCTTCCTTAGGGATGTTTTTCATTGACTGCTTTTTGCTCCAGTGTATAGGCCCTATTGTCCTATTTCCTAGAATCTTGTGGGTTTTGTTGTTGTTGTTGAAATGTGTACATTTAAAATATGACAGCTCTGAAGATGAGATTCTGCCCCTCACTAGGATTTGTTATTATTGCTGTGTGTTTAGTGACTTTCCTAGGCCAGTTCTTTAAAATCTGTATTATTTATCATGTGTGGCCCCTGAAGTATCTGCTTATTAGCCTGTGCCCGCATGCGTGCTCGGTCACTTCAGTCTAACTGAAGTGACCAACTCTTGGGACCCCATGGACTGACGCCCACAGGCCTCTCTATCCATGGGATTCCCAGCAAGAATACTTGAGTAGGTTGCCATGCCCCTCCACAGAATCTTCTCAACTCAGGGACTGAACCCATGTTTTTTCTCAACTCAGGACTAACTTCTGAAACATTTCACTGTGTTTAAGTGTAAAAGCTTTGTACCTATTGACAGAATCCCAAATTACATGAAGCAAAATGTGACAGAAATAAAGGGAGATGCATGATGAGCAACGGAATAGGAGACGTGAACAAGACCACCAACCAACCAGGTCTAATAGACTTCTGTAGAGCTCTCCACCCAAGAGCATCAGAATACACATTCTTCCAAAGCCCACATGGAACACTTTCCTTGGTGAACCAAACTGTAGACCATAAAATAAATCTCAGTACATCTAAAGACCCTGTCTAGTGCTATGGTCTGAATGTTTGTATCTTCCTAAAATTCCTGTGTTGAAATTCTAGTGTCCACGTTGATGGTGTTAGGAAGTGGAGCTTTCGGAAGGTGCTAAGGTCATGAGGATGGAGCCTGCATGAATGGAATTAGCACTCTCCTAAAAGAGGCCTGACAGAGTGCCCTAGACCCTTCTGCCGTCTAAGGATACAACAAAAAGTCTAGAGCCTGGAAGAGGGCCCCTAAATTATATATATATATATATATATATATATATATATATATATATAATTTATAGCCAGCTAATTTATGGTGTTTTGCTATAACAGCCCGAACAGACTAAGATGTCTAATCCAACATCTGGGCTTCCTTAGGGATGTTTTTCATTGACTGCTTTTTGCTCCAGTGTATAGGCCCTATTGTCCTATTTCCTAGAATCTTGTGGGTTTTGTTGTTGTTGTTGAAATGTGTACATTTAAAATATGACAGCTCTGAAGATGAGATTCTGCCCCTCACTAGGATTTGTTATTATTGCTGTGTGTTTAGTGACTTTCCTAGGCCAGTTCTTTAAAATCTGTATTATTTATCATGTGTGGCCCCTGAAGTATCTGCTTATTAGCCTGTGCCCGCATGCGTGCTCGGTCACTTCAGTCTAACTGAAGTGACCAACTCTTTGGGACCCCATGGACTGACGCCCACCAGGCCTCTCTATCCATGGGATTCTCCAGGCAAGAATACTTGAGTGGGTTGCCATGCCCTCCTCCACAGAATCTTCTCAACTCAGGGACTGAACCCATGTCTCCTGCTTCTCCTGCACTGCTGGCAGATTCTTTACCCAGTGAGCCACCTGGCAAGCCCCACCTATTAGCCTACGGGTCAGCTAATAACTGGACAGAGATTTCCTCAAATGCTGATCCAGTCTGTCTCTCAGCCTTTGCAATGGGCTCTGCAGATTTGCACTGGAGCATCTGTTCACTGCTCTGGCAGAGTTTACTGCTTGGCCTTAGCAGTGACTTCCTTCTTGTGCAGAGGCTAAAAGGAGGAGGTTAAGGCCTCTGAAGTCTTTCCTGAGCGAGTTAACAGCCCTTTGTATGTAGATTTCTAGATTCTCAGGGATACATTGACACTTTCACAGTCCCCTATGGACATGTTTTTATTTTTTAAGTTTTTGGCACAGAGTGGAACTGGGGGAGGGGAAAAAAAGGAAGAGGGGAAAGGAACTAACTCGATAAACACTATGTACCAGGCTCACTGCGAGCTTTCATTATAAACCTCCTCACCTGATTCTTATAGGAATTCAGTTGGTTTTTTTTTTTTTTTAATTTTAGCCTCTTTTATTGTTGTTGTTGTTGTTTTTTTTAATTTATTTATTTTCATTCATCTTTGTTCTTTGGCCTGTGTGGGCCTTCCATTGCAGTGGCCTCTCTTGTAGCAGAGCACCAGCCCTGGGCACGTGTGCTCCAGAGCACTGGCTCCTCATCTGACACGCAGGTCCAGCCGCTCTGTGGCATGTGGGATCTTCCCGGGCCAGGATGGAACCAGTGCCCCTTGCACTGCAAGGCGTACTCTTTCCCCACTGGACCACCAGGGGAAACCCCTCAGCTGGTTCTTTTTAAAAAAACAAATTATTGACTTATTTGACTGTACTAGGTCTTAGTTGTGGCACGGGGATCTTCAGTCTTTGTTGTGGCATGCGAGATCTTTAGTTGCAGCGTGTGAACTTCTAGTTGTGGCACCTGGGATCTAGTTCCCTGACCAGGGATCCAACCGGGGCCGCCTTCATTGGAAGCAGGGAGTCTTAGCCACTGGACTACCAGGGAAGTCCCCAGTTGACTATTAGAACATTTGCTTTATACATAAAAGAACAAAAAACAAAGAAACTAGGATTCAGAAAGGTGAAGAAACGTGCTCAAGGGCACATAGCAGGGTTAAATGGTAAAGTCTTTTTCTGTTTCCATAGCCCATGCCTCTCTACCAGTGCCTGTCAATCACAGGATGATTTGAGGTGAATAGAGAGACAACCATTCAAAACCTTTAATTGCATGTTTATGTGTATGTGTAATTTGTACACCTTGTACATCTAACCTATGACTGTGTGCTTAAAACAAGGCATAAATCAGTAGTTAACCTTTAAAAGTTAGTTTCAAAAATTCTAAAACAAGTAATGCAGAGTGAACTGCGGGAGGGGAAAAAGGATACATTGACACTTCACAGTCCCCTATGGACATGTTTTTTTTTTTAATTTTGGCACAGAGTGGAACTGGGGGAGGGGAAAAAAAGGAAGAGGGGAAAGGAACTAACTCGATAAACACTATGTACCAGGCTCACTGCGAGCTTTCATTATAAACCTCCTCACCTGATTCTTATAGGAATTCAGTTGGTTTTTTTTTTTTTTTAATTTTAGCCTCTTTTATTGTTGTTGTTGTTGTTTTTTTTAATTTATTTATTTTCATTCATCTTTGTTCTTTGGCCTGTGTGGGCCTTCCATTGCAGTGGCCTCTCTTGTAGCAGAGCACCAGCCCTGGGCACGTGTGCTCCAGAGCACTGGCTCCTCATCTGACACGCAGGTCCAGCCGCTCTGTGGCATGTGGGATCTTCCCGGGCCAGGGATGGAACCAGTGCCCCTTGCACTGCAAGGCGTACTCTTTCCCCACTGGACCACCAGGGAAGCCCCTCAGCTGGTTCTTTTTAAAAAAACAAATTATTGACTTATTTGACTGTACTAGGTCTTAGTTGTGGCACGGGGATCTTCAGTCTTTGTTGTGGCATGCGAGATCTTTAGTTGCAGCGTGTGAACTTCTAGTTGTGGCACCTGGGATCTAGTTCCCTGACCAGGGATCCAACCGGGGCCGCCTTCATTGGAAGCAGGGAGTCTTAGCCACTGGACTACCAGGGAAGTCCCCAGTTGACTATTAGAACATTTGCTTTATACATAAAAGAACAAAAAACAAAGAAACTAGGATTCAGAAAGGTGAAGAAACGTGCTCAAGGGCACATAGCAGGGTTAAATGGTAAAGTCTTTTTCTGTTTCCATAGCCCATGCCTCTCTACCAGTGCCTGTCAATCACAGGATGATTTGAGGTGAATAGAGAGACAACCATTCAAAACCTTTAATTGCATGTTTATGTGTATGTGTAATTTGTACACCTTGTACATCTAACCTATGACTGTGTGCTTAAAACAAGGCATAAATCAGTAGTTAACCTTTAAAAGTTAGTCATTCTAAAAACAAGTAAGAAAGATATGGCTCACGTGGCATGTTGTCAGGGCACAAGTTGAGAGTGATGGACATTGACATGAAACCACATCAGTCCTCCACTCTGACCCTGGGAGTTAGGTTGGGGAGGGCAAGAAGGGTTGTCAGTATGTCTGGCAGAATTTTCTGTGATAATGGAAATGTTCTACTCTCTGGGCTGTCCAATATGGCAGTCACCAACCACGTGGAGCACTTGAAATGAAGCAAGACTGAAAAATCAAACTTTTACTAGTATTTAACTTGAATGAAAGTCATTTGCATTTAAACAGGCTCATGGGATTAGTTGCTACTGTCCCAGCCAGTTCAACCATAGACCCATTTCATCCCAACTGCTCGGAAGGTCATCCAGTGAGTGGAGAGTGGGGCTCAAGGGATTCTTAACCAGGAGGCAGCAGACCCGGCCCCCACCCTGAACTCCTGGATTGTGTGGCTCAGCACCCTTGCCTGAGACACATAGCCTTTCTCTGCCTTGGTCTCCTCATCTGTTAAAAGAGGAGTAATAATGCCTGCCCAACATATGTCATAGGCTTGAGATGAGGGTCACGGGGAATAATATAGGAAAGGAAGTTTCGTACACTCTCAAGTGGTAGAGAAATGAAAGAATTTGTTGAAAAAATATTTTCAGAATGGATGAGTCCCTGGGCACAAGTGTGCTCAGGCTGGGCCGGGATGTGGAGATGTGATAGGAGTGAATTGTTAACACAGCCTTGACGGTTCCTGTTGGCCACATGGGTGGAGGCTGAACTCGGTCGTGGGTTGTTCCAGGCTGAACGCTCCAGGTGATCAGTGGAGGCTTCAGGGAAATGGTTCTGATCCAAGGCTGGATCCACACACACACACACACTCCTGATCTTCCCCTCAGAATAAATCCTCCCATGGTTTCCTCACTTCAGATGGCAACTTGATATTTCCAGTTGCTCAGGTTGAGGCCCTGCCTCACCCCTGATACCTGTCTCCTGCCGACCACCCCATGGCTGATCAAGCAGCAAATCCTGTGGCCTTGGCTTCCACCAGCATCCAACCAGTTCTCACCATCCCACCCCCTTAGCTGTGGCATCACCACCTCACCCTGGGAATACTGCAATGTCCTCTACCTGATCCCAGCCTTGGCTGCTTCAACAGCACCTTTCCTGCATGATAATTGTTGTTCAGTCGCTCAGTCACGTCCGACTCTTTGCAACCCCATGGACTGCAGCACGCCAGGCTTCCCTGTCCTTCACCATCTCCCAGAGTCTGCTCAAACTCTGGGAGGTGCTTGAATTGGTGATGCCATCCAACCATCTCATCGTCTGTCACCTCCTTCTCCTCCTGCCTTCAATCATTCCCAGCATCAGGGCCTTTTCAGTGAGTCGACTCTTTTTTTTTTTTTTTTTGAATTTTTGGCTGCTTCTTTTGGTCTTTCATTTATTTATTTCCATCCATCTTTGTTCTTTGGCCTGTGTGGGCCTCCCATTGCAGTGGTCTCTCTTGCTGCAGAGCACCAGCTCTGGGTGCATGCGCTCCAGAGTGCTGGCTCATAATTGGACACACCGGCCCAGCTGATGTGGGGTCTTCTCGTGCCAGGGATCGAACTGGCGCCCCTTGCAGTGCAAGGCAGACTCTTTACCCACTGGACCACCAGGGAAGCCTGAGTCGGCTCTTTGTATCAGGTGGCCAAAGTATTAGAGCTTAGAGGGTGGCTTTTAAATGTTAAATCAGATCAAGTCTTGTTCAAAACCCTACAAAGACTTCCTGCCACACTGGGGGGCAGTCAGGCTTCTACCAGTGGCCTATAGAGCCCACCTGTTCCATCTCTGACCTTGTCCCCAGATACTCCACTCCAGCCATCCAGCCTCTAGCGGGTCCTTGAACACACACGCCTCAGGGCCTTTGCATTCACTGTTCCCTCTGCCTGGAGTGCCCTCCTACTGGATATCCTCACGGCACACCCTTGTGCTTCCCGGACACTACACAAATGTCCCATTATCAGAGAGGCATCTGTGTCCACAGGGCATAAAGCAGTTTTCTCACCATCCCACCCCCTTAGCTGTGGCATCACCACCTCACCCTGGGAATACTGCAATGTCCTCTACCTGATCCCAGCCTTGGCTGCTTCAACAGCACCTTTCCTGCATGATAATTGTTGTTCAGTCGCTCAGTCACGTCCGACTCTTTGCAACCCCATGGACTGCAGCACGCCAGGCTTCCCTGTCCTTCACCATCTCCCAGAGTCTGCTCAAACTCTGGGAGGTGCTTGAATTGGTGATGCCATCCAACCATCTCATCGTCTGTCACCTCCTTCTCCTCCTGCCTTCAATCATTCCCAGCATCAGGGCCTTTTCAGTGAGTCGACTCTTTTTTTTTTTTTTTGAATTTTTGGCTGCTTCTTTTGGTCTTTCATTTATTTATTTCCATCCATCTTTGTTCTTTGGCCTGTGTGGGCCTCCCATTGCAGTGGTCTCTCTTGCTGCAGAGCACCAGCTCTGGGTGCATGCGCTCCAGAGTGCTGGCTCATAATTGGACACACCGGCCCAGCTGATGTGGGGTCTTCTCGTGCCAGGGATCGAACTGGCGCCCCTTGCAGTGCAAGGCAGACTCTTTACCCACTGGACCACCAGGGAAGCCTGAGTCGGCTCTTTGTATCAGGTGGCCAAAGTATTAGAGCTTAGAGGGTGGCTTTTAAATGTTAAATCAGATCAAGTCTTGTTCAAAACCCTACAAAGACTTCCTGCCACACTGGGGGGCAGTCAGGCTTCTACCAGTGGCCTATAGAGCCCACCTGTTCCATCTCTGACCTTGTCCCCAGATACTCCACTCCAGCCATCCAGCCTCTAGCGGGTCCTTGAACACACTACGCCTCAGGGCCTTTGCATTCACTGTTCCCTCTGCCTGGAGTGCCCTCCTACTGGATATCCTCACGGCACACCCTTCGGTGCTTCCCGGACACTACACAAATGTCCCATTATCAGAGAGGCATCTGTGTCCACAGGGCATAAAGCAGTTTTCTCCCACCTTGCACGCCCGCCTACCTGTGACAGTGCCTGGCACATAAATGCTGCTCAGTCCCTCTTGTTGAATGAATGGCCTTCTGGGCAGAAGGGGTCATGGGCAGGTCTGTAGGGCAGCCGTGTCTGGAGACACCGTGTGACTTGGGCAAACTGCTCGTCGTCTTTTGACTTCAGATGCCTCATCTGCACAATGAGGCCTCAATAACGGACACAATTACTTTGAAGATTCCTTTTAACTTTCAAAGAGTCCACGATCCTAAGCTGCTTAGGGCCCCCCCGATTCTAGCTGCGCACTTGCCCCGTGGCTTGGTGAGCTGACCCTCCAGAGGAGCATGAGACTCAGAGACATGGAGGGACCACTTGGCAAGAAGGATGGGGTCTAGGCTGGAGCCCCTGGGGCAGGGCTGGAAAGGGCAGGGGGACGACGTTTGCAGAATCTGGGCTTCTTGGAAGTGCTTCTGTTGGCCTGGATTCATTATGGACACTCAGACCAGGGTCCCCTGGGCCTGTGTGTTTCTGTTTTTGTTCTTTTAATGTACTAAGGGGCTCCTCCTGGTCTTTCTGACTTGACAGCACAGTGGCCTCTCTTCCCCGGGTCTAGCAAGGTCTAGCCCCGCCCCTTGTTTTCTTGCTCCACAGAGCAGTAATTTCTCAGTATTCTCTGGCTCCGTGGATCTGGGGAGGCCTGACCTGACCATTTCTCACTTCCCTTCTCCAGGAAGCCTCTTCTCCCCGTCTCCTTCTCAGATCCCAAATTGCACAGCCCCCCTCCTCCTCCTTATTCTCAAGAATACAGGCGTCGGGGAGACAAGCCCCCCTCCTTCCATCCGTCCCCTCCTGTCTCCAAGCCCCAGAAGGGGCTGCCTGCTGCTCGGCTATTTTTATCCCAGGAGCTTTTTCAGGGAGAAAGCAGCGTGGTCCCTGAGCCAAAGCACAGGCCCGTGTCCCTGTGGAAAACCTCCCCTCATGGGGAAAGAATCCAGGGGATTTTTTTGGGTCCTGGCTGGGAGTCTTTCATTTTTGTGTGTCCCTCGCTCCTTTGTCAAGGTTTCGGTTGGTTGGTGTATTGTTTTATTATAAACGTGAAGGTCTCACCATGTTATGAATCGGGTCTGGATGTTGGCTCTTGCGCAACTGTGATCAGCCTGGGGTCTGGTTTTTTCCAAAAAGTGCTTGTCTCCTGTGTGTCCATAGCAGAGTGGAAACAGCACGGTGTAATGGAAAACTGGCAAGCCCAGAGGCAGGGCTGTGGGTGTGGGGCAGAACTAACACGGATCGAACACCCGCTAGTTCCAGACTCCATTCGCTGGGCTGACAAGATCCCGAGGGAAAAGAGGCAGTTAGGGTCCAACATTTACACATGGTAAACTGTGACTTGGAGAGGTCAGGGGACGTGCTCAAGGTCTCCCTGGAAGGCGTGAAGGAGCAGGGAGTCACACCCAGGATTTGGGAAACACCTACCTGAGCACTCAGCTTCTCTCCTCCTGGGTATAAGTCTCCGCTGTGCCACAGGGTAGCTGTGTGACTTGAGGCAAGTGGCTTCACCTCTCTGAACCTCGAATCTTCCCTTGCAAAGTTGTTGTTGTCGCTCAGTCGTGTCCAATTATTTGAGACTCCATGGACTGAAGCGTACCAAGCCTCCCTGTCCTTCGCTATCTCCTGGAGTTTGCTGAAACTCCTGTCCATTGACTCAGCGATGCTACCCAACCCTCTCATCCTCTGTGGCTCCCTTCGCCTCCTGCCCTCAATCTTTCCCAGCATCAGGGTCTTTTCCAAGGAGTCAGCTCTTCGCATCATGTGGCCCAAGGGTTGGAGCTTCAGCTTCAGCCACATCCGTCCTTCCAATGAATATTCAGGATTGATTTCCTTTAGGATGGACTGGTTTGATATCACTGATGTCCAAGGGACTCTCAAGAGTCTTCGCCAATGCCGCAACTTGAAGGCATCGATTCTTGGACTGGGGTTGTTAATACCGGCTCTATGGGCATCGGGGAGGAGTCAGTGAGATGCTGGGAGTCAAGGACTTGGGCCAGAGAAGAACATAAACCCTCCCTTGTCACTCCCCCCGCCCTTGCCCCCGGCCACCTTCGGTGGAGGCTCCTGGCTCAGGTCAGTTCCTGAAGAGCCAGCTGTCTGTCTGGCTCCCCCAGACGTGTCTGTTGGAGGTTCCTGCACCTTGTTTCCCTTAGCCTTAGAGTTTCCCTCCCCTGTGGCCCTAGCGCTTCTGAAAGCTGATTGGTAGTAACCTTTGGAGATGTCTCTTTTCCTGAGGGGGAAAGTGTCTGGAGAGAAACAAAGGAAAGCATCAGGTCGAGGTTCTGCGGGTTCGAATCTCAGTTTTCCAGCATGTTAGTTCATGCCCTCCGAGAAGCAGACAGCCACATGGGATTCAAAACACAATGTATTAATTGGAGGAAACACCTGCGAAGGATGAACAGGAGGGAGCTGGAAGAGGCGGGAGAGCCTTGTGACTGTGGTTCTGGTAGAGGAGAAGGAAGGAGCGGGGCCAGGCAGGAAGAATCTTGGACCACAACATGATTGCAGAAAAAGCTCAGCTCTGCCATGGGGAGTCCTGGAGCCCAGGGAGGCTGAAGAGGGGAATTCTGCATCTCCGAGGGCCAGGCCTGAGCTAGCCCCTCATCACAGCCCATGATCGTCAAGGCACAGCCTGGGGGCAGCAGGAAGCCCGCCTCTGTGAGGCTGCAGCAGTGAGACCCAGCAGACAGAACCAGGCTGTCCCCTCCTCAGCTCCCCCAGCAGGAGATCCAGGTGGTTCACTGTGGCCACAGTCACTCACAGGAGGCAGGGCTCAGTCTCATCCTCTGTGGCTCCCTTCGCCTCCTGCCCTCAATCTTTCCCAGCATCAGGGTCTTTTCCAAGGAGTCAGCTCTTCGCATCATGTGGCCCAAGGGTTGGAGCTTCAGCTTCAGCCACATCCGTCCTTCCAATGAATATTCAGGATTGATTTCCTTTAGGATGGACTGGTTTGATATCACTGATGTCCAAGGGACTCTCAAGAGTCTTCGCCAATGCCGCAACTTGAAGGCATCGATTCTTGGACTGGGGTTGTTAATACCGGCTCTATGGGCATCGGGGAGGAGTCAGTGAGATGCTGGGAGTCAAGGACTTGGGCCAGAGAAGAACATAAACCCTCCTTGTCACTCCCCCCGCCCTTGCCCCCGGCCACCTTCGGTGGAGGCTCCTGGCTCAGGTCAGTTCCTGAAGAGCCAGCTGTCTGTCTGGCTCCCCCAGACGTGTCTGTTGGAGGTTCCTGCACCTTGTTTCCCTTAGCCTTAGAGTTTCCCTCCCCTGTGGCCCTAGCGCTTCTGAAAGCTGATTGGTAGTAACCTTTGGAGATGTCTCTTTTCCTGAGGGGGAAAGTGTCTGGAGAGAAACAAAGGAAAGCATCAGGTCGAGGTTCTGCGGGTTCGAATCTCAGTTTTCCAGCATGTTAGTTCATGCCCTCCGAGAAGCAGACAGCCACATGGGATTCAAAACACAATGTATTAATTGGAGGAAACACCTGCGAAGGATGAACAGGAGGGAGCTGGAAGAGGCGGGAGAGCCTTGTGACTGTGGTTCTGGTAGAGGAGAAGGAAGGAGCGGGGCCAGGCAGGAAGAATCTTGGACCACAACATGATTGCAGAAAAAGCTCAGCTCTGCCATGGGGAGTCCTGGAGCCCAGGGAGGCTGAAGAGGGGAATTCTGCATCTCCGAGGGCCAGGCCTGAGCTAGCCCCTCATCACAGCCCATGATCGTCAAGGCACAGCCTGGGGGCAGCAGGAAGCCCGCCTCTGTGAGGCTGCAGCAGTGAGACCCAGCAGACAGAACCAGGCTGTCCCCTCCTCAGCTCCCCCAGCAGGAGATCCAGGTGGTTCACTGTGGCCACAGTCACTCACGCAGGAGGCAGCCTTGTGCCCTGTGCTCAAGCTCTCCGAAGCTTAGATTACACATCCGGAAAAGGAGGAAGATCACCTCAGTGTCCAAGCCTCAGAGTTTGTTTCCATTGCCTCTTGCTGTGCAGCATGTCATCCCCTGAACGTAGGGACTCAGAATAGCAGTGATCTATGATTTCTCTATTCTGTGGGTCCGTGGGGCTTGGTCAGGGAGCTGGCATGTGCCAGGTGGCATCTCGTCCTCCAGACTCTCTCCCCACAAGGCTTCTTGTTACTCCACAGCCTGGCCTAAGCTTCTGTGTAGCGTGGTGGCCGCTTCCAAGGGCAGGCAGTCCAAGACGACCAGCCCCAGGGCCCGAGCCCTTGTCAAGCCCCTGCTTGCATCATGCCGGCTCACGTCCCATTGGATGAGCCACGATCCATGGCCCAGGCCAGACTCGTCATGGGAGGACATGGCACAAGCCTTACAGGCTGCCGCAGGGTGTGTGTGTGTGGGGGGGGGGGGGGGGGGGTAGGAGAATGTTACTAAGTGCTCACTCAGCACAGTGCCCAGCCTGCCGATATATGTGTGCCCAGGACACAGTGATTGGCGTGATGACACCGCCCTCTGAGAGGCTGTGGGGTGAAGGAGTCTGCTCAGGCTCTGAGGAGAACTTAGCAGAATGGGCTGATGGGGGAGGTGACAGGTGGGCCTTGTCCCTGCCCACGAACTCCTAGGAAGAAGGGAAGCCGTGGAGCCCAACTTGGTAGAGCCTGGGTCTGGGGTAAGACCCAGGTCAACAGACGCTCAAGAAGTCAGAGCAGGCCTCCCAGGGGACGAGGAGAGGACTTCCTGCCAAGAAGATTCCCCGTGGGAAGGAATTCACGAATGTGGTGTGACTGGAAGAAAATGTCCCGTGGAAAGTCTCAACCCGTCATCGTCTAGGTCTCCTGAGTGAGAGGAGTCATCTCCTTCCAGAACATTCTGTATAATGACTTCAGTCTTGGGAGACTGGCAAGTGCACAGTAGGCCTCAATGAACATGAACGGAAAGAAGGAAAGCTGAGATGATCGGGTGGAGGACCAGTCTGGTGGATGGCTGGGCCGAATTTGGAAGAGTGAGACTCAGATTTCTTTAACATAATTCCCTCAGCCCCTCTCCCCTCACGTCTATTCACAGATGAGAAATGGCTGCCCTGAGAGGCTTAATAACTTCATTACAGCCACACAGCAGCTGAGCTGCAACTTGAACTTGTGACTTGACACACAGACCCTCGACGACAACTCCAGATAGATCCCACCACAGCATACAATACCCCATTCAGAGAAAGGGACATTTCAGGGGATCGCCGCCCACCACAAGGCCCTGACAACAAGCAGATGAGATCAGCGCCTGCCAAAGCCAGACCACACCACCCCCTGGGGAGCCAGGCCACCCCGTCACCCCAGAGCTGCCATCCCCTACCTGCTTTCTCCCAGCATCCCCAGGGGCGAGGCCACTCGGTCTCCCTCCCAGGACCAGTCCTCCTGAAGCGGGCCCTCGGCTTTGAAGAGTGGGTGACGAGAGTAGATAGTGGCCATGCATAATGAAACAAAACCCGTTTTCTTTGTGTCCTGGGTCCTGGGCAGCGGGGAGAGGCAGGCGGCTGGAACAAACTCCTCTTTGATGGCCGAAGAAGGAAGACCTTGGGGAAAAGCAAGCAGAAAGAGCCCAGAAAAGACGGATGTCACTGAGCCACAGCTCTGGCGAGAACAGCTTATTCATATTTGAAGAGGTATTGAAGGCTGGCACCATACTGAGTTCTGGAAGGAAGGGAGACGCTCTCATCAGAATAGATTGAGGCCAAGAAATGAGATGGAGAAGCCAGAGGAGCGGCATGGGCAGGAGGGGTGAGGCTGGGAGGCTGGGGAGGGAGTGAACAGGAGGGTGAAGGGGGCAGTGAAGACAGCGGGCGGTGGACTGTAATCGTGCTTTCTCCGCCAGGGCTGCTTTGTTCGCCTTATATGATTCTCCGACTTTGGGGGTGTCCGATGAAAGCCTGGTCCTTATTGTTCCTTTAACACCAACTGCGCTTGCAGATAAAATCGGGGATGGGATGAGAGGTCCCCTGAGGCCCATCCACAGCTCCTCTAAGACGCTGGTTCTTGATGAGGGGCATTCATCCCTGCGGTCCACCCCAGAGCCCCTCTGGGTCAGCGAGGCCGAGGCAGAGCTTAGCATCCATTTGGGGAAAAGCTTCCCAGGGGACGCCAGTGTGGCCCCGGGTTGAGAATGTTGTCCTGGGGCTCCGGGAACCCCAGAAGGTGACCTCGGGCTTTCAAGGACCAAAGGTATTCTACTCAAACATTGAGAACGAGGGAATCCTAGCCAGGCATGCACCTTATAGAGCCTGAGTGTCCCAACGGGCTTGAGAAGCCCCTGCCAGCCCCACACGGCGGTTACTCACTCAGAGAGCAGCTCTAGAACAGTGGTCCCCAATCCTTTTGGCACCAGGGACCAGTATTGTGGAAGATGATTTTTCCACAGACCCAGGATGTGGTGAGGTAGCGATGGTCTGGGGAGGATTCAAGCACGTGCCATTTCTTGTGCACTTTATGTCTATTATTATATTGTGACGTATAATGAAAGAACTCTACATGTGGGCTCTTGTTCCCTTCCTGAGGGTCTTTGCCTAATTTCCCTGTCCAAACAGCATTCCCTCTTGCTCTTAATCCCCTGCCTTACTTGGGTTTTGTTCATAACACCCATCGGCTTCTATATGTTGTTCATTTTCTGTCACGTTTTAGGAGGTAAATTACAAGAGGGTCACCCCTGGTGTGTTGCCTTCTGGGTCACCGGCACCTAGAATGGTGTCTAGCACGTGGCCGTGACTCATTAAATACTTGTGAAATGAATGAATGAACGGTGATAAGTTATTCCTCTCGGCTGTCCCAGAGGACACTGATGTCGTTTTTAAATTTGGTTAAAATCTCCCCGGAACCAGAGAGCAGCTTTTTAGATCTGTTTTTCTGTATAAACATGTGAACAAGTAAACAAACAAGTAAACTTTTTAGATCTGTTTTCCTCTGTAACCAGTAAACAAGTCAACCAAAAGCAGCTCCTTGGCACCTACTGTATACTCAGCCCCTACAAGCTGAAGAGAGGTAGGAGCAAAGAGTTCATCTCTCTCTTTAAGGTCTTTTCAGTCCTGCTGGGGGTGAGTGCTCAGGTCAGAGAATTCCGCTGCTCAGAACCTTGAAGCCCAGTTGTTGGAGCGCTGACTGCCTAGAGTGGTCAGAGAGGCCTTCTGGAGAAGGGAACACCTGTTGTGCTTCTTTGAAGAGCAGGCTCTGCTGGGTAGCTGGTTGGAAGAAGCATGTTCCTTGGAGGGCGGCTAGCTGGCACCCATGGAGTGACCGGCCCTGCTAGAGTAGGTAGAGTGGACTGCAGGGCCCAGGGCCACAGATCCCACCATCGAGGCCTTCCTCCTGCTAAGGCTCCCACTCCAGGCCACCTCAGACAACCTGGAGACCAGGCCAGACCTAAGGGGATCATTGGGGTCGCTCGGTCTCAGGCATCCAAGAAGAGAACACATGAGGCCTCAATGCAGACATGCCTGGAGTTAGGTAAATGCAAGCAGCGCCAACTCGGACAATGCTGAGGAAGACTCGCTGGGCCTCAGTTTTGTGGTTGTTGGTCAGTCGCTCAGTCATGTCTGACTCTTTGTGACGCTATGGACTGACTGTGGCCCACCAGGCTCCTCTGTCCGTGAGATATCCCAGGCAAGAAAACTGGATTGCCATTTCCTGCATTAGGGGATGTTCTCGACCTAGGGATTGAACCCACATCTCCTGCATTGGCAGGTGGATTCTTTACCCCTGAACCACCAGGGAGGCCCAGGCCTCAGTTTACCCATCTGTAAAATGGGGCCAAGGACACTATCCTCATTATATTGCTGGGATGCCCAGTATGTGGATTTCTGGATTCATATCCACAAAGAGAGCCCATCATTGTAGGCTTCCAGGTTCTGGCCACAAGTGTGCACAGGTCTGGGTTTTCTCAAGTGGCCCTCCTCTCTGGGCCTCCATTTCACTACTGTCTGTCTCAGAGATGGGTCAGGGGTATAAACATGTGAACAAGTAAACAAACAAGTAAACTTTTTAGATCTGTTTTCCTCTGTAACCAGTAAACAAGTCAACCAAAAGCAGCTCCTTGGCACCTACTGTATACTCAGCCCCTACAAGCTGAAGAGAGGTAGGAGCAAAGAGTTCATCTCTCTCTTAAGGTCTTTTCAGTCCTGCTGGGGATGAGTGCTCAGGTCAGAGAATTCCGCTGCTCAGAACCTTGAAGCCCAGTTGTTGGAGCGCTGACTGCCTAGAGTGGTCAGAGAGGCCTTCTGGAGAAGGGAACACCTGTTGTGCTTCTTTGAAGAGCAGGCTCTGCTGGGTAGCTGGTTGGAAGAAGCATGTTCCTTGGAGGGCGGCTAGCTGGCACCCATGGAGTGACCGGCCCTGCTAGAGTAGGTAGAGTGGACTGCAGGGCCCAGGGCCACAGATCCCACCATCGAGGCCTTCCTCCTGCTAAGGCTCCCACTCCAGGCCACCTCAGACAACCTGGAGACCAGGCCAGACCTAAGGGGATCATTGGGGTCGCTCGGTCTCAGGCATCCAAGAAGAGAACACATGAGGCCTCAATGCAGACATGCCTGGAGTTAGGTAAATGCAAGCAGCGCCAACTCGGACAATGCTGAGGAAGACTCGCTGGGCCTCAGTTTTGTGGTTGTTGGTCAGTCGCTCAGTCATGTCTGACTCTTTGTGACGCTATGGACTGACTGTGGCCCACCAGGCTCCTCTGTCCGTGAGATATCCCAGGCAAGAAAACTGGATTGCCATTTCCTGCATTAGGGGATGTTCTCGACCTAGGGATTGAACCCACATCTCCTGCATTGGCAGGTGGATTCTTTACCCCTGAACCACCAGGGAGGCCCAGGCCTCAGTTTACCCATCTGTAAAATGGGGCCAAGGACACTATCCTCATTATATTGCTGGGATGCCCAGTATGTGGATTTCTGGATTCATATCCACAAAGAGAGCCCATCATTGTAGGCTTCCAGGTTCTGGCCACAAGTGTGCACAGGTCTGGGTTTTCTCAAGTGGCCCTCCTCTCTGGGCCTCCATTTCACTACTGTCTGTCTCAGAGATGGGTCAGGGGCCCTTTGCAGTTTCCTCCCATCCTACCTCCTCTTTCTGGAGTGAATTTGCATGTGGCAAGGGGCTACATGGAAGTGCAGGGAACTGAAATCAAGGGGACAAGGGTGATACAAATGAGGGTGAGGGTGCCCACAGTGGGAGCCGGGGGCAGCTGGTTCTGTGTTCTTGGGGGAGGAACTCGACCTTTTCCCCACCTCCCACTGCCCACCTCCTCGCACTCTCCAACAGAAAGACGACCGAAGGGCCTTCTAGCGCAGTGCTTGGCTCATCTGGGTTCAGGGGTGCCCCGGAGGCAGGGCGATGGCTGCTCTCTGAGAGGGTGGGGCCTTCACCCACCTTTCCTCTTGTCCTCCCATGCCTGCTTTTTCTGCATCTGCAGAGGCCTCTGCCCTGTTTTCTGTGCCAGTAAGGAAAATAAGAGTTTAGCGACCCCTCTTGGCAAATCCATGTTACAGCTGTGTGTTCGGAGGGGTGTCTCAGGGGCAGATCGTGGGAAAGCAACGAGGTTAGGGGAGAGGAGTGTTTTCTTCTGGGCACATCTTCATTCCACCGTCAGCAGTCACCTGGTGACCACAACTGATTGGTTCCTTCATTCCCGTCCTCGGTCCCTCATCAGATGGTTACCAATAATAGTCAACAAACACTAACGAAACACCCTCTCTGTGCAAGCCTACTGTCCAGAGGGGGACCCAGACCTTAGATAATTGGATTAATGTTACAGTATTTATTCATTCCTCCACTTGTTCGTTCATTCATTCATCCACTCTCTCATTCATTCATAAATGTTGTTGAACTCCGCTATGGGTCAGGCACTGTTCTTTACATTTGAGAACATCAGTAAACAAAGCAATCAAAGACCCTTGCTCTCACGAAGTTTATGTTTTAGAAGAGGGGACTGAAAATAGTGCACATAACAAGCAAGTATAACGTATCCTTGAAGGAGAAAAACACTATCAAAGGTGAAGGTAGAGTGATGGGTGAAGGTAGAGTGATGGGATGCTACCTTGTGGAGGGGGCAGGTGGCAGAATGAGGTGGGTGATCACAGTAGGCCTCCGAGAGAAGGTGATATTTGAGCCAAGACTTGTAGGAGGTGATAAGCTGAGCAGGCATCTTAGAGCAAAGCGGTCCAGGCACTGGAGCCCAGCTAGAGCAAAGGCTCTGAGGCACTGCTATACTTTGTACTGGAGGCACAGGCAGAAAGATGTAGGTTGGGGCCCCTAACCATGCCTATGTCAGCAAGGAAGTTTCCTTAGAGGAGGAGGGGAGGTGCAGGTATCGCTGGACAAAATACTGGCTTTCTCTGCCCATCAAAGCCTAATAAAAAATACGGAGACAGAGTTTGGAAGAACTAGAAAGGTGGCTTTAGTTCTCATCCTTCCAAGAGGGAAGCACAGTAGGCTCAAGACCCAGGAACTGTGCCCCGCCTCCACGAGGAGGCAAGGCCTTGCAGTCAGAAATTGGTGATGAGGAGCAAAGAGGGTAGGATCTTGATTTCTTCCTCTTGCGTGGTGATAGCCTGGTGTCAGTAGCCCAGCAACTGAGTCTGGAAGGTCGGTGGTTCAGTGGCCTTCTTTCTGATCTGTGACTACAAGGGGAAGGGTGTTGCAAAGGTGAACCCCAGATAGAGGATCTGTTTAGCCTAGAATCCAAGGAAAAAAATGTGAATTGTAGCTCCTGTAGAATTAGAGAGCAAAAGGGCAAACTTAGTTATGAAAACGTTTTACCTCGGATTTGGGACTTAAACCTAAAACCCAGTTTGGGACTCGAATCCACATGGCCAAGACTCAAACCCAGACAAAATCCCGCTTGGGACCTGAACCCATGTTGCTGGAACTTAAACCCAGCCGAAACCCACTATATGTAGTTTTGGGACCTAATGGAGCTTTTGTTTGTTTGTTTTTAACAGAGTTTTGTTGTTTACTGCCATGCATCAACCTGAATCCGCCATAGGAACTTAGACTTTTGATGTCTCTTCGCAGAAAAGAATTCTGAAAGACAAAGTGATAGGTAAGAAATGGATTTATTCAGATTCGGAGGAAAGCACACTCCATAGGCAAAAACGAGTGTGGCCCATGGCAGGGGGCGCATCCAGTGGCCAGGAAAATGTGGTGTGCTTACCTTGTATGGGCTGGGTAATTTCATATGCTAAGGAGTAGGAGGAGTATTCCAACTATTCGCCTCTGGATGTGTCATTTAATTACCGATTGAGGATCAAGGTCTCGTCTGCCATCTTGAATCTGTTTGATTCTAATGGGTTTGTGTTGTGTCCTTGGCCTATGTCGTTCTTTCAAAAATTGTGCCTTGCCACTTTCTCTCCTCTGATGGTTACAGACATGCAGAGTTAGGAGCAGTTAAAGTAAAAAAATTAGGAATGTTCAGGCTTGCTCACTTTTCTCTATATCTTCTTTGTCTCTGAGGAAAGGGAAAGAGAAAAACTCACTCCTCTTTTTTCCTTTTCACTGCAAGACAGGCACGGACTTGAAGGAGAAGCAGGAACGTGATGAGTGGATGGGTCTGTGAAACACTTTCCAGGTCGAGGGAAGTGCAGAGGCCTAGAGGAATGAGAGAAGGTGGTGTGCTGGGGAGTTAAGAGAGGTCTGGTGATCTGGGGGTGATGAGGTAGGGGAAAAGATGTGCAAAGAACAAGCCTAGGCAGATACTTGTGAGTGACTACTGTAGAGGTCTGATATGCCACATGAAAGAGTTTGAATTCAGAGGTTCCAAATGGATGGTTGACGGCTGAAATCAGCTGGTAAGACCATTTTGCTTGGCAGTGCTTGTCTTTAAAAAAAAATAAAAGTAAAACTTGAAGGCACAAAAGAGGGATAGGCAGACTTCTGTTACCTAGCATTCTCCCCAGTTTTCCCTTTTGCCTGAAGCCAGCTCCCTACAGGCGTTACCATTGTGTCTTTGAAAGTATTTGCGTTTATAGCCCCAGGGAGGTGGAGGCGAGCCAAGGAGCAAAGAAAAGGTATGAACAGATTTCTCTATTGAAAAGTATTTGCCGAGGCTCCTTAAAGGCTTTTCCTTATTTTGATGATCTCAGGGTCTAGCACAGTCCTTGGTACATAGTACGTCCCCAGTGTTCTTTAGTGAGTGAAGATTGAACAAATAAATGACAAAGAGGCAGACTGTCGGTGCAGGCCAGCCTGGGGATGCGAGGTCCTAACCTTCTCCAGTCCAGTGCCCACTCGTGCTTTCTGGTTTCACAAGGACAATGTCTCTCCAGGAAGAATCCAGAATCACCTGCCATGTTTGTTTTAAAATGCAGACTCTTGTTTAAAACATATAATAAGATGCAGACCACCTGGCCCCATAATAGACCTCCCAAGTTGAGATCCCCTAGTACTCCAGTCCCCAACCTTTTTGGCACTGGGGACTGGTTTGGTGGAAGACAATTTTTCCATGGATGGGGCAAGGGTGGGGTGGAGGTGGTGTCAGGATGATTCAGGCGCATTTCATGTGCTGTGTACTTCATGTCTATTGCTATGACATCAGCTCCGGTTTGGATCCTCAGGCCTTAGATCCCAGAGGTTGGGGGCCCCTACCTTAGTGGATCTGCATTTTAAATAAGCATCCCCTGAAGCTGGAGGACGGTCACAAGGAAGGGTATTCTCAGATCACAAACTGCTTTGGACTTTGCTTCTGTTTGTCACCAGGAGCTCCACAAGGGAAGAGCTCATTCACAGACACCATTCCCGTCCATCCCCCTTTGTGAAGTGGTTTCATCTCCCTTTAACAAAGAGAAGTCAAAGACCAGAAAGGCTAGGTGGGTTTGCCAAGGACACACAGGCAGGTAGGGCTGAGGGAACAGGAACCAGCACCCCTGCCCCCATGGTCACCACTCCAGGGTTTCCTCATCGAGCTGTCTGTCTTGCCCAACGTTAACCCACTGCAGCCTGCTCGCAAGTGTGGCCTTCCCAGAAAGGGGAAAGGGTAAGCTCATCTGTGCTCATCTGTGCTCATCTGTGCTTTAACTAAGATTCGTTGGCTGTGTTCTCAGGCGTCGCTCAGTATTCAAATCGCCTGACAGTGCTGAGATTCTTGCCAGGCTGAGGCCCTCGCCCGCTTCCCAGAGCCTTCTGAGCTCCAGGAGCTGTCCAGGTGCCGCCAGTGCCGCCAAGGTTCGAGGACCAGGGCTCCCAAGTGTGCTTCTTACAGGTGTGGGTGCTGCTGAGCTTCTCTCTCCATAAGAGTTCAAAGAAAGGCCATTCATTGGTTCTTAACTTTTTGAGAAATCTCCATACTGTTTTTCATCGTGGCTGCACCAAGTTACATTCTACTTCTGGGCATTTGTTCAAGGAAGATGAAAATGCTAATTTGTAAAGATACATACATCCCTATGTTCATCGAGGATTGTGTACAATAGGCAAGATATGGAAATAGCCTAAGTTCCATCAATGGATGAATGAGTAAAGAAAATGGTGTGTGTGTGTGTGTACCACAGAATATTACTTAAACATGAAATCTGGCCATTTTCAACAACATGGATGGTCCCTGGCTTCCCAGGTGGCACAGTGGTAAAGAATATGCCTGCCATAGGAGGCACAAGAGGGGGGCCCAATGGGTTCGATCCCTGGAAGTTCATGTTTTATTGCTATGACATCAGCTCCGGTTTGGATCCTCAGGCCTTAGATCCCAGAGGTTGGGGGCCCCTACCTTAGTGGATCTGCATTTTAAATAAGCATCCTGAAGCTGGAGGACGGTCACAAGGAAGGGTATTCTCAGATCACAAACTGCTTTGGACTTTGCTTCTGTTTGTCACCAGGAGCTCCACAAGGGAAGAGCTCATTCACAGACACCATTCCCGTCCATCCCCCTTTGTGAAGTGGTTTCATCTCCCTTTAACAAAGAGAAGTCAAAGACCAGAAAGGCTAGGTGGGTTTGCCAAGGACACACAGGCAGGTAGGGCTGAGGGAACAGGAACCAGCACCCCTGCCCCCATGGTCACCACTCCAGGGTTTCCTCATCGAGCTGTCTGTCTTGCCCAACGTTAACCCACTGCAGCCTGCTCGCAAGTGTGGCCTTCCCAGAAAGGGGAAAGGGTAAGCTCATCTGTGCTCATCTGTGCTCATCTGTGCTTTAACTAAGATTCGTTGGCTGTGTTCTCAGGCGTCGCTCAGTATTCAAATCGCCTGACAGTGCTGAGATTCTTGCCAGGCTGAGGCCCTCGCCCGCTTCCCAGAGCCTTCTGAGCTCCAGGAGCTGTCCAGGTGCCGCCAGTGCCGCCAAGGTTCGAGGACCAGGGCTCCCAAGTGTGCTTCTTACAGGTGTGGGTGCTGCTGAGCTTCTCTCTCCATAAGAGTTCAAAGAAAGGCCATTCATTGGTTCTTAACTTTTTGAGAAATCTCCATACTGTTTTTCATCGTGGCTGCACCAAGTTACATTCTACTTCTGGGCATTTGTTCAAGGAAGATGAAAATGCTAATTTGTAAAGATACATACATCCCTATGTTCATCGCAGGATTGTGTACAATAGGCAAGATATGGAAATAGCCTAAGTTCCATCAATGGATGAATGAGTAAAGAAAATGGTGTGTGTGTGTGTGTATACCACAGAATATTACTTAAACATGAAATCTGGCCATTTTCAACAACATGGATGGTCCCTGGGGCTTCCCAGGTGGCACAGTGGTAAAGAATATGCCTGCCAATGTAGGAGGCACAAGAGACATGGGTTCGATCCCTGGGTCAGGATGATCCCCTGGAGGAGGAACTGGCAACCCACTCCAGGATTCTTGCCTGGAAAGTTCCATGGACAGAGGAGCTCGGTGGGCTACCGTTCACGGGGTCGCAAAACAGTCAGATACAACCTAGCAACTGAGCACACACATACGCAGATGGCCCCCAAGGGTATTATGTGAAATGAAATAAATCGGATGAAAAAATACAAATACTGTATGATTTCACTCGTAGGTGGAATATAAAAAACCAAAAACTGGGGCTTCCCTTGTGGCTCAGTGGATAAGAACCCGTCTGCCAATGCAGGAGACACAGGTTCGATCCCTGATCCGGGAAGATCCCACATACTGCAGAGAAGCTAAACCCACACATCAACAAAGACCCAGCACAGCCAAAAATAAATAAATAAAAATTTAAAAAAAAAAAAAACACCAAAAACTAACATAAATGAACAAACCAGACCGAATCAAACAAACATGTAGATGCAGAGAACAGAGTGATGATCGTTAGAGGGGAAAGGTGGGCTGGGGTCTGAGGAAACAGTACCAGCTGTGTGCTGATGAAGAGAAACTAAGTTTTTGGTCAAGAGCACGCTGTGGGTGTGCACAGAGGTTGGCATATAATGTTGTACACATGAGATGCATATAATGTTATAAACGGGCATTACCTCAATGAAAAGTAAATAAATAAATTAAAAATTAAAAGGCCGTGTTAGACAATTAAGAGCACCTGAGCGAGATCCCCATGGAAAGGACAAGGTGGATCTTGTTGCCCTGGGACCCATCTGTGCTTAAAAGCAGAGCACGCAGGCCCAGAGCAGTAAGCAGGCTTCGTGAGAGGAGGAGGAGCAGGAGCCGTCTGAGCCCCCAGCAGTTAAGGACAGTTTCACTGGACACGAGGACTTCAGACCAGAGAAGAAATGAGTGGAAACAAGAAGTGCGGTAAGTGCACGATGGTTGGGTTGGAAGCTGCAGATGTGGACGGAGAGAGGGCTTCACCTGGACCCCCGTTAGAGAGCGGCCCACGATGGACTTGGGGGAGTAAGGATTCCTGGTAGTGAGTGCCAAGCCTTGAGGCTCAGTGCAGCCTTCCAGCAGAAGGCCTCGGAAGGGATGGTCAGAAGGGCCGTGGAACCTGGGGCTCCCAGATTTGAGTTTCAAGTTCCTCTTTCCCATCCCACGTGTTCCCTCCTGTGTTAGAGCCCCCTGTCTTGTCACCTGTAGAGTGAGCCTAATGGTGGTACCCTCCTAATTTGTTGTTGTTAGTCACTCAGTCACGTCTGACTCTTTGTGACCTGATGGACTGTAGCCCGCCAGGCTCCCCTGTCCACAGGATTTCCCACGTAAGAATGCCCTGGAGTGGGTAGCCATTCCCTTCTCCAGGGGATCTTCCCAACCCAGGGATGGAACCCAGGTGTCCTGCATTGCAGGCGGATGCTTTACCCTCCTAATGGAGCCATTTTGAGGATCAAACCTGGTGGTGCATACAAAGAACCCAGACTAGAGCCTGGCTCAAGGCAATGCACAATCAGTGTCAGCTGTTGTTGATAATGTTGTGGTTTCAAAGGGTCTGTGACTACCCAAAACTTACAGTATTCATACTCATTTTGCTGTATTAGAGGACTGTGTTAAATTCAACAGGTTATTATAAATTATGTCTTTATTCACCCCATCTGTTTTTGGTCAAGAGCACGCTGTGGGTGTGCACAGAGGTTGGCATATAATGTTGTACACATGAGATGCATATAATGTTATAAACGGGCATTACCTCAATGAAAAGTAAATAAATAAATTAAAAATTAAAAGGCCGTGTTAGACAATTAAGAGCACCTGAGCGAGATCCCCATGGAAAGGACAAGGTGGATCTTGTTGCCCTGGGACCCATCTGTGCTTAAAAGCAGAGCACGCAGGCCCAGAGCAGTAAGCAGGCTTCGTGAGAGGAGGAGGAGCAGGAGCCGTCTGAGCCCCCAGCAGTTAAGGACAGTTTCACTGGACACGAGGACTTCAGACCAGAGAAGAAATGAGTGGAAACAAGAAGTGCGGTAAGTGCACGATGGTTGGGTTGGAAGCTGCAGATGTGGACGGAGAGAGGGCTTCACCTGGACCCCCGTTAGAGAGCGGCCCACGATGGACTTGGGGGAGTAAGGATTCCTGGTAGTGAGTGCCAAGCCTTGAGGCTCAGTGCAGCCTTCCAGCAGAAGGCCTCGGAAGGGATGGTCAGAAGGGCCGTGGAACCTGGGGCTCCCAGATTTGAGTTTCAAGTTCCTCTTTCCCATCCTACGTGTTCCCTCCTGTGTTAGAGCCCCCTGTCTTGTCACCTGTAGAGTGAGCCTAATGGTGGTACCCTCCTAATTTGTTGTTGTTAGTCACTCAGTCACGTCTGACTCTTTGTGACCTGATGGACTGTAGCCCGCCAGGCTCCCCTGTCCACAGGATTTCCCACGTAAGAATGCCCTGGAGTGGGTAGCCATTCCCTTCTCCAGGGGATCTTCCCAACCCAGGGATGGAACCCAGGTGTCCTGCATTGCAGGCGGATGCTTTACCCTCCTAATGGAGCCATTTTGAGGATCAAACCTGGTGGTGCATACAAAGAACCCAGACTAGAGCCTGGCTCAAGGCAATGCACAATCAGTGTCAGCTGTTGTTGATAATGTTGTGGTTTCAAAGGGTCTGTGACTACCCAAAACTTACAGTATTCATACTCATTTTGCTGTATTAGAGGACTGTGTTAAATTCAACAGGTTATTATAAATTATGTCTTTATTCACCCCATCTGCAAGTTGTGGCTAACTCTTGCCTCCTAGCAGCCAGGGTTAAATGAACGTGAAGCTTCCTGTGTTTGGGGTATCTGGATAGTCTCTAGGCTCACTCATTAGGTAAGTGACCTGGGCTGAACATGCTGGTCTAGTGTTTCCTACCGAAGTCTGGCCAAGGTATATGTGCAACATGGGTGTGGCTGTGTTCCAATACAACTGTGTTTACTTCCCCGGTTCAATGGTTAAGACTTCCCACTTCCACTGCAGGCAGCATGGGTTTGATCCCTGGTTGGGAAACTGAGATTCCTGCATGCTGCGTAGCCAAAGGTCGAGAAAAGAAGATTGAATGGGTCCCTAGTTTTTAACTATACTAAATTCTCTTGTAGAACACCTGTTGATTCTTTTGTGTCTTCCAGGTAGACAGTAGTAAACTGTAGATAGTGTTGACCCAAATTTCCTATGTATAACTCTAATTTCTTTCCTTAACCTAATATTTTTGGCTGAGATCTCTGGTAAAATGTTAGATATTTTACAGTGGCCATGGGCAGCCTCATCTCTTGTCCATGAATTCAAACCTTTCAGTTTCCCGGCCAAGTAGGAGGCTGGTTTTTTTGGCCAAGAGATGTCTTATTTTTAAAGAGGTGGCCATTCATTGTAAAAGTTGTCTAAATAAAAAAATGGCTGTCTAATTTTATCAGAGACAAAATAGCATCTATAGGTGCTATAGATCTCAGGATCTATTTTATCCCGTCAGGATCTATTAATAAAAAGTTAATAGAAGTCATAGAATTGAACTTCCGTTCTCAGGATGACCCCACTTAGTCGTAAGGTTATTTTGTTATGCTGATGGATTCTGCTTTCTAAGTGCTATTCCGTTTTTAAGTATTGATCACCTAATCATTTGTCCATGGATTTGTCTGTAGCTCTTCATATAAAATTCATCAGGTCTAGATAGCACTGTTTATTTGATTATGAAATGTGGATGCTTTTCCTTTTCTCTAGAATAGCTTAATAGCACTGGAATAATATACTCCTTTAAGTGTATGATAGGATTTCCTATGAGAACCTGCTGGGGCAGATACTTTTTAAGGGAGGTAACTCTTTGATTACGTTTTTTTTTTCTTCCTTTGATAACATTTATGGCAACTCATTTGCTTAGATTTTATTATCTGGGACTATAAATAATAATCTATATTTTATACTAAATTCTCCATTTCTTCCAGACTTAATCATATCCATTAGGATAGTTGAAAATAGCCTTTAGTTTATCTTATTTCGGTGGATGTGCTTTCTCTAATTTTTCTTGATTAAGCGATGCTTGTGTCTCTCAAGAACTCTCTTCATTTTCTTCTTCTATAATTATGCAAGTATCCCTCTGCCTTACTGGGCCCTGTTTCCATAATGGTCTTTACACTGGAAGGGCTAGCACTGGAGAAAAATGTGTGTTCTCTCTCCAGAACATTCCCTATACCCTATTACAGTCAATTGCCCCACCTCCTCTCCAGGGAGCCACTGTCCTGACTTCTGATCACTACCAGTTACTTTTGCTTGCCCTGTAAGTAGACCTGCACACCATGTACCCTGTCTGGTTTCTTTCACTCAGTTGTTTTTAGCTTTTAAAGGTGAACCTACTTTAAAAAAAAAAAAAAAAGGAAAAGAACTTACTTGTTCTGATCAGTGTCCTGTGCAGTAAATCTAGCCCCTCTAGTGGGAGAAATTGGTACTGCCTATCAAAATGGGGCTCGTGTGATGGCTACAAGATTCTGGGTTGGGAGTTATTTCCTTTCAGTATATTGACAATAGCATTTCACTAACTTCAGGTTTCTTCTGTTACTAATATCAGCTTTTTATCTATTATTCTTTTTAAGATAACTATTCTTGGCTGCTTTGAAATGTTTCTTTGTCCTGTTTTATTGTAGCTTTGCTATCATATATAATATTAAATGATATATATGTTCATATATTATATATCTATATATATATATACTAATATGCATTCGTTGACCTTCTTGAAGCCATGTTTTGGTGTCTGGTTATTTGACACTCATGAAACATCTTATTCAAATTGCTTTTCTTCTGCCCCATTTTGTCTTTCTTTGGGACTCCAAACGAATATGTATAGGTGTTTTTTATTTTTATTTTAGATCTTCAATTTCTCTTTAGTTGGGCAGATTTTAAGAGGTAACTCTTTGATTACGTTTTTTTTTTCTTCCTTTGATAACATTTATGGCAACTCATTTGCTTAGATTTTATTATCTGGGACTATAAATAATAATCTATATTTTATACTAAATTCTCCATTTCTTCCAGACTTAATCATATCCATTAGGATAGTTGAAAATAGCCTTTAGTTTATCTTATTTCGGTGGATGTGCTTTCTCTAATTTTTCTTGATTAAGCGATGCTTGTGTCTCTCAAGAACTCTCTTCATTTTCTTCTTCTATAATTATGCAAGTATCCCTCTGCCTTACTGGGCCCTGTTTCCATAATGGTCTTTACACTGGAAGGGCTAGCACTGGAGAAAAATGTGTGTTCTCTCTCCAGAACATTCCCTATACCCTATTACAGTCAATTGCCCCACCTCCTCTCCAGGGAGCCACTGTCCTGACTTCTGATCACTACCAGTTACTTTTGCTTGCCCTGTAAGTAGACCTGCACACCATGTACCCTGTCTGGTTTCTTTCACTCAGTTGTTTTTAGCTTTTAAAGGTGAACCTACTTTAAAAAAAAAAAAAAAAAGGAAAAGAACTTACTTGTTCTGATCAGTGTCCTGTGCAGTAAATCTAGCCCCTCTAGTGGGAGAAATTGGTACTGCCTATCAAAATGGGGCTCGTGTGATGGCTACAAGATTCTGGGTTGGGAGTTATTTCCTTTCAGTATATTGACAATAGCATTTCACTAACTTCAGGTTTCTTCTGTTACTAATATCAGCTTTTTATCTATTATTCTTTTTAAGATAACTATTCTTGGCTGCTTTGAAATGTTTCTTTGTCCTGTTTTATTGTAGCTTTGCTATCATATATAATATTAAATGATATATATGTTCATATATTATATATCTATATATATATATACTAATATGCATTCGTTGACCTTCTTGAAGCCATGTTTTGGTGTCTGGTTATTTGACACTCATGAAACATCTTATTCAAATTGCTTTTCTTCTGCCCCATTTTGTCTTTCTTTGGGACTCCAAACGAATATGTATAGGTGTATATATATTTTAGATCTTCAGTGTTTTCATGCCATTTGGTCAGTTTCTTCAGTCTCTTTTTCAGGGTCACAAATTTGCTCTTTAGTTGTATCTAAGATGCCATTAAACCCTTCCACTGAGGCTTTAAATTTCTGATCATTGTGTTTTAACAATGGGATATCTAGAATCTCCTGTTTTCTTTAAGTCTGTCATTTTAACAGCTTCTAATTTTTGTCAGGTTTCAGGCTTGGGTTTTATCACTTTGAACAGAAAAGCGATTATTTTACAGTCGGCTCCAAGGACCTCAAATTCAGTTGGTCTTTGTTGTCTGGGCTAGTTTTAGCTCATGCTGTTTATTCATGTGTCTGGATTTTTCATGTGCTGCATGCTGTATTTGAAAAATTATCCTTTTGAGATAACTAAAATTTCAAGTCTACTCCTTCCAGAACATTTGTTTTTCTTCTGCCCAGGGAGTTTGAGTCACCCATAGTACAGGATGACAGTGTTGTTGGATGAAGTTAATCCAGCTTCAAAATTTGAGACGCCTAGGGCATTACGTGATGTGAAGCCAGGCTGTGGTCTGTGCAGGGGCTGGTTTTCTGCCAGTTCACTCTTCTTCCCAGGAGTTCTGGGCTAAAGAAGTAACCCAGAGGCTAAAGCTTAAATCCTGGTTCTACTATGGGACACTAGAAGTTCCTTACCTTCACTAAGCTTCAATGTTACCTCTAATTGAGGTAACCATCTTCTCATCTTGCATGAATAATTGATGCCCAGATGGGAGAGAGCATTCTTTCAACATTCTACAATTAGTGGCAACAGATAGAATCTAGGATTCTCAAGTCTGCTTTTACCTGAGTATTCAGTCTTGCAATTTGTGTTTAGAGATTTATGTCCCCCAAACACCTTGCTTCCTGTGCACATAAAAAAGACATGACACTCTTTATCATAATTACAACAGTGAAAAGGAAGAATCTCTATTAGGTTAGGGTACTGAGCCACCAGGGGAGGCTGGTGCATGGCAAAGGGAAGGAAGGCCAGAGGGCAGATAGAACTAGAAGGGCTTTTAGGATACTAAAAAAAAGACAGAAGAGTCCTAGTATAAAAGGTATACCCATATAGTGACATCCCAAATGAACAGGAAGCTAGCTTGTTCCTTGTTCATGTCCCATATTCATTCCCCATTCCCATCTTCTGTCTTTGAGCTCTTATCAGAGGGTACCAGCTGGGCTGGTTCTGAGATGTTGCTTTTCTAGAAATCCCTTGTGTATGCCTTGGGAGGAGAATGGTTTAAGGGTGAGAAATAGTGAAACCAAGGGTGTAGCCAAGAAGACCTGAGAGTCTGTGTATTCCAGCACCAGACAACTCAGGGCTGACATTTAGGGACATTATGGCCTTTGTGGAACCATGTCATGGACGATAGACTTTTCCTATAGAAAAGACAAGTCTTACGTGCCTAACTTCTAGGTTTTCCCTCAGCCTTGCTGCACATTCACTTCCTTATCAGAAAATACATAGGAAAATATACTTTTTCTAGTTACTTGCCTTGGCCCTTGCCTGGAGAGGTTCTAATTCCAGATGCTTTTAACAGCGTCCCTCTTCCAATGGCTTGCTGGGCCACACTGACCTCCAGGCTCCTGCCCCATCCAGATCCCTGTTTCCTGTGAACTTGAGGTCCCTGACTGAGGGCCCTGGCTGTGGGCCCCCATAGCTCCTTCCTGACTCCCTTTATGGGCATCATGACAGCTGCTCCTCCAAGCACTCACCAAGGCCTGGATGAGGTGCCCAGTAGCATTCAGTGCCCTGACCCAACCTTTGGCTGAACTTGATGTAGACGTGAAGGACTTGTGTTCACTTGGTTATGTTTGGTTCTTTTTAGGGAAAGAAAGTCAGAGGCCTCGTGCTGATCAACCCGCAGAATCCTCTGGGAGAGGTCTACTCCCAAGAATCCATGATGGAATATCTGGAATTTGTCAAGAAATATGAGTTCCCTCTTCAGATGAAGTCTGTAAGAAGGGTGCCCATCACTCATAGTCAAGGAGTCAGAACCAGAAGTAATCTAAATATTCTTACTGGGTAATATGGTTTGTGAAGTTACGGGCAACTCAGTGAAATTGACATGAAGGAAAAGGCATTCACGTGCTCACTGGTTCCCACTTGGCCACTTCCTTTCCAGCCTTTGCGCGTGTGCATCTCCCCATGAAACAGTCAACATACAGTCCTGTTGTTTTTCTACCTCTCGTAGCATAAACCCTTTCTTCCCGTGTCTGTTTCCTAAACTACCTGCCTCGAGATGCCCCTCAAACCTTGTGGGGTGAAGATGAGTCCCTAGAGAATGTTCATGTCCTGTTTCTAAGAACATATTAACATCAGTTATTAATACCTCTGAAGTCTGGAAATAGCCCTCTAAAGGCAGATCATCTTCCACTGTAGAGAAGAAGCACATATTGAAACTTGGTAACAAATCTAGATCAGTTAAAGGCAGCACATGGAGACGAGAGGAAGAATGCTGCGGGAGGGCTCTGTGCCAGCTCTAGCACTGGTTAGTGGAGGGATTAGCCTTCTATCTCAGGAACCCATTTCTTTCTGTGAAGTAGAGGTCATAGTGCAACTTCTGAATGCTGCGGGGAGAATAAAGCAGACGCGGCACATGTGCACTTAGCACACTTTCTGTTCCTATTCAATCCAGACCCTGGTGAGAACTCTTTCCAAAAAAAAAAAAAAGTTGATTTGGTTGCACTGGGTCTTAGTTGTGGCATGCAAGATCTAACTTCCTGACCAGAGATCTAATCTGAGACCCACCCTGCATTGGGTGCAAGGTGTCTTAGCCAATGGACTGCCAGGGAAATCCTGGGAGCTCCTGACTATACTAGAGGAGACCTCTCTAGGATGCTCAGCACCTCCTGCAAGTCTCAAGTCGATGGTTGAAGCATGAGGTTAGATATTCTCATGCATGTCTCTTGGGTCCTTTTCCTTTCTAGTACCTCCGATTCAGGGTAGAAGGTCCCCTCTGGTGAAGGAGAGGCCCCCTTCTACCTTACCATACACCTGGCAGCAGGGGATGGCTTCCAGGGCCCTAGGAGTATCTGATACGGGTCCAGAGAAGTCCATCAAATGAAGTAAGTAACAATTAGAGAGAACCCAGATATTGTTCTCCCTCTTTCACCCAACCTGCAGGTACAACCTACACGTGATTGTAGATGAAATATACATGCTGTCTGTGTTTGATGAAGTCATCACATTCCACAGTGTTCTGAGCATGGAGAGGTGAGTGGGTCTCAGCAGAAGTTGGAATAGGAACCATGAAGTTCTTGCTTTTGCATGGGGAGTCCACGGGCCATAAACTCCATTGGCTATGAGCCAGGAAGTCATCTCAGAGCCCCCAGGAGTGTGAAAGTGAGCAAAGCATCATCTGTCCTCCCAGGTGGTTTATTTGAATGCCGTTTTGTACATGAGATAGCTTGACAGGAAGGAAGAATGAGCATTGTTAAAAGTGAGGATGAAGCCCTACAGAAGGTCAGGATAGGAATTTCTTGATAAGTAGTGCATGGGGCAATAATAGACAAAGAGCACAAGTTCTAAGGGTAGTATTTGGCTGTAGGACAGGATCCAGCAGGCAGAGCGAGAGAACACCTGGTGGAAGGAACAGCTTCACCAAAGGTGGGGGCAGGAAGAAATAGGAGAGCACCTTCTAGAAATGTGGGGTGACCCAGTTGTGTGAGGTGCCAACTTCTGAGAAGGTGGCTTTGGATTAGTTGTAAGGAGACCACAAGCCAGGCTGAGGTCCTTGCCTTCATTCAAGGGGGCACTTAAGAGCTTTCCCATCTGGTTTCACAAGGATACCTTTTGTTGACTTTGTGGCCTAACTCCAGCAACTGTGTCCTGCACTCTGGGTCTCCTGGGCCCTTGTATCTAGGAAGGTCCTCAAGGCCACTTTCATCTTCCCCGTACCATTATCCTTCAAGTATTTCTCCATAATCTTGACTGTACTTTCTGCTTTCTAGTTTGCCTGACCCCAACAAGACCCATGTGATCTGGGGCACCAGTAAGGTGAGCCCCAGCTGCCTGTCCTTGGGGAGGGAAGTGGAGCCAGGAACCGAAGGCAGACCAACCCGTTATGCCCTTCCCTACTTCTCTTCCTGTAGGATCTCTGCATCTCTGGCTTCCGCTTTGGTGCCCTGTATACCTGCAACAGGGAAGTGGTCTCAGCCACAAGCTCCTTTGGCTGCCTCCACAGCATCTCTGGCATCGCCCAGTACAAGCTGGGACAGCTACTCCAGGACAGAGGTACCGAGCCCCACCCCAGGTCAGACCTCACGGCCACAGAGAATTCCTGGGTCTTCTGGGGCCTCTGACATAACTTCAGTACACTGAGACTCTGTTCACTCGGGTTTAACAGTGGAAGGACAGGGAAGTTAAAGGAAGACAGGATGCAGTCAACTGTAGACAGAAAATAGAGGTGCTAGTTTAAAACACTGGCCATCTTGTAGCTTGTTCTCTGCCTGGAAAATTGTACTCGAGGACTTGAAGGTGGGCATATCAGATACTGGTCTTTCTGTGAAAATCAGTTTTTTCTCCCTGAATCCTGGCTGACTTCAGGCCAAGATGACCAAGGCACACCTTGACTTCTCAAGTATAATTTAACTTCATCTTCTTGAGTGGCCAAAGGAGAGGTCATTTGGGCAAGTTGATGTGGCTACATCTATGACCCCTGAATTTACTTTTCCCCTGGATCTTAAGTGAATGCTGGCTTCAGAGGGAATCTCCCGCCCTTAATACCATGGCCCAAACTTAGATAAGGGCTCCTTTTAAAAATCCCCAGTCATAGAGCAGATGCCAAGCCTGTGAGTAGCAACTCCTTGCCCAATTGACAACAACAGCATCAACCTTGTGTAGGGTATACCTCAACTTCTTGCCTCAAGGATATAAACTCAAACATAACTTTCCTATACAACTATTATATATATATATATATGTATACATACATATACATACATATATATATATATTTATACATATATTTTAAATTTTGGCTTTTTTAAAATTGATTTTTCATTTATTTATTTTCATCCATCTGTATTCTTTGGCCTGTGTGGGCCTCCCATCACAGTGGCCTCTCTCGTTGCAGAGCACTGGCTCTGGGCGCTTACACTCCAGAGCGCTGGTTTGTAATTGGACACACCGGTCCAGCTGCTCTGTGGCATGGAATCTTCCTGGGCCAGGGATCGAACTGGTGGACTCTTCACCCACTGGACCCCTAGGGAAGCCCCCTACACAACTATTGAGAAGCCCAGTGGCTCCACCTACCTGGTGGAAGTGAGCGTGTTGGGTATTGTCATGACTCAGTTGTTAAGTCATGTCCAACTCTTTTGCGACCCCATGGACTGTAGCCCACCAAGCTCTTCTGTCCATGGATCTCTGGAGTGGGTAGTCATTCTGTTCTCCAGGGCATCTTCCCAACCCAGGGATCAAACCTGCACCTCCAGCATTGGCAGGCAGATTCTTTATGCCTGAGCCACTAGGGAAGCCCATGTGTTGGGAATGGATCAGATCAAATATGATCCAGTCAGGCTTGGATAGAAACAGCAGGCATGAAGCCCAAGAAGGGAACATTAGTCAGGAACCCCCTGGCAGCTATCAGCCCTGAGGTATGTGACAGCCCTCTTCCTCCACCTGTCCAGAATGGATTGACAATACATACCTGCCCAGGTACCACTCGCAGCTGCAGGAGGCTTACAGGTACGTCACTCACAAGCTGAAGGCATTGAAGGTCCCTTTTCTCAATCGTGGTTCTGGCCTCTGTGTCTGGATCAACTTGGAACAGGTGAGCTCTAGGAATGACGATGGGTGTTGAAGGGCAGATGGTGCCTGCTGGGTCTTGAGCTCAGCTCTGTCCCTCTGTCCTCCCCAGTACTTGTACCCATGCACGTTTGAGGAAGAGCTTTGCCTCCATCGCCGCTTCCTGGACCACAAGCTGATCTTGGCCCGTGGCAAGACCTTCATGTGTAAGGAGCCTGGCTGGTTCTGCCTCATCTTTGCAGCTAAGCGCCCCCTGCTCAGAAGCGGTGAGTGGAGCTGACCTCCCAGTCCTGGCATCCTTCACTGGTACCCTGGCCACTCCCCTATAACCAAGAGCGGGGCCATCCCTTTTCACCTTTAGCAGCCTATAGCTCCAGCCCTTCTAGGCCCTCTGTTTCCACTTTCATATCTTTAAGCTCCTTTGTAAACAGAAACTGTTAGGTACTTGGAAGTGTATTTTACCTTTTGGGCGTTATGTCTGTGTCTGTTGGAGCAGGGCAGTGGGACTGGGAAGCTATCCAGAGATGGAGCTCTGCTCATGAGGAACTTGCTGGCTACTCCATAAGATACACAGATGATCTAGAAGTCCCTGTAGGCTCTACTGTGGCGTTGTGATTCTCTGAAGGTTATAGAAATGTGATATTCATTTTATCTATGGCATCTCAACACATGCAGGTCGCTATTCTACCTTCTGGGACATAGTAATGAAGATGTATGTTACATATCTTTTCGGCTAATGTGGAAAATAAACTGAAGGGTTGCTAGAGGTAGACAGAGATAATGAGGCCCAGGCTATCCGCTACATGACAGGATTTGATCTGAATCATGAAGGTATCTGGCAGGCAGGGGCTGTGACAATGAAGCCAAAAAGAGCCATGGGGGATATGGCCGGAAGACTTGGAAATCTATCCTCAAGAAGGGAAGGCTCTGGTTCAGCATCCCCGGACCAAAAGGCCCTGTGGTGGTCTACTAGGACCTGGGTGTATCTGGCACCCGTGTGCACACCCACTAAGGATTCCTCCCTGCCCCTATTTGCACCCTCTAGCCATGGATCAGTTCCAGGAGGTGCTAGAGGAGCAGAAGCAGGAGCGTATAGAGAAGCTGCTGGAGGAGGAAATGAACGAGCAACTGTTTACCTTCTATAGGTCCTTTGTGTCGGGGGATCAACTTGGAACAGGTGAGCTCTAGGAATGACGATGGGTGTTGAAGGGCAGATGGTGCCTGCTGGGTCTTGAGCTCAGCTCTGTCCCTCTGTCCTCCCCAGTACTTGTACCCATGCACGTTTGAGGAAGAGCTTTGCCTCCATCGCCGCTTCCTGGACCACAAGCTGATCTTGGCCCGTGGCAAGACCTTCATGTGTAAGGAGCCTGGCTGGTTCTGCCTCATCTTTGCAGCTAAGCGCCCCCTGCTCAGAAGCGGTGAGTGGAGCTGACCTCCCAGTCCTGGCATCCTTCACTGGTACCCTGGCCACTCCCCTATAACCAAGAGCGGGGCCATCCCTTTTTCACCTTTAGCAGCCTATAGCTCCAGCCCTTCTAGGCCCTCTGTTTCCACTTTCATATCTTTAAGCTCCTTTGTAAACAGAAACTGTTAGGTACTTGGAAGTGTATTTTACCTTTTGGGCGTTATGTCTGTGTCTGTTGGAGCAGGGCAGTGGGACTGGGAAGCTATCCAGAGATGGAGCTCTGCTCATGAGGAACTTGCTGGCTACTCCATAAGATACACAGATGATCTAGAAGTCCCTGTAGGCTCTACTGTGGCGTTGTGATTCTCTGAAGGTTATAGAAATGTGATATTCATTTTATCTATGGCATCTCAACACATGCAGGTCGCTATTCTACCTTCTGGGACATAGTAATGAAGATGTATGTTACATATCTTTTCGGCTAATGTGGAAAATAAACTGAAGGGTTGCTAGAGGTAGACAGAGATAATGAGGCCCAGGCTATCCGCTACATGACAGGATTTGATCTGAATCATGAAGGTATCTGGCAGGCAGGGGCTGTGACAATGAAGCCAAAAAGAGCCATGGGGGATATGGCCGGAAGACTTGGAAATCTATCCTCAAGAAGGGAAGGCTCTGGTTCAGCATCCCCGGACCAAAAGGCCCTGTGGTGGTCTACTAGGACCTGGGTGTATCTGGCACCCGTGTGCACACCCACTAAGGATTCCTCCCTGCCCCTATTTGCACCCTCTAGCCATGGATCAGTTCCAGGAGGTGCTAGAGGAGCAGAAGCAGGAGCGTATAGAGAAGCTGCTGGAGGAGGCAATGAACGAGCAACTGTTTACCTTCTAGCCTGCGGTGGCAGCCAGTCTCACTGCCAGGAAGGCCTGATGTCAGCCTGGGATCTGGAAGCCTGGGCTCTGGCTTGTAGTTGTGACCCCCAACCAACAGTGGGCTCCTCTAGGTGTGAGTGCATCTGACCCCACCCTCATCCTCCTTAAGTGGAGCATCTGTCACTTCAGAAGCTTTGCATCTTCTCAGTCTTGACTAGCCGTGGCATGTGTGCAGAATATTTTTATGGGGATTCTGGTGGGAAAGCCTAGAGAGCAATCAAGGGAGCTCTTTGGGCCCTGTTTAGACGGGTAAACTTTTATGTTCTATATCTAATAAATTCCATATTCTTTTAAAGTGTGGGCCTGTTTTGTTTTCTACATTTTTTATTATAATTTTATTTTACTTTTTGCTTTTACAGAGTTTTGTTGTTTACAGATATGTATAATACCAGATTAGTCATATGGACATCACTCCCAGTCCCTCCATCCCACCCTTCCTCTTTTCTACTTTCTTTATGTCACCTTTTGGGAGCTAGATTTATAAACTTAATTTTTAATTAAATTCAAATTCAAATTTAAATTTAGTTTTAAAATTCCAAAGTAGGTTCTATGTGAAGAATACTTTCTAGGGCAGGCCGGAAAGGAAGGGTAACCATGATCCCTAATTGGCAGAGCATTTTCTGGGTGCTGGATGCAGTATCCCATAGGATTCTTACGATCACACCCACCTTACATACGCGTGGCTATGGGGCGGGTGGGAGTATAGTTTCAAATGTTTCTGCCTGGCTAATATGGAAAACTGCCTTTAACTTTAAAATGAATCTCTGGTGTAGTGACAATGAAGCCAAAAGAGCCATGGGGGATATGGCGGAAGACTTGGAAATCTATCCTCAAGAAGGGAAGGCTCTGGTTCAGCATCCCCGGACCAAAAGGCCCTGTGGTGGTCTACTAGGACCTGGGTGTATCTGGCACCCGTGTGCACACCCACTAAGGATTCCTCCCTGCCCCTATTTGCACCCTCTAGCCATGGATCAGTTCCAGGAGGTGCTAGAGGAGCAGAAGCAGGAGCGTATAGAGAAGCTGCTGGAGGAGGCAATGAACGAGCAACTGTTTACCTTCTAGCCTGCGGTGGCAGCCAGTCTCACTGCCAGGAAGGCCTGATGTCAGCCTGGGATCTGGAAGCCTGGGCTCTGGCTTGTAGTTGTGACCCCCAACCAACAGTGGGCTCCTCTAGGTGTGAGTGCATCTGACCCCACCCTCATCCTCCTTAAGTGGAGCATCTGTCACTTCAGAAGCTTTGCATCTTCTCAGTCTTGACTAGCCGTGGCATGTGTGCAGAATATTTTTATGGGGATTCTGGTGGGAAAGCCTAGAGAGCAATCAAGGGAGCTCTTTGGGCCCTGTTTAGACGGGTAAACTTTTATGTTCTATATCTAATAAATTCCATATTCTTTTAAAGTGTGGGCCTGTTTTGTTTTCTACATTTTTTATTATAATTTTATTTTACTTTTTGCTTTTACAGAGTTTTGTTGTTTACAGATATGTATAATACCAGATTAGTCATATGGACATCACTCCCAGTCCCTCCATCCCACCCTTCCTCTTTTCTACTTTCTTTATGTCACCTTTTGGGAGCTAGATTTATAAACTTAATTTTTAATTAAATTCAAATTCAAATTTAAATTTAGTTTTAAAATTCCAAAGTAGGTTCTATGTGAAGAATACTTTCTAGGGCAGGCCGGAAAGGAAGGGTAACCATGATCCCTAATTGGCAGAGCATTTTCTGGGTGCTGGATGCAGTATCCCATAGGATTCTTACACGATCACACCCACCTTACATACGCGTGGCTATGGGGCGGGGTGGGAGTATAGTTTCAAATGTTTCTGCCTGGCTAATATGAGTTTCCAAATATTCCTGCCTTTTTTGAAAGGCTTTTAAAATGAATCTCTGGTGATAAGTCTGAAGTTTCCCATTTTCATCTCTAGGGTTTTCGGCTGTTCAAATCATACCTCCTGAGCATTTCTCTGCAAAACCTTTGTATATCTGAGCTTCAGTCTGAGCACTAATGCTGTGAAATGGGTAGACCAGAGATACCACCATGTACAGAGAATGGAAGAGCCGTTAGCGGCCGTTGATGGCTTTGATCAGTCACTTGGGTTTGGGATTATCCTCACTCTCTTAGGCAGCTTTGCAGCTTCTAACAAATCCCAATTCTTCAAGAATTTTGACACCAGACGAGTTTCTTTAGAATTCAACTTGACTTAGTAGACACAAAGGAATTCAGTGGATACATGAGGGAACTCATGGGACCAGAAGAGGTGATTGTCCTTTTCAGTTTTTGTCTTATTTTTCTGTTCTAACTGCATGATATAGAACCTCAAGTACAAAGTTGAATAAAAAAGAGGACATTCTTGACTTGTTCTCTGTCTTAGCAGGATTGAGTCTGGTCTCTCATTTGTAAGTGTAACATTACTGGAAGTATTTTTCACACTGCCTTTACAAGATAGAAGAACTTCCTTCAACTCCTAGTTTGCTGAGAGTTTTGCCATAAATGCGGGTTCAGTTTTCGTCTGTACCTTTAGAGAGAATTCTTTTAGTTATTAATGTGATAAAATTATATTGATTAAAAATGTTAATGCAACATCATACTCCTGCAATAAGGCCTATATAGTCATGATGCATCATTTTTTTATGTATCATTGGATTTGGCTTGATAGTAAGAATTTTACATATATTTTCATGAATGATATTGTGCTATAATTTTTTACTGATATTGAAATGAACTTTTTGATCAGTTAATCTAAATGTCTATCAATTGTATTAATATTTTCAAAGACTCAACTTTTAGTTTCATAGATTTTCTTTTCCCCCCTGTATGTTTCATCTCTACTCTTAATTTCCTTTTTTTAACTTTGGGTTTAATTTGTTCTTTTTCTAGCTTTTTAATGTGGAAGATTAGACCAAAAGTTTTAAGCTGTTTTTTTCAAAATGTAACATTTAGAGCTATTGATTTCTTTCCAAGCATTGCTTTAGCAACATCCATAAATTTTGATAAGTTGGATTTTTATGATCATTTAATTTTCTACTTTTTCTTGTGATTTCTTATCTATAGTTTATTTAGCAAATTTTTAGTTTTGAAATATTTGAGGTCGTTCAGCTTTCATTTCTAGTCTAGTTCTTTGTGACTAAAGAACATAAACTACAATTTTAATCCTTCGAAATTGAGACATTTATGCCGAGTATATGGGGACTTCAACGCATGGTGGCTCAGTCGTAATTATGAATCCGCCTGCAATGCAGGAGACTTGGGTTCAATTCCTGGGTTGGGGGGAAGATTCCCAGGAGAAGGGAATAGCAACTCATGCCAGTATTCTTGCCTGGAGAATTCCATTAGTAGAACAAGAAAGGGAACTCATGGGACCAGAAGAGGTGATTGTCCTTTTCAGTTTTTGTCTTATTTTTCTGTTCTAACTGCATGATATAGAACCTCAAGTACAAAGTTGAATAAAAAAGAGGACATTCTTGACTTGTTCTCTGTCTTAGCAGGATTGAGTCTGGTCTCTCATTTGTAAGTGTAACATTACTGGAAGTATTTTTCACACTGCCTTTACAAGATAGAAGAACTTCCTTCAACTCCTAGTTTGCTGAGAGTTTTGCCATAAATGCGGGTTCAGTTTTCGTCTGTACCTTTAGAGAGAATTCTTTTAGTTATTAATGTGATAAAATTATATTGATTAAAAATGTTAATGCAACATCATACTCCTGCAATAAGGCCTATATAGTCATGATGCATCATTTTTTTATGTATCATTGGATTTGGCTTGATAGTAAGAATTTTACATATATTTTCATGAATGATATTGTGCTATAATTTTTTACTGATATTGAAATGAACTTTTTGATCAGTTAATCTAAATGTCTATCAATTGTATTAATATTTTCAAAGACTCAACTTTTAGTTTCATAGATTTTCTTTTCCCCCCTGTATGTTTCATCTCTACTCTTAATTTCCTTTTTTTAACTTTGGGTTTAATTTGTTCTTTTTCTAGCTTTTTAATGTGGAAGATTAGACCAAAAGTTTTAAGCTGTTTTTTTCAAAATGTAACATTTAGAGCTATTGATTTCTTTCCAAGCATTGCTTTAGCAACATCCATAAATTTTGATAAGTTGGATTTTTATGATCATTTAATTTTCTACTTTTTCTTGTGATTTCTTATCTATAGTTTATTTAGCAAATTTTTAGTTTTGAAATATTTGAGGTCGTTCAGCTTTCATTTCTAGTCTAGTTCTTTGTGACTAAAGAACATAAACTACAATTTTAATCCTTCGAAATTGAGACATTTATGCCGAGTATATGGGGACTTCAACGCATGGTGGCTCAGTCGTAATTATGAATCCGCCTGCAATGCAGGAGACTTGGGTTCAATTCCTGGGTTGGGGGGAAGATTCCCAGGAGAAGGGAATAGCAACTCATGCCAGTATTCTTGCCTGGAGAATTCCATTGACAGAGGAGCTTGGTGGGCTACAGTCAAGAGTTTGCCACAATTGAAGGACTAACACTTTCATTCTTAATTATACGTTTTGATTTTTTAAAATTGTTTGCTTTAGATATTGCTATGTATATGTGTGTGTGTGTGTGTATGTGTGTGTGTGTGTGTGTGTACACACAGTATTGACGTATCCTGTTTATTTGTTTTCATGGGCAAAGGAGACTTTTACTACTCAAGGCTCTGTGCCGACCCAGGCGTTGGTTGGTCTAACTCATTTCCGAAGTCCCTGAATGTGTAGGGTCTACCTGTAGAGTTCAACAAGTGTTCTGCAGAATGCAAAGCTCTCTTAGGGGAAGGATGTTTTAAAGATGCCCTTACCTTAATTCGGAAAGGCTTTTCCATAGGCCCCAGCCAGACCTATATTTGAGCAGTAACCCCGATAACTCTGCTTTAAAATGGGGAAACTGAGGACTGGCCGCCGAGGGAGGAGCCCCCGGGTGCAGGGGCGGGGAGACACGCGCGGGAGGTGCGCTAGGGCCTCGGAGCGCCGCGGTGGCAGCGAACGGCCCGCCCCTTCCTGGACTAGCCCTGGCCCCCGGACCGCCTTTTCTTCCCCAGCTTCCCCTCCGGCTTGGGCGGCCAGAGGTGGGAACCGGTCTCGGGTAGAGAGGCTTTTGGAGCCCCAGCGCCGCGGTGCGGCTCCTTGTGCGCCCCTGCACGGGGGCTCCACCCGGGCTTCCAGGGTGCGGGAACTGTCTGCAAATCCCAATCCGCGCGGACGGTCCCGAGTGACAGTGCCTGGGTGCACAACGGCAGAGGAACACATGCTGACCTCAATTTCAAAAACCAAGTTAAAGTTTTCTGACTCAAAGCAGAAAGAGCCTGGAGTCCAGCGGTCTTGTGGTGGCTGATGTGAACAGGGGTAAAGGTTAGGATGTGATGATTTGGTGGCTTGGAGCACACGATGGGTGGAGCCCCGGCGAGGAGTCGGGCACAGACCGCGCATCCCCAGTGCCGAGGACTTCCGCCTCGGCGCTGGACTCTCACTTCCTCCGGGAGAGCTGGAGCCGGCTCCCGCGGGCGCCCGCCGTTCTGCAGGGGCCTTGCGCTCTGCCACCTGCCCTGTCCGCTCTGTCGTGGATCTCGTAGGCCAGCCGAGTGCGTGTCCGGCTCTTCATTTGCCGCGGGAGGCGGGGGGCGGGGGAAGATCGGGGGTTGGGGGAGTGTTAAGGGGAATGGGGCTGTGAGGTGGGTGGTGGAGACTGGGCTCAGGAGGCCCTGTCAGTCGGGGGAGGCCCTGGAAAAGACTTCATGGAGCAAAATTTAACCGGGGCGTCCCCCTGGGTTTCTGAGCCGCTGGTTGGTCCCTCATTATTGGGTGTGTGGCGCTTCTGAATCAGGAAAATCGTCAAGGGGTTATGATATAATAACACATTTTACTGAACTTTGGCCGTAAGCCAGGATTTGTCCCAAGCCGTTTACACTTACTCGTGTCTGTGTCCTCACGGCTGCCCTATGAGGTATCAGGGTTACAGCCTCTGTGCCCATGGGGACCCTGGCTGAGAAAGCGGAGTTCATATCAGAGCTCAGGATCAAACTAGCCTCTTCCTAAGGCCAAAGCTACCCGACTTCGGGTGTGAAGATGGGGTCCCGGGCTCTGTCTCCGTTCAGCACTTGCCCTTGCGGAGAGCCCCTCCCTCCCTCAGGCTCCACCCATCGTGTGCTCCAAGCCACCAAATCATCTCATCCTAACCTTTACCCCTGTTCACATCAGCCACCACAAGACCGCTGGACTCCAGGCTCTGTCTGCTTTGAGTCAGAAAACTTTAACTTGGTTTTTGAAATTGAGGTCAGCAAGAATGGAAAAAAAAAGCTGGTGATCCTTTAGGCTGCATAATGAAAGACTTCCCCCAAAGTAAAACAAGCTGAAGGCCATTTATTAAAATCGTATAAAAGTACCAAGTACAGCCTCTGTAGGTCCTCAGCAGCGTATCTGATGGCTGAAAGTGATTGTCCCTTAAAACAAGTAAAGGGACACAGGAAGTGATGAGTCTATAAACTTGAAGGGGCAAATAGAGAAGGTGGACCCCGGCGAGGAGTCGGGCACAGACCGCGCATCCCCAGTGCCGAGGACTTCCGCCTCGGCGCTGGACTCTCACTTCCTCCGGGAGAGCTGGAGCCGGCTCCCGCGGGCGCCCGCCGTTCTGCAGGGGCCTTGCGCTCTGCCACCTGCCCTGTCCGCTCTGTCGTGGATCTCGTAGGCCAGCCGAGTGCGTGTCCGGCTCTTCATTTGCCGCGGGAGGCGGGGGGCGGGGGAAGATCGGGGGTTGGGGGAGTGTTAAGGGGAATGGGGCTGTGAGGTGGGTGGTGGAGACTGGGCTCAGGAGGCCCTGTCAGTCGGGGGAGGCCCTGGAAAAGACTTCATGGAGCAAAATTTAACCGGGGCGTCCCCCTGGGTTTCTGAGCCGCTGGTTGGTCCCTCATTATTGGGTGTGTGGCGCTTCTGAATCAGGAAAATCGTCAAGGGGTTATGATATAATAACACATTTTACTGAACTTTGGCCGTAAGCCAGGATTTGTCCCAAGCCGTTTACACTTACTCGTGTCTGTGTCCTCACGGCTGCCCTATGAGGTATCAGGGTTACAGCCTCTGTGCCCATGGGGACCCTGGCTGAGAAAGCGGAGTTCATATCAGAGCTCAGGATCAAACTAGCCTCTTCCTAAGGCCAAAGCTACCCGACTTCGGGTGTGAAGATGGGGTCCCGGGCTCTGTCTCCGTTCAGCACTTGCCCTTGCGGAGAGCCCCTCCCTCCCTCAGGCTCCACCCATCGTGTGCTCCAAGCCACCAAATCATCTCATCCTAACCTTTACCCCTGTTCACATCAGCCACCACAAGACCGCTGGACTCCAGGCTCTGTCTGCTTTGAGTCAGAAAACTTTAACTTGGTTTTTGAAATTGAGGTCAGCAAGAATGGAAAAAAAAAGCTGGTGATCCTTTAGGCTGCATAATGAAAGACTTCCCCCAAAGTAAAACAAGCTGAAGGCCATTTATTAAAATCGTATAAAAGTACCAAGTACAGCCTCTGTAGGTCCTCAGCAGCGTATCTGATGGCTGAAAGTGATTGTCCCTTAAAACAAGTAAAGGGACACAGGAAGTGATGAGTCTATAAACTTGAAGGGGCAAATAGAGAAGGTGGAGGGCCCCAAGAAAAAGCATCGTTTTTGATGCTTGTGCTGCGTGCTAAGTCACTTCAGTTGTGTCCGAGTCGTTGCAGCACTGTGGACCATAGCCTTCCAGGCTCCTCTGTCCATGGGATTCTCCAGGCAAGAACACTGGAATATTGGGTAGCCATGCCCTCCTCCACGGGATCTTCTGGATCCAAGGATCAAACCCACATCTCTTGCACCTCCTGCCTTGGCAGGAGGGTTCTTTATGACTAGCGCTCCCTGGGAAGATGCTTGGTGCTATGGGCAGCCCTTTGTCCCATCAGGCATTGACGTTGCTTGTCTTTCTGTAGATGTTCCCCTCCTCAGAAGGAATCCAGGGCGCCTACCACCAGTCCAGGTTCAGACTCCACACAGGGTCTGCCCAGTAACCATGGAGATGGTCTGGAAAGAGAATGCTCCAGAAAACCATTCCAGAAGCCACTGAAGCTCTATGGAGTGGGGGACCCCACCGCCATGTTCACCTCCAGCAGCACCCACCTGTCCTCGAGAGGAAGCGTCATTAAGTGGTTCTGGGATTCAGCTGAGGAGGGCTACAGGACCTACCACGTGACGAATATGATGAGGAAAAGAACCCCGGGGTGAGTGAAGCCCCCTTCCCCCTGGACCCAAGAGAGAACTGGGAGGCTGTATCCCCACCTGGACCAACATGGCAGCATCCAGCTTGCTCTTGTCAGGTTGGAGTTATGGACCTCTGACTTCCAGCGGGATTTCCAGTGTTGCTTAGACAGGTCTCACTATATTACCTGAGTCAGAAGATAGCCCATTTATAATGAAAGAAAACTTGATTGGGGGCAAAGTCCCTCCTCCACCCCTGTTTTACAAAATTGTTTAAGGTCAGCAAGAATGGAAAAAAAAAGCTGGTGATCCTTTAGGCTGCATAATGAAAGACTTCCCCCAAAGTAAAACAAGCTGAAGGCCATTTATTAAAATCGTATAAAAGTACCAAGTACAGCCTCTGTAGGTCCTCAGCAGCGTATCTGATGGCTGAAAGTGATTGTCCCTTAAAACAAGTAAAGGGACACAGGAAGTGATGAGTCTATAAACTTGAAGGGGCAAATAGAGAAGGTGGAGGGCCCCAAGAAAAAGCATCGTTTTTGATGCTTGTGCTGCGTGCTAAGTCACTTCAGTTGTGTCCGAGTCGTTGCAGCACTGTGGACCATAGCCTTCCAGGCTCCTCTGTCCATGGGATTCTCCAGGCAAGAACACTGGAATATTGGGTAGCCATGCCCTCCTCCACGGGATCTTCTGGATCCAAGGATCAAACCCACATCTCTTGCACCTCCTGCCTTGGCAGGAGGGTTCTTTATGACTAGCGCTCCCTGGGAAGATGCTTGGTGCTATGGGCAGCCCTTTGTCCCATCAGGCATTGACGTTGCTTGTCTTTCTGTAGATGTTCCCCCTCCCTCAGAAGGAATCCAGGGCGCCTACCACCAGTCCAGGTTCAGACTCCACACAGGGTCTGCCCAGTAACCATGGAGATGGTCTGGAAAGAGAATGCTCCAGAAAACCATTCCAGAAGCCACTGAAGCTCTATGGAGTGGGGGACCCCACCGCCATGTTCACCTCCAGCAGCACCCACCTGTCCTCGAGAGGAAGCGTCATTAAGTGGTTCTGGGATTCAGCTGAGGAGGGCTACAGGACCTACCACGTGGACGAATATGATGAGGAAAAGAACCCCGGGGTGAGTGAAGCCCCCTTCCCCCTGGACCCAAGAGAGAACTGGGAGGCTGTATCCCCACCTGGACCAACATGGCAGCATCCAGCTTGCTCTTGTCAGGTTGGAGTTATGGACCTCTGACTTCCAGCGGGATTTCCAGTGTTGCTTAGACAGGTCTCACTATATTACCTGAGTCAGAAGATAGCCCATTTATAATGAAAGAAAACTTGATTGTGGGGGAGGAATTCAAGAACCATGGCGTGCTCTTGTCTGGTTTCTGATCCACAGCCCATGAACTATCCAGCTTTAGAGGGGACAGAGCTAGGGATCAGGCTGAAATTTTTGTGTTGTGTAGTGTCTTTGAACCTCAGTTCATCTCTACAATGGGATAATAATACCTGCTCTATAGAACTAAATAAGATCAGGCATGTAAGTTATTCACACAGTGCTTCTACATAGAGCATTCAGTAAGTGGTAGTTGCTATTATTATTAGGGCTTCTCTTGTAGCTAAGCTGGTAAAGAATCTGTTTGCAATGCAAGAGACTCTGGTTTGATTTCTGGGTTGGAAAACTCCCCTGGAAAAGGGACAGGCTACCCACTCCTGTATTCTTGGGCTTCCCTGGTGGCTCAGATGGTAAAGAACTGCCTGCCATGTGGGAGACCTGGGTTTGATCCATGGGCTGGGAAGATCCCCTGGAGAAGGGAAAAGCTACCCACTCCAGTATTCTTGCCCGGAGAATCCCACAGTGTTACCCACCCCACTTATTATAGATTATCATCAGTAATACCTTCAGAGGGTAGGGAGCTGTCACAATTAACCCTTTAATAGTCTTGATTTGCTGAGCATGTACTAGGTTCTGGAATGTTCTACATGCCAGGGTTATAGCCATGACCAAAAATAAAGTTTTTATGAAGTTTATAGTCTAGTAGGGGAGGCAGATAGTGAACAGACATAAGTATATATCATATGTTGTGATGAGTGTTGTAGGGAAAAATAAGGCAGAGTAATGGGACGGAGAGTGGTTGAGTGGGCAGGGGATTTGCTCTTTTGTGTGAGGTGGTCACAGAAGTCCACTTTACTGTGGTGACATTGGAGCAGAGACTTGAACAAATTGAAGGATTATATTAGTTATCTCTTGCTAGGTAATGGATTAATTCAGGGTCTTAGCAGTTTGAAATAAATAGTTCACAGTATTAGGATCTTGGGTGGTGCTTCAGGCTGAAGATCTCCCGGGCAGTCGCCGTGAAGCTGGAGCCGTGGTCTCATCGGTAGGCTGGGCGGGGCTGGGAGATGCTCCAATTCCAACTCACATGGTTATTGACAGGCCTTGGTTGCTTACCACGTGCTCTTCTCCCTGGGGCTGCCTCATGACACAGCAGCTGGCTTCCCCTGGGGCAGGTGATCCAAGAGATGAAGAGAGACTGAGAGATGGGGGTGCCCAAGACGGGAGCCACGGACTCTTCATAACCTAACCTTGGAAGTGGCATCCCATCACTTCCGCATATCCTGTTTGTTAGAAGCAGGCAACTAGGCCCACTTGCACTCAAGGAGAAGGGATTATACTAGGCTATGAACACCAGGAAGTAGGGGGTCCCTGGGGGCCATATTGGAGGTGGCCTGTCACAGGTTGTGAGCTATGTGGGTATTGAGGGGAAAAGCATTCCAGGCAGAGGGAAGAGTCAGTGTCAAGGCTTGAGGGCAGCATCGTGCTTGATGAGTTTACGGGACTGTGTAGGAGCTGCTGGCTGGAGGCTGGCATGAGGTCAGAAAGGTAACGGGGGCAGGGTGGGTACTAAATCCGTAGGGTCTCATAGGATGTGATGAAGCTCCCGGGTTTAGACGAAATGGAATGGAAAGTGTTCAAAGGAAGAGTAATGTGATCTGATTTCTCAAGATGACTTGCACTTGGACAGCTGTATAGAGATTTACCTTGGGGAGGGTGAGGTGAGGGAGTGAACAGGAGAGAAAGGAGGGAAGCTGTTGTGATAATGTAGACAGGAGAGATTTGGGCCAAGGTCTTGGCAGTGGAGAGAAGGTCTTGGACTGTCCTTGTATCTGTAGTGTACAAGTGACAGGATTTGGGGATGGATTGATTGCAGGGAAGATCCTCTAGGTTTGCTCCCCAGGGTGTGAAGGAACACGGCCTTTCATTTGTTATAACCCGAGCTCATTCAAACTCTACTTTTTCATCCTCCTGATTTCCCCTAATAACGTCGGGATCAGGAACCAGCTACACGTACGCCTCTCTGAGGACTCTCCCGGGGGCACCTTGAGCTGGGCCTCCCGCCTCCTGCTTCAGGCTGAAGATCTCCCGGGCAGTCGCCGTGAAGCTGGAGCCGTGGTCTCATCGGTAGGCTGGGCGGGGCTGGGAGATGCTCCAATTCCAACTCACATGGTTATTGACAGGCCTTGGTTGCTTACCACGTGCTCTTCTCCCTGGGGCTGCCTCATGACACAGCAGCTGGCTTCCCCTGGGGCAGGTGATCCAAGAGATGAAGAGAGACTGAGAGATGGGGGTGCCCAAGACGGGAGCCACGGACTCTTCATAACCTAACCTTGGAAGTGGCATCCCATCACTTCCGCATATCCTGTTTGTTAGAAGCAGGCAACTAGGCCCACTTGCACTCAAGGAGAAGGGATTATACTAGGCTATGAACACCAGGAAGTAGGGGGTCCCTGGGGGCCATATTGGAGGTGGCCTGTCACAGGTTGTGAGCTATGTGGGTATTGAGGGGAAAAGCATTCCAGGCAGAGGGAAGAGTCAGTGTCAAGGCTTGAGGGCAGCATCGTGCTTGATGAGTTTACGGGACTGTGTAGGAGCTGCTGGCTGGAGGCTGGCATGAGGTCAGAAAGGTAACGGGGGCAGGGTGGGTACTAAATCCGTAGGGTCTCATAGGATGTGATGAAGCTCCCGGGTTTAGACGAAATGGAATGGAAAGTGTTCAAAGGAAGAGTAATGTGATCTGATTTCTCAAGATGACTTGCACTTGGACAGCTGTATAGAGATTTACCTTGGGGAGGGTGAGGTGAGGGAGTGAACAGGAGAGAAAGGAGGGAAGCTGTTGTGATAATGTAGACAGGAGAGATTTGGGCCAAGGTCTTGGCAGTGGAGAGAAGGTCTTGGACTGTCCTTGTATCTGTAGTGTACAAGTGACAGGATTTGGGGATGGATTGATTGCAGGGAAGATCCTCTAGGTTTGCTCCCCAGGGTGTGAAGGAACACGGCCTTTCATTTGTTATAACCCGAGCTCATTCAAACTCTACTTTTTCATCCTCCTGATTTCCCCTAATAACGTCGGGATCAGGAACCAGCTACACGTACGCCTCTCTGAGGACTCTACAGGGGGCAACTTGAGCTGTGCCTTCCGCTCTCCTGTCCTGCGAAACAATGCCTTATGGCTTGGAAATCAGGATGCTGTGCTAGGTTGATGGGTCCCTGCTCCAGGGAGAATTTCCATCAGCCCAGGGCATCTTTTTGCTGTCCATTCACCCTTATTCCTGTTCCTGCCAGGGAGCCAGTTGTCTGTGAACACATTCTTTCATCGTGTAAAGTGAGCCTCTTGAGAGATACACTGGTGTCTTGGGCACGTAACTGGCCTTCAGGGACCTTCCCATCTCATGGGGGAGAAAAAGCCTGTGACCTGGGACAGAAACAGACCAGTGCTCTAAAGGGGGACAGATACGGCGCTTTGGGGTCCAGAAGAAGAAAGGATCCCTCACAGAGGGATTTTGAGGAAGACTTCCTGGAGGACATGGCATTTGTACAGAGTTTTAGAACTGGAGAGATGGGATCAGGGAGCCACGCGGAGGGAAGGCAGTGCTTGAGCAAAGGCCAGACAGGGTGGTGAGAAGGGCAGGACTGTAGAGCTCCACTTTTCTGCCTTGCGTGCTCCTGGGGCCTTCCACTGGCCTCCTCTGCTGTGCTCACATGGCTCTGCCCCTCTCACTTCCAGGGCATCATTAACTTGGGCACCAGTGAGAACAAACTCTGCTTTGACCTCCTGTCCAAACGGGTAAGTCCCGGTGTACCTCTCAGTAACATCCCCAGCTCCAAAGGACTGTCTTCTCTGGGAGTCCCCAGAACATTCCCTCCGGAGAACCCATTGCTTGCCTCAGCTACCCCGGCCCTGGAGTCGGGAGATGTGGGTCTGCCTGGGGACCACTTTCTCTGCCATCTTGGGTGAGTCTCTTCCCTACTGTGATCCTTCTCCTCCTCTTCTGGGTCTTGCCCTCCTCAGCCCCTCCTTCTGGCTGGGTCCCTCTCTTCAGGGGGAATCACTTGGTGATGTGTGGTCAGAATATAACAGCTGGTCATGGGAAAGGAGAGGCCGTGATCTGTAGCTTTTGCTGATTCCATAGTGGAAATGCCCCAACGGTAGCTGCGTTATCGCCACACGAGAGCGGGGAAGAAGGCGCAGGGACACCATCCTGTGGTGGTCCCACCGTATAGGTACCTGGAGAGAAAGAACCTCCTGAGTGTAGATGTGAACATATTCCAAGTAGGGGACCATCTGATCCGTGATGGGAGAGGGGTGCAGGAAGTGGTCTTGAAAAGCCTATTCTGCCCAAAGATATCTCCCTGCTCTAAATACAGCTCAGCACCATCCAGTAGAAATAAAATGTGAGCCGCATATCCAATTAAAATTTTCAATTAAATAAATACAAAGAAACTGGTAACATTCTTTTTATCATATATTTTATGTAGCCCAATATTTCTAAAATATGGCCCTTTCAACATATAATTGATATAAAGAACTATTAATGAGATATTTTACATACTTCTTTCATATAAGTCTTCAAAATGCAGTGTCTCACTCCAAGAGAGTCACGCATAGAGGCCAGGAGCCATGGTGACCAGTGGCCTCTGGGTCAGACAGGGCGGCTCTCAGGGAAGAGGGAGAAAGGGAAGAGAAAGGTCTAGAGTTATGAACATGTGGGTGATTCCCTTTCTTCCTTTTTGTCCCACAGCCCAAGGCTCCTGCCTTTTCTTGACTTTGTGTGTGTATGTGTGAGACTCTGGGAGTGACTAGCCCAGCACCCAGGCAGTGGGGCTTGACTTTGTGGTGCTGTAAAGTGCCTCCAGGACTTAGAGCTGAGATCAAGGTTTGACCTCCTGGCCAAACGGGTAAGTCCCGGTGTACCTCTCAGTAACATCCCCAGCTCCAAAGGACTGTCTTCTCTGGGAGTCCCCAGAACATTCCCTCCGGAGAACCCATTGCTTGCCTCAGCTACCCCGGCCCTGGAGTCGGGAGATGTGGGTCTGCCTGGGGACCACTTTCTCTGCCATCTTGGGTGAGTCTCTTCCCTACTGTGATCCTTCTCCTCCTCTTCTGGGTCTTGCCCTCCTCAGCCCCTCCTTCTGGCTGGGTCCCTCTCTTCAGGGGGAATCACTTGGTGATGTGTGGTCAGAATATAACAGCTGGTCATGGGAAAGGAGAGGCCGTGATCTGTAGCTTTTGCTGATTCCATAGTGGAAATGCCCCAACGGTAGCTGCGTTATCGCCACACGTAGAGCTGGGAAGAAGGCGCAGGGACACCATCCTGTGGTGGTCCCACCGTATAGGTACCTGGAGAGAAAGAACCTCCTGAGTGTAGATGTGAACATATTCCAAGTAGGGGACCATCTGATCCGTGATGGGAGAGGGGTGCAGGAAGTGGTCTTGAAAAGCCTATTCTGCCCAAAGATATCTCCCTGCTCTAAATACAGCTCAGCACCATCCAGTAGAAATAAAATGTGAGCCGCATATCCAATTAAAATTTTCAATTAAATAAATACAAAGAAACTGGTAACATTCTTTTTATCATATATTTTATGTAGCCCAATATTTCTAAAATATGGCCGTTTCAACATATAATTGATATAAAGAACTATTAATGAGATATTTTACATACTTCTTTCATATAAGTCTTCAAAATGCAGTGTCTCACTCCAAGAGAGTCACGCATAGAGGCCAGGAGCCATGGTGACCAGTGGCCTCTGGGTCAGACAGGGCGGCTCTCAGGGAAGAGGGAGAAAGGGAAGAGAAAGGTCTAGAGTTATGAACATGTGGGTGATTCCCTTTCTTCCTTTTTGTCCCACAGCCCAAGGCTCCTGCCTTTTCTTGACTTTGTGTGTGTATGTGTGAGACTCTGGGAGTGACTAGCCCAGCACCCAGGCAGTGGGGCTGGTCTGAACACAGCCACATTTTCCAGTGTGAGGTTGAGCTGAGCCTGCAGGACCATGGCCTGAGTCCCTCCAGGACTTAGAGCTGAGATCAAGGTGGGCGCCCAGTTCTGGGACCGCCTCGGTCACCCGGTGGAGGAGCTGAGCAGGGCAGTCTCCTTTACCCGCTCCATAAGCCCACCCCTCTGGTGTTGTTAAGTAGCAGTGTTGTATAAAGAGCACTGGACTAGGAGTCAGAAGTTCTGTTTCGTCTTAGCTCTGCCTCTTGCTAGTACTGTAAGGGGGCCTAGCCACCTGACTTTTTAATCAGCCACAGAGCACAACTTGCAGGATCTTAGTTCCTCAACCAGGGATTGAACCTGTGCCCCCTGTAGCAGAAGCAAGGAATCCTCACCACTGGACTGCTAGGAAATTCCCTTACCTGACATTCTTCTTTTTAAATTTTGGCCTCTTTTATTGTTTATTTATTTATTTATTTATTTTCATCCATCTTTATTCTTTGGCCTGTGTGGGCCTCCCACTGCAGTGGCCTCTCTCGTTGCAGAGCACTGGCTCTGGGCGCATGCGCTCCAGGGTGCTGGCTCGTAATTGGACACACTGGTCCAGCCGCTCCGTGTCACGTGGGATCTTCCTGTCCCAGGGATCAAACCGGTGCCCCTTGCACTGCAAGGCAGACTCTTTACCCACTGGACCACTAGAAGCCTCTTACCTGACATTTTTAAGCCTCAGTTTCTTCGTCTGCAAAATGGGCATGAGAATGGTGTCCCTGGAGAATGGTGTCCCTGGGCTGCCCCTGTCTCGGTTTCTCTGAGGAGCCGCCCTTGGCTCTCGCGGCCCTGATGCTGTGTGGACGCCGGTGGCAGGGCCGGGCCTCACCGTGAGCATGTACGGCCTCAGCCCTGCTCTCCCTCTGTCCCCAGCTGAGTCAGAGTGACATGCTGAAGGTGGAGCCGCCTGCTGCAACCCGTGGAGCAGAGGTCAGTTTTTTTGTGAGACTCAAGAGAGTCACGTAGAGGCCAGACGGGACTTTTAGCCCGGGGGGGGTCTAGAGTTATGAACATGTGGGTGATTCCCTTTCTTCCTTTTTGTCCCACAGCCCAAGGCTCCTGCCTTTTCTTGACTTTGTGTGTGTATGTGTGAGACTCTGGGAGTGACTAGCCCAGCACCCAGGCAGTGGGGCTGGTCTGAACACAGCCACATTTTCCAGTGTGAGGTTGAGCTGAGCCTGCAGGACCATGGCCTGAGTCCCTCCAGGACTTAGAGCTGAGATCAAGGTGGGCGCCCAGTTCTGGGACCGCCTCGGTCACCCGGTGGAGGAGCTGAGCAGGGCAGTCTCCTTTACCCGCTCCATAAGCCCACCCCTCTGGTGTTGTTAAGTAGCAGTGTTGTATAAAGAGCACTGGACTAGGAGTCAGAAGTTCTGTTTCGTCTTAGCTCTGCCTCTTGCTAGTACTGTAAGGGGGCCTAGCCACCTGACTTTTTAATCAGCCACAGAGCACAACTTGCAGGATCTTAGTTCCTCAACCAGGGATTGAACCTGTGCCCCCTGTAGCAGAAGCAAGGAATCCTCACCACTGGACTGCTAGGAAATTCCCTTACCTGACATTCTTCTTTTTAAATTTTGGCCTCTTTTATTGTTTATTTATTTATTTATTTATTTTCATCCATCTTTATTCTTTGGCCTGTGTGGGCCTCCCACTGCAGTGGCCTCTCTCGTTGCAGAGCACTGGCTCTGGGCGCATGCGCTCCAGGGTGCTGGCTCGTAATTGGACACACTGGTCCAGCCGCTCCGTGTCACGTGGGATCTTCCTGTCCCAGGGATCAAACCGGTGCCCCTTGCACTGCAAGGCAGACTCTTTACCCACTGGACCACTAGAAGCCTCTTACCTGACATTTTTAAGCCTCAGTTTCTTCGTCTGCAAAATGGGCATGAGAATGGTGTCCCTGGAGAATGGTGTCCCTGGGCTGCCCCTGTCTCGGTTTCTCTGAGGAGCCGCCCTTGGCTCTCGCGGCCCTGATGCTGTGTGGACGCCGGTGGCAGGGCCGGGCCTCACCGTGAGCATGTACGGCCCTCAGCCCTGCTCTCCCCTCTCTGTCCCCAGCTGAGTCAGAGTGACATGCTGAAGGTGGAGCCGTCCCTGCTGCAGTACCCAGACTGGAGAGGACATCCGTTGTAAGTAGCACCCGTAGGTCAGTGGTTCTTAGCCCCAGGGCAGTGTGGCTTCCCAGAAGACACGAGGAAGTGCTTGGAGACATTTCTGGTTGTCATAACTTGGTGGGGCGGGGCAGGATGGGGGTGCATCTGGCTTTTACTGGGTAGAGGCCAGAGATGCTGCTAAACCTCCCATAGTGCCCAGAACGGCCCCCCACCGCCATGAATCGTCGATAGTGATTGGCCTCAAACATCAATAGTGTTGGACTGGGCTTCCCCTGGTGGTCCAGTGGGTAAGGACACCGCCTTGCAGCGCAAGGGGTGCCAGTTCGCTCCCTGGCCTAGGAAGATCCCACGTGCCGCGGAGCGGCTGGACTGATGTGTCCAATCACCGAGCCGGAGCTCTGGGGCGCATGCGCCCAGAGCCGGCGCTCTGCAACGACAGAGGCCACCATGATGGGAGGCCCACAGGAGCCAAAGAACAAAGATGGATGAAAATAGACAAATGAAAGACCAATAGGAGTGACCCGCCCGTCCCCCTCCCTCCCCACCCCACCCTCAAAAGATAAATAAATAAATAAATGTTTCAAAAAAAAATAGTGTTGGACTGGGAAAGCTTGCCCTAGGTTGAGGGTCTAGCTGTGGAGAGCTGGCAGTCATGGGGCCTCATGGAGCATCTGCAGAGAACTGGTGCCTCTTGCCTGCCCCAGCCCTGCCCTGCAGCTCCTGGCTTGGCTGCCCTGAGCCTGCGATGCGGGGAGAGCTTTGAGGCCAGTGTGTTCCTAGTTTCTCAGTAGCTTTAGAGGAGTCAGAAATAGCTTCGGAGGAGCTGGATGGGGCCTTCTCCTGCTGTAAGATGGGAGGTGACTCATGAAACTAATAAGATTTTATATTTGTTGAGAACTGACTAGGTCCCAGAGGCTGTCCTAAGGACTTGACTTTGGGCCACATCTGGAGCAGGACTTGATTCCACGAGTTATTCCAAAGCACACACTCTTAGGATGGCGGCCTTAGAGTCAGACCCACTGAACTTGAGTGTGGACTCTGACACTCATCAGCACATGACCTAAGTCCTTCAAGTCTCAGTTTCTTTGTCTGTAAAATGGGAGTAATAAAGTAGTAGGAATTTTATGAAGCGTAAAGAAAATTCTCTAATACCTGCCTAAGGTAAATATGTATAAATATTAGCAATAACTATGATAATAGTTATTATAATAATTATTATAATAATAATATTTGTAATATCATCATTAATAATATAATAATATAATTATAATATAATAATACTAATACTTTTATTATTACATATTATGTTATTATACATTGTATATTTTATTATAGCAATGTGTTATTAGAATAACTATTAGCTAGACCTCCCTAGAGAGTGTTACTTTTGATATTCCTGCAGTCTGTTGATTAGGTGGGTCGGGTGTCCTAGAGCCACTGGGATGGAAGTAGCCATGCATGTATGTAGTGTTGGGGCCAAGGAGGGAGGTGGGTACCCAGGAGTGGAGACAGAATACTGATTATATTCCCCTCATGGAAAGCAGAGAAGGGTAATGGCAGCTACCTAAATTTAGATGCACCAGAGAAGCTTTGGGATGGATGGGGTCGGGGTCGGAGTTCAAACCCCACTGACAAGAACTGCCTGCCTGTCTGTCTGACCTCCAGCCTCCGGGAAGAAGTGGCCAGGTTCCTGTCTTTCTACTGCAGGAGCCCTGCACCCCTCAAACCGGAGAATGTGAGTGACCCCCGCTCCTCTGCTCTTTCCTTCTCTGCTGCTCCTTCTCCAGCTCTTTGGTGGACAGTGGTCAGGTGGGGTCCCTTAGTTTTGACTTGGATTTAGGAAGAGACCCCCTTCTTTCCCCTCACCCTAGATATTTAGAATTTGGATATAATTTCTTCAGGGCTTCCCAGGTGGCTCTGTGGTAAAGATCCCGCCTGCTAGGTGAGAGACGCTTCCAGATCCCTGGGTCGGGAAGATCCCCTGGAGGAGGAAATGGCAACCCGCTCCAGTCTTCTTGCCTGGGAAGTCCAATGGACAGAGGAGCCTGGCAGGCTGGAGTCCACGAGGTCACTAAAGAGGCACGACTTAGCGACTACACAGCAGTAACAGCATGATTTCTGCGCTGCTCTGTTCTGTGGCCCCTCTTTGCCTCCACAGCTTCGGGCAGGACTCTCTGAGTGACCAGCTCCCTCTTCCTTGCTCTGTAGATCTAGAACAGGGCTCCCGTGAATGAGCCACACAAATGGACTTAGCAGGTAGTCAGGAGGGGCCTGTGGGGACGCCCATGGCTTTGCTGTGACAGTGCCCCGGAGAGTTGCGGCCTGGCCCCCTCTCTGTGCTCTCCTGGGATGCAGGCTGCAGACCCTCGCTCCCGCCTGCAGAGGTTCATCTTTGTCCCGTGGACATGTCGCCCTCAGGTGGTGGTTGTGAATGGCTGTGCGTCTCTCTTCTCTGCCCTGGCCACGGTGCTGTGCGAGGTGGGAGGTGAGTAGACCTTGGCCCTGTGCCTGCGGTGTCCCCGGCTGCTGGGCCTCAGGGGCTGCATCGGATGCTTTTGCCGTGATAGACTGTTAGACCATAGGGGCCTTAACTAAGCGGCCTGACAAGACACCAGGGGTTGGCAGTTCCAAGGGAAATCAAGGTGCTGCTGGGGTTATGGGCTGTGTCCCAGTGATGGCCTTGGCTTTTCCTCATGCTCACAGGTAGCGGTCACAGTCTCTAGTGACGGCATGTGCTAAAGCGGGAAGCCAGGGAGGCCATGCTTTGGCTATCTCCTTTTTATCAGGAGGGAGGAAACGGGGCTGTGCTTTCCCAGGAGAGTCCTGCAGAATTCCCCTTGCATCTTTCTAGCCAGAATGGACTCACAACCCATTCCCAAAGCAGTCCCCAGCAAAGGGGAGGAGAACCCTGGTGGGCTTAAGCTAAACTTGCTTATCCTTCAGGGCTGGGGGCGGGTCCACCTTCCCCGAATTTCTTGCTGGTTGTAGCTGAAAAATCTGGTGCTGTCTCGGGAATGGCTGTTGAGAGGCCATGGTCATATGAAGGACATGCTGACTGTAGTCGGGGTCAGAGGTTGTTGGCTGCAAGGAACAGAGGCCCACCCACACTAGATTAACTAATAAACCTCCTATTAGTAACATCTATTGACCACACCCTCTGTTTCAGGTTCTGGGCTAAGGCTAGGCGCAGTCTGTCATTCAATCCCCTCTGTAACTCCAACGAGATAGGTTCTGGACTTAATACCATTTAACAAGTGAGGAGATTAAGGCCCAGGGGCTTGAGTTACTTGTCAGAGTCACAGAGAGATGTAAGAACCAAGTTCTGAACCCTAAAAGGAAGATTCATTGCAAGGATGTCATAGGCCATTTCTTACCCATTCTAGACCAATCTAGAATAACAGAAGCCCACACTCTTTAACTCTTCCTGGGGTGTGCAGGCCCCCTCCCTCCCCTCCTTCTGGACCTTCCTCAGCTCCGTAGGGTCCCGGGTTGCTGGCCCAGCTCTGACTCCACGGGACCTTTGCATTCACATGTGCATTCTCACCTCACGAGGATTTTTGCTTCTTGGAGCAAAGTCTAAAAGTGGACATGTCGCCTCAGGTGGTGGTTGTGAATGGCTGTGCTCTCTCTTCTCTGCCCTGGCCACGGTGTCCCCGGCTGCTGGGCCTCCAGGGGCTGCATCGGATGCTTTTGCCGTGATAGACTGTTAGACCATAGGGGCCTTAACTAAGCGGCCTGACAAGACACCAGGGGTTGGCAGTTCCAAGGGAAATCAAGGTGCTGCTGGGGTTATGGGCTGTGTCCCAGTGATGGCCTTGGCTTTTCCTCATGCTCACAGGTAGCGGTCACAGTCTCTAGTGACGGCATGTGCTAAAGCGGGAAGCCAGGGAGGCCATGCTTTGGCTATCTCCTTTTTATCAGGAGGGAGGAAACGGGGCTGTGCTTTCCCAGGAGAGTCCTGCAGAATTCCCCTTGCATCTTTCTAGCCAGAATGGACTCACAACCCATTCCCAAAGCAGTCCCCAGCAAAGGGGAGGAGAACCCTGGTGGGCTTAAGCTAAACTTGCTTATCCTTCAGGGCTGGGGGCGGGTCCACCTTCCCCGAATTTCTTGCTGGTTGTAGCTGAAAAATCTGGTGCTGTCTCGGGAATGGCTGTTGAGAGGCCATGGTCATATGAAGGACATGCTGACTGTAGTCGGGGTCAGAGGTTGTTGGCTGCAAGGAACAGAGGCCCACCCACACTAGATTAACTAATAAACCTCCTATTAGTAACATCTATTGACCACACCCTCTGTTTCAGGTTCTGGGCTAAGGCTAGGCGCAGTCTGTCATTCAATCCCCTCTGTAACTCCAACGAGATAGGTTCTGGACTTAATACCATTTAACAAGTGAGGAGATTAAGGCCCAGGGGCTTGAGTTACTTGTCAGAGTCACAGAGAGATGTAAGAACCAAGTTCTGAACCCTAAAAGGAAGATTCATTGCAAGGATGTCATAGGCCATTTCTTACCCATTCTAGACCAATCTAGAATAACAGAAGCCCACACTCTTTAACTCTTCCTGGGGTGTGCAGGCCCCCTCCCTCCCCTCCTTCTGGACCTTCCTCAGCTCCGTAGGGTCCCGGGTTGCTGGCCCAGCTCTGACTCCACGGGACCTTTGCATTCACATGTGCATTCTCACCTCACGAGGATTTTTGCTTCTTGGAGCAAAGTCTTGAGACAGAGAGAGTGAGATGAGTCTGTCCAGCGAGCGGATTAGCTCTTAGGGTCAATTGTCTCCCTTTGGTCCAATCCCTGTGGTTGAGGGAGGGGACATGTAGGACAGAGGCCACCCCTTCCAGAGCTGGGAGTTGTGGTGGGGGTGTGCTGAAGGGAGGGCTGAGGAGGCCAGCCTGACCAGTGTGACAGCTTCAGAGCTGGCGGAGGGTGGACGTCTTTACCTCTGCATTAGAGCAGACCTTGGACAACATCTCATCAGCCCTGTCCACAGCGAGCGTCTTCTGCGTGACACCCTCCTGAGCCCCCCTAGCAGGTCTCAGCCTTTGGTTTCAGTGTCCCTGGGGCTTGAGCATTCACTCCTCCAAAAGCAGCACATTCCGTCTCCAGGCAGTTCTAGACATGGCCAAGGTTTTCCACGTGTCAAACCCAGATCCTCACCCTGCCGCGTCTTCGACTCCTGGTTCTCAGTCTGTCTTCAGAGTGACCTAGCATGTCCTGTGCTTTCGAGGGATCTCAGCTTCAGTTTCCGCATTTGTCAAGTTAAGATAATAATAGTACCTACTCCTCAGAGTGACTGTGATGATCGGATAAAATTAAAATCTATTTAGCACAGATCCCCACATGTAGGAAGTGCTCAATACATGTTAGCCACTAGTGATTAGAAAAAGAATTAATCTCCGTGGTTCTAAGCTTCAGAAAGGATTTTGGGAGCTGAGGGAGGAAGCATGCTCCCCAAGGACACGGAAGGCGTGGAGAGGCGTGGGAGGCCGTGGAGGGCACTCTGGGCGTCTTGGCCGGACGGTGACAGGCCCTGGCTCACTCCTGCCCCCAGAGGCTTTCCTGATCCCTGCTCCTTACTACGGAGCCATCACACAGCATGTGTACCTCTACGGCCACGTCCGACTGGTCTGCGTCTACCTGGACAGTGAGGTAAGAGTTCCTGAGACCCCCTCAGGTGGACCTGGACCCTCCTGGAGGCCAACAGGTTCCTGCTTCTGAATTTGAGGGTGAATATGAGAGGAAGTCCATGCCGAGGGCTTTATGACCGGAAGGAGAGTGGGGTCTCCTGTTGGCCATGGCTGGCCTTGCCTGGGTGCCCTGGGGACACCCGATCTTCCAGCTCTGAGATCCCTGGGGTCAACATAGGAGCCAAGGGCAGCCCGGGGAGACCACACAGAAATGGTGGGGTGAGAACAGGGTGGGGGAGACCTCCTCGTGGAAGCCTGTGGACCCCACTCAGAGGACCTCAGGGGGCGCTTCCCTGAACCTAAGCACTGTGAGGATATCTCTGATGTGATGGGTAGGTGGCTGTGAGAGGGCAGGGACTCCCACACCCTGTGTTTTTATTTTTTTTCTAGTCTTCTCTCTTACCTTTCTTTGTTTTTTCTTTTTTGGGGGGTTGGGGGGTGGGGTGGGGAGGGAGGGGAGCTGGCAGGCCACTTCTATTGGTCTTTCATTTGTCTATTTTCATCCATCTTTGTTCTTTGACCCGTGTGGGCCTCCCATTGCGGTGGCCTCTGTTGTCACAGAGCACCGGCTCTGGGTGCGTGCGCTTCAGAGCGCGAGCTCGGTAATTGGACACATTGGTCCAGCCGCTCCACGGCACGTGGGATCTTCCCAGGCCAGGGATCGAACACGCGCCCCTTGCACTGCAAGGCAGTGTCCCTACCCACTCGACCACCAGGGAAGCCCTCTGAGATTGTTTTAAGTGGAGATTGGAGATGACAGGAGGAGACCCTGAGAACCCAGGGCTCAGGTCTTGGGGGTGGGCAGTGACTGAATTTCACCAGTGGTTGTTGTGGGTCTTTTTCTAGGTCACTGGGCAGGAGACACGCCCCTTCCAGCTCACTGTGGAGAAGCTGGAGATGGCCCTGCAAGGAGCGAATTCTGAGGTCTGGCATCCACTTAAACTCAAGGCTGGAAGTGGGTGGGTTTGAGCAGAGCAGGGGATCCCCTTCCTGCAGCTAATCTCCTGGGAGAAGGGTTGGAACTCCATGATTGGGATGGGAGTAGGGTGATAGTGTGGAGCCATTCTGGGGATCAAGAAGGAGCCTGCCCATGGAGGTCTTCCCACTAGAGAAAACCCCCCTAGACTCTCAGTGCACAAAGTATCAACCAGGGAGTTTAAAAATACTACCCACCCGGTCTTCCCTGGTGGCTCTTCCCTGGTAAAGAATCCACCTGCCAATGCAGGAGACACGAGTTCGATCCCTAATCCTGGAAGATCCCACATACTGCGGAGCAACTAAGCCCATGAGCCACAGCTATGAAGCCTGTGCTCTAGCCTCAGAGCCTCAACTAATGAGCCCATGGGCCACAACCACTGAGGCCTGTGTGCCCTAGAGCCCGAGTTCCACAACAAGAGAAGTCACCTCAACAAGAAGCCTGCTCACCTCATCTAGAGAGTAGCCCCCACTCCCTGCAACTAGAGAAGAGCCTGCGGTAGCAGTGAAAACCTAGAATAGCCAAAAATAAATAAATAAATAAATAATTTCTAAAAAGTGTTTTAAAAAAGAATACTACCCCCTACTCTGTCCAATTTTGATTCAGTGGGTCAAGCAGAGCTTGAAGTCTGTGGTTCAGCCATCTGTCTGGTGATTTGAAGAGGTGGACCCCTCGCTCTGAGGTCTCCTGAAGAACAACCAGAGACCAGCAGCCCTCCAGTGGTTCCCGTCCAGTCCACTTTTCAGAAATCTATCAATCTATTTTTTTTTAACTTTGGTTATAAAAGCCATACACGCCCACTGTGAGGATTTTAAAAGCACCCCCCGCCATAATTCTACCAACAAAGGCAACTGCTACTGGTGTTAAGGCGTATTTCCCTCTAAGCTTTGTTCTCTGCATTTGTTTTTTTTTCAGCTGATGTGATGCTGCAGATCTAATTCTTTGCCCTTGTTCATTTCATGTTGGGTGGTGAACACATTTCCCAGGGATCCTGCCCCGTGCCCGGCCTGTCCAGTGGGACCCTGTGGCCTTGGGGAGGAGCTGAGGGTCTCCTGCCCCACTGATGTTTCAGGGTGTGAAGGTCAAAGGCCTCATCCTCATCAACCCCCAGAATCCTCTGGGCGACGTCTACTTGCCAGGGGAACTGCAGGAGTGCCTGGAGTTTGCCAAGAGGTGAGGTGCCCCGTGCTCACCCCAGAAAGCCCTTGGCAGGTTAGGTTCTGGCGTGAGCCTTGGGGCCGGGCCTGCTGCCCTCTTCGCCGCACTGTGGGCTTCTGCCTGCCTCCTCCCTTCCTGGCGGTGCAGTCGGGGTGGAGGGAGGGGCTTGGTGGAAGGGGAGTTCTCTTTCTTTTTATAACAGCAGTTCAGTTCAGTTCAGTTCAGTTGCTCAGCCGTACCCACCTCTTTATGACCCCATGGACCGCCGCACGCCAGGCTTCGCTGCCCTTCACCGTCTTCCAATGTCCATTGAGTGGGTGGTACCATCCGATTGTCTCATCCTTTGTCACGCAGCTGTCATTTGTTGCCTGCTCTAGGGGCCAGGCTGTGGCTCAGTCCCTTTCATGCGCTTCTGCTCGTGTGGTCCTCCCGGCAACCCTGGGAGGTGCACGATGCTGCCTGTATTCCGCTTACTGAGCCTCTGAAGCGAGGGGCGGAGCCAGCTGTGAGCCTGGGCCTGTCTGGCCCCTCATTGTGCGCCTCCGTGGCGGTGCCCGAGGGCTCTGCCTCCACCTGCCCACAGTGCTTCAAAGGCCCAGTGTCATCTTCTGTGTTGTTTAAGGACAGAAAGAGACAAGAGAAGGATATTCCTGGAAAAACAAGTTTGGTAACCCCGGTGGTCCCTCTGGATTTCCAATGCACTGCCATTCCACCCTGGGGGACACAGTTGGCCCAGGATGGACACACTGAGCTCTCTCCTCCCACCCCCCAGGCACGAGCTGCACGTGATGCTGGACGAGGTCTACATGCTCTCGGTGTTTCAGGAGTCCACTGGGTACCGCAGTGTCCTGGGCCTGGACCGGTGAGAGGACTCTGGCAGCCCCAGCCCCGCCTCTGCCCCCCAGGGCAGCTCCTTTCCCTTCGAATACTTCTTCTGTCCTCAGATCCCCTAAGGAGAAGAAGGGAGGCTGGGCTAGTCAGTGGTTTTCAAACTGTTCTGTGGGGTTTCTGCAAGTTCCAAGGAAAGGTCTTAGGATTCCCTTAGGGAGGGCTGAAAGGGTGGGAAGTGGGCCTCTCTGCTATTTCCTTCATCTCCAGAGTGGCTCCATGTTCATTCATTCATTCATTCAGCAAATGCTTTTGAAGCCCCCTGCGTGTGCCAAGCCCTTCCAGCTATGGGGGCTTTTTTGTTAGATTTAGTTTGAGTCAAGTTATATTTATTCTTGAAAATACTTGGGAGTGAATTGTCTGAGGAGACACACATGCTGACCAAGAAAGAAACTATTGAGAAGGGGCAGCTGGAAGGAGAGCAGCAAAAGAAGGGAACCCAGGAGAACCACTCTGCCATGCGGCTCAGAGTCTTGGGTTTTATGGTGGAAGGGTTCGCTTTCCAGGTTCTCTCTGGCCAGTCATCCTGCTTGTACCCATGCGACGTTATAGACTGCAGCCCGCCAGGCTCCTCTGTCCAGTGGAATTCTCCAGGCAAGGATACTGGAGGCAGTTTCCATGTCCTCCTCCAGGGGATCTTCCTAACCCAGGGATCGAACTCACATCTCCTATATCTCCTCTTCTGCCCATGTTTGGTCCTATTCAGGGTCCTTCCTGATGCACACGCATCTCAATCAAGACGGTTTCCAGCATGAGAATTTCTGGGAGGTTGTCAGGACATATTATGGGCCGGCATGTCCTCCCTTCTTTTGGCCCACCAAAACCCTAAGGATGTTGGTGAATTCTTCTGACAGGAGGTAGCTTGCCAGTTATTGAGACCTTGTGGTGAGAGGACTCACACAAGTGGTTATTATCCTGCCTGGCCAGGGCGCTGGCAGCCTGTGGTTTCCTAGCACCTTACTTTGCTCTGCACAGCCAGTCCTCCCAAAGCTCTGCCAAGGCGATGGTGCATGGGATTAGGAGAGTGAGACAGAGAGATAGGGGCTTGTCACCTACTGGGGGCCAGACACGATGCTGTGCTGGAGATACATCAATGAACAAGACAGACCCAGGCCTTTCTCATGTGGAACTTGTATTTCTAAAAGTTTTAGCAACTAGCTACACGACTCATCATGTATTGTTAAAAAGGAGACACCTGGGGAGACAGCAGAGAACCTGATCGGGGTACGCTGTTGGCCTGGCCTATTGGGAGGTCGTCACAGAAGGTTTATGAGAGGCAGTGATGCTTGCACGACGCTCTCCATCAGAGGTTGGCAAATATTTTTGGATCTGATGGCAAATCTTTGAAGCTTTACAGGTCATGTGGTCTCTTACTCAATTCTGGCATTATGGCGTAAAAACAGCCCTGGACAGTATGGCCTTGAAAGAACGTGGCTATTCCCCTATAAAGCTTCGTTTTTAAGGAGGGGCAGACGGCTGGATTTGGCCTGCAGGCTGCCGTTGGCTGACTCCTGCTCTAATGGATGTGTAGGAATGACCAGTTGAAGAGATGCAACCAGAGTCATCCATCCATCTCCTGTTTTGTTTAGCCAATCACATGCGCTTCTGTTAGTCTGTGTTGCCTCTGTTCCCATGCTGTGCTCTCTGCAGGCTGCCTGACCCTCAGAGGACCCATGTGATGTGGGCAACTAGCAAGGTGGGTTTCTGGCTGCCTGGGGGTGTCAGGAAGGTGGGAAGGCAGACAGGTGGGAGGGCTGAGAACTGCTCTGCCATGTGGCTTGAAGTCTCGGGTTTATGGAGGTGGAGTTAGCTTCCTCCAGGAGGGCTGGCCACCGCCCATGGTGCCTCTCTTGTGCAGGACTTCGGGATGTCTGGGCTCCGCTTTGGCACGCTGTACACAGAAAACCGGGACGTGGCCACAGCGGTGGCCTCCCTCTGCCGCTATCACGGCCTCAGTGGCTTCGTCCAGTATCAGATGGCACAGCTGCTCCGGGACCGAGGTGACTACCTGGGCCTGGCCACTGCAGGTTGCGGGAGGGACTGCCGAGGGGTCATGGATAGTTCTCCCATGAGGCACATTTCGGGCGGTCTTTGAGAGGGCCGGCTCTGAGCCCAGACTGGATTCATACCCTTCTCCGTGACTACCTGGTTATGTGGCCTCTTCCTTCACCGTCCTGAGCCTTTTCCCTCATCTGCAAAACAGGGATCATCATGGTACCTGTCTTGTAGGGTTGGTATCATTTGGGATTCAACTAGAATGGCACCTGGCGATCAGTTAATGCTGTTGGAGAACTCAGGGGTTTGGAACTTGTGTTTCTAAAAGTTTTAGCAACTAGCTACACGACTCATCATGTATTGTTAAAAAGGAGACACCTGGGGAGACAGCAGAGAACCTGATCGGGGTACGCTGTTGGCCTGGCCTATTGGGAGGTCGTCACAGAAGGTTTATGAGAGGCAGTGATGCTTGCACGACGCTCTCCATCAGAGGTTGGCAAATATTTTTGGATCTGATGGCAAATCTTTGAAGCTTTACAGGTCATGTGGTCTCTTACTCAATTCTGGCATTATGGCGTAAAAACAGCCCTGGACAGTATGGCCTTGAAAGAACGTGGCTATTCCCCTATAAAGCTTCGTTTTTAAGGAGGGGCAGACGGCTGGATTTGGCCTGCAGGCTGCCGTTGGCTGACTCCTGCTCTAATGGATGTGTAGGAATGACCAGTTGAAGAGATGCAACCAGAGTCATCCATCCATCTCCTGTTTTGTTTAGCCAATCACATGCGCTTCTGTTAGTCTGTGTTGCCTCTGTTCCCATGCTGTGCTCTCTGCAGGCTGCCTGACCCTCAGAGGACCCATGTGATGTGGGCAACTAGCAAGGTGGGTTTCTGGCTGCCTGGGGGTGTCAGGAAGGTGGGAAGGCAGACAGGTGGGAGGGCTGAGAACTGCTCTGCCATGTGGCTTGAAGTCTCGGGTTTATGGAGGTGGAGTTAGCTTCCTCCAGGAGGGCTGGCCACCGCCCATGGTGCCTCTCTTGTGCAGGACTTCGGGATGTCTGGGCTCCGCTTTGGCACGCTGTACACAGAAAACCGGGACGTGGCCACAGCGGTGGCCTCCCTCTGCCGCTATCACGGCCTCAGTGGCTTCGTCCAGTATCAGATGGCACAGCTGCTCCGGGACCGAGGTGACTACCTGGGCCTGGCCACTGCAGGTTGCGGGAGGGACTGCCGAGGGGTCATGGATAGTTCTCCCATGAGGCACATTTCGGGCGGTCTTTGAGAGGGCCAGCTCTGAGCCCAGACTGGATTCATACCCTTCTCCGTGACTACCTGGTTATGTGGCCTCTTCCTTCACCGTCCTGAGCCTTTTCCCTCATCTGCAAAACAGGGATCATCATGGTACCTGTCTTGTAGGGTTGGTATCATTTGGGATTCAACTAGAATGGCACCTGGCGTATCAGTTAATCAATGTGAGCTCATTATTAGCTGTGAGCACTTGAAAAAGAGCAGAAGCTACAAGGGCAAATTATTGTAAAGGGAATATCTCTCTCGGTGCAGATCTGTTCTGTTCCTGGGTTCAGGCTGTGAGTGTAGATAGCAAATATTGCCTCTAACTGCCGCCATTCACTGAGCCCTGCCAGGTACTCTCAGTGCATCATCTCATGTGTCCTTCCCCAGATTCCTCAGAAGCAGGTGTTCCTGTATTTTCCCCATTATTTTATAGATGAGGAAAATGGGGACCAGGTAACACACACCTGCCTTAGTAGCTGAATTAAAAGAGAGAGTGATCGCATCGAGGGTTAATGAGGATGTGGAGCAACTGGAATTCTCAGACATGGCTGGTGGGAATATACGCGGGCCAGTCGCTTTGGAAAAGCGGGGAGTTCTTTATAAAATTCAACACACGCTTACCAAGTGGCCCGGCAGTCCTGCTCCTGGATGTTTGCCCCACACAACTTCTCCAGGAATGCTCACAGCTGCTTTCTTCATACTCACACTGAACAGGAAACGACCCGAGCATCCTTCCGCCGATGTGTGGAGACACGGCTGTGGTTCACCCACACAGTGGGATACTACACTGCCGGAAATTCCCTGACGATAGGACCCGTCACAACGGCACTGTGCTCAGTGAGAGAAACCAGTCAAAAGAGTGCATTGCTTTGTAATTCCACTTAGGTGGCAGAGAACAGATCAACAGTTGTGGGCAAGGGGGTGATGTCACTTTAAACAGATAGCCCGAAGGTGTTCTTTGGGATAAGGGAACTGTTCCGTATCCTCCTATGGGAGGCAGGGAGTGTATGTTGGTTTCTCTTTCCAACCTTATGGAATGTAGCCCGTCAGGCTCCTCTGCCCGTGAAATTCTCCAGGCAAAACGGTGGGAGTGCATTGCCGTGTCCTCCTCCGGGGATCCTCCCGACCCGGGGATCAAGCCCGGGTCTCCTGTATTTCTGGGGGACTCTTTACCATCTGAGCCACCAGGAAAGCCCTATTCTACAAACAGATGCACGTGCTAAAATTCTTTGAACTGGACACCAAAAACAAAGGTTAGGTGAAAAATGGGGACCAGGGAGGTGAGGTGGTCCAAGGCTCCACCCCTGCTCAGTGGCCACGCTGGGATCTGAGCCTCGGCCTGGGTGACTCAGAAGTGTCACTGTAGGTGGGTGGACCTCTGGTAGGGTCTGCGCCCCGAGGGACTTTGTGTCTGGGCTCCTGAGCCGCATGGAGGTGCTGGGGCCCTCATGGGATCTGGATTTAGGGTGCTCTTCACTGACTCTTCCCATCACCCTCAGTCACCCAGCTAGGAGGGGCTCACCCAGTCTTGGCAGCTCAGGCTTTTTTCTCTTCAGCATTTAGACTCTCAGGACAGAGTGGGGGGTTGATGGGAGGTTGATCTGTTAACTTGTCTTTGACCCACACAGACTGGATCAACCGAGTATATCTGCCAGAAAACCGCGCCCGGCTCAAGGCTGCCCACGCCTATGTCTCAGAAGAGCTCCAGGCCCTGGGGATTCCCTTCGTGAGCCGTGGGGCCGGCTTCTTCATCTGGGTTGACTTGAGGAAGGTAAGGCCAGTGGAGATGCAGGTGGCAAGGGGGTGTGAAAGCTCCCTCCAGCAGGCAAGGGCCGGGGGCATCCTGAGTTTCGCTCACCCTCCCAGTACCTGCCCGAGGCCACCTTTGAGGAGGAGAGGCTGCTCTGGCGTCGCTTTTTGGATAACAAGGTGCTGCTGTCCTTTGGCAAAGCCTTTGAGTGCAAAGAGCCTGGCTGGTTCCGCCTGGTCTTCTCCGACAAGACCCACCGGCTTCGCCTGGGTGAGTGGTCTCGTCTCCTAGCTGCATTGGATCCTGCCCTCCTGCTTTTGGCCCCACCTGTGGCCCCAGCCTGAGGTGGCTGCTGCCCACCCAGCCAGCATCAAGCTGACCCTCACTTCCCCTTCTCACATCCCAGGGATGCAGAGGGTCCGGCAGGTGCTTGAGGGCAAATCCCAGGTGGCAGAAGACGCCCTTTCCTGCCAGATCCAGGGGCCGGGAGGCCCCCACAGGTGAGCTGGTTGTTGCCTTGTGGCCCCAGGGCCCGGTGGCCACTGTGAAGACTGAAGCTGGACAAGCTGTGTGCCGGCAGATACCCTTCTTGGCCTTGACCTTGCAAAGAACTTGCTCCTCGCTCTCCCAATGACAGCGAGATGCAGCTTACGTTGTGGTCCACCCCCAACCCTCCACCCCTTGCTATTAAACAAGACGGAAGAAACTAGAAGCCCCTGCTGTGAGTCATTTACTTACGGAACAGTGGAGGAGTCGTGACTGCTTCTCACACGGCCCTCAGCCCCCAGGACGTGGAAACAAAACAACCTGTACCTGCTTTTCATGCCTTCAGTCTTCTGTGTTTATTGCCAGGGAAACACATCAAAGGAACAGCACACGTAAGAGAGCACGCCCCTGAGAGAGAAAAGAGTGCTAATCTCCAAAGTACAAGGAGAAAGGAGTGAATTCTGTATGTACAGATGGTTCTCCCTGCATGTAAGATGTGGGAACCCACAGCATACCCGGGATGCAGGACCAGCCTCCACGTGAGAGGAAGTGAACAGGACCGGATAGGAGTTGGTGGGGGGCGTCTCTATCTCCGGGTGCTCGTCTTCCTGGCAGGAGCTCATGCTGCACCCGAGCAACCTAGCCTCGACTGTGCAGGGAGATCAGGGCACCCTGAACTGCTGCGGGGACAAGCTGACCCAGGCAGGCCTTTCCACCCTCAGCACGAAAGGGCCACCCACGCCTTCCCCACGGAGCCCAAAGGAGCTTTCTGAACCGACCTGAAAGCTGTGCTCTGTGGCCCTGTCTCTGCTGCCGGCACTCCTGTTTGGAAAAGCTGTCTCTTTCCTCGTTTTTCTTTCAAGAGCACATTGGTGAAATCAGTGTTTACTTTCTATAAACCCTGCTCTGTGAGTTAGGCTTTGGTTTCCTCTTTCTGCCTTTCATTGCTTCCTCGCACTGCCTGTCTTTTCGTGAATACCTTGCATGCCTTGGACACCATGATGGGTGATGTCCATATAGCCTTCCTAGGTCTAACCACCCTGGGAAGCGGGCAATATCGTCCCCCATTTTAGGGAGGAGGAAACGGAGTCCTAAATAGATGAAATGATGTTCCCAAAGTCACACAGTGATAAAGACAGCAGAGCCAGGATTCCGCGTCAGGTTGTGTGCCTGCTCAGGCCCTTCCGTTGTGTCCGACCCCGTGCAGCCCTCTGGGCTGGGGCCCGCCGGCCTCCTCTGTCTGTGGGGTTTCCCAGGCAAGGATACTGGAGTGGGTTGCCATTTCCTTCTCCAGGAGATCTTCCCAACCCAGGGATCAAGCCTGAGTCTCTTTCATCTCCTGCATTGGTGGGCAGGTTCTGTACCCGTAGGGCCACCTGAGAAGCCAGCTCAGGCTGGTTTGGTTGAAAATCCTGTGCCTTCTCCATTCTGCTAAACCAGAGTCCCAGAGGATTCTTGGACTTTCCAGTCCTGAGAATCAGGCTTCACGTTGGTTCCCTTCCACCTTCACTTATTTTTCAATGTCATTGTCTAAGTAGCGCTTGTTTCTGCTAATGCTTCCAGGAAATGCTAGCACGACGTTTTGCTTTACTGGAATGTCTGTCTGCTGGGTGTACAGAGGTTGGAACAGAATGGCCGCGTTGAGAGCCCTCGGCATCCTCTCCAGAGACCACTGCTGCGACACTGCCTCTGTGTTGAGGGTCCCCTGTCAAAGGACCCATGTGACAAATTCCTTTTAGAATTCTCAGAAAAGGGACTCCTAGTTCTTCCTTAGAGGGAATGGGAGCTGGCTTCCCAGCAGAGGCTGACTGAACCGGGAATCTGGGTCTGAACTGAGCTCATCTGTCTCAGGAGAGCTGGCTTGTGCTCTGCCGAACAGATGTTCAGCACGTGTCTCCTTTTCTGGAGCATGGGGTGGACCTGCCCACACCCGCCTCACATCTCCGCTTTCCTTTCTGCCCTGCCTGTTACTGCGGCCTGCCAGCCACGTGTGCCCGTAGCCCCACAGCACCTCAGCTGCTCCATGTCACCTTCTGTCCCACACTGCTTTCTCACAACCCCATGGGACACATGCCAACCAGGAACCCCGAGGGGATTAACACTTCTGGGTGGCCTTTGAGCAGTGGGGGCAGGACCTCCTCCGCACGCCTGGACAGTCCTGACGTTCTGCCTGGCTCTTCAGAGAGTCCTTCGTGGGAGTGAGCTGCAAGCACCCACAGCGGAGGCCAGCCCCCTGATGCACCCCTGGGTTGCCCTCCCTTCTCTTCAGGTCTACTCATTCCAGCCTTCTCACCTTTCCCTAAGACTGCTTCCCAGAGTGACTGCTGTGTGCTGTGCTGAGATGCTCAGTCGTGTCCAACTCTTTGCCACCCCATGGACTGTAGCCCGCCGGGCTCCTCTGCCCATGGGATTTTCCAGGAAAGAATATTCGAGTGGGTGGCCATGCCCCCTCCAGGGGATCGTCCCAGCCCAGGGTTTGAACCCAGGTCTCCCACATTGCAGGCAGATTCTTTACTATCTGAGCCCTCAGGGAAGCCCCCTTTAAACAAAGGGAGTGGGGGAGTTTAATGAGCATGATGGGGAATGGGAAGGACAGATGTTTCAAGCATGGCTGTACCTAGGAGCTCAGTGATGACAACTGATTTTGTGCGCTCTCTTTCTCATTCCTTTATGTGGCTTCATTTCCTGACATGCTCCATTCAGGGGATGGAACGATGGCTTCCGGCAGCTCCTAGTGGCATGGCCCTTGTCGCAGACTCCTGTGGGGCACTAGCAGGATAGAGACCCTTTCTTCCTCAGCTTCACCTCTCTCCTGCCACAGGAGGCCAGCTGGCCTTCCTCCAGACATCTGCCATCCAGGGGAATCCAGGTTCTAGTCATCTGTCCCTTTGCTATCCCTAGTGTGATGGGTTTTCCCCTGCAAGGTGATTTCCTCATTGTCTCAGTAAGGCTACAAAAGCTCCAAACAGCCTCTCCTCACCAACCACTTCCAGAGACAGAAAAGAGGATGTGTTTTTTTCTGTTGCCTCCTTCTCATTTTATTTCATTCATTTAAAAAATATTTGTTTAAGCCTCAAATTGGTAGGAGTTCTTTATATATCTGGAAATAAGTATTTATTTTGCCAGATACTCTTTATTTATTAACATTCATACTTTATCATTTTCTTGATCCTCCTCCTGAACATAGAAATGACCTTAGAACATTTAACTCTCACTCCTTTGTTTTCATCGCATGCAATTCTGTTGGTTAGTATTTTAGTTAATGCTTTCTTTCATTTTTTTTTCTTCCTCTGGAAATTGTGGCTTGAAAAGTCATGACAACCCCAGTTTCGGTGAAGACTAGGTCAAATAGAATTTCCAGGTCTTATGTGAACATTTCTAATAACAGTTCTAAACCTTCATGACTCTCAGCAGGACATTTAAAGTTTGACATCATATTTTCTCAGATTCCACCACCCTAAGTCAAAATTTGGGGCATTTGTTTTTGCTTAAAGAGTCTGAAAAAGATGTCAAAGGAAATTAAGACTAATAATTGCCTACAGGGTAGGGAAATTGGGAAGGTGGGAAACAAAAACAGAAGTAAGAAGTTTTATTCTTTCTTTCACAGTTTTGGTTTTCCTGTGTTTATCTTTAATGCTTTTTGTTGTTAAAATTATATGAGGGGCTTCCCTGGTGATCCAGTGGGTAAAGAGTCTGCCTTGCACTGCAAGGGGCATGGGTTCGAGCCCTGGCATGGGAAGATCCCACATACCGCAGAGCAGCTGGACCGGTGTGTCCAAGTATGAGCCAGTGCTCTGGAGCGCATGCGCCCAGAGCCGGTGCTCTGCCAGGAGAGAGGCCGCTGTGAGAGGAGGCCCACATTGGCCAAAGAATTAAGATGGATGAAAGTAAATAAATGAAGGACCAATAAAAAAAAAGAGGCCAAAAAAAAAAAAAGTCCAAAAAAACACACCAACTATATGAAAGTCATACACAGTAAAAAAATAAAATAAAAATTCTATTTAGGGCAAGTCCTAGGAGAGTTACAAATACCATCTAGGTCTCAGATGTCTTTTGAGCTTCAGCTAAAACATTGCATTCTATGAATTTTTAAAAACTGTGGTGAAGCTTACCTACCTTGAATTGGATGGATCTTAATTGTAAGACTCAATGGCCTTACAAATATATACATCTGTGTAGCAATACCCCATCATGATGTGACACACTTCCATTACTGTGTAAGGTTCCTCAAGGCCTTAGGTAACTCTCTCAGTCCGCTTTGTTGCTGTTGTTGTTTGGTCACTAAATCGTGTTCGACTCTTTATGACGCCGTGGGCTGCCAATCGCCTACAGGCAAACACTGTTCTGAGGTCTAGCTCCATGCTTAAAGTTTCCCAGTCAAAGAAATCAAATAGTTGTTCACTTTTGTGTCTGGGTTATTTTGCTCAGCTCAATGTTCTGAGGTCCATTTGCATTTATATGAATCAGTAGTACATTCTTTTCCTTTTTCTCTATGTAGTGATATTCTCCCTTTCCACTGCTGATATTGGTAACTTTTGTTTTTTCTACTTCCGTTTTTTGTCATGAACAGTCTTGTAATGGTTTTTCATCAGTTTTATTAGTTCATGAGTTTTTCACAAGGAACTATTACTTTTGTTCATTCATTCTATTGCATGTTTGTTTCCTAACTTAATTTCTTTTTTTTGATGTTTATATGAGTATATGGGACGTATAATTTTTGTATGAAGGAAAACATCATTATTTTTGCTCCTTTCTTCTGCCATTGCTTTTTCCTCTTTACCCACCAAAGCGATTGTTATGTTCTAACTTAAAAAGTACAAAATGTGTGCACTTTATTGTACATACATTTTATCTCGTAAGAAACATGAACAAAATACTGATTTCTAGTTCATTATATACTTCACTAAAATATTCAGATATAACTGCTGATATCGGCAACTGATTCTGAAATGTAGCAAAAATGATGGATCAGCAAATGGATACACTGACCTGTGACAAGTACTGTAAACTAGGAGTTACATAATGTAGATTGTAGACATATGAATATTTACTGCAAAATTCTTTCCACTTTGTTTTTTGTACCTTTCACTCCCTTTGCCCATTTCTTCTACTCCCTACCTGCTACCTCTGACAAATATCATTCTGTTTTCTGTGCCTATAAGCTGGGATTTTTGTGTGTGTCTGTGTTTTGTCTTGTTTTTTATATTTCATATATAAGAAGATCATATTCTATTTGTATTCCTCTTATTTCACTTAGCCAAATGCCCCTGAGGTCCATCTGTATTGTCATACATGGTAGAATTTCCTTCTTTTTCATAGGTGGATAATATTCCATTGTACATATATTCCTCAAATTTCTTTATCCATTCTCCATCCATAGATACTTAAGTTGTTTCCATATCTTAACCAATGTGAATAATGCTGCAGTGAACCCGGGGGTGATGGCCTAGTTTTTAGTCTCCAACTTTGTTATTTTTATATAAGGACTGTTTGTTTTGATTTACTTATGAGCTTGTCAGTTTCATGACCTCTTTACTTCATCTCCATTCTTTCTTCTGGTTTTAATCTTCTTTTTCCTGAAACACATCTTTTAAGAAGTTCTGTGAGGAAGGGTGTACTGATGGTAAATTCTTTGTGTGAGTGTTTGTCTGAAAATGTGTTTATTTCTCCTTTTTTAAAGATTTATTTATTTTTGACTGTGCTGGGTCTTTGTTGCTGGGCTTACTCTCATCGTGGCTAACAGGGGCTGCTCTCTAGTTGAGGTGCCGGGGCTTCTCATTGCACTGGCTTCACTTGTTGGGGAGCAGGAGCTCTTGGGTGCCTAGGTTTCACTAGTGGCAGCTTCTGGGCTCTCTAGAGAGCACGGGCCCAATAGTTGTGGCGAATGGACTTAGTTGCACTGGGACGTGTGGAGATCTTCCTGGCTCAGAGATCCAATCTGCGTCTTCTGTGTTGGCCGGTGGATTCTTTACCACTGAGTCACAGGGGAGGCCCTTTTTGTTTTTCTTGAGAAGGCTGTTGGTGGTCTTTCTGTCCATCCATCACAGGTGGTCTTCTTCATCCCATAATGGAAGATTATTAGTGACCGTCTCCTTGGGTGTGGCTCCTACTGCATTTTCTCCGTTCCCTGCTTCTGGATGTACTCTGGATTTTCTTCCTTTATTCTCCCTCTTTTTCACCATCCCTCTCCTGTAGTCCATCTCCTTTTTTTTTTTTTTCCTTGAATCTGCATTCTGATTAATGTATTCAGATCTATACCTCAGTCTATTACAGGTGTCTAAGCTTGGGCTTCCCTTATACATTGAGTTTTTAATCTCAGTTTTTATAGTTAGTACTTTTTCCATCTCTTGGGTCTTTGGGGGAAAATCAGCTTGTTTCTTTCTGATATTTACATTTTCATCTTTTAAGTTTGGGAGGACCCTAAACCTATGTATTTTGTATCTGTTTCTCATAATCCAGTTAGCTGTCCTTCTGCAGGTTACATTTCTGCTGTTTATAGTTTCTGCGGACTGGTTTATTCTTCATGTGGTTCATAATTCCAGATCGTGAGCTTATGTTTGTCTGGGTTTTATCTGTCAGAATCTTGGACAGTTTTCATTGAAGGTATGACCCTCCAGAGAGGATTTCTGTTTATTTCATCATGTGTCACCAACCTGGGTTGGTAACTTTAAGTTACTCTTTAGATGGGGAACTTCCTGGACTATGCTGGTAGTATCCATTCAAATCCCACCTTGTGAAGCTTGAAATGAAAGATTCTCAGCAGATCGTCTATTTTTTTCCATTCTTTGAACAAGACAGAGACATTTATTTATTTAGGTTTATTGTTACTGATGTTGAGCAAGTTTTTCCCATCTCCTGGCTCAGTATCATAGCTCTTCACGTGGTTCTCCCCTTTGTATGCCCAAGTTGTAACTTCAGCCCTCAATTTTCTCACATCACCTTCACTTTTGGCTCTTTGTGCTTTCTTTACTTCTTTGGTGAGCACAGGATCTATCTGAGAGAGCGATTGTTGTATTTGCTGTGGTTGTGATAGGTGTTTTCTGGTCCACTAGGCTGCCTGCCACTCTTGTTTAAGCCAAGCCAACATCAAATACCACAGAATAGTTCTTTCATAGAATCTTTTTTTCCTGGAGGAATGTACACTGTCTCCAGTCTTACAAACTGCTGTCATGTAAAGGAAGGGGTAAACCTGGGATTCAACTCCACACTAGCAGTTCCTCCTTGCTGTAAACTCATTTTCAAAAATGAGCTGTTGTTGCCATTTGCCTGGAAAGTCATACCCTTTCTAATGCTCATGTCCACTTCCTGGCTCACTGGCTCTGCGGGATTCTGCACAGTCTTGACTTCAGAGTGAAGCGTCCTGTGCCTTCAGGGTGAGGAATGAAACATCTCTCTACAGCTCGTCTTCTAACCACTGACTGTCAGGACTACTCTACCGTCTGAGGCTTCAGGCCCTGGTCCATCGTCGTCTTTCTCACTCTTCTCTAGAGTCGCACTCGGCCGCGTTAGCCTCACTAGCTTCTGATACGACCGCGGCCAGCTTTTCTCACCTCCAATTCCTTTCATGGTTTCTACCCCCTAGAAATGCAGCCCCACTGTCTGAGCCACGCTGGATTAAGAGACACTTGCTCTTTCTTTTATTTGTGTGTTTTTGTTTTGTTTTATTTTGTTTCACACTCCCTCATACAGATTGATTTATTATTATTATTTTTTACAGGGTTTTGTTGTTTACTGCCGCACATCGACCCAAATCCGCCACAGGTGTACCTATGTCCCCTCCCCACCCCACCCCTCCAGGTCTCCACAGAGCCCCTGTTTGAGCTCCCCTAGTCCCACAGCAGATTCCCCTCCCTCCCTCACACCAGTGTCCATAAGACTGTTCTCCATGTCCGCCTCTCCATTGCTGCTCTGCACGTTCATTTATCAGCACCATCTTTCTAGATTCCATACACATGTGTCAGTGTATAATATTTATCTTTCTCTTTCTGACATACCGTACTCTGTATAATGGATTCTAGATTCATCCACCTCATTATACCTGATTCAATTGCATTCCTCTTTATGGCTGAGTAATATTCCATTGTGTATATGTATCACAGCTTCTTTATCCATTCATCTGTCTGTGGACATCTAGGTTGCTTCCATGTTCTAGCTGTTGTAAGTAGTGCTGCAGTGAACAATGGGGTACATGTGTCTCTTTCAGTTTTGATTTCCTCAGGGTATATGCTCTTGCTCTTTCTGATTGCTTGTCATTTTTTCTCACATCTCTGCCTCTGCTCATGCTTTTTCCCTCTGCCTGGAAGGCCCTCTTCACCCTCTACTTGTCAAAATCCTTACGTATTCTTCAAGATCAGCAAAAGTATGAACTCCTACATGAAGTCTTCCTACATTTTTTCCAATTGGATGTGAACACTTTCTCTTTTGAACCCTCTAGTGTTCTGTCTATATTTTCCTAGGTCACTCTCCATCCTTTGCTTTGATGAATCTTTTTTTTTTTTTTTAATTTTTGGCCACTTTTATTGGTCTTTCATTTGTTTATTTTCATCCATCTTTGTTCTTTGGCCTGTGTGGGCCTCCCATCACAGTGGCCTCTCCTGTAGCAGAGCACTGGCTCTGGGCGCATGTGCTCCAGACTGCTGGCCCGTAAGTGGACGACCAGTTCAGCGGCTCTGTGGCATGTGGGATCTTCCCGTGCCAGGGATTGAACTGGCGCCCCTTGCAGTGCAAGGTGGACTCTTTACCCATTGGACCACCAGGGAAGCCCCTGCTTTGATGAATCTTACTTGTGCCTTTGTTTTCTTTCTATTGACCTCCTCCCAGCATCCGGGCACCCTTATTCATTCAAAAACTACTCGTTGAGTACTTCCTACGTGCCAGGCACTTGGTATGTTTGAAAGGGAAAGTGAAGTAGCTTAGTCGTGTCTGACTCTTGCGACCATGAACAAGCCATGGAATTCTCCAGGCAAGAATATTGGAGTGGGTAGCCTTTCCCTTCTTCAGGGGATCTTTCCAACCCAAGGATGCATATTTAGGGTTATAAAAAGTGAATCAAATAGGCAGATTCTTCAAAGGCCATATCTAACACAGGGCTTCCCTGGTGGCTCAGACTGTAAAAAGTCTGCCTGCAATGCGGGTCACCAAGGTTCAATCCCTGGGCTGGAAAGATCTGCCAAAGAAGGGAATGGCAACCCACTCCAGTACTCTTGCTTGGAAAACCCCATGGATAGAGGAGCCTGGTGGGCTACCATCCATGGGGTTGCAGAGTTGGACAGGGCTGAGGGACTAACATTTTCACTTCTATACCTAACACAGGTCTTTAACACAGAATGTCCTCTTTTAATGACAAAATAAATAATTACTTACTATATATATATATATATATATATATATATATATATATGTTCAATAAAAAAAGACAGAGGAAGACCAAATGTGGTAATATGTAGGCTAACTTTCTTATCATTTTCTGGGTAGGGAATGTGGATTTGGAGAGCAGAGCAAATGTTCTCTTAGATGTGGGAAAGCAGAATGTGGGTTTCCTGTCTCCAGAATATTCTTGTCCCAGTCTCTGTGGATCTGTGACAGGCAGGCATTAACTTACAGGAGTATCCTTGAAAGCACTGTTGCTGCTGGAAGCCCCAGGGGTCTTCAGAATCCCTAGTCTGCTGTATTTTCATCCATCTTTGTTCCTTGGCCTGTGTAGGCCTCCCATCACAGTGGCCTCTCCTGTAGCAGAGCACTGGCTCTGGGCGCATGCTCCAGACTGCTGGCCCGTAAGTGGACGACCAGTTCAGCGGCTCTGTGGCATGTGGGATCTTCCCGTGCCAGGGATTGAACTGGCGCCCCTTGCAGTGCAAGGTGGACTCTTTACCCATTGGACCACCAGGGAAGCCCCTGCTTTGATGAATCTTACTTGTGCCTTTGTTTTCTTTCTATTGACCTCCTCCCAGCATCCGGGCACCCTTATTCATTCAAAAACTACTCGTTGAGTACTTCCTACGTGCCAGGCACTTGGTATGTTTGAAAGGGAAAGTGAAGTAGCTTAGTCGTGTCTGACTCTTGCGACCATGAACAAGCCATGGAATTCTCCAGGCAAGAATATTGGAGTGGGTAGCCTTTCCCTTCTTCAGGGGATCTTTCCAACCCAAGGATGCATATTTAGGGTTATAAAAAGTGAATCAAATAGGCAGATTCTTCAAAGGCCATATCTAACACAGGGCTTCCCTGGTGGCTCAGACTGTAAAAAGTCTGCCTGCAATGCGGGTCACCAAGGTTCAATCCCTGGGCTGGAAAGATCTGCCAAAGAAGGGAATGGCAACCCACTCCAGTACTCTTGCTTGGAAAACCCCATGGATAGAGGAGCCTGGTGGGCTACCATCCATGGGGTTGCAGAGTTGGACAGGGCTGAGGGACTAACATTTTCACTTCTATACCTAACACAGGTCTTTAACACAGAATGTCCTCTTTTAATGACAAAATAAATAATTACTTACTATATATATATATATATATATATATATATATATATATGTTCAATAAAAAAAGACAGAGGAAGACCAAATGTGGTAATATGTAGGCTAACTTTCTTATCATTTTCTGGGTAGGGAATGTGGATTTGGAGAGCAGAGCAAATGTTCTCTTAGATGTGGGAAAGCAGAATGTGGGTTTCCTGTCTCCAGAATATTCTTGTCCCAGTCTCTGTGGATCTGTGACAGGCAGGCATTAACTTACAGGAGTATCCTTGAAAGCACTGTTGCTGCTGGAAGCCCCAGTGGGTCTCTAGACTCAGAATCCTCCCTGTGAATATCTAAGCTCTAGGTGACAACTTCCACCAGATGGTGCTGAGGTGCAGCTGGGACCAGATGGATCTGAATTTGGCAGTCAGTGTCAGTAAACTGCACAGGCTCAGTTCAGTCATTTCACAAACATCTCAATAAGATCACTCTGCATTTTGATGGAATTTTTAAGATTCCACCACTGTCATATGATGGAGAAGGAAATGGCAACCTACTCCAGTATTCTTGCCTGGAAACCATTGATGGAGAAGCCTGGCAAGCTACAGTCCTTGGGATCTCAAATATATATGTATGTATGTGTGTATATATATATATATATATATATATGACTTCCCTGATGGTTCATTGGTGAGGAATCTGCCTGCCTGCAATGCAGGAGACCTGGGTTCTATCCCTGGGTTGGGAAGATCCCCTGGAGGATGGCATGGCAACCCACTCCAGTATTCTTGCCTGGAGAATCCCTGTGGACAGAGGAGCCTGGCAGGCTGCACAGTGTCGGACATGACTGAAGTGACCACGCAGCAGCACTGTCTTATGACAGGGATTTTGCTATGCATGTAGAAGACTTGTTCATGTAAATAATACAGAAAGAAACAAATTGAAAAAGGAAGTTTTTCCCCCTTATTTCTACCTCCACAATTAACCCCTTTAAAACTGTTTATTGGGCTTCCCTGGTGGTCCAGTGGGTAAGGACACCGCCTTGCAGTGAAAGGGGCACCAGTTTGATCCCTGGCCTGGGAAGATCCCACGTGCCGCGGAGTGGCTGGACCGATGTGTCCAATTACCGAGCCGGAGCTCTGGAGCGCATGCACCCAGAGCTGGTGCTCTGCGACAACAGAGGCCACCGTGATGGGAGGCCCACAGGAGCCAAGGAACAAAGATGGATGAAAATGGACAAATGAAAGTGGCCCGCCTGCTCCCCTCCCTCCCCGCCCCACCCTACCAAAAATAAATAAATAAATAAATCTTTAAAAACAAAACTGTTTATTGCTTCTTGGACTCTTTATAGAACACAATGATATATATATATATATGATTGAATCTAAGCATCTACATATGTATTTTTCTGTCTTCTCTTTCTGCATATATATATGTATATCTTATTACATAAAAAGAATCATACTTGTCAACTGTTTTATTTTTAAAATTTACTTTGTTTGGGCATACCAGGTGGCATATGGGATCTCAGTTCCCCAATCAGGGATCCAACTGTGCACCCTAAAGTCGAAGCGGGGAATCTTAACCACTGGACTGCCAAGGAAGTCCCTTGTCTGCTGTTTTAAACCATGTTTTCATATTAACATATCCTTGAGATTTTTTTTTACATCAACATACATATGTACTATCTCCCTTAGTCTTTTTTCTTTTTTATTTTTCTATTAACTACAGTCCTTGGGATCTCAAATATATATGTATGTATGTGTTATATATATATATATATATATATGACTTCCTGATGGTTCATTGGTGAGGAATCTGCCTGCCTGCAATGCAGGAGACCTGGGTTCTATCCCTGGGTTGGGAAGATCCCCTGGAGGATGGCATGGCAACCCACTCCAGTATTCTTGCCTGGAGAATCCCTGTGGACAGAGGAGCCTGGCAGGCTGCACAGTGTCGGACATGACTGAAGTGACCACGCAGCAGCACTGTCTTATGACAGGGATTTTGCTATGCATGTAGAAGACTTGTTCATGTAAATAATACAGAAAGAAACAAATTGAAAAAGGAAGTTTTTCCCCCTTATTTCTACCTCCACAATTAACCCCTTTAAAACTGTTTATTGGGCTTCCCTGGTGGTCCAGTGGGTAAGGACACCGCCTTGCAGTGAAAGGGGCACCAGTTTGATCCCTGGCCTGGGAAGATCCCACGTGCCGCGGAGTGGCTGGACCGATGTGTCCAATTACCGAGCCGGAGCTCTGGAGCGCATGCACCCAGAGCTGGTGCTCTGCGACAACAGAGGCCACCGTGATGGGAGGCCCACAGGAGCCAAGGAACAAAGATGGATGAAAATGGACAAATGAAAGTGGCCCGCCTGCTCCCCTCCCTCCCCGCCCCACCCTACCAAAAATAAATAAATAAATAAATCTTTAAAAAAACAAAACTGTTTATTGCTTCTTGGACTCTTTATAGAACACAATGATATATATATATATATGATTGAATCTAAGCATCTACATATGTATTTTTCTGTCTTCTCTTTCTGCATATATATATGTATATCTTATTACATAAAAAGAATCATACTTGTCAACTGTTTTATTTTTAAAATTTACTTTGTTTGGGCATACCAGGTGGCATATGGGATCTCAGTTCCCCAATCAGGGATCCAACTGTGCACCCTAAAGTCGAAGCGGGGAATCTTAACCACTGGACTGCCAAGGAAGTCCCTTGTCTGCTGTTTTAAACCATGTTTTCATATTAACATATCCTTGAGATTTTTTTCTACATCAACATACATATGTACTATCTCCTTATTACATTCTAGTCATAGTTTATTTTGATTAGTATCACATTCTTTCATAGTTTATTTTGGTTGTGTTTGACCTTTTGCTCTTATTAGACACAGTATTGTAATGAATATTTTTGATAAAATGTCCGTTGAGAGTATCCATAAGGTAAACTCCATACAGAGGGATCGTTGGGGAAAGTTACCCGCATTTTACTTTTCATGGATACTGCCAAATTACCCTTTAGAAATGTTGCACGCTCATCACTACCGAATATACTAAAACGTTAACATCTTTGTCCGTTTTATATAAATGAACCGTTGTTTGCTTTGCAGTTTCTTTCATTATGAACGAGGTGGTTGGTCGTTTGAATTTCACTGTGGAGCCTGAGTTTTTGCCCACCTATTTGGGAGACACCCTAAGCGCTGCCCTGACTCCTCCTGTCCAGCAGGGGGCGCGGGCCCCGGCCGTTCCCGCATGCGCAGTGCGCTGGGTGTCAGGCGGCGGAGCCCAGGCGCTGGCCCAGGGCTCGCGGCTCGCTCCCGCAGACCCGGGCCGGGCGTTGGCGGCCGGCAAGTCCGCGCTGTCCCACCCGGGCGGCTGTGGCCCGCGCCCCGCGGTATGAGCCGGTGATCCAGCGCGGGGCCCAGCGGGAGGCAGCCGTGGCCGAGGTAAGCGCGGCGCGGAAGCGCGAGTCGGGCCCCCGGTGCTGACTCGGGCCTCCCCGGGTCACGGCGGATGGAGCCCGGATCTCGGGGGAAGCGCTGGCCGCCAGGAGGTCCGGGGGCGGCGAGAGACGACCTCCACCCGCGCGGGGACCCCTCTTGGTGATTTCCCGCTTTGGGGGCGTTTTAATTTCCGCCCCGCCTTCTTCTTCGTCACCTGGCCCCTCCCCGCACTTTTTGGTTTCCCACCTGTCTCCCTTGCTCACGTCCATCCCGCGTTCCTTTCTTCCCGGATCCTGTGACTTCCTTTCCCGAAGGACCCACCCTCGGCCGTGACCTTTGTCCGCCGCCGGCTCCTTCCCGCGAGCTCCAGGGAACTGCTTCCTCCGACGGAGGTTTTTGAGCTCTGGGCTCTGCGGTGGCCGGTGGCGTCCCGTGCGGTACCAGATGCTTGGGTCAGGACAGGGGGCTCAGGTGAGCAGTGGCCAGCGTGCTTTGGGCTCTTGGCGCCTACTGGAAACTCAGAGGCATTTGGCGTTTTACTTACTGGCGGCGAGAACCAGATATATCTGTGTACAGTTTTAAGGTTAAAATTGCTTGGTGTAATTTATTGGAAAGGGATAATTTAGGAGTGTCTTTCTTTCTTTGTCTGAAGATGTCTTGAAACAGAATAATGTCCATTTAAATCCTTTTTCTGAGTTAATTGCATGCTCTGAAAAGAGAAACAGGACTTAGTTTGTAAATTTCAGAGCTCAAAGGCTATGTACAGTAATAAAATATATGACTCAGTTTCCTGACTCCTCACTTCCGCTGACTTAAGCAATTTGGTTGGAAATGCTGGTATAAAATGGACAGATTTGTATCTGTCTTGTTAGGCTAGTTAATTGAGAAACAGAAAAGGGGTAGCCAATTCAGTCTTTTAAGGGTAATTGGGGAGGCAACTTCACCTGGGGTTGAGAGCTTCGGCTCCAGAGCCAGGCTGCCAGTCTCCAAATCCTAGAATTGGCATTTTCAAGTTGTGGAAAGTTATGGGGAAGTTATGTAGCTTTGCTTGTTACACTTTCCTTGTCTGGAAAATGAGGATAATATAGGTCGTCCTGTATGGTACCAGATACTTTGAGCAGGACTGGGTGCCCAGGTGAGCAGCGTTAGGAAGGCCAAGTTAACCCAAAGTACTAAAACAGATCCTGGCATGTACTGTCATCGCCCCTTGACGCCCCGGACTGGAGCCCGGATCTCGGGGGAAGCGCTGGCCGCCAGGAGGTCCGGGGGCGGCGAGAGACGACCTCCACCCGCGCGGGGACCCCTCTTGGTGATTTCCCGCTTTGGGGGCGTTTTAATTTCCGCCCCGCCTTCTTCTTCGTCACCTGGCCCCTCCCCGCACTTTTTGGTTTCCCACCTGTCTCCCTTGCTCACGTCCATCCCGCGTTCCTTTCTTCCCGGATCCTGTGACTTCCTTTCCCGAAGGACCCACCCTCGGCCGTGACCTTTGTCCGCCGCCGGCTCCTTCCCGCGAGCTCCAGGGAACTGCTTCCTCCGACGGAGGTTTTTGAGCTCTGGGCTCTGCGGTGGCCGGTGGCGTCCCGTGCGGTACCAGATGCTTGGGTCAGGACAGGGGGCTCAGGTGAGCAGTGGCCAGCGTGCTTTGGGCTCTTGGCGCCTACTGGAAACTCAGAGGCATTTGGCGTTTTACTTACTGGCGGCGAGAACCAGATATATCTGTGTACAGTTTTAAGGTTAAAATTGCTTGGTGTAATTTATTGGAAAGGGATAATTTAGGAGTGTCTTTCTTTCTTTGTCTGAAGATGTCTTGAAACAGAATAATGTCCATTTAAATCCTTTTTCTGAGTTAATTGCATGCTCTGAAAAGAGAAACAGGACTTAGTTTGTAAATTTCAGAGCTCAAAGGCTATGTACAGTAATAAAATATATGACTCAGTTTCCTGACTCCTCACTTCCGCTGACTTAAGCAATTTGGTTGGAAATGCTGGTATAAAATGGACAGATTTGTATCTGTCTTGTTAGGCTAGTTAATTGAGAAACAGAAAAGGGGTAGCCAATTCAGTCTTTTAAGGGTAATTGGGGAGGCAACTTCACCTGGGGTTGAGAGCTTCGGCTCCAGAGCCAGGCTGCCAGTCTCCAAATCCTAGAATTGGCATTTTCAAGTTGTGGAAAGTTATGGGGAAGTTATGTAGCTTTGCTTGTTACACTTTCCTTGTCTGGAAAATGAGGATAATATAGGTCGTCCTGTATGGTACCAGATACTTTGAGCAGGACTGGGTGCCCAGGTGAGCAGCGTTAGGAAGGCCAAGTTAACCCAAAGTACTAAAAACAGATCCTGGCATGTAGTACATGCATGCTTAGTCGCTTCATTTGTGTCCAACGCTTTGCAGCCTTATGGACTGCAGCCCCCCAGGTTAGTCTCTCCATGAGATTCTCTAGGCAAGAATACTGCAGTGAATTGCCACTCCCTTCTCTAGAGAATCCTCCCAACCCAGGAGTCGAACCTACATCTCCTGCGTCTCCTACACTGCAGGCAGACTCTTTACCCACTAAGCTACCTGAGAAGCCCTGGCATGTAGTAGGCCAGCAGTAAAGTTTAGTTGTTAATTATATACATTGTATTAATTATAGTATAATTCCCACCAAAGGACACAGGTTTTTATTTTTTTAATTTGAAATCATTTTTATCGGTGGTTAGCTAACAACAGAACTCTATTTATAAAGGACCATATCAGGTAATGCAGTGAATTGCAGATTTTCCTGCCTTGGCCAATATTTCCTTTCTGGGCTCCTTCAAGAACAGGTGGGCTAAGTTTCAGGGTAGCAAGGACTCCACGTGTCCAGTTGTGAAGGCTTCTCTAAAAAGGTTAAGAAGGCAAAATTGGTGGCTGAAAACTTCGGACCATGCACTGAGGAAAGGTTATTCCGGTCAAGTTTAGGAATAAATAATTCCAGGAACAGAAAATGCATCTCATCTGGACAGTCGGGTTGGAAGATTTTTCCGGTGATTCAGTGCCTGACATCCAGCCAGATGATTCCAGTGTTTGGTGTTTTTTTTTAATTTTTTTTTTAATCGAAGGATAATTGCTTTACAGAGTTTTGTTGTTTTCGGCTAAACATCAACATGAATCAGTCATAGGTGTACATATGTCCCCTCCCTCTTGAACTTCCTTCCCATCTCCCTCCCTCTACCCTCCTCCAGGTTGTTACAGAGCCCTGCTTGAGTTCCCTGAGTCTTACAGCAAATTCCCATTGGTTATCTGTTTTACATATGATAATATAAATTTCCATGTTACTCTTTTCATACATCTCACCCTCTTTCCATGCAAAACACCCTCTGTGTTTTGCAGGGACAGAGTTTGCTGTGCTTCAAGGAGGCTGAAGTTTGTAGGACTTGGTTGTGGAATTCTTTTTTTTTTTTTTTTTGCGGTGGGGGGTGGAGGGGCTGGTTGAGGAGGGAGGAGGGCGGACTGGCCACTTTGATTGGTCTTTCATTTCTCTATCTTCATCTGTCTTTGTTCTTTGGCTCCTGTGGGCCTCCCATCGCGGTGGCGTCTGTCGTTGCAGAGCACCGGCTCTGGGCGCATGCGCTCCAGAGCTCCGGCTTGGTAATTGGACACATGGGTCCAGCCGCTCCACAGCACGTGGGATCTTCCCAGGCCAGGGATCGAATTGGCGCCCCTTGCACTGCAAGGCGGTGTCCTTACCCACTGGACCACCAGGGAAGCCCGGTTGTGGAATTCTTATGTTGACCCAGGTTGTGGTATTATATGGAACAAACATTGATCAGTAGACGATTGCTTGTGATTTGCCTTCTTTGGGGAAACTCAGTGTTAGGGATGAAGAGGGCAGTCGGGGGTGGGCACAGAAAATTCCAACTGTGGAATTACCTAGCCGTTTTTCTCTTTGTTAACTCAAATTCAAGAAAGGAAATAATCAGAGTTCATCACCATGTAATTACTCAAAACTTGGACCTTGAACAGTGTGAACATTGACCAGCAGGGAAGGATAGAGATACTCCTTCATTCAGGAAACAGTTCTGTTTACGTGAAGTGTGTTCTAGACATGGTATTATTAGACTGGTGCAAAACTAATTGTGGTTTAGCATTGTTGAATTTGCCATTTGCTATTGGAATACGTTCTTAAATAAATGTGTTTATGTTATACATCATTTTAATGTGCATTTCTTGCTGTGTTTTTTGCTAATGAATTATTACTTGTTGCTTATTTTATATGCATTTTAGCCTATGAAAATGATGTTAGAGAAAAAGCAATTTGAGCTATTTTTAAAATTCGAGTTCAAAATGGGTCATAAAGAAGTGGAGATAACTCACAACATCAACAACGTATTTGCCCCAGGAACTACCAATGAAAGTGAATTGCAGTGGTGATGTAAGAAGATTTGCAAAGGAGGTGAGAGCTTTGAAGGTGAGGAGCATAGTGACCCGCCATCAGAAGCTGAGCACCACCAGCTGAGAGCATCATCGAAGCGGATCCTTTTACAACTACAGGAGAAGTTGCTTAAGAACTCAGTGTTGACCATTCTATGGTAATGTGGCATTTGAAGCAAATTGGAAAGGTGAAAAAGCTCCTTCAGTGGGTGCCTCCCAAGCTAGACCAAAAATCAAAAAAGTCATCGTTTCGAAATGTCATCTTATTTGTGCAATAACAACAAATTATTTCTCTAGTCGCCCAACCTGAGCTTCAAAAGTTGAACGAGTCAGGCTACAGAGTTTTGCCTCATCTGCCGTGTTCACCAACCGACTACCACTTCTTTGAGCATCTTGACAACTTTTTTGCAGGAAAATGCTTCCACAGTCAGCAGAAGGCAGAAGATACTTTCCAAGAGTTTGTTGAACCCCAAAGTACATATTTATGCTATAGGAATAAACTTATTGGTAAAAATGTGTTGATTATAATGGTTCCTATTTTGATTAATAAAGATGTGTTTAAATCATGATTTAAAACCATGGATCGGGGCTTCCCTGGTGGTCCAGTGGGTAAGGACACTGCCTTGCAGTGCAAGGGGAGCCAATTCGATCCCTGGCCTGGGAAGATCCCACGTGCTGTGGCGCGGCTGGACCGATGTGTCCAATTACCGAGCCGGAGCTCTGGAGCGCATGCGCCCAGAGCCGGCGCTCTGCGACAACAGAGGCCATCGCAATGGGAGGCCCACACGGGCCAAAGAACAAAGATGGATGAAAATAGACAAATGAAAGACCAATAGAAGTGGCCCACCTGCTCCCCTCTCTCCCCACCCCACCCTCAAATAAATAAATAAATCTTAAAAATAAAACACAAAAAAAACCATGGATCGGAAACCATGATTACTTTTGCACCAACCTAGTAGATGCTGGGAATACTGAGTAGAGGTGAAACCTCTGACTACAGGAAAATAAAGACTGGTGGAAGAGAGACTGACTGTTATATAACCCTTTAATACAACCTGTCGAGTGCTATAGTGAAGCCTGTAAAAGGCATTGAGAACTCTCTGTGTCTAAAGCTCCACTTAATAAGGGGCCGTTTTTCATTTAAGGCTTTTGCCCCTGTTTCTTTAATTAGGAGCTTTTTATCTCACCTCCAGTTCCCGTCCTCTCTCTCAGCTCTCTGGTGGGCCCTCTTCTAGCCAATGTAGGTAAATCTCCCAAATGTGAGTTTGTAACCCTTGGGAACAGCACTCAGTGGAGTTGGGGGTGTTGGAGAATGGGGCTGGGTGGACTTCAGTGGATGAATGCCCTTGAAAGGAACAGTTCCCAGGTGCATTTTTCAGAGGGGCATGGGCAGGCGTGAGCCCCATCCACCCAGCTCAGTGTGGCAACCAGCTCAGTTGTGCGCCCTCATGGCTTCCTGTTCTTCCCTGACTCCCCTCCTTACTCCCTCCCTCTGACTTTCTGGATTCTTCTTCTGCAAGCTACCTGCACCCAAACCACTTTTCCTGAGTTTGGGCAGAGCGTAAACCAAGGAGGTCGGTCCTGAAAGTGGCTGTAGAAAGCAGGCCCTGAGGATAGTGATGTGAGACTGGAAAACCTCACCCTTATGTGGCCACCAGGACCCCTTTGGTGGGAGTCAGTGAGGTGTCGAGAATCCCCGTCTGCCCGCTGGCATCACTGAGCAGTCAGGCTGACCAGTCGTGAGTTGGGATGAGGTTCAAGTAGGAAAGCCTTGGCTAGGGCAGGAACTCTAGCTGTCAAGTAGTGTGTGGACCTGGGTAAGGCTGGAGGAGTGGTTGGCCCTTGTTATCTCCCTTAGAGGCCTGGAGGTGTGATCTGGATCAGATGGGCCAGGTATCAGCTTGGGACACACTGTGAAGACGAGGTTCTGTGGCAGCCTTTCCTGAAGCTGGAGGGCATTCTGTGTTGAGCACCAAGCCCAGACTTGAATCACAGACATGGCAGAACGGCACAGGAAGCTAAGTGCACCGCCTTGATGGGGCGCCTGTACGCCTGTCAGGACCATGATAGGGAAGATGTGGAACCTGAGGATGGAGATTTTGGATGAACACACTGAAGAACACCCAGAGTTCCTAGGTGCCAGATTCCAAATTTCCAGCAGGAGTATCTCTCGTTGAGAAGAACCTCTCCCTGCCTGACACCATGCAGAGCCCTACCTGGAGGAGGATACCTTGCAGTGTGGTGCTTTCCTCCCCAGTGTTGCCGGTCCCCTCCCCTCAGCTCTCAGCGCCAGCCACGTCAGGGAGGACAGCTCCCACTGCTGGGGTGGTAGCTGGCGCACTGGGGAGCTGCGGGACCTGCCTCAGGTGGACCAGCGAGCCCTGGAGGAACATGTAGGCATGAACCTTGATGGTGTCAGACCAGGAGGGGGGGAGCAGGGACTGTGAAGCTGAATGGGAGAGACTCCTGGGAGCGTGCTCTCCGGATTCAGAGTTTAATGGCCCGACAAGGGCTAGCTGGTCCTGGTGCACCACTGGGCAGACTCTTGGAAGCTTGGACCTGACATTGATATTGTTGGTTCTCAGCTGGGGACGATTGCACCTCTGCATGGGACATTTGGCAATGTCTGGGCATGTTTTTAGTTGTCATAACTGGGGGTTGCTTCTGGCTTCTCTTGAGTAGAGACTGGGGATGCTCACTGAACCCTTCTACAGAACAGCTCCCCATGGAAATGAACCATCTGGCCTAGAATGTCAGTGATGCTGAGGTTGAGAAACCCTAGTTGGAAGTAAATGAGGTATAGGTACCAGAGCTGTGTTGGCAGAATAGTAAGGAAGGGCTCAGAAGGTTCATGGAGGTGGAGATTTGATGAGATTGGGCGCATTTAGGGTGGCATGGCCATAGACAGGGAGGTGGAGATTTGAAAGAGATTTATTACCTGTGGCCAGAGACTCACCTCCTGCCCATGTTCCCAGGAGGTCATTCTCCCTTCCCTCTGGAACTCCAGTGAGGGGACCAGCATGTTCGAGAGGCTCAATGTTGGTTTTCCTCCGTAGACTAGGGCAGACATTATGGGGTTTGACCGTGGAACTGGGTTGCCAAGTATCAGTGAGGATGATAGGATTCTGAAATGGCAGAGGCTGGGTGGTAGCACTGTCAGAGGCAAAGTAGACATAATATCCATCATAAGCAATGCGGTCTGACTCAAGACCGGTGTGTCTGGACCCACTCTCTTAGACTTGACGCACGAGAGCCTGGCATTCCTATAGGCAGTCTAGGTGGGCAGCCAGCTAGAGGACTGCTTCAGTGTATAACCTGAAAAAATAGGGGACGGCAGGTGGAAGGCTGATGTCAGCTCTCAGCGCCAGCCAAGTCAGGGAGGGCAGCTCCCACTGCTGGGGTGGTCGCTGGCGCACTGGGGAGCTGCGGGACCTGCCTCAGGTGGACCAGCGAGCCCTGGAGGAACATGTAGGCATGAACCTTGAGGGTGTCAGACCAGGAGGGGGGGAGCAGGGACTGTGAAGCTGAATGGGAGAGACTCCTGGGAGCGTGCTCTCCGGATTCAGAGTTTAATGGCCCGACAAGGGCTAGCTGGTCCTGGTGCACCACTGGGCAGACTCTTGGAAGCTTGGACCTGACATTGATATTGTTGGTTCTCAGCTGGGGACGATTGCACCTCTGCATGGGACATTTGGCAATGTCTGGGCATGTTTTTAGTTGTCATAACTGGGGGTTGCTTCTGGCTTCTCTTGAGTAGAGACTGGGGATGCTCACTGAACCCTTCTACAGAACAGCTCCCCATGGAAATGAACCATCTGGCCTAGAATGTCAGTGATGCTGAGGTTGAGAAACCCTAGTTGGAAGTAAATGAGGTATAGGTACCAGAGCTGTGTTGGCAGAATAGTAAGGAAGGGCTCAGAAGGTTCATGGAGGTGGAGATTTGATGAGATTGGGCGCATTTAGGGTGGCATGGCCATAGACAGGGAGGTGGAGATTTGAAAGAGATTTATTACCTGTGGCCAGAGACTCACCTCCTGCCCATGTTCCCAGGAGGTCATTCTCCCTTCCCTCTGGAACTCCAGTGAGGGGACCAGCATGTTCGAGAGGCTCAATGTTGGTTTTCCTCCGTAGACTAGGGCAGACATTATGGGGTTTGACCGTGGAACTGGGTTGCCAAGTATCAGTGAGGATGATAGGATTCTGAAATGGCAGAGGCTGGGTGGTAGCACTGTCAGAGGCAAAGTAGACATAATATCCATCATAAGCAATGCGGTCTGACTCAAGACCGGTGTGTCTGGACCCACTCTCTTAGACTTGACGCTACGAGAGCCTGGCATTCCTATAGGCAGTCTAGGTGGGCAGCCAGCTAGAGGACTGCTTCAGTGTATAACCTGAAAAAAAAATAGGGGACGGCAGGTGGAAGGCTGATGTCAGCTGCTGCCCTGGAGCACTCATGAACATGTAGTTTTCAGATGTGAGCCTGCTCCCAGACCTGTATCCCATGGACTGAGGGGGAGGCTAGATCTCTTTGAAGAAAACCTTTTTGCAACATCCCAGAAAATATAGACAGGTAACACTGCCCCTGCCCCAGTTCTTCCTCAAGGGAACGGCAGGTTCTTACCAGACTTTTGGTACATCAAGGAAAGGATAATTATATCCAGACCTTTTGAGTGCTGTTAAGAATAGGATGTGAGCTGATAATAATGCCTGGCAACCGGCAAGCAATAGTGGACAGGAAGCAGATGTGATGCCTAGGAGTCTCACATAGTAGGTGTCAGCCTCTCTTCTTTCCAGCCCTCCTGCTGCCCCCATGGAGGTCCTTCTCTTGGAGTTCCTGTGGCTCCAGATTCCTGCCAGCGCTCGGTGATACTTGATGCTGACATTTTCCCATGCTGGTGGGTAGATGTCTCAGTGTGGTTTTGCTTTCCCTGCCCGTTAATTAGACTAGACATCTTTTCAGATGTGTGTGTGCCATTTTGTTGCCTCTTTTGTGACATTGCTGTTCAAGTCTTTTGTCTAGTTTTCTATTGTTTTGGATTACTTTGTAGGAGTTCTTTATTTTGGTTGCTTCCAGAATAATTGTTAGTCCTTCTTAGTTATGTGTATTGCAAATATCTTCTAGTTGATAGCTTGTCTTTTTTTACTTCCTTATGATGTCTTTTGATGAGAAAATATTTTTAATGGAAACACTGAATTTTATCTTTTTTATGATTTGTTCTTTCTGTATCTCATTTCATTCTCTACCTGGAAGTTGTAGATATTCTCTTTAGTGTTCTAAATATCTTTAGCCAGTTACGTACAGCTTTTTAGTCTACCTTGAGTAGGTTTCCTCCCCTCTGACGGCTTTTGATATTTTTCTTTGGCTTTCTTTTCCGTGGTTTTACTTTGGCATATCTAGTTGAGTTTTTTTTGTTTGGTTTTTGCATGTGTGTGTTTTGTTTGTTTGGTATATATTGTACTTGGAGTTGAGCATCTTGAATCTATGAGTTGATATCTTTCATTCTGTTTAAAAAAAACTTAACAAAAGACAGCTGGATTCTCATATCTACTTCTGCCTTTAATCTGTGCATTATCACACATCATGTCATCTCTGGCAAATGAATGTTAAAAAATAATGTCAGCATTGTTATAAAAATAGTTCAGATCCTTTGAAAGGGTCTTGGGGGCCCTCTGGAGTTCCAAGACCAAATCTGGAGAATCACAGGTCTAAGATATTTTGGTATTAATGTTATATTAACCTACTAAAATTGGTCATGGGATTGTTCTTCTTTTTTGTGAACTTCTGAGTAGTTTGTGTAGAATTGGAATTATTGTTTATTGCATGTTTGGTAGAACTTGGAAAAATCTTTTGGACCTGGAATTTTCTTAGAAAAAGATTTTTTTAACTTTCAGTTCAGTTTCTTTAGTATTATAGAGCTGTCAAGGATGGCTATTTCTGCTTGAGACTATTTTGATAAGGTATATTTTAAAGGAATTTTCCCATTTTCCCATTTCATTCAAGTTTTTAAATATATGGGTATAAGTTCATCGACATCATCTCATCTTTTATATACATGCAGTATTTAGAGTTATGGTCCCCCTACTGTCACCCTAAATGCTTCACTTTTCTCTCTTCTCCCCTGGTCACCAGGAGTGTGAGGAAGAGGCTGTGTGGGTCATTATGTGCCTCGGTCAAGTACAACATCCGGGGTTCCCCCCTCGAGTTTTACCCTCTTCTCCATCGTCCTGCTGGGCCTCATCGCCAGTTACTAAGTTGAGCTTGTTTTAGTCTTTTGATGAGAAAATATTTTAATGGAAACACTGAATTTTATCTTTTTTATGATTTGTTCTTTCTGTATCTCATTTCATTCTCTACCTGGAAGTTGTAGATATTCTCTTTAGTGTTCTAAATATCTTTAGCCAGTTACGTACAGCTTTTTAGTCTACCTTGAGTAGGTTTCCTCCCCTCTGACTTTTGATATTTTTCTTTGGCTTTCTTTTCCGTGGTTTTACTTTGGCATATCTAGTTGAGTTTTTTTTGTTTGGTTTTTGCATGTGTGTGTTTTGTTTGTTTGGTATATATTGTACTTGGAGTTGAGCATCTTGAATCTATGAGTTGATATCTTTCATTCTGTTTAAAAAAAACTTAACAAAAGACAGCTGGATTCTCATATCTACTTCTGCCTTTAATCTGTGCATTATCACACATCATGTCATCTCTGGCAAATGAATGTTAAAAAATAATGTCAGCATTGTTATAAAAATAGTTCAGATCCTTTGAAAGGGTCTTGGGGGCCCTCTGGAGTTCCAAGACCAAATCTGGAGAATCACAGGTCTAAGATATTTTGGTATTAATGTTATATTAACCTACTAAAATTGGTCATGGGATTGTTCTTCTTTTTTGTGAACTTCTGAGTAGTTTGTGTAGAATTGGAATTATTGTTTATTGCATGTTTGGTAGAACTTGGAAAAATCTTTTGGACCTGGAATTTTCTTAGAAAAAGATTTTTTTAACTTTCAGTTCAGTTTCTTTAGTATTATAGAGCTGTCAAGGATGGCTATTTCTGCTTGAGACTATTTTGATAAGGTATATTTTAAAGGAATTTTCCCATTTTCCCATTTCATTCAAGTTTTTAAATATATGGGTATAAGTTCATCGACATCATCTCATCTTTTATATACATGCAGTATTTAGAGTTATGGTCCCCCTACTGTCACCCTAAATGCTTCACTTTTCTCTCTTCTCCCCTGGTCACCAGGAGTGTGAGGAAGAGGCTGTGTGGGTCATTATGTGTGCCTCGGTCAAGTACAACATCCGGGGTCCTGCCCTCATCCCGAGAATGAAGACCAAGCACCGCATCTACTACATCACCCTCTTCTCCATCGTCCTGCTGGGCCTCATCGCCACGGGCATGTTTCAGTTCTGGCCGCACTCCATCGAGTCCTCCAGCGACTGGAACGTGGAGAAGCGCAGTGTCCGCGACGTGCCAGTGGTCCGGCTACCGGCCGACAGCCCGGTCCCCGAGCGCGGCGACCTCAGCTGCAGGATGCACACGTGTTTCGACGTCTACCGCTGCGGCTTCAACCCCAAGAACAAGATCAAGGTGTACATTTACTCTCTGAAGAAGTACGTGGATGAGGCGGGTGTCCCGGTGAGCAGCACCATCTCCCGGGAGTACAACGAGCTGCTCACGGCCATCTCAGACAGCGACTACTACACTGATGATATCACCCGCGCCTGCCTGTTCGTCCCGTCCATCGACCTGCTCAACCAGAACTCCCTCCGCGTGAAGGAGACGGCACAGGCGCTGGCCCAGCTCTCCAGGTACCAGCAAGTCTCTCGGGACCTGGGGAAGGAGGGGCAGAGCCAGCGGCTCTCCTCCTGAGTGTGTTTCCAGCCAGCAGTTGGCTCTGGTCTGCTAGATGGGCTTGTGGATGAGCTACGGACCTGTAGAAGGACCCTCCTGTGGGCATCTGGTCTCAGTACCACCCTTTGGGTCCCAGTTCTTAAAATTTAGAAGTTTAGGAGGACTCATCTTCCTATGCATTTCCTTGTAAATTTAGTTTATACTTTTTTTTCCCCTCTATTACTCAGTGTTTACACATATACTATAAGAAGCCTGAAAATACAGTTATACAACATGAAGAAAGGAAGATTCATTCCATAAGCCTGCTTTGGAGATAATCATTAATTTGAATTTCATTCAAGTTTTTAAATATATGGGTATAAGTTCATCGACATCATCTCATCTTTTATATACATGCAGTATTTAGAGTTATGGTCCCCCTACTGTCACCCTAAATGCTTCACTTTTCTCTCTTCTCCCCTGGTCACCAGGAGTGTGAGGAAGAGGCTGTGTGGGTCATTATGTGTGCCTCGGTCAAGTACAACATCCGGGGTCCTGCCCTCATCCCGAGAATGAAGACCAAGCACCGCATCTACTACATCACCCTCTTCTCCATCGTCCTGCTGGGCCTCATCGCCACGGGCATGTTTCAGTTCTGGCCGCACTCCATCGAGTCCTCCAGCGACTGGAACGTGGAGAAGCGCAGTGTCCGCGACGTGCCAGTGGTCCGGCTACCGGCCGACAGCCCGGTCCCGAGCGCGCGACCTCAGCTGCAGGATGCACACGTGTTTCGACGTCTACCGCTGCGGCTTCAACCCCAAGAACAAGATCAAGGTGTACATTTACTCTCTGAAGAAGTACGTGGATGAGGCGGGTGTCCCGGTGAGCAGCACCATCTCCCGGGAGTACAACGAGCTGCTCACGGCCATCTCAGACAGCGACTACTACACTGATGATATCACCCGCGCCTGCCTGTTCGTCCCGTCCATCGACCTGCTCAACCAGAACTCCCTCCGCGTGAAGGAGACGGCACAGGCGCTGGCCCAGCTCTCCAGGTACCAGCAAGTCTCTCGGGACCTGGGGAAGGAGGGGCAGAGCCAGCGGCTCTCCTCCTGAGTGTGTTTCCAGCCAGCAGTTGGCTCTGGTCTGCTAGATGGGCTTGTGGATGAGCTACGGACCTGTAGAAGGACCCTCCTGTGGGCATCTGGTCTCAGTACCACCCTTTGGGTCCCAGTTCTTAAAATTTAGAAGTTTAGGAGGACTCATCTTCCTATGCATTTCCTTGTAAATTTAGTTTATACTTTTTTTTCCCCTCTATTACTCAGTGTTTACACATATACTATAAGAAGCCTGAAAATACAGTTATACAACATGAAGAAAGGAAGATTCATTCCATAAGCCTGCTTTGGAGATAATCATTAATATTTTGATGTTACTTCTCAATCAGTTCTGTATGAAATATATATACATAGGCATGCCTATGTACATTTTAGTGCATATATGTACACATATATGTCCATATGTGTGTTTGTAACATTTTGGTCAAGAATGGGTTCACAAAGCAAAGCATGCTCTTTTATTGTCTTTTCCCCTTCACTTACCGTGAATGTATTTCCAAATAATTTCATCTTCATGTGTCAGTTCTGGATGGTTTTAGAGGCTGAATAGGACTCCATTTTGCACACATTCCCTAATGTATTTATTCAGCCTTCTGTATTTCTTTTTGTTTTTGCAATGAAATGGTGACAAGTGAAACTTACTTTCTCTTGTTTCTTTAGAGTGACGTGTGACTTCTACATGGTTAATTTCTTAATAGGTGGGATCGAGGTACCAATCACCTCCTGTTCAACATGTTGCCCGGAGGGCCCCCAGATTATAACACGGCCCTGGATGTCCCTCGAGACAGGTGGGTGTTTTTGGGGTTGTCCCTGTGATGGGTTTCTGAGGATTAAGTAAATGCAAGACCCTTTTGTTCGTGTGAAATCACCTTGCTAAGCCCACTGGGACATAACTTTGTGATCAGAATTGTTTGTTCAAATGGAAAATTATCCTTGGCCTTTTCCCCCTCGAGACCTGCAAACACTGAGACCTGTCTGCATCTGTCGTGGGGAACTGAGGGGAGTTAGGGTCTAGTGGAACGTCTTGAAAGTCTGTCCTGTCTTCTTAGTCTGGGTTTTGTGCTCCTGAGTGCACCCTCGCTCCCTGCAAAGGCCTGGTTCATCGCTGACTTGTGTCAGCACTCTCCGTGTTAGGGAGCGTTTGCTGGAGCTAGAGTCGAAGCTACCGAGGGGAGAGGTGTGGACGTGTCATTGGAACCCGTGGCATCTGGGAAGCAAGGACATGCTGAGTACCACTTACTCTCTGTTGTTTCAGACTGTGGGTTTCTTTCCTTCCTAATAAAATTTCCAGACAGGCAGGTGTGGCGTGGGGTGGCCATGACAGTGATTTGAGTTCACTTACTGTGTATGGGCATTTTTTACACCGACCGCACCACTTCCTGAAAAACCCAGGAGAGGGGGTGTCACTGAAGGTTCCTTTCCAAGTACTTGGTTCAAGGCTCTGAAGAAAGCAGAATGTTTGGGCTCAACATGAGGGTCCTGGGCAAGACCCAAGGGAGAGGATTTCTGTTACGTTCATATATGGACTCATTTATAGCCAGCGTGGTTGCAGTTGACGTTTAATTCTGAAACCGCTGTTACTGAAAGAGGTGAGAACAGCCTGAGGCCAGCTGTGGTCTCCGTGTATTTGAGAAGCATGGTCATTTATGAAAATCTACACTTGGTCCTGCTATTCCCCAGAAGATTACGCCTAAACCCTCTTTGCTTTAAGTGATTATCTAGAGTCAGGACTGAGTGTCTGTCTGGAAGTACAATTATCACTAGGAAAGATGCACCCAGCGCCACTCCTCAGCTCTGGTGTAGACACCATTCTGGACGATAGGGGGCAGCCAGGCCCCACAAGTTATGTAGAAAACGGCTGAACCCAGGGCGATCTCCGATTTGGCTCTTAGCCCCAGCGTTCCTGAGTGGGCCCCTGTCTTATTTTTTCAAACTGTTAGCGGATAGAGGAGGGAAGGGAAGGTGTTCTGAGGATTAAGTAAATGCAAGACCCTTTTGTTCGTGTGAAATCACCTTGCTAAGCCCACTGGGACATAACTTTGTGATCAGAATTGTTTGTTCAAATGGAAAATTATCCTTGGCCTTTTCCCCCTCGAGACCTGCAAACACTGAGACCTGTCTGCATCTGTCGTGGGGAACTGAGGGGAGTTAGGGTCTAGTGGAACGTCTTGAAAGTCTGTCCTGTCTTCTTAGTCTGGGTTTTGTGCTCCTGAGTGCACCCTCGCTCCCTGCAAAGGCCTGGTTCATCGCTGACTTGTGTCAGCACTCTCCGTGTTAGGGAGCGTTTGCTGGAGCTAGAGTCGAAGCTACCGAGGGGAGAGGTGTGGACGTGTCATTGGAACCCGTGGCATCTGGGAAGCAAGGACATGCTGAGTACCACTTACTCTCTGTTGTTTCAGACTGTGGGTTTCTTTCCTTCCTAATAAAATTTCCAGACAGGCAGGTGTGGCGTGGGGTGGCCATGACAGTGATTTGAGTTCACTTACTGTGTATGGGCATTTTTTACACCGACCGCACCACTTCCTGAAAAACCCAGGAGAGGGGGTGTCACTGAAGGTTCCTTTCCAAGTACTTGGTTCAAGGCTCTGAAGAAAGCAGAATGTTTGGGCTCAACATGAGGGTCCTGGGCAAGACCCAAGGGAGAGGATTTCTGTTACGTTCATATATGGACTCATTTATAGCCAGCGTGGTTGCAGTTGACGTTTAATTCTGAAACCGCTGTTACTGAAAGAGGTGAGAACAGCCTGAGGCCAGCTGTGGTCTCCGTGTATTTGAGAAGCATGGTCATTTATGAAAATCTACACTTGGTCCTGCTATTCCCCAGAAGATTACGCCTAAACCCTCTTTGCTTTAAGTGATTATCTAGAGTCAGGACTGAGTGTCTGTCTGGAAGTACAATTATCACTAGGAAAGATGCACCCAGCGCCACTCCTCAGCTCTGGTGTAGACACCATTCTGGACGATAGGGGGCAGCCAGGCCCCACAAGTTATGTAGAAAACGGCTGAACCCAGGGCGATCTCCGATTTGGCTCTTAGCCCCAGCGTTCCTGAGTGGGCCCCTGTCTTATGCATTTGCTTGTTCTGGGGAAAACGAAATCTGTTAGCGGATAGAGGAGGGAAGGGAAAGAGGTGTTGGGAATGCAATGTCTTCACCTGCTGTTCTGGGTTTATTTTGGGAAGGGCTTATTTCTGTTTGGGACATTTCAGCGTTCATTGACATTTTGGTATATGGTATCTGCATGGGAGAAAGATTTCCTTTTTATCGAGTGCACATGTTAAAAGGAGTTTCATTTCTCTGCAGGAACGTGTCAAGTAATCAGGAGAGAGTTGAAGGTCTTACTGGTGCTTTGGTGTTAAGGATTAGGAAGGTTAAATCGTTTTCCCTGTCCATGTATTTTTGTTAGTGGTTACAGGCAATCCTGTAGCAAGTAATGAGTCATCGTATAGTCCTCCTTTATCTTTCCACATGGGAAATTTCATTTAAAAGCCAAGGTAGTCTTCGACGGGTTGAGGTAAGGAATAGTAGATTTGTTTGTTAATATTTCTTGTCCTTTTTTCTCACTCCTGGATTCAGAAGAGGCAAGAACCATGCGTGTAGGATGATTTTAGCAGGAACTGTTTATGCGATTATTCAGAATTTAGAAAACAGACTAGATTAGACTCCCCTGAAATCTAAAGTCATAGGTGTGATTATTTAAGAATGATCTGACTTAGGAAAATGTAAGGACCAGGACTGAAGCAGATGTCAGCTCAGCAAACACATCTTTTATGCTGTGTGAATCTGTTTTTCTCTTTCAGTTTTTAAAAACCCTCTGTATGATACACATATACCTTCGGGTACAAGATTGAAACAGTATCTAAGTGTACAGAGAGTAAAATTAATATGCTTTCAAATTCCCCGCTGGTCTTATTCTTTTACTGAGAGTTAATCACTGTTCTCAAATATTATCAGTTTGGAAAGAAACCCGCAGCTGTGTGTTTTTCTAGTTTTTGTTTGATGAATTCATAGTCAAATACACACCTGTATATTCACCTACCCATTGTATTTTTTTTTTAACTCTTATTTATTTATTTTTGGCTGTGCTGGGTCTTTGTTGATGTGTGGGTTTAGCTGCTCTGCAGTATATGGGACCTTCCTGGTTCAGGGATCGAATCTGTGTCTCCTGCATTGGCAGACAGGTTCTTATCCACTGAGCCACAAGGGAAGCCCCTACCCATTGTATTTTAACTCAAATGAGAGCAAATTATACCTCTTCAATGCCTAACCTAACTGATCTTTGTTTTCTCAGATGCATTCTGTAATTTTATTACCACCCTAGATTTTTGTTATCCTTTCTTTACGTGTATCTGTACAAATTTCTGCTTTCGTATAGGTGTATATGTATTTAAACCTCTTAGAGAAAATTTTAAACCCACATTAAAGAAGAGAGGCTAGTACAGTGAGCCCTGCATACCCATTGTCCAGCTTTGATAAATGTCAACTTGATTTCTCTGTACTCCTGCCTACTCTCCACTGGGTTCTCCACAAGCAAATCTCAAATGGTCTATCTTTACGACATGTGTACATATTTCCACTTGAGGCTGCGTCAGAGTTTTTTGTGTGTAACTCAGTGGCTCAGACAGTAAACAGTCTGCTTGCAACGCAGGAGACCCAGGTTCAATCCCTGGGTTGGAAAGATCCCCCGGTGAAGCGAATGGCAACCCGCTCCAATATTCTTGACTGAAGAATTCCATGGACAGAGGACCCTGATGGGCTACAGTGCATGGGATCACAAAGAGTGGTACACAACTGAGCAACTAACACTTGCAACTTTTTTCAAGAGCTTTTTAAAAGACATTACTACAGTACTATTCTCCTACCTATAAAAGTTAGCAGTAAGTCTTTAATGTCACCAGATATTCACCATATATCTAGCCATTGCTCACATGTACCTGTCTCATAATTTTTCTTGTTTGTTTTTATGGTTTGAATCTGTAAACAAGGATGACCAATAGAATTTGGCTTTTTTTTTTTTTTTTTTTTTGCAAAACCTAAAACTTGAAGCTTCATATTTGAAGAATTCACAGGCCTGATGAGAAGGAAGCAAAAGATACATTTGCAGACAAACCGTGTTTAGTCCCTGTGGATACTCAGATGGGAGGAGGCGCGCTGTGAGAACATCTGGGGCAGACCCCGTGTAGGGTCGCGAGTCCACAGGGAGGAGGGCTCAAGGAGGTCCCGGAGTCTGGAAGTCCCGGGAAGTGCTGCAGATGCTGGCGGACGCTTCCAGTGGTAGAACGCCGGGCCTGGTGTGAGTGTGGTCATCGTGGTCATGCTTTCTTAGGTGCGAGTTTTCCATGCAGTCTTTGGAACGGAGCTCTGATTTGGGGATGCATGATGGGAAAACAGAATGCGTTTCTCAGAAATTTTGACTTTTCTCTCAATGTAAAACACATGTGCTGTAAAGCAAGGGATGCTTACGATTTTTCCTCCATTACCCTGGTTGGGAAAACTTGGCAGAAGAAGATACAGTGACCTGGAGTTGAAGTCTTGTCAGCAGCAGGGCCGGTGTGAGGCTTTTTTGACTAATTGCAGTGGTGACTCTCCCTGGGATCTCAACACGAGATTGCACGTGTGTGATCTGTGACAGGAGACATGTTTCCGGTTGCATGTGCTCCTCTTCCCGGTGCTCAGCCCCCTCCCGTCCCCCAGGGGGCTCCAGGGAGAGAGGAACAGCAGAAAGTCCGAAGGTTGGTGTCATGCATACCCACTTCCTTTCTCACCGCTTATGCTTGCGCCTTCCTCTGGGGCGTGGGTGTAATTACATCACCCACCACCCTCCTCACCTGGGCCACTCGGTGCCTGTGTGTTAGATCCATTGTTTACGTGTCTGCACAACGGTGGTGGGAGCCCATGCAGTCTGCTTGCTGTCACGGTCATGGAACCCACCCAAATTCATGTTGGACGGAGTCATTGCTGAATGCTAATCAGGAAAAATAGGACCGTATGTTGGTACTAAGGCTAGGGTTTTTTTCAGATCTAGCCATTGCTCACATGTACCTGTCTCATAATTTTTCTTGTTTGTTTTTATGGTTTGAATCTGTAAACAAGGATGACCAATAGAATTTGGCTTTTTTTTTTTTTTTTTTTTTTGCAAAACCTAAAACTTGAAGCTTCATATTTGAAGAATTCACAGGCCTGATGAGAAGGAAGCAAAAGATACATTTGCAGACAAACCGTGTTTAGTCCCTGTGGATACTCAGATGGGAGGAGGCGCGCTGTGAGAACATCTGGGGCAGACCCCGTGTAGGGTCGCGAGTCCACAGGGAGGAGGGCTCAAGGAGGTCCCGGAGTCTGGAAGTCCCGGGAAGTGCTGCAGATGCTGGCGGACGCTTCCAGTGGTAGAACGCCGGGCCTGGTGTGAGTGTGGTCATCGTGGTCATGCTTTCTTAGGTGCGAGTTTTCCATGCAGTCTTTGGAACGGAGCTCTGATTTGGGGATGCATGATGGGAAAACAGAATGCGTTTCTCAGAAATTTTGACTTTTCTCTCAATGTAAAACACATGTGCTGTAAAGCAAGGGATGCTTACGATTTTTCCTCCATTACCCTGGTTGGGAAAACTTGGCAGAAGAAGATACAGTGACCTGGAGTTGAAGTCTTGTCAGCAGCAGGGCCGGTGTGAGGCTTTTTTGACTAATTGCAGTGGTGACTCTCCCTGGGATCTCAACACGAGATTGCACGTGTGTGATCTGTGACAGGAGACATGTTTCCGGTTGCATGTGCTCCTCTTCCCGGTGCTCAGCCCCCTCCCGTCCCCCAGGGGGCTCCAGGGAGAGAGGAACAGCAGAAAGTCCGAAGGTTGGTGTCATGCATACCCACTTCCTTTCTCACCGCTTATGCTTGCGCCTTCCTCTGGGGCGTGGGTGTAATTACATCACCCACCACCCTCCTCACCTGGGCCACTCGGTGCCTGTGTGTTAGATCCATTGTTTACGTGTCTGCACAACGGTGGTGGGAGCCCATGCAGTCTGCTTGCTGTCACGGTCATGGAACCCACCCAAATTCATGTTGGACGGAGTCATTGCTGAATGCTAATCAGGAAAAATAGGACCGTATGTTGGTACTAAGGCTAGTCATTAAATTTTACAGAGTGGACTGGCAGCTGGAGCGGTTTTCAGCCAGCACATTACCTCCCTAACCAATTCTTGGTTTCATAAAGCTTAAACAAACAGATTGGGATTTCCAGGGGTGGTTTGAAAATCTTTGAACTTAAACTGGTCATGTAAGAAGGGAATGTAGGCTGTCATCAGGGCGGGGAGGGGATTGGTAGCAATCAGGATTGCAGAAAAACATGGCTTTGCAGTTCATACGGTTTGGCTCAGAGTGCTGTGCGTGCAACTGGCAGCCGTCAGCCCCAGGGAGTGATCCTGATGGGCTTGGGGCCCCCGGGAGCGAATCACCGTCACCACTGGTGTGATACACACCTGCTTCCTTCCTAATGAAGTGTCACGGTACTGCTCGATGGGTCCAGTTAAAGCAGTGTGTTCATGGTTTTCTAATTAAGGAGAATGAAAGCTGGGGCAGGCGGACTGCAGGAGCAGCCCTAGAGGTCCAGTCCTGGATTCTGCTTCCTGTGGAAGGAGCTGGGTTGATAAGGCTGAGAGGCTGGAATGGCTGATGAGAGCTGGTAGAGGCTCCTTGAGGCGCACGTGGCTCTGGGGCGGCAGTGGAAAGAGCTGCTCCGGTGGGAACTGGAGGGAGGCGGGGGCGCAGGCAGTGTGAGATGTGGTACTTGACTGGCACCATGGATTTTTTTTTTTGCCCATTGTCCCTTGAGCTTCTTCTGGTCAGTGCGACAGTAAGTGACTGCCCCAGTCTGTCGTCCCGTGCAGCCGTGTTATTATTCCTGTTATGATAAGTGTGTTTAAAAGTCAGGTATGGGGCTTCCCTGGTGGTCCAGTGGGTAAGGACACCACCTTGCATTGCAAGGGGCGCCAGTTCGATCCCTGGCCTGGGAAGACTCCACGTGCCGCGGAGCGGCTGGGCCGATGTGTCCAATTACCGAGCTGGAGCTCTGGAACGCATGTGCCGGGAGCCGGCGCTCTGCGACAACAGAGACTACCGTGATGGGAGGCCCACGCGGGTCAAAGAGCAAAGATGGATGAAAACAGACAAACGAAAGACCAATGGAAGTGGCTCGCCTGCCCCCCTCTCTCCCCTCCACAAGAGAGTCAGGTATGACTTTTGGGAGAGGGATCCACTTGAGGTAGCAGAGGAGCCCTTCATAGGGTGTTCTCCTGGCTGTGGTGTGTTTTAAAATATGGGAGGTAGGGAGAGACTGCCTGGGACCCAGAGGAAGGCGGGGGACTCAGGAACAGGATGCAGTTCATGGCCAGGAGATGCAGTTGCCCCCTTAACCGAAGACCAGTCCTCCTCTATTGGGGATGGTCGTCCTCTTCGACCGAGCGCGCAGCTTCGGAAGGGACACTCATGAAGCAGTGAGGGAGGAAGGGGACACCGCCGAGCCAGCCGGATCAGCCGAGTCAGCCCTGACGATCAGTGGGGAGACAGATGTCATAACCAGATCACCTTCACAGCCTAGCACCGTGTTTTTATAGAAAAGTGGTTTGGTAAACATCAGCTGTGGTTGATATTGCTGTGAATTTTCAGCTACCTGTTTCCATCAGAATGAAGAGCTTCTTTCTTTCTCATCATTTGACAAAACCTTTTGCTTTCAGGGCTCTATTGGCTGGTGGTGGCTTTTCTACGTGGACTTACCGGCAAGGCTATGATGTCAGCATTCCTGTCTATAGTCCGCTGTCAGCTGAGGTGGACCTTCCGGAGAAAGGACCTGGGTAAGGCACACTGGGCACAGCCAGCTGTGCTGGGAGAGGCCGGTGAGGCCAGCGGGGCAGGTAGCACGGTGGTCAAAGGCCGGGGTCCTTGAAGGTCTGTTTTTTGTTTTTTTTAAAGATTTTATTTATTTATTTTGGGCGGAGGTCGGGTTGGGGAGGGAGGGGAGCGGGCGGGCCACTTCCATTGGTCCTTCATTTCTCTATTTTCATCCGTCTTTGTTCTTTTGGCTCCTGTGGGCCTCCCATTGCGGTGGCATCTGTCGTTGCAGAGCGCCGGCTCTGGGCGCATGCGCCCCAGAGCTCCGGCTCGGCAATTGGACACATCGGTCCAGCCGCTCCGCGACACGTGGGATCTTCCCAGGCCAGGGATTGAACTGGCGCCCCTTGCACTGCAAGACGGTGTCCTTATCCACTGGACCACCAGGGGAAGCCCGAGGGTCTGTTTTTCCTGTCCTACCCCAACCCTTTTTATCCTTCAGTTCTCTCAGTCAGTTTTCCCAGGGCTGTCTACCAAGCTCCCCAAATGAGAAATCTATTTGCTGTCCGTAAGTCTTTTGTCTCCCTTCCTGTGCAGAATTCCAGGCTTCAGAAGGAAAGCAGGCGTTCAACATAAACCCTGTTGTTTGTACAGTTTTCTGCTAACATCTGAGTTCCCATGCAGCAGCCAAGGGCCAGCCTTTCAAAGAAGAGAGCTGCCAGGCCTTCTGTGTTCACTCTGTTCTGCCCAGGGCACTGCTTGCAGCTTGTGGGTAGAGGCTGCTGATGCCCCTAAACCTCTGCGATGCCCAGGGCAGTCCCTTGACAAAAGAATTGGGTCCAAAGATCTGCAGTGCTGTGTCCAGGAGAGCCTGGTCAAGACAGGGTAGGCTGTCTTAAGACAGATCAGAGTAAACCCTCTTTGTCAGCTGATATTGTGAGTGTAATCTAGGTCTCTAATATTGGTTTAGGCCTGGCACTTCCCTTCACATTTAATCCAGGGAAGAAAGCATACTGAAAGGAAAAGATACAGGGAGAATGAAATGAAGGAGAGCAAATCACTCCAAACAGTGAAAATTACCTTTGAACAGTAGTTTCCAAGAATTACAAACTTGCGCTATTGGTTGGTGACTTTATCTCTAATTTTTATGTGTAACTAGACTGAAATAGAAGGCAAAGGGAGAAGGGGAGGACAGAGGACGAGATGGTTGGATGGCATCACTGAGTCAATGGACATGAGTTTGAGCAAACGCCGGGAGATGGTGAAGGACAGGGAAGCTTGGCCTGCAGTCCATGGGGTCCCAAAGAGTCGAACACGACTGAGTGACTGAACTGACGGACTGAGAGTGAAATTATGATCTTGGTAGGGTTCAAGGTTGCCATTGATTTCTAGAGTTCTGAGGTGCAGAAACTATGGAGCGGCAGTCTGTCTTTAAGAGCTGCAGAAGGAAGCTCAAGGCAGCGATGGGCCTGATCCTCCCTCTGCTGGCCACGTGAGGATTTCTGTGGCCCGACTGGGACCCAACCCCTCCATTTCTTCTCTGGGTTGCAGTTGGACCCTGCCTTTGTGTGTTTCTTTTATCAGCAGCACTCCTTTGCCTCAGGGGGAGAAAAAATCGAAAAGAAAAGCAAAGACAGACTCTAGACTCATCACACTTTCCAGGGCCTTGGGAGGTGGCGGTGTGGTGACCTCCCATCAGCTTCTGGGGTCTGTTGGTCTTTGTGAGAGTTGCTTTTTAAGGGAATTCCCACATCTCTTGAGGGCCGCTTGGAGTAGCAAGAGCTTTGCTTTTATTTTTATTTTAAAATAAAATATTGTTCATTGGGAAACTGGAGGATTGTTGCTATTGATAGCTTCTTCTCACAGCTGTGTTGGCCTCAGCTGGAATTCTTGCTGTTTTCTGAGAGGAACTAAATTGGGAGTTTACAACTGTTACTAGGGAGGGAGACTTGGAGTTCTCAGCGTGATTTTGCTGAAGCTTCGAAACCAGCGCTGCTGGGAGGACACATGAAAGTCATAGCCGGTCATTTTAGTCCTCGAAAGAAAAACAAATCTACCTCAAAGTTTTGTTTGCTTAAAGCTAAAACGGGCCTCCTCCACCCACCAAGCATCTGCCAGGTCAGGGTGAGCCAGCATGCAGGCAGAGGGGGAGCTGTTTTAGACGCTGGTTCACATCTGCACGTTGGTGGAGGAACTGGTAGTGGTAGGTGGGGACCCACCGAGCGTGGTGACTGAGTGTCTAAAACAGAGCTGTGTTTCTTAACAGCGAAACCCAACCCAGGGTCTTTCTTTACTCATGAGTTTCTCTGAGCGCCACGTGTTAGCATCTGTGTTTATTCCTCTGTGTACGTAGCGTGCTCTCTCTGTCTACCTGGATTGAAAACCGTGCGTTCAGATCGCTATCTCCAATTCCATCGAGCGGTGTGGGGGGTTCTGGTTTTCTCTCTTTCTGTGTTTCTAATCCCTTCTCTGACAGTGAGCAGTCTGGCCTCTGTAATGCTCTGTATCCTACTTGATCAGCCCTGTTGTGTGTGTGACCAGAACTCTGTTGTTGCCTTGGGCCCTGGCTGCACAGATGCCCTCTGACCCCTACAGTGTGCTCCTGCCCCCCCCTTATCACTGCAGGATAGACCCCTCCTTGCCCTTCCTGGGTTCTAACCGCCACACCAGAGGGGCGCTCCTCTTGCCCTCACCCCTCCCTGCACCCTTTTGACCTGGGTTGCCCGGATGCCCACTTGGCCTCAGTGTCCCAGGCTGGTGACCTCTGCCCCTTCCCCTGTCCCCCTTTTAGGGATCTCATATTCTGTGCCAGGTCACCTCCCCACCCATCCCCCAAGCGGAAGCTTTCCCCCGCTTAGGACTTCAGCACTCCCTGTGGGCCACCCCTACAGCACAGAATTGCCCTCTCCCCTCCTGGAGGCCAGCACTCCACGTCCTCCTGCAGGCACGCCCCCTCAGGCACCGCCACGGCTGTTCTCTTCTCGCAGCCTGGAGCACCAGTTTCGTGTTAGCTGCTCTACTTAAACAGGAAGTCTCCAGAAACATCAGCCAGCCCCAGTGCTCCGTGACACTCACCGGGGAACCAGTGTCTTGGGGATTGGAAAGACCTTCAGAGGCCATTTAGCTCTAACTGAACATATGCCTTGTGGGCTGTAACTTCTTAATGAAAAGTCTTTTTGAAGTCATTTTGTTTATTTATTTATGGCTGTGCCAGGTCTTCGTTGCTGGACAGCCTTTCCTCTGGTTGCGGGGAGTGGGGGTGGCTCTCTAGCTGTGGTGTGCCGGCGTTTCATCGTGGGGGGTGTTGCTTAACGGGGGCTGGTAAGGTGGGGACCCACCGAGCGTGGTGACTGAGTGTCTAAAACAGAGCTGTGTTTCTTAACAGCGAAACCCAACCCAGGGTCTTTCTTTACTCATGAGTTTCTCTGAGCGCCACGTGTTAGCATCTGTGTTTATTCCTCTGTGTACGTAGCGTGCTCTCTCTGTCTACCTGGATTGAAAACCGTGCGTTCAGATCGCTATCTCCAATTCCATCGAGCGGTGTGGGGGGTTCTGGTTTTCTCTCTTTCTGTGTTTCTAATCCCTTCTCTGACAGTGAGCAGTCTGGCCTCTGTAATGCTCTGTATCCTACTTGATCAGCCCTGTTGTGTGTGTGACCAGAACTCTGTTGTTGCCTTGGGCCCTGGCTGCACAGATGCCCTCTGACCCCTACAGTGTGCTCCTGCCCCCCCCTTATCACTGCAGGATAGACCCCTCCTTGCCCTTCCTGGGTTCTAACCGCCACACCAGAGGGGCGCTCCTCTTGCCCTCACCCCTCCCTGCACCCTTTTGACCTGGGTTGCCCGGATGCCCACTTGGCCTCAGTGTCCCAGGCTGGTGACCTCTGCCCCTTCCCCTGTCCCCCTTTTAGGGATCTCATATTCTGTGCCAGGTCACCTCCCCACCCATCCCCCAAGCGGAAGCTTTCCCCCGCTTAGGACTTCAGCACTCCCTGTGGGCCACCCCTACAGCACAGAATTGCCCTCTCCCCTCCTGGAGGCCAGCACTCCACGTCCTCCTGCAGGCACGCCCCCTCAGGCACCGCCACGGCTGTTCTCTTCTCGCAGCCTGGAGCACCAGTTTCGTGTTAGCTGCTCTACTTAAACAGGAAGTCTCCAGAAACATCAGCCAGCCCCAGTGCTCCGTGACACTCACCGGGGAACCAGTGTCTTGGGGATTGGAAAGACCTTCAGAGGCCATTTAGCTCTAACTGAACATATGCCTTGTGGGCTGTAACTTCTTAATGAAAAGTCTTTTTGAAGTCATTTTGTTTATTTATTTATGGCTGTGCCAGGTCTTCGTTGCTGGACAGCCTTTCCTCTGGTTGCGGGGAGTGGGGGTGGCTCTCTAGCTGTGGTGTGCCGGCGTTTCATCGTGGTGGCACCTCTTGTTGTGGAGCCTGGGCTCCAGGGCGCTTGGGCTCCAGTAGCACAAGGACTCAGTAGTTGTGGCCCCTGGGCTTAGGGCACTGGCTCCATAGTCGTGGCACACAAGCTCAGTTGCTCCATGGCACATGGAATCCTTTCAGACCAGGGATCGAGCCCGTGTCTCCTTGCATTGGCAGGTGGACTCTTTACCACTGACCCACCAGGGAAGCACAAGGAAAAAGTTTCTGATCTGTAATAGAAGAAGCTCACCACGTCGCAAGACAGTTCGTTTTCAGATGACTTCAATTGTTGAGGTCGTTTCCATGCTTGTGTTGAGAGTTTGGCTGTAAATCTTCCTCCTGTCTAAACAGACAAGCTTGATTACAGAAATAACTATGGATGGAGAAGGTCTTCAGTCTGAGATGATCTGAGAGCCCTCCCTGTGCATGATCACCTCATCATACGTCATCCCTCTGCAGATTTATGCTTTTACAAAAAAAAAAAAAAAAAAAAAAATCACTGAGACTCAAAGCTGGGAGGAATTCTAGAGGAATAGTTTTGGCTATAAACAGCCAGTGCATTGTTCAATAAAATGTAATTTAAAGAGAAGTTGCCCAGGAGGAGAGAAAGCAGTCTGTACGGCCAATCCAGACTGTCTCCCTGGTGGGCTGCTGTTTTGTGCCATTCTTGCCTCTGTTGCACGCCTCTGCTCAGGGCTCCGGGTCTGCACTGCCGTCTGAGCAGCGCTCTCAAATAGAGCCTTCAGTGAGCAGATGATCTGTATTATGCTGTCAGGTGCCCACTCCCACTTATAGCTGCAGAGCCCTCGAAATGGGCAGGGCTGAGCTGAAAAAGCCTGGAGCACCAGTTTCGTGTTAGCTGCTCTACTTAAACAGGAAGTCTCCAGAAACATCAGCCAGCCCCAGTGCTCCGTGACACTCACCGGGGAACCAGTGTCTTGGGGATTGGAAAGACCTTCAGAGGCCATTTAGCTCTAACTGAACATATGCCTTGTGGGCTGTAACTTCTTAATGAAAAGTCTTTTTGAAGTCATTTTGTTTATTTATTTATGGCTGTGCCAGGTCTTCGTTGCTGGACAGCCTTTCCTCTGGTTGCGGGGAGTGGGGGTGGCTCTCTAGCTGTGGTGTGCCGGCGTTTCATCGTGGTGGCACCTCTTGTTGTGGAGCCTGGGCTCCAGGGCGCTTGGGCTCCAGTAGCACAAGGACTCAGTAGTTGTGGCCCCTGGGCTTAGGGCACTGGCTCCATAGTCGTGGCACACAAGCTCAGTTGCTCCATGGCACATGGAATCCTTTCAGACCAGGGATCGAGCCCGTGTCTCCTTGCATTGGCAGGTGGACTCTTTACCACTGACCCACCAGGGAAGCACAAGGAAAAAGTTTCTGATCTGTAATAGAAGAAGCTCACCACGTCGCAAGACAGTTCGTTTTCAGATGACTTCAATTGTTGAGGTCGTTTCCATGCTTGTGTTGAGAGTTTGGCTGTAAATCTTCCTCCTGTCTAAACAGACAAGCTTGATTACAGAAATAACTATGGATGGAGAAGGTCTTCAGTCTGAGATGATCTGAGAGCCCTCCCTGTGCATGATCACCTCATCATACGTCATCCCTCTGCAGATTTATGCTTTTACAAAAAAAAAAAAAAAAAAAATCACTGAGACTCAAAGCTGGGAGGAATTCTAGAGGAATAGTTTTGGCTATAAACAGCCAGTGCATTGTTCAATAAAATGTAATTTAAAGAGAAGTTGCCCAGGAGGAGAGAAAGCAGTCTGTACGGCCAATCCAGACTGTCTCCCTGGTGGGCTGCTGTTTTGTGCCATTCTTGCCTCTGTTGCACGCCTCTGCTCAGGGCTCCGGGTCTGCACTGCCGTCTGAGCAGCGCTCTCAAATAGAGCCTTCAGTGAGCAGATGATCTGTATTATGCTGTCAGGTGCCCACTCCCACTTATAGCTGCAGAGCACTCGAAATGGGGCTAAGGTGACTGAGGAACTGAATTTTAAAATGATAGATTTACATGGTCTCACGTGGCTAATTGCTATTGGACACTGAAGTTCTAGAGAATGTGCTTCTCCCTTTCTTTCCTGCCTGTGGTGTGGGCAGTACACTTTGCTTTTAGTTCAGCTATAGTGAGTAAATGACCAGAAGAAATGGTTCTGAGGACTTGAGAGCCATCCGGCTAGGCTGTGTGCTGCTCTGTTTGCTGGAGTTGAGTTGATCTGCTGGCGGGGAGAGTGTTCACCTCCTCCCTCTTTGCTCCCTCTTTGCTTTTGGGGCATGAAACTTAAAGCTTGGGAAAGATGACCCCTTCTTAGTTAGAGAATGATATTCTTTGGCCATGGGTGGACGTGTAAAGTGTTCTTCAGCTGGACCCTCCAAATAAGCCTGGCGAGTCCAGAGTAGAGGGTTGGAGTCCTTTCTTAGGCACTGCTTCCTGTTCGCTTCCCTGGTGGCAATGCCCAGAGATGCCTGTCTTCAGTATTTTCTCCCGTTTGTACCTGTTTGAGGGAGATTGGAGTCCTGCTTCCAGGTCAGATGGGGATTTCATTTCTTCTGGAACCTGCTTTCTATTATTCGTTTCTTCTACTGATCCCTGCCAGTTCCTTTGCCTGTGTAGTGTTTATGATCTGTGACTCCTCTGCCTCGTGGGAATCTTGTCTTCTAGGAGAGACTTACTTACCATCTGGTCTCCCAAGAGTCTTCCCCTCCACTCCTGGCTTACTAACTTCATGGTCACGTTTTGTTTCTTGGGGAAATCTAAATGGCACTGGACCCTTGGAAATCCCTTCTTCACTCCATTTTCTTTTAAGCATCTTTGCTATCCAACTGTTAAGACGGGTTCCATTCATGGGTAAAGATAGTTTTTTTTACCACTTGTTCTCAGTGACCAGTTTGGTTCTCTGGAATCCTGGTCCTGTGGCCTTGAGAGGGGGCTGTCTTTGCCTGGAGCTCCCCCACAGCGCAGGATGCCGCTCAGCAGCCGGAAGTAGTCTGCTCTCATGGTCAGTGCTGTCCGTTAAGACTCCTGAAGGATGCATCCTGCTCTCAGCTCCTTTTCAGAGCAGAGAACTCAGATCGAACTCATGATCACACTTGATGTGCTTCCAAATAATCAACCAGTCAGTTTCTGTCTAAACACCCACCCCCACACTCAAAGCATGCTCCCTAAGCTCGGTATTTTATAAACATTTCTCATTAAGAAGTTTTCCCAAATGAACTTTGTCATGGCCTGCCTGTGGTGTGGGCAGTACACTTTGCTTTTAGTTCAGCTATAGTGAGTAAATGACCAGAAGAAATGGTTCTGAGGACTTGAGAGCCATCCGGCTAGGCTGTGTGCTGCTCTGTTTGCTGGAGTTGAGTTGATCTGCTGGCGGGGAGAGTGTTCACCTCCTCCCTCTTTGCTCCCTCTTTGCTTTTGGGGCATGAAACTTAAAGCTTGGGAAAGATGACCCCTTCTTAGTTAGAGAATGATATTCTTTGGCCATGGGTGGACGTGTAAAGTGTTCTTCAGCTGGACCCTCCAAATAAGCCTGGCGAGTCCAGAGTAGAGGGTTGGAGTCCTTTCTTAGGCACTGCTTCCTGTTCGCTTCCCTGGTGGCAATGCCCAGAGATGCCTGTCTTCAGTATTTTCTCCCGTTTGTACCTGTTTGAGGGAGATTGGAGTCCTGCTTCCAGGTCAGATGGGGATTTCATTTCTTCTGGAACCTGCTTTCTATTATTCGTTTCTTCTACTGATCCCTGCCAGTTCCTTTGCCTGTGTAGTGTTTATGATCTGTGACTCCTCTGCCTCGTGGGAATCTTGTCTTCTAGGAGAGACTTACTTACCATCTGGTCTCCCAAGAGTCTTCCCCTCCACTCCTGGCTTACTAACTTCATGGTCACGTTTTGTTTCTTGGGGAAATCTAAATGGCACTGGACCCTTGGAAATCCCTTCTTCACTCCATTTTCTTTTAAGCATCTTTGCTATCCAACTGTTAAGACGGGTTCCATTCATGGGTAAAGATAGTTTTTTTTACCACTTGTTCTCAGTGACCAGTTTGGTTCTCTGGAATCCTGGTCCTGTGGCCTTGAGAGGGGGCTGTCTTTGCCTGGAGCTCCCCCACAGCGCAGGATGCCGCTCAGCAGCCGGAAGTAGTCTGCTCTCATGGTCAGTGCTGTCCGTTAAGACTCCTGAAGGATGCATCCTGCTCTCAGCTCCTTTTCAGAGCAGAGAACTCAGATCGAACTCATGATCACACTTGATGTGCTTCCAAATAATCAACCAGTCAGTTTCTGTCTAAACACACACCCCCGCCCCCCCCCCCCACACTCAAAGCATGCTCCCTAAGCTCGGTATTTTATAAACATTTCCTTGAAACATTAAGAAGTTTTCCCAAATGAACTTTGTCATGGTGGCATGATGGTTCAGCCTGCCAACGAGTCATTGCTCGCTTCCTTAGCGTGCATAATGGTTTAAATATTCAGCAATGCCACAGTGTCACGTCCCCAAAGGTCAAGGATGTGGATGAAGCTGGGTGAGAAGACACGTCTTGCCATAAGTTCTGTACCCGAAGTTGGCCTTACGGTGAGTCGCGCAGTGGCCCGAGGTCCCAGCCACTTGTCTTCTTCGCAGGCCGCGGCGGTACTTCCTCCTGTCGTCCCAGGTGGCGCTGCACCCTGAGTACAGGGAGGACCTGGCCGCCCTCCAGGCCAGGCACGGCGAGGCGGTGCTGGTCCTCGACAAGTGCAGCAACCTCTCGGAGGGTGTCCCCGCCGCCCGGAAGCGCTGCCACAAGCACCAGGTCTTCGACTACCCGCAGGTGCTGCAGGTGAGTGCCGCCCAACGCCTCCCCCCCGACAGGTGTGCCCCCGCGCAGCGCGCAGAGCTGCCTGCGGGCAGGAGGCCATGGGCCTCTCCGCACGGCTGCGGCGGCCTTCTGGGCACTTGGGCTCTGGGTGCCGCTGGTGCAGAGCTGCCCGGGCTGTGAGCGTGCCTGCTCCCTTCACCTGCGCACCTCACCGCCGAGGCACAAAGCCCGTAGATGTACAGAGGAGCCACAGGGTCGGAGCAGGCAGGTGCAGTTTGCTTTTATCCCTGTGTTCATAATCCAGCGCAGAGAAACTTGCTTCTTTAAGGTGCAGTGTGTATTGCCTGGTGGCTCAGACGGGAGAGAATACCTGCAGTGGAGGAGACCTGAGTTTGATTCCTGAGTTGGGAAGATCCCCTTCAGGAGGGCCTGGCCACCCACTCCAGTATGCTTGCCTGGAGAATCCCAAGAAAAGAGGAGCCTGGCGGGCTGCAGTCCGTGGCGTCACAGAGTTGGACACGACTGAGGGACTGAGCACAGACATTGTCTCCTGCGATTATGCCAGCAAACGGCCGCAGGTAGTTCTTCCTGGGAGCAGGCGGTGTGCTCCGCTGGCATGCCCTGCAGGTGTTGTGGGAGGGCCAGCACCCCATAACCTCAAGCAGAACCGTCCTTTGGGCGATGTAGTATAAGTAGGATATTTGATACTCCAAGGGCCTAGGGGCCAAGAAAGAAGAACCTGAGTTCTGTTCACTTAAATATTTAAAATACAGATAGGTTAGTTCAAGGAGAAATCTTCAGGAGCTGGTGTGATTTTTTTTTTCTTTTGAGCCTCAGAGAGACCTGGCCCATGCTGAGACTGCTAAAATGCTTCCTCTCAGAAGGTGCTGCATCTCCTCTGGAATGTCTGCCTGATAACAGTGGTGATGTGAGCAGGAGGATTTATAGTAACCTTTGTCTAGACAGGAAGAGTGGTTATCAGCACGTGTGTCCACATCTGGACGCTGGCTCCGCCCTCCAGGCCAGGCACGGCGGTGCTGGTCCTCGACAAGTGCAGCAACCTCTCGGAGGGTGTCCCGCCGCCCGGAAGCGCTGCCACAAGCACCAGGTCTTCGACTACCGCAGGTGCTGCAGGTGAGTGCCGCCCAACGCCTCCCCGACAGGTGTGCCCCGCGCAGCGCGCAGAGCTGCCTGCGGGCAGGAGGCCATGGGCCTCTCGCAGGGCCCGCGGCGGCCTTCTGGGCACTTGGGCTCTGGGTGCCGCTGGTGCAGAGCTGCCCGGGCTGTGAGCGTGCCTGCTCCCTTCACCTGCGCACCTCACCGCCGAGGCACAAAGCCCGTAGATGTACAGAGGAGCCACAGGGTCGGAGCAGGCAGGTGCAGTTTGCTTTTATCCCTGTGTTCATAATCCAGCGCAGAGAAACTTGCTTCTTTAAGGTGCAGTGTGTATTGCCTGGTGGCTCAGACGGGAGAGAATACCTGCAGTGGAGGAGACCTGAGTTTGATTCCTGAGTTGGGAAGATCCCCTTCAGGAGGGCCTGGCCACCCACTCCAGTATGCTTGCCTGGAGAATCCCAAGAAAAGAGGAGCCTGGCGGGCTGCAGTCCGTGGCGTCACAGAGTTGGACACGACTGAGGGACTGAGCACAGACATTGTCTCCTGCGATTATGCCAGCTTAAACGGCCGCAGGTAGTTCTTCCTGGGAGCAGGCGGTGTGCTCCGCTGGCATGCCCTGCAGGTGTTGTGGGAGGGCCAGCACCCCATAACCTCAAGCAGAACCGTCCTTTGGGCGATGTAGTATAAGTAGGATATTTGATACTCCAAGGGCCTAGGGGCCAAGAAAGAAGAACCTGAGTTCTGTTCACTTAAATATTTAAAATACAGATAGGTTAGTTCAAGGAGAAATCTTCAGGAGCTGGTGTGATTTTTTTTTTCTTTTGAGCCTCAGAGAGACCTGGCCCATGCTGAGACTGCTAAAATGCTTCCTCTCAGAAGGTGCTGCATCTCCTCTGGAATGTCTGCCTGATAACAGTGGTGATGTGAGCAGGAGGATTTATAGTAACCTTTGTCTAGACAGGAAGAGTGGTTATCAGCACGTGTGTCCACATCTGGACGCTGGCTCCTGGGGCCCATGCAGCGTCCACCTGCGCCTCCGGGCGCCCTGGCCCATGCCTCTTCTCCATTCCTGCCCTTTCTCATCGCCTTCTCCTTTATCCCCAGAGGAATTCAGCGTGTTGAGTTACTTCATATTTTTTCCCTCAAACTCTCCTTTTCTCTAGCTTTAAAGATTAAACAGTGTTTTGGCTTTTTAATTTTTTTTTTTCTCCTGAAGAGGTAAAAACTGGAAGAAACCTGAGTATTAGAGATAAGGGGTTTTCTTATTTATTTATTTTTTTTTGGTTAACTCACTGCAACTGTGTTTTTCTTTTATGCATCTCTCATTTTCCCAAATGTGCCCCACATCCAGTGGGTTCAAGAGAGTGAATGAGGAGGACGTTTAGTGAGACTGTTCTCTGTTCAGTTGTGTCTACATGGAACATGCCTGTCCTAAGGTGTCTTCAGGGCCTTGCATTCATGAGATGAGTGTCTTCTGTGTGCAAAGCACACAGCTGGGTGCCACGGGGGCAGAAAGATGAAAGGAGACTTTGTTCTTCCTGTTTAAGGGATCCTCTTGAGAGCCCAGTATGCCCAGACCAAATAGTCTAGTACCAGGTAGGTGGAGGCGAGCACCCTGAGCGGTGTGTAGCCATGGCTCCGTGGTGTGTGTGCATAGCGCTTTAGGGTGAAACGATCTAGTCGGTGGTAAGTCACGCCGTGGAGTGTCCAGAGGAGGACCTGGAGGTGGGTCGTAAGCGATGTGTCTCGACGCTCAAGGGTGGAACCGTCCTTTGGGCGATGTAGTATGTAATATTTATACTGGGGGGCCAAGAAAGAAGAACCTGAGTTCTGTTCACTTAAATATTTAAAATACAGATAGGTTAGTTCAAGGAGAAATCTTCAGGAGCTGGTGTGATTTTTTTTTTCTTTTGAGCCTCAGAGAGACCTGGCCCATGCTGAGACTGCTAAAATGCTTCCTCTCAGAAGGTGCTGCATCTCCTCTGGAATGTCTGCCTGATAACAGTGGTGATGTGAGCAGGAGGATTTATAGTAACCTTTGTCTAGACAGGAAGAGTGGTTATCAGCACGTGTGTCCACATCTGGACGCTGGCTCCTGGGGCCCATGCAGCGTCCACCTGCGCCTCCGGGCGCCCTGGCCCATGCCTCTTCTCCATTCCTGCCCTTTCTCATCGCCTTCTCCTTTATCCCCAGAGGAATTCAGCGTGTTGAGTTACTTCATATTTTTTCCCTCAAACTCTCCTTTTCTCTAGCTTTAAAGATTAAACAGTGTTTTGGCTTTTTAATTTTTTTTTTTCTCCTGAAGAGGTAAAAACTGGAAGAAACCTGAGTATTAGAGATAAGGGGTTTTCTTATTTATTTATTTTTTTTTGGTTAACTCACTGCAACTGTGTTTTTCTTTTATGCATCTCTCATTTTCCCAAATGTGCCCCACATCCAGTGGGTTCAAGAGAGTGAATGAGGAGGACGTTTAGTGAGACTGTTCTCTGTTCAGTTGTGTCTACATGGAACATGCCTGTCCTAAGGTGTCTTCAGGGCCTTGCATTCATGAGATGAGTGTCTTCTGTGTGCAAAGCACACAGCTGGGTGCCACGGGGGCAGAAAGATGAAAGGAGACTTTGTTCTTCCTGTTTAAGGGATCCTCTTGAGAGCCCAGTATGCCCAGACCAAATAGTCTAGTACCAGGTAGGTGGAGGCGAGCACCCTGAGCGGTGTGTAGCCATGGCTCCGTGGTGTGTGTGCATAGCGCTTTAGGGTGAAACGATCTAGTCGGTGGTAAGTCACGCCGTGGAGTGTCCAGAGGAGGACCTGGAGGTGGGTCGTGAACGTTTTCAGAATGTCAGCAATGGAGGCATTGCAGTGACGCTCAAGGGTGGAAATTCAGAGCAGTGCAGCCACTTAAGCTTTCCAGTCTTAGCTGGGAGAGCTGTGATCTTTTATTGTTTTCTGTGTTGCCTGGCTCCAGCCCTTTAGAGAACTTCGGGGTCTGCAGGGATCAGAGTACGTGCATCAGTGGACCTGGCACGTAAACCCCCACCTCTGCCTGTGTTCCTGCAGGAGGCGACTTTCTGTGTGGTCCTTCGTGGAGCGCGACTGGGCCAGGCAGTGTTGAGCGACGTGCTGAGGGCCGGCTGTGTCCCGGTGGTCATTGCCGACTCCTACGTCCTGCCTTTCTCTGAAGTCCTCGACTGGAAGAGGTGGGTGTTCCCCTTTTGATGAACTTTACCCGGGGTCCTGCATGGGTCAGCGTGTAAGTCCCCCAGGTATTGTGATGCATAGCCAGGTCTGAGACCTGCTCCTTCAGACGTTTTGGTCAATTTTCTACCAGAAGAGTTAGTCCCAGGGCCTGGAGCAGAGGTTAGCTACCTGAGACCTTCAGGCCAAATGTGGCAGGCTGCCAGTGTTTGTAAGTAAAGTTTTAGTGCGTCACAGCACAGCCATTCATTTACACCATCTTAGGTTGTTTTTAAGCTCCGTTGGCAGAGTTGAGTCTTGTAAAGTGGCAGAGATTACATGGCCTGCAGAACCTCAAATACGTGCTGTCTGGTGCTTTAGAGAAAACATTTACCCTTGACCTAGGGCGGTGGTTCTCAGCGATGGCTGTAAGATGCACTCACCTGGAGGACTTTTGAACGCATACCTGGGCCTTGTCCTCAGGAATGTTAAAGCTCCATGGGCAATTCTGATTTTTAGCCACAGTTGAGAGCCACTGCTCTAGAGTCGACTGAATTTTCATATAGCAGAGGATGAGACCCAGTATCCCAAAATCTAGTACGGTGGTAGCAGCATCACGGCTCCGTGGTGTGTGTGCATAGCGCTTTAGGGTGAAACGATCTAGTCGGTGGTAAGTCACGCCGTGGAGTGTCCAGAGGAGGACCTGGAGGTGGGTCGTGAACGTTTTCAGAATGTCAGCAATGGAGGCATTGCAGTGACGCTCAAGGGTGGAAATTCAGAGCAGTGCAGCCACTTAAGCTTTCCAGTCTTAGCTGGGAGAGCTGTGATCTTTTATTGTTTTCTGTGTTGCCTGGCTCCAGCCCTTTAGAGAACTTCGGGGTCTGCAGGGATCAGAGTACGTGCATCAGTGGACCTGGCACGTAAACCCCCACCTCTGCCTGTGTTCCTGCAGGAGGCGACTTTCTGTGTGGTCCTTCGTGGAGCGCGACTGGGCCAGGCAGTGTTGAGCGACGTGCTGAGGGCCGGCTGTGTCCCGGTGGTCATTGCCGACTCCTACGTCCTGCCTTTCTCTGAAGTCCTCGACTGGAAGAGGTGGGTGTTCCCTTCTGATGAACTTTACCCCGGGGTCCTGCATGGGTCAGCGTGTAAGTCCCCCAGGTATTGTGATGCATAGCCAGGTCTGAGACCTGCTCCTTCAGACGTTTTGGTCAATTTTCTACCAGAAGAGTTAGTCCCAGGGCCTGGAGCAGAGGTTAGCTACCTGAGACCTTCAGGCCAAATGTGGCAGGCTGCCAGTGTTTGTAAGTAAAGTTTTAGTGCGTCACAGCACAGCCATTCATTTACACCATCTTAGGTTGTTTTTAAGCTCCGTTGGCAGAGTTGAGTCTTGTAAAGTGGCAGAGATTACATGGCCTGCAGAACCTCAAATACGTGCTGTCTGGTGCTTTAGAGAAAACATTTACCCTTGACCTAGGGCGGTGGTTCTCAGCGATGGCTGTAAGATGCACTCACCTGGAGGACTTTTGAACGCATACCTGGGCCTTGTCCTCAGGAATGTTAAAGCTCCATGGGCAATTCTGATTTTTAGCCACAGTTGAGAGCCACTGCTCTAGAGTCGACTGAATTTTCATATAGCACTGGCTCGAGGTAGAGCGCCAGGCACATGGGTGAAAGCTTAGAAACGCTCCCAGTGGCCAGAGGGACACGCCTGGGTCCTGGCTAGTTATGGCCGTCAGTACTGCGCTTAACGGAGTAGCCTGCTTGTCTCTTGCTGTTTTATTTTCTCAAGACTGGGAAGCTTAACGTTTCTGAAAATGAGTTCCTTTTATATATACCTCTCAGACTTGTGTTTGCCTCAAATGCTTAATTGCTTTCTCCTTTCCCACCTTTTTTTTTTTTTTCTTTTAAAAGATTCATTTATTTATTTATTTTGGTAGGGGTGGGGGGGGGGGGGGGGGGGCAGGCGGGCCACTTCTATTGGTCTTTCATTTGTCCATTTTCATCCATCTTTGTTCTTCGGCCCATGTGGGCCTCCCATCGAGGTGGCGTCTGTCATCGCAGAGCGCCGGCTCTAGGCGCATGCGCTCCAGAGCTCCGGCTCGGTAATTGGACACATGGGTCCAGCCGCTCCGCGGCACGTGGGATCTTCCCAGGCCAGGGATCGAACCGGCGCCCCTTGCACTGCAAGGCGGTGTCCTTACCCACTGGACCACCAGGGAAGCCCTCCCACCTTGTTTTGATCTTATGTCCAGACCTGGTCAGCACAGATATTTGAACAATTTAAGTAGCATTCATTCATGTGTGCTTTCACTCATTCAGTTCATGTTTATTGGAAAACCTACTGTGAATAATACAGGCTCCGCTCTTAAGGAGGTGAGACTCTAGTGGGGAAGACAGATGAACAATTATTAATGTCAAGTGGTAAACGCTGTAGCAGGGGCCCGAGGAAGCCAGAACAGGGAGGGCGAGCCCGGTTCAGGTGGAAGGGGAGGGTGTGTGGTTCTTGCCATCCTGGAGAAGTGGTGGGTCACTGCCAGTCCCTTGTTCATCTGTGGAATCTGGTATTGAGCATCCTTTCTTTGCCAGGAACTGTGTTGGGTGTGAGGATGCAAAGATGATCAAGGTCAAACCTTGCCTCCAAGAAGCTCCTAGTCCAGTGGTGGGAGGTGGACAGGAAGCCAGCCACTGCCAGATGCTGTGCTGAGATGGCCCGGTCAGGAATGTTAAAGCTCCATGGGCAATTCTGATTTTTAGCCACAGTTGAGAGCCACTGCTCTAGAGTCGACTGAATTTTCATATAGCACTGGCTCGAGGTAGAGCGCCAGGCACATGGGTGAAAGCTTAGAAACGCTCCCAGTGGCCAGAGGGACACGCCTGGGTCCTGGCTAGTTATGGCCGTCAGTACTGCGCTTAACGGAGTAGCCTGCTTGTCTCTTGCTGTTTTATTTTCTCAAGACTGGGAAGCTTAACGTTTCTGAAAATGAGTTCCTTTTATATATACCTCTCAGACTTGTGTTTGCCTCAAATGCTTAATTGCTTTCTCCTTTCCCCCCTTTTTTTTTTTTTTCTTTTAAAAGATTCATTTATTTATTTATTTTGGTAGGGGTGGGGTGGGGAGGGAGGGGAGCAGGCGGGCCACTTCTATTGGTCTTTCATTTGTCCATTTTCATCCATCTTTGTTCTTCGGCCCATGTGGGCCTCCCATCGAGGTGGCGTCTGTCATCGCAGAGCGCCGGCTCTAGGCGCATGCGCTCCAGAGCTCCGGCTCGGTAATTGGACACATGGGTCCAGCCGCTCCGCGGCACGTGGGATCTTCCCAGGCCAGGGATCGAACCGGCGCCCCTTGCACTGCAAGGCGGTGTCCTTACCCACTGGACCACCAGGGAAGCCCTCCCACCTTGTTTTGATCTTATGTCCAGACCTGGTCAGCACAGATATTTGAACAATTTAAGTAGCATTCATTCATGTGTGCTTTCACTCATTCAGTTCATGTTTATTGGAAAACCTACTGTGAATAATACAGGCTCCGCTCTTAAGGAGGTGAGACTCTAGTGGGGAAGACAGATGAACAATTATTAATGTCAAGTGGTAAACGCTGTAGCAGGGGCCCGAGGAAGCCAGAACAGGGAGGGCGAGCCCGGTTCAGGTGGAAGGGGAGGGTGTGTGGTTCTTGCCATCCTGGAGAAGTGGTGGGTCACTGCCAGTCCCTTGTTCATCTGTGGAATCTGGTATTGAGCATCCTTTCTTTGCCAGGAACTGTGTTGGGTGTGAGGATGCAAAGATGATCAAGGTCAAACCTTGCCTCCAAGAAGCTCCTAGTCCAGTGGTGGGAGGTGGACAGGAAGCCAGCCACTGCCAGATGCTGTGCTGAGATGCGGCCCTGGCCATGTGGACAGAGAGAGAGGAGGAGGTGCATAGCGTCGCTGGCCGTGAGATTGGGGAGGGCTACCCGAGGCAGTGACTGTGAGCTGAGTCTGGAAAGATTCTCATTTATACAAGGATCTAGATGTGCTTGGGTAGTTGTAGTTATGGGCAGGTGCTGGAAGGGCCCTGGACTCGGGGCCGGAAGCCTGGGGTTCCGATAACCAGCTCTCCTATGGGCTAGCTTTGTCATCTTGGCAAGGCATTTAACCTCTTTTGAGCCTCATTTTTCTCATCTTCATGGTTGAAATCATTTACTTCACTGCTGTTTAACAAGTATTTCTCACTAAAACAGAAATATAGACCAATGGAACAAGATAGGGAGCCCAGAGATAAACCCACGCACTTAGGGGTACCTTTTTTTTTTGCTATATATATATATATTTTTTTTTAATTCTTTATTTTAAAGGTTTTACAGAGTTTTGTTGTTCACAGACATGTATGTTCCCAGATAAGTCATATGCATATCCCTGGCCCCCACCCCCCAGTTCCCCCCATCCTACCCCTCCAGACCTTCGCCCCATGCCATTGTAAGCACTCCTATTCCCTTAGCACAATGACAATAGCTGTCTTTTCCACACATGACAGTATAGGTTTTCATGTTACTCCCTCCATGCCTCCCCCTCCCTATTTCTTCCCCACATTGTCCCTATGTCTATGCTCTGTCTGCTTTTCCATGAGTTCACTGCATGTGTTATCAAGACCGTCCTACTAGATTCCATATATGTGTGTTAGTATACTGTATTTGTCTTTCTCTTTTTGACTTACTTCACTTTTTATGATAGGTTCTAGAGCCAGCCACTTCATTAGGACTGAGTCTTCTGCATTTCTTTTAACAGCTGAGTAGTATTCCATTGTATATATGGTACCTTATTTTTTTTTTTTTAAAGATTTATTTATTTATTTATTTTGGGCGGGGGCTGGGTTGGGGAGGGAGGGGAGCAGGCGGGCCACTTCTATTCGTCTTTCATTTCTCTATTTTCATCCGTCTTTGTTCTTTGGCTTCTGTGGGCCTCCCATCGCGGTGGCGTCTGTCATTGCAGAGCACCGGCTCTGGGCGCATGCGCTCCAGAGCTCTGGCTCGGTAATGGACACATTGGTCCAGCCGCTCCGCGGCATGTGGCATCTTCCCAGGCCAGGGATCGAACCGGCGCCCCTTGCACTGCAAGGCAGTGTCCTTACCCACTGGACCACCAGGGGAAGCCCGGTACCTTATTTTTGACAAAGGAGATGAGAATATACAATGGGGCTAAGGCAGCCTCTTTGATAAGTGGTGGTGGGAAAGCTGGGCAGCCACATGGAAAAGAATGAAGTTGGGACTAGAGTTCCTTATGTGCTGTGCGTGCTAAGTAACGCTCCGGGTGCTCGGGACATGTTGGGGGATGCTGGTTTGGGAGTGAGGTCAGGCGAGCTTCCATCCTAAGGGACCAGGCTAGTGGGTGGAGGGGGTTTCAGATTTTAATAAATCAGCTTATACACATATAATAAGCTCGGCCGCGTCCCTGAAGGGTGGGTTGTCACCAAGCCCTCTCCCTCACCTGCCGTCTCTAACCTGGTGGCGTGTCCTGCCGGCCCCGCTCCCTCGTCCCCTTCATCACTTCTTCCCATGAGCGTCCCTCGCCTGGACCGTGGGACGGGCTGCAGCCATTGTTCCCGCTCTGCTTCTACTCTCCGCGGCTCGTTCTAACCCTTCAGACCAACGATCCTGTTGGAGCAGGACGGGCTCCTAGCGTGCCTTCCTGACGCCTGCTGTGGCTCTCCCCCGGGGAAACCCACGCCCGTAACAGCCTGCGAGGCCCAGGGGCTTCTCTCCCCCATTTCCCGCCCTCACCTAGTATTCTCTGCCTTCTTTCCTCTGCTCCTGCCACACCTGCCTCCTTGCTGCTGCTGGAACATTCTCGACACTCTGCTTCGGGACCTTTTGCTTTCTCTTCCTTCTGCCTGGAAAGCTCTTCCCTCGGTCTTCCCCTGGTTCCCTCACTCCCTGCTCTTCCTGTCTGATCTGTTCACTGTTGCGCTGCCAGGACCTAGCCCACAGTAGGGGTTTGGCAAATACAGGCTGAATAAATGAATGGGTTGGGGCCTATCGCAGAAGGAGAAGTCATTGTTAATTTAGAGCGGGTAGTGACTGAGTGAAGAAGACTGTACCAGGCAGGCGGAGCTGGACGTGCAGAGGCCCTGTGGTCAGGCCGAGTGCAGTGTGCTCAGGAGGCGGAGGGCGCACCTCTGCGGCCGGAGCACGGTGGGGAGTGGATGGAGGATGGGAGGGGCATGGAGTGGTGAGGGGAGGTGAGAGGTGGAGCTGGGGCAGCTCCCTTGAGCTGGTTGACCCTGAAGAAGGGGGAAGGAAGTGGGCCCACCCGGTGCAAGGACTGTGGGGCTGAGGTGGGCACGGGCAGGTGTTGCTTCTGCTTGTGAGAACTGAACAGGACACGCACGCAGCAGTGCTTTGTGCACAGGGCTGCACGCACATCACCTGTCTTGCTCCTGTCTCCAGAGCTTCTGTGGTTGTGCCAGAAGAAAAGATGTCAGACGTGTACAGCATTCTGCAGAGCATCCCCCAAAGACAGATCGAAGAGATGCAGAGACAGGTAAGGGGCCGGGCAGCCCTGCAGAGGAGGGGGTGTGGGCGAGGCGACAGGTGGCCTTGACCGCTTGGTGAAGAGTGACAGCCGTCGAGCGCGGGCCTGGATCGGGGTCCTCCACTGGACCGATCAGCCAGACTTAAACGAGGGAAACAGTGTCAGGGAGTCGCGTCATGTAGGGCTTGGAATCGCAGCTGTCAGAGATCCCGAAGCGCTCCTGACGTAAGCCTGCTGTGGTGCTGGGCTCACGCTCCAGTGAGGCGGTTTAGACAGCAGGGGAGGGCTCCGATGCCCGAGACGGGCGTGGAGGCCGGCACCTCGCAGGGTGCTGCTTCTGAGGGGCTTTGACCGTGCGTGTTGTGGCGTCCGCTCGCCTGGGTCCCTTCAGAGCACTGAGGAGAGCTCCCTGTGCTACACACAGTAGGTCCTTACCCGCGACCTGTTTTATGTGTAGTTTTGCTTTCTCTTCCTTCTGCCTGGAAAGCTCTTCCCTCGGTCTTCCCCTGGTTCCCTCACTCCCTGCTCTTCCTGTCTGATCTGTTCACTGTTGCGCTGCCAGGACCTAGCCCACAGTAGGGGTTTGGCAAATACAGGCTGAATAAATGAATGGGTTGGGGCCTATCGCAGAAGGAGAAGTCATTGTTAATTTAGAGCGGGTAGTGACTGAGTGAAGAAGACTGTACCAGGCAGGCGGAGCTGGACGTGCAGAGGCCCTGTGGTCAGGCCGAGTGCAGTGTGCTCAGGAGGCGGAGGGCGCACCTCTGCGGCCGGAGCACGGTGGGGAGTGGATGGAGGATGGGAGGGGCATGGAGTGGTGAGGGGAGGTGAGAGGTGGAGCTGGGGCAGCTCCCTTGAGCTGGTTGACCCTGAAGAAGGGGGAAGGAAGTGGGCCCACTCAGTGCAAGGACTGTGGGGCTGAGGTGGGCACGGGCAGGTGTTGCTTCTGCTTGTGAGAACTGAACAGGACACGCACGCAGCAGTGCTTTGTGCACAGGGCTGCACGCACATCACCTGTCTTGCTCCTGTCTCCAGAGCTTCTGTGGTTGTGCCAGAAGAAAAGATGTCAGACGTGTACAGCATTCTGCAGAGCATCCCCCAAAGACAGATCGAAGAGATGCAGAGACAGGTAAGGGGCCGGGCAGCCCTGCAGAGGAGGGGGTGTGGGCGAGGCGACAGGTGGCCTTGACCGCTTGGTGAAGAGTGACAGCCGTCGAGCGCGGGCCTGGATCGGGGTCCTCCACTGGACCGATCAGCCAGACTTAAACGAGGGAAACAGTGTCAGGGAGTCGCGTCATGTAGGGCTTGGAATCGCAGCTGTCAGAGATCCCGAAGCGCTCCTGACGTAAGCCTGCTGTGGTGCTGGGCTCACGCTCCAGTGAGGCGGTTTAGACAGCAGGGGAGGGCTCCGATGCCCGAGACGGGCGTGGAGGCCGGCACCTCGCAGGGTGCTGCTTCTGAGGGGCTTTGACCGTGCGTGTTGTGGCGTCCGCTCGCCTGGGTCCCTTCAGAGCACTGAGGAGAGCTCCCTGTGCTACACACAGTAGGTCCTTACCCGCGACCTGTTTTATGTGTAGTACTGTGTGTGTATCAGTCCTGATCTCCCAGTTTATCCTCCGCCCTCTTCCGCCCTGGCACCCACGAGCTTACCATGTGGCCCTTTACTTCTGATTTGTAAATGGGTTCATTTGCACCATTGTTTTAGATTCCACATAAAAGTAGTATCACATGATCTTTCTTTTTCTCTGACTTCACTTAGTATGATCATCTCTAGGTCTGTCATGCTGTTTGAAATGGCCCTGTCTCATTCTTGCGGCTAATAGTCCACTGTATGCATGGACCCCCTCTTCTTTATCCATTCCTCTGTCGACGGGCATGCAGGTTGCTTCCGTGTCTTTGCCGCTGTAAACAGGACTGCAGTGAACATGGAGGGGGTGCGTGTGTTCTTTCAAATTATGGTTTTCTCAGGTTCTTTTTATTCTTTTCATGGATTTTTGCAAATTCTTATTTTCATCGAAATTGTCTCAGTAGGCGATGAGCCAGAGAAGGGGTTTGTAGGGCCCTTAGCGTGGAGGCTGCGGCTGCCCCCACTCGCCACTGTGCCTGACCGTGTCCCAGGACTGAGCCTCAGGCCTCTGCTGGGGTGAGGGCAGGGCCATCGCCCTGCTCTGCGAAAATGGGGAGGGATTCTGGGCTTCTCACTGCCTCTTAAACACATTTTCCAGCTGTCCTCCTGCTTTGAGCTCCGTCTCATCCCCTGAGTTTCTGTAGCGGAACGCAGGTGCTGCTCAGCTGATCCAGGGTGTGTGTTCCCTTGGGCCTGTAGCATCAGCCACCCGGCCCGTCCTTAGCGTTCGCACTTTGTTAATGTTTCCCCTCCCCTGTTCTCTTTATCTTTGATGATTCCTTCATTTTAGCGCTTTAGGAGGGTGTTAGTAGATGTGTTCGCACTTTGTTAATGTTTCTCCTCCCCTATTCTCTTTATCTTTGATGATTCCTTCATTTTAGCGCTTTAGGAGGGCGTTAGTAGATGTGTTCAGTCTGTAGGCTCTGACCCCAGACTGGGGGCCCGTGTTGAATGTCAGCTCGGCTGGTTACTAGCTCTGTGCCCTTGGCCAAGGATCTGCCTCCTGTGGACCCCAGCAACCTCATCTGTCAAGCGTTTTGGCATTCTGACTTGAAAACAAATCACAGGTTGAGTTTAGCCTCCCCGTAGTTTTTTCATAGCACGCCCGTGTTCGTTTCAAGTTTCTGGGCTTCCCCTTTTGTGGTTTAACTGCTGACTCCTCTGGGTTTTGGTGAATTAGAAAATAAGTCTAGAGAGCTCCACATTCTTGTTCTAAACCTGTGGTGCTTTCAACTCTTGCAGAAGAAAATGCTCCTTGAAGGGACCTGGTGGTTAGGCTCTTTGTGTTTCTCTTTGTGGCATCTTGACTTGTTACCATAAATAGAGAATCATCTGCTAAATCAGGTGTCATCTTTTACTAGATTTACAGAAGGCTAAGAAAACACCAAGGAGGTAAACAGGGGCAAATTTTGTCCTGTTACCTGGGGGGTGTGTTCTTTCAAATTATGGTTTTCTCAGGTTCTTTTATTCTTTTCATGGATTTTGCAAATTCTTATTTTCATCGAAATTGTCTCAGTAGGCGATGAGCCAGAGAAGGGGTTTGTAGGGCCCTTAGCGTGGAGGCTGCGGCTGCCCCCACTCGCCACTGTGCCTGACCGTGTCCCAGGACTGAGCCTCAGGCCTCTGCTGGGGTGAGGGCAGGGCCATCGCCCTGCTCTGCGAAAATGGGGAGGGATTCTGGGCTTCTCACTGCCTCTTAAACACATTTTCCAGCTGTCCTCCTGCTTTGAGCTCCGTCTCATCCCCTGAGTTTCTGTAGCGGAACGCAGGTGCTGCTCAGCTGATCCAGGGTGTGTGTTCCCTTGGGCCTGTAGCATCAGCCACCCGGCCCGTCCTTAGCGTTCGCACTTTGTTAATGTTTCCCCTCCCCTGTTCTCTTTATCTTTGATGATTCCTTCATTTTAGCGCTTTAGGAGGGTGTTAGTAGATGTGTTCGCACTTTGTTAATGTTTCTCCTCCCCTATTCTCTTTATCTTTGATGATTCCTTCATTTTAGCGCTTTAGGAGGGCGTTAGTAGATGTGTTCAGTCTGTAGGCTCTGACCCCAGACTGGGGGCCCGTGTTGAATGTCAGCTCGGCTGGTTACTAGCTCTGTGCCCTTGGCCAAGGATCTGCCTCCTGTGGACCCCAGCAACCTCATCTGTCAAGCGTTTTGGCATTCTGACTTGAAAACAAATCACAGGTTGAGTTTAGCCTCCCCGTAGTTTTTTCATAGCACGCCCGTGTTCGTTTCAAGTTTCTGGGCTTCCCCTTTTTGTGGTTTAACTGCTGACTCCTCTGGGTTTTGGTGAATTAGAAAATAAGTCTAGAGAGCTCCACATTCTTGTTCTAAACCTGTGGTGCTTTCAACTCTTGCAGAAGAAAATGCTCCTTGAAGGGACCTGGTGGTTAGGCTCTTTGTGTTTCTCTTTGTGGCATCTTGACTTGTTACCATAAATAGAGAATCATCTGCTAAATCAGGTGTCATCTTTTACTAGATTTACAGAAGGCTAAGAAAACACCAAGGAGGTAAACATGGGCAAATTTTGTCCTGTTACCTTCTCCCCACCTCCACCTTCATGTTGGGAAGAGAATCACTTAGTTTTTGGACTGGAGCACCCACAGACAGCGCACAGAATGTCCTTGTTCCCCAGGAGCTTGGCTTGGGAACCGCAGGTCTGAGACAAGCTTGGCCAGTCTTCGCAAGTGACAGTCTTGGAATCATAGAACCGCTGAGGTGGAATGACTAAAGGTTAATTAAAACTGTATTTTTAGGTTATATTGGCTCCAGGAGGCACATTTGGAGTCAAAAGACGTAGGTTTGCGCCCTGGGTCTGTCCCTATTATTATGCAGCTGTGACAAGTCTGTGACCAAAGCTCCTCGGACTTTTCTCATTTATGGAATCAAGGGGTTGGCTAGATAGCTCTCATTCCATTCAGCTCTTAGAAAGCACTGTGAACCTCTTGTCCTTGACAGCATTAGTGGCTGAGTGCTCATCCCTTTCCCATGACCACCTGTGAGGGCCTGTTACCATCGCTAGTGGTAAGTAACCTGTATTATGTCCACTTGCCGAATAAAGGTGGTCTCAGTACCTCCCTGCCTCCCGTCCTAAGTCTCCCTTTTGCTTGCTCACACTCCTCCTCTCTCTGTGCTGCCTTTAGACCTTCGGAGCTCCTCAACTGCTGTGGCCCTTTTTAGTACTGCTCCCCTGTCTCTGTCTGGCCTGTGTCCCCAAAATGACCTCTTCTCTTCTCCTGACCTCAGATTTCTAGACTGGACTGAGCACAGCTAGAGGTGAGATGATCTGGTTGAAGCAGTTCCCAATGAGTTATGAAGGATGACTAGGTTCCACTCCCAGGTGCCAGGGGTCCACCTGTCTCCCAGACTGTGACATCCGGCAGTGTCTCTGGACATGGCCAAACGCCCCCCAACGGGGCGAAAGTCCTCCTATTGGGAACTGCTTTCCTATTGATAACGAGTCTTCTCTCTAAGATTAGAGACTGTTCTTTTGTTCTTTTAAGAATATGCTTGCCAGGTGCCTTCTGTATCCCTCCAGTTTGTTGCTCTGAAAATAGACATGGTTCTTTTACTAGATTTACAGAAGGCTAAGAAAACACCAAGGAGGTAAACATGGGCAAATTTTGTCCTGTTACCTTCTCCCACCTCCACCTTCATGTTGGGAAGAGAATCACTTAGTTTTTGGACTGGAGCACCCACAGACAGCGCACAGAATGTCCTTGTTCCCCAGGAGCTTGGCTTGGGAACCGCAGGTCTGAGACAAGCTTGGCCAGTCTTCGCAAGTGACAGTCTTGGAATCATAGAACCGCTGAGGTGGAATGACTAAAGGTTAATTAAAACTGTATTTTTAGGTTATATTGGCTCCAGGAGGCACATTTGGAGTCAAAAGACGTAGGTTTGCGCCCTGGGTCTGTCCCTATTATTATGCAGCTGTGACAAGTCTGTGACCAAAGCTCCTCGGACTTTTCTCATTTATGGAATCAAGGGGTTGGCTAGATAGCTCTCATTCCATTCAGCTCTTAGAAAGCACTGTGAACCTCTTGTCCTTGACAGCATTAGTGGCTGAGTGCTCATCCCTTTCCCATGACCACCTGTGAGGGCCTGTTACCATCGCTAGTGGTAAGTAACCTGTATTATGTCCACTTGCCGAATAAAGGTGGTCTCAGTACCTCCCTGCCTCCCGTCCTAAGTCTCCCTTTTGCTTGCTCACACTCCTCCTCTCTCTGTGCTGCCTTTAGACCTTCGGAGCTCCTCAACTGCTGTGGCCCTTTTTAGTACTGCTCCCCTGTCTCTGTCTGGCCTGTGTCCCCAAAATGACCTCTTCTCTTCTCCTGACCTCAGATTTCTAGACTGGACTGAGCACAGCTAGAGGTGAGATGATCTGGTTGAAGCAGTTCCCAATGAGTTATGAAGGATGACTAGGTTCCACTCCCAGGTGCCAGGGGTCCACCTGTCTCCCAGACTGTGACATCCGGCAGTGTCTCTGGACATGGCCAAACGCCCCCCAACGGGGCGAAAGTCCTCCTATTGGGAACTGCTTTCCTATTGATAACGAGTCTTCTCTCTAAGATTAGAGACTGTTCTTTTGTTCTTTTAAGAATATGCTTGCCAGGTGCCTTCTGTATCCCCTCCATTGATTTAATCCGACCTTGGCAGGAGTAACTGAAAAAGTAGCACATGGTTGTTTCTGGAAAGCTTTTACACCTCAGTGCATTCTTCTTAGGGAGGTCAGATCAGAGGGTTTTTGTAAGACAGGCGTAAACTTGGGGAACCCTGTTACATCAGTAGTTGATACCTTAGAATCCCTCATTGATTATGTTAGAGTGAGCTGAGACTGAGGAACAGTGTGATTTTCTTGCTGAGCTACTCGGGACCAGCCTGAGGGTCTGCGTGGACAGTTATAGCCAGCAGAGGGCGCCATCCACTTCTAAGTGACTTCTTTGCCTTTCGAGTAACTGTTGCCAAGAAGTCCTAAGTGCCATGAGCTACACTGAAACAGTCCTCAGAACTGGTCTCTAGAGGCCCGCTCCTTCCTGGGCTTAGCACAGGATTCTGTTCTCCTGTGATGGAACAGAGCCAGAGTTTTTCTGAATTGACCCTGAGGTAGAGGTGGGATCTTGGGGAAGAAGGTATTGGAGCTTGGAGTTCAAAGGCTATAATCTGATTGATGGTGGAAGTCGTCCTTTACATGACCCAAGAGCTAGGGCACACCGAGAGAGACTGATATTCTGCCTGGCAAGGAAACATAACTAAGTGTTCCTTCTGACCTGAGATGGAGTAGTGAAGCAGCCGTAAAAGTTGCATTCAGGGCTAGAAGCTCAAGTAAGAGCTGGAGGTAAGCTAAGATTTTTGAAGTACAACCCGCATCTGTGCTATCTGCCCCTGAAGACCAGCAGCCGGCTGTGTTGGCGCATGTGGCGCTGGAAGAGCTGGGGTGACTTATAGGGCTTTCTGTGGTTTAGTTAGAAACCAGCTCCTTCAACTAGTAGCGGTTAGGAGTTGTTTTTGTTGTTGTTGAGTTGCTCAGTTCTGTCCGACCCTTTATGACCCCCATGGACTGCAGCACGCCAGGCTTCCCCAGCCTTCGTTATCTCCTGGAGTTGGCTCAGACTCTTGCCCATTGAGTTGGTGGTACCATCCAACCACCTCATCTCTGTCGACCTGTTCTCCTGCCCTCAGTCTTTTCCAGCTTTGAGGTCTTTTCCAGTGAGTCAGCTCTTAGCATCTGGTGGTCAGAATATTGGAGTTTCAGCTTCAACCTCGGTCCTTCTAATGAATATTCAGGATTGATTTCCTTTAGGGTTGACTGGTTTGATCTCTTTGCTGTCCAAGGGATTCTCAAGAGTCTTCTCCAGCACCACAGTTTGAAAGCATCAGTTCTTCGGTGCTCAGGCTTCTTTATGGTCCAAGTCTCACATCCATACGTGACTAGTGGAAAAATCATAGCTTTGACTATACGGGCCATTGTTGGCAAAATGCTATCCCTGCTTTTTAATACCCTGTCTAGGTTTTATGCTTCCAAGGAGCAAGCGTCTTTTAATTGCATGGCTGCAGTCACCATCCATAGTGAATTAGTAGAGGTTAATAGTTATAGCAGGATAAAGCCAACTTATCAGGCAGCCTTTTATTGTCCTGTGAACTAAATTAGCTAGTTAATTAATTTAGTGAAGCCCTATTTATGTTTGTTGTTGTTGTTGTTGTTGTTGTTTCTCCAAGGGGAGATGACGGGAGATAATAAGCAGCCTGGGATCCCTACCCACACAGGCCTAACGGCCACCTTGGGGATATGTGGCTGCAAGCCCACAGAAAGCTGAAAAGATGGTACACATTTTCCAGAGCACGTTAGGGGTCTGAAATGGGAGGAAGTCTGGGTTGAAGCTGTTCGGGACAGATTTATTGGGGGAGATAGGAGCATTTAATGGAAGCCTTAAAGATAGAGAGGTCCTTCCACCATCTTTCTCACGTTGGAAGCCGGGAAAAAGTATTTAACCAAGTATTTTTCTGTAGTCAAATGAAACATTCATATCACTGGTCTCCCGTTGAATCACAATGAAAAAGAAAGCAGTCTGGGTTACTGGAAGGCTGAATAGACACTGGGCTGTATAGTTGGAAATGTTTGTGTGGATAGAGAGGAAAGGTGTAAATGGATCCCCCGTTTATCTTTTGAGTAGAATTTCCAAACATTCTTTTATTGGTCAGTGGCTCCACCAGCGGTGACCTCTAACCTCAGCCACACTAGGAGGTGGAAGTCAGGAGCCTGCCTTGCCTTTGAACTCCTCTTTGTACTCAAATGACTAGGAGCCTTTGAGGTGGCAGAAACATCCAGCATCTTCTTTGCTGTCTCTTCTTGAATGCTTGGCCAAGTTAAAATACCAGTTTCTTTTCAGTCTATTACACTGACCCGTCTCAGTCTGCCTTCATATTTTCCTATTATACTAAGCATAGCAAATATTTGTTCTGCAGAGAGGCACTTGAAGATCAAATGGGCTGATTAGGGAAAAGAACACTTCTACTGAAGAATAGGTGGTACCCCAACCCGGCAGGACTGTGGCTAGACCAAGGCTTGACTGAGGAGGGAGCAGAAGAGACCAGAGAAGAGTTCACTTTGTTCGGGGGAGAGACCCCACAGGAGGCTGCTGTTTTATCTTATATGTGATTTCAGCACACTGAATTATCTGCTTTCCATAGCCATGGTCTTTTAGAAGTGACAAATTTGAAGGAGAGAAAGACTCTTAAGTGAGAGTCTATGAGACTGGGCATCTGTCAGTCAGGCATGAATAGAGAAGACTGAAAAAGCTATTTTAAAAATAGAGCTTGGATGGAATGCTCTATAAATAATCAATGCTGGAGAGGGTGTGGAGAGCAGGAACCTTCCTACACTGTTGGTGGGAATGTAAATTGGTGCTGCCATGATAGGGTAGTGTGACAGTTCCTTAAAAACTAAGAATTGAGCTACCATATGACCCGGAAATCCCACTGTTGGGCAAAAGATGGTACACATTTTCCAGAGCACGTTACAGGAATTTATTGGGGGAGATAGGAGCATTTAATGGAAGCCTTAAAGATAGAGAGGTCCTTCCACCATCTTTCTCACGTTGGAAGCCGGGAAAAAGTATTTAACCAAGTATTTTTCTGTAGTCAAATGAAACATTCATATCACTGGTCTCCCGTTGAATCACAATGAAAAAGAAAGCAGTCTGGGTTACTGGAAGGCTGAATAGACACTGGGCTGTATAGTTGGAAATGTTTGTGTGGATAGAGAGGAAAGGTGTAAATGGATCCCCCGTTTATCTTTTGAGTAGAATTTCCAAACATTCTTTTATTGGTCAGTGGCTCCACCAGCGGTGACCTCTAACCTCAGCCACACTAGGAGGTGGAAGTCAGGAGCCTGCCTTGCCTTTGAACTCCTCTTTGTACTCAAATGACTAGGAGCCTTTGAGGTGGCAGAAACATCCAGCATCTTCTTTGCTGTCTCTTCTTGAATGCTTGGCCAAGTTAAAATACCAGTTTCTTTTCAGTCTATTACACTGACCCGTCTCAGTCTGCCTTCATATTTTCCTATTATACTAAGCATAGCAAATATTTGTTCTGCAGAGAGGCACTTGAAGATCAAATGGGCTGATTAGGGAAAAGAACACTTCTACTGAAGAATAGGTGGTACCCCAACCCGGCAGGACTGTGGCTAGACCAAGGCTTGACTGAGGAGGGAGCAGAAGAGACCAGAGAAGAGTTCACTTTGTTCGGGGGAGAGACCCCACAGGAGGCTGCTGTTTTATCTTATATGTGATTTCAGCACACTGAATTATCTGCTTTCCATAGCCATGGTCTTTTAGAAGTGACAAATTTGAAGGAGAGAAAGACTCTTAAGTGAGAGTCTATGAGACTGGGCATCTGTCAGTCAGGCATGAATAGAGAAGACTGAAAAAGCTATTTTAAAAATAGAGCTTGGATGGAATGCTCTATAAATAATCAATGCTGGAGAGGGTGTGGAGAGCAGGGAACCTTCCTACACTGTTGGTGGGAATGTAAATTGGTGCTGCCATGATAGGGGTAGTGTGACAGTTCCTTAAAAAACTAAGAATTGAGCTACCATATGACCCGGAAATCCCACTGTTGGGCATATATCCAAAGAAAACCTGATCCAAAAGTTACACGCACTCCAGTGTTTACTGCAGCACTGTTTACAATAGCCAAGACATGCAAGCAACCTAAATGTCCATCAACAGAGGAATGGATAGAGGTGTATTTATATGCAATGGAATATTACTCAGCCATTAAAAATAATGAAATAATGTCATTTGCAGCAACATGCATGGACCGAGAGATTGTCATACTGTGACAGTAGAAAAGGAGAAATACTGTGCGGCATCCCTTATATGTGGAATCTGAAAAGAACTGATACAAATTAACTTACTAAACAGAAAGAGACCCATTGACTTGGAGAATAAACTTATGGTTGCTGGAAGAGAGATCGGGGGAAGAAATAGCTGGAGAGTTTGGGATGGACATGTCCGCATTGCCATGTTTAAAATGGATAGCCAATGAGGACCTGCTGTTTAGCACTGGGAACTCTGTTCCATGTTGTGTGGAGGCCTGGATGGGAGGGGAGTTTGGGGGAGAATGGACATACGTGGTGAGGTCCCTTTGCTCTTCACTTGAAACTGTCATAACCTTGTTTGTTAATCAGCTATACCCCCATACAAAACAATAAGTTAAACAAAATAGATCTTGGGACTTCTTTGGTGGTCTGGTGGTTGAGATTTCACCTTCCAATACAGAGGATGTTGGTTCGATCCCTGGTTGAAGAGCTGAGATCCTACATGCCTCATGGCCGAAAGACCAGAACATAAGCAGAAGAAGCACAGTTGTCAGCAATTCAGTAAAGACTTAAAAAAAAGGTCATCATCAAAAAAAGAAAAATCTTTTAAAAAAATGGAACTAGGGGCTTTCCCTGGTGGTCCAGTGGATAAGGACACCGCCTTGCAGTGCAAGGGGCGCTGGTTCGATCCCTGGCCTGGGAAGATCCCACGCACTGTGGAGCGGCTGGACCGATGTGTCCAATTGCCGAGCCGGAGCTCTGGCGCGCATGCGCCCAGAGCCGGCGCTCTGCAATGACAGATGCCACCGCGATGGGAGGCCCACAGGAGCCAAAAGAACAAAGACGGACGAAAATAGAGAAATGAAGGATCAATGGAAGTGGCCCGCCTGCTCCCCTCCCTCCCCAGCCCCGACCCCCGCCCAAAAAAAAAAAAAAAATGGAACTAGAACTCTCGACACTTTGGAGAGATGGCAGACAACTGCATGCGCTTCTTGATAGCCTGGGTGTGGCATGGTGAGATGGCAGAAGTCCTCAGTTTAGAGAAGTGTGCGTGCGTTGGTTTTGCATAGTTTGGATCTCTGGCATCCAAATGAGGCTTCCCATCACTATGATTATGTTTTGTCGCCTTGAAACTGTTCTTGGTGGGGCATCTTAAACTTGTGGAAATACATAATAGGCTCTTCTTGGTGATGCCTTGCAATCTTTAAGTGAAGGTTTAAATTTTGTTTAGCGTATATAAATGTGTGTGGTTTTTTCTTTTTTTTTTACTATTGGCTTTCATGTAAAATATTTTAGATATTTTCTGTCTCAAATATTTGTTTTTACTTTTTAAAAGTGTTTTGTGATTCACTTGAAGGTGTAAACCCTCGGGTGTCTGGAAACCTGCGCAGACCAGATGGACGCGTGTCCTGAGGGTTCCCTGTGCTCGACTGTCGTGTCCAGTGACGGCGGCATAGCAGCCTCTGTCCATTTCTCCCTCCTTCCCTACCTGCAGCACACACCCTTTACAAAGCAAGCTCTCTGTAAATGGAGTAGTGAGCCTAGGCAGTGAGAGGAGTCATCTGAAGTTTTCAGTGTGAGGAAACTGAAGAAGAGACGTAAAGTGATCCTGTGGAGACCACACAGTATGTCAGGGCCAGACAGGGCCCGCGCGGTGCGTTGCTGCCCACAGCTTTCTCCAGATCGTAGCGCTTTGTGGCCTGGATCACGGTTGACTATCAGGATGAGCTTCCCAGTAATTCAGGTTGACTGCTTGTTGGATAGTCTTTCCTAAAAAGTGGTTGCCTGAGACACTGGCAATTGGACACATCCCTGGAAATGTATTATGAAGAATTGGAAAAGACTTCACTTCTCATTTCCAGGATTGACATCGTAGTGTCAGTCCTTCTTATCCTCACTGCCCCCTCCCCGCCCCCCTACCACTACTGTGAAATTGAAAACATTTTTAATATGCATAAACTGAACTTTCAGGGCTTTTACTTAAAAAAAAAAAAAAATGCCAAGTATTCCCTGCTTCCCTTCCTTCCAGCCACCCCCCTCCCCTAGTCCCATCAAGCTGCTCCAAGCTATTTCCCAATCTCCGCTTTCATACTTGCCCTTAAAAAAGCTACTGGATCACTTACCCATCAACAAAACTTGTTGACCCGATCCTTGGAGAGCTCCCTGTGAAACAGACAACCCTGGTTCTGATACAAAGCCAGGCTCTTTGGCCAGCGGGAGAGCCTTGGGGAAGAGTGTGCTTACTGGGTGTTTTGAGTTTCATAATTTTGTTTCAATTTTGTGTACTCTCTTGGAGTTTTCCTGAATGCATAAATCCAGATTGTGAAGGAAGACGTTACGTTTAAAGCAGGATAAAATAAAGACTCGTTTAATTGGAACTCTTAAGGAAGAGCATTTTTATGTGTTTAACTTTTTTTTTCATCTTCAGTATTAAGAACCTTATTGGAAAAAGACTTTTGCCAAGTATCTGATGGGAAGCCAAGAAAAGCATTTTAATAGAACTGTCTCAAATTTATAGTACACTGGGGCCTGTAAATAAATTTCCCCGTCTTTAAGGTTGGGGCTGATTTGCAGTGATTTTGTATAGTTTCTGAGATTTAGATCCTCACAGTCCAGATGGAGAGACCGTAAAGCTGCTTTCCTTGGCAACCTCGACATCCCTTGTCCAGGGCCAGTGTCATGGCTGGTAGATGGGGCTTTCTCTGTAAATGCTCACTTACCATATTGTGATGCCAGGTTTCACTGATTTAGTGATTTTTCCTAGATCAGCCCCCACCCCAAACATTCTCTTGGAGAATTAGAGTCCTTGATTTCATAATATAAACTTGTCAAATAAATATGTATTAAGTGCTCACTTTTTTCCCTAGAATTGTATAGGTATACTAAGGGAGATACTTAAAAATGAGGAGGGTAGAATATAGGTCCTGGCCTCGGTGCTGGGAAGAGTACTTTCGGTAACAGACAAGTAGACAGTAACAGGACTTTCAGAAGTGCTGTCGCTCAGTTGTGCTGTAAGAGCCAGAAATGGATCAGCAGGTGAAAGGAGATTTCATGAGGCGGTGGCCTCGGACAGGGAGCAAGGGTGCTCCCAGAGCGGCTGACCTCCACCCAGAGACTGGCTTCCATGGGACAGATTCAGTAGGTCTGATGGAGCAGCCTGAGGTGGGACGCAGAATATCAGCAACAGAGAACTTTCTAGGGACCTAGAAGGATGGGAGGGTCAGCCACAAGTGGAGGGTAATGAAAAAATGTGTGATGAAAGGGGAAAGCGGTATCAGTTCAGAAGGTTGAGGGGAAAAAAAAGAAGAGCTGGAAGGGACCTTAGAAATTATTCAGTCCTTTGCTCTTATTTTATAAACTACGTGGAAGCCCTAGCGTTCAAGTGATCTTGGTGACGCGTTAGGGCCGGAGCTGAGCCGGCCCTAGAACCCGGGCCTCCTGACTGCAGCTGATGGTTTTGGGAGGGAAAGGGAGACACTGTGTACTGCAGTGCTTTTCAATTCAGGGGGTCTTGGCGGGCATTTTATTTTATTTTTTTAAATGAAAGATGATAGAAAAGAAGGTATAAGATGATTACCTAGGAAGGGTAAATCTTTCCTGAAACCTTTGTTTCTTTTGTACGTATATGTGCGATGAGGGTCGGTATTAAATGTGTTTACATGTTTCTTGGTGGGGGTCCCAGTGCAGAATGCTTGAGAGACGTTGGTCATGGAAAGCACGTGGGCCTTTGAGTTGGAGAGACCTGAATTCTCATCCCAAGCTGTGCCATCTGTCTGCCAGCTTTGTAAGTGCAGGCATGTTACTTTGCCAAGTGCCTGTTTTCTCATCTCAAACCTGGGGATGATAATACAATAGAACAGTTGTGTTAATTAAATGAAATCGTTAACCTAAAACATCTAGATTCTGGTCTGCCTGCTCTGTGCTGGCCTCCTCCGGGGGTGCACCCCCGGGTCTGTGTTTGAACATTGGCAGGAGCCCCCCCACCCCCTGGTATGGAGCTTGGGCTTCAGGAACCACAGTAAGTTACAGCGTGGATGTATTATGCATTTGCTTCTGGGCTTGGAAACTTGAAACAGAACGTATTCCTGTGGGCCTGGTATACTTTTCTACATCTTGGCATAGAGGGAGGGTCACCTCTCTGGTTTTCAGGATGGCTTATGAAAATCTGTGGTTCTCTCGCTGGCCTTAAGAAAAACCCACTGGCACCTTTGGGTCAAGTACAGTTATTAACGATTTTCGTATTGAGTCTTTCCCTCACCTCTTTTCACATGTCCTCTGCTAGATCATGATTTTATTCATTTTCTTTTGAACTAGAAGATTAAAAAATGAGCATAAAGAGAAAAGTCAAAATCAGAATTGACATTTGGGTGGTGAACAGTTGGAGGCCCTGGAGTTTTACTAGGTACGTACTAAAACTAAAGGAAATTTTTCTGTGAGTTTAAGAGGATACCTCTGAGGAATAGCTGCCCTTCGCCTCCTCCTGAAGGGGGAATGAGTTGTATCGTCTGGTTTTCCTGCTTTTCTGCTGCTCCCCTCGCCGTCCACAGCCCTTCCCCCACCCCTGTCCAGCCAGCGCCGTCCCATATTTGAGATACCGTGGAGAGCAGAGAGGAGCGCTTCATCCCCAGAGGACTTGGGCCAGGGGCTAAAACACTGCCATAAATCTGCAGCTCATTTTAATGCCACGTTAAAACAGTGTGAGCGGCTGGTTTCCGTGGCCCCTGCCTCTCTCTTTATGGGCTTCTTTGGCTCTTCTTTATAAAGAGGCCCCATGAGTCATTTTAAAGTCCTTATCAGTTTGCTGACAGCTATATGGGCCTTTCTGCCGAGTCCAGGAGCTCAGGCAGGCGTGTTCTTTTTCCAGGCAGAAGGGATTGGGCGACAAGGTGAAAGGCACTTTGCAAGTTGGCCTGTTTTCCCCCATCTCAAACCTGGGGATGATAATACAATAGAACAGTTGTGTTAATTAAATGAAATCGTTAACCTAAAACATCTAGATTCTGGTCTGCCTGCTCTGTGCTGGCCTCCTCCGGGGGTGCACCCCCGGGTCTGTGTTTGAACATTGGCAGGAGCCCCCCCACCCCCTGGTATGGAGCTTGGGCTTCAGGAACCACAGTAAGTTACAGCGTGGATGTATTATGCATTTGCTTCTGGGCTTGGAAACTTGAAACAGAACGTATTCCTGTGGGCCTGGTATACTTTTCTACATCTTGGCATAGAGGGAGGGTCACCTCTCTGGTTTTCAGGATGGCTTATGAAAATCTGTGGTTCTCTCGCTGGCCTTAAGAAAAACCCACTGGCACCTTTGGGTCAAGTACAGTTATTAACGATTTTCGTATTGAGTCTTTCCCTCACCTCTTTTCACATGTCCTCTGCTAGATCATGATTTTATTCATTTTCTTTTGAACTAGAAGATTAAAAAATGAGCATAAAGAGAAAAGTCAAAATCAGAATTGACATTTGGGTGGTGAACAGTTGGAGGCCCTGGAGTTTTACTAGGTACGTACTAAAACTAAAGGAAATTTTTCTGTGAGTTTAAGAGGATACCTCTGAGGAATAGCTGCCCTTCGCCTCCTCCTGAAGGGGGAATGAGTTGTATCGTCTGGTTTTCCTGCTTTTCTGCTGCTCCCCTCGCCGTCCACAGCCCTTCCCCCACCCCTGTCCAGCCAGCGCCGTCCCATATTTGAGATACCGTGGAGAGCAGAGAGGAGCGCTTCATCCCCAGAGGACTTGGGCCAGGGGCTAAAACACTGCCATAAATCTGCAGCTCATTTTAATGCCACGTTAAAACAGTGTGAGCGGCTGGTTTCCGTGGCCCCTGCCCTCTCTCTTTATGGGCTTCTTTGGCTCTTCTTTATAAAGAGGCCCCGCGGAGTCATTTTAAAGTCCTTATCAGTTTGCTGACAGCTATATGGGCCTTTCTGCCGAGTCCAGGAGCTCAGGCAGGCGTGTGAAACTTCTGATATTAAAATGGAAGAAAAATGCCAGGCAGAAGGGATTGGGGGGCGCAGCGGTGATGTGGAGGTGAAAGGCTAGCCAGATAATTAACCTCTGCAGGTCCGGAACTCCGCCCTGGGCCGGATAAGTCGCTGCTGGTTGGTGGGGGCTGGGCGGCCAGGGTGAGGCCAAGGAGGGCTTTCCACGGGCTTTTATTTTTATCCCGTGATGAAAAATGCTGTTCATCTGGCAGGCCTGTGCTTTCAGGCTTCAGCCAGTGAGCTGGGCAGCCCTGAAGGGCTGGGGAGCCAGGTTTACAATGCAGTTTGTTTTTTTTCCCCTAAAGGCCGTCTAGTTTGTGGTTTTTTCCCTAAAGGCCGTCTGACTGGCTAGACCTCGGCCCTGCCAGCTCCAGCTTGCTGGCTATGTGTCCACAGCATCGCTGTTATCGAATTTAAAGGGACTTTCGTCCGTCTGCTCTGCTGCCCCTTTTAGACCTGATTGCTAACCCCCAGTAATCCTCTCAGAGTGCTGCGTGGAAGCTCCAGGCCCTCTATAAATGTCAACCTGCGGAGCTCGGCCCTTTTTACCTGCTCCTTTACAGAGAGGGGGGACTGGAAGCTGCTCCTCTCTCCTCCGCCGCTTCTCCTTTCTCTCTTTGCTGGAAAAGGCAAGCAGCAGACAGCCGAGGGGAAGGAAAAACCATTACCTGGATCAAGGCCAGTGGCTAGATGGAACCGCAAAATCTCTGGCATCTCCCAACCAGAATGTTTTTCCAGGCATTTCAAAAAGTGCATCCTCACCCTCTTATTGTTTTCAGCTCTCCAGCCTCCATTCCAGGTGGGCTGGCTGGGGTGTTGTGGCCTCAGGACCTGTATCCGTCCGCGCCTCTTCTGACTGAAGCGTCTAGGAAGAGGACCGTAGAGATACGCAGAGTCCGGTGGACATAGATTTTGCACTGCTCAGCACCCATTTAGCACAAACACAATATTGTTCCCTTTTCAAATAGTTTTGGACACAAGTACTTTTTCACGTGTGTTCCATTAAAAATAGTCATTTAACCTGAGGTTGAGGCAAAAGCAAAGAACTTTTGTAGTGAGTCAGCCAAATTATAGGTTGATCTAGGATTGATGATTTTCATTGAGCAAACAAAAAATACCAGTTCGTTTTATTACCTGTGTAGCTCCTGTGGGAGGAGTAATTAGGTATGAAAACCAAACAAGCAATGAAACAAAATTTCCCAGACTCTAAAGCAACAGAACTACTTTTTTGTACATTTCTGACAAATTGATACTCTATAATTAGTTAAGATGTTTACTGAACTAGAAGTTACTGCTTGTGGTATGATTTCAACAAATTTACTAAAGATTTTGACGAATAATTTTATATGTTGGCAGTCCTCAGTAGCTCTATGATTATGAGCAGTCCTCATTATACAGCTTTGCAAGGGGTATGGGGGTGTGGAATGATCAGTTTCCTCTCTGCGCATTAGTTACAGAGCCGTTTCTAGAGTTAACATGGGTTAATCCCTCATAACAAGTCCCCAACATGGGGCATTGCTTTAGGAAATGGCCTCTCTAATAAAAGTGTTAAACATTAATTTGCAGCCTATATAAGGATTGTCTGACTCTTTGGGGTTGATTTCCTACAGAGTGAGACTATTTGTAAAGCGTCTCTGAGGAATAATTACTCATTACAGGAACGTGGTGCGGGCTTTGTGAATGCATTATATGTCTACTTAGAAAAGTATCTATCTTTTGTTTACAGAAGGGTACCTTGTAAATTATCAGGTGTTGATACTTTCGGTAAAGAATTCACTATTGTCCAGTCTTCAGTAAGCATCAGACTGATCCATTAGGTTTCTGTCTATATTTATAAATCTGAATATAGATTATTGTATATTTTATATGTTTTCCTGTCTCCCCCAGCATTGACAAGGTTAAGAGAGTTTGGAGCTGCATGATTATTTCATAAGAACACAATCTTGTAATTCCATGTTTCTGTTCTTGGGAATGCAAGACAACAATCATGCGTATTTCTTTCATTTCATTTGACGTAAAGACCTTTACTACTGAATCAGGTCAGGACTGGTGCAGAGATAGCTCCATAGAAACCATTTCTGGAAATAACATTTATCTCCTTACAACCTGAAGGCTAGTTTGTAGTATTTAAATGTGCACTTATTTCCCATTTTGATAAGATTTCAATAGTAAGTAAGCAGGTCCTTTGTTATCTTTCAGAATCCAGTACTTTTTATTAAAAGGAGCAAGTGGTTTGCCCTCAGGTATTTGAAGTCCATATATGTATTGAAGAGGTCTTAATTTTCAGGTTAATTTGGGAAGGTCTTGATGATCATAAGCAATGAAACAAAATTTCCCAGACTCTAAAGCAACAGAACTACTTTTTTGTACATTTCTGACAAATTGATACTCTATAATTAGTTAAGATGTTTACTGAACTAGAAGTTACTGCTTGTGGTATGATTTCAACAAATTTACTAAAGATTTTGACGAATAATTTTATATGTTGGCAGTCCTCAGTAGCTCTATGATTATGAGCAGTCCTCATTATACAGCTTTGCAAGGGGTATGGGGGTGTGGAATGATCAGTTTCCTCTCTGCGCATTAGTTACAGAGCCGTTTCTAGAGTTAACATGGGTTAATCCCTCATAACAAGTCCCCAACATGGGGCATTGCTTTAGGAAATGGCCTCTCTAATAAAAGTGTTAAACATTAATTTGCAGCCTATATAAGGATTGTCTGACTCTTTGGGGTTGATTTCCTACAGAGTGAGACTATTTGTAAAGCGTCTCTGAGGAATAATTACTCATTACAGGAACGTGGTGCGGGCTTTGTGAATGCATTATATGTCTACTTAGAAAAGTATCTATCTTTTGTTTACAGAAGGGTACCTTGTAAATTATCAGGTGTTGATACTTTCGGTAAAGAATTCACTATTGTCCAGTCTTCAGTAAGCATCAGACTGATCCATTAGGTTTCTGTCTATATTTATAAATCTGAATATAGATTATTGTATATTTTTATATGTTTTCCTGTCTCCCCCAGCATTGACAAGGTTAAGAGAGTTTGGAGCTGCATGATTATTTCATAAGAACACAATCTTGTAATTCCATGTTTCTGTTCTTGGGAATGCAAGACAACAATCATGCGTATTTCTTTCATTTCATTTGACGTAAAGACCTTTACTACTGAATCAGGTCAGGACTGGTGCAGAGATAGCTCCATAGAAACCATTTCTGGAAATAACATTTATCTCCTTACAACCTGAAGGCTAGTTTGTAGTATTTAAATGTGCACTTATTTCCCATTTTGATAAGATTTCAATAGTAAGTAAGCAGGTCCTTTGTTATCTTTCAGAATCCAGTACTTTTTATTAAAAGGAGCAAGTGGTTTGCCCTCAGGTATTTGAAGTCCATATATGTATTGAAGAGGTCTTAATTTTCAGGTTAATTTGGGAAGGTCTTGATGATCATATATATATATATTGTATTTTTGAGAGATCTTTGAGTTTGAAGCTACAGACTGAGGGTTGAATTCTCTCAACCCTCTCGCTCTCAGATTCTGAGATACTTTCTAGGCTGGGGAATGGGGACGTGAGTTTCTCTGGAGAGTCCTTGCCATGGGGAACCTCAGTTACTCTTCCTCACAGCTAAGCAAGGGCATGGGGGCAAAAGGGGAGAACCCTGACTGGGCATGTGCAGCTCTTTGCAGCTTCTCCCTCTGTTCTGAGTCCCACTTTAGGGAACGTGCCTGGGGATTTCCACTCAGGATCCACAAGAGAGCTTGTCTTAATAGCACGTGATCAGACAAAGGAGCGTCCCAGCCGCAGCCAGCTTATGGAGGGCTTACGTGCCTCTGGTCACCCGGAACCGGGACAAACGGCCTTGGACCCACACTGTTCTCAGCTTCTCTGTCTCTGAATGTGTGGCGATGGTGGAAGGGGCTCCCACGTGACTGAGTGAGTGAGTCTCATATCCACAGCCAGAAAACAAAGACCTGCGAGCGACCAGCTCCTCAGCCCTCTCTGGGATTGTCCCTGCGTGGGAAGCAGATGGACTAGGGAACACAGCCCTAATGTGGCAGAACATGGGATGAAATGAGCCTTCAGATTCTGTCCTCAGTCCCTCCACACTGGTGTGTGTGTGTGTGTATGTGTGTGTGTGTGTGTCTTAATGAAAAGGGGTAGGCCTTTCAAGTGTGCCGGTTGCAGTGAGCCTTGTTTTATATTTACCTTTCCTGATCAAACAAACTTAGGCGTTCCTCCTGGTTTTGGCATAGCAAACATGGGAAATCACCCCCTGGACAGATTCCTTCACAACCAGCTGACCCAAGTCGTGCTCTTATTTATTTATTTTTCATGACAGACCCCGATTAAAGGCTCCCCATCCAAACCTTTTAGCTGGTGCGTGGACCCAAGCAGGAGAGAGGGCTGGTCAGCTGCTGATCACTAAAGAAGCTCTCCAACCCCGGACCTAGGTTTGCCCTCAGGTATTTGAAGTCCATATATGTATTGAAGAGGTCTTAATTTTCAGGTTAATTTGGGAAGGTCTTGATGATCATATATATATATATTGTATTTTTGAGAGATCTTTGAGTTTGAAGCTACAGACTGAGGGTTGAATTCTCTCAACCCTCTCGCTCTCAGATTCTGAGATACTTTCTAGGCTGGGGAATGGGGACGTGAGTTTCTCTGGAGAGTCCTTGCCATGGGGAACCTCAGTTACTCTTCCTCACAGCTAAGCAAGGGCATGGGGGCAAAGGTGAGAACCCCTGACTGGGCATGTGCAGCTCTTTGCAGCTTCTCCCTCTGTTCTGAGTCCCACTTTAGGGAACGTGCCTGGGGATTTCCACTCAGGATCCACAAGAGAGCTTGTCTTAATAGCACGTGATCAGACAAAGGAGCGTCCCAGCCGCAGCCAGCTTATGGAGGGCTTACGTGCCTCTGGTCACCCGGAACCGGGACAAACGGCCTTGGACCCACACTGTTCTCAGCTTCTCTGTCTCTGAATGTGTGGCGATGGTGGAAGGGGCTCCCACGTGACTGAGTGAGTGAGTCTCATATCCACAGCCAGAAAACAAAGACCTGCGAGCGACCAGCTCCTCAGCCCTCTCTGGGATTGTCCCTGCGTGGGAAGCAGATGGACTAGGGAACACAGCCCTAATGTGGCAGAACATGGGATGAAATGAGCCTTCAGATTCTGTCCTCAGTCCCTCCACACTGGTGTGTGTGTGTGTGTATGTGTGTGTGTGTGTGTCTTAATGAAAAGGGGTAGGCCTTTCAAGTGTGCCGGTTGCAGTGAGCCTTGTTTTATATTTACCTTTCCTGATCAAACAAACTTAGGCGTTCCTCCTGGTTTTGGCATAGCAAACATGGGAAATCACCCCCTGGACAGATTCCTTCACAACCAGCTGACCCAAGTCGTGCTCTTATTTATTTATTTTTCATGACAGACCCCGATTAAAGGCTCCCCATCCAAACCTTTTAGCTGGTGCGTGGACCCAAGCAGGAGAGAGGGCTGGTCAGCTGCTGATCACTAAAGAAGCTCTCCAACCTGACCTAGGGAACAGTCCAGTTCAGAGGCATGGATAACTCAGAAATGGGACGTAGCAGAAATGAATCTCTAGTCTCTTTGCTGAGAAGGTGGGACCAAACACCGTTTTATTGGTCAGTGGCTCCTGCTTTAGTAACCTCTCACCCCCACGGCTCTCTGAGGTGCAAGCCACTGGCCGGCCTTGCCTTTGAACTCCTCATGGCTCCTGCCACCTCAAAGGCTCCCACTCAGAGGCTTGTGTTTTGCTTGGGATCTCTCCTCACAGCAGGGCGTCAGCAGTTGGGAAAACTGATCCACCCCTAGAGCCTTGACATATTTGAAGGTGATACCCCTGAGACTTGAAACCTATGGCTTTCTATTTCAGGAGCTGCCTGTCACACGTCAGAAAACACAACTCAGGCTGCCCCCTTTCCTCCTCTGTCCCTCCTGGCTTCCCATAGGATGGGAGGTCATAACATGTGAGCACACCGCACATGTGTTCACCAAGTCTCCCCCCCGCACCGTCTTCAGGCTCTTTCACCCAATTTTTATTCCGACTTCTCCTGCATAGAGTCTATTGTGAAATCATTTTTTTTTTTAAATAAGACTAAAACATGCAAATCAAGTCGTTCTTGGTGTGCAGGAGCTGAATCCATGGTGAAGATGATGTAGTGAAAGTTATCATAGGACTTGCATATTCAGTTACAGTGCTCCAGGTTCCTTTTAAGATAGCCTAGCAGCACTCTTCCTTGCTTTCCTGACTCATTCTTCTTTCTGCAAGATCTTGCGAGAAGAGATAGAAGCAGCATGGATTGCTCTCCACATCTGCTTGGCTTCCAGCCCTCAGAACAAGAGTGAAAGCTTCGGTGTTGAGAGGTGAATCCAGGGACCCGTGGATATTAGCTGACTTCAGTATAGCTTCTTTGGCAAGAAATCAAACCTCTTATTCTAAGAATTTTGAATAGAAAATGCCTTCTACTTCTGATGCCGTTAGCTTAGCAAAGGAGCAAATGACCTCCTTCAAGCTCCTCTGCTTTTCTAGAAGTCAGGTAGGATCCTTAAAGGTGACAGGTTTTTTTCTGTTTTGCGTGGAAGCAAACGGTCTCTACCAAGAAGCTCTCCAACCTGGGAACAGTCCAGTTCAGAGGCATGGATAACTCAGAAATGGGACGTAGCAGAAATGAATCTCTAGTCTCTTTGCTGAGAAGGTGGGACCAAACACCGTTTTATTGGTCAGTGGCTCCTGCTTTAGTAACCTCTCACCCCCACGGCTCTCTGAGGTGCAAGCCACTGGCCGGCCTTGCCTTTGAACTCCTCATGGCTCCTGCCACCTCAAAGGCTCCCACTCAGAGGCTTGTGTTTTGCTTGGGATCTCTCCTCACAGCAGGGCGTCAGCAGTTGGGAAAACTGATCCACCCCTAGAGCCTTGACATATTTGAAGGTGATACCCCTGAGACTTGAAACCTATGGCTTTCTATTTCAGGAGCTGCCTGTCACACGTCAGAAAACACAACTCAGGCTGCCCCCTTTCCTCCTCTGTCCCTCCTGGCTTCCCATAGGATGGGAGGTCATAACATGTGAGCACACCGCACATGTGTTCACCAAGTCTCCCCCCCGCACCGTCTTCAGGCTCTTTCACCCAATTTTTATTCCGACTTCTCCTGCATAGAGTCTATTGTGAAATCATTTTTTTTTTTAAATAAGACTAAAACATGCAAATCAAGTCGTTCTTGGTGTGCAGGAGCTGAATCCATGGTGAAGATGATGTAGTGAAAGTTATCATAGGACTTGCATATTCAGTTACAGTGCTCCAGGTTCCTTTTAAGATAGCCTAGCAGCACTCTTCCTTGCTTTCCTGACTCATTCTTCTTTCTGCAAGATCTTGCGAGAAGAGATAGAAGCAGCATGGATTGCTCTCCACATCTGCTTGGCTTCCAGCCCTCAGAACAAGAGTGAAAGCTTCGGTGTTGAGAGGTGAATCCAGGGACCCGTGGATATTAGCTGACTTCAGTATAGCTTCTTTGGCAAGAAATCAAACCTCTTATTCTAAGAATTTTGAATAGAAAATGCCTTCTACTTCTGATGCCGTTAGCTTAGCAAAGGAGCAAATGACCTCCTTCAAGCTCCTCTGCTTTTCTAGAAGTCAGGTAGGATCCTTAGCAGAAAGGGCACTGACAGGTTTTTTTTTTCTGGTGCAGAATAAAGGTTGAGTTTTTAGCAGGTGCCCAGGTGTCAGAAGAGACAGGCCTGCTTTCACAGCTGTGTTGTTCTGAGTATGGTCATGACCGTGCACTTCCCAGCTGATAAAGGGAGGGGAGAAGTAGCTTTGTGTTAACTCCCACATCTGGTACTGACCTCATGAGAGTCTGATGAGGTAATAGTAGCTCTCATTTTTATAACGGGGGAGAGGGAACCTTAGAGGCTAATGGGTGGCCTCTAGTTACAAAGCTTTCGTGGAAGGCATGGGGCTGGGAAAAATTTGTAGCATATGATTAAAGAGTTCACTGTTCTCACATTTTATTCAGGGGCATTTGCCTTGTACACGGTGATAAGTATGTCTTTGGCATGAGTATAAACCATCATCAGTATTTCAATTGCCATATTGATGATGATAGTTTATAGTTGCTTCTCCTTGCCATGATTTTCTGTTTTCCACCTAATGGCAGGTTTACTTCTCCCACTCTAAATCCTATGGGATGACTTAGAGGAAGGAATTTGAAGTCCCCTTTCTTCACTTGTCTCTCTTTGTCACATGTGCCAGTTCTTTCTCTGTATCCTTTTTCTGATGGAAACTCAGGTGTTTCCAACTCTTCATGGGAGTCAGCCCTGTTACATAACGCCATGTGAGCTTATAAAGAACCTGTACGTATGTATCAGCCTTTGAAGAAAACACATCGTCTAATGAAAGGTTGTGAACTTCACCAAGCATACTGTCTTGCCATCAGAAAGTATTGCCCTGGGCCTCATCATTCTGTCCTCTTCCTTACATTTTTGTGATTCTTTTTTAAAAAATATTTTAAAATTGGCTGTGCTCGGTCTTGGTTGCAGCACACAGGGTCTTCAGTCTTTGTTGGAGCATGTAGATTCTTTTAGTCGAGGCACGTGAATTCTTAGTTGTGGCATATGGGGTCTAGTTCCACTTGAACCTGGGCCCCTTCATTGGGAACCAGGTGTCTTAGCCACTGGACCACCAAGGAAGTCCCTTGTGATTCTTAAGGAGTATATGCTGGGGCCATTTTCTCTGGTAGCTTCAGGTGGAACTAGCTGCATGCTCATTCTTGAGTCACTCACCATAAATATAAATATTGAGGCTGGGGATGAACAGAAGGAACTCTTTGGTTCTAAATGGGCAACATGTGCTTACATATAGGCTTTTGGGAGTTTTCTACCCAGCGCTGTTTCAAAATAGAATTTGAGTGGTGGTTCATGTACTTGCTTGTTTTCCTAACCTTTGAATGACTCACAGTTTTAGATATAAGATGTAGAACTCCTAGAATTAAGCACAAATGGGAAGTTGGGTAGGGCCTCTAGTTACAAAGTTTGTGGAAGGCATGGGGCTGGGAAAAATTTGTAGCATATGATTAAAGAGTTCACTGTTCTCACATTTTATTCAGGGGCATTTGCCTTGTACACGGTGATAAGTATGTCTTTGGCATGAGTATAAACCATCATCAGTATTTCAATTGCCATATTGATGATGATAGTTTATAGTTGCTTCTCCTTGCCATGATTTTCTGTTTTCCACCTAATGGCAGGTTTACTTCTCCCACTCTAAATCCTATGGGATGACTTAGAGGAAGGAATTTGAAGTCCCCTTTCTTCACTTGTCTCTCTTTGTCACATGTGCCAGTTCTTTCTCTGTATCCTTTTTCTGATGGAAACTCAGGTGTTTCCAACTCTTCATGGGAGTCAGCCCTGTTACATAACGCCATGTGAGCTTATAAAGAACCTGTACGTATGTATCAGCCTTTGAAGAAAACACATCGTCTAATGAAAGGTTGTGAACTTCACCAAGCATACTGTCTTGCCATCAGAAAGTATTGCCCTGGGCCTCATCATTCTGTCCTCTTCCTTACATTTTTGTGATTCTTTTTTAAAAAATATTTTAAAATTGGCTGTGCTCGGTCTTGGTTGCAGCACACAGGGTCTTCAGTCTTTGTTGGAGCATGTAGATTCTTTTAGTCGAGGCACGTGAATTCTTAGTTGTGGCATATGGGGTCTAGTTCCACTTGAACCTGGGCCCCTTCATTGGGAACCAGGTGTCTTAGCCACTGGACCACCAAGGAAGTCCCTTGTGATTCTTAAGGAGTATATGCTGGGGCCATTTTCTCTGGTAGCTTCAGGTGGAACTAGCTGCATGCTCATTCTTGAGTCACTCACCATAAATATAAATATTGAGGCTGGGGATGAACAGAAGGAACTCTTTGGTTCTAAATGGGCAACATGTGCTTACATATAGGCTTTTGGGAGTTTTCTACCCAGCGCTGTTTCAAAATAGAATTTGAGTGGTGGTTCATGTACTTGCTTGTTTTCCTAACCTTTGAATGACTCACAGTTTTAGATATAAGATGTAGAACTCCTAGAATTAAGCACAAATGGGAAGTTGTGGTGTATTCAGCTCTTCCTACGGGGCTGGGGCTGCTGCTGATGTTGAAAGGTCTTCATTGGGAGCAGGCTAGGGGAACTCGGTGGCGCTAGCAGTAAAGAATTTGCCTGCCAATGCAGAAGATGTAAGAGACGCAAGTTTGATCCTTGGGTCAGAAAGATCCTCTGAAGTAGGAAGTGGCTACCCACTCCAGTATTCTTTTTTGAGGGGTGGGGTGGGGCAGGGGTGGGGCAGGGAGGGAGTGGGGTGGGCGGGCCACTTCTACTGGTCTTTCATTTATCTGTTTCCATCCATCTTTGTTCTTTGGCCTGTGTGGGCCTCCCATCGCGGTGGCCTCTGCTGTTGCAGAGCACTGGCTCTGGGCTTATGTGCTCCAGAGCTCCGGCTCGGCAATTGGACACATCAGTCCAGCCGCTCCGCGGCACATGGGATCTTCCCAGGCCAGGGATCGAACCAGCGCCCCTTGCACTACAAGGTGGTGTCCTTACCCACTGGACCACAAGGGAAGCCCCCACTCCAGTATTCTTGCCTGGAAAATCCAGTGGACAGAGGAGCCTGGCAGGCTGTAGCTGATGGAGTTGAAGAGTTGACAGGACTGAAGTGACTGAGCAGACACAGGGAAAACTGGCCTGGAAAACTGTTTAAAGACCTCTTCCCCTCAGAACCAGGAAGAGGGAATTATATTGGGGGAAGTTAAGGGATGGTTAACAAAAATGCTAGAAGTGGAGAAAGCTAGATTTAAAAGAGTGAGTACTCTGCAGCCAACCAAGAGGAAAGGCTGTGGGCAAATTCTCCAAATCCTGAGTAAAGAGAGAAGAAGAAAGAGCCTATTATGCATGGCAGAGTTTCATAACCATTTGTGTTGTCCTTTAGTCGCTAAGTTGCACAGGATTCTTTTGCAGCTCCATGGACGGTAGCCCGGCAGGCTCCTCTGTCAGTAGGATTTTCCGGGTAAGAATACTCTTTGGTTCTAAATGGGCAACATGTGCTTACATATAGGCTTTTGGGAGTTTTCTACCCAGCGCTGTTTCAAAATAGAATTTGAGTGGTGGTTCATGTACTTGCTTGTTTTCCTAACCTTTGAATGACTCACAGTTTTAGATATAAGATGTAGAACTCCTAGAATTAAGCACAAATGGGAAGTTGTGGTGTATTCAGCTCTTCCTACGGGGCTGGGGCTGCTGCTGATGTTGAAAGGTCTTCATTGGGAGCAGGCTAGGGGAACTCGGTGGCGCTAGCAGTAAAGAATTTGCCTGCCAATGCAGAAGATGTAAGAGACGCAAGTTTGATCCTTGGGTCAGAAAGATCCTCTGAAGTAGGAAGTGGCTACCCACTCCAGTATTCTTTTTTGAGGGGTGGGGGTGGGGCAGGGGTGGGGCAGGGAGGGAGTGGGGTGGGCGGGCCACTTCTACTGGTCTTTCATTTATCTGTTTCCATCCATCTTTGTTCTTTGGCCTGTGTGGGCCTCCCATCGCGGTGGCCTCTGCTGTTGCAGAGCACTGGCTCTGGGCTTATGTGCTCCAGAGCTCCGGCTCGGCAATTGGACACATCAGTCCAGCCGCTCCGCGGCACATGGGATCTTCCCAGGCCAGGGATCGAACCAGCGCCCCTTGCACTACAAGGTGGTGTCCTTACCCACTGGACCACAAGGGAAGCCCCCACTCCAGTATTCTTGCCTGGAAAATCCAGTGGACAGAGGAGCCTGGCAGGCTGTAGCTGATGGAGTTGAAGAGTTGACAGGACTGAAGTGACTGAGCAGACACAGGGAAAACTGGCCTGGAAAACTGTTTAAAGACCTCTTCCCCTCAGAACCAGGAAGAGGGAATTATATTGGGGGAAGTTAAGGGATGGTTAACAAAAATGCTAGAAGTGGAGAAAGCTAGATTTAAAAGAGTGAGTACTCTGCAGCCAACCAAGAGGAAAGGCTGTGGGCAAATTCTCCAAATCCTGAGTAAAGAGAGAAGAAGAAAGAGCCTATTATGCATGGCAGAGTTTCATAACCATTTGTGTTGTCCTTTAGTCGCTAAGTTGCACAGGATTCTTTTGCAGCTCCATGGACGGTAGCCCGGCAGGCTCCTCTGTCAGTAGGATTTTCCGGGTAAGAATACTGGAGTGGGTTGCCATTTCCTCCTCCAGGGGATCTTCGTGACCCAGGCATGGAACCCTTGTCTTTTGTATTGACAAGCAGATTCTTTACCACTGAGCCACCAGGGAAGCCTTCCTAACTCTAGTTGCCAGTATTAAGGTGATTTTACTTTTCTTTTTACTACCTGTGTGCCAACGGGGTGGAGACTCTGAAACAAGACAACACAACAACAAACCTCCTCTGAATTCTAATATATTTTTAGAAGGCTGAGAATGTGGGAGAAGATAAAAATAAAATAGAGCTTAAATCCTAGGAGGGATTAATTCCTAGCAAGAATTATCAGGCCCTATATGAGATCCTAGGAGAAGAGCAAAAATGTGTTCATTAGGTGTGAGACATTAGATCTTGCACTGGGCAGTGGCTGCATCTTAACATTTAATACGGTTCTCAACTGTTCCCCTGCAGAAATAAGTTCCACAGCTGAAAATAGAGACCTTGCTGGTTAAGCCAAGTCTAGTCCTGCTTTGTTACTGCTATTGGGATATTTATTTTATTTACTTGGTTGCACTGGGTCTCAGTTTCGTAGCAGCTCGTGGAGTCTTTAGTTGTGGCATGCAAACTCAGTTCATGTTACTAAGAGTGAGCTCTTAGGTTCAGTGTGTGGGATCTAGTTCACTGACCAGCAATCCAGCCTTGCAATGAGAGCTCAGAGTCTTAGCCACTGGGCCACCAGAGAAGTCCCTTCTTCACTAAATTTTATTTTTCAGAGCAGTTCTAGGTTCACTACAAGATCGAGCAGAACGTAGAGAGAGGTTCCCAGGTACCCCTGTCTCCACAGATGCACAGCCTTCCCTGCTCACAGTACACCACGGCGGAACCTAACTTGGCACATTCTCTCTCACAGTCTGTAGTCTGTGTTCGGGTTTGCTCTTGGTGTTCTATATTCTGTGCATCTTTAACAAATGGATAATGTTTCCTCCAGGTCACCATTTCTAATTTAATTCCATTGTGGTCTAAGAGCAGACATTGTATGACTTCTCTCATGTTTGTTCAAGTATGTTTTATGGCCCAGAATGTAGTCTGTCTTGGTGAATGTTAACACTTGAGTCTGAGAAGAATGTATAATCTGCTCTTATTGAATGAAATAGTCTACAGATGTCTATTACTTGGTGCTGTTAATACATTTGACTCTGTCCTTTGCTGATTTTCTGCCTCCTGGATCTGTCTACTTCCAATAGAGGGGTGTTGAAATCTTCAGCTCTGGAAGGGGATTCATCTCTTTCTCCCTGAAATTCTACAGTTTTTGCCTCATGTATTTTGATGCTCTGTTGGTTGCGTACACATTGAGGAGTGTTGTGTCTTCTTGAAGTACTGACCTCCTTGTCATTATGGAATGCCACTTTTTATGCCTCTCAATTTTCCTTGTTCTGAAGTCTTTTCTGTCTGAAATTGATATAGCCACCTACATTGTCTTCTGATTAGTGTTAGCATGCTATATCTTTCTGCATCCCTTTACTTTTAGTTTATGTGGGTCTTTTTATTTAAAGTGGGCTTCTCATAGACAATATTTCATTGGATCATGTGTTTTGATCCACCTTGACAAGTTTTCAATTGTTAGGTTTAGACTGAAAATAGAGACCTTGTTAAGCCAAGTCTAGTCCTGCTTTGTTACTGCTATTGGGATATTTATTTTATTTACTTGGTTGCACTGGGTCTCAGTTTCGTAGCAGCTCGTGGAGTCTTTAGTTGTGGCATGCAAACTCAGTTCATGTTACTAAGAGTGAGCTCTTAGGTTCAGTGTGTGGGATCTAGTTCACTGACCAGCAATCCAGCCTTGCAATGAGAGCTCAGAGTCTTAGCCACTGGGCCACCAGAGAAGTCCCTTCTTCACTAAATTTTTTTTTTCAGAGCAGTTCTAGGTTCACTACAAGATCGAGCAGAACGTAGAGAGAGGTTCCCAGGTACCCCTGTCTCCACAGATGCACAGCCTTCCCTGCTCACAGTACACCACGGCGGAACCTAACTTGGCACATTCTCTCTCACAGTCTGTAGTCTGTGTTCGGGTTTGCTCTTGGTGTTCTATATTCTGTGCATCTTTAACAAATGGATAATGTTTCCTCCAGGTCACCATTTCTAATTTAATTCCATTGTGGTCTAAGAGCAGACATTGTATGACTTCTCTCATGTTTGTTCAAGTATGTTTTATGGCCCAGAATGTAGTCTGTCTTGGTGAATGTTAACACTTGAGTCTGAGAAGAATGTATAATCTGCTCTTATTGAATGAAATAGTCTACAGATGTCTATTACTTGGTGCTGTTAATACATTTGACTCTGTCCTTTGCTGATTTTCTGCCTCCTGGATCTGTCTACTTCCAATAAAGGGGTGTTGAAATCTTCAGCTCTGGAAGGGGATTCATCTCTTTCTCCCTGAAATTCTACAGTTTTTGCCTCATGTATTTTGATGCTCTGTTGGTTGCGTACACATTGAGGAGTGTTGTGTCTTCTTGAAGTACTGACCTCCTTGTCATTATGGAATGCCACTTTTTATGCCTCTCAATTTTCCTTGTTCTGAAGTCTTTTCTGTCTGAAATTGATATAGCCACCTACATTGTCTTCTGATTAGTGTTAGCATGCTATATCTTTCTGCATCCCTTTACTTTTAGTTTATGTGGGTCTTTTTATTTAAAGTGGGCTTCTCATAGACAATATTTCATTGGATCATGTGTTTTGATCCACCTTGACAAGTTTTCAATTGTTATATTTAGACTAAAGTGATTATTGGTATTGTTGAATTAACATTGACTGTACTTGTTACTGTTTTATCATTATTGGCTTTGTTCTTCGTTCCTGTTTCTGCCTTCTACACATTTTCTATGTTTTGTGGTTTTCATTGAGTAGTTTGTATGATTTCATTTGGTCTCCCTTCTGAGCGTATCAGTTACACTTCTTAAATACTTTTTTAGTGGTTGCACTAGAGTTGGCACTTTACACTGATGTCAAATCCAGGTTCATTTCCAAATATCCCTGCGTTAGTGGTAGTGGAAGGACCTCCCCAATGTTAAGGGAGTAATCCTAGCTCTTCCTCCTGTCCCTTGTATCATTCCTGTCCCTCATTTCACATATACATATTTATGTACCTAACCAAATAAACATGTTGCTATTATTATTTTGAATAGCCTGTTAGCTTTTAGATTAAGTAAGAATAAGAAAAGTAGACGTTTTATTTTTACCTCCACTTAGTCCCTCTCTGATGCTCCTCCTTTCTTCACATATGTTTCTGACAACATCAGTTTCCTTCTCTCCAAAGAACTTCTTTTAACATTTCTTGAGAGGCGTAGCTACTGGGAACACATTTTCTTGTTTTTTTTTTTTTTTTTCCTTTTATTTATTTATTTATTTATTTATTTTTTTACGTGTATGTTCCCAGATCATTCATATGCATATCCCTGGACCCTCCCTTTTCTTGGTTTTTGATGGTGAAATTCTTTATTTCTCTTTTTGCTTTTTTTTTTTTAATAGAATTTTCTTTTTATTTTGGCCTCTTTTTATTGGTTTTTAAAATTAATTTATATTCATCCATCTTTATTCTTCGGCCTGTGTGGGCCTCCCATTACAGTGGCCTCTCTTGTGGCAGAGGAGTGTTGTGTCTTCTTGAAGTACTGACCTCCTTGTCATTATGGAATGCCACTTTTTATGCCTCTCAATTTTCCTTGTTCTGAAGTCTTTTCTGTCTGAAATTGATATAGCCACCTACATTGTCTTCTGATTAGTGTTAGCATGCTATATCTTTCTGCATCCCTTTACTTTTAGTTTATGTGGGTCTTTTTATTTAAAGTGGGCTTCTCATAGACAATATTTCATTGGATCATGTGTTTTGATCCACCTTGACAAGTTTTCAATTGTTATATTTAGACTAAAGTGATTATTGGTATTGTTGAATTAACATTGACTGTACTTGTTACTGTTTTATCATTATTGGCTTTGTTCTTCGTTCCTGTTTCTGCCTTCTACACATTTTCTATGTTTTGTGGTTTTCATTGAGTAGTTTGTATGATTTCATTTGGTCTCCCTTCTGAGCGTATCAGTTACACTTCTTAAATACTTTTTTAGTGGTTGCACTAGAGTTGGCACTTTACACTGATGTCAAATCCAGGTTCATTTCCAAATATCCCTGCGTTAGTGGTAGTGGAAGGACCTCCCCAATGTTAAGGGAGTAATCCTAGCTCTTCCTCCTGTCCCTTGTATCATTCCTGTCCCTCATTTCACATATACATATTTATGTACCTAACCAAATAAACATGTTGCTATTATTATTTTGAATAGCCTGTTAGCTTTTAGATTAAGTAAGAATAAGAAAAGTAGACGTTTTATTTTTACCTCCACTTAGTCCCTCTCTGATGCTCCTCCTTTCTTCACATATGTTTCTGACAACATCAGTTTCCTTCTCTCCAAAGAACTTCTTTTAACATTTCTTGAGAGGCGTAGCTACTGGGAACACATTTTCTTGTTTTTTTTTTTTTTTTTTCCTTTTATTTATTTATTTATTTATTTATTTTTTTACGTGTATGTTCCCAGATCATTCATATGCATATCCCTGGACCCTCCCTTTTCTTGGTTTTTGATGGTGAAATTCTTTATTTCTCTTTTTGCTTTTTTTTTTTTAATAGAATTTTCTTTTTATTTTGGCCTCTTTTTATTGGTTTTTAAAATTAATTTATATTCATCCATCTTTATTCTTCGGCCTGTGTGGGCCTCCCATTACAGTGGCCTCTCTTGTGGCAGAGCACCAGCTCTGGGTGCATGCAGCTTCAGAGTGCTGACTCGTAATTGGACACACCAGTCCAGCCGTTCCACGGTACGTGAAATCTTCCCAGGCCAGGGATCGAACTGGTGCCCCTTGCACTGCAAGGTGGACTGTTTACCCACTGGACCACCAGGGAAGCTCTGTTTCTCCTTTACTTTTGAAGGATTTTCCAGGGTACATGATTCTGTGTGGGCAGGGTATTTTTTTTCTCTTAATACTTGTTATAGATGCCACTCCACTGTCTTCTTGCTTTGTGTGTTTTCTGAGAAGTCAGATGTAATCGTTACCTTTGTTCCTCTATAAGGTAAGGTGTTCCCCCCTGCCCTCTGCCCCCCGGCTTCTTTCAGGAATTTAGAAAGTACTTTCTAAAATGTCAATATGATATGCACAGATGTAGTGTTTTTCTTATTTATCCTGTTTAGTGTTCTTGAGCTTCCTAGATCTATGGTTTGGTGTCTGACATTCATCTGAGGAAATTATCAAATGAAATTTGAGGAAATTCCTTTACTATTGCTCCACAATTTTGTTTCTCTTGCATTTTCTTTTCTCTCCTTCAGGTGTTTGTAGTGTGTGTATGTTACCCCTTTTATAGTAGTAGCCCTATTGTCTTTGGATATTTTTTTCTGTTTTTTTTTTTTTTTAAACCCCCATCTTTTTTGTCTTTGCAGTTTTGGAAGTTTCTGTTGTCCTATTGTCAAGCTCAGGCTTGATCTTTTTGGTTGAGAAAACAACTCACATATCCAGGAGCTGCACTGAAACTGTCCCATGGTATTCACTGCTACAGAAGAGGCTGGGGAGCTTAGTATTTGAAGTTGATTTTGTTAGTAAAGATTAACAAGGTCATTACCTTGCTGAGAAGGCAGCTAACCTCTGTCAGGAGGACTAAGAATAATTTAGATGAGAAGTTGGGATAAGGGGATGAGGTTTTTCTTCTTTGGGTCGGGCTGAGTCTTCCTTGTTTTTCGAGGGTGTTCTCTAGTTGTGGTGAGCGGGAACTACTCTTCATTGTGGTGAGGGAACTTCTCACTGTGGTGCCTTCTCTTGTTGCAGTGCACAGGCTCTAGGAGCAGGGGCGCAGTAGTTGTGGCTCATGAACCCTAGTGCACGCAGGCTCCAGTCGCTGTGGTGCACAGCCTTAGCTGCCCTGAGGCATGTGGGATCTTCCCCAATCAGGGATCGAACTCCCATCCCTGCACTGGCAGGTGGATTCTTTCCACTGTGCCTCCACGGAAGTCCAGTAGGTTGAGCTTTGCCACTAATTCTGTGTGTGTGTGTGTGTGTGTAAAATCTCTCTGGAAATTGCTGGCATATAAGAATTTTGCTGTTTTTATCTTACAGACGACTTTCTGGCTGGCAACTTTACTGAACTTCCTTATTAGCTCTTTTTAGTTAATTTTCTAGGATTTTCTTAATAGCCAATAAATAGAAAGCTCTTGGATTTCTTTTCAGAGTCTCTTCTTTTCCTGTTTTCTTATCAACTACTTCCACTAGTTTCCTTAGGGTTTTTCTGTTCTTTTCTAAATTATCAAATTGGGTGCTTACTTTACTTCTGAATGGTAATTCTGTGTACATAGCAGAGTAAAGTTAAAATATGAGATCTGAAGCAATTGAAATTTAAATGTATTTGAGGTCTCAGTAGATTTCATCTCTAAGTTTTTTTTGGTATTTATTTATGTATTTATTTTGGCTATTCTGGTTTTGTAATTCTTTAGGGGGAGTTACTTAAGGTGGCATTTGCAGGTTCTGAATCGGTGTTTTTTTTTTTTTAAACCCCCATCTTTTTGTCTTTGCATTTGGTTCCAAGCTCAGGCTTGATCTTTTGGTTGAGAAACAACTCACATATCCAGGAGCTGCACTGAAACTGTCCCATGGTATTCACTGCTACAGAAGAGGCTGGGGAGCTTAGTATTTGAAGTTGATTTTGTTAGTAAAGATTAACAAGGTCATTACCTTGCTGAGAAGGCAGCTAACCTCTGTCAGGAGGACTAAGAATAATTTAGATGAGAAGTTGGGATAAGGGGATGAGGTTTTTCTTCTTTGGGTCGGGCTGAGTCTTCCTTGTTTTTCGAGGGTGTTCTCTAGTTGTGGTGAGCGGGAACTACTCTTCATTGTGGTGAGGGAACTTCTCACTGTGGTGCCTTCTCTTGTTGCAGTGCACAGGCTCTAGGAGCAGGGGCGCAGTAGTTGTGGCTCATGAACCCTAGTGCACGCAGGCTCCAGTCGCTGTGGTGCACAGCCTTAGCTGCCCTGAGGCATGTGGGATCTTCCCCAATCAGGGATCGAACTCCCATCCCTGCACTGGCAGGTGGATTCTTTCCACTGTGCCTCCACGGAAGTCCAGTAGGTTGAGCTTTGCCACTAATTCTGTGTGTGTGTGTGTGTGTGTAAAATCTCTCTGGAAATTGCTGGCATATAAGAATTTTGCTGTTTTTATCTTACAGACGACTTTCTGGCTGGCAACTTTACTGAACTTCCTTATTAGCTCTTTTTAGTTAATTTTCTAGGATTTTCTTAATAGCCAATAAATAGAAAGCTCTTGGATTTCTTTTCAGAGTCTCTTCTTTTCCTGTTTTCTTATCAACTACTTCCACTAGTTTCCTTAGGGTTTTTCTGTTCTTTTCTAAATTATCAAATTGGGTGCTTACTTTACTTCTGAATGGTAATTCTGTGTACATAGCAGAGTAAAGTTAAAATATGAGATCTGAAGCAATTGAAATTTAAATGTATTTGAGGTCTCAGTAGATTTCATCTCTAAGTTTTTTTTTTTTTGGTATTTATTTATGTATTTATTTTTGGCTATTCTGGGTTTTCACTGCTGCCACAGGCTCTTGCCTGGTTGCAGGGAGTGGAGGTTACTCTCTAGTGGAGGTGAGCAGGCTTCTTGTTGCAGTGACTTCTCTTGTTGTGGAACTCGGGCTCCAGGGCTCACGGGCTTCAATAGTTGTGGCCCAGGGGCTCCATAGTTGTGGCTCTGAGGCTGTGGAGCACAGGCTCCATAGTTGGGGCTCATAGGCATAGGTGCTCCGCAGCGGGTGAGATCTTCCCGGATCAGGGATTGGACCCATGTCTCCTGCATTGGCAGGCGGATTCTTTGCCACTGAGCTACCAGGGAAGCCCTAAGTTTTTTTAAAAACAGATACTGGCTATATGCTTTTCTTTTTTCCATAGATGAGATATGTTATCAGACTTCAACGTAACATTTAAGGCATATGTCAGATTCTTTATTTAGTGAAATTATTCAGTTATTCAGGAAAGAAAATATTTTAATTCTTCCCTAAGCCACAAATGCCCAAAGACTTAAAAGATTTTAATAAGATCCTATGTTGTGTGTATGCAGACTATTTATCCATCAATCTATATACACACACACATGGATATATACATGTATATATACACACACATGTGCACACTACTCAGTGAATAAAATTATGTAGTTTTTAATCCTTTTAAACAGCACTGAAAACAATGTATTTTTTTTTTTTTTTTGCTATTTCCTCCTCTAGGAGGTAGAGCTTAATTATCCTTCATTTGAATAAGGTCTGAACATGGTGACTTGGTTCTAACACATAGATTATGAGTTGAGGATGGTAACTACACAGTGGAGAAACCTGGAAGACCCCACCTTAACCAGGTGGTCGAGGTGAACTTCCTCTATAATACATCATGTTGATACCATGTGTCCCCTGATACAAAGTAAAGAGAAAGGCACATCCTCTCTGTAGTATTTTCCCAAATCCATAACCTCAGTCTAAATTATCAAATTGGGTGCTTACTTTACTTCTGAATGGTAATTCTGTGTACATAGCAGAGTAAAGTTAAAATATGAGATCTGAAGCAATTGAAATTTAAATGTATTTGAGGTCTCAGTAGATTTCATCTCTAAGTTTTTTTTTTTTTGGTATTTATTTATGTATTTATTTTTGGCTATTCTGGGTTTTCACTGCTGCCACAGGCTCTTGCCTGGTTGCAGGGAGTGGAGGTTACTCTCTAGTGGAGGTGAGCAGGCTTCTTGTTGCAGTGACTTCTCTTGTTGTGGAACTCGGGCTCCAGGGCTCACGGGCTTCAATAGTTGTGGCCCAGGGGCTCCATAGTTGTGGCTCTGAGGCTGTGGAGCACAGGCTCCATAGTTGGGGCTCATAGGCATAGGTGCTCCCAGCGGGTGAGATCTTCCCGGATCAGGGATTGGACCCATGTCTCCTGCATTGGCAGGCGGATTCTTTGCCACTGAGCTACCAGGGAAGCCCTAAGTTTTTTTAAAAACAGATACTGGCTATATGCTTTTCTTTTTTCCATAGATGAGATATGTTATCAGACTTCAACGTAACATTTAAGGCATATGTCAGATTCTTTATTTAGTGAAATTATTCAGTTATTCAGGAAAGAAAATATTTTAATTCTTCCCTAAGCCACAAATGCCCAAAGACTTAAAAGATTTTAATAAGATCCTATGTTGTGTGTATGCAGACTATTTATCCATCAATCTATATACACACACACATGGATATATACATGTATATATACACACACATGTGCACACTACTCAGTGAATAAAATTATGTAGTTTTTAATCCTTTTAAACAGCACTGAAAACAATGTATTTTTTTTTTTTTTTGCTATTTCCTCCTCTAGGAGGTAGAGCTTAATTATCCTTCATTTGAATAAGGTCTGAACATGGTGACTTGGTTCTAACACATAGATTATGAGTTGAGGATGGTAACTACACAGTGGAGAAACCTGGAAGACCCCACCTTAACCAGGTGGTCGAGGTGAACTTCCTCTATAATACATCATGTTGATACCATGTGTCCCCTGATACAAAGTAAAGAGAAAGGCACATCCTCTCTGTAGTATTTTCCCAAATCCATAACCTCAGTCTAACAATTAAAAAACTTCAGACCAACCAGATTGAGGGACATTCTACAAAACTGCTGACCATGCTAGGCAGAAGTGTTTAAGGCCATGAACTATAGGGAAAGATCGAAACCAAGAAGGCATGACAGGCAGATACAGTGTAGCATCCTGGGTAATATCCTGGATCAGAAAAGTGACCTTAGAAGAAAACTGAGAAAATCCCAAAATAAAGTCTATAGCTTAGTTAATAGAATTAACTAAATGTTGTGTGTGCAGTTAGTCACTCACTCGTGTCCAACTCTTGATGATGCTATGGACTCTAGCCTACCAGGCTTCTTGATCCATAGAATTTTTCAGGCAAGAATTTTGGAATGGGTTGCCATTTCCTTCTCCAAGGGATCTTCCTCACCCAGGGATCGAAGCTACATCTTCCTGTGTCTCTAACATTGCCAGCAGATTCTTTACCCACCTGGGAAGGTTAACTAAACGTTAATGTCTTAGTTTTGATCACTGTACCATGGAAATAAAAAATATCAGGAGAAGCTCGTGAGGGTATTTGGAACTCTCTTTTCTACTGTTGCAACTATCCTCTAAATCTAAAATTATTTCAAAATGAAAAGTTAGAAAGAAAGCTATTATAAGTTTATGTGGTGTAAAGAAATAAAAAGATTTTATATCGACCAAAAATTGTGAAGTCTGCTACTGTTACATGAACAAATGTCTATGGCTTTGTGTAGAGTTCCAGTGAGTGGTATGCATGGGCTCCTCGGTGCTGTGATCACATACTTGAGATCATGGAACTGGGAAAACTGTGGAAAATGATGGAAAAGTGCTTCTGGAGGCATCAGGGATGTTTAGATGTAGAATGCACTTAGTGAGGGCAACTAAAGTAGCTTCATGAATACAGAAGTGAAGACATTTTGAGTTCTAACACATAGATTATGAGTTGAGGATGGTAACTACACAGTGGAGAAACCTGGAAGACCCCACCTTAACCAGGTGGTCGAGGTGAACTTCCTCTATAATACATCATGTTGATACCATGTGTCCCCTGATACAAAGTAAAGAGAAAGGCACATCCTCTCTGTAGTATTTTCCCAAATCCATAACCTCAGTCTAACAATTAAAAAACTTCAGACCAACCAGATTGAGGGACATTCTACAAAACTGCTGACCATGCTAGGCAGAAGTGTTTAAGGCCATGAACTATAGGGAAAGATCGAAACCAAGAAGGCATGACAGGCAGATACAGTGTAGCATCCTGGGTAATATCCTGGATCAGAAAAGTGACCTTAGAAGAAAACTGAGAAAATCCCAAAATAAAGTCTATAGCTTAGTTAATAGAATTAACTAAATGTTGTGTGTGCAGTTAGTCACTCACTCGTGTCCAACTCTTGATGATGCTATGGACTCTAGCCTACCAGGCTTCTTGATCCATAGAATTTTTCAGGCAAGAATTTTGGAATGGGTTGCCATTTCCTTCTCCAAGGGATCTTCCTCACCCAGGGATCGAAGCTACATCTTCCTGTGTCTCTAACATTGCCAGCAGATTCTTTACCCACCTGGGAAGGTTAACTAAACGTTAATGTCTTAGTTTTGATCACTGTACCATGGAAATAAAAAATATCAGGAGAAGCTCGTGAGGGTATTTGGAACTCTCTTTTCTACTGTTGCAACTATCCTCTAAATCTAAAATTATTTCAAAATGAAAAGTTAGAAAGAAAGCTATTATAAGTTTATGTGGTGTAAAGAAATAAAAAGATTTTATATCGACCAAAAATTGTGAAGTCTGCTACTGTTACATGAACAAATGTCTATGGCTTTGTGTAGAGTTCCAGTGAGTGGTATGCATGGGCTCCTCGGTGCTGTGATCACATACTTGAGATCATGGAACTGGGAAAACTGTGGAAAATGATGGAAAAGTGCTTCTGGAGGCATCAGGGATGTTTAGATGTAGAATGCACTTAGTGAGGGCAACTAAAGTAGCTTCATGAATACAGAAGTGAAGAAAAACACTCTCATATTTTATTTGTTGTTCAGTTGCTCAGTCATGTCTGGCTCTTTTCAACCCCTTGGACTCCAGCACACCAGGCTTCCCCGTCCTTCACTATCTCCTGGGAGTTTGCCGAAACTCATGTCCATTGACTCAGTGATGCCATCCACCCATCTCATCCTCTGTCCTCCCTTTCTCTTTCTGCCTTCATTTTCCCCCAGTATCCAGGTCTTTTCCAGAGTCGACTCTTCGCATCAGGTGGTCAAAGTATTGGAGCTTTAGCTTCAGCATTAGTCCTCCCAATGAATATTCAGGATTGATTTCCTTTAGGGTCAACTGGTTTGATCTCCTTGCAGTCCAAGGGACTCTTAAGAGTTTTCTCCAGCACCACAGTTTGAAGGCAGTAGTTCTTTGGCACTCAGCCTTCTTTGTGGTCCAGCTCTAATATCTGTACATGGCTACTGGGAAGATCATAGCTTTGACTATACAGACCTTTGTCAGCAAAGTGATGTCTCTGCCCTTGAATAAGCTTTCTAGGTTTGTCATAGCTTTTCTTCCAAGGAGCAAGTGTCTTTATTTCACGGCTGCAGTCACTGTCCACAGTGATTTTGGAACCCAAGAAAATAGTCTGTCATTGTTTCCGTTGTTTGCCCATCTATTTGCCATGAAGTGATGGGACTAGATGCCATGATCTTTGTTTTTTGAATGTTGAGTTTTAAGCCAGCTTTATCACTTTCATTCTCATCAAGAGGCTCTTTAGTTCCTCTTTCATTTCTTGCATTAGGATGGTATCCCCAGCAATCTTTTTTTGTTTGTTTTTTGTGGGGCGGGGGGTGGGGAGGGAGGGAAGCGTGCGGGCCACTTCAGTTGGTCTTTCATTTATCTGTTTTCATCCATCATTGTTCTTAGGCCCATGTGGGCCTCCCATCGCAGTGGCGTCTGTTGTCTCAGAGCACTGGCTCTGGGCGCGTGGGCTCCAGAGCTCTGGCTCGGTCATTGGACACATCAGTCCAGCCGCTCCGCGGCACTTGGGATCTTCCCAGGCCAGGGGTCAAACCGGCGCCCCTTGCACTGCAAGGCGGTGTCCTTACCCACTGGACCACCAGGGAAGCCCTCCCCAGCAATCTTGACTCCAGCTTGTGCTTCATCCAGCATGGCATTTCGCATGTTGTAATCTGCATATAAATTAAATAAGCAGCATGATCAATATTTAACTGAATTAACAAAATAAGTATTTTAAGTAAAGAAAAAAGTGACGTGCTAATAAATCCTCAATATATTAACTTCTTTTGCTTCAGAAATTTCTATTTTAAAGCAAGTGAACCCTCTTCATAATTGTTGCATTATTGAATAAAGGTATCGAATGTTAGTGAGCAACTTCTTCTCTAGAAAAACTGACAACATGAGCCAACAACACTTTTATAAAACTGCCTCTGGAGGGAATTTGTTGATCCCCCACCACCACCCCACCCTCTGCCAAAGTACATTGTCCAGTGACTCTTTTGTTTATAAAAATGTAGTCAGCAAGGGCTTCCCTGGTGGTCCAGTGGGTAAAGAGTCTGCCTTGCAGTGCAAAGGACACCGGTTCGATCCCTGGCCTGGGAAGATCCCACATGCTGCAGAGCAGCTGGACCCGTGTGTCCAATTACGAGCCAACGCTCTGGAGCCCATGCATCCAGAGCCGGTGCTCTGCAACGAGAGAGGCCACTGCAACGGGAGGCCCACACAGGCCAAAGAATAAAGATGGATGAACATAAGTAAAAAAAAAAAAACAATAAAAGAGGCCAAAATTAAAAAAAAAAAAAAAAAAATGGAGTCAGCAAAAGAAGAAACAGCCTGTCTTGCAGTCATTCTCCACTAGAAATCAGGATACCGGGATTATCATTCAACGTCACCATGGCATGTTTTTGGCAGCCAGGTGGAGATTGTTAGCGCCTCTTTCCTCTGCCTCCTGGCTGGTGTGAGGTTAGCCACAAGGGGCACTGAGCTCCCTGCTCGTGTCCTCTCACCTGCCCAGAAAGGTGGCAAGGAAGAGAGTCTGCGTGACCCTGCAGAGCGTGCTGCGTAGGAGGCTCTGGAGCAGTCCTGAGAATGCTCATTGGCTCCATTTGTCATAGCGAACAAGTGAAAAGGGGTTCATCAGCCAGCGGTGCCTTGGTGCTTGGAAAGCCTTGGAATCCCTTTGGAAGTTTTCAGATTCATCTTCAGACACAGCTTTGAAAAATTAATCCATGAGGTGTGGAAATATTTTCCAGCCCTTCACCTGAGATAAATGGTTGTGTCAGTGTGGTGAGCGGAGAGAAAATCTCCTGGACTCAGATCCGTGGAATCTCCCAGGTTGCTCAGAGGCAGAAGTGCTTTTTGCATCTTGAACAGTGCAGCTGTTCCTCAGACTTCCTGAGGGAGACAGCGAATGCTGTATTCAGCCTCTGTTGGTTCTGTGGGCTTATTCAGTCTGTTTTATTGTGTTTCATCAATTTGGGGAATTTCTTAGTCATTATTTCTTCCCCCTCCACGCTCAGCAGGCCCTGCCCACCTGTGCCACATAGGAAGTTTACTTCCATCTAGAAGTAGACTTCCATTACTTGTATGTGGTGCCAGGCCCATGGTGGGGCAGTGGGATTCTGTGCCCCTGGTCCAGCCTCAGTCTGGCAGGCTTGTTTGCTGGGGCCTGGGAGTCAGGGCTTTCTCAGCGTTCCTGCTCTTCCCCTGGGGCAGCTAGAGAATGCCGTTTGTCTGTGGGGATCTGGGGTTAGGGGGAGTCTCTTGCTCCTCCCCTGGAAGCAGAGGCTTTTGCTTCAACCCCACCCACAGCTGTGGCCTGCTGGGAGCTAGAAGGTCTCTTGCCCTCTCAGGGCAGGGCAGGCAGCTGCCTGTCTCCTCCACTCCCAGAGGCAGAGGGTCTGCATCTGGACTTGAGGGGTGGGGAGCTTCCTGCTCATCGCCCCAGCAGGTGGAGGTTTCTTGCTTTGGATGGAAAAGGATCCAAGAAACAGAGCTTTCTCCCCATGTACCGTTGAAGAGAACTGTCTTTGGGTCCCTTCCCCGGCCCCATCCTTCTCGAGAACATCCAGCAGAAGAGGGCTTGCGATGCAGTGCAGACTCTGCTTGTGACTTGTTCGTTGATGTTCAGTCGCTCCATCAGGTCCAACTCTGCAGCCCCATGGAGTGCAGCACGCCAGGCTTCCCTGTTCTTCACTGTCTTCCTGAGTTTGCTCAGACTCCTGTCCCATTGAGGTGGTGATGCCGTCCATCTGTCCCATTCCCTGTTGCCCGCTTCTCCTCTTCTCCTCAGTCTTTCCCAACATCAGGGTCTTTTCCCGTGGGCTGCTGTTCGCATCAGGTGACCAAAAAAGTATTGGAACTTCAAGTTCTGCTTGTATCTAGAACTTCCAAACTGCCCTAGTAGCCCACAGTTTTAAGAATTTGTTAAAATGTTAGCTGGTTGGGGGGCTGCTTTTTTTTTTTTTTTTTTATCAGTTTTTTTTTCTTATTTTGGGGGTGGGGGGGGAGGGGGGCCGGTCACTTCTATTGGTCCTTCATCCATCCATTTTCATCCATCTTTGTTCTCTGGCCCGTGTGGGCCTCCCATCGCGCAGCCTCTGTTGTCGCAGAGCACCCGGGTCTGGGCGCATGCGCTCAGAGCTCCGGCTCGGTAATTGGACACATGGGTCCAGCCGCTCCGCGATGTCACTTCCATCGAAGTAGATTTTTGGGCGTGGGGGGCAGTGGGATTCTGTGCCCTGGTCCAGCCTCAGTCTGGCAGGCTTGTTTGCTGGGGCCTGGGAGTCAGGGCTTTCTCAGCGTTCCTGCTCTTCCCCTGGGGCAGCTAGAGAATGCCGTTTGTCTGTGGGGATCTGGGGTTAGGGGAGTCTCTTGCTCCCCCCCTGGAAGCAGAGGCTTTTGCTTCAACCCCACCCACAGCTGTGGCCTGCTGGGAGCTAGAAGGTCTCTTGCCCTCTCAGGGCAGGGCAGGCAGCTGCCTGTCTCCTCCACTCCCAGAGGCAGAGGGTCTGCATCTGGACTTGAGGGGTGGGGAGCTTCCTGCTCATCGCCCCAGCAGGTGGAGGTTTCTTGCTTTGGATGGAAAAGGATCCAAGAAACAGAGCTTTCTCCCCATGTACCGTTGAAGAGAACTGTCTTTGGGTCCCTTCCCCGGCCCCATCCTTCTCGAGAACATCCAGCAGAAGAGGGCTTGCGATGCAGTGCAGACTCTGCTTGTGACTTGTTCGTTGATGTTCAGTCGCTCCATCAGGTCCAACTCTGCAGCCCCATGGAGTGCAGCACGCCAGGCTTCCCTGTTCTTCACTGTCTTCCTGAGTTTGCTCAGACTCCTGTCCCATTGAGGTGGTGATGCCGTCCATCTGTCCCATTCCCTGTTGCCCGCTTCTCCTCTTCTCCTCAGTCTTTCCCAACATCAGGGTCTTTTCCCGTGGGCTGCTGTTCGCATCAGGTGACCAAAAAAGTATTGGAACTTCAAGTTCTGCTTGTATCTAGAACTTCCAAACTGCCCTAGTAGCCCACAGTTTTAAGAATTTGTTAAAATGTTAGCTGGTTGGGGGGCTGCTTTTTTTTTTTTTTTTTTATCAGTTTTTTTTTTTATTTTGGGGGTGGGTGCGGCGGGGGGGCGGGTCACTTCTATTGGTCCTTCATCCATCCATTTTCATCCATCTTTGTTCTCTGGCCCGTGTGGGCCTCCCATCGCGGCAGCCTCTGTTGTCGCAGAGCACCGGCTCTGGGCGCATGCGCTCCAGAGCTCCGGCTCGGTAATTGGACACATGGGTCCAGCCGCTCCGCTGCACGTGGGATCTTCCCAGACCAGGGATCGAACCAGCACCTCTTGCACTGCAAGGCAGTGTCCTTACCCACTGGACCACCAGGGAAGCGGGGGGCTGCTTTTATAGCAGCCACCCTTGCCTTCTGTACTCTTCCCAAGCTGAAGTCGTCTGAGTGTCCCATCAGTCCTGGAAGACACTTTTTGGAATAGGGTTTCCCTGATTGCCTTCTGACCGCAGCTCTCCAGTGGACCCAGGACAAGTTACGGTGTTGGTGGGGTATCCAGTGACTTTTCTCACTGTTATGGAGGAGTCCATGTTCCCCTGTGGCTTTATACATCCTAAGCAGAGGCAGATCCTTTATTTTGTGACCAACCAATGGGTGGGGATGGGGAAATAGAGCAGTATTGGGGTACCTACTGATTCCTGGTGGCTCAGACAGTAAAGAATCCACCTGAAATGCAGGAGACTTGGGTTGGGAAGATTCCCTGGAGAAGGGAAAGCCTACCCACTCCAGTATTCTTGCCTGCAGAATTTAAGGCTCATCCATTAATTGCAAAGAGTCGGACACAACTGAGTGACTTTTACTTCACTTCACTGATCCACAGCTAACGTTGTTGGGTGTTTGGACACTGTTACCAATTGGGGTTTGGGACAGACACATAGCTGGCTGGTTGATTGTTTTGTTTTGTGGTTTCCACTAGAAACACCCTTTAATATACTAAAATGAAGTCTGTTGACCTGGGTCACATTCAGGAGGTTCTGTTGGAAAGGGCAGTGCACAGCTGACTACCAACTTCAAGTTCTGCTTGTATCTAGAACTTCCAAACTGCCCTAGTAGCCCACAGTTTTAAGAATTTGTTAAAATGTTAGCTGGTTGGGGGGCTGCTTTTTTTTTTTTTTTTTTTTATTTTTGGGGGGTGGGTGGGGAGGGAGGGGGGCGGGTCACTTCTATTGGTCCTTCATCCATCCATTTTCATCCATCTTTGTTCTCTGGCCCGTGTGGGCCTCCCATCGCGGCAGCCTCTGTTGTCGCAGAGCACCGGCTCTGGGCGCATGCGCTCCAGAGCTCCGGCTCGGTAATTGGACACATGGGTCCAGCCGCTCCGCTGCACGTGGGATCTTCCCAGACCAGGGATCGAACCAGCACCTCTTGCACTGCAAGGCAGTGTCCTTACCCACTGGACCACCAGGGAAGCGGGGGGCTGCTTTTATAGCAGCCACCCTTGCCTTCTGTACTCTTCCCAAGCTGAAGTCGTCTGAGTGTCCCATCAGTCCTGGAAGACACTTTTTGGAATAGGGTTTCCCTGATTGCCTTCTGACCGCAGCTCTCCAGTGGACCCAGGACAAGTTACGGTGTTGGTGGGGTATCCAGTGACTTTTCTCACTGTTATGGAGGAGTCCATGTTCCCCTGTGGCTTTATACATCCTAAGCAGAGGCAGATCCTTTATTTTGTGACCAACCAATGGGTGGGGATGGGGAAATAGAGCAGTATTGGGGTACCTACTGATTCCTGGTGGCTCAGACAGTAAAGAATCCACCTGAAATGCAGGAGACTTGGGTTGGGAAGATTCCCTGGAGAAGGGAAAGCCTACCCACTCCAGTATTCTTGCCTGCAGAATTTAAGGCTCATCCATTAATTGCAAAGAGTCGGACACAACTGAGTGACTTTTACTTCACTTCACTGATCCACAGCTAACGTTGTTGGGTGTTTGGACACTGTTACCAATTGGGGTTTGGGACAGACACATAGCTGGCTGGTTGATTGTTTTGTTTTGTGGTTTCCACTAGAAACACCCTTTAATATACTAAAATGAAGTCTGTTGACCTGGGTCACATTCAGGAGGTTCTGTTGGAAAGGGCAGTGCACAGCTGACTACCAACTGAAGGGTGTTGAAGAACTGTCACCATGCTTAGGATGCAGTTGTTCTTGGACTGCTTTGTTCCCAGGTTTCTTCTGTGTATTTTCTACATGGTTAGAGATCCTAGCTCAGCTGGTAAAGAATCTGCCAGCAGTTCAGGAGATCCTGTTTTGATTCCTGGGTCAGAAAGATATCCTGGAGAAGGGATAGGCCACCCACTACAATGTTGTTGGGCTTCCCTGGTGGCCCAGATGTTTAAGAATCCTTCTGTGATGTGGGAGACTGGGTTCGATCCCTGAGTTGGGAAGATCCCCTGGAGAAGGGAAAGGCTACCCAATCCAGTGTTCTGGAGAATTCCATGGCTTGTCCATAGGTCACAAAGAGTCTGACACAACCGAGCAACTTTCACAGATACCCCGGACACTTCCAGGACAGACTTGCATGGCGTAGTTCTGACTACTGATTCTCTCTCTTGTGGTCTATGCACACATGATGTCAGGGACAACCCATCGTCCCATTTCTGCCTTGCTGTTTCACCCAGAAACAGGTTTTCCTTTTTTTCCCCTCCGAATCCAAACCCCCCAACTTTTACCTTTTACAATTCTGTGTATAAGATGCAATCTTTGCTACTAAATGATGGTTTTCCCCTTTAAGATCTCAGACTGGTACTTAGAAGATTTGGAGACTTCCATGAGGTGTGTTAGTGCCTGTGAGGGAGATGGATTTGTTCTTTCAGCAAACGTTCAGCTGCCCACTCCTTGCCAGGGACTGCACTAGGGGCTTTGAGAGCAGTGGGGAGCGAAACCAGATGTGTTCCCACCCTCCGGGTTTGCAGAGAAGTGCTGGCCTCTGCCTTGGAAGCTTAGAGACTCAAGTAGAAGAGATGCTAGCAAAATTTGCAAGTCGGACACAACTGAGTGACTTTTACTTCACTTCACTGATCCACAGCTAACGTTGTTGGGTGTTTGGACACTGTTACCAATTGGGGTTTGGGACAGACACATAGCTGGCTGGTTGATTGTTTTGTTTTGTGGTTTCCACTAGAAACACCCTTTAATATACTAAAATGAAGTCTGTTGACCTGGGTCACATTCAGGAGGTTCTGTTGGAAAGGGCAGTGCACAGCTGACTACCAACTGAAGGGTGTTGAAGAACTGTCACCATGCTTAGGATGCAGTTGTTCTTGGACTGCTTTGTTCCCAGGTTTCTTCTGTGTATTTTCTACATGGTTAGAGATCCTAGCTCAGCTGGTAAAGAATCTGCCAGCAGTTCAGGAGATCCTGTTTTGATTCCTGGGTCAGAAAGATATCCTGGAGAAGGGATAGGCCACCCACTACAATGTTGTTGGGCTTCCCTGGTGGCCCAGATGTTTAAGAATCCTTCTGTGATGTGGGAGACTGGGTTCGATCCCTGAGTTGGGAAGATCCCCTGGAGAAGGGAAAGGCTACCCAATCCAGTGTTCTGGAGAATTCCATGGCTTGTCCATAGGTCACAAAGAGTCTGACACAACCGAGCAACTTTCACAGATACCCCGGACACTTCCAGGACAGACTTGCATGGCGTAGTTCTGACTACTGATTCTCTCTCTTGTGGTCTATGCACACATGATGTCAGGGACAACCCATCGTCCCATTTCTGCCTTGCTGTTTCACCCAGAAACAGGTTTTCCTTTTTCCTCCTCAATCCAAACCCCCCAACTTTTACCTTTTACAATTCTGTGTATAAGATGCAATCTTTGCTACTAAATGATGGTTTTCCCCTTTAAGATCTCAGACTGGTACTTAGAAGATTTGGAGACTTCCATGAGGTGTGTTAGTGCCTGTGAGGGAGATGGATTTGTTCTTTCAGCAAACGTTCAGCTGCCCACTCCTTGCCAGGGACTGCACTAGGGGCTTTGAGAGCAGTGGGGAGCGAAACCAGATGTGTTCCCACCCTCCGGGTTTGCAGAGAAGTGCTGGCCTCTGCCTTGGAAGCTTAGAGACTCAAGTAGAAGAGATGCACTAGCGGGTAATGTATTTTTCAGTGTTAAGGTCTGTCATACTCGTATTTATTTTTATTATACTTAACTCTCTGACCAGTTGGATTCTTTACTGGCTTCAAGAATTGAGATGAATGGGGTGTAGCCTTGAAATCCCATCCTGTCTCTCCTCTTCCCCTGCCTCCTTCCCCACCCCAACCTGGTGCGCAATGTATTCTACTGTAAGTGATCAAGTCCTCGAGGGAACGGTGTGGGCGCACGTGGGGGGGAGAGGGCTCACACATTCCGATTGTCTGTTCTGCACTAGCACGGGGCAAGCAGCTTTACTAACCCTGTCTTGCAGAATCTGCAGCTCCAGGAGGTAGGTGGTGTGATCTCCATCTCACAGGTTCAAAAAATAGAGTAACGTCACTTAAAGTGGTGCAGAAGGCTCTTCACCATGGCTCTTTCTCCCACGTTGCCTTGACTTCCTTTAAACACTTGCTGTTGCTAGTCCTGTAGACTTTAAGTTAACTGAAAATCAAAGAAATGAAACCCAAGTGTTAATTTGAAGGATTGATTTGCTGGAGGTAGTGCTGGCCCAGTTCTTGCCCTTTGCTTCATGATTCTGATATTTGAAAGCATCATGGGAACTTTAGTACTTATGCTTTGAACTTAGTATGTTTCAAAAAACTACTGTGGTATCGTTTTCATGAAGAAAAGTTAAATGCCTTGTTGAAGGTTAGTGGTGTGACCATTTCATATGTGACTTACGTTTCAACGGTGTAGATGCACAATGTGGAGCACCTGGGGAATTGGCAGAGCTGTGGAAGAATCCCTTATTTAAAGGGTCCAGATAGAGATAAGTGTGGCCTATGTTATATGGGAAAAAAACTCTCAAAAGAGAATAAGCATTTGCTCGCGAGGTGGGACAGCGGTGCTTTCGTGCGTTGCCAGCATAGCTGAAAGCTCCTTTCTCTCTGCCGAAAAGTGGCTGAGGCTGAGTCCTGGAGGGGCTGTAAATTATGCCTTCTAAACACTTCAAGGTGTTAAGGAGGTCCTGCAGAAATAATTAAGCCTGAGAAGTTCACTTATCCTCAGGCTGAGACACTTGAGCTATGATTATTGGCAAGGCTTGCTTCCTTTCCAAGAGAATTGCAATTTGGTGGACAGGGTGAGATGATTTGAGACATCTTAAATCAGAAGCCTTGTCCTGCACTCGTGCCTTTGGCTGGTATTCTAGGTAGATTTGTTCCTAGTCACTATTTCCTGTAAATTCCAAATGCTGCGCTCTCCACTGTGAGTAAATGTGAGTGCAAAGCTTTGGAATGCTTAGGTTTGAGTGTGGTGTGATTTGAAATTAAAGAACATATGACGATGGACCCATTTGGGCAGAAAAGAGGTAAATATTTAAGCTGTGTGTGTTTATGTGTGGGCTCACGCGTCTCGGTGCACTTTTACCCCTTTCAGTTCCTTGGTAGGGGACCACTTCCTAAAGCTTCCTGTGTGCTGGGGCTCTAATCCTCTAGAATGGGATAGGAAAAGGTCTGACTTTAGAGTTAGGGTTCACGAGTTGGAGTGGTGACTTCGCCACTTAACTGCTTTGTATCTCCGTTTCCCCACATATAAAATGAAATTCGTATCTGCCTTGAAACGAAGTGACAACTTTGGTTATAAAGAACAAGGGAGATCATGGGTACCAAAGTGCTTTGAAACAGGCAGAACATTCTCACATGTGCAAGTATGCTAATACAAAAAAGACCAGGCATCCCCAGTGGTCCAGTGGGTAGAGAGTCCACCTTGCAGTATAAGGGGCACTGGTTTGATCCCTGGCCTGGAAGAATCCCACATGCTGTGGAGCGGCTGGACCGGTGTGTCCAATTACGAGCCAGCACTCTGGAGCACATGTGCCCAGAGCCGGTGCTCTGCAACAAGAAAGGCCACTGCAATGGGAAGCCCAGACAGGCCAAAGAATAAAGATGGATGAAAATAAATGAATAAAAAACCAATAAAAGGGCCAAAATTTAAAGAAAGAAAGGCTTTCAATTAAAAGAAAAAGGCCAATTTCCACATCCCAGAAATTCACAGTCTGGCTGAAGAGAGAAAAGTGATCATCTGAAATACCAGTCAAACTATGATAGAACCATGTGTGAGGGTACTAAGTCAGGGTGAAGGCAGTGAATGCGGTGGGGTTTCTTCGTAAGGGAAGATTGTTGATGTTGGGGTGCTCAGCAAAGGTTTCACAGGGAAGGTAGGTTCTCTTAGGTCTCCTAAACTGGAGATGTTTTGGCTGGGTGATGGGAGGGGAAGCAGGAAGGAGATTGGAACCAGTGGAGTGTATCTAAGCAGCAGCAGCAGGCCGCCAGCAGGCCCCCCAGGCTGTATCCAGATGGCAAACCACAGGACGGCTACAGACAGATGCCCTTGGAAGCTAAATCTGCTTCTGATTTTCTTTGAATAGGATACATTCTCATTGTGATGCTTCCCCTTCTTCTTATTGTTAATGGAAACAATAGTCATCGTATAACTCAGACATTATCCAAGGCTTTAACTAATAAACAGAGGACTTGCCCAGGAAACAACCCAAGTTAGGGAGTCTAGACGAGGAAGTGTCTTTTTCCTCCCCTTACGTGGGTTACGCTTGCCGTTTCTCATGTTAACCTTGGATATGTCCGCCCCCTTGCATAAATCCTAAGAGCCTCTGATTTCAAGTGGAATTGTAGGCTGGGTGAAGCTGGAGAGGCCATTGACACCAGCATCCTGCTTTCCTGAGGAACTGAGTTTAAACTCTGCTTGGATAAGAAACTGTCTTCTATCAGAAGACTCTGACAGAGTAGCTGGCTTGGGAGTAACCCCTCCTCTCAGCAAAGAAAAGAAGTGCAGAAGCTTGTTAGAATAGTTCAGAGAGCAGCCAGGACTTGAGGACAATTCCTAAGAGACAGGAGCACCATGAGGGGAGCTACCTCTTCACTCTGACTCCTTTCCCAACGAGTCCTCCTAATTCACAGCCCAGGGTAGTTTGGAGTCTTGGAAGGGCCCCAAGGGAACCCAGGGACAAAGAATAAAGATGGATGAAAATAAATGAATAAAAAACCAATAAAAGGGCCAAAATTTAAAGAAAGAAAGGCTTTCAATTAAAAGAAAAAGGCCAATTTCCACATCCCAGAAATTCACAGTCTGGCTGAAGAGAGAAAAGTGATCATCTGAAATACCAGTCAAACTATGATAGAACCATGTGTGAGGGTACTAAGTCAGGGTGAAGGCAGTGAATGCGGTGGGGTTTCTTCGTAAGGGAAGATTGTTGATGTTGGGGTGCTCAGCAAAGGTTTCACAGGGAAGGTAGGTTCTCTTAGGTCTCCTAAACTGGAGATGTTTTGGCTGGGTGATGGGAGGGGAAGCAGGAAGGAGATTGGAACCAGTGGAGTGTATCTAAGCAGCAGCAGCAGGCCGCCAGCAGGCCCCCCAGGCTGTATCCAGATGGCAAACCACAGGACGGCTACAGACAGATGCCCTTGGAAGCTAAATCTGCTTCTGATTTTCTTTGAATAGGATACATTCTCATTGTGATGCTTCCCCTTCTTCTTATTGTTAATGGAAACAATAGTCATCGTATAACTCAGACATTATCCAAGGCTTTAACTAATAAACAGAGGACTTGCCCAGGAAACAACCCAAGTTAGGGAGTCTAGACGAGGAAGTGTCTTTTTCCTCCCCTTACGTGGGTTACGCTTGCCGTTTCTCATGTTAACCTTGGATATGTCCGCCCCCTTGCATAAATCCTAAGAGCCTCTGATTTCAAGTGGAATTGTAGGCTGGGTGAAGCTGGAGAGGCCATTGACACCAGCATCCTGCTTTCCTGAGGAACTGAGTTTAAACTCTGCTTGGATAAGAAACTGTCTTCTATCAGAAGACTCTGACAGAGTAGCTGGCTTGGGAGTAACCCCTCCTCTCAGCAAAAGAAAAAGAAGTGCAGAAGCTTGTTAGAATAGTTCAGAGAGCAGCCAGGACTTGAGGACAATTCCTAAGAGACAGGAGCACCATGAGGGGAGCTACCTCTTCACTCTGACTCCTTTCCCAACGAGTCCTCCTAATTCACAGCCCAGGGTAGTTTGGAGTCTTGGCAGAAAGCAACAGACCCCCACGGCTGGCAGGTTGGAGTTAGGGGCTTCCCAAAGCCTCTGGGGTTTGAAGGACAGAATCAGCTGGGAGTCGGATGACGGCCCACTCCCTGGCTTGCACAGCAGGCAGGCTTTGCCTTGGGCCCCTCTCCTTTGGGAGGAAGGAAATGACCCCGACCAAGAGGCGGCCATGACGGAGCCTCTGGTTCTTCCCTCACTCTGTTCATTTCACACAGTGTGGTCTTCTCTACAGGCGCGGTGGTTCTGGGAAGCGTACTTCCAGTCCATCAAGGCCATCGCGCTGGCCACCCTGCAGATCATCAACGATCGGATCTATCCGTACGCCGCCATCTCCTATGAAGACTGGAACAACCCTCCCAGCGTGGTGAGTAAATCCTGGGGTCAGCCACGTTGGGCATAGGCCAGCAGTCAGGATGGGGCAATGGAAAATGTGCCGAACCTATCAAGGGGATGTGCTGGAATATTTGGGACCCAATAGGACCACCTTAATTTTGAAATGAAGACAATCAGTAAGAAATACTGAGGCCGCAGTTTGTTTTAAATGGGCTTAGGAAGACAGTGTTTTGGTTTATTGCAGAAATAAATCGGGAAGCTTGGGTCTTGTTGGAAATGGAAGACCTCCTGATGACTTTGGCAGTTGTGGTGCTTTGAACTCTTGAAAAGATTCTCTAGGCAACTTAATAAGAGCTTATATTTTGAGCACTTCTTCCTGTGCTTTACGCTATGTAAGTGTTTGATAGGGATCATGTCTATTACTGTTCAAACCCCCAATGAGGGATATCGTCAGCAAAAGTGATGCAGAGGCATTAGGGGTTGCCCGGGACTGTGGCCGAGGCCCCTGGGTCCTTCTGGCAGGGAGACGGAGTGGTCCAGTGCTTCTCTCAGGGCTTTGTCCTTGTTTGGAGGAGTCTTGAGGCACCTGTGGCCTTGTAGGGAAAACTCACTGAAGCCATGGGAGGCGGGGTCTCGGCCCTGGTGCATCCTTGCTGTCTGGCTCACCGACCCCCGCGGCCTCCGCATGAGAGACCTGGACTCTCCTCCACTGGGCCTCTGCTCTTCTGACTGTTGCTCTCTTTCTGGCCGGCTGGCCTCGTCTCCTGGTTCCACCTGCTCTTAACAGTGCTGAGTGCGGCCAGCTGGTCATTCTTCATGTTGGGCTCTCCTTTCCTCCCTCCCACCTACCTCTCTTCTTCCCACCTTTTTAAAGGGGTTTCTCGGTGCCAGTGTTCCATCAGGTGCTGAGAAAGCAGAGAAGGAAACCAGGCCCTGCCCTCAGAGGAGCTCACTGCCTGCTTGGGAAGCCAGGGAAGAAGGGTCGTGTATGGGTTGTTCTGCAGTAGCGCGGAGTGTGGAGTGCCCAGGAGCCCCGGGCGAGGGCAGGCAGCGCTCTTGGATGGGAGCCGGCAGGACACTTCCTGAAGCGGGAGTGCCTGAGAGGAAGTACAATGGTAAAGTCAAGTAAAACAATAGCAAACCCCTTTCTGTTTTCCTTGAGGTCAAGTTTCCTTCTGTTCGTCTCTTCCCTTGACTTTGTTGGCAAAGGGAACCTTCCAGAATGTTTCTGTTCCTATATAGACATACTCTCTAATTTTAGAACACAGATGGGCTCACACTATACCTATTATCCTGTTCCTTGCCCTTTTTACTTTAAGACTAGATCATGAGCTTACTTCCATTTCATTCTCTGTAGGAATGCTTGAGTGCTAAGGACTGCTCTGTATGATTCCATTGCTCCGGTGTATCTTACACACAGATCTGTCTTCAGCCATAATGTGAGGGTCATCCTTTCATATGTGTTTTCCAATAAATGTGTAAGTATGTCTGTAGAATTAATTCCAGCTAAGAGATTGCTGACAGACTAAGCATATTTTGGATGCTGATAAATATTAGCAAATGGCCCTTTCTTAAGACTATACCAGTTTATACCAGTTTAGAGTTCTACTGGTAATATTTTGGTTACTCTGATTGTTCACGCTTTCAGGAACCCAGAGTCCTTGAATCTTTGCTCATGTGGAAGGCTGATGTCTCTGTCAGTTTCTCCCAGAATGAAAAAAGTCTTGAGGCACCTGTGGCCTTGTAGGGAAAACTCACTGAAGCCATGGGAGGCGGGGTCTCGGCCCTGGTGCATCCTTGCTGTCTGGCTCACCGACCCCCGCGGCCTCCGCATGAGAGACCTGGACTCTCCTCCACTGGGCCTCTGCTCTTCTGACTGTTGCTCTCTTTCTGGCCGGCTGGCCTCGTCTCCTGGTTCCACCTGCTCTTAACAGTGCTGAGTGCGGCCAGCTGGTCATTCTTCATGTTGGGCTCTCCTTTCCTCCCTCCCACCTACCTCTCTTCTTCCCACCTTTTTAAAGGGGTTTCTCGGTGCCAGTGTTCCATCAGGTGCTGAGAAAGCAGAGAAGGAAACCAGGCCCTGCCCTCAGAGGAGCTCACTGCCTGCTTGGGAAGCCAGGGAAGAAGGGTCGTGTATGGGTTGTTCTGCAGTAGCGCGGAGTGTGGAGTGCCCAGGGAGCCCCGGGCGAGGGCAGGCAGCGCTCTTGGATGGGAGCCGGCAGGACACTTCCTGAAGCGGGAGTGCCTGAGAGGAAGTACAATGGTAAAGTCAAGTAAAACAATAGCAAACCCCTTTCTGTTTTCCTTGAGGTCAAGTTTCCTTCTGTTCGTCTCTTCCCTTGACTTTGTTGGCAAAGGGAACCTTCCAGAATGTTTCTGTTCCTATATAGACATACTCTCTAATTTTAGAACACAGATGGGCTCACACTATACCTATTATCCTGTTCCTTGCCCTTTTTACTTTAAGACTAGATCATGAGCTTACTTCCATTTCATTCTCTGTAGGAATGCTTGAGTGCTAAGGACTGCTCTGTATGATTCCATTGCTCCGGTGTATCTTACACACAGATCTGTCTTCAGCCATAATGTGAGGGTCATCCTTTCATATGTGTTTTCCAATAAATGTGTAAGTATGTCTGTAGAATTAATTCCAGCTAAGAGATTGCTGACAGACTAAGCATATTTTGGATGCTGATAAATATTAGCAAATGGCCCTTTCTTAAGACTATACCAGTTTATACCAGTTTAGAGTTCTACTGGTAATATTTTGGTTACTCTGATTGTTCACGCTTTCAGGAACCCAGAGTCCTTGAATCTTTGCTCATGTGGAAGGCTGATGTCTCTGTCAGTTTCTCCCAGAATGAAATCATAAATCCAATCTTACTGTGATTGGTCACATTGAGTTTTTAGATTGCTTTAGGCAGGTATTCATTGAGCAGGTGTTTACTGAGTGCTTGATGTGTTCCAGTCAGTGTTCTTGGTACTTGAAATATGTCCATCAACAAAACAGAGAAAAATCCATGTCACCAAGGAGTTTACATGGCGGTAGGTCTTGCTATCTGGAAGCAAGATTTGTCTATCTAAACAAAATTTTCAAGATTTCTTGATACAGGTCCTTTACAAATCTTGCACAGTTTTTTCTTAGGTATTTTGTCCTTATGCTCTGGTAAAGGAATACCTACTTTTTAACATTTTGGCTCCTAACTGCTTCCTTTAGTATGAAGACATATGTTGACTTTTCTAGATAAACTTGTCATGCTCTGGCTGAATTCTATAATGGCCTGACTTTTTTCAAGTTGATTATTCTGTATCTTCTGGATATACAGTGATATCTACAAAGGTTCATTTTTTTTCCTTTTTCCAACATTTGAACCTTCTTTTATCTTTTATCTGATTACTCTGGCTGCTACTTTCAGAACAATGTTAAATGATGACCTGAGAGTTAAAAGAGGAGGGCAGGGGCTTCCCTGGTGGTCCAGTGGGTAAGGACACTGCTTTGCAGTGCAAAGGGCGCCGGTTCGATCCCTGGCCTGGGAAGATCCCACATGCCACGGAGCTGCTGGACCGATGTATCCAATTACCGAGCCAGAGCTCTGGAGCGCATACGCCCAGAGCCGGTGCTCTGCGACAACAGAGGCCACTGCAGTGGGAGGCCCACACAGGCCAAAGAACAAAGATGCATGAAAATAGATAAATGAAAGACCAATAGAAGTGGCCTGCCCACCCGCCTCCCACCCCCAAAAAAAGAAAAAAAAAAAAGAAAGCCTGGCGTCCCTGGTGGTCCAGTGGGTGAAGAGTCTGCCTTGCAGTGCAAGGGGCACCGGTTCTATCCCTGGCCTGGGAAGATCCCATGTGCCACAGAGCAGCTAGACCGGTGTGTCTAGTTGCGAGCCAGCGCTCTGAAGTGCACGCACCCAGAGCTGCTGCTCTGCAGCAAGAGAGGCCACTGCAATGGGAGGCCCACACAGGCCAAAGAATAAAGGTGGATGAAAATAAATAAATAAAAAAACAATAAAAGAGGCCAAAATTAAAAAAGAAAGAGAGAAGGGCAGGTGTGTTAGGTAGCCGGGGAAAGGGGGGGAGTTGGTTCCACTCTCTCCCAGTTCACCTCTGGTTCTCTGTGAGCATATCTGGAGGGCAGAGATGGGGGCAGGTGAGCTTTAGACGCAGTATAGGGATGGGGTGGGCCAAGAATGATGAATTTTTGGATTCTGGTTCCATCCAAAAAGAGCGGCAAATTCAGAGGTCAGATGGACAGGAGAGCATGGTGGTTTGGGGAATGTTGGATGGTCACTATGGCAGGAGTGGAGTGGGCTTGTGAGGGAGATGCTGAAGCTGGAGCCACAGAGGGCCCAGGTCCCCAAACCCCTGGCCTTCTACGGAAGGTGCTGGAATGGTACCTGAGGGTGATGGGAGGTGGGCTGGAGCACCTCCCCAGGAGTCATGCGGTGAGGTTGATTTCTGGTCATTCTAACATCAGAGGATAAGGCTGGAGGCAGGAGGCTGTTTCAGGAACCCAGGTGAGGATTAACGGAGGACAAACATGAGTGATACCAGGCAGCACGGACTGCTCTCCGTGTCCAGGAGGGAGTCTGAGAAGACTGAGCACCATCGTGTCTTCAATCTAGATCAAGAGTACGGGCGCACGGGCACTGTGGGCCAGGGTGGCGCTGGAGTCCAAACCCAGTCTGCGGCGGGGCCTTCCTCCATCCAGCTCCAGGCCGCCTTTCGAGCTGTATTTCCTTCTGTTCCCTTTCAGGCGGTAGGTTTCTGGCAACACACCTTTGCCCTTCCTATGTTCACTCCATGCTTTGCCTTCCCTGCACGCTTGTGATTAGTCCTCTCACTAGACCCGTTCTTCACCATCACCTCTGGTCTTCCACATTTTATTTAGGGACCTGCTCAGGTACCCCTTCCTCCATGAGGCTTTCCTGGACCTCTTACTCAGAAAGTAATCCTTCCTTCTTATAAATCTTAAAAGCATAGTATCTGTTTGTATCACTTAATGTGTAGAGAAGTGTAATTTCCTGTAAAGTTTTAAGCTTCTTAAGGGAATTTCTGAGTTATCTTGTTATTCCTCATAATAAGACAATTTGAATCAAGGAGGAGGCCCCTGCTACATAAAGGAAGAGGGTAGGGGATGGGGATTCCAGGACTTGAACCATCCAAGGCTTACTCACACTCTGATGTGACAGCCAGTCTTTTATTTGACCATCCCCCGTTGGGAAGGTGGGGAAAGTGAAAGATGATCTCTCATCTCTAAAGCAGACCTAGTGAGAGCCCTGATACGGCTTCAACACGCAGGAACTCGGTTCTTCTACCTGCGGTGTTTCTTGACTTGCTTAGGGACTTTCATCGAGCCTTTGAGCCTCCTCCGGGCTGAAATGCTTCCACTCTTCTGATCATATGGTACAGGCTTGAGACAAAGAACAGCACATCTGGTCCTCTGCAGGAGAATTAGTGGGCTTGTGAGGGAGATGCTGAAGCTGGAGCCACAGAGGGCCCAGGTCCCCAAACCCCTGGCCTTCTACGGAAGGTGCTGGAATGGTACCTGAGGGTGATGGGAGGTGGGCTGGAGCACCTCCCCAGGAGTCATGCGGTGAGGTTGATTTCTGGTCATTCTAACATCAGAGGATAAGGCTGGAGGCAGGAGGCTGTTTCAGGAACCCAGGTGAGGATTAACGGAGGACAAACATGAGTGATACCAGGCAGCACGGACTGCTCTCCGTGTCCAGGAGGGAGTCTGAGAAGACTGAGCACCATCGTGTCTTCAATCTAGATCAAGAGTACGGGCGCACGGGCACTGTGGGCCAGGGTGGCGCTGGAGTCCAAACCCAGTCTGCGGCGGGGCCTTCCTCCATCCAGCTCCAGGCCGCCTTTCGAGCTGTATTTCCTTCTGTTCCCTTTCAGGCGGTAGGTTTCTGGCAACACACCTTTGCCCTTCCTATGTTCACTCCATGCTTTGCCTTCCCTGCACGCTTGTGATTAGTCCTCTCACTAGACCCCGTTCTTCACCATCACCTCTGGTCTTCCACATTTTATTTAGGGACCTGCTCAGGTACCCCTTCCTCCATGAGGCTTTCCTGGACCTCTTACTCAGAAAGTAATCCTTCCTTCTTATAAATCTTAAAAGCATAGTATCTGTTTGTATCACTTAATGTGTAGAGAAGTGTAATTTCCTGTAAAGTTTTAAGCTTCTTAAGGGAATTTCTGAGTTATCTTGTTATTCCTCATAATAAGACAATTTGAATCAAGGAGGAGGCCCCTGCTACATAAAGGAAGAGGGTAGGGGATGGGGATTCCAGGACTTGAACCATCCAAGGCTTACTCACACTCTGATGTGACAGCCAGTCTTTTATTTGACCATCCCCCGTTGGGAAGGTGGGGAAAGTGAAAGATGATCTCTCATCTCTAAAGCAGACCTAGTGAGAGCCCTGATACGGCTTCAACACGCAGGAACTCGGTTCTTCTACCTGCGGTGTTTCTTGACTTGCTTAGGGACTTTCATCGGAGCCTTTGAGCCTCCTCCGGGCTGAAATGCTTCCACTCTTCTGATCATATGGTACAGGCTTGAGACAAAGAACAGCACATCTGGTCCTCTGCAGGAGAATTAGTACAGGTGGGATGATCATGACCTGTCTAGAGAATGTGGAAACAGTGGGCGCTTTCCTGTACTTTTATCTAAAGCTCTAAGAAGAGTGTATAAGAATGAATGGTTGGGATTTGATCTCTGTCTTTCATAAGAATATAGACTAGGAGAAAAGAACATGTGAAATTTTCTTAGTTTTGAAATAAGTGTGTTTTAATTTAGGACAAAACAGTGTAGAAAATAAGTATGAAAAGCATAAAACTGAATAAGCAACTATAGCAACTACTATACAGAAAGTATATTCTGTATATTTTTTTCTTTCTTAAGGGGAATTTAGTGTTTATCACTAAATTCTAGGAGCTCAGGTGACGAGAGCCCTGATTTAAAGCTATAGGTGAGACATTTCTGCATCTCCAGTGAAAGCAACTGACAGGAAGCCTGAGGGGTATTGATTTATTTATAGTTACCTATCCCCCTCCCCTTCAGAAATCCTTAACCCACCCTAGATGCAGCTTCTAGGAAGGAGCCCAGCCTGCAGGGGAGTCTCCCCTCTAGATTCTATCAAATTTATAATATCAGACACCTCCAGGCGGGAGTAGGTGTGGATCTCGGTCAGTAAATCATGGGAGGGTCTGGCTCTTTCAAAGGTCTGCCGTCGGGGCCCAGGCCGAGCCGTGCACTGAACTCGCTCGGCTGGAGCAGGGGGGTGAGAGCAGAGAGCCTTGTTTTGACCAGATGCCGCTGCCTGAATTTAATGTAAAAAAAAGGAAAAGGCTTACGTGTGGACGGTGACAATAGGGAGGAGTGGCCGAGCAGAGAGCACGGGCTGATGGCAGCAGATGCGCGCTCTTCTTATTTGTCACCAGAGAGGGGGCCAGTCACATTATCCACAGTGTGCTCCCTTCTCAGAATGTGAAGACGGTTGAGAGCGATTCAGGAGCGCAGCTTTAAAGGTGCAAACCTGTCTGGTCCGGAGAGACGGGCGCTTTGTCTTGAGTCTTCTCTTGGGAAGGAATTCCTCACCAAATGGAAGTTTCTTTGTGAGGGGTGACACGTTTGCTTTCAGTCTGTACATGTGTTACTCCTCCTGTCGAGGAGGCTGCGTTTGACTGTCTTCAGAGTCTCTCCCGGCTTTCATTTTCCTCCCTTTGCTGCAGGTGTCAGCAGAACTTTGCTGTCTCCCCAAACACTCGACACCTGTGTCGCTCCTAACGTCTGTGTCGTGTCTGGTTGCCCCTTGGCAGGCCTGGTGCCCACACCTGGCCTTTGCCTGCGTGGCTGGGGGTTCCCTCGGGTACTCTCTGCTAGCTTAGCTGGTTCTTTGCCAGATGTGAGCTTCTCTGGAGGACAGAGACTGAGGCACGTGAGCCCCGAATGTGTTGCGGAGATGCAGGGAGCCAAGAGCTGTGAAGCTGGGGGTTTCTGGTGTGTGCCCACAAGCCCATATCTTCTCAGTGACCTTTTTTAAAAAACTAAATGTAATGTAGTCCTAAAATCATGCAGGGTGGAATATTTCCCCATCTTATTTTAGTACAGCAAGATTTTACACCATCTTATCCATGTGTCCTAATTTTATTGACCTTGTCCCTTTTTTTTATTATTTATTAATACTGACCATACCAGACCTAGAACAACAGAATGGCGAGATAGTATGGGGGTCCCATGACTACTGACAGAAGTGGATGAGAAACATGGGGAAGCGACTTAAAATGGGTTGTTGAACCCAGCATAAGAATAAGGTTGAAAACAAGAGCTTGTTCCTATGACATCCAGCCCGAGTGGTGCTTAGCTGCAACCCGAGGCCTCGGACGAGGATTATACATACTCACCTAGACATTCTGTAAGCCTCAATCCAAGTCCAGCTCTCGGAGACAGAAGGGGAAGGCTCAGCAGGTGGGTGGGCTGTGGAAGAGCGCTTGCTTGCAGGGCAGCCCTCACCCACGGGGGGCAGGGTCAGCACTGTGGACAGGGTCCAGCAGAGCCTGCTGACCGCCCTCACGCTCGGGAAAGTGGGTCTCCAATGTCAGGATACATCAGAAGCTCCAGAAAGGCTCGTGAAAGCACAGATTTCTGCCACCCCACCCCTCGTTTCAGATTGTGTAGGTCTGGGTGAGGTCCCTGAATTTGCATTTCTAGCAAGTTCCCAAGTAGTGTCAAGGAGGCTGGTCCAGGCACGGTCCTTTGATGTGGGATTGATGCACTGTGTGTGTCCTGACTCTGCCTGGAGAAGGCGCCCCCTCTCTCCTGATCCAGCGCCTCTTCCGCACCCCCTGATTAGAAGCTTCCAGAGCCTGGGCTTAGCCCACATCTGTCTCAGATCCTTGAGGAACTCAGGGCTACCGGTGCTTAGATGTCCAGACGGCGGCCCTCCTCATTCACAGAGGCTGTGGCTGTATAAGCCGCTGAAAATATCACTCAGCTGCAAATACTAACAAGCTATAAATCACTCTGCAGGCCCGAGAAGCGCCAGCTCAGATGCACGCAGCAGACCCCTGAGCTGGAGAGATACCCTCCTCGCAGCCTGTGGAACTCCCCTCCTTGCCCTTTAACTTCCAGGCTGTGGAATGTGTCTCTGGAATCTGAAGGCCTCCCCTGCCCCCCAGGAGGCCTTCTTGGCCTGTTCTCCCCTGCTTCCTCCCACTGCCCAGATATGACTGAAGTATGTATGGAATTTAGAAATTTTAGCTTGAATTTTAAGTAAGCTGAAGCTTTTTTTGAAGTCTTCTGTTTTTAGAGGCACCCCATTTTCAGGCTCACACTTGCCCAGGAGGTCCGTTCTCCTGCCCTCAAGGCCTCCTGGAGTCGCCTTCACCACTGAATTGTTGCATTGCTGTGCTTGCTTCTGCGGAAACAAGCTGGAAAGTCTGAGATCCTGGAGTAAAGAAAGCTGAGGTGGGTCTGCGGAGGGAAAGACGCAGAAAGATCCCAGGAGCTTGACCTGGGGCCCCACGCCAAGAACTCAGTTCTGATGGCCAGATGGAACATGGGACAGATGAGGTCACAGGTCAGATCCAGGTGGGGAGGGTACGTGAGGCACGTGAAGAGAGGAACCCAGGGCTGTCACTGAGGGGATCGTGTCCATCAGAGCATCCTTCCTGGAGAGAGAGATGTCGACTAAAAAAAGATAAACAACTTGAGCGTTGTGGGTTGTTTTATTGGGGGCTCAATGAGAACGGCGGCCCGGGAGGCAGCCCCTCAGATAGCTCTGAGAGACTGCTCCAAAGAGGCAGCAGGAGGAAAATGAATATATAAGGTTTTGAAGAATGGTAGGGGGAGGTCAATACCAATAAGTAGTCATTTTACGTTAGTCACGAGGATCTGATGGCACCATGAAGGGATTTAGTGCTTTTCTAAATAGGCGGTGCAAGGATTGAGATAATAAAAGTCTTCCTAAAAATATCCACCTGTCTAAAGACCTGCCCCTCCGGGTTCCCTGGGGCACAGAGAGCCTCACTCCACTCCGAACTGCCGCAGGGGGTGTGGACGGTCAGCAGCTGCCACGGCGCAGAGGTCGGTCTCCTCAGAGGTGGATGGCAAACGCCCTTGTCCAGTCATTGGCAGTGTAATTGGTAAATCTCAGTTTGTAGTTGACAGAAACCAGTGCCCCTGCACAGCCAGCCTGCACGGCCACTCCAGGGGTGGTGGAGGGCAAGCCGCACGCGTGGCTACCCCGGACACAGGCCTTCCCCACCCTCCCTGGCTTTCTTTCCTAGAGTTCACTTTTATGGCTCTGGCATTCACGAGTCGACACCTGCCTGCCTACCTGCCTGCCTCCTCACCTCCCATAGAGAAGGGCAGCCAGAGGAGTGTTTCTTGGAGTCTAGGGGGGCCTGGTCTGGCAGTACATAAACTGAGGACTTGTTGAGTGTTTTGGCAGAGCATCTTTTGTGCACCAGCTGTCCCTTGCTAGCATGTTAGATTCCCTTTCCCCTTGGTTTTTCTGCTTGAGCATTGCTGTGCTTGCTTCTGGAAACAAGCTGGAAAGTCTGAGATCCTGGAGTAAAGAAAGCTGAGGTGGGTCTGCGGAGGGAAAGACGCAGAAAGATCCCAGGAGCTTGACCTGGGGCCCCACGCCAAGAACTCAGTTCTGATGGCCAGATGGAACATGGGACAGATGAGGTCACAGGTCAGATCCAGGTGGGGAGGGTACGTGAGGCACGTGAAGAGAGGAACCCAGGGCTGTCACTGAGGGGATCGTGTCCATCAGAGCATCCTTCCTGGAGAGAGAGATGTCGACTAAAAAAAGATAAACAACTTGAGCGTTGTGGGTTGTTTTATTGGGGGCTCAATGAGAACGGCGGCCCGGGAGGCAGCCCCTCAGATAGCTCTGAGAGACTGCTCCAAAGAGGCAGCAGGAGGAAAATGAATATATAAGGTTTTGAAGAATGGTAGGGGGAGGTCAATACCAATAAGTAGTCATTTTACGTTAGTCACGAGGATCTGATGGCACCATGAAGGATTTAGTGCTTTTCTAAATAGGCGGTGCAAGGATTGAGATAATAAAAGTCTTCCTAAAAATATCCACCTGTCTAAAGACCTGCCCCTCCGGGTTCCCTGGGGCACAGAGAGCCTCACTCCACTCCGAACTGCCGCAGGGGGTGTGGACGGTCAGCAGCTGCCACGGCGCAGAGGTCGGTCTCCTCAGAGGTGGATGGCAAACGCCCTTGTCCAGTCATTGGCAGTGTAATTGGTAAATCTTAGTTTGTAGTTGACAGAAACCAGTGCCCCTGCACAGCCAGCCTGCACGGCCACTCCAGGGGTGGTGGAGGGCAAGCCGCACGCGTGGCTACCCCGGACACAGGCCTTCCCCACCCTCCCTGGCTTTCTTTCCTAGAGTTCACTTTTATGGCTCTGGCATTCACGAGTCGACACCTGCCTGCCTACCTGCCTGCCTCCTCACCTCCCATAGAGAAGGGCAGCCAGAGGAGTGTTTCTTGGAGTCTAGGGGGGCCTGGTCTGGCAGTACATAAACTGAGGACTTGTTGAGTGTTTTGGCAGAGCATCTTTTGTGCACCAGCTGTCCCTTGCTAGCATGTTAGATTCCCTTTCCCCTTGTTTCAGGGCCCACTTTCATTCTCCTGGGAGTCTGCTTGAGAGGTTCGGTAGCCGAGGTTAGTGGGAAAACTTGCTCTCCTCTGTCACAACATCAGGGTAATGAATTCTGTTTCCGATATCCCATACTGTTTCCATACCTATCAATTAACATTGGAGTGTGATTTTCTAATGAGTGGGTCATGACCGCTGCAGAGTAGAAGAATTTCCACCTTGCTCCAGTTGGAGTCTGAGTCTTGATTTTGGGTTTTCTTTTTTATCACAGCTGTAGTTCTTAATAGAATGGCTTCACACGTGTATGGTGTAAAAATTCAAAGAGTAAAATAAAGCCTGTCACTAAAATTGAGGCCTTTTCTCAAGGGGCAGCTGCTTTCAGCTCTCCCCTGATCCTTATTTTGTTATCTCCTCATAAAATGCTGATCTTGCTGTTTTTTTGATTTCTCAGTCATAGACATTGTCTTTTTACTTCCTTAGAGTTTGTACTTTTTTCCTGTTTTCCTTGGTCCATTCTCTTCTCTCTCATCATAAAGTGGGCTGGGTCATCATTCTTCATTAAAGCGGTGTTTCTTGTTGCATTGTTAGGACTATATAAATGTTGCTGTCGACGGAACCAGGTAGTAAAGCATGATTATGTTTCCTTTCTTGTATAACTTTTTACTTTCTGGGGAATAAATTGCATAACTGCCTTTTTCTCCCCCCTCTTAGTTTTCCATGTTCTTATCACTGTTTTTTCACTAAATTCTCCAACAAGAGAGTGAACTGGTCAAACACAAGTAAACTGTAAGATTTCCTCCCTCCTTCCCTCTCTTGTTTCCTCCCTTCTTCCCTCCCACCTTGCTCTCCCTTAGCTCTGCACCTGCAGCTCCCTTGTGGATTGATTGCTCTTTGGGTCTCCTGTATGGAGGTCAGCCAAAATCCTCTGTTCACCATGGTTCTCACTATCCCTAGCTTTTCTCTGTTGAACTCCTTGTTTCCAAGTTCTAACATCTTCCTCCTTTTTGGTTTATTTTTTCCAGTAACTTCCTCAGAAAAGGAACTGTTGGAGGATTCATTTGCTGTCACCATGCGTGAAATGCATTTATTCTCTTTCACATTGATTAATAGTTGAGCTAGTATGAGCCTTTTATAAGGAAAGTTTCATATTTTGTATCTTCTTCCCCCCCTCTGTTTTCTCTTTTTTTTTTCCTTCATGGAACTTAGGCTACCTAGATAATGAGTGTGCTACACTAATCCTTGTTTTTCTTTTCTTTCCTAGTTATCTTTTCTTTATGTCTTAATGGACTTTTTGTTTCGGTTTCTTAGATATTTTCTCAATTTAATCTTCTAGCCTTTCTTTTTATTTTAAAAATTTTATTTACTTGTAATTTCTAAGAGATTTTTCTTGGCTTCTAATTAATCTTTTTAAAATATAGCTTCCTATTCTTGTTTTAAGGTTATGGCACTTTCTGAAGATATTCGTGGGTTTGTTTTTATCTGTCTTTAGCTCCCTGTGTTGTTTGTTTCCTTTGGATCCCATCCTTAGGTCTTTATGTTCTGCCTTTCATATTGGAAACTTCCTTCAAATACCTGATGTTTTTCAGCAGTATACCCTTATGTAAGAGTGAGGCACTGAAAGCTAATGGGAAGCTCTGTGTACGTGGTCAAGCTTGTCATCCAGTGAGTTTTACTGGGGTTTATGGTTGGGGACCCGATTGTTTGGCCCCAGTGTGGGTGCTTGTGGGTTGTTTCTGTTGGATTGGTTCACTGATGGAGGGGATAAGCTTTCTGCCTTTGCCAGTAGGGAGAGGCTGGGTAGTGAGTCTGGGGTGCCCATATCTGGGAGAGGTGAACAGGGGGAGAAAACAGTTCTCATCCTTCCTAGGATAGATGATCACTTCATCTGGTGTGTTTCGTATGGTGCTTCACCCTACCTTTTGTGCCTCGTGTCTCTGAGTATGCAGTCTCTCTGGTTCAATTTCTCCAGAACATCAACTTCCTGCTGAGGTGACAGACGGTGGAGAGAACAGGGAGGGCATTGACTTGCCCGTGCGTTTAGGTATAAAGTATCTTGGAACCAACTTTTTCTTCTTCCTGTTTCAGAGTCCCTCCTTCCTAGACCCTAGTACTTCCGGTTTCTCTGTCTTCTAATCGTCATCCTTGGTAAATTTAGCTTTCTATGCTTTGCTAAGTAGTTTATGTTTCTTTATCTGCCTTTTGTTTGTTTGGTTAAACAGACCTAAAATTCTCCATTTTTTTAACTTTTTACTTTGACATAATTTCACACTTAAATTCCAAAAACAGTGTGTAGTTTCTGGCCTCCATTCAGTCATACTCCTCAAATGTTAGGATTTTGCCATATTTCCTTTATTCGTTTCTACAGACACACACACACACACACATTTATATTTATGTATTTTTTCCTGAATCATTTGGAAGTTACAAATATGAGACACCTTTACCCCTAAATATTTCTCAGAGAATCACAGTCCCGCTACCAAAATCATTTTGAAATAAAAAAATTATACAGTATGATTATTTAATCTGTAGATCTAATTTAGATTTTGCCAGTTATCCTCATAAAAGAGGATAATCTTCAAAAGAAGATTTAAGACTGTACCTTCTTTGTCTTTAAGACCGTGTCTTGCCTGACAGTGCCTTTTTGAAGGGAACCTGTCAGTTATTTTGGAAGGTGCTCCTTGATTTGGTTTGTCTGATGCTTTGGGGTTAAATTAGGCATTCCATTTCAAATTACTGAAATTCAAATTAAGTGTTTCTGGCAGGAGCGTCACAAGAGTGATGTTGGTTCTCAGTGTATCACATTGGAGGACATGATGTCCATTTGTCCCGTCAGTAGTGATGATAACTTCACTCAGAGGTTTCTCCAGTGGGAAGTTTCTCCTTTGTTTTAATGTGGCTTGTGAGGAAATGCTTTGAGACTGTGTAAATATCCTGTTACACCTCAAACTTTTGTCCACTGGTTTTAGCATCCACTGAAGATTTCTTGCTTGAATCAGTTGTTATAATGGTTGCCAAATGGTGATTTCTGATTCCCATTGTCTATCTGCTTTTGCAAGTGATTTTTCTTCTTTAACCTAAGGGTTCATGTCTTAATCAGTGTTGGAATATTCCGAGGCATTTTCTCTTTGAATATGCCATGTCCGTCATTCTTACTAATCTTGGAGTTCTATTAAGTGCACATTAGCCCTCTTTCATTCTGTTGGTGTGTCTCTCAAGTTTCCCCGCCCCCTCATGTTTTACACATTCATAACTCTTTGTACTGTATGTTGGATAATTTTTTCACGTCTATTTTTTCACATCTTTTCTTTAGCTGTGTCCAATGTGATTTTTTTTTTTTTTACCCATCTATTGAGATTTAAATTTCAGTAGTTATTTCTTAAAGCTATAATTATTTTTCAAATCTGTCTTCCTGATCTTTTTTCATGGTGTCTCTTTTTCCCCATATGTTTTCCCTTCACTCTTATATCTTAGTTATTTGTGATACTCACTGTATATTCTCCAGTAATTCAATTATTTTAACATTTCTTGTAGGGCCTAATCCTGTCATTTGTCTACTGCCCATGGTTCTTGTTGTGTTACTTCCTTATATGTTTTATAATTTTGTAATGCGAGTTCATCTCTGGTAAGGTTTTCTATGGAAATCTTCGCCATCTAGGGTTAGGGGTATTTCTCCAGAGAGTTTGTTTGTTCTTGTTAATTTTTATTTTTTTGTTGTTTTTTTGCTTCTGCCAGATGTTCCAGGAGGTACTGCAGAGATAAAGCACTTTTTAACGTTAATTTCTCTGTCAGAGGTTTCCCTACTGCACAGGGGGAGGGAGTCCATTTAAACCCCAGCCCAGTATGAGGGCTCGCCTCTGTTGGATCCATCCCCTGCCAAACTCTGGTTGAAAGGGACAGATGATTTTCTCTTGTGTCCTCATTCTAGGGGTGACTTTCAGGACCACCTTTTTACTGACTGTGCAGGCCTGTGAGAGTTCGGGCTTGACGTGGAAGTCCACTGCCAGCTCCCTTTCTCCCTGTGTCCCTCCTCCAGCGTGGGTGTGAGAACCCACACCCCTGGGCGGCTCGGCCCAGCGGCAGCCTCCCCAGGGTACCATGGAACCATCAGTGCTCCTCAGTTTTCTCTTCATTTTTGGTTCCTGGCAACTTACCATCTCCTGAATATTTAAGACTTTTTGTTTATATTTTATCCTACGTTTCTGGGTGTTGTCCATCAGGAGACCCCATCTGTTTCACCTCCCCAAATGTGGTGTGCTTCTGTTCCCTCTTGTCTCCTTGCCTGTTCCTTTCACCCTGTGGGTTCATTCCCCCACACTCCTGCTTTTTTCCCCCAGGAGGAAGCAGAGCTAAAACATAGTAGACAAAACACGCACCTTGTTGGAATTCCAGAGAAGTTAAGAATTAAGAAATGACTGCTATTTTAGAGGATGTTCTTTCCATTTTGTATCAACTTGAATGGCGGTGTTACACTCCTGTGAGGTCAAAACGGTACAAAAGCTTTGGTTTTCTTGGTCGTAGCTGGGTAGGTACTTTGAGCTTGGATGCCACAAGCTGTAATTTCATCTTTCCTGAGAGTGTCTGTTCACCAAATGAAGTCTTCCTCCATACCATAGCTGACCTCTGAAATACAGTCAGTGGGCTACCAGCAAGCATTTTTATGCCCAAGCCAGAGAAGGAGCCTCTCTTCTGAACCTGAGTGTTTCAGGTGTGGGAAGTCAGATGAAACTGTAAATTTGTTTGATACCTCATGAGATACAGTACTTTGAGCTACCATTGCATATGATGCTTGTGAAAGTCACTCAGTCGTGACCAACCCTTTGCAACTCCATGGATGAGCCACGCAGTTCTCTAGGCAAGAATACTGGAGCAGGTAGCCTGTCCCGTCTCCAGGGATCTTCCCAGCCCAGGGATCGAACCCAGGTCTCCTGCATTGCAGGCGGATTCTTTATAATCTGAGCCACCATTGCCATTCTTGAACACTTTGGATTATAGATCATCCTTGCTCGCTTGAATCAGAGAAGTTACTAGCTTCTTCATTGAAGTATTTTTAAATGTTTTCTAGGGGTGACTTTCAGGACCACCTTTTTACTGACTGTGCAGGCCTGTGAGAGTTCGGGCTTGACGTGGAAGTCCACTGCCAGCTCCCTTTCTCCCTGTGTCCCTCCTCCAGCGTGGTGTGAGAACCCACACCCTGGGCGGCCGCCCAGCGGCAGCCTCCCCAGGGTACCATGGAACCATCAGTGCTCCTCAGTTTTCTCTTCATTTTTGGTTCCTGGCAACTTACCATCTCCTGAATATTTAAGACTTTTTGTTTATATTTTATCCTACGTTTCTGGGTGTTGTCCATCAGGAGACCCCATCTGTTTCACCTCCCCAAATGTGGTGTGCTTCTGTTCCCTCTTGTCTCCTTGCCTGTTCCTTTCACCCTGTGGGTTCATTCCCCCACACTCCTGCTTTTTTCCCCCAGGAGGAAGCAGAGCTAAAACATAGTAGACAAAACACGCACCTTGTTGGAATTCCAGAGAAGTTAAGAATTAAGAAATGACTGCTATTTTAGAGGATGTTCTTTCCATTTTGTATCAACTTGAATGGCGGTGTTACACTCCTGTGAGGTCAAAACGGTACAAAAGCTTTGGTTTTCTTGGTCGTAGCTGGGTAGGTACTTTGAGCTTGGATGCCACAAGCTGTAATTTCATCTTTCCTGAGAGTGTCTGTTCACCAAATGAAGTCTTCCTCCATACCATAGCTGACCTCTGAAATACAGTCAGTGGGCTACCAGCAAGCATTTTTATGCCCAAGCCAGAGAAGGAGCCTCTCTTCTGAACCTGAGTGTTTCAGGTGTGGGAAGTCAGATGAAACTGTAAATTTGTTTGATACCTCATGAGATACAGTACTTTGAGCTACCATTGCATATGATGCTTGTGAAAGTCACTCAGTCGTGACCAACCCTTTGCAACTCCATGGATGAGCCACGCAGTTCTCTAGGCAAGAATACTGGAGCAGGTAGCCTGTCCCGTCTCCAGGGGATCTTCCCAGCCCAGGGATCGAACCCAGGTCTCCTGCATTGCAGGCGGATTCTTTATAATCTGAGCCACCATTGCCATTCTTGAACACTTTGGATTATAGATCATCCTTGCTCGCTTGAATCAGAGAAGTTACTAGCTTCTTCATTGAAGTATTTTTAAATGTTTTCAGTATATTTATTAAGTAACAGATCCAGGGATGAGGAGGGTGTGTTTGAAAACCATGTCTGGGAATAACTCACATTATTTGCTATCAAACAGCTGAACTGTTTTTTGTTTTTTTTTTTTTAAGATTTTATTTATTTATTTTATTTTTGGGTGGGGGTCAGGTGGGGAGGGAGGGGAGCAGGCAGGCCACTTCTATTGGTCTTTCGTTTCTCTATGTTCATCCGTCTTTGTTCTTTGGCTCCTGTGGGCCTCCCATCGCAGTGGCATCTGTCGTTGCAGAGCACTGGCTCTGGGCACATGCGCTCCAGAGCTCCGGCTCGGTGATTGAACACATGGGTCCAGCCGCTCCGCGGCACGTGGGATCTTCCCAGGCCAGGGATGGAACCGGCAGCCCCTGCACTGCAAGGCGGTGTCCTTACCCACTGGACCACCAGGGGAAGCCCTGAACTGTTTTTTTTTTTAACATATACAATTATGAACCATCCTCCTTTGTTGTGTTCATCCACTTAATTGATTAGACAGTATCTTAAACCATCTTGCCACGGATATATTTAGTGAAATTTATTACTTGCAGACCAATATAACTCATGAATTATTAAAAGCATCAGCACATGGAACCCACTCTTTCCTCATCCAGATTCTTTGAATATGGCTTAGGCTGAGCCGTTTAACTGGCTTCTTTCCATCCCGCTGATGGAAGCCACAGTCAGTTGAGGATTCTTATAAATGATTGGCTTCCTTTCCAAGTAAGAAGAGGATGAAATGTCAACATTTTCCTCTACTACCTGAAAAGCAATCAGGAGTAAGTCTCCGTTCTTCCTGACAGGGTTTTTTAGAAGAAGGGTAGGCATTGGGCCAGATACCTCATGAGATACAGTACTTTGAGCTACCATTGCATATGATGCTTGTGAAAGTCACTCAGTCGTGACCAACCCTTTGCAACTCCATGGATGAGCCACGCAGTTCTCTAGGCAAGAATACTGGAGCAGGTAGCCTGTCCCGTCTCCAGGGGATCTTCCCAGCCCAGGGATCGAACCCAGGTCTCCTGCATTGCAGGCGGATTCTTTATAATCTGAGCCACCATTGCCATTCTTGAACACTTTGGATTATAGATCATCCTTGCTCGCTTGAATCAGAGAAGTTACTAGCTTCTTCATTGAAGTATTTTTAAATGTTTTCAGTATATTTATTAAGTAACAGATCCAGGGATGAGGAGGGTGTGTTTGAAAACCATGTCTGGGAATAACTCACATTATTTGCTATCAAACAGCTGAACTGTTTTTTGTTTTTTTTTTTTTAAGATTTTATTTATTTATTTTATTTTTGGGTGGGGGTCGGGTTGGGGAGGGAGGGGATGGGTGGGCCACTTCTATTGGTCTTTCGTTTCTCTATGTTCATCCGTCTTTGTTCTTTGGCTCCTGTGGGCCTCCCATCGCAGTGGCATCTGTCGTTGCAGAGCACTGGCTCTGGGCACATGCGCTCCAGAGCTCCGGCTCGGTGATTGAACACATGGGTCCAGCCGCTCCGCGGCACGTGGGATCTTCCCAGGCCAGGGATGGAACCGGCAGCCCCTGCACTGCAAGGCGGTGTCCTTACCCACTGGACCACCAGGGGAAGCCCTGAACTGTTTTTTTTTTTAACATATACAATTATGAACCATCCTCCTTTGTTGTGTTCATCCACTTAATTGATTAGACAGTATCTTAAACCATCTTGCCACGGATATATTTAGTGAAATTTATTACTTGCAGACCAATATAACTCATGAATTATTAAAAGCATCAGCACATGGAACCCACTCTTTCCTCATCCAGATTCTTTGAATATGGCTTAGGCTGAGCCGTTTAACTGGCTTCTTTCCATCCCGCTGATGGAAGCCACAGTCAGTTGAGGATTCTTATAAATGATTGGCTTCCTTTCCAAGTAAGAAGAGGATGAAATGTCAACATTTTCCTCTACTACCTGAAAAGCAATCAGGAGTAAGTCTCCCGTTCTTCCTGACAGTAGTTTGGCTTTATAGAAGAAGGGTAGGCATTGGGCCAAATGTGTATTTCAGTGCTATATAAAGAAAAAGTCAAGTAGCTAAAATTCAGATAGTAACCAGAACTTTTAGAGCAGCATTCACATGGGTTTAACCTGTGAGCCTTCAGAAAGCTAACTATAGCTCAGAAATGCCCAAACTGCAAGTTTTAATCCCTTCTTTCCTGGTGATGATCCCACTCAATTGAGATTACATACCAGATCTCTTTTCTCAGCAGTTTGCTCCTCTGTAGGACTGGGTTTAGGGTAATAATAGTTTCAGAAGAATAGTGTAGTAGTTAGCAACTGATGACCAATTACTAATCAAAGCCATAGAAAAGGACATTTTGGAATTAACCTGAGTTCAAGACCATTTATTAGCTTGACAACAGGCTTTCTTTTCTCTTTAAAATTTGTTAATCTTATCTGTATAATGGAATATTATTTCAAAGGGTTATTATGAGATATTAATGAAATAATGTATGTGGAAGTATTTTGTAAGTGGTATTACTGTGAGGCTGCTAGCTTAATGCTCTGTCCCATGGAGACACACATTCTAGAATTGGATGGGATTCTGGAGGGGAAAATGGAAATTTATAAAGGGCATTTTTTTGTACCCAGATGAGCTCTGCTGTATATATTCTGTCATTTAATCCTTACATCCCAAAGTAGCATTCTGTCATTTAATCCTTACATCCCAAAGTAGCACTCCCTTCTTACAGATGAAGAAGATGAGCCTTAAGCTCTGCCTTCCTCTGGTCCCATTTCGTAAATGAGGAAGTGGAGGTCTGCGGAAGTGTGATGACTTGTCTGATGCAGGGATTCTCAGTCCATCATTCCATCTATGATGATGCCTTGTTGAATTTTCTCAGTAATTGTTTTTGATCTTGCACACAGACCTGGCTCTCAAATTAAACAGGAAACACAATAGCACCTAATTAGATTCTTAGTGTAAATATAGAAAGACTTGTGTCACTGCCTACTGAACGAAGTATAAAACCCATTGCTAAGCTGGGATAAAAATAAGATCCTTGTTGACCCTAAACAAAGTGGAACTAGGTGTCCTGGGAGGTGAGTGGGGGACACAACCAGCTTTTACCACAGAGATTTTGCAGAGCTGGGTGACCTGGAGCTCCCTGCCTGGTGACTGTCTGAAGTGGGGGGACAGGGGAGCAGGAGTGAAAGCCTGTGGCCCGAGCAAGTTGGAGAAGCTGTCAGGAGCTTCCCGGATGAGGCCAGGAAGCTAAAAGAGCCTCGTCAGGGAAAAGATAAAGAAGAGTAAGTCTGTACTGACCCTGGTGTTGACCATGGCATTCATAAGCCAACTTCACAGGGTATGTGGTCCATATTTGTGCTACAGGTGTGGTCCCAATAAGAGGAGAATTAATTTCACTGAAGTGACCCTGAGTTGGTAGGGACCAGTGGAAGTAGACACAGACCCTCTCTGGAGAGTTCATCTTCAGTGCAGGTCTTATATAATTAAATAAGGCGTCTATGGAAAATGAGCAACTCACAGTCAAAAACAAGAACACAGTACCATGAAGAAATAAGACAATATCATAAGTGAGAACCAGCAGAAACATAGCTGTAAGGACTTCAGAGTAGCAGATTCAAAGAAGTTGTTCAGAATGAAACCCAAAGAGATAAAGAGTTCAAGTGATGTGGAGAATAGAGGGACAAGGTCCAACATATGTCTAATCAGAGTTCTAGGAGGAGGAGAGAGAATAGAAAGAGGCCCTTTCGAAAGAATAATAGCTGAAATCTTCCAGAGTTGTTGAATGATAGTAGACCTCAGATAAAGGAGGTCTTCAAGCATCTAGAGAAAAAAACAGACTGTGTGTGTGCCTGCTAAGTCTCTTCAGTAGTGTCTGACACTTGGCGACCCCGTGGACTGTAGCCCACCAGGCTCCTCTGTCTGTGGGATTCTCCAGGCAAGAATACTGGAGTGGGTTGCCATTTCCTACTCCGGGGGATCTTCCCCACCCAGGGACTGAACCTGCATCTCTTACGTCTCCTCTGTTGCCACACAGGTTCTTTACCACTATCACCACCTGGGAAGATCCCTAAAGACAGAGACTAACAGTGAAAAGATTTGACTCACTCCTGTGACCCTAAGGTAGTCTCTGGGCTGCCTTTCTTTGGGTGTTAAGATTCACAGAACCTGTTTACTCCAGTCCCCCCAGGTGTGGTTAGACTCGCTCCAACGCCAACATACAGGAAACTCATTTGTGAGCACTTGACTCCAAATAAATTGTAGGAATTCTAAGTTGATAATGTACTATCTTCCTTAGTTGTGTCTGCAGCACTGACGGGGATTTCTAGCCTTCATTTGCATCTCTCATGTCTGTTTGATGTAAAGTGAGTGGGATTTAGCCATCATGTTCTCCTTATTTTTGAGAACAATCAGTTAATTTTTATGGGTGGGATGAAGCAAAAGAGTGCAGCAAGTAGACTTCAGCCTTGTCTCCCAGTCCTTTCTCTCTGGATGTAAGAGAGCCTGACTTTCTTAGGTCTCTCATCTCCAGCTTCCCAAGTCAGCACACGCCCAGGGCAGCGCCTTGCTGCGGAGAGAAGCCGCAGAGGTTTAGTGGTTAAGGCAGCGTGGGCCAGGTTCCTGATTGCCCTGTTCAGATCTCCCAGCACCCATTAACATAAATAGCATCTCACCGTTTTGGACAGGCGACACCCCCCTTATCCATATTAGTAAGATGATGCTAACGCTTAACCCTTTCATTGCCCTCTCTGCCTCAAAGGCCTTGCCCTGCATCCGTTGATAGGGAGGCTCTTTGAACCACGAGGAAAAAATGAAAGGGTTAACTCCTTTTGGTTTTGCCCTTTGACCACTTCAGGATGAGGGGCATGATGAAATACTTTTCAAAGTCTTCAGTGGAAACACATCATGCATAATTGTAGCAAAAAAGAATAAATCAAAGCTCCCCCCCCTTCAGTCTGGTAATTCATAATTGAAACCACATTGAGGTAAGGGTTGATAACTTCAAAACAACCATGAAAACTGGCCTTTCTATCAAGGTAGGGCTAGGTGAGGCCCCCTTTCAGCCAGGGGCCTGAAAACTTTTAGGTAACAAGCCTATCCCCTCATCTTTTCCTTTCTGCTCTGACTCCTCACTTTTCTGCTCTAGCAAAATATCTTCATTTAAATCAAATATGGGTTGACTCAGATATCTACCTAATTCTCTTCTTGTCACATGAAATTACACATAATGATATTTAAAAAAAAAAATCTCTTGCTATGATGAATATTAGGGTTTAAATTCTGGATCATCCTGCTTTGAGCTTGATTCATTCTGCCTGGAATTTGCCTTGTTTAGGTTGAAAGAGCCCTTTTGCTGATAGTAGAACGTGTATTTTATAATCCCCTGGTAGTTCCAACAAGAACCTCTCAGAATGGTTAGCAATTTGCTCATCATATTCCTCAGCGTTCTGTATGGTATCCTTGTCTAGGATAGTTTTGGTTAGACTCACATAGGACCCCCCTGACCTTTCAACTAAGGAAGCAAAAGAGGATTTCAGGAAGGGCCCAGGCAGCTTTCTCTGTGTAAGACTGCTAAAGGCACACCTAGTTAGTCGAGTTGAAATCGCTTTCGTGAAGGAGAATACCCCTTTGAACTAACAGTTGCCAGTAAGCCTGGTCTCCCAAGGCTTCTCTTTCGGGAAACCCTGCCGCCTGAACCCACAGCTCTGTCTCACTGGTTGGTTTGTTCACTCCTAGTTCATTCACCAGGGCCTTCTAGAATAAGCTATGTAATAGGAGCAAACGTCTCAGAAGCGAGCATGGTGATGTCATGGCAGTCGTGGCTGTCTTGGATTCAGTTGACAATCTGGGTTTCTCAGTTTCCATGGAGGGTATTTGCTGTTAAAACTGAAGAGTGAAGTGGGGGGTGAATTCGGGATGAAGGAGGCATTTGGGCTCCACACCAGTGCTCTATCTCTTCTCCTCTTGGTATCTCCTCCCATCTTGGAGCAAAGAGTTTCACTGAGCGTGTCCGAAAGTCCTTTGAGAACCAGGACTCCGAGCTGAGGGGGCAGTGGCAGAGCTTTTTGCTTTTTCCTCTGGTCGCCGTGCCTGGTGCCATGCCCCATCATGCCATGATGGAGATTTAATCAGGCCGCAGAGTTAATTGCCAGCATTGTTTGCCTTTTCCCTGGCAGAAGTTGGAGTCTTGAGTAAATTATGGAAGTTTAAATTTGCTTGATTTCCTGCAGAACGTGGGGTCAGGAGGTCCCAGACTGTAGACACTCTCTTTGGTCAGCCAGCAGGAGGTCACTTCTTAACGGTATTTCAGAGGTGACTAAATGGTGTTTTTGAAATGGCCTTCTCTAGCACATTTGTTTTCCTCTGGGGGCTGGTGTGTTGACCTTGTCCTGGTGGAGCGGAGTGTCGGTGTGAAGGTGTGCCCTCCAGCTGAGCCGCCTTTCTCCACACCGGCACCATGCTCCAAAGGCAGACGGGATTCTGTTTGCGGAGAGAGAAGCACCCAGCACAGAAGCACCGCTGCAGATCAGCGTTTCCTATCTCTGACCTTTTGAAACAGAACATGAAAGTAGCTGCGTTATCGGTGATAAAACAGTACCCTGGAAAAGAAAGCTTCAAAACAAATCAGCAGAAAGCCAATCATGAGACTTAAAAAGAAACTTCTGTCGCATGGCCTTTTTATGAGGTGGCTTTAGGCTGCCTGACTCTGAGGTCCCTTGTCTCTGCTCTCCTTCCTCCCAACCCTGGCCCTAGCAGAGTCTGTCTCCATCATGGAAGCAAGTCTTAGCGTGTGCCGCTCAGTTCAGTCTCCTCCTCACCTCCTCCAGGGAGATGAAGGTGACAGTGTGGATCTTCCTGTGCCTGTGGGACTCGAGGACCTTGTTTTAATACTGTTGTTTGTATTATAGTTTATCTTTTTACCTAGCTGTCTTGATCATGAACTGTTCAAGGAGAAGGACTTTGTCTTTTGCATCTTTAGCCCTATTCTAGGCTTAAAGTTTATGCTCAGGAAATGTTGGCTTGAGTGAGTGAGCACCAGAAGTCATATTGGTGGGAATGACTACTGAGCTGCTGCATTATTTTAGCAGACCAGGATATGAATTGGAGCGAGTGAGTTTTTCGTGTTTGCTTTCCACTACCATTCCTGGAGTTCTGTGTTGAGCCCTGGTTTTGCTCCTGGGCATAATCTCCTTTTTAATTGTCCTCCCCGAGTAGGGCCATGATCTGCATTGGTTTTGCCATTTTCCCTTGGCCCCCAGAAGTTGGAGTCTTGAGTAAATTATGGAAGTTTAAATTTGCTTGATTTCCTGCAGAACGTGGGGTCAGGAGGTCCCAGACTGTAGACACTCTCTTTGGTCAGCCAGCAGGAGGTCACTTCTTAACGGTATTTCAGAGGTGACTAAATGGTGTTTTTGAAATGGCCTTCTCTAGCACATTTGTTTTCCTCTGGGGGCTGGTGTGTTGACCTTGTCCTGGTGGAGCGGAGTGTCGGTGTGAAGGTGTCCCCTCCAGCTGAGCCGCCTTTCTCCACACCGGCACCATGCTCCAAAGGCAGACGGGATTCTGTTTGCGGAGAGAGAAGCACCCAGCACAGAAGCACCGCTGCAGATCAGCGTTTCCTATCTCTGACCTTTTGAAACAGAACATGAAAGTAGCTGCGTTATCGGTGATAAAACAGTACCCTGGAAAAGAAAGCTTCAAAACAAATCAGCAGAAAGCCAATCATGAGACTTAAAAAGAAACTTCTGTCGCATGGCCTTTTTATGAGGTGGCTTTAGGCTGCCTGACTCTGAGGTCCCTTGTCTCTGCTCTCCTTCCTCCCAACCCTGGCCCTAGCAGAGTCTGTCTCCATCATGGAAGCAAGTCTTAGCGTGTGCCGCTCAGTTCAGTCTCCTCCTCACCTCCTCCAGGGAGATGAAGGTGACAGTGTGGATCTTCCTGTGCCTGTGGGACTCGAGGACCTTGTTTTAATACTGTTGTTTGTATTATAGTTTATCTTTTTACCTAGCTGTCTTGATCATGAACTGTTCAAGGAGAAGGACTTTGTCTTTTGCATCTTTAGCCCTATTCTAGGCTTAAAGTTTATGCTCAGGAAATGTTGGCTTGAGTGAGTGAGCACCAGAAGTCATATTGGTGGGAATGACTACTGAGCTGCTGCATTATTTTAGCAGACCAGGATATGAATTGGAGCGAGTGAGTTTTTCGTGTTTGCTTTCCACTACCATTCCTGGAGTTCTGTGTTGAGCCCTGGTTTTTGCTCCTGGGCATAATCTCCTTTAATTGTCCTCCCCCCAGGAGGTAGGTACTGCCATGATCTCCATTTTACAGGTGAGAAAACTGAGAGTCACAGACAGGCTTTCCATACCCACAGTAAATGGCAGCATCCAGATCTGTTAATTATCCTAGCCCTACGCTTCCTCAGAATACTTACTAGCACAGTAAGATGGTTGATAAGTATTTTAAAATGAACGAACGACCAGGTTGGAAATCATTTCAGAGCTCTGGATGTCACTAGGTTGAATGTCTACTAGCTGTTCACACCCATGCACGGGGGGCAGAAAGACCTCAACGCAGATCTTTGGGGTGATTTTAGTCAGTTTTTTCTCTTTTTTTAAATTTTGGTCTCTTTTATTGATTTTTTGTTTATTTATTTTCATCTATCTTTATTCTTTGGCCTGTGTGGGCCTCCCATCACAGTGACCTCTTTCACTGCAGAGCACCAGCTCTGGGCGCATGCGCTCCAGAGTGCTGGCTCCTAATTGGACACACTGGTCCAGCCACTCCACGGCACAGGGGATCTTCCCGGGTCAGGGATTGAACCAGTGCCCCTTGCGTTGCAAGGCAGACTCTTTACCCACTGGACCACCAGGGAAGCCCAGCTTAATCGTTCTTAAACAAGTTTCTGTTAAGTCCCACCAAGCACTGTGCTAGGTTGCCGGTATTAATAGCAGTTACGACTCTGGTTTTCATGGAGCTTTCAAGGTAGTTAAAATACAGTGAATAGGACAGAGAAGAGAAAATTGTGAAAATAAAAACTGTATGTTTGGAGAGGAAGAAGGAGAGGTGGAGAAGCCAGGTAAACCAGGATCCCAAAGTATGGTGAGGTAGAGAGGAAGAAGGGTTTCGTTTATACTTCATGATGTTTAGCCTCCTCCGACTCCTCTTCTGAGACCTGTAGAAAGTGAATCTCAGGGAAAGTGCTGTTCCCGGGGAAGTTACTATTGCCACAAGATCATTGGCCCCCTTTATTGAATGTTTGTACGTGTCAGGTATTTTGCATTTATTATCTAAAAGTGAAAGTCACTGTCATGTTTGTGACCCGTGGACGAGCCATGGTATCCTCCAGGCAAGAGTACTAGAGCAAGTAATCATTCACTTCTCTGGGGGATCTTCCCAACCCAGGCATTGAACCTAGGTCTCCTGCATTGCAGGCAAATTCTTTACCAGCTGAGCTATCAGGGAAGCCTATTTATTACCTAGTTACTGTTATTGACAGCATCTAGATTGTTAATAAATAATAAGACATGTTAATAATTAGTGATTGTCTTAAGTAATACTACCTAGAAAAGTACTTCCCCTGTGGCTCAGTGGTAAAGAATCTGCCTGCAATGCCAAAGACCTGGGTTCGATCCCTGGGTCAGGAAGATCCCCTGGAGGAGGGAATGGCTATGTACTCTAGTGTTCTTGCCTGGGAAATCCCACGGACAGAGGAACTTGGTGTCCATGGGGTCGCAAAGAGTTGGACACGACCGGGCAGCTAACACTTGCACTTGCACCTGAAAAAGCAGTAGTAGTATCATGATCAGATTCAGAAACTATGGCACAAGAGAGGTTAAGTGCTCTGCCCAGGTCGCACAGATGGTAAGTGAAGAACCTGGGTTCAGATTAAGGACATGTGATTGTAAAACTGACCTCAAGTGTGCCGATTCACTTCTTGAAGTCATTTGCATCGACCTTGGTGGCGTCTCCTACGGTAAAGCGTCGACCTTGTAGCCCAGTAAACTCCTGCTCAGCAGCTTCTCTGTGGCTTCCATGTTCATCTCAACGCCTGCATTTTATGGGCAAGTGTTGGCAAGATTTCAGAGCTTGTTATGCTCCTTCACTTGCCATGTCCTCCCCCCACACCCCCCACTCGCCCCTCTGCTGCTATTCCTGCTTCTCCAGTCTTCAGGCCCTACTTGGCATGCAAGCAAGTGAGCGGTGTGGAAACACTGAGAATCACACTGAGCGCCCAGACGAGTTCCTGTCTGTTTCCCACCCCCTTCCTTTGTCTCCTCCCGCATCCCACAGCCATCCACTTCCCGAAGGGAGCTGGCATGAGGGATGAGATGGATCTGTTGTCCTGCCAGAGACTCTGTTCCTTCTCCCTTGCAGCGCTGCGAAACCAGAGCTGTGATGCCTTTGGTTGTGGGGGTGGGGGTGGGAGTGGGGGTAAATTCCAAGGGATTCATTTTCTGAAACAAGTTTTGCATCTCTCTGGGAATCTTTCCCTCTCCTCTGAATGTCATAGAGGCATGCAAGTGCGCTGGCATTCCCCAACTTCTCCCAAAGAACAGACCTCATTTTGTTGGAAGGTTGATAGTTTTTCCTTCTGTGTTCAAGGTGTATTTACCTTTTTAAATTTATGTGCTCCCTTTGTGCCAGTGTTATATATTTGGTCTGTTTTTATTCCGTGTACCCTCTGAAATCATAGTGTTTAGGTGGGCTCTCTCTTACTGGCCCAGATTTGATTATCAAGGATCAAGAAAACCTTCAGCATTTTTGTCTCAGAGAAGAGCTACAAGCAATCAACTCAGGAGTTTCCCACAGTTCCATAGTCTGTAAATGGTGATGCCTACTCCTCTACTTGGAGTTGTAGGGCGTGGAGAAGGGCCAAGAACCACCACATCCTGGTGTTCTGAAGTCAGACAGCCTGGAGCTTTCCCACTCTGTCACTTACAGATTATGTGACCTTGACCATCATTCACTGTTTCTTCTTTCTGTTTTGGATTGGTAAAGCAAATGACTAGGCATCATTCACTTTTCTAATCCCACAGTTTCATCATCTGTAAAATGAGAATGATAGTTATCTATTTTGGCGTTGTCATGAAGCTAAGATGAGATAATATATGTAAAGCACAGTGCCGAACAGTAAGTACTTAGTGAGTATTGACTATTTCAGTATCACACTATTTCAGCCTGTTATTGGCATGCAAGCAAGTTGAGCTTTGCCATGTCCTCCCCACACCCCCACTCGCCCCTCTGCTGCTATTCCTGCTTCTCCAGTCTTCAGGCCCTACTTGGCATGCAAGCAAGTGAGCGTGTGGAAACACTGAGAATCACACTGAGCGCCCAGACGAGTTCCTGTCTGTTTCCCACCCCCTTCCTTTGTCTCCTCCCGCATCCCACAGCCATCCACTTCCCGAAGGGAGCTGGCATGAGGGATGAGATGGATCTGTTGTCCTGCCAGAGACTCTGTTCCTTCTCCCTTGCAGCGCTGCGAAACCAGAGCTGTGATGCCTTTGGTTGTGGGGGTGGGGGGTGGGGAGTGGGGGGTAAATTCCAAGGGATTCATTTTCTGAAACAAGTTTTGCATCTCTCTGGGAATCTTTCCCTCTCCTCTGAATGTCATAGAGGCATGCAAGTGCGCTGGCATTCCCCAACTTCTCCCAAAGAACAGACCTCATTTTGTTGGAAGGTTGATAGTTTTTCCTTCTGTGTTCAAGGTGTATTTACCTTTTTAAATTTATGTGCTCCCTTTGTGCCAGTGTTATATATTTGGTCTGTTTTTATTCCGTGTACCCTCTGAAATCATAGTGTTTAGGTGGGCTCTCTCTTACTGGCCCAGATTTGATTATCAAGGATCAAGAAAACCTTCAGCATTTTTGTCTCAGAGAAGAGCTACAAGCAATCAACTCAGGAGTTTCCCACAGTTCCATAGTCTGTAAATGGTGATGCCTACTCCTCTACTTGGAGTTGTAGGGCGTGGAGAAGGGCCAAGAACCACCACATCCTGGTGTTCTGAAGTCAGACAGCCTGGAGCTTTCCCACTCTGTCACTTACAGATTATGTGACCTTGACCATCATTCACTGTTTCTTCTTTCTGTTTTGGATTGGTAAAGCAAATGACTAGGCATCATTCACTTTTCTAATCCCACAGTTTCATCATCTGTAAAATGAGAATGATAGTTATCTATTTTGGCGTTGTCATGAAGCTAAGATGAGATAATATATGTAAAGCACAGTGCCGAACAGTAAGTACTTAGTGAGTATTGACTATTTCAATATCACACATGAGATTACTTTACACATTTATTTTAAAAATCTTTTTTTTTTCTTTTTCCATTTAAAATGGTGATTTTTCAAGCATACAAGTTTTGTTTCCGGAGGAGTTGATGAGTGGGCTGGATTGGTGAGGGCAGAGAGACCATGAACTTTGGGGGTTAACTGTGACTTAAGCACAGGGCTACTTCCTGACTTCCGTTTCCATACAAGTCAGGAAGCTGTGACGAAGAAGATAAGAATAGACAATGAAAAGGTATTCTTGCCAAGGTGACCAAGTGCAAGGTGACAAACACCAAGATCCAGGCACCTTCCTAAGACCACAGCTTAATCCCAAAGCATGATGTCACAAAAACAGAATGTCAGCCTTAGAAGGTAGCGTTTCCTATGGAGTCTCTTGGTTGTGAAAGAATGGCCTGTTGTGGACATTTGGGCTTTAATATCCTGATTACACCAGGATTCCAGGAATCCCATTCAGTTTCCCTGAATTCCCCTCCATGTGTATTCCATGTGTTTGTGTACATTTCCTGTCCCTCACTGTTGCATCTGGCCGACAGCTGTTGCCACATACATGGTGATGGGTGTCCATCAGAGATACATATGAGGTTAATGGGGGGACCTTGTCATCCCAGAGTACAAGGGCTCTAGGGAGCAGCAGCAGTCAGAGTAACAGATAGGACATTTCATATTCAGTCTACTCCTGGTGGAGCTGCGGCTCTCTCCTGGGCTTTCCATGTAATAACACAGGAATGTGAACGTGATTAATGCCACTGAATTATCCACTTACTGAAATTGTAAATTTCATGTTACATTTTACAAGTTTGTAAAGTTTAACAATGTAATATACCAATAGCCATTGTATACCTTAAATGAGTGCATTATTTAGTGTGTGAGTTTATATCTCAGTAAAGTTGATTAAAAATATAAGAATGCTTTAACAGTCTTTCCCAGTTGTCAGTATGAAAATAATTCTGTTTCCGTCGCTGCCTTAAAAATTACTTAATATTTTAATAGTAGTGAAGAAATTGAGTTTTATTCATTACTCTTTAAACTTTTTTTTTTAAAATTGAGGCTTACAGAGAAGTGAGAATTGCACTATGAACTCACAGCTCATCACCTAGATTCACACATCATAGATTCTGATTCTTTATTCCCAGCATTCAGAAGTGATGGGCTTTGATACGGCTTCATTGTTGTTGTTGTTATTGTTTTGTCTTTTATCTTTTTAAAGTTCAGTGTATTGATTGCTTTTTTGATCCTTTCAGTCTGAAAGTTCGCATCTCATATCTTCTATTCTGAGAACTTAATTTCTTTGATAGTTTTGTTCATCCGTACTCTGGGGTTTCTTTTTCACGAGCCTCCTATTAGACGGTTGTTGGACCTCCTGGATTGTTGCATCTTTTCTGCCCGTTTTTCACCTCTTTCTGTTCACCAGGCTGGAATGTGTTACTATCCTTACCTTTCAATACTACCTTAAAATTTTAAGCTGCCATACTTATGTTGTTCAAAGCATGATGTCACAAAACAGAATGTCAGCCTTAGAAGGTAGCGTTTCCTATGGAGTCTCTTGGTTGTGAAAGAATGGCCTGTTGTGGACATTTGGGCTTTAATATCCTGATTACACCAGGATTCCAGGAATCCCATTCAGTTTCCCTGAATTCCCCTCCATGTGTATTCCATGTGTTTGTGTACATTTCCTGTCCCTCACTGTTGCATCTGGCCGACAGCTGTTGCCACATACATGGTGATGGGTGTCCATCAGAGATACATATGAGGTTAATGGGGGGACCTTGTCATCCCAGAGTACAAGGGCTCTAGGGAGCAGCAGCAGTCAGAGTAACAGATAGGACATTTCATATTCAGTCTACTCCTGGTGGAGCTGCGGCTCTCTCCTGGGCTTTCCATGTAATAACACAGGAATGTGAACGTGATTAATGCCACTGAATTATCCACTTACTGAAATTGTAAATTTCATGTTACATTTTACAAGTTTGTAAAGTTTAACAATGTAATATACCAATAGCCATTGTATACCTTAAATGAGTGCATTATTTAGTGTGTGAGTTTATATCTCAGTAAAGTTGATTAAAAATATAAGAATGCTTTAACAGTCTTTCCCAGTTGTCAGTATGAAAATAATTCTGTTTCCCGTCGCTGCCTTAAAAATTACTTAATATTTTAATAGTAGTGAAGAAATTGAGTTTTATTCATTACTCTTTAAACTTTTTTTTTTAAAATTGAGGCTTACAGAGAAGTGAGAATTGCACTATGAACTCACAGCTCATCACCTAGATTCACACATCATAGATTCTGATTCTTTATTCCCAGCATTCAGAAGTGATGGGCTTTGATACGGCTTCATTGTTGTTGTTGTTATTGTTTTGTCTTTTATCTTTTTAAAGTTCAGTGTATTGATTGCTTTTTTGATCCTTTCAGTCTGAAAGTTCGCATCTCATATCTTCTATTCTGAGAACTTAATTTCTTTGATAGTTTTGTTCATCCGTACTCTGGGGTTTCTTTTTCACGAGCCTCCTATTAGACGGTTGTTGGACCTCCTGGATTGTTGCATCTTTTCTGCCCGTTTTTCACCTCTTTCTGTTCACCAGGCTGGAATGTGTTACTATCCTTACCTTTCAATACTACCTTAAAATTTTAAGCTGCCATACTTATGGTGTTCAAGAGTTCTTTTTTTGTTTTCTGATAGATCTTTTCAAATAAAAATAGCAATTTTATTTCATGGATGAAAAATCTTCTTTCTCTGAGATTATTATTTATTAAGGGTGATGTTTTACTTTCCATCTGCTTCTTCTGAGGCCGCCCTGGTGGCTCAGTCGGTAAACTGAGGAGTCTCAACTCGGGAGACCTGGGTTATCCCTCAGTCGGGAAGTTTCTCTGAGAGAAGGAACAGGCAATCCACTCCAGTATTCTTGCCTGGAAAATCCCACGGACAGAGGAGCCTGGCAGGCTACAGTCCTTTGGGTCACAAAGAGTTGGACACAACTGAGCGACTAAGCCTGCACTCCCCTGCTTCTTCTACTGTCTCTGTTTTCTCTGAGTTCCTATTTTCTCTTTGTTCATTTGGATTTGGTTGTTTATGCTGAAGATGTTCTTGAAATGTCTGATTCTAGGATCTGTTTGTGATTAAGAAGGAAGCACCAAAAGCCTGATCAAAAGTTTTTTGTTTAAGAGAAGCTTCTTTCCTGGAACATTTCACTATACGATGGTGGACCTTCACTGGCAGGTGATGGAGTTTTAAGACGATGGGTTTCACTGTAGGGTGAAGGTGGTGGAACGTCACCGGAAGGCGATGGAGTGGCAAGTCAGCCACCTGGCTGCTAATGTTTCAGTAACTAGAGAAGGGAAGGAGCTGTAGAGCTCATCATTCAAAATATAAGTTTTAACCGTATTTCCCTCTCATCCGTGCCTGTGTCTTCCATGTCTAGAGCTTCCGTTTTGTCAGAGAATCAACCTCCCTGTGTAGCTTCAGTAGGCAGAGTCGTTTTCTGGCTGAGTGGGCAGGTGATGGGACACTTTTGCCCGGTCTGTGGTGGCTCCTTACACATATTTTAATGGATCCTCCTATGTCCAGCCTCCTCCTCTTACTGCATGAGGTCCCACCGAGCATAATCCCTGGGCCATTTGGGACTGACAGTTGGGACTTGCCTTGTTACCTCGCCTGCTTCATTGAGGTCCCCACATACTGCCACTTTTTCTGGAATGAATGTTACTATCCTTTAAAAAGGCCATACTTATGGTGTTCAATAGTTCTTTTTTTGTTTTCTGATAGATCTTTTCAAATAAAAATAGCAATTTTATTTCATGGATGAAAAATCTTCTTTCTCTGAGATTATTATTTATTAAGGGTGATGTTTTACTTTCCATCTGCTTCTTCTGAGGCCGCCCTGGTGGCTCAGTCGGTAAACTGAGGAGTCTCAACTCGGGAGACCTGGGTTATCCCTCAGTCGGGAAGTTTCTCTGAGAGAAGGAACAGGCAATCCACTCCAGTATTCTTGCCTGGAAAATCCCACGGACAGAGGAGCCTGGCAGGCTACAGTCCTTTGGGTCACAAAGAGTTGGACACAACTGAGCGACTAAGCCTGCACTCCCCTGCTTCTTCTACTGTCTCTGTTTTCTCTGAGTTCCTATTTTTCTCTTTGTTCATTTGGATTTGGTTGTTTATGCTGAAGATGTTCTTGAAATGTCTGATTCTAGGATCTGTTTGTGATTAAGAAGGAAGCACCAAAAGCCTGATCAAAAGTTTTTTGTTTAAGAGAAGCTTCTTTCCTGGAACATTTCACTATACGATGGTGGACCTTCACTGGCAGGTGATGGAGTTTTAAGACGATGGGTTTCACTGTAGGGTGAAGGTGGTGGAACGTCACCGGAAGGCGATGGAGTGGCAAGTCAGCCACCTGGCTGCTAATGTTTCAGTAACTAGAGAAGGGAAGGAGCTGTAGAGCTCATCATTCAAAATATAAGTTTTAACCGTATTTCCCTCTCATCCGTGCCTGTGTCTTCCATGTCTAGAGCTTCCGTTTTGTCAGAGAATCAACCTCCCTGTGTAGCTTCAGTAGGCAGAGTCGTTTTCTGGCTGAGTGGGCAGGTGATGGGACACTTTTGCCCGGTCTGTGGTGGCTCCTTACACATATTTTAATGGATCCTCCTATGTCCAGCCTCCTCCTCTTACTGCATGAGGTCCCACCGAGCATAATCCCTGGGCCATTTGGGACTGACAGTTGGGACTTGCCTTGTTACCTCGCCTTCGCTTCATAGGTGCCTGGGTGGCAGCTTCCCCTCTTCTCTGTCACTATTTCTCTAGCCCCTTTCAGCCTTTCAGAAGCATGACCATGCTGCTCAGCTGCTGTCTCTGTTCCCATTTCATTGTCTGGAAAAATATATATGTTTTAGCAGGTTTGGGAAGGAAATGAAGATAAATGCATGTTTTTAGTCTGCCCGGTTCAACTAGACATTCCCTCTTAGCTGCAAAAACTCTCTGCTCCTTGTTCAGGAGTATCAGTACTGTACTCAGTCATTCAGTCGTGTCTGACTCTTTGCGACCCTATGGACTGTAGCCCGCCAGGCTCCTCTGTCCCTGGGATTCTCCAGGCAAGAACACTGGAATGGGTTGCCGTTTCCTTCTCCAAAGGTATCAGGGCCAAACTCAATTAAAGAGCATCAGTATAGATTTGGAGGCAGGGAAGACTTTGAAGAGTTGCTTGGCTCTTGGATTGGTCACAATAAAAGCCGTTGAGTCTCCTGTGTTCAGTTTTATTGGTGGTGCTGGGAAAGAGACCAGCGCCATTGTTACTGCATCCTTCTCTGACCCACATTCATCTGTTTTCTTGCAGAAGTGGGGCAGCGTGAGCAACCCGCTTTTCCTCCCGCTGATCCCCCCGCAGTCTCAAGGTTTCACAGCCATTGTCCTCACCTACGACCGAGTGGAGAGCCTCTTTCGGGTCATCACTGAAGTGTCCAAAGTGCCCAGTCTATCCAAGCTGCTGGTCGTCTGGAACAATCAGAATAAAAACCCTCCAGAAGGTAAGAAGAGTGGGGAGACGGTGTATTCAGGAAAGGCCTGATTTGGACGTTAGTGTACATCTCAGTGGCATCGATTTTTTTAGATGGCCAAATGATTTGGGTCCATTGTCTTAAATGAATTTTCCTGCTTTGTCAACAGTAATACCATCTCTGAGAGGGCCTGACCTGAGTTTTCTCAGTCATCTCATTCTTGTGCCAGGGTGGCCCGTTTAACTCTAAGCCCACGGCATACTCTGTAGCCGCAAGTGTTTGTGGGCTTAGGAGTCAATAGGATCAAAGGCTATCTAGCCTTGGGAAAACAGATCTCAGCTTCCCTCAGCCCTCTCAGCTCATTTGTTTACATGAAACCTCAGTTTAAAGGGCATTAGTTTTCTCCTTCCTTATCTCGGCTCTGATACCGTGCTCGTCTTCCAAAAGGACGGCCTCACCTCTGATGGGCAAAGTCAGCAACGTGTGCCCTTCTCCCAGGCTTGAATCAGCTCCTTGAAGTGAGCCCTCGCTAGAAGTTCCCACCAGCTCATCCGTAATCACTTCGTCCCTTGCCTTGGCCACCCCCATGGTCTGCTGCCTGGCAGCTAGGGTTGAGCCTGCTTGATTCATTGGATTCGTTTTTAATTCAGGACGCCCAGAGTACGTTCCACCTGCATTTCGTTTCTCATTCAGTCTGTCTATTACTGATCCTAATCCCAGGGACTTCAAAGCTCCTGCCCTTTATAGCCTATTAAAGCCAGGAAGTTTCTGATGGATTAGAGCAAGGAATGAGTCTGAAGTTTGTAATGTGCACCACTGTCACCGATAAGGTCTAGTTTATGGCCCGACAGTAGTATCTGCACTTTTTATGGCTGTCCCCGCTTAGCTGGTTATACTGAAGTCGGGAGAGTCAAGCCTGGAGACTCCGGTAGTAGATCCACAGGCTAGGCTGGGAGAAGAATGTCCTGTCTGTGAGGCAAACCAGGATTTAAATGCCCTCCTGAGACTTTTAAAATATTTTTACTTGGTGGGACTTTTGTTCTCCGAATCAATACTTGCTTTTCAGATTCAGGGAACCACAGTTTAGTAAACAAAGTAGCTGTTTTACAATGTCAGGCTGTAGCATGCCCTAAAGCACACTGCCTTTATTATTGTTGTTATTATTATCATCTTTTTTCCTTCCCAACATTCTTGGATTTTTGTTTTGTCTGACTCTCAATAAAGGAGATAGAAAGGGGTAGAAGAAAAAAGAAGATGTTGGCACCTTCTGAGAGGAAGAGGGGACGGGGACTGACGGGAAGGAGGAGGAGACAGAGGGGACAAGAACGAGTCCCTTAGGGAGGGTCATCGGAGCCTGGGTCCACCCAGAGAGAGGTGGACGGGAGGCACTGCGTTGCTGAACCGGCTCTTCATTCATAAAGGAGGGGCTGTGTTTTCAGAAGGAAGGCTGAGTGGCCCTTGTTGGAGCTGGAATACCTGTGTGTCATATCTGCAGTCACCTTCCTGCAAGCCAAGGCCACCAGCTTCCAGAGCGAGAGCCCCTCACCTGCAGCCCACCCTCCGGCCCAGACCGGCAGCGCTGGTGCTAAATGCAAGAGGCTTATCCTTAAAAACCTGGGCTGCCCCTTTGGGCTTAAGGTGAATTACTTACTGCGAGTTTGAGTTGGTTCTTTGGGGCATGTTTCACTGCTAACTATGAGAAAGGAGGAATCTTTTTCTTCTTTCTTGGTGTAGGAGCCTACGTTGACATCCCTGAAGTCAAGAGCACAAGCCAAGCTTTTGGAGAGGGGTGTTCAGTTTTAACTTTTGGTATGCCCTGCTAGAGCATGGTGATTAATGTCAGGGCCAAGAGATTAGTTGACTTTTGAAATATGTTGGCTCTAGAGAGGAAAGAGAGTCCTCAATTGACGAGGTCCTAATTTTGACACATTCAGGGACTGAACCGTTCTTTCTCTAACAGTGGTTTCTAGGTCAGAGTTCTGGCTTTGGCGTGTGGTTGTTGGGGGAGAACAGGAACCGTGTTTAATCTTCTGTGGGGTGTTTATTCAGTTGGTAAGTGGGGCTGTCAGCTCTGGTCCCCCGTGCCAGCACAGGCATCTGATTTTTCATGTACGGCATTAGTAACATATATATTTTTTAAAAAGCCAGTCCAAGGCTTTGAAATATTAGAGGCAAAAGAGATGTTTTTCACTTTCTCTACATTTACTAAAATAAATATTGTGGTTAACATGTCTGCTGCTGGGAGGATTAGTGTAGGCAGAAATCCCTCCACCTTCTTTTTTTTTTCACTCTCCAACCCAACCAAATACTATTTTCTTTTTGGTTACATTTAAGTCTAAATTGCTGGGTTTGAAGTTTAAGTAAATACTTAGGCTAAGCAACAGAAGTTTCCAGCGAGCTTTTCACGTTGGTTTTGAACTCTGTCAGAGGAAAAGGCGAGCCACTGGCCCCCTCGCCCCCCAACTTTTCAGTTTCCCCTCTTGATGGATATGGAGGTTGTTAGGCTTGGCCCCTGTCCTCAGCCCGAAGGAAGCTGTTACACTGTACGTTTCAGGTAGGCTTAACTCAGCCTTCTGTTTTAACTGATTTCAGTTTTAAATTTGAATTGATCTCAAGGAACTCCCCTGCCACCACCTGAGCTTCAGATTGCAACTTCCACAGTTCTTGGTAGGCAGGCATGGGATTGGCTGAGCGTTTCAGGCAGTCTGTCAGGATGGAGGTACTTGAGAAGTGGAAGCAGGAGCACCCTTCCTTCAAGCTGAATTCTGGGACTGTGGGGAGTGTGGACACATCAGGCAGTCGTTGGAGCACTCCTGGAGAGAGCTCAAGACTTGGGCGGAGATGACCCGAGTGCTTCTTTGATGGAGCTGTGGTTGTGTTTGGGACAGTGCTCACCAGGACGGATGTCCTCATCAGGCATCCTGAACACTTTGCAGTGCCTTTGCCAGGTTGGAGAGTGCTCCTTGCTCACATGGCTCTTGGCATCCAACTTGGAGAAAACTGTTAATCAATCCAAAAAAAAAAAGAAATCCTTAACACAAGGAGTCCTTTTTCTCCCTCATGCTGGACTGAAGCTCAGAACTGTGAAGTTATCAGGTCAGTTGGCTCAGCTGTTTGTTTTTTCATAAACTGGGCGATGTTTTGAGCTCAAGGAACATTTCTGGTCATTGCCCTTTAAAGGCTTTGGCGTGTGGTTGTTGGGGGAGAACAGGAACCGTGTTTAATCTTCTGTGGGGTGTTTATTCAGTTGGTAAGTGGGGCTGTCAGCTCTGGTCCCCCGTGCCAGCACAGGCATCTGATTTTTCATGTACGGCATTAGTAACATATATATTTTTTAAAAAGCCAGTCCAAGGCTTTGAAATATTAGAGGCAAAAGAGATGTTTTTCACTTTCTCTACATTTACTAAAATAAATATTGTGGTTAACATGTCTGCTGCTGGGAGGATTAGTGTAGGCAGAAATCCCTCCACCTTCTTTTTTTTTTCACTCTCCAACCCAACCAAATACTATTTTCTTTTTGGTTACATTTAAGTCTAAATTGCTGGGTTTGAAGTTTAAGTAAATACTTAGGCTAAGCAACAGAAGTTTCCAGCGAGCTTTCGTCACGTTGGTTTTGAACTCTGTCAGAGGAAAAGGCGAGCCACTGGCCCCCTCGCCCCCCAACTTTTCAGTTTCCCCTCTTGATGGATATGGAGGTTGTTAGGCTTGGCCCCTGTCCTCAGCCCGAAGGAAGCTGTTACACTGTACGTTTCAGGTAGGCTTAACTCAGCCTTCTGTTTTAACTGATTTCAGTTTTAAATTTGAATTGATCTCAAGGAACTCCCCTGCCACCACCTGAGCTTCAGATTGCAACTTCCACAGTTCTTGGTAGGCAGGCATGGGATTGGCTGAGCGTTTCAGGCAGTCTGTCAGGATGGAGGTACTTGAGAAGTGGAAGCAGGAGCACCCTTCCTTCAAGCTGAATTCTGGGACTGTGGGGAGTGTGGACACATCAGGCAGTCGTTGGAGCACTCCTGGAGAGAGCTCAAGACTTGGGCGGAGATGACCCGAGTGCTTCTTTGATGGAGCTGTGGTTGTGTTTGGGACAGTGCTCACCAGGACGGATGTCCTCATCAGGCATCCTGAACACTTTGCAGTGCCTTTGCCAGGTTGGAGAGTGCTCCTTGCTCACATGGCTCTTGGCATCCAACTTGGAGAAAACTGTTAATCAATCCAAAAAAAAAAAGAAATCCTTAACACAAGGAGTCCTTTTTCTCCCTCATGCTGGACTGAAGCTCAGAACTGTGAAGTTATCAGGTCAGTTGGCTCAGCTGTTTGTTTTTTCATAAACTGGGCGATGTTTTTGAGAAATCTTATTTTTCAGAGTACTTTGTGTGAATGGAGGGCAACATTTCTGTTTTGCCAGTTAAAGATTCAGAGGATGAGACACAAGCTACAGTTCATGCAGTTCCATTTAGAATTTAAAGGAGTAAGGAAAAAGATCCCATCTGGGCTAAACAGTGGAATAAGAACCGGAAGGTTTCTAGCCGTGACCCTGTTTCCTTCTGCATCTGAAGGAGTCACCCCATATTCGTCTATCTAAACCTCTTCAAATTGTCAGAGATGAAGTGAAGTTCATTACACTTTACAGGAATCCATTTGTGAAAATCCCTGGAGGAGGACGTGGCAACCCACTCCAGTATTCTTGCCTTGAGAATCCCATGGACAGAGGAGCCTGGCGGACCACAGTCTAAAGGGCCACAAAGAGTCGGACACAGCTGAGTGACTGAGCACATTTGTGAAGATGAGAATGATTCAGTGTTGTTATAACCATGTATTGTGTACCTTTTATATCCCAGGAAGAGGAACTGTGTTAAGTGCTTTACACATACTGTCTCTAGTGCTGTGACAGACCTGCAAGGAACCTGCTGTTATCCCTATTTTACAAAAGTGAAACTCAGATTAACTGAGTAGTTTACCCTATGGCTTCGCTGGTGGCTCAGATAGTAGAGAATCTGCCTGAAATGCGGAAGATCTGGGTTTGATCCCTGAGTCGGGAAGATCCCCCGAAGAAGGAAATAGCAGCCTACTCCAGTATCCTTGCCTGAAAAATCCCATGGACAGAGGAGCCTGACTGACTACAGTCCACAGGGTCGAATGGAGTCGGACACTGCTCAGCGACTAACACACACACATTACACACATCACAGAGATGTAGAACAGCCGAGCCAGAAACGAACACAGGTCTCTCTGGACCCAAAGTTCATGCTCTTTACACGAGGCCCCACTGTATCTATTCGGATTGCCGTTCAGCAGTAAGGAAGCCATCATGCTTGCGGGACCTCTGATTTGGTATTATGCAGATGAATGGGATTCTTATGAAGGTTTGGAGGAGAAGCAGAAAAGTACACCTGTTCTTTTGAAAAAACTGACGGAAAGAAAAAAAAAAAAAATCAAGCCTTCTTTCTCACCTGTGTTTGTCTTTGCTACCTTGTATTTCTGTCCTGTTTTTAAAAACAGAATCGAAATCCTGTATCAGAATTCACTGCTGTAGGGCAGGGAGTAGTTATAAGGCTTGTTTCTTGGTAGCTGCCTTCTCGTCCCTCTGTTCCACAGAAAGGATGCCAAAGCCTGAGAGAAAGATGGTTCCCTTTCTTAGAGGCCTTTTCTATTTGAAAATGTGAAAAGAGGAAATGGGGAGTTCTCCTTGGAGTCCTGCCTTGTGGTAATGATGGTTCACAGGCAGCTGGACCATTGAGTTGGGGGCTCCTTCCGCCAAAGCTGCCTTTGGTGCTCCAGGCCCAAGTCAGAACAGGGAAAGGTAATCACGTTTCCAAGAAAGCCATGCTTCGTTCTTCATTTCCATCTGTCCTTCATGCCCTGTTTGGCTTTCCTCACTTGCTAAGACTTGCCAGCAAAGACTTAATGGAGGAAGGTTAATTCTCTATGGCCATTGTCCTGAGTAATATTTTGGATACACATAGGCAAAGGATGTGAAAAGCTGTCGAACTTGCTATGCGCACTCCCCAGGTGAGAGTCCCTCTCCTCCAGGGCGGAAGGACATATACACATCACACAAGCAGCTGGCCCGTTTTCCAGCCTCCTTGAGTATTGCATACAGAGGAGCTGCTTGTTGCCTTGTGAAATTGACGTGGCCAGAGTTCCATGTTCTTTAGTTCTGTTAGCGAGTTAGGTTTTCTCAGTTCTGAAGGATTCATGGCTGGGTTTTTGTTTGACTTAAAGTGTACACTGAAGATACAAGCTGAGATGGCGCCACTGGACTGTTGGAGGAATGTACCAGAGCTAACGTGTGCCACTGTGCCACCTCCGCCCCAGTTCAAAACCATCCTTTGGTCTGTTAATAGATACAGACTTTCAAGGGAAAGCACAGCTGAGGTCTAGTGGATGTCCAGGCCCTGTGCTGCTGAATGCATTCCTACTCATCCTGACAGCTTCCCACGTGGGGAGATGGTGTTACCATCTCATCTTCATGGTCAAAGAAACAGGTCCAAAGTTACCGACTTGTTCAAGATCACAGGGCTGTGAAGGGACACAGACACCCGAGACTGGAAGCTCATTCCAAAGACTGTTCTTCCTGTTACAGTCCATATACAGTCCTGGGACCTCAGGGGTGCCTTGTTTGGTCTCTAAAGTCAGTGCATTTCAAGTAAAAAGGACACATAGTGTTCCTGAAGGCATTTCAGTCCATCAGAACATTCCTATACCTATTTTGAGTCTGAACCAACTTCCCTGTAACATTTGCCCAGCCATTGGTCATGGTTCTAACTTCAGAAGCCTTAGAGAACAGTCCCTCTTTCATCTGAGAATCCTTCTGATGGTCCTAGTGTGTTAGTGAAGGTCCAGGTGGGAGATACAAACCACACAGCAACTTGGACAGGGAACGTTTAATTATTAACTAGGACTAGGAGATTGGTGACTAATGGATAAAAAAAGCTCCCAGGATAACAGGAAATAAACCTGGGGGACCCTCCCCCAGCTAGGTCTGAGATTGAGACCCAGTGCATGGTGAAGCTACAGCAGCCCCTTTGGGTACCCACGGAATTCAACAGGAAGCCATCCAGGGAGTTATTGGACTAAGTGGGGTACTGGCAAGGGGTCCATTTACTCGAAACCACCTGAGGGGGGAACCTCACTGCTGCTGAAGGTATCGCAGAACTTGTTTGGAGTCTGCCTACAAGGGGAGCTGTTGGACTCCCTGGGAAGCCTGTTGGGGGGTCTGTAGAACCTGTTGGGAAGCTTCCCTTGGGGCTGCCACTTACACATGTTGGAGAGAGATGCCACTGCCTGCCTGCTGCCCGAGCACCAAAGCAGCAAGTGAAAAAGGCACACCTGAACCAGGAAGCAAAGCCCATTACCTCCCAGCGTCCCTCCAGTGTCTGATGAGGCTTAACAGCATGTCAGCTGGCAGACGGGCAGTGGTGGTGAGGTCGGCTGCCAGCATCACCAACAGGGCAGTGAAGGGTGAATTCGAACTGAGAGGCTGTGCGTGACCACCGGCGCAGTTAGTGTAAGAACTCTGTAGAGCTCCCAGATGCAGGGACCTGCTCCATCCTCATCCGCTCCTCACTATTCTCATCAGCTCCTTGTACTTCCCAGTTTGTTGGCACTTTCCCAGTTTTTTGGTGCTTCTGTTGTAGTGTGAAAAATGTGTGTGTGTTAGTCACTCAGTCCTGTCTGACTCTTTGTGAACCCATGGACTGTAGCCCTCTTGGCTTCTCTGTCCATGGAATTCTGTTACAGTCCATCGAGGGGAATCCTTCTGAATGGTCCTAGTGTAAAATTACGTTAAAACCCGAAGCCATTGGTCATGGTTCTAACTTCAGAAGCCTTAGAGAACAGTCCTCTTTCATCTGAGAATCCTTCTGATGGTCCTAGTGTGTTAGTGAAGGTCCAGGTGGGAGATACAAACCACACAGCAACTTGGACAGGGAACGTTTAATTATTAACTAGGACTAGGAGATTGGTGACTAATGGATAAAAAAAGCTCCCAGGATAACAGGAAATAAACCTGGGGGACCCTCCCCCAGCTAGGTCTGAGATTGAGACCCAGTGCATGGTGAAGCTACAGCAGCCCCTTTGGGTACCCACGGAATTCAACAGGAAGCCATCCAGGGAGTTATTGGACTAAGTGGGGTACTGGCAAGGGGTCCATTTACTCGAAACCACCTGAGGGGGGAACCTCACTGCTGCTGAAGGTATCGCAGAACTTGTTTGGAGTCTGCCTACAAGGGGAGCTGTTGGACTCCCTGGGAAGCCTGTTGGGGGGTCTGTAGAACCTGTTGGGAAGCTTCCCTTGGGGCTGCCACTTACACATGTTGGAGAGAGATGCCACTGCCTGCCTGCTGCCCGAGCACCAAAGCAGCAAGTGAAAAAGGCACACCTGAACCAGGAAGCAAAGCCCATTACCTCCCAGCGTCCCTCCAGTGTCTGATGAGGCTTAACAGCATGTCAGCTGGCAGACGGGCAGTGGTGGTGAGGTCGGCTGCCAGCATCACCAACAGGGCAGTGAAGGGTGAATTCGAACTGAGAGGCTGTGCGTGACCACCGGCGCAGTTAGTGTAAGAACTCTGTAGAGCTCCCAGATGCAGGGACCTGCTCCATCCTCATCCGCTCCTCACTATTCTCATCAGCTCCTTGTACTTCCCAGTTTGTTGGCACTTTCCCAGTTTTTTGGTGCTTCTGTTGTAGTGTGAAAAATGTGTGTGTGTTAGTCACTCAGTCCTGTCTGACTCTTTGTGAACCCATGGACTGTAGCCCTCTTGGCTTCTCTGTCCATGGAATTCTGTAGGCAGAATCCCGGAGTGGGCAGTCATTTCCTTCTCCAGGGGATCTTCCCAACCCAGGGATGGAACCTAGGTCTGCGCTGCAGGCCGATCCTTTATCATCTGAGCCACACCAGGCAGCTCTATTGCAGTACTGAAGTCTAAAGACAAGGTCTCGTATGGAAGTTCTCGAAGTGCAGTCCAGGGCCCGCTGAACATCCCCAAGGCCCTTTCACAGGGTTGGTGAGGTTAAAATTCTTTCTGTAATAATGCTAAGCCACCCTGCTTTCCTGCTCTTATATTTTTCACATGTGCATAGTGGGGTTTTCCAGAGTCTGCACAACATGGGATGATGTTATCACTCTACTGGCTGATGGAGTGTGTGCTCGTGTGTCCTGGGGTTTTAAAGTTTCCACAGGGGCTTTCCTGGTGGTCCAGTGAGTAGAGAGTCCACCTTGCAGTGCAAGGGGCACTGGTTCGATCCCTGGCCTGGGAAGACCCAACGTGCCGTGGAGCGGCTGGGCTGGTGTGTTCAATTACAAGCCAGCACTCTGGAGCGCATGCACCCAGAGCCGGTACTCTGCAATGAGAGAGGCCACTGCAATGGGAAGCCCACACAGGCCAAAGAATAAAAAGATGGATAAAAACAAACGATGACTTAGAGGCAAAAAAAAAATGTTTCCATGGTTTTCATTCAGAATATGGTAAGTTGTGTGTGTGTGTCCCCCACATAAATAAAACCTCTTTGGGGTTCTCAACAATTTTTAAGAGCACAAAGCAATCTCAGCACCGCCAAATTTGAGAACCACTGATCTAAGGGTAACCAATGGTCTAGTTAGAGCTATAACTTCCTTTGCTTTAGGTATTATAATTTATTCATGTTTTATAAGGATTTGGCTTTATGACAGGGATTTGCTTTATTTATCTGGAAGAAGGAATGGGAAGCAGGGAAGAATAAGGATGATTGTTCCAGATCCAGAGAAACATGAAATTTTCAAGCGGCAGTAAATGGTGTGGTCTGTATTTGGTTTTTGAGGCTAAACAGACTTAGATTCAAGTACTAGCTATGTCATTTATTAGCTCTAACCCCAGCCAACCTACTTAACCTCTCTGAGCCTTGTGAATCCTACTTTGGAAACAATTTCTGCCCCATAGAGTTGTCAGGAGGGCACCTAGAAAGTAGCTGACATACACTGGCTGCTTCATAAAGGCCCCCTTCTCTTTCTGCTTCTTCTTACCCTGAGAATAAGGGACTGGCCTAAGCACCCCATGGATCATGGAGAACTCCAGTCTCCAGTCTCTCAGTCCTGTGCATGTCCCTTTATTCTGAAGGTATTTTTAAATTAATGTTTCATTCTGGGCCAGAAAGAAAACTGTAATTAACTATAGTTTTATTATGGATTAAATGGCGCTGACCCATAGGATCATTTCCTTGGTCTCCAGTTCAGTCCTTTCCCAAACATGCTTCTTCTGAAGATGACCCTAAGCTTGCTTAGAACTCCGACTGCCTTTCCTTAGTTATAGGGCCTCTCACTTGCACAGCTCTCTTCTAAAACGCTGGCAGCACCCCAAGAGTGTGTTACCTGGACATACTGTAAATTATGCAGAAGTAAGATATTTTATCTGCAGTTGGCCAAGGCAGCCTTTGTTCCTCCTGATTTTCCCTCTGTCACATTTCTTCTTTGGTAGGGTGACTCTGGAGTGCCCACAGGCATTTTGGAGCTTCAAGACTCAAAACTAGACCTTCCGGGCTTCCCCTGGTGGTCCAGTGGATAAGGACACCGCCTTGCAGTGCAAGGGGCGCCGGTTCGATCCCTGGCCTGGGAAGATTCCACGTGCCGCGGAGTGGCTGGACGGATGTGTCCAATCACCGAGCCGGAGCTCTGGGGCGCATGTGCCCAGAGCTGGCGCTCTGCGACAATAGACGCCACCGCGATGAGAGGCCCACAGGAGCCAAAGAACAAAGACGGATGAAAAATAGAGAAATGGAAGACCAATAGAAGTGACCCGCCCACTCCCCTCCCTCCCCAACCCGACCCCCGCCCAAAATAAATAAATAAATAAATCTTTAAAAAAAAAAAAAAAAAAAACCAAAAAACTAGACCTTCCTCACAATTATGTGTCAGGTTTCTAGAAGCAGGCTGATACCTTTTCTGCTCTCATTGGACACATGTTGTGTGAAAAACAGACTGCCCTCTGTAAAGAACCCTCAGGTCTGTGGACATGGATCCTGGACCAAAGAAGTGTTCATTTCATGCTGTGCTTTGCGATGCTTTAAAATAAGGAATCTGAGGTTGAATTGCTTCAATCATTTCCAAGTAGAATGGGAGAAATGTAAAGCAAGTCATGAGTTTGTGTTTCTTCAGTATACCAGAAAATCCACGTAACTGGACCTAGAAATTTGATATTTGCTGTGTAAATGGGTCATGATGAGAAGCCACATAAGATGGTTTATTATGGAAACTCCAGTCTCCAGTCTCTCAGTCCTGACCCATAGGATCATTTCCTTTTAAGGTTCCTCCCAAGGTTTCCCATTTCCTTTCCCAAACATGCTTCTTCTGAAGATGACCCTAAGCTTGCTTAGAACTCCGACTGCCTTTCCTTAGTTATAGGGCCTCTCACTTGCACAGCTCTCTTCTAAAACGCTGGCAGCACCCCAAGAGTGTGTTACCTGGACATACTGTAAATTATGCAGAAGTAAGATATTTTATCTGCAGTTGGCCAAGGCAGCCTTTGTTCCTCCTGATTTTCCCTCTGTCACATTTCTTCTTTGGTAGGGTGACTCTGGAGTGCCCACAGGCATTTTGGAGCTTCAAGACTCAAAACTAGACCTTCCGGGCTTCCCCTGGTGGTCCAGTGGATAAGGACACCGCCTTGCAGTGCAAGGCGCGGTTCGATCCCTGGCCTGGGAAGATTCCACGTGCCGCGGAGTGGCTGGACGGATGTGTCCAATCACCGAGCCGGAGCTCTGGGGCGCATGTGCCCAGAGCTGGCGCTCTGCGACAATAGACGCCACCGCGATGAGAGGCCCACAGGAGCCAAAGAACAAAGACGGATGAAAAATAGAGAAATGGAAGACCAATAGAAGTGACCCGCCCACTCCCCTCCCTCCCCAACCCGACCCCCGCCCAAAATAAATAAATAAATAAATCTTTAAAAAAAAAAAAAAAAAAAACCAAAAAACTAGACCTTCCTCACAATTATGTGTCAGGTTTCTAGAAGCAGGCTGATACCTTTTCTGCTCTCATTGGACACATGTTGTGTGAAAAACAGACTGCCCTCTGTAAAGAACCCTCAGGTCTGTGGACATGGATCCTGGACCAAAGAAGTGTTCATTTCATGCTGTGCTTTGCGATGCTTTAAAATAAGGAATCTGAGGTTGAATTGCTTCAATCATTTCCAAGTAGAATGGGAGAAATGTAAAGCAAGTCATGAGTTTGTGTTTCTTCAGTATACCAGAAAATCCCACGTAACTGGACCTAGAAATTTGATATTTGCTGTGTAAATGGGTCATGATGAGAAGCCACACCCCGTGCGTCAGGAGAGTGCGGCTCTCGAGGGGTGAGGTGCTAAGTCAGGAGAGCTGAGCTCATTCAGGACCATGGTTTTATGAGGGTGGCTTCAGCAGCCTTGGGAGCCGTTGGCGATGGAGGTGGGCACTCTCATCTTTGTTCGGCATGTGTGCTTCCCAGCAGGGCTGTGGGCAGGTTTGCGGCTGGGTGTACCCACCTGGAAGGTGGTCAGGTGGTTAAGTCCTGATGTTCAAGCCATGGGCCCGAGAATGAGGAGTCAGCCCAGGCTTCCTCCTGTCACTGTGACCTTCATCGTGACGTTTTGCTCCTCTGTCTCTCAGTTGAGTTGAAGGCAGTTTGTAGATTCTGGTTAAGACAACACTGAGAATCAGCTGTGTTATAAGGGTGTAGAGAGGAGAAAAATATTTATAATATATTATGAAGGTGCATCTTTGAAGAATTTCCCCTTACAGAGCAGTGCTTATGGATCTCTTTTCATAATTGTATTTATTTATTTTGGGCTGTGCTGGGTCTTTGTGTCCATGTGGGCTTGAGTTCTCCAGTTGTAGAGAATGGGGGTTACTCTCTAGTTGTGGTGCAAAGGCTTCTCCTTGTAGTGGCTTCTCTTGTTTCAGAGCACAGGCTCTAGGGGCACAGGCTTCAGTAGTTGTGCCACGTGGGCTCAGTAGTTGTGGTTCCCGGGCTCTAGAGCATAGGCTCAGTGGTTGTGTCACACAGGCTTAGCTGCTCTGTGGCATATGTGGGATCTTCCCGAATCAGGGATTGAACCTGTGTCTCTTGCATTGGCAGGTGGACTCTTTACCACTGAGCCACCATGGAAACCACCAATGTGCGAGATTTCATGAGAGTCAAGGGTGTGAGCTGATTCTTCTGTTTTATTTGTGAGGTTAGAAGCGCTATAAATGCCTTGTTTTCTCTTTTTCCAGATTCTCTGTGGCCCAAAATCCGGGTTCCATTAAAAGTTGTGAGAACTGCTGAAAACAAGTTGAGTAACCGCTTCTTCCCTTACGATGAAATCGAAACGGAGGCCGTTCTGGCTATCGATGATGACATCATCATGCTCACCTCTGACGAGCTGCAGTTTGGTTATGAGGTAAGGAAGTTTCAAGCAGTGCATGTACGTATTTAATATTTACTGCCTGTCTTTCCTAATACAGAGTAGTGTATTTCATTCTCTAAAAGTTGTAGTCTCTGAATTCTAGTAGCATACAAAAACCGTGCTAAGGAGTGGGGGTTTACGAGGCTGTGCTTTAGAGCTTTGGGGAAAGACTGTTCCCAAAGACGACTGTGCTCTCCGCCTGTTTGGGGAACTCCCAAGGAGAGTCCCAGGATGTTTTCCAAAGCACGTCTACGAGATTTAACAAGCACTTAATTGATGACTTCATGAATAGCTCTGCCCTGCCCCAAGCAGCTGGGCACGCCACAGTAAAACATCAGTGAGTGAAGAAGCTGGCGACACTGGCAGACAGAAAGCAGACCCTGTTGACGTTGTTTGTTAGTTGATAAGGCAGTTTGTAGATTCTGGTTAAGACAACACTGAGAATCAGCTGTGTTATAAGGGTGTAGAGAGTAGAAAAATATTTATAATATATTATGAAGGTGCATCTTTGAAGAATTTCCCCTTACAGAGCAGTGCTTATGGATCTCTTTTCATAATTGTATTTATTTATTTTGGGCTGTGCTGGGTCTTTGTGTCCATGTGGGCTTGAGTTCTCCAGTTGTAGAGAATGGGGGTTACTCTCTAGTTGTGGTGCAAAGGCTTCTCCTTGTAGTGGCTTCTCTTGTTTCAGAGCACAGGCTCTAGGGGCACAGGCTTCAGTAGTTGTGCCACGTGGGCTCAGTAGTTGTGGTTCCCGGGCTCTAGAGCATAGGCTCAGTGGTTGTGTCACACAGGCTTAGCTGCTCTGTGGCATATGTGGGATCTTCCCGAATCAGGGATTGAACCTGTGTCTCTTGCATTGGCAGGTGGACTCTTTACCACTGAGCCACCATGGAAACCACCAATGTGCGTAGATTTCATGAGAGTCAAGGGTGTGAGCTGATTCTTCTGTTTTATTTGTGAGGTTAGAAGCGCTATAAATGCCTTGTTTTCTCTTTTTCCAGATTCTCTGTGGCCCAAAATCCGGGTTCCATTAAAAGTTGTGAGAACTGCTGAAAACAAGTTGAGTAACCGCTTTTTCCCCTTACGATGAAATCGAAACGGAGGCCGTTCTGGCTATCGATGATGACATCATCATGCTCACCTCTGACGAGCTGCAGTTTGGTTATGAGGTAAGGAAGTTTCAAGCAGTGCATGTACGTATTTAATATTTACTGCCTGTCTTTCCTAATACAGAGTAGTGTATTTCATTCTCTAAAAGTTGTAGTCTCTGAATTCTAGTAGCATACAAAAACCGTGCTAAGGAGTGGGGGTTTACGAGGCTGTGCTTTAGAGCTTTGGGGAAAGACTGTTCCCAAAAGACGACTGTGCTCTCCGCCTGTTTGGGGAACTCCCAAGGAGAGTCCCAGGGGATGTTTTCCAAAGCACGTCTACGAGATTTAACAAGCACTTAATTGATGACTTCATGAATAGCTCTGCCCTGCCCCAAGCAGCTGGGCACGGCCACAGTAAAAACATCAGTGAGTGAAGAAGCTGGCGACACTGGCAGACAGAAAGCAGACCCTGTTGATGGCTCTGTTTCTGAGTTTTAAGTGGAGAGACTGGCTGCCCGTCTTTGGGGAGAAGCATTCTCCATCACCGTTCATTCAATGCGGCTGATGGATTAGGCTGGGTTCAAGGGTTAAGTATGGAGACCAGTAAAGGTCTCCCTCGGGGAAAGTGCCAGAGCCGAGGCCTGGTGAAAAGCAATAGGAATTGATGAGTCCTGTCAGGGAGGATGTCCGTGAGATGCGTGATGGCGACAGGCAGAAGCTGGGGGCTGGCGGTGGGGTGGGGTGAATTGGTGGTATCAGATCCAAGCAAAACAGAGTGTACAAATCAATTAGGTACAGCCAGCACAGGGGAAAACGGGGGGATGCATCCCTTAGAGTTGTCCTGCCTTTGGGAGAGAGAGTGCCATGTTCTTTAGCTGACTCAGAATTTGTTCAATTTGAGGTTCTAAGAAATCATGAAGTTCCATTTAATGAAGCCATATTTGATACATATGTTGATTATAGAAATTTATTTTCTAAGCCTTAAATTAAAAGTGGATTTTTTCCCTCTTATCTTTTAAATTATGAAAGCATGAAAACACATTTACAGAAGTCTTAGAAAATATAGAACAAAGTTACATACAGTTCTGCTATGTATTGCAATCATTTCTTACAGCAGGTAAATTAAGATTTTTAGTTGGACTTTCAATATCAAACTTAACAAAGATTAAGAGAATGAATACAGAAAAATAGAAGGATATGGTAGACCTGAAAAGTACCGTGAACCAACATAGTTTCAACATAATTAAGACTTACAAAACTTTCAAACAATTTACTGCCTGTCTTTCCTAATACAGAGTAGTGTATTTCATTCTCTAAAAGTTGTAGTCTCTGAAGGAAAAAGTGGGGTTTACGAGGCTGTGCTTTAGAGCTTTGGGGAAAGACTGTTCCCAAAGACGACTGTGCTCTCCGCCTGTTTGGGGAACTCCCAAGGAGAGTCCCAGGATGTTTTCCAAAGCACGTCTACGAGATTTAACAAGCACTTAATTGATGACTTCATGAATAGCTCTGCCCTGCCCCAAGCAGCTGGGCACGCCACAGTAAAACATCAGTGAGTGAAGAAGCTGGCGACACTGGCAGACAGAAAGCAGACCCTGTTGATGGCTCTGTTTCTGAGTTTTAAGTGGAGAGACTGGCTGCCCGTCTTTGGGGAGAAGCATTCTCCATCACCGTTCATTCAATGCGGCTGATGGATTAGGCTGGGTTCAAGGGTTAAGTATGGAGACCAGTAAAGGTCTCCCTCGGGGAAAGTGCCAGAGCCGAGGCCTGGTGAAAAGCAATAGGAATTGATGAGTCCTGTCAGGGAGGATGTCCGTGAGATGCGTGATGGCGACAGGCAGAAGCTGGGGGCTGGCGGTGGGGTGGGGTGAATTGGTGGTATCAGATCCAAGCAAAACAGAGTGTACAAATCAATTAGGTACAGCCAGCACAGGGGAAAACGGGGGGATGCATCCCTTAGAGTTGTCCTGCCTTTGGGAGAGAGAGTGCCATGTTCTTTAGCTGACTCAGAATTTGTTCAATTTGAGGTTCTAAGAAATCATGAAGTTCCATTTAATGAAGCCATATTTGATACATATGTTGATTATAGAAATTTATTTTCTAAGCCTTAAATTAAAAGTGGATTTTTTCCCTCTTATCTTTTAAATTATGAAAGCATGAAAACACATTTACAGAAGTCTTAGAAAATATAGAACAAAGTTACATACAGTTCTGCTATGTATTGCAATCATTTCTTACAGCAGGTAAATTAAGATTTTTAGTTGGACTTTCAATATCAAACTTAACAAAGATTAAGAGAATGAATACAGAAAAATAGAAGGATATGGTAGACCTGAAAAGTACCGTGAACCAACATAGTTTCAACATAATTAAGACTTACAAAACTTTCAAACAATAGTAAGATACAAATTCTATTCAAGTTGCCATGAACTGTAAACTAGGAGACACTGTAACATATCCAGGGACATAAAATGAGGTACAAAAATTTTGTGGTTAAAAGTATTGAAATCATACAGTCTGTTCTTATATCACTGTGGAATTATGTTAGAAATCAATATCAAAAGATATTTTTAAAATAGCCCACATATTTTCATGTGCTATTTACCAAGAGAGTGTAGTGTGACATTTACCAAGAGAGATCTTTGAGTTAGCCATTGAAGGCTAGTATTAGTCTTCTAATGAAGTTAGAAGAAAAGACAGAGGGTGATTGCAGAGAAGAAAACATTTAAATGAGAAAGTAATACCAAAGATACTTAAGAAAAAACCCCTCATTTATTTGGCAATTAAATGCCCACTAAAAATGGATTTTAAAGGGAAAAAATAGGAGGAATGCCCCCTGCCACCACCACCACCAAAAATTAAAAGCTCAAGTTTTCCCAGGTTTTTAGTATGTACATATGTAAATACCTTAACAGATATGTAAATATATTTATATATCCATTGAGTATAAATGAAACTGGGGAATAGTTGGATACCGTGGTTGATACTATTACTGGCCAGTGAAAGGCATGAGAGTAGCTAGTAAAATAGAAACTCGTCTTCCTGGATTTATTTCCATTCATAGAAATGTGTTTCATGTCATCATATCTAGGATGTTGAGTGACTTTTCATATACTATCATTCCCATTTTTTAAAAAAGTAAATTACTTATTTCTCTAGCAAGCTTATGGCAAAAAGACCAATTTTTTTTTCCTGCCAGTGTTTTCTCTTTCCATTGCATATAAAGGCTTCACACTATACCTTTTTTTTGTGGGTACTACATTCCACATAATGTGGATTTTTCTTAAAATTTTGAAAAAAAACATTTACAGAAGTCTTAGAAAATATAGAACAAAGTTACATACAGTTCTGCTATGTATTGCAATCATTTCTTACAGCAGGTAAATTAAGATTTTTAGTTGGACTTTCAATATCAAACTTAACAAAGATTAAGAGAATGAATACAGAAAAATAGAAGGATATGGTAGACCTGAAAAGTACCGTGAACCAACATAGTTTCAACATAATTAAGACTTACAAAACTTTCAAACAATAGTAAGATACAAATTCTATTCAAGTTGCCATGAACTGTAAACTAGGAGACACTGTAACATATCCAGGGACATAAAATGAGGTACAAAAATTTTGTGGTTAAAAGTATTGAAATCATACAGTCTGTTCTTATATCACTGTGGAATTATGTTAGAAATCAATATCAAAAGATATTTTTAAAATAGCCCACATATTTTCATGTGCTATTTACCAAGAGAGTGTAGTGTGACATTTACCAAGAGAGATCTTTGAGTTAGCCATTGAAGGCTAGTATTAGTCTTCTAATGAAGTTAGAAGAAAAGACAGAGGGTGATTGCAGAGAAGAAAACATTTAAATGAGAAAGTAATACCAAAGATACTTAAGAAAAAACCCCTCATTTATTTGGCAATTAAATGCCCACTAAAAATGGATTTTAAAGGGAAAAAATAGGAGGAATGCCCCCTGCCACCACCACCACCAAAAATTAAAAGCTCAAGTTTTCCCAGGTTTTTAGTATGTACATATGTAAATACCTTAACAGATATGTAAATATATTTATATATCCATTGAGTATAAATGAAACTGGGGAATAGTTGGATACCGTGGTTGATACTATTACTGGCCAGTGAAAGGCATGAGAGTAGCTAGTAAAATAGAAACTCGTCTTCCTGGATTTATTTCCATTCATAGAAATGTGTTTCATGTCATCATATCTAGGATGTTGAGTGACTTTTCATATACTATCATTCCCATTTTTTAAAAAAGTAAATTACTTATTTCTCTAGCAAGCTTATGGCAAAAAGACCAATTTTTTTTTCCTGCCAGTGTTTTCTCTTTCCATTGCATATAAAGGCTTCACACTATACCTATGTGTTTATTTTTGTGGTAAAAGGAAGGTAGACAATAAGAACATTCCACATGAGGAGAGATAGCCAAGATGAACAGAGTGCTTACCTCTTTGATGTTTTCAGTTGATCTGTGCTGTGCTAAGTTACTTCAGCCCTGTTCAGCTCTTTGTGACCTTATAGTCTGTAGCCCACCAGGATCCTCTGTCCATGGGATTCTCTAGGCAAGAATACTAGAGTGGGGCTGCCCTGGTGGTCCAGTGGGTGAAGAGCCCACCTTGCAGTGCAAGGGGCACTGGTTTGATCCCAGGCCAGAAAAGATCCCACGTACCACAGAGTAGTTGGACCAATGTGTCCAATTGTGAGCCCGCGCTCTGGAGTGCATGTGCCCAGAGCCAGTGCTCTGCAGCGAGAGAGGCTGCTGCAATGGGAGGCCCACACGGGCCAGGGAATAAAGATAGATGAAAATAAATAAATAACCAACAAAAGAGGCCCAAATTAACAACAACAACAAAGAATACTAGAGTGGGTTGCCATGCCCTTCTCCAGGGGATCTTCCTGACCCAGGGATCAAACCCATGTCTCTTATGTCTCCTTCATTGGCGGACAGGGTCTGTACCACTAGCACCACCTGGGAGTCCCCTTCAATTGGTCAAAAGGAAGTCTAATGAAAGAAAGGTACACCAGGGGCTTCCCTGGTGATCAAGTGGGTAAGGACATCGCCTTGCAGTGCAACGGGCACTGGTTCGATCCCTGGCCTGGGAGGATCCCTTGTGCAGTGGAACAGCTGGACCAGTGTGTCCAACTACCCAGCCAGAGCTCTGGAGCACATGCGCCAGAGCCAGTGCTTTGTGAGGAGAGGGGCCACTGCGATGGGAGGCCCATACAGGCCAAGGAACAAAGATGGATGAGATTAAATAAATTAAAGACCAATAGAAGTGGCCAAAAAAAGAAAGAAAGGTACACTAGATGAATTCCTTCCAACCTTGGGGTGAAATCTTGATATCTCAGGAATGTTGAAACCTGAAATCTCTTTCAACCTTGAGCTTGTTTCAAGCAACAGAGAGCGTGTTGATGAGAGGAAGTACAAAACCCGGAGGGACTAAGCTTGAATCGTCACCTCTTTCCTCTGACACCCATGTTTATTCCACATTACCTCTAGAAAAGTCATTGTGTCAAGAGGTGGGGGGTGTCAAGAGGTGGGGGGCACCCCTCATCTGTGTTAATAGGGCTCTTCTTCAGATGCTAAGAAAAGAATAAGTTCTCTAACTGTTATCTATATACTGCTTACTGCATTCCTGCCAATTTACTGGGTACTTGCATAACATTAATGATCTTTTCCCAAACCTGCAAGGCAGTTAATTGTTTTTTTTTCCTTCTTTACTGAGACTAATAAAGGTTGGATAACTTGCCAACAGTTACACAGCTAAATAAATGGAAGAGTTGGGATTTAAGTCCAAGTTTGGGTGACACTATACTGTCTTCCTTGAGGATTTTACCATGTCAGGCACTACTGGTCCCCAAAAGTAGTCCTCAGAACCTTCGGCTTATTGCTTGTCCATCACTAAATAGTCTTGGTGCTAAGGAAAAGAAATGTATTTTTCAGGCATCCCTACGGCTGGTGCTTTAGGGTAGCACTGTAACATTATCTGCTGCATGGTAGTTAATATTATGAGCAGTTAGGAGAGTACTGGGCCCAACTTCCTATTCTGTCTCCATGGACAATGTATGTAAGCTCTCTGGGTTGTAGGTTATTCTTATGTAGAGTGGTGCTGGCAGTGTCTGCTTCGCTGGGCGGTCAGGTACGTTAGATGAGATGGTGTGGCGCCACGCAGGGACAGCACTTAGGAAGTGCACGTGCTGGATGGCGGGCTGTGTGCCCAGCTCTGCTCTTTACGAGATGCCGCGTGAGCGGCAGCTCCCATGACTGCAGCTGTCCTCATGATTCCACGGACCCGTGAGGAGGGTCTGTGCTGGTTTTCAGCATTCAAAAGGGACACTTCTCTTCTGGGGAGGGTACCAGTTCTGGGCTGCATGAGAAGAGAGAAGAGGATGGTACTCCTAAACCCTGTTCTTTTATGCCAAAGCCTAGGATTATTTTCATGCGGACTTGACGGATTAAGAGAATAAACAAATCAGTTAATAAAAATGTATGTCCTCGGGGAGTTGTGTTGGAGGCCAGAACTACCACTTTGTCACAGTTACCACAGTGTGTTAGGATTATATCCATCTTGTTGGCTGCGTTTCATCCTTCAGCATTCAGATCAAAAGAAACTTTCAGAGAGTCTCCAGACTAGAACACTCGCCCTCTTTGTAAGCAAATAATTGTGAAGCGTGTTGTTTCGTGTCTGCTTTTCTTCCAGAATGTTAGGCCCGTAGGGACAGAAACATGGCTGTCTTGTTCATTGCTGTATCCTCTGTGCCGCACCCAGCTCAGGCTGTCCAGCTGTGACTCACTAATATTTGATAGATGAACACATTTTCATTACCAGCATGCATATGAAAGATAGACAGATTCTTCTGGCCTGCATACCTTTCTGCTTTACTGCAGTCTGTCATCTGGATAAACCATTTTGAAAACTGTTTGGAGTTTAAAATGTTAAACATGCCCTTTACTGCAGTCTTATCTGGGTGACACTATACTGTCTTCCTTGAGGATTTTACCATGTCAGGCACTACTGGTCCCCAAAAGTAGTCCTCAGAACCTTCGGCTTATTGCTTGTCCATCACTAAATAGTCTTGGTGCTAAGGAAAAGAAATGTATTTTTCAGGCATCCCTACGGCTGGTGCTTTAGGGTAGCACTGTAACATTATCTGCTGCATGGTAGTTAATATTATGAGCAGTTAGGAGAGTACTGGGCCCAACTTCCTATTCTGTCTCCATGGACAATGTATGTAAGCTCTCTGGGTTGTAGGTTATTCTTATGTAGAGTGGTGCTGGCAGTGTCTGCTTCGCTGGGCGGTCAGGTACGTTAGATGAGATGGTGTGGCGCCACGCAGGGACAGCACTTAGGAAGTGCACGTGCTGGATGGCGGGCTGTGTGCCCAGCTCTGCTCTTTACGAGATGCCGCGTGAGCGCAGCTCCCATGACTGCAGCTGTCCTCATGATTCCACGGACCCGTGAGGAGGGTCTGTGCTGGTTTTCAGCATTCAAAAGGGACACTTCTCTTCTGGGGAGGGTACCAGTTCTGGGCTGCATGAGAAGAGAGAAGAGGATGGTACTCCTAAACCCTGTTCTTTTATGCCAAAGCCTAGGATTATTTTCATGCGGACTTGACGGATTAAGAGAATAAACAAATCAGTTAATAAAAATGTATGTCCTCGGGGAGTTGTGTTGGAGGCCAGAACTACCACTTTGTCACAGTTACCACAGTGTGTTAGGATTATATCCATCTTGTTGGCTGCGTTTCATCCTTCAGCATTCAGATCAAAAGAAACTTTCAGAGAGTCTCCAGACTAGAACACTCGCCCTCTTTGTAAGCAAATAATTGTGAAGCGTGTTGTTTCGTGTCTGCTTTTCTTCCAGAATGTTAGGCCCGTAGGGACAGAAACATGGCTGTCTTGTTCATTGCTGTATCCTCTGTGCCGCACCCAGCTCAGGCTGTCCAGCTGTGACTCACTAATATTTGATAGATGAACACATTTTCATTACCAGCATGCATATGAAAGATAGACAGATTCTTCTGGCCTGCATACCTTTCTGCTTTACTGCAGTCTGTCATCTGGATACAGCCATTTTTGAAAACTGTTTGGAGTTTAAAATGTTAAACATCTACCATGTGACTCTACCATTATTCCCACAGAGGTATACCCTAGAGAAATAACAGCATAGGTCTATGTAAATACTTGTATGCTGATATAAGTATTACTACTTGTATTTGCCACTTTTGTTTGTAAAAGCCAAAACCTGGAGAGCAAAAAAAAGTCTATCAGAAATTGAATGAATAGACTAACTGTGGTATATCCATACAAGAGAGTACTACTTAGTAGTAAGGAGATGACCTGTTGATGTGCACAATATAGATGTACTTCAGAGTAATTGCATAATGAAGGAAAACAAAAAAGAACATATTTTATGATTTCATTTATAGAAAACACAGAAACTACATCTTCAGTGATTGAAAGATCAGTGACTGTCTGGAGAAGGGCAGGGCAAATCAACTTGAAAAATTTAATAAGATATGGGCCACATAGATTCAACAAAAGCTACGAAACATTGCTGAGAGAAATGGAGCAGTTTTGTAAGTGGAAAGATGTGTCATGTGTCTGAATCCAAAAAGCTCACGGTTATTAACCGGTAGTGGCTTTAGTCGCTCAGTTGTGTCTGACTCTTTGCAACCCCGTGGACAGCAGCCTACCAGCCTCCTCTGTCCTTGGGGTTCTCCAAGAAAGAACACTGAAATGTGTTGCCTTCCCCTTCTCCAAGGGGATAGTCCCAACCCAGGGGTCCTACCCAGATTTCTCATGTTGCAGGCAGATTCTTTACCATCTGAGCGACCAGGAAAGTCCATTAGTAAGGAGTGAAGTTCTCTCCAGACTGATTTATAAATTCAAAGCAAGCGCAGTCAACATCCCAGAAAGCTTTTTTTTTTTTAAATGAAATCGACAGGCCAGTTCTAAAATTGAAATGGAAACACAATGGACCTGAAAAAGCCAAAGCAATTTTAAGACAGACAAAATTGTAGGACTACCTTATTTTAAGACATATAAAGCTACAGTAATCAAGACTCTGTGGTATTGGTGTAAACCTAGACGTGCAGATCAATGAAACGGAATAAAGAGTCCAAAAATAGACCACACATGTATGTGGTCAATCCATTTTCAGCAAAAGACCCAAGTTGGTTCAGCAGAGGTAGGCTAGGCTTTTCACTAAATGGGGCGGGAGCAATTTAATATCCATATGTCAGTTCAGAATAGATCTTGTCCTAAGTACAAAAACTGAAATTAAAAAATAAATAAAACCTTCAAGAAAACAGTGGAAAAAGTTCTAGTGTACCTGAGCTAAGCAATGATTTTTTTAAAGTAGGAGACAGCATAATTTATAAAAGAAACCAAATTGGATTTCATCAAAGTTAACAACACTTAAAAAGACACTTCTGAGAAAATAAAAAGGCAATTTATAGACTGGGAAAATGTATTTTCAAAGTATATAAACTCTCACACCTCTATAAGAAAACAAATTAATTTTTTTTTTTAAAAGGCAGAAGATATGGGCAGCTGCTTCATAAAAGAAAATATAGAGATGTAAACTAACATATGAAAAGACTCTCCACCTCATAGTTGTGAGGGCAATTCTACAGTAAAAGCACAGTGAGTTACCACTATATACCTACTAGAATGGTTAAATAAAATTTAAGATACTGATGGTGCCACATGTTGGTTCGACTGTGTAGCAGCTTAAAACTCATACATTATCAGTAAAAATGCTAAATGGTACAACCCACTTGGGAAGATGTTTGGCAGTTTCTCATAAAGTTTAAAAAAAATACCTACACTTTTCCTATACCCTAGCTTCCAGAAGAAGTAAAAACATGTCTGCACAAAGGTTTGTAGTCAGTGTTCATAGCTTGACTCCTGAGATCCAAAACCTAGCTAGACCAGCTTGCACTTGGAGAGACAAGGTGGAATGCCTTTGCTGTGGGGTATTATTCAGCAATCAAAAGAAATAAACTACTGGTATATCCAACAACTTGGCTAAATCTCAGAATTTTTATATTAAGGGAATGAAGCCATCTGCAAAAGACTCCTTACTGATGTGTTCTGTGTACGACATTCTGGAGTGGGAAAAACTATATTTCCATGGGTAGGGAGTGGGCTGACAACAAGAGAGCCAGAAGGGACTTTTCGGATGGTGGTGATGATGGCAGTGTGAGTGTGTACATTCATCAGGGCACACTTGGAACTGGTGATTTTATTGTAAGTGAATTATTTTCCAAACCTGAAAAAGAATTGTGAGATGCAGCTAAAGCAGTTCTTAGGGGAAATTTATGGAAAGAAGAAAGGGCTAAAAGCAGTCATCTAAAGGTGGTTCTACTTTAAGGAGCTGGAGAAAGAAGAGTAAGTTAAAGCAAGCAGAAAGAAAGAATAAAGATAAACGCTAATAAAATCAATAAACTAGAAAATAGAACCAGAGAAAATTAACAGACCCCAAAGTTGACTTTTTGAAAAGTTTTTAAAAATGGATAAATCCCTAGCCAAATAACTGAAAACAAAAAACAAAGGGACACAAATTATCACTATCAGGAATGAAAAGGAATTAAGGAATGGTTGTCCCTATAGATCCTACAGGCATTTAAAGAGTATTATGACATAGAAAATCCTAAAGATAACCACCAGAAAACTAGAGCTCATCAATGAGTTTGGAAAAGTTACAGGATACAAAATTAATATGCAGGAATCTCTTGCATTTCTATACACTAACAACAGAATATCAGAAAGGGAAATTAAGGAAACAATCCCATTTGCCATCACATCAAAAACAATAAAATACTTTGGAATAAGCCTACCTCAGGAAGCAAAACACTTGTACTCAGAAAACAATAAGATACTGATGAAAGAAATCAGAGATAACACCAACAGATGGAGAGATATACCATGTGACAATGAGGACCCAAAGCAGTCTGCAGGTTCAGTGCAATCCCTAACCAACTACCAGTATCATTTTTCATAGAATTAGAACAAACTTCTTTACTATTTGTTGGGAAACAAGGTTTGTTAGTCAGTGTTCATAGCTTGACTCCTGAGATCCAAAACCTAGCTAGACCAGCTTGCACTTGGAGAGACAAGGTGGAATGCCTTTGCTGTGGGGTATTATTCAGCAATCAAAAGAAATAAACTACTGGTATATCCAACAACTTGGCTAAATCTCAGAATTTTTATATTAAGGGAATGAAGCCATCTGCAAAAGACTCCTTACTGATGTGTTCTGTGTACGACATTCTGGAGTGGGAAAAACTATATTTCCATGGGTAGGGAGTGGGCTGACAACAAGAGAGCCAGAAGGGACTTTTCGGATGGTGGTGATGATGGCAGTGTGAGTGTGTACATTCATCAGGGCACACTTGGAACTGGTGATTTTATTGTAAGTGAATTATTTTCCAAACCTGAAAAAGAATTGTGAGATGCAGCTAAAGCAGTTCTTAGGGGAAATTTATGGAAAGAAGAAAGGGCTAAAAGCAGTCATCTAAAGGTGGTTCTACTTTAAGGAGCTGGAGAAAGAAGAGTAAGTTAAAGCAAGCAGAAAGAAAGAATAAAGATAAACGCTAATAAAATCAATAAACTAGAAAATAGAACCAGAGAAAATTAACAGACCCCAAAGTTGACTTTTTGAAAAGTTTTTAAAAATGGATAAATCCCTAGCCAAATAACTGAAAACAAAAAACAAAGGGACACAAATTATCACTATCAGGAATGAAAAGGAATTAAGGAATGGTTGTCCCTATAGATCCTACAGGCATTTAAAGAGTATTATGACATAGAAAATCCTAAAGATAACCACCAGAAAACTAGAGCTCATCAATGAGTTTGGAAAAGTTACAGGATACAAAATTAATATGCAGGAATCTCTTGCATTTCTATACACTAACAACAGAATATCAGAAAGGGAAATTAAGGAAACAATCCCATTTGCCATCACATCAAAAAGAATAAAATACTTTGGAATAAGCCTACCTCAGGAAGCAAAACACTTGTACTCAGAAAACAATAAGATACTGATGAAAGAAATCAGAGATAACACCAACAGATGGAGAGATATACCATGTGACAATGAGGACCCAAAGCAGTCTGCAGGTTCAGTGCAATCCCTAACCAACTACCAGTATCATTTTTCATAGAATTAGAACAAACTTCTTTACTATTTGTTGGGAAACACAAAAGACCTCCCCACCCAATAACTGAAGATGTCTCAAGAAAGAATGGAGCTAGAAGAATCAAACTCCCTGACTTCAGACTATACTACAAAGAGGTGATCGTCAAAACAATATGGTGCTGATACAAAAACAAATACAGATCAGCAGAACAGAGTAGAAAATCCAGAGATAATCCCACGTACCTGTGGTCACCAACTGTATGACAAAGGAGACAGAATATACCAAGGGAAAAAAACAGTCTCTTCAATACATGGTGCTGGGAAAACTGGACAGCTACATGTAAAAGAATGAAACTAGAACATTCCCTAAAACCATACACAAAAATAAACTAAACATGTATAAAAGACCTAAATTTAAGACTGGATACTGCAAAGCTCTTAGAGAAATCAGAGTAAGAACACTCTCTGATATAAATCACAGCAAGATCTTTTTCAGTCCACTGCCTACAGTAATGAAAATAAAAACAAAAATTAACCAATGGGACCTAATTAAACTTAAAGCTTTTGCACAGCAAAGGAAACCATAAACAAAACAAAAAGACTATTTCTTCTTGTGTTAGCTTTGATAAAGTATGTTTTTCAAGGACTCGGTTCATTTCATTTGAATGCAAAGTGCATTGCTATAACATCCTCTGTAACATTATCTTGTTACTGTTTAAAGTCAAATTGATATGCAAATTTGGATTGTCCCTATAGAAAATTTTCCTAAAGATAACCACCAGAAAACTAGAGCTCATCAATGAGTTTGGAAAAGTTACAGGATACAAAATTAATATGCAGGAATCTCTTGCATTTCTATACACTAACAACAGAATATCAGAAAGGGAAATTAAGGAAACAATCCCATTTGCCATCACATCAAAAAGAATAAAATACTTTGGAATAAGCCTACCTCAGGAAGCAAAACACTTGTACTCAGAAAACAATAAGATACTGATGAAAGAAATCAGAGATAACACCAACAGATGGAGAGATATACCATGTGACAATGAGGACCCAAAGCAGTCTGCAGGTTCAGTGCAATCCCTAACCAACTACCAGTATCATTTTTCATAGAATTAGAACAAACTTCTTTACTATTTGTTGGGAAACAAAAGACCTCCCCACCCAATAACTGAAGATGTCTCAAGAAAGAATGGAGCTAGAAGAATCAAACTCCCTGACTTCAGACTATACTACAAAGAGGTGATCGTCAAAACAATATGGTGCTGATACAAAAACAAATACAGATCAGCAGAACAGAGTAGAAAATCCAGAGATAATCCCACGTACCTGTGGTCACCAACTGTATGACAAAGGAGACAGAATATACCAAGGGAAAAAAACAGTCTCTTCAATACATGGTGCTGGGAAAACTGGACAGCTACATGTAAAAGAATGAAACTAGAACATTCCCTAAAACCATACACAAAAATAAACTAAACATGTATAAAAGACCTAAATTTAAGACTGGATACTGCAAAGCTCTTAGAGAAAAACATAGGAAGAACACTCTCTGATATAAATCACAGCAAGATCTTTTTCAGTCCACTGCCTACAGTAATGAAAATAAAAACAAAAATTAACCAATGGGACCTAATTAAACTTAAAGCTTTTGCACAGCAAAGGAAACCATAAACAAAACAAAAAGACTATTTCTTCTTGTGTTAGCTTTGATAAAGTATGTTTTTCAAGGACTCGGTTCATTTCATTTGAATGCAAAGTGCATTGCTATAACATCCTCTGTAACATTATCTTGTTACTGTTTAAAGTCTGTAGAATTTGGAATGATGTGTTCTTTTTCATTCCTGATATGGATAGTTTTCATTTTCTCTCCTTTTCTTGATCAGCCTTGTTTGAGGCATGTCAGTGTCCCCTTCTTTGCAAAGAATCAGCTTTTGATTTTGTTGACTTTTCTTTAGTGTATATATATTTTTTACATTTATTAACTAGTCTTTTCTTGATTAATCTCTTCCTTAGTTTCACGAGTTTAAGTTGCTGTTATTTTTCTAACCTTTTGACTTGATAGCTTAGATCGGTGATCTCAATATTTATCTTTCTAATGTATGCATATCAAGCTGTAAATTTCTCCTCAATTACTGCTTTAGGTGCCTTTCCAAGTTTTGACTTGTTATATTTTTATAATCAAGTTTAAAATATTTTCAAATTTCTATTGTAATATTATCCTTCTTTGACCTATAAAAGCATTAATATATTGCCTGCTTTTGTCAGTTTTTAAAATTATCTTTTTCTTATTGATTTCTGATTTGATTCCACTGTGGTCAGAAAATGTACCCCATATGATTTCATTATTTTGGAATTCATTGAGACCCTCTGGCTCAGTAAAAGGTGTCTTTTGTTAAATGTTCTGTGGGCCCCTAAAAAGAGTAGACATTCTGCAATTGAAGATATAATGATCTTAATAGGTGAACTAGGTAAGATTAGCTGCATTAGCATCTTTAATACGATCAGAATAACCACCCCCCTCCCCTTTATTTTTCTTAGAATAGGCATCTTCGTTTCTTCTGGTTTGGCTGTGTGTGTCTGTGTCTGTCTGTCTGTAGCCTTTATCACTTCTGTAGTTAAAATCATAATCCTCATTTAAATAAAACACAGTTTAAACGCGGTAGTTAGTATGTGAGAATCAATGAGAAACCATGCAGCAGACTTTTCTTCTTTTAGCTCCAAAACATTTTTAGAGAAATCTAAAGAGACAGAGACGTCTCCCATTGGGGAATTTTTCAGAAAGGGGTGGCCAGCGGTCCTCCCATGTCCCAGGTGGTTTTCCTAGTCCTGCCTGGAGCTGAAGAATAGACCAGATGACTTTCCCAAATCCCCCGGCTGGGATGACTCTGAGAGAGCAGAAGTCAGGCAGAGGGATAAGGTGTGGTTTCGTATGAGAAAGTCTCCAACTGCTACACGTCCAGAGTGGTGTTTGGAGCCCGTGCCAACAGCATATGAGGAGTGGGAGAGCTGGCCGCTGCCCTAGTGGAGGAGTGTAGTGACCAGGGCCTGTCTTACTCGTGGTTCTGCTGGCCCTCTTGGGACCTCACGGGCAGGCTCAGGCCCCAGAGCCCTGGCATGTTTCTCACCAACCAGAGGGCACTTGAACGCAGAGCTGCTCTTGGAGGGTTGGGAGCCTCACTTCACAGAGGTGTTCTAGAGCAGCAGGTGCCACAGGGTGCTTCAGGGGCTTGGAGCAGAGGCTGAAGGTGGCTCCCAGAGGACTCACTCCCCGCCCGAGCTCTGAGAAAGGTGGCCTCATGCAGAGCCCAGAGATGAAAGAAAGAGCGGTGATGGGGAAGATGTACCTGGTCTGTCAGCTGGAACCCGGTCATGGCCCCCGGAATCCCTTTCCTGGAGGAGGTGGCTGGAGCCACTGCAGCGCTCCGTCAGCCTCTGCGAAGCCACGGCACACGGAGGGAATGTTGACGCTGTCCCCGGGCCCGCAGACAAGGCCCCTGAGCCGGGTGTCCCCTCCCAGCTAACCTGGCTGAGAGGATCCAAACCACCCGGAACCTGGTACCAGTCAGAGCAGCCCAGGCAGGAGGCTCTGTCTCAGTGTCAGAACGGGAAGGGAACCTTGGAGACCATTCTGTCGCTTTATGGTGGAGAAAACTGAGGTTACGTTATTTCTCTAAGGTGTTAGAAGTTCGTTGACTGTAAGCCTTTAAGGGACACCCTAGCAAGTGCATGGGAATGAAAGGCCAGACCCTGGAGGAAAGGCCTTTTTTCTTCCAGTGTCAGTGACTTGAGTACCCTGACATCGGGATCAAAGACCAATGCCCAGATATCATTATTTAATTGGAAGAAAACACAGGGGTCATTTGCCTGTTTAAATGGGTCCTAGTCCTGCCTGGGAGCTGAAGAATAGACCAGATGACTTTCCCAAATCCCGGCTGGGATGACTCTGAGAGAGCAGAAGTCAGGCAGAGGGATAAGGTGTGGTTTCGTATGAGAAAGTCTCCAACTGCTACACGTCCAGAGTGGTGTTTGGAGCCCGTGCCAACAGCATATGAGGAGTGGGAGAGCTGGCCGCTGCCCTAGTGGAGGAGTGTAGTGACCAGGGCCTGTCTTACTCGTGGTTCTGCTGGCCCTCTTGGGACCTCACGGGCAGGCTCAGGCCCCAGAGCCCTGGCATGTTTCTCACCAACCAGAGGGCACTTGAACGCAGAGCTGCTCTTGGAGGGTTGGGAGCCTCACTTCACAGAGGTGTTCTAGAGCAGCAGGTGCCACAGGGTGCTTCAGGGGCTTGGAGCAGAGGCTGAAGGTGGCTCCCAGAGGACTCACTCCCCGCCCGAGCTCTGAGAAAGGTGGCCTCATGCAGAGCCCAGAGATGAAAGAAAGAGCGGTGATGGGGAAGATGTACCTGGTCTGTCAGCTGGAACCCGGTCATGGCCCCCGGAATCCCTTTCCTGGAGGAGGTGGCTGGAGCCACTGCAGCGCTCCGTCAGCCTCTGCGAAGCCACGGCACACGGAGGGAATGTTGACGCTGTCCCCGGGCCCGCAGACAAGGCCCCTGAGCCGGGTGTCCCCTCCCAGCTAACCTGGCTGAGAGGATCCAAACCACCCGGAACCTGGTACCAGTCAGAGCAGCCCAGGCAGGAGGCTCTGTCTCAGTGTCAGAACGGGAAGGGAACCTTGGAGACCATTCTGTCGCTTTATGGTGGAGAAAACTGAGGTTACGTTATTTCTCTAAGGTGTTAGAAGTTCGTTGACTGTAAGCCTTTAAGGGACACCCTAGCAAGTGCATGGGAATGAAAGGCCAGACCCTGGAGGAAAGGCCTTTTTTCTTCCAGTGTCAGTGACTTGAGTACCCTGACATCGGGATCAAAGACCAATGCCCAGATATCATTATTTAATTGGAAGAAAACACAGGGGTCATTTGCCTGTTTAAATGGGTCATATTCCCTGATGGAAGGCAAAGGGCTTTGGGAAACGTTACATTCCCTCGCCAGCCCGAGAATCAGGAGCGAGAGAGTGATCTACTCCGGCCCCGCGTGTTTCTGACTTGTTTGACAAGCTTTTGTGAGCTACCAGATGTGGAAATTCTTTTCAGCCTGGGATAATTTATTTATCTGTTTATGTATTTTACCAGGAAAGTATCTATTGAGTCCTTGATACTCATTTGCAAGGAGCTCCTGGGGGAACAGTAGCCGTGTATAGTGTTACTTGAATGTTGAGTTTCCACCGCCTCTCCAAGTCTGTCTGCTTTTATTTCATACCTAAAGAGCTGGGAAATAAAATGCAACTTGTTCCTCCTCCCCTCCCCCGCCTTTAAGAGAGGCCGTTTAAAACATGTGGCAAAAAGTGAGCCATGCGGACTTGGCTGGCTGTATCAAGCCCGGGAATTTATTTTTCCTTTCGTACTTTGATCCTCATTTCCAGCCATAAAGATTATTAGTAGCACTTAAGTGCTGAACATTTTTCACCTGAGAGATGTGAAACACTCTTGGCTAATAATACTGGTTATAAAATCTGTCCGTTCATGTGGGGATGGGAATTGACTAAGGGCAGCCATGTGGCGTTCAGCGCGCAGAATGCTGATGACTTCCTCTTACTGCCTCTGCATCTGGTAGCTGGTGACAGCTGGTTAAACTGCTTGGGGTAGAAATTAGGAGAATTGGTTTGTGTTATTTTGCTCACAACTCCACAAGGTGATGGCAAGTAAAGGATCGAGAAAAGACAGCAAAATAGTGCGGAAGGCCTCAGCGTTTTTGTTGAGATTGTGAACCCATCTCTGAGAGTGTTTTCCTGCTGTAGAAGCACCAAGAAGAAAAGCTAGAGCTGGAACAAGGTGGGCTTGTGAGGTGGCACGGGGAGGTCACATGTTGATCGATGTGATGGGGGCAGAGCTTGTGTCTGGGTGGACCTGGGCAGCTAGGTTGACTCGGCTGTGTCGGGCCAGGTGGTGGACAGGCTCAGAGGCCAGCTGCAGAGCTGAACGTGGTGAAGAGGTGTGGTAGGTTTGTAAAGAGGTGGCAAGACCACAGGACAAATTAGAGTTGGCAGATTGAAGGCACAGAGAGCCAGTTAGCTAACGGTCGTGGGCAGTTTCTGTAGGCTTAATGCTCATCTGGGTTGAAGAACCAAGGGGAAGGGAAAGACGGGCCCTGCCATGGCTCAGATTGGATTGGTGGTGAGGGAGCTTAGCTAATTGGAGAATTCCAGAGCTGAGGCTCTAACAGTTATATTTTAAATTGAATTAGTACAATTTAAAGCTTCTCTATATATTCATTCAGGGAGAGATGATATAGTCTGTGATTCTAAATAAACTGTCCCAGTTTTTCTCTTCTCACTTGAAAAAGGAGAAAGATGGCAGCAATCTATCACAGACTTCATAGTAACCTTTATAAAGAGCTGGTCGATTACTTTTAAAAGAGAAAGAAGGCCATCTCTGTCCTTGTGTGCCCCTCTCTGGGCTGCCGGCCAGTGGCAGTGCCGCAGATACCAGGTCTTGCTTGGGGTCTCAGGTTGTTTCTCGCAGACTTGTGGTTATGATCCTTCTGATGGGAATTAACTGCTTTCTTCCCTAGACTTCAGCCCTAGAGCCCTGAATCTGAAATCGTGCTCAGGGTTGTTGGGAATCCCAGGCGGGTTTTCTTTGCGGTACTTGGAGGCACCTGTCTTGTCCTGCCCTGGGCTCTACAGCTGGCTTATGCCCTGTAGTTTCAGCTAGGGCACCGAGAGACTGGGTTCTTACGGCCAACGTTGATAATACTGAAGTGTCCCTAAAGGAGAGCCCAGATGCAAAGGGCGTCCCTGCAGCAGATACCAGCCTGCTGTGGGAACCAGCGCCACAGATTTCTGTTCCTTAGCACACGGTCTGGCCCAGGGGCTGCCCGGAAAGACGGGAACCCCAGGTGTTTCGTCCTCTTCTCTGGATGGTGGACTGTGTAGCAGCTGTGCCCGTGGAGCCAGCATGAGAGTTGGTCCACATGGCTGCTAGGCCACTCTTGGGCATAGGCAAAATCACACCTTGCCAGAGGAGTTCCGGATCAGCATTCACGTGTGCTGGGTCTTGGCTAAAGCTTTACAATAGCTAGAACCATTTTGCCAAAGCTCAGGGGTTTTTTTTTTGTTTTTTTTTGTTTTTTTTTTTGGTAATGTAATTGTTTTACAGTGTTGTGTCAGTTTCTTTTGTACAACAAGATAAATCAGCCATGGAAGGTGAAAGTCACTCAGTTGTGTCTGACTTTTTGAAATCCCATGGACTGTAGCCTGCCAGGCTCCTCTGTCCATGAGATTCTCCAGGCAAGAATACTGAAGCGGATTGCCATTCCCTTCTCCAGGGGAATCTTCCCGACCCAGGGATTGAACCCAGGTCTCCTGCACTGCAGGCAGACATTTAGCCTTCTGAGCCACCAGGGAAGCAACCATATATCCCCCTCCCTCTGAGCCCTCCCCCACCCATGCCGCCCCACCTCTCCAGGGCCTCACAGAGCAACAGGCTGAACTCCCTGTGCTATCCAGCAGCTTCTTGCCAGAAAACTGGGCTTTTTGAAAACTGAGAAACAGGACCTGTAGTGACTTCTTCACTTGGGGTCTGAAGCTGATGGCTGGAAGCTCTCTGTGAGCCTTGTGTTTTACCTCTGAGTGACAGGCCCCCTCTGGGCCCCCTTCCTGGGGCCTGGCCATCATACAGGTCAGCACAGTGTGGACTGTTGACAGGATATCTGCCTGTCTTTTTACTTTCCTTAAACACGTGAAGAGGTTCCTTTATAGAGACTGTTGTCTTGAGAGAACGGGTCGAACAGAAGGACCCACTCCTGAGGGAATGGCTCATCCTTTGAGGGTCCCTGCCCACAAAGTACAGTCAGGGCATCCGTCACAGGAAACATGAGGAGGACACTGTGGTTGGGAGGAGTCATTCTGCCTAGAGAATGCCCTCCCTGGGGTCGCCTCCTTCAGGCTCCCTGTACCTAGCCTGTAGGAGACCTGAATTCTGTTAGGCTCATCTTGTCTCCAGCCTGCATTGATTTACATCCAGACTCGCAGGGCCTGGAGGGAGAACATTCTCCAGAATGCCGCGCTGGGCCCGAGCTGCTGAAAGCGGACCGTGAGCGGCGGGCTGGGGCCCACAGAGGTGCTGAGAGAAGCTGCCGTGAGATTTGACCTCTTGGAGCTTTTCTAAAGCACCCGGTCCCCATCGGAGAGTAAGTCAAACAAATATTAAGGGAAGGAAATCGAATATGTCTGCTGAACATTGAAATAACATCTGATGGCTTAAAAAAAAAAAACCCACCCAGTTGGGAATTACAATAGAATGACACTTTTTCCTTCCCCACTGAGCAAATTAAAACAGCAAGCCCAGAATTTGTTTGCCTAGCCATTAATGAAACAGCAAATGTAGGACTTGGGCTCTTTATCTCCAAAGAGGAAGGAGTGTGCTGCCCACCGGCTTGTCAGACCGTCAAAGGGCGACTCCTCCTTGCAGATTCCCGTCCCACAGAGCTGGTCTCCCGGTTTTTCGTGGGGCCTTTGCCAGTGAGAAAGGAGCCATGTGACCTTTCCACTCCCTGCCCTCCGTGTCCCTCCCCTCCACCCACCGGCCTGCTTTGCCATCTTTTCTGTCCACAGCACTGGCAGGACCGCCTGTGGTTCTGTGCCTCAACACCGAATGCTTGTAATGTGGGATAGTTATTTAAAGAGGTGTGAGTCCACTTGATGGTTTAAAGAATGCATCCTTTCCCGCCCCCTGTGCAAGAGGAGATAACTGCTATGATATTCCAGCCCTGAGAGGATCCATATGTCTGCGGGTTATTGTTCCAAAACCTGCCTGTTGTCTCTTTGGGATTGATTACAGACCTTGGCTGCCCCAGGAATCCAGAGCTGCGGGGTCTGGTTTATGAGCTGGGGATAGGGGGAATTTGTCTTGCATGGGCTGCTTCTCTGCCTTGATTTTGATAGAGATGCTTAAAGGAGGCGTGTGGGCAGGACTTGGCGTGGGGCCCGGGGAAATGAAACCCACAGCAGCTCTCTCGGGAGGGCAGTGCCTGCCGCCTGCCTAGCAGGATTCTGTGGTGTGGTCCCGAGTGTGAAGCTGCCCCGTTCATTGCCAGTTGTATATAAAGGTGCTTGCAAACTCAGGACTTGGAGACAATGGTTGATGCTTGCTATTGCAATTTCTGGTTTTGAAAGAAGACTTTAAAGGAAAGGAATCGTCCCCTGATCTTAGAAATACCACACCTGGAAGAAGCGATCTCAAGAGAGCAAGGTAGGCCAGCTGGTGTGGCATTTACAGCTCACTTCTCAGGTCAGATGTATTTCTTTCTGGTCTTTTTTGTTTGTTTTAATTTTTTTTCCCATCATGCCTCTTTTTTAAAATTTTTATAATTATTTTCATGCATCTTTATTCTTTGGCATGTGTGGGCCTCCCATTGCAGTGGCCTCTCTCATTGCAGAGCGCTGGCTTTGGGCACATGCGCTGCAGAGTGTTGGCTTGCCATTGAACACACTGATCCTGCCACTCTGCAGCACGTGGCATCTTCCCTGGCCAGGTATCAAACCGGTGCCCCCTGCACTGACAGGTGGACTCTCCACCCACTGGGCCACCAGGGAAGCCGTCAGATTTATTTCTTGGTACTCCAAAACTGGTATATAGGGTTCCCATTAATCGTGATTATAATCACTACTATCTGTTGGCTGCTTTACAGTAAGAGCTGGAAACCCTTAAAAGTCACATTTCTAGGCTCCCACCCAGCCTTCAGGTTGGGCTGTAGATTTGAAGTGTGGGGCAGAGGTCCTCGGCACATGTTGACATGGCCCCTGGAGAGGGAGGAGGATGAACGTCTTATAGTCAAGACCAGTAATTACATCTGCGATGTAGATCTGGGGTTGGATAGACAAATTTCCCTTGAGCTTGGTCTATCCAGACAAGATCCTGGCTGCCTGGTTGACTGGTCTGTGCCTAGGGTTTGACCCACAGTGGGTGCTCAGCAAGTACGTCGTGACTGAGTGGACTTCATGTGATCAGCCATTGAATTTTCTTATATATAGTTTCTGTGAGTGAAATTATATGGAGTTTTTCAAAATTAAATGATTTCATGTTTTGTATTCAAGGGGAGGTATCTGGTCTTCTCCTTGGTGGACTTCTACCCAGAGAACAAAGAGTAAGACTTTGTGCTAAGCATTTATCTGGTTGAGGGAAGTGGAGGTCTCAGTCCAACTTTAATAACTTTCTTTTCCTTTCTCCCTGTAAAATAAAATCCATGAAACTTTTTCACTGTAACTACTTTTCCACGCCCAGAGTAACTCTCTTTTTTTGTACTTTTTCCTTCTTTCTTGCCTTATTTTTTTCTCTGACTTTTATGTCATTAAATGCCATTAGTTTTTCTAAATGGCAAGCTCCTTAGTAACAAGATATATGCTTTATTTTGTATTCACTCTCTGAAGTGTAAGACAGTCCCTAAGAATAGCTGGGGTAACTGATTGTTGCCCCAGGGTGCAGATACAGTTCAGGGAAGGAAAGGCAGTTCTGTTTTTCCCATCATGCCTCTTTTTTAAAATTTTTATAATTATTTTCATGCATCTTTATTCTTTGGCATGTGTGGGCCTCCCATTGCAGTGGCCTCTCTCATTGCAGAGCGCTGGCTTTGGGCACATGCGCTGCAGAGTGTTGGCTTGCCATTGAACACACTGATCCTGCCACTCTGCAGCACGTGGCATCTTCCCTGGCCAGGTATCAAACCGGTGCCCCCTGCACTGACAGGTGGACTCTCCACCCACTGGGCCACCAGGGAAGCCGTCAGATTTATTTCTTGGTACTCCAAAACTGGTATATAGGGTTCCCATTAATCGTGATTATAATCACTACTATCTGTTGGCTGCTTTACAGTAAGAGCTGGAAACCCTTAAAAGTCACATTTCTAGGCTCCCACCCAGCCTTCAGGTTGGGCTGTAGATTTGAAGTGTGGGGCAGAGGTCCTCGGCACATGTTGACATGGCCCCTGGAGAGGGGAGGAGAGGATGAACGTCTTATAGTCAAGACCACTAATTACATCTGCGATGTAGATCTGGGGTTGGATAGACAAATTTCCCTTGAGCTTGGTCTATCCAGACAAGATCCTGGCTGCCTGGTTGACTGGTCTGTGCCTAGGGTTTGACCCACAGTGGGTGCTCAGCAAGTACGTCGTGACTGAGTGGACTTCATGTGATCAGCCATTGAATTTTCTTATATATAGTTTCTGTGAGTGAAATTATATGGAGTTTTTCAAAATTAAATGATTTCATGTTTTGTATTCAAGGGGAGGTATCTGGTCTTCTCCTTGGTGGACTTCTACCCAGAGAACAAAGAGTAAGACTTTGTGCTAAGCATTTATCTGGTTGAGGGAAGTGGAGGTCTCAGTCCAACTTTAATAACTTTCTTTTCCTTTCTCCCTGTAAAATAAAATCCATGAAACTTTTTCACTGTAACTACTTTTCCACGCCCAGAGTAACTCTCTTTTTTTGTACTTTTTCCTTCTTTCTTGCCTTATTTTTTTCTCTGACTTTTATGTCATTAAATGCCATTAGTTTTTCTAAATGGCAAGCTCCTTAGTAACAAGATATATGCTTTATTTTTGTATTCACTCTCTGAAGTGTAAGACAGTCCCTAAGAATAGCTGGGGGTAACTGATTGTTGCCCCAGGGTGCAGATACAGTTCAGGGAAGGAAAGGCAGTTCTGTTAAGAATGGTGCTGGGCAAACTGGTCTTCCATAGCAAGAACTTAACCTTGACCTGAACCTCACACCTTATAGAAAAATTAACTGGAAGTGAATCATGGACTTAAATGTAAAACATAGGAGTATGAAACTTTAGGGAAAAAACTTAAGGAAAAAAATCTTCAGAATCTCAGGCGAGACAAGGAGAAGCATGATTCATAAAAGGAAAAGTTGATAAATTGGACCTCATCAAAACTGAAAACTTTTGTTCTGTGAAATTCCTTGTGACGAGGATTAAAAGAGAAGCTTCAGACTGAGAAAAAATACTTGTAAACACCCTATCTAACAAGGGACTAAGTACGTAGGATGTACCTCAAAACTCACAGTAAAATATAAACAGTCTAATTAGAAAACAGGCAATGGACAGGAGCAGTGATTTCACTGGAGAGGTTATATAGATCACACATAAGCCCATGAAAAAATGTTTGGCATCATTAACCCTTAGGAAATGCAAATTAAAATCAGAATTGGGCTTCCCTGGTGGTCCAGTGGGTAAGGAAACCACCTTGCAGTGCAGGGGGCGCCGGTTCGATCCCTGGCCTGGGAAGATACCACGCACCGCGGAGCGGCTGGACTGGTGTGTCCAATGACCGAGCCGGAGCTCTGAAGCGCATGCACCCAGAGCCAGCGCTCTGCAACTACAGACGCCACCGCAATGGGAGGCCCACAGGAGCCAAAGAACAAAAAGACGGATGAAAACAGAGAAATGAAAGACCAATAGCAGTGGCCCGCCTGCTCCCCTCCCTCCCCAACCCGACCCCCGCCCAAAATAAATAAATAAATAAATCTTATTTTAAATAAATAAATAAAATCAGAATTATGTAGCACCTGTCAGAATGGCTAAAATTCTCTGTTGACAATGCAGAGAAACAATCTCCCATATATTACTTGTGGGAATGTAAAATGGTACAGTTCCTGGAAAAACAGTTTTGGCCACTTCTCATAAAACTAAGCTTGCTACTACCATAGGACTCCACGGTTGCAGTCTTGGGCATTTATCCCAGAGGCAGTAAAATGTATGCCCATGCAACAGGCATAATGAATCTTTGTAACAGTCATTTGCACTGCCAAAAAGTGAATCAGCCAGGATACCTTTCAGGGAATGAATGCTTAAATGAACTGTGGTACGTCCATGCCACAAAATACTACTCCTCAGTGAAAAGAACCAAACTATTGATAAACAGAACAACGTAGATGAATCTCTGGGGAGTTACACTTAATCCCAAAAGGGTGTATACTGTGTGGTTCCATTGATATAGAGCCTTCTTGAAATGATGAAAGTGTAGAAATAGAGGCTAGATTAGCCACTGTCAGAGGGAACCTGGGCGAGGAGGGTCTATGAAATGTCCGCAGGAAGGCCCTCCTGTGTCGGCAATGCTCTATGGCCTGACTGCGCCAATGTCAGTATCATGTCAGCACGGGGGAAACGCAGGTAAAGCGCACACGGGAACCCTCTGCATCGTTTCTTACAGCTCCTTTTGAATCTACAATTATCTCAAAGTAAAATGTTTAGTTAAAAAATAGTAGGGCTTCCCTGGTGGTCCAGTGGGTAAGGATACTGCCTTGCAGTGCAAGGGGCACCGGTTCGATCCCTGGCCTGGGAAGATCCCTCATGCTGCAGAGCAGCTGGACTGATGTGTCCAATTACCGAGCCAGAGCTCTGGAGCGCATGCGCCCAGAGCCAGTGCTCAGCAGTGAGAGAGGCCACTGCGATGGGAGGCCCACACAGGCCAAAGAACAAAGATGAGTAAATGAAAGACCAATATAAGTGGCCAAAAAAAAAATTTTTTTTTTAAAAATAGTGGAACCTTGGTAAATATCCAAGGGTTGAATGTGTAAATGAATTAATAAATAGGAAAACACTCAGATCTCTTCATCCTTAAACTGGGATGTTACCTTGTTGTGAGATTGCCCTTCTAGGACTTGATAGCAGGATTAACATCCTTAAGATAGGTGGAATACCTTTGGATTTTTGAAAAAAAGCTATTGAGGGCATCATAAACTTTGACAGTTTGGACTTTATTCTGATCTTTGCCTTTTGTAGTAAGCCTTTTTTGGAACTAGATGGAATAGAAACAAATAACGTAATTTAAAGGAGTTCCTCTGCTTCTTGATTCTCCGCCAAGAGATCATGGAGTTTAGCACATAGGGAGGGCACCATGGACTTTACTGATGGCTCAGATGGTGACCGGGAAAAGTCCCGCCTGTAAAAAGTGGAAATGAATCTTTGTAACAGTCATTTGCAAAAGTGAATCAGCCAGGATACCTTTCAGGGAATGAATGCTTAAATGAACTGTGGTACGTCCATGCCACAAAATACTACTCCTCAGTGAAAAGAACCAAACTATTGATAAACAGAACAACGTAGATGAATCTCTGGGGAGTTACACTTAATCCCAAAAGGGTGTATACTGTGTGGTTCCATTGATATAGAGCCTTCTTGAAATGATGAAAGTGTAGAAATAGAGGCTAGATTAGCCACTGTCAGAGGGAACCTGGGCGAGGAGGGTCTATGAAATGTCCGCAGGAAGGCCCTCCTGTGTCGGCAATGCTCTATGGCCTGACTGCGCCAATGTCAGTATCATGTCAGCACGGGGGAAACGCAGGTAAAGCGCACACGGGAACCCTCTGCATCGTTTCTTACAGCTCCTTTTGAATCTACAATTATCTCAAAGTAAAATGTTTAGTTAAAAAATAGTAGGGCTTCCCTGGTGGTCCAGTGGGTAAGGATACTGCCTTGCAGTGCAAGGGGCACCGGTTCGATCCCTGGCCTGGGAAGATCCCTCATGCTGCAGAGCAGCTGGACTGATGTGTCCAATTACCGAGCCAGAGCTCTGGAGCGCATGCGCCCAGAGCCAGTGCTCAGCAGTGAGAGAGGCCACTGCGATGGGAGGCCCACACAGGCCAAAGAACAAAGATGAGTAAATGAAAGACCAATATAAGTGGCCAAAAAAAAAATTTTTTTTTTAAAAATAGTGGAACCTTGGTAAATATCCAAGGGTTGAATGTGTAAATGAATTAATAAATAGGAAAACACTCAGATCTCTTCATCCTTAAACTGGGATGTTACCTTGTTGTGAGATTGCCCTTCTAGGACTTGATAGCAGGATTAACATCCTTAAGATAGGTGGAATACCTTTGGATTTTTGAAAAAAAGCTAGTGAGGGCATCATAAACTTTGACAGGTTGGACTTTATTCTGATCTTTGCCTTTTGTAGTAAGCCTTTTTTGGAACTAGATGGAATAGAAACAAATAACGTAATTTAAAGGAGTTCCTCTGCTTCTTGATTCTCCGCCAAGAGATCATGGAGTTTAGCACATAGGGAGGGCACCATGGACTTTACTGATGGCTCAGATGGTGACGAGTCTGCCTGTAATGTGGAAAACCCAAGTTCGATCCCTGCATCTGGAAGATCCCCTGGAGAAGGAAATGGCTATCCACTCCAGGATTCTTGCCTGAGAAACCCCATGGACAGAGGAGCCTGGTGGGCTATGGGCCATGGGGTCACAAAGAGTCCAACACGACTGAGCATCTGCCACACTTCTGATGAATTAACTCATTAGAGAATCATTTCAGAACCACATCCATGCTTCAGAGTTGGCCAAGACTGCAGCTTGTGGTCAGTGCCGCGTCCCGTCCTTCCTTTGCACGGTAAGAAGAAAACAAGCCTGGCCAGTTGTGCAGCGGCATCGGTGACGAGTGAGTGGCCAGAGTCCCCGGGGCAGTGACTGGAAGTCAGGAGCGTTTCCTCCCTGCTGGACGGAGCTGGTGTCTTTGGTCCCCAGTCAGTCAAAGCGAGCCTCCCCAGGATCAGCTGGAAATTTTGAAGGCTCAGTCATGGTTATTTATAAAAACTAAAGCCTCTCTTTCTACCTCATGCAGGATTTAAAGAGAATAGCCATTTGGCTTAGGATCACTGTTCTCCTTTCACTAATCCCCTGGGACCAGACTTAGAGACACTGTGACTCCTACTAGAGTTGAGGTTATGGAAATAAAAATGATTTCATGTTTAGTAGATCTTAAGGAGCACAAAATTAGGAAGCCCGTGACCCGATGCTGACCCAGCTCTTCTTCCTTCTGTCCCCGCAGACTCACATTGCCCCTGCCCTTCTGTGTTGGCTCTCAAGAGATGCATTGCCTCATGAAGAGTAGAGTTTAACCTTCCATTCAGCTGCTTTTTGCTGGTTTTTCCTCCCCAGCCCCAGAGCCTCTGGATTATGAGGTTGCAGTAGGCGCTTGGGTGTCCCAGGTGGCATCTCTCCCGTTCACTTTTAGATGGAATAGAAACAAATAAACGTTTAAAACTATTGAGGGCATCATAAACTTTGACAGTTTGAAAGTCTTTGCCTTTTGTAGTAAGCCTTTTTTGGAACTAGATGGAATAGAAACAAATAACGTAATTTAAAGGAGTTCCTCTGCTTCTTGATTCTCCGCCAAGAGATCATGGAGTTTAGCACATAGGGAGGGCACCATGGACTTTACTGATGGCTCAGATGGTGACGAGTCTGCCTGTAATGTGGAAAACCCAAGTTCGATCCCTGCATCTGGAAGATCCCCTGGAGAAGGAAATGGCTATCCACTCCAGGATTCTTGCCTGAGAAACCCCATGGACAGAGGAGCCTGGTGGGCTATGGGCCATGGGGTCACAAAGAGTCCAACACGACTGAGCATCTGCCACACTTCTGATGAATTAACTCATTAGAGAATCATTTCAGAACCACATCCATGCTTCAGAGTTGGCCAAGACTGCAGCTTGTGGTCAGTGCCGCGTCCCGTCCTTCCTTTGCACGGTAAGAAGAAAACAAGCCTGGCCAGTTGTGCAGCGGCATCGGTGACGAGTGAGTGGCCAGAGTCCCCGGGGCAGTGACTGGAAGTCAGGAGCGTTTCCTCCCTGCTGGACGGAGCTGGTGTCTTTGGTCCCCAGTCAGTCAAAGCGAGCCTCCCCAGGATCAGCTGGAAATTTTGAAGGCTCAGTCATGGTTATTTATAAAAACTAAAGCCTCTCTTTCTACCTCATGCAGGATTTAAAGAGAATAGCCATTTGGCTTAGGATCACTGTTCTCCTTTCACTAATCCCCTGGGACCAGACTTAGAGACACTGTGACTCCTACTAGAGTTGAGGTTATGGAAATAAAAATGATTTCATGTTTAGTAGATCTTAAGGAGCACAAAATTAGGAAGCCCGTGACCCGATGCTGACCCAGCTCTTCTTCCTTCTGTCCCCGCAGACTCACATTGCCCCTGCCCTTCTGTGTTGGCTCTCAAGAGATGCATTGCCTCATGAAGAGTAGAGTTTAACCTTCCATTCAGCTGCTTTTTGCTGGTTTTTCCTCCCCAGCCCCAGAGCCTCTGGATTATGAGGTTGCAGTAGGCGCTTGGGTGTCCCAGGTGGCATCTCTCCCGTTCACTGCACAGCTGCCGGGAGTTCCTTCTTTCAGTGAGTGAGTGTCCAGCTTTCTCTGCTAAATGGAAGCTGTGCTCGTGAAGAGCCTTCGTCTATCAGAAAACGAGCGCAGAGTGGAGCAGAAGGTTTTGTTGTTTTCCCACCACCTCTCACTTTCCCAGGTCATTCCGTGTGCGCGGGGGCCCCTTAACCGTCCACACCAGCTGCACCCAGCTGAGAACACTGAGTATGACTTCAGACACTGTCACCCTGTTTCTTTGATAAGCGAGGGCCTGAGCTGGGGGAGACGAGGTGCTCTTCAGAACCACCAGACTTCATGAGCAGAGGCTGGACGGGCAGTTAGATGTGACCATGCGGTGTGGCCTCAGGACAGCTCTCGCCTCTCCGGCCATCCGTTTTCCCATCTGTCCAGTGAGGGAACTGGACCAAGTGATCTCTGCCTTCCAGGTGACCCTTGAGTTAGCATGGGCGGGGGTCCACAGCTCAGACTGCTGGAGCGTGGGTCTCTCCTTACCGTCCACCGAAGGCCCTGGGCCCCATCTGGTGAGATGGTGAAGTCTTAGAGCCACCTCTCCAGTGACATCCTCCTAATGGCAGTGCCGGTGGGAAGTTTCTCAGCACACACTCCTCCACCAGCCATGGCTGGCCGTGGTCTGCCTCCTCAGCTTCACCACCGCGCTAGCCAGGCTGGGGTGAGTAGGGTCGCTGCCAGGACCCAGGAGCTTCCCCATGGTGTTGCTCTTCCTGTTTGGTTTATTTTAGGCAGAGCCCCACTTTGGGGTGGAAAGGTCTCCGGGCAGACAGAAGTGATCTCTTGAATAACAGGTAAAACTTAATACGTGGCAGCATGTGCATGTCTTGTCAAAACCCATCAGTGTCTCTGGCTCTAGGTGCCCTGCATCAGCCTTTCATGGGATCCCAACACCCTTTGTGAAAACCCAACCACCTCTGTAAGCCCTCCAGAAAGCTGGGCTATTGGCTCTAGTGCCCTGCATCACCTTTCAAGAGATTTTTCCCTTCATCGCTGCCCAGCCCCAGAGCCTCTGGATTATGAGGTTGCAGTAGGCGCTTGGGTGTCCCAGGTGGCATCTCTCCCGTTCACTGCACAGCTGCCGGGAGTTCCTTCTTTCAGTGAGTGAGTGTCCAGCTTTCTCTGCTAAATGGAAGCTGTGCTCGTGAAGAGCCTTCGTCTATCAGAAAACGAGCGCAGAGTGGAGCAGAAGGTTTTGTTGTTTTCCCACCACCTCTCACTTTCCCAGGTCATTCCGTGCGCGGGGCCCCTTAACCGTCCACACCAGCTGCACCCAGCTGAGAACACTGAGTATGACTTCAGACACTGTCACCCTGTTTCTTTGATAAGCGAGGGCCTGAGCTGGGGGAGACGAGGTGCTCTTCAGAACCACCAGACTTCATGAGCAGAGGCTGGACGGGCAGTTAGATGTGACCATGCGGTGTGGCCTCAGGACAGCTCTCGCCTCTCCGGCCATCCGTTTTCCCATCTGTCCAGTGAGGGAACTGGACCAAGTGATCTCTGCCTTCCAGGTGACCCTTGAGTTAGCATGGGCGGGGGTCCACAGCTCAGACTGCTGGAGCGTGGGTCTCTCCTTACCGTCCACCGAAGGCCCTGGGCCCCATCTGGTGAGATGGTGAAGTCTTAGAGCCACCTCTCCAGTGACATCCTCCTAATGGCAGTGCCGGTGGGAAGTTTCTCAGCACACACTCCTCCACCAGCCATGGCTGGCCGTGGTCTGCCTCCTCAGCTTCACCACCGCGCTAGCCAGGCTGGGGTGAGTAGGGTCGCTGCCAGGACCCAGGAGCTTCCCCATGGTGTTGCTCTTCCTGTTTGGTTTATTTTAGGCAGAGCCCCACTTTGGGGTGGAAAGGTCTCCGGGGCAGACAGAAGTGATCTCTTGAATAACAGGTAAAACTTAATACGTAAGGCAGCATGTGCATGTCTTTGTCAAAACCCATCAGCATTAAAGCCCTCCAGATAACAGCTTCGGGGCTCTCTGGCTCTAGGTGCCCTGCATCAGCCTTTCATGGGATCCCAACCACCCTTGACGAAAACTGCCAACCACCTCTGTAATTAAAAGCATGAGCTGAAAATGAGTCCAATCAGCCCCTCCATTCCACTACATTTCAGGAAATTCCAAATATAAAAGGTGAGCTTTGTTGCCCGAGTGCTGAGAGAGAATCCAATAACTGGCTCCTCTGGAAACCAGCTAGGAATTGGAACCCAGCCAGCTCCCCGTCCCCATCTGGGCAGCATGCTGGACAAACCCAGTGGGAAGGATGGCCACTAATTCAAAGGCGCTTGCAGGCTGGTTTCCTTGCAGCTCTGCCATGACTGACCCCGCATTTGTGTGGCCACAGGGCTTGGGCTGGGTCAAAGCATTCTGTTCTACTTTGATGCTTAGGGACTGACAAAATTGCGGAGATGTGCTCAAAGAGAAAAATAAACCCTGGCCCCGATTAGGGTACCATGGGCCCAAACTCGCCCCTGTTTACCTCACCCCTTCTTAGTCCATCTCTCGGTTCACAAGGCTGGGACACGTGGCCTTCTCTGACCCAGGAGCAGCGTCCCGGTGGAGCTCCACCTCTGAAAGTCTGATGACCGCAGCAGCCACTTCAGAGAGCTCCTCTCCTCCGGAGCTGAGCCGGCATCTCCCAGCCGGACATCCCAGATGGATGCCACCTGTTGCACCTTCCCACCCCCGATCTGTTTCCTGCATCTGACTGTGGTTAGCACACGCCCTGAGTTTCAAACGCCCTCGCTAAGCTGGCTTAGAATACAGTGCATTATCCTCCTTTCAGGAACATTTATTGGGTACCCGGATGTGTATGGCATTTTAAACGAAGTTCAACGATGCAGACCAGCAACTGATCCCAGTTGCGGAATGAGTTTCCTGGGAAATAGGTTAGTGAGCAGGAAAACCATGGTGTTGCTCTTCCTGTTTGGTTTATTTTAGGCAGAGCCCCACTTTGGGGTGGAAAGGTCTCCGGGGCAGACAGAAGTGATCTCTTGAATAACAGGTAAAACTTAATACGTAAGGCAGCATGTGCATGTCTTTGTCAAAACCCATCAGCATTAAAGCCCTCCAGATAACAGCTTCGGGGCTCTCTGGCTCTAGGTGCCCTGCATCAGCCTTTCATGGGATCCCAACCACCCTTGACGAAAACTGCCAACCACCTCTGTAATTAAAAGCATGAGCTGAAAATGAGTCCAATCAGCCCCTCCATTCCACTACATTTCAGGAAATTCCAAATATAAAAGGTGAGCTTTGTTGCCCGAGTGCTGAGAGAGAATCCAATAACTGGCTCCTCTGGAAACCAGCTAGGAATTGGAACCCAGCCAGCTCCCCGTCCCCATCTGGGCAGCATGCTGGACAAACCCAGTGGGAAGGATGGCCACTAATTCAAAGGCGCTTGCAGGCTGGTTTCCTTGCAGCTCTGCCATGACTGACCCCGCATTTGTGTGGCCACAGGGCTTGGGCTGGGTCAAAGCATTCTGTTCTACTTTGATGCTTAGGGACTGACAAAATTGCGGAGATGTGCTCAAAGAGAAAAATAAACCCTGGCCCCGATTAGGGTACCATGGGCCCAAACTCGCCCCTGTTTACCTCACCCTTCTTAGTCCATCTCTCGGTTCACAAGGCTGGGACACGTGGCCTTCTCTGACCCAGGAGCAGCGTCCCGGTGGAGCTCCACCTCTGAAAGTCTGATGACCGCAGCAGCCACTTCAGAGAGCTCCTCTCCTCCGGAGCTGAGCCGGCATCTCCCAGCCGGACATCCCAGATGGATGCCACCTGTTGCACCTTCCCACCCCCGATCTGTTTCCTGCATCTGACTGTGGTTAGCACACGCCCTGAGTTTCAAACGCCCTCGCTAAGCTGGCTTAGAATACAGTGCATTATCCTCCTTTCAGGAACATTTATTGGGTACCCGTATGTGTATGGCATTTTAAACAAAGTTCAACAATGCAGACCAGCAACTGATCCCAGTTGCGGAATGAGTTTCCCTGGGAAATAGGTTAGTGAGCAGGAAAATGTGAGACTTGAGGCCTGAATGTGCCTTGGAGGTCATGTAACCCAACCCTGCATTCTGCAGAAGGCAGAATGGAAGCAGGGCACCTTGAAAGATCTGGGGTACCCCTCATCAGTGACAGAATGGGTCCTGGGTGTAGGGTCACCGTGTCCCTCGGTGCACTTCCTATAGGTGGAAATCAGGGCTGCCTCCTGTGCCCACGTCTAAACAAAAGTGGAAGATCTTAGTTTTGCCCTCTAGTAATGGGGACCCACAGAAGACCTCAAGAAACTTAGAAAAGAAAAGGAAAAAAAAAAAAAAAGTAGGAAACTCAGAAAGTAGATAACTGGCAATCCAGAGGGGAGATTTCCATGATCCAGATAAGGGGCAGTTGGGACCAAGATTATAAAAATTAACATGGAAGGACATAGGATGGTATTATGTTGTTACAGTCTTTGTTGGAATAATGATTTAGAATAGCCTTCCTCCCCTTGCCGTGTAAGGACTATTCGAATTATTGCCGAGTCTCTCACCAAGGCGTGAAGTTTGTTTTAACAGACACAGGCCTCTGTCTTCAAAGAGGTGTGCGATTAAAAATGGGTGACACTGTAAGTGGGCGATGGATAGGCCAGCTGTTGACTGATGACTTTGTGACTTGAACATACTAATAGCCCTGGGAACTGTATTCCTGCAACTGGGAGCCGGGCTAGAATGTGACGTTTCAAATGCCTGCACTACAATATATAAAGGCATCTGTTAGTAATGACAAAAGGCTGACCCCAGAGCATTTCCCTGAAGTAAAAAAAAAGAAAAAGTGGAATTAGGGTGGGAGGTGGGGAGCGATGAGGGAAAGGGTCGAACTCAGGTTCTCGCTTTTCTGGCTGGGAAAATGCTTTACTGTATACCTAATGGGCTTCATGCTACGCCAGGGCGCGGTGAGAGAGGGCCCGTCCCCTTCCGTTCCGCTCCGTTTTGATCCTGCAGTCAGCTGCAGAGTTATAGATGAAGTGACAAGGATGGTATCTTGATTGCATCCAGCTGCCTGGAGTAAGTCGAGGGCAGAGAGGCCCCGCCTGAGGAGCTGCGCTCGCCAAAGCCTCCATAGGCGCCTGCGAGTCAGGACACCCCGAGGCTTTCAGCATCACCAAATTAAGTGTCCCCAGAGAGAAGCCTGGTAAGTGGCTTGAGCCAACAGGAAGAGCACTGAACTCTCAACAGCCTTGACCCTAGCGCCCATGTTGTTATCTTTGCTACCAATGGGGATAAAACCCCTTTGGAAGTGTCCCTCGGTGCACTTCCTATAGGTGGAAATCAGGGCTGCCTCCTGTGCCCACGTCTAAACAAAAGTGGAAGATCTTAGTTTTGCCCTCTAGTAATGGGGACCCACAGAAGACCTCAAGAAACTTAGAAAAGAAAAGGAAAAAAAAAAAAAAAGTAGGAAACTCAGAAAGTAGATAACTGGCAATCCAGAGGGGAGATTTCCATGATCCAGATAAGGGGCAGTTGGGACCAAGATTATAAAAATTAACATGGAAGGACATAGGATGGTATTATGTTGTTACAGTCTTTGTTGGAATAATGATTTAGAATAGCCTTCCTCCCCTTGCCGTGTAAGGACTATTCGAATTATTGCCGAGTCTCTCACCAAGGCGTGAAGTTTGTTTTAACAGACACAGGCCTCTGTCTTCAAAGAGGTGTGCGATTAAAATGGGTGACACTGTAAGTGGGCGATGGATAGGCCAGCTGTTGACTGATGACTTTGTGACTTGAACATACTAATAGCCCTGGGAACTGTATTCCTGCAACTGGGAGCCGGGCTAGAATGTGACGTTTCAAATGCCTGCACTACAATATATAAAGGCATCTGTTAGTAATGACAAAAGGCTGACCCCAGAGCATTTCCCTGAAGTAAAAAAAAAGAAAAAGTGGAATTAGGGTGGGAGGTGGGGAGCGATGAGGGAAAGGGTCGAACTCAGGTTCTCGCTTTTCTGGCTGGGAAAATGCTTTACTGTATACCTAATGGGCTTCATGCTACGCCAGGGCGCGGTGAGAGAGGGCCCGTCCCCTTCCGTTCCGCTCCGTTTTGATCCTGCAGTCAGCTGCAGAGTTATAGATGAAGTGACAAGGATGGTATCTTGATTGCATCCAGCTGCCTGGAGTAAGTCGAGGGCAGAGAGGCCCCGCCTGAGGAGCTGCGCTCGCCAAAGCCTCCATAGGCGCCTGCGAGTCAGGACACCCCGAGGCTTTCAGCATCACCAAATTAAGTGTCCCCAGAGAGAAGCCTGGTAAGTGGCTTGAGCCAACAGGAAGAGCACTGAACTCTCAACAGCCTTCGACCCTAGAACTGAGCCCATGTTGTTATCTTTGCTACCAATGGGGACTTGAGAAGACAAACCCCTTGGGAAGGTGATCCTACCTTCCTTTGCATGTATTAGAAAGCTGCGTTGACTCAAATACGCATGGTGGGGGTAGGAGGGGATACGACATCCATCCAGCAGAGGTGCCAACTAAATAGATACCCACACACCCCACCCCCTCTCCTCCACCTTGCCCGTCTCTGCTATTGAGTGTAGCTGCTTGCACTTGGAGCCCGACAGAATTCTCTTTCATTCCACTGAGATGCACTGGTGCTGGTGGTCGTGGTGTGACTTGAACAGGCAGGTGCTTGGTCCTAAGCGGAGGACTCTAGCCGTGCACTCTGGGGGTCTGTGTTGGCCCACAGCCTGTGTCACGGCTCTGGGCGCTCTAAAATTGTACGCGTATCGTATCATTTTAATCTGCTGAAATACGAACCCCAGAGTAGAGAGAACACCGCAGCAGCGTTGCACAGCTGAGGAAATGTTTGACATGGATTCACGAGTCTATAGCTATGATGCTGCCTGTGGCTGATCAGCTCCGTTGCTTACGACATAGTGTCGATGAGGCCAAGGCTGTGGGTTGGAGAGGCCTGTTGGCTGAGCTGGTTCCATGCAAAGGAAACCTCTTGCCACCACTCTAGACCTGGTCAGACATCCCATAAAAGCATGTGGATGGGATGGGAAAGAGAGTGTAGTGACTCAGCAGATGCCCCTCACCCACTCCTGGAATAATAAATAAGTAGACAGATAACCAGTGCAGTTTCGTGAAATGGAAGCTTGATGAAGAAAAACACAGGTCTTACATCACATGGGGTGTGATGAAGAGTGGCTGGTTGGGGGATGGCATTTACCTTGGACGGGAGGGTCTGGAAAGGCCTCTCAGAGTAAGAGCCACCTTTTTGAAGAGCTGGGGGAGCAACCCATTGAAGAAATAACAGGTGCAGAAGGCTTGAGGTCCAGTCACGGTAAAAGGACAGGGAAGCCACTGACTTGTGGGAGAACGGTAACAGGGTGACTTGTGGGGAGAACGTATAAAAAGCCAGAGAACCCTAGCCCTCCCGACCCTAGAACTGAGCCCATGTTGTTATCTTTGCTACCAATGGGGACTTGAGAAGACAAACCCCTTGGGAAGGTGATCCTACCTTCCTTTGCATGTATTAGAAAGCTGCGTTGACTCAAATACGCATGGTGGGGGTAGGAGGGGATACGACATCCATCCAGCAGAGGTGCCAACTAAATAGATACCCACACACCCCACCCCCTCTCCTCCACCTTGCCCGTCTCTGCTATTGAGTGTAGCTGCTTGCACTTGGAGCCCGACAGAATTCTCTTTCATTCCACTGAGATGCACTGGTGCTGGTGGTCGTGGTGTGACTTGAACAGGCAGGTGCTTGGTCCTAAGCGGAGGACTCTAGCCGTGCACTCTGGGGGTCTGTGTTGGCCCACAGCCTGTGTCACGGCTCTGGGCGCTCTAAAATTGTACGCGTATCGTATCATTTTAATCTGCTGAAATACGAACCCCAGAGTAGAGAGAACACCGCAGCAGCGTTGCACAGCTGAGGAAATGTTTGACATGGATTCACGAGTCTATAGCTATGATGCTGCCTGTGGCTGATCAGCTCCGTTGCTTACGACATAGTGTCGATGAGGCCAAGGCTGTGGGTTGGAGAGGCCTGTTGGCTGAGCTGGTTCCATGCAAAGGAAACCTCTTGCCACCACTCTAGACCTGGTCAGACATCCCATAAAAGCATGTGGATGGGATGGGAAAGAGAGTGTAGTGACTCAGCAGATGCCCCTCACCCACTCCTGGAATAATAAATAAGTAGACAGATAACCAGTGCAGTTTCGTGAAATGGAAGCTTGATGAAGAAAAACACAGGTCTTACATCACATGGGGTGTGATGAAGAGTGGCTGGTTGGGGGATGGCATTTACCTTGGACGGGAGGGTCTGGAAAGGCCTCTCAGAGTAAGAGCCACCTTTTTGAAGAGCTGGGGGAGCAACCCATTGAAGAAATAACAGGTGCAGAAGGCTTGAGGTCCAGTCACGGTAAAAGGACAGGGAAGCCACTGACTTGTGGGAGAACGTGGTAAGGGAGGCTGGAGGGTAGGAAGGCCATTGACAACATGCTGAGGAGTTTGCATATTATTCCTAGTCACAGGAAGCCCTTTTGTTTTGTTTTAGGAATACAGCCTTTTTTTTTTTTTTTAAAGATTTATTTATTTATTTATTCTGGGCGGGAGTCGGGTTGGGGAGGGAGGGGGTGGGCAGGCCACTTCTATTGGTCCTTCATTTCTCTATTTTCATCCATCTTTGTTCTTTGGCTCCTCTGGGCCTCCTATCACGGTGGCGTCTGTCGTTGCAGAGCACCGGCTCTGGGCACATGCGCTCCAGAGCTCCGGCTCAGTGATTGGACACGCCAGTCCAGCCGCTCCGCGGCATGTGGGATCTTCCCAGGCCAGGGATCAAACCAGCACCCCTTGTACTCCAAGGTGGTGTCCTTACCCACTGGACCATCAGGGGAAGCCTCCCCTTTTTTTTAAATAGATCTTGTAGTGGGGATGATCCTTAGTAAGTTCCTTTGGACATAGGGTCTTGGCAGAGGTAATCAAGTTAAAATGAGATGGTTGGGGGTGCCCTGATCCACTTTAGCTGGAATCCTTATAAAAGGGAGAAATTTGGACACAGAGACACATATCCAGGGAAGAAGACTGTGAAGACGAGGTTTAGAGTGATGTGTCTACACGCCAAGGAACACCGGAGATGGACAGCCACCCACCAGGAGTTGGGAGGGCTCAGAAGTATCCGTCCCCTGGGCAGGATGGCCCTACCAGCACCTTGATTTCAGATTTTTGGATGTCTGTTGTTTTAAGCCACCCAGTTTCTTGGTGGTGGTGGTGTGTATGTGTCTCTATGTGTCTTAACAGCAGCCCTGTCCTCAGTTATTTAGTTGTGTCCATCTCTTTGTGACCCCATGGGCTGTAGCCTGCCAGGCTCCTCTGTGCATGGGGTTTCCCAGGCACGAATACTAGAGTGAGCTGCCATTTCCTCCTCAAGGGGATCTTCTGACCTAGGGTTCAAACCCACGTCTCTTGGGTCTCCTGCGTCGGCAGGCGGTTTCTTTACCACGGCACCACCTAAGGGGGCAGGGGTAGGGGAATCCCAGCAGCCTGTCTCTGCCTTTGGGACAGTAGTGAAGCGGCCTGCCTGGACTGAGCGACACTTGGGTGTGGAGGAAGCCTCTGGTACTGTAGCATGTGTGACCTGACTGATATATATGCGGAGAAATAATATAATGAAAAATACAGAATGAAAATATATATAAGAAAATATACTATAATAATAAACTAGCACCCACTGGGTGAATACCATAGCGCACACCCCCTCTTCTTTTAGGAACGGTCCTCTTCGGGGTGCTCTGTGAATGATGGTTTTGAACAGCAGGGGTGGAAGCAAAGAAATAAGTTGGAAGCCTGTACAGTCATCCACTCATCCAGTCATGCTGGTGGTTTGAGCTGGAGACAGCGGTAGTGGACGTGGTAGGAGGGCGTCAGAGCTTGCGGACTGGATGTGGGGAGGGAGGAAAGGCAGGACAGCAGGCTCTTAGCTTTGGGCTGAGAGGATGGCTCTCCTGAGGACGAGGACTCCAGAGGTGTGCTTTGGGCATGTGAAGTGTGAAGTGCCTGTTGTTAATCCAGTTGAAGATGTAGGTGGTTGTGTCAGAAACGTTCAGGCCCAAACTTACATGTAAAGGTCAATCAAGAGTTGTAGACAGTATTTAAAGTGACTGAACCTAGATGTTCCTTAGTGGGAGAGTTTAAAGAAGAGAGTGGGGCCCGGGACTAGGCCCTCAGGAGCTCTGCTGGGTAGCGGTCTTGGCATGGATGAGGACGCATGGTGCTGTGAAGTGGCCCCGGACAGCTGGTAATTGCCAGTGTTCACTAATGGGTAATGATTTAAAGGCTAAGCTGAACTATACAGAAACACATGGGGAAAGTGTTGGAAGTATCCCCAAAACTCATGCACCAGTTCTGATTCACAAACGTGTTATCTCAGAGCCTTTCCTAACATGGAAATCAGGATTTTGTGTTCAGTATGTTACAGTTTATAAAATCAGACAAATACTCTATACCTGAGTCTTCCAGAAGGTTGTGAAACATGTTTATGTGCTCCAGGTAGGTTTTTTTTCTTTTTCAGAAACAGAGACTTTGTAAGTTTCCACAATCATCAAAATTTAACATAAATTAGGGTTTGATTTACTCTTCATTTCTTCATTCATTAAGTGCTACGCTTAGTCACTTTAGCGTGTCCGACTCTTTGGGACCTGATGGACTGAAGCCCACTGGGCTCCTCTGTCTATAGGGACTCTCCAGGCAAGAATATGGGACTGGTTGCCATGCCCTCCTCCAGGGGATCTTCCTGACCCAGGGGTTGAACCCAGGTCTCCCGCATTATAGGTGGATTCTTTACCATCTGAGTCACTGAGGAAGCCCAAGAATACAAGTTTGGGTAGCCTATCCCTTCTCCAGGGGATCTTCCCCACCCAAGAATCAAACCAGGGTCTCCTGCATTGCAGACTGATTTTTTTACCAGCTGAGCCATCAGAAAAGCATTCATTAAGAGTGGACCCCATTTCACAAGTTGCATGTTAGAGAGTACCTACTTTGGCCCAGTCAGAAAGCTTTTATTCTACATTGCCTGACATTTCCAAGTACGAACCCGGAAGTTTCAGAGGAGATTAGAATCAACGTTTATCTTTGAGTCTCGGCAGAAGAGCTGGTACCTGTTGGGTCATTATCTTCAGAAGCCATTCTGCTCTTAGACTGTGAAGATTTGAGCACAGGGACTCTGTCAGTACCATTTAAAGACCTGAGCACATGCTTGGTGATTGTCTGACGTGGGAGTTGATTGCTGCTGTGTTTTGGTCCTCAGGTCTGGAGAGAATTTCCTGACCGGTTGGTGGGTTACCCGGGTCGCCTGCATCTCTGGGACCACGAGATGAATAAGTGGAAGTATGAGTCTGAGTGGACCAACGAGGTGTCCATGGTGCTCACAGGGGCAGCCTTTTACCACAAGGTAAAGTGGGGGCAGGCCAGAGGCAAGTGGGGTGGAGTTTACAAAACCTGGAGAGAGATACTGATTTTAAATGGCCCAACCTGATTTTTGCCACGTTTAGGAAAAATGGTCTACTCACAGAGCTTAGGAAGGCCATGTTGTGTTACATTTTTTAAAAAGTAATTTTTGTAATTATAAAAGTATCACATGCTCAAATCAGAACCAATTGTATAAGAAAAATGACGGAAAGTCGCATCATAGGACTAATAGTAAATAAAGTATTGGGTTGGCCAAAAAGTCCGTTCATGTTTTTCTGTAACAGCTTAAGGAGAAATATAAATGAACTTTTTGGCCAACCCAATATTATTATTTAGATGCTTTTTTCAATTTGCCTCTTTTCTATTTACTGATTCATACTTACAACTGTAAATCTTTTCATTAGCTTGCTTCCTACATGTTGTGAGTTTTTTCCTTATGTCATTAACATTTCTTCATTAACAGCCTCTCCTTCACATACTTGCTAATAGACCATTATATTAATATTCCATTGATCATGTATAACTGTTTCTGTCATCAGATATTTAGGTTGTATCCCACTTTTTTGCTAGATAATGCTTTATATCAAATGTGTAAATAATGGTCAGTATCCATTTTCATAACTGTTTATACTTTTGACCTTTATGATAGATTCCTAGAAGAATCATGAACATTTTGGGGAGGTTTTGTTATACATATGTGTTGGTTGTTTTCCATATCATTTGTGCCAATTTCCATTCTCACCAGCAAAATATAAAAGCGTCTTATCATGCTCTTTCTTTCTTTTTATTTTTTAAAGATTTATTTATTTATTTATTTATTTATTTTTGGGGGGTGGGATGGGGAGGGAGGGGAGCAGGCGGGCCACATCTATTGGTCTTTCATTTGTCCATTTTCATCCATCTTTGTTCCTTGGCCCGCACGGGCCTCCCATCGCGGTGGCCTCTGTTGTCGCAGAGCACCGGCTCTGGGCGCATGCGCTCCAGAGCTCCAGCTTGGTAATTGGACACATCGGTCCAGCCACTCCGCAGCACATGGGATCTTCCCAGGCCAGGAATCGAACCGGCACCCCTTGCACTGCAAGGCGGTGTCCTTACCCACTGGACCACCAGGGAAGCCCACCATGCTCTTTCTTATATGAAATACATAGAAGAAAGAAAAATCAGACTTAACCATTTTGCTAAGTGAAAATCGGTCTTATTGATTTCACTTTGATCACTGATGGAATTGAAATTCCTCTTTTTTTTTTTTATTTGTTTAGCCTTTTGTATTCTGAGAATTGTCACTTCATATTGTTGACTCTCTTTTTTAATTAAAGGGAGAAATTGAAGGGCATCCATTGGACTTGAGAATATCATGTTTGGTGGTAGAGTGCTCCCTGGGAACGTGTGGCTTAATCTCACAGTAATAGCTTGTCAGTGGTCAGCGGTGGCCTAAGGAACTGATGTTGGGAGAAAGATCGCTTCAGCCCAGCCCAGTTAATTTGAAGTAGCTGATTTGTATCAGTTGTTTGTTGCGATCTCAACACTACTGCCCTCATAGTTTTCAGGGCTCCAGATCCAGAAATGAGGTTTTTGTCTTAGTAAAGAATAAACAAATCTGTAAGGTTTGTGGTTCTTGGAGCTTATTGTAGACTGATAGATAACCTTTGGCGGGGTGTATTCCTATGTTATTTTCATACATGTAGTTTATGGTAGTTTCCGAATCACCTGATTCTTGTTTTACTTTGAAAAGGAGACGTCTACAATGTCAATCCACCATTAACGTACCTTTGTTTCTGTCTTCAGTCCATGGAAAGAGTATAGAAAACAGGGTCAAGCCCTGTGACTAAGAGGCAAGGATTTAGTAAAGCTGAGGATGGAGAGTGTCTCTGAACAGTGTCTGTTAAGCACACGATCTGTTCATCCGTCCAAAGGGCCTGCACCTCACAGGGACTTCACACTGTACTGTATGTTCCTCCACGTACAATGGGTGATTTTTTTTTTTTTTAAAGAATATCAGTGTTAAAGACACTTGGCCGCCTGACCAGAAAGCATTCTAATACTTCCCTTGGCCTTTGTATTGATCCAGCATTGGGACCAATCTCATGAGAGAAAGCTTGTCCCCCTGCCGTGGCTCTGCTGCCCTTTGCGTGTCAGCTACAGGGAACCGCTCTTTGAATGTGTCTCCTCTTCTGTCTCACCCTGCAGTATTTTAATTACCTGTATACCTACAAGATGCCTGGGGACATCAAGAACTGGGTGGATGCTCACATGAACTGCGAAGACATTGCCATGAATTTCCTGGTGGCCAACGTCACGGGGAAGGCCGTCATCAAGGTAGGAGGCGTGCTTGGCCAGCTCCAGCCCCAACTGGCCTGGCGATCCTCAGCCTGTTTCTGTTTCTCTGAGTCTCCAAAGTCCTCATGACTATAAATGAAGCTTCAGAGTAGCTGAACTTTAAGCTCCCCGTTAGCTTTAAGATTCTATGATGGATGTTTGATATTGTGAAATTGAAGCTCTGTGTATTTTCTTATCTTTAATAAAGTTTCTTTAGTTATAGTTTCTAACCTTCAGCATCAGAAAATCTGTGATGGTCAATCTACAAATCATGGGTTGTTTTTTTAAAATGTGATTTTATTCTCAAAGCTGATTTGGAATCTAGTTCTTTTAAATCATGTAGTTTGCATGTTTCTTAAGGTAGCTTTTTAAAAATAGATGTTGAAAAGATAGTATTCTTTGGACAATTATAGCTATAGTTGTCCTAAGCACTGTTTCAAGATTAAGTGATTACCAATTTTTAACATAAAAAGTTGAGAGCATATAAAGATCACGTGGGGCTCTTTGTATCTATAATATGATGTCTGTTCCTGAAACAGGAAGTAGGTCCTGCTCAGATCAGGCCCGTAGAAATGTAGAACAAGTGCACTTCTTTATGTCAGTGGAATCATCATGACCTTTTTTTCCCGTCTGGATTAGAATTCCACATGTGCAAAGTGGGCAATGCTGCTAGACCACATTCCTACACTGTCAGTTTATACTGAAAAGTATGGCAGGACATTCCCGAATGATTCCTCATGCTAGTACTATTCATTGATGAGAAAAGCCAGATTAAACCAAAGTGATTAAGGAACTAGGAAAAGTCACTGTCTGTCCGGACTTGATCCAGTCTTGACCCTGTCATCCTCCAGCTCTCTAAATAGTTCAGTGAACAACTCACTGCAGGGAAAGCTAAAGAAGGTACATTATAAAACTAGTGTTAAAAGAAACTCCTCTTATCTCCAGATTTGCTTTTGGACATTCTTCAAGACGTTCTTAGCTGTGCCTGCTTACCCTGGACAGTAATTCCCCGAGTCTGTGTACTTTTTAGCAGGGCCTCCGTGGTCTAGTTTTCTTCCCCGCCCACCCCCTACTGTTTGCTTATCTTCACTGAGTTAGGTAGGATAGCGGCCTCCCCTGAGTGTGCTAGAAAAATATGTGAAGTTTGAGGTGCAGGGAGAGTCAGGGAAAAGGATTCAGAGGGCGAAGGACCATTGGATTTTTTTTCTGACTCAAAGGGGTTGCCAGACAACCTGGCATCTTGAGAGCGTGGTGCCACTCGAAGCGCTCACCATGAGCTGGAAGGAGGAGAAAGAGCGCCTGTTGGAACTAAGGTTACGGTGAAAGTTATGGGAAGCTCTATTTCATCGCCCTTATGGCTGCAAGAACAAATGGTGTTTATACAAGGACCTTGGCAGTGAGAAAACAGTCATTAAACAGGAATTAAGGAGCTTGTCATCACCACTTCTTTCCAGTTACAGAAGGCAAACGCCCTCCAAGCCTCTTTTATTGGGCCCTTGTGAGTTCTGCCCTTGGCCGAGCCGGGAGCCGGGCAGAATCGAACGGAGGAACGGTGAGGGGGGGTGTCTGCGTGCACGTGGGGAGGGGGCAGCGTCTCGGCTCACAGGGCAGAAGCATGCCGGGTGGTGTCGCCAGCGTGGTTTTGTGGTCCTTGGCCCTGACAGCTGGGTGTGTTTTGTGCTCCCCTGACAGGTAACACCACGAAAGAAATTCAAGTGTCCTGAATGCACAGCCATTGACGGGCTTTCCCTCGACCAGACGCACATGGTGGAGAGGTGAGCCTCGAGCCAGAAGCCGGCCCCGGCCTCTGATCCCCATTTCCTGCCTTGGGCCTGTTTATGGGACTCTGGCATGCTGTACTATTCATTGATGAGAAAAGCCAGATTAAACCAAAGTGATTAAGGAACTAGGAAAAGTCACTGTCTGTCCGGACTTGATCCAGTCTTGACCCTGTCATCCTCCAGCTCTCTAAATAGTTCAGTGAACAACTCACTGCAGGGAAAGCTAAAGAAGGTACATTATAAAACTAGTGTTAAAAGAAACTCCTCTTATCTCCAGATTTGCTTTTGGACATTCTTCAAGACGTTCTTAGCTGTGCCTGCTTACCCTGGACAGTAATTCCCCGAGTCTGTGTACTTTTTAGCAGGGCCTCCGTGGTCTAGTTTTCTTCCCCGCCCACCCCCTACTGTTTGCTTATCTTCACTGAGTTAGGTAGGATAGCGGCCTCCCCTGAGTGTGCTAGAAAAATATGTGAAGTTTGAGGTGCAGGGAGAGTCAGGGAAAAGGATTCAGAGGGCGAAGGACCATTGGATTTTTTTTCTGACTCAAAGGGGTTGCCAGACAACCTGGCATCTTGAGAGCGTGGTGCCACTCGAAGCGCTCACCATGAGCTGGAAGGAGGAGAAAGAGCGCCTGTTGGAACTAAGGTTACGGTGAAAGTTATGGGAAGCTCTATTTCATCGCCCTTATGGCTGCAAGAACAAATGGTGTTTATACAAGGACCTTGGCAGTGAGAAAACAGTCATTAAACAGGAATTAAGGAGCTTGTCATCACCACTTCTTTCCAGTTACAGAAGGCAAACGCCCTCCAAGCCTCTTTTATTGGGCCCTTGTGAGTTCTGCCCTTGGCCGAGCCGGGAGCCGGGCAGAATCGAACGGAGGAACGGTGAGGGGGGGTGTCTGCGTGCACGTGGGGAGGGAGCAGCGTCTCGGCTCACAGGGCAGAAGCATGCCGGGTGGTGTCGCCAGCGTGGTTTTGTGGTCCTTGGCCCTGACAGCTGGGTGTGTTTTGTGCTCCCCTGACAGGTAACACCACGAAAGAAATTCAAGTGTCCTGAATGCACAGCCATTGACGGGCTTTCCCTCGACCAGACGCACATGGTGGAGAGGTGAGCCTCGAGCCAGAAGCCGGCCCCGGCCTCTGATCCCCATTTCCTGCCTTGGGCCTGTTTATGGGACTCTGGTGCAGATATAAGGACAGCAGCTGGTAGCCATAGTCACCTCCTTTTGCACATGGGAATTGGGTTAGTTCAAGCCCAGGTCACCCAGAGAATTAATTTGGAATGCTACTCACTCAATTTGTAATGGCTGGAAGGGTCTTAAAAATATAGCTGGCCTTAAGCTCCCAGAAGCCAGATTCTCCATGTGGACTGAGCAGTTAACCATCCGCAGTCATTCGAGTGGAAGTGAGTTAATTCCAAGGAAATACTGGATTGCTTTTCAGGGTAGTGTCTCCAACGCTGCAGTAAAAGTTTGATTAGAAAGAATTAAATCAAACCCACCAGAGACAGGTGACCTTTGCTGACCCAGCAAGAGCTGAATGGAAAGCACGGCTCTTTATATTTCAGAGAGAGAAGCAGGGCAGCTCTGAAATACCCCTGTTACACTGATGCAGTCAGGTAGCCAGTGAGCACACATTTGTGTGGAGGTAGCACTGGGCCTCGTGGGTGAGTGTGAGAGAACTGGGACATGTCCGTGTTCCCCTTAAGACCTTCACCATCTTGACGCAGACCTAGTTGTTCTCACTTGTGTCCCCAAGGTCCCAAGCTTCAAAACTCCTGAATCAAGCCTAATTCTTCCTAAAAGCAGCCCCTAACGTAAGTCAGCAAGCTCTGACCGCAGTACCGTTTTTGTCAAGGGACCAGAATGCATTCAGAGAATGTTGCGGTTGCCCTTGAGAATAGAATCTCTGGTTCAGGTTTCCATAGGTCTCATATGCATCTGCCTGCAGCGTTCCTTTCTGAAACCTATCTGCCACCTCAGAGTCCATCAAGCCTGGAGGACTTCTTGTACAGTAGGTCATTTCCATTCGCCTGGATCCCACAGTAATGCTCTACTGCTTCTCGCTCTTATGTCTTACGCTCTAAATAATCTATCTCTTCATATATACATATCTTAGCCAAATGGCATGGCTTTTACCAACGGTCAACATGAAATGATATGCTATTGTGGTACTGGAATATTTCTCACTGGTATCAAGTATTATCCAATCAAGGACAGAGGCATTACTGCCATAGCTCATTTGGGAGAGGCCCCAATTATAGTTCTACTGAAAGTGCAAGTGAAGTTGCTCAGTCGTGTTCGATCCTTTGCGACCCATGGACGAGCCGTGGAATTCTCCAGACAAGAATCCTGGAGTGGGAAACCTTTTCCTTCTCGAGGGGGTCCTCCCAGTGATCAAATCCACGTCTCCTCCTGCATTGCAGGCAGATTCTCTACCAGCTGAACTACAGGGTTCAGCTTAGAGCACATGAAATTGTTCCTTAAACCTACCCCTACTCTGGTGAAGAGAATGTCATAGCATTAAGCAATTCGTTTTTGATTGGGGTGAGTTAAATGGTGGGGTTTTATGGCCTAAGAAAGGAATTGTATGGAGAAAAAGTTGACCTAATAATGGCCTTAAAGTTCATGCTAGAGGTAAATCGCTCCTCTGTAACATCACTGAGATGCTAGCGGATGCAGTGAGAAAGCTTTAAGCAGAGACAGTTGTTATTAAGCACTGAAGAGAGTAACTAAGAGACATGTGGAAGCTTCCACTTGGGAAGAGGCTTATGAAAATCGAAGAGGCACTGCCCAGATGTTGACAGGCTTGATTTTATCAGCTTTTTATAATTAACGACTGCAGATAACACACACATTTGTGTGTGTGTATCAAACTTAATCTGAAGCTATATATGATAAGTCAAAAGGGAGGCTCAGAAGGTTATAACTGGTAGAGGAAAGAGAAGTGACTTCTAACTAAGGCAGTTGTTAGGAATAATTTTGTAAGAGGTAACACTCGAAGTGAATCTTCAAGGATGGCTAGGATTTCCACTCTAGCAAGAAGAGGAGATCCTTGGCAGGGGAAATTGGATGGGCCAAGGTGCATTTGGCGAGCAGTCAAGATATCCAGTTTTGCTAGAGCATAGCATCCTGGCCCATTAGTACCAAACTGCTTTTAATCTCTAGGCTCTGGTAAGCCATCAGAGGTTTTTGAGTAGGAAAGAAGCTTGATTATTGTTTTGAGGTTGATTTGGAAGTGATGCATAGACTGAAATGAAAGTGAGACTGAAGAAAGAAGAACAGGTAGAGGGTTTGAACTAAGTTGAGTGTGAAGAGTCAAGGTTGAACTAAATTACAAGGACTTTTTTTTTTTCTCCCAAAGGAAGATGTGCTAGCACTTGATTTCCAACTGAATAGGTGTGGGGAGGTTATAGAGAAGTTGATTGAGATAGGAATAATGTAGTAGCTTTAACAGTGTAAGTAGTATAATTAGGAGGGGTGCTTATTAGGGAAGGGAAGGGGATGAATGTTGTACCTGTAACAGTATAGTTAGTGACACCAGGAGATTTTAACCGTGTGTGAAGCTAGAAAGCAGTCAGGCAGGTGAGTCTGAGGTCTTACGTTCTGCATATGCAGATGTAGATATAGAGCAGGCAATTGGAAATATGGAACTAGGACTTCAGAAAAAAAGATTAAAACAGAGATGAAGATTTAGAAGACATCTATCCAGAGATGACCATTGATTGAAGAAAAGCCACAGGTAGAATCTTGAGAAATTCAGACATTTAGGAGACAGAAAGAATAATTGAAATGAGAGAAGCAGCCACTAGAGAGGCCAGGAGACACCCGGGGTCTCCAGTGCCCAGCAGCAAGGGAGGAGCAGGGCCCATGCATAGGGAATGGTCTCGAAGTGAAGCAATTATCGCTGACTTTGGAAAAAACAATGTCATAGGGTGACAGAGCTGAAGGACAATAGACTGTGAGCTGACGATCAGGAGGTCGAGTCAGTGATTGCAGGCTACGCTTTTGAGAAATGCGGGAGAAAACAGAAAAAAATCGAACTTGCACTAATTAGAAACTAGGAGCAAAGCCACTTGGGTTAAACTTGAAAGACTGCATTATTAAATAAGACACTTAGGCTGGGAGGGAGGAGGATGTGATTTAAGCCCTGTTAGATGAAGAGGTAGAGTTACAACTGCTGACTGTTCCCTTGTTTTATTTTTTAAAATAGTTCCCTTTGCAGAATCTACATTTCTGCACCCACCAGTGAAAGGAGTTAACTACTCTATGTGTTCTGACATTGTGTGCAGTAAGCTAATTTATTCTTCTATTTGGGGTCTGCGATCAGAAATTCTTAAGGTTTTGAAAGCTAATTTTTGAGTTGATTTGGAAGTGATGCATAGACTGAAATGAAAGTGAGACTGAAGAAAGAAGAACAGGTAGAGGGTTTGAACTAAGTTGAGTGTGAAGAGTCAAGGTTGAACTAAATTACAAGGACTTTTTTTTTTCTCCCAAAGGAAGATGTGCTAGCACTTGATTTCCAACTGAATAGGTGTGGGGAGGTTATAGAGAAGTTGATTGAGATAGGAATAATGTAGTAGCTTTAACAGTGTAAGTAGTATAATTAGGAGGGGTGCTTATTAGGGAAGGGAAGGGGATGAATGTTGTACCTGTAACAGTATAGTTAGTGACACCAGGAGATTTTAACCGTGTGTGAAGCTAGAAAGCAGTCAGGCAGGTGAGTCTGAGGTCTTACGTTCTGCATATGCAGATGTAGATATAGAGCAGGCAATTGGAAATATGGAACTAGGACTTCAGAAAAAAAGATTAAAACAGAGATGAAGATTTAGAAGACATCTATCCAGAGATGACCATTGATTGAAGAAAAGCCACAGGTAGAATCTTGAGAAATTCAGACATTTAGGAGACAGAAAGAATAATTGAAATGAGAGAAGCAGCCACTAGAGAGGCCAGGAGACACCCGGGGTCTCCAGTGCCCAGCAGCAAGGGAGGAGCAGGGCCCATGCATAGGGAATGGTCTCGAAGTGAAGCAATTATCGCTGACTTTGGAAAAAATAATGTCATAGGGTGACAGAGCTGAAGGACAATAGACTGTGAGCTGACGATCAGGAGGTCGAGTCAGTGATTGCAGGCTACGCTTTTGAGAAATGCGGGAGAAAACAGAAAAAAATCGAACTTGCACTAATTAGAAACTAGGAGCAAAGCCACTTGGGTTAAACTTGAAAGACTGCATTATTAAATAAGACACTTAGGCTGGGAGGGAGGAGGATGTGATTTAAGCCCTGTTAGATGAAGAGGTAGAGTTACAACTGCTGACTGTTCCCTTGTTTTATTTTTTAAAATAGTTCCCTTTGCAGAATCTACATTTCTGCACCCACCAGTGAAAGGAGTTAACTACTCTATGTGTTCTGACATTGTGTGCAGTAAGCTAATTTATTCTTCTATTTGGGGTCTGCGATCAGAAATCTCAGTTGTGAAGAAGAGTGGCTTTTCCTGCCCCTCATCCATTTCCAGAACCTGCCCTTAATTCTTTCAGAACCAGAAGAATTGATAACTTCATTTTGATCGATAGCATTACCCAGGTCAAGACAGTATGGCAGACCACCAGTGCTGATTTCAGAAGCAAGCATGGTATTTATTTTTGATTCAGGTTAGTCTTTGTTCAAATTATGAATTAGCCCCTTACTAGCTGTCTGACTTAAGGAAATTGACTTACCTTATCCTGGACTTTCAATCATTTCATCTCTTAAAGTAGACATATGAACAGTCATATCGTAGTACCCATTCAGAACTCCACAAATATTTATTGAGCATCTTTGGACCAAACAGTGTGTTATATGTTAGGGATAAAAGAAGTAATACTATGTGAAAGTCTGTGGCACGGGACCTGGCAAGGTTACTTCGCTTCTCAGTTAACGCCAGTGCTGATCCTGAAGCTCCTTGTTATTCACACTTTAGGTAATGGTATGAGTTTTAAAGGAAACCAGAAAGCCATTAGTGTTTTCTTCCCCTGGACACTGCAGCACTTCCGAGATGAACACTGGCAGTTCTTAGCCTGTCAGGAACTAGTACTAATCAAGCCTCATACTTGACTAACTAACCGAGCTACTGACATGGTAGCTGGACCTGTGGAAGAGGAGCACAGGTGGACACAGCAGCCAGCCCATAATCTCTGACTCCGCTGCCACTGCCTTGACCCCATAATTTAAGGTGAGAAAAGCTGTTGTCTGGTGCTTGCTTCGTACCATTTTGTGAAAATCCCTGGGTCTTTTCCAAGTCTCCTGTCGTTTTGGAACCTGAAACTGCGACCTCCTGGATCTGGAAAGACTGCCAGCAGGAGGGAAACCCGTCGACTTGTGAGCCGTGGTAGAATGTGGTGGAAAGAGCGAGGGCTTTGTTGCTAGCGCAAGCCTGGGTTTGAACCCAGCTCTACCACCTTCCAGCTCAGGGTCCTTGGAGGGCAAGCGTCTTTAACCTCTCTCAGCCATAATCTCTCAAACCACAACAGGGAGCTACTAGACACCAGCCCTCTGGCATGGGGAGGGGGATGCTTAAAGGAATCTCTGGGACTATGTATGTAAATTAGTTGGTGCGTAGCAGGTGCCCAGCAGTTGTTAATGTCCAGCTTCTCCCTTTGGACCCTAGAGTCATGCTAATAAATAAATGTGTATCATCTCCTAGTGAAGACTTAAGCCTCAGCAGCCAGAATGCCTGGGTTCAGCTCTGCCCTGACTGGTGATTTGGCCTTTGGTACTGTCTCTTGAGAGCTTCCCTCATAGTTCAATGGGTGGAGAATTTGCCCGCAATGCAGGAGACCTGGGTTCAGTTCTGGGTTGGGAAGATCCCCTGGAAAAGGAAATGGCAACCAACTCCAGTATTCTTGGCTGAAGAATCCCATAGATTAGGAGCCTGGCAGGCCCCAGCCCGTGAGGTCCCAGGAGTCCGACATGACTTAGCGACTTAACCCACCACCACCTGTTTCTGAGTCTCTCACTGACGTGTCTCCGTCTTCCCAGTGTACGGTGGGAGGGTGGCAGACCTGCCCGTGGGGCTGTCGTGAGGGCGGCGTGATTGACTGGTACCAACCAACCACTTCTCACGCGGCCTGGAATGCAGGATAAATGTCAGCTGCCGAGGCTTTGTGGTCATGGGCACGGTGATGTTATTAGCTGAAAGAGCTCAGAATGAGATAGTAATACATTTTGACTAAGAGAAGCAGCAAGAGGAAAGAACTGATCATAACTGGCTTCTTTATTCATTGGTTTCTTGGTAAAGCTCAAAGGTCTCAAGTAAGACCTGTTGACTGAAACCACTCAAAGCGGGCTTCCCTGGTGGTCCAGTGGGTAAGGAGTCTGCCTTGCAGTACAAGGGGCATCGGTTCGATCCCTGACCTGCCAAGATCCCATGTACCATGGAGCGGCTGGACCAGTGTGTCCAATTACGAGCCAGCGCTCCAGAGCACATGCGCTCTGCAGCAAGAGAGGCCACTGCAGTGGGAGGCCCACACAGGCCAAAGAATAAAGATGGATGAAAATAAACAAATAAAAAACCAATAAATGAGGCCAAAATTTAAAAAAAGAAGAAAAAAAAGCAAAGACTTACAGTAACTTCAAGGATAGAAGAGCCTTCTTGTCTGTGTCTTGAAATTCAGCCCCTTCCTGGTAGCTGGTTCTCAAGTGCCATGTGCCTTATGGAGGAGAGCGAAGACTGACCTTTCTGAACTCCATCCTTGAGGTCCCCTTAACTTCAAAAGCAGTTTTTATGGGCTTGTTTTTCCCCTTCAGTCTAGTGCTAAAGTGTCCTCATTACACAGCTGTCACACTCAGTTGGCCTGATTGACCAGAACCGTTTTCCGCCAGTGTGTCTGGGCCGCTCCCCTCTGAGGAGGCGGCTCATGGGAGGAGGCGGGTAGGGGCCAAGCCCTCCCCTCTCTCAGCAATACTGTTGCTCACTGCTGAAGGCTCTAACACGACATTGGCTACTATTACAAAGGCTGTCCAACGTTCAGCTTTCGTAGAGGAGCTTATGGAAGTTGACCAATAATTCCCAGAGACTGCCGCTTATAGCCCTTGATAGATCTCAGTTGAGTGACTGAGCATTTGGAATTGAGGTTCACTGCCCCGTTGTCTCCTCTGCCTTCCTTCGCACCACGGGTGAGAGCTTCCCTTCTCCTTTTTAAACTCAGGAGCTGAAGCGGAGATCCAAGTGCCTTTTTCCTTTCCACCCTTTGCCTTCTCTTCAGCTGGCAGGGATGGGGTTAAGGCTTGTTGGCAGCTAATCCACCTTGGTTTGAGGCCTGCTTGAGGAATGACTGGAATTTGAGGGGGAAGGGGAAAGATACTCTGACCTCTGCAGGCCCGTGGCCTTCAAACAGCATCCCCATTCCCTTTCTCCCCCTGAACTGATAGTCGAGCTACCCCCAGATGACTTTGTTCATCCACAGCCTCCCAACTGTGGTAATAACCCGGACCTCGCCAGAGATGCTTGCGTTTCTCTTGCTGACGTTGAGTACGATGTAGTTTGCTCTCACCCCTCAGCCTCTTGAACGTTCTTTCTGTTCCCCGCCCCGTCCCTCTGTCTGCTCCACTGCCCTTCCCACTCCTGAAACCCCACAGGTCTGAGTGCATCAACAAGTTTGCTTCCGTCTTTGGGACCATGCCTCTTAAGGTGGTGGAGCACCGAGCCGACCCTGTCCTGTACAAGGACGACTTCCCGGAGAAACTGAAGAGCTTCCCCAACATCGGCAGCTTATGAAGCGGGCCCCTGGTGGAGGATCCAACACAGATCCCCACCGGAGGACGAGAGCTTGGCCCTTAGCACTCTGACCTCTGGATCTCGGAGTGGAAGATCGGCACCTCCCTGTGGGGAGAGCAGAAGCCCCGGGAGGCCATCTGAGCACCTCATGCATGCGTCCTCAAATGCCCTCAATGGATTCTTCCTGAAAACTCTGAATGGAAGCCTGTGGCAGGCATCAGGGGGAAGCCAGATCAGGCTTCCTGGGTTTGCAGCCCCAGTACAATGACCTGAGAGGAAACATCACCAGCTTGAAGACTGCTGAGAGACCTCCAGCCCATTTCAGATTTGGGGCATCACGTAAGAGCTCCCCATCTCTCACTATTCATTAATTCAGATCAGCGAGTTCTTTGGAGGAAAAGCCACGCCCAGAATTCGGTGCACCATCCAAACATCTTAGTGGCCTTTCATGCCTGGAGAGCACCGGTTGCTGAGGTGGGACCTGTTAAGTTCCATGGAACTCTTTGGTTTGGCTTTTGGATGTGATTAAAATTATTTTTTACTCTGTTTCGTACTATGTTTTCAATACCAATTATGGAACTCCCTTTCTGTGCATATTTAACTGCATCTTCTGACCTCAACTCCAGCTTCCTGCCCATGTCTGGGAAGATCGTAGGCCGGGAGGGGTATCTGGTGCCATGCATGTCCAGCAGAGGGAGAGCCTCCAACGACAGACACTCTTAGAGAAGCTATGTGTCCCCAGACCTCCAAGGGGATCTCCATGCTTCCTGTCTAGATCTAGGTATTCTTGGGGGAATACAGAGGACCTCTCCTAGCCGTAGTGGAGCCGCTTGGCTGGTGCCGTGTTGTAAGAGTTGACAGAGTTGGGATCTTCAACCATGGGGAAAGCCAAAATTTCCCTCATTCTTTTGGCATAAACCTAATGTGGGCCAGGGAGGCTCTGGCTAGTGTTAAATGCTGCTATAACAAGTACTTTGCAATAGTTGCTGGTATATTTAACTCATTACATTTCAGCATTTAGTAATACTGCACATGTGTGAATTATACCTCTTTAAGCTCAGTTGATGAACAAATCTACTCTGGCAAATGTTAGATGTTATGGATTCAGAACAGATTTTTCTGGCTCTAATATTAAGATTAGCCACAGTTTGGGCTTCAGCCATAACATATGTCCCCAGAACACAAAATACATACCAGTTTGCCTGTAATATGGATGTAATTACTGAAGCTCAGTTGTGTGCCCATCCACGTCACTAAGCCACCGCTCACTGTTCTGTTGAGTGATATGAAGGTGAGCTGGGCTCAAGCTGTAGCTTTCAGACTTGCAGTTTTTGCAAGAGACACTTCAGCTGTGTCCCCGTAGACTCTGAGAGGCCAAAGAAGAACTTCAGATGAAGCACAGCTAAAAGTGGAAATCTTGAGTCTCAGCTTTTCTTGTCAGGACGGGTGGCATGGTGGGCTGTTTCAGCTTTCTTCGTCAGGACGGATGAAATGGCCGGCTGTCCTTGCCAGAAGATACGAGATAGCATCTCCGGGTCATTCATTTTGTAGGCGCAAACTCTGGAGCAGGGATTTATTCGTGTGTTGTAGCTACGAACACCAGTGCTTAATCAATATTTTTGATGTGAACAATTACATCCTAGTCAGCAGGGGATATGGGAAGGCATTTTAGCCTCACAGGCATAGTAACTGACAATCGTATGATAGAAACCAAGAGAATGGGTTTCTCTTGTCACTCAGGAGCCAGTAGCTGATGAGGCGACTACCTCGGGCCTTGCCGGGGGCTCTCTGGCTTGTTTTCCAAGGTTTGGGGCAAGTGGAAGGGGAGGAGGGCCTCACGTTCAAATCCCAGCTAAAAGCTAAGAACTGTGCTAACACTGCATACGTGTTATATGTGTTAACGTACACCTCACTGTGTATTAATAGCACTCTGCTCTTTTCAGACCACCAGCTGCACTGCATTAGTGCCTAGTTTCTAATGCAGTTCTTCTCAAAGGGTAAATCCTTCCTTTCTTCTCCTTTCCTCCCTCTCTCCTTCTCTCTGTATTATTCCTTTGACTCTAGAAGAGAAATGCTTCATCCAGAAGACATTGGGAGTCCCCAAGGACTGAGTCAGTGGCCCTTGATCACCTTCTTCAAAGTCACTGGACTTTGAAGGGCATTAAAAACTGCATTTCAAGTACCTAACTACCCCCAGAAATATTGGGGGTTAGATTTTACACCATAGCATACAGATTTAACTATAGAATAACTATTACATTCTAGGCACCAGAAACAAACCTGAAAGCCACTCTCCTGGGAACAGATACGGGGTACAGGTCACAGGGAAAAATTCAAGACAGGAATATAGCAAGTGATCGTGACTCATGGATTCATGTCAGAGGGGACGAGGGGCTGTGCCCTGTGCTGGTGTATTTATGAGCTGCTCACCAGCAAACCTCACCCATCAGCCTGGGTCAGGATCCTCTGTCCTTGGGATGCCATAGGGCCTGGTTTCAGGAGCAGAACAATAATGCTAATTAAAATGTCATGATCTGGCCTACAACAGACAACAGCTGGTTTTAAATTAAGAAATTGCATCTTACTGACCTACACCGACGATGAACCTGAGCTGGCCATGGCCTTGGGCCAAATGTGTGTACTAAGTCACCAGCCTTTGCCCCCAGGGACCTAATTGGGATGACCTGGCCTACTTGGAATGCCAGGGTTGAAGGTTTCGTCCTCAGTCATGTCCGACTGTTTGCAACCCCCGGGACTGTAGCACGCCAGGCTCCTCTGACCTTGGGCTTACCCAGGCAAGAATATGGGAGTCGGCTGCCATTTCCTTCTCCAAATGCCAAGGTTGGGAACACTTTATTACTGGTTAGCTTTAGATAGTTGTTAATATTCTTTTCTCATGTGTTGTCTTTTTTTCCAAGGTTTGGGGCAAGTGGAAGGGAGGAGGGCCTCACGTTCAAATCCCAGCTAAAAGCTAAGAACTGTGCTAACACTGCATACGTGTTATATGTGTTAACGACACCTCACTGTGTATTAATAGCACTCTGCTCTTTTCAGACCACCAGCTGCACTGCATTAGTGCCTAGTTTCTAATGCAGTTCTTCTCAAAGGGTAAATCCTTCCTTTCTTCTCCTTTCCTCCCTCTCTCCTTCTCTCTGTATTATTCCTTTGACTCTAGAAGAGAAATGCTTCATCCAGAAGACATTGGGAGTCCCCAAGGACTGAGTCAGTGGCCCTTGATCACCTTCTTCAAAGTCACTGGACTTTGAAGGGCATTAAAAACTGCATTTCAAGTACCTAACTACCCCCAGAAATATTGGGGGTTAGATTTTACACCATAGCATACAGATTTAACTATAGAATAACTATTACATTCTAGGCACCAGAAACAAACCTGAAAGCCACTCTCCTGGGAACAGATACGGGGTACAGGTCACAGGGAAAAATTCAAGACAGGAATATAGCAAGTGATCGTGACTCATGGATTCATGTCAGAGGGGACGAGGGGCTGTGCCCTGTGCTGGTGTATTTATGAGCTGCTCACCAGCAAACCTCACCCATCAGCCTGGGTCAGGATCCTCTGTCCTTGGGATGCCATAGGGCCTGGTTTCAGGAGCAGAACAATAATGCTAATTAAAATGTCATGATCTGGCCTACAACAGACAACAGCTGGTTTTAAATTAAGAAATTGCATCTTACTGACCTACACCGACGATGAACCTGAGCTGGCCATGGCCTTGGGCCAAATGTGTGTACTAAGTCACCAGCCTTTGCCCCCAGGGACCTAATTGGGATGACCTGGCCTACTTGGAATGCCAGGGTTGAAGGTTTCGTCCTCAGTCATGTCCGACTGTTTGCAACCCCCGGGACTGTAGCACGCCAGGCTCCTCTGACCTTGGGCTTACCCAGGCAAGAATATGGGAGTCGGCTGCCATTTCCTTCTCCAAATGCCAAGGTTGGGAACACTTTATTACTGGTTAGCTTTAGATAGTTGTTAATATTCTTTTCTCATGTGTTGTAGCAAGGCTCACACATGTTTAGACAAAACCCTCCTTTTGGGGGGAAAATAAAGAGGAAGATACCCACTTTTGTGCTCATAATCTCTGGTTCTTTCCTACAAATGATGCTAGCCTTTCTCTTCTTCCTCAGCGTCATGAAGGTCAGAAATATGGCTTCTCTACCAAATCTTCTATGTGGTTCTTAGAAGTTTCTCTTCTGCCCCTGGGAGAAGTGACCATCAGCCTGGCCTGTGCTGACCAGGATTGGGAGCTGGAAGAAACCAGGGGCATCTGTGCTCTCAGTTGCTGAAGGGTGATTGATAGCTCTGTGACCTGACTTCCTCCTGGGCCAGCCTCAGATGGGAGAATCCTTGCCGCTGAAGGGCCACAGGCTTCTAGCTACGAGGTCTCAAGGTCTGATGCTGGGCTCAAGTCCAAGACCTGTTGGTTGTAGAATTAAGAAGTAGATGGGAGCTTCCCTGGTGGTCCAGTGGGTAAAGAGTCTGCCTTGCAGTGCAAAGGGCGCTGGTTCAATCCCTGTCCCAGGAAGATCCCACGTGCCGCAGAGCAGCTGAACCAGTGTGTCCAGTTATGAACCAGTGCTCTGGAGCACATGCGCCCAGAGCCAGTGCTCTGTAACAAGAGAGGTCACTGCAATGGGAGGCCCACACAGGCCAAAGAACAAAGATGGATGACAATAAATAAAACCAATAAAAGAGGTCAAAATTAAAAAAAAAAAAAAAGCAGATGGACCAGAGACTGGGCTGGGAAGTAGTTCACTTCTCAGGGGACTCTTTCTAGCCCGACCATCACAACATCCCGGAGGCACCTGGCCAAGAGGGCAGAGGTTTTGGGTGTTGGAGGTTCCCCATCAGCTAGCCACCCTGAGCCTGGTGGGTTTCCTTTTCTTTCCAAGTAGTGTCTCTGGGACACTGTTGTCTCCATTCTGTTGGCCATCTTGTGTTGCAGCAGAAGAAGCCACAGCCGGCCATTCCCTGAGCAGCCCTCGCTCGAAGAGGCAGAGGCAGAAAATGCCCCACTGGCCCCACACCCCTTCAGCCATTTCCCAAGGAGCCGTCCTGGTGGGAGTGCCGACCCTATTGGCAGTCGACCACCATCCAGGAAGGCTCTGGAAGTGACTTGAGCTTTCCACCGAGGGCCTGGAGGCATGTGAACCCTGGAGGCTCCCTGCTCACCACCCCAGAGCTGTGTCCCAAGCCCTGGATCTCCAGTCCTAGGCCAGTGTTTGCTTTGGAGTAAAACGGGGGGCAGTGTTTGACCCCGATTTGCCAACGAGGCATGGTGAAACCATCTGAACCAACTTCATGAGCTGCTCTTGGCAGAAGACCATTAGGCAGGCCAGATTCTGCTCTCAGTTGTAAGGTTTTCCCCTCTCCAGGTGGAAACATCCCAAGCTAAGGGCATCCCTGGTGGCTCAATGGTAGAGAACCCACCTGCAATGCCGGAGATGAGGGTTCAATCCCTGGGTTGGGATGATTCCCCTGGAGGAGGAAATGACAGGCTTCTCCAGTATTTTTGCCTAAAAAAATCCCATGGACAGAGGAGCTTGGCAAGCTATAGTCTGTGGGGGGTCACAAAAGAGTAGGGCACAACTTAGCAACTAAAACAGCAGCAACATCCTAAGCTAAACTCACAGCCTCTCTTCTACCTCCCGTAAATACACTGTCAGGACTGGCCCCAGCTCAGGGTTTGTGAGGTCCAGGTACCCGAGGACAGGGTATGGCTCGTCTCGGCAGTATTGTGCCCCATCTTTTTCATGCCAGGCTCGCCAGTTGCTGAAAACAGGGCTGGTGCGTCACCCACCTCTGAGTCTGGCATCTCTCATTTACAGTCTTTGCAGGGCAGAGGCCTTTTCCTTTCTTCTGCTCCCAACTGGTCGTACTTCTTCCCAGCCTCCCTGAAGGGCACAGAGCAGTTGGGCAGAGGTGTGGAAAGGGAAGGGTGTCTGGGCGGCTCTCGAGAGGTACCAGGAAACTGTATGGTAGAGGATTGCCCAGCACAGCGTCAGCTCGTCTGTAGTCTCGGGAGCTGTCTGTGGCGTGGCGTCGCCAACAGAGCTGGGACCAGAATCCGCATGTCTTGGGCCCACGCCTCCAACCACTCCATCCACCCCACAGAGCCTTCCCTCCGCAGTGTATCTATGTGAGCTCTTGCTGACAGCGGCCAACTTCTATCATTAACTAGAACACCCAAGAAGAAGCTCAAAGAATGTCTGGTTTTCTGGTCATCACAGCTGAAGGACCACCAACGGACCCAGATGAGGTAATATCTGGTCATTCAGTGTTCTAACTGTTCATTCCTCAAAGTGTACTCTTGTTGCCAGACCCCAGATGAGGTAAAAATTTATCGAGTGGGTTCCATTGGACTTCCTGGTGAACCAACTTCATGAGCTGCTCTTGGCAGAAGACCATTAGGCAGGCCAGATTCTGCTCTCAGTTGTAAGGTTTTCCCCTCTCCAGGTGGAAACATCCCAAGCTAAGGGCATCCCTGGTGGCTCAATGGTAGAGAACCCACCTGCAATGCCGGAGATGAGGGTTCAATCCCTGGGTTGGGATGATTCCCCTGGAGGAGGAAATGACAGGCTTCTCCAGTATTTTTGCCTAAAAAAATCCCATGGACAGAGGAGCTTGGCAAGCTATAGTCTGTGGGGGGTCACAAAAGAGTAGGGCACAACTTAGCAACTAAAACAGCAGCAACATCCTAAGCTAAACTCACAGCCTCTCTTCTACCTCCCGTAAATACACTGTCAGGACTGGCCCCAGCTCAGGGTTTGTGAGGTCCAGGTACCCGAGGACAGGGTATGGCTCGTCTCGGCAGTATTGTGCCCCATCTTTTTCATGCCAGGCTCGCCAGTTGCTGAAAACAGGGCTGGTGCGTCACCCACCTCTGAGTCTGGCATCTCTCATTTACAGTCTTTGCAGGGCAGAGGCCTTTTCCTTTCTTCTGCTCCCAACTGGTCGTACTTCTTCCCAGCCTCCCTGAAGGGCACAGAGCAGTTGGGCAGAGGTGTGGAAAGGGAAGGGTGTCTGGGCGGCTCTCGAGAGGTACCAGGAAACTGTATGGTAGAGGATTGCCCAGCACAGCGTCAGCTCGTCTGTAGTCTCGGGAGCTGTCTGTGGCGTGGCGTCGCCAACAGAGCTGGGACCAGAATCCGCATGTCTTGGGCCCACGCCTCCAACCACTCCATCCACCCCACAGAGCCTTCCCTCCGCAGTGTATCTATGTGAGCTCTTGCTGACAGCGGCCAACTTCTATCATTAACTAGAACACCCAAGAAGAAGCTCAAAGAATGTCTGGTTTTCTGGTCATCACAGCTGAAGGACCACCAACGGACCCAGATGAGGTAATATCTGGTCATTCAGTGTTCTAACTGTTCATTCCTCAAAGTGTACTCTTGTTGCCAGACCCTGTTCTGGGTCTAGGAGATAGACTGTGTGGAATAAAACAGTCTTGATCTCCAGGAGCTCGGGTTCCATTGGGCTTCCTGGCTCTGTAAAATGGTATGAATCTATCAGTGGCCTAGGACATTTTTGTCCCAACTGTAGAATCCTATGGACAGAGGAGCCTACTGGGGTGCAGTCCATGGGGTCACAAAGTCGGACACGGCCAAAGCAACTTAGCACCCACGCACGTAAAGGAAGATTCCGTTACATTAATACCATCTTCGCTGGTGCCCAGAGGAGGTGAGGATTGTTGTGTTTGCTCTTCTCAGGGTGCCTTCCTTGGAGTTGAACACTGGGCCTTGAGGGGGTCCACTCCCACACCTTGGTTTTCTCTACCAGAAATTGGAGATGGCAAGAGGGCTTCGGCCCGGGTGGGTGAGATGTGGTGATGGATCAGGTCTCCTCTCCTTACCCAGAGCCCTTGCCAGACTGTACCTGGTGATGCTGGCAGCCAGCCCTCTTCCGGCCCCTATTTCTGCTCACCCTGTTTTCGGAGAGCTTGGGGGTCTGGATCCTATCTGCCCCGTCAGGGTAGATTACCAAATGAGTGCTTCTTTTGCCCCAGTCCATTTCCTGTGCTATAAATAAGCCCCGTGTTTATTTTCTCGTGTTATTGAAATGAGCACTTGGGACTTGGGCCTCTTCGTGAGTCCGGAGCACGTCCACCCGGTGCCTGGTGAGGGCCCTGTGTGGCTGGCTGCTGTCTAAAGCGATTTGGAGTCCTCCCCCTGTGCTGTGGATGTGGCTTAATTTCAATAGTAAGGGCTGTATGTGGCCCTGTATCTGCTGATTTTCAGGTTTCAGCTTTCTGCCAGCCTCCCTGCCTGCTTAGAAATAAAGCTGTGTTTCTCATTAAGGGACTAACAGCCACAATCGAGGTAATTAACGAAAATTGTATGTTGGTGGCAGCAGCTCCTCTAGGATTTCCAGCAGTCTTTACCTAGTAGATCCTGAGGGGACCTTCATCTCCTCCCTTCTGCCTCCCTTGTGCCCAGTCTCTGTTGTTGTGTTCTGAATATAGTCCCCATAACTCCTCTTCCTTATCGCCCTGTTCTGATCAGCAGATTGGTTTGATGTATTGATAACTGAAGGAAGATTTCATGAACTCTATTTTCTCCAAGGCACAGGAGATGGAAGAGTTTTTTTTGTTTTGTTTGTTTTGTTTGAGTTTTGTTTGTTCCCATGGTATCTTCCATTTGCTGATTGTACCTTGGCCCTTTTTTGAATATCCATTAGTAACAGGTAGATGCTCCCTTTAGTAAGTACCAGGGCTGCATCGTCTCACTGGGACCGTGCTGAGATAGAGTGGAAACATCTCACAGCCCAGCACAGTGTCTTATATGCTATGTGGATATCTAGGAACTAGAAAGTGTTGTGAGTTAGGATTTCCTAGGGAGTGATTTCTAGCACCTTCTTGCTTTGGCAGTTTATCAAAAGTATCTCATGAGACCGAGCAGGACACAGCATTGTCTATCAGAACTTGGGCTAAAGATCATTAGCTACTGCTCAGAATGGGTTAGTCTGATAAGTCACTCAGTAGAGAAATAGTTCCGTGGAGAAATCAGAACCTATAGCCTAATAAAAAGAGTTTTATCTAACAACCAGATTTAATTCCCTTTTAGACATAGGACTGGGAGAAAGTAAATTTTTCACTCAAGTATTTTTTAGTCCATTGGCTCCTACAGATTCTTTTCCCTTAAAAAGTAAAAAAGTCTGTTGTGATGGATTCATATTTATTGAGCACTTACTTTGTGCCAGATGCTAAATGCTGCATTGGACAAGGGGCCTACTCTTTTTTTTTTTTTTTCTTTGGCGTCTTTTTTTATTTATTTATTTTCATCCATTTTTATTCTTTTGGCATGTGTGGGCCTCCCATCGCAGTGGCCCCTCTTGTCATGAGCACCGGCTCTGGGCACCTTCTAGAAATAAAGCTGTGTTTCTCATTAAGGGACTAACAGCCACAATCGAGGTAATTAACGAAAATTGTATGTTGGTGGCAGCAGCTCCTCTAGGATTTCCAGCAGTCTTTACCTAGTAGATCCTGAGGGGACCTTCATCTCCTCCCTTCTGCCTCCCTTGTGCCCAGTCTCTGTTGTTGTGTTCTGAATATAGTCCCCATAACTCCTCTTCCTTATCGCCCTGTTCTGATCAGCAGATTGGTTTGATGTATTGATAACTGAAGGAAGATTTCATGAACTCTATTTTCTCCAAGGCACAGGAGATGGAAGAGTTTTTTTTGTTTTGTTTGTTTTGTTTGAGTTTTGTTTGTTCCCATGGTATCTTCCATTTGCTGATTGTACCTTGGCCCTTTTTTGAATATCCATTAGTAACAGGTAGATGCTCCCTTTAGTAAGTACCAGGGCTGCATCGTCTCACTGGGACCGTGCTGAGATAGAGTGGAAACATCTCACAGCCCAGCACAGTGTCTTATATGCTATGTGGATATCTAGGAACTAGAAAGTGTTGTGAGTTAGGATTTCCTAGGGAGTGATTTCTAGCACCTTCTTGCTTTGGCAGTTTATCAAAAGTATCTCATGAGACCGAGCAGGACACAGCATTGTCTATCAGAACTTGGGCTAAAGATCATTAGCTACTGCTCAGAATGGGTTAGTCTGATAAGTCACTCAGTAGAGAAATAGTTCCGTGGAGAAATCAGAACCTATAGCCTAATAAAAAGAGTTTTATCTAACAACCAGATTTAATTCCCTTTTAGACATAGGACTGGGAGAAAGTAAATTTTTCACTCAAGTATTTTTTAGTCCATTGGCTCCTACAGATTCTTTTCCCTTAAAAAGTAAAAAAGTCTGTTGTGATGGATTCATATTTATTGAGCACTTACTTTGTGCCAGATGCTAAATGCTGCATTGGACAAGGGGCCTACTCTTTTTTTTTTTTTTTCTTTGGCGTCTTTTTTTATTTATTTATTTTCATCCATTTTTATTCTTTTGGCATGTGTGGGCCTCCCATCGCAGTGGCCCCTCTTGTCGCAGAGCACCGGCTCTGGGCACATGTGCTCCAGAGCCCTGGCTCATAATTAGACACACCAGTCCAGCCGCTCCACAGCACATGGGATCTTCCCAGGCCAGGGATCGAACCAGTGCTCCTTGCACTGCAAGGTGGACTCTTTACCCACTGGACCACCAGGGAAGCCCAAGGGACCTACTCTTGCCAAGTGTGCAATCTAAGAAGGAAGACAATCAAAAGAGTAAATGAATGCAATTTCAAATGGTAAACCATGCTGTGAAGAAAACAACACAGCATAAGGAGGGGATGGACAATGACTTGGCATGAGGAGATATTTAAGATGGGCGGGTCAGAAGTGGCATTTAAACACAGATCTCCACGTTGAGAAGGGGTGGAGACAGGGAAGAGCTAGCATAAAGTCCCTCAGGAAGGAAACGTCTCAGCTTGTTTTAAGAACAGCAAGAGCTCCTGTGTGACTGCAGTGTATTGGGTACACAAGTAGGGTGGAGATGAGTAGGCCGGGGCTACATTGTGCTGGGATCATGTAGGATGAAAGGGTTCTGGATTTTTATTGAGTGTGATGGGAAGACACGGGAAGGTTTTTAAGCAGGAGATTGGCATCTGAATGGGATTTTCGTTTAAAGAATCATTTTGGGTACTGTGTGGAGAAAAGGCAGTAGGGAATAAGAATGGGAGAAAGAAAACCAAGAGGCTGTTTTTAGGAGCGCAGGTGAGAGATGGGAGTGGCTTCCACTAGGATGGTAGCAACAGAGATGGTGAGGAGTTATATTAGAAGCAGAATCTATTGGACTTGCTAATGAATTGGATGCTTGCTTGCTTGTGCTCAGTCATATCTGACTTTACAATTTACAACCCCATGGACCATAGCCCACCAGGCTCCTTTATCCATGGAATTTTCCAGGCAAGAATACTGGAGTGGGTTGCCACTTCTTTCTCTTGGAGACCTTTCTAACCCAAGGATCAAACATGCATCTCCTGTGTCTCCTGCATTGACAGGCAGATTCTTTACCACTGCACCACCTGGAAAGCCCAATGAATTGGATATAGGAGAAGAAAACAATAGAGGGTTCACTGCTAACTACTAGGTTTTTGTTGTAATCGAGTGACACAATTGAAACAGAGCAGACTGTGCAGGGTAAGAACAGAGACGTGTGAAAGGGCAATCAAGAGCTCTGCTTTAGATGGGGTAAAGTTGAGATGTCTTTTGGACATCCATTGGTAGTGTTATCTAAGCAGCTAGATATTTAAAGCTCAAGGCAAAAGTTAAAGCTGAGTATGTAGATGGGATTTAAAATTGTAGGACTAGGTGAGATTACCCAGAGAGTCAGAATATGTAGAGAAAAGAGAACGACTGTAGCCTGATTTACAGGTAGAGAAGAAAGAACCAGAAAAGAAGGTTGAGGATTTGCCCGTCAGTTAGGAAGAAAACCAGGAAGGTAACAGTAAGATCAACTGGGATGAATTAGAGACATGCATTGTAAACCTTGAAGTAATGGCTAAAAACATTTTTAAAAGAAGCATAGCTACTAAGGCAATATTGGAGATGGAATATGATAAAAATATTCAACCATAAAGAACTGATTGGGTTGACTAAAGAGAGTAAACCAAGAACAAACGGGACACACAAAGAAAGCAAGACACTAGACTTAAACCCCAGCATACCAATAATTACATTAAACGTAAGTGATCCAGACACTCTAATTAAAGGAAAGAGATTATCCATCCTGATATCCATATCAAAGGCAATCATATGCTGTCTTTGAGCAAAACACTATAAAATACAGTTGAAGTAAAAAAGTAGAAAAAAATTATACTGGACAAGTATGAATCATAAGAAAACGGAAAGTGATTTTATCAGTAAAGGACAAAATAAACGTCAAAACAGAAACATTTTCAGGGAGAAAGAGAAATGATTCATAATGATAAAGGAGTCAATTCATCAAGAAGACAAAAGCAAGTAATTTTAAGTATCTAGACACCAAATAACAATACTTTAAAATTATAAAGCAAAAACTGACAACTGAAAATGAAATAGAAAATCCACAATTATATTTTAATATTTAAGCACTCCTCTCTTAGTAATGATAGAACAAATTGATAGAAAAATCAGATATGGATTACCTGAATAATGCTATCAACCACTTTGGCTTAATTGATGATCATGGAACACATCATCTGCCAATAACTGAATAGAGATTCTTCTCAAGTGCTTTTCACCACCATTGTGTTATACCATAAAATAAGTTTCAGTAATTTTAGAGGAAATGAAAACATAAGTATGTTCTCTGATCACATGTAATTAAATCAATAACTGATATCTGGGGAAATCCCTAATGGTGAGACATTAAATAACATATTTCTAAATGCATGGGTTAATAAGGACACAAACGAAATTAGAATATATTTTTAGGTGAATGAAACTGAAAACAAAATATCTAAATGTGTCAGACAGAGTACTTGGAGATCTTTACTTGAAGTGCTAGTATTAGAAAAGAAGACAGAACTAAAACTAATTATGTAAGCCACTACCTTAAAAAACATGGAAGGCAAATTAAAGACAAAGTAAGTAGAAGAAAGAATAAAGATAAGCTTGGACATAAACAATGGAGAAAAATCAATTAAAACAAACACTGGTTCTTTGAAAAGACCAATAAATACTTTTAAGACTGGTCAAGGGGGATTTCCCTGGTAGCTCAGCAGTGAAGATTTCACCTGCCAATGCAGGAGACACGGGTTTGATCCCAGATTCGGAAAGATCCCACATGCTGCGGAGCAACTAAGCCCGTGAGTCACAGCTATGGAGCCTGTGTTATAGATCCTTGGAACCACAACTGTTGAGCCAATGTGCCACAACTATTGAAGCCTATGCACCCTAGAGCTTGAGTTCCACAACAAGAGAAGTCATCGCAACTAGAAGCCTGCTCACCTCAGCTAGAGAGGAGCCCCCACTCTCTGCAACTAGAGGAGAGCCTGTGGCAGCAGTGAAAAACCAGAATAGTCAAATAAAATGCATTTCCTTAAAAAAAAAAAAAAAAAAGACTGTTCAAGGGGAAAAAAAAAGAATATATAAATTTCCAGCATCACAAACCAAACAGGCAGCATTGATACAAATTCTAAAAATATTAAAGGTGAAATGCATTTGAAAACTTTATATTGGTAAATTCTAGCAATAATCTTAATTCACCACCACAATTGTTTAGTAATGATAGAACAAATTGATAGAAAAATCAGATATGGATTACCTGAATAATGCTATCAACCACTTTGGCTTAATTGATGATCATGGAACACATCATCTGCCAATAACTGAATAGAGATTCTTCTCAAGTGCTTTTCACCACCATTGTGTTATACCATAAAATAAGTTTCAGTAATTTTAGAGGAAATGAAAACATAAGTATGTTCTCTGATCACATGTAATTAAATCAATAACTGATATCTGGGGAAATCCCTAATGGTGAGACATTAAATAACATATTTCTAAATGCATGGGTTAATAAGGACACAAACGAAATTAGAATATATTTTTAGGTGAATGAAACTGAAAACAAAATATCTAAATGTGTCAGACAGAGTACTTGGAGATCTTTACTTGAAGTGCTAGTATTAGAAAAGAAGACAGAACTAAAACTAATTATGTAAGCCACTACCTTAAAAAACATGGAAGGCAAATTAAAGACAAAGTAAGTAGAAGAAAGAATAAAGATAAGCTTGGACATAAACAATGGAGAAAAATCAATTAAAACAAACACTGGTTCTTTGAAAAGACCAATAAATACTTTTAAGACTGGTCAAGGGGGATTTCCCTGGTAGCTCAGCAGTGAAGATTTCACCTGCCAATGCAGGAGACACGGGTTTGATCCCAGATTCGGAAAGATCCCACATGCTGCGGAGCAACTAAGCCCGTGAGTCACAGCTATGGAGCCTGTGTTATAGATCCTTGGAACCACAACTGTTGAGCCCATGTGCCGCAACTACTGAAGTCCATGTGCCCTAGAGCCCGAGTTCCACAACAAGAGAAGTCATCGCAACAAGAAGCCTGCTCACCTCAACTAGAGAGGAGCCTCCACTCCCTGCAACTAGAGAAGAGCCTGTGGCAGCAGTGAAAATCCAGAATAGTCAAATAAAATGCATTTCCTTAAAAAAAAAAAAAAAAAAGACTGTTCAAGGGGAAAAAAAAAGAATATATAAATTTCCAGCATCACAAACCAAACAGGCAGCATTGATACAAATTCTAAAAATATTAAAGGTGAAATGCATTTGAAAACTTTATATTGGTAAATGCTACAACAGAGATGAAATAGACACAAACTTTGAAAGACACAAAGCGATAAAAACTACCTCAAGAAAAAAATAGAAAAATCTAAATAGTTACATATCTGTTAAAACAATCAAATTTCTGATTTAAAATTTCCCACATGGAAAAATCCTAAGTCCACATAGGGCTATTGGCAAATTATAACAAATAACTAGAAGTAACACCAATTCTTACACAAACTTTTCAGAAAGTAGAAGAGAGATGTATCCCAGCTCATCTTATGTGGCCATCATTTCCCTGATACCAAAACCAAACAAAAACATAACAAGAAAAGAAAACTACAGACCAAAGGCCCTGCTGAGAATAGACACAAAGTTCTTTAAAAAAAATTAGCCAGCCAAATCAACATACAAAAAAAGATAATATATTATGACTAAAGAAGACAGGTTGGTCTACTATTTGAAAATATAATTCATAAGAACAATAGAATAAAGGAGAAAAATCATATGGTTACCTAATGGTGGTGGTTTAGTCACTAAATTGTGTCCGACTCTTGCAACCCCCCGGACTATAGCCCATCAAGGTTCTCTGTCCATGGAATTTCTTATTTTTTTTTTAAACATTTATTTTATTTATTTATCTTTTGCGGGGTGGGGTGGGGAGGGAGGGGGACGGGCGGGCCACTTCTATTGGTCTTTCATTTCTCTATTTTCATCCGTCTTTGTTCTTTGGCCCATGTGGGCCTCCCATCGTGGTGGCCTCTGTTGTCGCAGAGCACTGGCTCTGGGCGCATGTGTTCCAGAGTTCCGGCTCGGTAATTGGACACATCAGTCCAGCCGCTCCGTGGCACGTGGGATCTTCCCAGGCCAGGAATCGAACCTGCGCCCCTTGCACTGCAAGGCGGTGTCCTTACCCACTGGACCACCAGGGAAGCCCTGTCCATGGAATTTCTTAGACAAGAATACTAGAATGGGTTGCCATTTCCTTCTCCAGAGGATTCTCCCCACCCAAGGACTGAATCAGGATCTTCTGCATTGCAGGCAGATTCTTTACCCACTGAGCCACCACAGAAACCTGGTTATCGCAATAGTAAACAGAAAAGATGTTTGATAAAATTCAACACCCAATAATCTATGTTTAAAAAAAAAAAAAAGAGCATATCCACACAAAGACTTGTACACAGATGCTCATGGCCGGTTTATTCATAATAGCCAAAACCTGGAAAAAACTCAAATGTTAAATGAATGCTTAGGTGAATTGTGGTATATCCACACACTGGAATACCTCTAAGTAATAAAGATGAATTACTCAAACACACAACATGGATGTGTTTCCAAAGTCAGTGAGAAAATAAGCCAGATGCAAAAAAGTATGTACTCTGTATACATACTATGCACACATGCGGGGCTTCCCCAGTGGCTGAGCGTTAAGATGCAGGAGGTGCAAGAGATGTGAGTTCAATCCCTGGGCTGGGAAGATCTCCTGGAGGAGGGCATGGCAGTCCACTCCAGGATTCTTGCCCAGAGACTCCCACGGACTGAGGAGCCTGGCAGGCTACAGTCCATAGGGTCGCAAAGAGTCGAACGCAACCAAAGCAACTGAGCACAGCATAGCACAACGCATACATAAATACAGATGTACAAATAAAAATACAATCCATTTGTTAGAAGTTCTACAACAGGCAAAACTAGAGTGACAGAAAGAAGATCAACATTGCCTGTGGCTGGGTGCCTGGGACGAGGCACAAGGAAACTTTTAGAGTGAGGAGAAGGTTCTATGTTTTGATCCTGGTGCTGGTTTTATATATATATTTATATATATATAATACCTCAATGAGGATTTTTTTTCCAATGGTAGTTAAAAACTGTCATCATTCACAGTTTCGTGGTTTTGTCATGGACCGGCATCCCTTTTCCCTCCTTTACCTCAATTTAGTGTTTTGTGTCATATTCTTCCCTGGTAGCTCAGGTCTACTGCAGTGTGAGAGCCCTGCATTCAATACCTGGGTCGAGAAGATCCCCTGGAGAAGAGAATGGCAACCCACTCCAGCGTTCTTGCCTGGAGACTTCCATGGACAAGGCGGTGTCCTTACCCACTAAGGAACCCTGTCCATGGAATTTCTTAGACAAGAATACTAGAATGGGTTGCCATTTCCTTCTCCAGAGGATTCTAAATGAATCAGGATCTTCTGCATTGCAGGCAGATTCTTTACCCACTGAGCCACCACAGAAACCTGGTTATCGCAATAGTAAACAGAAAAGATGTTTGATAAAATTCAACACCCAATAATCTATGTTTAAAAAAAAAAAAAAGAGCATATCCACACAAAGACTTGTACACAGATGCTCATGGCCGGTTTATTCATAATAGCCAAAACCTGGAAAAAACTCAAATGTTAAATGAATGCTTAGGTGAATTGTGGTATATCCACACACTGGAATACCTCTAAGTAATAAAGATGAATTACTCAAACACACAACATGGATGTGTTTCCAAAGTCAGTGAGAAAATAAGCCAGATGCAAAAAAGTATGTACTCTGTATACATACTATGCACACATGCGGGGCTTCCCCAGTGGCTGAGCGTTAAGATGCAGGAGGTGCAAGAGATGTGAGTTCAATCCCTGGGCTGGGAAGATCTCCTGGAGGAGGGCATGGCAGTCCACTCCAGGATTCTTGCCCAGAGACTCCCACGGACTGAGGAGCCTGGCAGGCTACAGTCCATAGGGTCGCAAAGAGTCGAACGCAACCAAAGCAACTGAGCACAGCATAGCACAACGCATACATAAATACAGATGTACAAATAAAAATACAATCCATTTGTTAGAAGTTCTACAACAGGCAAAACTAGAGTGACAGAAAGAAGATCAACATTGCCTGTGGCTGGGTGCCTGGGACGAGGCACAAGGAAACTTTTAGAGTGAGGAGAAGGTTCTATGTTTTGATCCTGGTGCTGGTTTTATATATATATTTATATATATATAATACCTCAATGAGGATTTTTTTTCCAATGGTAGTTAAAAACTGTCATCATTCACAGTTTCGTGGTTTTGTCATGGACCGGCATCCCTTTTCCCTCCTTTACCTCAATTTAGTGTTTTGTGTCATATTCTTCCCTGGTAGCTCAGGTCTACTGCAGTGTGAGAGCCCTGCATTCAATACCTGGGTCGAGAAGATCCCCTGGAGAAGAGAATGGCAACCCACTCCAGCGTTCTTGCCTGGAGAATTCCATGGACAAAGGAGCCTGGAGGGCTGCAGTCCTTGGGGTTACACAGAGTCAGATACGACTGAGGGCCTCACACTTCATTACTTCATTGTGTTCTTGATGTGGAATGCAGCCATCCAGCTGATATGTATTAAGTGCTTGCTGTAATACTGTGACAGATGTTCCAGATAAATAGGTGAAGAAGATGCCTTTTCTGCCTTCGAGAAGCTTATAATCAGACTAATATTGGAGTCCCTGATAGTCCTGTCTACTGTATAAGACTGAATAATTCAGGGTGAATTGCACATGTTCCCTGCTGTGGAAGGAGAGTGTGATCACTTCCGACTTGGTGAAGGGATGAGACTTGCGGTGGGTTTTGGAGAACTCATCGGTAGATGGTGGGCACTATGTGGATAGGGATGTGCACTTTGACCTGAGGAGGATGAAAGGAAACAAGAAGAGAAAGCATACTGGGTGTCCTAGATTTGTAGGCACACTGACTGCAGGTGGGGACATTGGAAATTAGGGCTAAACAAAAGAGCTTAAATGTTTGTGGGCAGTGTGAAGGCTTTCCAGATGATTGTTCTGTTTGGGGACTTGGTCAGAGCTAGTCTTGGTCACCACCACCGTGGCATCAGCATACATGAGGGGGTGGGACAGAAAGGGACCAGGAGTGGGCTGTAGCTACTTAGCAGTAGCCTAGGTTGTAAGTGACAAGACACTGAGCCCAGTGGTTGCTGGACTCATTGGGGAACTTGCTGGAACCTGTTGCAATCCTCTGGGATGTGGGGTTGGAGGAGCAGCCACTTCGCCCATGTGACACATACCAGCCACACTTCTGGTTGCAGGCTAGATTACATCCTCCGTAAACCTCATTATTGAAGCCCTAGCCTCCAGTGTGACTGGACGAGGAGACAGACCCTATGTGGAGGCAGCAGCATTTAAGTGAGATCATAAGAATGGGATCTTCATTTCATTAGGACTGGTATCCTCATAAAGGGGGCTTCCCTGGTGGCTCCTCATTAAAGAATCCGCCTGCAATACAGGAGACTCAGGTTTGATCCCTGGGCTGGGAAGATCCCCTGGAGGAGGGATGGCAACCCACTCCAGTATTCTTGCCTGGAAAATCCTCCTAAGAAAAGGAAGAAACATCAGAGCTCTCTTTCTGCGTGAGCAGAGGAAAGATCATGTAAGGGCACAGTGAGCAGGTGGCCATCTACAAGCCAGGTAGAGAGGCCTCTCTAGAAACCTAATCTGCAAGCACATTGATCACGGGCTTCTAGCCTCCTGGGATTGTGAGACACACACGTCTTTCATTTGAGCCGCCGTGTGTGCTCTTTGTTAAAACCCACAGCCCGGTTCATCACCAAATCTCTCACCACTGTATAAGACTGAATAATTCAGGGTGAATTGCACATGTTCCCTGCTGTGGAAGGAGAGTGTGATCACTTCCGACTTGGTGAAGGGATGAGACTTGCGGTGGGTTTTGGAGAACTCATCGGTAGATGGTGGGCACTATGTGGATAGGGATGTGCACTTTGACCTGAGGAGGATGAAAGGAAACAAGAAGAGAAAGCATACTGGGTGTCCTAGATTTGTAGGCACACTGACTGCAGGTGGGGACATTGGAAATTAGGGCTAAACAAAAGAGCTTAAATGTTTGTGGGCAGTGTGAAGGCTTTCCAGATGATTGTTCTGTTTGGGGACTTGGTCAGAGCTAGTCTTGGTCACCACCACCGTGGCATCAGCATACATGAGGGGGTGGGACAGAAAGGGACCAGGAGTGGGCTGTAGCTACTTAGCAGTAGCCTAGGTTGTAAGTGACAAGACACTGAGCCCAGTGGTTGCTGGACTCATTGGGGAACTTGCTGGAACCTGTTGCAATCCTCTGGGATGTGGGGTTGGAGGAGCAGCCACTTCGCCCATGTGACACATACCAGCCACACTTCTGGTTGCAGGCTAGATTACATCCTCCGTAAACCTCATTATTGAAGCCCTAGCCTCCAGTGTGACTGGACGAGGAGACAGACCCTATGTGGAGGCAGCAGCATTTAAGTGAGATCATAAGAATGGGATCTTCATTTCATTAGGACTGGTATCCTCATAAAGGGGGCTTCCCTGGTGGCTCCTCATTAAAGAATCCGCCTGCAATACAGGAGACTCAGGTTTGATCCCTGGGCTGGGAAGATCCCCTGGAGGAGGGATGGCAACCCACTCCAGTATTCTTGCCTGGAAAATCCTCCTAAGAAAAGGAAGAAACATCAGAGCTCTCTTTCTGCGTGAGCAGAGGAAAGATCATGTAAGGGCACAGTGAGCAGGTGGCCATCTACAAGCCAGGTAGAGAGGCCTCTCTAGAAACCTAATCTGCAAGCACATTGATCACGGGCTTCTAGCCTCCTGGGATTGTGAGACACACACGTCTTTCATTTGAGCCGCCCGGTGTGTGCTCTTTTGTTACAACAGCCCAAGCAGACTAATACACGGTTCATCACCAAATCTCTCACCACCTGCCTTTCCAATCCCATAAACAGGATACTGAGGGTTCCCAGTGCTTTCTATTCCAGTGACATATTTTTTTGTGAAATGGTACCCTAGCCTTTGGCGTCCTTTCCTTAACCAGTTGGGTAGAAGTCAGCCCCACTGGCCCTTCCCACCCATCTGAGTGCGTGATTCCTCCTACCTCTACAGTCTTCATTATTTTAGAGTTATTTTAACTGTTTTGAACTTCATAACCACTCGTCTCACTTCCTATGGATAAGCAGGGAAGAGCTGGGTTGTCCCCATTTTAAGATGAAGATTTGGGAAATCAGAGGATGTTAATGTTAATGTCTTGTCTAAGATAACCAAGTGGAGTTGCAAAGTCCGTCCTTAAATTCAGCTCTCGCACTTCATCACACAGCTTCCTGGCCTGTGGTTTTCTATGCCTTCGTCTGGAGAGAGCTGTCTGTCCGCACCTACCTTGGAGAGGAGATGTGGGCTGCCTTTGGGCTTCATTCTTCCCTTCCTTCTCTTGTCCTCCCAACACGCACACACACATGCACCCCTATTTTCATTCTCTCTCTCTCCGTAGTATAGCTTGGCCTTAATGCCATAGCAACAAGGAGCTCCTCCCTCTTCCCCAGAGCCTAAACATGGCAGATCACTGTGGGCAAAGGACAAAGAAGGGTGGGCAGGGAGCATTTATTGGACTGGTATCCTCATAAAGGGGCTTCCTGGTGGCTCCTCAAAGATCCCCTGGAGACTCAGGTTTGATCCCTGGGCTGGGAAGATCCTGGAGGAGGGATGGCAACCCACTCCAGTATTCTTGCCTGGAAAATCCTCCTAAGAAAAGGAAGAAACATCAGAGCTCTCTTTCTGCGTGAGCAGAGGAAAGATCATGTAAGGGCACAGTGAGCAGGTGGCCATCTACAAGCCAGGTAGAGAGGCCTCTCTAGAAACCTAATCTGCAAGCACATTGATCACGGGCTTCTAGCCTCCTGGGATTGTGAGACACACACGTCTTTCATTTGAGCCGCCCGGTGTGTGCTCTTTTGTTACAACAGCCCAAGCAGACTAATACACGGTTCATCACCAAATCTCTCACCACCTGCCTTTCCAATCCCATAAACAGGATACTGAGGGTTCCCAGTGCTTTCTATTCCAGTGACATATTTTTTTGTGAAATGGTACCCTAGCCTTTGGCGTCCTTTCCTTAACCAGTTGGGTAGAAGTCAGCCCCACTGGCCCTTCCCACCCATCTGAGTGCGTGATTCCTCCTACCTCTACAGTCTTCATTATTTTAGAGTTATTTTAACTGTTTTGAACTTCATAACCACTCGTCTCACTTCCTATGGATAAGCAGGGAAGAGCTGGGTTGTCCCCATTTTAAGATGAAGATTTGGGAAATCAGAGGATGTTAATGTTAATGTCTTGTCTAAGATAACCAAGTGGAGTTGCAAAGTCCGTCCTTAAATTCAGCTCTCGCACTTCATCACACAGCTTCCTGGCCTGTGGTTTTCTATGCCTTCGTCTGGAGAGAGCTGTCTGTCCGCACCTACCTTGGAGAGGAGATGTGGGCTGCCTTTGGGCTTCATTCTTCCCTTCCTTCTCTTGTCCTCCCAACACGCACACACACATGCACCCCTATTTTCATTCTCTCTCTCTCCGTAGTATAGCTTGGCCTTAATGCCATAGCAACAAGGAGCTCCTCCCTCTTCCCCAGAGCCTAAACATGGCAGATCACTGTGGGCAAAGGACAAAGAAGGGGTGGGCAGGGAGCATTTCAGGCAACCAAGAGAAATTTCAAGAGGTATGGCACAAACACTGTAGCCCCTGGACTATCTGAACCGCGTCCTGACCAGGGCTCTGGGGGGCATCTCGTGCAGCCCCACAGCGGGTTTGTCCCCAACTAGCTCAGGCAGCACCTTAACACATGGTGTGCACATGGTCATAAACCGAAGCTCCTTTCGGAAGCTTGCCCTTCCTCGAAGCTGTTGGTCTGTGCGGAGCTAAAAAAAGGAAAATCTGTTTGGAATCACAGAACTCCTGGGAAAATGTCAACTCTCACACCCCATTGTCTCTGGAGCTGGCATGTATCGTCTCACTTCTGAGCTGTCTTTTGGGGGATGGCTGTTTGTGGAGGGCCTATTGTTCCTGAGCAGCTGAGCATGCAAGTCTGGGCCTGTGGGGGGCGGAAAGACCACCCCTATGGCATCACCCCCACCCGCCAAATCCAGGATTTCTGCTGAATCACAGACCAGCCAGCTTGGGTTGCCCTGAGGTTGGCAATCATTCTTGTAGCAAGACCTGGGACAATGGGAGTGGCGAGAAGGTTTCTCCGGGGCTTGAGGCAGAGTGGTGATGGGGAAGGTTTAGGAGCCTAAGGATTGTCTAGGGATGACCTGGGGAAAAGCAGGCTTTGACCCCAAGGATAAGTGGAAAACCTCTGAGATGAGAACTCTTAGATACAAGACCTCTTGGGCCACCTTGAGGAGAGGGGGGGCCCTAAAAAGGACCCTGCTCTAGGGATGACCTGGAGTTGCAAAGTCCGTCCTTAAATTCAGCTCTGCACTTCATCACACAGCTTCCTGGCCTGTGGTTTTCTATGCCTTCGTCTGGAGAGAGCTGTCTGTCCGCACCTACCTTGGAGAGGAGATGTGGGCTGCCTTTGGGCTTCATTCTTCCCTTCCTTCTCTTGTCCTCCCAACACGCACACACACATGCACCCCTATTTTCATTCTCTCTCTCTCCGTAGTATAGCTTGGCCTTAATGCCATAGCAACAAGGAGCTCCTCCCTCTTCCCCAGAGCCTAAACATGGCAGATCACTGTGGGCAAAGGACAAAGAAGGGGTGGGCAGGGAGCATTTCAGGCAACCAAGAGAAATTTCAAGAGGTATGGCACAAACACTGTAGCCCCTGGACTATCTGAACCGCGTCCTGACCAGGGCTCTGGGGGGCATCTCGTGCAGCCCCACAGCGGGTTTGTCCCCAACTAGCTCAGGCAGCACCTTAACACATGGTGTGCACATGGTCATAAACCGAAGCTCCTTTCGGAAGCTTGCCCTTCCTCGAAGCTGTTGGTCTGTGCGGAGCTAAAAAAAGGAAAATCTGTTTGGAATCACAGAACTCCTGGGAAAATGTCAACTCTCACACCCCATTGTCTCTGGAGCTGGCATGTATCGTCTCACTTCTGAGCTGTCTTTTGGGGGATGGCTGTTTGTGGAGGGCCTATTGTTCCTGAGCAGCTGAGCATGCAAGTCTGGGCCTGTGGGGGGCGGAAAGACCACCCCTATGGCATCACCCCCACCCGCCAAATCCAGGATTTCTGCTGAATCACAGACCAGCCAGCTTGGGTTGCCCTGAGGTTGGCAATCATTCTTGTAGCAAGACCTGGGACAATGGGAGTGGCGAGAAGGTTTCTCCGGGGCTTGAGGCAGAGTGGTGATGGGGAAGGTTTAGGAGCCTAAGGATTGTCTAGGGATGACCTGGGGAAAAGCAGGCTTTGACCCCAAGGATAAGTGGAAAACCTCTGAGATGAGAACTCTTAGATACAAGACCTCTTGGGCCACCTTGAGGAGAGGGCCTTGTGCTGGCCAGATCCCAAGAACATTAAACAAAGAGATCAGGCTTCCTCTCCTGACCCTTGGCTCATCAGGGATGCATCTGAGCCCTGGAAGAACTGGATGGACAGAGTCCAGAGCCAAGCAGAGCCTCTGAGCTCACGCCAGGCCCCTCTCTAGCCTTCCTCTTTCCATCCTGAGCCCAGACAGCGCCCCTCATCATCTCCACCTTCCCATTCATTCTCTCAAAGAATTACAGTTACTCAAATGGACCCGTTTTCTGAGCCATTCAGTCACAAACAGAATTGGCCCGTCTTTTCCTGGAGTTTGAAGGCACATGGAGCCATCAGACAGATACACGGGTAACTCACACGGTCTGAAGTGCTGAGACACTGTTAGAAACAGTCCTGTGGGAATGCAGAGTGGGTAACCACTAGCCTGGTGGTGGAAGTTGGGGTAGGGCACAGAGTTCAGAAAGAACTTCATCTAGGACCTTATCCTTAGGAGGAAGCCATGGGCTTCCCTGATAGCTCAGATGGGAAAGCATCTGTCTGCAATGCAGGAGACTAAGGTTCCATCCCTAGGTCAGGAAGATCCCCCAGAGAAGGAAATGGCAGCCCACTCCAGGATTCCTGCCCAGAGAATTCCATGGACAGAAGAGCCTGGATGGTTACCATTCACGGGGGTGCAAAGAGTCAGACATTTACTGAGCAATTTACACTTCATAGCGGATGACCAGGATTCTCCTGGTAGAGCAGGTTGCTGCCAGGGCACAGGCATTCTATGAAGACAGGGTGTGCAGCCAAGAAGGGCTTCAAAGATGGTTGGGGATCACCCCACCCGCCAAATCCAGGATTTCTGCTGAATCACAGACCAGCCAGCTTGGGTTGCCCTGAGGTTGGCAATCATTCTTGTAGCAAGACCTGGGACAATGGGAGTGGCGAGAAGGTTTCTCCGGGGCTTGAGGCAGAGTGGTGATGGGGAAGGTTTAGGAGCCTAAGGATTGTCTAGGGATGACCTGGGGAAAAGCAGGCTTTGACCCCAAGGATAAGTGGAAAACCTCTGAGATGAGAACTCTTAGATACAAGACCTCTTGGGCCACCTTGAGGAGAGGGCCTTGTGCTGGCCAGATCCCAAGAACATTAAACAAAGAGATCAGGCTTCCTCTCCTGACCCTTGGCTCATCAGGGATGCATCTGAGCCCTGGAAGAACTGGATGGACAGAGTCCAGAGCCAAGCAGAGCCTCTGAGCTCACGCCAGGCCCCTCTCTAGCCTTCCTCTTTCCATCCTGAGCCCAGACAGCGCCCTCATCATCTCCACCTTCCCATTCATTCTCTCAAAGAATTACAGTTACTCAAATGGACCCGTTTTCTGAGCCATTCAGTCACAAACAGAATTGGCCCGTCTTTTCCTGGAGTTTGAAGGCACATGGAGCCATCAGACAGATACACGGGTAACTCACACGGTCTGAAGTGCTGAGACACTGTTAGAAACAGTCCTGTGGGAATGCAGAGTGGGTAACCACTAGCCTGGTGGTGGAAGTTGGGGTAGGGCACAGAGTTCAGAAAGAACTTCATCTAGGACCTTATCCTTAGGAGGAAGCCATGGGCTTCCCTGATAGCTCAGATGGGAAAGCATCTGTCTGCAATGCAGGAGACTAAGGTTCCATCCCTAGGTCAGGAAGATCCCCCAGAGAAGGAAATGGCAGCCCACTCCAGGATTCCTGCCCAGAGAATTCCATGGACAGAAGAGCCTGGATGGTTACCATTCACGGGGGTGCAAAGAGTCAGACATTTACTGAGCAATTTACACTTCATAGCGGATGACCAGGATTCTCCTGGTAGAGCAGGTTGCTGCCAGGGCACAGGCATTCTATGAAGACAGGGGTCAAGTCCACTACTGCAGCCAAGCGAAGGGCTTCAGATGGTTTGGGGAGGAAAGAGTGGTCTGGGGCAGCCGGAAGTGAGTGCTATGAGCCACAGTCAGTATTCAAGGAAGCCTAGCTGACAGGGGAGTGTCCTCCCCAGCGACCCTCCTTGGAGGCACAGATCCCAGGAGTGAGTTACCTGAGTCACCAGACGACCCATCAGCCGTCCTGCCCTTCGGCGGCAGCACTCATCTGGACTCCAGACCGCAGGGGCTGCTAAGCAGGGCTTTCAGGCAGGCGGCGTCCCATGCCCAAGGCTTTTCTCCCTCTGCATCCATTCCCACCTTGGGGCCTGGCAGTGACGTGGTGTGGAGAGTCCAAGAGATGCTGTGACCCTAACAAGAGTCATGTTTAAAAACAAGCTCCTGGTTCAAGTCAACCTAAGACCAGCTGGGTCTATAGTGAGTGAGAATGTACCTTGGAGGTACTGGTGCAGGAAGGGGGACCCCCTCCAGGGCCCAAGAGGGGGCCCTTGTCTATCACTCAGAAATGAATTGTCTGACGAGACACACATGCTGACAAAGCAAGAGGCTGTTGGGAAGGGGCACCCAGGCAGGACCAGGAGAACAGCTCTGCCATGTGGCTCACAGTCTCGGGTTTTCTGGTGATAGGACTGGTTTCCGGGTTTTCTCTGGCCAGCCATTCCGACTCGGGGTCCTTCCTGGTGGTGCACACATTGCTCAGCCAACATGGATGGCAGCAAGGAGGATTCTGGGAGGTGGTAGCCCACGTGGCATCTCCTTTTGACCTTTCCTGAACTCTTCTGGTTGGCGGTGGCTTGTTAGTTCCGTGTTCCTTACCAGGACCTGCTGTCGTAAAATAACTCACAGAGCAGGTGACTCTGGTGCCTGGCCAGGGTGGGTGGTCTCAGCCCATGTACTTCCCCCAACAGGACCAAATCTGAGTGAGGGCTCCAGGAGAGCAGTGTTAAAATAGTCAGAAAGAGAAGATGAAAACGTGCTCTGTGTCAAGACTCAGAGCCAGAGGAAAATGTCTTTCTCCTGGGAATAATCATGGCCCTTCAGGTCCTATTGCCACATCAGCTTACAAAGTCTGTGCGTGGGTCATCTCCATGTGAACCTCCCCCTGCTCTGGTGAACCGGGCGGAGAGAGGCCTCTTCCACTCCTTCAGATCTGAGAGCCGATGGTCAGGTCATTTGGTGAACAAAGATGCCTCACCCTCAGCGTAGGGAGGGGTCCCTTGAGGATGGGCCATTTCCTTCAGGCTGGAAAGCAAAGAAACATCCCTTCCATAGCCAAACCTGGGCTGTATAATTTGCATTTAGTACTTTGCTTTAAAAATCGCCTAGCCTCACCTCCTTCAAGTTCTCTGAGCCCCTAAGCATAGAGCTGAGACGGGGGAACCCGCCTCTCTTAGAAGCCTGTCCTGTACCCTTTGTACCAAGCAGCCAGGTCTCCCTGCCTTGGACCTCCATGCCCTGGCTGCCCCCTTGCTTTCAGAACATACCCCCAGAAACACAGATGGTGCTGGTGACATTGAGGGGCTGTGATGAGCGCCCTGGAGACGCAGGGGCGGCCCCCGCTTCCCTTCGGCTGCTGCGGAGGCGGGTCCTCTGGGACGGGAGGCTGCTCCAGCCCCTCACAGGCCATGCACCCCTCTTTGTGAAGGCGCCCTGGCCAGCCACCTGTTGTTAATCTAGCCCTGGTAATCCATTCTGTACTGTGTCAGCCGTTCAAAAGGGCACTGTTCGTATTTTTTGCCGACTTCAATTAACGTGAGATTTCAGAGGCCCCTCTGATCACATTTCATCTGTCACAAGTCAGGAACAAAACAGACAGGTTCCAGTTGAGAGGAGGAGGGAGAAGGAGTTTATTATTGCAAACAATAACCAAGCAGGCAGTTTGGGCCGTGCCCAGCCGAGGGTGCGTTGAGAATACGTAGCGGTGTCCGCGCTACGTGGGGTCCCGCGCCCGGACCCCGACATCCCCTTCTCGTCCACAGTCTTCCCCTCCCCTCAAAGACGTAAGTGCAATAACTTACTTTCAAAGGCAAGAACGTTTCTTTTAATATTTTGCTATAATGTAGTTACATGGTGGTATAGGCAGTAAAACCTTATGGAACCGACCTCATTTTTTTTATGTATTTTTTTTCTGAAATTTTTCATGTCTTTTTCATATATATTTTTAATATTCCACCCCAGGCCATCAAGCTAAAGGAAAAGTTGCATTTATACAGGGTTACAAATCTTACAAAGAGAACAGTCAATATTGATTGAGGTTCATGTTCCTTCCAGCACTCAGCTCTCTTTTCAACTCACTGCACACCAGACTATTAGACACTGAAAACCGTCTTTCAAAATCAGTAGTATAAAGGCCTAGCTCTACGTGTGGAAGTCAAGGGGAGGAAGGGGCGGGGCAGGGCAGGTAATGTTTGGTTGACTGGAACACGATTCAACATCCTTTCAGACGTCAACATGGGCTCCCTTTGACTTTGAGAAATTGAGCTTTGGTTGTCTTCCCATTTCTCTCTTGTGCGGTCATGGATTATTATCCCTGGGCCCCGTTTGCCAGCCAGCCACACCCTGGACTAGGCCTGTTTGATTTCACACCCGACAGGCCGTCAAGGAGCCCGGAAGCCCCAGCATGTCCAGCTCAGAGAGAGAAGGGCTACGGAAGCAGGATGCGTGGTCGCTCTCATGGGGGCGTTCCTCTGGTCGGCCTCACTGGGAGAGGGCAGAGGGGACATGGGCGCTGGGCCCCAGTGTGGCCACAGCCAGTGGTCCTGGGGACTCACCTCACGCTTGCTGTCCCCACCCCCCGCAGCGTCTTTAAACCAACCTGGCCGCCAAGCTGGAGGCATGGCGGTGAGAGCTGAAAATCAAGTATAGTTGAAAGAATTCAAGGCACGTTCCACAGCCCGTGTCCTCCAAGTGCCGTCGAAACTGTGTGTCCCCAGGGCCATCTCTTCCCATGTCCTGGGAGCAGCGAGGGCCTCCGAGGAGGGTAGCAGCACCTTGGTGTCAAGCCTTGGCCGCCGAGACTGGTTCCCAGCAGGGTTCGGGGGCTGGCAGTGTGGGGAGGCTGCCCAAGGGCCTAGCCACCCTTTACTTCCGGTGTACATGGCCATCTCTTTGAGATCTTAGGCAAAGAGCAAAGGAAGCCCCACCTCCTTTAGCTGACGGACTTAGCACTGACCCCCAGAGTGGTCCACTCTCCTCTGCAGCTGCCTTCATGAGACCGTGCTCCTCAGGATGCCGCCAGCCCCAGTGAGCCACCCTGACTCAGTCGTCACAAGAGGTGCTGCGGGGGCACCTTCGACCCCAGTAGCTGGGAAGACAGAAGGCCTGGCCCAGCCCCCCGACGAGGGGAGCTCCACGCAGCAGTGGCCATCAGAGGCCCTCTCTTAGCTCTGCCTCAAGGGAAACAGTTCAGGATGGTCTCGTCCCCACCTGGAGACCGGGGTCATCTCCACTGTGAAGGCATTGGTTTCATTAGAGGGTTTCTGATCCCTCCCTGCTTGGCAATTCTGTGATTCTTGGAGTGTCATGCAGGCCCTAGGGACCCGGGACAGGGCAAGGGCAGGCCTGGGGTGGGTAGCTACCCGTGGGGAGATGCTCAGAGATGTTTTATGTGACGTTTTAATCCTAAATACTTAGCTGCGTGGGTGGGACAGGCCGTCAGCACCACAGAGCCTTCTATTGGAAGCTTTTTCTTCTCAAGCTTTGGGTTGAAATGTGCCTGATGGAGGTCTGGCCCAGGTGGAAAGCAGATGCACAGAGGAATTGGTTGCCAGAGGTCCCTTCTAGAAGGTTGAACTTCTGTCTTAAGAGCCCTGTCTCTCCCTTCCCTCCCCTTCTGGGACTTTCCTGGTTCTCTCTCATTTTCCCCCAGGTGAGGACATACCTCTTTCTCATCCACTATGACATTTAAGGAGGAAATGGGGAGGGGACTGCCTCCAGCCTGAAGCCATGTCTTCCTTCCTCTCCCTAGATTTTTGGAGTCTGAGTTGTTTCAGCCAAGCTAGAACTAGAAAAGGCTTTCTAAGAGTCCTTCCAAGATCCTCAAACATAGGAAGCACTTAGGACTGAGCCTCCAAGAACACTGACTTCAATGTCCAAGACGCCTTTCACTTCTAGAAGATCCACTTTAGAGCTGCGGTTCACACAGAGGTCTGGCTCTTCCTAGGGGAGGCCAAGGCCAGCGCCTTCCGCCGTCTTGTTCCCAGAGGACTTGAGGCACAGGTGGCAACCGCCAGTTCGCCAAAGACCTCAGCAACACAAGGGGAGGGTCTCTCCCCTCCCCACCCACCTAACAGGCTGTCCTGTGCCCAGGCCCCTGGGCCTTGTGAACCTGGCCCTTCTCATCTATAGGATCGGGATTGAAAGGAGGAAAAGCAAACTTTCTCCCCAGGCTATCTGCGGGGCCCTCCCAGGGTTCTGAAAGTCCTGCCTTGGAGGATAGGTACCCTGTGTCCAGAGCTTAGGTGACACCTGGGCCCTGGAGTCCAAACTCAAGACTGCCGGCCACATGTCAGGAAGAAGTGGAGCTCCCGCTAAGGGGCCCTTCCTGCAGGCAGGAGATCTGCTTCTGCAGAGCGCCCTGAGGGGAGTCAGCCCACCTCCAGAGGCCGGAAGAAGGGGCTGGGGTGGGTAGCTACCCGTGGGGAGATGCTCAGAGATGTTTTATGTGACGTTTTAATCCTAAATACTTAGCTGCGTGGGTGGGACAGGCCGTCAGCACCACAGAGCCTTCTATTGGAAGCTTTTTCTTCTCAAGCTTTGGGTTGAAATGTGCCTGATGGAGGTCTGGCCCAGGTGGAAAGCAGATGCACAGAGGAATTGGTTGCCAGAGGTCCCTTCTAGAAGGTTGAACTTCTGTCTTAAGAGCCCTGTCTCTCCCTTCCCTCCCCTTCTGGGACTTTCCTGGTTCTCTCTCATTTTCCCCCAGGTGAGGACATACCTCTTTCTCATCCACTATGACATTTAAGGAGGAAATGGGAGGGACTGCCTCCAGCCTGAAGCCATGTCTTCCTTCCTCTCCCTAGATTTTTGGAGTCTGAGTTGTTTCAGCCAAGCTAGAACTAGAAAAGGCTTTCTAAGAGTCCTTCCAAGATCCTCAAACATAGGAAGCACTTAGGACTGAGCCTCCAAGAACACTGACTTCAATGTCCAAGACGCCTTTCACTTCTAGAAGATCCACTTTAGAGCTGCGGTTCACACAGAGGTCTGGCTCTTCCTAGGGGAGGCCAAGGCCAGCGCCTTCCGCCGTCTTGTTCCCAGAGGACTTGAGGCACAGGTGGCAACCGCCAGTTCGCCAAAGACCTCAGCAACACAAGGGGAGGGTCTCTCCCCTCCCCACCCACCTAACAGGCTGTCCTGTGCCCAGGCCCCTGGGCCTTGTGAACCTGGCCCTTCTCATCTATAGGATCGGGATTGAAAGGAGGAAAAGCAAACTTTCTCCCCAGGCTATCTGCGGGGCCCTCCCAGGGTTCTGAAAGTCCTGCCTTGGAGGATAGGTACCCTGTGTCCAGAGCTTAGGTGACACCTGGGCCCTGGAGTCCAAACTCAAGACTGCCGGCCACATGTCAGGAAGAAGTGGAGCTCCCCGCTTCGAAGGGGGCCCCTTCCTGCAGGCAGGGAGATCTGCTTCTGCAGAGCGCCCTGAGGGAGCCCTATAGCTCAGCCCCACAAGCCCTCCAGAGGCCGGAAGAAGGGGCTGGGGTTTCCTGTGCCCTAGGTCAGGCGCCCTCTGCCCTTCGGCTGGAGGAGCACAGAGGCCCTGCCTACGTGGAAGGCTCTGGGCAGATTTGGTGCTGCAGACCGCTGACAGGGGGAGGCCGTCGTAGGGGCCAACCTGCGGGCCGGAGGCGGGGTGAGTGTGCGCTCATCCGCTGGCAGATCCCGCAGCTGCTCGGGACCCTCTGGCACCGTGCCACCCCGGCCCTCACTGGTGTGTCCGAGGTGCAAGTCCTTCCACACCAGGACACTGGCCCAGTGAATGACTAGGATCTTCAGGTCCTGCCAGAGGGGCCGGACTGGACAGAGAACAAAGCTACCCAGACCTGCCCACTGCCGCGTCGTCCTGCCTGCGGCGGGAGGTCAAGGCAGCCGGGAGCTGACGCGTGTGCTGGAGCCCCAGCCTCCCCGGGCCACCTCCCTGCAGCCCTCCCGGCTCCTAGAAGCTTTCTTCCAGCACCGTGGGTACCGTGCGTGGCGGGCCTCCTCCCCTGCACTGTTCACCGTGACCCAGTCTTGGGGGGCCAGCGTTGCTGGGTGATGGCGGGTCCTTCGGCTCCGGCTCTTTCTCTGCCCCATTCCTCCGGTGCGTCCAGCACAGGGGAGGGACTACAGATGGGGACTCCCTGAATCCGGGGTGAAGGCGAGGCGGGTGCCGTGGGTCCAGGAGGTTGGATTCCATGGGCTTTTAGGGAGAGCAGAGGCGATGGAAAGGCAGAGGCGGATGCACCAAGTGCAACCGGGGGCCCCCCCATGGCTCGTCCAGGCCCCTGGGCCTTGTGAACCTGGCCCTTCTCAGCTATAGGATCGGGATTGAAAGGAGGAAAAGCAAACTTTCTCCCCAGGCTATCTGCGGGGCCCTCCCAGGGTTCTGAAAGTCCTGCCTTGGAGGATAGGTACCCTGTGTCCAGAGCTTAGGTGACACCTGGGCCCTGGAGTCCAAACTCAAGACTGCCGGCCACATGTCAGGAAGAAGTGGAGCTCCCCGCTTCGAAGGGGGCCCCTTCCTGCAGGCAGGGAGATCTGCTTCTGCAGAGCGCCCTGAGGGAGCCCTATAGCTCAGCCCCACAAGCCCTCCAGAGGCCGGAAGAAGGGGCTGGGGTTTCCTGTGCCCTAGGTCAGGCGCCCTCTGCCCTTCGGCTGGAGGAGCACAGAGACCCTGCCTACGTGGAAGGCTCTGGGCAGATTTGGTGCTGCAGACCGCTGACAGGGGGAGGCCGTCGTAGGGGCCAACCTGCGGGCCGGAGGCGGGGTGAGTGTGCGCTCATCCGCTGGCAGATCCCGCAGCTGCTCGGGACCCTCTGGCACCGTGCCACCCCGGCCCTCACTGGTGTGTCCGAGGTGCAAGTCCTTCCACACCAGGACACTGGCCCAGTGAATGACTAGGATCTTCAGGTCCTGCCAGAGGGGCCGGACTGGACAGAGAACAAAGCTACCCAGACCTGCCCACTGCCGCCGTCGTCCTGCCTGCGGCGGGAGGTCAAGGCAGCCGGGAGCTGACGCGTGTGCTGGAGCCCCAGCCTCCCCGGGCCACCTCCCTGCAGCCCTCCCGGCTCCTAGAAGCTTTCTTCCAGCACCGTGGGTACCGTGCGTGGCGGGCCTCCTCCCCTGCACTGTTCACCGTGACCCAGTCTTGGGGGGCCAGCGTTGCTGGGTGATGGCGGGTCCTTCGGCTCCGGCTCTTTCTCTGCCCCATTCCTCCGGTGCGTCCAGCACAGGGGAGGGACTACAGATGGGGACTCCCTGAATCCGGGGTGAAGGCGAGGCGGGTGCCGTGGGTCCAGGAGGTTGGATTCCATGGGCTTTTAGGGAGAGCAGAGGCGATGGAAAGGCAGAGGCGGATGCACCAGGGCACCTGTGCTTCAGACACGTTCCCTGGGCCGGTGACCCTGGGACCCCACAGTAGAGGGAGGGACGGACGGGGCAACGCTGTAGTAGCCACGGCTGGTCTGGATGGGAATCTAGCCTCCACGCAAGCGTCAAGCCAGGCAGAACGGAGGAGCAGGGGTGGGGAGAATGGGTCTTCAGCTCACAATGGATGCAAAGCGGCAAAACTCAGCCGCCTGGCTTCCTCCCCTGCCTCTGGCCGGGAGTGGGGGCCACAGCCTCCATGCCCGCTGCCCCCTCCCTCCCAGCACGTCCACGGGGCCTCAGACTTGGGGTGACTGAAAGTGCTGAGGGTCAGGCCCCCGGCCCGGGCCAGGTTTCTAGGAGGAAAGTCGAGTCGGGGGCTGGGGGCCTGGGAAGCATGGGCGTGGCCAGTGCCCCACAGCAGGGGTGGGATGGGGCGGGGTGGCTCTGTCATGTGGCCCAGGAGATGGCCGCGCTGTGCTCCTTGGCCTTCATGCGCAGGGCCGCGATGCTCGAGGTCTTGCGGTCCGGCTCTCCGTTGAGCTCATAGCCGTTGAGGCCTGGGCTGAGGCCCGCGGCGCCAAACAGGCTGCCCATGTGCGTCTGGCCCACGTGACCGCCAGCCCCCGAGACACTCAGGAAGTCGGTGACGCCGCTGGCCCCAGAGCCGGGGGGGTGGGCGTGAGGGGACATGCAGGCGGGCACCGGGTCGCAGGGGACCACACAGGCCGGCACTGGCGAGGCGGCCCCGTTGTTGCCGATCCAGGACGGGTTCTGAATCTGGGGAGAGGGGAGGGAGGAACGTCACAGGCTGGCAGGGTCCAGGGGGTGCAGGAGAACACCAGGGGCTTCCCGACCTCTCTTCACTTATGAACCCATCCTGAATGAAACCATTCTTGAGTGTTCACCTGGGAGGCTCTCAAAACCTTTACGCCATCGAGGCCCTTAGGAGTCGTGGGGTTTTATGTTCTAGGTGCTCAGTTCCCAAGTCCAGGAGAGCAGCAGATAAAAGTCCATTTTAAGGACTAAACTCGAATTTCATCAGGAGTCCAGTGAAAGCTGGTGGGTCTAGGGCTTTAGAGGCAGAGGCATGAAGCGAGAGGGCACCTGTGCTTCAGACACGTTCTGGGCCGGTGACCCTGGGACCCACAGTAGAGGGAGGGACGGACGGGGCAACGCTGTAGTAGCCACGGCTGGTCTGGATGGGAATCTAGCCTCCACGCAAGCGTCAAGCCAGGCAGAACGGAGGAGCAGGGGTGGGGAGAATGGGTCTTCAGCTCACAATGGATGCAAAGCGGCAAAACTCAGCCGCCTGGCTTCCTCCCCTGCCTCTGGCCGGGAGTGGGGGCCACAGCCTCCATGCCCGCTGCCCCCTCCCTCCCAGCACGTCCACGGGGCCTCAGACTTGGGGTGACTGAAAGTGCTGAGGGTCAGGCCCCCGGCCCGGGCCAGGTTTCTAGGAGGAAAGTCGAGTCGGGGGCTGGGGGCCTGGGAAGCATGGGCGTGGCCAGTGCCCCACAGCAGGGGTGGGATGGGGCGGGGTGGCTCTGTCATGTGGCCCAGGAGATGGCCGCGCTGTGCTCCTTGGCCTTCATGCGCAGGGCCGCGATGCTCGAGGTCTTGCGGTCCGGCTCTCCGTTGAGCTCATAGCCGTTGAGGCCTGGGCTGAGGCCCGCGGCGCCAAACAGGCTGCCCATGTGCGTCTGGCCCACGTGACCGCCAGCCCCCGAGACACTCAGGAAGTCGGTGACGCCGCTGGCCCCAGAGCCGGGGGGGTGGGCGTGAGGGGACATGCAGGCGGGCACCGGGTCGCAGGGGACCACACAGGCCGGCACTGGCGAGGCGGCCCCGTTGTTGCCGATCCAGGACGGGTTCTGAATCTGGGGAGAGGGGAGGGAGGAACGTCACAGGCTGGCAGGGTCCAGGGGGTGCAGGAGAACACCAGGGGCTTCCCGACCTCTCTTCACTTATGAACCCATCCTGAATGAAACCATTCTTGAGTGTTCACCTGGGAGGCTCTCAAAACCTTTACGGCCATCGAGGCCCTTAGGAGTCGTGGGGTTTTATGTTCTAGGTGCTCAGTTCCCAAGTCCAGGAGAGCAGCAGATAAAAAGTCCATTTTAAGGACTAAACTCCGAATTTCATCAGGAGTCCAGTGAAAGGGTTGTCCTGGGGGCACAGCTCACCAGCGGAGGGCAGCCCCTGATTTAATTTATTGTGTGACCTTTGATCTTAGTTCCCGGACCAGGGATGGAACCTGTGCCCCTGCAGTGGAGGCTCGAGTCTCGATCACTGGCCCATCAGGGAATGCCCGGCAGCCTCTGAGCTGAGACTCAGATGCAGGCTCTGTCTCTCACCCCCTTAAGGTGAACGGCTGTGTCACTCACCCCCGGCTCCTCCCGAGGCCTGGCGCACCCTAGGGACGGACACTCAGGCGGTGACGTGAGGTCAGCGAGCTCTCGCATTGGGCACGAGGGCTCTGGAGCCGATCGGCTGCGGTGAGGAGTGGGTGAGAGTGGACAGCGGGGTCGAGATTCTCTCAGAAGCCAAGGTCAGCGGTGGAGGTTCTAGGGGGTGGGGACCTTGAGGCTTCAGAACTAACTCAAGGGTCAGAACGATGGTGAGTGGACACATGGAGCCGGGCTGGGGGCCCACCGGCCCGGGCTCAGGGAAGGCGGGTGGGGAGGTGCAGATGCTCGTACAGCAAGTGGAGGATGGAACTGTGTATCTTCTATCTGTGCCGCCGAAATCCTTTCCCTCTCCCCAAATGCCACCTCTGGACCCCGTTTTCCCCTCAGCATTTATGGGGAGGTGGAGCTGGGGACTCAGCCAAAAATGCGTCTCTCCAAGGGCCCTCGGCAGGGGGAGGGGCCGGTGAGCAGCACGGGCTCTGAGGAGGAGACGGCGCACCTGGCGGCTGTGTCAGTGGCCCCGGAGCCACTTCTGCCGGCCTGCACCCCCATCCCCCAGTATTTGGAGAACATTCAGGGAAGGCGTTTATAACAAAGGCGTGACGAGGGGACCGTGTCCCCAGATCCCACAGGGACTCCAATGGCAACAAGAACTGCTGGCAGGCTCGGGTGATGGGGCACCGGCTGGCCCCTTCCCTGACTCCCTCTCTCAAGAGGCGGGTGGCGTGTGGTCTGCCAGGAGAGGGGCGAGCATGGCCCCCGGTTGTTTCTCTCCCTCTGGTGTGTGAGCCCAGGCAGTGGAGATCAAGGCCAAGGAGTTGGGGCTGGAGATCCCTCCTCCGGGGGACAGAGGGAGGCTGAGTTGGGGGATGGAGAGAGGAGAGAGAGGGATGAAAGCATGTGGTGGGAGCTGAAGCAGAGGGTGTGTGTGCAGGAGGCCTGCCCCCTGCCAGGTGAATCCTGTAGGGTGGGCAGCGTCAGTCCTGTGGGGGGCCCAGGACCGTGGGCTATCTTGACTCTGGGAGAGCGAGAGGTAAAGGAGGCATAGGAAGGCCTGTGGGCTGGGTTGCTGCCGAGCAGCGCCAGGCTTGGACCTGAAGGCGGAGGCCTGAGAGGGAGGAAGCAGCCGCCTCTGCAGGACAGGTTGAGGGGCCTCAGGAGTGGACTCAGCCAAAACGACGTCTCTCCGAGGGTCCTGGCTACCTGACTTCACCCACGTGTACTTCTTGTAGGGACTCAAGTGGGACTTCATCCCACTGAGGACTCAAACGCCTCCCGAATGGGGGACTGACTGACAGCCAGGGCAGAAGGTGCTCTGGAAGGGGAGGGAGGAAATGATGGGCCAGATGCCGGGAGGAGCCATGGACAGGGAGAGCAACCTGCCTGAAGCCGTGTAATTCACGAGCGTCATTGCACCATCGAATGCAGACCTCTCAGCAACCTCGTCAGAGAGATGAGGCAGGTGCTTTTTGGCTTTGCCACGCTGTGAGGGACGTGGGAGCTTAGTTCCCCTTCCAGGCTGAACCTGAGGCACCGGCAGTGGAAGCGTGGTGTCTAACCACTGGGCGGCCAGGGACGTGCAAGTGCTTTTGAAATGGCCCATTCACAGCGAAGACACTGAGGCTCAGAGATGGGTCGCCTGCCTGAAGTGAGGAAGGCCTAGAGCTGGGACGACGGCCTAGGTTGTGGGTCTCAGAATTCCATGTTCCTTCCAGCCTTGGCTCGCGTCCTCCAGCCTTTGGGCGCCCTCTCCTAGGAAACACTCCGAGCGGCTCCCAGTGGGTCTGGAGGGCCCCTGGCCTTCAGCATTCCTCAGTTCTGATGCCGTTACCAAAGTTGCCGAAGTGGCCAAAGAAGAAGCCCTTCTCACCACCCCAGCCTCCCCTTCCCTAACGTCCAGCCAAGGCTGAGTGAACACTTCTGCTAGGTGGAGAGAGCTCCGGGCCTTCCATGTTCTGGAGACACAAGGCACGCGCCCGGAATAGGCCTGAAGGGGGACTTGGTGCCCTGAGTCCTCTCTCCTTGGAAGGTGCCCCCACTCAGAGCTCGAGGCGCTAGGGGCCAGAGCAGGCAGCCCGGGGGAGGGACTTACCTGGGCGTAGTTCTCTGCTCGGGTGAGAAGGGGCAACTCGTAGGCTGTGGAGAAATGGGTTCGAACCTGCTGCATTTGCCCAAAACGCTCCCTCTTCCTCCACTTGGCCCTCCGGTTCTGGAACCAGACCTGCAGGACAGAATGGTTGTCAGGAGTCAGGCCTGGAGCTGGGGCCCCGCGTTCGGAGGGTGCCAGCCCTTCCCTTGAGGCTCCTCCAGCTGTCGTGGAAGGTCAAGACTGTGGGGCTACAGATGACATTTCTGCTTCGGTCTCTGCTCCAGAGCTCACCATCTGGAATGACTGATGCGGAGAGCTGGGAAGGCAGTTTACGCCCACTAGCCATGGGCATGATGTTGGGCTAGAAGCTGCGTTTTCTGTGAGCTTCAGAATCCAGAGCAGACACGTGTTACACACACATAGAACATGTCACCAGTCATCTCAGTGGTCCTCTAACCAAGTCTGACATGGGGCGGCCCAGTCTTCTGGGAAGAATCTGATTAGAGCCGTGAATGCTCTACCAGAGAATCATTCTCCTAGGTGGCACTGGTGGTAAAGAGCCTGCCTACCGGGCTTCCTTGGTGGTCCAGTGGGTAAGGACACCACCTTGCAGTGCAAGGGGCGCCGGTTCGATCCCTGACCTGGGAAGATCCCACATGCCGCGGAGCGGCTGGACTGATGTGTCCAATCACTGAACCGGAGCTCTGGAGCGCATGTGCCCAGAGCCGGCACTCTGCAACAACAGAGGCCACCGCAATGGGAGGCCCACACGGGCCAAGGAACAATGATGGATGAAAACAGAGAAATGAAAGACCAATAGAAGTGGCCCGCCCACCCCCTCCCTCCCCAGCCCGCCCACCTCCAAAATAAATAAATAAATAAATCTTTAAGAGCCTGCCTACCAATGCAGGAGACATAATGAGATGTGGGTTCGATCCCTGGGTCAGGAAGATCCCCTGAGAAGGAAATAGCAACCCCCCTCCAGCGTTTTTGCTTGGAGAATTCCATGGACAGAGGAGCCTGGCGGGCTACAGTCCATGGTGTCACAAGGTGCTGGACACGCCTGAAGCGACTTAGCATGCACAGGATCACACACATGCGGTTTTGCCATCGTTTCCCCAAAATATCCGAGCTTCCTCTCAGCCCAGAATCAGAATTCTCACTTCCCGAATCCTCCATGCAGCCTTTTGTTGAACCAGTCTCCCAGCTCAGAACACCTGGGTTAAAGATTCTCTAGGAGACAGGGGTTCAGTCAGGGACAGCTTCGTGGAGGGAAGGTAGGGGCTCAGAAGTCCAGACTGAGTTTAGAAACAGCCAGGCACGCTCAGGAGACCTCCGGGGCCACGCCGCCTGTTGGGAGAGTGATGGGAGGAAAAGGATCGTGGAGTCAGATCGCAGGGGCCCTCGAATGCCAGGCGGAGGGGGCTCATCCTGGTGTCATGAAGAGAGGAAGCTGCCCAGCTTCAGGCCCACGAGGAGCCGGATGCTGGGGTGCAGAGGAGGCCTGCCTGTGACCGAGCAGAGGCGTGGCCCCTCGGCTTGATCAGGGCCTTGATGTGGAACGCGGTCCCTGAGTCGAGTGTGTGAGCTGGGGTCTTTGAGGTTTTTTGTTTGTTTGGGGAAAACTGAGAACCTTCAGACAAAAGCTTTTGGGTTTACGAGAAGCTTCCTTTGCAGGAGCAGTTCTGTCGGGCTGAGAATTTTCCCAAGGCTCATGGGCAAGAGCGCACCTTGGTGTCTTGTTCGCTCTGCCGGTGACTTGGGATCAGGGATGGGGACGAGGGAGGATGGGAGAGGGGCATTGAGCAGGCTCAGCTCCCAGCTGAGTCACAGGCAGATGTCAGAGCTCCTCAGAGGGAGATTTCTGGCAGCTTGACACGCATCTGCCCACTGACTCAGGTGCACATGGGTGCACCCCAAACAGCATACCCTGGCAGCCCTGCTGAGGGCTCGGGGCTTCCTTGGAGGATGAAGGGGAGCTGGGCCCGAGGCCTTGACTGTCTCCCTGTGGAGCAGCAGAGAGGCTGCTGGGCCTGCAGGTGCCCACTGGAGTGCCTGGGGTTGCCACTGGCCTCAGTTCGTGCATCTGGAAACTGGGGCCAGTGATGGTGCCGATGGCTTCACGGGGGTGGTGCCCCCGAGGGCAGCAGGTGAGCTAGAGGGGAAATGCTGTCACGGAGATTTTAGAAGACGTCACACTGGTTTATTTACAGCACTTTCCTGCTGTCTTTTGTCAGAAGAAAGAGGTCAAAAAAGAAGGGGCAAGTGTGGCTCATGTTAGTGTGGGGAGGGTGGGGTGAGGCGAGTGAGGAGAATGAACCTTGTCCCAGTGGTCAGTATCCAAGCACAGGGTCACTCACACACACACACACACACACACACACACTCGGCTCCGCTTTGTTTTCCATCCTGGTTCTGACACAGGAGAAGTGCTCTCTTGTGTTCCCCCCCCAGAGCTGGTCCTCTCTCGGGCTGGGATCTCAGCCGCTGCCCCAGAGCCTCCCGTGGCCCCCCTTCCTTCTGAGGGTCCAGGCCCAGGCCGCCCACTGGGAGCCGGGGGCGGATCGGGTCTCCTCTCTGCACTGCTGAAACGGGATCCCCCTTTATCAGTGGCCTGGAATGGGGGACTGGGGGCAGGATGAGAGCATGAATCAGAGGTGCTTGTTTTCATTTCATGTTTAATTTCCTGCAGGCTTAGCTCCGTCTTTCCGCTCCTTCCTCAGCCTCCCAGGGTCTTCTGGGGAGGGGGGAGGCTAGGGGGAGGGGAGAAGCCCACTGGAAGCATGTAGATATACCGCTTTCTTTCTTTCTTTCTTTGGGGCTGAGGAGAAGGCTACAAAAAGGTAACGTGGCCCCCACTGGGGGAGGTCTCCCTTGAGTCTCTGTGCCTTCAGGTCCTGGGGCCCAGAGGTGCACACGATACACACGCAAGCTAGGACGGCCTGGGAGAGACACGGGTGGGGAGAGAGGAAGCCGGTGTCCTGCAGAGGGGGCCTGGGGTTCAGGGGAGGAGTGGAGTAGGGAGATGGAATGCCTGGTCGGGGGAGGAGGTGGGCCAGAGGGCCGACCTGGGCTATCTGGGAAGACGGATGAGCCGCGGGGGAGAGGCAGCCAAGGGCTCCCTGCCTCTGGGAAGGGAGTGGAAGAGGGTCAGGCGGAGGGGCTCATTGGAGGGTTAAGATGGAGATGGTGGGAGGCGGCAGGGCTGCGGGGAGCAAGGTTGCTCATCTACACCTCCTCCTCCCGCCCCGGCCTCCCCCTGCAACAAGGCTGGAGCTTTTCTGCCCAGATGAGGCTTAAGCAATGTCAGCCTCCCAGGCTTCAGTCTCGTCATGCGGGACCTGGGTGGCAGCAGGGGTATCCTCAAGGGGCCCTTCTGCGCTCACAGTCACGGGCCCCGAGGCTCCGCGCATCCTCCCACTTCTGACCCCTGGAGCCTGGGGCAGGAGGGCTGCCCGCTCAACGCGCTTCGCCTCAGGCTCTGCGGCCCCAGGCTTGTCTCCACCCCGCAACCCCGGGCAGGGGAGCGGACCGCGAGGTCCCAGGCTTCCATTCAGCGTGTCGCTGCCTGGGACCACCCTGTGCCTGGCCCACCCTGGGCTGGACCCGCTCCTCAGGGGCCTCTCCCCGAGGAACGCACCGTCTTGGCAGAGGCCTCGCTAACCGCAGCCCATCTGGGGCCAGGGCGGGGTGGCCCAGGACGGGGAGGCCCCTGTCTTATTGTCTTCAGACACCAGCTGCAGAGATTGGAATCCCAGACAGCACACAGAGGCCCCCGCAGCCCCCGGAGCGGGTCCAAACTCCGGGCTTCTTCCCAGGATAGGTTCATCTTGGTGGGGGGACATCGCCCCCTCCCTGTCCCCACCATCGCTCAGCACCAGGCACCTGGATTCCCACCAGCTGAGGGTGGGCCCTCAACACACTCAGCAGAGGCAATCAGGGGGTTCCATCCCCTCTGCCCCCACCCCCAGGGCACTGCCAGGCGCAGCCCAGAGTCTGATGCATGTGACAATCCCACCCACTCTGCTGCCTGAGTACAAAGAGAAGTCTCAGTGCAATCTGACACGGGTCCTGGTCCAGCAAACTACGGTAAAAGAAGCATGAACTGGACCTCAGGGTCCCACATTCTATTCTCAGCATGGCCACCCCGTCACCTTTCCTGAGTCCCCTGGTCACAGGTGACCGTTTCATGCCTCTGGGCCTTGTTTTCCTCTATGTCAAATGAGAGGAAGAGGCGATCCTCTCCAGCCGTAGCATTCTAGAATTTTATGGTCTCCCCCCTGAGATGATAAGATGGGCAACACACCAGAGTTCCCCTTTTCACTTTGGCAGCCAGGAAGCTCAGGGTTGACATTTGCATTCAGTGGAATCTATGATCCTTAGCTTAGCCTAGCTCTTGGACATCATTACCTTCCTGTTCCATGGCGTTCTTGTTCTTAGATGAAAATCATACATTTTTAAAATGTAAGCTGCCCCAGCTCCTCTTTGGAAGTGGGCCCTCCTGTGTGTTGTGTGCGTGGAGAGAGAACACTGTTGGAGGCATACTGTGGGGCCTGAAAAATGCTACACATGCCCAGTGTCATTTCCATGTGTTGACGAGAAGGGTCATCCTTCTATCAGTACTAGCAGAATTCTACTCCTGAGCACTCCTGTCCATTTGTTAGGAACACACATGTGCACACACACACACAGAAAACGGACCGTCGACTAAACATCAACAAAGCACCTACATCAATGTCCTGTAACCAGCCACCCTCTCTCCACCTTCTCCTTTAGCTCCTCTCAGATTCATGGGCTGAGCTGAGACCAGATGCTGAAGTTCCTGTCCAGGCTCTGGGGCCCTGAGACATGCATGCTTCAGGTGAGACTGTGGGTGTGAGGCTTTTGGAGACACAGTGAGGCTTCAACTGCCCTGTCTTCCTTTCCCAAACACTCACTGTGAGCTGGCGTGCAATCAGGCGGGGAAACTTGCTTTGGGAAATGTATGGATCAATGACCTGGCCATTCAGAATCCCCTGGGGTACTTGCCGTTTCCAGATGGCTGTGTATTCAATGACAGCTACCAGTCCCTTTTCACAGTAGCCACTTTAGATGAGAACATTTCCGGACCATATTATTAATACAAGTGTCTCTGCCTTGTTAAACAGAGCATGGTGGAGACGGATGGATCTTTTATCCATGCCTTAGAAATACTCTGCTGAAGATCCTTCAGGGAACGAATGCAACAGGGAACACCCTGGGGGTCTGCGGAGTATCAGGGCTCTTTGTCCTGGCACTGAAAGGACCCGAGCTAAACTGGGCTGCTTTGTAGAAAAAAAAAAAAAAAAACACAGGTGACCGTTTCATGCCTCTGGGCCTTGTTTTCCTCTATGTCAAATGAGAGGAAGAGGCGATCCTCTCCAGCCGTAGCATTCTAGAATTTTATGGTCTCCCCCCTGAGATGATAAGATGGGCAACACACCAGAGTTCCCCTTTTCACTTTGGCAGCCAGGAAGCTCAGGGTTGACATTTGCATTCAGTGGAATCTATGATCCTTAGCTTAGCCTAGCTCTTGGACATCATTACCTTCCTGTTCCATGGCGTTCTTGTTCTTAGATGAAAATCATACATTTTTAAAATGTAAGCTGCCCCAGCTCCTCTTTGGAAGTGGGCCCTCCTGTGTGTTGTGTGCGTGGAGAGAGAACACTGTTGGAGGCATACTGTGGGGCCTGAAAAATGCTACACATGCCCAGTGTCATTTCCATGTGTTGAGAGAAGGGTCATCCTTCTATCAGTACTAGCAGAATTCTACTCCTGAGCACTCCTGTCCATTTGTTAGGAACACACATGTGCACACACACACACAGAAAACGGACCGTCGACTAAACATCAACAAAGCACCTACATCAATGTCCTGTAACCAGCCACCCTCTCTCCACCTTCTCCTTTAGCTCCTCTCAGATTCATGGGCTGAGCTGAGACCAGATGCTGAAGTTCCTGTCCAGGCTCTGGGGCCCTGAGACATGCATGCTTCAGGTGAGACTGTGGGTGTGAGGCTTTTGGAAACACAGTGAGGCTTCAACTGCCCTGTCTTCCTTTCCCAAACACTCACTGTGAGCTGGAGAGCAATCAGGCGGGAAGCTTGCTTTGGGAAATGTATGGATCAATGACCTGGCCATTCAGAATCCCCTGGGGTACTTGCCGTTTCCAGATGGCTGTGTATTCAATGACAGCTACCAGTCCCTTTTCACAGTAGCCACTTTAGATGAGAACATTTCCGGACCATATTATTAATACAAGTGTCTCTGCCTTGTTAAACAGAGCATGGTGGAGACGGATGGATCTTTTATCCATGCCTTAGAAATACTCTGCTGAAGATCCTTCAGGGAACGAATGCAACAGGGAACACCCTGGGGGTCTGCGGAGTATCAGGGCTCTTTGTCCTGGCACTGAAAGGACCCGAGCTAAACTGGGCTGCTTTGTAGAAAAAAAAAAAAAAAAAGACTCCTCTTTGCTCTTAAGCTGTTGATTTCTGTAGGCTTCCCTGGTGGTTCAGAATCTGTGTGCAATGTAGGAGATCTGGGTTTGATCCCTGGGTCAGTGAGATCCCCTAGAGAAGAGACTGGAAGATCCCCTGGAGAAGGGAATGGCAACCCTCTCCAGTATCCTTGCCTGGAGAATTCCATGGACAGAGGAGGCTAGAGGGCTACTGTCCATGGGGTCGTGAAGAGTCGGACATGGTTGAGAAACTAACACTTTCACCTTTCAGCCCCCTGGAGGGGGAACACTGCTATCTGCCAACACCTGACTTGCTACGTCTAACATGTGTTGGCTTGGGAAGGCAGGCCGAACGTGGCCTTCATCTTGTGTGATATTGAAGCTCGAGCTTCAGCACATGGATCTTGTCATCTGTGGTTGGGGTACTTAGAGGAGTTGGCATCCTTTCTGACCTTTTCTGTTATGACTTCATTCAGGGAGGGGAGGCACACCTCTCTGGACACACGCAGAGGTCAGTTGATCCATATGTATTTATTTTTTGGCCTTGGTTGCTCTGAGGTCAGCCTTTTCTAACTGGTAGGAATTACGGTGATGGACAATCAGACAGTCCTGGCCCTCAAAGAGTTCATATTCTAGTCAGAAGAGACAGACACCTCTTTGCGACCCCATGGACTGCAGCCTGCCAGGCTCTTCTGTCCGTGGGATTCTCCAGGCAAGCATACTGGAGGGGATGGCTATTTCCTTCTCTGGAGGAATCTTCCCAACCCAGGAATGGGACCTGGGTTTCCTGCATGGCAGGTAGTTTCTTTACTGACTGAGCTCCGAGGGAAGCCCATAATAATGTGTCAGTCATAGATTCTAAGATAAAATTGGACAACGTGGTGGAAGGTGACCCAGTCTGCACTGGGTTGGGTTGAGTTCTGTTGAGTTGAGCCCTGTTGGCTTGGGTTGTGTTGAGTTGCGTTGGCTTGGGTTGTGCTGAGTTGCATTGACTTGGGTTGTGTTGAGTTGCATTGGCTTGGGTTGTGTTGAGTTGCATTGGCTTGGGTTGCATTGAGTTGTGTTGGCTTGGGTTGTGTTGAGTTGTGTTGGCTTGGGTTGGTTGGGTTGTGTTGGCTTGGGTTGTGTTGAGTTGCATTGGCTTGGGTTGTGTCGAGTTGCATTGACTTGGGTTGTGTTGAGTTGCGTTGCCTTGGGTTGTGTCGAGTTGCATTGACTTGTGTTGTGTTGAGTTGCATTGGCTTGGGTTGTGTTGAGTTGCGTTGACTTGGGTTGTGTTGAGTTGCATTGACTTGGGTTGTGTTGAGTTGCGTTGGCTTGGGTTGTGTCGAGTTGCATTGACTTGGGTTGTGTTGAGTTGCGTTGCCTTGGGTTGTGTCGAGTTGCATTGACTTGGGTTGTGTTGAGTTGCGTTGCCTTGGGTTGTGTCGAGTTGCATTGACTTGGGTTGTGCTGAGTTGCGTTGGCTTGGGTTGCGTTGGGTTGCGTTGGGTTGGATGGAGCTGTGTTGGGTTGGGCTTCCTTATGTTGGTTGTACTGTGTTGGGCTGGGCTGGGCTGGGCTCTGCTGAGTTGAGCTGTGCTGGTTTAGTTTATGTTGTGCTGTGTTGTGTTGAGCCATGTGGAGTGTGCTGGATTGTGCTGAGTTTGGTGGTCAGGTGATGGGAGAGGGCAGTCGTCCTGGTGGTTGGGAAGACTTCTCAGAGAAGGCATACCGAGTTGGAACCTGAAAGACAGAGGAGGAGGCAGCCAGCCTGGGCAAAGGGAAGAGCCGGCCTGTCTCTGTGTCTGCCTGCTGGGCTGCTCTGGACATCTGTACGTTCATCCTATTTCCTGTCTAAGAGCAGAGACCCGCTGTCATCTCCTCCACAAGAGAGCCCAGACTCACACACTCTGGAGACCTCAGCATCGCTGACTGGCTGCCTGCCCTCCTCGGGGAGCCTTGCCTCCGCTCCCACCAGAGCAAGAAGCCAGATGGTGACGGGACCACAAGCCGACTTCCTGTGGTTAGAGCAGGCTGCGAGGGGCGAGCTCCTTGAAGAAAGCCCTGGTGTGCCTGGGGAGAGGCAAGCGGCCCCGGCCCCGGCCCCCAGCGGAAGGGCCGGCCCCGCGCTCCCACGCCTTCTCGAGGCGCCCCCACTGACCTGCACGCGGGCCTCGGTAAGGTCGGTCCTCATGGCCAGCTGCTCCCGCGCGTACACGTCCGGGTAGTGGGTCTTCTGGAAGACCTTCTCCAGCTCCTCCAGCTGGTAGCTGGTGAAGGTGGTGCGGTTCCGCCGCTTCTTGCCCTTGTTGCTCTCGGAGTCAGCCTTCTCCAGCGGGCTGGGGAGGTCGGCGCTGGCCCGGCCCTGGGGCCCCTTCACCCCGGCTTCCTTCACACTGAGGTAGCTGCTCTCCATCCCCACCGTGTCCGAGTCGGGCGGCAGCTCCGGCTCGCCCAGGGAGCTCTCTTTGGCTGCAGGGGGAGGAAACAAAGTCAGAAACCACTGGCTGAACCACGCACGATGGCTGAATCCAAAAATCAATGGCTGAACCCAGGGAGGAGGGACAGGGGAGCCACGCCCTGCCTTTCCCTCCTCGGGAAAGTACTGGACGCAAGGTCTGGAGGCCTGAGTTCTGACGGCATTAACATGCTGTGTGACCTTGGATGAGTTTCTGTCCCTCTCTGAGCCTCGTTGCCATTTTCTCAGCATGGGCCCCTCTGAGCACCAGTGTTCTGTGGCTCTGGGTCAGCCGATCTGACCTCCATAACATGTACTCTCCACCCACTGACCCAGCGCGCCTCCCGCTAGCAGGACTCCCTTTGCCAGAACTTCTCCCTTGGGTGCTGAGGATGCTGACTCAGAGCTTTGGACTCCCAGAGTGGGAGGAAAACCCAGCCAGCAGTCATGTCTGGCCCAACTGAGCTGAGGGTGAGGAGGGGAGGCCCCTCCTTTCCTGGCCGGGTCCTGCTGGGGGTTCAGCAGGGGCTGTGGAGACTGCCCCGGAGTCTAGTGCAAAGGGGTCCCCGGCCTCGGACATCTGTACGTTCATCCTCTTTCCTGTCTAAGAGCAGAGACCCGCTGTCATCTCCTCCACAAGAGAGCCCAGACTCACACACTCTGGAGACCTCAGCATCGCTGACTGGCTGCCTGCCCTCCTCGGGGAGCCTTGCCTCCGCTCCCACCAGAGCAAGAAGCCAGATGGTGACGGGACCACAAGCCGACTTCCTGTGGTTAGAGCAGGCTGCGAGGGGCGAGCTCCTTGAAGAAAGCCCTGGTGTGCCTGGGGAGAGGCAAGCGGCCCCGGCCCCGGCCCCCAGCGGAAGGGCCGGCCCCGCGCTCCCACGCCTTCTCGAGGCGCCCCCACTGACCTGCACGCGGGCCTCGGTAAGGTCGGTCCTCATGGCCAGCTGCTCCCGCGCGTACACGTCCGGGTAGTGGGTCTTCTGGAAGACCTTCTCCAGCTCCTCCAGCTGGTAGCTGGTGAAGGTGGTGCGGTTCCGCCGCTTCTTGCCCTTGTTGCTCTCGGAGTCAGCCTTCTCCAGCGGGCTGGGGAGGTCGGCGCTGGCCCGGCCCTGGGGCCCCTTCACCCCGGCTTCCTTCACACTGAGGTAGCTGCTCTCCATCCCCACCGTGTCCGAGTCGGGCGGCAGCTCCGGCTCGCCCAGGGAGCTCTCTTTGGCTGCAGGGGGAGGAAACAAAGTCAGAAACCACTGGCTGAACCACGCACGATGGCTGAATCCAAAAATCAATGGCTGAACCCAGGGAGGAGGGACAGGGGAGCCACGCCCTGCCTTTCCCTCCTCGGGAAAGTACTGGACGCAAGGTCTGGAGGCCTGAGTTCTGACGGCATTAACATGCTGTGTGACCTTGGATGAGTTTCTGTCCCTCTCTGAGCCTCGTTGCCATTTTCTCAGCATGGGCCCCTCTGAGCACCAGTGTTCTGTGGCTCTGGGTCAGCCGATCTGACCTCCATAACATGTACTCTCCACCCACTGACCCAGCGCGCCTCCCGCTAGCAGGACTCCCTTTGCCAGAACTTCTCCCTTGGGTGCTGAGGATGCTGACTCAGAGCTTTGGACTCCCAGAGTGGGAGGAAAACCCAGCCAGCAGTCATGTCTGGCCCAACTGAGCTGAGGGTGAGGAGGGGAGGCCCCTCCTTTCCTGGCCGGGTCCTGCTGGGGGTTCAGCAGGGGCTGTGGAGACTGCCCCGGAGTCTAGTGCAAAGGGGTCCCGCGGCCTCGCCCTCCACACCGGTCTCCCTAATGGTCCCATCAGCGTCTTGCCCCTCCAGGCGGGGGCTGCGTTTACTAAGGAAAAGGGGGGTCCTCCCCCGACATGTGCAGGATGTTGACCTGGGGGCCCCGCTGATTTACACAAAGCTCACGGCCCCGGGCCCACAGCCACCTCCGTCTAGCAGCGCGGGGCTCCGCTGGCTGATTCCCAGACGCTCAGAGCTGCAAGGACCCGCCAGCGCGTGCAGGTCAAGGTGAGGCGGCAGAGGCCAGCGAGGGAGGGCAGGGCAGGGAGAAGCTCAGCCGCGTCCAGTGGTCGTTATCACCCTGGGCAGACACACCGGCCTCAGAGCGGAAGTGAGGAGCCAGGCTCTGCAACTGGCCCCGGGGTGAGAGTCCCACCCGTCCGACTCCTGAGCTGTGTGCTTGGACAGTTCACTGAGCCTCTCTGTGCCTCAGTTTCCCCCTCTAGGGAATGAGGGTCTAGATACGTGGATCTTCTTCATGGGGTAAAAAGTGAAGCCGCTCCATCAGGTCCGGCTCTGCGACCCGTGGACGCATCATGGGGTTCTCCAGGCAAGAAGACTGGAGTGGGCAGCCTTTCCCTTCTCCAGGGGATCTTCCCAATCCAGGGATCGAACCCGGGTCTCCCTCATTGCAGCTGGATTCTTTCCCATCTGAGTCACCGGGGAAGCCCGAGAATCCTGGAGCGAGTAGCCTAGTCCTTCTCCAGGGGATCTTCCAGACCCAGGGATCGAACCAGAGCCTCCTGCATTGCAGGCAGACGTTTTACCAGCGGAGCTACAAGGGGATCCCTCCTCATGGGGTAGCTGTGGGATCAAACCTGCTGATAGATCAAGTGACCCCCAGTCCTGGTCTAGACTTTGAGCAGCAGCAGCAGGACTCCTCTGGACCTGGAGGAGTCCTTCACGTGGGCAGGCCCCCCGGAGCCCCCGAGCCCAGGAGGGCGTGTGGACGCCGTGGGCACGGTGCTGGGCTGGTGTCGCGGTGGGGGTGTGCGTCCCTCTCTGAGCCACATTCCATGGCCTGTGACTTTCATAGAGTGAGACAACGTACGGGATTAATAAGACGTGTGTCAGGAGTATTTGACCAGGCCTTTCGCACGTGAAAGCTCTGCCCATGCCCAGCACTGGTGGTCAGTGTGGGCATCAGCCACGCGGACCCTCGGTCTCTTCCGTCGGGAACAGGTCTGAGCAGCAGGTGTTCAGTGTCAGGAGGGCGCCTCGAGCCCGGTCTCTTCACTCTGTCCACATCCTGGGCCGAGGCTTCAGATCCGCTCTCTTCCCTGGCGTTCTGTGCGCCCTGGGGGCTCTCTCGACGCTGGCAAGCGGAGAGGCACACGTGGCCTCTGTCATGCACACCTCCCTCTCCAAGGCATCGAGGCAAAGGGGGCGGAGGTGAACGCTCAGGGGAGCCTGGAAGCGGCTTCAGAAGGGCTGCTCCCGAGGGTCACTGGCGGCGGCGATGCCCGCCGGCTGGGGGGCCGGCCCCCAGGCATCACGTCCGACACCCGTGAGGGCCCAGGCGCACGCAGGCTGCCGCGGCTTCGGGGACAACCTCATGCAAACTGCAGCTGGCAGTCGGGCCAAGAGCTTTCAGCAAAGATATTTATCTTCCTGGCAGACAAATACGTTTTATGTTTTCGGGTTGTTTTTTTTTTTTTCCTTAAGAGAAGAAATCCCACCCAGCCTCACCAAAAATAAACATGTTCTGTTATGCAACTTCCTGGAGGCCCGACTAGAGAGAGAGGGCAGCCCCGGCCTCTTCTGTCCGAGCTCTGCTGCCCGGGCCCTGTCCCATGACCCCAGGCCCCATCCCATGACCCGAGGACCCTCACTGTATCGTCTGGCATCCATCCTGGGCTCGGGACCACTCCACACAGCCACAGGCGTCTGGGCCAAGCAGGGGGAACTCCATGTTCTCAACATCGAGGGACAGTAGCGACCAGAGTCCTCATGTTAAATCAGGAGAAACTGAGGCCAGAAAGAGTAAGAAACGTGTCCCAATTAGGGACAGAATACAGCCTGTCAGCCCTTGGTCAGTCCTTCACTCCTACCCCATGACCGTGGAGCCCTTCCCGGGGACAGAGGGAGGATTGGGAGGAATCCAGGAGCCTCCCATAATCAAGAGGTTTGGTCTGAGCATCAGGGAGGCAGAGAATCAGGTCCTGAGGATGAGAGAGCGAGGATATGGCTGCTGGGAGAAGCCCATCCCCGCTGAGCTGGTTCTAGGCTCAGTGCAGGGAGGGGGGCAGAAGATCCAGTCTTCCAACTACAGAAGTAAGAATCCAGTTTGCCCACCTTCAGTCACCCACCAAGAGGGAGCAAGTGGGCTCGGAGCAGGGAGAGAGCATGGTGTCTGCGAAGACCCCCAGTCTGAGGCCTGGGAGATCTGGTCCCGTCCTGTCTCTCCCAGAGTCTGCCTGTGACTTCAGATGATGCCTTCCATGTCCCGAGCCTCCTCTCCAGATGGGAGCAGGCATGTCCCGTCCACAGTGGGGAGAGCAGGCAGGGGTGGGGTTGTGGCCTTGGCCCAGGGGGACAGCCCTCCCGCCTGAGTCTCCAGTGGGACCTTCCCCTTGGGACCTGGCGTGGAAAGAGGACGTGGGTATGTCTGTCCAGGCAAATGTCAACTGACTGGAAAGGCTTCGAGCTTTTGAGATGGTATGAATTCTGGCAAACCGCGGTTTCTCCGGTCCTCGAAGAGGGACTAAGCTTTGCAAATCTCGGTCTTGATTACTGATCATCTTGCTTTAAATTCTGAGGCTGGGCCCCTATTTAGACAGCAAAGGAAAATTCCCCAAGGTTCTGAACCAACCAATTAGAATGAAAAGCCAAGGTGCTCCTTCCCAAGGTGCCAAGCTCAGGGCATCTGTTTCCACCTCCTGTCACCTTTAGGGTGCTTTAGATGCTTTTAGAGCATCTGCACCCAGTCCTGTCATTCAGGCTTGGGGGACAGAGGTCACTGCCCCTGGGACCGCTGGACCATCTGTCCTTAGGCCCAGCCTGTGTCTTCCTCCTATAGGTCTGGCTCATTGGTGCTGGTTCTAAGCCTCCAAGTGCCCTTGCCACAGCAGCCCTGCAGGCAGCTGGAGACGGCTGCCACGCCGCTGTGTCTCCCATTCTCCAGAATACACTTCTCGCTGCTGTTCTGTAGGAGGCCCCGAGTGGAACGGGCCTGTGTGAGAGAGGTGGGTCCAGGGACGGGACAGGTGATGGCGCTGGGCTCTGGGTAAAGTCAGCAGGTCGCTGTCCAGCTAGATGATTCAGAGAGGCTGGGTAGAGACCCATGACCAGAAGCCTGGGCCTGGTCAGGGTCCCGCTCGCTCTGTAAGGCCCTCCTGAAAGCAGGCGGCCACTGAAAGCAGGGGGCCCGAGACTGGCTGAATGACTGCTGAACAAAGGAAACCACTTGGTCTCCCTCGCCTCCGACTCTCTCCACCTGCCTGGAATGTCCCTTTCTCCCAGCTGACCGCCAAGGTCCAGTCCAGCACCAGCTCCTCCAAGAAGCCCTCCCAGACTGGGGCAGCCTCTACAGACCCCCATCCAACTGCTGCCTGGGGGCTTCCCTGGAGGCTCAGGCCGTAAAGAATCCTTCTGCAATATGGGAGACTTGGGTTTGATCTCTGGGTTGGGAAGATTCCCCCGGAAAAAGGAAAGGTACCCACCTAGTGTTCTTGCCTGGAGAAATCCATGGCTCATCCATGGATCACAAAGAGTCGGACACGACTGAGCGACTTTCACTTCACATGCATGCTGTAATCGAGCCCCCAAGGTCCAGCCCCTCCTAGAGAATCAGTTTCCTGAGGGCGGTGTCCTCAGGCCGTTTGTCCCTGCTGAGCCGGGGCCTCAGCCCGGAATGGAGCGGGCAGCAGGCAGGCAGGAAGAAGTTCCTGAGGAATCAACGAACAGTTTCTAACAAACAAACATTACTGAGCTCTCGCCCTGGCCAGCTACCCCTGTGCACCTACAGTCAGTACCCGTAGGTGCCTGCAGAGATGTCTGTGGAACAAACGCCTCCTTGGAGACAGTGGAGAGAGGTGGAGGAGAAAGGCGGCGGGGATGCATGAAGGAGAGGCCCGCAGTGACCAGCGCCTCCATCAGAGACTGGCTGGTGAAACGGAAGGAGAAGGTGAGGTCCCTGAGGGAGAGAGGCCGGGCAGAAAGGGGGGCAGGAGGAGGAAGCGCTGGCTGACGGAGAAGGATGTCTCCATGCCGCGAGCAGGAGGGCACACTGCGTGTCAGGGAGGCAGATGGTGATGGGGGCTTCATGGAGGAGGCTCTGGAACTGACACGTCCAGGAGGCCCAGTCCAGCATCTGCCAGGCACCAGCCCAGCATCCATCACGCTGCCACACGGGGAGACAGAAAAGGCCCCCGGAAACGCCCAGCTTACCCCGCGGCCAGCCTCGCCGTCTTGAGGCCGCAGGGCATCCGCTGCTGGCATGAGGCTGAACAGCGACAGAGCTGGTCAGGTCCAGGCCACCTCCCTGCCCTCCCCACCCCCCGTCCTCCCTGGAGGAGCCTCCTCATGGGCTCATGGACGGATGCTGCGCTGATGCCCCGCCCAGAGTGGGAGGGACCCCTGAGCGGGCTTTGTCCCAGGCTGTGGGGCCCAAGACAAGGTCTTTGCAAAGCGGCAGCTTCCCCCGGAGTGTCTTGATCTGGAAATAAATCCCAGGCGACCCAGAGGAATCCAGTAACAAGCACAGAACATCGAGAGTCAGGAGGACCTGCCCCACGCGGGGGACGCATGACTCCCGTGACCACTTCTCATGCGTGGGCTGTGTTCCATTCAAGACGATATGCTTCCTCAGGAGCCACAGATGCCCTTGGGCCTCCGCCCGTCCTCCCAGGGTAGGAGGCCTGGCCTCTTCTGAGGGCTACCTTAGCTGTCGTGTGCGGGCTTAGTCGCTCAGTTGTGTCCGATTCTTTGTGATCCCGTGGACTGTCGCCCACCAGGCTCTCTGTCCATGGGATTCTCCAGGTAAGAATACTGCAGTGGGTCGCCATGCCCTCCTCCAGGGGATCTTCCCGACCAGGGATCAAACCCAGGTCTCCTGCACTGCAGGCGGATGCTTTACCATGCGCCACCCAGAAGCCCCTTCCTTCCCTTAGCCTCTGTCGATTCATCCTGGTTCAGCCCTAGGGCGTTGCTCCAATCTAGTCTGTCTTTTTTTTGGACACAAAAGGTTTTGAAAGATTCCCAGAGGTCACTATAATGTTTTTTCATGACGGTGATTTCAAGATACTATTTTTATGACTGTGATTTAAGGAGAATGAACTTCAGAAGCCGTCTGGGGAGAGAGTGCTAAGGGCGCTGTGTGTACCCCTTTCGGGGGCCTTTTCTGTGTGCACCCCTGGGGCGGTGCCCCAAGTTGCCTTTGGGACTGGGTGTGGCGAGCGTGTGGGTTGTCGCCTGCGGATAGGTGGAGCGGGCAGGCTTGTGTGGTCAAGGGCACTCACAGCAGTGGCACGTGTGCGGTTGTGGGCGTGGTGAGTGCGCGAGCGTGAGCCCGCAGGCACCGGTGGGGGGGTATGGACATGAGTGGGCTGTGTGTGTGTGTGAGTGTAGCTGTGCCCACGCTCTTGTATACGGAACGTCTGTCTGAGGGGCTGCAGTAAGTTTACCCTCCATGGTTTTGATTACGTCTATTTTTCCTCCAAACATCTGCTTTGTGGGGGACCCACCGCTCGCTCTGTTCTCGGGCGCGTCGGCCTCCCACACCCCGTGGCAGCGTGCGCAGCGTCGATGCAATCTCCTTAAACACAACAGGCCAGCGTGAGGCCCTTTCCTGCTATGTAAAGGACACCGACCAACCCACCGCTGTCCAAACAGGCATGCGGGGGTGGGGGCAGAGGTTAAAGGCGAGCCATTGATCACGTCCCACCTCATCTGCCCCTGAGCTCTACCCGGAGTTCAGCTTGGATGGCCTGAGTTTTAGGTCTACGCCTATCAATAACACCTAAGGGGAGCCCGTAACCAGGCAACCTCTCAGCAAACATGCACGGAGCGTATCCACGTGTACTGGGCACAGATGGACTGTATTCCTGCCCAGGAGGCACTGCCAGGCTGTAGGAGAAAGGTGACCCAGGGACACAGCCAGCCGCCTACGAGGTGACGTAGGCACTCCTGTCCACCGACGCCCACGCACCCAAGTCTTCAACGTGCTTCTACAAACAGGGAAAGTCCAAGAAATGGTCACACATCACGGGTGGCTAAGGGACAGGAGAACTATATGTGATGTGGTTTCCCAGACAGGGTCCTGGAACAGTAAAAAGTGCATTAGGGGAAAGCTAGTGAAGCTGGGATAAAGCGTGGAGCTTAGCAGGAATGCTAAAACTGAAAACACATGGGGAAACTATCTGAATGGACATCTCGCCCAAGAAGATACACAGCCGGTGGCTCAGATGGTAAAGGATCCGTCTGCAGTGAATGAGACCTGGGTTCGATCCTTAGAGTCGAGAAGATCCCCTGGAGAAGCAAATAGTTGCCCACGGCAGTATTCTTGCCTGGAGAATCCCATGCACGGAGGAGCCTGGCGGGCTACAGTCCACGGGGTCTTGAAGAGTCGGACACGACCGAGACACCAATGCACATAACAACCTGCTCAATGGATTATCTCCTAGGGATTTCCCACCAGGGATGTTTGTGAGATATGGCTACACACCTGCTGTGACAGAAATAAAAGCTCGATGATACCAAGTGATGTCCAGGACGTGGAGCACCTGGAGCTCTCTCCCATCGCTGGTGGGAAAACAGTGCAGCGATTTACTACAGAATGAAACATACTCTGACTACTTGGCCCAGAAACCCCACGGCTGGGCAGGTGCCCTCCTAAAGAAACAGAGACTTCTTTTCACGGCAAGCTGGTATGCAAATGGTTTCCAGCAGCTTTGTTTATAATCCCCCCAAGCTGGGAACAACCCAAATGTCCTTGAAACTGTGGAACAGCCATGCAATGGATGCTACCCAGACAGAAAAGGAGCAAACCAGTGAGACAAGCAATGGCACGGATGACTCTCAAAGACAGCTCTGTGGTCTGTACAAGAAGCCAGTCTCCACAGGTACGCAGTGCCTAACGCCACTTGCTTCCTGCACGGCATTCTGGGAAAGGTCACCGACTCAGGGGATTTGAGTTTGAGCCAACTCCAGGAGAGAGTGGAGGACACGGGAGCCTGGCAGGCTACGGCCCATGGGGTCACCAAGAGTCGGACACGACGTAGCTACTGAACAGCAACAAACAAACAGACCCCTGGTTGCCCGGGGCGGGGTGAGGGGGAGGTGGTTCTAACCCCAAAGGGCTGGCAGGTGGAACTCTCCTATCCTGTACCCCTCTGGTGATCGTGAGTACACGAGTCTGTACAGGGCTGTGTTCGAATTCCTAAAATCATACAACCCAGTTTTCGTTTTTCCACATGCTATTTTAAAAACATGTAAATTATACCAAAAAATACAAAATTGGGTTTAAAAAGAGTAAAAGAAAAACTAAGTAAGGAAAACGTTTGTAGGTCTTCACCCAGAAAACTCATCTCCAGGATTTAAACTAAAGACAGAATTATGGATGGGGATGGAGAATTAACTAGAGAGAAAGTTCATCATGGCATTATCATACGGAAACACTGAAAATGACCAAAATACCCAGTAATTAGGAGACACCAATGCACATAACAACCTGCTCAATGGATTATCTCCTAGGGATTTCCCACCAGGGATGTTTGTGAGATATGGCTACACACCTGCTGTGACAGAAATAAAAGCTCGATGATACCAAGTGATGTCCAGGACGTGGAGCACCTGGAGCTCTCTCCCATCGCTGGTGGGAAAACAGTGCAGCGATTTACTACAGAATGAAACATACTCTGACTACTTGGCCCAGAAACCCCACGGCTGGGCAGGTGCCCTCCTAAAGAAACAGAGACTTCTTTTCACGGCAAGCTGGTATGCAAATGGTTTCCAGCAGCTTTGTTTATAATCCCCCCAAGCTGGGAACAACCCAAATGTCCTTGAAACTGTGGAACAGCCATGCAATGGATGCTACCCAGACAGAAAAGGAGCAAACCAGTGAGACAAGCAATGGCACGGATGACTCTCAAAGACAGCTCTGTGGTCTGTACAAGAAGCCAGTCTCCACAGGTACGCAGTGCCTAACGCCACTTGCTTCCTGCACGGCATTCTGGGAAAGGTCACCGACTCAGGGGATTTGAGTTTGAGCCAACTCCAGGAGAGAGTGGAGGACACGGGAGCCTGGCAGGCTACGGCCCATGGGGTCACCAAGAGTCGGACACGACGTAGCTACTGAACAGCAACAAACAAACAGACCCTGGTTGCCCGGGGCGGGGTGAGGGGGAGGTGGTTCTAACCCCAAAGGGCTGGCAGGTGGAACTCTCCTATCCTGTACCCCTCTGGTGATCGTGAGTACACGAGTCTGTACAGGGCTGTGTTCGAATTCCTAAAATCATACAACCCAGTTTTCGTTTTTCCACATGCTATTTTAAAAACATGTAAATTATACCAAAAAATACAAAATTGGGTTTAAAAAGAGTAAAAGAAAAACTAAGTAAGGAAAACGTTTGTAGGTCTTCACCCAGAAAACTCATCTCCAGGATTTAAACTAAAGACAGAATTATGGATGGGGATGGAGAATTAACTAGAGAGAAAGTTCATCATGGCATTATCATACGGAAACACTGAAAATGACCAAAATACCCAGTAATTAGGAGATTGGTCAAATCAAGGATGATGTTTCCGTAACTGGAAGACTCTCTTGGCATTTAATGCACATTATTTTGTACTTATTTGTTTTTTCCTTTATTTATTGTCCTTCTCTCCCCGCTTTCCACAAAACAGGGAATCTCTCTGAACACAGTTGCTTTGTTTACCCCTTTTGTTTAATTGCGGCTGATATGCAGAAGGGGTTCAATAACCATTTGATGAAAAAATGAATGAAACTGATATGAAAGAATAGCATTTTAGTACCTGAAAGATGCCCATGTTATAGTACATAAATCTCCTTTTGAGGGCTTCCCTGGTGGTCCAGTGGGTAAGGACACCGCCTTGCAGTGCAAGGGCCGCCGGTTCGATCCCTGGCCTGGGAAGATCCCACGTGCTGCGGAGCGGCTGGACTGATGTGTCCAATTACCCAGCCAGAGCTCTGGAGCGCATGCGCCCAGAGCCGGTGCTCTGCGACAACAGAGGCCACCGCGATGGGAGGCCCACACGGGCCAAAGAACAAAGACGGATGAAAATAGACAAATGAAAGACCAATAGAAGTAGCCCACCTGTCCCCTCCCTACCCACCCCACCCCCTCAAAATAAATAAATAAATAAATAAATCTTAAAAAAAAAATCTCCTTTTGAAAAAAAGGGGAGGTGGGAGTAGGGAGTAACAGAGTTCTTAGAAAATACTAGTGGTTTCCAGAATTAAGAATATTAGTATCTGGGTTTTGTTCCTTTTTTGTTTTTTTCTAGTCTGATTTAATTTTCTACTTGTCCTACCATAGACAGGAATTGCTTTTATCGTTTTAAAATACTATGTGAAGGCAGCGATTAGAATTGGGAATGATGCCTGCTGGGGTGGGTCCTGGACTCGACTGGGTGATCAGGGAGCTGGAGGTGGGCACCGCCGGGTGCCAGCTGGAGGAACAGTAGCGGCGCTTCAGAGAGGGACACCTTTTGCGGTGGGGACTGGCTGCTGTTCTCACAAACTGCCCCCTCCCCAGTGGCTCTGAGGCCTCGTGGATCCTGGAGAGCCCCAGAGCTCAAGGAAAACTTGAAAAATTGGATTTAAACCAAAAAAAAACCCAGTAATTTAAAAAAGGAAGATTGGTCAAATCAAGGATGATGTTTCCGTAACTGGAAGACTCTCTTGGCATTTAATGCACATTATTTTGTACTTATTTGTTTTTTCCTTTATTTATTGTCCTTCTCTCCCCGCTTTCCACAAAACAGGGAATCTCTCTGAACACAGTTGCTTTGTTTACCCCTTTTGTTTAATTGCGGCTGATATGCAGAAGGGGTTCAATAACCATTTGATGAAAAAATGAATGAAACTGATATGAAAGAATAGCATTTTAGTACCTGAAAGATGCCCATGTTATAGTACATAAATCTCCTTTTGAGGGCTTCCCTGGTGGTCCAGTGGGTAAGGACACCGCCTTGCAGTGCAAGGGCCGCCGGTTCGATCCCTGGCCTGGGAAGATCCCACGTGCTGCGGAGCGGCTGGACTGATGTGTCCAATTACCCAGCCAGAGCTCTGGAGCGCATGCGCCCAGAGCCGGTGCTCTGCGACAACAGAGGCCACCGCGATGGGAGGCCCACACGGGCCAAAGAACAAAGACGGATGAAAATAGACAAATGAAAGACCAATAGAAGTAGCCCACCTGTCCCCTCCCTACCCACCCCACCCCCTCAAAATAAATAAATAAATAAATAAATCTTAAAAAAAAAATCTCCTTTTGAAAAAAAGGGGAGGTGGGAGTAGGGAGTAACAGAGTTCTTAGAAAATACTAGTGGTTTCCAGAATTAAGAATATTAGTATCTGGGTTTTGTTCCTTTTTTGTTTTTTTCTAGTCTGATTTAATTTTCTACTTGTCCTACCATAGACAGGAATTGCTTTTATCGTTTTAAAATACTATGTGAAGGCAGCGATTAGAATTGGGAATGATGCCTGCTGGGGTGGGTCCTGGACTCGACTGGGTGATCAGGGAGCTGGAGGTGGGCACCGCCGGGTGCCAGCTGGAGGAACAGTAGCGGCGCTTCAGAGAGGGACACCTTTTGCGGTGGGGACTGGCTGCTGTTCTCACAAACTGCCCCCTCCCCAGTGGCTCTGAGGCCTCGTGGATCCTGGAGAGCCCCAGAGCTCTGGCTTAAGCTCACAGTTCCCTGGTTCTCTGCCCTCAGACTCCCCACACTCGACTACAGTCAGAGACCGTGTCTAAAGCACACACCCCTGGCCTCGGGCCGCCCCGTCTAACGGCCTGCACTGGCTCCCAGAGCCCCTTGTCGTTGTCGTTGTTCAGCTGCTCAGTCGTGTCTAACTCTTTGCAACACCATGGACTGCAGCACGCCTGACTTCCTTGTCCTTCACTATCCCCTGGAGTTTGCTCCAACTCACGTCCACTGAGGCAATGATGCCATCCAACCCTTTCATCCTCTGTCACCCTCTTCTCCTCCGGCCCTCAGTCTTTCCCAGCATCAGGGTCTTTTCCAATTAGCATGGTCTAGGGTGCTCAGATTAGAATTTCAGAGAAACGGTGCGTTATTTTTAAAGTATACGTTTTCCCAAGTATTGCAATGGGAAATAGTTATACAAGAAGTCCCCTGTGCACACACCTTGGAGTTGTAAACTTTCAAAGATGGGAGCACGTGTTCCATCAGCGTCAGACACCGCGTGAAACTGCAGCGTGCCTGCTCCGGGCTCCTGTCGTTGATGATCTTTCAGCTCTGCTGTCTCCCACCCCCTTTCCCTCCTCCAGTCAGTAACTCTTGCCTGCTCCCTGGATGCCGGCCCCCGTCTGCCAGCTGTTGTACTGTACTTCTCAAAGTACTGTACTGTAAGATGAAACATGTTTTCTTCATTAATTGTGCTTATTTTTTATGTATTGATATTATTCGTGTGAAAAGTAGTATAAACCTATTACAGTCCAGTACCATGTCATCGATCGTGTTCGCGGGGCATCTAGGCTAACTCTGTTGGACCTAGGAACAAACTGCAGTTAGGAACTCACTCTCAGAAGGGAGCTCACTTGGATGTAGGGGACACAGTGCACTCAAAGTTATTCATTGTTTATTTGAACTTCCCATTAAACGGAGCATATGGGTTTTGCTGTTAGTTTTTTGCTAAATCTGCCAACATGACCTCAGGCTGACGGCGGCATTCAGGCTCCCCAGGCAGGACTGGCCACTGCCCTCCTCACAGACGTACATCTTGCCACACCCACCTCTCTACCTCGTTCTGCTTCCGGTCCCACAGACCTGCCCCCACGCCCCCAACACACTGCCTGAGCGGCTTCAGGCTTTCCCATTCCTGCCTCGGCTCTTCTTTTTATTATCTGGAATGCCCTTCTGCCCCTGGTGCATCTGGCTAACTCCTCCTCTCCCTTTTCCTGCTTGTTGCATATGGTTGTCTATGTTCTATATGGAAACTTAAAAAATCAAGAACTGATATGGAGCTGCTCAGTCGTGTCTACTCGCCTCTTGACTTCCTTGCCCCCCGGAGTTTGCTCCAACTCACGTCCACTGAGGCAATGATGCCATCCAACCCTTTCATCCTCTGTCACCCTCTTCTCCTCCGGCCCTCAGTCTTTCCCAGCATCAGGGTCTTTTCCAATTAGCATGGTCTAGGGTGCTCAGATTAGAATTTCAGAGAAACGGTGCGTTATTTTTAAAGTATACGTTTTCCCAAGTATTGCAATGGGAAATAGTTATACAAGAAGTCCCCTGTGCACACACCTTGGAGTTGTAAACTTTCAAAGATGGGAGCACGTGTTCCATCAGCGTCAGACACCGCGTGAAACTGCAGCGTGCCTGCTCCGGGCTCCTGTCGTTGATGATCTTTCAGCTCTGCTGTCTCCCACCCCCTTTCCCTCCTCCAGTCAGTAACTCTTGCCTGCTCCCTGGATGCCGGCCCCCGTCTGCCAGCTGTTGTACTGTACTTCTCAAAGTACTGTACTGTAAGATGAAACATGTTTTCTTCATTAATTGTGCTTATTTTTTATGTATTGATATTATTCGTGTGAAAAGTAGTATAAACCTATTACAGTCCAGTACCATGTCATCGATCGTGTTCGCGGGGCATCTAGGCTAACTCTGTTGGACCTAGGAACAAACTGCAGTTAGGAACTCACTCTCAGAAGGGAGCTCACTTGGATGTAGGGGACACAGTGCACTCAAAGTTATTCATTGTTTATTTGAACTTCCCATTAAACGGAGCATATGGGTTTTGCTGTTAGTTTTTTGCTAAATCTGCCAACATGACCTCAGGCTGACGGCGGCATTCAGGCTCCCCAGGCAGGACTGGCCACTGCCCTCCTCACAGACGTACATCTTGCCACACCCACCTCTCTACCTCGTTCTGCTTCCGGTCCCACAGACCTGCCCCCACGCCCCCAACACACTGCCTGAGCGGCTTCAGGCTTTCCCATTCCTGCCTCGGCTCTTCTTTTTATTATCTGGAATGCCCTTCTGCCCCTGGTGCATCTGGCTAACTCCTCCTCTCCCTTTTCCTGCTTGTTGCATATGGTTGTCTATGTTCTATATGGAAACTTAAAAAATCAAGACAAGCCTGAAGAAGGAAACTGTATTACATAAACAGAAAAGGGAAACAAGTTTTTGTAAAAGCCTTTTTAAAAAACCTATCACTGGGGCTTCCCTGGTGGTCCAGTGGGTAAGGACACCGCCTTGCAGTGCAAGGGGCGCCGGTTCGATCCCTGGCCTGGGAAGATCCCACGTGCCGCGGAGCTGCTGGACCAATGTGTCCAATTACCGAGTGGAGCTCCGGAGTGCATGCGCCCAGAGCCGGTGCTCTGCAATGAGAGAGGCCACTGCAATGGGAGGCCCACACAGGTCAAAAAGAACAAAAAGATGGAAGTAATGAAAGACCAATAGAAGTGGCCAAAAAAAAAACAACAACTATATATTAAAAAAAGACTTAAAAAAAATCCAAAAACCTATCACTAACCTGTCCCTCTTTCCACCGTATTCTGTATTCTTCTGCTCATACATCATTTTAATAGCTATGTAGTATTCCACTGCAGTTCCTCAATCCTTATTGTTGGGCCTGTGAATAGTTGACTGAAATGCTAATGGGCCCGTGATGACTATCCTTGTAGTTACGTCCCTTGATATTTTCATGGCAATGACATGTGAAAAAGCTCCAAGAACGAGCAATGCTGAGTTAGCTCAGAGTCACAGCCTAAGAGCTCTGATGTGTCTTCCTGCTTCAGGACAAGGACCAGTCATTACACTGTTTACAAAAGTCTTCACCAGTGTGATGGGTAAAAGTGGAATCTCACTGGAATTTGCATTTGTTTTTAATTTATGAATTTAAAAAAAAATTTCTTTATTCTTTATTTTAAAGATTTTACTTTTTAGTTTTAGTGACCTAAGCCCCAGGACTGGCCACTGCCCTCCTCACAGACGTACATCTTGCCACACCCACCTCTCTACCTCGTTCTGCTTCCGGTCCCACAGACCTGCCCCCACGCCCCCAACACACTGCCTGAGCGGCTTCAGGCTTTCCCATTCCTGCCTCGGCTCTTCTTTTTATTATCTGGAATGCCCTTCTGCCCCTGGTGCATCTGGCTAACTCCTCCTCTCCCTTTTCCTGCTTGTTGCATATGGTTGTCTATGTTCTATATGGAAACTTAAAAAATCAAGACAAGCCTGAAGAAGGAAACTGTATTACATAAACAGAAAAGGGAAACAAGTTTTTGTAAAAGCCTTTTTAAAAAACCTATCACTGGGGCTTCCCTGGTGGTCCAGTGGGTAAGGACACCGCCTTGCAGTGCAAGGGGCGCCGGTTCGATCCCTGGCCTGGGAAGATCCCACGTGCCGCGGAGCTGCTGGACCAATGTGTCCAATTACCGAGTGGAGCTCCGGAGTGCATGCGCCCAGAGCCGGTGCTCTGCAATGAGAGAGGCCACTGCAATGGGAGGCCCACACAGGTCAAAAAGAACAAAAAGATGGAAGTAATGAAAGACCAATAGAAGTGGCCAAAAAAAAAACAACAACTATATATTAAAAAAAGACTTAAAAAAAATCCAAAAACCTATCACTAACCTGTCCCTCTTTCCACCGTATTCTGTATTCTTCTGCTCATACATCATTTTAATAGCTATGTAGTATTCCACTGCAGTTCCTCAATCCTTATTGTTGGGCCTGTGAATAGTTGACTGAAATGCTAATGGGCCCGTGATGACTATCCTTGTAGTTACGTCCCTTGATATTTTCATGGCAATGACATGTGAAAAAGCTCCAAGAACGAGCAATGCTGAGTTAGCTCAGAGTCACAGCCTAAGAGCTCTGATGTGTCTTCCTGCTTCAGGACAAGGACCAGTCATTACACTGTTTACAAAAGTCTTCACCAGTGTGATGGGTAAAAGTGGAATCTCACTGGAATTTGCATTTGTTTTTAATTTATGAATTTAAAAAAAAATTTCTTTATTCTTTATTTTAAAGATTTTACAGAGTTTTGTTGTTCACCGACATGTATGTTCCCAGATCAGTCATATGCATATCCCTGGTCCCCACCCCGCCAGTTCCCCCCATCCCACCCCTCCGGACCATCGCCCCAAGCCATTGTGAGCACTCCTATTCCCTTAGCACAATGACAATAGCTATCTTTTCCACACCTGACAGTATAGGTTTCCATGTCACTCCCTCCATGCCTCCCCCTCCCTATTTCTTCCCCGCAATGTCCCTATGTCTATGCTCTGTCTGTTCTGGAATTTGCATTTTTTATTTGGGCTTCCCAGGAGGCTCAGTGGGAAAGAACCCACCTGCCAGTGCAGGAGACTCAGGTTATGCAGGTTTGATCCCGGGGTCAAGGAAATGGCAAACCTCTCCAGTACTCTCGCCTGAAAACTCCCATGGACAGAGGAGCCTGGAGGTCTAGAGTCCACGGGGCTGCAGACTCAGACGTGACCAAGTCATTGAGAGTGCACGCGCCCCCCCCACCCGCCCCATTCTGAGCGAAGCTAATCTTCTATTTGTGGTATTTCTTCTTCTGTGAATTGTTTCTCCTGAGCTTCCAAGGTTCAGTGCTCAGGTGACCCCTTCTTCCTCCATGATCCTGGGGGCTGGGTTGACCTCTGAAACACGGAGTGCCCTGTTGGCCATCTCCCGCTCAGCTGTGAGTGCGTCAGAGCAGGGCTTCCTGGACACACGGCCGGGTCCTGAGCCAGCTCTGGGCTCCTCTGGTAGCCCTGGGGCAGCTCGGTGCACCCTGCTGAGGGTGACGAGGGTGCCCAGAGGAAAGGCACCCAAGGTCGAGAGTCTGGGCTCCAGAGTCGGGGTGTTGTGGCTGCTCAGCACACACTGCTGCGGGGTGGCTGCGGCATGGGGGTGGGAGCTTGGGCCCTGGGGGGATGACGAGGCTCAGAGAATCCAGCCACGAGGCAGGGTATGGAGGACCAAAGGAGGCCCCGCCGCGGCTTAGGCCCTGGGCAAAGCTTTTTGGCTTCTCTGCTTCCTCGTGTCAACAAGCATTGCCTGATCTTCTGCCAAGGAGAGGAGAGAAGGGTGATAGAGGAGGCACAGCCCCTACAGGAAGCCGAGACTGGCATGCTTTCCTCACCCACAAGGGCAGGTTCACTGGCCCCTGCATGAAGGCCCTAGGCACCCCATCCATCAGGCCAGGATCACGGCTGCAGTGGCTCACACTGGCCACCAGGAGGCACTGCCGTCCCAATTAACTGCCTCAGGGCCAGACCAGAATGCCCCAGGGCCCCAGCCTCAGATGAGGTTTCTCCAAGTTTGGTTTAAAGGCCCAGGCACTACCGGGGAGAGTTGGCCAGACCAGCAGTTCTCCAGTCCTACTATGTGTCTGCCCATGGCCCTGTCCTCCATGGGACACAACACTGGATGAGGCGGGTCCCTTCTCTTCCCTCCGCCAGTTCTGAGGGTTTTCAGTCTTAACTCACGTTAGTCCCTCACAATCCCCACAGGGTAGCTCTCTTGAGCACTCTCATTTTACAGATGGGCAAACTGAGGCTCGGAGAGAAGGAAGCCATTGAAGTCACCAGCCACTGGGTGGCAGGCCTGACCTGAGCACCTCTTATTCCCGGGAATCGCCTCCCTTCGCGGAGATGCTGGGGGGAAAGGGTGTGGTCCCTGTCCTCTAAGATTCTTACAACTGAGCCTCACCCATGCTACCCCGCGCCGGTTTTGCCCAGCTGGCTGTCCAGGCAGCTGGTGGATTTGTTGCCAGCTCCTCTGTGGGATTTTCCCCAGGGAAGCGGCAGCCGTGGAAGGGGCTGTGGCCCTTCTCCATCACTCCAGCTGAGGGGAGGGGTCTCCTGTGGTCCAGAGGATGGAGGGGGCGTCCCAGAGCCAGGAAGGGGGAATCAGCCCTGGGTTCTCACTACAGACCAGGAGCTGTGTTTCATGCTTTACGGGGCGGGCTACAGTCCATGGGGCCGCAAAGAGGCAGACACAACTGAGCACAGAGCACAGGTCCCCTGTCTCGCCCCCCACGGCTGCCCTTTACCACAGCCATGTGAAATACGCCCGTTTTACAGTCCCAGAGACTGAGGCCAGAGGGCGTGAAGGACTTGTCTAAGACTCCACAGCTGATGAGAGGCAGCGTCCGAGCCTCAAGTCTGCAGCACTTCCTCTGGGGCCTCCTGGCGTGGATACCCCTGGGTGCAGTTGGGCCGGGGCAGCCAGGAGACAGGGTCAGGGAGGAAGGGACAAAGAGCGGGAGCCACAGGAAGAGCGCGCCTCTCGGATGCCTCTGAATCTGCCCCGTCACCTCCGACCTTGAGTGCTGGCCCTGGTGGAACGGTCCTGGAACGCCTGGGACCTCCGATGTGGACCATGGCCTTTACTCTGGACCTTGTTTGCAGGGTCACTCCATCCCCCGATTTACACCCAACTAATTCTTTCTTTTCCTCATCCTGACATTGCGTCTCGATCGACACTCATTCTCTGCTAAATGACGGAGTGTTTAGAAGTAAAAAGGGACAGGTCTGCAACTTCCTCCTCAACCGTTCTGAAAGAAGTCACATGTATTGTTGCGCACCTGCATATATCTGAATCCATGCATACAGAAAGAGCTCGAGAGAGACTGAGAGAGAGAACACAAACAGTAAAGCTGTAAGACGGGCGGAATAGGTGTCAAGGGGATCTTGGAAGGCTCCATATTCTACCTTTAACTCTTCTTTTTTTAATGCAATTTTTAAAATTTGGGCCTCTTTTTATTGATTTTTTAAATTTATTTTTCATCCATGTCTATTCTTTGCCCTGTGTGGGCCTCCCATCACAGTGGCCTCTCTCGTTGCAGAGCACCGCCTCTGGGCGCATGTGCTCCAGAGCACTGTCTTGTAATTGGACACACCCGTCCAACTGCTCTGCTGCACCTGGGATGTTCCCGGGCTAGAGATGGAACCGGTGTCCCTTGCACTGCAAGGCAGACTCTTTCCCCACAGGACCACCAGGGAAGCCCCCTTTAACCCTTCCTGATGTCTGACAACACATCAAGACCAAAAGCTTTTTAAAAGAAGAAGCATGCAGGCGAATGCGAAGAAACCACTATATCCAGGAATCCGAGTTCCAAAACTGACATTACCATTTGAACAGGACCCAGACTGGAGTTTAGTAAGCAATCGCTCCTCCCTGCCGCCCCAACCGGCACCATCCGTGGCTTCTACAAATGGGCTTGCACACAGAAATCAACATTACAGTGCAGATCAACGTGAGGAACAAACCTTGCCTCCTTGTGGTCCTATGGCAACCCTTCCTTCCATCCACAGAAGCAACCCGTGACCCCATTAAAGCACGCGGTTCTTCTAAGTCCGTAGAAGGCAAGTATTTGGTGAGCTGAGGTCAAGTTATCCTTGGAACTTAGAAGTACTTTGTATTGTTCGAGCCTACTATAATTTCAGCTCTCTTAACAATCAGTCCAAATGGGTAGGGTTTCCTTGCATCCAAAGAGACAGGGTGAGAAAGAAACCCCATGGACAACAGCTGGAACAAGGCAGCGGCCCAGGTGTTCATCGGTGGGTGAACGGAGAAGCCACCTGGCGCCTCCATACAGAGAAGGATTATGCAGCCTCAAAAAGGAAGGAAGTTTCGATGCCTGCTGCAGCACAGATGAGCCTCGAGGGCATGACGCTGAACGAAACAAGGCGTCACAGAAAGACAAATTCTGCACGATTCCACCAAGAGGAGGCCCTAGAGTCGTCGAGCTCACGGGCACAGAAAGTAGACCGATGGCTGCCAGGGGCTGGAGCCCCAGGGTGTGCGCAGCTAGTGTTCCGCGGGGACAGAGTTTTGGTCGGACGAGAGGAAGAGAGTTAGGAGGATGGGGTGGCGATGGTCGCATCACTGGATGAATGGGTTTCATCCCCCAGACTCGATATTTAAAACGGCTAGGATGGTACATGCTATTTTTACTTGTATCTTACAGTTTAAAAAACTCGGAGAGAGAGAAAAGAAAGCCCACCACTTGCTAGTGTCCCTCAGGGCCCTCGTCCTGGCTACCTTGTCCCCACGGTCCCCTCCACGCCCCAGCTTTACGCGCCAGCTTCTTTTCTCTTGTCCTCTCTCTGGCCCTGCGGCCTGTTGTTCAGCCACTCAGTTGTGTCTGACCTTTCGCGGCCCCATGGACGGCAGCACGCCAGGCTGCCCTGTCCTTCACCATCTCCCGGAGTTAGCTCAAAGTCATGTCCACGGAGTTGGTGATGCCGTCCAACCATCTCCTCCTCTTGCTCCTCTCCCCTCCTGCCTTCAGTCTTCCCAGCATCAGGGTCTTTCCAAGTCGGACACTGCAGCTTGGATGGCCTGTCGTCGCTGTGCTCGTTCCTTGGTTGACTTGTCTGTTCATTCACCAGGCCCCTCCCCAGGGCCTCCCCCTGGCCGTGGCCTCATGGAAGGGAAAGACATACAACAGCCCGGTCGCGTGTTACGGGGCCTGACAGCAACAGCCCTGTGACCTGGGCAAGGCAGGGTCCACAGGGAGGAGTGGCTGCTTCTGGTTGAAAAGGTCAGGACAGGCTTTAGCCATAACATGAGCTTCAACTGAGTATTGAAATCTACGGAGGTCTTGACAAGGCATGATAACCACTTTTTATGGTAAAACAGGACACCCAACTCCCAGCTGAGCTGGTCCTGAGGAGCCCCGGGGGCCCTCCCCCAGGATGAGTGACAACAGAGACAACTCCATAAGTGCTCGTGCTGGAGCAGTACTGATCCGTCCCCTCTCTTATTTGATCCTCCTAAGAGGTCCGTGTCCCCCCTCGCCCATTTTACTGATGAGGAAACTGAGGTCCAGAGAAGCTTAACTTGTTCAAGACCACATAGCTAGGAGGGACGGAGCTGGTACTTGAACCCGGGGTCCTGTCTGGGGCCTCTGCGACAAGCAGTCTGGGCGGGGGCGGGGGCAGGGGCGGGGCGGCACAGGCAGACTCGGTCTGGTCACTGGGAAACAGAGTGGAGCCTTAGGAGAAATTTCCACCTCAGAGAACCGACCTAAACTGAGCCTTGGGGTCACCATGAGAAGCCTCATTTATGATCTAACCCTCGGACATCACTTCTGGATGTCCCCTGGGGTGGGCTGGGGTCGTGACCTCAGTCAGGGACTCTACCCCTGGGAGCATCTCTCCTCACAGGGACTAAGGGTTCCCGATCCCTGCTTCCTGGCCCAGCCCAGGTCTCATTCCCAAGGAGGCTGGCGGAGAGCCTGGGACCTGGCAGGGGAAGGGGCGCTCGCCCAGTCCAGGTCCACCGCCCCCCATTCTTCTTTCACCCCAACAAGAAACCTCAGAGTTCAGGGGCCACCCCTCACCTTCCGGGCAGGATACAGAGACCCCGAAGGGACTCCATCACTGGTCAGTGGGAGGACTGTGTCTTCTGATTTCAAATCAGCTTGGTGGCCTGTCTGCCCCTTGCCGCTGTGCACTTTCACCAAAACATGTGGCCTTGGGCATGTCCTTAAGCACCTTCATTCCTCAGAGCTTGCATCTCTCCTCTGCATCAGGGAGAAAACCCTCACCCCCAACCATCCCCACCAACTGTAATAGCCCTGTTGGATCCAAGGGAGGCAGGATGGATAAGCTTAAAACCTGCTCTAGGCGAAATAAGTGAGAAGACTGGAGCAGGATGGGCTTGAGTTTGACTCCCAATTCTGCCCCGGACTTGCTGCATTCATTCAGTCAGCAACACTTCTGGAGCGCCAGCCGTGTGCTGGGCAAAGTTCCAGGTGCTGGAAACACAAAGTCTAATACAGCACGGCCCCTCCCTTCCAAAAGCCCCCCCACTTCATGAGGGAGGCAGGGATTCCGGCAGGGGGAGGTGGACAGGGCAGGGGCACCTCGGCCAGCCTGGCGCAGGGAGCCATATTTCCAGGGCCTCTCCGGATCTCTAGACAGGCAGCAATCTGGTTGGAAGGGCCTGTCGGAGCTGCGGATGGCTAGCTCTGTGCCTAATGATGAAGAAATGGCCCTTTTTCCCATCAAAGAAATGGGGATGTTTCTAAAGAAGGTTGCTTAGGAGGCTTCCAAGCCCCTCGTGCCTTGGCAAAGTGACTTTGGCCTCTGAGTGCCTTGGTTTCCTCATCTGTAGAGTGAGGGGGAGGATAGCCACAGCCCAGCATGTTTTGTGAGGTCTCCGTGAAGCCGAGGGCAAGAAGGCACATCTCTGCCTGACCCGCGGCATGCTCTCTGTCCATGGAGTCCTCCATGACAGATGAAGACACTTATTATTTGGAGGCAAGTGAGGCCAGGGCGGCTGCAAGACCGCAGCAGACTGACTCAAATCGCAATGTCTCATCCTCCCCCTGACTCTCTCCGCCAGCGCCCGCCCCAGGTGCACTCTCTTCAGCTCAAGTTTCCCCAGCTCCAGCTGTCTAGAGCATTCCACAAACCTCTGTCCCAAGTAGCCCCCACCCATTGCTATTCCCCCTTCCAATCAAGGCCCATTTTACGCACATATAACAAAGAAATAAATGGGGTGAGGCACGGAAACGATTTTGTCTATTGGTTATATGTAGATATTTGAAACTGCTCGTTGATGTTCAAGAAAGCCTCCTCCATAAATGCATTTCAACGTAACGTCAGGTTGCAACTTGAAAGTATAGCCGTGAAAGGAGAAGCGTGATGTTCGTCACTGCACTGAAGACAGTGCGGCTTATAAACCAGCTGGCGAAGGTCAGAGCAGTTGTCAGCTCCTTATAAAAACCTCACTCCTGCTTGTACTCCTGGCAACATCTGGACAGCTCTCCTAGGTAGGCACACCCGTATTTAATGGCTCCAGAAGAATTTTCTCCGTGGGGATACTCACTGCCCTTCCACCCAGCATACCAAGCCCTAAAGCTGTCTGGAGGTGGGGAGGGGCGGAGGGATTGTTCCAGAAACGTACCGCCGCCGCCGCCGCTGCGCTCAGTGGCTTCAGTCATGTCCAACTCTTCGCGACCCCCAAGGACCACAGCCCGCCAGGCTCCTCTCTCCACGGAGATTCTCCAGGCGAGAATCCTGGAGTGGGCTGCCTCGCCCTCCTCCAGGGGGTCTTCCCCACCCAGGGATCAAGCCCATGCCTCGCGGGGCTCCTTCATTGCTGGTGGATTCATCTCAGCCGCCAGGAATAGTTTGCTATTTCCATTTACAACTGCCATGTTGGCTAAGAGTGATTCTTTCAATGAGTTTTGCTCATCTGGACTAAAAAAAAAAAAAATACTTCAAATATGTCTCTGCTTTAAAGGTGTACGGCGTGCACCTTCTAACAAGAAAACCATAGTGGATATGTGATGATTATTATCTCTTTTCAGCCTGATAGGACTTGTCTTGGGCTTCCCAGGTGGCCCTAGTGGTAACGATCCTGCCTGCCAATACAGGAGACACAAGAGATGCAGGTTTGATCCCTGGATTGGGAAGATCCCCTGGAGAAGGGCATGGCACCCCACTGCAGTATTCTTGCCTGAGAGAATCCCATGGACAGAGGAGCCTGGTGGGCTACAGTCCATGGGGTCCAAAGAGTCAGACACAACTGAAGCGACTTAGCATAACACAGTAGTTGTCACAGAAATGACATCCTGTGAAGCAGTGAGAATGTACTTAGTGGAGCACAAAAGTGGCTTTGGGTGATCTTCTCGGAGAGCCGCGTCCTATGTAACTCACTAGGTAAAGCCCGGCCCAGGCTGTCCACCTGCCTCCATGCAGGCAAAGTCTCTCCAAGGCAGCCCCTGATCCCTGGTGTAGAGCTGATGCTAAGCAAACAAGGAGGCCATCCTGGATGCAGTCAGTTATTGTGAGTTTCAGGAAGGGGAGCCTAAACTCCTCAGCAGCCGGGGGGGGCGTGGCCTGCAGGGTCTGAGGGGCTCCCTTCTCCCCTCCTTACTCCCTCCAGCCCCCATGCTGGGCGCACAGCCAGCCTACACCCTTTCCATCACTCATCCCTGTTCCAAAACCTTCTGTCAATCACAGAGTACAGACTCGCTAATCCTTTGTTCATTTTCCAATTGTATGCATTCAAGGCAACCATAGCTGTCTGTCAAAGTTTCCGGCCTCACCTACTCAGGGTGCCTGCAAAATCCTATCAGTAGTAACAACTAACATGTATTGAGCAATGTTGACTACTTTAAGCTCTTTATCTGTATCACCTAGTTTAATCCTTGCACTATTCCTTAATGGTAGATACGATTCATATACCCCTTTTACAGATAAGGAAAAGAGGTTCATTAATTTGCCCAAGGTCACTCAGCTGGACGGGCTGAAATCTGGTCCCAGGCCCCAGCCACTCTGGCCTCACGGAACCAAAGGCACCTGAAGCTTCAGGCAGCGGGTGCAGCCCAACTGTAGGATGAACACAGTTTCTACAAGGTTCCAAGATGTTAGAAACTGCACCTGTCACTTGCCTTTGGGCTTCCCCAATGGCTCAGCAAGTAAAGAATCCACCGGCCATGCAGGAGACACAGGAGACGCAGGTTCAATCCTTGGGCTGGGAAGATCCCCTGGAGGGGGAAAGGGCCACGCGCTCCACCTGGCTGAGAGACCAGGCCTCTGTTTAGTCCACTGGGCTGGGGGATCCTAAGGCAGGAAGTACTGGTCTTGTAAGAGAGTCTCCCTGGGGCTCCCACTGGCGGCGGCAGCCACCTCTCCGCTGTGCCCACTCCCCTCGGGTTGCCTACCAGGGGTGTGGAATTCCACCTCGTCCCTGACTGAGCCACTCACTGGACAGCACTTGGGATGACCAGGGTGGAGGACAGGGAGCAGCAAAGGCCTCTTATGAGGAGGAAATAGAAAATCCTTAAGACATTCACAGGGCCAGTGGTAGAGAGGTCGGGGGAGGGTGCACAGGAACTTTCCTCCCCAAGCTCCTCCCTGCTCCAAGGGGCAAGGGCTCTGGGATTGTCTTCTGGAAGGGAGTAGTCTCTGATCCGGTCCTCTCAGGAGGCAGTGTGTGGACCCCAAGAGCACATGAGAATCCCTGACCCCAGGCCATGTCCTCACAGGACAGTCAGCTGACAGACGCAGGGGGTCCCGAGCAGCCCCAGGCCTAGTCAGAGACCGAGGCTGTGGTGCTGGCACCCCCTCCCCCGGCTCTGCCCTCCACCCTTTCTCTCCAGCTCTTGCTTCTGGAAAACAAATGTGTCCTAGGGCGGACTCTCTGCTGGCCCATCACTGGCCTGGAGGCCAGGGGTTGAGCAGATGCCTCCATGATGTTCCCCATATTCTTGAACTCTGGACGTTCATCTCAGACAGATCGGTGGTACAGAATAGAGAGCCTAGAAATAAACTCTCAAATACAGGGCCAGCGGACGCTCGACAAAGCCGCCAAGAGCGTTCAACGGAGAAAGGGCCGTCTTTTCCACAAATGACACCAAGAAAACTGGATATCCACATGCCAAAGAATTAAGACTAGTCCTTACTTTATACCATCTACAAAAATTAATTCATCATGGTGCAAGACCTAAACTTAAGGGTTAAAACTCTAAAGCTCTTAGAAGAAAACATAAGGGAAATCTTTCTGGTGTTGGAGTTTAGTGATGATTTCTTGTTGACAATCAAAGCACAAGCAACAAAAGAAAACAACGGATAGACTGAATTTCCTCAAAAGTGAAACCTTTTGTGCATCAAAAGGACACGATCTGGAAAGTGAAAAGGCAATTGAGGAAATATTTGGAAATTATGTATCTGATAAGAGATTCATATCCAGAATATGCATAAAACTCCTGCAACTCAACAACAGAAGCCCAACAACTCAATTCAACACTGGATGTATAGGGCTTCCCTGGTGGTCCAATGGGTAGGGAGTCTGCCTTGCAGGGCAAGGGGCGCTGGTTCGATCCCTGGCCCAGGAAGATCCCATATGCCACAGAGCGGCAGAGCAGCTGGACGGGTGTGTCCAGTTGCAAGCCAGCGCTCTGGAGCGCATGCCCCCGGAGCCGGTGCTCTGCAGCAAGAGAGGCCACTGCGATGGGAGGCCCGCACAGGCCAAAGAATTAAGATGGATGAAAATAACTTAATTAATTAACAAAACAAAGAGGTCAACATTTTTTAAAAGGGGCATATAAATAGACATTTCCCCAAAGAGGAAAGACAAATGGCCAATAAGATATACAAATGGTCAAACACAGAAGGGAAACTGTGTGTCATTCAACATCTATGAGGTGTCTGGGGTAGGGAAACTCAGAGACGGAAAGTAGAAGAGGTTTCCAGGCCCTGGGAGGAGAGGGAGACGGGGAGCTCGTGTTTATTGGGCCCATCTGGGATGATGAAAAGGTCCTGGAAACAATGGTGATGGTTACACAACACTATGAAGAGACTAGACACCATAGAACTGTTCACTTAAAATCCCTGCAGTGGTAACTCCTATGTTCGGTACATTTTACCAGAGTAAAAATTATCCCTGACTCAAATAAAGATCTGAGTGTTAAAAGAGGCCACACTGAGTCTGGGGTCTCCAGCCCTCACTGCCCTGCTCAGGGGCTTCCAGGGGCTCCCCAGAGTCCGCACCCCTTATCAGAAAGTGAACGGCCTTCTCTGCTTCACCCCGCTGTTCCTCTGGCCAGTTCTTGCCTGGATCCATCATGCCCCCTGCCAGTCAACGCTTGCTTTTCCCAAACACTCCATGCACTTTCCTGACCCACGTTATCTCTGAGTGCTGTTTCCAGTTCTTTCGGTTGGTGAACTCCTATTCAACCTCCAAGGCCCGCTTCAAATGCCCATACCCACTAAGTCACAGTCCATCTGTACTCTTCCCAGGGACTGCCATGTTTACACAATGAGCTCCACAGGGGCAGGAATCAATTCAGTCACTGCCAAGGGCTCCACATCCAGGGGCGGAACCTGGCAGGATTTGTTGGATGGGAGGAGGGGCCTTTGGCTGCACACCTCTCACAGTTCGGCTTTGTTGTTGCCCAATTCCCTCTCTAAAGGGGGAGGAGGGAGCCCTTCCATCAGCGTCTCTGTCCACCGCACCCCCCTTGTGCCGTGCATTGTGGCCACCACTGGTGACAGAGGACTCCATCCCAGGCTCAGGTCTAAATGTTTCTTCTCCTCGGGGATGTAAGCTCAGAAAGGCGTCTGACCAGAGCAGAGAGCTGCATCCCCTAGCGGGGGAGTGGAATCTCAGGACTGAGTGGCTAGGGGACCAGGAAGGAGTGCTGGCAGCCCTCTGGGCAGACAGCAGGAAGATCAAGGTGCACAGAACTCAGAAGGTGGGAGAACTGAGGACAGGAGTGTGTGGGGGGAAGGGCGGAGTGAAGGGGAGACGGCCTCTTTGACTACAGGCAGCCTGGAAAAGGAAATGTTCCGGTGGAAACGGAGCTCGTGTTTATTGGGCCCATCTGGGATGATGAAAAGGTCCTGGAAACAATGGTGATGGTTACACAACACTATGAAGAGACTAGACACCATAGAACTGTTCACTTAAAATCCCTGCAGTGGTAACTCCTATGTTCGGTACATTTTACCAGAGTAAAAATTATCCCTGACTCAAATAAAGATCTGAGTGTTAAAAGAGGCCACACTGAGTCTGGGGTCTCCAGCCCTCACTGCCCTGCTCAGGGGCTTCCAGGGCTCCCAGAGTCCGCACCCTTATCAGAAAGTGAACGGCCTTCTCTGCTTCACCCCGCTGTTCCTCTGGCCAGTTCTTGCCTGGATCCATCATGCCCCCTGCCAGTCAACGCTTGCTTTTCCCAAACACTCCATGCACTTTCCTGACCCACGTTATCTCTGAGTGCTGTTTCCAGTTCTTTCGGTTGGTGAACTCCTATTCAACCTCCAAGGCCCGCTTCAAATGCCCATACCCACTAAGTCACAGTCCATCTGTACTCTTCCCAGGGACTGCCATGTTTACACAATGAGCTCCACAGGGGCAGGAATCAATTCAGTCACTGCCAAGGGCTCCACATCCAGGGGCGGAACCTGACAGGAGTTGTTGGATGGGAGGGGGGGCCTTTGGCTGCACACCTCTCACAGTTCGGCTTTGTTGTTGCCCAATTCCCTCTCTAAAGGGGGAGGAGGGAGCCCTTCCATCAGCGTCTCTGTCCACCGCACCCCCCTTGTGCCGTGCATTGTGGCCACCACTGGTGACAGAGGACTCCATCCCAGGCTCAGGTCTAAATGTTTCTTCTCCTCGGGGATGTAAGCTCAGAAAGGCGTCTGACCAGAGCAGAGAGCTGCATCCCCTAGCGGGGGAGTGGAATCTCAGGACTGAGTGGCTAGGGGACCAGGAAGGAGTGCTGGCAGCCCTCTGGGCAGACAGCAGGAAGATCAAGGTGCACAGAACTCAGAAGGTGGGAGAACTGAGGACAGGAGTGTGTGGGGGGAAGGGCGGAGTGAAGGGGAGACGGCCTCTTTGACTACAGGCAGCCTGGGAGAGGCAGCAGCCGGACCATGGTCAGGGCGCTGACGTGAAATGGCAGGGGGACGGGGGGTGTGCTCCTCAACTGTGACGGCCTGAGAGGACACCAGGCCTGGGCACAATGGGACAAGCCAGGATCTCTCTTCTACCACACTGCAGAGGGGCCCCGCAGGAAATGAGCTCTCACCAGGGTACAAGAGAAGGAGAAGCTGGGCTTCCCTGGTGGTCCAGTGGGTAAGGACACCACCTTGCAGTGCAAGGGGCGCCGGTTCGATCCCTGGCCTGGGAAGATCCCACGTGCCGCGGAGCGGCTGGACCGATGTGTCCAATTACTGAGCCGGAGCTCTGGAGCGCATGTGTCCAGAGCCGGTGCTCTACAGCAACAGAGGCCACCGCGATGGGAGGCCCACAGGAGCCAAAGAACAAGGATGGATGAAAATAGAGAAATGAAAGACCAATAGAAGTGGCCCACCTGCTCCCCTCCCTTCCCACCCCAACTCCCCCCTGCAAAAAAAAAGAGAAGGAGAAGCTGGTTCTCCCCAGTGCCCACGACTCCTTCAAAAGAAGGGGGAACGCAGAGAAGACAGAAACATTGTTAGAGTTCTCAGCATGTGCACATTCTGACTCCCTTCTGTCCTTCCCTCTCTCCCTCCCTCCCTTTCTTCCCCCAATTCACTGAGTACCTGCCATGGGTAGTAAGCCCTGCTGCAGGCTTTGGGAAAACAGTCTGAAACCAAACCTACAGAAGCCTCACGCCCATCTCTCATTCTCCCCAGGAGACAGGCACTTACTTCCCCATCGTTTGCTCCTGCACATTTTCGGTGGGGGGTCCAGGCACCCAAGACCCTTGTAACTGCCTCAGGAGGACAGAGGCCCAGTCATCAATTTTTTGGGATGTAAGCTCAGAAAGGCGTCTGACCAGAGCAGAGGCTGCATCCCTAGCGGGGAGTGGAATCTCAGGACTGAGTGGCTAGGGGACCAGGAAGGAGTGCTGGCAGCCCTCTGGGCAGACAGCAGGAAGATCAAGGTGCACAGAACTCAGAAGGTGGGAGAACTGAGGACAGGAGTGTGTGGGGGGAAGGGCGGAGTGAAGGGGAGACGGCCTCTTTGACTACAGGCAGCCTGGGAGAGGCAGCAGCCGGACCATGGTCAGGGCGCTGACGTGAAATGGCAGGGGGACGGGGGGTGTGCTCCTCAACTGTGACGGCCTGAGAGGACACCAGGCCTGGGCACAATGGGACAAGCCAGGATCTCTCTTCTACCACACTGCAGAGGGGCCCCGCAGGAAATGAGCTCTCACCAGGGTACAAGAGAAGGAGAAGCTGGGCTTCCCTGGTGGTCCAGTGGGTAAGGACACCGCCTTGCAGTGCAAGGGGCGCCGGTTCGATCCCTGGCCTGGGAAGATCCCACGTGCCGCGGAGCGGCTGGACCGATGTGTCCAATTACTGAGCCGGAGCTCTGGAGCGCATGTGTCCAGAGCCGGTGCTCTACAGCAACAGAGGCCACCGCGATGGGAGGCCCACAGGAGCCAAAGAACAAGGATGGATGAAAATAGAGAAATGAAAGACCAATAGAAGTGGCCCACCTGCTCCCCTCCCTTCCCACCCCAACTCCCCCCTGCAAAAAAAAAGAGAAGGAGAAGCTGGTTCTCCCCAGTGCCCACGACTCCTTCAAAAGAAGGGGGAACGCAGAGAAGACAGAAACATTGTTAGAGTTCTCAGCATGTGCACATTCTGACTCCCTTCTGTCCTTCCCTCTCTCCCTCCCTCCCTTTCTTCCCCCAATTCACTGAGTACCTGCCATGGGTAGTAAGCCCTGCTGCAGGCTTTGGGAAAACAGTCTGAAACCAAACCTACAGAAGCCTCACGCCCATCTCTCATTCTCCCCAGGAGACAGGCACTTACTTCCCCATCGTTTGCTCCTGCACACGGTCCTTTGCTCCGCCTCGCCTGACCAGAGGTTCTGGCATGTTCCTGGGGCCTCTGGGACTCCAGGAGCAATCCCCCAAGACCATTAAGAGGCACCAATGCACTCCTGACCCTGTGGTCTCACGACCGCGCAGCAGGAGACTTGACTAGGCAAGAAGCTAGCTAGGCCCAAGGTCACCGGGTCAGGTCTACACGCTGACCCGCCGGGCACCAAGCCCGTCCTTGACCTCCTTTCCGCCCACCACCACCCCTGCCACTGCATCTCCAGATGGGAAGATGGGAGGAGCTCTTTGGGGGCCCTGTTTGTAGACCCGAGTCCTTCCATCCCATACCACCCGAGATAGGAGGAGAGAGACCTCAAATCTAGCTAGGATCATCCCGCGAAAGGATGCCTTCTGAGTTCTCAGAGCCCTTGGCCACCAAGAACGTGCCCTCTTGCCTCCAAGCTGTCCCGCCTTGGGCAAGTTACCTTCCTTCTATGAGCCTGCTTCCATCTGGGAAATAGGGGTGATAATAGGGTCTCTCTCGTAGGGCCCGGCCTGGGATTCAGTGAAGTCACACACAAGGAGCGCACTGGCCCGGACAGGAGTGCTCAGGGCGTGAGCTGTCGCACAGCCATGCCAGCAGCAGAGGCTCTGCCTCGCCAGTTCTGACCTCCTTCTGCCTCCCTCTCTCCCTTCCTCCCGCTCTGTGTCCTGCAAATGGGGAAACTGAGGCAGCGAGCCAGGAAAGGCCCGCCAGCCTCTTCCCCTTTGGCAGGCTGGACCAAGGAGCCTCTTGGCACAATGCACTGGCCCGAGTGCCAGGGCCTAGAGTCCTCCTCAGGACCCTGGGGGACCCGCCGGTCTTGCTTGATGCCTCCATCCCAGGCCCGGAATCGCACCGAACAACCCCAGGGTCTCAGAACTCAACGAGTCCCAGGCAGGCTTCTTCAGATGGGAGACCGAGGCCCTGAAAGGAGATCTGTGTAGCAAACTAGGGGCATCCTTGTCTTCTGTGAGTTCCGTCTTTCCCTAGGGGCTGGGAGCTGTCCTAGCTTGGTGCTGGGGCATGAGGCAGACGCCCACCTATGTGGCTGAGTGCTGCGGCTGCAGGCGGGGCCAGGGAGACTCCGGGATGTCAGGGTGGTCCACAGACCCTGGAAGGCCCCAGAGTTTCCTTTCCTACTCTGAAATCTGATCAGAACACTCCCTCCCTGTCCCAACGGCGACCATCATTGAAAATTCCTTAGCACCTGCGAGAGACATGAGAAGGTGGGGCTCTTGGTCCTCCCAGGTGGAGAAGAGTGACCTTGCAGAATAGACCTGCAGACCTAGTACCTCCCGCATCCTCACATTCCTTCCCACAGAGGCAGGGCTGGTCCAAAGAGCCCCGTCTTGCAAATGAAGAAATTAAGTGAAACCAGAGAGATAAGGAGACTGTTCCAAAAACATGGCAATTTCCATGGGAAAGCACCACATGAACCTAGATCTCTTGGCCTCCAGGGAAGGTGTGGAGAGGGAAAGAATAAAGGAGAGAAGCAGCTATGGGCTTTTAGCCACCAGAGATCCAGCTGGTCTGTGGCAAGTCTCAACTTTCCGCCACCTCTCTAGAGATCCAGCGCTCCCAAATTTTGCCTCCAAGCTGTCCCGCCTTGGGCAAGTACTCCATGAGCCTGCTTCCATCTGGGAAAGGGGGATAATAGGGTCTCTCGGGGCCCGTCCTGGGATTCAGTGAAGTCACACACAAGGAGCGCACTGGCCCGGACAGGAGTGCTCAGGGCGTGAGCTGTCGCACAGCCATGCCAGCAGCAGAGGCTCTGCCTCGCCAGTTCTGACCTCCTTCTGCCTCCTCTCTCCTTCCTCCCGCTCTGTGTCCTGCAAATGGGGAAACTGAGGCAGCGAGCCAGGAAAGGCCCGCCAGCCTCTTCCCCTTTGGCAGGCTGGACCAAGGAGCCTCTTGGCACAATGCACTGGCCCGAGTGCCAGGGCCTAGAGTCCTCCTCAGGACCCTGGGGGACCCGCCGGTCTTGCTTGATGCCTCCATCCCAGGCCCGGAATCGCACCGAACAACCCCAGGGTCTCAGAACTCAACGAGTCCCAGGCAGGCTTCTTCAGATGGGAGACCGAGGCCCTGAAAGGAGATCTGTGTAGCAAACTAGGGGCATCCTTGTCTTCTGTGAGTTCCGTCTTTCCCTAGGGGCTGGGAGCTGTCCTAGCTTGGTGCTGGGGCATGAGGCAGACGCCCACCTATGTGGCTGAGTGCTGCGGCTGCAGGCGGGGCCAGGGAGACTCCGGGATGTCAGGGTGGTCCACAGACCCTGGAAGGCCCCAGAGTTTCCTTTCCTACTCTGAAATCTGATCAGAACACTCCCTCCCTGTCCCAACGGCGACCATCATTGAAAATTCCTTAGCACCTGCGAGAGACATGAGAAGGTGGGGCTCTTGGTCCTCCCAGGTGGAGAAGAGTGACCTTGCAGAATAGACCTGCAGACCTAGTACCTCCCGCATCCTCACATTCCTTCCCACAGAGGCAGGGCTGGTCCAAAGAGCCCCGTCTTGCAAATGAAGAAATTAAGTGAAACCAGAGAGATAAGGAGACTGTTCCAAAAACATGGCAATTTCCATGGGAAAGCACCACATGAACCTAGATCTCTTGGCCTCCAGGGAAGGTGTGGAGAGGGAAAGAATAAAGGAGAGAAGCAGCTATGGGCTTTTAGCCACCAGAGATCCAGCTGGTCTGTGGCAAGTCTCAACTTTCCGCCACCTCTCTGAGCCCTCTGCTTACTAGGAGTGGGGTCAGTCAGGCCGCCCTTCTCTGCCCAGCCTGCGCTGGGACTTCCCCTTTCCAACACCAGCCCCATTAAACTGCAGAAAATCAAGCCACTAGTCTGTGCCCCTCCTTCGGACCTGAAGGCAGGGGCTGTGTCCAGGGCTTCACAGAATCGCCCACAAGGCCTGGCACAAGGATAGACAAAATCTGGGTGCAGTAACTGGAGGCAGGCATTTCAGTTCCCTTCTCTGCGAAACAGGGCATAGGGGCCAGTGGGTGTCCAGTGTCTCTTTCCATCCCAACACCAGGACCCATCCCGTTGGAGGGGTGAGTTCCAGGCTTCATAGACCCAGCAGATGTCCCTGGCCCAGCAGACGGTCAGCCTCAGAGGAGGAAGTAGGTCATGGGGCCTCGGTGAGCCCCCTTGGACTCTCACTGCACGGTTTCCAGGCACTTAGAAAAGAAAACCTGGCTCAGGGAGCCCAGCAGAGAGGGGAAGTCCGTGCCCTGCTGGGTTCCATTGTGGATGAGTTCCCGCAACCCTCCTCCACTCTGCTGTTGCCCTGGCAACCCCAGGAGCCCACCTGATTGCTGAAGGAGCGAGAGCGCCAGCAGCCGCCCTTTATGATACACAGAGTACGCGGCTAATGGCCTGGATTATGGCGAAGAGAGACAGTCGGTAGGGGGGAAAAGGTGTTCCCCAACTCTTCCAACGGCGACCATCATTGAAAATTCCTTAGCACCTGGAGACATGAGAAGGTGGGGCTCTTGGTCCTCCCAGGTGGAGAAGAGTGACCTTGCAGAATAGACCTGCAGACCTAGTACCTCCCGCATCCTCACATTCCTTCCCACAGAGGCAGGGCTGGTCCAAAGAGCCCCGTCTTGCAAATGAAGAAATTAAGTGAAACCAGAGAGATAAGGAGACTGTTCCAAAAACATGGCAATTTCCATGGGAAAGCACCACATGAACCTAGATCTCTTGGCCTCCAGGGAAGGTGTGGAGAGGGAAAGAATAAAGGAGAGAAGCAGCTATGGGCTTTTAGCCACCAGAGATCCAGCTGGTCTGTGGCAAGTCTCAACTTTCCGCCACCTCTCTGAGCCCTCTGCTTACTAGGAGTGGGGTCAGTCAGGCCGCCCTTCTCTGCCCAGCCTGCGCTGGGACTTCCCCTTTCCAACACCAGCCCCATTAAACTGCAGAAAATCAAGCCACTAGTCTGTGCCCCTCCTTCGGACCTGAAGGCAGGGGCTGTGTCCAGGGCTTCACAGAATCGCCCACAAGGCCTGGCACAAGGATAGACAAAATCTGGGTGCAGTAACTGGAGGCAGGCATTTCAGTTCCCTTCTCTGCGAAACAGGGCATAGGGGCCAGTGGGTGTCCAGTGTCTCTTTCCATCCCAACACCAGGACCCATCCCGTTGGAGGGCTGAGTTCCAGGCTTCATAGACCCAGCAGATGTCCCTGGCCCAGCAGACGGTCAGCCTCAGAGGAGGAAGTAGGTCATGGGGCCTCGGTGAGCCCCCTTGGACTCTCACTGCACGGTTTCCAGGCACTTAGAAAAGAAAACCTGGCTCAGGGAGCCCAGCAGAGAGGGGAAGTCCGTGCCCTGCTGGGTTCCATTGTGGATGAGTTCCCGCAACCCTCCTCCACTCTGCTGTTGCCCTGGCAACCCCAGGAGCCCACCTGATTGCTGAAGGAGCGGAGAGCGCCAGCAGCCGCCCTTTATGATACACAGAGTACGCGGCTAATGGCCTGGATTATGGCGAAGAGAGACAGTCGGTAGGGGGGGAACAGGTGTTCCCCAACTCCTCCTTCCTCCTCCACACTGAGCCTTCATCCCCTTTCCACTGACTCACCTGTGGGGTTCCATTGCTCTTTACGCCTCAGTTTGTTGTTGTTACTGTTGTTTGGTCGCTAAGTCGTATCTTTTGCAACCCTATGCACTGCAGCCGGCCTCTGTACGTGGGGTTTTCCAGGCAAGAGTACTGGAGTGGGTTGCCATTTCCTTCTCCAGGGGATCTTCCTGACCCAGGGATTGACCCCGTGTCTCCTGCATTGGCAGGTAGGCTCTTCCCGGCGGATGGAAGCCCCGGCCTCCATGGGCGGAGAGACGGTGGTGAGGATGGTTTCTCTTCCACAGCGGGCCCCACAGGACTGAGGAAACGCTCAAGAGCTGGAGGCCGGAGGAGGCCCCTCTGCGGTGTGGGTGGGCTGGGCGAGCGCCCCAGGAAGTCGCTGGGGCTCGCCCCACCCACCGCTGGCCCCAGGGAGGCTCTGCCGGCCACTGGGTGAGCCGGCCTCCCCAGGGAGTCAACGCCTCCGGCCGGCGACTCTGGTGGCTGCACAGCCACCACCGTGGTCCGCAGGGGGGCGCTCGGGATCCCCCGCAGGTGCTCAGTCTCGCCGGCATGCTGCTGTCTCTACTGGGTGCACTCCTGCAAGTGCTGGGGCACGCATCGCTTCCACACGGGCGGGCTCGCAGCCTAGCATGCACGCGCAGTCCCGTCCATCACCCTGGGAGAGCAGAACCTGAACCGATGAGTGTGAGTCAGGTATATTGCCCCGCGTTAAGGCTGGACCCGCGCCCACGCCAACTCCCAGGCCTCTGCCCACACAAGGAAATGTACTGGGAATGTGCGCACAGGTTTCTCCCGGACAAATGAAACGTATGTAAGGGTGAGGAGCGCAGGGAGACGGGGTCGGGAAGAGCCCAGCCGGTACCAGCCCAGGAACCCCTAGACAGCCTTTGGAAGTTGTCCAAAGATATAAAACCCAGATCCAGAAGGAGGAGGGGACCCGAGGCCACGCTGGGAGTAAAGAACACAGTGGGGGAGACCCGCCGCCCTCTCAACCCGGACGGTGCGCTCTGCCTCACACGTGCGCCACGCTGGGCCTTAGCGCAGCCCCAAACCTTCCACAACCTTTGCCACGGCCCTGCCTGCGCGGAGCTCAGGACAGCCAGCGGCTCCGCCCCCGACCCAGGTCGCAGGCAGTCCATCTTCGAGGGGCTGGGGGCTGCCGTCCGGGCTTCCTGAGAGCGCTGAATCCTAACCACTAGACCGACAGGGAATTTCATCCAGGCTCCTGGCCCCCCAGTTTGGAAGGAAATCCAAATCTGGGACAATCTGCTTAAGAATCCAGAGACACCCGCGCCGGCGCCCTCTCTTTCTGAAACTTTCTGAAACGCTCAGCGCCATGCGCCCGTGCCCTGCAGCCCCGGCCGTGCGGTTCCCGGTACACGCGGCGTGGTTCCGGGGAAAGACAGGTACTGGCGGGCGGTGGTGCTTGTATCTCCCAGGGACCCCTCCCCCTTCCCACACGCCGCGGCGAAGATGCCCCGCGAAATCTAGCTAGATTCCGAAATCGCTTACTGCCCAGCCTCGCCACCTCATTCCATAGCCTTCCGCAGCTCTGAGCCTCCTTTTTTGCACATCTTGCTTCCTCCCACCGAGCCGCAGCTCCCCTTCTCCTGCCCCTTCTCTTCCTGGGTGCTGCTGGTCGCGGGTGGGATGAGGTAGAGGAGAGAGTCTTCGCTAAGGCAGCAGACTGCTTCAGCGATAGCGGGTGCGTGGACTCCGGGTGTCCGGGTTCTAAGCGACACCTCCGTGGACTCCCTGGAGACTTCTGTGGAACCACGGAGCCGGCTTTCCTGGGGAGGCCACCATCTAGGCACCGCGGCGTTAACTGAGCCGTTCATGTCCCAGGCCACCGAGAGAACGGAGGGAGAGGTGTCGCTGCCCATCTGTAGGTGAGCGAAGAGGGCACAGGCTGCACCTCTGGGTGGAAGACCCCTGGGGGCCACCAGGAACTCTGATCTCTGAGAAGCACCAGCTTATGGCTGGGAGGTTTGTCGGCCAACAGAAACGTTTTTCTAAAACGACGCTGTTTTGAAAGAAGGCCCTCTTCTCACTGTGGAGTCGGGATCAACCACTGGCCTGTGGCTCCCACAGCCCCAGGCCAAGGGGTGAGGGTAGGGGTGGCACCATTCACTCTCTGTTTGCTGGGTAGTATCATCCCGCAGCTGATTCTCCCGGTTTTGGTTTTCGAATCTGATGACCCGCCTTGTCACCTTAATACTGTCCGGGGAACCGAGTAACTGGCAGAAGAATGTGGCCAGGTGGCACCTGGCAGGCTGGGTCTAGACACACAGACCATGGGACCAGCTCTCACCCCCAGGACGGAGGTTCTTTGGTTCCCTGGTGGGGCGGTGGGGGGTAGGTCTTCAGAGCTGAGGACGCTGAGGCTGTGAGAGCTCAGAACTCTCCAGCCAAGCCCCCTTTCTGAAACTTTCTGAAACGCTCAGCGCCATGCGCCCGTGCCCTGCAGCCCCGGCCGTGCGGTTCCCGGTACACGCGGCGTGGTTCCGGGGAAAGACAGGTACTGGCGGGCGGTGGTGCTTGTATCTCCCAGGGACCCCTCCCCCTTCCCACACGCCGCGGCGAAGATGCCCCGCGAAATCTAGCTAGATTCCGAAATCGCTTACTGCCCAGCCTCGCCACCTCATTCCATAGCCTTCCGCAGCTCTGAGCCTCCTTATGTACACATCTTGCTTCCTCCCACCGAGCCGCAGCTCCCCCTCTCCTGCCCCTTCTCTTCCTGGGTGCTGCTGGTCGCGGGTGGGATGAGGTAGAGGAGAGAGTCTTCGCTAAGGCAGCAGACTGCTTCAGCGATAGCGGGTGCGTGGACTCCGGGTGTCCGGGTTCTAAGCGACACCTCCGTGGACTCCCTGGAGACTTCTGTGGAACCACGGAGCCGGCTTTCCTGGGGAGGCCACCATCTAGGCACCGCGGCGTTAACTGAGCCGTTCATGTCCCAGGCCACCGAGAGAACGGAGGGAGAGGTGTCGCTGCCCATCTGTAGGTGAGCGAAGAGGGCACAGGCTGCACCTCTGGGTGGAAGACCCCTGGGGGCCACCAGGAACTCTGATCTCTGAGAAGCACCAGCTTATGGCTGGGAGGTTTGTCGGCCAACAGAAACGTTTTTCTAAAACGACGCTGTTTTGAAAGAAGGCCCTCTTCTCACTGTGGAGTCGGGATCAACCACTGGCCTGTGGCTCCCACAGCCCCAGGCCAAGGGGTGAGGGTAGGGGTGGCACCATTCACTCTCTGTTTGCTGGGTAGTATCATCCCGCAGCTGATTCTCCCGGTTTTGGTTTTCGAATCTGATGACCCGCCTTGTCACCTTAATACTGTCCGGGGAACCGAGTAACTGGCAGAAGAATGTGGCCAGGTGGCACCTGGCAGGCTGGGTCTAGACACACAGACCATGGGACCAGCTCTCACCCCCAGGACGGAGGTTCTTTGGTTCCCTGGTGGGGCGGTGGGGGGTAGGTCTTCAGAGCTGAGGACGCTGAGGCTGTGAGAGCTCAGAACTCTCTCCAGCCAAGCCCCCCTTTCCCTGCATCGGAAGGCGCACGCTCCAGCTCGGCTTCGACGCTCTCCACCCCGCGCGCCCTCGGAGCCGGCGGGCTCCGGGCCGTTCTCCTATTCTTTCTCCGTCTAGCGCTGCTTCGGGCGCCCTTGTCCAGGGGTCCACGGAAAAGCCGGAACCCCAGTCAAAGCCGGGACTCCAACCTCTCCTCAGCGGCCCCCTCGCCCCGTAGATCAAAGGCTGTCCTAGTTCCATTTTATATTTCAATTTGTCACCAAAAGAAATCGCACGGAAAGAGAGAGAAAAGCTGACGCCAAAGTAATAAGGTATGACCACGGAAACGTGCGCCCAGCGCGCTCTGAAACGAAAGTTCTCAGGAGCGTGGTAAAATTGGTACTTTTGTTTTCCTTGTGTGGCTCCTCTCTGCCGCGCACAAAACTCGGGGCTTTCGCGGCTTCGGGAGAGCCTCTTGCGGCAAGGCTCCCGGGGCAGCCGCTTGGTGCCCGGCGAGAGTGGAGACCGCGCAGATGCGCCGCACGCAAGGTCAACCTACTCAAGAAACGCCGCTAACGGGAACGGAGCGGGAGCGGGCAGGTGCTCTGGCTCCCCCAAAGTCTCTTCTGAACTTTCCTTAAAACAACTTTAAAAATTCCCCACCCCAGTTTTCGTTTACAGATACAAAATGGAAAGGTCTGTGTCTCCATCCACGCGGTTATACCGTGTACACGTTAACAATTCTTAAAACGTTCCACTTAACCGTGTGATTCACTGTATATAAATTATAATAAGAATACTTTGTGCACACCGCCTGATTTAAATACTAGATCTTTAATTCAGGCCTCCAGTTTTTCTCTTTGGGCTGTTCGCAGACCGGCGGCTACAGAAATTAACAAAGTAAAAATTAGAAGTATCTTTCTTCCTTAATACTGTCCGGGGAACCGAGTAACTGGCAGAAGAATGTGGCCAGGTGGCACCTGGCAGGCTGGGTCTAGACACACAGACCATGGGACCAGCTCTCACCCCCAGGACGGAGGTTCTTTGGTTCCCTGGTGGGGCGGTGGGGGGTAGGTCTTCAGAGCTGAGGACGCTGAGGCTGTGAGAGCTCAGAACTCTCCCCAGCCAAGCCCCCCTTTCCCTGCATCGGAAGGCGCACGCTCCAGCTCGGCTTCGACGCTCTCCACCCCGCGCGCCCTCGGAGCCGGCGGGCTCCGGGCCGTTCTCCTATTCTTTCTCCGTCTAGCGCTGCTTCGGGCGCCCTTGTCCAGGGGTCCACGGAAAAGCCGGAACCCCAGTCAAAGCCGGGACTCCAACCTCTCCTCAGCGGCCCCCTCGCCCCGTAGATCAAAGGCTGTCCTAGTTCCATTTTATATTTCAATTTGTCACCAAAAGAAATCGCACGGAAAGAGAGAGAAAAGCTGACGCCAAAGTAATAAGGTATGACCACGGAAACGTGCGCCCAGCGCGCTCTGAAACGAAAGTTCTCAGGAGCGTGGTAAAATTGGTACTTTTGTTTTCCTTGTGTGGCTCCTCTCTGCCGCGCACAAAACTCGGGGCTTTCGCGGCTTCGGGAGAGCCTCTTGCGGCAAGGCTCCCGGGGCAGCCGCTTGGTGCCCGGCGAGAGTGGAGACCGCGCAGATGCGCCGCACGCAAGGTCAACCTACTCAAGAAACGCCGCTAACGGGAACGGAGCGGGAGCGGGCAGGTGCTCTGGCTCCCCCAAAGTCTCTTCTGAACTTTCCTTAAAACAACTTTAAAAATTCCCCACCCCAGTTTTCGTTTACAGATACAAAATGGAAAGGTCTGTGTCTCCATCCACGCGGTTATACCGTGTACACGTTAACAATTCTTAAAACGTTCCACTTAACCGTGTGATTCACTGTATATAAATTATAATAAGAATACTTTGTGCACACCGCCTGATTTAAATACTAGATCTTTAATTCAGGCCTCCAGTTTTTCTCTTTGGGCTGTTCGCGCAGACCGGCGGCTACAGAAATTAACAAAGTAAAAAATTAGAAGTATCTTTCTTCCTTTCCTCCCCCCACCCCCCAACTGACTGGAGATCCCCGACGTCACAGCTCCAAGGCTCGAATTTTCCCTCCATCAGCCCACAGTCATCCACCGGCTCTTAAGGCTGATGCCTGCGCCTCGGTTTCTCGCGGTCATTTTTTTGCGGGGGGGGGGGGAATCTCTCACAAAATATAGCCCAGTTCTTTGGCTAAATTTGAATATTGCCCAGAAGGAGCTTACACATTTCGTGGTGTGTCGATTGTGTCGGTAGGGGGAACGTCAATATCCCTAGCATTCAATCACTCCGTCTAATTCGGCAAATCAAGGCCAGCCGCTCGGGGCCGCCCCCGGGTCTCCGGCCTGGCCGCGGTCTCCCTAGACCTCTGCGAGGAGAGCCTGCCTTCGCTGGCGGCTGGATGGAAAGGTAGCAATCGGCTAGCCACGAAAACCTGCGTGCACCGAATCGAAATCGAAAGAGAAGGAGGTAGCAGGGCGGCTCTCAGAAGCGTCCCGGGGCGCGTTGCAGAGGCCTGGAGTGACGTGCGGGGGGCCCGGCGACGGCGGCGGCGCCGCCTTGAAAAGTCGGCCCTTTTGGGAGTGAGATGCTGGGGTCCCAACTCCCGCGGGGAAGAAACTCTACGCTCAGCTGAAAAACAGTCTCCAACCTGGGTATTTCCTGCGGCCAAGGATGGGCCAGGACGGATGGGAACTTCCGAAAGCCTAAGTGTGGGCAGGAAGCCTGGGGTTGGGATTGCAGCAGGCAGGATTCGGTGAGGCTCTTTCGTAAAAACGCGAATGCCTCTGCCCCAGAGGAACGGTGAGGTCACGTTGTTCGTCGAGCCTTAGCAGGGCAGTTGAACCGTTTTTGAATACAAAATGGAAAGGTCTGTGTCTCCATCCACGCGGTTATACCGTTTACACGTTAACAATTCTTAAAACGTTCCACTTAACCGTGTGATTCACTGTATATAAATTATAATAAGAATACTTTGTGCACACCGCCTGATTTAAATACTAGATCTTTAATTCAGGCCTCCAGTTTTTCTCTTTGGGCTGTTCGCGCAGACCGGCGGCTACAGAAATTAACAAAGTAAAAAATTAGAAGTATCTTTCTTCCTTTCCTCCCCCCACCCCCCAACTGACTGGAGATCCCCGACGTCACAGCTCCAAGGCTCGAATTTTCCCTCCATCAGCCCACAGTCATCCACCGGCTCTTAAGGCTGATGCCTGCGCCTCGGTTTCTCGCGGTCATTTTTTTGCGGGGGAGGGGGGGAGGGAATCTCTCACAAAATATAGCCCAGTTCTTTGGCTAAATTTGAATATTGCCCAGAAGGAGCTTACACATTTCGTGGTGTGTCGATTGTGTCGGTAGGGGGAACGTCAATATCCCTAGCATTCAATCACTCCGTCTAATTCGGCAAATCAAGGCCAGCCGCTCGGGGCCGCCCCCGGGGTCTCCGGCCTGGCCGCGGTCTCCCTAGACCTCTGCGAGGAGAGCCTGCCTTCGCTGGCGGCTGGATGGAAAGGTAGCAATCGGCTAGCCACGAAAACCTGCGTGCACCGAATCGAAATCGAAAGAGAAGGAGGTAGCAGGGCGGCTCTCAGAAGCGTCCCGGGGCGCGTTGCAGAGGCCTGGAGTGACGTGCGGGGCGCCCGGCGACGGCGGCGGCGCCGCCTTGAAAAGTCGGCCCTTTTGGGAGTGAGATGCTGGGGTCCCAACTCCCGCGGGGAAGAAACTCTACGCTCAGCTGAAAAACAGTCTCCAACCTGGGTATTTCCTGCGGCCAAGGATGGGCCAGGACGGATGGGAACTTCCGAAAGCCTAAGTGTGGGCAGGAAGCCTGGGGTTGGGATTGCAGCAGGCAGGATTCGGTGAGGCTCTTTCGTAAAAACGCGAATGCCTCTGCCCCAGAGGAACGGTGAGGTCACGTTGTTCGTCGTCCTTTAGCACTGATGGGGAAGCGGAGGTGCAGTTGAGGGTAGAGACTTCGGCAGCCTGGGAACGTCTCACCTCCGATTTCCGCCTCTCAGAGAAGCCCCGCCACTGGAGACTGCAGGCGGCTTCCCGCCCGGGCCCCAGCGCAGCCCCGGCCCGCACCTCTCTGGTCAAGGAGCTCTTGGAGCCAAGAACTGGCTCCCAGGACTGCGGTCTCGGAGGAGACCTCGGATCCTCACTTTTGCTCTGAGCAGTTACAGTAGATGAAGGAACTGCCTTCGGCGGGACCCAGGACCAACAGAACGGAAAAGGAGGTTGCCAGGCCGAGGCTCCATCGGGTGGGGGCCGAGCCACAGCCACTCAAGCATGAAGGAAGGCCGTGCCTGCTTCTGCCCTTCCCCAACCTCCCGGCCACGTTTGAGGGTTTTTCTGCATACCCATGTCCGCCTTTGGGTACCCTCTCTCACGAATGCAGGAGAGAACCACGTCCGTGTCCCTGCATGCTGCCAGCTCCAGGGGCGCTCCCCAGGGCCACCTCTGGAGATATCTGACCCTCACCTCTGGGTGGCCCCACTTCCTCATCATCAACCTAAGGTGCCTAATATTTTTTCCTACAAGAGCCAGAAATCTCCTCGCCAGAGAGACCGCAGCTGCTGAGAGAAGAAGACGACGCAGAGCTAGCTGTTGTTGGCGGCTTTGCCCTGAGCAGCGCCTCCATCTTGGGCAGCTAGGGAGGAGGGTCCTGTGGGTGTTTCCAAGCTTTTGGGCCTTCTGTCCCAACCTGCAGCTCCGGGCTTCGTCCAGCTCAGGGTCAGCACCTGCCCTGTCCTCACACCTGGGCGCTTCCAGGTTCCCAACCCAGCACAGAGGCGGAGAGTGGAAACGTGGAGGCTCGACTCTTGCTCTCTGCGTGGGGGAACATGTCGTACCCATGACGCCTGACCAGTTATCTCCCGGTGATGCAGGGCAGGAAACGGGGCTTTAGAGGAGTTTCTTACTTGCAGGTCACAGTGTGAGTAGCCCCTGCCCAAGAGGATGCACTATGCAGGCTGGCAGGGGGGGGAGCACTGATGGGGAAGCGGAGGTGCAGTTGAGGGTAGAGACTTCGGCAGCCTGGGAACGTCTCACCTCCGATTTCCGCCTCTCAGAGAAGCCCCGCCACTGGAGACTGCAGGCGGCTTCCCGCCCGGGCCCCAGCGCAGCCCCGGCCCGCACCTCTCTGGTCAAGGAGCTCTTGGAGCCAAGAACTGGCTCCCAGGACTGCGGTCTCGGAGGAGACCTCGGATCCTCACTTTTGCTCTGAGCAGTTACAGTAGATGAAGGAACTGCCTTCGGCGGGACCCAGGACCAACAGAACGGAAAAGGAGGTTGCCAGGCCGAGGCTCCATCGGGTGGGGGCCGAGCCACAGCCACTCAAGCATGAAGGAAGGCCGTGCCTGCTTCTGCCCTTCCCCAACCTCCCGGCCACGTTTGAGGGTTTTTCTGCATACCCATGTCCGCCTTTGGGTACCCTCTCTCACGAATGCAGGAGAGAACCACGTCCGTGTCCCTGCATGCTGCCAGCTCCAGGGGCGCTCCCAGGGCCACCTCTGGAGATATCTGACCCTCACCTCTGGGTGGCCCCACTTCCTCATCATCAACCTAAGGTGCCTAATATTTTTTCCTACAAGAGCCAGAAATCTCCTCGCCAGAGAGACCGCAGCTGCTGAGAGAAGAAGACGACGCAGAGCTAGCTGTTGTTGGCGGCTTTGCCCTGAGCAGCGCCTCCATCTTGGGCAGCTAGGGAGGAGGGTCCTGTGGGTGTTTCCAAGCTTTTGGGCCTTCTGTCCCAACCTGCAGCTCCGGGCTTCGTCCAGCTCAGGGTCAGCACCTGCCCTGTCCTCACACCTGGGCGCTTCCAGGTTCCCAACCCAGCACAGAGGCGGAGAGTGGAAACGTGGAGGCTCGACTCTTGCTCTCTGCGTGGGGGAACATGTCGTACCCATGACGCCTGACCAGTTATCTCCCGGTGATGCAGGGCAGGAAACGGGGCTTTAGAGGAGTTTCTTACTTGCAGGTCACAGTGTGAGTAGCCCCTGCCCAAGAGGATGCACTATGCAGGCTGGCAGTGGGGGCCCAGCAGCGCTCATAGGCAGTGCTCAGAGGGGCCTCACTCTTTCCCTGACCACATTGCCAGAGGAGACTTTGGGAGTTGCTTAAGATCTCTCCTTGCCTCATTTCACAGCCTCCTCAGACGCCTCACTGGGAAATTTCTCTAAAACATGAAAAGCCAGCACGGTGGGGGAGAAAACACACAAGCCCCCTGGCTCTGCACTGTGGACCACCATGGGACCCTCCATCTGGGACGGGCTCACCTCTAATGTTCCCAAAGGCCAGGGCCCAGGAGGGGCCCGGGCGAGGCTAGGAGGAGGAAGCCGAGCCCCGGGCAGGCACGCTGGTGTGTGGACAGGGTGGGAGCCCCTCCGGAGCATGGAAGGAGCAGCCTGCCTAGAGCTGCGTCTGTGACCTGCACGCTGAACTCCTTCCGACAGGAAGGTGGAGAGGAAAGGTGGAGGCAGTGGGGAGAGGATCGGGTCTCTCAATCCGCTTGCTCATCCGTTCTCTGGGCTTGAGATAGTGTGACTCCGTGTGAGGCCGCGTGAATGGACTAGGCGAGTGTGTCTGAGTGTGTGTAGAATCCAAGTGTAGAGCTCTGTGAATGTCTGAGCACGTCAACAACCACTGAGTGGCCTAGGTCTGAGCATGTGGGGAGCCCGTTCCAGGCTGAGGGTCAAAAAAGAAAACACAAGCATGTGTAGGGGCTGTTTCTAGCCGCCAGGGCCTCCACCACGTCCCACCTCGTTGCCTGGGACCTGGTGTCCCTCCATCGGTCTGGGTCGATACAGCCAAAGCCATCGCCCAGCTCACTTCCAGGGCCGTGGGTGAAGGCCGAGGCCCGCAGGGAGAGAGTGTACCCAGGGCTTCCAGCCCAGAGATTCTCCCTCCTTTCTCAGGGTCTCTGCTGCGCAGCTTGGGGCTCACCACTGCCGACTCTGTGGCAAGAAGGCTTAGGCCGCCCTTGACAGGCCCTCTCCTCCTCTACGATCGCGGCGCTCCGGACCCAGGCCTCTGTGCCGTGGCCGCGTTCAAGGGGGCCTGGAGGTCATTTAGGCCTCGGGTTGCCCGTGGTCTCAAATCCGGACCCAGAACCTTCCTTCTTGCCCAGCACTGCGCCGCCCGGAGCTCTGTGGCTTCCGGTTTCCCAGCCGGCGTCTTAAACCATTGTTCGGAGGCCGGCCGCCTCTGGGGGTCGCGGAAGGCGAAATGCTTGGGAGCTCGGTTCGCCCCGCCTCGCCGCCGCGAACCACCCCGACTCGGGTCGTCCGCGGCCTCGGACGTCTCCGGACCCGCACCCGTGCGGCGCCCTGGCTCCACCGCATCCCAGGCGCGCTCAGCCGCCGACTGCGCTCCAGGCTCGCGGCCGGGCTCCGCACCTGCGATGCTCCCACCTGCAGCGCCTCGCGAGGAGCCTCCTAGCCGGCCAGGAGCCGCCCGGGAGCCCGGCGCCCCAGCGCCGCGCGGCGCCGCGCCCGATTCCCGCCGCACGCCTGGAGCCGGTGCGAAGCATCAGCTTCGAAGCTGTCTGTGACCTGCAGTGTTTGGGTGGAGAGGAAAGGTGGAGGCAGTGGGGAGAGGATCGGTCTCTCAATCCGCTTGCTCATCCGTTCTCTGGGCTTGAGATAGTGTGACTCCGTGTGAGGCCGCGTGAATGGACTAGGCGAGTGTGTCTGAGTGTGTGTAGAATCCAAGTGTAGAGCTCTGTGAATGTCTGAGCACGTCAACAACCACTGAGTGGCCTAGGTCTGAGCATGTGGGAGCCCGTTCCAGGCTGAGGGTCAAAAAAGAAAACACAAGCATGTGTAGGGGCTGTTTCTAGCCGCCAGGGCCTCCACCACGTCCCACCTCGTTGCCTGGGACCTGGTGTCCCTCCATCGGTCTGGGTCGATACAGCCAAAGCCATCGCCCAGCTCACTTCCAGGGCCGTGGGTGAAGGCCGAGGCCCGCAGGGAGAGAGTGTACCCAGGGCTTCCAGCCCAGAGATTCTCCCTCCTTTCTCAGGGTCTCTGCTGCGCAGCTTGGGGCTCACCACTGCCGACTCTGTGGCAAGAAGGCTTAGGCCGCCCTTGACAGGCCCTCTCCTCCTCTACGATCGCGGCGCTCCGGACCCAGGCCTCTGTGCCGTGGCCGCGTTCAAGGGGGCCTGGAGGTCATTTAGGCCTCGGGTTGCCCGTGGTCTCAAATCCGGACCCAGAACCTTCCTTCTTGCCCAGCACTGCGCCGCCCGGAGCTCTGTGGCTTCCGGTTTCCCAGCCGGCGTCTTAAACCATTGTTCGGAGGCCGGCCGCCTCTGGGGGTCGCGGAAGGCGAAATGCTTGGGAGCTCGGTTCGCCCCGCCTCGCCGCCGCGAACCACCCCGACTCGGGTCGTCCGCGGCCTCGGACGTCTCCGGACCCGCACCCGTGCGGCGCCCTGGCTCCACCGCATCCCAGGCGCGCTCAGCCGCCGACTGCGCTCCAGGCTCGCGGCCGGGCTCCGCACCTGCGATGCTCCCACCTGCAGCGCCTCGCGAGGAGCCTCCTAGCCGGCCAGGAGCCGCCCGGGAGCCCGGCGCCCCAGCGCCGCGCGGCGCCGCGCCCGATTCCCGCCGCACGCCTGGAGCCGGTGCGAAGCATCAGCTTCGAAGTCGGCCCGGCGGGCAGCGCAAAGCAAGTGGTTTGGGGAAACGGCGAAGAGTGGGAGAAGCGAAGTGCAGGTTGAGTTTAATAGCCGACGCTCCGCGCCCCGGGCCGAGGGATCCGAAAGGGGCTGGACGGACCCCCTGGTCCCTCGGAGAGATCGATCCCCCTTTTCCGACCCGAAGTCACACACTGCTCGGCCCCGAACCTCCCCTGCCCGCCAACTCTTGCCTCCCGCAAGTGGATCGGATTTCGAAGGTACCGAAGCCCCGGGCCCTGGGGTCTCCGGCCCCGAGGGACGCGCACGTGCACTCACCGTAGCAGGGGACCTGCAAGGCCGCGTTGTGGCCGCCGCCGCCTTCCTGGAGTTTGAGGCTGCCGTCCGGGGGCGTCTTGCAGGCGCCTCTTTGCAAGTAGAGATGCGGTTGCTGCGCGGCGGGCGGCTGGGGCGGCGGCGGCGGCGGGGCGGGCGGCTGGGGCTGGAACTTGTTAAAGGAGCCCCGCGCCCCGGCGCCACTCTCCAGGGGGGCCGCCAGGTCCTGCTGCCCCGCGCCGTAGCGGGCCCGGCCCTTGGCGTCCCCGAACGCCGGCCCTTTGGCGGCGGCAGACAGGAAAGTCGTGCTGAACTTGTCCCCGCCGGGGTATGCCCTAAAAGGCGACGAGCCCTCCCGGCTCTGCGACACCGGGCTGTAGTAGGCGTCCATGGCAGCAGCCGGCGACTCGCAGAAAGAGACGCAAGTCTCGGCATTCATGCCTGGCTCGCGCGGGCGGCGGGCGGGGGCGCGAGCGGGAGCGCGAGGACGCAGCCGCGCGCCGCGGCCGGGAGTTTGGAGGGGCTGGAAGGCGGCGGCGGTGCGCTCCGCGCCGGCCTGCTCGCTCTCCCTCCTCCCCTCCACGCCTCTCTCTCTCTCCCCGTCTCCTCACCCCTCCTTTCTCTCTCCCTTCTCCCTCCCCACAGCTGGCCCAGGGAAAGAACCGAGGACTGTAAAAAGATTCAGATGTTTCGGAAAGTTGACCAGATCTCCCAAACCCTCTTAAGGTTTTGAACCGGAAAAAGAGAGTGGATTTTTTTTTTTTCCTTGACGCTTTCTTTTTCTCTTCCGTCTCCCCTCTCTGACGACCCTCCTTCTACCCCCGCCCTTGCCCCCCCTCAACCCCCGCTCCGATTCTTTCCTTCCTCTTAAGGAGATGCTGCTAAGTCACCGCTCGGAGGGGATTCGAAGGGCAAAGGCCTTTTCAAGTCAAGGCGGGGCCCAGGAGGTGTCTGGACTCTCCCGGCTCCCCAGGCTAAGCTGAAAATTGGTGGGTCCAAGCTTCGGCCTGTGGGAGGGGGCACATGCTAAACTTTAGGGATGGATTTTAAAAATACGAAAAACAATCTCCCAAATCTAACAGGATTTGACACTTGGAGTCAGAAGGGCCGCTAGCCTCCGGGTACGGGCAAGTTGTTTGGACAATTCCGTGCGAATTTAGCGCGCGGCTGCGGTAAACTGAGCAACTTTCCCATATTCCCACCGGTGCCTTTCAGCCCCTTTCCCTGTTGTTGGCTTCTCCGTGAAATTAACCCCCACACGCACGCTGCAGTCATTCCTGGGCACGGTCACTTTCACGTCTTGTTAATTACTTCTCTCTCCCGTAAGGGCCCTGGGTGAGGATACGGAGGAACCCGTGTTCACCCAGACACTGGAGAAACCCCAGGCTGGGCCAGTTTCCAAGGCTTTGGAGCCTGCGCGCCGCTCCCCCACCCCGCTCCCCGCCTCCCCTCCTGGGAAGGAGCCTCTGGTAGGTCTGCGCCCAGCCGGGGGGAATTTTCTGGCTGGCACAGTTGAGGGTGTGGAGTTGGGAGACTGCGCCCCACCGCTCCGCTGTCACCTGCTCTCCGATCAGGTGGGCGGCGCGGCAGCGGGAGCGCGAGGACGCAGCCGCGCGCCGCGGCCGGGAGTTTGGAGGGGCTGGAAGGCGGCGGCGGTGCGCTCCGCGCCGGCCTGCTCGCTCTCCCTCCTCCCCTCCACGCCTCTCTCTCTCTCCCCGTCTCCTCACCCCTCCTTTCTCTCTCCCTTCTCCCTCCCCACAGCTGGCCCAGGGAAAGAACCGAGGACTGTAAAAAGATTCAGATGTTTCGGAAAGTTGACCAGATCTCCCAAACCCTCTTAAGGTTTTGAACCGGAAAAAGAGAGTGGATTTTTTTTTTTTCCTTGACGCTTTCTTTTTCTCTTCCGTCTCCCCTCTCTGACGACCCTCCTTCTACCCCCGCCCTTGCCCCCCCTCAACCCCCGCTCCGATTCTTTCCTTTCTCTTAAGGAGATGCTGCTAAGTCACCGCTCGGAGGGGATTCGAAGGGCAAAGGCCTTTTCAAGTCAAGGCGGGGCCCAGGAGGTGTCTGGACTCTCCCGGCTGCCCAGGCTAAGCTGAAAATTGGTGGGTCCAAGCTTCGGCCTGTGGGAGGGGGCACATGCTAAACTTTAGGGATGGATTTTAAAAATACGAAAAACAATCTCCCAAATCTAACAGGATTTGACACTTGGAGTCAGAAGGGCCGCTAGCCTCCGGGTACGGGCAAGTTGTTTGGACAATTCCGTGCGAATTTAGCGCGCGGCTGCGGTAAACTGAGCAACTTTCCCATATTCCCACCGGTGCCTTTCAGCCCCTTTCCCTGTTGTTGGCTTCTCCGTGAAATTAACCCCCACACGCACGCTGCAGTCATTCCTGGGCACGGTCACTTTCACGTCTTGTTAATTACTTCTCTCTCCCGTAAGGGCCCTGGGTGAGGATACGGAGGAACCCGTGTTCACCCAGACACTGGAGAAACCCCAGGCTGGGCCAGTTTCCAAGGCTTTGGAGCCTGCGCGCCGCTCCCCCACCCCGCTCCCCGCCTCCCCTCCTGGGAAGGAGCCTCTGGTAGGTCTGCGCCCAGCCGGGGGGAATTTTCTGGCTGGCACAGTTGAGGGTGTGGAGTTGGGAGACTGCGCCCCACCGCTCCGCTGTCACCTGCTCTCCGATCAGGTGGGAGTGAGATCGTCTCTCATCTCTGGGCTCAGAGTCCGCTACTGTAACGAATGGCCTGGACCTGAGGGGTCGTGCACCGCGGGGTCCTGGGATCGTTCCCAGCAAGTGAAAAGAACGTCCACGGCGCGGCCGAGTCCCTTCCGCACGGCCAGTCCCTGACTGCCCCTCACCACAATGTGTTTAGTGGACACCAGGGTCCCCAGATTTTCCAGTGAGCAAACCGAGGCTCAGAGAGGTATGATCCCTTGACTGAGGTCACACAGCCGGGTGAGTAGCAGCGCCTGCCTTGAAACCCACGCGGAGGCCGTGGATCTCTCCGCCGCTCTGGGATGGCATGGCTGACCGCGGAAACGCGCCTAACTGGAGGAAACGGATCTCTGTGTGCAGAATGACTCCGTTTGAAGGAGACCAGTTAAGAGCAGTCCTGGATAAACGGCAGGGAAAAGGACAGAGGACATATCTAAAGGGAGGCTAGGAGTGGAGTGAAAGGTGGAGTGAAAGGTGAACCCAGGAATGTGGGTCAGAAGTCAATCTTCTGCACCTAAAAGGTCTCCTTAAGGAAAAAATCTCTGGGTAGGGGCATCCTGCTTCTACCCGCCAACCCCATCCTAGCTAATCCTCACCCCCACCCCTCTGCCTTGGTATCTCTGCTCCTTGCTCTGCCGCCGACTGCGCGATCCCACATCTGGTTTCCATCGCGGCTTACCTTGAAGTGCTCGTTAATAAAGATATTCTGCAAACCCCGGCCAGGGGTGCGCAGGCCCGAACCCCTCCCCCGCCGCCCCTAGGGACCCGCGCCTCTCTGGCTCCCAGGCCTAAGCCAAGTGAGGATCTCATATATATTGTGTGCCTGTTGTGCCGGAAACGATCCATAGGTCATCCCCCCCGGGTCACCGCAACAACTGGGTGACACTGGTTTCATACCCATTTTCCAGATGGGTAAGCTGAAGCTCAGAGAAACCAACTAATTTTCCAACCAAACTGAGCCAGGAGTGAGTGAGTCGGCCACCATCCCAAATGCTCCTCCTGTTCAGCCCTTGTTTCTTTCAGTTCTTAGCATCTGCCAAATCCTGGAATTCCCCCAGTCTCCTCCCTGCACTGTTGCCTTTCCCTGCACCTTTGTCTTGCTACTGTTCAGCAAAGGCTCTCTTCCTCCAGGAAGCCTTCCAGTCTCTCCCAGTCGGGGCTCATCTCCGTCCTGGACCTCAGGGCTGCCTGGTTGCTTGCTCAGTGTTCGTCTTCACCACACTAGTCTGAGTCTGCAAGAGGGCAGCCTCTGCCCTGTCTGGCGCCCCACAAATATTTATGGCATAAAATATTAAAACCTGGGTTCCTTTCACTGCTCAGCGAGGCACTTCCCAGCGTCTTTGATTTCCTCCCGCCAAGGACAACGGGCTGCTCTCCCTCCCCCTCTTTGTGAATCAAGCGACAAAATTAAGAGTATGCCAACCTCTCCCTGGCTGCCCAAGAACAGTGAGTCCTCTCAGAATAGGGGCCAGACCTGCCTAGTTCACGGCAGGGCTTGGCACATCGTGGGCACTCATCAAATGTGCATCGAATGAATGAGAACGCTGCACGCTCCAGTCCAAGCTCTTAGAGGCACCTTTTTGCTAAACAGTTCCAAAGCCCGAGTAGGCTCTTCTGGTCCTCTGCACCCCGAAGCTGCCTACTAGAACCCAGATGCTGTCTGGAGTCCTTCCACTTCCTTCCCCTCATCCTCAGTCCCAGGTGTAGAAACAAGGGGGAGACGGAGAGAAGTGGGATGCACGGGGTGGGGGTGACCCCAAGACAGGTAGAGTGGCAATGACCGTATTCGCTAGAAACTTCTCAACTGCCCTGGCTGCAGATGCAAAAGGACAAAACCAAAAAAACGACCCTGCTATGATCCAAAGAGCTTTCTTTGAGCACTGCCTCTTGCCACCTACCCACACTACGATTGTATTACCAGTTTAATGACTGCCCCATTAGTTAACCTTTTCCTGGCCACCCCCGAGGGTATTTCAAACCCCGAGCCCTCGAGGCACAGATCCTGGCGTCCTTAGTCAGACTCCCTCCTCCTGCGCTGAGGTCGTGGTCCTGGGAACCAGCAGGGGGGCTTTTGCATTCTTACCAGTACCTTAGAGATGAACTCAGGAAGAGTGAGCATATGCCCGTGAGTGAGAACAGGCACGGGGGTGGAGGTGGGGTTGCCTGTGACGAGTGAGAACATTCTGGGCAGGTTGTTTTCCCCCACAAAAACCTCCACGGACCTCCTCTCCTAAGTCCCTTCACGCATGTCTTTCAGGAAGAGTGAGGCATTTTGGTGCATGTCGGGGCTCATCTCCGTCCTGGACCTCAGGGCTGCCTGGTTGCTTGCTCAGTGTTCGTCTTCACCACACTAGTCTGAGTCTGCAAGAGGGCAGCCTCTGCCCTGTCTGGCGCCCCACAAATATTTATGGCATAAAATATTAAAACCTGGGTTCCTTTCACTGCTCAGCGAGGCACTTCCCAGCGTCTTTGATTTCCTCCCGCCAAGGACAACGGGCTGCTCTCCCTCCCCCTCTTTGTGAATCAAGCGACAAAATTAAGAGTATGCCAACCTCTCCCTGGCTGCCCAAGAACAGTGAGTCCTCTCAGAATAGGGGCCAGACCTGCCTAGTTCACGGCAGGGCTTGGCACATCGTGGGCACTCATCAAATGTGCATCGAATGAATGAGAACGCTGCACGCTCCAGTCCAAGCTCTTAGAGGCACCTTTTTGCTAAACAGTTCCAAAGCCCGAGTAGGCTCTTCTGGTCCTCTGCACCCCTGAAGCTGCCTACTAGAACCCAGATGCTGTCTGGAGTCCTTCCACTTCCTTCCCCTCATCCTCAGTCCCAGGTGTAGAAACAAGGGGGAGACGGAGAGAAGTGGGATGCACGGGGTGGGGGTGACCCCAAGACAGGTAGAGTGGCAATGACCGTATTCGCTAGAAACTTCTCAACTGCCCTGGCTGCAGATGCAAAAGGACAAAACCAAAAAAACGACCCTGCTATGATCCAAAGAGCTTTCTTTGAGCACTGCCTCTTGCCACCTACCCACACTACGATTGTATTACCAGTTTAATGACTGCCCCATTAGTTAACCTTTTCCTGGCCACCCCCGAGGGTATTTCAAACCCCGAGCCCTCGAGGCACAGATCCTGGCGTCCTTAGTCAGACTCCCTCCTCCTGCGCTGAGGTCGTGGTCCTGGGAACCAGCAGGGGGGCTTTTGCATTCTTACCAGTACCTTAGAGATGAACTCAGGAAGAGTGAGCATATGCCCGTGAGTGAGAACAGGCACGGGGGTGGAGGTGGGGTTGCCTGTGACGAGTGAGAACATTCTGGGCAGGTTGTTTTCCCCCACAAAAACCTCCACGGACCTCCTCTCCTAAGTCCCTTCACGCATGTCTTTTCTAGGAGACTGCTAAGTGTAGCTGGTCATTTCTGTGTGCATGAAGTCCTTTGCTGGTTGATGGGCCCTTCCCTCCCTACCTCCCTTCATCTCTCCCTCCGTCTTGCCATCCAGTCATCCCTCCACCGTAGCTGAAAGCCAAGGCACTCCCACCCAATTCCCTTGCGAGGGTGGAGAGCACCCTTCCAGCCAGAAGCAGGTGGATGGCCCTGAAGCCCAGCTCTGGCCTTTGCTCTCTTATCACATTGTTTCTCTTCCCCAGCTTGCTCTTTGTTCCTCCACCACTGATGTGCCTGGTAATATCTCTCCACTTCTGGTCCCTTTAATTGTACCTGGAATGGTGGGGATGGCCAGGGCCTCTGCTTCAAGTCCTGCACCCCCAGCCCAGGCAGACCCCCACCCCCGGCTGCCCTTCGCTCTCCCTTGGCACTGTCCCACTTCACACCCCCAGAAGCAGTCTCCCCTTCCGTGGACTCCGCCCACAGCCTGGGAAGGGGGAGAGGTGACCAAGTCTTTCTTTGTCAGGGTAAAGTGCCCAGTGTCACCTCCTCTAGGAAGCCTTCCTTTACCACCCTAACATCTGCCTGGTGATTTCCTCGATAGTCTCTATTTTGACCTGACATTTTTTTCTGCCACATTTCTTGACTCGTTTTCTTGTCTGCCTATCAGAATGCAACTCCATAGCTACTCTTGCCCCAGGAAGAAATACAGTGGCTGGCACATGGCAACCCTCAGCACTCAATAGATATCTTTGAGCAAATGACTACGTGAGGGAATGAACCAATCAGCTGAATGAATGAATGAATACCAGAGGACTGTCCCAGTGACACCCCTGTCCCTATGGCTCAGGACGGAAGCTCTCAAGGCCAGGAATGTAGGACTGAGTTGGTTGGAAGGTCCCTAGTGGAGAAGGGGGAGGCACAGCAGACACTCCCCCTTTGGTGGTTCAACTGGTAAAGAATCTGCCCGAAATGCGGGAGTACCGGGTTTGATCCCTGGGTTGGGAAGATCCCCCGGAGAAGCACATGGCAACCCACTCCAGTATCCTCACCTGGAGAAACCCCACTGACAGAGAAGCCTGGAGGGCTACAGTCCATGAGGTCACAAACAGTTGGAAACGACTGAGTGATGAGCACACATCCTTGGGTCTGAGCTCCCATCAGCAGTCCTGGACTGCACTCTCTTTCTCCGCCTCCTATAGAGGAGCTGGAGCAGACCTGCTGACTGGTTCCTAGATGTCCCCCTGACTTCCCCAAGACTTAGCTCCTAGTGTGAGTGAAACTGAAGCCGGGACCATAGGAACCTCCCTGAGTTGTGTACTCCTTGGCTTGAAGCTGACACTTTGTAAATGTCAGCAGGCAACAAAGACTGCTCAGAAGGTTGGGGCTGGTGGATGGAGGTTTTGACCACCTGCAGAGGGGAGGGGACACGTCACCGTGTGAAGAGGGAAGGCCAGGGAGCCTATATATCTCGGCCAGAAACGATCCTGCTCTGCAGACCCATGTACAGTCAGGTTCCCGACAGAACAACATAAATTAGCAACTGTTTTGGACAGTCGTTGGAAGTCAGCTCTTCATAGTGACATCTTTGCAGTCCTCGCAACGGCCCTCAGTGGTACTGAGTGGTACTATGATCCTCACGTTACAATAATTGAAAAAATGGAAGCACAGAGGAGTGAAACCATTGTTTGCAATCGCACAGCCAATGTACAGGACTCTGGGTTCGAAGGAAAGTGATTTGACGTTAGAACCCACGCGCCTAATCACTGCGCATTCTCAGAGATCTCTAGGGCTCCGCGGGTCGAAAGGTTCCGAAATCCCCTCGGTCAGCCCAAAGCTCAGAGACGCCCCCACTTCTCCACTCGCGCAGGCTTGGGGGGAGCGAGAGACTCCAGGCGCTCGCCAGGCCGCCCGCGTGACCCTGGTCCTGTGGCGAAGGACCAGCTCTGGCCCCCAGGTCCACGCCTGTTTTCACTGCCGGCGTCCAACCATCCAGCCTTCCAACTCGGATCTGCCCGGAAGGCACACATCCAGTCACCTTTGTGCGTTAGGCTGTGGCCCCCTGTGCAGCCCCCCGGGGCGCACCCTCTGTGGGATGGAGCCTGGGAGGGAGGCACTTCCCACCGATGTTTTCCAAGGCCGCGGCACCTCAGCTCCGTGCCCTAGAGGGCCAGGCTGTCCTGGCGAAGGAGCGCGGGTCCCTGAGGCGTTTTGAGCCGAGGGAGCATCTTGCGGGAGGCCAGCAGGCTCCAGGAGCTCCGAGTCGCCTGCCCTTCCTCCTCGCCCACGGCCTCCACCTCTCATCCGGACAGGTGATACCCCGAGTTTAGTTGCCTCCCCTTCGCCCCGACCGGGGAGCTCCCGATTGGCTCCCTGCTGGCACACGCCAGGGAGTTAATTCAGCGCGGGGAGAGGCCTTAGAGGGACGTCTCCCTTCCCATTTCTACGCTTTATAAGGCCCGGGAGAGAGGGGCCAGAAGGAAACCTGCATTCAGGGAAGTACCTTCATTCGTCTGGGAAAAATACAAACTTCCGAGATGCGGGGAAAACGAGGCATTCTAGTGAATTCTAATCACTCGCACACTGTTCGGTCGTTGAGGGTCAATGAAGTACGAAGCCTGGAGGGATGAAGGTTTTTAAAATGACCAGCCCCGACCCCCCGGCCCGCCGGAATGCAAACCTCCGCCGCCCTTCCCTGGCCGCACGCAGTTGCGATTCTGGGATCTGCCTTCCCGACCTCTGGGCGCTGGGCGCCTTGGTACTTTTCAGCGCAGCACTGGGGTTCCTGTCTGAAGGAGCGGTCCAGACGTGCGACGGAGCCCGGCTCCTTGCTTCCACTTACCGCTGAGCGGCTCGTTAGAACCACGCGCCTAATCACTGCGCATTCTCAGAGATCTCTAGGGCTCCGCGGGTCGAAAGGTTCCGAAATCCCTCGGTCAGCCCAAAGCTCAGAGACGCCCCCCCTTCTCCACTCGCGCAGGCTTGGGGGGAGCGAGAGACTCCAGGCGCTCGCCAGGCCGCCCGCGTGACCCTGGTCCTGTGGCGAAGGACCAGCTCTGGCCCCCAGGTCCACGCCTGTTTTCACTGCCGGCGTCCAACCATCCAGCCTTCCAACTCGGATCTGCCCGGAAGGCACACATCCAGTCACCTTTGTGCGTTAGGCTGTGGCCCCCTGTGCAGCCCCCCGGGGCGCACCCTCTGTGGGATGGAGCCTGGGAGGGAGGCACTTCCCACCGATGTTTTCCAAGGCCGCGGCACCTCAGCTCCGTGCCCTAGAGGGCCAGGCTGTCCTGGCGAAGGAGCGCGGGTCCCTGAGGCGTTTTGAGCCGAGGGAGCATCTTGCGGGAGGCCAGCAGGCTCCAGGAGCTCCGAGTCGCCTGCCCTTCCTCCTCGCCCACGGCCTCCACCTCTCATCCGGACAGGTGATACCCCGAGTTTAGTTGCCTCCCCTTCGCCCCGACCGGGGAGCTCCCGATTGGCTCCCTGCTGGCACACGCCAGGGAGTTAATTCAGCGCGGGGAGAGGCCTTAGAGGGACGTCTCCCTTCCCATTTCTACGCTTTATAAGGCCCGGGAGAGAGGGGCCAGAAGGAAACCTGCATTCAGGGAAGTACCTTCATTCGTCTGGGAAAAATACAAACTTCCGAGATGCGGGGAAAACGAGGCATTCTAGTGAATTCTAATCACTCGCACACTGTTCGGTCGTTGAGGGTCAATGAAGTACGAAGCCTGGAGGGATGAAGGTTTTTAAAATGACCAGCCCCGACCCCCCGGCCCGCCGGAATGCAAACCTCCGCCGCCCTTCCCTGGCCGCACGCAGTTGCGATTCTGGGATCTGCCTTCCCGACCTCTGGGCGCTGGGCGCCTTGGTACTTTTCAGCGCAGCACTGGGGTTCCTGTCTGAAGGAGCGGTCCAGACGTGCGACGGAGCCCGGCTCCTTGCTTCCCTACTTAGCCACCAAGGGCAAAGCAAAGAGCTCGAGAGAGGGAGCGAGAACTCAGAGGGCCACAGCAGGCGAAATGGGGGTCTGACGAACCCCCTGGAAAACCCGGCTTGGATGGAAAGCCCTCGTGGCCGGGGCTACCGGCTTCCTCCTTGATCCGGAGAGGAAGTTGGAACCGGATGTCCTCCTCTGGGGTCCTGGCACCCCTTGTGTATTGCTTACGCCCCGGGGAGAACACAGATCATTTACATCCACAGATAAAATTCCCAAATGTCATTAGCCAAAACCCCAGCCAGGTGTTGGGGCTGAAGCCCCTGTCCCATCTTGTCTTCTCGCCTATCCCTTCTCTCCTGGAAGCCAGTCGCCTAGGATCTCAGAAAGATTGGTGGTGGGAAGCTGGAAACACAGAACACACTACCTCCCACGAACAGGAGTCCTGAGGCGCCTCTCTGCAGAAAGGAGATCTCATTTCCTGCCAGTGCTCACTGGGCGGAGAGGATCTGGCCTTCCTTGCTCAGCCTTAGCTCTAAGGAAGTGTACAGAGACTTCGTACCCATCTGCCCTCCGGGGAGATGGAGGGCAAGGAGTGTTGATGGTCAGAGGGACCTGGCCACCTCCTCACAGTGTGGGTCAGCATGTGCCTGTTTCTGGGAAGCAGGTTCAAAACTTTCAACAGCCTTAAAGGGCTCCCTGATCCCCGGAGGGTTAAACCTCCCTGATTTGGGCAGAGCTGGTCCCGTGGGCACTTTCCAAAGTTCTCTCGGTTCCCTCAGACCTGGACTTTACCCTCTTCTGGGAAAATACAAACTTCCGAGATGCGGGGAAAACGAGGCATTCTAGTGAATTCTAATCACTCGCACACTGTTCGGTCGTTGAGGGTCAATGAAGTACGAAGCCTGGAGGGATGAAGGTTTTTAAAATGACCAGCCCCGACCCCCCGGCCCGCCGGAATGCAAACCTCCGCCGCCCTTCCCTGGCCGCACGCAGTTGCGATTCTGGGATCTGCCTTCCCGACCTCTGGGCGCTGGGCGCCTTGGTACTTTTCAGCGCAGCACTGGGGTTCCTGTCTGAAGGAGCGGTCCAGACGTGCGACGGAGCCCGGCTCCTTGCTTCCCTACTTAGCCACCAAGGGCAAAGCAAAGAGCTCGAGAGAGGGAGCGAGAACTCAGAGGGCCACAGCAGGCGAAATGGGGGTCTGACGAACCCCCTGGAAAACCCGGCTTGGATGGAAAGCCCTCGTGGCCGGGGCTACCGGCTTCCTCCTTGATCCGGAGAGGAAGTTGGAACCGGATGTCCTCCTCTGGGGTCCTGGCACCCCTTGTGTATTGCTTACGCCCCGGGGAGAACACAGATCATTTACATCCACAGATAAAATTCCCAAATGTCATTAGCCAAAACCCCAGCCAGGTGTTGGGGCTGAAGCCCCCTGTCCCATCTTGTCTTCTCGCCTATCCCTTCTCTCCTGGAAGCCAGTCCCCTAGGATCTCAGAAAGATTGGTGGTGGGAAGCTGGAAACACAGAACACACTACCTCCCACGAACAGGAGTCCTGAGGCGCCTCTCTGCAGAAAGGAGATCTCATTTCCTGCCAGTGCTCACTGGGCGGAGAGGATCTGGCCTTCCTTGCTCAGCCTTAGCTCTAAGGAAGTGTACAGAGACTTCGTACCCATCTGCCCTCCGGGGAGATGGAGGGCAAGGAGTGTTGATGGTCAGAGGGACCTGGCCACCTCCTCACAGTGTGGGTCAGCATGTGCCTGTTTCTGGGAAGCAGGTTCAAAACTTTCAACAGCCTTAAAGGGCTCCCTGATCCCCGGAGGGTTAAACCTCCCTGATTTGGGCAGAGCTGGTCCCGTGGGCACTTTCCAAAGTTCTCTCGGTTCCCTCAGACCTGGACTTTACCCTCTTCCTCGCCCGGACCCTTCCCCTCCTAGCTGACAGCCTACAGGGTCTCTTCCAGGACTGGTAAGGAGTGGTCTTCCCCACCAACCACTCAGAAAACCCAGCTGGAGCCAGGGTGAGGGAGAGGTGAAGGCTTCTGAGTCTCCCTCTCTCTGGGGATCCTTGGGGTCAGCCGGGGGCCCTTCCCCTCTGGCCTCCCTTCCCCACTCCTCTCCTTTCCACCAATCGCCGCAGGAGCCCGCTGGCTGGCACGTCCACTCCCTCAGTGCCCTGACTACGCTGGGCTGCCATCACTGGGGGGTGGGGAAAGCAAGGCCCCTTATTCTCCCATCTCCTCTCCCACAACCCCAGAGTCCTTCTCCTCTAAGGTTTCGTTTGTCCACTTGTCCCCTCCCTCAGCCCCAAGAATTCGTGGGCAGCCAGTGGCAGCTGTGTTGACTCCAATTTCTGCACTCTCCCCCCCGCCCTCCGTGTTGTTCTCGTGGGTGGTGGGAGGGGGTTGCTGGATTCTCCCTGGGACAGAGCGGGGTTCAGGAATCTGTCTGTGGCAGCGGGGAGGCCTCTGGGGCTGGAAAAGGAGGCGTAGGGAGGAGGAAGCAAAGGGCCCTGAGAGCAAATCGAGAGCCCTAGATTCATGTCTGAATCCCAGTTCTGACACTGTGGGCTGTGTAACATGGGCTAGCGTGACTTCCTTCGTGGGCCTCAGTTTCCTCTCCTATAAAGTGGGCACTAATCATTTACTTCATAAACTAGCTGCAAAGATTAAATTCTCTGCAGAAAGGAGATCTCATTTCCTGCCAGTGCTCACTGGGCGGAGAGGATCTGGCCTTCCTTGCTCAGCCTTAGCTCTAAGGAAGTGTACAGAGACTTCGTACCCATCTGCCCTCCGGGGAGATGGAGGGCAAGGAGTGTTGATGGTCAGAGGGACCTGGCCACCTCCTCACAGTGTGGGTCAGCATGTGCCTGTTTCTGGGAAGCAGGTTCAAAACTTTCAACAGCCTTAAAGGGCTCCCTGATCCCCGGAGGGTTAAACCTCCCTGATTTGGGCAGAGCTGGTCCCGTGGGCACTTTCCAAAGTTCTCTCGGTTCCCTCAGACCTGGACTTTACCCTCTTCCTCGCCCAGACCCTTCCCCTCCTAGCTGACAGCCTACAGGGTCTCTTCCAGGACTGGTAAGGAGTGGTCTTCCCCACCAACCACTCAGAAAACCCAGCTGGAGCCAGGGTGAGGGAGAGGTGAAGGCTTCTGAGTCTCCCTCTCTCTGGGGATCCTTGGGGTCAGCCGGGGGCCCTTCCCCTCTGGCCTCCCTTCCCCACTCCTCTCCTTTCCACCAATCGCCGCAGGAGCCCGCTGGCTGGCACGTCCACTCCCTCAGTGCCCTGACTACGCTGGGCTGCCATCACTGGGGGGTGGGGAAAGCAAGGCCCCTTATTCTCCCATCTCCTCTCCCACAACCCCAGAGTCCTTCTCCTCTAAGGTTTCGTTTGTCCACTTGTCCCCTCCCTCAGCCCCAAGAATTCGTGGGCAGCCAGTGGCAGCTGTGTTGACTCCAATTTCTGCACTCTCCCCCCCGCCCTCCGTGTTGTTCTCGTGGGTGGTGGGAGGGGGTTGCTGGATTCTCCCTGGGACAGAGCGGGGTTCAGGAATCTGTCTGTGGCAGCGGGGAGGCCTCTGGGGCTGGAAAAGGAGGCGTAGGGAGGAGGAAGCAAAGGGCCCTGAGAGCAAATCGAGAGCCCTAGATTCATGTCTGAATCCCAGTTCTGACACTGTGGGCTGTGTAACATGGGCTAGCGTGACTTCCTTCGTGGGCCTCAGTTTCCTCTCCTATAAAGTGGGGCACTAATCATTTACTTCATAAACTAGCTGCAAAGATTAAATGAGATCACGCTCCCTTAAGGTGTTTTCTCATTCAGCAATAATACTCTCCTTTCCGTATGGAACACTCTGCTACGTTAAAACATCATAGTCAGCCTCAGAGAATCAGAAATGACCCGCTGGGGTCCCTATCCTTCAACCACTGTGAAAGAGAGTCATATGCGTGCTCCAGACCACAGCTGCTCCTCGATCAGGGCCACCTAAGGCGCCAAGAGTGAAGAGGCCAGAGGACTTCTCAGGGCCCCTGGTCCAGCCCTTCCTGTTCACTGGTGCTGGCAAGGTGGAGGCTGTGTGCTGTGTTTTGGGGGAGCTGATAGGGGAGGAGGGACCTGCTGCGGTCTGGCTCTGACATGCCAGAGCACTTTCAGCAGCAGCTCCTTCACGTTCTTTGTGCCCTGTGCTGTGCTCAGTCGCTTCAGTGTCCGACTCTGTGCGACCCCATGGACCCCAGCCTGCCAGGCTCCTCCGTCTGTGGGGATTCTCCAGGTAGGAGCACTGGAGTGGGTCGCCATGCCCCCCTCTGCGGGATCTTCCCAACCCAAGGATCGATCCCAGGTCTCCTGCGGTTCCTCCAACTGGTTATTTCTGGTTCTCTAAGGCTGGGCTATGATGTTTAAAATATCGGAGTGTTCCGCATGGCAAGGAAATTATTGTCGCTGATACTAGCAGGCACCTGAAGGGAGCAGGTGAATTCTTCACCATCTGAGACCCTGGGGATCCCATCTCCTGATTCTCTGTAGACTCGGGACTGTCCTGTGGAGGAGGGTTTCAGTGCCTGCATTACAGGCTGGGCCACGGACGCCCCTTGCCCCAAACACACTTACACCGAGCGTTCTGGCTCCTGTGCCTGGCATCTCTGTCCCAGGATCCAGAGCGCGCAGGAGCTTCCGGGAGAGGGGCCCCGGGGGCCTGGCGGCCGCACCTCCTGCCAGTACCTCCTCCTCCGGCTGCCTGCCTCCCCGCGATGAGGTCCCGCCCCCGCACCTGTCGAAGGCAGCCTGCACACATTCTGATCCGCTTAATCCGGAGTTCGTGATTGGCAGGGAGGTGGACTGGAGGCGGGAGGGTTGGGCGGAAGGGAGGCTGAAGGGACATGCGGGAGGCCAGTAGCTCTTGAGTAACCCTAGCCTGCTACAGAAGGGCACCTGGCTCAGGACCTGGCGCATAGTAGGTGCTTAGTCAATGGTCGTAGTCATGATGTTTCTATCGCCTCCTGCTCTCACTAGCCGTCTGCCAACCTCCCCAAACCCCTCCATCTGAGGACACCGTGGCCTAACCTCCACTCTCTCTCCCACCAAGACCTGTGGGCACGCAGCTGGCCTTGAAGCACTCCGGGCTTGCCCACAGCTCAACCCAGAGCCCACAGCTGCTGGCAGGCTGTGGACCCGTCTAGAGCGATCTCTCCGCCCAGAGCCCGGGAATGGGGGTGGGGAGAGGGGCTTTGACTGACAAGCTAAGGGCAAAAAGGAAGTGTAACCTCGGGGTACCCCAACCCTGTGCTGTGCTTAGTTGCTCCGTTGTGTCCAACTCTTTGTGAGCCCCGGACTTGCCGGCCAGGGTCCTCTGTCCATGCGATTTCTTCAGGTAAGAAAACAAGTGGGTTGCCATTCCCTTTCCAGGGGACTCTTCCCAAGCCAGAGATCGAACCCAGGTCTCCCGCATTGCAGGCGGATTCTTTCCAAGCCCCCCCGGTAGCCTTTGGGAACTACGACCAGTACTGTTTAAAATATCGGAGTGTTCCGCATGGCAAGGAAATTATTGTCGCTGATACTAGCAGGCACCTGAAGGGAGCAGGTGAATTCTTCACCATCTGAGACCCTGGGGATCCCATCTCCTGATTCTCTGTAGACTCGGGACTGTCCTGTGGAGGAGGGTTTCAGTGCCTGCATTACAGGCTGGGCCACGGACGCCCCTTGCCCCAAACACACTTACACCGAGCGTTCTGGCTCCTGTGCCTGGCATCTCTGTCCCAGGATCCAGAGCGCGCAGGAGCTTCCGGGAGAGGGGCCCCGGGGGCCTGGCGGCCGCACCTCCTGCCAGTACCTCCTCCTCCGGCTGCCTGCCTCCCCGCGATGAGGTCCCGCCCCCGCACCTGTCGAAGGCAGCCTGCACACATTCTGATCCGCTTAATCCGGAGTTCGTGATTGGCAGGGAGGTGGACTGGAGGCGGGAGGGTTGGGCGGAAGGGAGGCTGAAGGGACATGCGGGAGGCCAGTAGCTCTTGAGTAACCCTAGCCTGCTACAGAAGGGCACCTGGCTCAGGACCTGGCGCATAGTAGGTGCTTAGTCAATGGTCGTAGTCATGATGTTTCTATCGCCTCCTGCTCTCACTAGCCGTCTGCCAACCTCCCCAAACCCCTCCATCTGAGGACACCGTGGCCTAACCTCCACTCTCTCTCCCACCAAGACCTGTGGGCACGCAGCTGGCCTTGAAGCACTCCGGGCTTGCCCACAGCTCAACCCAGAGCCCACAGCTGCTGGCAGGCTGTGGACCCGTCTAGAGCGATCTCTCCGCCCAGAGCCCGGGAATGGGGGTGGGGAGAGGGGCTTTGACTGACAAGCTAAGGGCAGGAAGGCAGTGCAACCTCGGGGTTCCCCAACCCTGTGCTGTGCTTAGTTGCTCCGTTGTGTCCAACTCTTTGTGAGCCCCGGACTTGCCGGCCAGGGTCCTCTGTCCATGCGATTTCTTCAGGTAAGAAAACAAGTGGGTTGCCATTCCCTTTTCCAGGGGGACTCTTCCCAAGCCAGAGATCGAACCCAGGTCTCCCGCATTGCAGGCGGATTCTTTAACAGCTGGGAGGGAAGCCCTCCCCAACGGTAGCCTTTGGGAACTACGACCAGGCGAGTGCTGGCAGGTCTCCTCCGGCTGGGAAGAATTGACTTGGAAAACCAAAAAGGCAGTAGATAAAAGACACAATCAAACCTATAGTCCCCTTCCAGGCTTGAGCCACCACTGGGGGTCAGAAGTGAGACCCAGGAACGGAGCTTCAGACAGCCTAAGGAGGCGGGCGCTTTAGCTGCCTTTGTCGGTTGCCGGTTCAGGGCCCCTCGCACCTCCCTCCCTCATCTCACTCAAGGGCCAGGCCACGAAAACTAGCTGACCGCCCGAAACACCCCAGGAAGTGCAACCCCTCCAGAGGAGGGAGGAGGATGCGAACTTTACTGGAGAGCTGGTCCCTGCTTCTCTCTGCTTCTGCACGGTGACGCGCTGCCGGGCCTTGGACATCCGGATTCTTCTCTCAGAATCTTCTCCCCAGGCCCTCTGCCATCCTCAGGAGCCCGGGAACTCCTAGCTGCTTTCTCCAAATTGAATTCGTTTCCAGGCCACAGTGGAATTTTTCAACGGGCAGTAGAGGGGCAGGGTCAGCCTCTGGAGCCGGGCAGCTGGGCCCTCAGCCTGGATCTGAGGCCTTGTGAGCTTGGGTGAGTCATTCTCCTCCCTGTGCCTCAGTGAGCTTACCTGTGAAATGGCAGTGACGATTCTCGATTCCCGTCTCCTAAGTAAGTTGTGAGGATTAGAGATCATGTAGGTAGGTACTCCCTTCACTCCAGTTTGTATTCTTTTGGGGGACAGTGTCAGACCTTGGGAGACTTGGAACAGCACAGTTCTTGCGGCTATCCTGACCGCATGTCCAGTTCAGACCACCCTGTGCCAGGATTCCGGGAGTGCTTCACCTGGGACCACGTGACTCACTCTTTGATGGCCAACGGAGTCCTTTGGTGATGATCTTCTTTTAAAAAAATCCACCTGCCACTTGGCTCACTCTTGCCAAGCTAACTGGACTCACTTTCAGTTTCTTGGGGATGAAGGTAGGGGGTAAAATGAGCATTGCCAAATAGCAATCGATGTTTTTTCTGTTTGTTTTAAGGTGAAATCCACATAGGGTAAAATTAAAAGTGAACGAGTGGCATTTAGCACATTTGCAGTGTTGCACAACCACCATCTCTGTCTAGTTCCAAAACATTTCCATCCCCTCTCAAAGCGCGTGTTTTTATTTTTCAGCACTTTCTCCAGAACGGAGCTCTGTGCAGGCAGACAAGTGAGAAGCCAGCACTTCATACCCTTCCAGCTCATCTTTCCAATGCCCTTAGCAAGGACTCGGTTTCCAGCTGATTTGCAAAGTCGATCTCAGGGAGAGAGCCGAGGAGACAGTAGGACGTGTGTTTATTCAGAGCCCATGGGGAGTCAGTGTGGTCCCCGGGGGATTATGGGACAGGGAACTGGAGACCCAGGTCCAGGCAGAGGGTCTTTGATGGCTCTGCCCATCTAGAAACTATAGATACAGTGGTTCTTATCCTATAGGAGTGAGCACGCTCTCTTTAATTTCACACAAACATTTTACATCACAGTCTTTTAATCCTTTTAGAAGAGCTCCTTCTTTGATCGTCTGATGAAAGCTGAGGGCCCTCCTCCTGGAAAGATGCAGAAAGATACTGCTGTGGTTTCCAAGAGTGGTTGTGATGAATGACCACACACGTGGTGGCTTCCAAGAACAGGCGTGTATTCTCACTCAGCTCTGGAGACCAGAAGTCTGAAATGAAATTGAGGTGTCACTGGGGCCAAGTTCCCGGAGGAGACTTCCGTACATGTCCTAACTTCTCTTGGCTCCAGGATTTCCCCGTGGCTTCCCTTCTCCCATGCCCACCTGCATCTTCATGAACTTTCTGTGCCTTCTTCTGTCCTGTCTCTCATAAGGACGGTCCTCATCAGAATTAGGAACTATCTGGAGAACCCAGGATCAGCTCTTCTGGAGATCTTTTACTTGAGGAAGCTGTGAAAGGAAATGACATCCCACTCTAGTCTTCTTGCCTGGAGAATCCCATGGACAGAGGAGCCTGGTGGGCTACAGTCCATGCTGTTGCAAGAGTAGGACACAACTTAGCAAGTAAACCACATCCTTTCTGCAAATAAGCTCAGACTCAAGGGACTATGGGCCAGGACCTGGAGCCCTCTTTGGGGGGCTACCTTTTAACACCAGTAAAGGTGTATACAGCCAATTTCATATTCAACTTCAGGGGCTCCCAGATCCCTATCAAGTCAGAAATCTCTGATTGAGTGTTACAAAGGAATCCTTTGATGTCACCATCAGAAAGGTTGAGAGAAAAGAGATCACCCCACTGTTCTCTTTAAGGAAAGACACTCCCACATGTGGTTAAAAGGAGAAATGAACTCACCATTCTGCCCCTGCGATAGCATCTACCCTCTTGAGAAAGGACATTCCAGAACATTCTACAGGCAGGAACCAGTCGCCTGTTCACAAAGAAACCCTTGAAAAATGCAGCATCAGCCAGAATCTTAATTCAGTGTGGTCCCGGGGATTATGGGACAGGGAACTGGAGACCCAGGTCCAGGCAGAGGGTCTTTGATGGCTCTGCCCATCTAGAAACTATAGATACAGTGGTTCTTATCCTATAGGAGTGAGCACGCTCTCTTTAATTTCACACAAACATTTTACATCACAGTCTTTTAATCCTTTTAGAAGAGCTCCTTCTTTGATCGTCTGATGAAAGCTGAGGGCCCTCCTCCTGGAAAGATGCAGAAAGATACTGCTGTGGTTTCCAAGAGTGGTTGTGATGAATGACCACACACGTGGTGGCTTCCAAGAACAGGCGTGTATTCTCACTCAGCTCTGGAGACCAGAAGTCTGAAATGAAATTGAGGTGTCACTGGGGCCAAGTTCCCGGAGGAGACTTCCGTACATGTCCTAACTTCTCTTGGCTCCAGGATTTCCCCGTGGCTTCCCTTCTCCCATGCCCACCTGCATCTTCATGAACTTTCTGTGCCTTCTTCTGTCCTGTCTCTCATAAGGACGGTCCTCATCAGAATTAGGAACTATCTGGAGAACCCAGGATCAGCTCTTCTGGAGATCTTTTACTTGAGGAAGCTGTGAAAGGAAATGACATCCCACTCTAGTCTTCTTGCCTGGAGAATCCCATGGACAGAGGAGCCTGGTGGGCTACAGTCCATGCTGTTGCAAGAGTAGGACACAACTTAGCAAGTAAACCACATCCTTTCTGCAAATAAGCTCAGACTCAAGGGACTATGGGCCAGGACCTGGAGCCCTCTTTGGGGGGCTACCTTTTAACACCAGTAAAGGTGTATACAGCCAATTTCATATTCAACTTCAGGGGCTCCCAGATCCCTATCAAGTCAGAAATCTCTGATTGAGTGTTACAAAGGAATCCTTTGATGTCACCATCAGAAAGGTTGAGAGAAAAGAGATCACCCCACTGTTCTCTTTAAGGAAAGACACTCCCACATGTGGTTAAAAGGAGAAATGAACTCACCATTCTGCCCCTGCGATAGCATCTACCCTCTTGAGAAAGGACATTCCAGAACATTCTACAGGCAGGAACCAGTCGCCTGTTCACAAAGAAACCCTTGAAAAATGCAGCATCAGCCAGAATCTCAATTTGTGAAAATGGACTGACAGGAAATTTCGCCCTGTCAGGCAAACTTCACAAAGATCCTACAGGGACCCTACCACTCAGGCAGCCTTTTAAGAAAACGGCGGCCTTTAGTCAGATCCTGAGGGACGTCTCACAAAGATCTTCACACTTCCTGGGATGGCGAGGGATGGGGCCACCTTTTCTTCCAGAGGAGAGAGGTCCAGAGGCGGAGGGGAGGGATCAGGGCTGGGGGAGGCTGCTCCCAGAGCCAGGGAGCAGGATGCTCCAAAGACAGAAGTGACAGTTTCCTCAGCTGAGTCCCTGGGTCACCACCTGTGTCCTTCCTGGAGACTGGATTTATAGCGTGTCACATTTTAATAAAAAACACACACACCTTCCCATTGTGGTACATTAAGAGATTTCTAACAAAACACTGCAATGTTGCTATAAATTTTTCTCCCAGCACCCTCACAAGTAATAACTCAGCTCTGGCATTTTGCATTTAATGTTTATTTTGATGGCTACATTCCAGTCAGAGTGGGGGGCTCAGGGTGGGGAGGGAGAAGGCAAAAAAAAAAAAGGCCTCCTCTTTCCTAAGCCATTAACTGTGTGTTTTTAATAATAATAAAAAAAAGTCCCCACAAATTGGGGAACTAACACTTGAAAAGGAAGGAGGAAAATCACGACACCCTAACAGGAAGTGCCAGTGGCCTTGGCGCTGGGCAGTCGCTGGAGTGAGGCCCTGGCGGGGGCCAGTGCAGGTCTCCAGAGGGGCTCTGGAATGTCTCCTCTGCCAGTGCCATGCGCTCAGCCTGAGATGCCCTCTTCTCTTCTCTTAGGGCTTCTGAGGCACAGAAGCCCCACTGTCTGGAATTTTCTGGAATTTTCCCCACATCCTTTCGCCCCCAGAGTTATGGGCCCCTCTCCTGGGAAGGATGCATTCTATCCACTTAGCACCGGTAGTGGAGGCTGCCTCTGGAATGGCCTCAGACAAAAGACCATGGAATGAATGAATGAATGAATGAACAAGCCAGCTTAAGTAGGTTGGAGACTTTTGAGTTGCTTCTACAAAGGCAACTAGTTTGAAATGGTGGATGATTTTCTCCCTTAAAAAAGAATCGAAATAGTCCAAAAGCATGTGGAACTCAGACCACAACCCCTTTTCCTTCAAAGAGGCTATATTCTAGTCATACTACACGCAAGGTCAGAAGGGAGGCTTCTTGTTCATTCTTTTGCTTCCAAGTAGACGCAAAAGGTGGGATGCTGGTCCACACTCTCACAGGCGGGTGGGGACCGTACCCTGGAGGCTGAGGCCAAGGGTCCCATTGCCTCCAGAGGGCTGTCGCAGGCTCAACTTCCCTGTGTGCTGGCTGTGGGGCCAGTGCCCAACTCCCAGCAGCTTCTCCTTGTGAGAACCTCCCCATCCACGACTTGTCTTCCCATGGGGCCACTGGTGAAAGACTGGGTTCTGGGTGGCCTCAGGGAGAGGCTTGTTCAAACTGTCCAGTGGGGATCATGAATGGAAAAAACTGCTTGTAACCTACGGCGTGCCTGGGGCACACAGAGGAGCACCTAACATGCGTAGGTTTCAGTGGCTGTGAGTCCCTTAAGCGGGCAGGTCAGACACAGGAGTCAGATGAGTTGCACTTATGGGCATGGGACCTCAATTTTCTCATCTGTAACTGAGAATAAGCCATTAACTGTGTGTTTTAATAATAATAAAAAGTCCCCACAAATTGGGAACTAACACTTGAAAAGGAAGGAGGAAAATCACGACACCCTAACAGGAAGTGCCAGTGGCCTTGGCGCTGGGCAGTCGCTGAGTGAGGCCCTGGCGGGGGCCAGTGCAGGTCTCCAGAGGGGCTCTGGAATGTCTCCTCTGCCAGTGCCATGCGCTCAGCCTGAGATGCCCTCTTCTCTTCTCTTAGGGCTTCTGAGGCACAGAAGCCCCACTGTCTGGAATTTTCTGGAATTTTCCCCACATCCTTTCGCCCCCAGAGTTATGGGCCCCTCTCCTGGGAAGGATGCATTCTATCCACTTAGCACCGGTAGTGGAGGCTGCCTCTGGAATGGCCTCAGACAAAAGACCATGGAATGAATGAATGAATGAATGAACAAGCCAGCTTAAGTAGGTTGGAGACTTTTGAGTTGCTTCTACAAAGGCAACTAGTTTGAAATGGTGGATGATTTTCTCCCTTAAAAAAGAATCGAAATAGTCCAAAAGCATGTGGAACTCAGACCACAACCCCTTTTCCTTCAAAGAGGCTATATTCTAGTCATACTACACGCAAGGTCAGAAGGGAGGCTTCTTGTTCATTCTTTTGCTTCCAAGTAGACGCAAAAGGTGGGATGCTGGTCCACACTCTCACAGGCGGGTGGGGACCGTACCCTGGAGGCTGAGGCCAAGGGTCCCATTGCCTCCAGAGGGCTGACGAAGGCTCACCTTCCCTGTGTGCTGGCTGTGGGGCCAGTGCCCTTCTCCCAGCAGCTTCTCCTTCTGAGAACCTCCCCATCCACGACTTGTCTTCCCATGGGGCCAATGGTCAAAGCCTGGGTTCTGGGTGGCCTCAGGGAGAGGCTTGTTCAAACTGTCCAGTGGGGATCATGAATGGAAAAAACTGCTTGTAACCTACGGCGTGCCTGGGGCACACAGAGGAGCACCTAACATGCGTAGGTTTCAGTGGCTGTGAGTCCCTTAAGCGGGCAGGTCAGACACAGGAGTCAGATGAGTTGCACTTATGGGCATGGGACCTCAATTTTCTCATCTGTAAACTGAGAATAATCTTGGTAATTGGGTCCTGGGAGGTGGAAGAAGGGAGGATTATTTGAGAAAGTGCATGGGATGTGCTTTACTCTCTGTCCAGGTTGGGAGAGGACCTGTGCCTACATCTGTCACTCCTTGAACTCTGGGCGTGGTCAGCTGACTGGGCTGGGGCCTCTTCCTTCTCCTAACTCTATCCCACAGCCCTCCCAGCTGCTTTCTTTTGACTTCTTTATGGAGGAAAACTGTTCTATCATCAAGGGTTCAAATCCTGCCTCTGCCAATTATTTGCTGGTTGACTTTGAATGAATTACTTAACCTCTCTGGGCTGCTTGTTTTCTTATTTGATAAATGAAGATGATAATGCTGGCCTTGGTGGATTATGAGGATTGACGATGAAGGGAAAGCCTGGTACACAGCAGGGACTTGACAGAGAGCCTCCTTTTCTTCCCTTTCCCCAAATGCCTGCTGTGGATATATGGACTGGCAGGAAGCCGCAGTGCCCATAATGTGGAGCTTTCAGGAAGATCACCTCACTCATCCTGGCTCCATGAGGACCACATACGTTCTTCCCTTTTACAAACTCTCAGCCTAGCCCATTGCATTTTAAAGCTGAGATAAACAGTTTCAGGGCAAAGCCAGAGATCCGGCTGCTCTTGGCTCTTTTCAAAGTATTTCTGAGCCTTTCAGCAGGATCCCAGCAACCCCCCACCCCCACCGCCTCAACCCCTCTAGCTTTAATGGGTGCTGATCACTTTACACCCTGTGAAACCCTCAGCAAATGGTCCTAGTCTCTGGTGTGCAGTCTGGGCTGGCAGCAGGGCGCTGGCACTCAGCCTCTGCCTGAGGAAATGAAAGCCTGATGGGGCTGGAGGGGGAGGTGCTGAGGAGCTTCCAGAAACATCACGGCAGCTGGAGTAAGCTTTCCCCTAGCCGGGCCATCCCACACTCATTTCTCCCTTTGCAAACAGGGCAGCTGGACCTGCTCCGTCTGGGGACTCACAGAGGCTCTCCCTGATCAAGTTGTGTAGCTCTCTGCCCTACGGAAGTCATGGTCAACCGTTAGTACCAGTTATCGAGTCAGACCCCATTCTCGACTTGTCCCATGGAGTCCCTCTCTGGGCCTCCGAAGTCAGCTTCCCTCTCAGGGACTCACCGTCCCTTATCTACGTTAATTTTTTTTTAAAAGCTTTTGTGTGTGTGTGGGGGGTACTTCTACTGGTCTTTCATTTATCTGTTTCCATCCATCTTTGTTCTTTGTTCACTCCCATCGCAGTGGCCTCTGTTGCTGCAGAGCGCCGGCTCTGGGCACATGAGCTCCAGAGCTCTGGCTTGGTAGTTGGACACATCGATCCAGCCACTCCGTGGCACGTGGGATCTTCCCAGGCCCGGGATCAAACCAGCGCCCCTTGCACTGCAAGGCAGTGTCCTTACCCACTGGACCACCAGGGAAGCCCTCTATGTTAATTCTTCAGGACTCTTACCCCTAGCCGAAATGATCTGGTTCATTTATTTGTTGGCTTGATCTGCTGTACCTCTGCCCTGTTCTAATGTCAGGAACCTTGTCAGTTTGTTCATGCACCGTACCCTGGAGAAGCACTTGGCACACAACAGGCGTTTGGAAAATATTTTATTTTTTGTCTCAATGAACAGATCATCTTCAGAGTGATCTTTCCATTTTTAGTCTCAATTTTCACCCAGACTCAGCCATGCAGTTTTAAAGCTGAGATAAACAGTTTCAGGGCAAAGCCAGAGATCCGGCTGCTCTTGGCTCTTTTCAAAGTATTTCTGAGCCTTTCAGCAGGATCCCAGCAACCCCCCACCCCCACCGCCTCAACCCCTCTAGCTTTAATGGGTGCTGATCACTTTACACCCTGTGAAACCCTCAGCAAATGGTCCTAGTCTCTGGTGTGCAGTCTGGGCTGGCAGCAGGGCGCTGGCACTCAGCCTCTGCCTGAGGAAATGAAAGCCTGATGGGGCTGGAGGGGGAGGTGCTGAGGAGCTTCCAGAAACATCACGGCAGCTGGAGTAAGCTTTCCCCTAGCCGGGCCATCCCACACTCATTTCTCCCTTTGCAAACAGGGCAGCTGGACCTGCTCCGTCTGGGGACTCACAGAGGCTCTCCCTGATCAAGTTGTGTAGCTCTCTGCCCTACGGAAGTCATGGTCAACCGTTAGTACCAGTTATCGAGTCAGACCCCATTCTCGACTTGTCCCATGGAGTCCCTCTCTGGGCCTCCGAAGTCAGCTTCCCTCTCAGGGACTCACCGTCCCTTATCTACGTTAATTTTTTTTTAAAAGCTTTTGTGTGTGTGTGGGGGGTACTTCTACTGGTCTTTCATTTATCTGTTTCCATCCATCTTTGTTCTTTGTTCACTCCCATCGCAGTGGCCTCTGTTGCTGCAGAGCGCCGGCTCTGGGCACATGAGCTCCAGAGCTCTGGCTTGGTAGTTGGACACATCGATCCAGCCACTCCGTGGCACGTGGGATCTTCCCAGGCCCGGGATCAAACCAGCGCCCCTTGCACTGCAAGGCAGTGTCCTTACCCACTGGACCACCAGGGAAGCCCTCTATGTTAATTCTTCAGGACTCTTACCCCTAGCCGAAATGATCTGGTTCATTTATTTGTTGGCTTGATCTGCTGTACCTCTGCCCTGTTCTAATGTCAGGAACCTTGTCAGTTTGTTCATGCACCGTACCCTGGAGAAGCACTTGGCACACAACAGGCGTTTGGAAAATATTTTATTTTTTGTCTCAATGAACAGATCATCTTCAGAGTGATCTCATGGGAGTGCACGCATGTGTGCTTAGTCGCTTCAGTCGTGTCTGACTCTTTGCGACCCCATGGACCGTAGCCCACCAGGTTCCACTGTCCATGGGATTCTCCAGGCAAGAATACGGGAGTTGGTTGCCATGCCCTCCTCCAGGGGGTCTTCTCGACCAGCAAACCCTGGTCTGTTATGTCTACCCACACTGGCAGGTGGGCTCTTTATCACTAGCACCACCTGTGAAGTTCCTTCTTATGGAAGGGGCCAATGATGATACCCATGTTACAAAGAAGAAAACTGAGGCAGAGAAGGGGCCAGGAGTTTTGACAAAGGGCACATGGTCCGGAAGGGATTCCAACTCTGGAATGTTTCACCTTACTCCGCCCCCCTGACTTCCTGTATGGTGAGTACTCTGTTGGAAATAAGAAGGCTTTATTTCCAGAAATGGAAACTTGTGGCCATGTGTCTGAATAAACACTTCCAAATATTTTTATTCATGATCCTACAGTATCTTATTTTCTGTAGTTCTCACAGAAACCAGCCAGGTTGTTATCATTCTATACCATTTTATTTATTTATTTATTTTAAAGATTTATTTATTTATTTATTTTGGTGGGGGTGGGGTGGGGAGGGAGGGGAGCAGGCGGGCCACTTCTATTGGTCTTTCATTTGCCCATTTTCATCCATCTTTGTTCTTTGGCCCGTGTGGGCCTCCCATCGCGGTGGCCTCTGTTGTCACAGAGCACCAGCTCTGGGCGCATGCGCTCCAGGGCTCCGGCTTGGTAATTGGACACATCGATCCAGCCGCTCCGCGGCATGTGGTATCTTCCCAGGCCAGGGATCGAACCAGCGCCCTTTGCACTGCAAGGCGGTGTCCCCACCCACTGGACCACCAGGGAAGCCCCATTCTATACCATTTTATAAGAAAGAAATAAAGGCTCAGAGAGGTTGTGTGCTTGCCTAAAGACACACAGCCAGGAAGAGGCAGAGTTGGCATTGAAGAGTCTGGATCTGGGTGGAGAGATTGTATTCATCTCACTTCGTAGACACATGGCTTCCTGGGGGATCTGAATGACCCCTCTGGGCTCACACAGTCAGGAAGTGACAAAGTAGGTACAGGGCCAGGTCTTGCGATGCCCCGCCCAATTCTCCTCCCTCACTTCAGTATTTCAGCCTGGCAATCAGATGGGTGGAAGAAAGGCATGAGAGGCCTGACCCAATACATGGTGTGGTTACCTTGAGGGCCGGGAATGGGCAAAGAAACTCACAAGATCATTTGCCAGTGCGTGTGTGCAAAATACCAAGACCTGACCCCACCGTACCCTACTGTGTGGATCAGGGTAATTGTGGAGGGAAGACACGGGGCAAAGAAGCGAGAAAAACTGGCCAGATTTATATGGGAAAGACTGCAGAACCATGGAGCTTTCCCGTTGACCCAGTGGTAAAATAAATCCACTGGCAATGCAGGCGATCCAGGAGACCTGGGTTCAAACCCTGGGTTGGGAAGATCCTCTGTAGAAGGGAACAGCAACCCACTCCGGTATTCTTGCCTGAAGAATTCCATGGACAGAGGAACCTGGCGGGTTAGTCTATGGGGTCGCAAAGAGTTCGACACGACTGAAGTGACTTAGCATGCACACACCCAGGGACATAGGAAGGTGGAAAATGTGAAGAAAAGGAGAAGAGGCAGGCTAAGGTTAAAGAGGGAGGTTGTGGGAATCTGGAGGCTTGGAGAGAAGCTGTAGGTCTGGGAGCTGGGGGAGTGGAGGGAGATGAGAATCTTAAAGGTGTTTTTCCACCTCATCTTTTAGGAATATAATCTTCCTTTTCTGGTGAGTCTGCAGTCAACGTTTTAATAGAATTTCAAGTTACTTGTGCATTGCTGACGCCAGCCGCTCGCGGCTGGTATCTTCCCCCAGGCCAGGATCGAACCAGCGCCTTTGCACTGCAAGGCGGTGTCCCCACCCACTGGACCACCAGGGAAGCCCCATTCTATACCATTTTATAAGAAAGAAATAAAGGATCAGAGAGGTTGTGTGCTTGCCTAAAGACACACAGCCAGGAAGAGGCAGAGTTGGCATTGAAGAGTCTGGATCTGGGTGGAGAGATTGTATTCATCTCACTGTAGACACATGGCTTCCTGGGGGATCTGAATGACCCCTCTGGGCTCACACAGTCAGGAAGTGACAAAGTAGGTACAGGGCCAGGTCTTGCGATGCCCCGCCCAATTCTCCTCCCTCACTTCAGTATTTCAGCCTGGCAATCAGATGGGTGGAAGAAAGGCATGAGAGGCCTGACCCAATACATGGTGTGGTTACCTTGAGGGCCGGGAATGGGCAAAGAAACTCACAAGATCATTTGCCAGTGCGTGTGTGCAAAATACCAAGACCTGACCCCACCGTACCCTACTGTGTGGATCAGGGTAATTGTGGAGGGAAGACACGGGGCAAAGAAGCGAGAAAAACTGGCCAGATTTATATGGGAAAGACTGCAGAACCATGGAGCTTTCCCGTTGACCCAGTGGTAAAATAAATCCACTGGCAATGCAGGCGATCCAGGAGACCTGGGTTCAAACCCTGGGTTGGGAAGATCCTCTGTAGAAGGGAACAGCAACCCACTCCGGTATTCTTGCCTGAAGAATTCCATGGACAGAGGAACCTGGCGGGTTAGTCTATGGGGTCGCAAAGAGTTCGACACGACTGAAGTGACTTAGCATGCACACACCCAGGGACATAGGAAGGTGGAAAATGTGAAGAAAAGGAGAAGAGGCAGGCTAAGGTTAAAGAGGGAGGTTGTGGGAATCTGGAGGCTTGGAGAGAAGCTGTAGGTCTGGGAGCTGGGGGAGTGGAGGGAGATGAGAATCTTAAAGGTGTTTTTCCACCTCATCTTTTAGGAATATAATCTTCCTTTTCTGGTGAGTCTGCAGTCAACGTTTTAATAGAATTTCAAGTTACTTGTGCATGCTGGCTGACGTTTCTTAGCTTGAGACTGTGTGTCTAGAGAGAGGCATGAGCTAGACGCATCTGCGAGGCTTCCTGTGTCTGTGGGATTCTCTACATGTGTATACATGTCTGCACACGTGTGTATTCACATGGGGGGGAGTTTGTTCTAACAGAAGGCATGTGCGCACATGTATGCGTGGAGCACTAATGGCCTGTCCATCCCCGCTACCCATGGGGACACGGCCCCCACCCAGGAGTGGAGTCAGATGACCGACGGGGATTGAGGGGGTTGGAAGGTCTGCATGAGGAGGAATGCCCACCTCTGTTTTGGGAAAGTGGGCCTTTGTGAGGGAGAGAGCAGGATGTGGGGGCATGGGCTTGCAGGGGCAGAGGACGCCAAATCCCTCCAGGGGCACTGAGTTGAGAGAGGGGAAGCGAGCAGAGAGGGGGGGACCCAGGTAGGGGGTGGTGGTCCTCAAGGGGGAGTGGGGTCACCCTAGCGGTGGGCAGGTGGGCCTGGCAGGACTGTTCCATTCTTGCTGTTCCCCACCCCTCCCGTCCACACCAGTCAGGGACACTGGGTCCTAGAGAAAGAATGGTGATGTTGGGAGCACTACAGGCAAGGAGCTGGGAATAGCAGGAGCTTTTGAACTTGGAGCTGAGACATTGCCTTCTTAGCCTAGCTCTGTTCCCACCAGTAGGCTGGGCAACCTTAGGCAACTCATCTGGCCTCTCAGCCCAGATTCCTCACTGTGGCGCCACCTGGGGGCTGGAGGACTGCATGGACGGGTGGGCGGAGCCGTGCTGGGTAGACTCTGGGGCGCTGGCAAGTGGGATCTGGGTTTCTTACTGGGATTGCAACTCTGACCCTGCCCTGGGCTCTGAGGAATGTCTGGGTCTCGTGTTCCGGAGGCAGGGTACCTGTCAAGTTGTCTCCAAAGTCCTCTTAGCCTTAATTTCATTGCATCCTCTTCAATGTGACCCATCAGTCTCTTAAGGAGGTGAGGCCACATTCTTGGGCAGCTGCCCTGGGATCACTCTCCCCGTGGTGCCAGGACGTGGTGGAGGCCCCCGCCAGCTACTTGCGGCTCTTTGCGGTGTTCCCTTTAAAAAGGCTGCCCTTGGTGTCCCTTCAGACCCAGCTCTTACAGTTCACCCTCTCCAGGTGGGATACCTGCCAAGGGATCGTTGAACACACAGAAAGTACCGTTGGCTGTAGACATGACCCGTTGCCACCTGCTGGCCAAGGAACCAAGGCTCGTGACGCTCAGCGAGTAAATGCTGGGGCCAGCAGGCTGAGCGTGAGGGCTCTTGTCTCCTCATCCTGTCTTGGCCACAGACTGAAATATTATGTTGAAGATGAATATATCTGTCAATTACCTTCCTCTTGGCAGACGTTAATCATTCCCTGGTTTACATCACAGAGCATCCTTGTTACACTTGCTTTTCCTTTTTTCGGCTGTGCTGATGGATGCGCATGGCTCTGTTCTCGTAGGGTTACACAGGAGGCAAGCCCTGGAGAAAGTGCTTTCTCTGACTGCCGCCCTGCAGTGGTGTGTATAGCGGTACCCTGCTTACCTGGATCCCTTTCCATCTTTTTCAAGGCTGCTCCCTCCCCTCTCAGGTCACACTTCTCCTTGAGCCTCCCTCTCCCTCAGGGTCCCTCCCTACCCTCTTGCGACCTGGTCGGCCCCATCCCCCGCCTCTGTCTCCGGAGCCAGAGCCTTGGCCAGGATGAAAGCCACTGGCCAGGCCCATAAATCAGCCGGCCTGCGCCCCTTAACCTTCCCCATTAACCTCTCGCACCGGCAGGCATTAGGTGTTACACTTGACGGCCATAAATTACCCGCCGATGAATTTATGAGTGCTTGCCCCTCAGAGGCCCGCTTCCCTGTCCTCCCCTGCTTTCCCGAGGGTTTCCAGAGACCGAGCCCCAGGCTGGCCGTCAGTGCCGGGTCCTGGCCCGTGACTCCCTGGGCGATGCTTTGCACCCGATTCCCCCGTTACCCACGTGGACTAGAAGACAGAAGGGGTGGGAGGAAGGGGCGGGTATGTGTGACGGTCGCCCCTTAACTCTGCTCTCTAGAATCCTCTGTCCCAGAGCCCGGCACCTGGAGCTTCCTCACGTTTGTCTCAGAAGGAGAGAGGACCCTGAGGAATAACAGTTGCCGCCGTTTATTGTGTTTCTACTATACGCCAGATGTTCCTGCTCACGCTTCTGATTCTTTGAACAGCCTCTAAGTTATGAACTGTTATCCCATTTCACAGATGAGGAAACAGAGGTGCAGGCAAGTGATGTGACTTAGGCAGGACCGGGAACCGCTGGTGTCGAGAGCTAGTGGATGACACTGTATCTTGCATGCGTTCTCAGTCGTTAGGTCATGCCTGACTCTTTGCGGCTCTGTGGACGGTAGCTTGCCAGGCTCCTCTGTCCATGGGCTCTCCCAGGCAAGAATATTTGAGGGGATTGCCGTTTCCTTCTCCAGGGGATCTTCCTGACCCAGGGATCGAACCCAGGTCTCCTGCATTCACAGGCAGACGCTTTGCCCCTGAGCCCCTCTTCTATAAAAATCCAATTCTGCAAAACCCAGCCTGTGTGTGGAAGCCATGATAGGCCTGGGATCCAGAATCTGTCCACCTCACTCCCTCATCCTGCTGCAGCCCAGCTTACAAGGACCGTTGCATGAGAGCAGCGATGATGAGGAAGGCTGACCCCTCACAGAGGCTGTCAAACACTTGATAGGATGCCAGTTCTTTTACCTGCAGAAACATGCTTACTTTTCCTCCCTGTATGAGGTTGATATTGTGGTTGTGCCCATTTTACAGAAGAGGACGTGAGCAAAGAGAGGTCCATTCATGTGTCGATGGTCACCTGGCTTGTAAGTGCCAGGTGGCAGCGTCAGTACGTACTCGCACCGGCAGGCATTAGGTGTTACCTGCCCTTGCCGATGAATTTATGAGTGCTTGCCCTCAGAGGCCCGCTTCCCTGTCCTCCCCTGCTTTCCCGAGGGTTTCCAGAGACCGAGCCCCAGGCTGGCCGTCAGTGCCGGGTCCTGGCCCGTGACTCCCTGGGCGATGCTTTGCACCCGATTCCCCCGTTACCCACGTGGACTAGAAGACAGAAGGGGTGGGAGGAAGGGGCGGGTATGTGTGACGGTCGCCCCTTAACTCTGCTCTCTAGAATCCTCTGTCCCAGAGCCCGGCACCTGGAGCTTCCTCACGTTTGTCTCAGAAGGAGAGAGGACCCTGAGGAATAACAGTTGCCGCCGTTTATTGTGTTTCTACTATACGCCAGATGTTCCTGCTCACGCTTCTGATTCTTTGAACAGCCTCTAAGTTATGAACTGTTATCCCATTTCACAGATGAGGAAACAGAGGTGCAGGCAAGTGATGTGACTTAGGCAGGACCGGGAACCGCTGGTGTCGAGAGCTAGTGGATGACACTGTATCTTGCATGCGTTCTCAGTCGTTAGGTCATGCCTGACTCTTTGCGGCTCTGTGGACGGTAGCTTGCCAGGCTCCTCTGTCCATGGGCTCTCCCAGGCAAGAATATTTGAGGGGATTGCCGTTTCCTTCTCCAGGGGATCTTCCTGACCCAGGGATCGAACCCAGGTCTCCTGCATTCACAGGCAGACGCTTTGCCCCTGAGCCCCTCTTCTATAAAAATCCAATTCTGCAAAACCCAGCCTGTGTGTGGAAGCCATGATAGGCCTGGGATCCAGAATCTGTCCACCTCACTCCCTCATCCTGCTGCAGCCCAGCTTACAAGGACCGTTGCATGAGAGCAGCGATGATGAGGAAGGCTGACCCCTCACAGAGGCTGTCAAACACTTGATAGGATGCCAGTTCTTTTACCTGCAGAAACATGCTTACTTTTCCTCCCTGTATGAGGTTGATATTGTGGTTGTGCCCATTTTACAGAAGAGGACGTGAGCAAAGAGAGGTCCATTCATGTGTCGATGGTCACCTGGCTTGTAAGTGCCAGGTGCAGCCGTCAGACCCCGACAGTCAGTCTCCAGCACCCCCAGCACGTCACGGCTGATAGCGGTACCAGTGACAAACGGGACGACACCACAGACAGGTAGAGCCACAGCTGAACAGGCTCCCAGGGGCCAATGGGGTCCATCTCCTGGAACCCGCAGGGAGCCCCAGGAGAGTCCTCTGTGGGTGACCCAGGGGTGAGTCTTGCCTGGTTTTCCCAGAGCGACAAGCTTTTCCCGAATGAGCCCGGGGCCACTCCTGGCGCCCGTCCCTGTCCACCGCTCCAGCTCTGCCTCCCTGCCTCCCGCATCCGCGGGGCCTGCCCTGCAGCTTCCCGCGTGTGGTCTTGGGGAGAGGACCCCCATGTCTGGGATGGCAGGGAGCAGCTGGAGGGACGTGAGGAAAGGTGTGGAGAGAGGGTGCTATTTTCAGGGGGACCTCAGGCTGAAGCTGCGTGGCGAATTCCGGAAGGGTCCTTCAGGCCACCTGTCACCAGGGGCCCTCCCCTCCCTGTGCCCAGCGCCCCAAACTTCGGCACTTGCGAATGCTTCCTTGTGCAGTTTGGCCACCATTGCGAGGAGGGGCAGACAGCTGCTGTGCTCCTCCTGGTGGTGGGTAACCCTGCCTTAGAGGGAACAGGGAAGGTCGGCCAGAGGACGCTGCCCCAGATGCAGGACTTGGGCCCTGGTTTACTGGGGAGGGCAGGAATGCCAGAGTATACAGACCTGGTGCAGATCCCAGCTGAACAGGGTGGAAGAACAGCCCCCTCCAAATTCCCGTCCATCTGGAGCGCGTGACTGTGGTCTGATTCAGACAAAGGTAGAGCTTTGCGGGTATAATGAGGTAAGATGAGATCGACCTCAATTAGGATAGGCTCTAATGCCATGCCTGGCATCCTTGTAAGAGGACGCAGTCACAGGGGAAAAGGCCCTGTGAGGCGGAGGCAGAGATGGAGGGACGGATTCACAAGTCAAAGAATTTCGGATTGCCAGCCATCGCCAGGAGCTACAAGAGGCAAAGAAGGATCCTTTCCTTAGGAGAGAGCCTGGCCCTGCTGATACCTTGAGTGTGGACTCCTGGCCCCAGAACTGGACGAGAGTTCCTTTCTGTGGTTTCCAGACACTCCGTTTGTGGTCCTTGGTTACGGCTTTTTGTTAAGAAAGCGGACAAGCATGCTCCCTCACTTAAGAGCAGGGTGACCTCGTGTAGGTCACTAACCTCTCCAAGCTGTGCTGAGCATCTTACAGCGAGCAGGATCATGCTCGTTCAGAGGGTGCTCTGCAGATGAGATGAAATAATGTCTCCGAATAAGCCACCACGGTATTTACAGTGATGCTTCAGATTTGGGCTCCCTAGATCCTTCCGGAAGGACTGATGGTCCCATGTTATGTTTTTATGGTTGCTTTTGGGAACGTCAAGTGAACAGGTTACAAGTACATTATATTGACGCACTCTTTATCAGAAGTCTTACACGATTATATATTCAACATGTTGAAGACAAAGGAAAAAACCCTCTATTTTTGCCTCTGCACACACAGATTACACGCTTAGCCCGAGCACATGAACAGTTAGTTTATACCAGATGCCAGCTGACTGCCGGATGCCAACTGGAAATAAAGCTACGTGTGTAGACACACTCATATAAACTGATCTCTAACCTTGTATACAAAACCTTATGAGTCTATCTCTTTATGCCTATTGGGTGCTTGGATATTCATAACAGATGCATGCCTCGATCTCTTCAGTGATTCCATCCAGCAAATATTTATTCAACGTTCACCTTATGCAGGGTGTGTGTGTGTGTGTATGTGTGTGGGCAGATATAGAAGAATATGTGTTTGTACATAAATAATGTATACATGTTGCTGATTTGGGGCAAGCTCTGGGAGGTGGTGAGGGGCAGGGAAGCCTGGCGTGCTGCCGTCCGTGGAGTCGTCAAGAGTCGGACACAGCTGAGCAACCAAGTATGTAGACGCCAGTGGGAAGCACTGCTGTTGGAAACCAGTAGACTCCACAGTCCCTGGCTGGAAATGGACCAGAGCCTGAGGTGAGCTCCAGGCCCCAAAAGGGGGGGAGGAGGGGGAGATCAGCCTGCTGATGCCAGCCATCGCCAGGAGCTACAAGAGGCAAAGAAGGATCCTTTCCTTAGAGAGCCTGGCCCTGCTGATACCTTGAGTGTGGACTCCTGGCCCCAGAACTGGACGAGAGTTCCTTTCTGTGGTTTCCAGACACTCCGTTTGTGGTCCTTGGTTACGGCTTTTTGTTAAGAAAGCGGACAAGCATGCTCCCTCACTTAAGAGCAGGGTGACCTCGTGTAGGTCACTAACCTCTCCAAGCTGTGCTGAGCATCTTACAGCGAGCAGGATCATGCTCGTTCAGAGGGTGCTCTGCAGATGAGATGAAATAATGTCTCCGAATAAGCCACCACGGTATTTACAGTGATGCTTCAGATTTGGGCTCCCTAGATCCTTCCGGAAGGACTGATGGTCCCATGTTATGTTTTTATGGTTGCTTTTGGGAACGTCAAGTGAACAGGTTACAAGTACATTATATTGACGCACTCTTTATCAGAAGTCTTACACGATTATATATTCAACATGTTGAAGACAAAGGAAAAAACCCTCTATTTTTGCCTCTGCACACACAGATTACACGCTTAGCCCGAGCACATGAACAGTTAGTTTATACCAGATGCCAGCTGACTGCCGGATGCCAACTGGAAATAAAGCTACGTGTGTAGACACACTCATATAAACTGATCTCTAACCTTGTATACAAAACCTTATGAGTCTATCTCTTTATGCCTATTGGGTGCTTGGATATTCATAACAGATGCATGCCTCGATCTCTTCAGTGATTCCATCCAGCAAATATTTATTCAACGTTCACCTTATGCAGGGTGTGTGTGTGTGTGTGTATGTGTGTGGGCAGATATAGAAGAATATGTGTTTGTACATAAATAATGTATACATGTTGCTGATTTGGGGCAAGCTCTGGGAGGTGGTGAGGGGCAGGGAAGCCTGGCGTGCTGCCGTCCGTGGAGTCGTCAAGAGTCGGACACAGCTGAGCAACCAAGTATGTAGACGCCAGTGGGGAAGCACTGCTGTTGGAAACCAGTAGACTCCACAGTCCCTGGCTGGAAATGGACCAGAGCCTGGAGGTGAGCTCCAGGCCCCAAGTGAGAGAGGGGGCAGCCGTGGGGAGACAGCAGGTTCAGGAGGAAGGCCGGGGCCCCTGTAACGCAGCCATGGTGGATCTTGGGGCTCCCATCTCCTCTGATCAGTTGCCCCAAAGCTGCCACTGTCTCCGTCTTGGTGGGGACACAGAAAGGAATCACCTTTAGCGAAGAGTAGTATCTGGGGGCGTGGCTGCCTGCTCCTGCCTTCTCCTGCTCTGAGCATCTCCTCCTGGATACCCGTCCACTGAATGCCTCCCTGGCACCAACGTGGAGGCCTATCGTGTGCCCCCCCCTGCCAACTGCCACCTCCTCCTTGAAGGCACTTCTTTCTTCACCATGGGGCCAGGCCAGGGGAGGAGGGCCCTCTGCTCCCATCCTTCCTCTCGTAACTGAAGTGATTCATTCATCTCCTGCCTTGCTCGCTAGACTCCAGAGGTGCTGTTGGTTCATGGCTACTCGGCCTCCGGAATGCAGCCCAGAGCCCGCCGCCTGGTAGGCCAGGTGTCCCGGGCAGGCAGGCAGTGGAGTGAGGCTTACACAAACACGCCCCAACTCAGCAGACTCACAGCAGCTCCAGAAATGCTACAGCTCACCTGGGCCTTGGACCAGGACCTCACATGCCGCAGGCCTTCTCTGGCCCTGCCCACCAGAACAGGCGATCCCCAGCGTGGCCCTGCTCTGGCATGTTCCCGCCTGAATTCCCAGTAGCCAGTGCATCAACCTGCCTACAGCAGGCGGTCAGCTGGTGTTAGCTGAAAGAATGAGGGACTTGGGGTCCTGGGTACGGAGCTCTGGGCCTTAGGGACCGCAAGGGCTCAGAGAAGTAGTGCTTCTGTTCTGGTGGACAGAGAATTCTCCGTTAAGACCCTAAAGCCCATGTGGCGTCTTGGGGGAGAGAGGGGGGGCCACCAGCGTGGAGCAGGAATTGGCTGCTGGGTCGACAGAAAATGAATGAGATTTGCCTGTGACAGAGGGGCTCCGGTCAAGGACGCTTCCTATAATAACTAAACATTCCTGAAAGGACGAGTGCGTAAGCACAGTAAATGGTGTTAGATACAGGAGCTCAGTTCAAGGGTGGAGATTATTTCCAGGTGAGGCTGGGAAGGAGAGGAAGGGCACAATCCTTCTTTAAGCTCCTGTGAAGACTGATGCTAGGGACTGAACATACTTTCTTCCTGTGTAAGTAGGTAGATGGAACGATCTCTGTTTAACAGATGGGTAAACTGAGGTTCAGAGAGGTAAAGCAACTTGCTCAAGGTCACACAGCCAGGCTGTGGCGACATCGGTCTGACTCAGCTCCTGTACTGGTCTTGCTACTGAATCTAGGTAATAGCGATTATGGCCTGCTTGACCTTCTCCTTTTGTCTTTTCTGTAAGGATTTAGGTGTTCTCTAGAACAAAACAAATACATCTGGGGGGCATCAAACTTTGGGGACTTTCTCCTCCTCTGGTATACCATTAAGAGAGCTTCTCTGGTGGGTCAGTGGTAAAGAATCCACCTGCAGTGCAGGAGACTAGAGTTTGATCTTTGGGTGGGGAAGATCCCCTGGAGAAAGAACTGGCAATCCACTCCCGTATTCTTGCCTGGAGAGTCCCATGGACAGAGGAGCCTGGCAGGCTGCAGTCCACGGGGCTGCAAAGAGTTGGACATGGCTAAGCAACTCAACAACAACAAATACCATTAGGAAGGATATTAGTTCTGGCTTCTTCCAAGGGCTCCATCAGAGGTAACATGGGAGACTCCCCCAGTGGTTCCGTGGTAAAGGATCCTCCCGCCAGTGCAGGAGGCACGGGTTTGACTACTGATCCAAGACGGTCCTGTGAGTCACCACTTTTGAGCCTATACCCTAGAGCCCGGGAGCTGCAGTGACTGAGCCTATGCGCTGCAAGTGTTGAAGTGCGTGTCCCTAAAGCTCATGCTCCTTTAAAAACAGGAGAAACCACCGCAATGAGAAGTCTGCACGTAACAACCAGAGAGTAGCCCCTGCTCTCTGCAACTAGAGAAAAAGCTCTCGCAGCAACTAAGGCCCAAATAAATAAATAAATAAAATTATTTTTAAAAAGGACAGCACGAACTTCCTGCAAGGCTCTCCTCTCCTGTAAATCTAACCTTCCTGCTCCTTCAAGACCAGTCGCTGGATGCTCTTGTGAGAAGGGTATTCTTTTGAGGCGGCCTCTTCCCAAGGGGCGCTAGTAGTAAATACCCTGCTTGTCAGTGCAGAAGACTTAAGACACGTGGGTTCAATCCCTGGGCGGGGGAGATCCCCTGGAGGAGGACATGGACCCCCACTCTAGTGTTCTCTCCTGGAGAATCCCGTGGACAGAGGAGCCTGGTGGGCCACAGTCCATGGGTCACAAAGAGCCGGACACGGCTGAAGTGCCTTAGCACGGCGGAGCTCGTCCTCGTCCACTGGCACACAAGCAAGTTGTTCGCAGACTTGGGTGCTGGAGAAAGCCATGAAAGAACTCAAAGCATTTCCGAATCACGAATCCCATAATCAATACATGTCTGGGAACTGATCCAGACAAGCCTGCCTAGGTGGCCGGGCCCGTGCGAGCGCATGGGATGGAATGTCCTCAGGGCAAGGCCCCTGAAGGTCACGCAGGTGCCCCTTCGCCCCCATAATCCCAGATAAGTGGCAGAGAGTCTTGGCGGATAAAACCAGTCAAAGACATTCTTATAATAAGTAATTATGCTCATGCGTGTGTGTGTATGTGTGTGTGAGTGTGTGTGTGAGTGTGTGTGTCTGTGCTCAGTTGTGTCTGCCTCTTTGCGACACCATGGACTGCAGCCGGCCAGGCTCCTCTATCCATGGAATTTTCCAGGCCAGAATACTGGAGGGGGCTGCCATTTCCTCCTCCAGGGATCTTCCGATCCAGGATCAAACCCATGTCTCCTGCATTGCAGGCAGATTCTTTACCACTACACCACGGAATTCCTATTTAATAACCAAACCAGGCTCTTTGTCTACTCTGGCTTCCTATTTGGGAAACGGCTGCACTCATGCTCCTTTAAAACAGGAGAAACCACCGCAATGAGAAGTCTGCACGTAACAACCAGAGAGTAGCCCCTGCTCTCTGCAACTAGAGAAAAAGCTCTCGCAGCAACTAAGGCCCAAATAAATAAATAAATAAAATTATTTTAAAAGGACAGCACGAACTTCCTGCAAGGCTCTCCTCTCCTGTAAATCTAACCTTCCTGCTCCTTCAAGACCAGTCGCTGGATGCTCTTGTGAGAAGGGTATTCTTTGAGGCGGCCTCTTCCCAAGGGGCGCTAGTAGTAAATACCCTGCTTGTCAGTGCAGAAGACTTAAGACACGTGGGTTCAATCCCTGGGCGGGGGAGATCCCCTGGAGGAGGACATGGACCCCCACTCTAGTGTTCTCTCCTGGAGAATCCCGTGGACAGAGGAGCCTGGTGGGCCACAGTCCATGGGTCACAAAGAGCCGGACACGGCTGAAGTGCCTTAGCACGGCGGAGCTCGTCCTCGTCCACTGGCACACAAGCAAGTTGTTCGCAGACTTGGGTGCTGGAGAAAGCCATGAAAGAACTCAAAGCATTTCCGAATCACGAATCCCATAATCAATACATGTCTGGGAACTGATCCAGACAAGCCTGCCTAGGTGGCCGGGCCCGTGCGAGCGCATGGGATGGAATGTCCTCAGGGCAAGGCCCCTGAAGGTCACGCAGGTGCCCCTTCGCCCCCATAATCCCAGATAAGTGGCAGAGAGTCTTGGCGGATAAAACCAGTCAAAGACATTCTTATAATAAGTAATTATGCTCATGCGTGTGTGTGTATGTGTGTGTGAGTGTGTGTGTGAGTGTGTGTGTCTGTGCTCAGTTGTGTCTGCCTCTTTGCGACACCATGGACTGCAGCCGGCCAGGCTCCTCTATCCATGGAATTTTCCAGGCCAGAATACTGGAGGGGGCTGCCATTTCCTCCTCCAGGGGATCTTCCCGATCCAGGGATCAAACCCATGTCTCCTGCATTGCAGGCAGATTCTTTACCACTACACCACGGGAATTCCCTATTTAATAACCAAACCAGGCTCTTTGTCTAGCTTCTTGGCTACTCAACTGGGATTGTGGGGGAGGGGGCGCTTCGTCAGGAAATCCCTGAACCCCTTTGTAACTAGTGACGTCCTATGTGAGTTGCTTGGTGTCCCTGAGCAAATTAGCCCAGCTCTCTCTTCCTCAGTTTCCTCATCTGTTGAATGGGGATTCTATTACCACTTCCCTCCGCGGTGATGTATTTTTGGACCCTTCGCACAGAGCCGGGCATCTGAGAAGTTCTGAACAGCGTTGGCTGCTGTGACCTCAGTTGGGCCAGGCTGTTGGAGGAGCTGGTGAGCTGAGGTGCGTGTCCCTGTGAGAGTGTGGGAGTGTGCGTGTGACCCAGGCCTCGGCTCTGGGGACACTGAGGCCCTGGGGCAGACTCTGGAGGTGTCCAGGCGGTCTCCTGGGCTGCTGAGCTCTCTGGCCAGGGACCTCTTCCTCCCCCGCACAGGCTGCCTCCTACAGACTGTCCTCTGGGCTGGCCGCCTGTCCCTTCCCTGGCAAGGGCGGGGAGAAGGCCCGGCCAGGGGGCCCTGGCCCTGGGCGGCTGGCCCACAGCAGGCCAAGGACTTTCTGTCCTGGGAGGGGACCGGCCCTGGGCTGCAGCTGCTCCTGCAGGGAGGGGCCGGTGGGGGGTGGTGGGAAGCACTCTTATCTCTCAGCACAGCCCGGGGAGCGGCACCCCAGAAGGGGCACAACCCCTAAGACCCTCTGGGTGCCCTCGGAGCTGCTTCCTCCTCCTGTTCGTTTGTCCCAGAAACCTGAGACAATGAGCCAAGTCCTGGGGAAATGGAACTCCAGCTGGGGGACCGAGTCCCCTTGACCCCAATTACTGCCAGTTGGGGGTGGGGTGAGTGGTTGCCTGTCCTCGTGAAGGTCCTCTCAGCGTCCCACCCTCCCACTCAGGCCACGGGCCGGTTTTCCAGATTTCTCCCTTTCCCACACTCTTTCCTGCAGCCTCCCTCACGCGCCCAGTTCTTCTTAAAGGGGCTCTAAGAAGAACGAATTTCCTATGAGCAGAACAATGCCCTATTAATCTTACGAGGGATTTGAACTTGGCAACATTTCAGCCTTTGATTTAAATATCATTTGGGTAATGGGGGAGAAAAAAAGAAGACTGACTCTTGGACAGCACGGAGTTTCCAATACCTTCCGTCCGAGCCTGAGATGATTTCAAATATAAAATTCAGTCCAACTCCCTTCTGCTGCCCCCCCGCCCCCCTTTCTCCTGCTTTCACTCACACAAAAGCTCACTTCCCACATACTTCATGGGGATATTTCAAGTTAAAGTTTTGTTTACCTTATAGAAAAGTTAATTAGTTCCTTTTGATCTCATAGGGAAAACCACACAGGAAATTTTTCTTCAGAGAGTGTACACACGAAGGCATGCTTTACCCTCATAACCAGAGATATTCATTAAAACAATTCGTTTCGATTTTTAATTTAAAGAAAACATTTTACATTTTCTCGATTTATTATTAAGAAAGTAGTTGTCCCCGGGGCAGAGCGTGAAGGGGGTTGGTGGAAGTGTTTTTGCTGTGCTAGCAGCCAGCATTGGGCAGTTTATAATCTGTACCTCGTTTGTTTTTCTACTTTGAATAACAAGAGACTTCTGCAGAGAAGCAAACCTTCAAACATGCCAGATTTCAGTCGCCAAAATATTAAAAATCCGGGGCTTGGGAGATTGAGACTGTATGGTTTAAATAAAGATATTTAAGTTCTGAAATATAAATATTCGAGATCCTGAAAAAACATATCATTGCATTAAAATCTGAAACAGGCAGTGGGTGAATCGAGGGGAGAAAATGTTTACTTTTTTGAGGTTTATCTAATGAAATATAATAAATAGTACATCATGCTCTCTTTTTTTAACCCCGAGAGATATTTAAGCAATACCTGGATTTGTACAGTAAGCTGCTTAGCCAAAATCTAGAAAGAGAAACGGTTGGATTGTCGAAATGAGATTTTCAATCTTAAGCGCATTTTCCACATTTTTTATTGTTATGGGATAGGGATGCCGAGGACCCTGCAAATTGTGGAACTCATTTCCAGCCTCGAAATGAGACTTTTCAAAAAACTTAAGGCGAAAAGCTGTGTCCCTATTAATCTTACGAGGATTTGAACTTGGCAACATTTCAGCCTTTGATTTAAATATCATTTGGGTAATGGGGGAGAAAAAAAGAAGACTGACTCTTGGACAGCACGGAGTTTCCAATACCTTCCGTCCGAGCCTGAGATGATTTCAAATATAAAATTCAGTCCAACTCCCTTCTGCTGCCCCCCCGCCCCCCTTTCTCCTGCTTTCACTCACACAAAAGCTCACTTCCCACATACTTCATGGGGATATTTCAAGTTAAAGTTTTGTTTACCTTATAGAAAAGTTAATTAGTTCCTTTTGATCTCATAGGGAAAACCACACAGGAAATTTTTCTTCAGAGAGTGTACACACGAAGGCATGCTTTACCCTCATAACCAGAGATATTCATTAAAACAATTCGTTTCGATTTTTAATTTAAAGAAAACATTTTACATTTTCTCGATTTATTATTAAGAAAGTAGTTGTCCCCGGGGCAGAGCGTGAAGGGGGTTGGTGGAAGTGTTTTTGCTGTGCTAGCAGCCAGCATTGGGCAGTTTATAATCTGTACCTCGTTTCTTTTTCTACTTTGAATAACAAGAGACTTCTGCAGAGAAGCAAACCTTCAAACATGCCAGATTTCAGTCGCCAAAATATTAAAAATCCGGGGCTTGGGAGATTGAGACTGTATGGTTTAAATAAAGATATTTAAGTTCTGAAATATAAATATTCGAGATCCTGAAAAAACATATCATTGCATTAAAATCTGAAACAGGCAGTGGGTGAATCGAGGGGAGAAAATGTTTACTTTTTTGAGGTTTATCTAATGAAATATAATAAATAGTACATCATGCTCTCTTTTTTTAACCCCGAGAGATATTTAAGCAATACCTGGATTTGTACAGTAAGCTGCTTAGCCAAAATCTAGAAAGAGAAACGGTTGGATTGTCGAAATGAGATTTTCAATCTTAAGCGCATTTTCCACATTTTGTATTGTTATGGGATAGGGGATGCCGAGGACCCTGCAAATTGTGGAACTCATTTCCAGCCCTGACCAACTGAAAAGAAATAGTAAGACTTCCCCAAGGTTGAAAGAACAAATTAAATGATATTGCTTAAGGGGCAGACAAAAGCTGTGGTCCCCATTACTGTAAGGGGAAAAAAATCCTATATAGACATGGTACGGACAGAAAGCCCGTGGAAGAGATGTTTTTACAAAAGCAAAACCACAAAAGTAAAACAGCTCTCAAGACTGGTGTTGACATCAGTAGATGATTTTGAGTGGTATTTTTGGGTGCGTATCCCTTTCCTGCCCTGACACAAATATTTGGAGATTGAGACTGTCATTGTTGATAAAAATTAAATTGATGCTGCATACAAAAGATATATAAAAACCATGTTAACATCTGGGGCGACTTTGATGCTGTTCTGTACAGCAGAATATAAGAATCTGATGACATTTTATTGTCACCAATTGGCGTTTTAATCTGCCCCAACCACTGCCTTTAACAAACAGAACCCCTAATAGAGATTTCTTTATCAAAAGTTTTCACCTGAAGATAAATTTTCTGATTTAAGTAGTTTATCCCTCTCTCCAATTTGTTTTTGTTTTTGTTTTTTTTGGGTTTTTTTTGGTAAATGGTGAAGGTGTGTGAGAGTTCACTTGTGAAGTTAGGGGAGAATGCATTCATTTCAAAGAAGACTTTTAAAATGCTAGTTGTAGGAGCAGATGCCTACAAATGAAGATTATTCTTAAGGCAAGTTTCCAAAATCTTTCTGTTCAAATGTAGAGTCTGAAAGTCTTAAAAAATTGTTTTTCTACAACATGATTATTTTCATTTCCTTCCTAACATATGCTTGATATTTCTAAAGAAGTATTTCTGTTTTTTTCTTTTCTTTTCTTTTTTTTTTTAGAGTTGTGAGTATTCTCTTCTATTTTCCTGTTTTTCTCTCCTGGAGGAAAATGGTTTAAGATTCCAGGGAGGGAGAGAGATGGATGGAGATGGAAGGAAAACAGAAGCTTCAAGTGGCTCCCCAGTCCCCTCTTTGGATTTGCTCAATAACAACTCAAAAATCAAATACTTCCCATGAAACCATCGATGGGTGACCTCCCCAATAAATATGCATCTATTCCTATTTTCATCAAAACAAATAATTTTTTCTGCTGACGGGGAGCCCTTGCTTTTCAAGTACACTTCATTGGGAACCTTGAGATTTCACTAAACGTACATACACACACGTATATAACTGTCCTTTCCGTGGATTTCTGTAACGTTGGCGTTCTTTCTCTAGGGGGCTGGAGCAGAGTCAGGACCTGGGTAGACGCTTCATTGGTCCGAAGGGACGAGGGAAGAGGTGACAGAGTTAAAGGAAAGCCACGACCCCCAAAGAAAAAACACTGACAGATAAAAACAACAAGACAAGTAAACATTTTCCTAGCGCATTTCCAAGTTAAAACCGACCAAGCTACCCGGTGAAAGAAAGGCAAAAACAAAATTCATCCCTACCTTTGTCAGAGGCACAGTAAGAATCTGATGACATTTTATTGTCACCAATTGGCGTTTTAATCTGCCCCAACCACTGCCTTTAACAAACAGAACCCCTAATAGAGATTTCTTTATCAAAAGTTTTCACCTGAAGATAAATTTTCTGATTTAAGTAGTTTATCCTCTCTCCAATCTGTTTTTGTTTTTTTTGGGTTTTTTTTGGTAAATGGTGAAGGTGTGTGAGAGTTCACTTGTGAAGTTAGGGGAGAATGCATTCATTTCAAAGAAGACTTTTAAAATGCTAGTTGTAGGAGCAGATGCCTACAAATGAAGATTATTCTTAAGGCAAGTTTCCAAAATCTTTCTGTTCAAATGTAGAGTCTGAAAGTCTTAAAAAATTGTTTTTCTACAACATGATTATTTTCATTTCCTTCCTAACATATGCTTGATATTTCTAAAGAAGTATTTCTGTTTTTTTCTTTTCTTTTCTTTTCTTTTTTTTTTTAGAGTTGTGAGTATTCTCTTCTATTTTCCTGTTTTTCTCTCCTGGAGGAAAATGGTTTAAGATTCCAGGGAGGGAGAGAGATGGATGGAGATGGAAGGAAAACAGAAGCTTCAAGTGGCTCCCCAGTCCCCTCTTTGGATTTGCTCAATAACAACTCAAAAATCAAATACTTCCCATGAAACCATCGATGGGTGACCTCCCCAATAAATATGCATCTATTCCTATTTTCATCAAAACAAATAATTTTTTCTGCTGACGGGGAGCCCTTGCTTTTCAAGTACACTTCATTGGGAACCTTGAGATTTCACTAAACGTACATACACACACGTATATAACTGTCCTTTCCGTGGATTTCTGTAACGTTGGCGTTCTTTCTCTAGGGGGCTGGAGCAGAGTCAGGACCTGGGTAGACGCTTCATTGGTCCGAAGGGACGAGGGAAGAGGTGACAGAGTTAAAGGAAAGCCACGACCCCCAAAGAAAAAACACTGACAGATAAAAACAACAAGACAAGTAAACATTTTCCTAGCGCATTTCCAAGTTAAAACCGACCAAGCTACCCGGTGAAAGAAAGGCAAAAACAAAATTCATCCCTACCTTTGTCAGAGGCACAGTAATGAGGGATTGTTCCCAGAGTGGTTATGACCTACCCAGAGCTTCTTACCTTAAATCTATACATTTTGAACAAAAACAGCTTGGAGCAATTCTGTCCGAACAACCCCAAATGTTAACCATTCCAGCTCAAGATCGGGTTTCTCCTTCAGCCTAGAAGGTGATATCGGTTGGATTTTCTTTTCTTTCTTTCCTTTTTTCTAAAAAATATGTATTCTTATGTTTCCAATCCTCAAACATACTTTTTTCATCTTTGTTCGCGTTCCTTCTGGCCGCTGGCTGGAATGGGAGTCGCAGGAGTCCTTCTCTTTGGGACAATTAGTCTCTCACTTGATCATTTGAAGATGGAATGATTTGTCGTGGTCACTGAGTGGGGCTCTCTCCCTCTCTCCTCTAATATTGTTGCAGATACGTAAAGTTTACTGCATGCTGTAAATATGTCAGCTTTTGCCAGTGAGTTTGCTAATAAAGAACCTAGAGGTATTATTGATGGAAAAGATAATGTTTTCAATAAGACTGGCCAGGGCTGAAGCTTGAGACATTCCATACGCAGCCAAGCCCAGGCGTTTGAAACGCCGACCCGCTGGCCGAGGGTGCCGGGCTGGGCTGCCGGCCCCAGGCCAGCCGGCTGCCGGCTTCTCCGCGGTCCCCGTGACTCGGTTTTTCTGCGCAGTTTTAAATGCCGGACAGGGTTTAAGGGCTCTGTCCTTTTTAAAATGACTTTCCTGACCATCAGGAATAGCTGAACTTTTCAGAGACGCACAAGAGACTGCTTTCCCTATCTGATCTCTTTAGGGATTTATCAGCTCACCCATGCTGATAGCAAAGAGAAGTTCACCCTTTTAGGCTGGAGGCTCGCTCACATTTTCGTTTGCAATGGCAACTCCTGAGTGTAAACTGGATTCACTTTTCCCTTGATGTTCCCTTATGGAGGATTTTTTGGCTTTGCCCCCTTACACAGAAAAAGAAAAAAAAGAGAAAAAAGAAATTGCAGAAAACTTGTCCTCCGTCCGTCCCACGGCCCTGGTCCCTCGATCCTCAGTCCCTTGCTCTCACTCAGTCTTTTGTCACATCACCCACATGACAGTTTCATCTGGTGCTAATGTGGCCGTCACATGGGCTGGTCGTCAGAATTCCATGCTCGTTTACCATTCATCAAATGCATCATTATGAATTGTGTATGCATTTTAGGGTAGACCCAAACCTTGGCTTGATAAGAAAGTGTTTTTTGGTTTTTGTTTTTTTCCCAGTTACATTTGGCATCGAAATTCACATCTGCCATTGGAGATGAATGGCAAGGCCAAAGTGACATTCTTCGTGTTTGCTTAGCCCAGAAATCAACAACCCAAAATTACAAGACTGGTAAGCTATGTCCAGATAGCAGTATCTTTTCCGGGTGGTTATTGCTACATAAGAGGGGACCACGCTCACCTCCAGCAAACTGAAGCTGGTGAGAGGGAGGACAGACAAGGCGAACAGAGAACACAGTCTCGGCTTCCAAGGGGCCCAGTGCCTCCTTTGGACTGGGGGGATTTTTGACTTCAATTGCACTTTCCTCAAAATAAGGACTGGCCCTTCTAATCTGGAAGAATGTGAAGTATTTGCAGGCTGAGAGTTCCGATCGGTGGGGGTGGGGACAGGTTACCACTGGATGCTTTGGGAGATTGTGCACTCTGCTTTCCTGGGACTCATTTGTCAGCTTGGGGCTCCGTGGGAGGCTTCTAAATTCTGGAACCTTCCTAGGAGGGCCTGTCTCCTGTTGGTGGATGGCGACCTGGCGTCTCTTGGGCGTATAGAGACGGTTTTCATTGGGAGTTTGCAGTGATCAAAGTCGTTCCTGAGGACGGGACCGTGTTTCAGGTAAAACCCTTTCCTGAGCTGTCACAATAGTTCTGGGAGATGGCCGTGCCCTGTTTTTCTGCAGAATAGCTGAACTTTTCAGACGCACAAGAGATCTTTCCTATCTGATCTCTTTGGGATTTATCAGCTCACCGCTGATAGCAAAGAGAAGTTCACCCTTTTAGGCTGGAGGCTCGCTCACATTTTCGTTTGCAATGGCAACTCCTGAGTGTAAACTGGATTCACTTTTCCCTTGATGTTCCCTTATGGAGGATTTTTTGGCTTTGCCCCCTTACACAGAAAAAGAAAAAAAAGAGAAAAAAGAAATTGCAGAAAACTTGTCCTCCGTCCGTCCCACGGCCCTGGTCCCTCGATCCTCAGTCCCTTGCTCTCACTCAGTCTTTTGTCACATCACCCACATGACAGTTTCATCTGGTGCTAATGTGGCCGTCACATGGGCTGGTCGTCAGAATTCCATGCTCGTTTACCATTCATCAAATGCATCATTATGAATTGTGTATGCATTTTAGGGTAGACCCAAACCTTGGCTTGATAAGAAAGTGTTTTTTGGTTTTTGTTTTTTTCCCAGTTACATTTGGCATCGAAATTCACATCTGCCATTGGAGATGAATGGCAAGGCCAAAGTGACATTCTTCGTGTTTGCTTAGCCCAGAAATCAACAACCCAAAATTACAAGACTGGTAAGCTATGTCCAGATAGCAGTATCTTTTCCGGGTGGTTATTGCTACATAAGAGGGGACCACGCTCACCTCCAGCAAACTGAAGCTGGTGAGAGGGAGGACAGACAAGGCGAACAGAGAACACAGTCTCGGCTTCCAAGGGGCCCAGTGCCTCCTTTGGACTGGGGGGATTTTTGACTTCAATTGCACTTTCCTCAAAATAAGGACTGGCCCTTCTAATCTGGAAGAATGTGAAGTATTTGCAGGCTGAGAGTTCCGATCGGTGGGGGTGGGGACAGGTTACCACTGGATGCTTTGGGAGATTGTGCACTCTGCTTTCCTGGGACTCATTTGTCAGCTTGGGGCTCCGTGGGAGGCTTCTAAATTCTGGAACCTTCCTAGGAGGGCCTGTCTCCTGTTGGTGGATGGCGACCTGGCGTCTCTTGGGCGTATAGAGACGGTTTTCATTGGGAGTTTGCAGTGATCAAAGTCGTTCCTGAGGACGGGGACCGTGTTTCAGGTAAAAACCCTTTCCTGAGCTGTCACAATAGTTCTGGGAGATGGGGCCCCCGCCTGACATCTCTCCCCCAGCAAGGCTTGGGAGGCAGATCTGACTTGGGCTTAGCTCCCATTTTGATGTCCAGCTGCCAGCCGTCTTCAGCCCAGCTCAGAACAGGGAAAGAGGTTGGTCCCGAGCGGTGATCAGAGGAGGGGTACAGGGGCTGGGGTGCTGGCTTCTTTGGGGGCCCTATGTTCTTCCCTCTGAGAAGACAGCTGGGCTTGGATTGTGGCTTGGCGGGCCCTCCCAGGGAAGCATGGGCACTCTTGCCCACAGGAATATGTCTCTATTTGTGAGGCCGTCCTGGGCTATGCTGGGGCTCACGATATTAGGAAAGCGTGTTAAAAATAAATACCTTTTCAGAATATGCTGCTCAGGGCCTGCCTTAGCCCGTGACAGCGCAGGCTCCATGAGAGGCAGAGAGACTGGTGCTGGGGCTCAGGGCCTCTCGTGAGGCCTCCTGGGCTGGCTTTGAGAACGCTGACGCCCCAGCTCCAGCTTGGAAGGTCTCAGCCACTTCCCTGTAGGGGAGCTCAGGGCTGCAGAGCACAGAGTTCAGCCCTTCTCTCTTCTTCTCCTGGTTGGCTGGAGAGATGGTGCTTCCAAGAGCTGGGCTGGGTTGCAGCCACCAGTGAAGGACTCGGTGGTGGCAGGGGGTCCCTCTGTATAGGGCTGGGCTGGGGGGAGTGTGGGAGGGTGGCTGAAAGGGGAGTGGGAGGGAGCAGCCCCAGCCCCAGGCCAAGCCCCGGGCTCTGTTTTGTCACAAGGAGCCCTCTTTTCCAGCGGGGAAGTGGCCCTGGTTCAGCATCAGCTAGGCCCCGTCTGGCATCTCAAAGGGCAGCTTGAGGCCAGCAGGTGTGACCTCGGGAAGGAGGAACCTGGGGTCAGCGCTGCTTTTCCTCACAGCCCCTGACCTTCAGGGCCTGGATCCAGGTGCCAGCATCCAGGCTTCAAGCCCAGGAGCCGAGTGGCTTTGAAGACGCCTGGGGGTCTGCTTTGGGGGCGCTGTTTTATGAGGCCTTCAGCGACTCTAGCCAGGTGTGTGCCTTCATCTCAGAATGACCCCCAGCTTTACCACGGGGTTGGGATCAAGTTCAAGATCATTGCCTGAGGGGCCCTCTTGCTGGGACGATTCAATCCTACAACAGTCCTAGGAAGTAGGGCTCAAGCTCAGAATGTTTATCACCCAGTCAAGGTCACCCCAAACCAGGCCTATGTGACTCTGAACCTTGAATCTAACCTCTGTGAAGGATTTCCCATACTGTCCTTATGCTGATAAAAATGCAGGGCCCCATGCGATCCTGAAACGGAGCTGTTCAGACAAAGACTTAAGGAACCGTCTAATTGAACTGCTTATGAACATACCGAGGTCTGGTGCCACTCTGAGAGGGCTCACTTGGGAGTTTAGGGAAATAGGGCTGGTTTCATGGACTTTTTTTTTTTCTTTAAATTAGGGTTCGGGTCACATTGGTTTGAAGTTCAACAAATCAGCATGGCTCGTCTGGCTTTTTATCTGCCACCTGGTTTGGTTCAAGGACAGAAAGACGTTTCTGTTTATAAAACATGTGCAGACGGGGCTGGCCAAGGCTGGTGTCATGTCGCTTGGCTTCTGCTCCTTTTCAAGAGAGCTGGTGAAGCTGATCTTCTCCACCCTGGGCTGCTCATTTAGAGAGGCCGGGCCGAGCGTGCTGTGGAATGGGAAACTGCAGCCGGCTGATAAGGGTGATGTGTGTGTGCATACGTACTCAGTCGTGTCTCACTCTTTGGGACCCCTGGACTGTAGCCTGCATGGCTCCCCTGTCCATGAGATTTTCCAGGCAAGAATATCCGAGTGGGTTGCCAGTCCCTTCTCCAGGGAATCTTCCCGACCCAGGGATCAAACCCATGCCTTCTTCTGCGTCTTCTGTCTTGGCAGGCAGATTCTCCATGGCTGATTCACCTGGGGAGACCCTAGAGATGATATCTAAGTAGATATGACTTGACGTAGAGAGATGTTCACTACATGCACGAATTTAAATTCATTTCGGTAATTGCAAAAGTAACACGTACATCTGGTAAGAACTGAAAACTCCACAGAACTATTTTTAAAGTCAGCAAAACACATGAATACGTGTACCGTGCTTAGAAGACCAGAGCCTGACATGTAATAAACACTAGAAGCACTTATTAAATAAAAGTGTATGGAATTCGAAGTCACTTTCCTTCCCACTCTAGCTCTGCCGTCTCCCTCTCCAAGAGCAACCAAATGAACATTTTCTTGCATGGTCTTTCAGAAATTTTGTGTGCTTGTGAAAGCATGTGGCCACACACAGTGAATTCTACATTGTAAAGTGAAAAGAGTAGGCTACAAAATAGCTTTGAAGTGCATGATCCTATTTTTAAAACAAACAAACATGCATAGAAAATCATCCAGAAGCATATATCCATTAGATATAAACAGTGATTATGTCCAAAAGGTGGGATCACGGGTGGATTTTCTTTCTCTTTCCATTGCTCGTTCTACAATTCTAAAAGCGGATGAGAGAGGGGTGCCTATAAAGCACCCCTTTGTATCTATAAAGATATACATGAATGGGAGGATATGTGGAACCCGGTCCTCTTGTATAAACGTGTTCTGGGAGGGCTGACCTCCTGCCGGGGCCTCGAGATCCGTGTCACCGCGTCTGTCTGGAGAGCCTCTTCTTTGCTCCCTGGGACCAGCCACGCTGTGGCTGACGCTGAACCCTGACCCACGTTTGGCTCTGCCCCGCACCTCCAGGACTCCGCTGGGGACGCCCGGACCGATGATCCAACAGTTCTCACGACAGAATTTGACTTTTACTGAGAGAAAGCTGTTGTTGTTGTTGTTTAGTTGTGAAGTTGTGTCTGGTTCTTTTGTGACCCCACAGACTGTAGCCCGCCAGGCTCCTCTGTCCGTGGGATTTTCTAGGCAAGAATGCTGGGGTGGCTTATCATTTCCTCCTCCAGGAGATCTTCCCGACTCAGGGGTGGAACCCATGTCTTCTGCATTGGCAGGTGGATTCTTTACCACTGAGCCCCCTAGAAAGCTTAGATTGGATTCTGCTGGGTTGCGTTGTAAGTAGCGGGGAATGTGCTGGATAAAGCCAAACAAGAGTCCAATCTCCTGCCTCCTCTGCTCTCATCCTGGGGAACTGGTTGTCCCTTCATCTTCAAGGCAGGGAGAGCTTAAAGCCATCCCAAAGAGAGCCTTCCCAAGGAGAACTCTCTTCTATTTTTCCTGTCGCAGCAGTTCTCAGGGCCAGAAAGAGTAAGATCTTTGGACAGGCTAGCCTCTATCCCTGACTCTGTCACATATGTGCTAGAGATCTCGGGCAAGGCTCAGTTTCCTCATCTGCAAAATGGGCACAGGGGCAATGTCCACCTTGCCAAGCTGCTGTGAGGACTTCAGATAGAGCAAAGACCCCATCCACTTAATGCCTTGCACGTGCCAGGAGATCTCAGACAAGACTGGGTCCTCTCCAGCAGGGTCCGGTGTCTGGGCTCAAGACATCCTTCTCTTTATGACAAAGCCACACATGGAGTCTGAGATGATCTGGGGGCCCTGTGGACCCCGGGGCTCCAGAGACATTTTCCCTCTGGCTTCCATCTTCCCCACCCTGGCTGAATGCCCCCCACCCACCTGTCACACCTCCAGACCCCCACCAGGCAGAGAAACTGGTGACACGTAAGAGCAGAGGGAGAAGGAAGTTGTGAAGTAGAAGCCAGGAGAAAAGATGTGTTTGCAGATGAGAGCCACAGGGGTGATTAGGACCCCAAGTGCCATTTCTAGGGCACGGAACCTTCTGGGTGACAGAGCCCACCGTGCAACCTGCCCCGGTGCCCGCCTGTTCCCAACACTTTCCAGATCAAGAAGGCAAAGAAGGGTTGGGGTTTTTTCCCTCCTCCCTCCTCATCTGTAAAATTGAGACATTACAGTTCCAAAATGGGCTTTGAGCCTGTAGGAAACCCATTATTGAACCCCACAGACTGTAGCCCGCCAGGCTCCTCTGTCCGTGGGATTTTCTAGGCAAGAATGCTGGGGTGGCTTATCATTTCCTCCTCCAGGAGATCTTCCCGACTCAGGGGTGGAACCCATGTCTTCTGCATTGGCAGGTGGATTCTTTACCACTGAGCCCCCTAGAAAGCTTAGATTGGATTCTGCTGGGTTGCGTTGTAAGTAGCGGGGAATGTGCTGGATAAAGCCAAACAAGAGTCCAATCTCCTGCCTCCTCTGCTCTCATCCTGGGGAACTGGTTGTCCCTTCATCTTCAAGGCAGGGAGAGCTTAAAGCCATCCCAAAGAGAGCCTTCCCAAGGAGAACTCTCTTCTATTTTTCCTGTCGCAGCAGTTCTCAGGGCCAGAAAGAGTAAGATCTTTGGACAGGCTAGCCTCTATCCCTGACTCTGTCACATATGTGCTAGAGATCTCGGGCAAGGCTCAGTTTCCTCATCTGCAAAATGGGCACAGGGGCAATGTCCACCTTGCCAAGCTGCTGTGAGGACTTCAGATAGAGCAAAGACCCCATCCACTTAATGCCTTGCACGTGCCAGGAGATCTCAGACAAGACTGGGTCCTCTCCAGCAGGGTCCGGTGTCTGGGCTCAAGACATCCTTCTCTTTATGACAAAGCCACACATGGAGTCTGAGATGATCTGGGGGCCCTGTGGACCCGGGGCTCCAGAGACATTTTCCCTCTGGCTTCCATCTTCCCCACCCTGGCTGAATGCCCCCCACCCACCTGTCACACCTCCAGACCCCCACCAGGCAGAGAAACTGGTGACACGTAAGAGCAGAGGGAGAAGGAAGTTGTGAAGTAGAAGCCAGGAGAAAAGATGTGTTTGCAGATGAGAGCCACAGGGGTGATTAGGACCCCAAGTGCCATTTCTAGGGCACGGAACCTTCTGGGTGACAGAGCCCACCGTGCAACCTGCCCCGGTGCCCGCCTGTTCCCAACACTTTCCAGATCAAGAAGGCAAAGAAGGGTTGGGGTTTTTTCCCTCCTCCCTCCTCTCATCTGTAAAATTGAGACATTACAGTTCCAAAATGGGCTTTGAGCCTGTAGGAATTAATCCGGTCTGGCAGGAGGTCTGCAAATAAACATGTTGTTTCGATTGGTGTTGACATTTGGATTGTGAGAAGGTTTGAAAATGTAACTGTAGCGGGGATTTTCCAACCCCTCTAAGTTTTTCCATGGAGGGGCTCAGTGAAGGCAGGCTGGGAGCCCTGCGACTGCCCTCGCGAAACCGGTCTTGGGTGCGGGGTGAGGCTGGATGCGTCAGGGCTCAGAGCCTGCGCTGAGGCGGCAGCTTGCGCTCTTCTAGGAAGGTAAGCATTTCAGGATGCCCAGAGCCTCTGGGTTTCTGGGGCAACCGGTCCCTCCAGGAGTGACTTAAAATGTTTACAGCAACTCCTATGTGCCTGGCACCTTGTACATGAAACCCCTCTAGTCCTCACACCAATGCTGTCACCTGTTGTTGCTGACTCCTGGCAACCCCACGGACTGCAGCCCACCAGGCTTCCCTATCCTTCCCCGTCTCCCAGAGTTTGCTCAGATCCAGGTCCATTGAGTTGATGATGTCATCCAGCCATCTCATGCTCTGTCTCCGCACTTCTCCTCCTGCCCTTCATCTTGGTGAGCTGGCACGTCGCATTCGGTGGCCAAAATATTGGCACTTCAGCGTCAACATCAACCCTTCCAATGAATATTCAGGGTTGATTTCTTTTAGGATTGATTGGTTTGATCTCTTTTCAGTCCAAGGGACTCTCAAGAATCTTCGCCAATACCACAATTCTAAAGCACCAATTTTTCAGCGCTCAGCCTTCTTTATGGGCCAACTCTTACATCTGTACACGACTACTAGAAAAACCACAGTTTAACTGCACGGATCTTGGTTGGCAAAGTGATGTCTTTGCTTTTTAACGCACTATTGAGGTTTATCATAGCTTTCTTTCCAAGGAACAGGCGTCTTTCCATTGCCCTCATTATACCCATTTTACAGAGTAGAATATTGAGGAACTGAGAGGTCAAGTAATTTGCCAAAACCACAGAGGGGTAAAATGTGGACTTGGACACAGCCTTCTCTGGCACTTGATGGCCTGCCCTATCCACCTACTTTACGCCTGAACTTTCTAGAATGTTGTCTCACCAAGAGAACGGCTCTTTGTCCCAGGAAAAGGACTGAGCCTTGACTGAGGTGATCTACGTAGGCAGTGTCTGATTGTGGAGACCATCAACTCCATTCCATTTCTGAAACCCTTGAGGACTTAGGTCCCTACCCCCTTATGCTCCTGCTGCTGAGGAAAGGGGTCATGTCCCTCTCCCTCCCTTCTCACCTGCATGCTCTGGTGCTCTTCCCTGGCCTCTGAACCCCCCTGCCTGCTCTTCCCACCCAGCTCCAGCCTCCCCACACAGGCCCCACTGGGAAGCAGCCTGGCCCCCTGCGGGAGGGGGCAGCCCCGAGAAAGCCCCCTACCCAGGGCTGAGGTGCTCACTGCTTTCCACCATGAGCTCAGGGTACTGGCCAGGCGGGGCAGGCACCTCATTTTGGTGATTTCTGCACCTGCCAACTTCTGTGTGTGCTTCCCCTCCCGGCCCCCTGGCTCCAGAGAGGCCAAGGCCCATCTTCCGTGTCTTCAGTCACTGCTCCGTCCTGCCTCCCTTCCACTGTCCGCACCTGTCCCTGCAACGCTGAACCTGGCCTGGAAACACCTGGAGACGGCGGCGCCTAAGCCCCCTTTCTCCTCATCCTCGGCTCGCTAAGGGGCCCGTGCTCCCTGACTGCTGGAGTCCTGACCTCCACCATCTCCCAGAAGACTGTTCCCCAGGGGTCCAAAGTCCCCAAGGGCAGCACCTCCAGCTGGGATGAGTCACCTGGGACGAAGGCGCCTCCCACCCACATCTCTGCCTCCCATCACCTTGCTCCTGAAGGGACAGGAAGTGGGGGTGGCAAGCGACTCAGATCCAGCCCCGGGCCCCTGGTTTGGCGGTGAGGTCGCCCCACGCCAGGCCAGGACGATGCCTCCTGAGCCGCCTCCTGGCCTCGCGGCCTCGGCTGCTCCCGCCCTCCCTCCCCTCCCGGGGGTCCTGGGGGAAGGACCCACTTCAGCTGTACCACAGACCCTGGAGGAATGTGAAGACCTTGTCTTTGCCCCTTAACGCACCTGTCTCTGCTCCTCTGTCTGCCCGGCCCCCAGCCTCCAATGGGCTTGTCTCCTCAGCACCCTCTTCCTCGTATTCAAAAGCTCGAAACCATGACCAGAAGCTTGGGGGCCTTGGGTGTGGCCTGACACCCTGTGCGAGCGCACGTTTGGGTTTGGATTCGTCTGTCTGAATGGTTTCCACTGGCTGGCTGGCTTTGACTGCGAGAGGTGTGAACCTCCGACTGGGTTTGAGGTTCTGGAAATCAGGAAAGTGTGCGTTTAGTTCAAGGTTCAGAAAATCACTGTAGTTTTGGGTCAAGCGGGTCATGCTTGACGGCACCGGCGGCCTGGGGGCTCTGAGCTAGGCCTTGGCTGGTTCCCGTGGGGGCCTGAGTGAGCGATACTCACGGGTGTCCCTCTGGGTAGGGCTGGTTCAGGACCCAGTGGCAGGGTGTGTGACCAAGGCCCGAGGCAGGGGGATGGCCCTGGGCTCACCTAAGGAGGGCCGGATGCTCTGGGTTTCCAACTATGGTTAAAAATCCTCAGAGCTACTGTTACTGGGTCAGCCTCGTAGCCTTGAATTTTGGTCTCTAAATAACAATATTGGCCTTGACTTACTGAATTCCTCAGCTTTCTGGTCTGAGCATCTACTTTACCTTCCCTGCTGCCCCCAGGAGGGGTGGCGTTGTAACACTGTCCTCATCTCATAAAGGGAGGCTCAGAGAGGTCGGTCACCTGCCCAAGAACACACAGCTCGCTGTGGCAAGGCTGGGACACCGAGCCAGCATTCTGGCTCCACGGTGAACCGTCTCTTCTGCCCCAAATGCAGAGCACAGAGTGGAACAAGGGGAAGCTGGTGACCAGAGCTGCTCTCCCTTCAAACTCACCCCAGACACGTCTGGATGTGATTTTTCATGGACACAGGAGAGGTGATCCGTGGGGAAAGCGTGACCAAAGGGCGGGGCGTGGTGTCTGAGGGCCCCAGATGCAGTGGTGTGAGCAGGCAAAGGGCTGGGGCTGTTTTTGGAGTTTGTTCTGGAAGGGGACCCACTTCAGCTGTACCACAGACCCTGGAGGAATGTGAAGACCTTGTCTTTGCCCCTTAACGCACCTGTCTCTGCTCCTCTGTCTGCCCGGCCCCCAGCCTCCAATGGGCTTGTCTCCTCAGCACCCTCTTCCTCGTATTCAAAAGCTCGAAACCATGACCAGAAGCTTGGGGGCCTTGGGTGTGGCCTGACACCCTGTGCGAGCGCACGTTTGGGTTTGGATTCGTCTGTCTGAATGGTTTCCACTGGCTGGCTGGCTTTGACTGCGAGAGGTGTGAACCTCCGACTGGGTTTGAGGTTCTGGAAATCAGGAAAGTGTGCGTTTAGTTCAAGGTTCAGAAAATCACTGTAGTTTTGGGTCAAGCGGGTCATGCTTGACGGCACCGGCGGCCTGGGGGCTCTGAGCTAGGCCTTGGCTGGTTCCCGTGGGGGCCTGAGTGAGCGATACTCACGGGTGTCCCTCTGGGTAGGGCTGGTTCAGGACCCAGTGGCAGGGTGTGTGACCAAGGCCCGAGGCAGGGGGATGGCCCTGGGCTCACCTAAGGAGGGCCGGATGCTCTGGGTTTCCAACTATGGTTAAAAATCCTCAGAGCTACTGTTACTGGGTCAGCCTCGTAGCCTTGAATTTTGGTCTCTAAATAACAATATTGGCCTTGACTTACTGAATTCCTCAGCTTTCTGGTCTGAGCATCTACTTTACCTTCCCTGCTGCCCCCAGGAGGGGTGGCGTTGTAACACTGTCCTCATCTCATAAAGGGAGGCTCAGAGAGGTCGGTCACCTGCCCAAGAACACACAGCTCGCTGTGGCAAGGCTGGGACACCGAGCCAGCATTCTGGCTCCACGGTGAACCGTCTCTTCTGCCCCAAATGCAGAGCACAGAGTGGAACAAGGGGAAGCTGGTGACCAGAGCTGCTCTCCCTTCAAACTCACCCCAGACACGTCTGGATGTGATTTTTCATGGACACAGGAGAGGTGATCCGTGGGGAAAGCGTGACCAAAGGGCGGGGCGTGGTGTCTGAGGGCCCCAGATGCAGTGGTGTGAGCAGGCAGCCGGGGATCTTCCCTGGGGTCTGCCCTCACCCCTGTGGGTAGCTGGGGGCTGTTCCTCACTTTCCTGAGCCCCAGTTTCTTCATGCCTCTTCCTAAGGCGGTTCTGGGGATTCAAGGGGATCATGTGGGTAGGAATTCACAGAGGAGTCCAGAATATATTCGTTTTGGTGTGCTCTCCACAGACAGGCTATGCCTTGTTAATCCCGCTCTTCCCAAGTTAGCACACTGCTTGGCCTTGTGCTGGCTCCGTGAGTCCTTCTTGAAGCCAGATGGGGCCTGGCCTCATGGTCGCCGCTGTCAGTTTCAGCGACAGGTCTGTTTCCCTGACCGGCATTCAGAGGCAGAGGCCCAAGAGGCCCTGACTTGCTCTGGAAGGAGTCCTGCTGTCTGGGGAGAACACTCTTCTTGCAATGGACACTAGCCTTTGGTCGCCTCCCAAGGGTGTTCCCTCTGCCGGCCAAGACCTGTCGCCTCCTGCCTCTGAACTGACTCAATACATTTCCCTCTTCCCAGGGCTGAAGGAGCCTGACTTCCCTCCCCAACGGCAAGGAGTTCTCACAGCCTTTGGGTTTTCAATTTCTGGAACAGTGTGCCAGAGCTTGAGCTGCCTTGGTAGAGGGCCTGCATTTAAACCAGCCCCAAGGTCCCTGTGTCAGCTTAGCAACCCTGAAGTTTGGTTTGTAAACAATAATATTGGACTCGACTTACTGACTTAACTTTCTGTTTTGAGCTCCTAGTTAATCACTGCCCAAGCCCAGGAGGTGGCGTTGTAACACTGTCCTCATCTCATAAAGGGAGGCTCAGAGAGGTCGGTCACCTGCCCAAGAACACACAGCTCGCTGTGGCAAGGCTGGGACACCGAGCCAGCATTCTGGCTCCACGGTGAACCGTCTCTTCTGCCCCAAATGCAGAGCACAGAGTGGAACAAGGGGAAGCTGGTGACCAGAGCTGCTCTCCCTTCAAACTCACCCCAGACACGTCTGGATGTGATTTTTCATGGACACAGGAGAGGTGATCCGTGGGGAAAGCGTGACCAAAGGGCGGGGCGTGGTGTCTGAGGGCCCCAGATGCAGTGGTGTGAGCAGGCAGCCGGGGATCTTCCCTGGGGTCTGCCCTCACCCCTGTGGGTAGCTGGGGGCTGTTCCTCACTTTCCTGAGCCCCAGTTTCTTCATGCCTCTTCCTAAGGCGGTTCTGGGGATTCAAGGGGATCATGTGGGTAGGAATTCACAGAGGAGTCCAGAATATATTCGTTTTGGTGTGCTCTCCACAGACAGGCTATGCCTTGTTAATCCCGCTCTTCCCAAGTTAGCACACTGCTTGGCCTTGTGCTGGCTCCGTGAGTCCTTCTTGAAGCCAGATGGGGCCTGGCCTCATGGTCGCCGCTGTCAGTTTCAGCGACAGGTCTGTTTCCCTGACCGGCATTCAGAGGCAGAGGCCCAAGAGGCCCTGACTTGCTCTGGAAGGAGTCCTGCTGTCTGGGGAGAACACTCTTCTTGCAATGGACACTAGCCTTTGGTCGCCTCCCAAGGGTGTTCCCTCTGCCGGCCAAGACCTGTCGCCTCCTGCCTCTGAACTGACTCAATACATTTCCCTCTTCCCAGGGCTGAAGGAGCCTGACTTCCCTCCCCAACGGCAAGGAGTTCTCACAGCCTTTGGGTTTTCAATTTCTGGAACAGTGTGCCAGAGCTTGAGCTGCCTTGGTAGAGGGCCTGCATTTAAACCAGCCCCAAGGTCCCTGTGTCAGCTTAGCAACCCTGAAGTTTGGTTTGTAAACAATAATATTGGACTCGACTTACTGACTTAACTTTCTGTTTTGAGCTCCTAGTTAATCCTCGCCTGCTGCCCTGGTGGGTGGTGTTATTGCCTTGTGCCCATTTTGTAGATCAATTTGAAAAGGCCCAGAGGCAACAATAGTCTGCTCAAGGTCACACAGCATGTAGTGGCAGAGCTGGGACACAAAGCCAGGTCTCTGGCCCCATGGCTATTCTGCCCCAGACACAGCACATAGACTGGAATACGGTGACGCTGGGGTCCAGTGGCCCCCTCTGCCTCTGACTTGGTCTGTGACTCAGAATCTCCCCGGATCCCTTATCCATCTGGAATAGGGAAGGCAAAGAACGTCCCCAGGCTTGGAAGACTTGAATGCCTGGCTGCTTCGTCAGAGCTTGTTCGGAAGGTGCAACGGCCATGAAAGATAGCCTGTTCTGAGCACCGCCTGGGGCTGTGGCGGGGCCGCCTTCCCCACTCTCGGCGCGGATTAGCTTGTCGTGGCCCCGCTCCGTCCCCTGGTGTGTTCTGCTGCCCAAACCACGAGCCTCAGGTGGCCTCCCCACACCCCGTCTCGTCCACCCTGGCTTTCCTCCTCCTTCCCGGCGGAGACGCCGCCCAAGCCCCCGGTCAATGCCGCAGTGTTCCAGCCGGCGTTGCCCGCGTCGGGATTGCTTTGCCTTCTTCAAAAAGGACGGGCTGCTACCCCCACGGGGGCTTCGCAGGCCTCGGGGCTCACAGGGCGGGAGCACAGAGGCCTTTTGTCGCTGATGCGCACGGGCACTGCCACCCCGGAGGATGAGAAACAACCTTTGACGAGAGTCACGTTGGCAGAGACAGGACACAGTTTAACTTGTCAAAACACATTTTTGTTTCCTTTCACCCTGTGGGGCAGGAGTCCAATGAGGCAGGAAGATTTCTGTCCACGTTCTCCGTGTTCTCCTAGCTTTCTTCTCCAACTTCTCCCTTCCCTTATCCTTGCCCTTTGCTCTGCTGAGATGGAATGCTCCCCCGTCTGTCTGTTTCAGGCCCGCCAAGGGCATCTCTCCTGAGATGCGCCTGCTCTCCTGGGATCCTCAGGGACCAGGATGGCCTTGAAAAGCACCAGCAGATTCCATTGGCCTCAACTACCTCCCGGACCATCTCCTCCCCTCTTTGCCCTTGAATTTCTGCTCTGGACCCCTCCAGGCAGGTTTCTGGCTCAGAGTCCTTGCACACACGGTTCCTTCTGCCTGAAAGGCTCTCCCCCAATATCCATGTGGCTCCCCTTTCTCCTCTAGGTTTTCCCGAGGTCCTCTTCTCACACCTTGTCTGTCTACCCCATTTCAAGCGGCGTCTTCTTTCTTCAGCCGTCCTGATATCCCCACTTGAGTTCTCATCATCCCACTGATCACTGCCTGGCTAGAGGTGGCGTCTCCAGGAGACCGATGATGCTGAAGCTTCAAGGCCCCTCGTCAGTAGGTTCCAAAGCCTGACGCCTGAATTGATATTGATCAATTTTCATAAGGAATCCACCCTCCCCCACAAATTGTATAAGCTTCAGGTCCCACAAAAGCCTGGGTCTACTTGGTCCTGCATCTGACAGCTTACCTGATTTTATTCCATTATGTCTCTCCCTCTACCATTAAAAAATAAACTCCAAGAGGGCAGAGATTTTTCTTTTTAGTAATTTGATTTATTTTGGTCGCACTGGGTCTTTGTTGCAGTGTGTGGGCTTTCTCTAGTTGTAGAGGGTGGGGGATGGAGGAGAGGCAATTCCCGGGCTTCTCACTATAGTAGCTTCTCTTGTGATGCCCTCAGGCCCTAGAGCCTCAGGCTCAGTTGCTCTGGGGAACCAGCCTTGTTGCTCCCCAGCATGTGGAATCTTTCCCAGACCAGGGGTCGAACCTATGGCCCCTTCCTTGGCAGGCGGATTCTTAGCCACTGTCCCACCAGGCAAGACCAGAGGGCAGAAGGTTTTGTCTTTTTTTTTTTTTCCAAACTATTTTCTCTCCAGGATCCAGAACAATGGCTATGCCCAGGAGGAGCTTGATGATGGAGCCTATATGCATGTATACCTGCCAATCCCAGGTTCATCCTTCTTTCAGGGCTTCAGGTTTCTCTTAGGATGAAGACCAGCCTCCTGAGCACATCCTCACAGCCGTGTCCTCCTGTCTGCTCCCCAGTGAGCTGACACAGACTCAGGGCCTTTGCACATGCTCCTTCCTCTCCCTGGTGCTCTTTCCCTCACCTTGGCCTCCTCCTCCATCTGGTCTCTACAGGGAGGCCCTCTGCATCGTGGGCCCTCTGCACTGATGGGCCCTCTGTGTCGGTGGGCACGGTGCATTGGTGGGCTCCTCGGCCTCCCCCACAGGCAGCTGGCAGTCCCACACCACTTGGTGTAAGGGACCTGAGAGCCCGCAGATTTGGGTATCTACGGAGGTCCTGGAACCAATCCCCTGGGGAAACCAAGGCACAACTGTACTTGAGTGCTGCGTCCCTGCCTGGGCCCAGCCCGGCCCTGGGTAATGTGTTCTCGTGGGGCTTTGGCGCTTCTGTGGACAGCACTTGCTGCCACGGTCGTGCGCCATCTGTGCCATTGCCGGGTCAGGACTTCCTCCAGGACTGTAAGCTGCACCAGGGCAAGCCCTCCTCTTGGACGCTCCTGCATCCCCAGCGTGACGCCTGAGGTGTGCTCACGTTCATTGACTCAGTGAACAGCTGCTGAGGAAATGAGAAACACCACCACCACCACCACCACCACGGGGAGGGAAAGACAGGAACCAGGCATGGCTAACACGAAAATATACAAGAGCACAGACTCTATGGGGCTTCCCGGGTAGTGCAGACAGTAACAAATCCGCCTGCCATGCAGGAGACCTGGGTTTGATCCCTGGACCGGGAACACCCCTTGGAGAAGGAAATGGCTATCCTTGCCTGGAGAATCCCATGGACAGAGGAGCCTGGCGGGCTACAGTCCATGGAGTTGCAAAGAGTCAGACACGACTGAAGCGACTGAGCAGCCGCCGCGGCGTGGCGAGTCTGAGTGGGGAGGGCACGTGGTCCACAGCTCACAGCCTGTGCTCCCTGGTGCCCTAGGGGGCGCCTCTGGGGATTCTGTGGAGTGGCCCCGCAGGCCACTGCTGCGAATGTGCACGCGTGTGTGTGCATGTATGAGCATGTGCACCCGTGCAGGTGTCTGTGCACACACGCAGGTGTTGGGACTGGAGGTCCAGGGGGTGGAAGGAACGGCGTACGGACTCCCATTCCCACTTCAAGCAGAGTTGTTCCACTTCTGCCCGTTTGGTATTGAGCTCCCTACTTCTGGTGTCGTTTGGAGAGAAGAAAGATTTCCACCCAAAATCAAGTTTGCAAACTGCTGGTCTGATTAAATGTCCCCTTTCCATTATTTATTTATTTATTTGAGGTGGGTGGGTTGCGGAGGGAGGAGAACAGGCGGGCCACTTCTATTGGTCTTTCATTTGTCTATTTTCATCCATCTTTGTTCTTTGGCCCGTGTGGGCCTCCCATCGCGGTGGCCTCTGTTGTCGCAGAGCACCGGCTCTGGGCGCATGCACTCCAGAGCTCCTGCTCGGTAATTGGACACATCGGTCCAGCCGCTCCGCGGTACGTGGGATCCTCCCAGGCCAAGGATCGAACCGGCGCCCCTTGCACTGCAAGGCGGTGTCCTTACCCCTGGACCACCAGGGAAGCCCTCCCCTTTCCATTTTAAGGATGGGTAAACGGAGACCCAGAGATAGAGGTCCTTGTCAAAGATCGCAGAGTGAAAGGGCAACAGATCCGGGACCCACATCCCTGCCCGGGGCCTGTTCCCTGCCACCCAGCCCCCTCGCCTCTTTCCGGGTTGGGTACAGTGCTGCCTCATCTCAGCTGCAAACAGGTGGCTGGACACCTGGGTGTCCTGGAGCTGATGGAAAAACTCCAGGGATCACCACGCTTTAATCCCGTCATATAAATCAGGAATCATTTTACTTGCAGAAGATATGACTTCCTCGATGCGTGCTGTAAAAGTCCCATCACTGAGTACATGTACTCCGGGGGAAAATCCCAATGCACAAAGTGACTTTCCTTTGAGTCTTTCAGCTGATATCCATTGGCTACTTGTTCATTTATATTACCGTCTGGAAGTGTTCCTAGCAGACACACAACAGCAAGCAATGAAAGTTTAGAAAAATCTGCAGAAGCAATAGAGAAAAAGGAAATAATTCCGTCCATTAGTTCCATGGGTGTGTATGTAGGTGTGAGAATATGAAAACATCAAAAGGATCATTTCTCATATGCTTGGATGCTGCAACAAATACTTCTGGCCAATGTTTGGGGGTGGGGAAGCATCATTATTTTTCATCCTTTAAAAATAAGTCTTCATTCTCTGATTACAAAAGTAGATAATGGGTACTTTAGAAATAGAACTTACAGAAATGTACATGACGTAGAAAGTGAATATCTGTATTATTCCTGCCCACTTCCCACCAACCACAGTTAATTCTAATTTGTTTTCAAAACTACTAAGTGTCCGATTCTATTCTAGGCCCTGGGAGGGCAACAGTGAACAAACACAGATGGCATTTGTGCCCTGATGGGACTCATAGTTGAATGGGGAAGAGGGGAAAAGTCACACAATTGTAAAAAGTCAACTGGGTTTTGCATTGAAAAGAAGAGATGTGAAAGCATAACACTGGGGAAAGGAACTTCCATGAGGATTTCTGGGGAAGCTTTGTGGAGGGAGTCAAGACGGAGTTGGATATGCCAGGTATGTGAAGAAGATGGGAAGAAAGGGTGGTCAAGTAAGAAAAAAAGCCTATGCAAAGGCCCTGTGGCAGGAGGGGAAGAGCAATGTGGCCATGGGGACTGTTTCCTGGGGAAGCAGCAGAGGCACCTGGGGTTTTGTGAAGACCGTGGTAAGATCGCAGAGTGAAAGGGCAACAGATCCGGGACCCACATCCCTGCCGGGCCTGTTCCTGCCACCCAGCCCCTCGCCTCTTCCGGGTTGGGTACAGTGCTGCCTCATCTCAGCTGCAAACAGGTGGCTGGACACCTGGGTGTCCTGGAGCTGATGGAAAAACTCCAGGGATCACCACGCTTTAATCCCGTCATATAAATCAGGAATCATTTTACTTGCAGAAGATATGACTTCCTCGATGCGTGCTGTAAAAGTCCCATCACTGAGTACATGTACTCCGGGGGAAAATCCCAATGCACAAAGTGACTTTCCTTTGAGTCTTTCAGCTGATATCCATTGGCTACTTGTTCATTTATATTACCGTCTGGAAGTGTTCCTAGCAGACACACAACAGCAAGCAATGAAAGTTTAGAAAAATCTGCAGAAGCAATAGAGAAAAAGGAAATAATTCCGTCCATTAGTTCCATGGGTGTGTATGTAGGTGTGAGAATATGAAAACATCAAAAGGATCATTTCTCATATGCTTGGATGCTGCAACAAATACTTCTGGCCAATGTTTGGGGGTGGGGAAGCATCATTATTTTTCATCCTTTAAAAATAAGTCTTCATTCTCTGATTACAAAAGTAGATAATGGGTACTTTAGAAATAGAACTTACAGAAATGTACATGACGTAGAAAGTGAATATCTGTATTATTCCTGCCCACTTCCCACCAACCACAGTTAATTCTAATTTGTTTTCAAAACTACTAAGTGTCCGATTCTATTCTAGGCCCTGGGAGGGCAACAGTGAACAAACACAGATGGCATTTGTGCCCTGATGGGACTCATAGTTGAATGGGGAAGAGGGGAAAAGTCACACAATTGTAAAAAGTCAACTGGGTTTTGCATTGAAAAGAAGAGATGTGAAAGCATAACACTGGGGAAAGGAACTTCCATGAGGATTTCTGGGGAAGCTTTGTGGAGGGAGTCAAGACGGAGTTGGATATGCCAGGTATGTGAAGAAGATGGGAAGAAAGGGTGGTCAAGTAAGAAAAAAAGCCTATGCAAAGGCCCTGTGGCAGGAGGGGAAGAGCAATGTGGCCATGGGGACTGTTTCCTGGGGAAGCAGCAGAGGCACCTGGGGTTTTGTGAAGACCGTGGTAAGATTGTCAGGCCTTTGTCCTAAGAGCAAAGAAACCTACAAACTGTTGCAGGTAATGATTGCTGTTGTTTAATCACTAAGCTGTGTCTGATGCTTTTGCAACCCCATGAACTGTAGCTCTGCAGGCTCCTCTGTCCCTGGAATTTCCAGGCAAGAATACTAGAGTGGGTTGCCGTCTTCTTCTCCAAGGATCTTCCTCACCCAGGGATGGAACCCGCATCTCATGCACTGGCAGGTGGATTCTTTACTGCCGAGCTACCAGGGAAGCCCCTTAAGTAAGGATGGGTATGGTTAAGTTTTCACTTGATATATATATTCATTCTGATTTTTCTTGTGCATACATGCTTCAGTTAATGTTGTAGCGGAATGACCTAAACAAAAGAGATCCTGAACTGGCTCGTGTGGCTACCAGTTGTTTGATCTGGGGTCTCAGACAATGTCCCCCATTTCTCTCTATTTCTCTGCATTCTCACCTGCCCTTCCTGCTCTTTGCAGGCCCCATGTGGGGCCTCCTGTGGGCCCAGGTGTTCATACACTCTCTTTCTGCCTGCACCTCAGTGAAAAATGCTACCTGCTGCTGCTGGCATATCTGTCTCATCTCTGCTCACCTTCTGCCAACCCCTGAACCGATCACTGTGGTTAAAGGAATGCAATGCTCTGGTTGGCTAGGCCTGCCCGAGTCACATGCTCCACAAGGTGAGTGGAATCAAGTCTACCCAGAGCATACGGCCCGGTCAAGGGCACATCCATGTGATGAAATTACCTCTAGAATTAGGGTTGGGATTGACTAGGAGAGGGCACAGGGTGCATTCCAGGAGGGATGGAAATATTCTATATCCTGATCTGGGGGTAGTTTCGTCAAAATGCATTGAACTGTTTCTTAAGGTATTTATACCTTGCTGTATGTGAGCTATACCAAGATTTAAAAGTTACCTCACCAGAGAGTGAAAAGAGGGATGTGACCAAGAAAATGGTGAATGGGTGTTCATTATATTAATATGTTATATATACGTGTGCTGTGTATAATTTGTGGCCATGGGGACTGTTTCCTGGGGAAGCAGCAGAGGCACCTGGGGTTTTGTGAAGACCGTGGTAAGATTGTCAGGCCTTTGTCCTAAGAGCAAAGAAACCTACAAACTGTTGCAGGTAATGATTGCTGTTGTTTAATCACTAAGCTGTGTCTGATGCTTTTGCAACCCCATGAACTGTAGCTCTGCAGGCTCCTCTGTCCCTGGAATTTCCAGGCAAGAATACTAGAGTGGGTTGCCGTCTTCTTCTCCAAGGATCTTCCTCACCCAGGGATGGAACCCGCATCTCATGCACTGGCAGGTGGATTCTTTACTGCCGAGCTACCAGGGAAGCCCCTTAAGTAAGGATGGGTATGGTTAAGTTTTCACTTGATATATATATTCATTCTGATTTTTCTTGTGCATACATGCTTCAGTTAATGTTGTAGCGGAATGACCTAAACAAAAGAGATCCTGAACTGGCTCGTGTGGCTACCAGTTGTTTGATCTGGGGTCTCAGACAATGTCCCCCATTTCTCTCTATTTCTCTGCATTCTCACCTGCCCTTCCTGCTCTTTGCAGGCCCCATGTGGGGCCTCCTGTGGGCCCAGGTGTTCATACACTCTCTTTCTGCCTGCACCTCAGTGAAAAATGCTACCTGCTGCTGCTGGCATATCTGTCTCATCTCTGCTCACCTTCTGCCAACCCCTGAACCGATCACTGTGGTTAAAGGAATGCAATGCTCTGGTTGGCTAGGCCTGCCCGAGTCACATGCTCCACAAGGTGAGTGGAATCAAGTCTACCCAGAGCATACGGCCCGGTCAAGGGCACATCCATGTGATGAAATTACCTCTAGAATTAGGGTTGGGATTGACTAGGAGAGGGCACAGGGTGCATTCCAGGAGGGATGGAAATATTCTATATCCTGATCTGGGGGTAGTTTCGTCAAAATGCATTGAACTGTTTCTTAAGGTATTTATACCTTGCTGTATGTGAGCTATACCAAGATTTAAAAGTTACCTCACCAGAGAGTGAAAAGAGGGATGTGACCAAGAAAATGGTGAATGGGTGTTCATTATATTAATATGTTATATATATACGTGTGCTGTGTATACACATTGGGCGCCCTAGATGGTGCTTGTGGTAAAGAAACTGCCTCCCAATGCAGGAGAGGCAAACGGTGTGGGTTCGACCCCTGGGTTGGGAAGATCCCCTGGAGGAGGCACTGGCAGCCTGCTCCAGTCTCCTCACCTGGACAATCCCATGGACAGAGGAGCCTGTTGTCGCGCTGCTGAGTCTTTGAGGCCCCCTGGACCGCAACCCACCAGGCTTCCCTGTCCTTCAGTGTTTCCCGGAGTTGGTTCAGACTCATGTCTGTTGTGTCGATGATGCCGTCTCATCCGTCCTCCTCATTCTCTGTCGCCCCCTGCTCCTCCGGCCCTCAGACTCTCTCAGCATCAGGATCTTCCCCAGCGAGTCGGCACCTCCCATCAGGTGGCCAAAGCATCGGAGCTTCACCTTCAGGGTCAGTCCTTCCATTCAGGGTTGACTTCCTTTAGAACCGACTGGCTTAGAGGCTGCGGTCCGTGGGGCTGCCGAGAGTGGGACACGACTGAACGTCTAAGCACATACACGTGTATATACATATATGACGTGTATATATGCTATGTGTATGCATATATTAATATAGCAGGTGGCTTCCTTATCACTAGCACTGCCTGGGAAGCCCATGTGTTTATATATATATTTTTTCCTTTTATTTTTTTTTTTAACATAGTAGGCACATTACAGTTCTGCCTCTTGGGTACTATTTTTTTCATTTAATAAATTCAGTCTCCCTCCCCCCCCCCCATAGCTATTTGCTGTAAATTTAATTTCAGAAGCATGCTTTCATTAGGCACATGAGTTTGTCTCTCCTGCGTTCCTTATAGGGAGGATCACTGTGGACACGTGCTGGGGAACAGCCCCTTCAAATGACCCATTCCCTGCCGAGGGTTCGGAGACTAGGTAGGGGCTGTGTTAGTTTGTGCTGCCGTAACAGAGAACCACCGACGGGGTAGCTCCAACAGGCATTTATTTTCTGACAATTCCGGATAATTTATACGTACGTGCTGTTTGTATACAGAGAGTGAAAAGAGGATGTGACCAAGAAAATGGTGAATGGGTGTTCATTATATTAATATGTTATATATATACGTGTGCTGTGTATACATTGGGCCCTAGATGGTGCTTGTGGAAGAAACTGCCTCCCAATGCAGGAGAGGCAAACGGTGTGGGTTCGACCCCTGGGTTGGGAAGATCCCCTGGAGGAGGCACTGGCAGCCTGCTCCAGTCTCCTCACCTGGACAATCCCATGGACAGAGGAGCCTGTTGTCGCGCTGCTGAGTCTTTGAGGCCCCCTGGACCGCAACCCACCAGGCTTCCCTGTCCTTCAGTGTTTCCCGGAGTTGGTTCAGACTCATGTCTGTTGTGTCGATGATGCCGTCTCATCCGTCCTCCTCATTCTCTGTCGCCCCCTGCTCCTCCGGCCCTCAGACTCTCTCAGCATCAGGATCTTCCCCAGCGAGTCGGCACCTCCCATCAGGTGGCCAAAGCATCGGAGCTTCACCTTCAGGGTCAGTCCTTCCATTCAGGGTTGACTTCCTTTAGAACCGACTGGCTTAGAGGCTGCGGTCCGTGGGGCTGCCGAGAGTGGGACACGACTGAACGTCTAAGCACATACACGTGTATATACATATATGACGTGTATATATGCTATGTGTATGCATATATTAATATAGCAGGTGGCTTCCTTATCACTAGCACTGCCTGGGAAGCCCATGTGTTTATATATATATTTTTTCCTTTTATTTTTTTTTTTAACATAGTAGGCACATTACAGTTCTGCCTCTTGGGTACTATTTTTTCATTTAATAAATTCAGTCTCCCTCCCCATAGCTATTTGCTGTAAATTTAATTTCAGAAGCATGCTTTCATTAGGCACATGAGTTTGTCTCTCCTGCGTTCCTTATAGGGAGGATCACTGTGGACACGTGCTGGGGAACAGCCCCTTCAAATGACCCATTCCCTGCCGAGGGTTCGGAGACTAGGTAGGGGCTGTGTTAGTTTGTGCTGCCGTAACAGAGAACCACCGACGGGGTAGCTCCAACAACAGGCATTTATTTTCTGACAATTCCGGAGGCTGGAAGTCCAAGATCAAAGTGTCGGGGAGGTTGGTTTCTTCGGAGGACACTGTCCTGAGTTTGTAGATGACCCTCTTCACCCCGTGTCTTCACGTGCTCTTCCCTCCATGCATCGCTGTCCTAATCACCTCTTCTTCTAACAGTCACTGGATTAGATCCCCTCAATGGCTTTATTTTACCTTAATTACTCTTTAAGGGCCTGACCTCCATATATATGTGTGTGCATGCACGCTTAATCACTTCAGGCGTGCCTGACTCTGTGCAAGCCCATGGACTGCAGCCCACCAGGCTCCTCTGTTCATGGAATTCTCCAGGCAAGAATACTGGAGTGGTTTGCTGTGCCCGCCTCCAGGGGGTCTTCCTGACCCAGAAATTGAACCCGTAAGTCTCCTGTATTGGCAGGGGGTTCTTTACTACTAGCGTCACCAGGAAAGCATATCTATATCTATATAGTCATTATATATATATTCACATTCTGTGGTAATGGAGGTTAGAATGTCAATATATGAATCCTAATTCAGCCCATGACAGGGACCTTGAACCAAAGAAACTTGCCTGCTCATCATGCACCGTCAGTTTCCTTGCTTTGGGTCTTGCAGGATTTTTGAGTGTTAAGATACCTGTACCTGATTCACTTCTCTGTACAGCAGAAACTAACGCAACACTGTAAATGAACGCTACTTCCATAAAAATTCATTTAAAAATTTTAAAAATTCAGTCTCCAAGTAAGCCTAGCTAGGGCAGAGCTGTCCTGCTATCAGCTAGCACACACGTAAAAGCAGAGATTAGCTGAAGTGACCGAGCTGGGCTCTATGGAGGACAGGGATCCAGGGGGAGTGCTCACAGGCCAGGGCAGACATCGGGCCATGGCCGAGTGTTCCTTGTGTCCTCTGGGCTGGTCCTGGGCCCGGTCATTTTCCACAGGGTCTCATCAGACCCAGCTTGGACGTGTGTAGACGTCTGTCTCCTTCCCCACTCACGAGGCTGCGGTCGAGGAGCAGATGTGCAGATGGCTTTGGTGAGATGGGCAGACTGGCAGACGTCCTGCAGAGTGGGGCGGGCTGGCATGAGCTCGAGGCTAATCCTGTCAGCAGTCACACCCTGCGTCTCCTGAGACTCCTCTCCACCCTCCTCGAGGTTGGTTTCTCGGGCTGTCCTGAGTTTGTAGACCCCCACCCCGTGTCTTCACGTGCTCTTCCCTCCATGCATCGCTGTCCTAATCACCTCTTCTTCTAACAGTCACTGGATTAGATCCCCTCAATGGCTTTATTTTACCTTAATTACTCTTTAAGGGCCTGACCTCCATATATATGTGTGTGCATGCACGCTTAATCACTTCAGGCGTGCCTGACTCTGTGCAAGCCCATGGACTGCAGCCCACCAGGCTCCTCTGTTCATGGAATTCTCCAGGCAAGAATACTGGAGTGGTTTGCTGTGCCCGCCTCCAGGGGGTCTTCCTGACCCAGAAATTGAACCCGTAAGTCTCCTGTATTGGCAGGGGGGTTCTTTACTACTAGCGTCACCAGGAAAGCATATCTATATCTATATAGTCATTATATATATATTCACATTCTGTGGTAATGGAGGTTAGAATGTCAATATATGAATCCTAATTCAGCCCATGACAGGGACCTTGAACCAAAGAAACTTGCCTGCTCATCATGCACCGTCAGTTTCCTTGCTTTGGGTCTTGCAGGATTTTTGAGTGTTAAGATACCTGTACCTGATTCACTTCTCTGTACAGCAGAAACTAACGCAACACTGTAAATGAACGCTACTTCCATAAAAATTCATTTAAAAATTTTAAAAATTCAGTCTCCAAGTAAGCCTAGCTAGGGCAGAGCTGTCCTGCTATCAGCTAGCACACACGTAAAAGCAGAGATTAGCTGAAGTGACCGAGCTGGGCTCTATGGAGGACAGGGATCCAGGGGGAGTGCTCACAGGCCAGGGCAGACATCGGGCCATGGCCGAGTGTTCCTTGTGTCCTCTGGGCTGGTCCTGGGCCCGGTCATTTTCCACAGGGTCTCATCAGACCCAGCTTGGACGTGTGTAGACGTCTGTCTCCTTCCCCACTCACGAGGCTGCGGTCGAGGAGCAGATGTGCAGATGGCTTTGGTGAGATGGGCAGACTGGCAGACGTCCTGCAGAGTGGGGCGGGCTGGCATGAGCTCGAGGCTAATCCTGTCAGCAGTCACACCCTGCGTCTCCTGAGACTCCTCTCCACCCTCCTCGCCCAGAGCCCAGTGCCCACTCCCAGGCAGAAGGCAGACGAAGCCTGAGCACGCTCAGGGTAGGCACTGATCTCTGGGCCTCAGAGACGCTGTCCTGGGCGTTCCTGCCATTTCTGACGGGTCCAGAGACTGATTTGCTCCCTGCTGAGGGCAAGAAACTGGAGTCTTTCGTGAATCCATGTCCTCTGGGTGTGACCTGGGTGATTCTACAGGATTGCGTGACAAAGAAGTGCTTCCAGCCTCTCTGGTGAGTCCTTGTGCCCCGAAGAGATTGTGTCAGCTCTGACTCAGCGGAAACACACGCGCGTGTTTCATGAGGGAGGGGCTGGAGGGTAGGCTCAGGGTCAGGCGGGAACCCCTCAGGCATTATTGGAAAACTCTGCCTCTTGGGGGCAGAGGTTATGGGGAGACAAAGTCACCCCCTAGTGGGGTTTTCATCTCTTCGTTGTGTGTAGGCACTGAGAAGCCCTGAAATTTGCCAGAAGAGGTCTAATCTTAGATGTTTATTCTACACTGATGCACATACATATCAAAATTTCCTTTTTGATCAGATTTTATATAAAAGAAAGGGCATGACCTCATTTGATCCCCAGACAGTAAGAATGAAACCCCGTGTCACGTTTTCCTTTCCACCTGGGTCTCTGGATAAGGTCGAGTGTTCAGTTGCTGTAGCTTTCAGATCCGTGGTTCCTGACACATTTTCCTCTTCCTTTCCCTTCATATTTGTCACTTTTATTAGGTACAAGTGCTGAAATGAAACAATCATGCTGCATGTGTATGACTCACTTGGTGTGGAGTCTGGAATCTGGATGGAGGCTGTATGTGTGTGTATGGTGAGGAGCGAGGCTTTTATACATTGGCACACTTACACCCAGGGACACAGTGCCAACTTCTACAATTTGTAATCTGGTGTTTGTTGACGAGCCTTTATTAGGTGACAAGTGCAGATGGCTTTGGTGAGATGGGCAGACTGGGAGACGTCCTGCAGAGTGGGGCGGGCTGGCATGAGCTCGAGGCTAATCCTGTCAGCAGTCACACCCTGCGTCTCCTGAGACTCCTCTCCACCCTCCTCGCCCAGAGCCCAGTGCCCACTCCCAGGCAGAAGGCAGCGAAGCCTGAGCACGCTCAGGGTAGGCACTGATCTCTGGGCCTCAGAGACGCTGTCCTGGGCGTTCCTGCCATTTCTGACGGGTCCAGAGACTGATTTGCTCCCTGCTGAGGGCAAGAAACTGGAGTCTTTCGTGAATCCATGTCCTCTGGGTGTGACCTGGGTGATTCTACAGGATTGCGTGACAAAGAAGTGCTTCCAGCCTCTCTGGTGAGTCCTTGTGCCCCAAGAGATTGTGTCAGCTCTGACTCAGCGGAAACACACGCGCGTGTTTCATGAGGGAGGGGCTGGAGGGTAGGCTCAGGGTCAGGGGGGAACCCCTCAGGCATTATTGGAAAACTCTGCCTCTTGGGGGCAGAGGTTATGGGGAGACAAAGTCACCCCCTAGTGGGGTTTTCATCTCTTCGTTGTGTGTAGGCACTGAGAAGCCCTGAAATTTGCCAGAAGAGGTCTAATCTTAGATGTTTATTCTACACTGATGCACATACATATAAAAATTTTCCCTTTTTTGATCAGATTTTATATAAAAGAAAGGGCATGACCTCATTTGATCCCCAGACAGTAAGAATGAAACCCCGTGTCACGTTTTCCTTTCCACCTGGGTCTCTGGATAAGGTCGAGTGTTCAGTTGCTGTAGCTTTCAGATCCGTGGTTCCTGACACATTTTCCTCTTCCTTTCCCTTCATATTTGTCACTTTTATTAGGTACAAGTGCTGAAATGAAACAATCATGCTGCATGTGTATGACTCACTTGGTGTGGAGTCTGGAATCTGGATGGAGGCTGTATGTGTGTGTATGGTGAGGAGCGAGGCTTTTATACATTGGCACACTTACACCCAGGGACACAGTGCCAACTTCTACAATTTGTAATCTGGTGTTTGTTGACGAGCCTTTATTAGGTGACAAGTGCTGATTAAGTGCTTTACAAATAGCCGTTGATTTCATCTCTATGACAACTCTCAGAGGTGTGGACCATGATCATCCCCCTTTTGCAGATGAAGAAACTGAGGGAGATGGAAAGGGAGTTGTTTGCCGAGAGCTGCATGGATGTGTGCTCAGTCGCTTAGTCTTGTCTGCCTCTTTGCGACCCCATGGCCTGTAACCCGCCAGGCTCCTCTGCCCGTGGGATTCTCCAGGCAAGAATACTGGAGTGGGTCGCCATTTCCTCCTCCAGACGTTCTTCCCCACCCGGGGAATGAACCTGTGTCTCCTGAGTCTCCTGCATTGGCAGGTGGATTCTTTGCCTCTGAGCCTCCGGGTGCATGGTCATTAAGCGGCAGAGCTAAGACCGGAATCTGGGTAGCCTGGCTGCAGAGCCCAGGTTGGAGGTCAGCGCTTTAGGACTTCTCTGTGTTGTCCCATAGTGGATTCACCAGCCACATGTGACTTCTGGGCTCCTGATGTGTGACTAGTGTGACTGTGTGTGACTGAGGAACTGAATATTAGATTAAAATTAATTTTCATGTAAATAGTCACGCGTGGCTTGTGCCGTATTGATGCAGCTCCTGAACCTCCAGGGTTGCTGCCTCGCTCACATTGCTGATGTTGGCGGAAGGCAATTTGGGGCCATATAGTATAGTTACTACAGTGTAGTTGTGATTATAATTTGCAATAAGTATTCAGAGCCTTCAAAAATCCCTCTTCCTCCTCTTCTCCATAGTTTTTTTTTTTTTTTTTTTGCCTCTAAGTCATCGTTTATTTTTCATCCATCTTTATTCCTTGGCTTGTGTGAGCCTCCCATCACAGTGGCCTCACTCACTGCAGAGCACTAGTTCTGGGCACATGTGCTCCAGAGCGCTGGCTAGCAATTGGACACATCGGCTCAGCTGTTCCTCGGCACGTGGGATCTTCCCAGGCCAGGGATTGAACCGGCGCCCCTTGCACTGCAAGGTGGACTCTTTACCCACTGGACCACCAGGGAAGCCTTTCTCCATCCTTTTTCTTTTCCTTTGTCATCATAACTAACATTTTTCTGAGCTCTTAAGATTCTCACTTAATTCTCCCCTAAATCCTTGGACGTAGGTGCTTTTCCTCTTTGAGTATTTATTTATTTATTTGACTGCACTGGGCCTTAGTTGTAACACTTTAGATCTTAGTTACTGCATATGGGATCTAATTCCCTGACCAGGTATCAAACCTGGACTCCCTGGATTGGGACCTCAGAGCCTTAACCACTGGACCACCAGGGAAGTCCCGCATAGGTGCTTTTTCTAATAAACCTGTTGAACAGAAGAGAGAGCTGACACTCAAAGAAATTAAGTATCTTGTGGAGAGTCACAGAGCCAGTAAGCAGCAGCATCTGAATTTGAACCAAAGTCTAGGAAGTCTCTAAAGCCAAATTGTACTTCTTCATGTTTTCTTTTTTTAAAAAGTAAAATGTGCTCCATTCTGACTTCTTAGGGCATGAGCCTGTCAGTTTCCTCCCAAGTAAAGTTATGTTGTCAGCTAAAGTCAGCAGTTTTGAAAGGAAAGGAGAGGAAGACAGAGGTGGTGAGCAGAGGCGGATGAAGTGCAGGGTCAGCACAGACGCGGAGCAGCTGGCCAGGCGGGGGCCTCCTGGGAGTAGCCAGGGCGGTGCCCAGAGAGCCTAGGCCCAGCCCCACCTCCATCAAGAAAGACCTGGCAGAAGGTCAGAACACGACACCTCAGTTTCCTCATCTGTCAAATGGGGACAAAGAGGACTGAAAAAAATCAGTGCCTGAAAATATGCCTGAAAGACAAAGACAGAGGTCGTCTTTCCTGTCTCAGAGCGCACCTCTGGCGTAGAAGCTCCTGGGAACCCTTGCAGGGGAAGCAGTCTTCTGGGCGCAGAGCTGTCTTCGCTGTGGGCGAAGGGAAGGAAAAGAGCTTCTCTGCCGAGGGGTCAGGGTGGGCGGTGGGGGCTGCAGTGCATGGCTGTCAGCTGAGATCACTGCCATCTCCCTTCCAGCTGCCTGGGGATATTATGGAGTTGCAGAGACAGGGAGAGGAAGCTCAAGCTTGGGGGCCTCTTTGCGGAGGGGAGCAGAGCAGGAGGCCGTTAATGAAAAAAACATTCCTTGTTCAAGGTGACTGAAAGGGTTTGGGGCTGGTTGGGTCCGGGTCTGACGTTGGCTGGAAAGGAGTGCCCAGATGTGGAGCGGCCAGGCGTGGGACAGCTGCCAGGAAGGTGGCTGACGCCCGCCCCGCTGACTGACCCTCTCGGGGTGGCCGACTCCCAAAGACCCCTGACTTCAGGGACACCTGAGATGGGGCAGCAATCCGATCCTGGGGCCGGGGCTGTTCTGCCCATGGCCCTCCTCTCACTCTGTACATTTCACCCCCTCTCCTGACTGCCCGCTTCCGGGCCACATCTGGGCACAAGGAGAGGTGCGCTGGAAGCTTCTGTCCTGACCCAGAGGTAACACATGGAGGGCCTTGCCTGAGAAATGGAAGAACCTTCTAAGAGGCGGGAAGGCTATTACGAGGGGTTTCTCGGGGACAGCTCCCAACTTTGCCACCAGACAATTTCCAGACTCACCAAGAGTGCGTGATATGTGGCAAGCATTCGGACGGGGCCCTGTCCTGATCAGAGAAAGCCAGTCACTGACCTCGTCTTCAGGATAGCCCCGAGAGGTGGGCATTCTCATTTCACAGCTGAGAAAACTGAGGTTCAGAAAAGTGAAGACCTTATGCTCCTGGCTGAGAAGCGAGCAGGGCTGGGACCAGATTTCTGATCCCAGGGAGATATACACGACCTCTCCCCACTTCCTTCTAGATTCCAGGAAACCTTCTGATGGCCCACAGACCTCGTAAAGAGTCCCAGCCTGGAGCGCAGTGAGAGGGAGGGGCAGCAGCGCGGAGGAGGGACGAGCTCCTGCAGTTCGTTCTCGGGGCCCCTTTGACAAAAGGTAGAGGTCCTATTTCTTAGAGCTAAGGCCCTAGGAAAGCTGTAGGAATAGATCAATGCCACATGGAACCAAGAACAGGCTTTGGATCATGCTGGAACCTCCGTTCTCTCTTCCAAGACCAGTTTCATCATGACCGGTCTTCATCCCTCTGGAGGGAAAAGGGGTCCCTGCCGTGTGTTATAGGAAACACAGAACCCACTCTCTTCCCTTGGGACGCTTGGTTTTCCTTGGGGTTGAACCCTTTGACTGGCTATGCACAAAAAATGCATCTTTCATCCCCTGGCACCCCCACCAGAATGGGAAACCAAGCCACCCCCTGTCCTGACTGCATCCATGTTCCAAGGGGCCTAACTGCAACAGGAAGTTGCAGAAGATGCCAAGGCTGTGAGTTGACTCTGATGGGAGGCCCAGCCTCTGGAAGTCCCCCACTTGGGCATCTGGAAGCCTTTGCGATCCAGACTGCATCTAAGTCCTTCCTAGAATCCGATCCTGGGGCCGGGCTGTTCTGCCCATGGCCCTCCTCTCACTCTGTACATTTCACCTCTCCTGACTGCCCGCTTCCGGGCCACATCTGGGCACAAGGAGAGGTGCGCTGGAAGCTTCTGTCCTGACCCAGAGGTAACACATGGAGGGCCTTGCCTGAGAAATGGAAGAACCTTCTAAGAGGCGGGAAGGCTATTACGAGGGGTTTCTCGGGGACAGCTCCCAACTTTGCCACCAGACAATTTCCAGACTCACCAAGAGTGCGTGATATGTGGCAAGCATTCGGACGGGGCCCTGTCCTGATCAGAGAAAGCCAGTCACTGACCTCGTCTTCAGGATAGCCCCGAGAGGTGGGCATTCTCATTTCACAGCTGAGAAAACTGAGGTTCAGAAAAGTGAAGACCTTATGCTCCTGGCTGAGAAGCGAGCAGGGCTGGGACCAGATTTCTGATCCCAGGGAGATATACACGACCTCTCCCCACTTCCTTCTAGATTCCAGGAAACCTTCTGATGGCCCACAGACCTCGTAAAGAGTCCCAGCCTGGAGCGCAGTGAGAGGGGAGGGGCAGCAGCGCGGAGGAGGGACGAGCTCCTGCAGTTCGTTCTCGGGCCACTTTGACAAAAGGTAGAGGTCCTATTTCTTAGAGCTAAGGCCCTAGGAAAGCTGTAGGAATAGATCAATGCCACATGGAACCAAGAACAGGCTTTGGATCATGCTGGAACCTCCGTTCTCTCTTCCAAGACCAGTTTCATCATGACCGGTCTTCATCCCTCTGGAGGGAAAAGGGGTCCCTGCCGTGTGTTATAGGAAACACAGAACCCACTCTCTTCCCTTGGGACGCTTGGTTTTCCTTGGGGTTGAACCCTTTGACTGGCTATGCACAAAAAATGCATCTTTCATCCCCTGGCACCCCCACCAGAATGGGAAACCAAGCCACCCCCTGTCCTGACTGCATCCATGTTCCAAGGGGCCTAACTGCAACAGGAAGTTGCAGAAGATGCCGAAGGCTGTGAGTTGACTCTGATGGGAGGCCCAGCCTCTGGAAGTCCCCCACTTGGGCATCTGGAAGCCTTTGCGATCCAGACTGCATCTAAGTCCTTCCTAGAATTCTGGACCATCAGCTCTGGAAGAGACCCTGAGCATTATCTCATCCAACTCCCTTGTGGCACAGATGGGTAAACTGAGGCCCAGAGAGGGAGACACCACTACAGGAAGGGGGACTGGAGTGGGGCTCATGACTCCTGGGCTGGAGGGCCTTCCGGTAGCCCACGCCACCTTTCCAGAGAAGAGCTGATGTGGAAGGGGAGGAACCAGGTAGTCAGGGGCTGGCTCGGAGGTTCTGGGAGGAACCAGCCCCTGGAACGTCCAGAAGCAGCCTGTCTGCTGAAGGCCCTTGCAGAGGCAGGGCATCCCTGTCTGCCTCAAGTCTTGGTCGGCTTGGCTGTTTCCAGGAAAATGCAGCACCCTTCTTTCCGCTTCCAGGAAGAAAAAGGCCACTGTTGGTGGGGAACCTTCTCCTCTGAAGGAGAAAAGCGCGTAGCACATCTCCAGTGGGTTCCAGAGGAAACGAGATAGCCACGTCTTCAAAAGAACCATCCCCAAAGCACTTCCATGACCATGACACCCCCAACCTAGGTGCCATGTTCTGGCCACGGACAGAAGGTCACATACACACCAGGCACTTCCTCTAGGGTCTCCTTAATCCTCTGAAGAACCCTGTGAGGGAGATGTTCTCAGGGTTCCGTGGAAAGATGGAGGAGACGGAACAAGGCTGGGAAACAGAAGGGGACAGGGCAGGCCGTAGTCCCATCCACGCCCGACTCTGCACCTCCTTCTCATGGAAACGGTTCTCAAACTCACGCTTTAAAAATCCAGACTGTCCATTTGCATTCCTTTTTTTGCCAGTTTCAGACACTCTCTTCCCTTCCTCGTCCCCTCACTCCCCTGCTTTAGTTTGAACTTGCAAGTCTCTGGTGCCCTGAAAAAAAAATGAAACCCAAACTAAACATGACCCTCCAAGGCCCAGGAGACATCACAGGCTGGGACACCAGCCTCCTGCATCTTCCCAAGTACAGAACTCCTAAAATTCTGTTCAGAAGCAAAAGGCTTCCCCCCTCCCTCACCTTAGACAATATGGTTCTAATATATATCAACAGAGCTAAAGAAAAGGCCTTTTTTTTTTTTTTTTTAAGAAGTTAACTTCATTTCAAGAACTTGTGTGTTTCTCATTAGTAACGCTGTCTTTTGAAATCCAACTGAGGGAGGCAATTCCAGTTGAAATCAAAACTGATATGTGAGGGTTTGACTCCAATGTCACTCTGGTCCCCTGGCTTGCCGCCTTGTTGGGGCTAATCTCTGCAGGGATGGGATGGGCAGGGCAGGCGGCCAACTCTCTGCTCCCTGACCCATGGTCCCACATCTGCGATGGGTGTCCGTGTGTCCGGGGAGCCCGGTTGGTAGGGGGGCTTCCAGCCTGGTAGGCCTCTCACCTGATGAGAGGAATTGAGACTTGTGCTTGAGCTAAGACCCGAAGGAGGGAAAGCAGAGCTCCTTGGCCTGGCAGCTGGGGCGCTGAGGCCCAGGGAGGGCAGGGGGCTCCGGTCATGATCAGAACTGTGAGCTGAGTGATTCTTACCCATGACGGGCATGACCATAGGGCATGATCAACTATCCCAAAAGGAGCCACATGACTCTCCAAGTCCTAGGTATTTCGAGCCGTTTTAAGCAGGAAATTCCTACTAGTTTGGGGGCCAATTTTGGATATTTCTTCTCTGTGAGACCAGGCTTCCCGGAGAACATTAGGAAAACAGAAAAATTCTTTCCACGGTTGGCAGAGGGGCAGCTCAGCCTCCCAGCTACTGGGGACCACTGTGTCGGGATGAGTCATATTGTGGGTAGACGAGGAAGGTGCAGGGCATTCTCTCCATGTTCATCTCCTCTCTTCTTAATAACCCCCAATTGGATTTTTTTCCTTACATAAAAAAAAAATCTTATTCTTAAGGAGAGCTGCTGTGACCCGTTCTACGTGCCGAAGGGATTTGTTTCAAGGGTGATAGAAACGAACAGGATAGCTCCCCTCTCCCAGACCTCTAATCAGATTTCCCCCGTCCTTCAAGACCCAGCAACGTCCTTCCTTCCACAGGAAACTTTCCTCCACCCGCTACCCCTCGGTGATGGCGCCAGCCTCAGGGTCAAACCTGAACCTCTCTTTACACTGAGTGGGGCATCTCCATTCCTTTTCTCTTGGGTTATTTAACTGTACAGACTTCCAGGTATTTTTGCCTTGTCTCCTTCGTGAGAGGTGTGATTTTCTTGAGGACCTGAGCCTTTTCCATGCTTGTGTACCCAGCTTCTCATCACCAAGACATAGCAGAGTTTGCAAATCATAACAGTAAGGATTATAAAGGACCGTTACGTTTAAAAGCTTTAACCTGTGTTCTTGCTTGTCCTCTTGAATGGTGATTCTCTTAGAGAAACAGTGTTCCCAAGAGACAACCGGAATAATCATCGAGTCACTTGCTCTTTAAGGTCGCTTCAGGTCCCAAGAATTGTGATCCTCAAATTTCTTGGGCAACCTCCCCACATGCGAGCTTTCTCACGCATTGCCTTGTTTAAAGAATATATGGATCTACTGATAAATCTATTCAATTTTCCTCCAGTTGGTTTTGGAGAAACAGGAAGGCTGGGTTTAAATTTCAACTTTATCCCACCTGCAGTGGGACCCTCTGGTCCTCACTTTCCTCTTCTGTAAAATGGGCATCACCATTATGCCTTCCTTTCCTGGTTTTGGTCTTGATAAAGGGAGTTCTCTGTAACATTGCCTTTGTTCCCATTCACTGAGCTTTGCTAGGCCGGCACTGTGTGGAGCACTGAGACCTAGAAGTAAATGTGAGACCCTCACATATCAGCTAAGCCAGAAGTTTTCCCCACACCCTGCCCCAGTGCCCCCCGCGAGCCACTCCGTGTCCTCCCCTCTCAGGAACCCGTTTGTATCTACTGGGTGTTATGAGTGGGTGACATCACTCTTTCCCACTAGGAGCTCCCAGAAACTCCAGGCCCGGTCTGTTTTCACTCCCACTGTTGATCCAGGGCTTGCCTACGTATTTAACAGACATTCATTCCCATCTCCTTTGGGTCCCTTTTCTGGGTTAAATCAAACATTCCCTTGTTTTCCTGAGAGCCCTGAACTAGCAGCAGGAGCCACAGAGTAGGGCGTTTACGTCCGTTTTGTGGAGGCTGGATGTTCTCTCTTGATTGAAACCTATAAGATCCCTGGTCCTTGCACCTGCTGCAGGCTTGGTAGTTGATGGCCATCCCAGGTCTCCCCCTGATCAACCTTCCCCCTCCTTTGTGCACCAATGTTACCTTCTGAGAAGCCCTCCTTGACTCTCTGTAATAGACTTGAACATCTGAAAATACTTTTTGAGCTCAGGCATGATCTTGACCATGGCCTGTGGCTCCCAGGGGCTCCCCAAAGTTTCATCTTTCTCAGAGCCCAGTACAGAGATAGTTAGCAGTATGTGCACATTGAATGAAGCTTGCCAAAGCAAAACCAAACCCATGTCACTCCCACACGGCCCAGAAAAAGCTAGTAGACACCCTTGGGATTGGCATAGCTAGTTTCTTAATTCATTCAGAATAGATGTGTCAAGCACCCAGTGTGGGCTCCACGCTGAGTCCTGGGGAGCCGGTTGTAAACATGGGGCAGCCTCTTTCCCATGTCCTGGCAGCCCTGGAGCTCTCGGTCCAGGCCCGTGGACTCATGGGCAAGGCCACAACAAAACCAGGGAGCTGGAGGGCAGCAGACACTTGCTGGAACCCACCATTCCCACGATGACCATGCATCTCCAAAGAAAGGAAAGGAAAGGTGCCCGCCGTCCACAGAGGCACTCAGGTGCGGCTTCCTCCCAGGGCTGTGGCGCCCAAGGGCCCAGGGGAGCAGACAGGCAGGGCCGACCCTCTGAACTCAGGCGGGGAGCACTCGGTCCACCCAGAATCAGCTGGGCCCGCCAGCTGTGGGCCGGCACCGCTGAAAGGTCCTAATTAGCTCATTTCCCCAGCCCTGTGGGCTGTGAGCAGGCTCTCTTCACCTTTTGCCCTGCCCCATCTCGCTCAATTTAGCAGTTCAAGGTTCACCGTGGTGTCAGGGTGGGGACGGGGAAAATGTCCCCCCACTCCCATGCCATTAAGCAAAACCATCCCTGTGTAGGCAGCTCCACCCTGAAGACTCTGGAATCTTTCCCTCCTCAGCCTGGTTCTGAGGGCCGCCCTGAGGAGAGAGGATTGGGTCTAGACACCAAGCTTCAGACTCTGTCTTTCCCATGGCACGAAAAGCTGTGTGATCCTGAGCAAGTGACTTGCCCTCTCTGATCCTCAGCTTCAATTCTGAGGACACTGGCACTCACCTCACCAGGTGCTTGTGAGGATTTGGTGCGATAAGGTTGGGCAAAGCCAGGGGCACAGGGCTGAGATGGAGCAAACTCTCAGTCCCAGCCCTCCAACTCTGTTCACCTTTCCCTAGACTGTAAGCTCCATGGGGGCAGGCACAGCGTCTGCTCTGCTCACCGCTATGCGTCCAGCTTCCAGCATCTTGCTGAGGTACTGGACGCAGAAGGTACTTCCTCATTCCTTTCTTTAATCACTCCTATGTGCCAGGTCCTCAGCCCAGGGAATAGATCTTAATGAATGAATGAATTTTCTTCCTCTCCCCACTTTAGCAGGGCTGAGCCCTGGGGAAGGGGGCCCCCGCTGAGCTCATAAGACACTGTACACAGAGCAGGGCCCATGAAGTCAGAAGACTGGGAAGGAGCCGGGGTTTTGCATCCCAGCAATCTGCTTGTCTTAGAAAACGTTCCCCCACTATCTGTGCCCATGCTCCTAATCTCAGAGGTTGGGCAAGCCATGAGCCCCCGGCCTACCTCTTTGACTCAAGTCTGGAAAATCCCCCGCGGCTCTTGGAAGCCTCAGCGTTCTCAGGAGAGGGAAGGCAAACAACTATTCCTCTGCCCCGACAGGTGGCGTTGCCCAGGGCGTGAGACCTGAGTGAGCATGGTATAGAGCCCAATTCACTGGACATGAGTTTGAGTAAACTCTGCGAGACCGTAAAGGACAGGGAAGCCTGGCAGGCTGCAGTCCGTGGGGTCACATAAGTCGGGCGTGCATGAACAATTGAACAACAATGGTAGAGCCTGACACAGGCTCTGGCCAGGAGAGAACTGCATCCTGTCCATTTTCTTTTCTTCTGCTGACGTGACAGCTACCTTGTTTCTCCAGGCCTCCTCTGGACCTTGATGCTGGCTGGAAATGGAGATGCCCTACGTACCACCTAGACCCACCGCACCCAAACCTGCGTTCTAACAAGATCTCCAGGTGCTCCTGTTCCACCCGAGTTTGAGAAGCCCGCAACCGTAAGTCGGGGTGATGTTAATAAGAACTCTTCAGCCATGGCGTCCAGCAAACAGGATGAGGGAGAAGGGGATGGCTGGTTTCAAAGCCAAATAGAAACAGACGGAGGGCTTTCTGCGGCGTGTCTCCGGGCCACAGCTCTGTTGGTTGCAGGAAGCAGATGGAACCCAAGAGTGGGGTGGTTGACTGGCGGTGGGGTCATCTCCTCCACCCCGGGTTGGGTTTAAAAATAGAGACGAGGGAGCATTCTGCGTTTCAACGGGTAAAAATGCCTTCTGCTTCTCTTTATTAAGGTCTGTGGGGGTTGGGAGGAGGTCAGGAATCACGCCCTATCCTGCGGTTTACAGGACCTTTCCTTAATAAAGTCGAGGGCCAGGAGGCCAGGCATTCCAGAGGACGTAATTAAAACCACTGAGGGTTATTTGGAATAACAGACCGTTTAGTCGGAAGCACTTGCCATGCTAATTCAAACAAGGTGATTACAGGCGATTAGCAAAACTAATGCCTTCAGTTTAAAACCTGCCCCAAGGCAGGATGAGCAAGTGGCCTTTGCTACTTCCTGTGAGTGGTGGAGAGAGGTGACCTGGGAATGAAATGTTCCAAGGTCAGGGCCAAGCGGGGCTCCTAGGCGGCCCACCTGGGTAAGATGCTCTCCCAGTGAGAACTCCTTGGCAGGGAAGAGGCTGACTCTACCTGGGAAGGGTCAGAAAGGAGTCCCTCCAGGTCGCTGCAGCTGAGCGACTTAACTAACTAATCAGATCTCCTGGGTTCGTTCAGGGCCCATCCTAAGAGGACTGTCTTTACTTGCCTCTTCAGATGGTCTCTTGAGGGCAGAGGCTGAGTCTTGTGGCTCTTGTGTCCTTGAAAGGAATTGATTATGGATTTGCCTATGTACATATAAGAATCATCTTTTGCTTAGCACTTAAATGCCAAACCCTGTGCAAAGCAGTTCATCTCTGTTGCTGTTCAGTCACTCATTCGTGCCCAGCCCTTTGTGACCCCAAGGACTGCAGCACACGAGGCTTCCCTGTCCTTCACCGTCTCCCAGAGTTTGCTCAAACTCACGTCCATTGAGTCAATGATGCCATCCAACCATCTCATCCTCTGTCATCCCCTTCTCCTCTTGCCCTCACTCTTTTCCAACATCAGGGTCTTTTCTGAAGTCAGCTCTTACCAGATGGCCAAAGTATTAGAGCTTCAACTTTAGCATCAGTCCTTCAAATGAATATTCAGAGCTGACTTCCTTTAGGACCTACTGGTTTGATCTCATTGTAGCCCAAGGGACTCTCAAGAGTCTTCTCCAGCACCACAGTTTGAAAGCATCCCTTCTTTGGTGCTCAGCCTTCTTTATGATCCAGCTCTCATATTCATACATGACTGCTGGAAAAACCACAGCGTGGATTATATGGACCTTTGTTGTCAAAGTGGTATCTCTTCCTTTGTTTTTTGTTTTCTTGTGCCAACCTTTTTCCCAAAGGCTTTTTTCTTTTTTTAATTTTGGCCTCTTTTATTCGTTTCTTATGTATTTCTTTTCATCCATCTTCATTCTTTGTCCTGTGGGCCTCCCACTGCAGTGGCCTCTCTCATTACAGAGCACCGGCTCTGGGCGCATGCACTCCAGAGTGCTGGCTCGCAATTGGACATACTGGTCCAGCTGCTCCGTGGCACGTGGGATCCTCCTGGGCCAGGGATCGAAACGGTGCCCCCTGCACTGCAAGACCAGGGAACTGGTGCCCCCACTAGACTACCAGGGAAGCCCGGTAACTCTGCTTTTTAATCCGCTGTGTAGGTTTGTCATAGCTTTTCTTTCAAGGAGCAAGCATCTTTTAATTTCATGGCCACAGTCACCATCCTCAGTGATTTTGGAACCCAAGAAAATTAAGTCTTTCACTGTTTCCATTTTTTCCCCATCTATTTGCTATGAAGAGATGGGTCCAGATGCCACGATCTTAGATGTCGGAGACTCTTGGAGGGCCCAGACAAAACCTTGTGCACTGCAGGGCCCAAGGGAAAGGAGTCGTGCATATGCATCACCTCGTTTCATTCATTGAAATCAGTAACCATTTGACGGCTGAGGAACACGGGGCCCAGAGAGAAGGTTCCTGCTCAAGGCCACACTGCCAGAAAGTGGTCAGTAGGGGTCTTCTCTCCAAAACCACCAGGCTCCAAGGCCTTCCTGGTACCCCACAGAATTTCATCTTACAGTTGTGGGGACAGAGACTGGAGGTCATCGGCTGGTGAGTAGCGGAACTGGGATTTGCCCGCCTCCAAACCTCCAGCCCCACTTCCTCTGCTGGAGCTCTCTGGAGAGGGTGCAGAGCAGCAGCCAAACTGGGCAGGGATGCACACTGCCGGCGGGACTCATTAGGGAATGGTGTCCCAGACGGAGGGGGCTCTACAGACCCCGTGATAGGGAGCTTTCAGTTGCCAGCAACCAAAACCCCCAAATCAACTGGCTTAAATGTCTAATGTCTTTTCTTTTTTTGGCCACTTCTATTGGTCTTTCATTTATCTATTTTCATCCATCTTTGTTCTTTGGTCTGTGTGGGTCTCCCATCACAGTGGCCTCTCTTGCTGCAGAGCACTGGCTCTGGGCACACACCCCCCCAGAGCTCTGGCTCAGTAGTTGGACACACCGGTCCAGCCTCTCCACGGCACGTGGGATCTTCCCAGGCGAGGATCGAACCGGCTCCCTTGCACTGCAAAGCGATGTCCTTACCCACTGGACCGCCAGAAGCCCTTAAACGTCTTTAATAAGGGTGTTTTAAAACACTTTTGGTGCTCTGGTCACACCTACGGTGGCACTGCAAAAACCCCAGGGAACTGGTGCCCCCACTAGACTACCAGGGAAGCCCGGTAACTCTGCTTTTTAATCCGCTGTGTAGGTTTGTCATAGCTTTTCTTTCAAGGAGCAAGCATCTTTTAATTTCATGGCCACAGTCACCATCCTCAGTGATTTTGGAACCCAAGAAAATTAAGTCTTTCACTGTTTCCATTTTTTCCCCATCTATTTGCTATGAAGAGATGGGTCCAGATGCCACGATCTTAGATGTCGGAGACTCTTGGAGGGCCCAGACAAAACCTTGTGCACTGCAGGGCCCAAGGGAAAGGAGTCGTGCATATGCATCACCTCGTTTCATTCATTGAAATCAGTAACCATTTGACGGCTGAGGAACACGGGGCCCAGAGAGAAGGTTCCTGCTCAAGGCCACACTGCCAGAAAGTGGTCAGTAGGGGTCTTCTCTCCAAAACCACCAGGCTCCAAGGCCTTCCTGGTACCCCACAGAATTTCATCTTACAGTTGTGGGGACAGAGACTGGAGGTCATCGGCTGGTGAGTAGCGGAACTGGGATTTGCCCGCCTCCAAACCTCCAGCCCCACTTCCTCTGCTGGAGCTCTCTGGAGAGGGTGCAGAGCAGCAGCCAAACTGGGCAGGGATGCACACTGCCGGCGGGACTCATTAGGGAATGGTGTCCCAGACGGAGGGGGCTCTACAGACCCCGTGATAGGGAGCTTTCAGTTGCCAGCAACCAAAACCCCCAAATCAACTGGCTTAAATGTCTAATGTCTTTTCTTTTTTTGGCCACTTCTATTGGTCTTTCATTTATCTATTTTCATCCATCTTTGTTCTTTGGTCTGTGTGGGTCTCCCATCACAGTGGCCTCTCTTGCTGCAGAGCACTGGCTCTGGGCACACACCCCCCCAGAGCTCTGGCTCAGTAGTTGGACACACCGGTCCAGCCTCTCCACGGCACGTGGGATCTTCCCAGGCGAGGGATCGAACCGGCTCCCCTTGCACTGCAAAGCGATGTCCTTACCCACTGGACCGCCAGGGAAGCCCTTAAACGTCTTTAATAAGGGGTGTTTATTATTACAAGCAACAGGGAGTCCTGAAGGATGATTAATTTAGAGGCAACACAATGTCATCAACTATACAGGTTTCCTTTCTCTCTTTCTGCCTTCCATCCGTCAGATACTTCTGGGTACCTTCTAGCTGCCAGGCGCTCTCCTGAGCTCTGGGGTGAGAGTGGTGAAAAAAACAAGGTCTTTGCCTTTTTGGAACTTGCGTTCTTGTGCAAAGGACAATACACATCTACTACTGTGTGTGTGTGTGTGTGTGTGTGTGTGTATAAAAAGAGTGTACATTATAAATATATGTGTGCACATATTTAATATGCACATGTAATATTGGTGGGTATATACAATATATATGTATATATTTATATAAATACATATCAAGTATATATATATATATTAATACAGTGTGTGCATATATATTATATGTCATATATATATATATATATATATATATATATATGTATTAAGTCTGTAAATAACACAATGTCAAGTAAGAGCTATGAAAATAAACCAACAAGGGGAAAGAGAGTGAAGGAGGGGAGAGGAGTCAGAGAAATCCTTTTGAGGAGCTTACATTTGAGCAGAGACCTAAATGAAGGGTGAGAATGAGCTTGAAGAGATCTGGGGAAAGTGTTCCTGGCAGTGAGCACTGCATGTACAAAGGCCCTGGGGTAGGGTGGCACTAGGAGTGGAATGATTGTGACCTTTCTGTTGTGCAAGCTCAGAGAGTTGGCTTCTCCTCCAGATGATCCCCTCATGGTGGTCAAGGTGGCTATAGCCATTCTAGGCACTCTAGGCAGACATGACCCTTGCTGGTGAATAAGAGGGTACTTTTTTTGTAAATCAGTGGAGAAATCCTTCCCAGGAGCCCCAGATTTTTTATTGGTCAGAATTCTTTTCTTTTTTGGCCACTTCTATTGGTCTTTCATTTATCTATTTTCATCCATCTTTGTTCTTTGGTCTGTGTGGGTCTCCCATCACAGTGGCCTCTCTTGCTGCAGAGCACTGGCTCTGGGCACACACCCCCCCAGAGCTCTGGCTCAGTAGTTGGACACACCGGTCCAGCCTCTCCACGGCACGTGGGATCTTCCCAGGCGAGGGATCGAACCGGCTCCCCTTGCACTGCAAAGCGATGTCCTTACCCACTGGACCGCCAGGGAAGCCCTTAAACGTCTTTAATAAGGGGTGTTTATTATTACAAGCAACAGGGAGTCCTGAAGGATGATTAATTTAGAGGCAACACAATGTCATCAACTATACAGGTTTCCTTTCTCTCTTTCTGCCTTCCATCCGTCAGATACTTCTGGGTACCTTCTAGCTGCCAGGCGCTCTCCTGAGCTCTGGGGTGAGAGTGGTGAAAAAAACAAGGTCTTTGCCTTTTTGGAACTTGCGTTCTTGTGCAAAGGACAATACACATCTACTACTGTGTGTGTGTGTGTGTGTGTGTAAAAAGAGTGTACATTATAAATATATGTGTGCACATATTTAATATGCACATGTAATATTGGTGGGTATATACAATATATATGTATATATTTATATAAATACATATCAAGTATATATATATATATTAATACAGTGTGTGCATATATATTATATGTCATATATATATATATATATATATATATATATATGTATTAAGTCTGTAAATAACACAATGTCAAGTAAGAGCTATGAAAATAAACCAACAAGGGGAAAGAGAGTGAAGGAGGGGAGAGGAGTCAGAGAAATCCTTTTGAGGAGCTTACATTTGAGCAGAGACCTAAATGAAGGGTGAGAATGAGCTTGAAGAGATCTGGGGAAAGTGTTCCTGGCAGTGAGCACTGCATGTACAAAGGCCCTGGGGTAGGGTGGCACTAGGAGTGGAATGATTGTGACCTTTCTGTTGTGCAAGCTCAGAGAGTTGGCTTCTCCTCCAGATGATCCCCTCATGGTGGTCAAGGTGGCTATAGCCATTCTAGGCACTCTAGGCAGACATGACCCTTGCTGGTGAATAAGAGGGTACTTTTTTTGTAAATCAGTGGAGAAATCCTTCCCAGGAGCCCCCAGTGTATTTCTCCTCCATCTTATTGGTCAGAATTGAGTCACTGGCCCACGTTTAAATCAGTCCCAGAGACAGGGAATGGACAACAGTGGTGGGCTTAAACCAGTGGGGATATACCCTGCAGCTGGAGATGGGGCCACCCTGGCTTGAGCTGTAGGGGATAGGTAAGCCCGTGATAAAATGAAGCCCTGCCAGGGAGAAAGAAGGGAGACATAAGTAGAAATGACGTGTACAATTAGGGGTCACGAGTATACAAGGACGGGGCATGTCCTTCTCTTCTCTGGCTGGAATCTGAGCTTGCTGAGAGCTGTCCAGTCTTGACCGTGAGGACAAGGGCAGCTGCCTAAGGATGGCAGAGCGGCATGACTGCGGGAGACTGGGGATCCTCAGGTCGGCCCTGGGAAGCTTGCAATCAGATGGTGGCGAGACATGGTTAGAGATGATGCATACAGAGACACAGAGAGGTTCCTGTCGGTGGGACTGGCATGCTAACGGATTCAGCTCCCCAGGCCTGCTGCACCCAGAGCAGGTGCTCTTCACGTACCAGGGCCCACACTTTACTGGAGAAAAAGCTCTGTTGCTTCAAAATCCATTGGCAAGGACTGGTGCAATCCAGCCTTCTCACCTGACAAACGGGCAAGGGAGATCCCGCAAAGGGAAGTGACTGCCCACACAGTCAGCTGGTATCAGAGCCAGGACCAAGCTCAGACCCTGCCCAATAAGCCCTGGTCCTGCATTCCTGTGTTCCTGGGTCATTCCCACCCGGCATTGTCTCTACTGCAGTCATGAGACTGTGCTATGAAGAATTCCCTGGTGGTTCAGTGGTCAGTGTTTTCAGTGTCGAGGGCCTGAGTTTGATCTTTGATCAGGAAACTAAGATCCCACAAGCTGCGCAGTGGGTGGCACTAGGAGTGGAATGATTGTGACCTTTCTGTTGTGCAAGCTCAGAGAGTTGGCTTCTCCTCCAGATGATCCCCTCATGGTGGTCAAGGTGGCTATAGCCATTCTAGGCACTCTAGGCAGACATGACCCTTGCTGGTGAATAAGAGGGTACTTTTTTTGTAAATCAGTGGAGAAATCCTTCCCAGGAGCCCCCAGTGTATTTCTCCTCCATCTTATTGGTCAGAATTGAGTCACTGGCCCACGTTTAAATCAGTCCCAGAGACAGGGAATGGACAACAGTGGTGGGCTTAAACCAGTGGGGATATACCCTGCAGCTGGAGATGGGGCCACCCTGGCTTGAGCTGTAGGGGATAGGTAAGCCCGTGATAAAATGAAGCCCTGCCAGGGAGAAAGAAGGGAGACATAAGTAGAAATGACGTGTACAATTAGGGGTCACGAGTATACAAGGACGGGGCATGTCCTTCTCTTCTCTGGCTGGAATCTGAGCTTGCTGAGAGCTGTCCAGTCTTGACCGTGAGGACAAGGGCAGCTGCCTAAGGATGGCAGAGCGGCATGACTGCGGGAGACTGGGGATCCTCAGGTCGGCCCTGGGAAGCTTGCAATCAGATGGTGGCGAGACATGGTTAGAGATGATGCATACAGAGACACAGAGAGGTTCCTGTCGGTGGGACTGGCATGCTAACGGATTCAGCTCCCCAGGCCTGCTGCACCCAGAGCAGGTGCTCTTCACGTACCAGGGCCCACACTTTACTGGAGAAAAAGCTCTGTTGCTTCAAAATCCATTGGCAAGGACTGGTGCAATCCAGCCTTCTCACCTGACAAACGGGCAAGGGAGATCCCGCAAAGGGAAGTGACTGCCCACACAGTCAGCTGGTATCAGAGCCAGGACCAAGCTCAGACCCTGCCCAATAAGCCCTGGTCCTGCATTCCTGTGTTCCTGGGTCATTCCCACCCGGCATTGTCTCTACTGCAGTCATGAGACTGTGCTATGAAGAATTCCCTGGTGGTTCAGTGGTCAGTGTTTTCAGTGTCGAGGGCCTGAGTTTGATCTTTGATCAGGAAACTAAGATCCCACAAGCTGCGCAGTGGGTGTCCCTGCTTAACAAAAAGAAAGAAAGAAACAAACAAACAAACAAAATAAAAACACGAACAAGAACAACAAAAGTCCAAACAGATGAAAAAACAAAAAACCCACCAAAAAAAAAAAAAAAAGGCAAGCGAAAAAGCCTGCTAAGGAGACAACATAAGGAACTGCATGCTCAGGCCGTCCCACCAAGTTTTACTTCCAGTCCTCCCCGTGAACCTTAGCCAGGGCCATGTGGACGGGGTGGCTTTGGCTAGCAGGTCTCAAACTTTGTTCTAATTAAGACTCATCTGGAGGTGTGGGGAGGGTGATTATAACACAGATTCCTGCGCCCTCTGGGGAAAGAGTCTGACGCATAAAGTTTGAGATTGTTCTTCAGTCGCTAAGTCATGACAGGGTCTTTGCGACCCCATGGATTGCAACACACCAGGCTTCCCTGTCCTTCACTGTCTCCTGGAGTATGCTCAAATTCATGTCCGTTGACTCAGTAATGCCACCCAACCATCTCATCCTCTGTTCCCCTCTTCTCCTTTTGCCTTCAATCTTTCCTTGTGTTAGAGTCTCTTCCAAAGCTTACTCTTCACATCAGGCGGCCAAACTATTGGGGCTACAGCTTCCGCATCGGTTCTTCCAATGAATATGCAGGGCTGATTTTCTTTAGGATTGACTGGCTTGATCTCCTTGCTGTCCAGCAGACTCTCAGGCATCTTCTTCAGCACCATAGTTGGAAAGCATGAATTCTTCAGCGCCCAGCCTTCTTTCTGGTCCAAATGGCACATCTTTACACGACTACTGGAAAAACCACAGACTAGGTGGACCTTTGTTGGCAAAGTGATGTCTCTACTTTTTAATATGCTGTCTAGGTTTGTCATGGCTTCCCTTTTGAAAAGCAAGCGTTTTTTAACTTCATGGCAGCAGTCACCGTCTGCAGTGATTTTTGGAGCCCAAGGAAACTAAACCTGTCACTGCTTCTACTTCTGCCTGGCTAGTTGCCACGAAGTGATGGGACTGGATGCCACGATCACAGCTTTTTGAACGCTGAGATCAGCGGTTCCAGACATCTGCCTAAACACTGAGGTCTCTCTCGAAGCTGTGCTGCAGGCTGTCCATAGGCTGCAGCCTGAGCAACACTGGCCCAGAGAATTCCAGAGGAAATGTTCATTCATCCTAAGGGAATAATCCCACAACCAAATCTGAGATCTGATCTTGTTTTTCCAGGTGCTACTGCTCTGTTACAGCAAGATCAGACGAGATACCTGGGGAGGAGGAGAGATACACGTTGCCTCTTAATCTAAACTGCTGAGAATATTTTTAATATTAATGACAATACATTGAATCCAAAATTGCTGAAAACTGGTATCCAACCTTTCCTAAGAGAAGGTTTCGAAGGGCACTTAAGAGGGCACCAGGTATCCGGGAGCGGTGAGGAAAGGACGTGGCCTCCCTTGCTCTATGGAGCTCTTTGAAGTTCTGTTCTCGTGGAGTTCTATTCCTCCTAGCCTGCAGCAGGTGGGCCCCAGGAAATTGCACCCCCTTTTCTTCCTGGAGTAGTTCTCTCCTTCATGTCCCATCCTCAGACTTTTATCGATCTCAGTATTGCCTTTCAAAATATCTTCATGCTGGGGGAAGAAACAGCAAAACTAACATAATATAGAAAACCACCAGTGTTTGACAAAATTCACAGGGGAAGAAGTAAAAAAAACACGTGTGCAAGTGTGCACACTCAGTCGCTTCAGTCGTGTCCGACTCTTTGTGAGCCTATAGGCCGTAGCCCACCAGACTCCTCTGTCCATGGAGTTTTCCAGGCAAGAATACTGGAGTGGGTTGCCGCGCCCTCCTCCAGGGGATCTTCCTGACCCAGGGATCAAATCCACGTCTCCTGCATTGCAGGAAGATTCTGTACCATTGAACCCCTGGGAAAGCCCCCAAATAAGTGATACACTGATAGTTTGAAAAATCAAGATCTTGCAGTTCTGTTTTGTAAAAATTTCCCCTAAAGCAGTCAGGCCCTGATATTCCTTGCCTCTGATTTAGATACCCTAAGGTCTGGGGTTCAGAAGTCATATATACAACTTCCTTGCTTAGTTGTATGCAGGAATTCCAGGGATCACTGTCTTCAGGTATAGCTGGATCCAGGACCTGTGTATCTTTGTCTTTCCACCTCTTGGCTCTGCTTCTGCTGTATGGTTTTAGTCTCAGGTAAGCTTTCTCCCCGTGGCAGAAAAGAGACCCACCGGGAGCCTGAGGTGTGCAGGGTGCTGACAGTTTGGGATCCTGAGGAGGAGAAACTCATATGGATCTCTGCCAGCATCCATAGAGCGGACCTCACGAGGGGACTCTGCATTCCCCTGCCTAATTCTTGGGCCAGTCACAGAGGACTGGAGAGTGGGGTTCTGTGGTGTGTAGGTGTGGATCCTGTTCCCACCTCTGTCATCTGGGGAGAGGCGGGACACTGAGATTTTTCCTGATGAGCTTTGGCATGTGGTGAGGAGGCTCTAGAAGGTAGGCAGATGGACAGAGCTGCCCAGCCCTGGGAGCAATGGGCCTGGTGTCCTCCTAGTGCTGAAAAGCAAAGTCGGATTCAAGCCCAGGGTCCTCACCATGGTCCAGGGTTCTTTCCAGTATGTCCTTGGCCTCAAGAGGACACCGGGAGCCTCCCTATTGGGGCTACGGTGTCTGTGGGTGACCCTATAATGGCGTTAGGCTGGAAGTGTCAAGGTCATGGCTAGGCTTTCAGGCAGCCATGATGTAACTGGAAGATCACGAAGCTCTGTGCCAGTGGTGGGATTCTTCCATTTCTTCTGTATTTGGAAACTCTGCCATTGATGTTCAGTTGTCAAACTGAGCTAACCTTCCTGACCCACAGTTTTCTCATCTGTAAAGAAGGATGATACATTTCTATGCCCCTGGGCTGGGCAAATGATTAATACTCCTTGGGTGAAGGGAGTAGGGGAAGCAGGAACAGGAATTTTGCTCAACAAAGGCTGGCAGACGGGAGGAGGGACAGAGCACCTGAGCCCTGACCCCTGGAGCGGCCTGGGCTGGAGAGGGCCAACATGGGACCTCTCACAGTGCACTCCTGCCTTGGGTTCCGGGAGGGTTTGCGAGATTTAACAAATGAAAATACATTCCTTGCCTCTGATTTAGATACCCTAAGGTCTGGGGTTCAGAAGTCATATATACAACTTCCTTGCTTAGTTGTATGCAGGAATTCCAGGGATCACTGTCTTCAGGTATAGCTGGATCCAGGACCTGTGTATCTTTGTCTTTCCACCTCTTGGCTCTGCTTCTGCTGTATGGTTTTAGTCTCAGGTAAGCTTTCTCCCCGTGGCAGAAAAGAGACCCACCGGGAGCCTGAGGTGTGCAGGGTGCTGACAGTTTGGGATCCTGAGGAGGAGAAACTCATATGGATCTCTGCCAGCATCCATAGAGCGGACCTCACGAGGGGACTCTGCATTCCCCTGCCTAATTCTTGGGCCAGTCACAGAGGACTGGAGAGTGGGGTTCTGTGGTGTGTAGGTGTGGATCCTGTTCCCACCTCTGTCATCTGGGGAGAGCGGGACACTGAGATTTTTCCTGATGAGCTTTGGCATGTGGTGAGGAGGCTCTAGAAGGTAGGCAGATGGACAGAGCTGCCCAGCCCTGGGAGCAATGGGCCTGGTGTCCTCCTAGTGCTGAAAAGCAAAGTCGGATTCAAGCCCAGGGTCCTCACCATGGTCCAGGGTTCTTTCCAGTATGTCCTTGGCCTCAAGAGGACACCGGGAGCCTCCCTATTGGGGCTACGGTGTCTGTGGGTGACCCTATAATGGCGTTAGGCTGGAAGTGTCAAGGTCATGGCTAGGCTTTCAGGCAGCCATGATGTAACTGGAAGATCACGAAGCTCTGTGCCAGTGGTGGGATTCTTCCATTTCTTCTGTATTTGGAAACTCTGCCATTGATGTTCAGTTGTCAAACTGAGCTAACCTTCCTGACCCACAGTTTTCTCATCTGTAAAAGAAGGATGATACATTTCTATGCCCCTGGGCTGGGCAAATGATTAATACTCCTTGGGTGAAGGGAGTAGGGGAAGCAGGAACAGGAATTTTGCTCAACAAAGGCTGGCAGACGGGAGGAGGGACAGAGCACCTGAGCCCTGACCCCTGGAGCGGCCTGGGCTGGAGAGGGCCAACATGGGACCTCTCACAGTGCACTCCTGCCTGTGGGTTCCGGGAGGGTTTGCGAGATTTAACAAATGAAAATACAGTTTGCTGAGTTACACGTGAATTTCAGACAATCACATCGTGTTTTCAGTATGTTTCATACCATATCTGGGATACACAAAGAATTGTCTGTTGTTTATCTGGAATACACATTTTCTGTATTTTATCGGACGACACGAGGCCAGGGGAAGTGTGAGGATCTTACTGGTTCAGGCTGACGAACCCGAGCCTGGAATAGGGGGTAGGGCGGCCAGAAGTCTACCCAGGGCTCTGATCATGCCCTCGGGAATTTGTCTTTCTCTGTCTCTCCACTCTGCTTTCCTTTGTTTTGCGTCCCTTCTAAATGGGATGAAGGTGGCCCCCAGCAGCTCCAGGCTCTCTTTCCTAGCAGCCTAGCGAACCCAGCAGCGGAGCTGTGCCTCCTTCCCAGCCCAGACAACAAAAGTTTCAGGCCTCACACTCATTGGCCTGACCGGTTGCATGCCCTTTCCTGAACCAATCATGTGGACCAGGATGATGAATTCACCCGATTGACCAGGTCTGGGTCGTGTGTCCGTATTAGGGGATGGAGGGTGAACAGGGAAACTGGTGGTCCTGTGACCACCCTGGGATGTGGACCTGGACTGCTGAAAACAGCCGGTGCCCACAAAGGGGAGCCATGTCCTCTTGAGTGAAACTTTCTCTCAAGGGGCAGACGTGGCAAAGCCCGTGCAGCTTCCCGGGCAGGACAAGTTTGTGTTTGCCCCCCTCCTGGAGAGTTCTGGGGTTGCAGACCACACAGAACTGGAGTAAATGCCAGCTCGGCCCGTGTGACCTTGAGCCAGGCCGTTTCACCTCTCTGTGGCTCAGTTTCCCCATTTATAAGTCAAGAGTAAGTAGCATGAGCATTATCTCTGTTATCACGCAAGCAGAGCACCTGGCACTGGGGCTGTCACGTGACAGCTGCAACCTCTCTGGAGGTTGTCGGTGGTTACTGGTCCAGGTGAGGTCCTTTTAAGCTGGAAGGTATGCCCGACTCCCTGCTTGTTCTCTGGGTGTGTGCTTGGTCATGTCTGATTCTTTGCGGCCCCTTGAACTGTAGCCCGCCAGGCTCCTCTGTCCATGGGATTTTCCAGGCATGAATCCTGGAGTGGGTTGCCATGTCCTCCTCCGGGGATTCTCCCCCACCCAGGAAGCAAACTCACGTCTCTTATGTCTCCTGCATTGTCAGGCAGGTTCTTTAGCCCTAGCGCCACCTGGGAAGCCAGGTGCTTGTCAGTCTAAGTCATGGGTGTGGGCTACAAGGGCTTAGGGGACCTAGCAAAGGAAGCTGCCCCTTCCGGGATCTGTAACCATCCCAGACTGACCTACGCAAGAGACCTTTGGTGTTTTTTATTCAACAGCCAAAAATGGCTTAAAATGGTCGACTCTCCAGTCTACTACATGTTCCAAGTGCCCTGTCATGACTCTGTGCCTTGAGTTTAGACTTTCCTCCTCTCCGAGATATAAATGCTCCTGGGAGGGGTTTGACATTAAGCACTGAATAAACTTGACTTGTCTCTGTGATTGAAGGTGCTGAGAACAAGATTTATAAGGGAGGGAGAGAGGGAGAGAAGCAGGCACTAGATATAAAAGGAAGTGGGTTTGGGTCCTACCGATGGGGAGAATTATTAGGACAGGGAGGCTGAGGCCGCCTCTTCCAGGCGGCACCGTCCCACACGGTGAAGCGGGCTCCTCACACTGCCCTGCGGTTCCCTGGTGCCTGGGACCCTGCAGATGGGAGCCGCGTGCGTAATGAAAAGAATGGGGGCTTTGGAAACATGTGGAATGAGGAGAGAATTCTGCCTTTGCCAATGAACCACAAGACTAGGCCTTGGGCAAGTCATTTCACGTCTCAGAACCTCAGTTTCCTCATCTATTAAACCTGGATCCTTGATAGGGTTAGTGCTGTGGTTTGTGAATTTCAAGACCCTGCATTTTTGGCTTCCCAACCTGGATTTTCCTGAAGGCAGCTGGGTGGCTCTAGATCTTTCCATGTGCTCATGGCAACCCCACCCAAAGGATTTCCCCCGCATTTCCGGCTCCTGACCCTGATTTCAGAGACAGAACCAGGCAGCCCATCAGACCCTCAGAAGAAGAGCCCTGGCGGGGTTAGGCCCTGGCCTGGATGTCACCACCGGATCCCCAAATCAAGGAACGTCTTGTACCCCCAGACTGCCTCAGCCTCCAAGCACCAGCATTTGCCCGTCAAGGCATTGGGGCCCTGGTAGAGGCAGACAATAGCAGCTTTGTTCTTCATTAAGGAACCTTAATGGACTGAAGAAGAAGAAGAAGAAAAAAAATCTGAGCTCTTCCTTAAGAAGCTATAATTTAATAGGTGAAATGTCAGGGAAAATCAATGCCAGGCTGTTTCCTGGCGGGCTCATTATGCTGTCCATTAAACAACTTTTATGTCTTGTTTATAGATGCTCGTTTTTTCCCCTTCTTATTCCACCTCCCCCTTTTTTAAAATAAAAGAACATTAAAAATTTATGATGTTAAAAAGGGACATGGGCCGAGAAAGGGAGTTACGAGAAACCTACTGGCCATCCCCGGCAGGGCTAGGGAAATCAGGAGATGCTCTCGGGAGCAGATATAGCTAAGGATGAGGCTCAGCGGTGCGGGCTCGGGGCCAGCACGTTCCTAGCATTTTGCTGATGTTGAGGGCATCTCCGAGGTAGGAAATTCCTTGTTTGTTGGGTGATGGTCAGAGAAGTCCTGGAAGGTCCAGAGAGACAAGGAGTGGACACTGGCGCTTTCCTTTTCCCTACAGGAGGAGAAGCCCTGGGCTCCATTGTTTGGCAGGACCTGGCAGGTCAGGAGGGGCCCTGGTCTCAGGAAGCGAGGCCCCTGGCATGGTCGGCTGGGTCTTGCTTCCTCCCAGATCTGGTCTGGCCACAAGTTTGTGACTGCTTGGGGGACATCCCAACTTGAGAAATGACCCAGGCTCAGGATGAAGCTGCCTCCCAGCCTGGGAGTCTCCAGTCTTGGGCAAGGGGGTGAGCAGGAGTCACTGTCTCTGGCACATCTAGAGAATGTGTTTGTGCCTCCCCACCCATGCCCCGCCCTGGGATTCTCTGAGTCATCTCAGACCTCCTGACAGGCTATCCGAAGAGGAAAGATTTTTTTTTCCAGAGAGGGCAGAAAGTCTCTAAGTGTGGGCTCCTCCAAGAGCTGACCCAGAGAGCAGGTGTCTCTTGCAAGTACCTGATGTGGGAGCTGATCCCAGGAAAGTTCAGTAGAAGTGCTGTGAATAGGGGAGGAAGCTGGCAAAGGGGAACTTACCGACTTGATTGCCCTAGGCAACCCAGCCTTCATTCATCTGAGAAAATAGCTAACACGTGCCCTGGGGAAGGGTGGGGAGGGCGCAGGTTCTGAATCAAAGCTTCCCGTCCCTCCCTCTCTAGCCCAAGCCAGGCTCCAGTCAAGCACAAAAACCCAGGATGGAGCGGGGAGAGATGCAGCCTCGTCCGGCAGGAGCTGCCCATGGAATGTTCTCTTTGGGGGCTGCCAAGGTTGCTGTGCACGGGCTGGGCCATCCTGCCTTCGTCCCTTGCCCAGAGTTGAGTTCTAGGGCCTTGAAGATGGAGGTCACCGTTCCTATTTGTGGCCCGCGCCGTGGCTGGGAAGGTGGCCCGGTAAAGAGGCTCGCTCCCAGCTCTGGACTGAATTGTGCCCAACCTCACCTGCCTCAGTCATACATTGAAGCCCTAACTTCCAAGGTGACTGAATTTGGAGACAAGGCCTTAAGGTTAGATGGGGTGATGCATGTGGGGCCTTCATTTGACAGGGCTGGTGTCCTTATAAGGAGAGGAAGAGACGCCAGAGACCTCGCTCCCCGTGCACAGGGAAACGCCCACATGGGGAGATGAGCAGAGCCGTGCGTGACAAGGTGGCGTCCACAAGCCAGAGAAGGAGAGCCTCACCAGAGACCAGCCCTGACAGCGCTTTGATCTTGAACTTCTAGCTTCCAGAACTGTGAGAAAATAAAGTTCTGTGGCTTAAGGCCCTGAGGCTATTTGGCATCCTGAGCTGGCTAAGACTCTCCTGGACCCTAGGGCCAGACTAGGCGCATTTGGATCTCCCTTCTGTCTACATTTAAGCTGTGAGAACCTGGAAGATTTCACTTGTTTTCAACATTACAATCTGTGAAATGGGAAAATGATGATACCTGCCTCCTCAGGAGCAAGCACCTCACAGCCGAGCGGCGGAGGACGACAGGCATGGGTTCCTGCTCTCGAGTTTGTCTACAAACCCTGGGGCGGGCAGCTGTGGGCGGAGCAGGCTGGCCTGCTCCACCGGGCTGGGTCCGCTCATCCGCGGGGGTCAGCAGCCTCTGGACTGGTCTAGGATGCTCCCAGCTTCCTTCAGGTACATCGTCACGGGCACGAAGATGCTGCACAGGCCACCCGGCACATCCCGTGTACAGAGCTACGTTGATTTTCGGTGTTTTGGCCGTGAGTCACATAGGACTCTTAGCTCCCTGACCAAGGAGCTACTGATCCCTGCGTCGGTAGGTGAAGGCTTAACCACTGGACCACCAGGGACGTCCCCGGCTCTGCCTCCTTCGTGAGCCAGTGACACAGTTTCGAAGGAGTGAGTAGAAGCTGCCAGACTTCCCAAGTATCAGGAGCTGGCACTCCGTCACTTCCACCCCATTCTGTGGGCCAAACTGACGGTCCCCAGTTAGCTCGGATGGAGGGGAGGTGAAGTGGACGCCGCCTCTGTGTGGGAACTGAAGCAAAATCATGGTGCAAAGGGCCCCTTTAAGGAAGCCACTCACTGGGGCTGTGGATTCACTCACTGTACGCGCAGCACCTTGGAGGGAGGCCATGTGGTGCCACGGAAAGGAGCTTGGAAAGGCTGTGACTGGAGCGGTGCTCTCCTACTGTTTTGGTGAAAGAGTCAGGATTTTTCAAGGTAAGACTGGGTGCTTGTGGGTCATTACATTAGAACCTAATTATTTTAAAGCCAGAGCTTCTTTGAGGGTGAGCTTAGAGCCCTATTACACACACACACACACACACACACACTCCCCCCACATCCAGATGAGGTGCTCAGGCATATCTGGACACACACAGGCGCATGTGGCTCCCACTTATCCCACGTGTGACGTGGATTGTCCCCACAGGCACCAGAACCCCCAACAGATAGGGGCGCCCCCACACATAACACACCCCCATACACACCACACATGCAGGCACCTGTGCTCACAAACCTGGACACACAGATGGAGCAACAAACATGCATTGCTGCCCGTGGACCCAGAAGGGCAGGTCTTCCTCTCAAACGCTTCATTTCCACCGGGCTTTTGGGCGAGGCTTCTTCAGAGGGGTTACAGGAGGGAGGGTAGGCTGGGGGGCAGGCATGGCCAATGGTCTCCTCTGCCCCCCAAGGCTCCCGGGGTGTTGGCATCAGTGCCACGGGGCAGGCCACAGGATGCCGTGTAGATAAAAGCGAGGTGGATCATGAGTCTTAGGAGAAGGGACGCTCCCTAGGTGGGGCTGAGGGCCTGAGGGCAAATAGCCCTCCACCAGCTCCCTCCTGGCCCCCGGGAGGGACATGTGGGCTGTGGACTAAGCAGGCTGATGGCCCTCTCCCTGCCAAGTGTGCGTTCCAGGCCCTTAGAGGTGACAGTGATGAAGGAAGGTCTCACCGCTTAGGATCTCACGGGGACTGTGTCACAGCCTCTTGGTCATCAGACTCCCAGCTGCTGCGTCCCGGGGTATAAACAGGATAGGATGCAGCAAACTCCTAAGGCTCAGCCTTCCTTCCACCTCTGAGGATGTCAGCTGGCTGGCAGGCGCCCCCAGACGTCTACTGCAGGTAGCGTTTATTTAGTGTTTTGCTAGAAGCTCCTTTATTTTTTTTTTTTAAACGTGTATTTATGTATTTTTGGCCATGCTGGGTCTTCGTTGCTCCTCGAGGGCTTTCTCCAGTTGCGGAGAACAAGAGCAACTCTAGTTATGATGCGTCAGCTTCTCCTTGCAGTGGCTTCTCTTGCTTCAGAGCATGGGGTGGCGAATGTGCGGGCTTCAGTAGTTGCAGCTCGTGGGTTCAACTACTAAGAATGTAGGCTTAGTAGCTGTGGCTCAAGGGCGTAGTTGTCCCACGGCATGTGGGAGCTTCCTGGACCGGGGATCGAACAGGTGTTCACTGCATTGTAAGGTGGATTCTGACTGAATTCATTGGACCACCAGGGAAGCCCCTAGAGGCTCCTTTAAATCAGTGTTTCCCCAGCTGAATCCCTGGCAGGGGAGCCTGATAAAAATGCACAGTCCTGAGCTTCACCCCTAATCTGCTGCCTCAGCCAAGCAGAAGAGATGATGAGCCCCTGTATGTGGGCTCCTCAGGCCAGCTGAGAGAGGGGGTGCAGCCTGAGTGGAGGTGGGTGGAGCTTAAGGCAACCAGTTCAGTCCCTTGGCTTGGCCAGTCATGTCTGACCCCGTAACCCTGTGAACCCCAGCACTCTAGGCGTCCCTGGCTTTCACCATCTCCCCGAGTTTGCTCAGACTCACGTTCACTGAGTTAGTGACGCCATCCAACCATCTCATCGGCTCGGTCTTTCCCAGCATCAGAGTCTTTGCAACGAGTTAGCTTTCTTATCAGATGGCCAAAGTATTGGAGCCTCAGCTCCAACCTCAGTCCTTCCAATGAATATTCAGGGTAGATTTCCTTTAGGATATTCTGGTTTGATTTCCCTGCTGTCCAAGGGACTGTCAAGGGTCTTTTCCAGCATCACAGTTTCAAAGTGTGGATTCTTCGGTGCTCAGTCTTCTTTACGGTCCAACTCTAACATCCATCCATGACTCCCGGAAAACCCATAGCTTTGACTATACGGACCTTTGTCAGCAAAGTGATGCCTCTGCTTTTTAGTACGCTGTCTAGGTTTGTCATAGCTTCCGTTCCAAGGAGCAAGTGTCTTTTAATTTTGCGACTGCAGTCACTGTATTGGTTTTGGAGTCCAAGAAACTGAAATCTGACATGGTTTCCACATTTTCCCCATCTATTTGCCATGACGTGATAGGACTGGATGCCATGATCTTTGTTTTTGGAAGCCCTTGAAACTAATCTCTCTGTGTGCATTTGACGCTTCATTTTAAAGTGTTGGACAGAGAGCTTCTCTTGCTTCAGAGCATGGGGTGGCGAATGTGCGGGCTTCAGTAGTTGCAGCTCGTGGGTTCAACTACTAAGAATGTAGGCTTAGTAGCTGTGGCTCAAGGGCGTAGTTGTCCCACGGCATGTGGGAGCTTCCTGGACCGGGGATCGAACAGGTGTTCACTGCATTGTAAGGTGGATTCTGACTGAATTCATTGGACCACCAGGAAGCCCCTAGAGGCTCCTTTAAATCAGTGTTTCCCCAGCTGAATCCCTGGCAGGGGAGCCTGATAAAAATGCACAGTCCTGAGCTTCACCCCTAATCTGCTGCCTCAGCCAAGCAGAAGAGATGATGAGCCCCTGTATGTGGGCTCCTCAGGCCAGCTGAGAGAGGGGGTGCAGCCTGAGTGGAGGTGGGTGGAGCTTAAGGCAACCAGTTCAGTCCCTTGGCTTGGCCAGTCATGTCTGACCCCGTAACCCTGTGAACCCCAGCACTCTAGGCGTCCCTGGCTTTCACCATCTCCCCGAGTTTGCTCAGACTCACGTTCACTGAGTTAGTGACGCCATCCAACCATCTCATCGGCTCGGTCTTTCCCAGCATCAGAGTCTTTGCAACGAGTTAGCTTTCTTATCAGATGGCCAAAGTATTGGAGCCTCAGCTCCAACCTCAGTCCTTCCAATGAATATTCAGGGTAGATTTCCTTTAGGATATTCTGGTTTGATTTCCCTGCTGTCCAAGGGACTGTCAAGGGTCTTTTCCAGCATCACAGTTTCAAAGTGTGGATTCTTCGGTGCTCAGTCTTCTTTACGGTCCAACTCTAACATCCATCCATGACTCCCGGAAAACCCATAGCTTTGACTATACGGACCTTTGTCAGCAAAGTGATGCCTCTGCTTTTTAGTACGCTGTCTAGGTTTGTCATAGCTTCCGTTCCAAGGAGCAAGTGTCTTTTAATTTTGCGACTGCAGTCACTGTATTGGTTTTGGAGTCCAAGAAACTGAAATCTGACATGGTTTCCACATTTTCCCCATCTATTTGCCATGACGTGATAGGACTGGATGCCATGATCTTTGTTTTTTGAATGCTGACTTTTAAGCCCTTGAAACTAATCTCTCTGTGTGCATTTGACGCTTCATTTTAAAGTGTTGGACAGAGAGCTTTTGGGAGGTATGTGTGGAAAGAGATGTCTGGATTCCCACTAAGCAACTGTACCTATTCCTTACGAAGCCTGCCCCACCAGCCCCGGGAGAAGCTCAGGAGGTGTCCTTTTGCCTCTGAAGGGAGCCTGGGGCCCTGGGCCACCCTGGGCCATCTTTTGTCTGGACTCTCCTGAGAGTGGTGAAATCTTAGCTTTTGAGCCAGGAATATTGTTTTGAAAAAATGAAACGCCCAAAGAGTCCCCGTGGTCCCCAAACCTCATTTTAAAGGGATTATAGCAGCTGGCTTGTAAATCCTGTTTCTTACGGTGGGGGGCCTGGAGAGGGGCTTAGGCAGGGACTGGGGTAGGGAAAGAAAGGAGGTCATTTCATTTCCTGGGGAGGAAAGCATAGGGTCTCCCTACTGCCAAACCTGGGGCTGGGCTCACCACTTCCACTGGGGAAAACAGACTTGGAATCTAGCCATCAGGGTACTAGCCCCAGTTTTACTGTCAAAAAACGAACAGCTGACCTTGGGGCTGCTCTGTGACCTCCTCTGGGCCTCGGTCTCCTGAGTGACAAGGATTTTTAAACGTTTTGTTTTATATCAGAGGAGAGCCGATTAACAATGCTGTGATAGGTTCAGGTGCAGAGCAAAGGGACTCAGTCATACATATATATATATCCACTCTCCCGAAGGATTTGAAAATCAAGAAGAGTTGTGCCATCCTCCTTCTTAGATTACCCACCAAGTAAGGGTGCCTCTCTGGGCTCCCCACCTGTGAGTGTGTGACAGAGGTGGAGACAGGAGAGCTGGATCAAAATGCTCTACTCAGGAAGGTGGAGCTTTCTGGGGCAGCTGTGGGCTGAGACATGGCAAGCACTTTCGTTTTTTGAAATGGAGCTCAGTTCGAAGGAGTCCAAGAAACTGAAATCTGACATGGTTTCCACATTTTCCCCATCTATTTGCCATGACGTGATAGGACTGGATGCCATGATCTTTGTTTTTTGAATGCTGACTTTTAAGCCCTTGAAACTAATCTCTCTGTGTGCATTTGACGCTTCATTTTAAAGTGTTGGACAGAGAGCTTTTGGGAGGTATGTGTGGAAAGAGATGTCTGGATTCCCACTAAGCAACTGTACCTATTCCTTACGAAGCCTGCCCCACCAGCCCCGGGAGAAGCTCAGGAGGTGTCCTTTGCCTCTGAAGGGAGCCTGGGGCCCTGGGCCACCCTGGGCCATCTTTTGTCTGGACTCTCCTGAGAGTGGTGAAATCTTAGCTTTTGAGCCAGGAATATTGTTTTGAAAAAATGAAACGCCCAAAGAGTCCCCGTGGTCCCCAAACCTCATTTTAAAGGGATTATAGCAGCTGGCTTGTAAATCCTGTTTCTTACGGTGGGGGGCCTGGAGAGGGGCTTAGGCAGGGACTGGGGTAGGGAAAGAAAGGAGGTCATTTCATTTCCTGGGGAGGAAAGCATAGGGTCTCCCTACTGCCAAACCTGGGGCTGGGCTCACCACTTCCACTGGGGAAAACAGACTTGGAATCTAGCCATCAGGGTACTAGCCCCAGTTTTACTGTCAAAAAACGAACAGCTGACCTTGGGGCTGCTCTGTGACCTCCTCTGGGCCTCGGTCTCCTGAGTGACAAGGATTTTTAAACGTTTTGTTTTATATCAGAGGAGAGCCGATTAACAATGCTGTGATAGGTTCAGGTGCAGAGCAAAGGGACTCAGTCATACATATATATATATATCCACTCTCCCCGAAGGATTTGAAAATCAAGAAGAGTTGTGCCATCCTCCCTTCTTAGATTACCCACCAAGTAAGGGGTGCCTCTCTCTGGGCTCCCCCACCTGTGAGTGTGTGACAGAGGTGGAGACAGGAGAGCTGGATCAAAATGCTCTACTCAGGGAAGGTGGAGCTTTCTGGGGGCAGCTGTGGGCTGAGACATGGCAAGCACTTTCGTTTTTTTTTTGAAATGGAGCTTATTTGGGGGGAGTGTAATGGAAGAAGAGATTTGACAGGAAGTGGGACTAGAGGGGCTCCAGGAGGGGAAAAGGATTTCAAGTAAATTTCACCGCCTGCTGTGCAAAGCGCTTCTCCCGCAAGCCCGAGCCCTCTGCTGATGCTTGAGCGGCCGCCATAGAGTTACAGGGTCAGATTAGTAGGTCTTTGGGGCAAATGCCTGTGCAGACACTAGTCTCATGGAAAGAACTTCAAGGGCCATGTCAAATTGACTGGTGTTTCTAGCCTCCAAGATGGGTCCAGACTGGTGCTGGTCTGAGGGCCGGGGACAAAACAGGATGAGGGAGATGAGTTGCGTGAACTTAAGATAGTCACAATGTCTTGCATCCTGGAAGAAAATAATGCACTCATCAGCTCTGCAGTTTTGAGGGATAATAATGCTGAAGACAGGGTTCAAAAAGGTATTTATGTTAATAAATTGTGAGTCTGACTCTTTGAGACCCCGTGGACTGTCGTCCGCCAGGCTCCTCTGTCCATGGGGTTCTCCAGACAAGAGTACTGGTGTGGGTTGCCATGCCCTCCTCCAGGTGATCTTCCCGACCCAGGGATCGAACGCACATCACCTGCAACTCCTGCATTGCAGGTTAATTCTTTACTGCTGAGCCACTGGGGAGACCCCTGAAAATAGTATTTATGTTAATAATTTGTGAGTTGATCCAAGGGGAGCATTTCATGTGGCTCTGACCATGAGGTCAGTGGCTGAAAGTCCAGCAGCAGCCACCAGAAGGACAGGAACTGGGTGGATATCAGTCAGCCCACACCCAAAAGGCCCGACTCTATGGCCACTGCCTACTCCCCTGTGTGCAGCGACGTTCCCTAAGCCCCTTGCTCAAGTATTCAGTCGCTATCTGAAAAGGAGTAGGAGAGCTGAGGAAACAGAATGAGCTGATCCAAAGAGAGTATCAAAGGGACTAGATTCAAGGGAGTCATAAACCAGACTGGGTGAAACTCGGCTTTCCTCTCTCTCTCATTCCCTTTGTGACTTCTTCCTTTCTTCCTTCTTCTCCCGGTGGAGCTTTCTGGGGCAGCTGTGGGCTGAGACATGGCAAGCACTTCGTTTGAAATGGAGCTTATTTGGGGGGAGTGTAATGGAAGAAGAGATTTGACAGGAAGTGGGACTAGAGGGGCTCCAGGAGGGGAAAAGGATTTCAAGTAAATTTCACCGCCTGCTGTGCAAAGCGCTTCTCCCTAAGCCCGAGCCCTCTGCTGATGCTTGAGCGGCCGCCATAGAGTTACAGGGTCAGATTAGTAGGTCTTTGGGGCAAATGCCTGTGCAGACACTAGTCTCATGGAAAGAACTTCAAGGGCCATGTCAAATTGACTGGTGTTTCTAGCCTCCAAGATGGGTCCAGACTGGTGCTGGTCTGAGGGCCGGGGACAAAACAGGATGAGGGAGATGAGTTGCGTGAACTTAAGATAGTCACAATGTCTTGCATCCTGGAAGAAAATAATGCACTCATCAGCTCTGCAGTTTTGAGGGATAATAATGCTGAAGACAGGGTTCAAAAAGGTATTTATGTTAATAAATTGTGAGTCTGACTCTTTGAGACCCCGTGGACTGTCGTCCGCCAGGCTCCTCTGTCCATGGGGTTCTCCAGACAAGAGTACTGGTGTGGGTTGCCATGCCCTCCTCCAGGTGATCTTCCCGACCCAGGGATCGAACGCACATCACCTGCAACTCCTGCATTGCAGGTTAATTCTTTACTGCTGAGCCACTGGGGAGACCCCTGAAAATAGTATTTATGTTAATAATTTGTGAGTTGATCCAAGGGGAGCATTTCATGTGGCTCTGACCATGAGGTCAGTGGCTGAAAGTCCAGCAGCAGCCACCAGAAGGACAGGAACTGGGTGGATATCAGTCAGCCCACACCCAAAAGGCCCGACTCTATGGCCACTGCCTACTCCCCTGTGTGCAGCGACGTTCCCTAAGCCCCTTGCTCAAGTATTCAGTCGCTATCTGAAAAGGAGTAGGGAGAGCTGAGGAAACAGAATGAGCTGATCCAAAGAGAGTATCAAAGGGACTAGATTCAAGGGAGTCATAAACCAGACTGGGTGAAACTCGGCTTTCCTCTCTCTCTCATTCCCTTTGTGACTTCTTCCTTTCTCTCTCTCTTTCCTTCTCCCATGGAGTGTAAGCCTCTAAGGGGATTTAGAGTAACTTTAGAGAAATAAGCTACACATTTGTGGCAACTTTGCTCCACCTAAGACAGGAGTACTGCGGGACGATCTCATACACACAAGCCAAGTGAATCAAATTAAATACATTTTTGATCAATAACATTTCTCATGGCCCTTTCTTAGACAGAGTATTACATGGACAAATTTAAGGTCCTGAGAGTACATGAGTAAATGAAAGATGCTCAGTGGTGTCCTATTCTTTGTGACCCCATGGACTGTAGTCCATTAGGCTCTTCTGTCCACAGAATTCGCTCAGTTCAGTTCAGTCCAGTCACTCAATCGTGTCCAACTCTTGGTGAGCCCATGGCCTGCAGCATGCCAGGCTTCCTGGTCCTTCACCATCTCCCAGAGCTTGCCCAAACTCATGTCCATGGACTCAGTGAGGCCACCCAACCATCTCATCCCTTTTCCTTCTGCCTTCTATTTTCCCCAACATCAGGGTCTTTTCCAATGAGTTGTCTCTTCGCATCAGGTGGCCAGAGTATTGGACCTTCAGGTTCAGCATCAGTCCTTCTAAGGAATAGTCAGGGTTGACTTTCTTTCCTATTGACTTGTTTGAATTCTCTAAGCAAGAATAATGGAGTAGTTATTCCTTATCCAGGAGATCTTCTTGACCTGGGATTGAGCCCAGATCTCCTGCATTGCAGGCACATACCATCTGAACCACCAGGGAAGCCCAAGGCCCTGAGAAACCCTATACTTCAAAAGAAAGCACTTGATCAGTGCAAGCCAGCACAGCCCAAAAGGCTGGGTGGATATCAGTCAGCCCACACCCAAAAGGCCCGACTCTATGGCCACTGCCTACTCCCTGTGTGCAGCGACGTTCCCTAAGCCCCTTGCTCAAGTATTCAGTCGCTATCTGAAAAGGAGTGGGGAGAGCTGAGGAAACAGAATGAGCTGATCCAAAGAGAGTATCAAAGGGACTAGATTCAAGGGAGTCATAAACCAGACTGGGTGAAACTCGGCTTTCCTCTCTCTCTCATTCCCTTTGTGACTTCTTCCTTTCTCTCTCTCTTTCCTTCTCCCATGGAGTGTAAGCCTCTAAGGGGATTTAGAGTAACTTTAGAGAAATAAGCTACACATTTGTGGCAACTTTGCTCCACCTAAGACAGGAGTACTGCGGGACGATCTCATACACACAAGCCAAGTGAATCAAATTAAATACATTTTTGATCAATAACATTTCTCATGGCCCTTTCTTAGACAGAGTATTACATGGACAAATTTAAGGTCCTGAGAGTACATGAGTAAATGAAAGATGCTCAGTGGTGTCCTATTCTTTGTGACCCCATGGACTGTAGTCCATTAGGCTCTTCTGTCCACAGAATTCGCTCAGTTCAGTTCAGTCCAGTCACTCAATCGTGTCCAACTCTTGGTGAGCCCATGGCCTGCAGCATGCCAGGCTTCCTGGTCCTTCACCATCTCCCAGAGCTTGCCCAAACTCATGTCCATGGACTCAGTGAGGCCACCCAACCATCTCATCCCTTTTCCTTCTGCCTTCTATTTTCCCCAACATCAGGGTCTTTTCCAATGAGTTGTCTCTTCGCATCAGGTGGCCAGAGTATTGGACCTTCAGGTTCAGCATCAGTCCTTCTAAGGAATAGTCAGGGTTGACTTTCTTTCCTATTGACTTGTTTGAATTCTCTAAGCAAGAATAATGGAGTAGTTATTCCTTATCCAGGAGATCTTCTTGACCTGGGATTGAGCCCAGATCTCCTGCATTGCAGGCACATACCATCTGAACCACCAGGGAAGCCCAAGGCCCTGAGAAACCCTATACTTCAAAAGAAAGCACTTGATCGTGTGTCTTTCTCAAATGCATTTGACTCTGGCATGTCGCCTCCATACAACACATGTTGAGATCCAGCAGAATTGGATCCTTAAGAACTTGTTTTGAGAAATGTGGGTCTGGGAGCTGGCGAAGGTGCCTTCCACCCTGACAACGCATGTGCCAAGGGTGGATAAACCCTGGGAGACATCTGACTCCCAGCCTAGCCTCTTCTGGGAGGGCAAGGCGATTGGCTCCTCCACCGGAGGCTTCCAGCCAAGATCCATTCCCACACCATCCCCGTCTCCTCCACCAGGGAGAGGTTGGAGTGACCTGCCAGCTGTGGGTGGAGTGACCTGCCAGGGATGGATTTTTAGAGCTCCCACTTTCCAAATAGTTCCTTCCCACTGCCCAGGCTTCCTCTTGCCTCTGTTACTGGGATTAGAAGGAGAACAAGCACTATGAAGACACGAAGCACAAACAACAAAAAAACCCGGGCTGAACAATACCCCGAGTCACATCAGAACAGCCCTTTCTCCGGTGGCCCTCGGCCTGGGCAGAGTCAGAATGCCGGGCTGTGGCTCCCAGCTCCGCCCGTAGTCGAGGCCAACGTGCTCTCCGGGGGCCCTGGTTTCCCCAACTCTTCCCTCTTTCTCAGCCACCCTCCTTGGGTGGCGTGAGAGTGGGAGGCCAGAATAGCCTCCATGATGAAATCTCAGCCCTAAGGTAGTTGCAAGCTCTTTATTTAAATACTTAGAATTCTGAACACCCAAATGCTGTATGAATCATAATTAGTAAGTTCACATCTGTTCAGCATTTGACAGTTTACAAAGTAGTTAGACAGTCATTCCTAAGAAGAGCCCCTCAAGTGAATCGTTGCTTCTTCACTCCATCAGGGACAACATGGAGAGGAGAAGCCGCTTGTCCAAGGTCACACAGGTAGTTGGCAGAGTTGGGGTTTGAACCAGCATCTTCTGATGTTAAATGGGGCATGATTAAAGGCCAGAAGACCTTTGAGAGTTTTTAGTCCTGATGAGAAAATGAAGCTTCCTTTATCCCATGTTCTGTTGTCTGTTTTTTGGATGTGCGTGAGAAGAAATTAGACTGGAGACATTGTGTAAACACGATCTCACTCAAGAAATGTGATTTCAGAGAAAGGAGAAATTCTGTGGGCTGGGGTAGTTAAGGGAAGATTCCTAGAGGAGGTAGACCCAGGGTTAGCCTTTAAAGAATAAAGCACAAAACATACCCTAAATAATCCAATACATCAGTCATTTATGCCATGATGTAAAATTCATTTGGTTCTCAGTCTTTAAACATAGGACAAAAATGAGGTTTTCTTATTTTTTCATTCAAGACAGCATATTGAGCTACTACTGTGTAGCCACTGGGGGCTAGCTTGCTGATACCAGCTTGTCCCTTGGAAGGGCCCCTAGGATCAGAATATGCCTTTAAAGGCAAAGAAAGTGACAGAGGTTCCCCAGTTAGGGGCGAGGGGTTGGCAGAGGAAGAGCAGCATTCTGCTCTCAGCCTCTGTTCTGTTTTCAGCCGACTTCTCTCTATCAAAACAGTCACCTGTCTTCCTGAGGAGCAGTGTCCAGCATTCAGACAGAGCTGAGGACGTGGGCTCTGGTCGTGAAGAGCCAGAGGGACAAGGTGGGACATTCAAGGAATCTGAATTTGAACCCTGGACCAAATTCTGGGGCCCAGAATTTGAGCAAGAGGTGACAAAGCGTCTCTGTGCCTATTCCATCAAAGACACAGGAGGAAGAGAGAACCTAGAGCCGAGGTCAGTGGCAGTGAAGGAGACTGAGAGGTCAAGAGATGGGCCGGGATGGGATCAACAGAGGCTGAGTCTTTGGGTGCTGAGGAGCAGTGCTGTAGAGAGTCCTCGGGCAGGTTGCACAATTAGCAGAAGAACCGAGTTTCTAACTACATTTCTGATCTCAGCCTCTTCGTTCAGTGAGAGAGTGCTAGTAGATGGGACATTGCTTTGAAACGTAGAAGAGGTTTGCCGTGGTGAGTGATACATGGAAGCTTTGATAAGGGCTGTTACCTTCTCTCTGGTGTTTATCTGGTTGCAAATAAGAAACGTGTGTTTGACTTTCTTTTCTTTCTGGCTTCCTTCATGGACTGACTGACTTAATTATCTGACTATGTCAGGTCTCAGTTGCAGCACACGGGATCTCTGTTTTGGCACATGGCCCCAGAGCGCATGGCTTGGTTGCTCTGTGGCATGTGGGATCTTAGTTCCCCAACCAGGAATGGAACCCATGTCCTTTGCATTGTAAACACGATCTCACTCAAGAAATGTGATTTCAGAGAAAGGAGAAATTCTGTGGGCTGGGGTAGTTAAGGGAAGATTCCTAGAGGAGGTAGACCCAGGGTTAGCCTTTAAAGAATAAAGCACAAAACATACCCTAAATAATCCAATACATCAGTCATTTATGCCATGATGTAAAATTCATTTGGTTCTCAGTCTTTAAACATAGGACAAAAATGAGGTTTTCTTATTTTTTCATTCAAGACAGCATATTGAGCTACTACTGTGTAGCCACTGGGGGCTAGCTTGCTGATACCAGCTTGTCCCTTGGAAGGGCCCCTAGGATCAGAATATGCCTTTAAAGGCAAAGAAAGTGACAGAGGTTCCCCAGTTAGGGGCGAGGGGTTGGCAGAGGAAGAGCAGCATTCTGCTCTCAGCCTCTGTTCTGTTTTCAGCCGACTTCTCTCTATCAAAACAGTCACCTGTCTTCCTGAGGAGCAGTGTCCAGCATTCAGACAGAGCTGAGGACGTGGGCTCTGGTCGTGAAGAGCCAGAGGGACAAGGTGGGACATTCAAGGAATCTGAATTTGAACCCTGGACCAAATTCTGGGGCCCAGAATTTGAGCAAGAGGTGACAAAGCGTCTCTGTGCCTATTCCATCAAAGACACAGGAGGAAGAGAGAACCTAGAGCCGAGGTCAGTGGCAGTGAAGGAGACTGAGAGGTCAAGAGATGGGCCGGGATGGGATCAACAGAGGCTGAGTCTTTGGGTGCTGAGGAGCAGTGCTGTAGAGAGTCCTCGGGCAGGTTGCACAATTAGCAGAAGAACCGAGTTTCTAACTACATTTCTGATCTCAGCCTCTTCGTTCAGTGAGAGAGTGCTAGTAGATGGGACATTGCTTTGAAACGTAGAAGAGGTTTGCCGTGGTGAGTGATACATGGAAGCTTTGATAAGGGCTGTTACCTTCTCTCTGGTGTTTATCTGGTTGCAAATAAGAAACGTGTGTTTGACTTTCTTTTCTTTCTGGCTTCCTTCATGGACTGACTGACTTAATTATCTGACTATGTCAGGTCTCAGTTGCAGCACACGGGATCTCTGTTTTGGCACATGGCCCCAGAGCGCATGGCTTGGTTGCTCTGTGGCATGTGGGATCTTAGTTCCCCAACCAGGAATGGAACCCATGTCCTTTGCATTGCAAGGCAGGTTCTTAACCACTGGACCACCAGGGACGTCCTGAGGGATGCCTGGTCAATCCCCTCCGGTCCAATGACTTTGAACACCCGTCTCTTGCCTTTCCTAAGTGGCCTTGCCAGCTTCTGATGCGTCCTCTGGGCTACCTTTCTAGTCTATACTCCCCTTGACATCCCCCCAGGGTGTCTCCAGTTCAATCCAGGCCCTCTTTGTGCTCCCCACACTGCACACGCACACACACTGACTTTTCTGTCCTTTAGATGTCTAAGCTCTGTCTCACCTTCAGGGCTTTGCTTGTGCTGTTCGCTGGCTCTGGGTTGCTTTCCCCACACCCTCATGTGGCTGATCCTTTTCACACACAGGGCTAAGTCAAAGATCACTTCCTCACAAAGGCCTTCAGGGACCACCCATCTTAAGAAGCACCCCCATCCATAGTCACTCCCATTACCTACCTTTTTTCTTTATGGTGTTTGATGAAAGTGAAGCCACTCAGTCATGTCTGGCTCTTTGAGACCAATGGCTGAGCCATGGAATTCTCCAGGCAAGAATACTGGAGTGGGTAGCCTTTCCCTTCTCCAGGGGATCTTCCCAATCCAGGGATCAAACGCAGGTCTTCCACATTGCAGGTGGGTTCTTTACCATCTGGAGTGGGCAGCCTATCCCTTCTCCAGGAGATCTTCCTGACCCAGGAATCACACTGGGGTCTCCTGCCTTGCAGGCAGATTCACTACCAGCTGAGCTACAATGGAAGCCCACATATATGTGTAAAAATGCATTGAATTGACCTTTCATGTATTTAGACCTTGCCATATGTAAGCTATACCAAGATTTTTAAAGTATCTCACCAGAGAGTGGGGAAGAGGAAAAGCAGGAACCATGATTCAGAGTAGCAGGTGAGGTTCATGATTGGATATATAGATTTTGAAGATCATCTGAGCTCTTCTGAGAAACTTGGAGGTACCAGGCTGCAGGACAGGAATGATTTAGGATAAAGAGAAATGACAAAGGAGACCAAGAAGGGGCATCCAGTAAAGGCAGGGGAAATCTGGATGGGAGTGGTGAGCTGAGGCCCAGGAGAGAAAGAGTTTGGAAGAGGTGGGAGCACAGGTCTGGCCCATTGGTCCAGCTGTCCTCAGGCTAACTTCACTATTAAAGTCATCCATGGCTCAAAAATATTGAAAAGCAACTGCTTAGCTCCAATCCCCTCAGCTGTAGCTGAGGAAAGTGAGGCCCAGAGCAGTCATTTCTGTGGGGAGCCAGACTGTCTGAGGCTGAAACTGAACTCCATGGTTTCTAGGTTCTGTCCAGTGAGCATAGCTGCGTTCTGCTTAGCCTTCAGCAGAGCTTCCCTGGTGGCTCAGGTGGTAAAGAATCTGCCTGCAATGTGGGAGACCTGAGTTCAATTCCTGGGTCAGGAAGATTCCCCTGGAGAAGGGAAAAGCTACCCACTCCAGTATCCTTGCCTGGAGAATTCCGTCATTCATGGGTTGCAAAGAGTCAGACATGACTGGGTAACTTTTACTTCATTAGCCCTTAGTGTGTGACACAGTGCTCACAATTCTGTGTGAAAGAGGCTGAGAGGGCAAGAACTGTGGCTGCAAGCCTTTTGGAACATGAGCCCATGTGGTGAGATGGTCATAGGAGACCTCCTTCAGAGGGGTGTAAGGGGAAACGGAGCCTGACAGAAGGGCCAGCTTTGAAGATACTAATTATCCCCCTTTTGGGGCTCCTGGCTATAAGTCCCTGTGCCCAGCCTGGCTTAAAGCCCCATGTTGCTGCAATCATGGGCCTCCAAAGAAGAGATATCCAACACTGCAAAACGGCTAATGAAGCAATCCTGATGGAAGGCTGTGGATCCCCTCCCTGGACCCTCTTCTGGGTCTTGGCTTTGAAATCCCACCCTCAATGTGGGCTGTGACTCTGACTGTCTGGAAGTCCCCTCCCCACTGTGCTGCTCTTCTAGGACCAGCCTAGAGTGGGCTGTGCTCCCTGGTTGGGACTCAGCCCCTCCCCAGCCTCCTGATCTTGGCCTCAGTGCTGGGAAGCTCGCTCTCTTGGCGGGGGTTCATGTGTTCCAGGCATCAGATCCCACCGTGGGAGCCTCGCTTGCCGGGGCCACCTTGCCAAGTTGCACAAGCGTTTACCACATGCAGGCAGGCAGGCAGCAGCAGGGGGAATGGGATTCTGGTCTCCCCAGAAGTGGCTGTCATTCCGTGGTGCCTGGGCCTGACAGGAGGCCAGGGCGACGCTTCAGGGACCCCGTTCCCGCACCCGGCTGGGCCACCGAGCCTTGCCTGGGAGCTTCTGGACTGCTGGGCATCAGGATGAGCTGCAGAAAAGTGGGCCTTCGAGCAAACACCCCCAAGCTGAGAAGGAGCTGTAGAGGGCCGTCTCCACAGAGCATCTGAGCAAACGCCATCACTGACACAGGTGTGCCCTAAGCCTGTGCTCCAGGGGACTCTCAGCACTTGAGGGACCTAGGAAAGGACAAAGAGGCCACACGGCGTCAGGAGGCCCCTGTGACCCCCCTCCTCCTGACTTGGAAGGCCGATATCAAGTGTTGGACAGACCCTGAGGTGTGGTCCATGAATCAGTGCAAACCTCCCAGGGCCCCAGGCTTGCTGCCACCAAGAGGAGGCCTGACCTTCTGGCCTACCCAGCCCATAAGGCAAGAGACCTTTGGTCAAGGAGCTGAGGGAACTGTCTCAGAGTCATTATTATGGCCAAAGACCATGGAAGGTTCTAGAGCTTCTGAAAGGTTCCTCATATACTCTCAGGTGATTCAGGGGGGAACCTGAAAATAGGCTCACTCTGTATGAAGCATATTCTGCTTGGAATCACATTTTTTTTTTTTTTTCACTTAATATGTGCCTTATTCCACTTGGGCTGCTATAACAAAATACCACAGACCGAGCAGCTCATAAACACCAGAAACCTGTTTCTCCTAGCTCTCAAGGCTGGGATACCTGAGATACGAATCCCAGTGTGATTTGGTTGTGGTGAAAACCCTCTTCCTAGTTGCTGAGAGCTGGCTTTTTCCTGTGTCTGCACTTGGAGTAAGGGATGAGCTAGGTTTTTTTTTTTTTTTTCAATAAGCTCACTAATTGCATTTCAAATCACTTTCCAAAGACCTTGCATCCTAATCCTATCACCTTGGACCTTAGATTTTCAGCATATGAATTTTGGTGCAGGGGACCTGAACATTCAGAACATGGCAATATTCTGTCATTAGAATTCATCCATATTACTCTGTGTTGTCCTGATTCACTGTTCTTAAAATTTTTGTTTTAACTTTTAAAAATATTTATTTATGAACTTAGTTTTGCTTGCATTGGGTTTTAGTTGCGGCCTGCAGGGTCTTCTTTGTGGCTCATGGGCTTCTCTCTAGTTGTAGCAAGCAGGCTCAGTAGCTGTGGGATGTGGACTTTGTTGCCCCACGGCTCGTGGAATCTCAGTTCTCCCACCAGAGATCAAATCCACGTCCCCTGCACTGGAAGGAGGATTCTCAACCACTAGACCACCAGGGACGTCTCTGTTTTAACTTTTATTTTGAAATGATTTTAGCCTTACATAGAAGGGGCAAAAATGTACAGAAGTTCCATCTACCTTTCATCCAGCTTCTCAAGATAGTCACATCTTACATAACCACAGAACATAAATCAAGACTAAGAAGTTAGCACTGGTAGAAGTAGGGGGTTCCCTGGTAGCTCAGTGGTAGAGAATCTGCCTACAATGCAGGAGATCCAGTTTGGGAAGATCCCCTGGAGGAGGGCATGACCAGCCATTCCAGTACTCTTGCCTGGAGAATTCCGTGGACGGAGGAGCCTGGCAGGCTGCACAAAGTCAGGCATGACTGAAGCGTATACTCTCAGGTGATTCAGGGGAACCTGAAAATAGGCTCACTCTGTATGAAGCATATTCTGCTTGGAATCACATTTTTTTTTCACTTAATATGTGCCTTATTCCACTTGGGCTGCTATAACAAAATACCACAGACCGAGCAGCTCATAAACACCAGAAACCTGTTTCTCCTAGCTCTCAAGGCTGGGATACCTGAGATACGAATCCCAGTGTGATTTGGTTGTGGTGAAAACCCTCTTCCTAGTTGCTGAGAGCTGGCTTTTTCCTGTGTCTGCACTTGGAGTAAGGGATGAGCTAGGTTTTTTTTTTTTTTTTTCAATAAGCTCACTAATTGCATTTCAAATCACTTTCCAAAGACCTTGCATCCTAATCCTATCACCTTGGACCTTAGATTTTCAGCATATGAATTTTGGTGCAGGGGACCTGAACATTCAGAACATGGCAATATTCTGTCATTAGAATTCATCCATATTACTCTGTGTTGTCCTGATTCACTGTTCTTAAAATTTTTGTTTTAACTTTTTAAAAATATTTATTTATGAACTTAGTTTTGCTTGCATTGGGTTTTAGTTGCGGCCTGCAGGGTCTTCTTTGTGGCTCATGGGCTTCTCTCTAGTTGTAGCAAGCAGGCTCAGTAGCTGTGGGATGTGGACTTTGTTGCCCCACGGCTCGTGGAATCTCAGTTCTCCCACCAGAGATCAAATCCACGTCCCCTGCACTGGAAGGAGGATTCTCAACCACTAGACCACCAGGGACGTCTCTGTTTTAACTTTTATTTTGAAATGATTTTAGCCTTACATAGAAGGGGCAAAAATGTACAGAAGTTCCATCTACCTTTCATCCAGCTTCTCAAGATAGTCACATCTTACATAACCACAGAACATAAATCAAGACTAAGAAGTTAGCACTGGTAGAAGTAGGGGGTTCCCTGGTAGCTCAGTGGTAGAGAATCTGCCTACAATGCAGGAGATCCAGTTTGGGAAGATCCCCTGGAGGAGGGCATGACCAGCCATTCCAGTACTCTTGCCTGGAGAATTCCGTGGACGGAGGAGCCTGGCAGGCTGCACAAAGTCAGGCATGACTGAAGCGTGTCAACAGCAGCAATAGCAGTAACTAAACTAAACTTTATTTGGATCTCACTAATTTTCACTCTAATGTCCTTTTCTCCCATTGTTCCGGCATCTAATACAGGACAGCCCATTGCATTTCATGGTCAGGTCCCCTTAGGCTCTGATCTGTGATGGCTCCTCTCTGGTTCCCTTATTTTGGCAACTGTGTACTATTCCACTCAGTGAATTCAGCATGTGGATTCATCCACAGTTGAGCCTTCTGTGGCTTCTGAGGTTTTTGCTCTCGTGACCAGTGCTGCTGTGAAACTACTTGTATGTGGGTCTTGCTATACTATTGCAAGAGTTTCTCTTGGGTGTATATCAGGAGTTGGATATTCTAGATCATGAGTGTAAGTGTTCAGCTTTAGGAGTGAAGGCACACCTTTCCAGATTGAGTGTATCAGCCCCTATAAGTCCATCACTGGAAGCATGAATGGTCTATGACCCCTTCCTTGTTTGATATGGTCAGACTCGTTAATGTTTTCCAGTTGCATGGGTCTAAGGAGGCTTGATTGCTCTCAGTTCTTTGAATCCACCAGTGTCTTTCCCCCTCAGGACCTTGGGCACATCTGTCTCCCTAAGGGTCCCTCTTTTCCAGCCTTCCTCTCCTCTTTCTCTTTAGATTCTGGGGGAGGGGGCCTTCCTCCTCCACCTCTCCAGGTCTCCTCTCACCCCCTTATTCCATCTAGCAGGTGGCCCTCAATTCCTCCCCGTGGAAGGAGGATTCTCAACCACTAGACCACCAGGGACGTCTCTGTTTTAACTTTTATTTTGAAATGATTTTAGCCTTACATAGAAGGGGCAAAAATGTACAGAAGTTCCATCTACCTTTCATCCAGCTTCTCAAGATAGTCACATCTTACATAACCACAGAACATAAATCAAGACTAAGAAGTTAGCACTGGTAGAAGTAGGGGGTTCCCTGGTAGCTCAGTGGTAGAGAATCTGCCTACAATGCAGGAGATCCAGTTTGGGAAGATCCCCTGGAGGAGGGCATGACCAGCCATTCCAGTACTCTTGCCTGGAGAATTCCGTGGACGGAGGAGCCTGGCAGGCTGCACAAAGTCAGGCATGACTGAAGCGTGTCAACAGCAGCAATAGCAGTAACTAAACTAAACTTTATTTGGATCTCACTAATTTTCACTCTAATGTCCTTTTCTCCCATTGTTCCGGCATCTAATACAGGACAGCCCATTGCATTTCATGGTCAGGTCCCCTTAGGCTCTGATCTGTGATGGCTCCTCTCTGGTTCCCTTATTTTGGCAACTGTGTACTATTCCACTCAGTGAATTCAGCATGTGGATTCATCCACAGTTGAGCCTTGCGGTGGCTTCTGAGGTTTTTGCTCTCGTGACCAGTGCTGCTGTGAAACTACTTGTATGTGGGTCTTGCTATACTATTGCAAGAGTTTCTCTTGGGTGTATATCAGGAGTTGGATATTCTAGATCATGAGTGTAAGTGTTCAGCTTTAGGAGTGAAGGCACACCTTTCCAGATTGAGTGTATCAGCCCCTATAAGTCCATCACTGGAAGCATGAATGGTCTATGACCCCTTCCTTGTTTGATATGGTCAGACTCGTTAATGTTTTCCAGTTGCATGGGTCTAAGGAGGCTTGATTGCTCTCAGTTCTTTGAATCCACCAGTGTCTTTCCCCCTCAGGACCTTGGGCACATCTGTCTCCCTAAGGGTCCCTCTTTTCCAGCCTTCCTCTCCTCTTTCTCTTTAGATTCTGGGGGAGGGGGCCTTCCTCCTCCACCTCTCCAGGTCTCCTCTCACCCCCTTATTCCATCTAGCATCTTGTTTTTTCTCTCTGACCACAGTGTCAGCCCCACGAGGTCTGCAATCACATCACTCTTTCCCATCCCTGCTCCCCAGCTGGGCACAGTGCCCGGGACCCAGAAGATGTTCAACACGTGTCTCTTCAATGAATGAATGAGTGGATGGAACTTGTCTGTACAGGATGCTTCCTATGAGGAATCCCCCTGGCCCCACAGCTAGTAAAAGTAAAAGCTTCATCTGGTTTCCAAACCCCAACCTCCTGTTTTCACCAGCAATAATGTGCTGCAAACCCGGCCAGCGAAGGACAGACCATTTGGGATGCATAAAGCAAAATGGAATCATGTGCAGGATCTTTGGGGTGGGCTGTGCTGCTTGTCCCGAGTCTGGTGGGGGTGGGGGTGCTTGCGGGACTGGAGTCAAGGCCAGAGAAGGAGCTGGGTGGGTGAGACAGAGGAGGTGAGGGAGAGAAACACGCGTCTCCTTGTTGGCTTCCTTTCTCTCAGCTTGAGAAGTGTGAGAGGTGGAGAGTGAGGGCGTTCAGGCCCTGCAGATGGGCTAGGGACCCTCTCCTTCCACTGGGAACTTCTCTGATGACAGGTGGTCTCCTGGGCAGCCCCATGGAGAGGATGGACTTCTCATGACTGGAGGGCTGCTGGGCTTCTGGGAGAATTTTCAGGGTCCCCTCAGGGGTGCTGGCTGATCTTTTATTAAAAAAGATACGGGGGCTTCCCTGGTGGCTCAGTGGTATAGAATCTGCTTGCCAACGCAGGAGATACGGGTTCTATCCCTGATCCAAGAAGATCCCTTGTGTCTTGGAGCAACTAAGCCTGTGTGCCACAACCGTTCAGCCCCTATAAGTCCATCACTGGAAGCATGAATGGTCTATGACCCCTTCCTTGTTTGATATGGTCAGACTCGTTAATGTTTTCCAGTTGCATGGGTCTAAGGAGGCTTGATTGCTCTCAGTTCTTTGAATCCACCAGTGTCTTTCCCCCTCAGGACCTTGGGCACATCTGTCTCCCTAAGGGTCCCTCTTTTCCAGCCTTCCTCTCCTCTTTCTCTTTAGATTCTGGGGGAGGGGGCCTTCCTCCTCCACCTCTCCAGGTCTCCTCTCACCCCCTTATTCCATCTAGCATCTTGTTTTTTCTCTCTGACCACAGTGTCAGCCCCACGAGGTCTGCAATCACATCACTCTTTCCCATCCCTGCTCCCCAGCTGGGCACAGTGCCCGGGACCCAGAAGATGTTCAACACGTGTCTCTTCAATGAATGAATGAGTGGATGGAACTTGTCTGTACAGGATGCTTCCTATGAGGAATCCCCCTGGCCCCACAGCTAGTAAAAGTAAAAGCTTCATCTGGTTTCCAAACCCCAACCTCCTGTTTTCACCAGCAATAATGTGCTGCAAACCCGGCCAGCGAAGGACAGACCATTTGGGATGCATAAAGCAAAATGGAATCATGTGCAGGATCTTTGGGGTGGGCTGTGCTGCTTGTCCCGAGTCTGGTGGGGGTGGGGGTGCTTGCGGGACTGGAGTCAAGGCCAGAGAAGGAGCTGGGTGGGTGAGACAGAGGAGGTGAGGGAGAGAAACACGCGTCTCCTTGTTGGCTTCCTTTCTCTCAGCTTGAGAAGTGTGAGAGGTGGAGAGTGAGGGCGTTCAGGCCCTGCAGATGGGCTAGGGACCCTCTCCTTCCACTGGGAACTTCTCTGATGACAGGTGGTCTCCTGGGCAGCCCCATGGAGAGGATGGACTTCTCATGACTGGAGGGCTGCTGGGCTTCTGGGAGAATTTTCAGGGTCCCCTCAGGGGTGCTGGCTGATCTTTTATTAAAAAAGATACGGGGGCTTCCCTGGTGGCTCAGTGGTATAGAATCTGCTTGCCAACGCAGGAGATACGGGTTCTATCCCTGATCCAAGAAGATCCCTTGTGTCTTGGAGCAACTAAGCCTGTGTGCCACAACCGTTCAGCCTGTGCTCTAGAGCCCAGGAGCCCATGTGCCACAACTACTAAAGCCCACACACCTAGAGCCTGTGCTCTGCCATAAGAGAAGCCACTGCAGTGAGAAGCCTGCACACTGAAACTAGAGAGAAGTCCCAGATTTTTACAACTAATAAAAAGCTTGAGCAGCAACAAAGACCCAGCACAGCCAAAAATAATAGAAAATAAAGCGTAAATAAGTAAAGAGCCATACTATTGTACTGTTGGTTCTTTCTGCTTGTAAATAAAATGTACGCCATTAGAGAAAAGAAACCAGTTAAATCATTAAGCCTTTTCTGTCACCCAGTGATCTCACTGGTTCCAGGCTGCTGTATTTCTTGCCTGTCTTTCTTTCTCCTCCCATGTTCACTTGGGAGAGCCTGGGAAATTCAGGGATCATGAGTGGTTAGGAATATGGGTTTTGCAGACTGACAGTTCTAATTCAAAGTCTGACTCTGCTTCTGGCTAGCTGCGTGTGTATGTGTGCTCAGTCGTGCCTGACTCTCTGTGAACCCATGGATTCTAGCCCGCCAGGCTCCTCTGACCTTGGAATTTTTCAGGCAAGAATACTGGATCCGAGAGTTGTCATTTTCTACTCCGAACCCAGGCATCTCTTGTGTCTTCTGCATTGGCAGACATGTTCTTTATCACTGTGCCACCTGGCAAGCCCTACTAGCTGCATGGCTTTGGCAAATACTTTAGCTCCTCTGTTTTCCAACCTGTAAAATGGAGCATTAGCCCATCCATAGTGCCTGCCTCTTAGAATGGTTCTAAGGAAGTCAAGGCCTGTGGCTATACATCACCTGTCCCATGGTAGCTGCTGAATAAACGTTAGTTTGCTCTTTCAGACTCATTCAGTCACTCAATAAACATTGTTCGGAGCATTTACTATGTGACAAGTGCTGGTTGAGGAGCTAGGCATACCGTGGCGAAGTAAGTGTGTTGCTTGCCCTGGGGGAACTTACAGCCTCTGAGGGTTGAGGGGTGAGGGTGGGAGGCACACATGGTCCAAATAACACACTAATGAATTCATAATCATGTGTCACCATGAGCCTCATAAGCATAAAGAGCTTTCCTCTGAGAAAGTCACGTTTCAGCCAGACCTGAAGGACAATGAAGAAGATGCAGGGTTGGGGGTGGAGGGACGGGTATCAGGCAGAAAGTTGGGGGACGTGGTTAGAAGGAGGCTGGGGTGTGTTGAGGTGCTGACAGCGGCCTTGGTGGGTGACCTCAGTTGAGCAAGGGGACAGAGGGACACCGTGAGGTGGGGCTGGAGGGACAGCTAGGTCACAGTCTTTGGGTCCTTGTCAGTGCTCTTGAAGATTTTTAATGTAATTCCCATGCAAACTGAATATAAACAGTAGGCAAATGTGTCTGAAATGAGACCACGTGAGTCCACCACACCGTGCCCTGTTCTTACACTGAGCCTTGCACCCAGCTTCTCTAAAAAGGGCTGGTAGCTATCACTTTGAATTTCCATGTAGTCCTCCCCTGCTTGGATGGAGGGATAATAAGTCATCATGCCATTGTTGGAGGTCTGGGTTCTTTCCGTGGAGGGTAGCCACTGGCTGATCTCCATGACCCCAGCAGTTTTCCAGGGGAACACCCTTCCAACCCACCGAGGCACAGGGGCCCCCAGAAGACAGAACGAAAGGGGCATGAAGAGCTTTCCCTCTGCCCAGCGGGCTCAGCCCAAGCTGGCCTTTGATGTCATGGAAAGTTGGCCGGCAGCTGCTGGCTCTCACCGGCGCTGGCTGGACCAGGCTGGCATCCACCCTTGACCACAGCTCAGAGCCCAAATGCTCCCCCAGGACATCAAGGGCCAGACCAGGGCCTCCTGGGGCCTCGCTGCTCTGGTCTCTTCCTTCTCATTTCATCCCTTTGTTCTGCAGCCTCTCCCCGACTCCCCCAGGCCTACTGCCAAGGGTGAATGAGCTGGGGAGGGGTCTCTGGCCTGTTACTAATTATTTCCACAAGTCCCTTGTGACCAGGCAGGTTGGGCTGAGACAGACACCTCTTCTCCTTCAGTCCTGCAGCTCATGGTTCAGAAAACACAACGTAGAGGAGGAAGTTGGCCTAGTGCGAGGGTGAGGGCGAGTGTGAGAGGAGCCGAAGGTTTCTCTGGAGGGACACTCTGTCACTAGGGGGAGGTCTCAGAAGAGGGATTGACGTGGGACGGGACTTGCTGTGGGCCAGTGGGAGGGCTCTGCCCCAGAAGACATGTGTGGGGCGTTCACATTCATGTTCTTTTGCCACTTCTAGGGCCATCCTGAGAATGTGGGAATGAGAAGGCTCCTCTGGGTCCGATAAAGATTTGCATGAATGAAGGCATGAAATGACCTTTGGATTCAGAATCCCAGAAGGGCACGCACAAAGACACATGGTGATTATCCAGTTCTATGTGCTTCATCTCTCTCCAGTTAGGTTTTTTAAAGAGAATCTGATGAAGGTTCTGGTCCTTTTCTCCAAACTTTTCTCTTATCCACACACACTCAAAGCTTTTAGTCTGATTTAGATGCTTCACAGTGGCTCAGTGGTAAAGAATCCACATCAGAAAAGTTCTCATAGTTGAGTTCAGGCTGTCACAAGGAGGCGCTGTGGTGTGGGACCTCCATCTTCTGATTGGTGGCATTGGATGGGCACTAGTTCAAAGTTCTTTCCAGGAGTATAATGCAAAAAAAGTGTTTCTTTCCAAAAAAGACTCAGCTGGCCACAGAGATGGCAGAGAAATCGCAGCTTGATAATCCCTTTATTGGGGGGTGGATGAGAGCTGGCAGAAGAAAGCATGGCCAAGGGTCTGCTGTAGCAACTGACAAGCACTCAGTGACATTGAGTGTGGGCCAGAGCACAAGAACATCCAGTGAGGGTGACCACTGTTGTGATGTGAGGTGGCCGCCCAAAGTTGTAGAGCTTATAAATAGTGTCAGGTGAAGTCTGGAATGTGGGACTCCATACCATCAACACCCAGGTCCCTGTCTTCTAAATAAATGACCTCCTCTGTTCGGACTATAAGCTTCGTGATTTGTGTCTACAAAGGCAAGATTTGTGTGTGAGTTGGGCTTTGGGCTTTGCACAGGGCAAGGCACAGAGTAGGCACTCAAAACATATTTGTGGACTAAATAAACCCCTGGACTGTGGCCGTAGAGACCCTGCTGACCCCAGCCCCAGCCTGAAAGCCTTGCTAGTGAGAGGAGAGAGACATCCCTAAGACCGGTGGCCCCTGCGGGCATCTATGTGGGTCACCGCCCTGCTCCCAAGCCTCTTTGACATGCCCACGGGCACTTGGCATGTGGAGGCATCCGCTGGACCACAGAGTGCTTTCCCATGCACAAGGCCTCATGGAGGCCTCTGGGAGCTGGGCATTGTCCTGCCCAGAAAGCTTCCACTTGGGTCATTCATAATAGTGCATTTAATTAAGGAAAGCGGGCTTCAAAGAGCTGTGGGTTTCTGTGAAGAGACTTGGATGGAAGTCCTTATTCTTTCTGCCCCATCTCGTCCCACATTCTGTCTCCTCTGTCTTCCATTCAGCCCATGTTTGATCTCCTGCCTGTGCTTTCTTCTGCTGGCTTGGGGTCCAGGGGGAATGTGCTATTGTGTCCATGGCGGGAAGGATGGGGAAACCCTGTGAAGTGGCCTCTGGTCCAGGAGGAGGTTCAGCTCGGGTGGGGTAGGGTGGGGTAGCTCTGCAAGGTGTCGGGGGTGTGACATGAAGGTCAGAGGTGGTGGTGAGGACCCAAAGGAAAGTTCTCTGCCAGGTCAGGTGAAGGGCTCTGGTCTGCAATGCCCCTGCCTGAGAAAGAGCCAGAACCTTGCACTGTCCCCTCCCTGATAGATGTAATAACAATCGCGATGATTAATGACGCTCAGAAGAGATCACCGTGTGCCAGCTCTGTGCTGGCTGCGATGTTATTTCACTTCATCTTCACGTCAGCAGTTCTCAATGTCCAGATGAGGACACGGAGACTCCAGGGCTCTGTCACGTGGCCCGTCACACTGCTGACATCACAGATCTGGGTGACCTGGATCATGAAAGCCCACCTCTCTGAACTTCTCTTGCATTCCCATCTGCCAAATGGAAAGACGGAGCCAAGAGTATCTGGTTCTCCGTATGGGTCACACGAGCTTGGGTGTAATTTTGGTCTGGCTCTGTCAGGCTGGACCATGCAGAGGGATTCGCATCATTGCTTTGGCAGCACTGCTCCCGGGCCCCAGGGGAATCATGCAGGAGGTGTGTTTCCACGGCAGGTGAGAATAAAGTGATAAAGCCGTGTCTTGAGGATGAATTCTAGTCCTCATTCATCATTCGTTGAATGTTGCTATTGGGGATGACCACCTAAAGTCATGGATGGCAGCCCTCCAGAGAAGAACGGGACCTCGTGTGTAAGCCAGAGGGCAGAGGGCCTGCCTTGGAGACAGAAAAGGAGGGAGACAGAGGTAGTGGAGAGATAGGAACAGAGATGGAAGCATAAAGATAGAGAGAAATGGTTTTACAGAGAGATGGTGAACGAAAGAATGAATCAGAGAGAGAAAGAGAGGGGGAGCATAAGAGGGAGATAGAGGGAAATGGAGAGACAGAGGCAGAATGAGAGAAGAAGAAAAAGAATGATAGGAGAGAAGGAGCAAGAAGAATGTAAAACCTGAAGGGGGTGGGAGTAGAGGCTGCCCAGGGGATGGGGGGGCCTCCTTCTGAAATGGCAGTTCTGATCACCCCCAGACAGTAGCTGAGATGTGGACCCTAGCACACTCCAGAGAGATGCCCGAGGTGAAGGCCTGGGAGGCAAGAGAAAGAGGCGAGGCCCCAGAAGGTACTGGATGGGGAGAGAGAAACCAAAATTATGATTGTCTGCCTCAATTTCCCCCGGTTACAAATTATGATTGTCTGCCTCAATTTCAGAAATGAACAGGAACCCTCAGAGCAGGCCCGTGCTGCTTCTGTGTTTTACAGGCACGGGAACATTGTGGAATTTAACGAGTTTGAGGACACGTGTGCCAGCTCTGTGCTGGCTGCGATGTTATTTCACTTCATCTTCACGTCAGCAGTTCTCAATGTCCAGATGAGGACACGGAGACTCCAGGGCTCTGTCACGTGGCCACACTGCTGACATCACAGATCTGGGTGACCTGGATCATGAAAGCCCACCTCTCTGAACTTCTCTTGCATTCCCATCTGCCAAATGGAAAGACGGAGCCAAGAGTATCTGGTTCTCCGTATGGGTCACACGAGCTTGGGTGTAATTTTGGTCTGGCTCTGTCAGGCTGGACCATGCAGAGGGATTCGCATCATTGCTTTGGCAGCACTGCTCCCGGGCCCCAGGGGAATCATGCAGGAGGTGTGTTTCCACGGCAGGTGAGAATAAAGTGATAAAGCCGTGTCTTGAGGATGAATTCTAGTCCTCATTCATCATTCGTTGAATGTTGCTATTGGGGATGACCACCTAAAGTCATGGATGGCAGCCCTCCAGAGAAGAACGGGACCTCGTGTGTAAGCCAGAGGGCAGAGGGCCTGCCTTGGAGACAGAAAAGGAGGGAGACAGAGGTAGTGGAGAGATAGGAACAGAGATGGAAGCATAAAGATAGAGAGAAATGGTTTTACAGAGAGATGGTGAACGAAAGAATGAATCAGAGAGAGAAAGAGAGGGGGAGCATAAGAGGGAGATAGAGGGAAATGGAGAGACAGAGGCAGAATGAGAGAAGAAGAAAAAGAATGATAGGAGAGAAGGAGCAAGAAGAATGTAAAACCTGAAGGGGGTGGGAGTAGAGGCTGCCCAGGGGATGGGGGGGCCTCCTTCTGAAATGGCAGTTCTGATCACCCCCAGACAGTAGCTGAGATGTGGACCCTAGCACACTCCAGAGAGATGCCCGAGGTGAAGGCCTGGGAGGCAAGAGAAAGAGGCGAGGCCCCAGAAGGTACTGGATGGGGAGAGAGAAACCTGCGGTTCTTCTGGTTAAACCAAAATTATGATTGTCTGCCTCAATTTCAGAAATGAACAGGAACCCTCAGAGCAGGCCCCGTGCTGCTTCTGTGTTTTACAGGCACGGGAACATTGTGGGTGTTAAGCAAACATACTCTCTCAAGTTCAATCACAGAGGGGAGCTGGATGGGCGCTATTAAACACAGCAGCTCTCACAGCTGGAAAAATAAATCCATGCGCTGAGACATCATCCAGCGGCGGGAGCGGGGCCCCTCATTCAAGATGGCAGAGGGAGCCCATCTGCTCTGCTGTAACAGGGAACCCTGGGGCGGCCCCGAGTCCAGATCTCCACTGGAAATCTCAGGCTTATCGGCGGGCAGAACCAGGCAGGCTCTGGGAAATGAATAATACTAGCATTCTCTTCCAGCATATGATAAGGCCACAGTCTCATCTAATGTCTTACAAATATTCTCCTTAGCCCTCAAAGTATCTCTCTTGAGTATGCCCTAGGGCTTAACCTACTTGGTGACTACCACTTAACTGGTTCTTTATGGCGTAGCCCCATCTTACAGGCAGAAAAACTGAGCCCAGCTGTTTGTCCAAGATCATACTTAGCAAATGGCAAGATGTAAAGCTCAGGCCCCCTTCTTTCCCAGCCATGCTGCACCTTGAGGCTGCAGGTACCTCCCACAGGGAAGGTCCTGGCCGTGGTCACAGCGGCTCCCCCGTGGGCTGGGGATAAAGGGACAGGGGCCAGCTGCAGGGACTGCGTCTCCTTTCCAGGTCATCACCTGGGAGTGCAGACTTGCTCTTCTTTCTAGGTCCTACTGTAAGGAGCTTGTACCCCAAGACACCCTTTTGGGGGAAGTTTGGGGTGAGGACAGGCAGGTAGCAGGTGGGAAGTGGACAGCTAGTGACGTGTTGGCTCAGCATGTTTTTGTACTTCCTTTTGCTGGTGACGCACTTTTCTTCTGGGGACCCCTCCTCCTCTGTTCTGTGTGATTCTAGCCGAAGTTTCTGTTCCCCAGCCGCCCCTGCCCTTCATAGTGGCTCATATATGACATTGTGTCTCTCTTAGGAATGCTTTCACCTGCAAGTAATAAAATGCACACCTAACAGGAACTTGGACAACAAAGACATTGAGTGATCTCCCATAAGGAAAAAAATCTGGAAGTGGAAATTTCTAAGTTTGGTGTAACGGCTAAACAATCTCATCAAAGACCAGATTTTTATCATTCTCCTGGTATTCCTGTTCTGGACATTTTCTTTGAGCTTGTTGCCTTATGGTGGCAAGATGGCTGTAGAGACTTTTTTTTTTTTTTTTTATCTTGTTGGGGGTGGGGTAGGGAGGGAGGGGAACGGGCGGAGCCACTTCTGTTGGTCTTTCATTTATCTATTTTCATCTGTCTTTGTTCTTTGGCTCCTGTGGGCCTATCATCACGGTGGCCTCTTGTCGCAGAGCCCCGGCTCTGGGTGCATGCGCCCCAGAGCTTCGGCTCAGTAATTGGACACATCAGTCCAGCCGATCCACGGCACATGGGATCTTCCCAGGCCAGGGATTGAACAGGCGCCCCTTGCACTGCAAGGCGGTGTCCTTACCCACTGGACCACCAGGGGAAGCCCTGTAGAGACTTTTGCATCATGATTCCGTCCAGAAGCAAGGATGCAAGAATCTTTCCTCTTGCCAACCTGGCTTTTATCAGGGAGAGAAAAACTTTCTAAGACACTAGCATAATTTCTTTTATATACTGTGTGTGTGTGTGTGTGTGTGTGTGCGCGCGCATGCATGCATGCAACCCACTCCAGTATTCTTGCCTGGAAAATACCATGGACAAAGGAGCCTGGTGGGCCAGCGTCCATGGGGGTCTCAAAGAGTCCGACACAACTGATCTCGCACCCACAACTACATGACGGTAGAGTCCAGTTCGTATAGTGCTTTCCCATCTCTGCTCCCACTTGGTCAGAACTGCTCTCTGAGGGGATGGGGAGCTACAGTACTCTCTCCATTTCACAGTTGGAAAATTGAGTCCCAGAGAAGTCCCAGAGTTGGCTCAAACTCATGTCCATTGAGTCGGTGATGTCATCCAACCATCTCACCCTCTGTCTCTTTAGGTCTTCTTCGCCTAGTGTCTTAGGAGATGGCTATGTCTCCTAACCAGGCTGCTGTCTCAAGAGCCCACCCACTCTGTCCCTCCAGAGTGGTCCTTCTGAAGCACAGATCTGACCACATCCCTCACCTGCTCAACAACTGTATGTGACTCCTCAGTGCCTTTAGGCTAAAATCCAAGTTTGTTTGCCTTGCCCCATGCCATCTTTCCCCTTAGTACCCTCTGTGCCAGCTTGTTTCCTGGATTCTCAGGACTTCTCTCATGCCACTTCATATGCAAGGGATGGCCAACCAGCTCTCCGAAAGAAAGAAAATAAAAGAGCCCTGATTGGTAGCATTTGCCAATCTCTGTGCAACAGATCCTCCCATCATGGCTGATTTCAAGCTGCCAACCTGATTCCCCTGAAAGCAGAGTAGGGAAGAGGTGACAAGGATGGGTTCCTGGAAGCCCTTCCCATTTCTCCACCTGATGGGAGGGCAGTGCCCAGGCTAAGCATGCTTATTTTTTTCCCAGTTAAGTGTAGTGCCCAGTTTATCCCCTTGAGTCTGTGTGACTTTGGGCCAGCTGCTTGGGGACAGGGATTGTTGTTTCTGTTTTTGTTGTCAGTTGCACAGTCGTGTGCTCTTATTTGCAACCCCACAGGCTGTAACCCTCCAGGCTCCTCTGTCCATGGAATTTCCCAGGCAAGAATCCTGGAGTGGGTTATCATTTCCTTCTCCAGGGGATCTTTCTGACCCAGGTATGGAACCTAAATCTCCTGCATTGCAGGCAGGCTCTTTACCATCTGAGCCACCAGAGAAGCCACCAAGGAACAGGGACAATATCTCCTTAATATGACCATTATCAAAATGAAATAGGAGGGCTCATCAAAGTGTTTAGTACAATGTGTGGCACACAGCAAGTGCTTAATAAACAGTAGCCAACCCCTCCACCTCCTTCTGCCCCATCCTTCTTCATCCTCAGGTCAAAGCCACCTCCTCCCCGGAGACTTCTGTGCTTTCATCGTTGAACTAAGTTATATTTTCTACACCAGTGAACATACACCATTGCTCATATCCTTCTTTATCACGTGTCATTTTACCTTGTAACGTGATTATAAGGTCTATAGCCCCACTGATGGCTGGTGTCTGACTCGTCTTTGTGTTGCGGAGCCTGGCACACAAATCTGTCTTTAAAGAATACTGGTGACTTTGCCCATGAAGCAGGTATATGTGTGGTTGAGGGCTGGAGGTGGGGTGGGAGGCAAGAGTATGGACCAAAGTATGTGCCAATGGTAGGAGGTGGCGGGAGAGAGGCCAGTCACCTATGTGAGATGGACCAGTGTGTGTACTTGATAAGCAAGGAGGCTGGGCCAGTTGTGCCCACCTGGAGACCCAGGTGGTCCTCACTCCTCAAAGCCAAGAAGGTCACAGCCATCATAGCTCAGCAGAAGGATCTGGCTCGAAGGGAGGGGCTTGACTGTGATGGCGAAGCTGGCAGGCTGGCTGTTAAGAGAAGCCAGCGTGGGGCCATGACCCAATGGAAAAATAAATCCACATTGTGCCAGATGAGCCCGGTTCCAGGCTGGGAGAGTTAATCAAGTGGCTCTGAGGTGGTTTGGAGCCACGGTGGAGGGACTGGGGCGGAATTTTCTCATTTCTCGTAAACCTTAATCAGTGGTAGTCACTTCGAGTGATTACAAGGACTTAAAATAGCCACCGGCCGCGAACCTGGAGGACAGGGCTGAGGCCGCTTTGTTTTGGATCTCTGGGGAGTGGAGCTGTGCCTGGGAAGGACACACGTCTGTCCCTCCCTGGACGACAAGCAGTTGTGAGCTCACCGAGGGGAGAGATGGGTCTGGCTGGCTGGCGTGTCCCTGCGCCTGGCAGGGCTCACGGGACAAGCCTCTGCCGACAGCCCCCAATGGGCTGAGGGAGTTGCTCAGCTCAACGCCAATTCCGGGGTCTCTCCAACACTTCTTCCCCCCCCCCCTTGGCTTTTTCATCTGTTTTTCTCACTAGAATCTCAGTGCTCTCTTCAGGGCTGTATTCCCAGTGCCTGGAGCAGTGCTTGGTCGGTACACAGAGCTCACTCAATGCAGGGCAGATGAGATGGGACACCACCTTCCAAAGAGGCCGCTCGGATTCTCAGGGGTCACTGTGTCCCCGTCTTCACAGTCCTGCCCTCCAGACCCGCCTCTTCCGGCCCGCCTTGGGGACTTCTGGTAACCTCTGGAGGCATTTTTGATGTTCACAACTGGGTAGGGAAAGGGTGGGGATAGTCTCATGGGCATCTAGAAGGTAAGGGTATGTTTTGTTTTGTTGTTTAGTCATTCCATCATGTCTGACTCTTTGTGACTCCAGGGACTGTAGCCCACCAGGCTTCTCTGTTCATGGGATTTCCCCAGGTAAGGAAAAGGAGTGGGTCTCCTTTTCCTTCCCCGGGGCATCTTCCCACCCAGATCAAACCCACGTCTCCTGCGCTGTAAGGCAGATTCTTTACCACTGAGCCACTTCCTCAATGTGAGCTTTTACTTGATAGCAAGGACTCATTCCAGGAGACCCAGGTGGTCCTCACTCCTCAAAGCCAAGAAGGTCACAGCCATCATAGCTCAGCAGAAGGATCTGGCTCGAAGGGAGGGGCTTGACTGTGATGGCGAAGCTGGCAGGCTGGCTGTTAAGAGAAGCCAGCGTGGGGCCATGACCCAATGGAAAAATAAATCCACATTGTGCCAGATGAGCCCGGTTCCAGGCTGGGAGAGTTAATCAAGTGGCTCTGAGGTGGTTTGGAGCCACGGTGGAGGGACTGGGGCGGAATTTTCTCATTTCTCGTAAACCTTAATCAGTGGTAGTCACTTCGAGTGATTACAAGGACTTAAAATAGCCACCGGCCGCGAACCTGGAGGACAGGGCTGAGGCCGCTTTGTTTTGGATCTCTGGGGAGTGGAGCTGTGCCTGGGAAGGACACACGTCTGTCCCTCCCTGGACGACAAGCAGTTGTGAGCTCACCGAGGGGAGAGATGGGTCTGGCTGGCTGGCGTGTCCCTGCGCCTGGCAGGGCTCACGGGACAAGCCTCTGCCGACAGCCCCCAATGGGCTGAGGGAGTTGCTCAGCTCAACGCCAATTCCGGGGTCTCTCCAACACTTCTTCCCCCCCCCCCTTGGCTTTTTCATCTGTTTTTCTCACTAGAATCTCAGTGCTCTCTTCAGGGCTGTATTCCCAGTGCCTGGAGCAGTGCTTGGTCGGTACACAGAGCTCACTCAATGCAGGGCAGATGAGATGGGACACCACCTTCCAAAGAGGCCGCTCGGATTCTCAGGGGTCACTGTGTCCCCGTCTTCACAGTCCTGCCCTCCAGACCCGCCTCTTCCGGCCCGCCTTGGGGACTTCTGGTAACCTCTGGAGGCATTTTTGATGTTCACAACTGGGTAGGGAAAGGGTGGGGATAGTCTCATGGGCATCTAGAAGGTAAGGGTATGTTTTGTTTTGTTGTTTAGTCATTCCATCATGTCTGACTCTTTGTGACTCCAGGGACTGTAGCCCACCAGGCTTCTCTGTTCATGGGATTTCCCCAGGTAAGGAAAAGGAGTGGGTCTCCTTTTCCTTCCCCGGGGCATCTTCCCGACCCAGGGATCAAACCCACGTCTCCTGCGCTGTAAGGCAGATTCTTTACCACTGAGCCACCTGGAGCTGCTACTACACACCCTCCAGAACACAAGTCAGCCCCCACAGTGAACCCTTATCCAGCCCTAGGTGTTCATAGTGTGGAGGCTGAGACAGCTGCTCCAGACAGGGTTGTGTGAATGCCATGTATACAAGTCTCGAAAATTGATATTTTCAGATGATATAAGAGGGACCAGAGTGTTTATATACAAGATAGACCTCTACTTTTTTGTTCCAACAATGCAATACTGGGCATCAAGATGATGGCAGCCCTTGGGGGGTGGGGCTGTGCCTATGAGGATTTGACAGGCATTTAAGGCCGTCAGCATAACACCCAAGGGGCCCTTGGACAGCGAGGAGATCACACCAGTCAATCCTAAAGGAAGTCAACCCTGAAAATTTATTAGAAGGACTGATGCTGAACCTCCAGTACTTTGGCCACCTGATGCGAAGAGCTGACTCATTGGAAAAGACTCTGGGAAAGATAGAGGGCAGGAGAAGAGGGTGACAAAGGATGAGATGCTTAGGTGACTTCACTGACTCAATGGATGTGAGTTTGAGCCAACTCTGGGAGATAGGGAAGGATAGGGAAGCCTGGGGTGCTGCAGTCCAGAGGGTTGCAAAGAGTCAGACGCTTACCGACTGAACCACAACCACTGCCAAGGGGTCCAGCTGGCCACAAAGAACTCCTTTTCAGGTCAGCAGGTGGCTCGTGCCATGTCCTTTCTGCTGCCTGATCTCTGGCAGGGTAGACGGCCAAGAGAGGATGCTCATAAGGTTGGGGCATAGTCTGTGGGGAGGACCCTGCACCCCAGCCGGTAAAGGGCGGGGCTCAGAAGCCAAGACTCAGGTTCAAGTCCCCGTTCAGCCCTTCCTGGCTGTGTGCACTTTGACACATTTCTTTAGTCTCTCTGGGCCTGAGGTTTCCTGGCCGGGAACCGCGCCTCCCTGAACAGGCTGTTGTAAGGATGAAATGAGATGCTGTGAGTGTTGGTTAGAATCCTGGCTGCGATGTCCAAGTGACCTGAGGGCGGCGTCCCCACTCTGGCATTCACTGTGTGACTTCTGGGAAATGACTCAACTTTCTGGTGCTTTCTGGTTTCCTCACTTGTAAATCAGGGGCCCTGGAAGTCCCTGCCTCAGTGTGTCGTTCTGAGGATTCCCTGAGACAATGCCCTGAAAAGAATCCATCCCAAGATGAGCACTCAACCTGTGTGACTTGTACGCTCTCAGGTCCCAGCACAGAGCCCAGCACACAGGAAGTGCCCTGGGTGTTAATTCCTTCCATCCTTGCCCCGGTCAGGCACGGCCCCTGGGGGAAGCCTTGGTCCCTGCTGGGACCTTTCTGTTTGTGCAGCCTGCCTTCTGCCCCAGCCTCTGGCCTGGTGGCCACCCTGGGTCAGAGCAGGGCCTGGAGCAAGGCAGGCCTTCAGCTTTCAATTTCTGCCACTCCCCCATCCCTGCCCTGGCCCATTCCGTCCCCATTAGCTTCCTGACCGCCCCAGTTCTTCCTCTTCCCCTTTGAAATCCCGGCCGCTGTCCCGGGTCCCTCCAGACACTGCACAAAGGCGTCTTGGATTCCAGCGTCAGCCCCAGAGGCCAGCTCAGTAATTGAATTATGGCGGGAAGCTTTCTCCTTTCTTGCCCCCCTCCTCCTCCTCTCCCTTCCTTTCTTCCCTTCTTTTTTCTTTCTTAGATCAAAACCAAAAAGACAGACATCGTGACCCTCAGAAGACGCTGAGACTGAAAATTCCCTTCTCGGCTCCAGGCCCCTCAAATAAAATACCAAGAATTTTCTCTCCTCGGAACACGTGTGTGCGGCATTTGATGTGTGTTCTTTGTCTGCGGCTTCTTTCTGGGGACTCCCACCCAATGCTGGGGACACACACACGTTTTCCACCAGAGATACCTGGTGTCCACTTGGGCGGCTGTCAGCTGGACCCAGGAAGACAGACCATCTCCTGTAAGACATGGCCCATTTCTGAGCTTGGCATGTGTTTTTTGCTGCCTTCACACGTGTGGAAGGTGTGGATGGGACTGTGGCCTGGAAGAAAGCAGTTCGGAGGGATGGGGAACAGGACGGTGGTCCCAGCCTGAATCTGGCCCTTCTATGCCGTGGAGGGTGAGGGGTAGAGGTAGATCATTGACTCTTGCTGGGTCTTGCTCGCCCATGGACTTCATTTCTCTCTGCAGTTCAGCAGATGTGGGCTTAGAGTCCACCAGGTTCCTCAGCTCCATGCCAGGGTCTGTGGACAAAGACCTACAAAGCTCCATGTCTCAGACCTCCTTGAGTTTGGAGAAGATGGTCTTGGAAGCCCTTATTGGCTCTGAGGCCACTGAAGCAGCCAAGTCAAGTCGTTCAGTCATGTCTGATTCCTTGCAACTCCATGGAATTCTCCAGGCAAGAATACTGGAGTGGGTAGCCTTTCCCTTCTCCAGGGAATCTTCCCAACCCAGGGATCAAACCCAGGTCTCCCACATCGCAGGTGGATTCTTTACTGCCTGAGCCCCCAGGGAAGCCCCAGAAGCAGCCAAGACAGGCTCAAAATAGACATAGGAGTTGACTTAGCCAGGGGCTCCTAGGAAACCAGATGGCAGGGATAGACAATATTTCTGTTGCTTTTTTTCCTTTTTCTTTTTCCTCATCATGCCTCTTTAAAAAATTATTTATATTTATTTTCATCGATCTTTTCATTCTTTGTCATGCATGGGCCTCCCATTGCAGTGGCCTCTCTCATGGCAGAGCTTTGGCTCTGGGCACATGCGCTCCAGAGTGCTGCCTCATAATTGGACACACAGGTCCAGTGCCTCTGCTGCATGTGGAATCTTCCTGGGCCAGGGATCGAACCGGTGCCCCTTAACTGCAAGGCGAACTCTTTACCCACTGGACCACCAGGGAAGCCCCAACACGTGTGTGCGGCATTTGATGTGTGTTCTTTGTCTGCGGCTTCTTTCTGGGGACTCCCACCCAATGCTGGGGACACACACACGTTTTCCACCAGAGATACCTGGTGTCCACTTGGGCGGCTGTCAGCTGGACCCAGGAAGACAGACCATCTCCTGTAAGACATGGCCCATTTCTGAGCTTGGCATGTGTTTTTTGCTGCCTTCACACGTGTGGAAGGTGTGGATGGGACTGTGGCCTGGAAGAAAGCAGTTCGGAGGGATGGGGAACAGGACGGTGGTCCCAGCCTGAATCTGGCCCTTCTATGCCGTGGAGGGTGAGGGGTAGAGGTAGATCATTGACTCTTGCTGGGTCTTGCTCGCCCATGGACTTCATTTCTCTCTGCAGTTCAGCAGATGTGGGCTTAGAGTCCACCAGGTTCCTCAGCTCCATGCCAGGGTCTGTGGACAAAGACCTACAAAGCTCCATGTCTCAGACCTCCTTGAGTTTGGAGAAGATGGTCTTGGAAGCCCTTATTGGCTCTGAGGCCACTGAAGCAGCCAAGTCAAGTCGTTCAGTCATGTCTGATTCCTTGCAACTCCATGGAATTCTCCAGGCAAGAATCCTGGAGTGGGTAGCCTTTCCCTTCTCCAGGGAATCTTCCCAACCCAGGGATCAAACCCAGGTCTCCCACATCGCAGGTGGATTCTTTACTGCCTGAGCCCCCAGGGAAGCCCCAGAAGCAGCCAAGACAGGCTCAAAATAGACATAGGAGTTGACTTAGCCAGGGGCTCCTAGGAAACCAGATGGCAGGGATAGACAATATTTCTGTTGCTTTTTTTCCTTTTTCTTTTTCCTCATCATGCCTCTTTAAAAAATTATTTATATTTATTTTCATCGATCTTTTCATTCTTTGTCATGCATGGGCCTCCCATTGCAGTGGCCTCTCTCATGGCAGAGCTTTGGCTCTGGGCACATGCGCTCCAGAGTGCTGCCTCATAATTGGACACACAGGTCCAGTGCCTCTGCTGCATGTGGAATCTTCCTGGGCCAGGGATCGAACCGGTGCCCCTTAACTGCAAGGCGAACTCTTTACCCACTGGACCACCAGGGAAGCCCCCTCCTCTTACTTTTTGAAGTGAATTTTCAGGAACAAATAGCGTCTTAGAGGCAAAAGAACTCTGAGTATTCTGCTATCTCAATTCCTCTACAATGCAGAACATCCTCCAAAAGGAGGGAGCCTGGTGCTCTTCTCATCTTGCCGAGGAGCCTCTAGGGGGCAGCACAGAACATGGTGGGAGAGGTTGGCCTCTGCGCCTGGGGCACTCGTCCTACATCTGCCCCTGAAGGGCCTCACAGAAAGCCCAGCCCCTGTTCCACTAGACTGCTATGCGGTGATGGTGATCCTGTATCTATAAGGCCCCCTTTTCCAGTCTCAGCTACCCTGTCACAGCTCCTCATGCCTGCATTCAGGGCCCCTGAGGAATCCAAGAATGACCAGAAGAGGAAAATGACAGGCTGGGCAGCGTAGAGTGCTGAGCCAGAGTGGCTCCAGAGGATACCTTAAAGATGCAAGAGAATGTTGGGGACCAGGTCAGAATACCTCAACGGAAGTTGTTCACCAATCCCTGGGATTTCCCAGGCAAGAATACTGGAGTGGGCTGCCATTCTCTTCTGCAGGGAATCTTCCTGACTTGGGGATTGAACCTGGGTCTCCTGCATTGCAGGCGGATTCTTTACTGTCTGAGCCACTAGGGAAACCCCATCAATTTGGAGGATCGAAAAGAAAGGCTCTGTGTCCCAGCGGGGAAGAGGTCCAGAGGACAAGGGCACTCTGCTTTCTCCTGCCTCTGGGCTTTTGCTGAAGCTCTTTCCTTCCTTCTGGAACATCCTCCCTGCAGCTCTGCACTCTCACACCTTTCCTCCTCATCACTGCCCGCTCAGAAGGCACCCCTTCTATGAAACCCTCCTAAACCTCCCAGCCGGAAGCTGCTTTTTTCTCCTTCTCATTGCATTTTTCTTGGACTGCTCAGGAGATATTTAAAACATCCTGCCCTGTGTTCTAGGTATGTGTGTAAACTACTGGATGGTATTGATTGTGTCTTATTCAATTCTGAATTTTCTCCAGCATGGAGCACAGGGCTTGACTGCTGTTTATGGGATGAATTAGTGAGAGATATAAAACCACAGCCATTCTCTGTGATAAGTGCTGTAGGGGACCAATTTCATTTCATTTCATCCTCGCGCCACCTTAAAAGCAATGGAAAGTGAAGTCGCTCAGTCGTGTCCAACTCTTTGAGACCCATGGATGAGCCATGGAATTCTCCAGGCAGGAAGACTGGAGTGGGTAGCCTTTCCCTTCCCCAGGGGATCTTCCCAACCCAGGGATCGAACCCAGGTCTCCTGCATTGCAGGTGGATTCTTTACCATCTGAGCCACCAGGGAAGCCCAAAAAGAGATGGACTGTTGTTGAATCACTCTGCAGAGGAGGAAACCGAATCCCAGAGACATTCTATTCTATTTTGAAGGTGGCGAAGCTCATTTATTGTGTAGTTTCATCTACTATTTTACCCTATAGAACCCTGTTCATTACCCTATAAAACCCTGACCCAGGCAGAGTTTTTTTTTTTTAATGCTTGGTACCATTCCATTGGGTGGATGACTTAAATTTTTAAAATTCTTATATATTTATATCAATGTGTTGTAGTAAAAATCTAATCAGCATACTAAGCTGTTATTATATAAAGGCTATTACATAAAATGATGTCAAGAAGGGGTTAAGGGAATTTTAAAAATTCAGAGGATTATTTTGTGTATGTGTGTGTGTGGGGGGGTGAATTTTAAATACTGATTAAGTAGTATATATGACAAAAACAGTGACTATGGTTTAGAGATGACTGAAGCTTGTGAAGCACTTAATACCGTAAGTGCATCTGTGGCCTATCAAGGCTTTTTTTTCTTAAATTTTGGCCCCTTTTTTATTGATTTTTTATCTACTTGTCTTCATCCATCTCTATTCCTCAGCCTGTGTGGGCCTCCCATTGCAGTGACCTGTCTTGTTGCAGAGCACTGGTGCTGGGCACATGCTCTCCAGAGCGCTGGCTTATAAATGGACACACCAGTCCAGCCGTTCTGTGGCATATGGGATCTTCCGGCCAGGGATCGAACAAGGGACTACCAGGAATCCCCAAGGTATTTTTAAAACTTCAAAATTAGGGGTAATTACATATTAAATGGAGTCACTTAACTAGCCTAGTTAAAGCCGGAAGCTGCTTTTTTCTCCTTCTCATTGCATTTTTCTTGGACTGCTCAGGAGATATTTAAAACATCCTGCCCTGTGTTCTAGGTATGTGTGTAAACTACTGGATGGTATTGATTGTGTCTTATTCAATTCTGAATTTTCTCCAGCATGGAGCACAGGGCTTGACTGCTGTTTATGGGATGAATTAGTGAGAGATATAAAACCACAGCCATTCTCTGTGATAAGTGCTGTAGGGGACCAATTTCATTTCATTTCATCCTCGCGCCACCTTAAAAGCAATGGAAAGTGAAGTCGCTCAGTCGTGTCCAACTCTTTGCGACCCATGGATGAGCCATGGAATTCTCCAGGCAGGAAGACTGGAGTGGGTAGCCTTTCCCTTCCCCAGGGGATCTTCCCAACCCAGGGATCGAACCCAGGTCTCCTGCATTGCAGGTGGATTCTTTACCATCTGAGCCACCAGGGAAGCCCAAAAAGAGATGGACTGTTGTTGAATCACTCTGCAGAGGAGGAAACCGAATCCCAGAGACATTCTATTCTATTTTGAAGGTGGCGAAGCTCATTTATTGTGTAGTTTCATCTACTATTTTACCCTATAGAACCCTGTTCATTACCCTATAAAACCCTGACCCAGGCAGAGTTTTTTTTTTTTTAATGCTTGGTACCATTCCATTGGGTGGATGACTTAAATTTTTAAAATTCTTATATATTTATATCAATGTGTTGTAGTAAAAATCTAATCAGCATACTAAGCTGTTATTATATAAAGGCTATTACATAAAATGATGTCAAGAAGGGGTTAAGGGAATTTTAAAAATTCAGAGGATTATTTTGTGTATGTGTGTGTGTGGGGGGGTGAATTTTAAATACTGATTAAGTAGTATATATGACAAAAACAGTGACTATGGTTTAGAGATGACTGAAGCTTGTGAAGCACTTAATACCGTAAGTGCATCTGTGGCCTATCAAGGCTTTTTTTTCTTTTTAAATTTTGGCCTCTTTTTATTGATCTTTTTATTTATTTATTTTTCATCCATCTCTATTCCTCAGCCTGTGTGGGCCTCCCATTGCAGTGACCTGTCTTGTTGCAGAGCACTGGTGCTGGGCACATGCTCTCCAGAGCGCTGGCTTATAAATGGACACACCAGTCCAGCCGTTCTGTGGCATATGGGATCTTCCCGGGCCAGGGATCGAACAAGTGACTCTCTACCTACTGGACTACCAGGGAATCCCCCAAGGTATTTTTTAAAACTTCAAAAAAAAAATTAGGAGGGACAGTAATTACATATTAAATGGAGTCACATTTGACAACTGAGATAAGCCAGAAAAGTTAGGAAGTTAAAATCGTCCTCCACACCACAGGAAGGCACTGCGTACAGCTAGCCTGTGAACCTGGCGGGAGCCCAAGCTGAACGTGGGCCCAAAGATGAAACTTCTCTGGTGGAGGTTGTTCAAAGCTATGCTTAGAACTTGGCCTCAGGCTGATGCTGAGACCTTTGGCTGAGAGATGCCATCTCCATTGCTGCAGACAAGGGGGTCACGATCTGCTTTTTACCATCCCCCGCCCCAGGAGTTTGGTGTAGTCCCCGGAAGCTCCTTCCTTCTGCCTCCGCTTGATGTGACCGTCCTTATCCGTTGTCAGCGCTTGTTTATAAGTTTATCTGCTTCTGCTCAGAAAGATCATTATCAACTCACTGGGTTACCTGAGGGTTCTTGATATTCCATGATGGCTAGCTTGTCCCATGAGTGGAGGGGGAGAGACTTGGGAAAACTCGGAGTCATTTCAAGCATTTGAGGACAAGAAAAGGCTGCTGCTCTTTGTTGAAATAGGTGGCAGAGGAAAGAGAGAACAAAACCTGTTTATTAATTTTCAAGGGCCGCTACAACACATCCCACAGACTTGGACTCAAACAACATACATTTTACTTGCTCCACCTTCTGAAGGCTGAGAGTCCAAGATCAAGGAGACCGCTCTCTCCTTGGCTTGTAGGTGGCCATCTTCTTGCTGAGTCCTCATATGGCCTTTCCTCTGTGTGCACACATCCCTTCTCCATCTTTTTTTTTTTTTTTTTAAAGATTTATTTATTTATTTATTTTGGTGGGGGTGGGGTGGGGAGGGAGGGGAGCAGGCGGGCCACTTCTATTGGTCTTTCATTTGTCCATTTTCATCCATCTTTTTTCTTTGGCCTGTGTGGGCCTCGCATCACGGTGGCCTCTGTTGTCACAGAGCACTGGCTCTGGACGCATGCGCTCCAGAGCTCCGGCTCGGTCATTGGACACATCAGTCCAGCCGCTCCGTGGCACGTGGGATCTTCCCAGGCCAGGGATCGAACCGGCACCCCTTGCACTGCAAGGCGGTATCCTTACCCACTGGACCACCAGGGAAGCCCTCTTCTCCATCTTGTAAGGACATCAGTCGCATTAAATTAGGGAAGTGGAACTCCCTGGTGGTTCTGTGGGTAAGACTCTGTGCTCTCAGCGCAGGGGCTCGGGTTCAATCCTTGGTCAGGGAACCAGATCCCACATGCTGCAACTAAGACCAAGGATAGCCAAATACCATAGACATAGGGACATCGTGGCGAAGAAATAGGGAGGGGGAAGCATGGAGGAAGTAACAAGGAAACCTATAGTGTTATGTGTGGAAAAGATAGCTAGTGTCATAGTGCTAAGGGAATAGGAGTGCTTACAATGGCTTGGGGCGAAGGTCTGGAGGGATGGGGACCTTGGATATGCATATGACTGATCTGGGAACATACATGTCTGTGAACAACAAAACTCTGTAAAACCTTTAAAATAAAGAATAATAATAATAAAAAAAAAGACTTAGCAACTGAAAAAAAAAAAGGATAGCCAAATACATAAATAGATATTTTTTTAAAAAATGAATAAATTAGAGGGCCACTTTTTGACTTCATTTAGCCTTAATTACCTTTTTAAAGGCGCTGTCTCTAAATACAGTCATAGTGAGGATTAGAGCTACAACATACGGATTTGCTGGGGGTGGTGCACAATTTAGAACGTAGCACTTGGATAGGCAGACAATCAGGTGGACGAAAGAATGACCTTGTGTTGTGCAAGTCTCTCTACCGCCTCTGCCCCGGGGACTCAGTGGGCTTGTTTATAACTGCTATGAATAAGCAGTCCTCGAGGGCAGAACTTTACATTCCTTTCTCCAGATGATGTGTCCAATCCCTTGGCAACCTCCCAGTGGGCATGAACCTTTTCTGTCTCCAGATGTTGCTTACCTGAAGGTTCTTCCGTATCATTCTAGATTCAAGAATGGTGGTGGCCAGTGGAACCCCAAGGTGCTCCCTGAGGTCTCTCCTAAGGAAGTGATGCCTTGACCTAGGGTCTGTGCCTCACATTTCCCCCAAGCCTGCCTGTTGTCCCCGGCTCTGCGCATGCGCTCCAGAGCTCCGGCTCGGTCATTGGACACATCAGTCCAGCCGCTCCGTGGCACGTGGGATCTTCCCAGGCCAGGGATCGAACCGGCACCCCTTGCACTGCAAGGCGGTATCCTTACCCACTGGACCACCAGGGAAGCCCTCTTCTCCATCTTGTAAGGACATCAGTCGCATTAAATTAGGGAAGTGGAACTCCCTGGTGGTTCTGTGGGTAAGACTCTGTGCTCTCAGCGCAGGGGCTCGGGTTCAATCCTTGGTCAGGGAACCAGATCCCACATGCTGCAACTAAGACCAAGGATAGCCAAATACCATAGACATAGGGACATCGTGGCGAAGAAATAGGGAGGGGGAAGCATGGAGGAAGTAACAAGGAAACCTATAGTGTTATGTGTGGAAAAGATAGCTAGTGTCATAGTGCTAAGGGAATAGGAGTGCTTACAATGGCTTGGGGCGAAGGTCTGGAGGGATGGGGACCTTGGATATGCATATGACTGATCTGGGAACATACATGTCTGTGAACAACAAAACTCTGTAAAACCTTTAAAATAAAGAATAATAATAATAAAAAAAAAGACTTAGCAACTGAAAAAAAAAAAGGATAGCCAAATACATAAATAGATATTTTTTTAAAAAATGAATAAATTAGAGGGCCACTTTTTGACTTCATTTAGCCTTAATTACCTTTTTAAAGGCGCTGTCTCTAAATACAGTCATAGTGAGGATTAGAGCTACAACATACGGATTTGCTGGGGGTGGTGCACAATTTAGAACGTAGCACTTGGATAGGCAGACAATCAGGTGGACGAAAGAATGACCTTGTGTTGTGCAAGTCTCTCTACCGCCTCTGCCCCGGGGACTCAGTGGGCTTGTTTATAACTGCTATGAATAAGCAGTCCTCGCAGGGCAGAACTTTACGTTCCTTTCTCCAGATGATGTGTCCAATCCCTTGGCAACCTCCCAGTGTGCATGAACCTTTTCTGTCTCCAGATGTTGCTTACCTGAAGGTTCTTCCGTATCATTCTAGATTCAAGAATGGTGGTGGCCAGTGGAACCCCAAGGTGCTCCCTGAGGTCTCTCCTAAGGAAGTGATGCCTTGACCTAGGGTCTGTGCCTCACATTTCCCCCAAGCCTGCCTGCACAGCTGATAACTCTAGCAATATTAAACCTATAGGAACCAGTCCTTTAGATCTCAGACTGTTTCATTCTTAAACCTGGCCCTTAGTTCTCTGCACACTTTGTCTATATCTTCTTGGTTGTAATGGCGCTGTCTATAAAGAGAAACTCCTCAGATCTAGCCACCAGGTCTTTTTTTCTTTGTTAGAAAGATTCCCTTTCTCCAAATTCCACAATCAGTGAGGTCCTCAATGAAGCATGGTGGAAGGTTCCTCCCCGTATTCTTCACTCCTTGAGTCTAGAGGGCTTCGCAGTCCCTCGATCCTGCTATTTTGAGGCTTTGCTTTATTCCCCCATGGCATCAGCTGCAGTCACCTCTGGCTATTTTTCCTGCTTCCAAATTCTGTTGTTCCTCCCTGTGGTCCTTCACCGAGTCTGGTGCAGGAAGCCTAAAGCCCGCTTGGGAGCGGTCCCAAGGGTTTTCTCTCCCTTCCAGACCCTCCAGGGTGGTGCCAAGTGGGAGGAGGTGGGGCCCAGCTCTCCGCCTTCCTGCAACTCAGCAAACTGAAATTTATGAGCTTCAATCCACATGAAAGGGCCCCCAACTAAGTCTCTCTGGATTCATTTGGAATGTTGAATTAATTTGGAAAACAAGGGGAAAAAACAACTTGGTTTCAGCCCAGCAAGGGACTGTGACATTTTACCAAGTTCTGTCACCCCTTCCATTTCTTTCATCTCCTGCTTGAGTACCTCCTTCCAGTCTGACCACAGGCAAGGTGGGGAGGACGGCAAAATCCTGTCCTGTTGTGAAGGTCACGATTCCCTCAAGAGCGGGTGCACACTGAGGAGTTTGGGCCATCTCACTGGTCTGCAGAGAGCAAGTGGGACTTTGGGGAAAGGACTTTCTGAGGGGAGCGTTCCCAGTGTTAGGGACGCAGGAGCCTTGACCTTTGAGGCTGAAAGACCTAGGTTCCAATTCTCCCTGCGTGAGGAATACATTGCTTGATTGTTGCCTTTTTAAATAGCCTTGAAGGTAGGGCTGGGGGAGGACAACAGAAGGGACCACATCCAAAATTTATGCTGTGTCGACCCAGTTCTCTCCTCCAATGATCTTCCCTGAGTTCACTGTAACCTTGCTCCTTTCCTGTTGCAGTTGCCATTTGCCACCCATTTCCACTTTCTCCTCCCCTTCTCCCCATCCTCAAATCAACTTTCCACGCAGCAGCCAGAATCATTGTTCTAAGACGTAGATCAGACCACTTCTTCGCTCTGCTAAGCCTTCCGTCGTTTGTCATCACTCTTGGATACAATCCAAACTTCCCCCTGGACCTACCAGGTAAGAAAACCTGGCCTCTGCCTTCCCCTCACCTCATTTCCTCTCCCTCTGCCCCCCACCCTAGCCACACCCCCTTATCACTGATCCTCTAATCCTCCGTCTCATTTGCCATTTTCTGTTCCCTCCGCCTGGAACCCTCTTCTGCCTCCACCTGGCTCTGGCTGCTGCTTCTGGTCCTCCCTTTTAGAGTCTGGTGCAGGAAGCCTAAAGCCCGCTTGGGAGCGGTCCCAAGGGTTTTCTCTCCCTTCCAGACCCTCCAGGGTGGTGCCAAGTGGGAGGAGGTGGGGCCCAGCTCTCCGCCTTCCTGCAACTCAGCAAACTGAAATTTATGAGCTTCAATCCACATGAAAGGGCCCCCAACTAAGTCTCTCTGGATTCATTTGGAATGTTGAATTAATTTGGAAAACAAGGGGAAAAAACAACTTGGTTTCAGCCCAGCAAGGGACTGTGACATTTTACCAAGTTCTGTCACCCCTTCCATTTCTTTCATCTCCTGCTTGAGTACCTCCTTCCAGTCTGACCACAGGCAAGGTGGGGAGGACGGCAAAATCCTGTCCTGTTGTGAAGGTCACGATTCCCTCAAGAGCGGGTGCACACTGAGGAGTTTGGGCCATCTCACTGGTCTGCAGAGAGCAAGTGGGACTTTGGGGAAAGGACTTTCTGAGGGGAGCGTTCCCAGTGTTAGGGACGCAGGAGCCTTGACCTTTGAGGCTGAAAGACCTAGGTTCCAATTCCCCCTGCGTGAGGAATACATTGCTTGATTGTTGCCTTTTTAAATAGCCTTGAAGGTAGGGCTGGGGGAGGACAACAGAAGGGACCACATCCAAAATTTATGCTGTGTCGACCCAGTTCTCTCCTCCAATGATCTTCCCTGAGTTCACTGTAACCTTGCTCCTTTCCTGTTGCAGTTGCCATTTGCCACCCATTTCCACTTTCTCCTCCCCTTCTCCCCATCCTCAAATCAACTTTCCACGCAGCAGCCAGAATCATTGTTCTAAGACGTAGATCAGACCACTTCTTCGCTCTGCTAAGCCTTCCGTCGTTTGTCATCACTCTTGGATACAATCCAAACTTCCCCCTGGACCTACCAGGTAAGAAAACCTGGCCTCTGCCTTCCCCTCACCTCATTTCCTCTCCCTCTGCCCCCCACCCTAGCCACACCCCCTTATCACTGATCCTCTAATCCTCCGTCTCATTTGCCATTTTCTGTTCCCTCCGCCTGGAACCCTCTTCTGCCTCCACCTGGCTCTGGCTGCTGCTTCTGGTCCTCCAGGCGCCAGTTCAAATGCCGCTCTTCCGAGAGGCCCTCACTGAACCGTCCATGTAAAGAAATGCCCCTGGACCCAGCCTATTTCATTTTCATGATTAATACCAGTTGAAGTCATCCTCTCCAGTCTGTGGCTGCTGTTTTGTTTGTAACCTACTTTCCCCACTGAATTGTTCAGGTCCATGAGCATAGGAATCTTTTGGATCTCATATCCCCAGTGGCCAAAATGGCATCTGGTCGGTAGTAGTTGTTCAGCAAATGTTTGTTGAATGCATGAATGGTCCGAAGGGACAGGGAAGGCAATGAGACCTCATTGTCATCATCTGTTACTTCATGTAGAACATGGAGATACTTCATCTAGAACCATGCTCATAGGTTCTTGGAGGATTAGATGAGTTCATAGTATAAAGTGCTTAGAACAGTGCCTGCGTGCGTGCACGCTTAGCTGCTCAGCAGTGTCCAATTCTTTGTGACCCCATGAATAGTAGCCTGCCAGGCTCCTCTGTCCATGGGATTCTCTAGGCAAGAATACTGGGGTGGGTTGCCATTTCCTCCTCCAGGGGATCTTCCCAACCCAGGGATAGAACCCATGTCTCCTGCTTCTTCTTGCATTAGCAGGAAGATTGTTTATCACTAAGTCATCTGGGAAACCCCAGGGCAGTGCCTAAGTACATGGCAAGCACCAGTAAGCGATAACTGCCGATATTGTTCTTTTAATACTATTATAGTCAGTGTTATGGATGTATCTCCTAACACTGTCTCTGAAGATTTAGTGAAGATTTAGGGTTCCACAATATCCAAGGGTGCTTTCCTCTCTGAGGGGTGTCCTCCCGGGCCCCCATGGTGGTGGGAGGCCCCGTTTCATCTCCTGCCCTTCCAGAGAGCCTGCAGAGGATTATTCAGAGTGTGAGCTGTAGTCAAATGCAGACAAGTACAGGACCCAGCTCTGTCATTTAGCTACCATGTGATTTCCAGGGAAAAGAAGACCTCTCTGAGCCCCAGTCTCTTCAACGAGGAGATGCCAGGAAGCCCCCATGGAGTGGTTAGGTTAATGGCACGAGCGGGTCCTCAACAAAGTTCCATGCCCACGGAGTCCAGCTCTGTCCCTGCTGGAAAAGGCATCCGTTGGGGAGTGCTGGTCTCCCTGAGACGCCGGACACCTGGGCCCGCTGCCTCTCTGTGTCAGCTCCAGAACCTGCCATCTCCGAAGAAATTAAGCATTCCAGGAAGAATGGCCCTGGCCATGCTGTGAATGTCCAACAGCCATCCAGATGCGGCAGGGCCTCCCGGTCTCCTGCCTGGAGCTGTCTCCCTTCCCGCAGTCTCTGTCTCTCCCAGCCCTGTGCAGGCAGGAGCGGTGGGAACCACACAATAAACACTTGCAAATAGCTACCTGCCCGTGGCGAGAACTAGTGTAGGCTTCCTTGTGGTCCCCGGGCTGTGATCCGTGGAGGGTAGAGGTTCAACTCTCTCAGTCTGAGCCAGGCGTCGGGCTCAGATTCTCACGCTGCCATGTAGTTACACAAGCCCAGAGGGCTCCAGTCACATCGAATTCCCTGTCAGAAGAACCTGGGAAGCCAAGGTGAGGGTATGGCTCCATAACAGGGTGCTATGTCCCTGAGCTTGTGTGCCCAAACGTCAGTTTCCTTGTCTGTGAAGTCAGCGCGGAGCGATGAAACCAGGCCATGCGTAGGAGGAGCTGGGCAGCCTCGTGGCTCGTTACAGAGCGACCGTGCTGATCGGTTCTGTGTCTTTCCCTCTCTGGGGGTCCCTGGGCTAGTGGGCGTGTGTGAAGATCCTGCGGGCTCACTCGTGTGTGTCTTTAGCAGCTCGTGTCTGGCCCCACCTTAGAGCCTGGTTCTTGAGATCTTCATGAGTAAGAACCTCCAGTGTATCTTCCCAGGAGGAAATATTCAGGGCGACTCCCACTCCTCCTCTCTAGCCTCTGTTCCTCAATTTCTCTGATTGTGAGGGGAAGAAAGGCTCCATGGAGGACTGGTGGTCCTTGACTCCTGGTGCTGTTTGTTGCCGGGGGCGTTGGAGCAGCAGGAGTCCACTGGGGAACAGCAAGGGCCTGGAGGTGATGGGACAGACAGGGGAGCGGAGCACTGCCATGTTCCCACCTTGGCTCGGACTGGAGCCTCCCCCCCTTGGGCCTGTGTGAACCATGAAGAGGGGCCCCGTGACTGCCCTCCCCCGTGTGGGGGATACAGCCCTGTGAGGTGGGGAGGTGAGCCCTCTCTTTCTGGAAATGAACCCATGGAAAATCTTGGAGTGGCGTTCCCGCCTCTGGAGCCGCCGGGACACCGCAGGCCTCGGGCTGGGGACCGGCTGTGGGAACAGGCTGTGCTGACGGGATCACACTGACTTTTTGACACATTTCTGTGGGAAGGCGTCCGCGAGGGAGGAGCCAGCTCCCAGAGCCGAGAGGGACCTTTCATGTGGCTCCAGGGCTGCCGCTGGCCCGCTTCGAGGGACGCCAGGGCCCTGCCTGGGGGCAGAGGCAGAGGGGCGGACGGGAGGAGGCCCTGCACCAACACGGGGTGACCCAGGCCTGGGCCATGAGGAAGACTCTACCCTGACTTCTGCCTCCAGCCCTCTGGCATCTGCCTCACCTAAGGCTGGAGCAGTAGCTTGTCTCCTGGGCTCAGATCTCTTCTTATTCATGCGGTATGACCTTGGAACAAGCCATTTAACCTTCTGGAACTTCCTTTTCTCATCTGTAAAAACAGAGATGAGTCAGAAAGAAAGCCAACCAGTGAGAAAAAGTAGTGCTAGCTACTGACAATGGCCACGTTCCAGACACTTACGGGGACTACAGGTTCATCAAAATGTATTACTTTATTGCTATAGGTGACTTGTATTATTACTTCATTGAATCAGAACAATCCCGCAAGGGAGAGATTCTTAAGCCCATTCTACAGATGAGGAAACTGAGGTTGAGGCTTACGGAATACCCAGATGGTAAGGGGCACAGCCCAGAGGCAAACCAGGGCTGTGGGCCTCCAAAGTCTGTGTTCTTTTCACTACCTTCAGAAACTATTCTGCCACATGTTATGAATGGAAATATAATTTGCACTTTGTTAAGGAAGCTGATCATGACCACCTGGAGCAGACAGCATCCTTATGGCCCTGTCCTGGAGCTTCTGGGCATCCCCACGTGGCAGATAACGAAGGTTCTCATTTCATGGGGACTGGGGGACCCCGAGGCTCACAAGACCAGACAGGAGACCCGTTGAGGAGAGCATATGACAGCAGGTCACCTACCGATAGTGAGATATCCAGTCCACTCTTCTTTCTCTGGAGGCAGGCCAGGCCTGGAAGCCAAGGGGCCTGTGGAGAAGACCACCTGCAATTAGGACAGTCCTTGGCCTCTCTGTAGCCTCCCTGCCTAGCCAGGGCATGAGTCACATACCCTTGGGAGACTTTTCTAACTGCCCACAGGTATGCAGAACCTCAGTCTTCTTAGGCAGTGCTAGTGAAAAGAACCCACCGGCAATGTAGGAGACAAATGAGACACGAGGTCGATCCCTGGGTCAGGAAGATCCCCTGGAGAAGGGCATGGCAACCCACTCCAGTATTCTTGCCTGGAGAATCCCACGGACAGAAGAGTTTGGTTGCTCCCATCCATGGTGGTCACAGAGAATCGGACATGACCGAAGTGACTTAGCACATGCACACATGCAGGACTTTGCTGGCCAGTCTCCTGGGGACTTGAGGGAGTCCAGGCCCAATGGCAAGGAGCTGGGAAGCCAAGGGGCAGGCATGATGTAGACGACGTCAGGGAGGGTGGTCGTCTTTGTGCCCTCTGCCTGGGATCCCAGGGCTCTGCTTCTCTGGGCAGGGTTGTATCAGCTGAGGTCAGGCCAAGCCAGTGCCCGGAGGCCATGTGGTGGAATGCTGGACTTAGGGAGACAGACAAAACTGGCCTTAAATTCCAGCCCCGTCACCAACCAGCTGAGAGACCTTGGTGAACTGCCACCCTCACTGAATCTCAGCTGCTGCTTCTGAGGATGGGGGCTGTGCATGCTCTGGAGTGTCAGAGGACCGCAAATAGATACTGCTTATCGGAAAGAGCATCCCACATGGAAACACTCAATATTTGTTGGCTATTACTATTGTTATTATTCTCATCTTTGGTCCAGTTTCCAGAACCTTCTACCAGCTCAGAGTCACACAGGAGGTTGGTACCCAGAGCTGCTTTGATGTACCATCACCTGTGGGGGGCAATGAAGGTTTCTTTCACTTTGTTAAGGAAGCTGATCATGACCACCTGGAGCAGACAGCATCCTTATGGCCCTGTCCTGGAGCTTCTGGGCATCCCCACGTGGCAGATAACGAAGGTTCTCATTTCATGGGGACTGGGGGACCCCGAGGCTCACAAGACCAGACAGGAGACCCGTTGAGGAGAGCATATGACAGCAGGTCACCTACCGATAGTGAGATATCCAGTCCACTCTTCTTTCTCTGGAGGCAGGCCAGGCCTGGAAGCCAAGGGGCCTGTGGAGAAGACCACCTGCAATTAGGACAGTCCTTGGCCTCTCTGTAGCCTCCCTGCCTAGCCAGGGCATGAGTCACATACCCTTGGGAGACTTTTCTAACTGCCCACAGGTATGCAGAACCTCAGTCTTCTTAGGCAGTGCTAGTGAAAAGAACCCACCGGCAATGTAGGAGACAAATGAGACACGAGGTCGATCCCTGGGTCAGGAAGATCCCCTGGAGAAGGGCATGGCAACCCACTCCAGTATTCTTGCCTGGAGAATCCCACGGACAGAAGAGTTTGGTTGCTCCCATCCATGGTGGTCACAGAGAATCGGACATGACCGAAGTGACTTAGCACATGCACACATGCAGGACTTTGCTGGCCAGTCTCCTGGGGACTTGAGGGAGTCCAGGCCCAATGGCAAGGAGCTGGGAAGCCAAGGGGCAGGCATGATGTAGACGACGTCAGGGAGGGTGGTCGTCTTTGTGCCCTCTGCCTGGGATCCCAGGGCTCTGCTTCTCTGGGCAGGGTTGTATCAGCTGAGGTCAGGCCAAGCCAGTGCCCGGAGGCCATGTGGTGGAATGCTGGACTTAGGGAGACAGACAAAACTGGCCTTAAATTCCAGCCCCGTCACCAACCAGCTGAGAGACCTTGGTGAACTGCCTACCCCTCACTGAATCTCAGCTGCTGCTTCTGAGGACGGGGGCTGTGCATGCTCTGCGGGAGTGTCAGAGGACCGCAAATAGATACTGCTTATCGGAAAGAGCATCCCACATGGAAACACTCAATATTTGTTGGCTATTACTATTGTTATTATTCTCATCTTTGGTCCAGTTTCCAGAACCTTCTACCAGCTCAGAGTCACACAGGAGGTTGGTACCCAGAGCTGCTTTGATGTACCATCACCTGTGGGGGGCAATGAAGGTTTCTTTCCACCAGCGTCAGCTCTTATGTGGGGACCTGAGGGGCTTCTGGTTTTCTGCGTGTCCCCTGTGGCAATGCCAGCACCTGGGAGAGGGTTCTCATCAGTGAAGCTTTCTGCTGAGTGATCAAGGGATGGCGTGAGGGGCATCCAGCGGAGGGGAAATGGGGGGGCTGGCTGGTGAGACTCCTTCCCTCTCTGAGTGTCTTCTTGCCTGGAAGAATCTGGACGGACTGACGCCTCTCTGTGGTGGCGTTTGGGGCCTGGGGTTCAAATGATCCAAGCTGTGTGGGCCTCTCTTGAGGGGGTCCGTGGAAGGCCGCTCTGAGGACATGGCCGTCCTTGCTGCTGAGGTGTGGTGCGCTCACGTTGCTAGAGGACAGTGGGGCCCATTCACAGGGCAGCCCAGGTGAGAGGAGGCCCTTCTCTCAGCCTCAGCATTCCCCTCCAAGCAGTGGGTAGAGTCTCCTTGGCTTCCTCTACCTTCCTGGGAGAAGCCAAGGCTGCGGAAGCTCAGGAGGATGCCCAGAGGGACCCAGGACCGGCTCCTGGTCTGACTGGGAGCCTCGATGGATCTCAGGGCTCCTGGGTGAGCAGCGCATGCCAGGCCTCTGCCTGAGCTCTGCGTCACCGGTGGAAACTCCTGCTCCCTGGGAAAGGAGCAAAGATCAATGAAAGTTGTCAGAGCGTAAGTAAAATCACGGATGTCAATTTCCTCCCTGTGGTTCTTGCTGTCAGAATAAATTGGACGGTCATTACCTAATACGCAGCCCTATTTTCCTAATTTTTCATGGATGCTGAAGTGCTGATGGGAAACGNGGAAGGCGAGGCCCTNCAGANCANGNCNGNGGGCCAGCTGCCCGGGGCCGTGCTGGCAGAAGGCCCCTCCTCAGGCCACGCTCTGGGACGGCCCTTCAGAGACGGTTCCCGGGGCCAGGGGGTGTCCTGGGCACGTTCTGCAGATGGCACAGAGCCTCCCTGTGAACACTCAATATTTGTTGGCTATTACTATTGTTATTATTCTCATCTTTGGTCCAGTTTCCAGAACCTTCTACCAGCTCAGAGTCACACAGGAGGTTGGTACCCAGAGCTGCTTTGATGTACCATCACCTGTGGGGGGCAATGAAGGTTTCTTTCCACCAGCGTCAGCTCTTATGTGGGGACCTGAGGGGCTTCTGGTTTTCTGCGTGTCCCCTGTGGCAATGCCAGCACCTGGGAGAGGGTTCTCATCAGTGAAGCTTTCTGCTGAGTGATCAAGGGATGGCGTGAGGGGCATCCAGCGGAGGGGAAATGGGGGGGCTGGCTGGTGAGACTCCTTCCCTCTCTGAGTGTCTTCTTGCCTGGAAGAATCTGGACGGACTGACGCCTCTCTGTGGTGGCGTTTGGGGCCTGGGGTTCAAATGATCCAAGCTGTGTGGGCCTCTCTTGAGGGGGTCCGTGGAAGGCCGCTCTGAGGACATGGCCGTCCTTGCTGCTGAGGTGTGGTGCGCTCCACGTTGCTAGAGGACAGTGGGGCCCATTCACAGGGCAGCCCAGGTGAGAGGAGGCCCTTCTCTCAGCCTCAGCATTCCCCTCCAAGCAGTGGGTAGAGTCTCCTTGGCTTCCTCTACCTTCCTGGGAGAAGCCAAGGCTGCGGAAGCTCAGGAGGATGCCCAGAGGGACCCAGGACCGGCTCCTGGTCTGACTGGGAGCCTCGATGGATCTCAGGGCTCCTGGGTGAGCAGCGCATGCCAGGCCTCTGCCTGAGCTCTGCGTCACCGGTGGAAACTCCTGCTCCCTGGGAAAGGAGCAAAGATCAATGAAAGTTGTCAGAGCGTAAGTAAAATCACGGATGTCAATTTCCTCCCTGTGGTTCTTGCTGTCAGAATAAATTGGACGGTCATTACCTAATACGCAGCCCTATTTTCCTAATTTTTCATGGATGCTGAAGTGCTGATGGGAAACGGGGAAGGCGAGGCCCTTCAGAACAGGGCAGCGGGGCAGCTGCCCGGGGCCGTGCTGGCAGAAGGCCCCTCCTCAGGCCACGCTCTGGGACGGCGGCCTCAAGAGCAGGCTCAGAGGACGGTCTCCAGGGGCCAGGGGTTGGGCCCTGTCCATAGAGGCCACTGTTCTGATCCAGATGAGACCACAGAGCCTCCCTCTGCTGATCTGTAAGGTGGAGCGGCTCTGCTTGGGTTTTGCCAAGCTCCTAGGAGTATTCACGGGCTCCAGTACCCCAGGGCGTAGTGCAGTTCACCTCGACTCCCCAAGGCCTCAGACACCATGAAGAGGGCGGACTTACTATGCATGTTTTGAATTAACGTGTGCAATAATATCAAACATCCGATGGATCCCCAAATAGCCAAAGCAATCTTAAAAATGAAGAATGAAGTTGGAAGACTTACACATCCTGATTTCAAAACCTGTTCCAAAGTCATAGTAATCAAAACAGTATGGTGTTGGCATAAAGACAGACACACAGACCAATGAACTAGAATAAAGAGCCTAGGCTCAAACATACTGCTAAATTATTTTTGACAAGGATATAAGACCGTTCAATGGGGGTAAGGACAGTCTTTTCAACAAATGTGTCAGGAAATTGAATATTCATGTGCAAAAAATGAAGTTGGAGTCTTACCTAACACTGTATACAGACATTAACTCAGAACAGATTAAGGACCTAAATGTAAAACTCTTGGAAGAAATCATAGGACAAAATCTTTACAACATTAGATTTGGCAATGATTTCTTGGATGTGACACCAAACAGAGGCAACAAAAGAAAAAACTGACAAATCTGACCTTGTGAAAACTTGCAAGCTTTAGGCATTAAAAGATACCATCCACAGAGCAAAAAGATAACCCACAGAGTGGAAGAAAATATTTGCAAATGGTGTGTTTGATAAAGGATTGGTATCCAGAAAAAAAACTTTGAACAAACTGATATCACGGTGGAACTCGCTGGGATGGGAAGGCCCCTTCCTCAGGGACTCATTACCTAACGCAGCCCTATTTTCCTAATTTTCATGGATGCTGAAGTGCTGATGGGAACGGGAAGGCGAGGCCCTTCAGAACAGGGCAGCGGGCAGCTGCCCGGGGCCGTGCTGGCAGAAGGCCCCTCCTCAGGCCACGCTCTGGGACGGCGGCCTCAAGAGCAGGCTCAGAGGACGGTCTCCAGGGGCCAGGGGTTGGGCCCTGTCCATAGAGGCCACTGTTCTGATCCAGATGAGACCACAGAGCCTCCCTCTGCTGATCTGTAAGGTGGAGCGGCTCTGCTTGGGTTTTGCCAAGCTCCTAGGAGTATTCACGGGCTCCAGTACCCCAGGGCGTAGTGCAGTTCACCTCGACTCCCCAAGGCCTCAGACACCATGAAGAGGGCGGACTTACTATGCATGTTTTGAATTAACGTGTGCAATAATATCAAACATCCGATGGATCCCCAAATAGCCAAAGCAATCTTAAAAATGAAGAATGAAGTTGGAAGACTTACACATCCTGATTTCAAAACCTGTTCCAAAGTCATAGTAATCAAAACAGTATGGTGTTGGCATAAAGACAGACACACAGACCAATGAACTAGAATAAAGAGCCTAGGCTCAAACATACTGCTAAATTATTTTTGACAAGGATATAAGACCGTTCAATGGGGGTAAGGACAGTCTTTTCAACAAATGTGTCAGGAAATTGAATATTCATGTGCAAAAAATGAAGTTGGAGTCTTACCTAACACTGTATACAGACATTAACTCAGAACAGATTAAGGACCTAAATGTAAAACTCTTGGAAGAAATCATAGGACAAAATCTTTACAACATTAGATTTGGCAATGATTTCTTGGATGTGACACCAAACAGAGGCAACAAAAGAAAAAACTGACAAATCTGACCTTGTGAAAACTTGCAAGCTTTAGGCATTAAAAGATACCATCCACAGAGCAAAAAGATAACCCACAGAGTGGAAGAAAATATTTGCAAATGGTGTGTTTGATAAAGGATTGGTATCCAGAATATACAGAGAGAACTCTTAAAATTCAGCAACAGTAAAACAAACAGCCTGATTGGATATGGGCAAAGGACTTGAATAGACCTTTCTCCAAAGAAGATAAACCAATGGTCAACAAGCACTAGTGAGAAGATGATCCACATGACTAATCATTAGGGAATGCAAATCAAAACTATAATGACAGACCAGCTCACATTAGGACCTCACATGAAAGACCGGATCTGTTAGGAGAGCTACTATATAAAAGACAAGCAAACAAACAGAAGACAAGTGCTGGGGAGGAGTAGAGAAACTGGAATACTTGTGCGCTGTTGGTGAGACTATGAAGAGTTGCAGCTCTTTTGAAAACAGGGTGGAGAGTCCCCAAAACATTAAAAATAGAACTACCACGTGACCTGGCAACTCTTTGTCTTAGTATATTCTCTGAAGAATTGAATGTAATGTCTCAAAGAGATTTCTGGACCCCCATGGTCATAGCAGCATTATTCACAACAGCTAAGCCATGGAAGCAGCCCACGTGACTGTCAGCCCATGACTGGATTAGCAACACGTGGTCGTTCCCTGCATCATTCAGCCTTATACAAGACAGAAGTCCTGACGTACGCCGCGCCGTGGGTGAGTGTTGAGGACATTATGCTAGGTGAAATATCAGTCATAAAAAGACAAATGCTGTAGGATTCCGCCTCTAGGAGGTACTTGGTAGTGATGGTGGTTTAGTTGCTAAATCGCGTCTGACTCTTTTTGGATCCTATGGATTGTAACCCTCCAGGCATCTCTGTCCATGGGATTTCCCAGGCAAGAATACAGGAGTGGGTTGCCATTTTCTTCTCAGGGAATCTTAGAGTGGTCAAAATGAGAGACAGAAAGCGTAATGGTGGTTGCCAAGGACTGTTAGAGGCAATGTAAAACTCTTGGAAGAAATCATAGGACAAAATCTTTACAACATTAGATTTGGCAATGATTTCTTGGATGTGACACCAAACAGAGGCAACAAAAGAAAAAACTGACAAATCTGACCTTGTGAAAACTTGCAAGCTTTAGGCATTAAAAGATACCATCCACAGAGCAAAAAGATAACCCACAGAGTGGAAGAAAATATTTGCAAATGGTGTGTTTGATAAAGGATTGGTATCCAGAATATACAGAGAGAACTCTTAAAATTCAGCAACAGTAAAACAAACAGCCTGATTGGATATGGGCAAAGGACTTGAATAGACCTTTCTCCAAAGAAGATAAACCAATGGTCAACAAGCACTAGTGAGAAGATGATCCACATGACTAATCATTAGGGAATGCAAATCAAAACTATAATGACAGACCAGCTCACATTAGGACCTCACATGAAAGACCGGATCTGTTAGGAGAGCTACTATATAAAAGACAAGCAAACAAACAGAAGACAAGTGCTGGAGAGGAGTAGAGAAACTGGAATACTTGTGCGCTGTTGGTGAGACTATGAAGAGTTGCAGCTCTTTTGAAAACAGGGTGGAGAGTCCCCAAAACATTAAAAATAGAACTACCACGTGACCTGGCAACTCTTTGTCTTAGTATATTCTCTGAAGAATTGAATGTAATGTCTCAAAGAGATTTCTGGACCCCCATGGTCATAGCAGCATTATTCACAACAGCTAAGCCATGGAAGCAGCCCACGTGACTGTCAGCCCATGACTGGATTAGCAACACGTGGTCGTTCCCTGCATCATTCAGCCTTATACAAGACAGAAGTCCTGACGTACGCCGCGCCGTGGGTGAGTGTTGAGGACATTATGCTAGGTGAAATATCAGTCATAAAAAGACAAATGCTGTAGGATTCCGCCTCTAGGAGGTACTTGGTAGTGATGGTGGTTTAGTTGCTAAATCGCGTCTGACTCTTTTTGGATCCTATGGATTGTAACCCTCCAGGCATCTCTGTCCATGGGATTTCCCAGGCAAGAATACAGGAGTGGGTTGCCATTTTCTTCTCCAGGGAATCTTAGAGTGGTCAAAATGAGAGACAGAAAGCGTAATGGTGGTTGCCAAGGACTGGGGCAGGTGCGGGATGTGTGTGCCGAATGGGGAGTGTTTAATTGGCGTAGAGTTCCTGATTTAGAAGATGAAAAAAGTTCTGGGGATGGATGGTGGCGAAGGCTGCACCACCATGTATTTATACCACTGAACTGTACACGAAACATGAATTTGAGCAAGCTCCAGGAGACAGAGGGGGACGGAGGAACCTGGTGGGCTGCAGTCCATGGGGTTTCGAAGAGTCGAATACAACTGAGTGACTGAACAGCAATAAAGTATAGTTAAAAAGGTTAAGGGGACTTTCCTGGTGGTCCAGTGGCTAAGACGCCTGTGCTCCCGATGCACGAGGACCTGGTTTGATTCCTGGTCAGGGAACTAGATCCCACAGGCTGCAACTAAAACCCAGCATGGCCAAATAAACACATAAAAGTATATTTTTTTAAATGGTGAAGAAGGGGAACTTTATGTTATGTGTATTTTAACACAATTAAAAAAAAAAAAAAGGCATGGAAAAGTGCTTTGTAAACTCTGAGACTAGGCATGTCTTGGACATTTACTCCTGGGTTGGACCCTGAGAGACAAGGATTGAGACCACCCCTCTGTTCGCCGTTTAACAGTGGGGAAGGGGTGCCTCCTAGGCAGCGGGAACATCTTCAGCAAGGATGAGAAGCAGGAAAGGGGAGAAGCCCACCGTGATGGAAATTTGTGTCTTTTCTTTCTAAATAGGACATGGATCTAGAGCAGACACAATGTCACCCCCGGCCCTCAAGTCCAGGCGCACCACCCAATGGGCCCCGCCTCCTTGGGACGTGGACACGCCCCATGGCTGCCTCTGGGAGGCCGCCCACCCGCCTGCTCTTTTGGATCCTATGGATTCGTAACGCCTCTCAGGCCCAGGTACTTGGTAGTGATGGTGGTTTAGTTGCTAAATCGCGTCTGACTCTTTTTGGATCCTATGGATTGTAACCCTCCAGGCATCTCTGTCCATGGGATTTCCCAGGCAAGAATACAGGAGTGGGTTGCCATTTTCTTCTCCAGGGAATCTTAGAGTGGTCAAAATGAGAGACAGAAAGCGTAATGGTGGTTGCCAAGGACTGGGGCAGGTGCGGGATGTGTGTGCCGAATGGGGAGTGTTTAATTGGCGTAGAGTTCCTGATTTAGAAGATGAAAAAAGTTCTGGGGATGGATGGTGGCGAAGGCTGCACCACCATGTATTTATACCACTGAACTGTACACGAAACATGAATTTGAGCAAGCTCCAGGAGACAGAGGGGGACGGAGGAACCTGGTGGGCTGCAGTCCATGGGGTTTCGAAGAGTCGAATACAACTGAGTGACTGAACAGCAATAAAGTATAGTTAAAAAGGTTAAGGGGACTTTCCTGGTGGTCCAGTGGCTAAGACGCCTGTGCTCCCGATGCACGAGGACCTGGTTTGATTCCTGGTCAGGGAACTAGATCCCACAGGCTGCAACTAAAACCCAGCATGGCCAAATAAACACATAAAAGTATATTTTTTTAAATGGTGAAGAAGGGGAACTTTATGTTATGTGTATTTTAACACAATTAAAAAAAAAAAAAAGGCATGGAAAAGTGCTTTGTAAACTCTGAGACTAGGCATGTCTTGGACATTTACTCCTGGGTTGGACCCTGAGAGACAAGGATTGAGACCACCCCTCTGTTCGCCGTTTAACAGTGGGGAAGGGGTGCCTCCTAGGCAGCGGGAACATCTTCAGCAAGGATGAGAAGCAGGAAAGGGGAGAAGCCCACCGTGATGGAAATTTGTGTCTTTTCTTTCTAAATAGGACATGGATCTAGAGCAGACACAATGTCACCCCCGGCCCTCAAGTCCAGGCGCACCACCCAATGGGCCCCGCCTCCTTGGGACGTGGACACGCCCCATGGCTGCCTCTGGGAGGCCGCCCCACCCGCCTGCTCTCTCTGAAGTCCCCATGGTTCCCAGGGCTTCACAGTATTGCTTAATCCCCTCAAATACAAGCAGCTTTTAATTTAAGGGGACTCAGTCGTGGCCCTGGGGTCTAAGCTGGGAATCAAAGCAAGCAGGCATCATTTACCATAAACAGGCCTTTCCCCAGCGAGTTCTGCGGCCAGAGGGACAAGGAAACCCCGAAATCCTCGGACACTCACAATAGAAGCCGCTAGCACTCAGGGCTGCTGGCCAAGGCTCCTCCCGGCTCCTTCTTCCTCCGAGGAGCCTCCTGGAGGAGCTGGGTGGGGTCATGGACAATGGCGGGTGGAGCCGGCTGGCTGGCTGGGGAACAATGGGTCCTGATCAATTCGGGAGACTCCTTGGTTGTTCTAAGTCCTGGAGGTCGCCCCTCTCCCTGCACTGCCGCTCACCGGAGTCGTGCTGGGTAATGCTGGGCTCTTAAGCCGCCAACAACCAGCTCTGGAGGGGGCAGCTCTGAAGAGCGGTGTTTCCAGATTTCTGCAGTATGAATACTCCCTCCAAGGCCAGTTTCGAGCAGCTTGGGTGGTATTACCAATCGCAGAGTTGGGAAGAGGGGTGCGGGCCCCCCACATGCTCCTGGTACCCCAGTCTTCCCACACCACACGTTCCCTGCTGACTGCTAAAAGAATAACTCACTATATTCGTGTTGACTAAGTACCAGGCATTGGGCTTCCCACAATAGTCTAGGTGGGAGGGACCCTCCTTATGCCCCGCTTTGTGGGGGGACAACCCAAGGCCCTCCGTGTGGGGAAGTCACTTGCCCAAGGGCACACAAAGACTATGTTAACACAAGCTGAAGCCTGTTATTAAAAGCAATTATTTTAGGTATGTTTCCTAAAAGTAGCTAGTCCTCATTTTGTTTGTCTGCATCCAATTCATCTTGCTGGCTTTTGTTCGTGGAAATCTTGGCTGGTGGTAGCGTCCTGGGTCGGGACAGAGGAAAGCTCTGGAGAGGGGCAGAGGAGGCCACCCAAGCCAGGAACAGAAATGGGCATGTGGGCAAAAACAAGGAAGACATTTCTTTCTTCAAGGCAGGTCTCTCTTCCTCTGCCTGCTCTCCACTAGGGATGTGGGAGTGTTTTCTAAGAAACCTTGATCTCTGCTCGGTCTGAGTCCTAGCTCCCTCCCTGCCCAGCTGTCTACCCCAGGACGGGTCAGTTTTCCTGTCCCAGCCTTCATTTCTTCCTCTGTAGAAGGGGACAGCTTGATTTCCGGCTGTGAGGATGGTGCTGAGATGAAAGCAGGGCTCCCTCAGCTCCCTGATGGCCGATCACATGGCCTGGTGATCCCTTATTTATTGTCATTGATCATTTTAGGGTCCAGAGGATCTGGGGTTTAGTCCCCATGGCCTGGCTGAACGCCTGCCCTGAGCCTCTGGTGTCCGTGGCCACCCCCTCGCTGGCCCCACTTGCAGACTCCCTCTCTGGTCTTTTGACCACAAGATTCAAAGCCTCATCTGGGTGCATTTGTAGAAAATGTGAATGAAATTCTAGCGGAGCAGTGGCCTCCCCCGTCCCGGGCTCTGGAGCTGCCTGGTATTGACGGAATACGTGCACACGTTTCCCGTGCTCTCCATGGGCTCTGGACTCTGTGTTTGATCACTTTAAACGGGCCTGACGCAGATGATCCAGTTTCGGAGTTTACAGGGGAAAGAGCACAGAAGATCAAGCGTCAGGCGAGGGACTCCTGGGGCCCAGTCGGGCCTTGGAGCAGGGCAGGCAGCTCACAAGGCCGGGGGCATCTCAGCAGACACAAACCAGGCCTGAGAATGTGTGTAGGTGACCAAGACGCCAGCCTGACAGGGGCCAAGGCGGCCTGGGTGGAGGTGGGAGGGTCCTGGGCACTCCTCCACAGCTGCCCCCTTGCCTGTGAGGCCATGCCCTGCACCCGTGGGGCTGGAGCCGTGATGGGAACACAAGCCACAAATACAGTCTCTCCCTTCAGCTTTGCCAGATAGATACCCTCACCACAGACTGGCAACGTCAAGTCATCCAAACAGCCACTCTTGGGAGGTGAGTAAAGGCCACTTCACAGATGGAAAGGTAGAGGCCCAGAGAGGCCCACTGGTTGGGCTGGTGGTGGCTCAGCTGCGAACTCTTGTCTCTCCACACGTTCCGGGCCTCTGTGTTCACGATCCAGGGCTCTTGTGGTCAGGCCGCCACGGTTCCCATGGAAGTGACTGGGTGTGTGGCACTGGGCAGGGTGGATTGCTTTGTCCTTCCTCTGCCGTGGCTGTGACCACCCCAAGGCTGGCAGAGTTACAAGAACAGACTTGTAAACTCAGCAACACCCCATAATCCATTTTATGGGGCCTGCTGTGGTCATGGACATTCATCAGTGCTCCCAGGCTAAAATTGATGGGCTGTGGGGGTGAGGGGCAACGGGTAGACAGGCCGGCCATCTACCACCCTATCCCCTGAATCCATGGTCCCAGGAGAGGAGCATGGCCAACAGGCTTCTGAACAATGCCAGGACCCTCAGCCAGGGGGCGCTGCTCAGCCAAGCCCGGAGAGGAGGCTACCGACGTAAACACAAGGTTGAAGGACCTGGACACCTGCCCTGGGTTCACCTTTGCATCCCCCCCGCCGCATGCTCAGGTGGGACAGGAAGAGGGGAAATGTGGTCTAAAATGCCAATTTCCAGGCTTTTCGCCAAGCCTCCTGAATCAAAATTTCTGAAGCTGGCCCAAGGAACGCGCATCTATTAAGAATTCCCAATGCAGCTGACATTCCACATTCTCTATTTTAGAAAGAGGCAGACAATCATGGCAGAAAAGTGCGAGATAGATCAGATTCCTCATGTACTCACTCCACCAGCATTTTTACAAATCTGATCCTGATCCTGGACAGGTGAGGCCGCCCTTTGCCTCCAGGTGGGTAGGGTCTGCCTCCACCTTCACCTGTCCCATGACCTTAAACCCTTCCCTCCCTGTGCGGGCCACTGCGTCATCATCCACTGTCTAATGGAAGGCGTGTCCGCGGTCCCTTTCAGCTCCAGCACTGTTAGTGATTCAATCGGGCTGTAAGTAGTTAACCAGGATGGCCTTGTTATCAATGAGCAGCTGGGCTATTAGGGGATTGAGGGTCGATCCTGGTAGTACCCTGGGCTGGTCCTCCAGGCCAAGGGCCTCTTGCCTCCCTTTTCTGCCCAGCCACGCTCCCTGAGGGCGTGAGCTGTGCCCTTAACGCCAAGGCAGACGAGCATGGCGATGCCTCCCTCTGTCGATGTGAGCTTAGAAAGCCACGAGCGGGGCATCTATAAGGCCTGGTGTGGACTTGACTGTATCCTGAGGCCTCCTAGACAGCAGCCTTGCTTGTTGGGTCCTCCACTGGGTTTTGTTTACTCAGCTTTGGGTTTTAACCGGTTGTTAAATGATATCTAATACCTGAGTCTTGTCTGTGTCATGATTTATTTGATACATGTCCTCAAATCCATTGATATTTTTAAGGAAATTTGTTTAAAAGGGAAATGTTATAGTATTACTGTAAGCGGAAAAGTAGAATTCATTTTTATGAAGAGAATAGAGCAATAAAAGTTAATACAAAGAAAACAAAACAAGGTGATTAAAACTTAGGCAAATCTGGAGTGCCGTGGTGTAACGAGAATTTACACTTGATAAAATAGCATAAAACTATACATGATGGTGGGTCTAGTCACTAAGTCGTGTCCGACTCTTGTGTCCCTACGGACTGTAGCCTGTCAGGCTCCTCTGTCCACGGGATTCTCCAGGCAAGAATCTTGGAGTGGGTTACCATTCCCTTCTTTGATCGAAACTGGGTCTCTTGCATTGCTGGCAGTCTCCAGTATTGCAGGTAGATTTTTAATCTACTGAGCCACCAGGGAAGCCCAGACACTGTACCAGTGTCGATTTCCTGATGTTGACATTGTGCTTGAGAAATGTAAGATGTAATCGTGGAGGGGGAGCAGGGTGAAGGGTACATAAGACCTCTGTCAATCATCTTGGCAACTTTTTGTGAATCTATAATTATTTAAAAATGAAAAGTAAAAAAAAAAGAAAAAAAAACCCACTTAGTACCTACAGGTACTTTCTGCTAGCCTGAGGATGGCTCTCTCTCCTTTTAAAGAGGAACCGGTAAGTGTTGATGTCAGACATCCAACCCCATGCCAGGACTTTCTCCTTGACTAATCAGAGGGTTAGAAAGAGATTCTGAAAAGAACCAAACCTTTCCACTCTGGGAGGCAAGATCACGGAGCACTACATTGTCTCACATGCTCTGAGCGGTGTGTGTCTCTACTTTGGGAAACACTGAACCCACCCCGCGTGGGACAGACCGTTCAGAGTCTGGCTACGAGGCTGAGAGAGAGCCTGCTTGCTGAGCATTCCAGAGCTGAGGGCGCCAGCCCCACGCCGCCAGTGCCTGTCACATATGGGAAGCCATAGCCACGGGCTCTGCTGTTGCCAGGCACCTCCCACGAGCTCGCATGGAGCACTCTGAGATCAGGATGCCTGGGCCTCAGTGGCAGCTCTGATCAGAAAGTTACTGTGTGGCCTTGGGCAAGTCCTTCTCCTCTTTGGATCACTCTTCTTTGTATCTGTTAGATGGGATATGAACTTCCCCAGCTAAGAATCTTGAGAAGGCACCAAACCTTTTCAAATTATAAGGTGACTATCTGCACATGGTTCCAAGGGATAGCATAGTCTGGGGCTGTGCTATCCAATCTAAGGCAACCAACCATCCATGTCTGCCCAGGACCCAGGGATTTCCCAGGACAAGGGACCATCACTGCTAAAATCAAGGCAGTCCTGGGCAAACTGGGACAGCTGGTCACACTAAACATAGTTCCATAGTAGACACATGGGACTACTGAGCACTTGAAATGTGGCTAGTGCAAATTTGATGGACTGTTAAGTGTAAAACACACAGTAGATCTGAAGACTTAGTGTAAAGAAAAAATGTAAAATATCTCAATAGTTTTCAAATGGTTATCTGTTGAAATGATACTGTTTTGGATATATTTGGTTGCATAAAATATAACATTAAAATTATTCAAATAAATCCATTTCTTTAAAAATTTAAAAATACTACAACTTACGGAATCCCTGGCTGTCCAGTGATTAGAACTCATGCTTCCATTGCAGGAGGCACGGGTTTGATTCCTGGCCAGGGAACTAAGATTCCACAAGCCACAGTGTGGCAAAAAAAAAAAAAAAAAAAAAAATTATTGTGGACACTTAGGTTTTCTTTTCTGGCTTTGCTGGGTCTTTGTTGGTGCACAGACTCTTCTCTAGTTGCTAGGAGCAGGGAGTTACTCTCTAGTAGCGGTGTCCAGGCTTCTCTTTTCAGTGGTCTCTCTTGCTGCTGAGCATGGGCTCTGGGGCATGCGAGCGTCAGTAGTCGTGACACTTAGGCTCAGTGGCTGTGACTCCTGGGCCCCAGAGCTCAGGCTCTGTCATTGTGGCACACGGGCCGAGTTACTCTGTGGTATGTGGGATCTTTCCGGATCAGGGATCAAACTCGTGTCTCTGGCATTGGCACGGGCATTCTTTATCACTAAGCCACCCAGGGAAGCCCATGGCCACTTAAAAATGTTAAATTCTCTATGGATCTCACATCTATGCTTCATATATCCATTGGCCAGCACTGTTCGAGAGCCTTCAGGTCTGTGACTCACAACATGCTCCAGCCCTTCCTAATAGAAGATGCCGAGGTTCCTTCCAAGTTAATGGCGGTACTTTGTGCTTTTCTGGGGAGCTGCCTGGTCCTTACCTCCTGAAAGGCCCCCCTGCCCTTGTCCATTTGTCGGAAGGAACTCCTGCAAGCTCCGGCTGCCTCCCCCTAAGCATCATGTGATTTTCATTTGTCTAATTAAAACTAATCTGATAAAGGCAGGAATGGCAGAGATGTGCAAATGCTCCAGTGAGCCCAGGTCATGGCTTGATCTAAAGAGGGGGCCTTTGTCTCCCCAACCCCAGGCAGCAGCCAGCTGGGCAGTGAGCTACCCAGGGGAGCGAGCAGAGAAGCCAAGACTAGGGAGGGGGCTCTCCTGGGACAAACTGCATGGCCCTCACGGGGCTGACCATTGGCAAACACCAGCACAGAGCAGCTAGAAGAGGAGAATATCACAGTCCTGTGAAAAAGAGGGTGCTCGGGAGTCACTTGTGGACTGACTGGACCCTGGTTTCTTGTGTCTTCATATTTCCCTTCTGATCAGTGTCAGTATTTATGAGAGAGTGTGGAGGGGATTTCACTGTTTGGCAAAAGAGGAGGGTCTGATACGGAACTAAGATTCCACAAGCCACAGTGTGGCAAAAAAAAAAAAAAAAAAAAAATTATTGTGGACACTTAGGTTTTCTTTTCTGGCTTTGCTGGGTCTTTGTTGGTGCACAGACTCTTCTCTAGTTGCTAGGAGCAGGGAGTTACTCTCTAGTAGCGGTGTCCAGGCTTCTCTTTTCAGTGGTCTCTCTTGCTGCTGAGCATGGGCTCTGGGGCATGCGAGCGTCAGTAGTCGTGACACTTAGGCTCAGTGGCTGTGACTCCTGGGCCCCAGAGCTCAGGCTCTGTCATTGTGGCACACGGGCCGAGTTACTCTGTGGTATGTGGGATCTTTCCGGATCAGGGATCAAACTCGTGTCTCTGGCATTGGCATGGGCATTCTTTATCACTAAGCCACCCAGGAAGCCCATGGCCACTTAAAAATGTTAAATTCTCTATGGATCTCACATCTATGCTTCATATATCCATTGGCCAGCACTGTTCGAGAGCCTTCAGGTCTGTGACTCACAACATGCTCCAGCCCTTCCTAATAGAAGATGCCGAGGTTCCTTCCAAGTTAATGGCGGTACTTTGTGCTTTTCTGGGGAGCTGCCTGGTCCTTACCTCCTGAAAGGCCCCCCTGCCCTTGTCCATTTGTCGGAAGGAACTCCTGCAAGCTCCGGCTGCCTCCCCCTAAGCATCATGTGATTTTCATTTGTCTAATTAAAACTAATCTGATAAAGGCAGGAATGGCAGAGATGTGCAAATGCTCCAGTGAGCCCAGGTCATGGCTTGATCTAAAGAGGGGGCCTTTGTCTCCCCAACCCCAGGCAGCAGCCAGCTGGGCAGTGAGCTACCCAGGGGAGCGAGCAGAGAAGCCAAGACTAGGGAGGGGGCTCTCCTGGGACAAACTGCATGGCCCTCACGGGGCTGACCATTGGCAAACACCAGCACAGAGCAGCTAGAAGAGGAGAATATCACAGTCCTGTGAAAAAGAGGGTGCTCGGGAGTCACTTGTGGACTGACTGGACCCTGGTTTCTTGTGTCTTCATATTTCCCTTCTGATCAGTGTCAGTATTTATGAGAGAGGTGTGTGGAGGGGGATTAGTCACTGCTCTGGGCAAAAAGAGGAGGGTCTGATACGGATGACGTGGGTCTGGTGTCATATAACCAAGCCTGCTGAGCTACCTCAGAGCCTTGGAATCTCCCCAGATCCACCTCCGGAGCCATCTTCCAAGGGCTCCCTACAAAGACCCCTCTTCAAGAGCTGGGACCCCCCGAGAAGTCCCTCTGACCACACAGGACATTGTGGCACCCATCGACCCTCTCTCTCACTCAAATCCCTGGGAACCCAGAGATGAACTGGACAAGGTCTGGCATACCTGAGATGTTCTGTGTTTGCTGAAGCTCCTCAGTTTAAAATTCTCTACTTCCTCTTTGGTCAAGGGAGGTAGTCAATGCGGGACCAAAAGACACTCCTGATTGATGAACTAACCAAGCTAGAAGTGTTTACTGAACAGTTGTGAATAGGCAACCAGGCTTCTGCTGGAAATTTTTGATGAAGACAAGAGAAGAGTGAAGGGGGCCACCCTTTCCCTGGGGATGCTGCCCTCATGTAACAACAACATCAAGGGAAGAAAATGGACCCACTCAATGGGCAGGCTGAGCAGAGCTGAGCCCGGGTTCCCAGGGGTGAGGGTGGAGACGGCCGAGGAACCTCGGGGTCAGGGAAGATGTGCGAGGTGGGCATGAGATGAGGGCAAGCCTAATGGAAGGAGGACTATGGGCATCCAGAAGGCCTGTGCTCTCCTGGGAGTTTCAGTGGAAGATGTGCCGCAGGAATGGCAGAGATGTGCAAATGCTCCAGTGAGCCCAGGTCATGGCTTGATCTAAAGAGGGGGCCTTTGTCTCCCCAACCCCAGGCAGCAGCCAGCTGGGCAGTGAGCTACCCAGGGGAGCGAGCAGAGAAGCCAAGACTAGGGAGGGGGCTCTCCTGGGACAAACTGCATGGCCCTCACGGGGCTGACCATTGGCAAACACCAGCACAGAGCAGCTAGAAGAGGAGAATATCACAGTCCTGTGAAAAAGAGGGTGCTCGGGAGTCACTTGTGGACTGACTGGACCCTGGTTTCTTGTGTCTTCATATTTCCCTTCTGATCAGTGTCAGTATTTATGAGAGAGGTGTGTGGAGGGGGATTAGTCACTGCTCTGGGCAAAAAGAGGAGGGTCTGATACGGATGACGTGGGTCTGGTGTCATATAACCAAGCCTGCTGAGCTACCTCAGAGCCTTGGAATCTCCCCAGATCCACCTCCGGAGCCATCTTCCAAGGGCTCCCTACAAAGACCCCTCTTCAAGAGCTGGGACCCCCCGAGAAGTCCCTCTGACCACACAGGACATTGTGGCACCCATCGACCCTCTCTCTCACTCAAATCCCTGGGAACCCAGAGATGAACTGGACAAGGTCTGGCATACCTGAGATGTTCTGTGTTTGCTGAAGCTCCTCAGTTTAAAATTCTCTACTTCCTCTTTGGTCAAGGGAGGTAGTCAATGCGGGACCAAAAGACACTCCTGATTGATGAACTAACCAAGCTAGAAGTGTTTACTGAACAGTTGTGAATAGGCAACCAGGCTTCTGCTGGAAATTTTTGATGAAGACAAGAGAAGAGTGAAGGGGGCCACCCTTTCCCTGGGGATGCTGCCCTCATGTAACAACAACATCAAGGGAAGAAAATGGACCCACTCAATGGGCAGGCTGAGCAGAGCTGAGCCCGGGTTCCCAGGGGTGAGGGTGGGGAGACGGCCGAGGAACCTCGGGGGTCAGGGAAGATGTGCCGCAGGTGGGCATGAGATGAGGGCAAGCCTAATGGAAGGAGGACTATGGGCATCCAGAAGGCCTGTGCTCTCCCTGGGAGTTCTTTCACCAGCCTTGTGAGCCTGAGAAAGCCAACCTGCTCCCTGGGCCTCATCTTCCTCTTCTGTCAAATGAGGGTGATACCTGGGTCTGTCTCTTTCCTGACCATAAAATTCTAAGATTGGAAGCACCATAGAGGAGTGGATGAGAAGTCCAGTTGGGAAGAGGGTTGGGGCACTCCTGGTAGAAGTGAGGCAGCTGTTAGTAGGGGCACCCATGGTCAGCCACGCTGGGAGGAGCAGATTGCCCGAAGCTGGGGCTAAGTGACCCAGCCCTCCTGCCCATTCCAGCCCATGCCGGGGGCAAGGAAGGCCCGTGGCCTCGCTGGGCTCTCAAACAAGCAGCTGCATTGTGCGCACCCAGCTGGGCAGGCCAGGGTGGGTGTCATGGGAATGGCCCCTCTGCTTCTGAAGAGAGCAGCGAGATGTGGCCTCAGAGGCCTCGCTTGGCGCCTCTGTTCTTTGCTGACAGACATAGGGCCACTTCCCTAGAGCCTCCTTCTGGCCTTCCTCATCATCTTCCCAAGGCGGGCAGGCTGAGCCACATCCATGCGATTTCCACCTACGAAAATCTTTTAGGAAGTTCACTAATGCAAACAATGGTGAGCTTTATTCCTTGCCTTGTTCTTTCACCTGACCCATCTGTAAGTGAATGGCAGTCGTGTACCCAAAATTGTGCCACAAGTTTTGCGAAGGGCAACCGTGTGTGGTTTGCTCTTCCAACAGTGGAAGATATTCCATATGGACTGCACTCCAGATATGGATCTTCTATGCAAGGTGTCTGGGGCCTGGGGTCTTCCCTCATGGCATGACCCTGCTTTTGCGTGGATAAACAGAGAATGTCCATCCCAGGTGGTGGAGGGGACCATGGCTGTTCCTGTGACCTACTTCTACATAACAAATCGCCCCACAACTCTGGTTAGAAACAATCGCCATTAGGTTAGTCTCTTTTGTGATTTCTGTGGGTCAGGAACCAAACCAGGAAGGGCTTTGCAGGATGATTTCAGCTTGGGGTGGGAGTGGGGGTTGCCTCTCACAGTTACAGATGGATGGTGTCTGCAGCTGGGGTTGTGAGGGGCTGGAGAAGCTGGGTGGGAGCAGGTGTCTCCATTTCTTCTAGAAACCTCGGGCCTCTCTGTGTGGTCTCTCCGTGGGAGCTAGATGGGGCTTCCTCGCAGCATGGCAGCCTCCTGTGGTAGAAGGTCTGCCATAGGACTCAGGGAGTCAGCTTGAGCCTGCTTGGTGAACCCCGCAGACTTGCCCCTGGCTCAGAAAGTTTCATAGAGCGTCCCTTCTGCCATAGTCTAACGGTAAGCCCGTCTCTAAGATGGGCCCCAAAGCAAATGGAGGGGCCGCAGACCCCACCGCTTAATGGGAGGAAGGCCGAAGCATTTGAAGAAATGTTTTCAGAGGTTGGAGAGTGTGAGGCCCGTTGAGTCAAAATTGAGCATCATTTGGGTGTTTGCCGAAGAAGGCTTTGAAGGGGTGCTTGGTGGAGGTGGGGATGGGATGGAAACTTCCGACCTGCTTAGGGAGTTGGATCTGTTGAATTCCTCCTCTTCAGGAGATAAGGGACAGGGCAGAGGTCAGGCAGAGCATCCAGCCTGGAGAAGCAGAACCCTTTCCTTGGTTTCTAGAGATTCTGTGCCCACTGGAAAGGGAAGCGGGGTGGTGGAAGCAGAACCCGCCCCACGGGTCTCTAGGGCTGCTCGTCCAGTGCTAGAGAACCAAAAGCCAGTTGCATTCAGCTAATTTCCCTCCTGTGGTCCCCTCCCAGACGCCAGCAGCCTCCCTCCCTGGAAGACGGGGGAAAGAAAGGCAATTTGGAGACTATCAAAGCGAGTAGCTTTCACTTTCAGGGAACAGGCTGCGTAAGATTGCTTCCAGGTGCCTCTCGGGGCCCCTGCTAGTCAGGCGGGGGCTGACAGTGGGCCTGCAGACGGGCGCAGCGGGCCTGGAGGTTGGATGAGCTGCTTCACTGACCAGATGCCTTTCTTCAGCGCCATCAGGGCTGCCTGCTTATTCATTAGGTCTCTGCTCAAAGGGCCCCTCCACTCAGAGGCGTTCTCTTGTCCCCTAAGCCAAGCCAGCATCCCCGGCCCCATAGCTTCCTAGAGGAGCACCCTTCAAACCCAGTTCAGAGGGTCCCGCTCTGGCCTGACTCCCAGGGTGAAGACTCCATGGCTGAGGTGGTGTGCCCACCTGGAGAACACCTCTGTCCATCCAGACGACACTCAGAGTTCTGAGAACTCGGGAATTCCCTGTCCAGGCACCCTGAGCCTGCATCCCCAGGTCTGTCCACCAAGAGCCAACTCCTCTGCGTGTGTGGGCACCCCAGCTCTGGGGGGCAGCCCAAGGGTGGCCTGTGGTATGTATGGTGTGGGTGCTGGAAGGATGCACAGAACTTCTATGTGTGTCCATACACATGCATGCGGGCCCCTCAGGATTTGGAACAGAGTTAGGGTAGGGAAGAGGGAGCCATAGATCAGGACCTTTGTACTCACTCTCGGCCCCACAAATACCAGAGCTTCTCCTGGCTTTCTATCTCCTCACTGTTTTATTTATCCCTAGTGCTTTCTACTGTCTGAGATCTATCACTATTTTTCCTTTTCCTGTTCCTTTTCCTACCTGGAATACATACTCCGCAGGAGCTGGGGCCCTGGGTTGCATGCTGGCTTGTGACTTGGGGTCCATCTGTCTCCCTACCAAGAGGTGGGTATTCGTCTATAAGAAACTCCCAGCAGGAAGAGATTGGAGACTCTTAATTCCATCATCCAGTTGTACAGGTGTGCAAACGGAGACCCAGGGAGAAGAAGGGACTTGCCCAAGGTTACCTAACTAGTCGCATGTTTTGCGACTCCATGGGCTGTAGCCCACCAGGCTCCTCTGTCATGGGGTTTCTCCAGGCAAGAGAACTGGAGTGGGTAGCAATTCCTTTCTCCAGGGAGTCTTCCCGATCCAGGGATCAAACCCGGGTCTCCTGAGTTGCAGGTGGATTCTTTACTGTCTGAGCCACCAGGGAAGCCCTAAGCCATCTGTGGCATGTCACAGAAGATGATGCTGATGGCTAAAAGCATGATGGCTATCTTTCAGCCAGTTGACTGAATGGCCCTCCCCAAGGCCCAGCAAGTGACTGGACCACCTCTAAGCAGGCAGCTCCTAAAGGAAATGTGCCCGCTGCCTGCTCCTAGGTCTCTGCTAGGTGAGTTTGTGCCCACCTGTCGAGAACAACCAGTTCAGAGGGTCCCGTCTGGCCTGACTCCCAGGGTGAAGACTCCATGGCTGAGGTGGTGTGCCCACCTGGAGAACACCTCTGTCCATCCAGCGACACTCAGAGTTCTGAGAACTCGGGAATTCCCTGTCCAGGCACCCTGAGCCTGCATCCCCAGGTCTGTCCACCAAGAGCCAACTCCTCTGCGTGTGTGGGCACCCCAGCTCTGGGGGGCAGCCCAAGGGTGGCCTGTGGTATGTATGGTGTGGGTGCTGGAAGGATGCACAGAACTTCTATGTGTGTCCATACACATGCATGCGGGCCCCTCAGGATTTGGAACAGAGTTAGGGTAGGGAAGAGGGAGCCATAGATCAGGACCTTTGTACTCACTCTCGGCCCCACAAATACCAGAGCTTCTCCTGGCTTTCTATCTCCTCACTGTTTTATTTATCCCTAGTGCTTTCTACTGTCTGAGATCTATCACTATTTTTCCTTTTCCTGTTCCTTTTCCTACCTGGAATACATACTCCGCAGGAGCTGGGGCCCTGGGTTGCATGCTGGCTTGTGACTTGGGGTCCATCTGTCTCCCTACCAAGAGGTGGGTATTCGTCTATAAGAAACTCCCAGCAGGAAGAGATTGGAGACTCTTAATTCCATCATCCAGTTGTACAGGTGTGCAAACGGAGACCCAGGGAGAAGAAGGGACTTGCCCAAGGTTACCTAACTAGTCGCATGTTTTGCGACTCCATGGGCTGTAGCCCACCAGGCTCCTCTGTCATGGGGTTTCTCCAGGCAAGAGAACTGGAGTGGGTAGCAATTCCTTTCTCCAGGGAGTCTTCCCGATCCAGGGATCAAACCCGGGTCTCCTGAGTTGCAGGTGGATTCTTTACTGTCTGAGCCACCAGGGAAGCCCTAAGCCATCTGTGGCATGTCACAGAAGATGATGCTGATGGCTAAAAGCATGATGGCTATCTTTCAGCCAGTTGACTGAATGGCCCTCCCCAAGGCCCAGCAAGTGACTGGACCACCTCTAAGCAGGCAGCTCCTAAAGGGAAATGTGTTAAAGAAAGTACAGATTCCCAGCCCCATTTGCCTTGATGCAGGACGTCTGCCCTGGCATGAAGATGTCTGTGTTCCCTACAAGCACGGTGAGAAAGGGGGTGCTCAGCATCGGGAGTGAGGGCAACCCTGGGCTTCTCAGCTGTTGGTGCCAGGAGATCCTTCCACAATCCAGTCCAAATACCTCCCCTTTCCTCGCTCAGTCTTCTGAGGGAGGACATGACCCCTTCTGCTGAGGATGCCTGTCCCCAAAGCTCTAGGTCACAGAAGGCCCGATGCCCCCAAGAGGGAAACAGATGGACGTGGGGGGCAGTGACTTCTCTCTCAGGCCACCTTTTCTGCATATCTCAGCTGTTTTTATTTTCGTCCTACTTTCATCCTCTTCTGAACTCATTTTCCTCTTCTTGCCCATACTTTTCATCTGATTCAGAGTCAAAATCTTTGTGTTTACTTTTTCCTGGGCCCAAGAGAGGCCCACCTGAGAAAGTTCTACCCCTCTCACTCCTTCTCTCCAGCTGCTGCCTCCCATCCAGAGAGGACCATGCAGGACAGAGAGGACAGGGGACCTGACTGTCTGGCCCCAGCTCTGCTATGAGTGTGTCGCTGAATTTTCTGTAGCTTTAGATGGAAAATCGCAGTTTCTTCCCTCCTGTGAATGACGTGATGGATGTGATCATGAAAGCAAAGCCTCCTTGAGAGCCCCAGACAGGCTGGCTACTGTGGGGATAACGTTTCTGTGGAGCAATGACCCATTGAATAAACACATCCAACCCAGCTCCCTGCTCTGAGCAGGCATCCCTGACGCATGGAAACAAGTAAATACGTGGATTTCGACTCAGAGTCAGATGAAGAATGTGGACCAGAAGAGGAAACGGAGTTCAGAAGAAGACAAAACAATGACAAAATAAAAATAACTCAGATGTTCGGAGTGCTTCCTCGGTACTAGACATCGTTGTCCAGGCTTTCCAATTCTGTGAATCAAGTCCTATTAGACATCCACTTTGGGGCTTCCCAGGTGGTAATAGTGGTAAAGAACCTACCTGCTGGTGCAGGAAACATAAGAGATGTGAGTTTGATCCCTGGGTTGGGAAGATCCCCTGGAGGAGGGCATGGAAACCCACTCCAGTGTTCTTGCCTGGAGAATCCCATGGACAGAGGAGCCTGGTGGATGACAGTCAGTGGGGCTGCAAAGAGTAAGACAAGACTGAAGCAACTTAGCATGCACACACACATGGAAATACCCATTTTACAGATGAGGAAGCTGAGAAACAAAGAGGCTGCAGAACTGGTGACAGAGCCAGGATTTGTAGCTAGAACAAACCCAGTGAGCCGAAGGAGGTGGGGCCTAGGACTCCTCCCTGTGGTCAGGCTCAGAGAGGCCCTAGGGGGATTTGCTAAATTAGTGGGAGAGGGCAGGTCTTGTCTAGGCCTCATCTCAGATGCCAGTTCCTTTCAGATGCCACCTCCAGCTTTCCCCAGTAGAGGCTACTACCTCTGCTGGACAACCCGCACACGGCCTACCTCACTTCATGGGCCATGGTAGGACTTGTTTTTGTCTGCGTGTGCTTTTTTGAAATTGTGGTTAAGGATATATAAACAGTGAATGTGTATTATATGTTCCACATATGTAACATGCACCGTTTTATACTCTCTTAAAATATACAGATAAGTGGTGTTGTTTAACGCTAAGTGGTTTCCAGCGCTTTTCAGCCACATGGTCTGCAGCCCTCCAGGCTCTTCTGTCCATGGGTTTCTCCAGGCAAGAATGCTGCAGTGGGTTGCTGTTTCCTTCTCCATGGCATCTCCGAATCCAGCAAAAAGGACAAAACAAGCCTCCTTGAGACCCCAGACAGCATTAAAAATAAAAACCTCCAACCCAGCTCTGCTCTGAGCAGGCATCCCTGACGCATGGAAACAAGTAAATACGTGGATTTCGACTCAGAGTCAGATGAAGAATGTGGACCAGAAGAGGAAACGGAGTTCAGAAGAAGACAAAACAATGACAAAATAAAAATAACTCAGATGTTCGGAGTGCTTCCTCGGTACTAGACATCGTTGTCCAGGCTTTCCAATTCTGTGAATCAAGTCCTATTAGACATCCACTTTGGGGCTTCCCAGGTGGTAATAGTGGTAAAGAACCTACCTGCTGGTGCAGGAAACATAAGAGATGTGAGTTTGATCCCTGGGTTGGGAAGATCCCCTGGAGGAGGGCATGGAAACCCACTCCAGTGTTCTTGCCTGGAGAATCCCATGGACAGAGGAGCCTGGTGGATGACAGTCAGTGGGGCTGCAAAGAGTAAGACAAGACTGAAGCAACTTAGCATGCACACACACATGGAAATACCCATTTTACAGATGAGGAAGCTGAGAAACAAAGAGGCTGCAGAACTGGTGACAGAGCCAGGATTTGTAGCTAGAACAAACCCAGTGAGCCGAAGGAGGTGGGGCCTAGGACTCCTCCCTGTGGTCAGGCTCAGAGAGGCCCTAGGGGGATTTGCTAAATTAGTGGGAGAGGGCAGGTCTTGTCTAGGCCTCATCTCAGATGCCAGTTCCTTTCAGATGCCACCTCCAGCTTTCCCCAGTAGAGGCTACTACCTCTGCTGGACAACCCGCACACGGCCTACCTCACTTCATGGGCCATGGTAGGACTTGTTTTTGTCTGCGTGTGCTTTTTTGAAATTGTGGTTAAGGATATATAAACAGTGAATGTGTATTATATGTTCCACATATGTAACATGCACCGTTTTATACTCTCTTAAAATATACAGATAAGTGGTGTTGTTTAACCGCTAAGTGGTTTCCAGCGCTTTTTCAGCCACATGGTCTGCAGCCCTCCAGGCTCTTCTGTCCATGGGTTTCTCCAGGCAAGAATGCTGCAGTGGGTTGCTGTTTCCTTCTCCATGGCATCTTCCGAATCCAGGGATCAAACCTGCATCTCCTGCATTGGCAGGTGGATCCTTTCCCACGGAGCCACCGGAGAAGCCCCACAGGGTTCAGTAGTGTTATGTATATTTACATTGCTGTGAAACAGACCTCTAAACATGTCATCTTGCAAATCTGAAGCTTGATACCCATTGAACAACAAGTTCTCTGGTCACCCTCCCCCTAGACCCTGGCAACCACCGTTCTACCTTCTGTCTCTTGAACTCGACTGTTCTAGAGACCTCGTATAAGCAGAGTCATCCAGTATTTGTCCTTTGGTGACTGATTTATTTCACTCTCGTGGTGTTCTCAAGGTTCTTCCAGGTTGTAGGATATGTTGGACTTTCTTACCTTTTTGAGGCTGAATAGTATTCTGCTGTATGCGTCTATCACATTTTGTTCATCCATTCATCCGTCAGCGCACACGTGGGTGGTGTCCACCTTTCGACTATTGTGAATAATGCTGCTGGGACTTGGTTTTCTAGATAAACGGCCCTGTGCCAGTTGCTCATGGAGAGCCAGGTCCTGTATGTACTTCTCTGTGCTGGGCTCAGCCGCTTCAGTCGTGTCCGACTCTTTGCAACCCCATGGACTTGCCGGGCTCCTCTATCCGTAGGGTTCTCCAGGCAAGAACACTGGAGTGGGTTGCCATGTCCTCCTCCAGGGGATCTTCCCAACCCTCCTCCCCCTCCAGGGGATCTTCCCAGGGATCAAAGCCGCATCTCCTGTGTCTCCTGCATTTCCGGCAGATTCTTTACTGCTGAGCCATCAGGGAAGCCCATGTTGTTTTCATCTCTTATCTACCAGGGAGATGTCGCAGCGGCCTGTGCCTCCCTCTGAGGGTAGGGGCCAGTGCTTGTCTGGGACCACATAGCATGGTGGCTAAGATCAAGACTTGAATCCAGAAGGCACAAGATTAAAATTTTTGGCTCCTCTCACTTATTACCTGTGTGGCTTCTGCCAAATTACTTAACCTGTCTGTGCCATGGTTGATTAGTGATCCTTGCCGTGGAGCCAGGGTAGGGTACATATGTCTCACAGTTCTCTTGACCAAAGGAAAGGCTCCCCTGAAACCACATCTCATACCAGTTTTTGTTCAGATTCTTAGTCTTAGAAACAAGAATGTTTCCTACAGAATTGCAAGAAGAGAGGCCCTGAGCGAAGATAGGGCAGGACTCACCCCAGAGGGGTTTGGCTTCCCTGAGAGTGGAAGCGTCTACCCTGGTTCACACTCTGTTTACCCTGAGGCAGTAGGTAGGTTCCCAGGACCCCGTGGCCAGCAGCTGGGGGAGATTAAACTACATGGGGGCCCTGTCCCCAGCCGATCCTTTGAACCCCCTGCATACATGACTGTTCCTTGAGCGGTCACTGTGGCTGAGCTGCATTTCTAATGTGCTGACCAGGTCCCTTGCGGTTCCTTCCTTCCCAGAGTTTCCAAGGCCCTCAGTTCTCTCTGCCTCTCCTCCTGGCCCCCCACCTTGTCAAAGCCAGCCTTCATCAGAGACCCTGGAAAAGATGGCGTGAGACCTCCAGCTTCGTTATGCCCTGAACCCAGCCTGTGAGGACCCCAGGGCCTCTCAGTGGAGGAGGAGATGCGTTTGGCGGCCCTGGGGCAAGGGTGCGTGGGGTCAGGCACTACTCAGGAGGGATGAGAAAGAGCCATTAAAATGACATCGGTGGGCTTCCCTGGTGGGCCAGTGATGAAGAATCTGCCTTCCAGTGCAGCGGACATGGGTTCGATCCCTGGTCCAGGAAAGATACAACACATGCCTCGAAGCAGCTAAACCTGGGTGCCACAACTACTGAGCCCACATGCCCTAGAGCTTGACAATGAGAGCATAGGCCCCCTGCTCGGTGCAGCTAAAAAAAAAAATCACAGGAACCGTGTAGCAAAAATTAACATAAAATCAAATAAATGACATCTCTGAGTGCCCCTGGGGGAGCACTGCCTGGTGGAGATTGTGGAAATGTCGTGGTTCATGGTGAGGTGGCAGGGGTGACAGGTGACCCTATAAATGTCACCAGGAGTGATGGACAGAGCGGGCCTGTGGGAATGCACGTGGACGACTTTGTACCCGGGTGATAATGTCAGCGACACCGTGAGGGGAAACACGGGAGCGGCCGCTGGCTGGAGAGAACCGGGGAGCGCCCTAAGGTGCTGGGGGCTGGCGGGGCGGCCGGCGCCGAGACCTCCAGGCTGCTGGGAGCCACGGGTCTGGGCCCAGGCTTGTCTCCTGGGGACATTGTCCATGCCGGAAAGAAAAGAGCGAATGTGTTTTCTCCGCCTGTTGAAAATGATTCCGAGCGAAGGGGCTCGCCTCTGGGCCGGCGTGAGCCCGACTCCGCCGTGTCAGAAGATGATCTTTCACAGATGCTGAAAAGTTAGGAAGTGTAATTACGGGGAAATTGCACTCAGGCAAACGAGTACAAGCCAAGGGCTGCCAGGCCCCATTCCTCACCTGAGCCCCCTGATTGTGCCCGACAGCCTCACATCTGTATGTGCTTTGTGACCAGGAGGGGAAAGAAAGCGGGAAGCAGAGAGGGGTTGGGGCGGAGAGGAGGGGGGCGAGGGGACCCTTGGTTACCCTGCCCACCGCTCCCCACCTTCCTCGGGGAGGAGCTGAGGGAAGGTGAGGCTTGGGGCGCATTCCTGGGTTCCCAGCACCTCCTGGGGTGGCCTCCCTCCTGGGGGTGATGGAAGGAGCTGGAGGAAGAGAAGGGAGGCCGAGCCAGGCGCTTCCCTTCCAACGTTCTCTTCTCCCTGGGAAGGAAACTGGGGCTGGTGACTGGGTGCAGGTCCCACGTGAGTTAAGGGTTCCCTGCTGGCAGGATGTGACCCTATACCTCCAGACCAGCCTGTGCTCTTCTCTCTCTCTCTCTCTCTCTCTCTCTCTCTCTCTCTCTCTCTCTCTCTCCAGACCAAGAGGGAGGGGACTGACGAGGGGCAGGGGCCAGTCACGTGTGGCAGGCAGTCCCTGCCCAGCCTCGCCTCTCCAGAGCCACCCAGCAGCCTCTGCATTCCTCGGATTCCTCTCTCATCTTCTCACTTTGGTTCCTGCCCCTTGGCACCTTCCTGCTGAGGAAGCTGGGAGACCCTCCACTGGAGGGGGCCGTGGAGCGCTTCTAGCATCTCCCCTGCCATGGAAACCCCTGCACCATCCCCCGCCCCCGCCGCCCCCACCAGCACCTTCTGTTTCTCTCTGCAGTTCCTCGGATGGCTCTAGAGAGTGGGGCAGTCCCCCTGTTCAACCTCTCTTGGTCTGACTCAAGGAGACCCCCCGGATGCTCCCAGCTCCCGGCTCCTTGCCCCCGCTTCGGGCTATGGAACCATTGTTCACCATCTCCATTCTGGTAACCAGTCCTCTGCCCCCGAGCCTCAGAGGCGGGCGCAGGCAGACCCTGACTGGACCAAGCATCCAGCCATCCTCCTGGCCATGGTTGCTGGTCAGGGTTGCCAGGGACCCCCACGGGCAGGAGCTGGCTTCATTCCCACTGGAGCCGAGAGGTTAGGAAGCCATACATTTGGGAATCCTAGGTTTTGGTTTTCTTGTACAGAAGCCTACCTGCAGGAGGCAAAAAGGAGGCACATGGGGTAGGGGAGTAGAAAATCATGGACTCCGTCCTGTCCTTGTCCCTGCAGCTCCCAATTATATTAGCCAATTATAATAAATATAATATAATATTATTCTATTTTATTGTATTCTATGCTATTAGCTTCCCAGATGGCACTAGTGGTAAAGAACACTCCTGCCAATGCAGGAGATGTAAGAGAGGCAGGTTTGATCCCTAGTTTGAGATCATCCCCTGGAGAAGGGCATGGCAATGCACTCTGCTATTCTTGCCTGGAGAATCCCATGGACAGAGGAGCCCAGTGGGCTACAGTCCATGGGGCTGCGAAGAGTTGGACACAACTGAAGCCACTTAGCATGCACACACACACACACACACACACACACACACACACACATTCCGTTCTGTTTTGCTTTCAGTACATTCAACTGGATTTCTGTCACTTGCAATCAATCCAAAAAGACTTGATTCACGTCGCTGCCTCAGAGCTGCAGCTTGAGTGTCCAGGGAGGTATCAGTGGGTAAGTTGGCAGGACTGAGGTAGGATCCCTGCCAGAGAGGATGGCGGTCAGCTGCTGGCTGGGAGGGGCTTGATGGGGGCAGTGTGTAGAAATTTGTGAAGAAGTAAGTAGGCACCAAGAAATAATACAGTAAAACCCCAACACAGGTGCCAATGGACAGCTTACGTCCACCTGCAGCCCCCGGGGAAATGCATGTCTTGGGGAAAGAGATATAGCCCCACCCCCAGAAAGAAAAGACCCCTGAGGGGAGGAGCCTTCCAGTCACACTCAGGCCAGAAGGCAGGCATTTACCGCCCAGCTGAGAGTGTCACTGGACCATTCCTGCAGTAGATCCATGGAGAAGAGAAGAGCCAAGGAGAGTCCAGAGAAGGTTTGAGCAGAACGCAGCCCAGGGCCCCGGCACCCCAGCCTGGATCATCTGGCCTGGTATTCACCCAAGCATGGGAAACACCACGGATGCAGGACGGGACCTGGGGCTGAACCCCCTTGCTCTAGAGTCTGGAGTCAGTGTAGGAGCTGTCGTCGGAGAAACGACAAACGATGTGAGACACCGGACGCCGGCCAGCAGGCCCCGAGCAGGACCTCACAGGTTTCTGACTAACCACTGCCAAACCACCCGAGGGAAGAGAGGGATGAACCCTGGTTGTGAGATTCTTTACTCGCAAGGAGGAAGGCTGTTGAAGATCCTTCATGTCACTTGAAGGATGCGTTCTGTTCTCCAAAGGGAGCACAGTATGGCAGGAAGAATCAGCGTTTAGAGACAAACACTGATGTGACATGGCGTCCCGGATCTGCCACTTCCTCGCTCAGAGACCTCGAGCGAGTCACGTGATCCCCCTCTGAACCTCCGTTTTCTCATCGATAAAATGGGAATGATCGTATCTTTCCCCATGAGGCTTTTGTGGGATCAAATGAGATTCACAGACCTAATGTGGATTAAATGAAGCAAACGTATGTCAACGAGTGTGGTGGGTTCCAGGCACTCCCCAAACACTCTCCTTTCTCCATATTTGCTGTGATTTAAGCAAAGCCCTGAGTTACAAGAACCAGCTTGGGAATTGTTAATCCAAGGTACCAAATGAGAAAAATGTTTGCATCCCTCCTTAGCACTCAGCTTCAGCTGACCGAGCAAGTGACTCTCCACTCCTCCCCAGGCCTCATAAGCCAGCGTTCAAGGCAGACTTCTTGGAAAAGCCAGGTTTACCCAAATGGCACAAGACACGGCATCTTGAACAAAGCAAGGTGGTCTCTCTCAGTTTGGAGCTATTCTGTGTCTATTATTAGCAGCAGGGGCAGTGCGGTGACATGTTCTGTGGTGGTGAGAAGCCACCCTACCTTGCTTCTCCTGGCTCCACTTCCTCCCAGGCACCTCAGCCCCCAGCACGCCCCTCTCCGGCTCTGCAGCCTCCCTTGGCCCCTCTTCCTTTGGAAGTAAGTACACTCCTTTTTAACCTGGCATTTTATGGTACCCATCTTCTGATCTCAAGCTGCCTTCTAGCCTGCTCTCCTTCTACTCTGCTTCTTGCCCTAATCCCCTGGTCCAGGTGAGCTCCTCTTTTCCAGTCACGCCCTGTGCGTTCCAGCCGCTATGCCTTTGCTCAGCCTGTGCCCGCTGCCGGGTTTGCCGTTTTCCCCTCGGTCTGTGGAGACACAATTCCTTCTTCACAGCATCTGGTGAATCACAGGTTTCTGACTAACCACTGCCAAACCACCCGAGGGAAGAGAGGGATGAACCCTGGTTGTGAGATTCTTTACTCGCAAGGAGGAAGGCTGTTGAAGATCCTTCATGTCACTTGAAGGATGCGTTCTGTTCTCCAAAGGGAGCACAGTATGGCAGGAAGAATCAGCGTTTAGAGACAAACACTGATGTGACATGGCGTCCCGGATCTGCCACTTCCTCGCTCAGAGACCTCGAGCGAGTCACGTGATCCCCCTCTGAACCTCCGTTTTCTCATCGATAAAATGGGAATGATCGTATCTTTCCCCATGAGGCTTTTGTGGGATCAAATGAGATTCACAGACCTAATGTGGATTAAATGAAGCAAACGTATGTCAACGAGTGTGGTGGGTTCCAGGCACTCCCCAAACACTCTCCTTTCTCCATATTTGCTGTGATTTAAGCAAAGCCCTGAGTTACAAGAACCAGCTTGGGAATTGTTAATCCAAGGTACCAAATGAGAAAAATGTTTGCATCCCTCCTTAGCACTCAGCTTCAGCTGACCGAGCAAGTGACTCTCCACTCCTCCCCAGGCCTCATAAGCCAGCGTTCAAGGCAGACTTCTTGGAAAAGCCAGGTTTACCCAAATGGCACAAGACACGGCATCTTGAACAAAGCAAGGTGGTCTCTCTCAGTTTGGAGCTATTCTGTGTCTATTATTAGCAGCAGGGGCAGTGCGGTGACATGTTCTGTGGTGGTGAGAAGCCACCCTACCTTGCTTCTCCTGGCTCCACTTCCTCCCAGGCACCTCAGCCCCCAGCACGCCCCTCTCCGGCTCTGCAGCCTCCCTTGGCCCCTCTTCCTTTGGAAGTAAGTACACTCCTTTTTAACCTGGCATTTTATGGTACCCATCTTCTGATCTCAAGCTGCCTTCTAGCCTGCTCTCCTTCTACTCTGCTTCTTGCCCTAATCCCCTGGTCCAGGTGAGCTCCTCTTTTCCAGTCACGCCCTGTGCGTTCCAGCCGCTATGCCTTTGCTCAGCCTGTGCCCGCTGCCGGGTTTGCCGTTTTCCCCTCGGTCTGTGGAGACACAATTCCTTCTTCACAGCATCTGGTGAATCCCATTTTCTCCCCGAAGTTCCTCTTGTCGACTAAAAACGACAGTCACAACCTGAAAACATAATGCTTTTCTAACAACTACAGAGAGTTGCTTTATTTGCTGGGAATATTAAGGACTCAGAACCCTGGGAGACAGCATCTCAGTGGCTCTGAGAAAACTGCTCCAAGGAGGCAGGAGGGGAAGCCAGACTATGTCCAAGTCTGCCACAAAGGGAGCAGACTGTCTGAACATCAGAGATCAGGTATCAAGTTAAGGAACTTAGCATTCTTTGTGTGGGAAGATGCAAGCCTCTGGGAGCAGTGAATTCATTCCTTTCAGATGCATTTCAGCTATCTCCAGCCAATCCTGTTTCCAGGTTCAGCTTGCCTCCTGCATTCCCCCAGCTCCACAGCAGTCATCTTGGTGGAGGGCGGCAGTGTCTTCTGGACCCTAATTTGGGGAGCCCTCATTCGCATTTAGAGGTCAGTAAACGCTAACGGCTGTGACATTTTTTTTTATTAATATGGCGGGAGGTATTTTCATTTCATACTCTTTTACCCCAAACCAGACATGATCCTTTCCGCCTCCTTCACTCCTCTTGTGAGCTTCAGCTTCAGTATGAGCTTCTGTGAACACATTCCTCCCCCAGGAAGGACTGATCTTTCCCACTCTGGGTCTGCACTATGCCCTTCTCCGTAGGTGCCTGGGATGAGCTGTGTAAGGGTCTGTCTTCTCCGTCAGGCCACCGAGACAAAGATGTCTGGCCTCGCCCGAACATCTCTGTGCTTCCCTCATGGGCTCCAATACGCTCAACTTCAGGACACTGGCTAGTCCTAGTCTCTGCATGCATCTAACACGCCTGGAAATAGCATCCTGAGAGTAACTCTAGCGTAAGATCAAGTCCACCCCTCTGCTCCGGGTAGCCAAGGGCCTTCATGTTGTTTCCTCCTCGCTGTCAAAATTCCTCTGCCACGAAGCAGTTAGACCTTGGGTAATTTACCTCCCCCGCTGAGCCTTGATTTCCTTCACAGGAAGATGGAGTTTGGCCAAAAGTATCCTTAACATCTCCCTCTTGACTGAGGAACAATTCTCCTGGCCAACTCTTGTGGCAGAAATCAAAGCCTAGTGGCAGATATATAGCTAATAGCACCATGCGTGCCAAGTCACTTCAGTCGTGCCCAACTCTTTGCGACCCTGTGGACCGTAGCCAGCCAGGCGCCTCTGTCCATGCGATCTCCAGGCAAGCTCAGACAAACCCTGGGAGACAGACTGTCTGAAACTGCTCAAGGAGGCAGGAGGAAGCCAGACTATGTCCAAGTCTGCCACAAAGGGAGCAGACTGTCAAAGGTATTCAAGTTAAGGAACTTAGCATTCTTTGTGTGGGAAGATGCAAGCCTCTGGGAGCAGTGAATTCATTCCTTTCAGATGCATTTCAGCTATCTCCAGCCAATCCTGTTTCCAGGTTCAGCTTGCCTCCTGCATTCCCCCAGCTCCACAGCAGTCATCTTGGTGGAGGGCGGCAGTGTCTTCTGGACCCTAATTTGGGGAGCCCTCATTCGCATTTAGAGGTCAGTAAACGCTAACGGCTGTGACATTTTTTTTTATTAATATGGCGGGAGGTATTTTCATTTCATACTCTTTTACCCCAAACCAGACATGATCCTTTCCGCCTCCTTCACTCCTCTTGTGAGCTTCAGCTTCAGTATGAGCTTCTGTGAACACATTCCTCCCCCAGGAAGGACTGATCTTTCCCACTCTGGGTCTGCACTATGCCCTTCTCCGTAGGTGCCTGGGATGAGCTGTGTAAGGGTCTGTCTTCTCCGTCAGGCCACCGAGACAAAGATGTCTGGCCTCGCCCGAACATCTCTGTGCTTCCCTCATGGGCTCCAATACGCTCAACTTCAGGACACTGGCTAGTCCTAGTCTCTGCATGCATCTAACACGCCTGGAAATAGCATCCTGAGAGTAACTCTAGCGTAAGATCAAGTCCACCCCTCTGCTCCGGGTAGCCAAGGGCCTTCATGTTGTTTCCCCTCCTCGCTGTCAAAATTCCTCTGCCACGAAGCAGTTAGACCTTGGGTAATTTACCTCCCCCGCTGAGCCTTGATTTCCTTCACAGGAAGATGGAGTTTGGCCAAAAGTATCCTTAACATCTCCCTCTTGACTGAGGAACAATTCTCCTGGCCAACTCTTGTGGCAGAAATCAAAGCCTAGTGGCAGATATATAGCTAATAGCACCATGCGTGCCAAGTCACTTCAGTCGTGCCCAACTCTTTGCGACCCTGTGGACCGTAGCCAGCCAGGCGCCTCTGTCCATGCGATCTCCAGGCAAGGATATGGGAGTGGGTTGCTGTGCCCTCCTCCAGGAGATCTTCCTGACCCAGGGGTCCAACTCACGTCTCTTAACTCTCCTGCATTGGCAGGCAGGTTCTTTACCACTAGCGCCTCTTGGGGAGCCCCAGTAATACCAGTTAATAACACTTGAGAGTTGCTGAGAGAGTAGATTGTAAATGTTCTCACTGCAGAAAAGGAATGGCAATTGTGTGATGGAATGGAGGTGTTGGTTAAGGCTAGAGTGGTCATCATTTTCCAATCAACACAAGGTCCATCTTAAATGTGTGCAACGTTGGGACTTGCCTGGTGACCCCAAGGCTAAGACGTTGTGCTCCCAATGCCAGGGGCCCGGGTTTGACCCCTGAATGAGGAACTCGGTCCCACATATTGCAAGTAGGAATTCACATGTCGCAACTAAAAATTCTACATACTGCAACTAAGACCTGGTGAGGCTAAATATATAAATATTTTTTAAAAATTATATAATGTTATATGTTGATCATATCCCAAGAAATCTGGGGAAAATAATGGTGGATAAATAGTGGTGTAGCCTTGAGAGTGGAAGTTCTAAGCACCTCGATAGACCTTTGAAGCAGACAAGGGTAACCAGGATGATGAAGTTATAGACAATGTGGATAAGATTTATTGTTGTCGTTTATCTGGTGTTGCTCTGTGTTAGGTAGTTCCTATAAGCTAGCTTGAATCTTCCCAGTGAATCTTTGAGGGACTTTTAAAACCCACTTTATAGATGAGGAAACTGAGGTTCAGAGAGGTGACGTGACCTTCTCATTATTCCACTGGCAACTGGCTGAGGCAGAACTTGGAGCTGGGTCCACTGGAGCCCTCCCAACCTCCTCTGGTGCATTCCAGGCAGGCCCCGCCTGCCTCTCCTCCTGCCCTCTGTGGCTGTTTCGCATCCTGCCGGATTCCTGAGGTGTCAGGCCTCATTAGGGCCCACGCCCCAGTGAGCGCGGAGAGGCAGTTGACAGGTATACCGTCTGACCGCGGCTCCCTTCAAATTATCAAGCTGTCTTCAGGCAGGAACATGCCGGGAAGCTGGGCAGAGGCCCCTGACTTGACTGCATAATCTGACGCACATTAAAAACATCTTTTGGACGCCTTTTCCCTGCTGCTCGCCCGTCCTCACTCTCTCGGAGTCTCTTTCTCTCTCTCCAACAAAAGCTGTTGAAGTTAAGCCAGCAGTGGGGGCGCTCTAGCCCAAGCAGGGTCTCGTGGATTGGATGGTCCTGCAGGAACGGCTGACATGCTTGCCGTTTGGCTGGCGTTTGGGTGAGAGCGCCTGTGACATCAGGCCACACCAGAATGAATTACGACAGGGAACGGTACCTCTGCTTCCTTCTCCCGTTCCGGGGAAAGGCTGCAGTTTTAGCACGCCCATCAGTAGAAGGCCTGGACGAATTCTAATCATGTGTGGTGCTGGATGAGTGCTTGATTTGGGGGCTGAACCTCTTCTTGAGTTTGGGACGTCCCCCATACCACGAGCCCTGGAGAAGGAAATGGCAACCCACTCCAGGGTTCTTGCCTGGGAAATTCTATGGACAGAGGAGCCTGGCGGTCTGCAGTCCATGTGGTTGCTAAGAGTTGGCCGTGACTGAGCGACTGAGCACACCATCCCATGAGCCAAGGCTGGGGAAGAGCAAGAATCCAAGAAAGCTAGAATCTTGCTTTCCCAGGGGCCCTTGCAGCCAGGAAGTGGTCACGTGACCAGAGGCAGCCAATCCGACACTGAACAGTGGAGTGCTTGCCTCACCGACCTGGGGTGGCGAGGCGGTAGGCAGCAGGCATCTAATGCACAGGGCTGGGGGTAAAACACTGAGAGCTTCATTGGGTGGGTTCCATATCTTGATTTGGACTGTGCTTCTGGCTGCTAATTCTGTCCTGTTCAGTTGCCAACTGGCTGAGGCAGAACTTGGAGCTGGGTCCACTGGAGCCCTCCCAACCTCCTCTGGTGCATTCCAGGCAGGCCCCGCCTGCCTCTCCTCCTGCCCTCTGTGGCTGTTTCGCATCCTGCCGGATTCCTGAGGTGTCAGGCCTCATTAGGGCCCACGCCCCAGTGAGCGCGGAGAGGCAGTTGACAGGTATACCGTCTGACCGCGGCTCCCTTCAAATTATCAAGCTGTCTTCAGGCAGGAACATGCCGGGAAGCTGGGCAGAGGCCCCTGACTTGACTGCATAATCTGACGCACTTTAAAAAACATCTTTTGGACGCCTTTTCCCTGCTGCTCGCCCGTCCTCACTCTCTCGGAGTCTCTTTCTCTCTCTCCAACAAAAGCTGTTGAAGTTAAGCCAGCAGTGGGGGCGCTCTAGCCCAAGCAGGGTCTCGTGGATTGGATGGTCCTGCAGGAACGGCTGACATGCTTGCCGTTTGGCTGGCGTTTGGGTGAGAGCGCCTGTGACATCAGGCCACACCAGAATGAATTACGACAGGGAACGGTACCTCTGCTTCCTTCTCCCGTTCCGGGGAAAGGCTGCAGTTTTAGCACGCCCATCAGTAGAAGGCCTGGACGAATTCTAATCATGTGTGGTGCTGGATGAGTGCTTGATTTGGGGGCTGAACCTCTTCTTGAGTTTGGGACGTCCCCCATACCACGAGCCCTGGAGAAGGAAATGGCAACCCACTCCAGGGTTCTTGCCTGGGAAATTCTATGGACAGAGGAGCCTGGCGGTCTGCAGTCCATGTGGTTGCTAAGAGTTGGCCGTGACTGAGCGACTGAGCACACCATCCCATGAGCCAAGGCTGGGGAAGAGCAAGAATCCAAGAAAGCTAGAATCTTGCTTTCCCAGGGGCCCTTGCAGCCAGGAAGTGGTCACGTGACCAGAGGCAGCCAATCCGACACTGAACAGTGGAGTGCTTGCCTCACCGACCTGGGGTGGCGAGGCGGTAGGCAGCAGGCATCTAATGCACAGGGCTGGGGGTAAAACACTGAGAGCTTCATTGGGTGGGTTCCATAGCCTGATTTGGACTGTGCTTCTGGCTGCTAATTCTGTCCTGTTCAGGCATCATCTGACCCTAGATTTCCAGCCCTTCTGCTTAAAGCAGCAAAAGGGCAACTTCTGTTGTTTTAATCAAGGTTCTCTGGCTAGAACTCACATGATGGCTTGTTTAATTCTTACAACAACCGTGACATAGATGCACTTATTTAGCCCCATTTTACAGGTGAGGAAACTGAGGCACCAAGTGATTCAGCAACACAGGTCATAGAGTAAGAAATAGCAGGAGGTGGATCAAACCCAGGTCTGAGAGCTTGGGCTGTCAAACATCTTGAGAAAGAGCCCTTGGCAGGCTGAACGATGGTCCCCAAAGATGTTGACTATGAACCCATTAAGGATCTTGACATGAGGGGATTCTCTTGGATTATCTGAGTGGGTTTATTGTAATTACCTGTGTCCTGTGAGAGAGAAGGGAGCTTCCCTGGTGGCTCAGACAGTAAAGAATCTGTCTGCCATGCAGGAGACCCGGGTCCCATCCCTCGGTCAGGAAGATACCCTGGAGAAGAGATTTGGCTACCCACTATGGTATCCTTGCCTAGAGAATTCCATGGTTTGTCCACGGAGTCACAAAGAGTCAGACACAAATGAGCAACTTTAACTGACTATGAGAGAGAAGTCATTTAGTCATGCCCAACTTGACTCTTTTCGACGCCATGGACTGTCGTCCACCAGGCTTCTCTGTCCATGGAATTCTCCAGGCAAGAATACTGGAGTGGGTAGCCAATCTCTTCTCCAGGGAATCTTCCTGACCGAGGGATGGGACCTGGGTCTCCTGCATGGCAGACAGATTCTTTACCATCCCATCCAGAAAGCTGTAAGGACAGAGGAAAGGTCAGAGAGGAGAGAAGCTGCTACCTGACTGGCCTGAGGATGGAGGGAGGGGCCATGAGCTCAGGTATGCAGGCAGCCTCCAGAAACTGGCAAAGCCAAGGAAACAGATTCCTCCCGGAAAAAAACCCACCCTCCCAACCGCTTCGTTCTAACCCAGCGAGATTGATTTGGGACTTCGGACCTCTGAAACTGTAAGAGAACAAATTTATGTTGTTTTAAGACACTAAATTTGTGGCACCTTGTTCTGGTAGTCCGTAGGAAGCTCCCAGGAGCTGTACCAACGTTTATACCATTTGTAGTTTTTGTTGAAGGTAGGCTATGGAGAAGACGGAGCTCCTGAGAAGGGTCCCGGAGCCCAGGGCCCAGCACAGTGCCTGGCTCAGGAAAGCGGGCAATGATCCTGCCTGAATGTTTTACAGGTGAGGAAACTGAGGCACCAAGTGATTCAGCAACACAGGTCATAGAGTAAGAAATAGCAGGAGGTGGATCAAACCCAGGTCTGAGAGCTTGGGCTGTCAAACATCTTGAGAAAGAGCCCTTGGCAGGCTGAACGATGGTCCCCAAAGATGTTGACTATGAACCCATTAAGGATCTTGACATGAGGGGATTCTCTTGGATTATCTGAGTGGGTTTATTGTAATTACCTGTGTCCTGTGAGAGAGAAGGGAGCTTCCCTGGTGGCTCAGACAGTAAAGAATCTGTCTGCCATGCAGGAGACCCGGGTCCCATCCCTCGGTCAGGAAGATACCCTGGAGAAGAGATTTGGCTACCCACTATGGTATCCTTGCCTAGAGAATTCCATGGTTTGTCCACGGAGTCACAAAGAGTCAGACACAAATGAGCAACTTTAACTGACTATGAGAGAGAAGTCATTTAGTCATGCCCAACTTGACTCTTTTCGACGCCATGGACTGTCGTCCACCAGGCTTCTCTGTCCATGGAATTCTCCAGGCAAGAATACTGGAGTGGGTAGCCAATCTCTTCTCCAGGGAATCTTCCTGACCGAGGGATGGGACCTGGGTCTCCTGCATGGCAGACAGATTCTTTACCATCCCATCCAGAAAGCTGTAAGGACAGAGGAAAGGTCAGAGAGGAGAGAAGCTGCTACCTGACTGGCCTGAGGATGGAGGGAGGGGCCATGAGCTCAGGTATGCAGGCAGCCTCCAGAAACTGGCAAAGCCAAGGAAACAGATTCCTCCCGGAAAAAAACCCACCCTCCCAACCGCTTCGTTCTAACCCAGCGAGATTGATTTGGGACTTCGGACCTCTGAAACTGTAAGAGAACAAATTTATGTTGTTTTAAGACACTAAATTTGTGGCACCTTGTTCTGGTAGTCCGTAGGAAGCTCCCAGGAGCTGTACCAACGTTTATACCATTTGTAGTTTTTGTTGAAGGTAGGCTATGGAGAAGACGGAGCTCCTGAGAAGGGTCCCGGAGCCCAGGGCCCAGCACAGTGCCTGGCTCAGGAAAGCGGGGCAATGATCCTGCTTGAACTTGCCTGTAAAATTCCTCACTCAGGCCCTCTGTGCAGGAGACAGGCTCCAGGAATCCGTGCCTTGGCCAGATTTTTACCTCTAATGATACAGGTATCATTCTCACAGGGTCGTGGTTGGTGGGAGAGTGCCCCGGCACAGCCAACATGGGGAACGCCTTTCCTGGGCTCATTCCCTTTGTCTTATTTCTGGGGAAATAGCATGGTCTTCGGACATATGTTACGAAATCCAGGAGCTCCACCCATCCCTGTGAGGCTCAGGAGCTCCAGTGCCTAGAGCCGGGCCCTGACAAACTCCTATGCATCCTTCCAATCTAAGCTGACCACATGTCACAGGATATGCTGGATTGGATGCTAGATTGGGGGAATTGCTGAAATCCCCGCAGAGACTGTAGTTCAGTTAATAGCACTGTACCAACATTCGTCTCTTAGTTTTGATACAAGTAGCTTGAGTCCTGTAAGATGTTAAGTTTAGGGGAAGCTGGGGAAAGAATACACGGGAATGCTCTGTCCTACCTTTGCAGCTTTTCTTTAAATCTAAAATTATTCTATAATAAACAGTTGATTAAGAAAAAGAAACCAGCTTGGCACGGTTGTGGTCAAGAGTGGAAGTCTGTAGACACAGCGTAGGCTTATGGACGTGGGTAGGGGAGGAGAGGGTGGGACAAATGGAGAAAGTAGCATGGAAACGTATACGCTACCATATGCAAAGCAGCCAATGGGAATTTGCTGTACGACTCCGGGAACTCAACTGGGGCTTTGTCACCACCTAGAGGGATGGGATTGGGTGGGAGGAGGAAGGGAAGCTCAGGAGGGAGGGGACATATGTGTACCTGTGACTGAGTCATGTGGATGTAGAGAAGAAACCAACACAATACCGTAAAGCAATTATGCTTCAGTTAAAATAAATTAAAAAGAAACAAAAGACTGGAAGCCCCCCAGGCCAGTCGGGATCCCCGCAGTATTTACCCGCGCTCCCGGTTCTCTTCCCTGTGTGGCTTACCGGTGACAGTCTTTCTCCTAGGAGCTCCTGGGGTCGGGCTGTGTCTTACGGCACCTTTTCTGACTATCCCAGAGCAGGTACACTGTGCCTGTCACAGGGCTAAGCATTCTAGGTACTTCCCACGTATTGGGTCTTTACCGCAGCCTTGGAAGCAGGCACTATGGTTATCCCCAAGTCACAGATGAGCATCCTGAGGCATAGAAAGGGCAAATAACAAGAAAAGTCACAAGGCAAGCAAGCGGCAGGGCTAGGACCAGAGCTTGAACCACTCTGGTTGGCTGCTTTCATAAGTCACGTCCTGTACCCTCTGCCACGGGAAACCATGTGTCCTGGGGGCTGAGCAGACCTTGGGCGTGAGGTCAGCATCCCAGCTTGCCACTCGCCAGCCGTGTGACCCTAGACAATGACTCAACCTGTCTGGGTCTGGTTCCCTCCCTATAAAACAACAAGAAGAATACAAATGACTTCACAGAGAATCAATGAGACACGCAGAGTGCTCTGCCTGGTGCCAAACACATAGCAACCGTGGAGATGATGGGAAATGGTAACCATGGTGACGATAAAGGTGGTGAGTGGTAGCCATGGTGATGACAGGATGAGTATGTGACGATCGCGAGGTTGCGTTCCTGTTTGCTGGCTGAGTGAACATTGTAGGGGGAAAGGGAGAACTATTCTCAGCTTCTGGAAAAGTCAAGACATGACAGATGGGGTGTTGAGGAAGAGTAGAAGGCAGCTGACAGCAATGACCATCGATCTGGAGGCCAGAGTGGAGGGAGTGAGGGAGGGGCCCCTTGCCAGGAAGCACTGCCAGCGGAGAGCGGTGAAGAGAATACAGTCCCAACTCGAGACCAGAGGCACGCTTCTCTCTCTAACTTGTCCAGAAGGTGGAGGTGTGCACCACGCCCTCCTGCACTGCTCCGAGCCTGGGAGAGAGCAAGCAGATCAGGACGAGCGCTCGACAGCCCTGCGGCTCCCGCTGCGAGGAAGGGCTTGGTCTGTTGTCTGCTCCACAATGAGAAGCGGGCTCTTGTTCCTGGCGGAGCAGGAAGCTCCTGTTGGCAGGAGGAGGAAGAGCCGAGGGACCCTGGAGCAGAGCCCCTGATACCGCATGCTCCGGATTCCGCCTCTGGCCCCTGCCAGAGCCCAGGCGGGCGTGGGGGCTGAGCCAGCCCTCGCCACCCAGCGAGCGAGGCTCCAGGGGCCGGGCACTGGCAGGAGAGGTGGCAGTTGGCAGCACCGTGGAGTCGTGCATTCCAGGGCACAAGAAAAGGCCAACCGCGAGACAGGGAGGCGCTGTCTCTGAGACCTCCCCTTCCTCCCTGGAGCAGAAGAGACCACAGGTCTGGAGGCTCTGAGGTTTCTTGGAACTGTGAGGAGCAGAGGCCACTCTCCGGGTGGACCCGTTTCCCCTGAAGAGTCCCAGAGCCCGGGGCATGGGTTGGGCACCCTCACAGAGAGGGTCCCCATCTGTGCCTGCCCACGGTCTGTGAAGGCACCCTTCCCCACTGCTGATGTCCTGAAGACAAAGTGCCACTCCTGTGACCGCCTGGCAGAAGATGCTTCAGGCTTCCCTGGTGGCTCAGATGGTAAAGAATCTGCCTGCAACACGGGAGCCGTGGAGATGATGGGAAATGGTAACCATGGTGACGATAAAGGTGGTGAGTGGTAGCCATGGTGATGACAGGATGAGTATGTGACGATCGCGAGGTTGCGTTCCTGTTTGCTGGCTGAGTGAACATTGTAGGGGGAAAGGGAGAACTATTCTCAGCTTCTGGAAAAGTCAAGACATGACAGATGGGGTGTTGAGGAAGAGTAGAAGGCAGCTGACAGCAATGACCATCGATCTGGAGGCCAGAGTGGAGGGAGTGAGGGAGGGGCCCCTTGCCAGGAAGCACTGCCAGCGGAGAGCGGTGAAGAGAATACAGTCCCAACTCGAGACCAGAGGCACGCTTCTCTCTCTAACTTGTCCAGAAGGTGGAGGTGTGCACCACGCCCTCCTGCACTGCTCCGAGCCTGGGAGAGAGCAAGCAGATCAGGACGAGCGCTCGACAGCCCTGCGGCTCCCGCTGCGAGGAAGGGCTTGGTCTGTTGTCTGCTCCACAATGAGAAGCGGGCTCTTGTTCCTGGCGGAGCAGGAAGCTCCTGTTGGCAGGAGGAGGAAGAGCCGAGGGACCCTGGAGCAGAGCCCCTGATACCGCATGCTCCGGATTCCGCCTCTGGCCCCTGCCAGAGCCCAGGCGGGCGTGGGGGCTGAGCCAGCCCTCGCCACCCAGCGAGCGAGGCTCCAGGGGCCGGGCACTGGCAGGAGAGGTGGCAGTTGGCAGCACCGTGGAGTCGTGCATTCCAGGGCACAAGAAAAGGCCAACCGCGAGACAGGGAGGCGCTGTCTCTGAGACCTCCCCTTCCTCCCTGGAGCAGAAGAGACCACAGGTCTGGAGGCTCTGAGGTTTCTTGGAACTGTGAGGAGCAGAGGCCACTCTCCGGGTGGACCCGTTTCCCCTGAAGAGTCCCAGAGCCCGGGGCATGGGTTGGGCACCCTCACAGAGAGGGTCCCCATCTGTGCCTGCCCACGGTCTGTGAAGGCACCCTTCCCCACTGCTGATGTCCTGAAGACAAAGTGCCACTCCTGTGACCGCCTGGCAGAAGATGCTTCAGGCTTCCCTGGTGGCTCAGATGGTAAAGAATCTGCCTGCAACACGGGAGACCTGGGTTCGACCCCTGGGTTGGGACGATCCCTTGGATGAGGGCATGGCAACCCACGCCAGTATTCTTGCCTGGAGACTTCCATGGCTCATCCATGGGTTACAAAGAGTTGGATATGTTGGAGTGACTAACACTTTCAAAACTTAAGGGGAAATTAAACACCCTGTGTATCTGGAAAGTCCAGGTTTGGAGGAGATCTAAGAAATGAAAATATCAGGACTCAGTAGTTTTTCATTCCTCAACCCTTTAGGTTTCATGGGCTGCTTTCCTCCTATAGATGGAGTCCCTCCATGCAGTGGAGAGCAGAAAGAGAACCTGGTCACTGGTCACCGCAGGCTCCCACCATCGGATATAGTGGCCCCGTACGAATGAATGAAGGCATCTGCCGCCAAGCCTAGGGAATGATTTGGACTGGCCAGGTTTGGACTGTATGCTATCCCAGATCAGTCCCTGAGACCAGGAGAGTAGGGCACAAGTTTGGCCAGGCAAGGATCCCATCACTACGTGGTGGATTAGAAACATGGATCAGCATTTTTTTTTTTTTTTTTGGTCACTTCTATTGATCTTTCATTTATTTATATTTGCTCTTTGGCCTGTGTGGGCCTCCCATCACAATGGCCTCTCTCACTGCTGAGCACTGGCTCTGGGCGCATGCGCTCCAGAGCTCCGGCTCGGTAATTGGACACATGGGTCCAGCCGCTCCGTGGCACGTGGGATCTTCCCAGGCCAGGGATCGAACCGGCGCTCCTTGCACTGCAAGGCAGACTCTTTACCCACTGGACCACCAGGGAAGCCTCAGTACTTTTTAAAATATCATTTTAGCAAGAAGCGTCTCAAGTCTTAAAAAGACATACAATCTTTGCTCTAGTAATTCCATTCCTGAAGCTTTATCTGAAGGAAACAAAGGCAGAGATGCGCAGAGATGTAGGAATTGACAGGGACGTTCACCAAGTATTACTTATCATTTTGAAAACTAAAGACCATTTGGATGTCCAGCTTTAAGTGTTGTGTCGTGAAGAAACAGAAACCACTCTTAGCAAGAAAAAAGCCAAATTAGGAGTCTTTATTACTCATTGGCTGACTGCACACCGCCTAACAGTGGCTTGGGTGCACAGCCCCGAACTGAGGGAGGATACATATTTTTATAGGCCATACTAGCATTTTTCACAGTCTTGGGTATTTTCTTTTCATTTTCTGATTCCCCTTGTAAAAACTATTTACAGAGATCAAAAGAGTAAGGAGTGTGACACAGGTACATTTATGTGCAGTCAGATCAGCGTCAATGGCTATAGTAACAGATCTATTTAAACGAAAAGGTTTCATTCCTCAACCCTTTAGGTTTCATGGGCTGCTTTCCTCCTATAGATGGAGTCCCTCCATGCAGTGGAGAGCAGAAAGAGAACCTGGTCACTGGTCACCGCAGGCTCCCACCATCGGATATAGTGGCCCCGTACGAATGAATGAAGGCATCTGCCGCCAAGCCTAGGGAATGATTTGGACTGGCCAGGTTTGGACTGTATGCTATCCCAGATCAGTCCCTGAGACCAGGAGAGTAGGGCACAAGTTTGGCCAGGCAAGGATCCCATCACTACGTGGTGGATTAGAAACATGGATCAGCATTTTTTTTTTTTTTTTTGGTCACTTCTATTGATCTTTCATTTATTTATATTTGCTCTTTGGCCTGTGTGGGCCTCCCATCACAATGGCCTCTCTCACTGCTGAGCACTGGCTCTGGGCGCATGCGCTCCAGAGCTCCGGCTCGGTAATTGGACACATGGGTCCAGCCGCTCCGTGGCACGTGGGATCTTCCCAGGCCAGGGATCGAACCGGCGCTCCTTGCACTGCAAGGCAGACTCTTTACCCACTGGACCACCAGGGAAGCCTCAGTACTTTTTTTAAAATATCATTTTAGCAAGAAGCGTCTCAAGTCTTAAAAAGACATACAATCTTTGCTCTAGTAATTCCATTCCTGAAGCTTTATCTGAAGGAAACAAAGGCAGAGATGCGCAGAGATGTAGGAATTGACAGGGACGTTCACCAAGTATTACTTATCATTTTGAAAACTAAAGACCATTTGGATGTCCAGCTTTAAGTGTTGTGTCGTGAAGAAACAGAAACCACTCTTAGCAAGAAAAAAGCCAAATTAGGAGTCTTTATTACTCATTGGCTGACTGCACACCGCCTAACAGTGGCTTGGGTGCACAGCCCCGAACTGAGGGAGGATACATATTTTTATAGGCCATACTAGCATTTTTCACAGTCTTGGGTATTTTCTTTTCATTTTCTGATTCCCCTTGTAAAAACTATTTACAGAGATCAAAAGAGTAAGGAGTGTGACACAGGTACATTTATGTGCAGTCAGATCAGCGTCAATGGCTATAGTAACAGATCTACAGGTAATTTAAGAACAAAGAAATGACTGATTCTTAGCACTGAGGGGCTAGGTCTGAGGCCAGTCACATCGCCCCTGTTCACAGCCTCTCGGGTCAATCAACCCTTGGAGAGGAAAACACCAACTAGGTGAAAAGGAATACCATTTGAACAAAGCTTTGTATCCAATTTCCTGACCTTACACAAGGTCTTGTAACAAGACTCATGTACGGATAAGAGAGTTGGACGGTAAAGAAGGTTGAGCACTGAAGAACTGATGTCTTCAAACTGTAGTGCTGGAGAAGACTCTTGAGAGGCCCTTGAACAGCAAGGAGATCCAAGCAGTCAATCCTAAAGGAAATTAACCCTGAATATTCATTGGAAGAACTGATGATGCTAAAGCTGACGCTCCAATACTTTGGCCACCTGATGTGAAGAGTTCACTCATTGGAAAAGACCCCAGTGCTGGGAAAGATTGAGGGCAGGAGAAGAGGGTGACAGAGGATGCGATGGTTGGATGGCCTCATCGACTCAATGGATGTGAATTTTAGCAAACTTCGGGAGATGGTGAAGGACAGGGAAGGCTGGTGTGCTGCAGTCCTTGGGGTTTCAAAGAGTCAGACATGACTGAGCGACCAAACAAACAACAACAAAACCACAGAGCATCCATGGAAGCCGGCAGCCACTAAGCTCAGTGTCACATGGTAAGGGAGACACAGTATGAAGATGAGGTGGGATATGAACCCATTTTCATCCAAATACCTATGTAAGCACTTCTCAGACTAGCTATGCTGAAGGACTACTTTGCAATTTTCAGTCTGTTGCAAGTCAATAGTTTCGTAAAACACAATAAATAAAAATGTGGTGTCCGTGTCAAATTGCCACGGAAGTTTCTACAAGCTTACTCTTGTTTTCCACACTTACCTCTTCAGGCACCAGGAACAAACAGTTCCCAGGCCACACTTTAAATTGCCCCGTTTTATATCTTATATAAAAGTCTGGGAGGAAATGCCATGGTAGGTCAAGAGTGAATTTTCTCTAAATAGTGCATTTGGAATGGTCACTCTTTTTCTTTTTAAAAATCTGTGTTTCAGCTTTGCTGCCACGAACGCACATTTCTTGAGTAAGAAGCAAAAGTACAAGGTGGGGCTTACGAGCATTTAGTAAGGAGGTGGGTGGGCAACCGGGAACAGATGGCCCCCCGATGAGACCTGCCGCCTTTTTCCATTCCCCCCCCAGACTGAACAAGACCCTAGGTGAAAAGGAATACCATTTGAACAAAGCTTTGTATCCAATTTCCTGACCTTACACAAGGTCTTGTAACAAGACTCATGTACGGATAAGAGAGTTGGACGGTAAAGAAGGTTGAGCACTGAAGAACTGATGTCTTCAAACTGTAGTGCTGGAGAAGACTCTTGAGAGGCCCTTGAACAGCAAGGAGATCCAAGCAGTCAATCCTAAAGGAAATTAACCCTGAATATTCATTGGAAGAACTGATGATGCTAAAGCTGACGCTCCAATACTTTGGCCACCTGATGTGAAGAGTTCACTCATTGGAAAAGACCCCAGTGCTGGGAAAGATTGAGGGCAGGAGAAGAGGGTGACAGAGGATGCGATGGTTGGATGGCCTCATCGACTCAATGGATGTGAATTTTAGCAAACTTCGGGAGATGGTGAAGGACAGGGAAGGCTGGTGTGCTGCAGTCCTTGGGGTTTCAAAGAGTCAGACATGACTGAGCGACCAAACAAACAACAACAAAACCACAGAGCATCCATGGAAGCCGGCAGCCACTAAGCTCAGTGTCACATGGTAAGGGAGACACAGTATGAAGATGAGGTGGGATATGAACCCATTTTCATCCAAATACCTATGTAAGCACTTCTCAGACTAGCTATGCTGAAGGACTACTTTGCAATTTTCAGTCTGTTGCAAGTCAATAGTTTCGTAAAACACAATAAATAAAAATGTGGTGTCCGTGTCAAATTGCCACGGAAGTTTCTACAAGCTTACTCTTGTTTTCCACACTTACCTCTTCAGGCACCAGGAACAAACAGTTCCCAGGCCACACTTTAAATTGCCCCGTTTTATATCTTATATAAAAGTCTGGGAGGAAATGCCATGGTAGGTCAAGAGTGAATTTTCTCTAAATAGTGCATTTGGAATGGTCACTCTTTTTCTTTTTAAAAATCTGTGTTTCAGCTTTGCTGCCACGAACGCACATTTCTTGAGTAAGAAGCAAAAGTACAAGGTGGGGCTTACGAGCATTTAGTAAGGAGGTGGGTGGGCAACCGGGAACAGATGGCCATGGCGCCTTTCCATTCCCAGATGAGACCTGCGGCCGCCTTGGTAGGAGGAGACGTTTGTGGGTCAGCAGCTTCCTCCAGGCGGAGTAGGGGAGCGTCGTCCCTGGTCCTCATCTCCGCTGTCCCCACCACTCCATCCGCATCCCTGGACGCTGACCTCTCCGGCCCTCCTCCCCCTCCCCAGCCTCACCGCTGGGAAACTGAGCCTCGCGTGCCTCACCTGCACAGCAGCCCGGCCACCCGCCAGCGTGGAGCAGCCAGGCACCACGGCAGGGAGGCCGGAAGGGAGGCTGAGCCCGGGAGGAGGAGCCGTCCGGAGCCCAGGCCGCTGCCAAGGCCCCGGGGGGACGTCTGCTGGCTCCTCGGCTGGCTCCTCCGGGGAGTTTTCCCAGGGACCTCCACCCTGCCAGCCCGCCAGCCAGAGGAGGAAGGAGGGTGGGCAGGGGCCGCCCCGTCGTGGTTAGCCTGGGGCAGGGGTGGAAAAAGGTCCCCCAGGACAGGAGTCTGGCTTTGTTCCTGTTGTTTCCTAAAGAGAAGAAAGGGCGGAGATGAGCTTCCAGACGCCAAGAGCGGGAAGAATGTGGACTCCGGGAGCTGGGAGGAGGAGGCCACAGCCTCGGTGGTACCCAGACCCGTGGATGCCTGGGGGCGGGGACCGACCACAACCACCACAAACCAGCCGGCTCCCCATAGCCGCTGCTTCCTCCAGCCCCAGAGGGCAGGTGGGGTGACTGCAGATCTCTTGTGCCTCCCCAAGGTTGGGCAAATCATGGTGATCAGGGCACAGATCTAAGGATTCAGACTGTGCCAGAGTTTACGCTGACCCAATGAGACAGGTGCTAGTGTTAGTCCTGATTTACAAATGAGGGAACTGAGGCTCAGAGCAATAAAGTGGGTGAACGGCCTCAGAGTTGGGAAGGGGCAGAGCTTGGAGTCTTTAAATTGCCCGTTTATATCTTATATAAAAGTCTGGGAGGAAATGCCATGGTAGGTCAAGAGTGAATTTTCTCTAAATAGTGCATTTGGAATGGTCACTCTTTTTCTTTTTAAAAATCTGTGTTTCAGCTTTGCTGCCACGAACGCACATTTCTTGAGTAAGAAGCAAAAGTACAAGGTGGGGCTTACGAGCATTTAGTAAGGAGGTGGGTGGGCAACCGGGAACAGATGGCCATGGCGCCTTTCCATTCCCAGATGAGACCTGCGGCCGCCTTGGTAGGAGGAGACGTTTGTGGGTCAGCAGCTTCCTCCAGGCGGAGTAGGGGAGCGTCGTCCCTGGTCCTCATCTCCGCTGTCCCCACCACTCCATCCGCATCCCTGGACGCTGACCTCTCCGGCCCTCCTCCCCCTCCCCAGCCTCACCGCTGGGAAACTGAGCCTCGCGTGCCTCACCTGCACAGCAGCCCGGCCACCCGCCAGCGCGTGGAGCAGCCAGGCACCACGGCAGGGAGGCCGGAAGGGAGGCTGAGCCCGGGAGGAGGAGCCGTCCGGAGCCCAGGCCGCTGCCAAGGCCCCGGGGGGACGTCTGCTGGCTCCTCGGCTGGCTCCTCCGGGGAGTTTTCCCAGGGACCTCCACCCTGCCAGCCCGCCAGCCAGAGGAGGAAGGAGGGTGGGCAGGGGCCGCCCCGTCGTGGTTAGCCTGGGGCAGGGGTGGAAAAAGGTCCCCCAGGACAGGAGTCTGGCTTTGTTCCTGTTGTTTCCTAAAGAGAAGAAAGGGCGGAGATGAGCTTCCAGACGCCAAGAGCGGGAAGAATGTGGACTCCGGGAGCTGGGAGGAGGAGGCCACAGCCTCGGTGGTACCCAGACCCCGTGGATGCCTGGGGGCGGGGACCGACCACAACCACCACAAACCAGCCGGCTCCCCATAGCCGCTGCTTCCTCCAGCCCCAGAGGGCAGGTGGGGTGACTGCAGATCTCTTGTGCCTCCCCAAGGTTGGGCAAATCATGGTGATCAGGGCACAGATCTAAGGATTCAGACTGTGCCAGAGTTTACGCTGACCCAATGAGACAGGTGCTAGTGTTAGTCCTGATTTACAAATGAGGGAACTGAGGCTCAGAGCAATAAAGTGGGTGAACGGCCTCAGAGTTGGGAAGGGGCAGAGCTTGGAGTCAAACCCAGGCCGAGTTAAGGGATGTGCCAGGACACTGTCTCTCCTAAGATGGGAGAGAAGGTCTGGTCTAATTCTGTACCCCCATGCCCTTCCAGAGAGCCTTGCCGCTCCTAGGGCTTCTAACGCGTGGTATGTAGATTCTGCTTCTCACTAGCCTCCATCCTGGCTGGAAGGGGCCAAGAAGTCAGTTGTTGTCAAGGTGCTCAGTGCACTAATGTAGGCAGCTTCCAGCCTGGAAAGATGAATATTTCTCAGAGTGGATTCTGGGAAACCCAAATCATGACCCAAAGGAATGAATGCCTAATGGTGGAATTTCAGACACTGGGACAAGTCTTTCATTGTGGAGTCCTTCCTAGGACTCTCAAGCTGTCCTCTGCCATATGTATAGCCAGCCATGCCCCAAAGACCTGCCCTGAGCTGGGTCAGAAGACCTAGATTCTCACCTACGTTCTGACCCCCATTAACTGTGACGTTGAAAAGTCACCTGCCCTCTCTGAGCCTTAGGAAACCGAGGAGGGTATATTAGAAAGTGACTCAGGGCCCACCAGTATCAGATTCACCTGTGAGGAATGTGATAATTGTAGGTTCTTACGCCCCACCCCTAGCCCTAATGGATGAGCCTCTCTGGAGGGTAGAGCCTGGGAATCTTTCTTTTAAATAGATTTCCCCAGGGACTCTAACAGGCACTAGAGATAGACAAGCGCTGACACCAAGGATGTCCAAGGTCAACTTCAGGCTGTGTGTGATCCTAAGATTGATAGACATTATCTTTCTGTCTGCCTCTGCACCCCCTACCCCTACCCAAATTTTCTATGCCAGGGAGAAGCTGCAAGGGAAAGCCTGGTATGTATGGAGCTGGGGCTTCGCCAGGAAGCTGCAGCAGGACAGCAGTGGGTGAAGGGCTGGAGCCTCGGCGGAGCCAGAGCTCTGTGCTGGGGATTCCAGGCTGGGGCTTTGCTCCAGGGCTGGTCTGGCCGGGCCTGGAGTTCAGAAGTCCACATGGGCTGGAGCCTGGGTGGGGCCCTTGCTTCGCCCACATTGTCCCGGGCTGCTCCCCAGCCCCACCCCTGTGCCCCAGCTCTCTGGTCAGGGACTCCTGCCGTCCCAGGCTCTGGGGGGCTAGCCGGGGGCCTGGATCTCTCTGCCCCACTTAGCCCTGCTGAGTCAACCTGGGCCTCGTTCAGAGGTGCTTTGGGATGACGTCAGACTCAGGGGCCAGCTGTGGGACTGGGAGCCAGATTAGAGTGAGATGAAGAGCTGGCCCGTCCCCTTTGTCCCAAACTTGGGGAAACAAGGAGAATCTGAGAATTCTGGTGGAGTTACTGAAAGAACCAAGAATTCAGATCAAATCCTTGGAAAGATCAGCAACGGTGAACTGAGAAATAATCTCTAAAATAGGATTTATACAGCTATCACATCTTTGCAAATGCATGCACTTTAATGAATGTATATGTTTGAATCTATATTTACATATGGACCCAGAGATAGATAAGATAAGATAGATTAAGGGGTCCTCCACAAAGTGTCCTCTCATCAGCTACTAAGGCTACCTGCACTTCAGACCATCTGGCTACGGACTCTGAGATCCCCATGGACTCCCTCAGGCTTGATAATTTGCTAGAAAGACTTACAGAACTCAGGAAAGCACTATAATTATGACTATTGTTTTATTATAGCAAAGGGACATGAATTAGAAGATACGTATGGGGTTAAGTCAGGGAAGGCTCTGGATACAATGCTTCCCTCCCTCTCAGGACTGTGTTATCCTCCGGGCATTGACCTATGACGAAGTGGACCACCAGCAAAGAACCTCACCAGGGCTTCAGTGTTCGGGCTTTTTAATGGGGCTGTACTGCATAGGGATCAATCTCCAGGACCTTCCTTTCCCCAGATGTTGGGCTGAAACCACTTGGCTCAGAGCCTTACTCCTCTAATCATAGGATAGCCAGCCCCTGTCCAGAGCCATCTTAAGGCCCCGAGTCCACCCGGAGTAATAATGCACTCCTAGAGCCCAGCAAATTCCAGTGGCCTAGACGTTGCCTCCTAGGAACTAGAGACAAAGACCTAGACAAAGACTTTATTACACAAAATGTTCATGTAATACAAAAAAGAATGAAGGAGCTCCTTCAAAATGTGACTACTGGGCTTCCCTGGTGGTCCAGTGGGTAAAGAGTCTGCGTTGAAGTGCAAGGGGCTCCGGTTTGATCCCTGGCCCAGGAAGATCCCACGTGCCACGGAATGGCTGGACCAGCGTGTCCAAATATGAGCCAGTGCTCTGGAGCGCATGCACCCAGAGCCGGTGCTCTGCAATGGGAGAGGCCACTGCGATGGGAGGCCTACACAGGCCGATGAATAAAGATGGATGAAAATAAATAAATAAATGACTAATAAAAGGGACCAAAAATTTAAAAAAGAGTGGGATATGAAATCCTTGGAAAGATCAGCAACGGTGAACTGAGAAATAATCTCTAAAATAGGATTTATACAGCTATCACATCTTTGCAAATGCATGCACTTTAATGAATGTATATGTTTGAATCTATATTTACATATGGACCCAGAGATAGATAAGATAAGATAGATTAAGGGGTCCTCCACAAAGTGTCCTCTCATCAGCTACTAAGGCTACCTGCACTTCAGACCATCTGGCTACGGACTCTGAGATCCCCATGGACTCCCTCAGGCTTGATAATTTGCTAGAAAGACTTACAGAACTCAGGAAAGCACTATAATTATGACTATTGTTTTATTATAGCAAAGGGACATGAATTAGAAGATACGTATGGGGTTAAGTCAGGGAAGGCTCTGGATACAATGCTTCCCTCCCTCTCAGGACTGTGTTATCCTCCGGGCATTGACCTATGACGAAGTGGACCACCAGCAAAGAACCTCACCAGGGCTTCAGTGTTCGGGCTTTTTAATGGGGCTGTACTGCATAGGGATCAATCTCCAGGACCTTCCTTTCCCCAGATGTTGGGCTGAAACCACTTGGCTCAGAGCCTTACTCCTCTAATCATAGGATAGCCAGCCCCTGTCCAGAGCCATCTTAAGGCCCCGAGTCCACCCGGAGTAATAATGCACTCCTAGAGCCCAGCAAATTCCAGTGGCCTAGACGTTGCCTCCTAGGAACTAGAGACAAAGACCTAGACAAAGACTTTATTACACAAAATGTTCATGTAATACAAAAAAGAATGAAGGAGCTCCTTCAAAATGTGACTACTGGGCTTCCCTGGTGGTCCAGTGGGTAAAGAGTCTGCGTTGAAGTGCAAGGGGCTCCGGTTTGATCCCTGGCCCAGGAAGATCCCACGTGCCACGGAATGGCTGGACCAGCGTGTCCAAATATGAGCCAGTGCTCTGGAGCGCATGCACCCAGAGCCGGTGCTCTGCAATGGGAGAGGCCACTGCGATGGGAGGCCTACACAGGCCGATGAATAAAGATGGATGAAAATAAATAAATAAATGACTAATAAAAGGGACCAAAAATTAAAAAAAAAAGAGTGGGATATGAAATCACACTTTCTGTTTCTGCACATTACATAGGCCAGAACTTAGTCACCCGTGTGATATTGTGACTTAAATATATATTTGGCCCTCATTAAAAAAGAGAAAAAGTGTGACTACTGGTTCTGTCAGCGTGCTGAAGGTTGGGTTGTTGCAGACCTTCTGATACATTCAACACAACTCATTTCTCACCTTCCTCACACACAGACTACAATTCCCAACTTCTCTTGCAGTCAGATGTGCCCATGTGACTGAATTCTGGCCAATGAAACGTGAACAGAAATAATGCTGGCCATTTCCAAGTCTAACCCATAAAACCTGCTGCACAGTCTTTGGTCTTTTTTTTTTTTCCTACCTACTGGCTAGAAACAAAGAACTCTGAGCCCTAGAGGATGCTAGAACCATAGGATATGAAGATTCTGGGTCCCTGAATCTTCTAGAGAAAGGTCATGAGTCAGACACTGTCATTGGACTTTTGCATGAGCAAAAATAACCTTATTTTAAGCAACTGAGATTTGGAAGTTGTTCAGCGACATCAGATGCCTACCCTAATTAATGTACAGGAAAATCCCATCCTCTTTTATTAACATGCTGTAATAAGTATTATACTTACCATTCTTGTAAGAAGAAAAAGCAAACACCAAGGTTATTTTTTTAATGACAACATAGAAAAAATTAGGTGGTTAGAGTGGAGGGTGTCTGACTGATTTTAAAATGTTTTTGAAGAAAACAATCAAAAGAAACATTTGATAGCACAGGAAAAAAAATCTTTGTTCTTCCTGAAATTCTGAACCTGAGGAGTCACTTTCTCAGCCACCCACCCAGCAGACCTTGAAGTTGCTTTTTTCCTTGAGTGCCCCCCAGAGTTAGAATCATGTTTCCCCCACAGAACGTCTTCCCTGTTGCTTGGTGGCCTCCCAGGAGCTGCTTCTGCTATTCCTTAGTCTCCTTGACCTGAGACTGAGGCCCAGGGATATGGACCATGCACATCCATGTGTAGAGAACAATCTGGCCTCCATCAGGATATCTCATCAACCTTACTACCTTGATGTTTTCACCAAGAAGGAGGTTCTATTCCTTCTGCTGAATCTGCTGTGGTTTCACAGAGTCAAAGGCCCAGGTCTGGAGCCTGTGCCCAACACCCACCCCATCACCACTCAGGGCTTTGCCTGGGGTCTGGGCCCCCAAGGATATGCTTCCTGAGGATACACTCTAGCTCAGTTCCAGAGAATTTCCCTTTTCCCTCTTTTCATCCATGAGCTGGTTGGTGCTGCATGGGCAAGCTTTTCATTACCAACAAACGTAGATCTATATTGGGATTCTCCAGAGAAATAGAACCAATAGAATGTGTGTGTTTACATATAATGTATGTGTATATATATATAATGTACATGTGTGTATACCTATATGTGCATATAAGCGTGTTTGTATATAAATATTTTTAGAGAGAGAGATTTAGTTTAAGGAACGGGCTTGTGTGATTACAGAGGGTGATAAATCTAAAATCTGCAGGGTTGCTGAGCAGGCTAGAGACCCAAATACTAGTCCTTGCAGCAATTCAAAGCCAAAGGCCGTCTTCTGGCAGGATTTTCTATCGTTTGGGGGATTCAGTCCTTTGTGCTCTTCAGGACTTTGACTGTTTAGGCGAGGTCCACCCATATTTATGGAGGACATCTGCCTTACTCCATGTCCACTGATGCAACTGCTAATTTCATCTCAAATAATAATAATAATAATAATAATAATAAAAACTCACAGAAACATTCAGGATATGATCTGACCAAATATCTAGGCACCGTGGCTTGGTCACGTCAGCACGTACAATTAAACATTACAGGATCCTTGAAAGCCCCGTCTTCAGGTCAGTTTTCCTTGACAGCCAAGACTTTGTATTCCAGGAGAGCCTCAGCTCATTGTAATTCAGTGAAACAACTTCCTGCTGAATGCAATGGACTCCTCACCACCATCACCACCATCATCATTGCTACCATCATTGTTGCCATTCGTATTCCCACTTCACCAAGCAGATAGCCCAAGCTGAGAGGCTCAGTGACTCGTCCAAGATTGCATAGCTGGGAAAGAGAGGAAATGGATTTAAACTCAGATAGTCAAACCAAATGGACTCACTTCTCACGAGGCCACGCTGCCTCTCTTCCAGCAAACACAAAAACATTTGCAACGGGGTGGCACTGATAGGCGTTCTCACCCATCAAGTTTCTAAAGTAGCCCTATGACATCAGCACCTCAAGCCACTCCATTAAACAAATGAGAGAAAACAAAGCATAGAGAAGCAGGCTAGCTAGCACCACAGCAGAGCAGGGATTTGATCCAGGCACCCTGACCCCAGAGCCCACAGCTAACCTCAGCCTCTCTCTGCTGTCCTTTCCTCTCCATGCCTCATGGAATTTTTAAAGAAATTGTATAGAGAAGAAGAACCTAAAAATGATCAGGTTCCTGCTCTTTGTGTCCCTCTAAACTGAGCCTCTGAAACACAGGCATCCTGTTGGGACCATGGCCACCTGCAGTCTGGGGCTCTGCCTCATGTTCTGTCACCTCCAGCGTTTCTCCCCATCCCGAGGGTCCACAGGCTGCCCCTTCCGTGGAGCAATGTCTTGTATCTTGTGGATTTCCTCTAGCTCTTTGCCCACTCAGTTGGAGGTTGCTAGGAGTGAAGTGAAAGGGAAAGTTGCTCAGTCGTGTCTGACTCTTTGTGACAAGCCATGAAATTCTCCAGGCAAGAATGCTGGAGTGGGTACCTTTCGCTTCTCCAAGGAATCTTCCAGACTCAGGAATTAAACCAGGGTCTCCTGTATTGCAGCTGAGTTATAAGGAATGCTGAGTGCGTGTCTCTAAAAAGTCCAATCTGGGCTGAGTGTGGGGCTAGAGTTATCCACATTGGGCTCCTGGGCTCCCTGGCAACCTCGTGAGGCAGGTCTTACATCATCCCCATTACACAGATGAGGCGACTGAGGCACAGAGCCATTCAGCGACTCGGCTAAGGCTGTGCAGCTACCAGGTGTGGCCCAGTCCAGGTCTGGCTAACGTGACAGTGAGAACTGGCCCAGAGACTAGCCAGACTTTTTGGGAGACAAGGTCTGGGTCCCATGATGTACCTGGCCTTAGACATGTTGGGTCCCCAGATATGCATGAGATACAGGTCTTGCTCTTCTCTGGTTCACCGTCTGGCCAGGCAGCATAAAAATATCCTCTCCAACATGCAGTTGACTTCCCAGGATCCCATGTTGCAATCCCTGGCCAGCGTCCACCTTACAACTTGGCCTCCCAGCCTCCAGCCTGCCACCCAGTGCCAAGGCATGGCCTCCCTGAGGGGGTGGCATCTGGTTCTGCTTTGCTTAGGAAAACAGACTCCATTTACAAATATTTGGACCGCGGAGCTTGTCTCCCCAATCAGCCTCACGGGCTCCAATTTTAAGGACCAGAAACAGGGTTACCACCTGGGAAAAGGGAGATTTTGTTGAAGTTGTCATTTTGTCTAATGGACCCTCTGCTGTCCTTTCCTCTCCATGCCTCATGGAATTTTTAAAGAAATTGTATAGAGAAGAAGAACCTAAAAATGATCAGGTTCCTGCTCTTTGTGTCCCTCTAAACTGAGCCTCTGAAACACAGGCATCCTGTTGGGACCATGGCCACCTGCAGTCTGGGGCTCTGCCTCATGTTCTGTCACCTCCAGCGTTTCTCCCCATCCCGAGGGTCCACAGGCTGCCCCTTCCGTGGAGCAATGTCTTGTATCTTGTGGATTTCCTCTAGCTCTTTGCCCACTCAGTTGGAGGTTGCTAGGAGTGAAGTGAAAGGGAAAGTTGCTCAGTCGTGTCTGACTCTTTGTGACAAGCCATGAAATTCTCCAGGCAAGAATGCTGGAGTGGGTACCTTTCGCTTCTCCAAGGAATCTTCCAGACTCAGGAATTAAACCAGGGTCTCCTGTATTGCAGCTGAGTTATAAGGAATGCTGAGTGCGTGTCTCTAAAAAGTCCAATCTGGGCTGAGTGTGGGGCTAGAGTTATCCACATTGGGCTCCTGGGCTCCCTGGCAACCTCGTGAGGCAGGTCTTACATCATCCCCATTACACAGATGAGGCGACTGAGGCACAGAGCCATTCAGCGACTCGGCTAAGGCTGTGCAGCTACCAGGTGTGGCCCAGTCCAGGTCTGGCTAACGTGACAGTGAGAACTGGCCCAGAGACTAGCCAGACTTTTTGGGAGACAAGGTCTGGGTCCCATGATGTACCTGGCCTTAGACATGTTGGGTCCCCAGATATGCATGAGATACAGGTCTTGCTCTTCTCTGGTTCACCGTCTGGCCAGGCAGCATAAAAATATCCTCTCCAACATGCAGTTGACTTCCCAGGATCCCATGTTGCAATCCCTGGCCAGCGTCCACCTTACAACTTGGCCTCCCAGCCTCCAGCCTGCCACCCAGTGCCAAGGCATGGCCTCCCTGAGGGGGTGGCATCTGGTTCTGCTTTGCTTAGGAAAACAGCTCCATTTACAAATATTTGGACCGCGGAGCTTGTCTCCCCAATCAGCCTCAGCTTGGGCCTCAACATGAAGCTTTCCTGTAAAGGACCAGAAACAGGTTTACCACCTGGGAAAAGGGAGATTTTTGTTGAAGTTGTCATTTTGTCTAATGGAAACTGCACTCCCAACTCCCCAGGGGTAGGGCTGCTGGTGGTTTGTAGACCCTGGAGGGGCAGTATTTCCAGATAATGGGGCCAGGCTGGTGGGGTTCACTGACTACCTGCCATGCTGAGATACTGGACCCCCCTTGACACCTCAACCAAAGGCCTTCTAGTCCCCTTTCCCATGACATCCCTGTCAGAATTCCCCTCCTGCTCTCCTAGTTCCGGCAGCTATGTTGCCCACCCCAACCCCACGACTGGAGCACAGTGGCCTGAAAAACAGGAGCCCTGGGAGCAGGGGTCTGGCCACATGGAGACTAGGATGGTTCTTCCAGGGAGAGGTGCCAGGTATGGCTTCGGGAGAGCTGTATCTCAACCAGGAGTCTCCCCCGAGGACCTACAGGCGAGCGGCAGCACTGTTGAGCATTGCCAAGAGACTTGATTCATTCATTCTCCAATCACTAGGTTCCTGCTCAGTGCCGGTTCCAAGCTAAGACCTGGGGTTCCACAGTGAACCAAAGCAGATACAGCCCTTTCCTTCCTAGTGGGAAGATGGTGAGAAATCACAGTGGTGAATGAGAACGAAAACTAAGGGAAGGTGCTGAGGAGAGGAGCGTGATGCTATGAGGCCTGGCACAAAGAACGGGATGAGAGTCTGAGAACTGGCCCAGACTAGCCAGACTTTTGGGAGACAAGGTCTGGGTCCCATGATGTACCTGGCCTTAGACATGTTGGGTCCCCAGATATGCATGAGATACAGGTCTTGCTCTTCTCTGGTTCACCGTCTGGCCAGGCAGCATAAAATATCCTCTCCAACATGCAGTTGACTTCCCAGGATCCCATGTTGCAATCCCTGGCCAGCGTCCACCTTACAACTTGGCCTCCCAGCCTCCAGCCTGCCACCCAGTGCCAAGGCATGGCCTCCCTGAGGGGGTGGCATCTGGTTCTGCTTTGCTTAGGAAAACAGCTCCATTTACAAATATTTGGACCGCGGAGCTTGTCTCCCCAATCAGCCTCAGCTTGGGCCTCAACATGAAGCTTTCCTGTAAAGGACCAGAAACAGGTTTACCACCTGGGAAAAGGGAGATTTTTGTTGAAGTTGTCATTTTGTCTAATGGAAACTGCACTCCCAACTCCCCAGGGGTAGGGCTGCTGGTGGTTTGTAGACCCTGGAGGGGCAGTATTTCCAGATAATGGGGCCAGGCTGGTGGGGTTCACTGACTACCTGCCATGCTGAGATACTGGACCCCCCTTGACACCTCAACCAAAGGCCTTCTAGTCCCCTTTCCCATGACATCCCTGTCAGAATTCCCCTCCTGCTCTCCTAGTTCCGGCAGCTATGTTGCCCACCCCAACCCCACGACTGGAGCACAGTGGCCTGAAAAACAGGAGCCCTGGGAGCAGGGGTCTGGCCACATGGAGACTAGGATGGTTCTTCCAGGGAGAGGTGCCAGGTATGGCTTCGGGAGAGCTGTATCTCAACCAGGAGTCTCCCCCGAGGACCTACAGGCGAGCGGCAGCACTGTTGAGCATTGCCAAGAGACTTGATTCATTCATTCTCCAATCACTAGGTTCCTGCTCAGTGCCGGTTCCAAGCTAAGACCTGGGGTTCCACAGTGAACCAAAGCAGATACAGCCCTTTCCTTCCTAGTGGGAAGATGGTGAGAAATCACAGTGGTGAATGAGAACGAAAACTAAGGGAAGGTGCTGAGGAGAGGAGCGTGATGCTATGAGGCCTGGCACAAAGAACGGGATGAGAGTCTGAGAAGAGCGGAAGGTTGTAGGGGATGGGCTGAAATGCCCTGGAAGAGAGATGGAGGAAGCAGACCAGGCAGGGTCTTGAAGGGTGTGTTAAAGATCTGGATCCCAATTCCCCCATCCCCCAAGGGACAATCCAAATTTTCACTTGGGTTTGTGTGCCTGTTGGGAAACTTGCCCAATGACCAGAGTGTCAAATGTCCATCACTCACTGAAGGATTTTGACATCCATATGACATCCTTATTATCCTTATTATTTCACTTCAGTTCAGTTGCTCAGTCATGTCTGACTCTTTGAGACCGCATGGACTGCGGCACGCCAGGCTTCCCTGTCCTTCACCATCTCCCGGAGCTTGCTTGAACTTTCTTTTCAAAGAAATGCCTACATGATTTTTCCAAGTGATTAGAAGTTGTTAAAACATTAAAAAGTGCATCCACAACCATTTTTTGAAAATGCTCTTACAGTATCCACAGGGGACTGTTTCCAGGAGCCCCCTTGTGTACCAAAATCCATGGATGCTCAAGTCCCTTATACAAAATGGCCTCAAAGAATGAATGATGGTCCCTCCATATCCATGGAGCTGAAACCTGCCAATACAGAGGACTAACTATACATTTATTGAAAAAAAATCTGAGTATAAGTGGACCTGAGCCATTTGAACTCATGTTGTTCAAGGGTCAACTGTTGTTTATAAAAATTTAATCATTGAGCTGGAATCAAAAATGTGGGGAGAAATATCAATAACTTCAGATATGCATTTGATAACCCTAATGACAGAAAGCAAAGAGGAACTAAAATTTATGAAGAGAGTGAAAAAGCTTGTTTAGAACTCAACATTCAAAATATTAAGATCATGGCATCATGGCCCATCTATTTGCCATGAAGTTACTCCAACCAGGTTCCGGCTCAGGCCGTGTTCCAAGAGACTTGATTCATTCATTCTCCAATCACTAGGTTCCTGCTCAGTGCCGGTTCCAAGCTAAGACCTGGGGTTCCACAGTGAACCAAAGCAGATACAGCCCTTTCCTTCCTAGTGGGAAGATGGTGAGAAATCACAGTGGTGAATGAGAACGAAAACTAAGGGAAGGTGCTGAGGAGAGGAGCGTGATGCTATGAGGCCTGGCACAAAGAACGGGATGAGAGTCTGAGAAGAGCGGAAGGTTGTAGGGGATGGGCTGAAATGCCCTGGAAGAGAGATGGAGGAAGCAGACCAGGCAGGGTCTTGAAGGGTGTGTTAAAGATCTGGATCCCAATTCCCCCATCCCCCAAGGGACAATCCAAATTTTCACTTGGGTTTGTGTGCCTGTTGGGAAACTTGCCCAATGACCAGAGTGTCAAATGTCCATCACTCACTGAAGGATTTTGACATCCATATGACATCCTTATTATCCTTATTATTTCACTTCAGTTCAGTTGCTCAGTCATGTCTGACTCTTTGAGACCGCATGGACTGCGGCACGCCAGGCTTCCCTGTCCTTCACCATCTCCCGGAGCTTGCTTGAACTTTCTTTTCAAAGAAATGCCTACATGATTTTTCCAAGTGATTAGAAGTTGTTAAAACATTAAAAAGTGCATCCACAACCATTTTTTGAAAATGCTCTTACAGTATCCACAGGGGACTGTTTCCAGGAGCCCCCTTGTGTACCAAAATCCATGGATGCTCAAGTCCCTTATACAAAATGGCCTCAAAGAATGAATGATGGTCCCTCCATATCCATGGAGCTGAAACCTGCCAATACAGAGGACTAACTATACATTTATTGAAAAAAAATCTGAGTATAAGTGGACCTGAGCCATTTGAACTCATGTTGTTCAAGGGTCAACTGTTGTTTATAAAAATTTAATCATTGAGCTGGAATCAAAAATGTGGGGAGAAATATCAATAACTTCAGATATGCATTTGATAACCCTAATGACAGAAAGCAAAGAGGAACTAAAGAGCCTTTTGATGAAGGTGAAAGAAGAGAGTGAAAAAGCTTGTTTAGAACTCAACATTCAAAATATTAAGATCATGGCATCATGGCCCATCTATTTGCCATGAAGTTATGGGACCAATAAAGTTTGTACTGAGTCTAACAACGAAGAGCAAGCAGGTGTGTGCTTCATGAGCTCTTTCCTCATTTGGAAAATGGGGAAATATTTAGTTCACAGTAATATTGATCAATTAGGGAATGAACATAAGCATACAACTTCATGTTCAATTAATTATTCAATTAACTATTGAATAGTTAATATCCAATTGACTATTGTTATTGTTATTTGTGAACTTTGAATTTCCTCCCACCAAAAACCTATTCCATTTTCACCCCGTATCTAGTACTATTCAAGTCCCAAATTCAGGAGTCACCTTTATAGCTCACTTCCTTTACCCCCAAAACCTGATCCATGTGCAAATGGCGCCACTTCCTAGATCTTCCCATGTTGGCCACTTCTCTGTGTCTCCCCCACTTTCTCTCCTTCCAATTCTGTTTCCCATTTGCCCCTGACCCCACCCCATGGTCCATTAACACAGTGGCCAGAGTGACCCTCAGGTCCCTGCAGTTCTGTATTCTTCTTAACATTCGGGTTTAAGTTAAATTTCAGCTCCTCTCAGAGGTCTCTCCTGAGCACCTGTCTTAAGTCATTCCTCCTGACCCCTCACTTTCTATCCCTTTATTTTATCTGCAGCAGTTCCACCAATTTGAAATTATCTTTTTTATTTTCTTACTTGTTAGTGCCTAGAACGTAAGTTCCTGGAAGTCAGGAACCCTTCAGTCTGATTAACCACTCTATCCCCAGCACACAAAAAAGCTTGGCAAATATTTGTTAAATGTAGCAATTACTGACAGCAATATGGTTCATATAAAATTAATTTGGCAACGCCTCACTTGTCACCTCCCCTGTGGAGCCCTCTCTGATTTCTGGAGCAATTTGTGCCTATGTCTTATAGCCGGCTGACCCGGCGTTGAGCTAGTTTAAGGCAAGTTGTTCCAGGGCTTCTGAGAATTGTTCTAAGTTTTTCTGTGTGAGAGAATAGCTCAGCCCTGTTGCCGCAGAGGCCTGGAACCCCCACCAAAAAACAGGCTGGCAGAATGCAAGGAGCCTTCATTCCCGTCAAACTGATGGGCTGGAGAAGATGGGGGCCAAAAACTAGAAGCAATTTTCAAAAGATGGAGAAAACCAACCATCGACCACTCACCCCACACCCGGAGCCTCCTCGAATGGTTCTGCTTGTTTAATAACTTGTGACTGCCTGAAAAGCTGTGAGTCCCTGAGCTCCCCAGACTGAATCAAAGAAGATGCAAAAGAGAGAAGGCCAGCTCTGTGGTTAATCTGGATTTGGGTTTCAGACGTTATTCTGGAGCTTCGAATAAAGAGCAGATTTCAACTGGGTTAGCTCATGTTCTTGTAGACACTATCAGGCAATGAACTCCAGAATCATTGGATTCACATCTTGGCTCTACAAACTGTAACCTTAATAATTGTGGAAGAGTCATTTAGCCTTTCTGTGCCTCGGTTTCTTCACCTGTAAAATGGGTACCCACATCAGAGGTAGATTAAATGACAGAATTCTTATAAAGTGCTTAGGAGAGTATTTAGCATACAGCTAGTGTTGCTTTGGTGTTTGTTTTTTATTATTATCCTTTATACAGATTGATTTCTTATAATATTAAAGCAAACCATGACAAAATTACAATATTGAAGATTCATTTTACCTCATCACCAGTTCAAGGAGCAATCCTTCTGGGTTCTTTTCTACTAACCTTGAAGTTTTCAGTCCTAACATAGATTAAAAAAAAGAAAACATACTTAGTATGATGAGCCATTTCAGGATAAGACTTCACTCTGAGCCTCCAACTTCTCCCACCCTAGAGAGCAATCTTTCTGAAGCATAGATCTGGAGACAAGAACAGTATCCTCATCTCTCTGGAAAGACCAAGATAATTAATGAAAAACTATGAAAAACAGTAGAGAAGCTGAGTATAATGCGTTGTTACAAAATAAATATACAAAAATCAGTAGCTTTCTTATGTGACAACAATAACCAGGGCAGTGAAAATAAAGAGCAACAACAAGTAATATATTAGGAATAGATTAAGTAAGAATCAGCAAATTCATACAAAAAATACATAACCCCTAAAAGTAAAGAAAGGAGGACTGGAGAAAAGAGATATGAATCTTGTTCTTGTCTAGAAGGTCTCAAAATTATGCAAACGTCAATTCTCCTGAAACATACTGAAAAATCCAGTCCCATGTCAACCCAAATTCCAGTGTGGTTATTTTTGGAGCTTGACAGCATGAAAGAATAAATAGGAGAAAATAAATATCTGGGGCAAAAGTGAGAAAAGAGGGAAAAGTCGCTCTAGCAGATATTGAAGCACATTATAAAAATAGAATACTATAGATGCTTTGATATGGGATCAAAAACAAGAACATAAAGAGCATAGAGGGGAATGGGCAACTTAATATGAGGACTTAGTACACTCGAAGAGACGCTTCTAATCAGAGAGGAGCAATGTATTATTTCATAGATGATGTGGGCAACTGGCTGGCCATTTGGAAAAAAAATAAAGACAGATTCATACTTCTCTCACCAGAATAAATTCCAGATGGAATAAAATTTAAATGTAAAAACCCAAACCATAAAAATATTAGAAAAAGCAATGGAAGAATATTTTATAAGGAAAAGGCTTTATAAGGGGCAAATGAGACCCAGAAGTCATAATGGAAAAAGATAGGCAGTTGGAGGTTTTACAGATTTTACAGTAAAATACACTGCAAATAAAGTTGAAAGACAAGCTTTGCCTGGGGAAAAAATATGACAAGAGATACGGTTCCTATCCAAATCAATGAGTCAAAACAGCAAAGAGCCTGAACACCATTCAGATAAAAAGAAAAAAAACATACTTAGTATGATGAGCCATTTCAGGATAAGACTTCACTCTGAGCCTCCAACTTCTCCCACCCTAGAGAGCAATCTTTCTGAAGCATAGATCTGGAGACAAGAACAGTATCCTCATCTCTCTGGAAAGACCAAGATAATTAATGAAAAACTATGAAAAACAGTAGAGAAGCTGAGTATAATGCGTTGTTACAAAATAAATATACAAAAATCAGTAGCTTTCTTATGTGACAACAATAACCAGGGCAGTGAAAATAAAGAGCAACAACAAGTAATATATTAGGAATAGATTAAGTAAGAATCAGCAAATTCATACAAAAAATACATAACCCCTAAAAGTAAAGAAAGGAGGACTGGAGAAAAGAGATATGAATCTTGTTCTTGTCTAGAAGGTCTCAAAATTATGCAAACGTCAATTCTCCTGAAACATACTGAAAAATCCAGTCCCATGTCAACCCAAATTCCAGTGTGGTTATTTTTGGAGCTTGACAGCATGAAAGAATAAATAGGAGAAAATAAATATCTGGGGCAAAAGTGAGAAAAGAGGGAAAAGTCGCTCTAGCAGATATTGAAGCACATTATAAAAATAGAATACTATAGATGCTTTGATATGGGATCAAAAACAAGAACATAAAGAGCATAGAGGGGAATGGGCAACTTAATATGAGGACTTAGTACACTCGAAGAGACGCTTCTAATCAGAGAGGAGCAATGTATTATTTCATAGATGATGTGGGCAACTGGCTGGCCATTTGGAAAAAAAATAAAGACAGATTCATACTTCTCTCACCAGAATAAATTCCAGATGGAATAAAATTTAAATGTAAAAACCCAAACCATAAAAATATTAGAAAAAGCAATGGAAGAATATTTTATAAGGAAAAGGCTTTATAAGGGGCAAATGAGACCCAGAAGTCATAATGGAAAAAGATAGGCAGTTGGAGGTTTTACAGATTTTACAGTAAAATACACTGCAAATAAAGTTGAAAGACAAGCTTTGCCTGGGGAAAAAATATGACAAGAGATACGGTTCCTATCCATAAGATAAAAAGAGTTTCTACAAATCAATGAGTCAAAACAGCAAAGAGCCTGAACACCATTCAAAACGAGAAGCGATAACTCTAAAAATAAAATAAATACAAATTAGAATAATGAAATGTATTCCCCCCCCCCCTCCCCGTGACATCGACAGTTTCCAAAGATCCAATACTCCAAGTTGGCTAAGAGGCTGGGAAACAGGCATCGTTGTACATTGCTGGTAGAAGTATAAATTGGTTCAAGCTTTCTGAAGAGAAATTCGGCCATATCAATCAAAATTTTAAACGGGCAAAATACGAAGAATATATTTTGTCCTTTTGGGGGCTCTTGCACATCTTTTCATGTGAGAAAACCTGTGGCGTAGTGGAGACCGTGGTGTGTGGCCCAGATCCTCTTTCATCTATTAAGACGGTGGACAGTTGAGAGCTCACAGCTGAGAGCCACGCCCGCTCCTGCCACCCCAGGGAGTGCTCCTGGCTGAAAAGAAACATGTCCAAGGTCATGCCTGCTTCCTAGGGCAGCCCACGTCCAACGATTGGTTAATAGAGGTGTATTGCCCCTCTGTGGGGTAATTCTAGCTCCAGAACTCCCCATGGGACTGGCTGAGGCTTTTGTTGCGTCTTCATTACAGTTGAAATGCTTCCTTTACTCCTTTGCTGATGTTGATGCTGAGAACATCTTGGACTAAACCTCTCACAAGCAAATCTCTGTCTCAGGGTCTAGTCCCAAGGAACCTGTTCTAATCAGAGAGGAGCAATGTATTATTTCATAGATGATGTGGGCAACTGGCTGGCCATTTGGAAAAAAAATAAAGACAGATTCATACTTCTCTCACCAGAATAAATTCCAGATGGAATAAAATTTAAATGTAAAAACCCAAACCATAAAAATATTAGAAAAAGCAATGGAAGAATATTTTATAAGGAAAAGGCTTTATAAGGGGCAAATGAGACCCAGAAGTCATAATGGAAAAAGATAGGCAGTTGGAGGTTTTACAGATTTTACAGTAAAATACACTGCAAATAAAGTTGAAAGACAAGCTTTGCCTGGGGAAAAAATATGACAAGAGATACGGTTCCTATCCATAAGATAAAAAGAGTTTCTACAAATCAATGAGTCAAAACAGCAAAGAGCCTGAACACCATTCAAAAAGAGGAGCGATCTCTCTAATAATAAAATAAATAAAAATTAGAATAATGAAATGTATTCCCCTTCCCCCTCCCCGTGACATCGACAGTTTCCAAAGATCCAATACTCCAAGTTGGCTAAGAGGCTGGGAAACAGGCATCGTTGTACATTGCTGGTAGAAGTATAAATTGGTTCAAGCTTTCTGAAGAGAAATTCGGCCATATCAATCAAAATTTTAAACGGGCAAAATACGAAGAATATATTTTGTCCTTTTGGGGGCTCTTGCACATCTTTTCATGTGAGAAAACCTGTGGCGTAGTGGAGACCGTGGTGTGTGGCCCAGATCCTCTTTCATCTATTAAGACGGTGGACAGTTGAGAGCTCACAGCTGAGAGCCACGCCCGCTCCTGCCACCCCAGGGAGTGCTCCTGGCTGAAAAGAAACATGTCCAAGGTCATGCCTGCTTCCTAGGGCAGCCCACGTCCAACGATTGGTTAATAGAGGTGTATTGCCCCTCTGTGGGGTAATTCTAGCTCCAGAACTCCCCATGGGACTGGCTGAGGCTTTTGTTGCGTCTTCATTACAGTTGAAATGCTTCCTTTACTCCTTTGCTGATGTTGATGCTGAGAACATCTTGGACTAAACCTCTCACAAGCAAATCTCTGTCTCAGGGTCTAGTCCCAAGGAACCTGTTCTATTTGATGCCATGAGTGATCTAGGGAGGCAGACTTTAAAATGGGATTTGGGGGCTGGATTGTCTGCTGCCCGGTTGGCAAGGAGGGCCTCATCGTATGAGGTGTATTGAACATCTCTAGAGCTCCATAGCAATGAAATCAGGTCTTTGAACTGGAGTGACTTGGAGTAGAAGGGAATAGAAGGTTGGGGCAATGTAACAACAGTGACAGGTCTTGGGGGTAGTCATTTTAAGGAATGAAGAATTGAATGACACTTGCTAGGAGCAACCAATGCATTGGAGATAGACAAGGAAAGGTCGAAGGAGTTGAATCAGCAATGAAAAATGAATTATTCTTTCTTCTGATTGCCATAGTTGGGACTTCCAAAACTATGCTGAATAAAAGTGTCAAGAGTGGACATTCTTGTCTTGTTCCTGATCTTAGAGGAAATGTTTCAGTTTTGCACTGTTGAGTATGATATTAGCTGTAGATTTCTCATATATAGGCAGTGATTCAGTGACTCAGATGGTAAAGAATCTGCTTGTAATGCAGGAGACTGGGGTTTGATCCCTTGGTTGGGATGATGCCCTGGAGAAGGAAATGGCTACCCACCTCACTATTCTTGCCTGGAGAATTTCATGGACAGAGGACCTTGGCAGGCTACAGTCCATGGAGTTGCAAAGAGTTGGACATGACTGAGTGACTTTCACTTTGTCATATTACAGACTTTATTATGTTGAGGTATGCTCTCTCTATGCCCATTTTCTGGAGAGTTTCCATCATAAATGAGTGTTGAATTTTTTTCAAAAGCTTTTTCTGTCTGCATCTATTGAGACAGTCATATGGTTTTTGTTCTTTAATTTGTTGACGTGGTGAATCATATTGGGTAATTTGTGGATATTGAAAAATCCTTGCATCCCTGGGATAAGTCTCCATTGATAATGCTGTATGATCCTTTTTAATGTATTGTTGGATTCAGATTGCCAGCACTTTGCTGAGGACTTTTGCATCTATGTTCATCAGGGATATTGGCCTGCAATATTCTTTCTTTTTTTTGGTGTTACCTTTGTCTGGTGTTGCAGGGTAATGGTGTCCTCACAGGGTGAATTGGGGAGTTTTCCTTCCTGTGCAATTTTTTGGAACAGCTTCAAAAGGATAAGTGTTAGCTCTTCTCTAAATGTTTGATAGAAATCACCTGTGAAGTCATCTGACCCTGGAGTTTTGTTTGTTGGGAGTTTTCAAATCACAGTTTCAATTTCAATACTTGTGATCGATCTGTTCTGTTTCTTTTTGGTTCAGTCTTGGGAGATTGTACCTTTCTAAGAACTTGTCCATTTCTTCTAGGCTGTCCATTGAATTATTGGCAAACAGTTTCTTATAGTAGTCTCCTATGATCCTTTATATTTCCATGGTATCAGTTGTAACCTCTTTTTCATTTATAATTTTTTTGATTTGAGTCCTTGTGCTTTTTTTTTTTGGATGAATCTGGCTAAAGGTTTATCAATTTTGTTTATCGTTTCAAAGAACCATCTTTTAGTTTCATTGACCTCTGCTATTATTTTTAACATCCCTGTTTCATTTATTTCTGCTCTGATCTTTATGATTTCTTTCCTTCTGCTAACTTTAGGTTTCATTTGTTCTTCTTCCTCTAGTTTGCTTTAGGGGTAAGATTAGGTTCTTTATTTGAGATTTGTTTCTCGAGGTAAGACTCAACAGACTAGATGGTTCAGGCGCTCTCCAAGGTGGGAGAAAACAGTCTGTAGATTTTGTGGTGAGCCCCAGCAAGAGACTCTCCATGTGGACCTCTTAAGTTCTGAACCAAGTTCATGCCATCTGCAAGTGGGAAATACATATATCTTTCAAAAACAGCTCCTGGGATGATACTGTGCACTGACGTGGTTAGAATACCCAACCACAGACAGAAAGTGTCCAAGTAGCCAGGGCTGCCCCTCGTTAGCTGAGTTCAGTCAGCACTGCAAAGACAGAAGTTTGGTCCATCAAGACCAGAGGGTACAAACAGGCTGACAGGCATATAATCCAGATCCCCTCACCACCCACCACTGTTCCAGGCACCCGTGTCCATCTGGAGAGTCCTTATAAATAACTGAGACAGGAGGGGAAAAGTTCACAGAGGATATTTAGAATGTATAAACAACAAGGTCCCCCTGTGCAGCACAGAGATCTATAGCCAGTCTCCTGGGATGAACCATCATGGAAAAGAATATTTTAAAAAATATATCTATGCGGGGCTTCCCTGGTGATCCAGTGGGTGAAGAGTCTGCCTTGCAGTGCAAGGGGCGCCAGTTCCATCCCTGGCCTGGGAGGATCCCATGTGCTGCGGAGCGGCTGGACTGGTGTGTCCAGTTGTGAGCAGGTGCTCTAGAGCGCATGCACCCAGAGCCGGTGCTCTGTGGTTAGAGGGGCTGCTGCAGTGGGAGGCCACACATGCCGAAGAATAAAGATGGCAGTTTCTTATAGTAGTCTCTATGATCCTTTATATTTCCATGGTATCAGTTGTAACCTCTTTTTCATTTATAATTTTTTTGATTTGAGTCCTTGTGCTTTTTTTTTTTGGATGAATCTGGCTAAAGGTTTATCAATTTTGTTTATCGTTTCAAAGAACCATCTTTTAGTTTCATTGACCTCTGCTATTATTTTTAACATCCCTGTTTCATTTATTTCTGCTCTGATCTTTATGATTTCTTTCCTTCTGCTAACTTTAGGTTTCATTTGTTCTTCTTCCTCTAGTTTGCTTTAGGGGTAAGATTAGGTTCTTTATTTGAGATTTGTTTCTCGAGGTAAGACTCAACAGACTAGATGGTTCAGGCGCTCTCCAAGGTGGGAGAAAACAGTCTGTAGATTTTGTGGTGAGCCCCAGCAAGAGACTCTCCATGTGGACCTCTTAAGTTCTGAACCAAGTTCATGCCATCTGCAAGTGGGAAATACATATATCTTTCAAAAACAGCTCCTGGGATGATACTGTGCACTGACGTGGTTAGAATACCCAACCACAGACAGAAAGTGTCCAAGTAGCCAGGGCTGCCCCTCGTTAGCTGAGTTCAGTCAGCACTGCAAAGACAGAAGTTTGGTCCATCAAGACCAGAGGGTACAAACAGGCTGACAGGCATATAATCCAGATCCCCTCACCACCCACCACTGTTCCAGGCACCCGTGTCCATCTGGAGAGTCCTTATAAATAACTGAGACAGGAGGGGAAAAGTTCACAGAGGATATTTAGAATGTATAAACAACAAGGTCCCCCTGTGCAGCACAGAGATCTATAGCCAGTCTCCTGGGATGAACCATCATGGAAAAGAATATTTTAAAAAATATATCTATGCGGGGCTTCCCTGGTGATCCAGTGGGTGAAGAGTCTGCCTTGCAGTGCAAGGGGCGCCAGTTCCATCCCTGGCCTGGGAGGATCCCATGTGCTGCGGAGCGGCTGGACTGGTGTGTCCAGTTGTGAGCAGGTGCTCTAGAGCGCATGCACCCAGAGCCGGTGCTCTGTGGTTAGAGGGGCTGCTGCAGTGGGAGGCCCACACATGCCGAAGAATAAAGATGGATGAAAATAAATAAATAAAAAACCAGTAAGAGAGGCCAAAAAAAAAAAATGTATGTATGCTTATAACTGAGTCACTTCACTGGACAGCAGTGATTGGCACAATATTGTGAATCAACTGTGCTTCAATTAAAAAAAAAAGTTTAAAAAAATTCACAAATGGGTTAACTTGATGTGTGAATGCAAGTGGACCCTAACTACACTCAGCCCCATTCAGGGTTTGTCCTGAAAAAAAAAAGTGGTGGAGGCGGAGATTCTAGTCCTGGGTGAGGTTCTGAGCAGTGACCTGTTCATCTACTTAATGCAGAAAGAGAATTGGCCCTGAGGTTAGAATATGGATGGATTTATAGGCAGAGGTGAATGGCCAGGTTGTCTACTCAGGAAACAAAAGTGAAAATTTGGAAGGAAAAGGTGGATACATTTAAGTGACTAGGTCTAAAATGTGAAGATTTTTTTCCATTGCATGTTTTTTTTTTAATATTTTATTTATATTTATTTGGCTGCACTGGGTCTCAGTTGTAGCATGTGGGCTCTAGTTCCCTGACCAGGGATCAAACCCGGGCCCCCTGCATTGGGAGCACAGAGTCTTAGCCACTGGACCACCAGGGAATTCCCTCCGTTGTATGTTAATGCCTGCAAAGGAGCGTCCACCTCAAAGTCACTGACCAACCAGCCAGACAGAATGACTCAGTCCAATGATGTCAACCAGGGATATCAGTCAATCCAGTGCCTGTACAGCCGGTGCTGAATGGAGGAGGCAGGGTGCAAGGGATGGAGGCAGTGCTCGGGAGGGGTGCCAGGTTTTGAGGCTGACCTAGCTATTGCCGCTGCTGAATGGCCAACCTGCCAGGCATGGGGCCAACACTGAGCCTCCCATATTGCACTTTCTCTCAAAGAGACCAGCCACTTGGTGGCAAGTGACTATTTTGGATTCCTTCCACCCAAGAAGGGACAGATTTATCTTGATTGAAAGTGACAAACACTCAAGGTGTGAGTTTGTCTTTTCTAACCAGAGGGCTTGAGCCACTACCTACTCCTATTCTACGCCCACCCACCGAGGTTCACGCATAATACGGCATATTCTCCAGACACCCAATTTAGAGCAAAGAATTCACCTCCTCCCTCCTCCATCTTCAAAGTATGTCATTTCAGTCTCTGCTTCCATGGCCATATCTCCTCTGTGGTCCTCTTGTCTTCCTCTTGTAAGGATGCTTGTGATCATACAGCACCTACCTTGACCATCCAGCGTCATCTCCCCATCTCAGAATCCTTAAGTAAGTCACATCTTCAAATTTCTGTTTGCTATGTGAAATGACATAGTCATGGGTTCCAAGGGATTAAGAAGTAGACACCTTTGGGGGAGAGGCATCATATTGTCCACCACAAGTGATAACCCCAGCAACCACGCTATTTATAAGACAGCCAAGATGAAACCCTAACTATAGTTATTTTCTACACACTGGTTTGACGCCGAGTGAGCTGGTCTACCTGATCTTAGCTGGGACAGAGGGCAGAGCAAGGTATTTTAATTTAGAGCCATACAAAGGCTCATGGCTTTGTAGCGCTAAGGGCTGCGATGGCAGTGATGCCAGGCAGGGAGACTGGCCCAGGGTCTCTGCACAGGTGGGTGATGGAGGGTCTGCAGAGCCTAAGAAGACAGCAGTGCTGTGTTGATAACAGAGCACCAACAGCCAGCCTTCAAGCCAGAGGCCAGAAGTGGGACTCCAGCCACCTTGTCAGCTCAATTAGAGCACAGAAGAAACTGCTGCTTCTGAGAGGCCAGGCTGCAGTAAGGGGTCTTGCTCAGGATCTCATTCCTCAGCTAGAAGATGAGGGTGATCATGAGGATTCTCCTCCGCGGAGCTGCCATGAGCATCCGTGAATGGGGTCTGTAACGGCTATCCCATGGGACCAAGCACACAGCCAGAGAGTGCTGGCCACTGAGACGGTGGGGTGTCTACCACCTAGAGCTACACTTCCCTTCCAGAGTGCAGAGGCATTGCTGGCAAACAGCAGTCCAGACGAGGATGGCATTTCCCGGCCCGTCACCTGGGTGTGGTCACATGCCTGGTTCTGGTTGATGGAAGGTGGGCCCTGTGATGAGTTCCTTCAGGCTGGGCCCACAGAAGCCCTTCTGGTCATCTCCACGTCCTCTCTCGTGTGTCTGCTTGAGTGCTGATGTCCCATGTGACCTTTGAACCTAGGAGATGAAGATAGCAAAGCCTCTATCAGCCTGGGTCCCTGGATACCTGGGGCTGACACCTCCCTGGTACTCCGTGGCCATTTAGATTTTATGTGAGTGAGAAACAAGCTTCTATTATGTTAAACCACTAAGATTTGGGATCTACTCTCTCTCTTTTTTTTTTTCTTTCATGCACCATGCAGCATGTGGGATCTTAATTTCCTGACAAGGAATCGAACCCATGACCCCTGCAGTGGAATCAATGAACCCCAACCACTGGGCTACTAAGGAATTCCTGGAATTTACTCTATCTTAAACATCAACTAATTTACCTTAACCTAGACTGTCAGTGATGACTTAGCCATCTGATTATCCTGGAGATCTAACTCAAGATACAAAAATGACATGAAGCTCAGAGAAGAGCCTCCATAAATTTGGAAGTGGAAGGAAGGGACGGCGTATCAGTATCTTTCAGGTCCCAGGACTGACCCTGTTGGGACACTTTGGGGCATACAGACTAAGGGCTGTACTCAAGCTAAATGAACATATTCATCATGACAGATCCAACTCACCGAGCACTTTCTGTGTACTAATGTGTCCCTAGCTTTATCTCCCTCAACCCTATTAAACAGCTACTGAGTTTATGTCCATTTAACAAAGAAGGCGTTTCTGTAAAAACCTCACAGAGAAGTTCAGTGATTGCATAGCTGGAGAACAGAGGACTTGGGTCCAAGGCCAAGGCTCCTGAGACTAAGCCATACTCTCAAGCCCTGTGCTGGCCTTCCTTCCCAGGTGGGTGGAAGCTAAGATTCAAGGAGATTTTTTTGTTTCAACAATGAATGATTGCCCAGAAGGTGGCTAAAGCTCTCATATTAACATTAAGATGCTTAGAATCAGATTTGTATCATTAACAGGAAAGGTCCTGAAAAGGGCTCAAAAAGGGAAAGGATCTTTCGCCTTGGTTGAAGCCTGGTTCTGGTTGATGGAAGGTGGGCCCTGTGATGAGTTCCTTCAGGCTGGGCCCACAGAAGCCCTTCTGGTCATCTCCACGTCCTCTCTCGTGTGTCTGCTTGAGTGCTGATGTCCCATGTGACCTTTGAACCTAGGAGATGAAGATAGCAAAGCCTCTATCAGCCTGGGTCCCTGGATACCTGGGGCTGACACCTCCCTGGTACTCCGTGGCCATTTAGATTTTATGTGAGTGAGAAACAAGCTTCTATTATGTTAAACCACTAAGATTTGGGATCTACTCTCTCTCTTTTTTTTTTTCTTTCATGCACCATGCAGCATGTGGGATCTTAATTTCCTGACAAGGAATCGAACCCATGACCCCTGCAGTGGAATCAATGAACCCCAACCACTGGGCTACTAAGGAATTCCTGGAATTTACTCTATCTTAAACATCAACTAATTTACCTTAACCTAGACTGTCAGTGATGACTTAGCCATCTGATTATCCTGGAGATCTAACTCAAGATACAAAATGACATGAAGCTCAGAGAAGAGCCTCCATAAATTTGGAAGTGGAAGGAAGGGACGGCGTATCAGTATCTTTCAGGTCCCAGGACTGACCCTGTTGGGACACTTTGGGGCATACAGACTAAGGGCTGTACTCAAGCTAAATGAACATATTCATCATGACAGATCCAACTCACCGAGCACTTTCTGTGTACTAATGTGTCCCTAGCTTTATCTCCCTCAACCCTATTAAACAGCTACTGAGTTTATGTCCATTTAACAAAGAAGGCGTTTCTGTAAAAACCTCACAGAGAAGTTCAGTGATTGCATAGCTGGAGAACAGAGGACTTGGGTCCAAGGCCAAGGCTCCTGAGACTAAGCCATACTCTCAAGCCCTGTGCTGGCCTTCCTTCCCAGGTGGGTGGAAGCTAAGATTCAAGGAGATTTTTTTGTTTCAACAATGAATGATTGCCCAGAAGGTGGCTAAAGCTCTCATATTAACATTAAGATGCTTAGAATCAGATTTGTATCATTAACAGGGAAAGGTCCTGAAAAGAGGGCTCTAAATTTATGAATCTGGGGCCAAATTGGTTACCAGATTTGAGTTAAAAGATGTTGAAGAAGAGAGCGACCTGGCTTATTTTCTCCTCTCACTTCCTCTGTCTGGCCAGCGTCATTCATGTTTCTGGCATTTTTGTTCTTGGCTCTTTATTTCAAACAAAACAAAGCAAAACAAAATAATGAAGCTTATTTATTATATCTCAGATTTGGAGATTTATGGGTTCACAGTAAAGTAATCTTAAAGGGATTAGGGGAGGGTGAACCTTCACGACAAATGTCAATATCTTTGGGTTCTAAATGCCTCAAGAGCCATCTAAGGGGTCTGGATTTTATAAGCAAGCCTCACTAATGTGGCACATTAAGATCTAATCTAGTATCTGTTGCTACAATAATGCTGATTTATAGCCACAAAGACTTGGATGCTTACCATAAACACGTATTTGGCTCAAGAGTAAGGTTCTGCTGATCCGGCGTGGGCTTGGCTGACCTCGGCTGGACTTGCTCACGTGTCCGCTACCAGCTGTGGGTTGTCTGGGCGGCTTTATGCTGGCTGAGCCTGTGCACGTGTCTGGAGTCGGCTAGCTCCCGGCTGATCTAGGCTGGCCTCACCCGGGATGATGGGGCTGACGCAGCTCTCCTGGATGAGCAGCACTCTCTAGCAGGAGAGCCCAGACTTAGTCTCGTGGCAGGGGTCGAAAAGCGAGAGACAGAGTGGAAATACGCAGCTTCTTGAAGTCCAGCTGGCCCTTGAGCAACATGGGTTTGAACTGTGCAGGATCCACTTATACATGTTTTGGCCATTAGCAAATACTGCAGTCCTAGAGCCATGGTTGGTTGAAGCTGGGAGTAGAGAGTCACAGATGTGGAGGATTGGCAGGTGGAAGAACAGCCAAGTGTAAGTTATACTTGGATTTTCAAGCGCCCCGACGCTCCACGTTGCTCAAGGGCCAACTGTAGAAGCTTTCACCTTCTCTCCTTCCATTGTTTAAAGCAAGTCACGTGTCTGAGTCATAGACAGAGAGGCACGACACTAAAAACCGTACGTAACAGAGAGTGCAGATGTGTAAAGGGGTAAGGAATGAGGCAAAGAGTGGGGAGGTCAGGAGGGGGCGGAGGTATGAACACTGTTGATCTACCATAAACCTTATCATTTACTGTGTATTTACCCTAAGCCAGGTCCTGGACCAAATTCCCTATATATGATCTTTAATACAACTCTATCGTTCTGTCTCTGATGTAGAGCCTCAGAGAGGGGCAGTAACTTGTCCAGGGCCACACAGCTAGTAGACAGCAGAGCTGAGAACAGAATTCCAGTTCTGCTGCTGCAGTAGGTGATCTTTCCATCCCAGCACATGGGCTTGGATATAAATATTTGTATTACTAATGTTGAGGCTGTATCCTATCATTTAAATTTCTACCTTAAGCAGAAGATCAGAAGGTTTGAGCAATTGTTGGTTTCTTGGGGTGAACATTTGAAATATAACATTTTAATATAAAATGATTCAGTCAGTTCAGTCCGGTTGCTCAGTCGTGTTTGACTCTAAGCAACGCCCCGGACAGCTGCACTCCAGGCTTCCCTTGTCCTTCACCCTCTCCCGGAGTTGCTCAGGCTCATGTTCGTGGAGTTGCTGATGCCATCCAACCATCTCATCCTCTGTCATCCCCTTCTCCCTCTGTCTTCTATTTTTATTCTGTCATAAAATGCTTATTCCCAAATAACAAGAATCGGAGCAATAATAGAAGTAACAGGAAAGTACCATATGATAGGCACTCGGGTCTTAATAGGGTATAGGTGTTATTTCTTCCTCCGTTTTACAGATGCTGGTGAGAGGCAGCTCTGGGCGCTAAGACAGATGGGACAGAGCCAGAGTGTGACAGCTTCCTCCCTTTGTTATTAAGAAGAATTGAACACATTTGGGGGCCGCTTTGGGGATGGCTAGGTATGTCCCATGTGCCTCTCTCTCTGTGCCTTCACGGGCTCCCTCTTTATCTCATGTGACCCATCTCCTCGGGCAGGGATGAAACAGTTCTGGGTGAGATGGGAGGAGGGTGGGTGGAGGGTGAGTTTCTAAAGCTGCCGTCAGGAAATTGTGCTGGAAAGGGAGGGTCCTCCTCACGGAGGGAACAGGCATTGGCCACGGACCTGACTTCTTGGCTGTGTAGCCCTTGCCATGGGTTCAGGGGAACCCATTGTGCTGGAAAGGGAGGCCAGGTCCATGAACACTGTTGATCTACCATAAACCTTATCATTTACTGTGTATTTACCCTAAGCCAGGTCCTGGACCAAATTCTATATATGATCTTTAATACAGCTCTATCGTTCTGTCTCGGATGTAGAGCCTCAGAGAGGGGCAGTAACTTGTCCAGGGCCACACAGCTAGTAGACAGCAGAGCTGAGAACAGAATTCCAGTTCTGCTGCTGCAGTAGGTGATCTTTCCATCCCAGCACATGGGCTTGGATATAAATATTTGTATTACTAATGTTGAGGCTGTATCCTATCATTTAAATTTCTACCTTAAGCAGAAGATCAGAAGGTTTGAGCAATTGTTGGTTTCTTGGGGTGAACATTTGAAATATAACATTTTAATATAAAATGATTCAGTCAGTTCAGTCCGGTTGCTCAGTCGTGTTTGACTCTAAGCAACGCCCCGGACAGCTGCACTCCAGGCTTCCCTTGTCCTTCACCCTCTCCCGGAGTTGCTCAGGCTCATGTTCGTGGAGTTGCTGATGCCATCCAACCATCTCATCCTCTGTCATCCCCTTCTCCCTCTGTCTTCTATTTTTATTCTGTCATAAAATGCTTATTCCCAAATAACAAGAATCGGAGCAATAATAGAAGTAACAGGAAAGTACCATATGATAGGCACTCGGGTCTTAATAGGGTATAGGTGTTATTTCTTCCTCCGTTTTACAGATGCTGGTGAGAGGCAGCTCTGGGCGCTAAGACAGATGGGACAGAGCCAGAGTGTGACAGCTTCCTCCCTTTGTTATTAAGAAGAATTGAACACATTTGGGGGCCGCTTTGGGGATGGCTAGGTATGTCCCATGTGCCTCTCTCTCTGTGCCTTCACGGGCTCCCTCTTTATCTCATGTGACCCATCTCCTCGGGCAGGGATGAAACAGTTCTGGGTGAGATGGGAGGAGGGTGGGTGGAGGGTGAGTTTCTAAAGCTGCCGTCAGGAAATTGTGCTGGAAAGGGGAGGGGGGTCCTCCTCACGGAGGGAACAGGCATTGGCCACGGGGACCTGACTTCTTGGCTGTGTAGCCTCCAAGATGGATGGCCATGGCCTTCAGGGCCGGACAACCTCTTCTCAGGCCTTTGATGCTGAAAGCAGAACAAATGGGAGCCGGCCGCCTGTCCACAGCTGCCTCTCATTAGGGCCTGCTTCCTTCAGCCCAGGACAAGGTGGGCCCACGAGGTAAGCCGGGGCAAACACCAGATGTGTCTGCCACAGCTGGCTGCAAAATCTTGCTCTTGACTTCTCACCCCCAGACCGACTGCCCCGCCCCCACCCAACAGCCCTCTGGTTCCTCAAGCCAGAATCTAAAGTCCGAATGGGTCCCCCTTCCTCCCCACCCTTCCTACCCTCCAACCCATCCAGTCCATCAATAGACTCCATCAGCCCAGTGTTCAGAAAACGTCTCCTGTCCGACCGCTCTGTCTCCACCCACATTACCTGATCCGGGCCACGTGCTCTGTCCCTCCTGGACTGTTATTGCACGAGCCTCCTGGGATGGATGGAAAACTCCAAAAATTTGGAATGCATATGTTGAAGTCCTAGAACCTTAAACCTCAGAACTTGACCTTATGGGGGAGTAGGGTCCTCAGAGATGTAATTCGTTATGATGAGGTCATCCTGGAGGAGGATGGGCCCTCATTCAACCCGCCTAGTGTCCTTATAAAAAGGGGAAATTCAGCCGTGGACGTACACCCAGGGAGAGGGCCACGGATGATGGAGGCTGAGCTGAGAGTGAGGGTGAGGTTGGGAGGGTGAGAGATGAGGGTGATGCTTCCAGAAGCTAAGGAGCTCCAGATATTGTCTGCAAACCTTCCAAAGCAAGGGGAGCGGCCTGGGTAGGTGCTCCCGTCCAGATCTCAGAAGGAACCGACCCTGCCAACACCTTGATCGCAGACTTCCGGCCTCCGACTTGTGAGACAATAGAGTTGTGTTGCTTAAGTGGCGCAGAAGTTGTTCTTGGTTGTGCACCTTGGATCGCAGGGTGAAACAGTTCTGGGTGAGATGGGAGGAGGGTGGGTGGAGGGTGAGTTTCTAAAGCTGCCGTCAGGAAATTGTGCTGGAAAGGGGAGGGGGGTCCTCCTCACGGAGGGAACAGGCATTGGCCACGGGGACCTGACTTCTTGGCTGTGTAGCCTCCAAGATGGATGGCCATGGCCTTCAGGGCCGGACAACCTCTTCTCAGGCCTTTGATGCTGAAAGCAGAACAAATGGGAGCCGGCCGCCTGTCCACAGCTGCCTCTCATTAGGGCCTGCTTCCTTCAGCCCAGGACAAGGTGGGCCCACGAGGTAAGCCGGGGCAAACACCAGATGTGTCTGCCACAGCTGGCTGCAAAATCTTGCTCTTGACTTCTCACCCCCAGACCGACTGCCCCGCCCCCACCCAACAGCCCTCTGGTTCCTCAAGCCAGAATCTAAAGTCCGAATGGGTCCCCCTTCCTCCCCACCCTTCCTACCCTCCAACCCATCCAGTCCATCAATAGACTCCATCAGCCCAGTGTTCAGAAAACGTCTCCTGTCCGACCGCTCTGTCTCCACCCACATTACCTGATCCGGGCCACGTGCTCTGTCCCTCCTGGACTGTTATTGCACGAGCCTCCTGGGATGGATGGAAAACCCCAAAAAATTTGGAATGCATATGTTGAAGTCCTAGAACCTTAAACCTCAGAACTTGACCTTATGGGGGAGTAGGGTCCTCAGAGATGTAATTCGTTATGATGAGGTCATCCTGGAGGAGGATGGGCCCTCATTCAACCCGCCTAGTGTCCTTATAAAAAGGGGAAATTCAGCCGTGGACGTACACCCAGGGAGAGGGCCACGGATGATGGAGGCTGAGCTGAGAGTGAGGGTGAGGTTGGGAGGGTGAGAGATGAGGGTGATGCTTCCAGAAGCTAAGGAGCTCCAGATATTGTCTGCAAACCTTCCAAAGCAAGGGGAGCGGCCTGGGTAGGTGCTCCCGTCCAGATCTCAGAAGGAACCGACCCTGCCAACACCTTGATCGCAGACTTCCGGCCTCCAGACTTGTGAGACAATAGAGTTGTGTTGCTTAAGTGGCGCAGACAGTTGTTCTTGGTTGTGCAGCCCTGGTAAAGGAGCACCCTCTGAACGGCAGTCTCTGCTTTCTCTCTTGCCTCGCTTCCTAACCCACGTGCACAGCACACGCCATGGCTGCTTCTGCCTAGTCGCTCAGTCGTGTCTGACTCCGTGAGACCCCATGGACTGTAGCCCACCAGGCTCCTCTGTCCACGGGAGTCTCCAGGCAAGAGTATCAGAGTGGGTTGCCATGCCCTCCTCCAGGGGATCTTCTCGACCCAGCTCTCTCGCAGTGCAGGTGGGTTCTTTACCACTGAGCCACGAGGGAAGCCCCTCGATATATGTATTTGTGACCCACACTTGGGATCCGTGGTCTACAGAGCCCTGGGAGGCCTGGTCCTGCCAAGCGCTTCACTGTCCCCTCCTCCCCGTCCTTCCAGGGTCATGACCAACCATGCACACCAGCCTCCACGTCTAGTCTGTATTTTGGGTTTTTTTGTTTGTTTTTGTAGCCATCCTGTGTAGATTGTGAGATCTTGGTTTCCCAACTAGGGATCAAACCTGGGCCCTGGCAATGAGAAAGGTAAATCCTAGCCAATGGACCACCAGGGAATCCCCACTCCATGTCAGTTTTGAACATGTCAAGCTTCTTTCAGCCAAGGGCCTTTGCACGTGCTGTACCCTCAACCCCTCTTCCAAGGTTTTGCACAGGCACCTTGTCTGGAGAGCCAGAGAGACACGGATGTGGATGACATCACTAACACAGGGAGGAGGATGCTGTTGGAGAAAGGGGAGGGAAGAAGGAAGCTGATGGAAGGCTGAGAACCCATGCCCAGCTGACAGCCTCTGAGAAGAGAGGTTTGCTTGTCAGGCATGTTCACCTTCTGACATGAAGACCCAGACTCTTTCACGCAGTTCTTACCTAAGGCCTTTCATAACCTTAGATGAGTCACTGGGATGGTGATTTGGGGCTCAGTTTACTCATCTGTAAAATGGATCTGTACACGACTTCACTCACTTCTCTCGATAACGGCGTAGGGTAGGTGCCATCTCAACAGTGGTGTCTATTAGTGTCTGTATTTGTTAGAGGGACAAACTGGGGCTGGGACTGATGAACTCATGTACCCAGATCAGCCAGCATGAGGAACAGCGGAGCTGGCATTTAAGCCTGAGTTTCCCTGGCTACAGAATTCACGTCCTTGGACACTGTGCTATCATGTGTCCAAGAAGCTGGGACATCTCACATCTGCAAAATGGGCAGGTGTCTTTGGAGATACAGTTATGAGGCACTGAGTAAATTCATTCAGTGTGACTCTATGATACCTCTCTAAAAGGAGAAGTCCATCTAGATACAAGGTCAGATGAAAAACATCCCACAAATGCACATGCAATTGACCATGTACACACACCGTGTGCCCTCCGCTCTGCAGCCTACGCAGGAGAGAAACTCCCAGACCCGCAGGCCACACTCTGGGGGTTCTCCGCCACGTGATTGGAGGGCACTGGGGTTGGGGAGAGGGAGAGACAGGCAGCTGGGGTACCCTCAGAGACCTCGTCAAGGTGGAGCTGTTTCCAGTGGGCACAAGGCCTCACGTCTTCAAGTCGACACCAGTGCTGCGTTGAAACACAAGCAGTAGACACAAACCTACAAAGTCAGTCTGACAGGAGTAAGGTTTGAATCTGCTGTAAACAAATGACTTTTAGACATTCCTGATGCAGAGTGCATATTATTCATGGGAAGTCCCCCAAGAGAGCTTACCCGCTACCTGAAAAGATCAGCTACTGCTGGACGTCCGGCCTGTGGCGCGTGCTGGGCTCCAGGCTAAGACCCTCACACGCACTCCCATGTAGTTCTCAAACAACCTCCTGAGGTGGAGAGCAGCCTCTCTGTACCTGTTTTACAGAGAAGGAAACTGGCCCGTCCTGCTGGGCTCACTGCGGGCTGGTAAGCAGCATCTCAATTCATGTTTCTCTATAGCTTTCTTGACTCCCTGATGCTCTGCACCTCTCACCTCTGTGTACTTTGTACCTTCTAGCTTTGATATTGGAGAAGACTCTTTTTTTTTTTTTTTAATATTTTCTTTTTTGGTTTTATTGGCCACTTCTATCGATCTTTCATTTATTTATCTTTTATTCTTTGGCCCGTGTGGGCCTCCCATCACAGTAGCCTCGCTCGTTGCAGAGCACTGGCTCTGGGCGCATGCGCTCCAGAGCTCCAGCTCGGTAGTTGGACATGTCTGTCCAGCCACTCCGCAGCACGTGGGATCCTCCCAGGCCAGGGATCGAACCGGTGCCCCTTGTACTGCAAGGCAGTGTCCTTACCCACGTCACCACCAGGGAAGCCTTGGAGAGGACTCCTGAGAGTCCCTTGGATAGCAAGGAGATCAAAGCAGTCAGTCTTAAAGGAAATCAGCCCTAAATATTCACTGGAAGGACTGCGGCTGAAGCTGAAGCTCCAATACTTTGACCACCTTATGGGAAGAGCCGACTCCTTGGAAAAGACTCTGATCCTGGGAAAGAGTGAGAGCGGGAGGAGATGGGGATGATGGAGGATGAGAGGTGTGTATGGCATCACCAACTGAATGGACACAAATTGAGTAATCTGCAGGAGATGGTGAAGGACAGAGAAGCCTGGCGTGCTGCAGTTCATGGGGTCACCAAGAGCTGGACATGGTTGAGCCACTGAACAGGAAGCCTTCAGCTGTGGTCCCCAGGAAGGCGTCACAAACAACTGAGAAAGACCAATGATTCCAACACTTTATAATTCTATGGGATTTAGGTGAAGCACTAAGCAATTTGGAAAGAGGGTTTGTTTCAAGAACGGCAGTTTGGGGGAGGCAGTGGGAGGCTTCGTGTCGAGATGGGGGCTCTGCCAGCGCTGGAGCAGAGTTGAATAAGTGGGAAGGACGGCCATCTTTACGCTGGGAGATGAGCAGGCAGAAGGAAACATCATCTCATGGCCCAGGTAGAGCCCATCGGGGCTTGGAGCACAGCCCTGTGTCCCACAAAGAATGCCAACAATGATTGCACCCTGTGCCAGCGCCCGTGAGCAAGCAGGGCTTGGAGCAAGAGTGGCCCCACAGGGTGGCTCAAAGCAGGGACCCAAAACGGAGGAGAGCCTTGAGCCCTGAGGAGCCTGGCGAGGCGAGGCCAGGAGGAGGCCAAGCTGCCTTTGTGGTTACCCGCCAGAGGCACCGGCAGCTGAGAACTGTATTTGAAGGAAGAAGGGTAAGGCAGTGATCTCAGACTGAGTAATGCCTGCCTCCCACGTTGGACAAGAAAAAGCCTGAGAAAATCATTGCTGTGGGTGCATCCGCCTGAATGAGACGGTGTTTCACCGCCTCAGCATCACGAGGGCTCCAAAGGGAAATTAAGATTGGTCCCAGAAAAACGAAGAAGTCACATTTGTTGGCACACACGTTTACAGACTGTCTTCCTGCCTCAGTGCTCCACCTCATCCTGCGAATGGGCTCCCGCTGGGACGCTCAGTTCTGTGCACACGCACCTACCCTACACACACGCACACACACACACACGCATGCACACACGCGGGTCTCTCTCTTAGCTCCTGTGACTGGCAGAGAATGCTTCCCCCTCCCGCAGTCTGTCCATGTCCTAACTCCCAGGACCTGTGATTCGTTACACGACGGGTGAGTGAAGGTTCGTCTCAGCTGAGCGTGCTGGCCGCGGGTGGTTCCTGAATCCCTGGTCCTGCGGGCAGGGCAGGAACAAGCCCTCACCGTCCTGGGCTTCTCGAGTCTTTTCCAAGGTGAGGCCAAGGCCCTACCCCAACCCCTCACCCAGCCGAGGGTGGGAGTGCACGCCGGGGGCTCTGCCTGTAAAGGCTCTAATGTGGGCTGGGAGCAGGAAAGGCCCGCAAACGTCCTGGCGAGCATCACACCTCGTAAAGCAGCGTGAGCTGGTGCGTGGAGAGGGACAGCCCGCCCGACTTTCATCTCCTGTCCATAAAGCCTTATCAGCACTGAGCTGGGTTTTCGGCTCTTAATTCCAGATGTGGCCCAAGGCCCATCCCAGCAGGCTCCGCTCCCCGCTGCCCTCTACCCACGCAAGCTGGTAGAAGGGAGAGGTATGAAAGGTCTTTGGGGATGCTGTTGTGGGGATGCAGGAGCCAGGCCAGCCCAGCCAGGGTGGTGGAAGGTCATGGAGGTGGAGGCCCCTGTCACTGAGAGACGGGAGGGTGATGCCAACCAAAAGTCGGCCTGTCCCTGCTGAGATGTGGGAGGGGCACACCCTGCACTCAGGGCTGGAGGGCCTGGACCCCAGGCCTGTCCTTAATCTGAGCGGTGACTTTGGGCAAGTTTGGTTCCTTCTCTGACCTCAATAGTCTTGATAAAATGAGACACTTACTCCAGTTTCTTTTGTTAATCAGTCGATAATTATCTATTAAGCCCATAGTGCATGCTGGTTTCTGTTCGCTCTTAGGAAATGTGGGGTAAGAGAGAGAGAGAGCAGGGCTCCTGCTCTTGAAAAGCACCCATTCTTGTGGGAGGAAGCAGTGAATCCCACACAAACACACACAGAAGCAGAATACTCAAACTGTGAAAATGCTGTGCAAGTAAGGAGACAGGATGCTCTGCTAAAGAAAATCTTATATGCAAGACCCGCATAAGGAAGGTGGCTAAAGAAAATATTACATGCAAGACCTTCGTTAGGAAGGTGCTCAGGGATGCCTCCCTGAAGAGTGGATGATGGAGTGGAGCTAAATTGGAAGATGAAGAGGAAAAGCGTTCCAGGAAGATGGAACAACGAATGCAAAGTCTCCAGGAGGGAACAAGCTTGGAGCGCTGTAGGCACAGGGAAGCCATTGTGGCTCGTGTGGAGGGAGGGAGGAAGGGGTAGGAAGTGATAGTGTGATCGTCAGGGGTCAGATGTCCTAGAATTAGCCAGGGTCAGAGCAGGTGCGTGGCAAAGGTGGCCAGAAGTGTGTAGCTTGGACTGGAGTGACTCCACACAGTGTCCTATCTCCAGCTGCTTCCCTGTTGCTTCTCCACCTTCTCAGCCTGTGACTGGTTTCTTGTGATCTAGGATAACTGCTTGAGCTCCTGAGCAGTGTGCATGGAACCGCTCACAAAACAGGGCTGGAGCAGGGCCTACTCCACAGAATCGTTCATCACGCAAATTTGTGCCATCTTACTCCAAGGCAAAGCCTGAGTGTAGTTCAGAGCAAATAAGAATCAGTATAGGGCTTCCCTGGTGGTCCAGTGGGTAAAGAATCCGCCTTGCAGTGGTGGAAGGTAAACTGAGAGACGAGGGTGATGCCAACCAAAAGTCGGCCTGTCCCTGCTGAGATGTGGGAGGGGCACACCCTGCACTCAGGGCTGGAGGGCCTGGACCCCAGGCCTGTCCTTAATCTGAGCGGTGACTTTGGGCAAGTTTGGTTCCTTCTCTGACCTCAATAGTCTTGATAAAATGAGACACTTACTCCAGTTTCTTTTGTTAATCAGTCGATAATTATCTATTAAGCCCATAGTGCATGCTGGTTTCTGTTCGCTCTTAGGAAATGTGGGGTAAAGAGAGAGAGAGAGAGCAGGGCTCCTGCTCTTGAAAAGCACCCATTCTTGTGGGAGGAAGCAGTGAATCCCACACAAACACACACAGAAGCAGAATACTCAAACTGTGAAAATGCTGTGCAAGTAAGGAGACAGGATGCTCTGCTAAAGAAAATCTTATATGCAAGACCCGCATAAGGAAGGTGGCTAAAGAAAATATTACATGCAAGACCTTCGTTAGGAAGGTGCTCAGGGATGCCTCCCTGAAGAGTGGATGATGGAGTGGAGCTAAATTGGAAGATGAAGAGGAAAAGCGTTCCAGGAAGATGGAACAACGAATGCAAAGTCTCCAGGAGGGAACAAGCTTGGAGCGCTGTAGGCACAGGGAAGCCATTGTGGCTCGTGTGGAGGGAGGGAGGAAGGGGTAGGAAGTGATAGTGTGATCGTCAGGGGTCAGATGTCCTAGAATTAGCCAGGGTCAGAGCAGGTGCGTGGCAAAGGTGGCCAGAAGTGTGTAGCTTGGACTGGAGTGACTCCACACAGTGTCCTATCTCCAGCTGCTTCCCTGTTGCTTCTCCACCTTCTCAGCCTGTGACTGGTTTCTTGTGATCTAGGATAACTGCTTGAGCTCCTGAGCAGTGTGCATGGAACCGCTCACAAAACAGGGCTGGAGCAGGGCCTACTCCACAGAATCGTTCATCACGCAAATTTGTGCCATCTTACTCCAAGGCAAAGCCTGAGTGTAGTTCAGAGCAAATAAGAATCAGTATAGGGCTTCCCTGGTGGTCCAGTGGGTAAAGAATCCGCCTTGCAGTGCAAGGGGCACCGGTTCAATCCCTGACTTGGGAAGATTCCACATGCTGCGAAGTGGCTGGACCAGTGTGTCCAAATAAGAGCCAGTGGTCTGGAGCACATGCATCCAGAGCCAGTGCTCTGCAGTGAGAGAGGCCACAGCGATGGGAGACCCACACATGCCAAAGAATAAAAAAGATGGACGAAAATAAATATAAATAAAAAAAAGAGGCACAACGGAGAAGAAAAAGAATATAATCTAGCCAGAGCCCAACAACCCTATAATTCCATTATACAGATACATGAGAAAAATGGCTGGTACACACCTCCAAAGAAAGACAGCCAAATGTGTCGACTTTTGTATGTTTGGAGCAGGGTTGCTTTAACGAAAATCTTTCTCACACACAGACACAAGTTTTGAGGGCCCCTATGACAGCAGTCCCAAAGATGTTAGGTAACAGATATTTTAGTGGATAATCTGTCAGCTGATACAGTATAAATTACAGCTTTTCCATTTTTCTCGTTTTAGGTATCTTGGACTGAGCAAGGGGGGCTTTACTGTATTTTTTTCTGATAAATACAATTACTGGCCAGCCCTTACCATCTCTTTCTTGAAAGATGAAATGTCTTAAGCAGACAAGTCAGCATCAGATTACTGGAGTTAGGACTTGAGGGCAACTTCCCCATTTTAAGCCCATATGTTGCGAGGATTTGCAATATATTGTTTAAAGCCAGTGAAGTTTAATTAATGTTTTTTTTTTAAGTCCACTTTCTGGTTATCCAGAAGAAGGAAGAAAAAAACAAAGGAAGGTAGCCTTTCTCCTGTTTAGGGCACTGACTGGTAGTTGAACACAGCATTTCTGCTTACATCTTGATGTAGGAATGCTGGGAAGTAGTGCTTTATTCCAGGTAGTTGCATGCCCAGTTAAGAGTCATTGGCTGTATTGCTAAAGAGAGGGAGAATAAGAATTGAGATGGATGTACCTGACACGCTGCCACTGTTTTACAAGATAGGGAGTTCTCATCCAGAACCCACCTCCTGGGTTCACCACTCAAAGCCACAGCCAACGAGAAGCTCTTCACTCACCTCATCATCCTAGTCTTTCCCATCTCAGGAAACAGCACCACTGTTCAGGCCGCTGCCCAAGACAAATTTGACAACTTTTCCCCTAGCTCCAGCAAAGACCCACCTACAGCGTATCACCAAGATATTCCTGAACCTCTCCTCTCTCTCCATCTCCCCAGCCCCCATCTGAACTAAAGGCCCATCTCTTCCCTGGCCCACCGCAGCAACCTCCAAATGGGTCTTCCTGTTCCACACCATCATTTCTGCACAGAGCAGCCGCCATCTTCAGTCTAAGAGTCGCTGCTCTGTCTGAAGCCTTTCAGTGACTTTCTGGACAAAAATAGTAAAGTGCTCAATCTATGATGTGGTCCTATGATGAACAGGCTTTTATCTTCTCTTGTTTCCTCTCCTCTCTCCTTCTTCTTCTCCCCATCTCTTGGACTGTCTGTCTCACGCTGACCTTCTTTCAAGTTATCAAACATTTCAAGTGCCTTCCTGTCACAGGGCTTTTGCCCATGCAGGTCCTTCAGCCAGGAAGTCTTCCTTTGCCTTCTTTCTCACGTGATTAGATCCTGTGAAAGAGGGCTTTCCTCCCACCCCATCTTAGACATTGTTCTTTGCTCCCAGTTTTCCCTATGTTTCTCACACATGACATTTATCACCATTGCAATTAATTAATTATTGCATGTCTTCTCTCCCGCCAGAACAGCCAGTCCCACAGCGGGGGCGATGTCTCGGGCTCATAAAGAGGGTGTGTAGTAAATGATTCCATGCATGCACTGAACTTCCCTGGAAATCCCTGCACCCCTCTGTGCACCAACAGATGCCTCTCCACCCTCAAGAGGGATGCACAGACATCCAGGAATTGAGACGCTGTTCATGTTAATGGTGGGGCTCATCTTGTACCAGCTACTTGTTGCAGAGTAAAGCCTGTGGCGCCTTGAAAGGGTCTGAATAATTTCACAAAGCTTTGGGTTCGTAGCCACACACAGGGGTCAGATCCCAACTCTGGGTGTCAGCAAGGGGCTTAAACCTCACTCAAGACCTCCAGCAGGCAGAATTCCAGAAGGCGAGAGAAGGAGGGGAGGAGAGGGACTGGGGACTGGGGAGGAGGGGTCTCTGCGGGGTTTGAAGGAAGCCAGGGTTGTTTGCAGTGTGCTGCCCAGAGGCAGGCATCGTCCAGGACACAGGAAGCCCATCCCACAGGCAACATGCCTTTTATTTATTTGTTTGTTTTTTGCCTCTAAGTCATCCTTTATTTATTTTCATCCACCATTTTTTTCTTTTTTTAAATTCTTTGGCCTATGTGGGCCTCCCATCGCAGTGGCCTCTCTCATTGCAGGGCATCAGCTCTGGGCGCATGCACTCCGGAGCACTGGCTTGTAGGTGGACACAGCAGCCCAGCCGCGCCACGGCACATGGGATCTTCCCGGGCCAGGGATCGAACTGATGCCCCTTGCATGACAAGGTGGACTCTCTACCCAGTGGACTACCAGGGAAGCCCAAAATTACCTTTTTTAAGTCTCTTGAACATTTAGAGTATTTTTTCCTGAAGCTTTGGTTTGATCAGAGTGGCCATGATGAACTGTGGACCAGGAGACCCCAGCTGAGGACTCACCCATGCAGGACCCTCGTGCCTCCCTGAGGCTGTTGCTTTCCTTGCCTCAGTGTACCCATCTGTGAAAAGGGGGTGGTTGAACTAGAAGGCTTGGAGAGTCCTTGCAATGAACTCCCGTGTTGATAAAGTTCTGAGCTCTTGCCTGTCTCTGAAACGTGCAGGGACATATTGAGATGTGACTCCAACTACTCATCAGGATGGACCAGGCTGCCCGATGATAACTGACAGACCTGTTCAGCTCAGCATCTTGGCACAGGACTGCCGTGGTCCTCCTTCTCCAGAACGCTGCCATGTGCTGGCTGCTGCCTCCAAAACAGGTGGCCTTCGAGGTCCCAAGGCAGCAGAGAGAAAGACAAGGAAGGGATGCTAGGTCTACCTGCCTCTGGCAGGGGCGCCCAGAGGCTCTGTGAGAGTCCACTGGCCCAGGCAGTCCTGGGGGCCTGTCCCTGGCTGCAAAGGATTCTGGGAGATTGGAGAAGCATTGGAAATATTGGGTGGATTCTGACCATCCCTGACATGCTCCATGATGTGATATTGGGGTGAGAAAACCCTCTATACTCTCAAGCCCATGTTGCAGCACACAAACACGGAGCACTTTCCAGTGTGTGCCCTGGAGCTGAGCGTCATCCTGCACCCTCCCTCAGCTCACGCTCATTTTAGCAGACCTGTAGAGACCCTGATCTCTCCTCTATGACACCACCCGTCGGCTGAGCAGCCTGCTTTTCAGGAACATCTGGAATCCCTCTTTACCAGTGGGAGACACGGAGCTGGCCACAGATGGTGTCTCCCCAGTTGCGGGCATCTGTGGTATGGTGAAGGGGACATCTGTTCTTCCTTTGTCTGGAGTCTGGTTAAAGCAAAGGAAAGAGGAGAGTGGTCTTTCAGTTGAAGAAGACATTTGAAATATCGATCTGTCATTCCTTCTCCTGCCGCAACTTCCATCCAGCTATCCATTTAGTCAGCTAAGAGTCATTTCACCCAGACGCTGGATGACTTCAGAACTTTGTTGCTGCTTCGCATTTGACTTCCCCTGACTCAGCTGCCAGACTCCCGTTCGGTTTGATCAGAGTGGCCATGATGAACTGTGGACCAGGAGACCCCAGCTGAGGACTCACCCATGCAGGACCCTCGTGCCTCCCTGAGGCTGTTGCTTTCCTTGCCTCAGTGTACCCATCTGTGAAAAGGGGGTGGTTGAACTAGAAGGCTTGGAGAGTCCTTGCAATGAACTCCCGTGTTGATAAAGTTCTGAGCTCTTGCCTGTCTCTGAAACGTGCAGGGACATATTGAGATGTGACTCCAACTACTCATCAGGATGGACCAGGCTGCCCGATGATAACTGACAGACCTGTTCAGCTCAGCATCTTGGCACAGGACTGCCGTGGTCCTCCTTCTCCAGAACGCTGCCATGTGCTGGCTGCTGCCTCCAAAACAGGTGGCCTTCGAGGTCCCAAGGCAGCAGAGAGAAAGACAAGGAAGGGATGCTAGGTCTACCTGCCTCTGGCAGGGGCGCCCAGAGGCTCTGTGAGAGTCCACTGGCCCAGGCAGTCCTGGGGGCCTGTCCCTGGCTGCAAAGGATTCTGGGAGATTGGAGAAGCATTGGAAATATTGGGTGGATTCTGACCATCCCTGACATGCTCCATGATGTGATATTGGGGTGAGAAAACCCTCTATACTCTCAAGCCCATGTTGCAGCACACAAACACGGAGCACTTTCCAGTGTGTGCCCTGGAGCTGAGCGTCATCCTGCACCCTCCCTCAGCTCACGCTCATTTTAGCAGACCTGTAGAGACCCTGATCTCTCCTCTATGACACCACCCGTCGGCTGAGCAGCCTGCTTTTCAGGAACATCTGGAATCCCTCTTTACCAGTGGGAGACACGGAGCTGGCCACAGATGGTGTCTCCCCAGTTGCGGGCATCTGTGGTATGGTGAAGGGGACATCTGTTCTTCCTTTGTCTGGAGTCTGGTTAAAGCAAAGGAAAGAGGAGAGTGGTCTTTCAGTTGAAGAAGACATTTGAAATATCGATCTGTCATTCCTTCTCCTGCCGCAACTTCCATCCAGCTATCCATTTAGTCAGCTAAGAGTCATTTCACACAGACGCTGGATGACTTCAGAACTTTGTTGCTGTTCATTTGCTAAGTCATGTTGGACTCTTTGCAACCCCATAGACTGCAGCATGCCAGACTCCACTGTTCTTTACTCTCTCCTGGAATTTGCTCAGACTCATGTCCATTGAGTTGGTGATGCCATCCAAACAGCTCCTCCTCTGTCACCCTCTTCTCCTGCTCTCAACCTTTCCCAGCATCATGGTCTTTTTCAATGAATTGGCTCTTTTCATCAGGTGGCCCAAGTATGGGAGCTTCAGCTTCAGCATCAGTCCTTCCAGTGAATATTCAGGGTTGATTTCCTTTAGGATTGACTGGTTTGATCTCCTTGCTGTCCAAGGGACTCTCAAGAGTCTTCTTCAGCACTACAAATTTGAAAGTATCAGTTCTTTGGCACTCAGCATTCTTTATGGCCCAATTCTCACAACCATCCATGACTACTGAAAAAACCATAGCGTGGACTATATGGATCTTTGTTGGCCAAGTGATGTCTGCCTTTTTTGGGGGGGAGGGTGCTCTTTTAGCAGTCCTTTATCTATTCATTTCCATCCATTTTTATTAGTTGGCCTGTGTGGGCCTCCCATTGCAGAGGCCTCTCCCACTGCAGAGCACTGGCTCTGGGTGCATGCGCTCCAGAGCGCTGATTCATCATTGGACACACTGATCTAGCTGCTCTGCGGCACGTGGAATCTTCCCGGGCCAGGGATCAAACCGGTGCCCTTTGCACTACAAGGTGGACTCTCCACCCACTGGCCCACCAGGGAAGCCCTACTTTTTAATATGGTCTTTAAGTTTGTCACAGCCTGACTTCCTCTATGACACCACCCGTCGGCTGAGCAGCCTGCTTTTCAGGAACATCTGGAATCCCTCTTTACCAGTGGGAGACACGGAGCTGGCCACAGATGGTGTCTCCCCAGTTGCGGGCATCTGTGGTATGGTGAAGGGGACATCTGTTCTTCCTTTGTCTGGAGTCTGGTTAAAGCAAAGGAAAGAGGAGAGTGGTCTTTCAGTTGAAGAAGACATTTGAAATATCGATCTGTCATTCCTTCTCCTGCCGCAACTTCCATCCAGCTATCCATTTAGTCAGCTAAGAGTCATTTCACACAGACGCTGGATGACTTCAGAACTTTGTTGCTGTTCATTTGCTAAGTCATGTTGGACTCTTTGCAACCCCATAGACTGCAGCATGCCAGACTCCACTGTTCTTTACTCTCTCCTGGAATTTGCTCAGACTCATGTCCATTGAGTTGGTGATGCCATCCAAACAGCTCCTCCTCTGTCACCCTCTTCTCCTGCTCTCAACCTTTCCCAGCATCATGGTCTTTTTCAATGAATTGGCTCTTTTCATCAGGTGGCCCAAGTATGGGAGCTTCAGCTTCAGCATCAGTCCTTCCAGTGAATATTCAGGGTTGATTTCCTTTAGGATTGACTGGTTTGATCTCCTTGCTGTCCAAGGGACTCTCAAGAGTCTTCTTCAGCACTACAAATTTGAAAGTATCAGTTCTTTGGCACTCAGCATTCTTTATGGCCCAATTCTCACAACCATCCATGACTACTGAAAAAACCATAGCGTGGACTATATGGATCTTTGTTGGCCAAGTGATGTCTGCCTTTTTTGGGGGGGAGGGTGCTCTTTTAGCAGTCCTTTATCTATTCATTTCCATCCATTTTTATTAGTTGGCCTGTGTGGGCCTCCCATTGCAGAGGCCTCTCCCACTGCAGAGCACTGGCTCTGGGTGCATGCGCTCCAGAGCGCTGATTCATCATTGGACACACTGATCTAGCTGCTCTGCGGCACGTGGAATCTTCCCGGGCCAGGGATCAAACCGGTGCCCTTTGCACTACAAGGTGGACTCTCCACCCACTGGCCCACCAGGGAAGCCCTACTTTTTAATATGGTCTTTAAGTTTGTCACAGCTTTCCTTCCAAGCAGCAAGCTTGAATATGACTTCATGATTGAGGTCCCTAAAAACATGTGCAGCGTGTTGTTGAGGGCACAAGAGGACCATGCAGGCGCCTTGCCGTGGCAGCCAGTCTAACTGACTCACCATCGTGATGACAAGGATGCCAAAGACAATGGCAACAACTGCCATGTCTGGAGGGGCTGTGTCCCTAGGCCCTGTGGTGCCCTGCCCAGTGCCTCACGGATAAGATTGTCACTGAGCTGCGAAGCAGTCCCATGGAAACATGAATTATGACTCTTCTTTTCTCAGTAGCTCATTGTGCTCGAGCTGACGTGATGGTGTCTGGCAGCAGTCAAGCTGGCTGAGGTCTTCTCAGGAATGGCGGTCCTGGGCCAGTTCTGTAGTGCATCTGAAGGCATTGTTCCTCACGGCAAGCCTAATTCTCCACTCTTGTCTGTGCAAAGTAGCTGCCACTGGTTTCCGTCATGTGCAGCTCAGAGCTCGGTGTCGCTGGTGTCAAGCATCAGGAGAATGCCCCAGAACTCTGGGGCACAATGCATCAGTCCCTCAAAGGTGCCCTCTTTTCCTTCGCTCTGCCTGGGTTCAAGGCTACATCAACTCTTTCCAGATCAGACAGCGGCCTGCAAGGTCCTCTTGTTTTTGATGCACATCATCCACGCAACCACCAGAGGGCGCTTTCTTTCTAATGTGGAAGTCTGATCCTGACACCCACCTTTCAGGTGGGATGAGCTCAGGACAAAGAATCCCTCTTCCGTGGGGCATCCAGGCCCTTCAGATCTCTCTCTGCCTGCCCTTGGTCTCAGCCCCACTGCTGACTGCTCTTGGCCACCTCTGGGCTGTTTTCAGAGCCTTTATTCATGCTGTTCTATCCAGCAAATAGCTGCTGAGGGTTGAGCCCCGTGTTGGTCCATGTGCCTCCCTAGTCTCTAGCTCAGTGGCTGGAACGCATAGAATTCTCTCCAGATGGCTGTTGAATTAAAGTTAGATAGCACTCTGAGAAGTCCCTTCCTTGGGAGGCTTCAAACAACTGGCCTGCTAGATGGATTCAGCCCATGTCATTTTAAATTCTATGTAACTAGCTTTGAGCATTTTTAAAAGGGGAGATTCCATGGAGGAATGAACCCCACTTTCTCTTTCATAGCCAGAAGAGTTGCCTTGCCTCCTTCCTGGACCCAGCTCTGACAGAAATCCCTTTGATTAGAGCTGAATAGTGGTGGCTTCTTACAAACAGCAAATGTTCTCCTTTTTTCTAAAGCTTCTTCCCTGTCTTTTCCCATTTGCACAAAATCTGTCTTGGACTCCTATAAACATTGACATTTTTGGTCTCTGATTTGTTTGAAATGTTATTTTACCAGCGGACATGGACGCCGTGCTAGGGGGCTGTCCAAGGTTGTATTTAGTGACAAAATCTGGACCCAGGCTGGGACCAGGTCCCTGGGTCCTGACTCCACTCCCCCATCTGCCTCTGGTTCTCCACGCCTCCTCCCCTACCATGGAATCAGCCCGCACGCACCCCACACGTGCTTGGAATCTCCGTTTTGGATTTGCCTTAAGCTCCTTTTGCTACAAGGTTGGGGATGTTTTAGAGCCTCCTAAGTCTACATAGGCTCCTCCCATTACCACCCCCAACGAGCTCCTCGGTGCCCTGAGCATGGCTTCCAGAACCACATCCATCACGGACACCGGGCTGTCAGCACAGCCACGTGCCCCTCTCAGAGGCCCGAATCCAGAATGGATTTATCCCAGGGGAAACCTTGTTATGCTTTTATGTCTTCAATTCATTAGATTTTCTGTCAGCGGCATAAATCAGGACTGGACCCTCTTCTCACACACTCGGGAATGGGGAAGACACGCAGAAAACGCATGGAGGGCGGGACCCGGTGGACGGTGGTTTCCCCACCCCCATGTTTATTCCCTTTTTCTTTTTTTTTTTTTTAGCCAAAAAGGGATCTTAAAGAGATCATTGGAGGCATCAGGGAGAGGAGAGATGGAGGCTGAAAGTGTTTTCCCCATAATTTTTATCAGACTGGCCCTCATTTACCCCAATTCCATACTCAAAAATCCTCCCTTTTATTCCACCACCTTCAAAGCGAGTTGAGGTCAGGACAAAACATCCCTCTTCTACCAGGGCTCTTCCGATCTTCTGCTGCCTGCCCTTGGCATGCCTAGGGGAGCATAAAAAAGAAACCAAATCATGTTAAATCCATCAATATTTCCCTCCTTCAATTAGTCCTAACTCCAAACGTCCTACCAGGGTCTCCTAGATGCCTGTGATTTGCCTCCTTCTTTCTCTCCCATCTCCCTCTGCTTGATAAGTTGCAAAAAAACTCTATTCATTTGCTTATTAATGGAGTCATTTGACCAATGTTTCATAAGCACTTGAAGGGGGCCAGATGCTTCTATAAGCTCTCAGAACACAGGCAGGCACAGACTTGTGTTCCAAGAACTTACCTTTGTTGGGAGAGGGCAGTATCACAAACAAACATGCACAATAAGGCAGATTGGGATAAGTGACAAAATCTGGACCCAGGCTGGGACCAGGTCCCTGGGTCCTGACTCCACTCCCCCATCTGCCTCTGGTTCTCCACGCCTCCTCCCCTACCATGGAATCAGCCCGCACGCACCCCACACGTGCTTGGAATCTCCGTTTTGGATTTGCCTTAAGCTCCTTTTGCTACAAGGTTGGGGATGTTTTAGAGCCTCCTAAGTCTACATAGGCTCCTCCCATTACCACCCCCAACGAGCTCCTCGGTGCCCTGAGCATGGCTTCCAGAACCACATCCATCACGGACACCGGGCTGTCAGCACAGCCACGTGCCCCTCTCAGAGGCCCGAATCCAGAATGGATTTATCCCAGGGGAAACCTTGTTATGCTTTTATGTCTTCAATTCATTAGATTTTCTGTCAGCGGCATAAATCAGGACTGGACCCTCTTCTCACACACTCGGGAATGGGGAAGACACGCAGAAAACGCATGGAGGGCGGGACCCGGTGGACGGTGGTTTCCCCACCCCCATGTTTATTCCCTTTTTCTTTTTTTTTTTTTTAGCCAAAAAGGGATCTTAAAGAGATCATTGGAGGCATCAGGGAGAGGAGAGATGGAGGCTGAAAGTGTTTTCCCCATAATTTTTATCAGACTGGCCCTCATTTACCCCAATTCCATACTCAAAAATCCTCCCTTTTATTCCACCACCTTCAAAGCGAGTTGAGGTCAGGACAAAACATCCCTCTTCTACCAGGGCTCTTCCGATCTTCTGCTGCCTGCCCTTGGCATGCCTAGGGGAGCATAAAAAAGAAACCAAATCATGTTAAATCCATCAATATTTCCCTCCTTCAATTAGTCCTAACTCCAAACGTCCTACCAGGGTCTCCTAGATGCCTGTGATTTGCCTCCTTCTTTCTCTCCCATCTCCCTCTGCTTGATAAGTTGCAAAAAAACTCTATTCATTTGCTTATTAATGGAGTCATTTGACCAATGTTTCATAAGCACTTGAAGGGGGCCAGATGCTTCTATAAGCTCTCAGAACACAGGCAGGCACAGACTTGTGTTCCAAGAACTTACCTTTTGTTGGGAGAGGGCAGTATCACAAACAAACATGCACAATAAGGCAGATTGGGATAAGTGCTATTAGAAAAGAAAGCAGCATAAGGGTGGGGCGGCCACAGAAGACCTCTCCGAGGCATTTGGGCAGAGGCCAGAGTGAAGTGAGCGAGTAACTTACTGGTGTGAAAGGAGAGAGAGAGAGGTCTGGGGAGAGAGAACCTTGAGGGCCAAGGCCCTGGGGTGGCAGTGTGCCCTGTGCTCGAGCAAGTGCAAGAAGGTGCACGTGCCAGCCGAAGGGTGGGACGGGAGATGATCTGGAAGAGGTGACCAGAGGCCAGCTCACACAGCCCGTGCCAGGGAGCCACAGTGCGGACTTGGGTGTACTCTGGGTGAGCTGGAAGCTCTGAGGGTTTAAGCCCATGAGGGGCAAACTCCTCTGCTTTAAAAAGGATCCCCGTGCGTCCTATTCTTCCGTGGGACAGACCTTGGGAAGGTCCCCGTGGGTGCTGGGAGCAATCCAGGTGGGGGCCTGAGCTGGAGCAAGGAGGGACTGGAGAGGGAGAGTGGAGGTGGGGAGGGTCTTTACAGGGGAGGAGGAGCCTCAGGTGTGGGCTGCGGTGCACGCCGTGGCATTACTGGCCATTTCCACTGAAATCACCTGCTTTCCAAAAGCCTCCTTGGGCTTGAAATTTCAGGTCACCCTCTGATTCCTCCTCCCATGTTCTGCGCCTCTGAAAAAGTGCTCGGTTTGAGCCAGCCTGAAGTGGGACCGGAGGGAAGACGTGCTTTTCTAAGAACGGTGACTGGAAAGGTGGGACGTTCATGCCTCGTATCTCCAAGTTCATTCAGAGACTTTGAAGCAGTCACTGCTACTAGAATGTGGGTCCCCTCCCCCAGCACCTTCCTCCTTCCCCCAGGTCCTCATCCGTTCATCCTTTAGAGCAGAGGTGTACCTCCCACCCCCACCCCCACTCCTAAATTGAAGCCCTCACCTCCAACGTGATTGTGCTTGGAGATAAGGCTTTTAGGAGGTAATTCATTAAGGTTCAATGAGGAGCCTGAAAGGCTGCAGTCCATAGGGTCACAAGAACACAGGCAGGCACAGACTTGTGTTCCAAGAACTTACCTTTTGTTGGGAGAGGGCAGTATCACAAACAAACATGCACAATAAGGCAGATTGGGATAAGTGCTATTAGAAAAGAAAGCAGCATAAGGGTGGGGCGGCCACAGAAGACCTCTCCGAGGCATTTGGGCAGAGGCCAGAGTGAAGTGAGCGAGTAACTTACTGGTGTGAAAGGAGAGAGAGAGAGGTCTGGGGAGAGAGAACCTTGAGGGCCAAGGCCCTGGGGTGGCAGTGTGCCCTGTGCTCGAGCAAGTGCAAGAAGGTGCACGTGCCAGCCGAAGGGTGGGACGGGAGATGATCTGGAAGAGGTGACCAGAGGCCAGCTCACACAGCCCGTGCCAGGGAGCCACAGTGCGGACTTGGGTGTACTCTGGGTGAGCTGGAAGCTCTGAGGGTTTAAGCCCATGAGGGGCAAACTCCTCTGCTTTAAAAAGGATCCCCGTGCGTCCTATTCTTCCGTGGGACAGACCTTGGGAAGGTCCCCGTGGGTGCTGGGAGCAATCCAGGTGGGGGCCTGAGCTGGAGCAAGGAGGGACTGGAGAGGGAGAGTGGAGGTGGGGAGGGTCTTTACAGGGGAGGAGGAGCCTCAGGTGTGGGCTGCGGTGCACGCCGTGGCATTACTGGCCATTTCCACTGAAATCACCTGCTTTCCAAAAGCCTCCTTGGGCTTGAAATTTCAGGTCACCCTCTGATTCCTCCTCCCATGTTCTGCGCCTCTGAAAAAGTGCTCGGTTTGAGCCAGCCTGAAGTGGGACCGGAGGGAAGACGTGCTTTTCTAAGAACGGTGACTGGAAAGGTGGGACGTTCATGCCTCGTATCTCCAAGTTCATTCAGAGACTTTGAAGCAGTCACTGCTACTAGAATGTGGGTCCCCTCCCCCAGCACCTTCCTCCTTCCCCCAGGTCCTCATCCGTTCATCCTTTAGAGCAGAGGTGTACCTCCCACCCCCACCCCCACTCCTAAATTGAAGCCCTCACCTCCAACGTGATTGTGCTTGGAGATAAGGCTTTTAGGAGGTAATTCATTAAGGTTCAATGAGGAGCCTGAAAGGCTGCAGTCCATAGGGTCACGAAGTGTCAGATATGGCTGAAGTGCTAAGCACACACACACACACACACACACAAGGTTCAGCGAGGTCCTGTATAGGGGCCTACTCTGATGGGCTAAGAGGCCTTAGAAGAGGAAGAAAAGGAGGACTCTCTCCCCACCCATGTTCACACAGGCCGTGTGAGGGCACAAGGAAAAGGCAGCCGTCTGTAAGCAAGGAAGAGAGCTCCCATCAGGAAACAATTAGGCAAACACCTTGATCTTGAACTTCCCAGCTTCTGGAACCATGAGAGGTAAATTTCTGTTGTTTAAACCATGCAGTGTATGGTATGCTGTGATGGCACCCTGAGCTAAGAGGAAACAGGAGACCGTGTGCTCAGCTGGGTCCACCTCTTTGCAGCCCCATGGAGTGCAGCTCGCCAGTCTCCTCTGTCCATGGGATTCTCCAGGCAAGAATGCTGGAGTGGGTTGCCATGTTCCCCTCCAGGGCATCTTCCTGACCCAAGGATCGAACCTGTGTCTCCTGCATGGTAGATGGATGCTTTATTGCTGAGCCACTGGGGAATTAAGAGAAGGCGTCTTCTAACTCTTTCAATAACACACTTTTCCTCAGCAGTGAAAACGTGAAGCACACCCCCACCATTGCATGCAGCTATTTATGATTTTATATGTGTACCATATATTTTTTGTTTCTGTTGGATAGAAACACAAAATGTATGTATAGATCAATCTATATATACATCCGAAAAAAATGGTAGTTTCTCTTTTTTTGATGTTAATGGTTTACTGATTTTTTAAAAACATGTTTTGGCCTCTTTCATTGGTCCTTTATTTATTTATTTTCATCCATCTTTATTCTTTGGCCTATGAGGGCCTCCCATCGCAGTGGCCTCTCTCATTGCAGAGCACCAGCTCTGGGCACATGCGCTCCAAGAGCTCTGGCTTGTCATTGGACACACTGGTCCAGCCGTTCCGCAGTATGTGGAATCTTCCCGGGCCAGGGATTGAACCGGCACCCCTTGCACTGCAAGGCGGTGTCCTTACCCACTGGACCACCAGGGGAGCACAGTTTATTAATTTTTGACAACAGTACCAAGACATTTCAAGCGCAAAGGGAAGTCTTGCATCCATGTATTTGCTCATTCATTTAGCCAGTATTACCCCTAGTCTGGGATGTACCCAGGGATAAAACTGAAGACCTTGTTTTTCTTTTAAATTTGAAGTATCGATGCTTTACAATACTGTATTAGGTTGTCGTTGTTTCGTCGTTAAGTCCTGTCCAACCGTTAGCAACCCCAGGGACTGTAGCCCGTCAGTCTCCTCTGTCTGTGGGATTTTCCAGGCAAGAATACTGGAGTGGGTTGCCATTTCCTTCTTAAGGGGAGGTTAGTTTCTTGTTTTAAAATTTTTGAAACAAAAATAAATCGCATTTCTACTCTTTTCTTCATGGAATCCACTCAAACGAGAGTCACTCAAGACTCTGCATTTGGGAGACAGTGTTTTAGAGCTCAGCCTCTGTCCTTCAGGAAATTCTCTTCTGACCCACAGCTCACTCCTTCCTTCCTTCATTCCCTGGACTCCTATTCACAAAGGACTGTCTAGGGACCCAGTGTATGTGGATGCATCAAACAGACACAGTTCTGCTCTGGAAGGTGATAAGCTAATCTTGATAGACCTTCCTATTGGGCAATCTCCCCCATAATTAATGGTCATTAATTAAGGGTTTAATAACCTGTTTACAAGACCTCTGTCTTTCCTCCCAGGGGACTGAGGAGGACAGAGGTCAGCCTGACCCCATTTGCCGTTGCATCTTCCGTGCCTGGTATAGAGCACGCATTGAATGAAAAGTGAATGGAAGAGAGATGAACGCTGAATGAATGAGGGGAAAAAAGAGTCGATAATGGTAAGTTTTTTTCTTTTTGATGTTAATGGTTTACTGATTTTTTAAAAACATGTTTTGGCCTCTTTCATTGGTCCTTTATTTATTTATTTTCATCCATCTTTATTCTTTGGCCTATGAGGGCCTCCCATCGCAGTGGCCTCTCTCATTGCAGAGCACCAGCTCTGGGCACATGCGCTCCAAGAGCTCTGGCTTGTCATTGGACACACTGGTCCAGCCGTTCCGCAGTATGTGGAATCTTCCCGGGCCAGGGATTGAACCGGCACCCCTTGCACTGCAAGGCGGTGTCCTTACCCACTGGACCACCAGGGGAGCACAGTTTATTAATTTTTGACAACAGTACCAAGACATTTCAAGCGCAAAGGGAAGTCTTGCATCCATGTATTTGCTCATTCATTTAGCCAGTATTACCCCTAGTCTGGGATGTACCCAGGGATAAAACTGAAGACCTTGTTTTTCTTTTAAATTTGAAGTATCGATGCTTTACAATACTGTATTAGGTTGTCGTTGTTTCGTCGTTAAGTCCTGTCCAACCGTTAGCAACCCCAGGGACTGTAGCCCGTCAGTCTCCTCTGTCTGTGGGATTTTCCAGGCAAGAATACTGGAGTGGGTTGCCATTTCCTTCTTAAGGGGAGGTTAGTTTCTTGTTTTAAAATTTTTGAAACAAAAATAAATCGCATTTCTACTCTTTTCTTCATGGAATCCACTCAAACGAGAGTCACTCAAGACTCTGCATTTGGGAGACAGTGTTTTAGAGCTCAGCCTCTGTCCTTCAGGAAATTCTCTTCTGACCCACAGCTCACTCCTTCCTTCCTTCATTCCCTGGACTCCTATTCACAAAGGACTGTCTAGGGACCCAGTGTATGTGGATGCATCAAACAGACACAGTTCTGCTCTGGAAGGTGATAAGCTAATCTTGATAGACCTTCCTATTGGGCAATCTCCCCCATAATTAATGGTCATTAATTAAGGGTTTAATAACCTGTTTACAAGACATCTGTCTTTCCTCCCAGGGGACTGAGGAGGACAGAGGTCAGCCTGTCCCCATTTGCCGTTGCATCTTCCGTGCCTGGTATAGAGCACGCATTGAATGAAAAGTGAATGGAAGAGAGATGAACGCTGAATGAATGAGTGAAGGAAGGAGCAAAATGAGTGAACGCCAGCCTTCACTCCCCTTTTTGTCCCTTTTCTTCAAGTCCCTCTTGCCATGAGAAACTGTCAGAGTTGCTGAGGGGCAGGCGAGCTGGCTGCAGGGTGGGGGTGACGGGGAGCGATCTGTGAGCAGGACCAGGTTAGCAGTGGTTTTATTACATCCCATTAAGCATCTGGTCATGATTATAATAAGCACATGAGTTATGGCCAGTGACATATGTTTCTTGAAGGAAAAAAAAGGAGAGAGGAGGAGGAAAAGAAACACAGCAAGCCCCCAGTGATGGCCCGGCTGGCCGGCTCAGGAGCAGACCAGGCCTGTGCCTTTCAACCCCCTCACATCCTAGGTGTGGTATTAGGGACAGAGGGACTCCGGGGGGCTAGCAAGGTCTCGGGGCTTCCACGAAGATCCTGCTTGCCCGCTTGTTTAAGAGCCATCAGGGGACAAAGATGTGGTCAGTGGGCTCAGCTTAAAGGCCCCAGTATCTGGGACAAGGAAGGCCTGGCCCAGAGCAGACACTGGAATCTGTAGGAGGCAGGAGGAAAGAGAGGATGGAGAAGAGAAAGACAAGGATGAAGGGAGGAAGGAGGAGAAGGGGGAGGAGGTTAGGGCTTCCCGGTAGACGTTCATCCATCCATCCATCCATCCATCCGTTCATTCAGTCAACAACCAGGATCCTCCCATCGCACATAGCGTGGTATAGCAGGTGAGGCCGAGGCTGAGCTCAGAGCACCTGCGTTGCTCCCTGGGCTTCGCCATGCCCTTCCTGTATGGCCTTGGGTGAGCCCCCTTCCTTCTCTGTGTTCATTTGTAGAAGGACGGGCATTTTCTGCTCTGGAAGGTGATAAGCTAATCTTGATAGACCTTCCTATTGGCAATCTCCCCATAATTAATGGTCATTAATTAAGGGTTTAATAACCTGTTTACAAGACATCTGTCTTTCCTCCCAGGGGACTGAGGAGGACAGAGGTCAGCCTGTCCCCATTTGCCGTTGCATCTTCCGTGCCTGGTATAGAGCACGCATTGAATGAAAAGTGAATGGAAGAGAGATGAACGCTGAATGAATGAGTGAAGGAAGGAGCAAAATGAGTGAACGCCAGCCTTCACTCCCCTTTTTGTCCCTTTTCTTCAAGTCCCTCTTGCCATGAGAAACTGTCAGAGTTGCTGAGGGGCAGGCGAGCTGGCTGCAGGGTGGGGGTGACGGGGAGCGATCTGTGAGCAGGACCAGGTTAGCAGTGGTTTTATTACATCCCATTAAGCATCTGGTCATGATTATAATAAGCACATGAGTTATGGCCAGTGACATATGTTTCTTGAAGGAAAAAAAAGGAGAGAGGAGGAGGAAAAGAAACACAGCAAGCCCCCAGTGATGGCCCGGCTGGCCGGCTCAGGAGCAGACCAGGCCTGTGCCTTTCAACCCCCTCACATCCTAGGTGTGGTATTAGGGACAGAGGGACTCCGGGGGGCTAGCAAGGTCTCGGGGCTTCCACGAAGATCCTGCTTGCCCGCTTGTTTAAGAGCCATCAGGGGACAAAGATGTGGTCAGTGGGCTCAGCTTAAAGGCCCCAGTATCTGGGACAAGGAAGGCCTGGCCCAGAGCAGACACTGGAATCTGTAGGAGGCAGGAGGAAAGAGAGGATGGAGAAGAGAAAGACAAGGATGAAGGGAGGAAGGAGGAGAAGGGGGAGGAGGTTAGGGCTTCCCGGTAGACGTTCATCCATCCATCCATCCATCCATCCGTTCATTCAGTCAACAACCAGGATCCTCCCATCGCACATAGCGTGGTATAGCAGGTGAGGCCGAGGCTGAGCTCAGAGCACCTGCGTTGCTCCCTGGGCTTCGCCATGCCCTTCCTGTATGGCCTTGGGTGAGCCCCCTTCCTTCTCTGTGTTCATTTGTAGAAGGAGGCGATCACTCACGTCTCTCCCAGCTCTGACTTCACGGGAGAAGGTACAGTTGTCTGATGCGAAGGGCGCAGAGATGCCTGCCTCCTGCCCAGCATTGGCAAGGTCCACACCCAGACCTCTGTTAGAACTCTCCTTCCTGCTCACCCATTTCGCAGGTGTGGAAACGGAGGCCTGGGTGTCTGTGCTGCCTCATGATGAACGCTCCAGTTCTCTCCCATCTCTTTTTTCTCCTCCTCCTCATCCCAAGGTCTAAGGGGATTATAACCACTCAAAGACACAAACTTCTGTGACCCAGAACCTCTCCACAGCTGGGCAAGAAGCTGAGAGCCTCTGCTTTGGAACGTTGCCTCTCCGCCAAGCGACCAGGCTGTGGCGCTTGGCTCCAGGAACGGGCCTTGGAGCTGAGGGAGGATGTGGAAACTGAGAGTCTGGACCGCCAGACCCTCAGGTGTCAGGAAGCGTGAGGCCCGTCTGTGAACACGTGCTGTGAGCCAGATCACCTAGAGGACTAGTGCTTAACTTCCTCAAGGGGTTTCACACCCTCTCTCCAGAATCTGGCGGCAGTGGGTCGTGGAGCCAGGCTGGGGTCCAGGTGCCTGACTGCAGAGCCTGTGCTGCGTCCTCCTCCCTGAGGCCTCTACCTCTGCAGCAGGGAGGCCTGGCCTGGGCTCTTCCAGCCTGACTGTGGACAAGTCAGATCACCTCCCTGGCACTTGGGGTCCTGCGCCAGAGAACGGGCCCCCCTCAGAGGTCCACCAGGAGGGGTCATCGGAGCAACAGCAAGCCCAGGTCTGGGGGTGAGGCTGGACCAAACCAGAACGTCCCAGCCTTTTTTCCCAGGGAAGCCAGCGTTCCTTATCCTGTGTTTTGAAAGACCTTGTCTCTTGAACAAATTTTGTTTTAAAGTACTATTTCATTAGAAAAGACCCTGATGCTGGGAAAGATTGAAGGCAGGAGGAGAACAGGGGGCGACAGGGGATGAAACGGTTGGATGGCATCATCGACTCACTGGACATGAGTTTGAGCAAACTCTGGGAGATAGGGAAGGACAGGGAAGCCTGGCGTGCAGAAGTTCATGGGGTCATAGGATAAAGCTACGGAACAGCAAAAACAACACTTTATTCCCCCTGCCCTTCTTATTGCTCAAACATGCCCATGGCCATCCTTTGAGAGGACCACTGTGTCCACATTGGGCTGTCAGAATTATAATTCCGCCCAAGACTGAACATTTTCTTCCCAGGTCGGCTTCCCTGAGCACGGGCTGCCAAGGCCTTGGGATTGTGCAGAAAATGGGACGATATCCATTCTCTTTCCTCTCTGAGGACCCCAGGTCCAGAGCCCCTGGAAGGGTGATGAGTGCAAGAAAGGCAGTCACATGCCTTCCTGCATGGTTCCAGGAAGTTTCCAGAGGTGCTGTGACTTGTCCTCATTCTGCACAGGAGGAATGGGGACCCGGAGACCTTACTGGCTCCCAAGGTCATGACCTGGGATATAGAGACTCGGTTCCAATCTCTCTGAATCCCAGCACTAACTTTCCTTCCCTTGTCTGATGTCTATTGTTGTTCCGTCGCTAAGTCGTGTCTGACTCTCTGTGACTCCACGGACTGCAGCCCCCCAGGCTCCTCTGTTCTCCACTGCCTCCCAGAGTTTGCTCAAATTCATGTCCTTGGAGTTGGTGATGCTGTCGCACCATTTCATCCTCTGCCTTTAATCTTTCCCAGAATCGGGGTCTTTTCCCACGCGTCGACTCTTCGATCTGGCGGCCAAAGGGTTGGAGCTTCAGCCTCGATCCTTTCAATGTGTGTTCAAGGTTGATCTCCTTTCGGATGGATGGGTTTGGTCTCCTTTCCTGAGTCTAGAATCCTGCAATCGGGGTAGGGGGTGCAGGACCGCGTGGGCCTTGCTGGGAGGACATCCCAGTCCAGCCGAGGACACTGGACAGGAATGGATGTGCCCAGGCATGCGGAGGCAGCAACATGAAGGCCCCACAAGGCCCTGCGTGATCTGGCCAAAGATCGTGCTTGCAGCAGAGCCCGGCAGCCCGGGACACCTCTGAGCCGAGCTGCTCCCCACTCTGGGCCTCAGTTTCCTCAGACAGAGCACACAGACATGAATGCTTCAAGCGGCTGTCGCGAGGTTGCCAAGAGATAACAGAGGCCCAAACGCCCAGCGAGCGTGGCTGGTGACGAAGATGAATCGGCCCCAGGCTGCAGGATTTCACCGTGCGTTGCCAGGTGGGGGCTGGAAAGGAAGCCGGAGGAGGAGCGCGCCCTGGGGGCCTGTCCTGAGAACCAGGGCCGCCCCGCAGAGTGATGGCCGCTGGGGGACGAGCCTGAAGATAAATAAGAACAGGCCGGGTGAGCCCAGGCTCATCTTAACGCTAAGCAGAGGGGCCTGGGGCTGGACTTGAAAGCGTCCGGCTGAGACGGATGGGCTGCTGCCGAGGTGGGGGCGGCTGGGCGTGGGGAATGAGTGATGGGGTGTCAGGCTGCTCAGTCACCGCCAGCCAGAGATGCCGGCCCCTGTCCAGCCGCCGGGACATATGTGGGGGCCCGCCCCTCCTGCCGCCCGGCCCGGGGATTTATGGCTTCGTTAAGGCCTGGAGAGGGGCTGAGGCCAGGCCTGAGGTGGGAGGGTTTGATGTCCGCCTGGCAGCCTCTGCTGGATTTCCGCCCCAAGCAATGCAAGGGAAAGCAGGCCGGGCAGCGGGGTCATGCACAGAGGGGCGCGGGGCCTGGCCCCCCTCCCTAAGTCAGCTGGCGGAGAAGCCTGGGAGCCTCCGGGTGTCCTGACCTCAGCCACCTCCTGTCTGGGTATGTTTCCAGCCTCCTTATCTTTACCCAAGCAGGTCCCTCTGCCTGGAGGGCCGGGTGCCCTAGAGAAGTCCCACCCATCTCTGTGACCTTGGGGTCTATGCCACCTGTGGCTGGGAGAATCGCTTTGGCACCTCTGCCCCATCCGGCACCCTCCTCATCCTCACTAACCTCTCCCACAGCCCTTTGGTCATGAACTTGAGGGCAGGGAGCCTGTCGTTCTTCATCGTGACCTCTGGCATTTACCCCAGGATATAAACCACTGTTCACTGAACTCTTCCCATGTGCCAGGAGCTGTGCTAAGGGCTTTCTTATTTTACTTGCCATTTTTCTTATTTTGCTTGCTTTACTCATCTATGTTATAGGCACAGAAACTGAGGCTCAGAGAATCACTAGCAGAATTCAAACCACGTCTGTCAGATTCCAACACAAGTGCTTGCCTGCTGAGCGAAGCGCCAGCCTGGGGGATAAATTGGCAAGCAGGGAACAAGTTTGCTTTTTCCTATCGACTGTAACCTGTCAGGCTCCTCTGTCCGTAGCATTTTCCAGGCAAGAATACTGGAGTGGGTTGTCATTTCCTTCTCCAGGAGATCTTCCCAACCCAGGGTTCAAACGTGGGTCTCCTGCATTGCAGGTGAATTCTTTACTAACTGAACCACCAGGTAAGCCTGTCCCAATGCCCTACACTTCGCATTTGCTCAATAATGGGGCTTCCTGTATTGATCCCTATACCCATCCTGTGAGGTCAGCATGATTGTGATCCTCCCATTATACAGGGCGAAAAAACTGAGGCTCAGAGAGGGGACACACTGGCCAGGGTCACAGCCGGTCAGTGACTGAGCCAAGTGCTTTTGACATGGACATCCTACCCCCTTCCCACAGCTTCTCAGCTATTCCCACACCTTCTCCCTCTCAGGCCAATCTCAGCTCTAGAGGTTCAAGCTGGGGGATGCCAAGACTGCAGGTGGGCGCTTGGCCCTTGCACCAGGCCACGGAGGAGCCTTCCCAAAGCCCAGGCCTTCGCTCACACCTCCCACCCAGGAGGGATTTTCCCTCTGTTAGAATAAAGTCCCTGGCTGCCAGCCAGCCTGGATTCTCCTGAGCCTGGGACGCTCCTGGATGTCCCTGACCTCCTGCCCACCTATCGCCCCCCATCCCCTTCCTGTCTGGGCCTGCAGCTCCAGAGTGGGCACAGCTGGAAGGCAGCAACCTTCTGCTGCCACCTCTGCCTCCCTGGCGGGGCTCTGCTTCTAGCAGGGGTGTGCATGATGGCGCATCGGGGCTGTCCGGAGAGGAGCAGAGCACCGTCAGCTGGCCCCTAGCTCTCCCTGCCCCCTCACAGCCCCGCAGCCTCACGGCTGGCTCTCTCAATCATCTATTTTGAGCCCAGATGTTTAACAAGTTGGGATTCTCAACACCTGTCCCAAAAGATCAAGCTCTCTGTTCACTGGCTTTTGGGGAAGGAAGGTGAAGGGGTCGGGGGAGGGCTTTGTTGTAGGTTTCTTAAATGGGGGTATAGTTGCTTTTGGAGACTTCCCTGGTGGCTCAGATAGTAAAGAATCTGCCTGCCATGCAAAAGACCTGGGTTCGATTCCTGGGTTGGAAAGATCCCCTGGAAAAGGCGGAAGTCTACCCACTTCAGGATTCTTGCCTAGAGAATTCCGTGGCGTGTCCATGGGTTGCAAAGAGCTGGACACGACTGAGTGACTTTCACTTTCATGATTGCTTTACAATGAAGTGAATCAGCTACATAGAGACATATATCCCCCTCCCTCGTGGGCCTGTCCCAATGCCCTACACTTCGCATTTGCTCAATAATGGGGCTTCCTGTATTGATCCCTATACCCATCCTGTGAGGTCAGCATGATTGTGATCCTCCCATTATACAGGGCGAAAAAACTGAGGCTCAGAGAGGGGACACACTGGCCAGGGTCACAGCCGGTCAGTGACTGAGCCAAGTGCTTTTGACATGGACATCCTACCCCCTTCCCACAGCTTCTCAGCTATTCCCACACCTTCTCCCTCTCAGGCCAATCTCAGCTCTAGAGGTTCAAGCTGGGGGATGCCAAGACTGCAGGTGGGCGCTTGGCCCTTGCACCAGGCCACGGAGGAGCCTTCCCAAAGCCCAGGCCTTCGCTCACACCTCCCACCCAGGAGGGATTTTCCCTCTGTTAGAATAAAGTCCCTGGCTGCCAGCCAGCCTGGATTCTCCTGAGCCTGGGACGCTCCTGGATGTCCCTGACCTCCTGCCCACCTATCGCCCCCCATCCCCTTCCTGTCTGGGCCTGCAGCTCCAGAGTGGGCACAGCTGGAAGGCAGCAACCTTCTGCTGCCACCTCTGCCTCCCTGGCGGGCTCTGCTTCTAGCAGGGGTGTGCATGATGGCGCATCGGGGCTGTCCGGAGAGGAGCAGAGCACCGTCAGCTGGCCCCTAGCTCTCCCTGCCCCCTCACAGCCCCGCAGCCTCACGGCTGGCTCTCTCAATCATCTATTTTGAGCCCAGATGTTTAACAAGTTGGGATTCTCAACACCTGTCCCAAAAGATCAAGCTCTCTGTTCACTGGCTTTTGGGGAAGGAAGGTGAAGGGGTCGGGGGAGGGCTTTGTTGTAGGTTTCTTAAATGGGGGTATAGTTGCTTTTGGAGACTTCCCTGGTGGCTCAGATAGTAAAGAATCTGCCTGCCATGCAAAAGACCTGGGTTCGATTCCTGGGTTGGAAAGATCCCCTGGAAAAGGCGGAAGTCTACCCACTTCAGGATTCTTGCCTAGAGAATTCCGTGGCGTGTCCATGGGTTGCAAAGAGCTGGACACGACTGAGTGACTTTCACTTTCATGATTGCTTTACAATGAAGTGAATCAGCTACATAGAGACATATATCCCCCTCCCTCGTGGGCCTCCCTCCCACCTCATTCCCCACCATCCCACCCATCTAGGTCATCACAGAGCACACGCTGACCTCCCTGTGCTGTGTAGCAGGTTCCCACTGGCTATCTGTTTACACATGGTATGTATCTATGTCAACCCCAAATCTTGCCATTCCTCCCACTCCCCTTTCCCCTCTCCACGTCTAGACGTCTGTGCTTTACGTCAGTGTCTCTATTGCTGCCCTAGAAATAGGTTCACCAGGACCATTTTTCTAGATTCCACCTGTATGTGTTCCTATATGATACTTATTTTTCTCTTTCTGACTTACTTCACTTTGTATGACCATCTCTAGGTCCATCCATGTCTCTACAAATGGCCCAATTTTGTTCCTTTGAGTGGCTGAGTCATATTCCATTGTGTACATGCATTGCATCTTCTTTAACCATTCATCTGTGGATGGACGTCTATGTTGCTTCCATGTCTTGGCTATTGTCAGTAGTGCTGCAAGGACCACTGGGTCTTTGCATGTGTATTTTTATTTTTAATTTTGGCCTCTTTTGTTGTTTATTTATTTATGTATTTATTTCTCATCCATCTCTATTCCTTGGCCTGTGTGGGCCTCCCATTGCAGTGGCCTCTCTCCTTGCAGAGCATTGGCTCTGGGCTCAGGCGCTCCAGAGCGCTGGCTCGTGATTGGACACACCAGTCCAGTCCAGCTGCTCCACGGCACATGGGATCTTCTCGGGCCGGGGATCAAACCGGTGCCCCTTGCACTGCAAGGCGGACTCTTTACCCACTGGACCACCAGGGAAGCCCACATGTGTCTCTTTGAATTATGGTTTTCATCAGGGCATAGGATGCTCAACCTCAGTAATGATTATGGAAGGGAAGGGAGGCTTTGAGGAGAAAACTGCCAAGTGTGCATCCTCGTAGGTGAAGGAGCACAGTGGGAACCTAGCGTGCAACGATTTTCTGCCTGTCATTCATTCATTCATCTATTCACCGTGCATTTTCCTCGTAGGTAGCAAGGTAGCAAAAAAAGTGGTTTCTGAGGTGACCCACACATCGCTGACTCCTTTGATGCTGTGAATCAGCTACATAGAGACATATATCCCCCTCCCTCGTGGGCCTCCCTCCCACCTCATTCCCCACCATCCCACCCATCTAGGTCATCACAGAGCACACGCTGACCTCCCTGTGCTGTGTAGCAGGTTCCCACTGGCTATCTGTTTACACATGGTATGTATCTATGTCAACCCCAAATCTTGCCATTCCTCCCACTCCCCTTTCCCCTCTCCACGTCTAGACGTCTGTGCTTTACGTCAGTGTCTCTATTGCTGCCCTAGAAATAGGTTCACCAGGACCATTTTTCTAGATTCCACCTGTATGTGTTCCTATATGATACTTATTTTTCTCTTTCTGACTTACTTCACTTTGTATGACCATCTCTAGGTCCATCCATGTCTCTACAAATGGCCCAATTTTGTTCCTTTGAGTGGCTGAGTCATATTCCATTGTGTACATGCATTGCATCTTCTTTAACCATTCATCTGTGGATGGACGTCTATGTTGCTTCCATGTCTTGGCTATTGTCAGTAGTGCTGCAAGGACCACTGGGTCTTTGCATGTGTATTTTTATTTTTAATTTTGGCCTCTTTTGTTGTTTATTTATTTATGTATTTATTTCTCATCCATCTCTATTCCTTGGCCTGTGTGGGCCTCCCATTGCAGTGGCCTCTCTCCTTGCAGAGCATTGGCTCTGGGCTCAGGCGCTCCAGAGCGCTGGCTCGTGATTGGACACACCAGTCCAGTCCAGCTGCTCCACGGCACATGGGATCTTCTCGGGCCGGGGATCAAACCGGTGCCCCTTGCACTGCAAGGCGGACTCTTTACCCACTGGACCACCAGGGAAGCCCACATGTGTCTCTTTGAATTATGGTTTTCATCAGGGCATAGGATGCTCAACCTCAGTAATGATTATGGAAGGGAAGGGAGGCTTTGAGGAGAAAACTGCCAAGTGTGCATCCTCGTAGGTGAAGGAGCACAGTGGGAACCTAGCGTGCAACGATTTTCTGCCTGTCATTCATTCATTCATCTATTCACCTGCTCGGTACAAGGTGCTGTTTCTTAAGCACCTACTATGTGTGGAGCCCTGTTGTAAGCACTGAGATACCGTCACCGACAAGACAAGAAAGAGTGTTGTTTCATGAGGTGACCTTCAGAGAAGAGTTCACGCATGCTGGGATAAGTCCTCTCCCTACAGCTCTGCGTCAGTGTCACCTCCTCCCTGAGACGTCTCCTGATCGTGTGGCTAACATACCACCCTGTCCATCTCTGTCCCCTTGCTTGACTATTTACTAGCGCTATCAGTATCTGGTGTTGCATAGTTCTCTCCTTTCCATCTACTCCCCTAAGAATGTACACACCATGAGTGTGGACGATTTTCTGCTCCAGCTCCAACTCTTGGCGTGTAGATGCTTCATAAATGCCTGTAGGATGAGAAACGGATGGATGAAGGAAGGAAGGCAGAGGCTCCACAGCATGTGTACAGTTCGAGATGGCCCAGAGAGAGAACCAATGAGGTCCCTGCTGATGGTCCTGCAGAGAACAGTCATGGACAACTGCTGTGAGATTTTTCCACAGGCCTTTGGTGACATCACAAGGGGCTCTGGGTCCTCGGATTAAATCCTGGCCCTCCTGCTGACTGTATGAGTGACCTCGGGCAAGCATTAACTTTCCTCACCCTCCATTTGAGGTGCACGCACACTCAGGAAGGTCGGACTCTTTGTGACCCTAAGGACTATAGCCAGGCTCCTCTGTCTGTGGAATTTTCCTAGAAAATAATGTGGGAGTGGGTTGCCATCCCCTGCTCCAAGGAATCCTCCCATCCCAGGGGTGGAGCCCTGCATTAGCAGGCAGATTCTTTACCACGGAGCCACCTTTCCTCATCTGTAAAATGGGTTGAGTACGCCATCTACCGGGTTGGGTTACTGTAGAGACAGGTGGAACGACTGTTGTGAGTTTATTATTATTATTTTAATGTATTTATTTTTAGTTAAGGATAATGACACTGTTGTGTTGGTTTCTGGCCTACATCAACCTGGATCAGCCATAGGTATACGTATGTCTCCTCCCTCTTGAGCCTCCCTCCCATCTCCCACCTCCTTCTCCCTGTCAATTTCCTGCCTCTGGGTGGCCCCAGAGCCCCTGAATGAGCTCCCTGAGTCGTTCAGCAAATGCCCACTGGCTCTCTATTTTTGTTTTTTATATATAATTTTTTTTTTGGACACTTCTATTGGTTTTTCATTTATTCATTTTCATCCATCTTTGTTCTTTGGCCTGTATGAGCCTCCTATCGCAGTGGCCTCTCTCGTTGCAGAGCACCGGCTCTGGGCGCATGCGCTCCAGAGCTCCGACTTGGTTGTTGGACTCATCAGTCCAGCTGCTCCGCGGCACGTGGGATCTTCCCAGGCCAGGGATTGAACTGGCGCCCCTTGCACTGCAAGGTGGTGTCCTTACCCACTGGACCACCAGGGAAGCCCTGGCTCTCGGTTTGCACAGGGTGGTGTATCTGCTTCTATGTTACTCTCTCCATACACCCCACCCTCTCCTTCTTGACCCCACCCTCCCCTTCCTGCCCCCACCCTCCATGTCCATAAGTTGATGCTCTGTGTCCGTATCTCCACTGAGCCCTGCAAATCATTTCATCAGCACCATCTTTCTAGATTCCATACATAGGTGTTCATACATGATATTTGTTTTTCTCTTTCTGGCTGACTTCACTTTGTGTAAGAGGCTCTAGGTTCACATGTAGATGGAGTCGAAACTATAGTGAGAGCTTACTGAATGCAGGCTCTCGTGGCCCTGTGCCTTCTGTCTCCCACGGAAACTTAAGCTAAGACGCTTGGTGCTTTAAAGACGCACTTCCTGGTTGGCATGGACATAGGAATGATGGGGTGGGATGCTGGAAGCGCTGAGAGCTAGGCCGTTTGCAGTCTCTCCCTTGGACAGCTCATCCGCCTCTCAGCCTCCGTGTCTCCATCTGCTCCAGGAGGCGTCCGCCCGCTTCTCTCTGGCACTGCTCCCTTCCACCAGCCCTTTCCCAGCCAAGCTCCCTGCTCCCTGAGGCCTGAACATCCCGTCAGACCTCAGGGCCAGGCCTTCACCTCCTGCATGCATATTTTGCACCTTCCCCCAGCCCAGATGTCCTGGAGGCTTGCCTCTCCAGCTCTCCCTGAGGCTGCTCTCTGTCCCCACGGGCTCCCAGTCAGAAAGCCCTCGGGCCCTCCCCGTGCCCCCAGGGCCTGTGGCAGAGGCTTGCCCTGCCCTGAAAACCCACAGGACCCCCCAGCACCTCATAGTCCCTCAACTGCACCCATTTACACAGCAGGCAATTGGGCCCACACCTGCAGTAATTCCTTTTAGGGGGTTTCACTCACAGGGAGGGTTGACTGGAAGGATCCCCCACCTCCTACTGCAGGGGAGGTGTGCTCCACGTAAACACACACACACACACATAGACACAGACACACACACATGGCCTCAGGAGGGCTGCAAACGCTTTCTTTCCCGGGAGACAGGGAGTTTCAGAACCTCAGGTCAGTGAGGGAGGGGTTGCCACAGGGGCAGGCTCTGGCACTGGGCCCAGCGCTGGGGTTTCTGAAGGGGCCTCAGCCTTGGGCTTGGAGGGGAGCTGAGGGAGGGGGAGGGAAGGAAGTGCTCAGTCTGTAGCTGAGCAGTGACTGGAGAAGTCCAGGGGGCAGAGGTGGGCCTGGGGTCTGTACCGGGACAAGGCGATCCGGCTTCTCCTGGTGTGGGGACCCTGGGGAAGTCGCTGTCCCTCTCTAGACCTATTTCCTCCTCTGCAAAATGTCAGTTGCAGAAAGTAGGCCATGTGGAGCCAGGTCAAGATGCAGCAGGCCCGGGTCCCCATCACAGCCCAGGCCCCCCAGGACCGTGCGGCTGCAGTAGAAGCTGCATCTTTCTGACCTTCATCTCTTCTTCCATGAAATGCAGGTAACAACCCTCACCTTGCAGAGTGGCCATGAAGTTAACCGGTGCATAGAAAGCATCTCACACAGGGCCTGAAAAACACATCCATTCCTTGGGGAAGCCTGACCCCAGGGTGAGACCCAGGCCTCACTGATGGGGCCTTCCTTTATAGACCATCCTGCCGGCCCTGATTGCCGTCTGTAATACGTATCTATGTGATCATTGGATGAACACCCTGATTGCCTGCCAGATTATACATCTCTTGAAGGCAAGGACCTGAGCCGGGCACATCGTTGGGGGTTTCATTAGAGCCAGTCAGGAAGCCAGAACTCCTGCAGTTAGTTCAACAGAAGGAATTTAATGTAAGGCCCTCATTTCAAAAGGGTTAGAGGAGCTGAAAGGCTTTATGGGGTGAGAGGCAACCTGGGGAAGCTGCCACATCCCTGGGCCTTGAGGGACCAGGGAGTAAGTGAGGACCCCAGAGCCCAGTGGCCGGGCTCGGGGGAGGGGAGGATGCTGAAGCCACAGGCAGGCAGGGGCTGCCCGCAGGAGCTGGCCAAAGGGGCGCCTGTCCCCTGGACCTGGAACCGTAGGGGTGGTACAGACACTGCCCACGATGGCGGCAGAAGACCAGGGTGGGAGCAGAACCCTGGTTCCTGCCCCCTAATCGCTAACCTCTCTTCCTGTTGGCCAAGGATCGCAGGAAGCCGGGAGCCTGGGAGCTGTCCTCGGCGGGCGTCCGCCCTGAGACACAGAGAAGGATAAAGGAAGAGCAGGGGGCAGATCTGAGCTGAACAGACGACAGAGCCAAACCTCAACGTTCGTATTCATCCAGGAATGCACATAAATGATTATATAAGTGCCTATATACATGTGCTTAATGCTTGCATATACACTGGGCACTAGAGTTTTATTAAGATGAACTCATTCAATAAGCATTTGTGCTGAGAATAACCAGTATGCCCTCCATAAACGCTGCCTGCTCTTGTTGACCAGGCTGCTGTTGGCGGACATGCTTGAAAGGACTTGGGCTTGCCAGGATTCTGGGATGTTTCTCCAAGACCTCATTCTCTCATTCTCCAAGACCTCCACCCCCAAACTGGACTTCCTGGGATCAGAGATCCAGGCCCAGGCCCCGAGGCTCCCCCGGCTCTCCCTGGCCGAGAGCAGGGAGGAAGGGCAGGGGATGTGGGCCGGTGGCCCCAGCCCCCGCGGAGGCCCTCGATCTCTGCCCCAGGGCTCCTTGCCGGCACTCCCTTTCCGCGCCTGTCAGTCAAACCCAGCTGCTTGGAAGTTCAAGCGTGGCCAAAAGGAAGCAGATTTCAAAACACACCTCTGCTTTCCCGGCTTCCCTTCCCCGCCCCCTCCTAGCTGTTGCTCCGGGCTCCTCAGGGACTCCCCTGCCCCAGGCCTGTCCCAGGCAGAGCTGAAACCAGAAGGGTCTGGGGCAGAGGCCAGGGTGGGCTGTGGGGAGGGGGAGGCGCACCCGCCTTAAGCCCAGATGGGACCTGCTCTTGGGCGGAGGGAGAAGGGATCTGAGGGGGACCCCGGGCTAAAGCAGCCCCTTCTTTACGGAGAAAGGGCGGCCGGCGAGAGGGCCAGACCCTGAACGTCAACGAGGCTTGCTGTTTTCCTTTATGACTGCATCCCTACCCTAGCACAAGCCTTGGCTTCTAGAAGATTCCGTACAAGCATCTGCCAAATAAATGAATGAATGAGTGGCTTCCCACTCAGGGAAGGTTGGCTCCGCTTTGAAACTGAAGGTAATGTAGGCGATCAGGCTGGAGCACCGCTGCCCTCCAAGAACCTAGGTCGTCCCCTCAGCAAGGGTATTTGGGTCGGAGCTCTTGGACACCATCCCGCTGGGTAACACTGAACAAGCCTCAGTTTTCCTCATCTGTAACATGGGCAGAGAGGCCTCTCTGACAATAAGTCCTAGCGCCATCCTGTGTGTGCAATAAAAGACTTCACAGATGCCGGGGCCACTGGAAGTGAGAGAATGGGCACTGATGTCCTCCTAACATGCAGCCGTCGCTTCTTGTGATTTCTTCACTACAGCAGATGGAGGCAGAGGGAAGGGATGCCCAGTCACGGAGTCTGGAAGGAAGGCCTTGATGTGACGGTGGGAGTTTTTGCCTTTCCTGACTGGTCTGTTAGGTCCGTACTCCTCTCCCTGCATTTCCTCCCTGCTCTCAGCCCGATTGCAAACGCTGAGCCAGCCGGGGACCACACCATTCCCGACTGCAGTGTTGTTTCCATTTGGATCGTCTCCCTCCAGAAAGTGCCGGCGATTTTGAAGAAGTGAGTTAATAGATCGATGATGTCTTTATTGTCAGGACACTTCCTGAATTAGAAATAAAAGGCTCTGCTGAATTCAATAAAATGACATGGGGGGAAACATGTTCTCGCCCAGGATGAAAGCCCTTCTGCGTGGCTGGCTGAGGAGTAGGGGGTGGGGGTGGAGCATCGCCGGAAGATTCTTCTGATAACTCAGCTTCCCCCAGAGGCTGAGGGGAAACCTCTGCCCTTCCAGGAGCAGAGAGCAGAAAATCTTGCAGTGCCCAACATCTGGGCCTGACTCAGACCCTCTCCTGGCCTTCCTGGCGCCCCCAACAGGCCCAACCTGGCCTGGGAGCCATCCAGCCGTATGGGGCAGGCCGTCCCCTCTGCAAAACTGGGAGGAGACAAACCCTGCCCTCAAGAGTCCTTCTCTTCTTCAGACCCCACCAGGCTGTGCCCTCCTCCCCAAGACCCTAGTGCCCTACCCCAACCTTGTGGATCTTTATAGAGTCTGAAGTCTGTATGGTTCATCAGAAGAGGCAGACAGAAAGTCAAAGCCGTGGGTTCCCACAGAGCTACCCTTGTGCCTCCTTGGCCTCTTAGTGGCTGTGTGACCTCAAGCAAGCAGCTTCACCTCTCTGTGCTTCAGTCTGCCTGACAGTGATGGAAATACCCAGAAAAGGGCCTGGTAACTAAGAATGCTACTTACTCACTTGCCTATAATTTTATTATCACTGAGGAAAAGCTATATTGGAGGAGAAGGAGCTGATGGGTTGTTGGCAATAGGTGGGGTGGAGGCAGCAGAAGTGTCCTTTAAAGGGAAACCAAAAGAAGCAGGATGGCCCTACTTTAAATGAGCACCTGCTATGGGGCCAGGCATGTAGCGAAAGTGAAAGTCGCTCAGTCGTGTCTGGCTCTTTGCGACCCCATGAACTGCAACCCACCTGGCTTCTCTGTCCATGGGATTGGATTGGGTTCCGATTTCCTTCTCCAGGGCATCTTCCCAACCCAGGGATCAAACCTGGGTCTCCTTCACTGCAGGCAGATTCTTTACCATCCACGCCACCAGGGAAGTCCATGGATCAGGCATACCGCAACCCGTATTCTACAAGGTTCAGAGAAGTCAAGTCACTTGTCTAAGGTCACACAGCTGACAAAAGACTCAGATTCATTCCTGCGTCTGTCAGACTCTACCCTTGAGAATAGAGGAAGGCTCTTGGGAGCAGAATCCTCTGTGAAGGAGGGAGGGGAAGGGTGGGGACAGTCGCCCATTGCTGAGGGTGAAGCGAGTGTCTGCTTTGATCTGTGCCAGTCCTGATCTGGGCGGCGCCCCTTTTCCTTGAGGAAAACACCCGGCTGTCCCGGGAGATCTTGTTGACTCAGATACCTGAGGGGCTCTGTCTCCCTGGACCCAGGGCTTCCAGTTTCATCTCTCGTTTCCTGTTGCTGGTTTTCCCTGCCCTCCCACCGCCTGCCACGTTGAGTGTCTGACGCTCTGCTTCCCAGCTGCCGTCCTGGTTCCCATGAGGCTGGCTGGGTAGGGGTCCAGGGCCAGAAGCAGGAAGCTCAGGACAGTGGGTCGTCTCTTCTGCTTTGGGTGGCTTCATACCCATGCTGGGGAATAGGCGATTGGCTGGATGGGGTGGGAGCCCCAGGCATCCCCGGTCTGCCTAATCCTCAGGGTCATCCGGAGGGGCACCAGCCCAGGACAAGGGAAGGTTCTGGTCTCAGCACTCAGCACTCCCTGCTCTCATCCCGAGCACCCTGGGCAGGAACTCAAGACCTCACACTAACCTGCTGTGAGGCTGCCAAATGCAGCGTCCTTTGAAGGAACGACTGGCCCTCTCTGTGCTTTTTCTCCCTCGTGGGAGAAAGGGAGGGGTGACACCTATCCTGACCAGCCCCTGGGACTGCGAAGGACCCTACAGTCCAGCGTCATGCTCCTGGACGTCAGCCTGAACTACAGCTACATCCTGACTCCTCTCCCCTCCGGCAACCCCGCTTTGTTTTCCAGAAACTTCCAGCTCCGCAGTCCCGCATTCACTGCGGAGGCCCCTTCCTCCCGCCCCAGCCCTGGGACTGACCCAGCTTTACTTCCCCAGCGGGGCACCACGGCCGGGTATGTTCTGTTCCTCACATGTGATGCCAGTGACGACCCCTGGTGCCCTGGGTTGTTCAAAATCTGAACCTGAGCTCTCATGGACTGAGTCACCCCCTCTTCCTGCCCAGGCATGCCCAAGAGCCAAGAGATCAACCTTTGTTTTCAGACCTGGTCACCAACTTGTCGTGTGGCCCGGGGAACATGCCGCCACATCTCTGTGCCTTGATTTCCCCATCTAAGCAATGAAGGTGCCCCTCCTCCCCATCCTGCCCACCTCTCCCAGTGGCCAGTCGCTCAAGGAGTCAGCACCCAGAGGGCTTCCGTGGCTGGGGCCTCGGAGGGGACAGGTCGGCTGGCCCTGTCTGGAAGCCGGAGGAGGTGAGGAGGTGGGGTGAGGCGGTGGCGCCGAGCTCTTTCCACCCCGGAATGCTCACCGCACGCACATCTGCAGCCCCATCTGAAACAGCCGAGCCTCACCCTCACACGCGGTCCAGCGGCCAGACCTCCAGCACGCCCCCGCCTCCCTGCCCGGCTGCCTCTCCAGCCACCCCCGGATTTGTACCCGTAATCTGCATATTTAGCAGTTCACCACGTGGCCGGCCAAACCATAAATCCTTCTCTGGCGGGGCCCTGGGAGCGAGTCCCCACGCTTCTGCAGAGCCCCGAGGCCTGGCCTCTGAGACCCCGCTCCTCCAAGTCTCCAGGCGTCTGCTCTGTCCTCAGGTGTCCCCCAGCCTCCAGAGGCTGAGCCAGGTGGCTCAGAAATTGGCATAATCGAAAGGGTTGGAGGAGGAATCCAAGAGAAACAAAAGTAATTTCGTGACTTTTCAGGCTGCGGTGTGAGATGAATCAGGCAGTGCCTTTCTCCCCATTCTGCAGAGGGTTAACTGAGGCTCTGATCCTGTCCTCAGTCATTAAGGGCCGGCTCAGTCACACCACCAGGATTGACCCGTCATTTTTCAAAGGCCTGGTCAATGCAAGTTAAAATTCTAGTTCTTGAGTCTGGAAGCTGCTGGGAACTATGGGCAGAACACAGAGCACGGGACCAGGCACTTGGCCTCCAGTTCCCACTCAATTATGTAGTCATGGCAATGGGCTTGAGTCCTCTGAGATTTTTTCCTTCACCCATTTCATCCTGAGCTCCCCCCAGCCTCCTGACTCGGCCTCTCCAGCCTCTCACTTCTCCCGCCCTCATCTCATAGAGACAGGGCCTCCTAGCATCGCTTAGCATCGCTGATTCTCCTCAGAGAAATAGGAACGGACAGCTCAAGAAAGTTGTTACCAAGAAATACGCAGAGTAGACCTCCTGGTGCTCTTAACCCACGGATGAACCGGACCCCCGCCCCAAAGGACCAGGCTTCAGCATTTCCTGAGCTCATCTATGGGTCCGATGCTACGGAGAGCACTCTGGGAGGACTTTCTCATTCAATCCTGATGTCAGCCCTTCAGAGAGGGAGGAGGAGGATGAAGATGATAAGGAAGATGGTGCTGGTGAGTCAGTCAGTTTCAGCTCAGTTTCTCAGTCATGCCCAGCTCTTTGCGACCCCATGGATGGCGGCACGCCAGGCTTCCCTGCCCTTTGCCATCTCCCAGAGTTTGCCCAAACTCATGTCCGTTGAGTCCGCGATGCCATCCAGCCACCTCCTCCTCTGCCTTCCCCGTCTCCTCTTGCCCTCCATCTTTCCCAGCATCGAGGTCTTTTCCAATGAGTCATCTCTTCACACCGGCTGGTGAGTGGCCAGGGCAGAGTCCAGGCCAGATCTGTCAGATGTGGGGCCCGAGCGTTCCCTCCCACGCTAGAGCGTGGAATGTCCTCCGGAAGAAGGAATCCACCCACGCTCTGTTCTCTGCTGCTCCCTTAACCCGGCTGCCCCGCGCGGCCCACGTGGCGCTCCGGATCCCAAAGGGTGCCCTCTCCTCCGTATTTTCAGAACCTCCCTTTCCACTGCTCCTCCGCCGTAGACAGGGCGTCTCCCATCAGAGGTTTATGGTGACAGGAGCTCTTCACCGCCTGCCTCTGCTGGTCTGGGTCTTCTTGCCAGCAGCGCTGGGTGCTCATCAGGGGAGGATCTGGGGAGCAAGGCGTTCTGTCTTCTATTCAGTGTCTGTCTAAAGCGCTCCTGTCAGGCACTGTCCTGGTGAGGAGATCCCGTCATTAAAAATGTCCTCGGTGTCATTGTCTTCAGCACAAGCTATTCCTTGGCACCCTTATGTAGTCATGGCAATGGGCTTGAGTCCTCTGAGATTTTTTCCTTCACCCATTTCATCCTGAGCTCCCCCCAGCCTCCTGACTCGGCCTCTCCAGCCTCTCACTTCTCCCGCCCTCATCTCATAGAGACAGGGCCTCCTAGCATCGCTTAGCATCGCTGATTCTCCTCAGAGAAATAGGAACGGACAGCTCAAGAAAGTTGTTACCAAGAAATACGCAGAGTAGACCTCCTGGTGCTCTTAACCCACGGATGAACCGGACCCCCGCCCCAAAGGACCAGGCTTCAGCATTTCCTGAGCTCATCTATGGGTCCGATGCTACGGAGAGCACTCTGGGAGGACTTTCTCATTCAATCCTGATGTCAGCCCTTCAGAGAGGGAGGAGGAGGATGAAGATGATAAGGAAGATGGTGCTGGTGAGTCAGTCAGTTTCAGCTCAGTTTCTCAGTCATGCCCAGCTCTTTGCGACCCCATGGATGGCGGCACGCCAGGCTTCCCTGCCCTTTGCCATCTCCCAGAGTTTGCCCAAACTCATGTCCGTTGAGTCCGCGATGCCATCCAGCCACCTCCTCCTCTGCCTTCCCCGTCTCCTCTTGCCCTCCATCTTTCCCAGCATCGAGGTCTTTTCCAATGAGTCATCTCTTCACACCGGCTGGTGAGTGGCCAGGGCAGAGTCCAGGCCAGATCTGTCAGATGTGGGGCCCGAGCGTTCCCTCCCACGCTAGAGCGTGGAATGTCCTCCGGAAGAAGGAATCCACCCACGCTCTGTTCTCTGCTGCTCCCTTAACCCGGCTGCCCCGCGCGGCCCACGTGGCGCTCCGGATCCCAAAGGGTGCCCTCTCCTCCGTATTTTCAGAACCTCCCTTTCCACTGCTCCTCCGCCGTAGACAGGGCGTCTCCCATCAGAGGTTTATGGTGACAGGAGCTCTTCACCGCCTGCCTCTGCTGGTCTGGGTCTTCTTGCCAGCAGCGCTGGGTGCTCATCAGGGGAGGATCTGGGGAGCAAGGCGTTCTGTCTTCTATTCACGTGTCTGTCTAATATGCGTCTCCTGTCAGGCACTGTCCTGGTGAGGGAGATCCCGTCATTAAAAAATGTCCTCGGTGTCATTGTCTTCAGCACAAGCTATTCCTTGGCACCCCTTAAGTATTCATGGATGGGCGGAATAAACTATTTAGAAGAAAAATGCAAAAAGCCACACTCAAAATCAGAAGACCAGGCAGCCAGTGTTCACGTGACGGTTAGCTTCCTCTGTGACCTTGAACGCGTAGCCTGGGCTCTGGGCCTCAGTGTTTCCATCTGTCAGATGGGAGGCCTGGACTCCAGCATCCACACAGCCTCGCTCGCTCCTGTCCCCGCTTCCCAGCTTCGACCACGAGGGCCTGCCACCTGTAACTCTATTAACTGAGTATTATTCTTAAGATAAAGGCACGTTTTCCAATTAAGTAGATTTATTTTAAAAGAGACTTTTAAATCACTTCTACAAATGGAAAAAGGCTGTATCCTTTGCCATACGAAATAAAAGGTAACCAGAAAAATAAATATAAGGAAGGCAGAACAGTGTTACTCGTCTCGATAGAAAGTGTTCCCTGCCCAAGGTCCCAGTGTCGCCCTCTCTCTTCTGCCCATTCAGCTGACAACCATTCTGGGAGCTCCATCGATGCTCCAGGCTCTGTTCTGGTCCTGGAATAAAGTAATTAGAAAGAAATCGCCGAGGAAGGAAGGGTTGCTACCTTACGAAGCATTGGGAGTGGGGTGGGGGGCTCGATGTGAATTTGAGCAAAGCTTTGAAGGAATGAGGACGGATCCCCATGGGTCTTTTTTAAGAAAAGAGCATTCAAGTTAGAACAAATGCAGAGGCCCTGAGGCAGGTGTGTCGTGTGAGCAGCCGAGTGAGTTGGGGGAGGAGTGGGAGAGGCGTGACTAACAGGGACTCGGCAGTTAGCGGGGGAAGCTGGGAATGACCAAAGGGAGCTAAAGATGCAGGAGCAGCCGACTGAGACCTCCTCCTGGGCTTCATCAGAAGGAGCGAAGTGGTCAAGGGAGCAGGGCCGCTATGCCCTGACTTGGGACCTCCTCCTGGGCTTCCCCCCTCAGGGAGGATCTGGGGAGCAGGCGTCTGTCTTCTATTCACGTGTCTGTCTAATATGCGTCTCCTGTCAGGCACTGTCCTGGTGAGGGAGATCCCGTCATTAAAAAATGTCCTCGGTGTCATTGTCTTCAGCACAAGCTATTCCTTGGCACCCCTTAAGTATTCATGGATGGGCGGAATAAACTATTTAGAAGAAAAATGCAAAAAGCCACACTCAAAATCAGAAGACCAGGCAGCCAGTGTTCACGTGACGGTTAGCTTCCTCTGTGACCTTGAACGCGTAGCCTGGGCTCTGGGCCTCAGTGTTTCCATCTGTCAGATGGGAGGCCTGGACTCCAGCATCCACACAGCCTCGCTCGCTCCTGTCCCCGCTTCCCAGCTTCGACCACGAGGGCCTGCCACCTGTAACTCTATTAACTGAGTATTATTCTTAAGATAAAGGCACGTTTTCCAATTAAGTAGATTTATTTTAAAAGAGACTTTTAAATCACTTCTACAAATGGAAAAAGGCTGTATCCTTTGCCATACGAAATAAAAGGTAACCAGAAAAATAAATATAAGGAAGGCAGAACAGTGTTACTCGTCTCGATAGAAAGTGTTCCCTGCCCAAGGTCCCAGTGTCGCCCTCTCTCTTCTGCCCATTCAGCTGACAACCATTCTGGGAGCTCCATCGATGCTCCAGGCTCTGTTCTGGTCCTGGAATAAAGTAATTAGAAAGAAATCGCCGAGGAAGGAAGGGTTGCTACCTTACGAAGCATTGGGAGTGGGGTGGGGGGCTCGATGTGAATTTGAGCAAAGCTTTGAAGGAATGAGGACGGATCCCCATGGGTCTTTTTTAAGAAAAGAGCATTCAAGTTAGAACAAATGCAGAGGCCCTGAGGCAGGTGTGTCGTGTGAGCAGCCGAGTGAGTTGGGGGAGGAGTGGGAGAGGCGTGACTAACAGGGACTCGGCAGTTAGCGGGGGAAGCTGGGAATGACCAAAGGGAGCTAAAGATGCAGGAGCAGCCGACTGAGACCTCCTCCTGGGCTTCATCAGAAGGAGCGAAAGTGGTCAAGGGAGCCAGCAGCTCTCTGGTCCTGCAACTCAATGCTATGCCCTGCTGAACCTCTGTGGGTTTTTACAGTCATCCTCTGGGATGCTCGGGATGGCTCACCAGGGCTCACAACTTAACCACCTGCCCGTGAACCTCGCCTCGGGACCACCTGGAATCTCTGCTGCCCTCCTGGTCCACGATTTCTCCTGTTTCCAGGCTGGACGCCAAGCTCAGGAGGTTCTCTGAAATGGTCTACGGACACACAGCAGTCTGATCGGGCATCTATTTGGAGGGAGGGTTGACAGATGTTTTGAGTGGACCTGCCTGTGCTCTGCGGGAGCGGCACAGGGTCCTTCAAGGCGTGGAGCCTCTTTGTGGGCCAGGCCTGGTGGGTGGGGTAAGCAAATAGGCAGGAGCCCAGCAGAGTGTGGGTAATTCCCCAAACGTCCTCGAGATGGCAGAATGTGGCGAAAGACAGGCTAAAGGAAGAGAAGCAGGGGCTGGGGGGTGGGCACAGCAGGCCCAGCTCTGGGGGTCAGGCGATGGCTCTGGTGAGGTCCCACCTCAGGGGCATCCTGGGAGCTGCGGCGGGCCCAGCCAGGAGCTGATGAGCCACCCGGAGAGGAGGGCGAGGTGGTGACCTTTGGAGACAGGCTGGCATCCCACTGGCCCCTACACCATCCTCGGCATCTACAGACATCCAGCCCTGTCTTCAGCAGCCTGGAGAGGCTCTAGGATGAGGGACAGAGATGAGGCGTAGGCTGGTGGAGAAGACCCAGCTCAGGCCTGGAAGTCCGTGGACCTGGCTTCCAGCCCAGCTCAGCCCCCAGGCCCTGGTGACCTTGGGCCAGTCCCTGCTCGCCTCTCGATCACTTTCCCATCTACAGAAAGTGATGGATGGAGCCGGTGGCCCCCTGCCAGGGGCTCCCTTCCAAGCCTCACATTCCCTGGACTGGAGACCGCGCGGAAAGGTCAGGGGATGAGAAGTCCAGGGGTGGGGGAGGCCAGTGACAGGACCGGGACTGGAGGACCTGCAGAGGCATCCAGCTGCACTTGCGGGGGGCCTTGCGGCGCCCAGCAGACCTGATGGGCTTCATCAGAAGGAGCGAAGTGGTGACGGAGACAGCTGGTCCTGCAACTCAATGCTATGCCCTGCTGCCTCTGTGGGTTTTACAGTCATCCTCTGGGATGCTCGGGATGGCTCACCAGGGCTCACAACTTAACCACCTGCCCGTGAACCTCGCCTCGGGACCACCTGGAATCTCTGCTGCCCTCCTGGTCCACGATTTCTCCTGTTTCCAGGCTGGACGCCAAGCTCAGGAGGTTCTCTGAAATGGTCTACGGACACACAGCAGTCTGATCGGGCATCTATTTGGAGGGAGGGTTGACAGATGTTTTGAGTGGACCTGCCTGTGCTCTGCGGGAGCGGCACAGGGTCCTTCAAGGCGTGGAGCCTCTTTGTGGGCCAGGCCTGGTGGGTGGGGTAAGCAAATAGGCAGGAGCCCAGCAGAGTGTGGGTAATTCCCCAAACGTCCTCGAGATGGCAGAATGTGGCGAAAGACAGGCTAAAGGAAGAGAAGCAGGGGCTGGGGGGTGGGCACAGCAGGCCCAGCTCTGGGGGTCAGGCGATGGCTCTGGTGAGGTCCCACCTCAGGGGCATCCTGGGAGCTGCGGCGGGCCCAGCCAGGAGCTGATGAGCCACCCGGAGAGGAGGGCGAGGTGGTGACCTTTGGAGACAGGCTGGCATCCCACTGGCCCCTACACCATCCTCGGCATCTACAGACATCCAGCCCTGTCTTCAGCAGCCTGGAGAGGCTCTAGGATGAGGGACAGAGATGAGGCGTAGGCTGGTGGAGAAGACCCAGCTCAGGCCTGGAAGTCCGTGGACCTGGCTTCCAGCCCAGCTCAGCCCCCAGGCCCTGGTGACCTTGGGCCAGTCCCTGCTCGCCTCTCGATCACTTTCCCATCTACAGAAAGTGATGGATGGAGCCGGTGGCCCCCTGCCAGGGGCTCCCTTCCAAGCCTCACATTCCCTGGACTGGAGACCGCGCGGAAAGGTCAGGGGATGAGAAGTCCAGGGGTGGGGGAGGCCAGTGACAGGACCGGGACTGGAGGACCTGCAGAGGCATCCAGCTGCACTTGCGGGGGGCCTTGCGGGTGCTCAGGGTCTGTGCAGGGCGGGATGGTCGGAGGGCTCCCGGCTCCTCTCCTGGTCCCTCCAGACCCTGACGGTGCTGCTTTATCAAGCTTAGACCGGGGCCCGACGCCATCAAGTACTCCATTTCAGAGACAAGGACGACACCTGGTGGCAATGCCTCAGTATGACATGCTGCTAAATGCTCTGCGTAGCCCTGGAAGCCGTCTACTCCTGCTTCACTGACTACGCTACAGCCTTTGACTGGGGGAATCACAACAAACCGTGAAAAAATCTGAAAGAGATGGGAGTGCCTTACCTGACTCTTGCAAAACCTGTAGGCAGATCCAGAAGCAACCATTAGGACCGAACAGGGAACAACGGACTGGTTTCAAATTGCAAAAGGAGCACGTCAAGGCTGCATATGGTTACCCTGCTTATTTAATTCATATGCAGAGTAGATGATGCAGAATGCTGGTCTGGATGTAGCACGAGCTGGAGTCAAGACTGCCTGGAGAAATATCAGTAGCCTCCGGGAGGCAGATGACCCCACCCTTATAGCAGAAAGTAAAGAGGAACTAAAGAGCCTCTTAATGAGAAAGGAGAGTGAAAAAACTGGCTTAAAACTCAGCATTCAAAAATCTACAACCACGGCATCCGGTCCCAACACTTCACGCCAAATAGATGGGGAAACGGTGGAAACAGCGAAAGACTTTGTTTTTGCATCTGTCTTCATGAGAAATCCTGTAGTCTACTTTTCTTGTGGTGTCATTGTTTTTGATCAGTCCCTCCTCTTTAACTTATTTATGATAAAACTGAGAACACAATAAGTGCAGGTGACAAGGTGTCTGCTACAAGGACAGTGCTAAAATCAAAGGTCCAGTAATGCCTTTATAAGTATCTTTACTTTCTTATATATGAAAAAAATGTGTGTGCAGCGGATGGAGGCCCACGTGTGGGCCAATGACGTCTCATTTCCTCCACTACAGAACTTTTCTATTGGTGGATGAGACATTGCAGGCCTCTGCACTCACCTTCTCTCTCCCCAGGCTTCTGTCCTTTCAGAGAAAACATTTACACTTAATACTGTGTATTAGGCCTTTTATTAATGACACGACAGTGGTGGCTCGCGATCCATTATGCCGTGTAGACCCTGGATGTGGCTCTCTGGGGAGAACCAATGAGATGCCGCCGCTGCTCTCACGATCTCGGCACTGAATCTCCCTGTGGTATGGACGCTCTCTCGCCTCTTCCGCAGACTCATGACGCGGGCTTTGACGCGTTGGTCAGGGAGTGGAGTTTGAGTAAATATATTTCAGGTCATTTTGAGTGTGTGTGTGTGTCAGAGAGAGAGGGAGATGGAGAGAGACCTTTTCTTCAGGAGAAATCTTACTCTGATATACACGGAACAGCTGAGCACAGAGCTGCTGGAGGAAGGGGCTGGTGGGGCCCAAGGCCCTTCCCCGTGGCACCTCTCTAGGGCACCCCAGGCATGTCAGCAAAACCATGAAGATGTTCATCACTGTAGAGCTTGCTTTGAAGAGCCTTGAACTGGACTCTTTCCATATTTCCAGCACTGCAGGAGTTTGGGGTTTGGGCTCGCTTGACCAGAGCGTTTCTCAACTGGGGTTTTTACATGTTCCCATTCTCTTGATATCATGGCCTCCATCTCTTTGCACACGTGGGTAATGTTTTCAGATATCCTCTCCTTGTGATTCCCAGCTGCTCTTGGGGATATTTCTAAGCCAGTGAACGTGCTTCTGAACACTCACTGGGCCACCTTGGTCCAGGTCAGTATCTCTCACCTGTAGCTTTGCAGGAACATCCTCCCTGGTCTCCCTTCTTCCAGCCTTGCTTCCCTAAGGACTGTTTTCAATCCTATTAACACAGGAGTCAGATCATGCCACTTCCCTGCTCTGAAAAAGCCTGAGCCCAGAAGACCCTCCAACATCTAGGCGTGCCACCCCTCTGGCCTCATTTCCAATTACTTGCCCCTCACGTACCTTATCCCAGCCTAGCTTCAGCCCCGGGGACTTTGCACATGCACCTGCTGTATCTCCCTCACTCCATTCAGGTCTTCACTCACATGTAATCTCTTCACATGGGCCTCCTTGACCTGTTACATGAAATAACTTTCTTTCCCCAGAAACTCCCAACCCTCTCCACTGCTTTGGGAGTGTCCAATCCACGTACATGTGTGAGTGTTAAGTCATTTCGATCGTGTCTGACTCTTTGCAGCTCTATGGACTGTTAGCCCACCAGGCTCCTCCATCCATGAGATTCTCAAGGCAAGTATACTGGAGTGGGGTGCCATGCCCCCCCAACTCCATGTGTGTGTGTGTGTATATATGTATATATATATATATATATATATATACACACACATATATATATATATACACACATAGTAGTAGGAAATGGCAGCCGACTCCATACCCGCCACTCCCATACTATACATTATTGTCTGTCCTTCACTGGAAGGTAAGAAGCCCCTAGAGGGCAGAACCTTTGCCTTTCCTGCTTGCCACTGTCCTCTCAGTGCTGTAATACGGCCCGCCGTAGAGTGGACACTCACAGAGGCTTATAGAATGAAGGAGCGAGCCATCATTAAATGTGAGTTTGTGTTAAGCGTGATTGTTGGCCTTCAGATGCTGTGCACCTCGTTCCAATGGTAACTCTGCTACCTGGAACGCAGCGGTCGGTGCTAGGAGAGCTGGGGGAGAGTGTCCTTTAGTCCCCAGTCACCCTCTCCCCATCCTTGTAAGAAGGTTAGACAGCCCTCCCTCGTGTCACGGGAAAGCGGCGCCTCCCTGAAGATGGATTCTTCTCTGCCCGCTGATGTGCAGCTAATGGAACGTGAGTGAACGGGACAGATGCCCCATCTGAGCGGAAGCTTTGAGAGCCATCGTGTGGCTTGGCGATTGTTGTTTCTCCTTCTCCCATGAGAGCAGGATATTCCACATAGGGCCACGTTCTCAGCTTGAATGTACCAATGACTCGGGCACAAGGGGCGGAGCCTCGCCTGACCCAAGGCAATCTTCAGCCACCACTTAACATCCTGAGCACTAAGATTCTGTTGTCCTGTCAGCCCAGAGATCTTTGTTCCCGCTGCGTAACCTCACAGAGGTTAATGGATACAGGGCCAAGGGGTAGAGAGGGAGAAGTAGTTAGGTTACATGACCTCTGAATTCCTTTCCAGGCCCTCGTTCTAGACTCCTTGGCTCATTCTCTGTTAATGGAACATGAGTCCTAAAATAAAAAGGCATCTTAGGGAAGGAGCATGGCATGTTTAGTAGGGGTTGGAGTCAGGCAGTCCTGACCTATTTCTGGCTTTATCACTGACTGAATGCAAGATCTTACTCACGTTATTTAAACTTACCGAGCTCTGTGTCCTTCTCCATAGAATGGGGGTGGTAGTCGTCCCCACCTTGGAGGGTGAGTGTGAGGAGTAGATAATTTCCGGGTCCTGGTGTGTGGTACACCCTCCCTCAGCAGGAGTTGCCATGGATGCGTGTCACAGTCGTCGCCGTCCGGCATCTTTGGGGGAGTCTTTCTGTACTTGAGGAAATTCCCACCTTACAAGTTCTGCCTCCCAGAGCGAGCACCAGAATCTCCCTCAGTGTTTGGGTAAGTAGGCAGAACCTTTGCCTTTCCTGCTTGCCACTGTCCTCTCAGTGCTGTAATACGGCCCGCCGTAGAGTGGACACTCACAGAGGCTTATAGAATGAAGGAGCGAGCCATCATTAAATGTGAGTTTGTGTTAAGCGTGATTGTTGGCCTTCAGATGCTGTGCACCTCGTTCCAATGGTAACTCTGCTACCTGGAACGCAGCGGTCGGTGCTAGGAGAGCTGGGGGAGAGTGTCCTTTAGTCCCCAGTCACCCTCTCCCCATCCTTGTAAGAAGGTTAGACAGCCCTCCCTCGTGTCACGGGAAAGCGGCGCCTCCCTGAAGATGGATTCTTCTCTGCCCGCTGATGTGCAGCTAATGGAACGTGAGTGAACGGGACAGATGCCCCATCTGAGCGGAAGCTTTGAGAGCCATCGTGTGGCTTGGCGATTGTTGTTTCTCCTTCTCCCATGAGAGCAGGATATTCCACATAGGGCCACGTTCTCAGCTTGAATGTACCAATGACTCGGGCACAAGGGGCGGAGCCTCGCCTGACCCAAGGCAATCTTCAGCCACCACTTAACATCCTGAGCACTAAGATTCTGTTGTCCTGTCAGCCCAGAGATCTTTGTTCCCGCTGCGTAACCTCACAGAGGTTAATGGATACAGGGCCAAGGGGTAGAGAGGGAGAAGTAGTTAGGTTACATGACCTCTGAATTCCTTTCCAGGCCCTCGTTCTAGACTCCTTGGCTCATTCTCTGTTAATGGAACATGAGTCCTAAAATAAAAAGGCATCTTAGGGAAGGAGCATGGCATGTTTAGTAGGGGTTGGAGTCAGGCAGTCCTGACCTATTTCTGGCTTTATCACTGACTGAATGCAAGATCTTACTCACGTTATTTAAACTTACCGAGCTCTGTGTCCTTCTCCATAGAATGGGGGTGGTAGTCGTCCCCACCTTGGAGGGTGAGTGTGAGGAGTAGATAATTTCCGGGTCCTGGTGTGTGGTACACCCTCCCTCAGCAGGAGTTGCCATGGATGCGTGTCACAGTCGTCGCCGTCCGGCATCTTTGGGGGAGTCTTTCTGTACTTGAGGAAATTCCCACCTTACAAGTTCTGCCTCCCAGAGCGAGCACCAGACCTCTTAACTCCCAGGGTCCTCCGTGCCTCAGGTCCGACACTCGCCTGCAAGGCTTGCGTTCAGAGGGAGCAGGGTCTGCGAGGAGGCTTCTGTGTTTTGCTGTCAGGCCAGAGGTAGTTTCTTGGTGGTGGGCTCCCAAGCGTCTGCAAAGGTCCTGGGGCAGACGGGGATCAGACAGAGGATGTGGCGGCGGCAGGGCCTTGTTCGGCCAGGGCTGCAGTGTAGTCTGGGCTTCTCCGACGACTCAGTGGGTAAAGAATCCACCTGCAGTGCAGGAGAGAAGGGAGATGCAGGTTCAGTCCCTGAATTGGGAAGATCTCCTGGAGGAGAAATTGGCAACCCACTCCAGTGTTCTCATCTGGAAAAAAACCCAAGGACGGAGGAACCTGGTCCACAAGGTCACAAAGAGTCGGACACGACTGAGCGCATAAACATGCAGTGTAGTTTGAAGCCTTGTTCCTGGAAACTGAGCTGGAGCTGGACTCTCCAGCCAGCCCTAACCTCGCTCAACAAGTCAGGGGGCCCTGCAGGTGCTGCTCAGTAGATTTTTTCTGCATGGACAACTAGACTCCGATGCTTACAATGCCTCGTGCAGTTAATATGATTTCATCACCATTATTAATCAAGAGGCATCAGTCTTAAGGCCTCCAGACACCTCCAGGGATACGTAGGCCAACTACCATTGGCTGCCTCCGCCCACACTGAGTTTCCGTGTCTGGGCTGGGTGGGGAATCTGCTGAGGAGACCTAATCCCACATCTGCCCTCACCTGGCCCTCATGATGGGCCTCCACTCTGCTCCTGGGCGTCTGAACCGATCTGAGGCTCAGGGTGGAGGTCCGAGACCCTTGTCTCTCCCTCCAGCCGTTCCTCTCCAAGCTTCTCTAGATTGGCTGCACTGAGAGCTATGGACACCAGAGGGCGGTAAATGCTCATTTCAGAGGGAAGCATAGCGAAAGTTTTTTAATTTTTTTGGCTGCAAAAATGGGAAGTTCTATTTAAACTCACGGGTGTCCTTCTCCATAGAATGGGGGTGGTAGTCGTCCCCACCTTGGAGGGTGAGTGTGAGGAGTAGATAATTTCCGGGTCCTGGTGTGTGGTACACCCTCCCTCAGCAGGAGTTGCCATGGATGCGTGTCACAGTCGTCGCCGTCCGGCATCTTTGGGGGAGTCTTTCTGTACTTGAGGAAATTCCCACCTTACAAGTTCTGCCTCCCAGAGCGAGCACCAGACCTCTTAACTCCCAGGGTCCTCCGTGCCTCAGGTCCGACACTCGCCTGCAAGGCTTGCGTTCAGAGGGAGCAGGGTCTGCGAGGAGGCTTCTGTGTTTTGCTGTCAGGCCAGAGGTAGTTTCTTGGTGGTGGGCTCCCAAGCGTCTGCAAAGGTCCTGGGGCAGACGGGGATCAGACAGAGGATGTGGCGGCGGCAGGGCCTTGTTCGGCCAGGGCTGCAGTGTAGTCTGGGCTTCTCCGACGACTCAGTGGGTAAAGAATCCACCTGCAGTGCAGGAGAGAAGGGAGATGCAGGTTCAGTCCCTGAATTGGGAAGATCTCCTGGAGGAGAAATTGGCAACCCACTCCAGTGTTCTCATCTGGAAAAAAACCCAAGGACGGAGGAACCTGGTCCACAAGGTCACAAAGAGTCGGACACGACTGAGCGCATAAACATGCAGTGTAGTTTGAAGCCTTGTTCCTGGAAACTGAGCTGGAGCTGGACTCTCCAGCCACCCCTAACCTCGCTCAACAAGTCAGGGGGCCCTGCAGGTGCTGCTCAGTAGATTTTTTCTGCATGGACAACTAGACTCCGATGCTTACAATGCCTCGTGCAGTTAATATGATTTCATCACCATTATTAATCAAGAGGCATCAGTCTTAAGGCCTCCAGACACCTCCAGGGATACGTAGGCCAACTACCATTGGCTGCCTCCGCCCACACTGAGTTTCCGTGTCTGGGCTGGGTGGGGAATCTGCTGAGGAGACCTAATCCCACATCTGCCCTCACCTGGCCCTCATGATGGGCCTCCACTCTGCTCCTGGGCGTCTGAACCGATCTGAGGCTCAGGGTGGAGGTCCGAGACCCTTGTCTCTCCCTCCAGCCGTTCCTCTCCAAGCTTCTCTAGATTGGCTGCACTGAGAGCTATGGACACCAGAGGGCGGTAAATGCTCATTTCAGAGGGAAGCATAGCGAAAGTTTTTTAAATTTTCTTTTCCGTTTTCATCTCTACATTGCTGCTAGTGAAAGAAATGACTTGGGGACAGCTAACTAGTCTGTCTTCTAGCCCTAATGTAGCAAGTGCTGCGTGTGCCTTGCCTGCAGCTTACAGGTGAGGAAAGAGACCAGACGAGTGAAGATACACGCTTGAGGTTGCCTGGCTAGAAAGTTATCCGGGCAGGGACTTGAGCCTAGACCACCTCTCACAGAGGACCATGCTCACACCACAGCTTTCTTAGGGAGGGACACGGAGAGACAGGAAGAGAGACTGTGGTGCCTTCTAGCAGAGGTCTGTGAGGCAATGCTGGTACGCGGAGAGCTCTCAGGCCAAGCGCCCATTCAACCAGCATGTGCTGCGCTCAGGAGCTGCAAACTCAGTGGCCCCCAGCAACCAGGCGGTCACAGGAATGAGGAGAGCAAGCCAGGCAGGCGATAGGGAGGGTTGGGGACCGCGGTCAGCTGGAGAGTGTCTGTTACCGACAAACGGGGTGTCATACTCTGGTCCACGAGTTCTTGCCCTATCAGGATGTATACCGAGGTGTTCGGATTTTTTTTTCATCAGAAGCTGTACATCTAAATATTCTGAAATCCCCCAATGATGAAATACTCATGACAAATGCAGAAGTTGTTTCCAGCTCAACTCTCTGGGCCTTGGCGTTAACTTCACAAGGAGGAGATGGTCTATACCACTGGCTTCCTGGGCCAGCGCGGTGTTCCTGTCAGCCTTGCCCCTGCTTCTGGGAAGGCTCTCGGGCTGGTTTTGTGCAGCTCTGCCCAATGGCAGGTGTGAGAGCTGCCAGTGCTGGTCCCCTCTCGAGAGCGGTTCTCCATCCATCCCAGAGATGCAGGCGAATCTGGAGACACTGAAATGGGGTTGTCTGGAGGAGCCTCTTCTGTTCTCTGCTCCAACAATTCTTCAGGGGCACGGAGGCCATGAGAGATGGTCTCCAACAGGAGCTACTGGGGTTCAAGGAGAAAATAATAGGGTTGCCTGAAATGTGTTGATTTTTAAGTTTATCTGTATTGAACATCTTAAATGATTGGCTGCACTGAGAGCTATGGACACCAGAGGGCGGTAAATGCTCATTTCAGAGGGAAGCATAGCGAAAGTTTTTTAAATTTTCTTTTCCGTTTTCATCTCTACATTGCTGCTAGTGAAAGAAATGACTTGGGGACAGCTAACTAGTCTGTCTTCTAGCCCTAATGTAGCAAGTGCTGCGTGTGCCTTGCCTGCAGCTTACAGGTGAGGAAAGAGACCAGACGAGTGAAGATACACGCTTGAGGTTGCCTGGCTAGAAAGTTATCCGGGCAGGGACTTGAGCCTAGACCACCTCTCACAGAGGACCATGCTCACACCACAGCTTTCTTAGGGAGGGACACGGAGAGACAGGAAGAGAGACTGTGGTGCCTTCTAGCAGAGGTCTGTGAGGCAATGCTGGTACGCGGAGAGCTCTCAGGCCAAGCGCCCATTCAACCAGCATGTGCTGCGCTCAGGAGCTGCAAACTCAGTGGCCCCCAGCAACCAGGCGGTCACAGGAATGAGGAGAGCAAGCCAGGCAGGCGATAGGGCGGGTTGGGGACCGCGGTCAGCTGGAGAGTGTCTGTTACCGACAAACGGGGTGTCATACTCTGGTCCACGAGTTCTTGCCCTATCAGGATGTATACCGAGGTGTTCGGATTTTTTTTTCATCAGAAGCTGTACATCTAAATATTCTGAAATCCCCCAATGATGAAATACTCATGACAAATGCAGAAGTTGTTTCCAGCTCAACTCTCTGGGCCTTGGCGTTAACTTCACAAGGAGGAGATGGTCTATACCACTGGCTTCCTGGGCCAGCGCGGTGTTCCTGTCAGCCTTGCCCCTGCTTCTGGGAAGGCTCTCGGGCTGGTTTTGTGCAGCTCTGCCCAATGGCAGGTGTGAGAGCTGCCAGTGCTGGTCCCCTCTCGAGAGCGGTTCTCCATCCATCCCAGAGATGCAGGCGAATCTGGAGACACTGAAATGGGGTTGTCTGGAGGAGCCTCTTCTGTTCTCTGCTCCAACAATTCTTCAGGGGCACGGAGGCCATGAGAGATGGTCTCCAACAGGAGCTACTGGGGTTCAAGGAGAAAATAATAGGGTTGCCTGAAATGTGTTGATTTTTAAGTTTATCTGTATTGAACATCTTAAATGACTTTTATCTTGTTTTTTTTTTAATTTTGTTTTTGCATATGGTTCAGAATATGCCAAATGGTAGCAAGAAGCTACCACTTATTTATTTATAATATTCATGATCCAGATGCATAATCTTGATTTTTATATATTTATAATCGAGATGCTACCATTTATTTATAATATACATAATAGAGATGCATACATCTCAATTTCTGTTTATTTATAATCGATTTTAAATAAATAAACTACATCTCGATTACAACTAAATCAACTAACGTATATTGGCATGTGGGCTCATGACTGTTTGGGGTGTCCAACTCCTGCCATGAGGTTGACCTGATGACCCAAAGCAGAAACTAACAGACCTAATAGGCAATTGTGAATGGAAAGGCGTCCTTTAATAGTTTCAAGCAGTTGTCCAACTGCCCTGATTGTTTTTTAAAAAAGAAAAGCTCATAATATGTAAAGCACTACACACATGCTAGTTATCAAAGTAGTTACACATACTCAAGGTCATTTTGAAATTGTCTGGTGCATGGTGAGAACTTACTTCAAAAATAGAGTGGTCCAGTGGGTAAGGACACCGCCTTGCAGTGCAAGGGGCACCGGTTCAATCCCTGGCCTGGGAAGATCTCATGTGCCGTGTGTCCAATTACCGAGCCGGAGCTCTAGAGCGCATGCACCCAGAGCCAGTGCTCTGCGACAGCAGAGGCCACTGAGATGGGAGGCCCACACGGACCAAAGAACAAAGATGGATGAAAAAAAAAAGATAAATGAAAAGACCAATAGAAGTGGCCCGCCTGTCCCCCTCCCTCCCCACCCCACCCCACCCCACCTCCCCAAAATAGAGGCTCTGTTGTTACTATTGCCGTCATTCTTACTGCTCTCACACTGCAGGGCACCCCTGCCCTGGTTCCTGGGCTAGCTTCCCAACTGTACCGAAAGTCCCATGAGGCCAGGGTTGCATGGGATTAACCCTCAGACCTTTAGATACAGTAAGGGCAAGGTGGGATCCAAGCAGGGGTCTAAATGATCTTTGCTAACAGGCTGAGATGGGAAAAAACGTCGATGACTGCCCTTTTTGGTGGGAACGTGGTCCTATCCCAGCTCCCACCTGGCTATAAGGGGCTCAGAGTTGAGACCCTCATCCAGTCCTGGGGAGAAGAAAGGAAAGGTCCTGGCTCTGCTGAGTTCAGTCAAAGGCAGGTGTTGCTGTGCCTAGACCCAGGTTTGAGAAATGTGCTATTAACCACTTCCTGGCCCGAGACTCAGAAAGAGGACAGAGCAGACAGCAGGCTTGTATGATGCAGGGGCTGGAGTCCAGCTCTCTGGGGACCAACGATTTTCCTGCTTCTCACACAGGAACCTGGGTGTTTTCAAGGCCCTGGTGGGACCACGTCCATCCAGTGGGAGCCTTTAGAGACAGACCTGGTGGCTTAGTGTTGGTCAAAAATACGGTGTTTGTGTCCTGCCCAACTTGGGCCCTTCCGATTGGGGGTTAATTTCTGCAGCTGAAAACTGGGCTGGCTCTAAACTCTCGCTTCTCCATCCTCGGTCACTTATTAGTTGTAGGACCCCCAAGCTGGTTACTTACCTTCTCAGTGTCTCCATTCCCACATCTTAGAAACAGGCATCGTGATCATATGTACCTCCCAGGATCATTGTTATGAGGATCCAGTGGAAGTTTTAGTTTTAAGTCTAAAGCTTGAAAGAAATGGTACAGGTCAAAGGGAGGGAGGTACTAAGTCTGTTCAGAGGATTCTGAAGAAGAACGATCCTAAATTACCCAAACACTCGAGATGAGGTGTCCACTGCCAGAATTCTGACTCATCTGTGCACACACGGTTGTGTAAGAAAATACCGGGCACCAATTTCTTTGAATCAGCCCAATTCAGACTCTCAGTTCCCACCAGAGGAATTTCTGCTACAGTCGTTCTAAGGTCCTGCTTGAAATAGATTGTATTGTCCAGATTGAGTCTCCCGCCAATAAGAATATTTGCAACACTATCTTCAGTCCTGCAAGGGCTTCTAGGACACTGGGACCCCTCCTAAAGAGAAGGAGACTGTCTCTCTTCTCTGGAGCCAGGTGGACCTTCATAATTGCCTCCACTAATAGCACTCAAAGCAAGGCTGGGGTCAGGGCTGACTCAGCCCACATCGCCCTGTCTCTGCATAAAATTCCAAAGAGAACCAGATTTCTAAATTTCAGCCTGGCCTTCTTGGTCACTGGAAAGACTATTTCTCAAGGCAGGAGAACAGACATATTTTATAGTCTGTTAAATGTTTAGATATATGGTATGTGGACCTCCATTTTTTCTATTGACGCGTCAAGGTAGGTCTGTGACATAGGACCAGAGGCCCAGGCCATTGCTCCTTAGAAGGCCCTGGAAAGTCTGGGCAGATTCCAGAGGCTGCCTGAAGACTGCCCTCCATGTGGCCACAGCTGCCTCCATCTCTGATCTGGAGTGAGAGAGACCAGGAAGGGGCAGCAGATGGGGCTAACGTGATCTAACGTCTGCCTGGAGGAGGGCGCGGGGGCTGATGGAATCCAGCTGCCGTGCCACCTGCCAGCCGCCATCACCAACACCCCCAGCTTGAGGGGAGGGCCTCTGGAGCAGGGTAGGAAAGGAGGGTAGTGTATGCCCATCTGGCATGGATTGGCTAGGGCGGGGAGCAGGAACCCAGCCCGAGGCCAGAGAGCACTGTGGTTCCCAGAGGGTGGTCTGTGGACCGGCAGCATCAGCCTCATCCAGAGCTTTGTAGACTCTTGGCCCCCTGCGGGAAAGATGGTGTCCTTCTGTAGGAAGGACAAGAGCGCGGGACATTCCTAGGCTTTGATGACTCCCCAGCCCCACTCCTCCAGCTTGATGGGGAGATGCTAAGGAGACTTTTTACTGGAAAGAGGACCTCTATTTATTGCTCATGCAGAGAACCTAAGAGTGGACAGACACTTCCTGAGCACAACCACAGTTGCTCCTCAGCGGCCACCCTCAGACAGTTCTCATCATTTCCCTTCAAAGTTTCAGTCCAGACAGGCCGAGTCCCTTCCTGGCTTTGCCTTGGTCACGAGCCCCCAGGAGGCTACCTGGACTGTGTGATTCTCAGGCTACACTAATTTCTTCACCATTTTCCAGATGAGTCTCCGCCAATAAGAATATTTGCAACACTATCTTCAGTCCTGCAAGGGCTTCTAGGACACTGGGACCTCCTAAAGAGAAGGAGACTGTCTCTCTTCTCTGGAGCCAGGTGGACCTTCTAATTGCCTCCACTAATAGCACTCAAAGCAAGGCTGGGGTCAGGGCTGACTCAGCCCACATCGCCCTGTCTCTGCATAAAATTCCAAAGAGAACCAGATTTCTAAATTTCAGCCTGGCCTTCTTGGTCACTGGAAAGACTATTTCTCAAGGCAGGAGAACAGACATATTTTATAGTCTGTTAAATGTTTAGATATATGGTATGTGGACCTCCATTTTTTCTATTGACGCGTCAAGGTAGGTCTGTGACATAGGACCAGAGGCCCAGGCCATTGCTCCTTAGAAGGCCCTGGAAAGTCTGGGCAGATTCCAGAGGCTGCCTGAAGACTGCCCTCCATGTGGCCACAGCTGCCTCCATCTCTGATCTGGAGTGAGAGAGACCAGGAAGGGGCAGCAGATGGGGCTAACGTGATCTAACGTCTGCCTGGAGGAGGGCGCGGGGGCTGATGGAATCCAGCTGCCGTGCCACCTGCCAGCCGCCATCACCAACACCCCCAGCTTGAGGGGAGGGCCTCTGGAGCAGGGTAGGAAAGGAGGGTAGTGTATGCCCATCTGGCATGGATTGGCTAGGGCGGGGAGCAGGAACCCAGCCCGAGGCCAGAGAGCACTGTGGTTCCCAGAGGGTGGTCTGTGGACCGGCAGCATCAGCCTCATCCAGAGCTTTGTAGACTCTTGGCCCCCTGCGGGAAAGATGGTGTCCTTCTGTAGGAAGGACAAGAGCGCGGGACATTCCTAGGCTTTGATGACTCCCCAGCCCCACTCCTCCAGCTTGATGGGGAGATGCTAAGGAGACTTTTTACTGGAAAGAGGACCTCTATTTATTGCTCATGCAGAGAACCTAAGAGTGGACAGACACTTCCTGAGCACAACCACAGTTGCTCCTCAGCGGCCACCCTCAGACAGTTCTCATCATTTCCCTTCAAAGTTTCAGTCCAGACAGGCCGAGTCCCTTCCTGGCTTTGCCTTGGTCACGAGCCCCCAGGAGGCTACCTGGACTGTGTGATTCTCAGGCTACACTAATTTCTTCACCATTTTTAAAAAGTTTCGGCCTCTTTTATTGGTTACTTATTTATTACTTTTTCATCCATCTTTATTTTTTGGCCTATGTGAGTCTTCCATTGCAGAGGCCTCTCTCCTTGCAGAGCACTGGCTCTGGGTGCATGTGCTCCAGAGCGCTGGCTTGTAATTGGACACATTGGTCCAGCTGCTCTGCAGCACGTGGGACCTTTCGAGGCCAGGGATCGAACTGGTGCCCCTTGCACCGCAAGGCGGGCTCTTTACCCACTGGACCACCTGAGAAGCCCCTAACTTCTTCACCTTTATGCTCAACAGTGCTTCTCAAACTGGAGTGTGATTCAGAATCATCTTGAAGCCTTGTAAAGCACATTGCTAGGCTCATCCCTCAGAGTTTCTTATTCTGTAAATCTGAGAGGGAGACCCCAGCACACATTCCTAACACGCTCCCAGATGCTGCTGCTGCTGCTGCTGGTCCAAGGACCGTGCCTTGGGAACCACCTTGCTGGGCGAAGATCCAGCTCCCCACCCTACCCCACCCATGTAATACATCAGCATAGTCACACCCTCCCCACAATGGCGTCCTTGTGAGATGTCCGGGAGATAATGAGAGCCAAAGAGCTTTGTCAGCGGTACAGGTCAATGGCTCCACACAGGGACCCAAGGCTGGCGATGGGACGTACGTGGAGGTACCACAGCAGTCTGGAGCAATTCTGCAGCCCATTCTAATGCTCAGCCACTTCTTGGAGGAGGAAGCCGACTTCTCAGGGATGGACCAGCAACCCCTCCCTGCCACCCAAGCTCATCAACCCACCTCTCCTCCCCTACCTCTGACAGCCTGCTAGCACTGCCCCAGCAGCTGGCTGGGCTGCGCTGCCCTTCCCAGGGCCAGCCCAGGCAAGCTGGTGCAGCACCAAGCCTTGTGATTCACGGCCTGGGGTTGCGTTCCCCTCACAACCCCTGTGACACTGTGCCTTTCCTTCTCTAAGCCTCAGTTGCTCGTCGGTACACTGGGCCCAACATCTGGAGAGAGTGGTGCGAATTCAACGGCCTGTGTATTGCAAAGGACTTTTCTAAGCCAGAGTCTGGCACAGAGCCTAGCCCATGGTGAGCGTTCAATCAAAGGGAGCTGTTAGTGTTTTCAAAAAGGGCCTGGGTCCAAGCCGTCTCCTGATAGAGGCCCGGACTTGAAAAGCAAGCCGCTCCCACGCCGTTCCCGGTTGCACCCGGATACACTCGCCCTGGAATGCCCGCGCGAGGGCCCGGAGGCCTCCTTGCCCGGGGTAGGGTTGCCAAGGCTGAACAGGATTAGGGAAGCGGTGAAGCAAGGAAGGGGCGTTCCTGGGGAGTGGCCTCATCCTAGGAGGGCTGGTGGCGAGGCCCGGAGGGGAGGGAGTCGGAGGCAGGGTTGGTAGGAGGACCTAGAGAGGTGGCCCAGCGGCCTGGGAGGAGCCTGAGAAGACGGAGACGGGCTGGGGAGGGGCGGGACCGTTAGGTAGCCTTCCCACCCAGCCGGTGGGAGCTCGGGGCCGGCCAGAGACGGCTTTATCCAGCAAGGCCCGGGAGCTGGAGGGGGACAGAGGACCCTGCACAGGAGGTCCAGAGAGGGCCCCAGCTCCCGGGTGACGCGGGGGCGGGACTGGCCAGGATAGATCTGGGGGTCTGTGTCGGGGCTGGGCTAGAGGCAGAGTTCCACCCACCGCAGGACCGGGGCGGGGCTGGCGGGTTAGGCTGGGAGCCAGGCTCGGTCCCCGCGGGGCCCGGGGCGTGGTCGGCCGGGTGCGTCAGCGGCCGAGGGGGCGTGTCCTCAGGGGGCGGGGTCTGGCGAGGCCGCTGCGATCCCCGACGACCGCCGGGAGGGGGACGATCGAGCGGCTGAACCCAGGGCTGCGCAGTCGGACGCGGACTGGGGCGCGAGCGGGCGACTCCGGGCTTGCAGCGACGAGCGAGAAGCAGAGGCGGCAGGTGAGAAGGGGGTGGGGGAGGCCTTCCGGCAACCACTAGCAAAGTTCGTTGTCGCCCCCACTTCCAGAGCCCGCTCGGGCCGCTTCCTCGGAACAAGTGACAGGTCGGCCACGAAGGCAGCTGGTGGTTTGCGCAGGAGCTTAAGTTCTCAAGTCCTGGCCCCCGGTTCTCCGGCTCCGCCGTGCAGCAGCTGTGTAACCCCAGGTGCGTCCCCCGACCCGGCTTGGGACCTCTCGGGTTCCAGTAAAAGGAGGAGCTGGTTCCGGGTGGACTCCGTGCTCCCGTTGCCCTTTCTCACTGAGAACCCTCGCGAGGTGAGGCTGACGAGTCGGCGCAAACAGCAACAGGTATTCAGAGCGCGTCGCTCAGACGCCAGGTTCCCTGCAGAGCGGCACTGAGCAAAGTGAGCTCTCTGCCAGCGAGAAGCGCGTTGCTTTAATGGTCACACCAGCTCCTTGGATGGGACTTGAACCTGGGGAAACTGGCGAAATGAGGGGGATGGCCCAAGGCCGGGAGGTCGCAGCCTCCCTTTACCCCCCTACCTCTGAGAGCCCAGGAAGACTTGGGGTGGGAAACTCAGTGGGGCTTTGTCCCCTTCTCTGGGCTTTTCCAGGTGAGATGGCTTGGGAGTCCCCTGGTGGAAGCTAGGGGATGAGTTCTTATCTGGGTGAGTGGGGAAAACGAGGGAAAACCCCACCAAACACTGGACCCAGAGTGAAGCCCAGAGCCTGGGGCTCTTGCTACCTGCCGAGGAGTTCCTTCTTGGGCTGGAGGTTTCTGTCTCTGGTGAAGGTGGAGTGTGTTCTGTGTCCGGCCATAGGAGCTTGTTTGGTGGCTAAGTACTTGGCTTCCACTCCCTCTCCATGCCTCAGTTTTCTCATCTGTAAAATGGGCGTAGTGATGCTGCTCAGTCCTAGTGGTGGTTGCTGTTGTTTGGTCAGTAAGTTGTGTCCGACTCTTTGGTGACCCCATGGACTGGCTCCTCTGTCCATGGGATTTCCCAGGCAAGACTAGTGGTGTGGGCTGCCATTTCCTTCTTCAGGGATGGGGCGCGAGGGCGTGGAGCAAAGGGAAGCAGAGGCGGCAGGTGAGAAGGGGGTGGGGGAGGCCTTCCGGCAACCACTAGCAAAGTTCGTTGTCGCCCCCACTTCCAGAGCCCGCTCGGGCCGCTTCCTCGGAACAAGTGACAGGTCGGCCACGAAGGCAGCTGGTGGTTTGCGCAGGAGCTTAAGTTCTCAAGTCCTGGCCCCCGGTTCTCCGGCTCCGCCGTGCAGCAGCTGTGTAACCCCAGGTGCGTCCCCCGACCCGGCTTGGGACCTCTCGGGTTCCAGTAAAAGGAGGAGCTGGTTCCGGGTGGACTCCGTGCTCCCGTTGCCCTTTCTCACTGAGAACCCTCGCGAGGTGAGGCTGACGAGTCGGCGCAAACAGCAACAGGTATTCAGAGCGCGTCGCTCAGACGCCAGGTTCCCTGCAGAGCGGCACTGAGCAAAGTGAGCTCTCTGCCAGCGAGAAGCGCGTTGCTTTAATGGTCACACCAGCTCCTTGGATGGGACTTGAACCTGGGGAAACTGGCGAAATGAGGGGGATGGCCCAAGGCCGGGAGGTCGCAGCCTCCCTTTACCCCCCTACCTCTGAGAGCCCAGGAAGACTTGGGGTGGGAAACTCAGTGGGGCTTTGTCCCCTTCTCTGGGCTTTTCCAGGTGAGATGGCTTGGGAGTCCCCTGGTGGAAGCTAGGGGATGAGTTCTTATCTGGGTGAGTGGGGAAAACGAGGGAAAACCCCACCAAACACTGGACCCAGAGTGAAGCCCAGAGCCTGGGGCTCTTGCTACCTGCCGAGGAGTTCCTTCTTGGGCTGGAGGTTTCTGTCTCTGGTGAAGGTGGAGTGTGTTCTGTGTCCGGCCATAGGAGCTTGTTTGGTGGCTAAGTACTTGGCTTCCACTCCCTCTCCATGCCTCAGTTTTCTCATCTGTAAAATGGGCGTAGTGATGCTGCTCAGTCCTAGTGGTGGTTGCTGTTGTTTGGTCAGTAAGTTGTGTCCGACTCTTTGGTGACCCCATGGACTGGCTCCTCTGTCCATGGGATTTCCCAGGCAAGACTAGTGGTGTGGGCTGCCATTTCCTTCTTCAGGGGATCTTCCTGACCCAGAGATCAGGCCCACATCTCCTGCAGGGGCAGGCAGATTCCTTACCACTGAGCCACCTAGTCATGGGGACTTAATAGAATAATGTGTACATAGTGCTCTGTGGGGTTCCAGGCACCCAGTGAGGCCTCGCTCAGTGTGTGTCAGCCGCTCTGATGTGGATGGGCAGGTGCTAGGCTGGCTTCCTGCCTGGGAATGAAACTGGTTTTGGAGGGCTGGCTGAAGCGCCTCCTGACCGTGTGAGAGCCAAAACTTGCCATCTGCCACCAACGTCACGTTGTCCGTTTTCGGGTTCAGCGACGGGGTGTCACCTAGACCAAAGGGTAGCTGAGTTTTGGGTAATGCTCTTGCAGTTGTTAGGTGTCCAGTTAAATAAGCCCCCATAGGTTTACTCAGCACCCGCAGTCTATCAGAAGTGCACTATGCTCATTCTGAGCTGCTCTCCGTGGGGTCCCGATCCCCACACGCCTCTGCCGCAGAAGATTGCTCACACCCAGAACTCAAGGCCGGGTGAGACGACATGGGTCTGGACCGCTCTGGTGGCCAGAACCCCACTCTTCCATTGCATGCCGGGCCCGGTGTGGGGGCGAGGGGCCGTGTGGGCACCTTTTCTCTGTTTGATCCGGGTTGGGCACTGGAGGTGACTGACTCCTTGCATTTCCTGGGAGAGGAGCCCTGGACTTTGGAACTACCTGGAAAGCACGGTGGAACAGAGTCTGACTGAAGGACTCCTATGCGGAGGGTCATCATGTGTAGGTATGGGGGGGGCGGTGCCCAGGAGGGGTGAGATCCTGGAGAAACCGGAGTCAGGAGAGAAGAGGCTTCTTGGAGTTGTTAAGGCTTGAACAGAACTTCCTGCCTGCGGTCCCAAGTCCTGGTTGGGCTTAGATCAACTTGGGCCCGACTCCCCTCTCTAAGCTTTTGTGTGGCATAAGTTTGGTCTGGTGGGAAGGGAGAGAGGTCAGCGGGCGTTGTCTGTGTAGGGACCGGGGAAGAGATGTTCACTTCAAAACTGCGCTTAGGGAACATCTAGGAGAAAGCCCTCCCACCACCCCTCCACCCAAGTGATGAACGAGGACGAGGCCACACTGGCCCCTCCTTGGTCACTTACCTTCTGTAAGGAGCTTGGACAAGGGCACTCGGAGAGGAGACAGATAGAGGTCAGAGGGATCTTCAGAAACGTTTCTGGCAGAGATGGAGTCTTGGTAGGCCTTAGGGATTTCAAAGGTTTCCGCACCGACAGCAAAGACAGTGTTTTAGGCAGAGCGGGAGGCCTAGGGGAAGATAAGGAGGTCAGCGTGTTCAGGGGATTTTTTTTTTTCAATCTTGTTGGAAAGTAGCCCACCTGCTATAGAGCAGACACTACACGCACAGCTTCAGGACCGCTGTGCCTTCTCTTAGGAACCCCAAGACCAGGGTTCAGATTCGATGGAAAAGGGAACCCGAGGGTTCAGGGAATTCTAAAGACACTGCTAGATTGATCGGCTGGGCTGAAGAGTTGGAACTATGCAGGGGGAGTGGGTCTCATCAACTCGTGGAGGACCTTGGATGCCAAGGCGAGACGGTTGGATTTGATGTCTAGCCCCTGAAGGTCGCTGAAGGTTTTCGAGCAGGGGCGTGGCACTTTAGGAAGGACAGTCTGCTGGATGTGCTGGGTGTTGGACCCAGTGGTCGAGGGATAATGAACTGATGGGATGGGGAAGGGAGGGGCCGGGGAGCCTTGGGGAGGTCTGTGCCTGGGAGAGGGAGAGGGAGAGGGAAGGCACTGTTAGAGGGGAGGGAGGAGCGAGTGTGCTAGGGTGTGCCCTGGGCTGCCTTCTATCCACCCCCTGCCCCGCTAGCTCAGGAGGGCGGCTGGATTGGGTGGGTAGGAACACTGGGAAGGGTGACGAGTTCTAACGATAGAGAGGGAGTCGCCCGGGACGTGTTTACCCGGGCAGGGCAGGCACCTGGGCGAGTGGAGGGACCGTGAGCCAGGCCTCCGACGGTTGGAGGGCAGGGTGGCTGGAAGAAGTGTCCGCCGCCCTTCCTCCTGGTCCAGCCTGGGGAGGGCCGGGGTGAGAGGTCAGCCCCGGGGTGCACACATTGCTCACATGGTGGGGGGATTTCTGGTGCCAACGGGGATCCTCTAAAGTTTCTGCAATGTGGGGCAGTCCCCTGTCTCTTGAGGCCTCAGACCTGTGAGCCATTGCCTGGAAGCTCCACCCCGCCTTCTCTCCCGAGGCCTGGGGCCCCAGCCCCTGTTCCCCCGAGACCCAGACAGCCCCTCCTGGGGCCGAGGGGAGCAGCCCCAAGCATTCCTTTCGGTTTGGAACATCTTTGACCAGCTGGCACCCCTTGGTTTTGGCTCGGTCTCAACCCCTCGCTCCAAATCTTTAACCCCACTTCCTCCACCCCATGGGAAACTCAGGGGGTGGTGATGATTTCACCAAGAGCATCGGGCGGTCAGGAGCTGTTTCTGTGAGAGGCGCCAGGCAGGAGGGAAGAGCCTGGGCCCCTCTGTGGGACACGCCCGGGCCAGCGGTGGGGGTCGGGTGTAGTCTCTGCAGGAGCTGCCCGGCCCCGCCTTCCCCTCCTCGAGGCCTGGGTCTGCCCGGAGGGAAGCCCAGAGGTAAACACGGGCCGAGCATCGTGCTACCTCCAGCTTCCCTCTCCTCCTCGGCCCGGTGCTGCCTGTGAGGAGGCCAGCCACAGGGCCTCTGTGATGGGCCCAGTGGGTGTCTGGGGCACCGCTGGTTCCTGATTCACCCCTGGGGTTCCCCCTACACCGCAGTTTTCCTGTCAGCTGCTGATTCACTCTGTGCCGGCATGGACAGGCAGCCGAGGGGAGAGAAGAGGCTTAGGCTTCGCCCCGGCCCCTCTGCGACTTCTCAGAAGTTATTGCTCTTCCCTGGGCTTTCCTGCCCTCCTCTGCGAATGACCGGTCCTTTACGTGGCTGTCAGGTTGTTGAGTGACCCTGGACACTTGTAAACTGGGGTACACGTGAGTACACACACACACCTCCACGCAGTGTGCCCACCCACACTTAGTACCGCATGGATCTGGGCAGCTCCTCTCAAACACACAGTAATCAGCCCCACTTTCCAGCCTCGCCTGCCCCCTACCTGGAGCGCCTTGCCTGCCTTCTGCCTGTCCACAGATCAGGAAGGCAGAGCGTCATGGTGGTGAAGACTTGGAGCCGAAAATGTGGCCCTGCCCATCCCCAGCCACGCGATCCTTTCTGAGCCTCGGTGTCTGAATCTGTGAATCGGGGGTCGTAACGATGACGGTGTCACAGGGTGTCACGACGAGAGAGCACAACAGAGGCACGGGACGCCCTTGGCCGTTTTCTGCCCGCCCGGGGTGAACCGTGCCTGGACGAGAACAGCCACCGTCCTCACTGCCGGCGTCTGGCCAGGCTCTCAAGGCTCCCAGACGCCCCCCACCCCAGGGCTCCAGCCTGCCCTGCGGGCCCCCCACGCCTCCTCGGCGTTGGGGTGTGTGCCCCGAGACAGCGGTCATTTCTGCGGCAGGACGGCCTTCCTGGGGTGGCTGGGTTTCCCCAGGGTGACGCTGAGCTTCCCCTGGGGAGGTGGGTCTGAACGTCAGTGGTAGGTTTTCTCTGGAACCGCTCCTTTCCCTTGCCCCCTTTCCTCCGTGCTGGTCTGCACGAGCGCGCGCCTCTCTGCCGCTGTCTGGGGGCGTGCACGGTGTCTCTGAACCCTCCGATCAAGGATGCCCCGTCATGCCCGTGTCCCCAGGCCACTGCGGGCACTCGGAAAATGACGGTTGAATGATTGAGCGATTCTCCCCAGTGGCCCAGTGGGACCCAGTCTGAGCCAGATCCTCGGTGACTGCTGGGCCGGGGTGCACCCAGGAAGCGGGGTCTCACGCCCCCGCCTTGCCCTTCAGGCCCGCCCGCCCTGGGTCTGGAACCAGGGTCCAGGGAGATGGGAACGGTGCGGCTGGATTGCTTCAGCCCAGGCTTTGGCGTCCCTCGTGAGGCACGGCCTTTCCCCTCCTGAGAGGGGAAGAGCCCAGCTTCCTCCAGCCCCGGCCTGTGGGGGCCCCTCTGGCCTCTAGTGAACCCTGACTCAGCCAGAAAAGGCTCCTCCAAGTCAGCAGTTATGTGTGGAAGGTGCTCCAGACCCCAGGAGGCACAGGCTCAGGGCTGGGGGATGGGAAGATGCCCCCCCCCCCCCCGCCGCCCTGGAGGCCCCTAGCATGGATCTGGGCAGCTCCTCTCAAACACACAGTAATCAGCCCCACTTTCCAGCCTCGCCTGCCCCCTACCTGGAGCGCCTTGCCTGCCTTCTGCCTGTCCACAGATCAGGAAGGCAGAGCGTCATGGTGGTGAAGACTTGGAGCCGAAAATGTGGCCCTGCCCATCCCCAGCCACGCGATCCTTTCTGAGCCTCGGTGTCTGAATCTGTGAATCGGGGGTCGTAACGATGACGGTGTCACAGGGTGTCACGACGAGAGAGCACAACAGAGGCACGGGACGCCCTTGGCCGTTTTCTGCCCGCCCGGGGTGAACCGTGCCTGGACGAGAACAGCCACCGTCCTCACTGCCGGCGTCTGGCCAGGCTCTCAAGGCTCCCAGACGCCCCCCACCCCAGGGCTCCAGCCTGCCCTGCGGGCCCCCCACGCCTCCTCGGCGTTGGGGTGTGTGCCCCGAGACAGCGGTCATTTCTGCGGCAGGACGGCCTTCCTGGGGTGGCTGGGTTTCCCCAGGGTGACGCTGAGCTTCCCCTGGGGAGGTGGGTCTGAACGTCAGTGGTAGGTTTTCTCTGGAACCGCTCCTTTCCCTTGCCCCCTTTCCTCCGTGCTGGTCTGCACGAGCGCGCGCCTCTCTGCCGCTGTCTGGGGGCGTGCACGGTGTCTCTGAACCCTCCGATCAAGGATGCCCCGTCATGCCCGTGTCCCCAGGCCACTGCGGGCACTCGGAAAATGACGGTTGAATGATTGAGCGATTCTCCCCAGTGGCCCAGTGGGACCCAGTCTGAGCCAGATCCTCGGTGACTGCTGGGCCGGGGTGCACCCAGGAAGCGGGGTCTCACGCCCCCGCCTTGCCCTTCAGGCCCGCCCGCCCTGGGTCTGGAACCAGGGTCCAGGGAGATGGGAACGGTGCGGCTGGATTGCTTCAGCCCAGGCTTTGGCGTCCCTCGTGAGGCACGGCCTTTCCCCTCCTGAGAGGGGAAGAGCCCAGCTTCCTCCAGCCCCGGCCTGTGGGGGCCCCTCTGGCCTCTAGTGAACCCTGACTCAGCCAGAAAAGGCTCCTCCAAGTCAGCAGTTATGTGTGGAAGGTGCTCCAGACCCCAGGAGGCACAGGCTCAGGGCTGGGGGATGGGAAGATGCCCCCCCCCCCCCGCCGCCCTGGAGGCCCCTACCCACCCACATGATCCCTGGAGACCCCACAGTGGGGGGCTCTGGGAGGCCTGTCCGCTCTCCCAGCTAGCTTCTTTCCAGGAGTCGGGGGCTTCTGCCTTTCTTTGGACCCCACCTCTCACTTTCCCTGCTGTGCTGAGGGGGGATCCCGGATGGGACTTGCTGAGGCTTCTAGACCTAGGCGCATAGGTCCCACGCAGGAACATGGATCCAGTGCTGGAAACTGGGCGCTAGGAGGCCGGAGCTCGGTTCCTGGATCTGCTGTGAAGGGACAGCGTGAACTGGTCCGGGGGGCAGATCTCTCAGGCCAGGTTTTCCTCCTTCTCAGGCAGTAAATGCTCCAGAAGCCTGCCTGAGTCCAGTGGCCCTGGAGAGCAGAGAGGAAAGCCTAGGCAATGTTGTGGACTCTGGAATCAGGCTATCTGAGGATGGTCATTTCTGCTTCTGCTGTTTACCTGCTGGGTGTGACCTTAGGCACATTCTAAGGGTCTTTTTTTTTTTCGGGGGTCGGGTTGGGGAGGGAGGGGAGCGGGCGGGCCACTTCTATTGGTCTTTCACTTCTCTGTTTTCATCCGTCTTTGTTCTTTGGCTCCTGTGGGCCTCCCATCGAGGTGGCATCTGTCGTCGCAGAGCACAGGCTCTGGGCGCATGCGCTCCAGAGCTCCGGCTCGGTGATTGGACACATCGGTCCATCCGCTCCGCAGCACGTGGGATCTTCCCAGTCCAGGGATCGAACCGGCACCCCTTGCGCTGCAAGGCGGTGTCCTTATCCACTGGACCACCAGGGGAAGCCCCATTCTAAGGGTCTTAACCCCTCTGCACATCGGTTGTAGCCTCTAAAGTGGAGATGATTGTAGTACTTACCTCTAAGAGGGCTGTTTGAGAATGATACGAATTAATGTGTGAAGCCTGCGTGATACACACCTGGCATTCAGTGAGCGCTCTATATTACTGTGGATCAGCCTGTTTGGAGTAGTGTTGCTTTTATTAATGTGCTTGTGCTCAGTCGCTCAGTCGTGTCTGACGCTCTGTGACCGCACAGGGTGGGGACTGTAGTCCTCCAGGCTCCTCTGAGGAGTTTCCCAGGCAAGAACACTGGAGCGGGTTGCCATGTCCTACTCTAGAGGATCTTCCCGACTCAGGGACTGAACCTGTGGCTCTTGTGTCTCTGGCATAGGCACGTGGATTCCTTACCACCGTGCCACCTGGGAAGCCCATTGTAAGTCTTCAGGGGCAGCCTTTGGTGAACAGCTTGAGTCCGGGAGTCTGAGAATCTGGAGACCTGAGTTCGGATCCCAGCTCATCCTTTACTTGCCAGATGACGTTGGGCAAGCTGTAGCCCTTCTTGGGCTGCAAAACTCGATAATCGTACTGTACTAGGCTTTTGTAAGAGAGGCACATGCGATATCACAGTGGGAAGTCGCAGGGTTTTATTCAGGGAAAGGACTTCTGGGTGCCCACCCTGCTCTTCTGCCCCTAGGCATCACAGTAGGTAGGCAGGTCCCCCCCAGGGTCGCAGAGGCACGGCGGACACAGAATGATAGTGCGGCCCCTCATGCCTGCACTCAACAAGACTAAAAAGTGCATGAATACATTTATGTACAACATAATAATCGGATTATCTAGATCAACTTACAGACTTTTTTTTTGCTTTTCCCCATTTTCTGAATCTTCTGCAATAAGCCCATATTATTTTTGTTCTCAAGAAAGAATAGACACACACAATAAAGCTATCAAAAAGTGTACTATACATATTTAAACAGAAATGCATTATGTGAACTTGGGATCACATTGAGGGTTTTGTTGTTGCTAATAAATCATATTTATGTCAGAAGGGGGTTGGGGCGGGTATGAAATGAATGTCAATTTGTCAAGCCTCCAAAGACTGAGGGAGTGTCTGTGGAGGAAGACGAGAGTCAGGCATGCACGGGAGCCTAATCCAGCTTGCCTCGTGGCGGACGCGCCCCGGGTGCTGCCTGGTGCTCAGGAAGCATTGAGCCATCCTTGATTCCAAAGGGCTGGTCTTCCTCACTTGTGAGATAGGGATGATAATAATAATAAATGATTCGGAGGGAGGCCGTGAAGGTCTCATAGGAGCTTCGCACTGGTTTAAGTTGCTTAAGTTGCCTCTTCTTCTGAATTTGGGACCAAGTGAAAAGCACAGTTGACAAGGACTGAACTCCAAAGGAAGGCAGGAGAACAGGCTTTAGGGTCCGCGTCCAGAGGGCAGGCTAAGCGTCTGCCCTGGCGCTGGCCGAGTGGCCCAGTTACCCGGCAGCCCTGAACAGGAGCCAGCCTCTCCTCAGGAGCGGGTGCAGGGGAGTAGCTCTGATGGACTGCTCCCAGCGGGCAGCCTGGTTTATGAGAAGGGGGACTTCCCCACGCTGAGCGCTGAGCGCCCCTCTCCCAGGTGAACCAATCAGAGGAGCCACTGCCGGTTCCTGGCGAAGTGCAGAAGCGGGTGGAGCCAGGCCGCAGGCGTTCTCCCCAGGAGTGTCCTCCTCAGGGCAGCAGGTGGAGAGAGGGATATGTGTTCCTCCTGGTGCCTGCAGGGCACTTCCAGTGACTCCTGGTGGGCAGACACTGATCGATGTTAATCTGACGTTGCTGACAGCAACGCTCGCCATGAGTAATTCTACCACTGAAGGTGGAAAATCGCTCTCCCACTCACTGTCTCAGGAGATGGAATATTAGAAGGCTGTTGCAACGGGACAGGATGAGGCGTCCTCGTGGGTAAAGGAAATAGAAACTCCGTGGGGGTGGACGCATGACTGATGCATCTGAGATCCCACCGCGGGTGAGTGAGTGACCAGCTCCGGGGTCACGGTCGGGCACGTAGGCAGAGAGGCCTTCGTGGCCTGAGCCCCGACAGCCCTGAACGCACAGCACAGGAGTGGCGGGGCAGGAGGCTGTGCCCTTTAGAGGCTCTCCAGTGCCCCTCGGATCCTTCTCTCACCGCGTTCGGTGAGGATCCAATGGGGTGATGGCTCTGGGGGAACACGTGGTGGGCCCAGCACCGAACAGACCCTCCACGCACGCCGGAGGACGAGGAGCGCGAGAGCGAGGAAGGAAGGCTGCTCCTGCCACCCCTCTGGGGAAAGAATAGAGTCCTCCTCCCCAAAGCCCGAGGTCCCCGATCTTGAACTGAGGAGCTTCCTGGGGCTGTTTGGAGACCTGGGGGTCAGGAGGACCCTCGCCTCCAGGACCTGAGGCCTCCGTAGACTGTCCAAACCCAGCCTCCACCTGGTGCTTTTGGCTTCCAGTGAGGGCAAAGCTGGGGGCCTTGTGACTAGATTTGCAGGATCATATCATGGTGTCCTGTGAGCAGCAGTAGAGCTCACTGAGTCCACCCGTCGACCCAGTCTGATCCCCTAGATGACACACAGCCTTTGTTGCACACCTCAGGGCTTGGAGAGCACCCTACCTTTCATCTCTGGACAGATCTGACTTTTAAAAGCAGGGTGTAAAATTTGAGCAAACCCACCTTCCCTTCCATGTGTTGGTCTGGATCATGCTCATGGGGACCCCTCGGGGACCACGTGGAGCACGCACGCTCGGTGGGTGTGCGGGCGGAGCGGTAGCCAAGCCTTCCTGCTGGCCCCCTCCCGCTCGGCCCCCAGGCCCGTGGTTCCCATGTAGGAAAGAGACATTTCTGTCAACTCTTTTGTTGTTGTTGTTGTTGCTACTCATTCTTATTGCGGTGTTGCTGATTTACAGTGTTGTGTTAGTTTCTGACGTACAGCAAAGCGAATCAGTTACACTTTTGCATCTATCTGCTCTTTTTTAAGAGTCATTTCCCACATAGGCCATCACAGAGTATGGAACAGAGTTTCCTGTGCTACACAAGAGGTTCTTATTCGTTATCTATTTTATATATAGCAGTGTGTGTATGTTGATCCCAATCCATTTCTGTCAATTTCAAAATAAATAAATAAATAAATAAATAAAAGCCCTCTGCCTGAACTAACGGGGCCCGTTTAAAAAAAAAAAAAAGATTTTCTAATTATTGAGGAAATAGTTCTGTGGAAAAAGTTTGAGGGTGAAGAGCAGATGCAAAGGAGGAAATAACTGCTCAGAGATAAGTCCTGTGAAGACCTTGGTGTTCACGCACCACATACACATGACTGGAATCATGCCATGTGAACCACTTCCTGGGCCGGCGCTTGCAGGTTTGCACTGGTGAGGGAGGAGTTTTCCATGTTATTCAATATTCTTCCACAGCGTGTTTTCCGGCTGCATAGTATCCCACCACGTGGATCTGCCGTGACCCAGTTTCACATTCCCCCGCTGTTGCACATGTAGGCCGGTGTGAAGTTTTCATTCGCACCCACATTGCCATAGCGACCACGGTGTCCATACGTCTATTTTGTTCTCAGCTCTAATGATCTTCACAGACCAAGTTCTTCAAAGTGGCTCTCCTGTCAGGTGATTTTTAAGCTCAAGGTCTGGGGACCCGATTCACAGGGAAAATCCTTTCTGTGATATGTACCCTCCCACCCCCTTGTATTTAGCTCCAGCTCTCCCGCAGGGCAAGGCTCTGTCTATCCCTGGGTGCTGAGCCAGCTGACAGAGGGAAGGGGGCAGGCTCCCAGGGCGTGCATGCGTGTGTGTGTGTGTGGAAGAGTCAGACAGAAAGACAGGGAGGAACTTCAACTCTAGCCTGACTTTGACCCTCCTCCTCTCCTGGAGCCTGTAGTGTCATTAACTAATTATGGGACCTTTACTATTTAATGACCTCTCTCCATGGTGACTCCTTCCCGGCAGCCTGCTGGGAGCCAGGGAACAGAGATGCGTCTGTGGGAGGAAGTTTCTCTGGAGTAGGAGGCATGCTGACACACATCAGAGTCTCCCGGAGGGTTTGTTAAAGCTCAGATCATCGAGCGTCTGGTTCCGTCGGGCCGGGGTGCAGCCTAGGGCTGTGTGTTGCTAACATGTTCCCAGGTTGTGCTGCTTTGCTCTGGGTCCGGGACCACAGTTTGAGAACAATGGAGTAGTGGACTGGGGCAGAGGAGTGGATTTCAACTCCTGGGACCGTTGCCAGTAGGAACCTAGCCTTGTTGAACAAAGGCTGGTGGGAGATCCAAACCCCGCTTCTCCCTGCTCCCACCTCCTCGCCCTTCTCCAGCAGGCACTGTTGTATAACCGTGTGCAAGAGGGTAAGATAATGACCACCACCCCACCTCACAGATAGGAACACTGAGGCTCTGACAGGTGATCGGATGTGTCCAAGAAACGCCCTGGCTGTGTCACCGTCTCACTGTCCTCCCCGAACCACTTCCTGGGCCGCTTGCAGGTTTGCACTGGTGAGGAGGAGTTTTCCATGTTATTCAATATTCTTCCACAGCGTGTTTTCCGGCTGCATAGTATCCCACCACGTGGATCTGCCGTGACCCAGTTTCACATTCCCCCGCTGTTGCACATGTAGGCCGGTGTGAAGTTTTCATTCGCACCCACATTGCCATAGCGACCACGGTGTCCATACGTCTATTTTGTTCTCAGCTCTAATGATCTTCACAGACCAAGTTCTTCAAAGTGGCTCTCCTGTCAGGTGATTTTTAAGCTCAAGGTCTGGGGACCCGATTCACAGGGAAAATCCTTTCTGTGATATGTACCCTCCCACCCCCTTGTATTTAGCTCCAGCTCTCCCGCAGGGCAAGGCTCTGTCTATCCCTGGGTGCTGAGCCAGCTGACAGAGGGAAGGGGGCAGGCTCCCAGGGCGTGCATGCGTGTGTGTGTGTGTGGAAGAGTCAGACAGAAAGACAGGGAGGAACTTCAACTCTAGCCTGACTTTGACCCTCCTCCTCTCCTGGAGCCTGTAGTGTCATTAACTAATTATGGGACCTTTACTATTTAATGACCTCTCTCCATGGTGACTCCTTCCCGGCAGCCTGCTGGGAGCCAGGGAACAGAGATGCGTCTGTGGGAGGAAGTTTCTCTGGAGTAGGAGGCATGCTGACACACATCAGAGTCTCCCGGAGGGTTTGTTAAAGCTCAGATCATCGAGCGTCTGGTTCCGTCGGGCCGGGGTGCAGCCTAGGGCTGTGTGTTGCTAACATGTTCCCAGGTTGTGCTGCTTTGCTCTGGGTCCGGGACCACAGTTTGAGAACAATGGAGTAGTGGACTGGGGCAGAGGAGTGGATTTCAACTCCTGGGACCGTTGCCAGTAGGAACCTAGCCTTGTTGAACAAAGGCTGGTGGGAGATCCAAACCCCGCTTCTCCCTGCTCCCACCTCCTCGCCCTTCTCCAGCAGGCACTGTTGTATAACCGTGTGCAAGAGGGTAAGATAATGACCACCACCCCCACCTTACAGATTGGAACACTGAGGCTCTGGCAGGTGATCGGATGTGTCCAAGAAACGCCCCTGGCTGTGTCACCGTCTCACTGTCCTCCGGAACCTCCCACCGCCGCCGCCCCCCCGAAATACACCTGCTCTCTCTCTGGGCTTCTACTGGGCAGGGGTGGGTGCAGGAGCAGAGGTGCCTTCCCTGAGCCCTGTGCCTGCCCTGGGGGACTCCGCGTGAGGGGATGGGAAAGCAGGTCCCTCACGTCGTCTCTGAGCCAGGGTCTTGCTCCACTCTTCACTCCCACTGGCTGTTCAGTAGTACCAGTGCCTGCTGAGATCTCGTGTCCTCCAGCCGGTTTATCTGCCTGGTTTTGGTTGCGGGCTGCTTTGAGCCTGGGCGCTGCCTGGCGGGCACCACAGAGGGAGAGGAGAGAGTCCTGTCTGACAGTGCCAGGCCGTCCTCCCAGCAGCCCCCTCTCCCCAGCAGAGGTTATCCTCAGCCCCCATTTACAGATGAGGAAACTGAGGCTGCCAGAGGTGAAACGACTTGTCCAAGGTCACCGCTGAAGGTGGCAGAGCTAGGCTTTCAATTCTGAACTCCAAGGATGGGCCCCCTCATCTCAAGTGGCGGTGGGTCCTGGAGGGAAGGAGCTGGGATGTGGGGGACACAGCCTGTGCCCCACCCACCATCCATACAGAGAAGGTCAGCCCAAGGGACAGGGCTCCCCTGGGACTTGGGGTCTTGCCGTGGGAGGACTCTGGCCCAGCCACCAGAAGACAAAGTTCACATCCTGCTCAGTTGCCACCTGGCTGTGTGACCATGCAAGTCCCCCTCTGCCTTGGGGCACCCAGGTCTTCATTTCTCTTAATAACAGCTTATGCTTTAGAGCTCTTAACTCCTGCAAGCCTTTCAGCCCCTCATGCCATAGGCGGGGGTGGGGTATGATTATTGGGCCCATGTTACAGATCATGGCATAGGCTTTAAGTGAGATGCCCAGGATCCTACAGCTAAGGAGGGGCTCAAGCCAGGACTTGAACCCGTGCTGTTTTTGCTCCCCACCTGAAGCCTGGTCCCTCACCCCAAACTGTGTCCTAAGTAAGGAGAGAGAACTCTGGGCTCCTTCTGTTTGTAGCTCAGGACTGGGGGTCCCAGGGCTCTTAGTTGGACTGTGGCTCTTGGATGCCGTGGGCCCAGGACTCCAGCAAAGCCTGGCCAGAGATCCTCGCTCTGGGCGGGGAACGGTGGAGAAGGAAGATAGCGGTCCAGGTTGCCCCGTTACTGGTTCCTGCCCAGGTGTCTGAGGTCCCTGGCTGGGCGAGGGTAGGGGTGTGATCTGGCCAAGGTCGGCCTCCCACTTCAGCCTCTGGTCATCCTGAGGACTGAACCTGCCTTCCAGATATATCACACAGAATTTCCCAGGTTCTCAGGGCTTGGTTCCCCTGCCCTGTTGTTCTGCCTGAGATCTCGTGTCCTCCAGCCGGTTTATCTGCCTGGTGTTGGCGGGCTGCTTTGAGCCTGGGCGCTGCCTGGTGGGCACCACAGAGGGAGAGGAGAGTCCTGTCTGACAGTGCCAGGCCGTCCTCCCAGCAGCCCCCTCTCCCCAGCAGAGGTTATCCTCAGCCCCCATTTACAGATGAGGAAACTGAGGCTGCCAGAGGTGAAACGACTTGTCCAAGGTCACCGCTGAAGGTGGCAGAGCTAGGCTTTCAATTCTGAACTCCAAGGATGGGCCCCCTCATCTCAAGTGGCGGTGGGTCCTGGAGGGAAGGAGCTGGGATGTGGGGGACACAGCCTGTGCCCCACCCACCATCCATACAGAGAAGGTCAGCCCAAGGGACAGGGCTCCCCTGGGACTTGGGGTCTTGCCGTGGGAGGACTCTGGCCCAGCCACCAGAAGACAAAGTTCACATCCTGCTCAGTTGCCACCTGGCTGTGTGACCATGCAAGTCCCCCTCTGCCTTGGGGCACCCAGGTCTTCATTTCTCTTAATAACAGCTTATGCTTTAGAGCTCTTAACAGTGAACATTTTCTCATGTACTTAACTCCTGCAAGCCTTTCAGCCCCTCATGCCATAGGCGGGGGTGGGGTATGATTATTGGGCCCATGTTACAGATCATGGCATAGGCTTTAAGTGAGATGCCCAGGATCCTACAGCTAAGGAGGGGCTCAAGCCAGGACTTGAACCCGTGCTGTTTTTGCTCCCCACCTGAAGCCTGGTCCCTCACCCCAAACTGTGTCCTAAGTAAGGAGAGAGAACTCTGGGCTCCTTCTGTTTGTAGCTCAGGACTGGGGGTCCCAGGGCTCTTAGTTGGACTGTGGCTCTTGGATGCCGTGGGCCCAGGACTCCAGCAAAGCCTGGCCAGAGATCCTCGCTCTGGGCGGGGAACGGTGGAGAAGGAAGATAGCGGTCCAGGTTGCCCCGTTACTGGTTCCTGCCCAGGTGTCTGAGGTCCCTGGCTGGGCGAGGGTAGGGGTGTGATCTGGCCAAGGTCGGCCTCCCACTTCAGCCTCTGGTCATCCTGAGGACTGAACCTGCCTTCCAGATATATCACACAGAATTTCCCAGGTTCTCAGGGCTTGGTTCCCCTGCCCTGTTGTTCTGCCTGAATGCCCAGAGCTCCTCCCCTCCTGATCTGGGCCTTCCTCATTCCCCCAGGCCCAGCCCCACCACCTTCTCCCCCGTGGCCAAGACAAGGCTCAGCTGTCTCAGGTTCTGTCCCACGGGTGAACTGGCTCACGGGCTCAGTTCATGCACCAAGGTGGCAGTGGGGGCCTAAGCCCATGGGGGTGTGCATGGCCTGCTAGGGCTCGGGGTGCTGGGTCTGCCTGGGCTGGGCACAGCTGAGTTAGCTACAGTCCACCTCAGACCTGCAGCTCTCACGCTCTGCTACCCTGAGCAAGTCGCTTCTCTTCTCTGACAACTGGCTCCTTTCTAGCAATTAGAAAGCGGCCTTCCTCACTGCTCCCTGTGAGGCTGGCATGAGAAGCAATGGCTAAACCACCTACTGCTGATGTCCGGTGGGTTCGAGGAGCTCGGGAAACACTGGCCACTCCCCTTCCTCGCCATCAGCTTGGGATTTGCCCCTCTTCCACCCCCAGCACCCAGGGATGAGTATCTGGGTGGGCCTCGGCTTCAAGCCTGAGCTCTGTCCGCTCTGGCTGGGGGGTTCAGGCAACACAATGGGGAGGACTGAGCAGGAGGACAGAATCAGCTCCCAGCAGGCTCTGCCAACCCACCTGTACCCCTGGGCACGGTGCCCCCTGAGCCTCAGTTTCCAGGTCTGTGGAAGGGACACGTGCTTAGGACCTATGTTCCTGGGGTCCCACAGGGCCTCCTGGGAGAGCTGGAGGAGTGGGGGTGGGACTCCAGTGACCTGAAGCACTGCTCCTCCCTCCCAGGAGCCTGGAGCCCCGCCAGTCGCAGTTCATTTCCATGGCCGCTTTCTTCCCGCACCACAAACAGCTCCGCTCCCTCTGGCCCCCCGGAGGCTCGCGGGGCTCCTGTGTTCCTGGCTCAGGGCCTGGGATGGGGGATCGCCAGCCCTCTGGGCTCCCTTCTTCCTGTGCCGCCCCGAGAGCCAGCCCAGGCCCGAGGCCCTGCCTGATGGGAGTCCCTGTGCCGAGAACTCCTGAAGCCCGTGCCCAGTCCCTGGGACTCCCTACAGGGAAGGCCCTGGCAACCGGCCCCTTTCCTTTCCACTTCTGCCTGTCTGTCTGTCTGTCCACCCTTCTCCTCCCAACTCCACGTGGCCTGGAACCTTCTCACGGCGATAATAATCACCATACTTCCCTTCATTGTGCCCGAGCATTTGTATCCTTCAAGCCTGTCTCCTCCCTGTAAGGCAGGAGTCAGCGGCAGTTATCCGAGACAGGGGAGGGGCCTCAAAGCCCACAGCCGGGACTCGGGGGACCACTCTGTCACAGCTCAGGGCTTGGCCGCATTTGGCCTCAGGCGTGCCCCTGGCGTCGGGCGAGGGAAGTGGGTGGAGGGAAGGCGAGGGTGGTGGAGTCCTCCGTCTCCAGGGCCCCCGGCAGGTTGCCCGCTTTGGGGGCTGGCAGACGGACTGTTCCCGTGACTGAGGCAGGGAGGCTGAGGTTGATGGACGAGGAACGAGACACTGCAGACCTGGCTGGGCTTTTGTCTCTCGTCCGCAGGGCTGAGCGGGGGAGATTCCACCGGCTGTTTTGGAACTTGATTGCTCCTTTTGGCGGCTTTGGTGCTGCTGGCCGAAGTCAAGTTCCTCATCCAGCTTCAGCGCCTTTAGGGCCTGGGAGTGGCTCTAGCACCTTTTTGGTGATAACCACCCAGCCTGCTGAGGAATCAGCATGGGGGTGTGAGTGTGTGTGTCCGTGTGTGGGGCGGGGACAGAAGAGAGGGCGTCTGTCCAGCCACTGCTGGGCACTCCCAGAATCTGGGTGGGAGGCCGAGGCTAAAAAGAGTGGGCTGGGGCGGGGCGGGGCCCTTGTTGAAGACCGATGGGAGGAGGAAGGTGCTGGCTCGTCCATCAGGGAGCCCACGAGGGGACGCAGGGCTCCCGGCCACAGAGGAGGGTGAGGGGTGCACATACAAGTGGTCCAAGGCCCAGCTGGGCGGGCTCCCAGGGCGGGGTCCTGCGTGGACCCGCAAGGTCAGCACCCCTGGTCCGGTGTTGCCTCAGAGCCCCCGGGATTCTTCCCAAGGAGACCAGAGGGGGCCTGAGGGCTGGGCCCGGAGCTCTAGCTGCCCAGGAGGCTCCCTCCCCCTGAGATCTGTCTGTCTTTCTCTGTCTGTCGTTCTGTGTCTCCCTCTGTCCCCTTCAACCAACGCCCCTGTCTGTCCCCAGCGCCTCCGGAGCCAGAGCATCTCTGGAGGTCTCGCAGGGGCTGAGCCCCCTCTCCAGCCAAGGCCCGCCTCGGGGAGCCGGAGCTGCCCAGCCCTGCTCCCAGCAGGCCCGGAGGACCCGAGAGGACGGGGAGCCCGACAGGATGCACTGGTCTTCTCTGTTACCCGCTTTCCTGCCCCAAGTACCACGGGTCTGGGCTGGTTAAGTGACCACTGGCCTGCCTGGGAACTGGGGGCTCGGGTTCTCCTCGCCGTGTGCAAGGCGCAGCCCTTCCTTCCAGCCTTGGAGGGCCTGGACCCCTGCAGTTGACCGTGGAAATGAGGTCCCCTGGGCCGCTCCTCCCTGGAGCCTGGTGCCCGCCATGGGGAGGGCTGGCTGTGCTGCAGTCCAGGCCTCTGCCCGGGGTGAGTGCCCTGGACAGTCTGGGGGTTCAGAGGCCCTCGGGATGTGGAAAGAGACTTGAGATCTGAAACAGGAAGAGACGGGCAGAGGAGAAGGCTGGAGGAAGCCCCCAACAGAGAGACAGACAGATACAGAGGGGAAGAGACAGGTGAACGGGGAGGGCTGAAGGACAAAGCACGGAGACCCCAGAGGCCCAGGTCTGGCCCCTCCTGCCCTGGCTGAGCGGCCTCTAGTCGTCTCAGGTGGAAGACCCGCTCCATCCCACTCTCTACCTCCAAACTCTTAGAGTTACAGAGCTGCTCTTGCCCTCCTTCCTCTCCCTCATCTTTTCTGTGCTCCCCCAGGACTCAGGCGAGCGTGTCCCTATAGCTGTGTGTGTAGCTCTTGTGCCATGGCTGTGTCTCACTCACCTCCCTCTCTGTCTGTTTGCCTCTGCACCAAAGCCAGCATAGCTCTTCGGCCCAGGAAGGTGCTGAGAACCACGGCTTGGGAAGTAAGACATATTAGTCCATTCTACAGATGAGGAAACTGAGGCTCAGAGAAGTTAAGTGGCAGTGAGGGGTGGACAGACAGAGCCAGGACCTGAACCCACTTCGCCCGATGGCCCCAAGCACTGCAGGCTCCCTCCCCTGAGATCTGTCTGTCTTTCTGTCTGTCGTCTGTGTCTCCCTCTGTCCCCTTCAACCAACGCCCCTGTCTGTCCCCAGCGCCTCCGGAGCCAGAGCATCTCTGGAGGTCTCGCAGGGGCTGAGCCCCCTCTCCAGCCAAGGCCCGCCTCGGGGAGCCGGAGCTGCCCAGCCCTGCTCCCAGCAGGCCCGGAGGACCCGAGAGGACGGGGAGCCCGACAGGATGCACTGGTCTTCTCTGTTACCCGCTTTCCTGCCCCAAGTACCACGGGTCTGGGCTGGTTAAGTGACCACTGGCCTGCCTGGGAACTGGGGGCTCGGGTTCTCCTCGCCGTGTGCAAGGCGCAGCCCTTCCTTCCAGCCTTGGAGGGCCTGGACCCCTGCAGTTGACCGTGGAAATGAGGTCCCCTGGGCCGCTCCTCCCTGGAGCCTGGTGCCCGCCATGGGGAGGGCTGGCTGTGCTGCAGTCCAGGCCTCTGCCCGGGGTGAGTGCCCTGGACAGTCTGGGGGTTCAGAGGCCCTCGGGATGTGGAAAGAGACTTGAGATCTGAAACAGGAAGAGACGGGCAGAGGAGAAGGCTGGAGGAAGCCCCCAACAGAGAGACAGACAGATACAGAGGGGAAGAGACAGGTGAACGGGGAGGGCTGAAGGACAAAGCACGGAGACCCCAGAGGCCCAGGTCTGGCCCCTCCTGCCCTGGCTGAGCGGCCTCTAGTCGTCTCAGGTGGAAGACCCGCTCCATCCCACTCTCTACCTCCAAACTCTTAGAGTTACAGAGCTGCTCTTGCCCTCCTTCCTCTCCCTCATCTTTTCTGTGCTCCCCCAGGACTCAGGCGAGCGTGTCCCTATAGCTGTGTGTGTAGCTCTTGTGCCATGGCTGTGTCTCACTCACCTCCCTCTCTGTCTGTTTGCCTCTGCACCAAAGCCAGCATAGCTCTTCGGCCCAGGAAGGTGCTGAGAACCACGGCTTGGGAAGTAAGACATATTAGTCCATTCTACAGATGAGGAAACTGAGGCTCAGAGAAGTTAAGTGGCAGTGAGGGGTGGACAGACAGAGCCAGGACCTGAACCCACTTCGCCCGATGGCCACTCTAAGCACGCATGCCAAGGTGGTTAGGGCTGCCAGAGGGTGCTCTGAGCGTCTGTGCTCGAGAATGTCCTGGGGAGGCTGCTGGGGGAGGCAGCGTCTCAGTGGCCCCGTCTCTTCCTTCCTGAGCCCAGGGCCAGGGGTGTGAGCTGTGACTGCTGCCGTGTGAGGTCCCTGGTTAGAGTCTCCCTCCTCCTAATCGCCCCGCGGAGGGCCCACACCCAGCATGCCGCCGAGCACCCAGCTCCCTGCCTCCATCTCTGCGGCCCTGACACAGAGCTTAACCCTTCCTTAGCTGCCTGCCCTCCACTGGCTGGGCCCCTGCAGGCGTGGGGTGTGCGAGCTGGTCCCTGGGGCCTCTGTGGAGTGTCTTCAGTTGGCTGGGTCCAGAGGCTGGGCTGCGAAACCCAATCAACGTCGGTTGGGCCTTGTGAGGTGACTGTAGTTTTGTATCATTTGTCACTTCATTTCTGCAGGCAGTGCAGCATGACAGTGATGCTGGGGGCCTCTCAGGCAGGCGTTGGGGTTCAGCTCCCAGCCCTGTGGTCTGGGTGCCCATGGGAAAGTCCCTTTGATACCCCGAGTCTCAGTTTCCTCAACTGTCAAATGGAGCTAAAATCAGTGCTTGCCTCATAGGATCATTGCAAGGGCAAACGGAGCCGTGTGAATGGCTCAGCACAATCGCTGGAAAATCGTAACAGCAAAGACGTTAGCTCCTCTTATTCTCGAATACTCGGGGCTGGGTTCTAAGGAACTCCGTGGAGGGGGAGCTGGGGGCCGGGTAGAATCTCTGCGCCGCTTGATGGTGATGGTGGAGTAGAGTCGCTCACCGTCCTGTCTGTCCCCTTGAGACGGAGCGCTCCCCGAGGGCAGGGTCCGCTTCATCTGTTCATTTCCCGTGTCTGACTTGGGGACCGGAGTTTGAGGGTTCAGTGAAGTGTACGGATTCAGGATGGAAACTGAGCAGAGATGGGTTCTTGGGGGCCTTCTGGAGGGCAGCCCCTCAGGCGTTCTGACCCATGAACTGTTCTCCTTTTTTGGCTATACTGGGTCTTTGTTGCATGTGGACTTTTCCACTTGTGATGCACGGGCTTCTCGCTGTGGTTTCTCGTGTTGCAGATCACAGGCTCTGAGGCAGGCGGGCGCAGTAGTTGTGGTGCATAGACTTAGTCACCCCACAGCGGGCGGAATCTTCCTGGACCAGGGATCGAGCCTGCGTTCGCTGCGTTGGCAGGCGGATGCTTAACCACTGGATCACCAGTAAAGTCCCCACGTTTCACTCTGGGAGGAGGTTTGTTGCCCTTTGGAGGTTGCCTCTGAGGGTTAGGCCTGGGTTTGCTTGCATCCTGGTGTTTCCGCCTGGCACTCTGCACCCGTTGCGGCCATGGTGAACTGGCATGGGGTAGGCGTTCCACAGCACCTGTGTGCTTGCTAAACCTGCAGACACCTGGCCCCGCTCCTGGATACTCCGATTCCATGGACTTTGATGCTGGGCTTTTGTGACCACACGTGAGAAGGCTTGGCAGTGAGGAGCGGCATTACAAAGCAGGCAGGACATTGGACTCCAGAGTCAGAGGGTCTGGAGCACAAAGTTCACCAGGGCCACTGTTCCCCAGGTGACGGGGCAAGGGCCATTACCTTCCTGAGTCCCAGGTACGTTTGAGAAGGCTTGCTTCCTGTCGATGGAGGTAAGAGTCTCACCGTCCTGTCTTGCCTCATAGGATCATTGCAAGGGCAAACGGAGCCGTGTGAATGGCTCAGCACAATCGCTGGAAAATCGTAACAGCAAAGACGTTAGCTCCTCTTATTCTCGAATACTGGGGCTGGGTTCTAAGGAACTCCGTGGAGGGAGCTGGGGCCGGGTAGAATCTCTGCGCCGCTTGATGGTGATGGTGGAGTAGAGTCGCTCACCGTCCTGTCTGTCCCCTTGAGACGGAGCGCTCCCCGAGGGCAGGGTCCGCTTCATCTGTTCATTTCCCGTGTCTGACTTGGGGACCGGAGTTTGAGGGTTCAGTGAAGTGTACGGATTCAGGATGGAAACTGAGCAGAGATGGGTTCTTGGGGGCCTTCTGGAGGGCAGCCCCTCAGGCGTTCTGACCCATGAACTGTTCTCCTTTTTTGGCTATACTGGGTCTTTGTTGCATGTGGACTTTTCCACTTGTGATGCACGGGCTTCTCGCTGTGGTTTCTCGTGTTGCAGATCACAGGCTCTGAGGCAGGCGGGCGCAGTAGTTGTGGTGCATAGACTTAGTCACCCCACAGCGGGCGGAATCTTCCTGGACCAGGGATCGAGCCTGCGTTCGCTGCGTTGGCAGGCGGATGCTTAACCACTGGATCACCAGTAAAGTCCCCACGTTTCACTCTGGGAGGAGGTTTGTTGCCCTTTGGAGGTTGCCTCTGAGGGTTAGGCCTGGGTTTGCTTGCATCCTGGTGTTTCCGCCTGGCACTCTGCACCCGTTGCGGCCATGGTGAACTGGCATGGGGTAGGCGTTCCACAGCACCTGTGTGCTTGCTAAACCTGCAGACACCTGGCCCCGCTCCTGGATACTCCGATTCCATGGACTTTGATGCTGGGCTTTTGTGACCACACGTGAGAAGGCTTGGCAGTGAGGAGCGGCATTACAAAGCAGGCAGGACATTGGACTCCAGAGTCAGAGGGTCTGGAGCACAAAGTTCACCAGGGCCACTGTTCCCCAGGTGACGGGGCAAGGGCCATTACCTTCCTGAGTCCCAGGTACCTTGCTTATAAATCAGAGATGAGGAGGCTGTGCTCTTCACATGGCGACGGTAATTGGTGGGGGTGAGGGATGGATTAAATGAGATGAGATCAATGAGGCATTGCACACATGGGGATAATTTCACAGATGTCCATTTCATCAGTCCACCCTCTGCCTGGTTTCTGTTTCACGTTCTTGGAGGCAGTCTGTAGGAATCTGTGTGTGCCCCACATCTCAATGGACAATCTTTATGCATATCCTCCTCCGGCCATGTGAAGAGGGGAGTCTACCTAACACGACCTCTTTCCAGAGACTTCTCCCTCCGTCATACTTGCTTCCTAGGGTTTGGTGAGCTGATTCCACCATCTTTCTGGACAAGCCTTGCTACCCCCATTTTACAGATAAGGACACTGAGGCTCAGCGTGGATAGGCAGCTTGCCAAAGCTTACACAGTTCTGTGAGACTCTATGAGAGACTTCCCAGGAGCCCCAGAGTCTAGGGGCCCTAACAAGATGACCTGGTTCCCAAGTGAGTTCTCAGGGGGTGGACAAGCATGTGTATGTACTTCTCTATATGTATCACGACGTGCAACAGGCTGGGGAGTCCTGATGGCTGCAACCAGTCCCTCTCTGCTCTGTACACATGTGCTCCCCAGAAGAGTGGAGATTCACGGCCATCTTTGTCTCTCAGTCTCGTCACCTAAGAAACGAAGGCTGACGTACATCACGTCAGAGGCCCTTCTGGCACTGAATCTGAGTATGCGAGCCTTGCACCCCGGGCTGGGTGGGAGCAGCGTTTGATGGGGCCCAAGCAGCCTGCCAAAGACAGGAAGAGAGCCACGGAGAGGGAGGGCCAGAGGCTATGGTTCAACCTCAACTGGAGTCTTTGGCTGCCTTGGGGCAGGTGGGGGGGCTGAAAAAGTCAAAGTGTCTGCTCTTCCCAAGATGGGGGCCCCTAGACACGGTGAGAAGGCTTGGCAAGTGAGGGGGGGCGGCATTACAAAGCAGGCAGGACATTAGACTCCAGAGTCAGAGGGTCTGGAGCACAAAGTTCACCAGGGCCACTGTTCCCCAGGTGACGGGGCAAGGGCCATTACCTTCCTGAGTCCCAGGTACCTTGCTTATAAATCAGAGATGAGGAGGCTGTGCTCTTCACATGGCGACGGTAATTGGTGGGGGTGAGGGATGGATTAAATGAGATGAGATCAATGAGGCATTGCACACATGGGGATAATTTCACAGATGTCCATTTCATCAGTCCACCCTCTGCCTGGTTTCTGTTTCACGTTCTTGGAGGCAGTCTGTAGGAATCTGTGTGTGCCCCACATCTCAATGGACAATCTTTATGCATATCCTCCTCCGGCCATGTGAAGAGGGGAGTCTACCTAACACGACCTCTTTCCAGAGACTTCTCCCTCCGTCATACTTGCTTCCTAGGGTTTGGTGAGCTGATTCCACCATCTTTCTGGACAAGCCTTGCTACCCCCATTTTACAGATAAGGACACTGAGGCTCAGCGTGGATAGGCAGCTTGCCAAAGCTTACACAGTTCTGTGAGACTCTATGAGAGACTTCCCAGGAGCCCCAGAGTCTAGGGGCCCTAACAAGATGACCTGGTTCCCAAGTGAGTTCTCAGGGGGTGGACAAGCATGTGTATGTACTTCTCTATATGTATCACGACGTGCAACAGGCTGGGGAGTCCTGATGGCTGCAACCAGTCCCTCTCTGCTCTGTACACATGTGCTCCCCAGAAGAGTGGAGATTCACGGCCATCTTTGTCTCTCAGTCTCGTCACCTAAGAAACGAAGGCTGACGTACATCACGTCAGAGGCCCTTCTGGCACTGAATCTGAGTATGCGAGCCTTGCACCCCGGGCTGGGTGGGAGCAGCGTTTGATGGGGCCCAAGCAGCCTGCCAAAGACAGGAAGAGAGCCACGGAGAGGGAGGGCCAGAGGCTATGGTTCAACCTCAACTGGAGTCTTTGGCTGCATTGGGCCAGGTGGGGAGGCTGAAAAATTCAAAGTGTCTGCTCTTCCCCAAGATGCGTCCTCTGTCAGAGTGGCCCCTTCTTCATGCGGAAGGCCCACCGGTCTCATTGTTTGGGTTTCAGAGAAAAACAAGGGAGGGCCACATCTGCTGGCCTCATCAACCACTGAAGGAGCAGCGTGACCAGGATTGGTGGGGCTGATCTTTTCCTTCCGAACAGAAAGCCAAGAGTCAGGTTTTGGAATTGGGGTGGGAGCGGGGTCAGGCAAGCAGACCGAGGTGCTGAAGGGCGGGTCGGTAGGCTCGACCCCTGAGCTCACTGGCTTTGACAGCAGGTGAAGAGAAAGGAGCTCTGGTCTCAGGTCAGACCTGGCTGAAGTTCAGCCTGGGCTTAGCCACTTACTTGGGTGGCCCCAGGCAAGTCACTGAACCTGAGTCTCAGTGTCTTTATCTGTTCAATAAGGGGCATGATGTCTCCGGGGGTGGCTACAGATTAAATAAGGGTCAGTTCAAATGGCCCAATACAAAGAAAAAGCTGTCCACACGGGCACATGGGGTTATATGATGGGGTGGCCTTCGGGGCTCCTGGTTCCTCAGGTTCGGCATCTGTAAGATAGACAGAAGGCTCTGAAATCCCGGGATTCCTGGGAAGGTCTTATCTGGACGTGTTTCTTCCACCCCATGGTGGTGGATGTGGGGTTTGCTCACTCGCATCGTGAGCAGCTGACGGTGCCCCAGAGCTCCTTACCTGCCTGGTTTTGGCCCTCCAGCAACCCCGCGAGAGAGGCGGACCTGCCAGCGTCCCCGCGCTAGGGCTGAACTGTGAGCTCAGAGAGGTCCAGGAGCTCCCTCGCTGGAGGTCACCCAGGAAGAAGCAGGGCCGCGATCCACACCTAGGTCTCAAAGGAAACTGAGATCCTAATCATGCTTTCGGTGTTTAGTTGCTAAGTCGCATGCGACTCTTTTCTGACCCCATGGACTGTCGCCCACCAGGCTCCTCTGTCCACGGGGCGGCCCGAGCAAGAATCCTGGAGGGGGTCGCCATGTCCCCTGGAGAAGGAAACGGAGACCCACTCCCAGGGCCTCCTAATTTTCTGGTTGCCCAGGGTAACTGTTTCTTTTTACTTTTCTGTTCTAACAACAAGGGGAAATTTTAAGATGCGAGATTGAAAAATAAGATGGTAGGGAGTTTAAGAAGTCAGCCCCTCCAGGGAGTCCACCTGGGTTTCAGGACACCTGTCCTCCACGAGAACAAACACAGCCCCCTGTGACACGGCTCTTTCCACGGGCACCCGGGACAAAGTCCAGAGGACCGCAGAGCAGGGCGGCGGAGGACCAGCTCCAGGTGGCATGTCGGCAGACGGGCGGGCTTCCAGAGCTGAACAGCCGGGCCAGGCTCACTCACTACTCTTTCTGTCCAAGCGGACTGGGCTCCCGTGGGATCGGTTGTCCAACTCACCAAACTGGCTGGACATCCAGGTCTCAGGCAGGCCCCTGAGGCCCCGCCCAGTGGCTCGGAGACGGAGCCCCGCCCCCGGGGAGGGCAGGGGCCTGCTTCCTCAGGTGGCCCAGCCCCACCCTGCTCCACCCCGCCCCCCTGGCCTGAGAGCGGGAGTAGTGCCTAGAGATTGGACTGAGCTCCCGCAGAGGGCTTTGGACTGCTGGTCAGGAAATCAACAGCTTCCGGATCAGCATCATCATCATCATCATTATAATTGATGGCTCCTATTCGCCACTTACTAGGTGCCAGGCGCTTTACAGACACTAGATCATGTAAGCCTCACCAGAGCCCATTATTAAGTTCATTTTACAGGTGGGAAAGTTGAGGCATGAGAGAGTTGAAGTGATTGCCCAAGGCCACGCAACTGGTAAGAAATGACAGACCTGGCATCTTCAGGCAGGAAGAGTGGGAGGAGGGGTCCAGGGGGCCAGCCTCTACTGAGCCCTACGGTGTGGAGCCGGAGCACAGTGCCCCTTCGCATCTGTGAGGGGTGGGTGGGTTAGTCTCTCCAGTCACTGATAAGGGGGCAGCTCCGTAGAGTAGGTGGCCCGTAGGGAGCAGATCAGGGCTGGGAATCAAGGACTGCTGTGGGACGCAGGGTTTAGTCCCCCTGAAATCTCCAGGCAGGAGGCGCAGGGAGCCAGAGCAGGGCAGCGGATAGAGAAAGCCCCTGGACTGGGAATCTCGAGGTCCTCCTCGGTGTGCTCAGCCCTGATTTTGCTTTGGGATCTGTGGGCTCCGGCGTTCTCCAGCCGACCAGACAGGGTCCTGCCCGAGAGTCTGGATTTTACAGTGACCACACGGGTTCTGTTACCACTGGAAGGGGGCAGGCCAAGAAGTGACAAGATCCATTTTGCATTTTTCAAAGAGCTCCCTCTGCAGTGTGGATGATCAGGCCTCACCGGGCAGGAGTGGAACCTGTGACCGGCCAGGCAGCTGCCCCAGGGCAGTGGGGCGCGGGGCGCGGGGCCGGGAGGGCGGGGATTGGAGACGCATTTGGGCTGTGGGATGAAGGGAACGGGGAGGAGACCCGAGCTTGGCTTTTAGGTGTGGGGCCTGAGCCAGCTGGTGCGTGCATCTCCCTGCCTCTGAATCCTGCGGCACTTGGAGCCCCTGCCCCAGGGGACCCTTGAGAGCTTTCGGCTTGGCGTTTCCTAGGATGTACTCCGCGTGGTGATAGGCTGTTACGTGAGAGCTGGTTCTCGGTCAGCAGTGTTTCCTGCCGGGTGTCTTGGAGACACTAACAGCCAGAGTGACTCTCAGGAGGACTGGCGCTCCCTGAACGGCGTGTCTTCTAAGGCTCGTATTCTGAAGACCGACCCTGGAAACCGCTCTGGACCCGTCGCTCTGGCCCACGCCTGTCACTTGTCAGCGGAAGAGGCTGCTCGGGGTGGGGACGGGCCAGAGTCACCTGCGCTGGCCCCTCGCAGGACGTCCCAGCAGAGCAGGCGCCGAGCTTGCCCCGCGGGCCTCTGGGTGCTCCGCACCCCTCGGTTTCCCCAGGGCTGTTCAGGGACCTCCAGGCCCCGGGGTCAGGCTGGAGGGCGCCTCCTCCATCAGGTGAGGGGTAGACCAGCCTCCTCCTCCACAGGGGTGAGCTCACAGGGCCCGGCACAGACAAGGGGTTCACTTAGAGAAGGGGTTCTTCCCCGGGGGCTCCAGGGAAGGCGGGGGAGCCTGGACGGTGGGTCTTGGCCGCGGAGCTGGCCCCGAGGGCTCCCCTTACACGCCCCCGACCCCAGCCCTTGGGAGAAGGCAGACAAAGCCTGGAAAGGGAGTCTCGGCTGACCTAGGGTGGTGGCTCTCAGGCTCCTGTCGGGCGACTCGGCATCTGAGAGTCCTGGGGTTCCGTCTGGAAGCTCCTTCCCTCCTCCCCACCTCTCCCCCCGCCCCCCTACCCAGCTCTCCACCCGTCCCTCCCTCATCCCTCTAGGCCTTCGTCCAGCTACTCAGCCCTCCCTCCCTCCATTCATCTAGTCTTTGATTCAGCAGGTCTGGGGGGAGCCCACTCTGACCTCATAACTAGTACATCCATCACCTTTCCCCTGAAGATATCCCAGTCCATAGAGAAGATGGGCAAGTAAGTAGGAAATTACTATACAGCATCGTGAGTTATGATAGTAGCCTCCACCTACCAAACGCCTCCTTCATGCCAGGCATTTTGCCCACATGATCTAATCTGATCTCTGGGCAGATGGGCCAAATGGGTTTTAGTTTTCTTCCTCTCACAGATGAGTGAGGTGATGTTCAGAGAAGTTAAGTCACCTGTCCAAGGTCACACAGCGAGGTGATGGAACAGCCTTCAACCCTAGGTAGTCTGCTGTGGGAGCGGCTTTAGAACCCAGCGCGGCTGCCAGGAAGCGGGGCGAGGGCTCCTAAGCCGTGTGTGAGTGGGGAGCGGGCGGCAGCGGCGGTGGTGATGAGGACGGCTGGAGCTGGTTTCCTGGAGAAGGTGGATGTCTGAGGTCGTACTGAGGGATGACCAGGAGCTAGTGGTGTTCTAGAGAGCACTAATCCCACTGTACACACTGATTTGGCCTTAGATGATACCTTTGGTCAATTTAAACTGGAGTTGCTTAGAAGCGGTCCTTTTACCTGCAGTAGAGCATCCCGTGACATCACACAGCCTTCCTGCTGCTCACGGGCTGTCGGTGGCCGGGCATCTCACTCCCTTGTTTTGTGGCGGGCAAGACATCCTCGCAGGAAAGCATGGCAGACCCTCCAGTGTTTACAGGGAAGCCTCGCGCCGGGAGGCTCTCTGCCTGTTTAATTTCACATGCAAGTGAGACACTCCCCCTTCGCTTCTCGTGCAAGCGGTGAGGAAGACGCTCACCCGCCTCCGGCTCATCCCACCCTGACCGCGCCAGGTGCTGACCTCACTGTCCTTTATAACACGGGGCTCCACTGGACAGCGAGGCCCCGAGAGCCCCTTCTCTGTGGCCAAGCGTTGGCAGAGCTCAGATTCGAACCCTTATCTAGGGGTCCCGCGTCTTCTCCTTCCTGCCATTCAGCTCGCTGTCGCTCAGGATCCCAAGCTATCGGCAGTCCTGGCCCTTGCACCGCTTCCACCTGCTCCCCAGCACCAGGAGCCGGCCGGCTTCCTCCGTAAGAGGCCCGGCAGGGAAGGGTCACGGCTCTGTGGGCCACTGTCTGTCACAACAGTCCCCTCTGCCACTGCTTGTGTAGCAGCTGTGGGCCGCACATAAGCGGGTGGGCATGGCTGGCTGCCAGGGCACCTTCATGTGTTACAAAATATTCTTTTTATCTTTTCCCAGCTACTTAGAAATGTATAATCTGTTCTTAGCTTGCGAGCCATACAGATTCTAGGGGTGGGTTGGATGTGATCCATAGGCCCTACCTGGCCAGTCCCTGCCCCACACTAACCCTTAGTCTTCTCTTGCGGATGAGAAGACTGAGGCTCAGACACCTAGAGGAAGGACACCGCGGGTCTCCTCGGGTCGTGGTCATTGTGGGCTCGCTTGAGGTTGGTGCCACCCACATCAGAGGGTAACCTGGGCGCATCCCCAGCCTGAGCTGACGTCCGGCCCTTTGTGGACCTGCCCGTCTTCTGCCCACAGCACGCAGGCCGTGTTGGTCTCCTGGTCCCTGCTTCTGTGAGGGGTGAATGTCAGCCTTCCTGGGGCAGGAACACTCTGTGTCCTGGATCTTGGCCAACAGGTCAGGAGCTGCCCACCGCCCTGGGCTCTGATTCTCAGTGTCTTCTCCCTCAGATGATTGATTGTCAGGTAGTCTCTAGGCTTTCCCTGATTGGCCAACCTACCTGTCCATCATGGAGCTGCCTGTTTTAGTCTCTGAGCCCACCCAGCTGCCTCCTGGAGGGAAGGAGGTGGCCTAAGGGGCCAGGCGGCCTGGATCCTGGCCTTGCTGGTCCGTGTGTCCATGACTGGGGGTGAGCCCCCGTACCTCTGTGAACTCCAGTTTGCTCACAGGATGCTGAAGGGCTTACTTGCCTGAACTCCTGGTACAATTTGTGTGAGACAGCGAGGTTGCCTGGAGTATCAGGGAATCCTAGCCCAGCAGCCTCCGCCTCCTTCCTGCCTGCAGAGCTCCTTTGAGCAGTGACCTCCGTGCTCACCACCGGCTTGTGTGTGTGTGTGTGTCAGTCGCTCAGTCCCATCTGACTCTTTGCGATCCCATGGACTGTAGCATGCCAGGCTCCTCTGGCCATGGATTTCTCCAGGCAAGAATGCTGGAGTGGGTTGCCGTTCTCTTCTTCATGGGATCTTCCTGACCCAAGGATCGAACCTGGGTCTCCCGAATTTCAGGCTGATTCTTTCCCATCTGGGCCGCCAGGGAAGCCCACCACCTACTTTGACAGTGAAATCCCAGCCATTCCTGGAGACCCTCCTATGCAGTGACGGCCACTCCGCAGACCTTGGTCTGGAGCTGCCGGACCACTGCTGAAGGAGCTGTGTGACTTGGGCAAGTTGCCGCACCTGCCTCCTCCCCCAGCCCCGCCCTCGCTGGCCAGGAAGACCCTCCTCGCCTTCTGGGCAGGTCATGAGGACCAAGGGAAGACACGCACCAACCGCTGGGGCTCGGTGCTGCTCGCGGGGAGGTCAGGCGGTGGGGGTTGTCTCGTCGCTCAGTCGTGTCTATTTTGCGACCCCGTGGCCTGTCCGTGGGGTTTCTGGGGCAGGCACGCTGCAGTGGAACTGCCATTTCCTTCTCCAAGGGATCTTCCCGACCGAGGATGGAACCGGAGTCTGCTGCAGGTGGCTTCTCTCCCGCGAAGCCCCCCGGGAAGCCCCGGCCAGGTGGTTACGCTGGTCTAAGCGTGCCCTTCTCTGCACACCCGCGATCCTGTGAGGCTGCCCTGGAGACCCAGCGCCGAGGGCGTGGAGCCAGAGCCTCCCTGCCCTGTGCCCTGGCCCCGGCCCCAGGACCGGCCGTTTCCACACTTCCCGAGTTTCACAAGAAAGCAGCCGCCATCCTCACTCCCGCCGCTCCCCGCTCAAAGGCCGCGTTAGGAAACGTTTCTTAGGAAACGATGGCTCAGCCCTAGGCTGGACCTGGGGCAGCCCTGCTGCTGTTCACCAAGAGGAGACTTACTTGCCTGAACTCCTGGTACAATTTGTGTGAGACAGCGAGGTTGCCTGGAGTATCAGGGAATCCTAGCCCAGCAGCCTCCGCCTCCTTCCTGCCTGCAGAGCTCCTTTGAGCAGTGACCTCCGTGCTCACCACCGGCTTGTGTGTGTGTGTGTCAGTCGCTCAGTCCCATCTGACTCTTTGCGATCCCATGGACTGTAGCATGCCAGGCTCCTCTGGCCATGGATTTCTCCAGGCAAGAATGCTGGAGTGGGTTGCCGTTCTCTTCTTCATGGGATCTTCCTGACCCAAGGATCGAACCTGGGTCTCCCGAATTTCAGGCTGATTCTTTCCCATCTGGGCCGCCAGGGAAGCCCACCACCTACTTTGACAGTGAAATCCCAGCCATTCCTGGAGACCCTCCTATGCAGTGACGGCCACTCCGCAGACCTTGGTCTGGAGCTGCCGGACCACTGCTGAAGGAGCTGTGTGACTTGGGCAAGTTGCCGCACCTGCCTCCTCCCCCAGCCCCGCCCTCGCTGGCCAGGAAGACCCTCCTCGCCTTCTGGGCAGGTCATGAGGACCAAGGGAAGACACGCACCAACCGCTGGGGCTCGGTGCTGCTCGCGGGGAGGTCAGGCGGTGGGGGTTGTCTCGTCGCTCAGTCGTGTCTATTTTGCGACCCCGTGGCCTGTCCGTGGGGTTTCTGGGGCAGGCACGCTGCAGTGGAACTGCCATTTCCTTCTCCAAGGGATCTTCCCGACCGAGGATGGAACCGGAGTCTGCTGCAGGTGGCTTCTCTCCCGCGAAGCCCCCCGGGAAGCCCCGGCCAGGTGGTTACGCTGGTCTAAGCGTGCCCTTCTCTGCACACCCGCGATCCTGTGAGGCTGCCCTGGAGACCCAGCGCCGAGGGCGTGGAGCCAGAGCCTCCCTGCCCTGTGCCCTGGCCCCGGCCCCAGGACCGGCCGTTTCCACACTTCCCGAGTTTCACAAGAAAGCAGCCGCCATCCTCACTCCCGCCGCTCCCCGCTCAAAGGCCGCGTTAGGAAACGTTTCTTAGGAAACGATGGCTCAGCCCTAGGCTGGACCTGGGGCAGCCCTGCTGCTGTTCACCAAGAGGAGACTCAGACGGGGCTGTGGGAGCCAAGAAAAGCACGCCTCCTGTGGCGAGCGAGGTCCCCCTCTTGCTGTGTTGGTGTGCCTGTGGCTGTCAGGCACTGCACTGGGAGGAGAGAGGGGACAATGCCCTCCTGCATGGGGGCCCTCCCCAGCAGGCCTTCCTGGGGTCAGGCCTGGGTGCAGGCTCTCAGATCTCTGGAGCTCTTGACATGAGGGGCCCCCTTATTTTCTCCCCCTCTGGGCCCTGGGAAGGCCCCAGGTGGAGTTATCGAGGCTGGACTTCCCCGGCTCTGAATCACTGCTGTCCCCGCATTTCTCAGACCCAGATCTTGGACCCTGGTAGCCTGGAGGAATGTTCAGACCACTCTCCCCATGTAGCTCTTGAATTCCCATAAGTCTTTGTTCAGATATTGCTTGCATGCCGCTTGTGCTGGGGCGCTCACTACAACTCAGATGGTCTTTTCCTTCCTTGGATGGCTTTGTTTCATATTGTGCCTGGATCTGCCCTTTGACCCCCGCTACCCCAGTCACTGGAGATATAGAAAGTGGAAGCCGAGCTCCCATTTGGCAAAAATGATGGATGGGACGAGGATGAGGAGACCCCCGTATGAACAGGGAGGATCACAAGGTTTAGGTTGGCCTTTCACGCTTGTAGCAGGAAGAAGGGATGTGGTCCATGCCTCGGGCCCCCGTTGCCTCTGCTCCGTGGCCTGCCTCTTCCCACCCCGCACCCGTACCATCCCCAGCCTTCGCAGGGAGGTGGGAACCTGACCGCATCTGGTGTCTCCACACCCCCGGCCAGCTCTGCCCGTGCAGCTGTCCCAGGCCAGCTGTCTCAGCCCCAGCTGCCTGCTCCCCGAGCCCCACCGGCTGAGGGCTGGCCGTGGCCATTCCTGGTTTTCTGGCCTCAGGGAGCCTGAGAGGGCCGTGAACACATTTCCTGTAGGCCCAGCCCTGGTGGAACAGCTGGGCCAGACCAGAGGCCAGCCCCCCACCCCTCACCGCGTGGCTTTGGGTCGGCCATCTAACCTCTTGGCCTCAGGGTCCCCTGAAACAGGACCTGACGTCAGTGTCTTCCTCATGAGGTTGTGGGGAGGGTGAGCTGGGTGATGGAGGTCGGGGGCTAGTCGGCCTGGGGTGTCCATCCGCCTCGGTCCCCTCTCCTCTCCCCGCCCACACCCAGGTCCTGCCTGACTGACCTGCCTTCTCTCTTCTCCGCAGGGAACTCCACCAGCGACAGGATGGGGTCAGCCTGCGTCAAAGTCACCAAATACTTCCTCTTCCTCTTCAACCTGCTCTTCTTTGTAAGTCAGATCCGCGCCACCCACCTGCCTCCAAAAGAGACTCTCTTGCTGGGGACATCCCAGTCAAGCCCCTCCGGGCTGGGGCTGGGGCTGGGGCTGGGGCTGCGGCCAGACTGCTGCACAAGGAAGCAGGGGGAGGCCGGGGGGATGAGAGCGTTCCCAGCTGGCGGGGTAGCCGGGCACCAGCCCCCTGCCCCGAGCACCGAGGAGGCTGGGCTGGCCGGGCTGGAGGTGGGCGTGGGGACAGCGTACTCTTTCTTGCGCTGTCCTATCTGCCCGTCCTCCTCCGTCCACCCTGAACAGTTCGCTGTTGTGGCCCCTGCCCTCCCCACACCTCCACCCACACGGGGAGGGCTGGCCCCCCGCACCCCCAGGGCTCCCAGAGGCTGGGCAAGAGGAGGAGGGGCTCCGGGCCAGAGCGAGGGCGCCGTCACCCCTCCCCAGACCCACCCTGGCGGGCCTCACCGGGTCACGCGCCGCCCAGCTGTGAGCGCTGTGCACATCTGGAGTTGCTTTTCCTGGGGCCTGGATGTTCCTCTCCGGTCTGGCACGGACGGGGGCTCCTCCTGCCTCGGCGTGGCCAGGGTGATGGAATGAGTGTGTTTCTGTATGTGCGCGTGTGTGTTGCGGGTGAGTACATGTGTGTGTGAGGGTGTGTTTGACTGGGTGTGCGCGTGTCGTGGGAGCCCGGCTGGTGGAGGGTGGCGCTGGGGGCTGGGCCTCCCGCGCTCTTGGTTCACCCGAGACGATTTAAAACATTCCTTTTTAAATAGGGTGTTTATTATGAGTCAATTTTATTTTTTAAAATGTATACATATGTGAATATTTTTGAGAGGAGAAGATGATGCCTCTGAATGTTCGTGTTGGGATTCCCGAGAATTTGGGTTTTGTTTAGTTATTTATTTTTTTGCTTCTCTGCACTTTTCAAATTTTCTACAACAGACGTGAATTCTTTGTGGGGAGGAAAAAGAGAGTTTTACATGACAAGTTACATAGGATTGTAGAAAGTTTGGAAAATAAAGAGCCATTCTGAACTTCCCTTCATAACTGACAAGTGTGCATATTTACACGCGTGGACGTGCGCAGCCTGGCGCTGCCTGCCCTGCAGCCGGCCCGCCCCGGCTCCAGCCCGGCCTCCCCCTCGAGGACGGTGCTGAGGCCCCGCTGTAGCTCAGGCTCTCCACCGATGGCAGCCGGGCCTGGGCCCCTGGGTTTCCCAGCTTGGTGGTCAGGGCCCTCCCGGCTGGGCCAGGCTTCTAGAAAGCCGCTGCCCACACAGCCAGAACCACGCCTTCCCTGGCAGACCGACCCTGGGCTCCTGGGCTCCTGGGCGAGCCAGCCAGGATGGGGGAGGGGGGAGCCGATGGTTCGCTCCATGGGCCTCTAGAGGCTGGAGCGGGGAGTCTGGGCTACAGCCGAGAAGGTGGCAGGGTTGGGGACATAGGAGCACAGACACCCCCTCTCCCGCCCCCTCTCCCCATGCAGCGGAAGGGAGGGAGAGGTTTCATGGAGAAAGGCAGAGGGGTTGATGGTTTGGGGCCAGGGTGTCCCTTCCGCTCCCAGGCTTCTCTGTGGCGCCAGCGCCTGGAAGAGCGTCCCGGGGACTGCACTCCGTGGACCCTTCTTGCTTAGCCTCCTCCAGCCGCTTCAGGACACTGGCAGGAAGCAGGTGTTCACTCCCTGTGCGCTGTGGCCTGGGAGGGCTCCTCAGGATACGGAGGGGGGCTGTAGCGGGGTGGAGGGGGAGCTTTTATCTCAGGGACATGAGGAAGAAGTGAGAGAATGAGAAGAGACGGGGTGTGTGTTCATTTACTCATCACTCAACCACCAAAGATGTCTCGGACGCCCGTGTAGTCAGACCCCATGCTGGGCGCCACGTGGCCGTGCATCAGCAGAAGAGCCGTGGCTTCTGCACTCGGGCCCTGAGTCCGGAGGGGTCGTGGGCTTCCATCAGATGCTGGCCCAAGCGGGTAATAAAGCTGCCTTTGTGAGAGGTGCTGGGAATGAAGGACGTGGTTCCTAGGAGAGCAGATAACAAGGCGCTTGACCTCCTCAGGGAGGCAGCAAGAGCTCCCGCAGTTCTGTGCGTGGCTGGGGAGGGGGTCAGGCAGCAGAGCCGGATGTCCGGCGCAGGGGGAGTGGGCCAGAGCGCGCCTCTCCTCGCAGCCCTTCCAGGAAGGATTTGGGTCTTTGTTTCATGCACAGCGGGAAGCAGGTATGTGCTTGAACTTGTGGTTTGGCAATATTGCTCTGGCTGCCGCGTGCACTCACGTCTGCACGCGAGTCCATGTGTCCACCCTTGCCTACACGCCCTCTCGACCCCAGGCTTCCCAGAAAATTACCCTGTTGTCAGCTTTTCTCAGATTCAAAGAAACCCGGAGGCAGTGACTGCCGTGGCCGTCCCGGGGCCGGGATGCTGCTTGTGAGGCCTCTGGCTCCTGCCGGGAGGTTCTGGGGCGTCCGGGCGGGGCTGTTCCTGTGGGGTTTGCCCCACGGCCCCTGGCTGGGTTCACAGAGAAAAGAGGTGTCGTGGTGCGTAGCCCCCTGGCCTGGCCTTGCTCCTGGCTGTCCCGTGGCCTGGCACAGATCCAGCCACACCTGGGGGTCAGGCCATAGTCCGCAGACCTGTGGAGGAACTAACAGCACGCCAGGTGCTTCCCTCCTTCGACTCCTGGCAGTGAGCGGAGGAGCCCAGCTGGGAAGGCTGATTTGGGATTATATTTGCCAGTGGGAATTTTCTGCCCTGCCTCGCCTTCTCTGTTTGGGAGGGTGGTTCTCCATAGAGCCCTGCCCGAGAGTACAGGCGAGCAGACAGGGGCTGTGTCACGTGGGTCTGAGGTGGCCGGGGCAGACCCCAGGCCAGCGGTGCAGAGGGGCGAGGCTGGGCTGGGCAGGGGTTCGGCAGTCTTTGGAAACCTAGTTGCCAGGCCCTGTCGGCCCACCTTCCTCCCAGCAAGCGATGTGGTCTGAGGGGTCTGCGCTTATGGGTGGACCCTCCCCCTCCCCGGGGCCCCCATGGTCTTCTTGTCCCAGGGACTGCTGAGGCCCGCGACAGACCCCAGAGCCCCTGACCCTGGTGTGCCACCCCTGACCAAGCTACAGTCAGACCCGACGCTGAGCCCTTGATGGGTGAACTGGGTGACCTTGGGCGAGGTCAGGACCTCAGTTTCCCTGTCTGTAAAACAAGGACAGTAACAGGGCCCGTCTGACCAGGAGAGAGGAGGTGACCAGTGAGTTGCAGGGGGCAGATGTCAGGAGGCCATTGTGCCGTCCACTTCCTGGCCGCAGCTGCTGCTGCCTTTACGGGGCTGGGGCCAGGGCCAGGGTGAGGCAAGGGAGGCACTTGCTGTGGGATCAGAAGTAGCCCGCCACACTGGGGGCCCGCTCGTTTTCAGAAGGAAAGAGTCAGCTACACCAAGCCTGCCTTTATGTGAAAGCTTGACGGTTTGTTCATCATGGATTTTTTTCCCAATTAATTCTTGTTTTTAACACGCAAATATACTTGGCTACTGCGTGGTTTTCGTGCCGGGGGATGCTGCTTGGACCTCTGGCTCCTGCCGGGAGGTTCTGGGCGTCCGGGCGGGGCTGTTCCTGTGGGGTTTGCCCCACGGCCCCTGGCTGGGTTCACAGAGAAAAGAGGTGTCGTGGTGCGTAGCCCCCTGGCCTGGCCTTGCTCCTGGCTGTCCCGTGGCCTGGCACAGATCCAGCCACACCTGGGGGTCAGGCCATAGTCCGCAGACCTGTGGAGGAACTAACAGCACGCCAGGTGCTTCCCTCCTTCGACTCCTGGCAGTGAGCGGAGGAGCCCAGCTGGGAAGGCTGATTTGGGATTATATTTGCCAGTGGGAATTTTCTGCCCTGCCTCGCCTTCTCTGTTTGGGAGGGTGGTTCTCCATAGAGCCCTGCCCGAGAGTACAGGCGAGCAGACAGGGGCTGTGTCACGTGGGTCTGAGGTGGCCGGGGCAGACCCCAGGCCAGCGGTGCAGAGGGGCGAGGCTGGGCTGGGCAGGGGTTCGGCAGTCTTTGGAAACCTAGTTGCCAGGCCCTGTCGGCCCACCTTCCTCCCAGCAAGCGATGTGGTCTGAGGGGTCTGCGCTTATGGGTGGACCCTCCCCCTCCCCGGGGCCCCCATGGTCTTCTTGTCCCAGGGACTGCTGAGGCCCGCGACAGACCCCAGAGCCCCTGACCCTGGTGTGCCACCCCTGACCAAGCTACAGTCAGACCCGACGCTGAGCCCTTGATGGGTGAACTGGGTGACCTTGGGCGAGGTCAGGACCTCAGTTTCCCTGTCTGTAAAACAAGGACAGTAACAGGGCCCGTCTGACCAGGAGAGAGGAGGTGACCAGTGAGTTGCAGGGGGCAGATGTCAGGAGGCCATTGTGCCGTCCACTTCCTGGCCGCAGCTGCTGCTGCCTTTACGGGGCTGGGGCCAGGGCCAGGGTGAGGCAAGGGAGGCACTTGCTGTGGGATCAGAAGTAGCCCGCCACACTGGGGGCCCGCTCGTTTTCAGAAGGAAAGAGTCAGCTACACCAAGCCTGCCTTTATGTGAAAGCTTGACGGTTTGTTCATCATGGATTTTTTTCCCAATTAATTCTTGTTTTTTAACAGTGATCGCTATAAACTCATTTATCTTGGCTACTGCGTGGTTTTCGTGTCCCTTGAACTTTTACACATAAGGCACATGCCCTCTTCACCATACCCAGGGCCCCGGCCCTGGTGTTTAATTGCTGTAGAGCAAGGCTGATCCAGCCCCTGGGACCGAGGGCCGCATCCCAGACCTCAGGCTTCGTCGGTAGCTGCTGGTCCAGCACCCGAGGCTGGGGAGGATGCTGGCAGGGGAGGCGCTTGGTGCCACACAGGGAGCCGGAAGGTGGGCGGCCCCCGAGGTGGACCCAGGCCAGGCCCCGGGGAAGGCCACTCTGTAGAGTGATGCAGGCCTCCCCACCTCCACCCCCTCCAGGGAACCTGGGCTTTGGCCCAGACTGCAGACCCTGCCCCACGCCTGGCTGGCTTGGTGGGGTGGTGAATCTCCGTGGGCGGTCCCCTTGGGGAGGTGGGCTCACATGGTGGGTCTGCCTCCTGGTGGAGGAAAGGGAGGCGGGGAATCCCCGGGTCCGGGCCTGCGCCCACCTTCCTCGCCTTTTCTGTTCGTGTATGGACACGGTTTGCTTCATGCATGCCGTCCTCTGCCGAGTCCTCCGCACCTGGTGCAGCAAGTGCCCTGGGCCTCAGAGCCGCGTGCAGCCCAGCGCTGCCCTCAGGGAGCTCACGGTCTAGCCAGAGACACGCGTCAGAGGGAAACCCTGCGGGAGAGGTTCCTAAGGAGGGTCCAGCGGTGGCTGCCCTATAGTTGAGGCCCCTAAGTCGGCTGGGGGTCAGGGAGACCCCCTGGAGGTGGTCTTGGAGCTGAGGGATCTGAAGGGTGGGTTGAACTTCGATGGTCCGTGGAGGGCTCCAGGTGCCTCCGAGCCTGACTTGTTTGGCAAGCTCCCGGCCCCCCAGCTGGGAAAGGGCCCGGAGGAAAGTAGGAGGGCCTCCCTGGCAGGAGGCTGCACCCCCAGAGCCTGCACCCTCAGCTTGCACACTCGGGTGTAGGGGGACGAGAGGCGGGAGGGACTCCCTACCCGTGGGCTGCTGTCTGGATTGCTGGGGTGAGCTGCACTGGGGATTCGGAGCCGGAGGCCCCCCGACCTCCCGGACTGGGCATAGATGGACTTCGCTCCCTGTGTCCGCCCGCCAGGCTGCAGGGGCAGTGGGAAAGGGCCCCCCATTCACTGACCCTTTCTTCCTCCAGGTCCTGGGTGCCGTGATCCTGGGCTTTGGGGTGTGGATCCTGGCCGACAAGACCAGCTTCATCGCCATCTTGCGTAAGGACCCCTCTGCGCTCCTTCAAGGACAAGGCAGCGGGCAGGGTCGCGCCCATCTGTACTTGAACCTCAGAGTCCTTCCCTCCCCTTTCCAGCTGCCCTCAGGGTCTGCCTGGCTGGGTCCTGCTGCTGGCAGCTCTGCCCCAGGCCTCGCTGCTGGGGTTTCCAGAAGGAATTTTCTTTGCCTCTCCAAACAAAGCTGCTATTGTCTGGAGAGAGCCGGGGGATGAGAGAGGATTGTTCTCTGTCCTGGCCCCTTCCCTGTGCTCTGAGCTTGAGAAAGCCTCTTAGATCCTCGGTTCCTCCACATGCCCGCTCAGCAAAGCATGGTCCCTCCCTTTCCCCGTTCAGAAGAAAAGCCAGGTAGATGGCCAGGTGTGCACGAAGTGCCTTCTGTGTGCCCAGCACCGGCACCGATGAGGAGGCGCCAGCCCATGGCTGCTGTTTGGGGTCAGGATGTGCCAGGCAGAGAGCCAAGCGTTTTGCATAGATAAACTGTCTTCCTCCCACAGCGGCCTCATACGGGAGGAGCTTCCTGCCTTTCAGATGAAGAAGTGAGGCTCAGAGAAGCAACATCCCCAGCTCAAGCTCACTCAGCCTCCGAGTGAGGGGCGTGGGACTCGAGCCCCCAGAGCTTTGGTGCAGATGTGAGGGGAAGCCCCTTGTCTCACTCTTGAAGCTGGGAGTGAAGACGCCCTAGGCTCTCCTGCCAGGAAGGTAGGAAGCCTTCCTGGCCTGCTCACGGCCTCCTCCAGGAAGGCTGCCAGGCTTGCTGCGCTAGCCTCTGGTGGACATCCTGAGGTGGGACAGAGGCAGAGTAGAGCTGGGTGACGCCACGCCCCTCAGCGAGCACGTCCTTGGCTCACTTCCCCTCCCAGCAGCTGCCGAGGCAGCAGGTTTGGACTCAGGCCCGTGACAGCTGCTTGATTTGAATGAAAGGGAACCAGGCTAGGAGGGGTGATTCAGGGAGCCCTGGGGTCTAGGCCTCCCCTCAGAGGTGGAGGGAAGCAAGCGTGATCCCCCCTCTACCACATCTGACGCTGTCTGGGGCTGTGGTTTCTGACTCCTGCTAGGGAGGTGCTGACTGCTCCCCATCCTGGGGCTAAGGTTTCCTGCCTCAGCTGGGAGCCCACATTACCCCCACCCCCACCCCGTCCTCAGTCACATGGGATGCATCCTCCTTGGCCCTGCTAGGCCCGGACTCCCCGCCTCCTGGGCCTCAGCCCACAGCCAGGGGACACTGCACCTGGGACAAAGTCTCAGGGCCCTACCCACCCACCGCATTTCTGCCCTCTGCACCCCACCTGCCTAGCACTCCCAGGGTCCCCCTGCTGTTCCTCCTGCCTCCTCCCTGCTCAGGGCCGAGCCTCTCGAGCTGGGCAGGCTATGGATGTGCCCAAGTGCTTTTACGAACACCAAGGCCCGTCCCCGCAAGGGACCTGACTCCCTGGGTGTGGGTGGGGGCCCGGAGCACTGAGGTTTTCAGAAAGCTTCCCAGGGGCTTCCCAGGCAGCCAGAGGTCAGAAATACCCGTTTGCTCGTCCGGTTACTTATACCCTTGGGTAAACTGAGGCTCGGAGAAGGAAAGCACAAGACTTGCTAAGAGTCACTCGGCGCCCGAGGGTCAGCGCTGGGAGCCGGGGGCCTGCCCTGCGCCAGGCCTGCGTGACTCAGCTCCCCCTTACCTCCGTGGAGCCGCCCTGGGAGTCCTCGGGGCCCGACGTGACCAGCCCCGTGCGACAACGGAGGAGGTCGAAGGGAAGGGCTGCAACTCATCCAGGGGCACAGCCAGAGGGTAGGGGAACAGGATGGGAACCAGGGGCGTGTCGCCCCACCCCGAGGGCTCTGTGGCACGCCCTGCCTTCCCGCCACGACGAGCGGAAGCCTGCCTGGCGGCTAAGGGCGCAGACCACGGAGCCAGACGCCAGGGTGCCCGTCCTGGCCCTGCTATCTCCCAGCCGTGCAATTGGGCGCCTGACTCCACCCTCTGCGCCCCGTCATCTGTAAGAGGAAGATAACGACTGACCGTACCTCGTAAAGGCCGTCGGGAGACACGAGGAGAGTCCGTGTCTGAAGAGTTTAGGGGGTTTCTAGTAAACACGAAAGCCTACAGAAATGATTGTTACATCCGTTTATAATACCATCTGATCTGGTCTTTAAGAAGTCGGAATTACTAGCTTTATTTCACAGAGAGAGAGAAAAAAAATAGGGGCCCAGAAAGTGGCCCGCCCACACCCCACAGGGGACAGTGGCAGCCGCACGGGGGTGAAGCAGCAGCCGCGTCTCGTGCTCCTCAGTCCCTTGAAGTCTGGCCACTTCACCCTCACCTTGCTGGTCCCTCGGAGGCCCTAGGAGCCCAAGAAGAGGCTGGCCTTGGTGCACAGAGGCCGGGCCACCCCAGGCTCTGTGCTTGCCCCTTTCCTAGGTCAGGTGCTGGAGACCTTGGAGGAGGAGGAGACGGGACGGATGAATGTTCTGAGAAACTCGGAGCCCGCAGCTCAGCTGGCCTCCAGGAGAAGGACCCACGTCGGGGTCTCAGCCCCTAGCCTTTCCCCCTGGGCCCTGCCTGTGGCCTCCTGGCTGCTCTTGGCCCCTAGAGACAGCTCAGGGTGCGGTCCCGCCGCACTGGGCCGTAGTGGAAGTTCAGCAGGATGGTTTGGATAAAGGGCTTTTCTCAGAGCTGGTGCACAGTGGATTCCCAGGCAGTGCCAGCTGATGCGGAGGAAGGAGAGCTTGCTGGGAGGGCTTGTCGACACCCAAACCCAGGACGCTGAAGCAAAGCTGAGTTTGATGGCCTTCCCCGGCTCAGGGTGGTGGCCGAGACCCTGGGCGGTGAGGGCCTGGAGTGAGAAGGAATCCCCCTCGCTCACTTCCTGAGGGGCGCCTTTGAGGAGCTGGGCGGTGGCCCCCCTGCCCTGATGTTTGAGCATGGGGTAGGCTAGCCAGGGCCTTTCTTCAGTTCCAGAACATTCTGTCTGTGCCCAGGAAGTGGAGCCGGAGCCGCCCCAGCTCCAGCTTTGTAGTCATGCCTTCGGGGCCCCCGAGCCCCCTCCATGGTTGAGGTGGGGCTCTCCGCCCCGTGAGGCGCCCCTGGGGAGTTGCGGCCCGCCAGCCTGCTGGTGGGTGCCAGGGAGGCCCAGGCCGTGCCTGAGTCCCTGGGGAAGCACGGGAAGCAGGGAGATTCCAGACCAGCTCCTGGGAAGTCTGCCCGGCTGTGGCGGGCCGGAAAGCTGCCCCCTGAAGGGTCCTTCTGATTGGCCGAGGCTCTCCAGGTTGTTCTGTAGCCTTCTGGAAACACCCCGCATCCCAAGAGCGCCTCCCCAGGGTGCCTGGGGCTCTCAGAGGCGAGAGGCCACAGCCCCTGCCCATGGGAAGCCTGTCCACCCAGCCCTCCCGGCGTCTCACAGCCTCCACACTCCGCACCGGGGGGCTGGAAGCGGCAGGGACTCTTCCCTGGGGTTTGGGGGAAATGCTGGTCAGGTGCCCTGAGGAGACTCCTGACTTCCGCCCGCCCCGGGGCCTCCGTCTTGGCCGTCAGCCCCCTCTCCCTGCTCAAGCGTGTCACCCGTCAGCCTCCCCTCTCACTCACCCCCATCCAGTCTTTCTCGCCTTCTTTTCATTCTTCTGTGCCCTGGGCTTGCTCGCTCCTCAGGTGTCTGCTGTTGCCACTGGAAGGCTCCCCCTCAGATCTTCATTCTCATCTAAGCAAAAATGGCACCTGCTCAGGCCCGCCTTCCCCAACCGCCCTGGCCCCTTCCTGTCCACGTTCTTGACCTTAGCCGGCCTCAGGTTCTTCACGGCCCTTACACCCCTCGCCCCACCAAACGTCACCACGGTGGCGTGGGGACCTCAGTGACACCGTGTCAGCTCTTGGTGTGGGGACCTCGGCTGCTGTGTCACTCGCAGCTGGCACGGGACGTGGCATACAGTGGCTCCTGGTGAGCCCCGGTGGGCTGCGCAAGTGAAGGAGCACCGCGCCTGTGTCCGTACATGTGCAGGGGTGGAGAGAGCCTGCTGGTGGGGTCAGTTGTCCATTCGCTCAGTTGTGCCCGCCTCTGTACAACCCCATGGGCTACAGCACTCCTGCCTTCCCCGGCCTTCACCATCTCCCAGAGTTTGCTCACACTCACGTCCATGGAGTCGGTTATGCCACGTCACTACCTATGGTTGAGGTGGGGCTCTCCGCCCGTGAGGCGCCCTGGGAGTTGCGGCCCGCCAGCCTGCTGGTGGGTGCCAGGGAGGCCCAGGCCGTGCCTGAGTCCCTGGGGAAGCACGGGAAGCAGGGAGATTCCAGACCAGCTCCTGGGAAGTCTGCCCGGCTGTGGCGGGCCGGAAAGCTGCCCCCTGAAGGGTCCTTCTGATTGGCCGAGGCTCTCCAGGTTGTTCTGTAGCCTTCTGGAAACACCCCGCATCCCAAGAGCGCCTCCCCAGGGTGCCTGGGGCTCTCAGAGGCGAGAGGCCACAGCCCCTGCCCATGGGAAGCCTGTCCACCCAGCCCTCCCGGCGTCTCACAGCCTCCACACTCCGCACCGGGGGGCTGGAAGCGGCAGGGACTCTTCCCTGGGGTTTGGGGGAAATGCTGGTCAGGTGCCCTGAGGAGACTCCTGACTTCCGCCCGCCCCGGGGCCTCCGTCTTGGCCGTCAGCCCCCTCTCCCTGCTCAAGCGTGTCACCCGTCAGCCTCCCCTCTCACTCACCCCCATCCAGTCTTTCTCGCCTTCTTTTCATTCTTCTGTGCCCTGGGCTTGCTCGCTCCTCAGGTGTCTGCTGTTGCCACTGGAAGGCTCCCCCTCAGATCTTCATTCTCATCTAAGCAAAAATGGCACCTGCTCAGGCCCGCCTTCCCCAACCGCCCTGGCCCCTTCCTGTCCACGTTCTTGACCTTAGCCGGCCTCAGGTTCTTCACGGCCCTTACCCCCCTCGCCCCACCAAACGTCACCACGGTGGCGTGGGGACCTCAGTGACACCGTGTCAGCTCTTGGTGTGGGGACCTCGGCTGCTGTGTCACTCGCAGCTGGCACGGGACGTGGCATACAGTGGCTCCTGGTGAGCCCCGGTGGGCTGCGCAAGTGAAGGAGCACCGCGCCTGTGTCCGTACATGTGCAGGGGTGGAGAGAGCCTGCTGGTGGGGTCAGTTGTCCATTCGCTCAGTTGTGCCCGCCTCTGTACAACCCCATGGGCTACAGCACTCCTGCCTTCCCCGGCCTTCACCATCTCCCAGAGTTTGCTCACACTCACGTCCATGGAGTCGGTTATGCCACGTCACTACCTCATCCTCTGCTGCCCGCTTCTCCTTCTGCCTTCAGTCGTTCCCCAGCATCAGGATCTTTTCCAATGAGTCAGCTCTTTGCATCATATGGCCAAAGGATTAGGTCTGCCTGTTTGCAAATCCCAGCTCTGGCCCTTGCTGGTGTGCCTTTCTGAGCCTCAGTTTCTTCATCTGCGAGATGGGTGTGTTGTTGCCTGTGGGCAGAGTTCTGGCAGAGGTGTGAACCCTGAGGCACAGTGAGTGGGCAAGTGGGGCCACGTTTGTTGGTGATGGGCAGGGCGGCAGGCGGACCTCGGCGTCCGTGGCCCCAGCAGAGCCTGCCAGTCTGTGCTTCGTTAATTCAGCAGCTACTCCTGCAGCCCGTTGTGCGCCGGACGCTGTCCTGGGGGCGGGGGCTCAGCAGGGACCAGAGGCCCTGCCCTTGTGCAGCGCACAGGCTGGGGGGGCCGCGGATGACGAGCACGTCCGTACAATCAGAGGAGAAAACCTAAAGCTGGAGTGGGGGCACACACCTAGGGGAGGCTGCCTCCTAAGCGGGGGGGAGCAGGTGCCCGGCTGACCCCGTGCCCTGAGCCCTGGGCGGGGATGTGGCCGCAACGCTGCCCTGGTTTTGTACTTAGTAGGGGCTGAACGGGTAGGCTGAACCAGTGTCCTTCTCCCCTTGCAGAGACCTCCTCCCGCTCGGTCAGGGGCGCGGCCTACGTCTTCATCGGCGTGGGCGGCTTCACCATGCTCATGGGCTTCCTGGGCTGTGTCGGGGCCGTCAAGGAGGTCCGCTGCCTGCTGGGGACGGTGAGTACAGGCTCCAGCGCCGCCCACCCAGCCCCGTCATCCCTCCCTGGGGGCCGGGGCCCGTCCTGCGTGGCAGCATGCGAGGTGAGGGGCCTTGGCGGGGCCCCCAGTGACTCTGTGTCCACTCTGTGTCCCCAGTACTTTGCCATCCTCCTCCTGATCCTCATCGCCCAGGTGGCCGCGGGAGTGTTCTTCTACTTCAACATGGGTGAGGTGAGTACCCCCGGTGCCTCCCCTCAGCCTGGGCGGGACCTGCCACGGGGGTGGGGTGGGGGTCAGGGTGGTGGGTAGACAAGAGGTCTCGTCGTCACAGAGAAACCCAGAGGTGGGGAATTCCCTGGGGGTCCGGTGCTTAGAACTCCGTGCTTTCACGGCTATGGGTATGGGTTCCATCCGTGCATTACGGCCAAAAGAACGACAGAAGGAAAGCTGTAGGTCTGCCTGTTTGCAAATCCCAGCTCTGGCCCTTGCTGGTGTGCCTTTCTGAGCCTCAGTTTCTTCATCTGCGAGATGGGTGTGTTGTTGCCTGTGGGCAGAGTTCTGGCAGAGGTGTGAACCCTGAGGCACAGTGAGTGGGCAAGTGGGGCCACGTTTGTTGGTGATGGGCAGGGCGGCAGGCGGACCTCGGCGTCCGTGGCCCCAGCAGAGCCTGCCAGTCTGTGCTTCGTTAATTCAGCAGCTACTCCTGCAGCCCGTTGTGCGCCGGACGCTGTCCTGGGGGCGGGGGCTCAGCAGGGACCAGAGGCCCTGCCCTTGTGCAGCGCACAGGCTGGGGGGGCCGCGGATGACGAGCACGTCCGTACAATCAGAGGAGAAAACCTAAAGCTGGAGTGGGGGCACACACCTAGGGGAGGCTGCCTCCTAAGCGGGGGGGAGCAGGTGCCCGGCTGACCCCGTGCCCTGAGCCCTGGGCGGGGATGTGGCCGCAACGCTGCCCTGGTTTTGTACTTAGTAGGGGCTGAACGGGTAGGCTGAACCAGTGTCCTTCTCCCCTTGCAGAGACCTCCTCCCGCTCGGTCAGGGGCGCGGCCTACGTCTTCATCGGCGTGGGCGGCTTCACCATGCTCATGGGCTTCCTGGGCTGTGTCGGGGCCGTCAAGGAGGTCCGCTGCCTGCTGGGGACGGTGAGTACAGGCTCCAGCGCCGCCCACCCAGCCCCGTCATCCCTCCCTGGGGGCCGGGGCCCGTCCTGCGTGGCAGCATGCGAGGTGAGGGGCCTTGGCGGGGCCCCCAGTGACTCTGTGTCCACTCTGTGTCCCCAGTACTTTGCCATCCTCCTCCTGATCCTCATCGCCCAGGTGGCCGCGGGAGTGTTCTTCTACTTCAACATGGGTGAGGTGAGTACCCCCGGTGCCTCCCCTCAGCCTGGGCGGGACCTGCCACGGGGGTGGGGTGGGGGTCAGGGTGGTGGGTAGACAAGAGGTCTCGTCGTCACAGAGAAACCCAGAGGTGGGGAATTCCCTGGGGGTCCGGTGCTTAGAACTCCGTGCTTTCACGGCTATGGGTATGGGTTCCATCCGTGCATTACGGCCAAAAGAACGACAGAAGGAAAGCTGTAGGTGCCGGGCCAGCCTCCCAGGCCTCCAGTTCCCTATGGTCACAGGGCAGAACGCTAGTGGGGAGGACAAAAGAGGCGGGTGGAATTGCATCCGTCGCCCCAGGACCCAATCTTGGCTCCACACCACCAGTTCCTAGCTGGGTGGCCATTGGCCACCTGCTTGCCTCTCTGTGCCTCTTTCACCTTCTATAATCGGGAAGCACTGGTGCTTGAGCTCTCAGGGCTGCTGCCATGATTCAGTGACGTTATCTTGGTCAGATACTTAGTATAGTTCTCAGCACACCGTCCGCAGCTGAGGCCCAGGGAGGAGACAGTCAATGAAAACGTCAGTCCCTTGTCAGGGGGAAGACCCTCAGCCTTAAGGACTAGAAAATCAGACAGACTGGGGCTTAAGCTCTATGGATGTTTGTTGTTGATTCAACCGGAAGTTGTGTTTGAAGCTAGGAGGCTCTGGTTCTGTCTGACTGTCCAGCATCTTCATCAGGACGTCTTTCCTCCGTCATACCACTCCCCTCGTGGTCACCAGGCGGCTGCCACAGCACCGGGCACGGCATCTGTGCTGCTGTGGCCAGAAAGGCCAAGAAAGGCAGTGGGGCCGTGCCGGCCACAGCCACGGCCGTCCCTTTTATCCAAACAGGCCCCGCCCCTAAGCGCAAACCCGGGAGCCCCCGGGCTTTAGAGGCCCTCCCCGGGAGCCGAGCCAGTGAGCCTCAAGCTCTCAGACTCTAAAGACAGACACGACAGAAGGGCTGGCGACGGCCGCCACAAGCGCTGCTCAACGGGACTGTCGTCAGTGTGGAGCACCGGCTCTGCGCGTTTGGTAGTGTCCAGAAGCTTTGCCCACGTCCCTCCGCTCTGCCGTGTTCTTCTACTTCAACATGGGTGAGGTGAGTACCCCCGGTGCCTCCCCTCAGCCTGGGCGGGACCTGCCACGGGGGTGGGGTGGGGGTCAGGGTGGTGGGTAGACAAGAGGTCTCGTCGTCACAGAGAAACCCAGAGGTGGGGAATTCCCTGGGGGTCCGGTGCTTAGAACTCCGTGCTTTCACGGCTATGGGTATGGGTTCCATCCGTGCATTACGGCCAAAAGAACGACAGAAGGAAAGCTGTAGGTGCCGGGCCAGCCTCCCAGGCCTCCAGTTCCCTATGGTCACAGGGCAGAACGCTAGTGGGGAGGACAAAGAGGCGGGTGGAATTGCATCCGTCGCCCCAGGACCCAATCTTGGCTCCACACCACCAGTTCCTAGCTGGGTGGCCATTGGCCACCTGCTTGCCTCTCTGTGCCTCTTTCACCTTCTATAATCGGGAAGCACTGGTGCTTGAGCTCTCAGGGCTGCTGCCATGATTCAGTGACGTTATCTTGGTCAGATACTTAGTATAGTTCTCAGCACACCGTCCGCAGCTGAGGCCCAGGGAGGAGACAGTCAATGAAAACGTCAGTCCCTTGTCAGGGGGAAGACCCTCAGCCTTAAGGACTAGAAAATCAGACAGACTGGGGCTTAAGCTCTATGGATGTTTGTTGTTGATTCAACCGGAAGTTGTGTTTGAAGCTAGGAGGCTCTGGTTCTGTCTGACTGTCCAGCATCTTCATCAGGACGTCTTTCCTCCGTCATACCACTCCCCTCGTGGTCACCAGGCGGCTGCCACAGCACCGGGCACGGCATCTGTGCTGCTGTGGCCAGAAAGGCCAAGAAAGGCAGTGGGGCCGTGCCGGCCACAGCCACGGCCGTCCCTTTTATCCGAAAGCAGGCCCCCCGCCCCTAAGAGCAAACCCAGGAGCCCCCGGGCTTTAGAGGCCCTCCTCGGGGGCCGAGCCAGTGAGCCTCCAGCTCTCAGACTCTAAAGACAGACACGACAGAAGGGCTGGCGACGGGCCGCCACAAGCGCTGCTCAACGGGGACTGTCGTCAGTGTGGAGCACCGGCTCTGCGCGTTTGGTAGTGTCCAGAAGCTTTGCCCACGTGCTCTCGTCCTCGCAGCAGCTCTGCCAGTCAGCCTCAGGCTGGTGGACGGGGAAGTAGGTGCTCAGAGACGGGAATAACAGCAGTAGCATCAGCGACAGTAACGACGGCCCCTCATCCCGATCGCTACTGAGCACACCCCAGATCCCAGGCGCAGGGCCAGCTGCATTCCGTTCCTTCTCTTCTTGAGCCTCACCTCCTCGTCCTGCAGGTGAGGGCCGAGGGCACACGGCGGCCAGGGGCCAGCCCCGGCTCCACGGGGCCTGTCAGGGTTCACCCTTGGCCTGGCCGAGGCTGGGACCCTGCCTTCCTCCAGGATGCGATTCTGGTCTACCCAGAGGGTAGAGCTCTTGACCTTGTGGACTCCTACATCTTACCACCTGAAGGTCAGATTGCCACTGATCCTTCTTGGAAGAAAGCTGAGAAAACATTGCAGCAACATTAATAAGTTGTACTTAATAGAATTTAGAACAAGCCTGGCGTGAAACGCTTTGCATATACTGCCCTTATCTGTTCCTCGCAGCAAGCCTTTGAGGTCATGGGTATGAGGACCCTCATTTTCAGATGCAGAATCTGAGGCACAGAGAGGTTAAGTCACTGGGCCAAAGGGTCACACAGCCAGTAAGGGGTCAATCCAGGATTTGAACCCAGGCAGCCTGGTCTCTGGATTTTATCTGTGAAATTTTTATTATAGTGGTTCCTACCTGAATTTGCTTTACTTATTTATTTATCATTTACCCACCCTGTTTCCTAAAAGAGTTGGCGCTGGCTTCCAGCATAGGTATAGAACAGCTAAAATCAACATGAGAAAGATCGTCAGGCACCTTGAGAGAGAAGGCCACTGTTGCTGAAGCTAGGGGACAAGATACTCACGGCCGCTTAGAGCTGGCTTGAATGCTGAGCTCCCTGGCAGCCAAAGCAAAGGGGAAACAGCCGTTTAGTAGATGAAAGGAAGTTTTCTGGGTTACCACACAGAAAGCCAGTGTTTGGGGAAGGAAGCTACTTTCCCAGTGCCAGGGCTTCAGGATTAGGTCTTCATTTCCACCTGTGGCTCCTGGGCCTTCTCTGGGGCCCAGTAAGTGGTCCATTCCCAAGAGGACGGATGAGAACTGGGCCTCCGTGAGCTGTCCCTGTGACTCAGAAGCTAAATGGGTGTCGGGCGGTCTACCTTCTCACCCCCGTGTTGCCCCGTCTCACAGTAATGAAGACAGTGCCCATCTGTGAGTGCCACTCGTGTCCTGTCCCAGGAGCTGAACTGGTCGCTGGACACTTGTTTTAGTTCTCTGAGCATTTTCAAGCTTAAGAAACGGAGGCCCCAGAAAGCAGTGACTTTTGGCCATGGTCACATGCAGCCCACAAGCGACAGGGCAGAGACGTCCATCCACTCCCACCCGAGGCCTGGGCGTCCCTCTGCGCCACGCTGCCTCCCCTCGAGCTGGGATAACCTGCTTGGCTGCCAGCCAGGAGCCGGCTCGGAGCAGGGCTGGTCTGGGGAGTCAGCTCCCCGACTCTCGCCCAGGCTGGGTGTTGTGGTGCCTCCCCGCCCCCTTCTCCAGACCCCCCAGACCCCCGGGCTGCATACTCCACGCCCCTCCCCCTCGCCCCATCTGCCTCACTGTGGCCCACCTCCTGTTCTGGAAAGCAGGGGGAAGTTTCCTGGCTTTGCTGGGGAAGTTCTGGCGCCACCCGATTGCCCGCGTTGGAACGAATGATTTATTTTTTTCTTTCCCAGCACATTGTAAATCCCAGTGGAAGACTAAACATGCCCTTGGTAGTGTTTATTCCTGCAGATGAGGCCCAGCTGGGGAGGTGGGCCTTGAGTGAGCCTGAAGGAAGAAGACTTTCTGGAAGGCGACGGACCCCCTCGCCAGGCCTCCTGGGCAGGTGGGAGGGACTGAGCCCCTGGGCTCTCCCGGAAGTGGTCTCCCGGGCCACCAGCTGGCCTTCCTCCCAGCCGCGCTGCACCCAGGGCGGCAGCAGGGGAGACGGGGCGTCGGGGCAGAGCACAGGACTCCCGAGCCACGCGTTCTCGTCTGTCGACGGAGGAGGGTGGACCTGGCTGCCCTCTCCCACCCCTACGGGCCCTGGGAGCCCAGCCTTCTGTTTGGGAAGGAAGCTACTTTCCCAGTGCCAGGGCTTCAGGATTAGGTCTTCATTTCCACCTGTGGCTCCTGGGCCTTCTCTGGGGCCCAGTAAGTGGTCCATTCCCAAGAGGACGGATGAGAACTGGGCCTCCGTGAGCTGTCCCTGTGACTCAGAAGCTAAATGGGTGTCGGGCGGTCTACCTTCTCACCCCCGTGTTGCCCCGTCTCACAGTAATGAAGACAGTGCCCATCTGTGAGTGCCACTCGTGTCCTGTCCCAGGAGCTGAACTGGTCGCTGGACACTTGTTTTAGTTCTCTGAGCATTTTCAAGCTTAAGAAACGGAGGCCCCAGAAAGCAGTGACTTTTGGCCATGGTCACATGCAGCCCACAAGCGACAGGGCAGAGACGTCCATCCACTCCCACCCGAGGCCTGGGCGTCCCTCTGCGCCACGCTGCCTCCCCTCGAGCTGGGATAACCTGCTTGGCTGCCAGCCAGGAGCCGGCTCGGAGCAGGGCTGGTCTGGGGAGTCAGCTCCCGACTCGCCCAGGCTGGGTGTTGTGGTGCCTCCCGCCCCTTCTCCAGACCCCCCAGACCCCCGGGCTGCATACTCCACGCCCCTCCCCCTCGCCCCATCTGCCTCACTGTGGCCCACCTCCTGTTCTGGAAAGCAGGGGGAAGTTTCCTGGCTTTGCTGGGGAAGTTCTGGCGCCACCCGATTGCCCGCGTTGGAACGAATGATTTATTTTTTTCTTTCCCAGCACATTGTAAATCCCAGTGGAAGACTAAACATGCCCTTGGTAGTGTTTATTCCTGCAGATGAGGCCCAGCTGGGGAGGTGGGCCTTGAGTGAGCCTGAAGGAAGAAGACTTTCTGGAAGGCGACGGACCCCCTCGCCAGGCCTCCTGGGCAGGTGGGAGGGACTGAGCCCCTGGGCTCTCCCGGAAGTGGTCTCCCGGGCCACCAGCTGGCCTTCCTCCCAGCCGCGCTGCACCCAGGGCGGCAGCAGGGGAGACGGGGCGTCGGGGCAGAGCACAGGACTCCCGAGCCACGCGTTCTGCGTCTGTCGACGGAGGAGGGTGGACCTGGCTGCCCTCTCCCCACCCCTACGGGGCCCTGGGAGCCCAGCCTTCAAGGCTTGTAGGACACATAGAGTGGTAGCCAGGCCTGGACCCCAGAACCACACTGCCCGTGCTGGAGCCCTGCCCCGAGACCCTTGGCAGGTTCCTGAAGCTTCTCCACGCCCCAGTCTCCTCCTTTGTCAAATGGCAGTGATCCCACAGGTCTGTGCTCCCTTAGCTTTAACTCCGAAGTCCAAAAAACACTTTGAAAGCCCAGCATACCATTTGCAACTCATTCGGTGGCACAGTGGGACCTGGATGGAAATGAGCTTGTCGACGGCCTTGGCCGCTGCAGACGTCCCTTGGAAACTACTGAATGGGAGAAGCTGTGGGGGGAGACACACAGCCCCCCAGCCCTTCCTAAAATCCGACGTTTCTCAGTGCCGGAGCCCACTGGCCTCAAAGGCCACCTTGTCGCCTGGCACCAAGGACAGAGAGCGCTGACGGGCGGGAAGGGACGAGTGTCCTCCTGGCCCCGAGCAGGTGCACGCTGGCCTCGCTGCAGGAGTTTAGTGTTGCCGTCGCCGTCGCTGACCTCATGGCACCCGGTAAGGGTGCAGGAAATGGGCAGCTGCTCCACTGTGACCAGTGCCAATGCTCGTGTGGGAACCGGGATTTAGTGTGGAGTCGAGTCCTCCGGCTGCTTCCTTGTCTGGAGGTCACCCAGCCCCCATTCAGAGGGAGCAGCTCAGGCCTGGGACGCGGCGGCCTCGTGCCATAGGGAACGCTCTGCCGCTGCCTGAGGGTGGCCTTGGACGCGCCCCTTAGCCTCCCTGAGCCTCACGTGACCTCTTGGGCCATTCCCAGCTCAGACACGCTGGGATTCTGGCTTTTCTTCCCGGGTGGCGGAGGGTGGGCAGGGGCCAGTGAGGAAGGAGGGGAACTTGCGCCTGGTCCCCAGGACGTGCTAGGGGCTGGGCTGGCAGCACCACAGACCTGCTCGTGTGAGGCCACTGAGGCTCCGACAGGCTGTATCGGGGGTTCCCTCCCTGGTGGCTCTGATGGTAAAGGGTCGGCCTGCCGTGCGGGAGACCTGGGTTCAGTCCCTGGGTCAGGAAAGTCCTCTGGGGAAGGGACTGGCAATGCACTCCAGTAGTCTTGCCTGGGAAATCGCATGGACACAAGAGCCTGGCGGGCTGCAGTCTCTGGGGTCACAAAGAGTCAGACATGACCCGAGCGACTAACGCTTCCAGCTGGAGCGGACGGCCTGAGGACTGAGAGCGTGGCGAGGAGGGCTCGCGTGGTATGGGCGGGCGCCGGGTGGACTGCAGCCGGGGGACCTGTCATTCCCTTCCCCCCCTTCCCCCTCCACCCACGAGGCCCACAGGAGCCAACTAGCCAGTGCCCATAGCACCGGACACACAGGTGATAACAAGAGTTCCTTGAGGACGGTGCATTCTGAGATGTCCGCTTCCTGCCACGGAAGCTTCCTGATCCACTAGCTTGGGTTTCTACTGCCATAGGGAGGAGGCCGGAGCCAGGAGCCAGGACTGGAGGTGACGGGGACCTTTCCCTTCCCTCTTGGGAAGGGGGAAGCAGGACCCAGGCTGTCCTTCTGGACGGGAATGAAGGGGAGCAGTGGGCGGAGACTCCCCAGCGCCTGCTGCCTGGCTCCAGCCCCCGACTCGGCTGCCCCCAAGGCGCCTGCGGTGGGGCAGAGCAGAGGTCCAGGGCAGGGCCTCTGCTGAGTTCTGTGGTGTAGCTGGTCGTGTCGTTTGTAGCTGGACTTTCAGGAAAGACCTGGGTGGTCACTAAGAGTGGATGTAGCACCCAGGGCAAAGGGTCCTCATTTCTTACCAGGTTCCCAGGCTGAAGCCTCAAAGCACTTGGTAATATCTTCTGTGGGAACAGAGGGAGGGGACAAGAAGGTGTGGGTCCCTTACATTGCACCGGGGTGCCGCATTGTGAGAGGCAGTCTGACACACCAGAGCATGGAGAGAGGGCTGAACACCACCCCAAAGGGCCGGCCAAGGAGCCCGAGCGCTTACCCCGGGGAGGAAGGCGTAAAGGGAGACGCGGCTGGGTCTCAAACATCTGAATGACGTTTGTCCTGGGAGAAAACAATTTGATTTGTTCTGTGTGGTCCCAGCTGGGACTTGGGAGGAGAGGGAGGATGGAAACGGAGAGAAGTCATTTGGGCTCAACTTAAAATGAATTGACTCTATCTAGAGCCTCCCTGACCCTGTGGTGTGCTGCTTTGTGCGGTATTGAGTTCTCCATCACAGGGGGCATTTAAGCAGAACCTGGAAAAGTATGGAAAGGATTCTTACTTTTGGACGATATGCTGGACTCAAAGATGTCTTCTGATTCCACCTGTCTCCGAAAAGTCACACCAGGAGGTGACATAAAAGCCCGCCTGGGGTGGGGAGTGCAGAGGAGAGTTGTCCAGAGAATGGCAGCACTGGGGTCAGGCGCAAATGGTGGGTGCCTTGCTGTGACAGGATCTTCAGGTTCCGGAGCTGTGCACGGCAGGTAACGGGTTTCATGTCCAGAGCTTGCCTGCCGTCTGATCTTGGAGTTATCTTCACCGCACCTTGGTTTTTTCTTTGGGGAAGCGGGGAGCATGGTCCAAGGCAGGACCAGGGCTGGCCTCTTCGGGAGGTGCAGCCGCACAGCATCCCACCCCCGAGAGGAGGTTCTGTGCCTGGGCTGAGGCCTCGAAATTCTTAATCACTTTCAAGTGAGGAGCCCAGTGTTTTCACTTTGCACTGGGCTGTTAAGTTAAGCAGCGGTTCCTGGGCCAGGCTCTCTATTACCTGTGACGGTAACCCCAGGCTGCCACCAGCACTGTCTCTCTTCATCCTCAGCCCTGCACTCCCCTGGGTGTCACTGATAGAGTGGGATGTAGCACCCAGGGCAAAGGGTCCTTTTTACCAGGTTCCCAGGCTGAAGCCTCAAAGCACTTGGTAATATCTTCTGTGGGAACAGAGGGAGGGACAAGAAGGTGTGGGTCCCTTACATTGCACCGGGTGCCGCATTGTGAGAGGCAGTCTGACACACCAGAGCATGGAGAGAGGGCTGAACACCACCCCAAAGGGCCGGCCAAGGAGCCCGAGCGCTTACCCCGGGGAGGAAGGCGTAAAGGGAGACGGCTGGGTCTCAAACATCTGAATGACGTTTGTCCTGGGAGAAAACAATTTGATTTGTTCTGTGTGGTCCCAGCTGGGACTTGGGAGGAGAGGGAGGATGGAAACGGAGAGAAGTCATTTGGGCTCAACTTAAAATGAATTGACTCTATCTAGAGCCTCCCTGACCCTGTGGTGTGCTGCTTTGTGCGGTATTGAGTTCTCCATCACAGGGGGCATTTAAGCAGAACCTGGAAAAGTATGGAAAGGATTCTTACTTTTGGACGATATGCTGGACTCAAAGATGTCTTCTGATTCCACCTGTCTCCGAAAAGTCACACCAGGAGGTGACATAAAAGCCCGCCTGGGGTGGGGAGTGCAGAGGAGAGTTGTCCAGAGAATGGCAGCACTGGGGTCAGGCGCAAATGGTGGGTGCCTTGCTGTGACAGGATCTTCAGGTTCCGGAGCTGTGCACGGCAGGTAACGGTTGCATGTCCAGAGCTTGCCTGCCGTCTGATCTTGGAGTTATCTTCACCGCACCTTGGTTTTCTCTTTGGGGAAGCGGGGAGCATGGTCCAAGGCAGGACCAGGGCTGGCCTCTTCGGGAGGTGCAGCCGCACAGCATCCCACCCCCGAGAGGAGGTTCTGTGCCTGGGCTGAGGCCTCGAAATTCTTAATCACTTTCAAGTGAGGAGCCCAGTGTTTTCACTTTGCACTGGGCTGTTAAGTTAAGCAGCGGTTCCTGGGCCAGGCTCTCTATTACCTGTGACGGTAACCCCAGGCTGCCACCAGCACTGTCTCTCTTCATCCTCAGCCCTGCACTCCCCTGTCGGCTGCCTCCTCAGGCCAGCTGTCCCCCGTGGAGCCTGGGGTGGCCGCTCAGGCCCGCATTCCACCAGATTAGCAGGAAGAGAGGGCCCGTGGGTGTGACCCCTGAACCACTTGCTGTGCCCAGGGAGGAGAAGGCATTAAGCGGCAGCCTGGGTTTTGCTTGCCACTGGCAGCGAGGGCGCGGGGCTTCTCCGCCACATGGAGGGCTGGCCGGGTGCTTACCACCAAGGAAGGGAATTGCTGTTTCAAGAAGGGAGAGTAGGTATGGGGCGGGCAGAAACCAGAGAGAGGCCCTGCAGGGAGGGAGGGGGGTGGTGAGCATCTTCTCCCTCCCGCCCTGCTCTGTCCTGTCTCAGGAACAGCCTGGTTGCCAGGGTAACTTCCCTGGGCTCCCAGCACGGCCCCCTGGGCATTGGGGTCCCACGGCATCCGCTCCGAGCTGAACCAGCCCCTGCAGCCATGGTGCCCGTGGCCCAGCTGCGCCCCTCAGCCCCATTCTAGGCTGGAGGATGGAAGTGGTGTTTCCATGGAAACCACCTAGCCTCAGCGGAAACCACCCAGCTTCCATCACCTTCTCATTTCTGGGGCCTGAAACAGGGAAGTCTGGGCTGTTGTGGAAACCATGCTGAGTATTAATAGAGCCTAGGTCATCGGGGAGGGTGGGCGGGAGGATGTGGGGGAGACAGCTCTCCCTGCAAGTGCCCCTGGGGACCCCTCCTCTCCACGCCTCGGGGATCATCGGCTCACTGGGGAGTGCAGGTGGAGCCGAGGCGGCCGGGGTAGAGACTCAGGTTCTGCAGGCAGACAGCCCTTGCTGTGTGACGTGGGCAAAGCGCTGAGCTTCTCTGGGCCCTCCTTGACGCTGCTGTGGCCTACTGCAAGCTGCGGCCGTGTGGTTTAAACACTGACAGGGCTCAGCGGGTGAAAACTTGGGTTCTGGAATCAGACAAACCTGGATCCAAACCCCAGCTCTTCCCATGTTGGCTGTGAGACCTTGGGCAAGTTAATTAACCTCTCTGGGCCTTGCTTTCTGCATCTGCATTATACCCAGGCCATCGATCTGCTTGGCGGGTTAGTCACTTAATGCCTTAAAAGTCCTCAGCCTGGTACTGCTAATAATAAGCTTGATCAAAGTTAGCCTCTACTGTTGGGATTAGTCACTGACAGGCAGGCTTGGCCAGTTGTAGAGCTTCGTGTGAGTAAAACCAAAGAAGTCTTTCACTAAGAGATTTCTGGAGAGGGAGGGAGACAGAGAGCAGGCCCTGGGGCGCCGCCTGGGAAGGGGCTGGTTTCGCAGGGTGAGCGATAGGAGAGAGACGGGGAGCCAGGCCTGCGGGCGGTGTGGGGATGGGGGTTCTCTGAGCGCTGTGTTCTGGGGGAGCTGGCGGAAGCCCTGCTTGCGGGGTTCTGAGTCGGGCTCTGAAAGCCCCCCAGGTGGTACCTGTCCCATCTCCCCAGTTCCTCTTTCTCGGACGGAGGGGCAGGTGTGGGGCTGTCCCCTCGGTGCCCTCCCCCTTCTCTGTCCCTTCCCCCCAGGGTTCCGTGGGACGCTAGGGGACCGTGCCCAGCCTCTCCAGTTGGGGTGCCCGGGGAGGCCCCTGAGCCAGGTCTGCAGGTGGGGCCCAGCTCTGGGCCGGGGGCAGCCTGTCTTCAGTCCGTAGGCTGCTTAGAGTTTCACCTGCCTTTACCGAGCAGGCTGGTTCCTGAGACGCTGTCGTGAGATCCTCTGCTCAGAATCCCAGGAAGAGGCCAGGGGTCCCGAAGCCTTTGGATCCCACCTGCTTTATAAATGAGTGTTTTCTCTTTGGGGTTGGTGAATAGCAGGTGCTTCTCTCTTTCCCCACGGGGGCCCTAAATTCAGAGCCCAGTGGGGGCCGGCCCAGGCAGATGTGAACTCTGGGGGCCCCTGGCGCTGGGCAGGTGGCGGGGTTCCCACTGGCTTGTCGGTGGGTTTGACGCTGCTGTGGCCTACTGCAAGCTGCGGCCGTGTGGTTTAAACACTGACAGGGCTCAGCGGGTGAAAACTTGGGTTCTGGAATCAGACAAACCTGGATCCAAACCCCAGCTCTTCCCATGTTGGCTGTGAGACCTTGGGCAAGTTAATTAACCTCTCTGGGCCTTGCTTTCTGCATCTGCATTATACCCAGGCCATCGATCTGCTTGGCGGGTTAGTCACTTAATGCCTTAAAAGTCCTCAGCCTGGTACTGCTAATAATAAGCTTGATCAAAGTTAGCCTCTACTGTTGGGATTAGTCACTGACAGGCAGGCTTGGCCAGTTGTAGAGCTTCGTGTGAGTAAAACCAAAGAAGTCTTTCACTAAGAGATTTCTGGAGAGGGAGGGAGACAGAGAGCAGGCCCTGGGGCGCCGCCTGGGAAGGGGCTGGTTTCGCAGGGTGAGCGATAGGAGAGAGACGGGGAGCCAGGCCTGCGGGCGGTGTGGGGATGGGGGTTCTCTGAGCGCTGTGTTCTGGGGGAGCTGGCGGAAGCCCTGCTTGCGGGGTTCTGAGTCGGGCTCTGAAAGCCCCCCAGGTGGTACCTGTCCCATCTCCCCAGTTCCTCTTTCTCGGACGGAGGGGCAGGTGTGGGGCTGTCCCCTCGGTGCCCTCCCCCTTCTCTGTCCCTTCCCCCCAGGGTTCCGTGGGACGCTAGGGGACCGTGCCCAGCCTCTCCAGTTGGGGTGCCCGGGGAGGCCCCTGAGCCAGGTCTGCAGGTGGGGCCCAGCTCTGGGCCGGGGGCAGCCTGTCTTCAGTCCGTAGGCTGCTTAGAGTTTCACCTGCCTTTACCGAGCAGGCTGGTTCCTGAGACGCTGTCGTGAGATCCTCTGCTCAGAATCCCAGGAAGAGGCCAGGGGTCCCGAAGCCTTTGGATCCCACCTGCTTTATAAATGAGTGTTTTCTCTTTGGGGTTGGTGAATAGCAGGTGCTTCTCTCTTTCCCCACGGGGGCCCTAAATTCAGAGCCCAGTGGGGGCCGGCCCAGGCAGATGTGAACTCTGGGGGCCCCTGGCGCTGGGCAGGTGGCGGGGTTCCTCATGTGTTCACTGTCCACGCTCCCTACACACCTGCCCTGGCCAGGCTGGGCCAGTCTCCGTCCCCGCCCCGGGGAACTGATCTTCTGGTGGGAGAGAGACCCTAAATCCTGGAAACAAGAGCCTGCAATGATGAGGCCGCGAGGACATGGCAACACACTTCCCCTTGTGGGATAAGGAGGGTCTGGGAGGGGATGGGGAAGAGCTGACATCCTCTTCAGTAGCGCTCTCATGAAAGCGGAAGGAGCCACGTTCGTGTTGGGGGGAAGAAGCGTCCAGGCAGAGGCTGAGACAGGAGTGCGCGTTGCACAAAGACTGGTGTAACTGGAATGTAGGAAGAGCAGGGGAAACGAGGCCTGGGGAGAGCGGGAGAGCGGGCCGAATGGCGTGGGGCCTTGGAGCTGCTGAGAAGACGGCGGCGTGTCTCCAAGTGTGGTGAGATGCCACTGGGCGGTTTTGGGTGACATGGAAGATTCCCGATGAAAGGGCCAGCACTGTCGAGAGCTGAGGAGACGGCCAGGTGGGGGTGGCTGACCCTGACTGCGTTGGGGTGGGGAGGCTGGCCCAGGAAGTCCCAGGACAGTGGTTAGAATGGGTGACAAAATGCTTTTGAGTGGTCCGCGCGTCCCCCCTATTTAGGCAAGTGTGAAGAGGCAGCTTACGCACGTGTGACCACTGGTGGGGGCTCAGGTTTTGGGGAGTCTGACCTTGGTTCTGCTCTCCCCTCTGCAGCTGAAGCAGGAGATGGCCGGGATCGTGGACGGGCTCATTCGAACTAAAGAACCAGCCCCGGACGGATGCAACCCCTCGGCTTGGGGGCCAGCTATGTCTTCAGTCCGTAGGCTGTTTCACCTGCCTTTACCGAGCAGGCTGGTTCCTGAGACGCTGTCGTGAGATCCTCTGCTCAGAATCCCAGGAAGAGGCCAGGGGTCCCGAAGCCTTTGGATCCCACCTGCTTTATAAATGAGTGTTTTCTCTTTGGGGTTGGTGAATAGCAGGTGCTTCTCTCTTTCCCCACGGGGGCCCTAAATTCAGAGCCCAGTGGGGGCCGGCCCAGGCAGATGTGAACTCTGGGGGCCCCTGGCGCTGGGCAGGTGGCGGGGTTCCTCATGTGTTCACTGTCCACGCTCCCTACACACCTGCCCTGGCCAGGCTGGGCCAGTCTCCGTCCCCGCCCCGGGGAACTGATCTTCTGGTGGGAGAGAGACCCTAAATCCTGGAAACAAGAGCCTGCAATGATGAGGCCGCGAGGACATGGCAACACACTTCCCCTTGTGGGATAAGGAGGGTCTGGGAGGGGATGGGGAAGAGCTGACATCCTCTTCAGTAGCGCTCTCATGAAAGCGGAAGGAGCCACGTTCGTGTTGGGGGGAAGAAGCGTCCAGGCAGAGGCTGAGACAGGAGTGCGCGTTGCACAAAGACTGGTGTAACTGGAATGTAGGAAGAGCAGGGGAAACGAGGCCTGGGGAGAGCGGGAGAGCGGGCCGAATGGCGTGGGGCCTTGGAGCTGCTGAGAAGACGGCGGCGTGTCTCCAAGTGTGGTGAGATGCCACTGGGCGGTTTTGGGTGACATGGAAGATTCCCGATGAAAGGGCCAGCACTGTCGAGAGCTGAGGAGACGGCCAGGTGGGGGTGGCTGACCCTGACTGCGTTGGGGTGGGGAGGCTGGCCCAGGAAGTCCCAGGACAGTGGTTAGAATGGGTGACAAAATGCTTTTGAGTGGTCCGCGCGTCCCCCCTATTTAGGCAAGTGTGAAGAGGCAGCTTACGCACGTGTGACCACTGGTGGGGGCTCAGGTTTTGGGGAGTCTGACCTTGGTTCTGCTCTCCCCTCTGCAGCTGAAGCAGGAGATGGCCGGGATCGTGGACGGGCTCATTCGGAACTACAACGAAACTTCCCAGAACAACCTTCAGGAGGCCTGGGACTACGTGCAGGCTCAGGTGAGGGGTCGCGGGCTCTGGCCTCTGCGGGTCTGTGCATCGGGGAGCGGTCGTCTGGGGCCCTGCGTGGGCCTGACCGACCGAAGCCGGCGGTCGGAGTGGGCAGGGGTGTCTGCTGGGGTCGGGGCTCCCGGGCAGCCCTTCTTCCTGCCCGACCCCCGCCACCCCCTCAGTTCCTGGTCCAGGGGCCCCGGGCCAGAGGCGGATCCACCGCTCGCAGCCCTCACCCCTCCCATGGCCGCAGAGGCGGGGCCGTCTTGACCCTCTCCCCTCGAGCCAGGCTGGGGCATGCTGGGGCGCCCCCGGAGGTGCCTGGCTGCGAGGCTGGCGCAGGCCGGGTGAAGTCGGCCTCTAGGGACGTGGCGTGGGAACCTTCAGGAGTGGAGGGAACGTTCTATTCAGATTTTGATCCAGGTGGCGGTTCTGTTCGTATGGGTGGAAAAGGTCCTCAAGCTGCCTTTGTACACTTCAGGGTGTGTGTATTTCATCTCAAGGGTTCCTAGCCCACCTTCACGTTGAACCAACCCCCCTTCCCAATCACCTGCAGAGATGAGGTCCCAGCCGCCCCCCTTTGGTGGTCCCAGATGTTGTGTGCCCTCTCTGGGCTGTACCCCACCCGCCTTGTCACGAGAAGGCCCTGGACACGGCAGTCAGGACCTGTGGCACTGCCTGACGGCTGCCTTCGAGCAGGCCGGTTGGGCGTGAGGGGCACGGAAGGGACGGCCCGTCTCTGAGTGAGCCCGGGACCTAGAGGTGGGCTCTCTCCTGGCCACGTGGGCTCGTCTGTTCTGAGCAGGGAAGAGAGAAGGGCGACGCTCTTTGAACTCCGTTCACAGAGTTTTGGTGACACAGGGGGCCGGCGTCACCTGGGGGGCTCCAGGCACACAGGAAGACATTTTCGTCCCCCTTATGGTTTGACCCACAATTGCGGCACTTACGCGTGTGACCACTGGTGGGGGCTCAGGTTTTGGGGAGTCTGACCTTGGTTCTGCTCTCCCCTCTGCAGCTGAAGCAGGAGATGGCCGGGATCGTGGACGGGCTCATTCGGAACTACAACGAAACTTCCCAGAACAACCTTCAGGAGGCCTGGGACTACGTGCAGGCTCAGGTGAGGGGTCGCGGGCTCTGGCCTCTGCGGGTCTGTGCATCGGGGAGCGGTCGTCTGGGGCCCTGCGTGGGCCTGACCGACCGAAGCCGGCGGTCGGAGTGGGCAGGGGTGTCTGCTGGGGTCGGGGCTCCCGGGCAGCCCTTCTTCCTGCCCGACCCCCGCCACCCCCTCAGTTCCTGGTCCAGGGGCCCCGGGCCAGAGGCGGATCCACCGCTCGCAGCCCTCACCCCTCCCATGGCCGCAGAGGCGGGGCCGTCTTGACCCTCTCCCCTCGAGCCAGGCTGGGGCATGCTGGGGCGCCCCCGGAGGTGCCTGGCTGCGAGGCTGGCGCAGGCCGGGTGAAGTCGGCCTCTAGGGACGTGGCGTGGGAACCTTCAGGAGTGGAGGGAACGTTCTATTCAGATTTTGATCCAGGTGGCGGTTCTGTTCGTATGGGTGGAAAAGGTCCTCAAGCTGCCTTTGTACACTTCAGGGTGTGTGTATTTCATCTCAAGGGTTCCTAGCCCACCTTCACGTTGAACCAACCCCCCTTCCCAATCACCTGCAGAGATGAGGTCCCAGCCGCCCCCCTTTGGTGGTCCCAGATGTTGTGTGCCCTCTCTGGGCTGTACCCCACCCGCCTTGTCACGAGAAGGCCCTGGACACGGCAGTCAGGACCTGTGGCACTGCCTGACGGCTGCCTTCGAGCAGGCCGGTTGGGCGTGAGGGGCACGGAAGGGACGGCCCGTCTCTGAGTGAGCCCGGGACCTAGAGGTGGGCTCTCTCCTGGCCACGTGGGCTCGTCTGTTCTGAGCAGGGAAGAGAGAAGGGCGACGCTCTTTGAACTCCGTTCACAGAGTTTTGGTGACACAGGGGGCCGGCGTCACCTGGGGGGCTCCAGGCACACAGGAAGACATTTTCGTCCCCCTTATGGTTTGACCCACAATTGCCGGGACCCTTTGCTACGATTAGAGGGAGCGGGGTGTCCCAGGATAAACAGGTGTCACCCTTCTCGAGGCCTGGGCCAGAGGTGGGTCCCTGGGGAGACGGTGAGCACCCGGGCAGGGGAGGCGACGGCCTGCCTGAGGGACCCCTGCGGCAGGCAGTTCGTCTAGGTGATCTGATGTCTGTCAGAGGCTGCCTGAGATGGTGGTAAGAAGACAGACGGTGGGTCAGGCTCCCGGGGGCTGAAAGACAAAACTCAGCTCCTTCCTGCCTCAGTCTCCTCATCTCTAAAATGGGCCTATTGATCCTTGCTCACTTGCGATGAGTTTATAAAGCCCGAGGCACTTATCATGTGGCCCGAGAGAGGTGATGCTTCATCATCAAGCACAACCCCTGAGGCGGAGGGCGCCCTGCTCTGCCTGGTGCAGTCGAAAAACCAAGGAACGCCGCCGCATCTTGCTTGAGTGTGGAAGGGCCTGTGGGTGCCCCGCAGGGGTGCCAGCCTTTCTTGCTGGAGAGGAGGCAGCCAGAAAGAAAGGAGCAATATAAACAACAAATCCTGAACTAGAAACTGCCTAGAGCCAGAGAGTGCCTGGCACGCCCCCTGCTGGCCACCGGGCAGCTGCTCTGCTCGGGGACTCTTGAGAAGGGAAGGAAGCAGGTGGGGAGGTGACCCTGTGCAGGGCATGGTGGCACGCAACTCGCCCGTGCTAGCCCTTCAGCCCTAGCCAAGTGGCTGCCATCACGCCTTTCTCCAGATGAGGAAACCGGGGCTCGAAGCAGTGCAGCAGCTTGCCTGTGCCCAGGGCAGGGCCAGAATTTGAAAGGCCCACCCGCCCCCTCCGACTCCACGCTGCCTTCAGGGGCATTTTCCGACACAGGCTTAGCTCCTGAGATCCCGGTCCTGTGGGAACATCGGAAATTCAAGCCCATTTGTGATCTGAAGCCTTTAGCGGTCTCCTTCATCAGCCCTTTGGAGCCCAGAAAGGCTTTCTTTGCCTCAGGAACGTGAGCATTTTCTCCTCTAAAAAGGCAGATGCATGGCATCTTCCTTTTCACTCTGGCAACTGGGAAGCTCAGAGCCAACCCTCAGCTCCGTGGGCTCAGAGTCTGCAAGTAGAACTGGCCTCCCGCTGGGTGACTGACTGTGCCTTCCCGACCTGGGCTGGATGCCGTGCCTGCCCTTGCCGTTTCCACTTCATAACAGAGCAAGTCAGGGAGCTAGTTAGTTAGTTCCCCTCGGTTTCCAGGTGGGGACATTGAAGTCAGCGCTTTGGCCAGAGGTGGCAGAACTGGATGTGACCCCAGAGCCCGGCTCCTGCCCCACTCTGCCCGCCGCATGCCATCTGCCCTGCCCGAGTCCTGCTGGGTCCTTTCCACTCGACCATCCCTTCTGCTGTTTCATATTTTTGCTGCTCTTGGTTTTGTTTCCTGTATTTTCATAGTTTGTGGTGTGTTCAGAGACCCTCTTTGGACCCCTCGTGGCTCACCAACGCCGGAATGAAACCTCGATTCAAAGCCTGGGGCTCTGGCTGAGACCCGGGGGGTAGGGGTGGAAGGGGCAAACCTGAGCTCCTGTCCAGGAAGCTCCCCGTGGAGGGGGCGGTGGGCTCAGGTGCCCTGTCCCCTCCTCCGCTAGGTGAAGTGCTGCGGCTGGGTCAGCTTCTACAACTGGACAGAAAACGCTGAGCTCATGAGTCACGTCCACATCACCTACCCCTGTTCCTGTGAGAGCAAGAATGATACCAGCTCAGTGCAGACAGGTTTCTGCCATGTCGCCTCGGGCAACAGCACCCAGACCGGCAACAACCCTGAGGAATGGCCCGTGTACAAGGAGGTACGTTGTCGGGCGGGGCTGGGCTCAGACCGTCCATCCCGTGGCCTCGCCTGGGCTGTTACTGTAGAGGCTCTGCCAACCTTCTCCACTGAGCTGTTCCCGCCGTCGTCTGAGTCATCTAGTTGCTGGTCACTTGTCCCTTCTCTGTGTTCATCAATGTATCCGTTCAAGGAACACCCAGACCCCTCTCTGCCAGACCTCCGGCCTGGGGTGCCCCTTCTGGTGATTCTGTGTGTTGGGGTGACGCGGCTTATGATGGGGTGACGTGGCTGTGTCCGCTTGCAGGGCTGCATGGAGAAGGTGCAGGTCTGGCTGCAGGAGAACCTGGGCATCATCCTCGGCGTCTGTGTGGGCGTCGCCGTCATCGAGGTCTGGGTCCCTCCCCCTGCCGCCTCTCCAAACCATCCCCGCTCTGCATACTCTGGGGTGGAGGGAGGGGTGCGTTGAGGCCCATCAGCTTCTGGAGGCCCCGTGGCACGCCTGGCCTGACCACTGCCCCTCGCTGGCCCCTCTGCCACCTGAATCACAGGTGGGTCCTGAGGCCCCTCTTGCTGAGGATCCACTTAGTCCAGGTCAAGTCCTGGGTGTGGCCCTGTTCCGTGGGATGCTGCCCTGGGGTCCCCCCTCTGACTGTGACCGCCCTCTGCCTCGACAGCTCCTGGGACTGCTGCTGTCCATGATCTTGTGCCGGCGCATCCATTCTGAAGACTACAGCAAGGTCCCCAAGTACTGAGGCGGCTGCTGTCCCCGCCGCCCTGCCTGTGTCCCCAACCTCAGGGCTCCTGGGGGTCTCCCCTAGGCTCCTCTCTCCAGGCCTGCCTCCTGCACTGCCAAGACCCCTTGTCCGTCCTGTGCTGGCTGGACGTGGGGGACTTCCTGGGGCCTGGACCCCTCTCCTTTGCTTTTCCGCCACCAGCCTTAAGCCCCAGGGGTTCTGTCCGCCAGGGGTCTCTTAGCAGTGCAGAGAAAGCGCTCCCTGCACAGGTGGGCTGGGTTTCTACCTGCCTTGGGGCTGTATATATTGTTTGGGAGAATGTAGTAAAAACTCGGGGCGGGGTGGGTAAGGCACCCTGGGCGGCCAGGGGACGGCCCACTGCCCGGGTCGGCTTTGTGTCCACTCTGATGCTTCTGTCCTTGGTTTTCCCGTGTTCATTGAGGTGAGTGGAGGTGGGCTTTGCCTGCCATAGGAAGCGGCGCCTTCCCCAGCCTGGCCCAGCCCCACCCAAGCAGCTCCGGCCGTCGTCTGAGTCATCTAGTTGCTGGTCACTTGTCCCTTCTCTGTGTTCATCAATGTATCCGTTCAAGGAACACCCAGACCCTCTCTGCCAGACCTCCGGCCTGGGGTGCCCTTCTGGTGATTCTGTGTGTTGGGGTGACGCGGCTTATGATGGGGTGACGTGGCTGTGTCCGCTTGCAGGGCTGCATGGAGAAGGTGCAGGTCTGGCTGCAGGAGAACCTGGGCATCATCCTCGGCGTCTGTGTGGGCGTCGCCGTCATCGAGGTCTGGGTCCCTCCCCCTGCCGCCTCTCCAAACCATCCCCGCTCTGCATACTCTGGGGTGGAGGGAGGGGTGCGTTGAGGCCCATCAGCTTCTGGAGGCCCCGTGGCACGCCTGGCCTGACCACTGCCCCTCGCTGGCCCCTCTGCCACCTGAATCACAGGTGGGTCCTGAGGCCCCTCTTGCTGAGGATCCACTTAGTCCAGGTCAAGTCCTGGGTGTGGCCCTGTTCCGTGGGATGCTGCCCTGGGGTCCCCCCTCTGACTGTGACCGCCCTCTGCCTCGACAGCTCCTGGGACTGCTGCTGTCCATGATCTTGTGCCGGCGCATCCATTCTGAAGACTACAGCAAGGTCCCCAAGTACTGAGGCGGCTGCTGTCCCCGCCGCCCTGCCTGTGTCCCCAACCTCAGGGCTCCTGGGGGTCTCCCCTAGGCTCCTCTCTCCAGGCCTGCCTCCTGCACTGCCAAGACCCCTTGTCCGTCCTGTGCTGGCTGGACGTGGGGGACTTCCTGGGGCCTGGACCCCTCTCCTTTGCTTTTCCGCCACCAGCCTTAAGCCCCAGGGGTTCTGTCCGCCAGGGGTCTCTTAGCAGTGCAGAGAAAGCGCTCCCTGCACAGGTGGGCTGGGTTTCTACCTGCCTTGGGGCTGTATATATTGTTTGGGAGAATGTAGTAAAAACTCGGGGCGGGGTGGGTAAGGCACCCTGGGCGGCCAGGGGACGGCCCACTGCCCGGGTCGGCTTTGTGTCCACTCTGATGCTTCTGTCCTTGGTTTTCCCGTGTTCATTGAGGTAGTGGAGAGGGTGGGCTTTGCCTGCCATAGGAAGCGGCGCCCCTTCCCCAGCCTGGCCCAGCCCCACCCAAGCAGCTCCGGCCCGCCTGGGCCACACCGTGGGGCAGCGCCTCGGTGAGCTGGGCTGAATCGGGGCCGCCTGGGCAGGAGGGTCTGGGCTGGCTCCGGGCTACCTAGCAAAATTGGAGAGGTGAGCCCCCCACATGTGACACACAGCTGGCCCTGCCTTCGCCAGGCCCCTGAGCTGTCCAGGGAAGTGAGAGGGTGCTTTCTCGTGTCCTCGGTCCCCCAGGGAATGGGCGGGTAAGGCTGTGCCTTGTAGGGGCGTGGGGAGGGGCCCAGGGCACCGTTCTGTAAAACTTACGTGACTGATTATTAAAGAGGATTTCTAACAGTCCAGCCTGCCACGGTGGGGATGCTGCTTCCTGGGGTGGGGGCGGGCCAGAGGGCGAGGTCGTGGGAATGGGGTGCCTGGGCCTGTGGGAAGGAGGCTGGTGGATGCCTCGCTGCTGTGGACACGGGGCCTACGGGGACGTCTCTGGCCCCTGTCCATTTGCCTGGTTGCCGGCGTGACAGGGGTTTGAGTTGTGTGTCCAAGCAGGTGTACATGGTACCCCTAGGTTCCGGCTTTGAAATCAGGGTACAGGTGCTCCCAGACAGTGTACCAGAGTGAGCCGGCCGCGGGGGTGGGTTGCTGAACCCACAGAATAATCGCCACCTTTTTCTAGAGCATCTAGGAAGGAAACATGTTCATACTGAAGAAATGTGATGGAGCAGGATGTGCAGAATTCAGGAGCGTGGTAAAAATGCAAGCTGAGACTGTAAGGAAGTCTTGCTTGTCCACTGGGGTGAGCCCCAGCACGCCCGCTGCCCAGCCTTAAGCCCCAGGGGTTCTGTCCGCCAGGGTCTCTTAGCAGTGCAGAGAAAGCGCTCCCTGCACAGGGGGCCCGGTTTTTTTAAAAAACTCGGCTTAAGGCACCCTGGCGGCCAGGGACGCCCACTGCCGTCGGCTTTGTGTCCACTCTGATGCTTCTGTCCTTGGTTTTCCCGTGTTCATTGAGGTAGTGGAGAGGGTGGGCTTTGCCTGCCATAGGAAGCGGCGCCCCTTCCCCAGCCTGGCCCAGCCCCACCCAAGCAGCTCCGGCCCGCCTGGGCCACACCGTGGGGCAGCGCCTCGGTGAGCTGGGCTGAATCGGGGCCGCCTGGGCAGGAGGGTCTGGGCTGGCTCCGGGCTACCTAGCAAAATTGGAGAGGTGAGCCCCCCACATGTGACACACAGCTGGCCCTGCCTTCGCCAGGCCCCTGAGCTGTCCAGGGAAGTGAGAGGGTGCTTTCTCGTGTCCTCGGTCCCCCAGGGAATGGGCGGGTAAGGCTGTGCCTTGTAGGGGCGTGGGGAGGGGCCCAGGGCACCGTTCTGTAAAACTTACGTGACTGATTATTAAAGAGGATTTCTAACAGTCCAGCCTGCCACGGTGGGGATGCTGCTTCCTGGGGTGGGGGCGGGCCAGAGGGCGAGGTCGTGGGAATGGGGTGCCTGGGCCTGTGGGAAGGAGGCTGGTGGATGCCTCGCTGCTGTGGACACGGGGCCTACGGGGACGTCTCTGGCCCCTGTCCATTTGCCTGGTTGCCGGCGTGACAGGGGTTTGAGTTGTGTGTCCAAGCAGGTGTACATGGTACCCCTAGGTTCCGGCTTTGAAATCAGGGTACAGGTGCTCCCAGACAGTGTACCAGAGTGAGCCGGCCGCGGGGGTGGGTTGCTGAACCCACAGAATAATCGCCACCTTTTTCTAGAGCATCTAGGAAGGAAACATGTTCATACTGAAGAAATGTGATGGAGCAGGATGTGCAGAATTCAGGAGCGTGGTAAAAATGCAAGCTGAGACTGTAAGGAAGTCTTGCTTGTCCACTGGGGTGAGCCCCAGCACGCCCGCTGCCCAGCAGCCCGAAGCCCAGAGGAGGCGTTGAGAGGCTCTGCTGTCGTGATGGGGGTGTCCCCGGGGGTGGAGGCCGCGGTGGGTCTGGACGGCTTGGGGAGAGGCCGGTCCAGGAGGTCTTGCTCTGCCATCGCCTCTGCTCCGGCTTCTCTGGGACCCTGGAGGCAGAGGAGGGGTAGGGTGCGGGGCTTGCTTCCCTGCAGCGGGGCAGGAAGAGCCGCGTGGGGTGTTTCAGCAGGGGCCACCAGGTGGCGCTGCTGCCCCGTCTTAAAGCCTGGTGGAACCCAGAGCTGTTCCCGGACCGTGGGTTCCCCATAGAGAGATGGGCTTGGGGGTGGGCCACAGTGCTCGTCTGTCCACAAAGGAGGGAGGGGCACACGTTAGGAACAGCCTAACACTTAGTCTGAACCTAATTGACTTCTTGCCAGCGGCTTTCTGTGGCTAAAAGCATCGGCATACCGGCTTTGGGGCCTGTGGGAGGTGCCAGGCACAGCCCCGGGCGGAAGAAACCTCAGACTTCAGGGGCTGTTCATCATCATTCGGGATTCTCCTGGAGCTCTTACCAAGCCCGGAGGGCTGAGGGCTCTGAGTGAAGCTGTTCCAGCCGACTTTGTTTTATTTTTAATAATCTGCCTCATTCCACAAGGAAGTACATAGAATAAGATACAAAACTTAACAGGGAAAATTTACATTTATGAAGAAATATAGGCTCGAATGGGGCTTCCCTGGTGGCTCAGTGGTAATGAATCTGCCTTCAATGCAGGAGACCTGGGTTCGGGAAGATCCCCTGGAGGAGGGCAGGGCCACCCACTCCATTACTCTTGCCTGGAGAACTCCATGGACAGAGGAGCCTGGTGGGCCCCAGTCCACGGGGTTGCACAGAATCAGACACAACTAAGCAGCAGCAGCAGCACCACAGACTGGAATGAAGTAAGCACAGGTTGAGTTGCCCAACCTGGTGATGGCAAACGCATCGTACGCACATCGTGTGTTCCCTCGGCGCACTCACAGCAGACATCACTAATCGATCACTGCTCTCATTGTCTTAGCCCGGGATGTTCTTGGGCTGTGCTTTCAGCTGTGATCACCCGTTGCAGCCTCCAAATCCTTCTCCACTCAGCGCTAGCAGGAGTCTGCTGCCTTTCCCCCCTCCCCCCCGTTGAGAGGCTCTGCTGTCGTGATGGGGGTGTCCCCGGGGGTGGAGGCCGCGGTGGGTCTGGACGGCTTGGGGAGAGGCCGGTCCAGGAGGTCTTGCTCTGCCATCGCCTCTGCTCCGGCTTCTCTGGGACCCTGGAGGCAGAGGAGGGGTAGGGTGCGGGGCTTGCTTCCCTGCAGCGGGGCAGGAAGAGCCGCGTGGGGTGTTTCAGCAGGGGCCACCAGGTGGCGCTGCTGCCCCGTCTTAAAGCCTGGTGGAACCCAGAGCTGTTCCCGGACCGTGGGTTCCCCATAGAGAGATGGGCTTGGGGGTGGGCCACAGTGCTCGTCTGTCCACAAAGGAGGGAGGGGCACACGTTAGGAACAGCCTAACACTTAGTCTGAACCTAATTGACTTCTTGCCAGCGGCTTTCTGTGGCTAAAAGCATCGGCATACCGGCTTTGGGGCCTGTGGGAGGTGCCAGGCACAGCCCCGGGCGGAAGAAACCTCAGACTTCAGGGGCTGTTCATCATCATTCGGGATTCTCCTGGAGCTCTTACCAAGCCCGGAGGGCTGAGGGCTCTGAGTGAAGCTGTTCCAGCCGACTTTGTTTTATTTTTAATAATCTGCCTCATTCCACAAGGAAGTACATAGAATAAGATACAAAACTTAACAGGGAAAATTTACATTTATGAAGAAATATAGGCTCGAATGGGGCTTCCCTGGTGGCTCAGTGGTAATGAATCTGCCTTCAATGCAGGAGACCTGGGTTCGGGAAGATCCCCTGGAGGAGGGCAGGGCCACCCACTCCATTACTCTTGCCTGGAGAACTCCATGGACAGAGGAGCCTGGTGGGCCCCAGTCCACGGGGTTGCACAGAATCAGACACAACTAAGCAGCAGCAGCACCACAGACTGGAATGAAGTAAGCACAGGTTGAGTTGCCCAACCTGGTGATGGCAAACGCATCGTACGCACATCGTGTGTTCCCTCGGCGCACTCACAGCAGACATCACTAATCGATCACTGCTCTCATTGTCTTAGCCCGGGATGTTCTTGGGCTGTGCTTTCAGCTGTGATCACCCGTTGCAGCCTCCAAATCCTTCTCCACTCAGCACAGTCGATCAAGCTAGTTGGAATGCAGAGTGAGAGCAGTTGCCAGCCTTGAGCTCTAGTTATGTAGTTGAACCATATATTATTTTATCTCTGAGCTTCCTGGTGACCAAAGTAAAAAGGGAAAATTTTGTCAGTGATACAGCTCTCATTTCTCAAGGTTTCCTTCGCTCAGTTACTAGGAAGACGGCGACTGGCGGGAAGCTAGAATTCAAGACCACTGTCAGACCCACAAACTCTGAGACGCCTTCACGGCAGGAGCCAGAAGTATACATGGACCTACTGTGTCTGACCTGCAGCTGGTTACTGGCAGTGGGGACAGAAGCTGTGCTGTCTGCCGGGGAGGAGCTGGGAGGCTCCAGGGATGGTACACGGGCCCACAGGGGACCGTTCTGCACGGCTGGGGCTTGGCCAGCGCTCACTCTGTACTAGACCCGGTGACATGTTAACGGACTTGCCCACTGCAGTCCAAGGAGGTGCGTGATCACTGTTACCCCCATTCAAGATGAGGACAATGAAGAACAAGAGGTGAACTAGTGCTCTCAGCATTCTGCCGTTGCTAAGGGGAGCAGGGGGGACTTCCCTGTTTGGTTAAGAATCTGCCTTCCAAGGCAGGAGATGCGGGTTCGGTCCCTGGTCTGGAAACTAAGACCCCACATGCCGTGGGGCACGTCCCAAACCCCTGCGCCGCAAGTACCGAAAGCCTGTGCACTGCGACAAAGACTCAGCACAGCCAAAACATTTTAAAATACATTGTTTTTAAATAAGAGGAGCAGGAGCCACATCCTGACCATCGGGTCGCCCAGTCTGCAGGTGAAGGGGGTCCTGCCAGCAAGACTGCCAGGACCCGTCCCCCATGTCATGTCTCCTCTGTCCTACGAAGGGACCCACGGCTCCCCCTGGCCCCTGGTGGGCTTGCAGGGGGAGAGAGGCTACAAAGCCATTGGTGCTCGGCAGGGGCCTCTGGGATTTCAGCCAGTCTCATGGGGAGCTGGGGTGCTAGGGCCCGCCCCGCTACGGGTCTTAGCCCGGGATGTTCTTGGGCTGTGCTTTCAGCTGTGATCACCCGTTGCAGCCTCCAAATCCTTCTCCACTCAGCACAGTCGATCAAGCTAGTTGGAATGCAGAGTGAGAGCAGTTGCCAGCCTTGAGCTCTAGTTATGTAGTTGAACCATATATTATTTTATCTCTGAGCTTCCTGGTGACCAAAGTAAAAAGGGAAAATTTTGTCAGTGATACAGCTCTCATTTCTCAAGGTTTCCTTCGCTCAGTTACTAGGAAGACGGCGACTGGCGGGAAGCTAGAATTCAAGACCACTGTCAGACCCACAAACTCTGAGACGCCTTCACGGCAGGAGCCAGAAGTATACATGGACCTACTGTGTCTGACCTGCAGCTGGTTACTGGCAGTGGGGACAGAAGCTGTGCTGTCTGCCGGGGAGGAGCTGGGAGGCTCCAGGGATGGTACACGGGCCCACAGGGGACCGTTCTGCACGGCTGGGGCTTGGCCAGCGCTCACTCTGTACTAGACCCGGTGACATGTTAACGGACTTGCCCACTGCAGTCCAAGGAGGTGCGTGATCACTGTTACCCCCATTCAAGATGAGGACAATGAAGAACAAGAGGTGAACTAGTGCTCTCAGCATTCTGCCGTTGCTAAGGGGAGCAGGGGGGACTTCCCTGTTTGGTTAAGAATCTGCCTTCCAAGGCAGGAGATGCGGGTTCGGTCCCTGGTCTGGAAACTAAGACCCCACATGCCGTGGGGCACGTCAACCCATGCGCCGCAAGTACCGAAAGCCTGTGCACTGCGACAAAGACTCAGCACAGCCAAAACATTTTAAAATACATTGTTTTTAAATAAGAGGAGCAGGAGCCACATCCTGACCATCGGGTCGCCCAGTCTGCAGGTGAAGGGGGTCCTGCCAGCAAGACTGCCAGGACCCGTCCCCCATGTCATGTCTCCTCTGTCCTACGAAGGGACCCACGGCTCCCCCTGGCCCCTGGTGGGCTTGCAGGGGGAGAGAGGCTAAGCAAAAGCCATTGGTGCTCGGCAGGGGCCTCTGGGATTTCAGCCAGTCTCAGAGCTGCGTGTGGGCGCAGCTAGGGCTGGTTCAGCTTAGGGGGCCCTCTGTGCCCCATCAGCAATTCCGCAGCACGAGCTGGGTGCGGGGACGCCCATCCCCTGGCCTGAGGCGGGCTCGGCCCATGGGTCAGGCAGACCTGGGCTCCAACAGAGGGAGCGCAGGTGCTTGGTGAGCCACACGCCCCCTGGCCAACGTCTTCACTTCTTGGAGCCTGCCTTTGCTCATCTAGCTGCTGGGAGGGGGACAGGGTCATGCAAGGCTCAGTGACAGGGAGGATGGAGAACCTCTAGACACCTGGGCCCCCCAGGAGCCCTGAACCAGAGCGAGCAACTGCCTCCCTGGGCTTTGCCCGTCTCCTCGCGCCGCCCACGGAGCAGCTGTCCCGTGTGTCTGAGCGGGGCTCACACAGAGGGTGAGGGGCTGCAGGAGGTGGGGCCCGAGGAGCCCGGGGCCCTGGGGGGCCATGGTGGGAGAGTCTAGGCGGTCCCAGGGCAGAACGTCCTTGCCCTTCGGTGATGCCCGGTGGAGGAGCCCCAGCAGGAGGCCTGGGGGACATCGGCTCAGGAGCACCGGCTGCTGCATGGAGGGGTCTCTGCCCGGGGCCTGTCTCGGGGCCCCGCAGGCCCTGGCGTTGGGGTGGACACTAGGAAACCTCGAGCCCCTTTCTTCCCATGCACCTCTTTCCTCCTCGACCGCTTCAGCCTGGGTGGAAGAATCGGGGAGCCAGGACAGTCCGGGAAGCCCAGAGCCGCCTCCCCAAAGAGCAGCAGTAGATGTGCTGGCTGAGGACCTTGAGTGACGTTGAGGCAGGTCTGGCTCCGGTGCCCAGGGCTCTAGAGCTGAGGCTGGGAGACTCGAGACGGCGGGGGGCGGGAGGGAAGGGAGACCTGAGGTAGCTCCTGTCCCGGCCACCTGCTGACCTCCGACCTCAGCGGGACCTTGGCCACCGCCCTCTTGGGCAGGGGAAGGGAAGGGGTAGGGGAATGTCGAAAGTCCTTCCTGGCCTGTCCTCACGGGCCCTGCACCACAGAGAGCGGGGGTGGGCTTAAAAATGTGTTGACAAATATTTTAGAAAAGACAGAGATGTCAGAGTGATGGGCGTGGGCCTCTTCCTGTGGCGTGCCCACCTGGCGAGGCACGTGCTAGGCCCGGCAGCTGGAGGGTGCCGGAGCCAGGACTGAGCTGGCGGGAGCCGGCTCTGAGGACATCTGTCTGCCTCCACCACCTCCCTCCGCCCCAGATTTCCCGGGACCACCCCAGGATCGCGCTGTGAAACCTGGTCATCGTGGCTCTGAGCCTGCTGGCTGCTCGCTCACTCCTGCCTGCTGGGAGGACCTGGTTTCTCCACCCCTTCCCGCCCTCCTCAGGCCCGTGAAGTTCCACAGGAAAGGACCGTGGACTGGCTTCTGTAATTTCCAACTGGCCTCGAGAGCTGGTCACGTGTCTGCAGGGGCCTTGGGCTCCGGCCTCTTGCCTCCCTTGCTGGTAGCTTGCTGGTAGCTGCTCCTGGGCCTTCTGTGGGGCCAGGCCGTCCCCAGGCTGCCATCTCTCCCGCCGAGATCCAGGCCAGGGGACACGCCGTTCAGAGACCTGGCCAAGGACCTCCACAGGGCCTGGCTGCTGAGCCCCTGGGCAGTGCCCTCTCACGGCTCCCTGGGCCCTGGCAGGAGGCCTAGTGGGCACCATTCTGCTCTCTGGGTTTCGGGGGAGCCAAAGGCAGTGCCCAAGAAGTGTCCAGGAGGCTGGACTTTGGGGGATCTGCATGACATGGACACTGACCAATGGTAATAGAAGCCAGAACTGGGCTGGAATAGGGCCCTTCTGTGTGGGTTGGCGGGCGGCACAGGGCCTCCTTGGGGCTGGCCTGGGGGGCTTGTCATCCATCGGTGGAGAAATAGCTCCGTGTTTTAATAACGAGCATGGCTGTATAGATAAGTCGCGCTGCACGTCAGCCCTGTGTGCACACGCAAACACACACACGCACATGGGCCCTGAAACCCCTGAGCCTAGTCCATTCCCGGCGGGAGCGACCTCCAGTTCTCTCAGCTTCAGGGGGCCGGCGGTGGGCAGCAAAGGCTGGAGGCCTGCCAGCCTGGAATGGTTCGGGCCTTTCCTGGCGGAGCCTCCCACCGCCGGCCCCGATTGCACCTGATCCACGAGAGACTCCTCCAGCCCCTGCTCTGGGGTCTTCCAGGTAAGCAGGTTCCCAGGCTGAGGAGCCACCAGTGCAGGGGTCACGTGACACGGGAGTGGCCAGTCACCAGTGCCTCTCTCGGACCAGGCCTGCTACCTCCTCTACCCCACGCAGAGGGACAGAGACCTCAGCTGTCACGTGGCCTCAAGGCAAACATCCCACCACGCCCTGGGAGCCTGTGGGCTAAGGTGCGCTTGTCCGTTCATTCATTCATTCATCACCCCATGAATACTTAAGGGGCCCCTGCTTTGTGCCAGACGCTGTCCTAGGCCCTTGGGAACACGGCTGTGAAGATGCCGACTCGCACGTGTATCCTGGGGGGATGTAGGGACACTCACCTATGCACACCCACGCACGCGTCCACACACGCCAGCTGCTGACAGCACGGTCCGTGCTGAGTGTGGCTCGGGACCCCCGGGGCCCAGCCAAGGCCTCTGGCATCCTGTGGAAGGAAGTAGACTCATGAACAGCACGCGTGGAACAAACAGGAAAGGGGGTGGGAGGCTCATCACTAAGCCCCGGCCCTCCAGCCACACTCCACAGGACGCAGCCGTTCCCCGAGCACCCCCTTCCCCGCCGAAACCAAATAAAATGAGAACACCTCCTGGTCCTGGGGAGCAACCGTCCCGGTGACTTCACCTCTATTAGTCTCATCTGTGAGATGGGCATGATGATTCCCGATTCCTAGGGTTACTGTGGGAATCAAACGACGTAACGTACATAATGAGCGACTTCCTGTTAGCGGATTCCCACAACTGTCCTTGGCCTCGGTGGGATTTCCCCAGCCCCTTGGGGTGGGCCTCACTGGACCAGGAAGGGCAGGTGGGAGAGCTTCGGTGCCTCCAGGCCAGGAACTGCTGGTTGGTCGAAGAGGCTGGAGCCAGGCAGGGAAGAATCTGTGTCCAGCCTCCTGTCCCATGAAATGGAGCCTCCTGGCTTCTCGGGGAAGGTGCAGCGGGGTAGGAGGGAGCCTCTAGAAGGCAGGGGGCTGTGAGGACCTCCCCACCCCCAGCTGCCCCTCTGAAGTCACTTCCCCAGCACCTGCCTTCTGGGCTGGGGGAATGTCAGGCCTGGAGCCAAGCTCCCCCCTCACGCCCTAAGGTTACTATGGATGCCTCCAGCAGCGTTGGGAATAGGAATGGGCTTCCTGCAGGATGCTGGGGTGTGGGGGCATGGGCAGGAACAGCTGGAAGTAGAGGGGCCCTGGGGGAGGGGAGGATGGAGGGCGGGAGCTAGAGAGATCCGGGCAGCCGGGGGACGGGGGACAGTGCGGGCAGGAAGGTGCTGAGGGCGGCTGACTGGAGTGGAGGGGTGTGCCCTGTCTCACACACTCGGTGGGCCGCTTTGGGGCTGACGGCGACGCTCTTGGTGCTGGTTCATGGAGGACTCAGGGGCTTGGGGACCTGGAGGGGGTCCCCCTCCTGGGGTCTGGTAGGATGGGAGGAGAGGGGCTGGCTCACCCGCAGAGCTGCTGAGAGGAGGAGGCAGGGCACGTGGGAAGGAGCTGCGAACAGGACCCGGCCCAGCCAAGGCCTCTGGCATCCTGTGGAAGGAAGTAGACTCATGAACAGCACGCGTGGAACAAACAGGAAAGGGGGTGGGAGGCTCATCACTAAGCCCCGGCCCTCCAGCCACACTCCACAGGACGCAGCCGTTCCCCGAGCACCCCCTTCCCCGCCGAAACCAAATAAAATGAGAACACCTCCTGGTCCTGGGGAGCAACCGTCCCGGTGACTTCACCTCTATTAGTCTCATCTGTGAGATGGGCATGATGATTCCCGATTCCTAGGGTTACTGTGGGAATCAAACGACGTAACGTACATAATGAGCGACTTCCTGTTAGCGGATTCCCACAACTGTCCTTGGCCTCGGTGGGATTTCCCCAGCCCCTTGGGGTGGGCCTCACTGGACCAGGAAGGGCAGGTGGGAGAGCTTCGGTGCCTCCAGGCCAGGAACTGCTGGTTGGTCGAAGAGGCTGGAGCCAGGCAGGGAAGAATCTGTGTCCAGCCTCCTGTCCCATGAAATGGAGCCTCCTGGCTTCTCGGGGAAGGTGCAGCGGGGTAGGAGGGAGCCTCTAGAAGGCAGGGGGCTGTGAGGACCTCCCCACCCCCAGCTGCCCCTCTGAAGTCACTTCCCCAGCACCTGCCTTCTGGGCTGGGGGAATGTCAGGCCTGGAGCCAAGCTCCCCCCTCACGCCCTAAGGTTACTATGGATGCCTCCAGCAGCGTTGGGAATAGGAATGGGCTTCCTGCAGGATGCTGGGGTGTGGGGGCATGGGCAGGAACAGCTGGAAGTAGAGGGGCCCTGGGGGAGGGGAGGATGGAGGGCGGGAGCTAGAGAGATCCGGGCAGCCGGGGGACGGGGGACAGTGCGGGCAGGAAGGTGCTGAGGGCGGCTGACTGGAGTGGAGGGGTGTGCCCTGTCTCACACACTCGGGTGGGCCGCTTTGGGGCTGACGGCGACGCTCTTGGTGCTGGTTCATGGAGGACTCAGGGGCTTGGGGACCTGGAGGGGGTCCCCCTCCTGGGGTCTGGTAGGATGGGAGGAGAGGGGCTGGCTCACCCGCAGAGCTGCTGAGAGGAGGAGGCAGGGCACGTGGGAAGGAGCTGCGAACAGGACCCTGGCTGGAGGGGGGCTGGGTCCACCCTGCAGGTGAGGCATCGAGGCGTGACTCCCCTCTGTCGGTGGCGAGAGGAGAGAGCGTGGCAGCCCGTGGTGGGCGTGCAGGCCGGGCGTATCTCCCTGTCATCCTCCCCCTCGTCATCACCACCACAGCCGCTGCATGTTCTCGGTGTCAGCCTTCCCCTGTCACACCCCAGTACTGCAGACGCCCCCTGCGGCGGTGGAAACTGAGACTTGGAAAAGCCAAGTCACTCGCCGCGGCCCTGCCCACTGCACTCACCCAGGAGGAGCCATTCACACTGTCGTCTGAGTAAAGGACCCCGCTTGGAGGTGGCAGTGGACCACCCGTACCGCGGGACGTGACCCCCTCGCGGCCTCGGTCCCCCGGTAAACGGAGAGGCTGGGAGTGGCCCGCCAGGCCTGTGGCTCTGTGCTCTGGGCCCTTTCCAACAGACCTCAAGGCCCATGAGAATCGAGACCCCTGCATAAGAAAAGGAGAGGAAGGAAGCCCTTTGTGAGGAGGCTTACCACAGTTAGATCCAGCTTTTCATCCGTCCACCTGTGCAGTAACATCGGGCACCCGGGTTCCCCTGTGGAGGAGCCGGCACTGACCGTGGGCCCTGATCTCACGGAGCTCACAGTCTGGCAGGGCACAGGCCATGCGCACAAGCAAACTGGAGAGCGCGCCCTGCGTACTGGGGTACGTGATCAAGATCCCGTCTCTACCTGCCCATAAATGCACCGAGGAGGGAGGAAGCCCGTCCTCAGACTGGTCGTTGTCCCCTCCCGTCCTCACTGCCTGCATCCCTGCAGGGGCCGCCGCCCCACCAGGAAGCCGGCCACCTGAGAAGAAGCAGGAACCCATCAAAATGCGGGAGAGAACCAGGCACCCTGCCTCCCCCTGGGAGTGGACACGGCCTCCTGTCCACGTGACATGGGCAGCGGAAGCTATCTACAGCCCGTGACGGTCTCAAACAGCTCCTCGGGGATATTTCAGTGAGCTCACTTAGCTGTCCTGTGGGGAGGGGCGGAAGACACCCGCAGAGTGGGGGGGCGGGGGGAGGAGCTGCGAACAGGACCCTGGCTGGAGGGGGGCTGGGTCCACCCTGCAGGTGAGGCATCGAGGCGTGACTCCCCTCTGTCGGTGGCGAGAGGAGAGAGCGTGGCAGCCCGTGGTGGGCGTGCAGGCCGGGCGTATCTCCCTGTCATCCTCCCCCTCGTCATCACCACCACAGCCGCTGCATGTTCTCGGTGTCAGCCTTCCCCTGTCACACCCCAGTACTGCAGACGCCCCCTGCGGCGGTGGAAACTGAGACTTGGAAAAGCCAAGTCACTCGCCGCGGCCCTGCCCACTGCACTCACCCAGGAGGAGCCATTCACACTGTCGTCTGAGTAAAGGACCCCGCTTGGAGGTGGCAGTGGACCACCCGTACCGCGGGACGTGACCCCCTCGCGGCCTCGGTCCCCCGGTAAACGGAGAGGCTGGGAGTGGCCCGCCAGGCCTGTGGCTCTGTGCTCTGGGCCCTTTCCAACAGACCTCAAGGCCCATGAGAATCGAGACGCCTGGATAAGAAAAGGAGAGAGGAAGGAAGCCCTTTGTGAGGAGGCTTACCACAGTTAGATCCAGCTTTTCATCCGTCCACCTGTGCAGTAACATCGGGCACCCGGGTTCCCCTGTGGAGGAGCCGGCACTGACCGTGGGCCCTGATCTCACGGAGCTCACAGTCTGGCAGGGCACAGGCCATGCGCACAAGCAAACTGGAGAGCGCGCCCTGCGTACTGGGGTACGTGATCAAGATCCCGTCTCTACCTGCCCATAAATGCACCGAGGAGGGAGGAAGCCCGTCCTCAGACTGGTCGTTGTCCCCTCCCGTCCTCACTGCCTGCATCCCTGCAGGGGCCGCCGCCCCACCAGGAAGCCGGCCACCTGAGAAGAAGCAGGAACCCATCAAAATGCGGGAGAGAACCAGGCACCCTGCCTCCCCCTGGGAGTGGACACGGCCTCCTGTCCACGTGACATGGGCAGCGGAAGCTATCTACAGCCCGTGACGGTCTCAAACAGCTCCTCGGGGATATTTCAGTGAGCTCACTTAGCTGTCCTGTGGGGAGGGGCGGAAGACACCCGCGAGTCCAGGGGCGCTGCGTGTATTTCCTTCCCCCAAGGACTGAGGGGGCAGGGCCTCCATGGGGTTTCCTTGGGGAATGCAGGTCATCAGGTTCCTACGAATCCAAGAACGGGATGCGTGCGGCTGGCCCTGTCTGTGTTCTATCTCCTAAGGGTGCAGGGATGAAGAGGGCAACCCGGCTCTGACCGGGGTTGGGGTGCGGAGCAGGGAAGCCGTCTGAGAAAGAAACAGGCGTTGCTGCTGTCTCGGGCAGAGCGGGCAGCGAGGTGGGGTCACTGAGCTGCAAAGTCGAGAGACTGGTTCCTGTCCCAGACGTCTCGATCGGGGTGCACGGCGGTCAGTTGTTTGCAGAGATGGTCCCATTCTGCCCCGCCCTGTGCGAGTGACTGTGCAGCTAGCACCCCCTACCCCCTACCCCTCAACCCTGAGAACTGCAGTACTGAACAGGAGGTGGGAGACGGCCCGCGGGCCAGTTCTGAGCCCAAGCCTCAAGAGGTTTGCCCAGTGCCACTCTCGCTGTCTGAAGACCTGGCTGCTTCCTGTGGAGGAAGCCCAGGCTGTCACACTGCGGATGCGCGGCATCTTCCCCGTCCCTTCATCTCCCCAGCAGGCAGCCAGCCCTCCCTTGCAGCCCGAGCTGCCGGGCTCACCTGTGGTCAACCGCAGACACGGACGACAGCTGAAAACTCACCCAGCTGAGCCCAGCCTCGGCTGTCCACAGGCTAAACAGGATTGTGAGCTAAAAACATGGGGATTGCTGTAGACCCGTAAATGTAGGGATAGTTATTAGACGGCAACAGCTAACTGACACTTAGGCAGTCATCACAATGGCTACGATTTGCTGCGCCTCCTGGACCAGGCCGAGTCCCAAGCCCTTGCCCTAGATCACCTCACTGAATCTTCCCAGCAGCCCTGAGCGCTGGTATTCAGATGTCCACTTTACAGACAGGAAAACTGAGGCTAGGGGAAGGCATGGGCCTTGTCGACACTTGCCTGAATGGCTGAAGGCAGAAGCAAGACGGGACCCTAAAGTCTGTCCTCCTGGACTCAGTTCTGCATCTCCTTCCAGACGCACCTCAATGGCAGCCTCCATGGGGTTTCACTTAGCTGTCCTGTGGGGAGGGGCGGAAGACACCCGCGAGTCCAGTGGCGCTGCGTGTATTTCCTTCCCCCACGGCCTGAGGGGGCAGGGCCTCCATGGGGTTTCCTTGGGGAATGCAGGTCATCAGGTTCCTACGAATCCAAGAACGGGATGCGTGCGGCTGGCCCTGTCTGTGTTCTATCTCCTAAGGGTGCAGGGATGAAGAGGGCAACCCGGCTCTGACCGGGGTTGGGGTGCGGAGCAGGGAAGCCGTCTGAGAAAGAAACAGGCGTTGCTGCTGTCTCGGGCAGAGCGGGCAGCGAGGTGGGGTCACTGAGCTGCAAAGTCGAGAGACTGGTTCCTGTCCCAGACGTCTCGATCGGGGTGCACGGCGGTCAGTTGTTTGCAGAGATGGTCCCATTCTGCCCCGCCCTGTGCGAGTGACTGTGCAGCTAGCACCCCCTACCCCCTACCCCTCAACCCTGAGAACTGCAGTACTGAACAGGAGGTGGGAGACGGCCCGCGGGCCAGTTCTGAGCCCAAGCCTCAAGAGGTTTGCCCAGTGCCACTCTCGCTGTCTGAAGACCTGGCTGCTTCCTGTGGAGGAAGCCCAGGCTGTCACACTGCGGATGCGCGCATCTTCCCCGTCCCTTCATCTCCCCAGCAGGCAGCCAGCCCTCCCTTGCAGCCCGAGCTGCCGGGCTCACCTGTGGTCAACCGCAGACACGGACGACAGCTGAAAACTCACCCAGCTGAGCCCAGCCTCGGCTGTCCACAGGCTAAACAGGATTGTGAGCTAAAAACATGGGGATTGCTGTAGACCCGTAAATGTAGGGATAGTTATTAGACGGCAACAGCTAACTGACACTTAGGCAGTCATCACAATGGCTACGATTTGCTGCGCCTCCTGGACCAGGCCGAGTCCCAAGCCCTTGCCCTAGATCACCTCACTGAATCTTCCCAGCAGCCCTGAGCGCTGGTATTCAGATGTCCACTTTACAGACAGGAAAACTGAGGCTAGGGGAAGGCATGGGCCTTGTCGACACTTGCCTGAATGGCTGAAGGCAGAAGCAAGACGGGACCCTAAAGTCTGTCCTCCTGGACTCAGTTCTGCATCTCCTTCCAGACGCACCTCAATGTCAGAGGCAGCCGGCAGCCCTTGAGATCATACTGCATTCTGCACACAGGGGCTGACGTCATTAAGAATGTTCTCAGTCTCCCATTCCCCGAGAATTATGCCGTATCTCACCCTGCTCCTCCTCTCTCACCCCAGCTGGGGCCTCTCGTTCCTGTGTGCTTTTAAGATGACAAAGGCACCACTGTGGGGATTATTTATTTCTTTTTTATTCAACCTCCTATTCAATCAGAACATACTTGTCGAGAGTCTGTCATGGGCTATTCCCATAGCAGTCTGTCTTTCAGGACGTCTCTTGGACCCCTCTGCTGCGGCAGGCCCTCCCTCAGCATGTGGAACCCTTTCATCAGCCCTGGGGTAGCTGAGATCGCCCCCATTTACAGACAGAGGGAGGTTCCAGAGAAGTAAAGTGGCCAGCCTGGGACCACCTAACTAGTGAGTGTCCGGGACATGATTATATTCCAGGTTTGACTGAATTCAGGATGAACTTCTTGCTTGCTCACTGTAGCTGTGGCTTTTTTTTTTTTTTTTTTACGACTTTTTTTGAATTTCTCATGGGTCTTGAGTATGGCAGGTAGGGAACTGGGAGGCTGAAATGAGAAAGAAAGTGTAGTGGGGTGTTGGAAAAGGCGCCGCGGCTCCAAGAACTGTTGAACTCTCTGCTGCGATGCTCAGGCCCAGGTAATGCTATCGGGGTCACAGGTCAAAGGGGGGGGTGTTGCTCGTAGCTAGCTCCTACAGGCTAAACAGGATTGTGAGCTAAAACATGGGGATTGCTGTAGACCCGTAAATGTAGGGATAGTTATTAGCGGCAACAGCTAACTGACACTTAGGCAGTCATCACAATGGCTACGATTTGCTGCGCCTCCTGGACCAGGCCGAGTCCCAAGCCCTTGCCCTAGATCACCTCACTGAATCTTCCCAGCAGCCCTGAGCGCTGGTATTCAGATGTCCACTTTACAGACAGGAAAACTGAGGCTAGGGGAAGGCATGGGCCTTGTCGACACTTGCCTGAATGGCTGAAGGCAGAAGCAAGACGGGACCCTAAAGTCTGTCCTCCTGGACTCAGTTCTGCATCTCCTTCCAGACGCACCTCAATGTCAGAGGCAGCCGGCAGCCCTTGAGATCATACTGCATTCTGCACACAGGGGCTGACGTCATTAAGAATGTTCTCAGTCTCCCATTCCCCGAGAATTATGCCGTATCTCACCCTGCTCCTCCTCTCTCACCCCAGCTGGGGCCTCTCGTTCCTGTGTGCTTTTAAGATGACAAAGGCACCACTGTGGGGATTATTTATTTCTTTTTTATTCAACCTCCTATTCAATCAGAACATACTTGTCGAGAGTCTGTCATGGGCTATTCCCATAGCAGTCTGTCTTTCAGGACGTCTCTTGGACCCCTCTGCTGCGGCAGGCCCTCCCTCAGCATGTGGAACCCTTTCATCAGCCCTGGGGTAGCTGAGATCGCCCCCATTTACAGACAGAGGGAGGTTCCAGAGAAGTAAAGTGGCCAGCCTGGGACCACCTAACTAGTGAGTGTCCGGGACATGATTATATTCCAGGTTTGACTGAATTCAGGATGAACTTCTTGCTTGCTCACTGTAGCTGTGGCTTTTTTTTTTTTTTTTTTACGACTTTTTTTGAATTTCTCATGGGTCTTGAGTATGGCAGGTAGGGAACTGGGAGGCTGAAATGAGAAAGAAAGTGTAGTGGGGTGTTGGAAAAGGCGCCGCGGCTCCAAGAACTGTTGAACTCTCTGCTGCGATGCTCAGGCCCAGGTAATGCTATCGGGGTCACAGGTCAGGGAGGAGGGAGCGTGTGGAGGAGGGGTGAAGGGAGAACCACAGCTCCCTCCTGCCCTCCAGCCTCCAGAGCTGACAGGTCCCAGCCTTCCTTCATCCTCGCCCGCCTGCCCCACCCCTCCGCCTAGCTGCTGGACGGCGGCCATCTTCCAGCACCAGGCACCGGGCACAGCGCCCTGCCCCTCCTGGCTGAGCAGTTTACAAACCGGGAACTCGAGGACCTTCCAGGCTGCCTCCTCTTCCCACGGTGATCACACTCCTGGGCTGGGGGTCTTCGTGGCAGGCCTTTGAAAGTTCCCAGAGCCTGGTTCCCTCCAAGGCTGCCTCCTCCAGGCTGGCATCAGGCCCCGCCCAGATGTCCTGGCCAATCAGAGTCTAGCTGCAAGGAGCCTTCCTGCGGGCCAGGAATGCTGGGGGTGTGTCTGAGGGCGCAGGAAGGGTGTGGAGTATGAAGAGCAGGAAGACGAGGGGGCGGGAGGGTCTTCTAGGCAATGGGGGGAGTCCATGTCCCACAGCCACACAAGGCCCTCTGCCCTGGGGTAACTTGGGTGTTGGGAAGATTCCTCAACTGGGGACCCTCACTGAGCTTTGACAAGTCCTTCTATGTCTATGGACCTCCATCTCTTCCTCTTTAAACTGAACGGGAAGTGCTCAGAGCCACACATGCGCAGATGCTAAAAAAAACCAGTGTTTAATACGTGCACAGAACGTTCCACACATTCTCTTAGCCACTATCCTAAGAATGTTAGCGTCATTTCCATTTACGTGTGGGGAGGCTGAGAGGACTGGGTGAGGTTAAGCAGCTTGTGTAGCATCACACAGCTGGCCCGTGGGTGGCCGTAGGGCATCGGAACCGAGTCGCCCCGACTCCCAGCCCAGGTGTGCTAAGCACCTCGGTGGTGCTAGAGTGCTCAGAAAGGAGTCTTCTTCTCGGTTCTGGAACATTCTCCCTCTGGTCTCCTGTCTGATCTGGCGCCTCCTGGAGATCAGCCTCCTGGGAGCTTGCCCGAGTGACATCAGTGGCCTTGCTGCACTCCCCCATAGCCCCTTCTTCAAAGGGAAGATAGCACTGGCCCCTGGCTGACAACACACGGGTTCAAGTCCAGACTCCGCTCTCCCAGGCTGCAGGACCCTCAGCAAGTGCGTTAACCTTCTAGTTCCTTCCCTGACCTAATCGTAGTCCCTCCTTGAAGGGCTGCTGGAAGGACCGAGTGAGGTAGCGCTTGTGTAGAATGCTGACAGACTCAGAGCAGGTTCTCGGTGCCTGATGCCAGGCACTGTTTCCCCACTGGCATTCCCGTGACAGTAAATTTTAATTGGTGGTTAAGGTTTGTAGTTTCTGTTGAACTCCAAGCTCCCTGAGGGAAGGGAGGGCCTCTGACTTATTCTTCACCACACCTCTAGCAAGGAACGCAATGCCTGGCACATACTGGCATTGGATGCCTATTTGTTGAATGAATGGGCTTCCCAGGTGGTGCCAGTGGTAAAGAACTCACCCACCAGTGCAGGAGACATAAGAGACGTGAGTTCAATCCCCGGGCTGGAAAGATTCCCTGGAGCAGGGCATGGCTGCCCACGCCAGTATTCTTGGACTTCCCTGGTGGCTCAGACGGTAAAGAATCCTCCTTCAATGCAGGAGACCCAGGCTTGATCCCTGAGTAGGGAAGATCCCCCTGGAGAAGGAGATGGTGACCCACTCCAATCCTCTTGCCTGGAAATTTTCACGGACAGAGGACCCTGGCAGGCTACACTCTATGGAGTCGCAAAGAGTTGGACACAACTGAGTGACTAACACTTTGACTTTCTTTCTTTGGTGAATGAATGAGTGTAATTTCCATGCCAGAATGAAAGAAGCTGATGCAGAAAAGAACTCAGGCAACAGTCCTTTGAGACGTGCCCCATACTTGCCTGATTTAACAATCAACTGAGCCTCTCCTTATAGCAGCTGAAACTCCCAGGCTCCATGGGCTGGGCAGAGCTGGGGAGAGAGAAGAGAGGTGAGTGAGGGCCAAGTGACTGAGGACTGGGGGTTGTCAGAGGAGGGGACCTGGTCGTGTCGACATGTTGGGGTTGCTGTGTGGAGAGCGGGTTGGAAGGACTTGAGCAGGGGCAGGGAGACTAGTTGTCTGAACGACAGGTGCCGGCCACCCGGACCATTTGGAGCAGGGGAGATGGAGGGTGACCAGCCATCCCAGTCTGCCTGGGGCTGAGGGAATTCCTGGGTATGTAAGATTATCCATGCTCAAACCTAGAAAGTCCCAGGCAAACGGAATGGACTGATCACTCCTGGATGGGGTGATCGCTTCTGGACAGGTGAAGCCTCAGAGCAAGGGGGCTGATTGGGGTTAGAGAGGAAAGGTCAAAGAAGGTTCTTAGGTTTCAGCTTGGGCACCTGAGTAGATGAAGGGGCATTTACAAGCTTGCAGACCTGGAGGAGGGGCACGACTGGGGACAGGAAAGGGATCGTGGGGGGACAGGAGCCATAGAGGAAGCCTGGGTAGAGGGCAGGGTCACGATATGCTGTGGTGAAGGTGTGCATGGGTCAGGTGGCTAGAGAGGGGGAGAGAGATTTTGTTAGAAGGACTTTGGAGGGAGATCTAGGGGTGCGTGGATTCCAGACCCTGTAAGGGGAGAGAGGTGGGACTCCGCACCCCTCCTTTGGGCTTGGTGAGAGGCCTCCCAGGGGACCATAAGAAGATGGTCACATGTGTCTCCGGTGGGTCAGGCACAGAGTGGCCCAGATGGAATTGGCACCACCAAGGAAATCTAAAGGGGCCGGAAAGGGGCTGCTACCGGCTAGGAATGAGCAGAAGGAGAGGTGTCTGGGTGGGATGGTCCAGGACCCCTGAGCATGTACAGGACACACGTGTGTTTTCTGTGGTCCGGACATGGGCCTGGTCTGCTGAGGCATTTTACAAGACACAGAACGTCATCACCATCACTGTCATCATGCTCATCGTTATGTGGCCTAGTAAATTGGGGAGACAATAAACAGAGCTTGTGTGGCCCTGGAGAGCCTGAGGCTGCCTGGGGAGCAGCCACATGGAGATGGCACATGCCCCCACCGTGGGAGGTGGGAAGGGATCCTGAGGACCCCCAGAGTCAGTTCTACCCACTGCAGGGCTCCATGAGCAGACGCCAGCTCAGAAAGGAACCCGTGAAACAGACCCTTTCCTCCCCTTGATTTCTGCCTCTTCCTCTCTAGGTTCTGGAAGCCTCTGAAACTCAAGTACTCCATACAAGACGGGGGAGGAGGGCAGAGGAGGAGCGGGGCGTGCAGGGGAGGAGGAAGGGCTAACCTCCCCCAGCTCCCAGCCTGGGGACAGCGGGTTGGGAGAAGTGACTCTAAGCCAACGGCACAGGTGTGGACTCGTACCTCTGAACTGTTAGCGTGAGTTCACGTTTGCCACTTACAGTGACCTAAGAATTTCTGTCCCCTGACAGAAGACAGATATCTAGTAGAACGCCCTGAGTTTTCATCCAGGAGTAGGGGAAGGACTGTCTCCCACGAATGGATCACGAAGAGACGCCTGGAGATGAGACGTCACTTCCACTCTGTGAGGAGGGCTTGTCCAAAGCGCTCGCAGGGGTCTTTCTTCGTGGGTATGAATTGGTCTCCCCTCCCGGACTGTGAGCCGCCCTGGGCGGGTCCTCAGCAGATTCGGCTCCGTTCCTCCGGCACCTGGTCAGCCGTGGATGTTCATTTCCTCCCTTCCTCTCACCGGAGCCTGGGTGCGCGGGAAGGGAGACCCGTGGCACCTGCGCGAGGCTAGCTCCGGGTGTGCTAGAAGTGGGTGGAGACTCAGCTCATCTCCGAGGCCAAGTGTCAGTCGCACCTGTCAGACCGTCTGTCCCACACTGAGGAGAGTGAGCCGTCAGACCAGGGGACGTCTGGCTGCGCGCCTGGCCAGGCGGGCAGACCATCACGCCACACTCCCTCTGATGCGGACACTCCTCCGGCGTCCCCTCCCAGGACTCTGGGAATGCTTCTCCTTTCCCGCAGACCCCCTGCCCAGGAGGCTTCATCCTGGGTGCTCCTGGCAGGGTGCCCATCCCTGATCACCGACTTGGCAGCCTCCTAGTCGCGGGCTCCAGGGCTGCCCCCCCTCCCTCCGCTCCCTCCTAAGGTGGGAGCTTCAGGCTCTGCCAAAGCATTACTAAGAGCGCGGTGACGTCACCCTCCCAAGTCCCGCCCCGCCCCCGACCAGCTTACGCTTCACCCTTGGCTGCCCCTGAGACTATGACACATCCTGGGTGAGGGGAGAGAGCTGTCCCCCGGGGTCCTCAGCCCCGGGCTCGGCAGGCTCAGGCTGCCTCGTCTCCCCCACCCCAGCTGGAGGCGGTTCCGTCTTGCTGGGGGTCACCCATGGTCCTGGAGGCAGAGCCCTCTGACCCACTCAAGGTCCTCCATCCACCAGCCGGAGGGAGAAGTGACTCTAAGCCAACGGCACAGGTGTGGACTCGTACCTCTGAACTGTTAGCGTGAGTTCACGTTTGCCACTTACAGTGACCTAAGAATTTCTGTCCCCTGACAGAAGACAGATATCTAGTAGAACGCCCTGAGTTTTCATCCAGGAGTAGGGGAAGGACTGTCTCCCACGAATGGATCACGAAGAGACGCCTGGAGATGAGACGTCACTTCCACTCTGTGAGGAGGGCTTGTCCAAAGCGCTCGCAGGGGTCTTTCTTCGTGGGTATGAATTGGTCTCCCCTCCCGGACTGTGAGCCGCCCTGGGCGGGTCCTCAGCAGATTCGGCTCCGTTCCTCCGGCACCTGGTCAGCCGTGGATGTTCATTTCCTCCCTTCCTCTCACCGGAGCCTGGGTGCGCGGGAAGGGAGACCCGTGGCACCTGCGCGAGGCTAGCTCCGGGTGTGCTAGAAGTGGGTGGAGACTCAGCTCATCTCCGAGGCCAAGTGTCAGTCGCACCTGTCAGACCGTCTGTCCCACACTGAGGAGAGTGAGCCGTCAGACCAGGGGACGTCTGGCTGCGCGCCTGGCCAGGCGGGCAGACCATCACGCCACACTCCCTCTGATGCGGACACTCCTCCGGCGTCCCCTCCCAGGACTCTGGGAATGCTTCTCCTTTCCCGCAGACCCCCTGCCCAGGAGGCTTCATCCTGGGTGCTCCTGGCAGGGTGCCCATCCCTGATCACCGACTTGGCAGCCTCCTAGTCGCGGGCTCCAGGGCTGCCCCCCCTCCCTCCGCTCCCTCCTAAGGTGGGAGCTTCAGGCTCTGCCAAAGCATTACTAAGAGCGCGGTGACGTCACCCTCCCAAGTCCCGCCCCGCCCCCGACCAGCTTACGCTTCACCCTTGGCTGCCCCTGAGACTATGACACATCCTGGGTGAGGGGAGAGAGCTGTCCCCCGGGGTCCTCAGCCCCGGGCTCGGCAGGCTCAGGCTGCCTCGTCTCCCCCACCCCAGCTGGAGGCGGTTCCGTCTTGCTGGGGGTCACCCATGGTCCTGGAGGCAGAGCCCTCTGACCCACTCAAGGTCCTCCATCCACCAGCCGGAGGGAGGGGGGGGCTGGACAAGTAACTTCAGCTCCTTAAGCCTTCTTCCTAAAACAGGAGAGTAACCAGATTTACCTCACAAATCTGGGCAAGTGAGAGGCTTACATGACATCATGGCCCTCGGGGCTCTGCCCCGGGGAAAGGGAAGGTCAGGCTATCTTGCTTGCCAGTGGGAAGGTCAGGCTATCTTACTTGCCAGTGGGAAGGTCAGGCTATCTTGCTTGCCAGTGGGATGCTCATTCCTAAATTCTCAAGGTCCATTTCAAAGTCAGATGTCTGGCCCTTTGCCGTCATGGCCATCTGGGGGACAAGGACCTCCTCCTCCACGTTCTCAGCACCCCGTCCCGGCCCCAAGGCAGCCATCCCCAGTGAGGGCCCCGGGCACCGGAGCACATTCCCAGTGCGCCTCGGGCTTGGCTTGCGGGAGCTCCACCTCCGCAGCTGGGCCCAAAGCTGCAGTCTCCGCGCCCAGCACTAGATCTCCAGCCTTCCTGTCGAGGGGCTTGTGCCTTCCCAGCCAATTCCCGGAAGGAGGCTTCATTCCGGAACAACCTCACACACAATGAGACTGTTAATCCCCACCTCCTGCCACCTGGGACCCTGAATGCAAATGCAGAGGGTGGCTGGCTTGGTGTTGGGAGAGGGGAGAGCCTCCCAGGCCCTCCAGCTGGGAGACTGCTCTCCCCCATCCTCTGTCTGCCTCTGGAGGTCCACAGAAGGGAGGTGCCCCAGGCTGCCCCCGCAGGCTCCCCCTAGCCAGCACCTCTCAGATGTGCCCCCAGGCTGCCATCAGAAACACGCCTACTCCTGCGGCTGCCACCCTCCACCCTGTGAAATAATGGCAGTGTGCTTGAGTAAACTTGGGAAGCAATGCAAAACCCCTTCCTCACCTACCTCCTGCCTACCCAACTTCACCTTAGCTTTTCTTGATGAACACTTCATGTTGCTGTTACAAAAATAACACACGGTTACCACAAAAAGCTCACACCATGAAGACCAAGATAAACTGAACATGAGGTTCCTCCACTCACCTGGGGGTCAGCTCACATCCCCTCTTCGGATGCCTTCGCTGTCCGCCCTAAATTAGGTCATCTCCCACCCCAGGTGACACGCTGCTCTACTCACCCAGCTCTGCCTCCTTTCGCAGCACAAAGTACCGCCCGAGTCTGTGCTATGGATCCTTTCACATATAGGTTTGTCACCTGTGTTTCGCTAGACTGGCAGCTCCCTGAGGGCAAGGATGTCCGTCTGCTTCACTGTGTCCCCTGGAGAAGGAACTGGCAACCCACTCCAGTGTTCTTACCTAGAGAATTCCATGGACAGAGGAGCCTGGCAGGCTATAGTCCATGGGGTCGCAAAGAGTCTGAAAGGACTGAGCGACACTCACTCACTCACTCACTGTGTCCCCAGTGCTTAACACAGCACCCGGAACTGGAGATACTCAGTTAATATTTCTTGAGTGAATACATGAGTGAATGAATGATTTCTGGTATTAAAAACAGCACAACATTCTATATCAACTGTACTTTTTTTTTGGTCCATCCCTCGAGGATCATGTGATCTTCATTCCTCAACCAGGGAACCAACCTGGGCCCTTGGCAGTGAAAGCGCAGAGTCCTAACCACTGATACGGGCATGCTTAGTCACTGCGGTCGTGTGTGACTCTGTGCGACCCCGTGGACTGTAGCCCGCCAGACTCCCTGTCCGTGGGATTTTCCAGGCAAGAATACTGGAGTGGGTTGCCATGCCTTCCTCCAGGGGATCTTCCTGTATATCAACCGTCCTCTGATTTATAAAAAAATAGGTTTACCTTTTTTCATTCTGCTTCGCTATTTGTCAAACTTCTCTGACCTCCGTAACACTCACCTTGTAGGAAGGGTGACTTTCAGAGTCAACTTTGGAAACTGTGCGCACTCAAATCCTACATCTAGCTTCCCTCTCTCATGCAAACATCTGGAGCGTTGACTTTCCCAAAGGGAAGGCGAGGCGTAGGCAGTGGCGGTTCTGTCCATGACTCGCGGGCACTCTGGCTTAGGCCGCAGCCTTCGGGACGTTGGTAAGGGTGAATCAGCGTCCATGAACGGATCAGTGCTGGGTGATTGGGAAGTTGGATTGCAGGCTGCGGATATTACTAAAGAAAATGTCACCTGGTGCCAGCCAGTGTGGGCGACCTTCCTGATGACTCAGATCCTTTCCACTGGAGCTTTTCCATCTCGAGGCTGCCTGCCATTCATTTGTTTTACCCTTCGGTTCACCTAGAGGCAGGTGACACATGGTGGCGGCGTGGATCTGGAGCCGGAGTTCATGGGCTAGAATCTCCACTTCAGCACCACTCCTGTGTGGTGCTGAAATTATGTATTTCCCTTCATTTCAGTTTTCTTTTCTGTAAATGGGGAAAATAATAGCACCTGGATATAGGGTTGTGAAGACTATTAAGTGAGTTTGTACACGTAAATGCTTGGACTCTTAAAGTCCTATGATGAGTGAGCTACTCTGATTTTCCCTCCTAAATACATGAACTCAAACCAGCCAGAGAGAACATGAAACTTGCAGAGGCCCAAAAGGATTCCGAACTATATCCTGAGTGAATACAAAAACTTTCAGCACAACCTTCTATATCAACTGTACTTTTTTTTTGGTCCATCCCTCGAGGATCATGTGATCTTCATTCCTCAACCAGGGAACCAACCTGGGCCCTTGGCAGTGAAAGCGCAGAGTCCTAACCACTGATACGGGCATGCTTAGTCACTGCGGTCGTGTGTGACTCTGTGCGACCCCGTGGACTGTAGCCCGCCAGACTCCCTGTCCGTGGGATTTTCCAGGCAAGAATACTGGAGTGGGTTGCCATGCCTTCCTCCAGGGGATCTTCCTGTATATCAACCGTCCTCTGATTTATAAAAAAATAGGTTTACCTTTTTTCATTCTGCTTCGCTATTTGTCAAACTTCTCTGACCTCCGTAACACTCACCTTGTAGGAAGGGTGACTTTCAGAGTCAACTTTGGAAACTGTGCGCACTCAAATCCTACATCTAGCTTCCCTCTCTCATGCAAACATCTGGAGCGTTGACTTTCCCAAAGGGAAGGCGAGGCGTAGGCAGTGGCGGTTCTGTCCATGACTCGCGGGCACTCTGGCTTAGGCCGCAGCCTTCGGGACGTTGGTAAGGGTGAATCAGCGTCCATGAACGGATCAGTGCTGGGTGATTGGGAAGTTGGATTGCAGGCTGCGGATATTACTAAAGAAAATGTCACCTGGTGCCAGCCAGTGTGGGCGACCTTCCTGATGACTCAGATCCTTTCCACTGGAGCTTTTCCATCTCGAGGCTGCCTGCCATTCATTTGTTTTACCCTTTGGTGCACCTAGAGGCAGCTGGCACATGGTGGCCGAGCGCGTGGATCTGGAGCCGGAGTTCATGGGCTAGAATCTCCACTTCAGCACCACTCCCTGTGTGGTGCTGAAATTATGTGTATTTCCCTTCATTTCAGTTTTCTTTTCTGTAAATGGGGAAAATAATAGCACCTGGATATAGGGTTGTGAAGACTATTAAGTGAGTTTGTACACGTAAATGCTTGGACTCTTAAAGTCCTATGATGAGTGAGCTACTCTGATTTTCCCTCCTAAATACATGAACTCAAACCAGCCAGAGAGAACATTAAAAGCCAAAAACTTGCAGAGGCCCAAAAGGATCTTCAGTTCAGGAAATCTGGGATGTAAATCAATATGGACGCCCGCTTTCACGGGCTGGACCCTAGTGAAATAAATCAAGATGACCTAAGTAAATGGGAAGAGATCTCTCGTTCATGGATTTGGAGATTTAATATTGTTGAGATGGTGATACACTGCAAATTGATTTATAAATTCAATGCAACCCCTTTCAAGATCCCAGTTGGCTAGTTCTCTCCCTCCCCCTTCCCCCACCAAAATGGCAAGCAGATCCTAAAATTCATATGGAAATTCAATAGACCAAGAAGAGGTAAAACTTGAAAAAGAACAAAGGTGAAGGACTCACACTTCCCTAATTTTAAAACCTTTAAAGCTGCAGTGTGGTACTGGCACCAGGAAGATCAATGGAAGAGAACTGAGAATCCAGAAATAAGCTAGTGCGTTTATGGAAAAGGGTGCCAAGACAATTCGATTAAAAAGAATTGAATAGTCTTTTAAACAAATGTGCTAGGATATCCACATACAAAAAAAAATGAAGCTTCTTTACATCTCACATGAAAATGAACTTAAAATGGATCATAAAGCAAAATATAAGAACAAAATCTAGAAAACTCTTAGAAGGAAACATCAGTGTAAATAGTCGTGAACTTGGTGTGATAAAGAATCTACCAGCCAATGCCGGAGATGAAGTTGAATTCCTGAGTCAGGAAGATCCCCTGAAGTAGGACATGGCAACCCACTCCAGTATTCTTGCCTAGAAAATTCCTTGGGCAGAGGAGCCTGATTAGCTACAGTCCATGGGGTCTCAAAGAGTTGGATACACCTAAGCATGCACACCTAGTGTAAATCTTAGATCCTTCTCGGTTACAACACCCAAAGCACAAGCAACAAAAGAAAAAAATAGATGAAAGAGACGTCATCAAACTTCAAAACTTGCATGCTTCGAAAAATACCACCAAGAAAATGAAAAGACAAACATAACATGGGAGACTATATTTGTAAATCATGTATCTGATAAAGAACTATCTGTAATATATAAAGAAACTCCTACAAAACCTCAATTTAAAGCAAAAGAAAAAAAATAACTTGCAGAGGCCCAAAAGGATCTTCAGTTCAGGAAATCTGGGATGTAAATCAATATGGACGCCCGCTTTCACGGGCTGGACCCTAGTGAAATAAATCAAGATGACCTAAGTAAATGGGAAGAGATCTCTCGTTCATGGATTTGGAGATTTAATATTGTTGAGATGGTGATACACTGCAAATTGATTTATAAATTCAATGCAACCCCTTTCAAGATCCCAGTTGGCTAGTTCTCTCCCTCCCCCTTCCCCCACCAAAATGGCAAGCAGATCCTAAAATTCATATGGAAATTCAATAGACCAAGAAGAGGTAAAACTTGAAAAAGAACAAAGGTGAAGGACTCACACTTCCCTAATTTTAAAACCTTTAAAGCTGCAGTGTGGTACTGGCACCAGGAAGATCAATGGAAGAGAACTGAGAATCCAGAAATAAGCTAGTGCGTTTATGGAAAAGGGTGCCAAGACAATTCGATTAAAAAGAATTGAATAGTCTTTTAAACAAATGTGCTAGGATATCCACATACAAAAAAAAATGAAGCTTCTTTACATCTCACATGAAAATGAACTTAAAATGGATCATAAAGCAAAATATAAGAACAAAATCTAGAAAACTCTTAGAAGGAAACATCAGTGTAAATAGTCGTGAACTTGGTGTGATAAAGAATCTACCAGCCAATGCCGGAGATGAAGTTGAATTCCTGAGTCAGGAAGATCCCCTGAAGTAGGACATGGCAACCCACTCCAGTATTCTTGCCTAGAAAATTCCTTGGGCAGAGGAGCCTGATTAGCTACAGTCCATGGGGTCTCAAAGAGTTGGATACACCTAAGCATGCACACCTAGTGTAAATCTTAGATCCTTCTCGGTTACAACACCCAAAGCACAAGCAACAAAAGAAAAAAATAGATGAAAGAGACGTCATCAAACTTCAAAACTTGCATGCTTCGAAAAATACCACCAAGAAAATGAAAAGACAAACATAACATGGGAGACTATATTTGTAAATCATGTATCTGATAAAGAACTATCTGTAATATATAAAGAACTCCTACAGCTCAATAGCAAAAAGACAAATAACTCAGTTGAAAATAGGCACCAAATTTAAACAGACATTTCTCCAAAGAACCTGCACAAATGGACAATAAAACAGAATACAGGCTGAAAACAGAAATACACGCTGAACATAATTAGTCATCCCAGAACTGCAAATTAAAACTACAATGAGATACCACTTTACACTCAGAAAACAAGAAAATGTCAAGCATTGGTGAGGCCGTGGGGAAATTACAACCCTCATATGTTGCCAATGGAAATGTAAAATAGTGCAGTCATTTAGGAAAACAATTTGACAGTTCCTCAAAATATTAAACATAGAGATACCATACAAGTCAGGAATTCTACTCCTAGATAGGTACCTAAGAGAGATGAAAGCATATATCCACACAAAAAAATCATACATACATGTTCACAGCAACTTCATTGGAAATAACTCATAAAAAGGCAGAAACAACCCCAATATCCTCTGGCTGATGAATGGATAGAAAAGTGTGAAATATTCATACAATGGAATATTATGTGGCAATAAAGAAAAATGAAGTACTAATACATGCTACAATGTGGTAAATTTTGAAAGCACTGTAGTAAAAGAAAGAAGCCAATCACAAAAAACATACAGTGTACAATTCCATTTGTGTGAAATGTCCAGAATAGGCAAATCTACAAGTGACTAGTTCAAAAATGGGAAAGGAGTATGACAAGGCTGCATTTTGTCACCCCGGTTATGTCATGCAAAATGCCTGGTTGGTTGACTCACGAGCTTGAATCAAGGTTGCTGGAAGAATTATTAACAGCCTCAGGTACGCAGATGATACCATGCTAATGGCAGAAAGGGAAGAAGAACTAAAGGGCCTCTTGATGAGGGTGAAAGAGGAGCGTGAGAAAGCTGGCTTGAAACTCAGCATTCAAAAAGCTAAGATCATGGCATCTGGTCCCCTCACTTCATGCCAAATAGAAGGGGAAAATGTGGAAGCAGTGACAGAGTTCGTTTTCTTGGGCTCCAGAATCACTGTGGATGGCAACTTCAGCCATGAAATTTAAAGACACTTGCTCCTTAGAGGGAAAGCTACGACCTAGGCAGCATATTAAAGAGCAGACACATCACTTCACTAACAAAGGCCCATATAGTCAGAGCTATGGTTTTTCCAGTAGTCGTGGACTGGTATGAGAGCTGGACCATAAAGAAGGCTGACAGCCCAAGAATCGATGCCTTTGAACTGTGGTGTTGGAGAAGACACTTGAGAATCCCTCGAACTGCAAGGAGATCAAACCAGTCAGTTCTAAAGGAAATCAACCCTGAATATTCATTGGAAGGACTGATGCTGAAGCTAAAGCTCCAGTACTTTGCCCACTTGATGAGAAGTGCTGACTCACTGGAAAAGACTTTGATGCCAGGAAAGACCGAAGGCAAAAAGAGAAGGGGGCGACAGAGGATGAGACGGTTAGACAGCATCGCCAACTCAATGGGCATGCATTTGAGAAAGCAACAGGAGACGGCGGAGGACAGAGGAGCCTGGTGTGCTACAGTCCATGGGTTTTCAGAGTCGTACACAACTCAGCCCCTGAGCACCACCACCACTAGACGCGGAAAACAGCTCAGTGGTTGCCTAGGGCTGAGGGATTCGGAGGGGAAGTGTGGAATGACTATGAATGCTTACAGTTACAGGATTTCTCTCTGGGGTGATGAAAATGTTCAAAAGTTGATGGGGGTGGTGGTTGTACACTCTGAATATATTAAAAATCCTTGTACTAAATGGATGAATTCTATGGTATGTGTGTTGCAGCCCAATGAAGCAGTTTCTCTAAACTGTACTCTACACAGAAAAGAAAATATCTCAGTGTTACAAGGACTAAGATGCAAGAAAGAATGGTGAGCAAAGATGTTGGTGAACTTGAGGTTAAATTCAAAACACAGTGTCTGTATCATACAAAGCAAATGATGTCTAATTGTGGGGGCCGTCTAACAAACTAGAACTAACCTTTGCTTTACTAAGTAGGAATGGGAAAATATTAAAGGTAACAACGAAACAAACAGATGGAAAATAAAACTCCTGAACTAGTGGGTGGGTTGGGGGCATGCATTCAATGTGCATGGAGCTCTGGACCTCGTCTTATTACTGGGTAGATAAGCAGATCACAGAGCAGCTGGCCCTATGGGCAGAGTGCCATAGAGAAAATAAAGCTCACCTCAAAATAGACTGACCTTTCTGGGGGCTGAATCTGGGGGCACTGGCGGATAACATTTCTTTCTGTCCCTCCTGCTTGTTTTTTTCCCGTTAATGAGTTTTTCAGGAAGGACCAAATCTGTTTAATTCAAAGTGAGGCAGAAAAGAAAAGAGACAGAAAAAGGTGTACAAATAAAAAGCACAAAATTAGATAAGGGAATAAGCCCACTATACCAGGAATCACAATCAATACAAATGAACTAAACGTTCTCACTCAAAGACAACATTTTCCAACTCAATGAAAAGTTAACATCTAGCTCTAAGCTAGTTATTTTTCAATCCGAGCCTTTGTTTGCTTGTATGCTTGTCTTTCTTCTTTTAAATAGCAGCTGTGTTAAGATAGAATTTATATGCCACACAATTCACCAATTGAAAGTGTGAATTTCAATGGCTTTTAATATGTTCACAGGGCTGAGAAACCATCCATCTTAGAATTTTTCATCACCCTCAAAAGATAGCCCACACGTAGTAGCAGTCACTCTTCACTTCTTTCAAAATCCCCAGCCCTAAGTCACCACTACATTCTACTTTTGATCTCTATGGGTTTCTCTGTTCTGGACATTTCATATAAATGGAATCACATACTGTGTAGGGCTTTGTGACTGGCTTCTTTCACTAAGCATAACCTTTCTAAGATTTACCCTAGCACGTCTCAGTATTGGGTTGGCCAAAAAAGTTCGTTTAGATTTTTGAAACATCTTGCAGAAAACCCAAATAAATTTTTTTGTCAACACAGTATTTCATTCCTTTTTTTTTTTTTTTTTTTTTTGCCAATAGTACCCCATTGTCTGATAGTGGTTTAATCTATCCATTCATCAACCAAAGGACATTTGAATTGTTTCTACTTTTTGTCTATTATGAATGAAGCCTCTATGAACACTTGCATATAGGTCTTTTTTTTTTTTTTAAAAGATTTATTTATTTATTTACTTTGGTTGGGGGTCGGGTTGGGGAGGGAGGGGAGTGCGCGGGCCACTGCTATTGGTCCTTCATTTCTCTATCTTCATTCGTCTTCGTTCTTTGGCTCCTGTGGGCCTCCCATCGCGGTGGCGTCTGTCGTCGCAGAGCACTGGCTCTGCGCGCATGCGCCCCAGAGCTCCGGCTCGGTGATTGGACACATCAGTCCAGCCGCTCCGCGGCACGTGGGATCTTCCCAGGCCAGGGCTCGAACCGGCGCCCCTTGCACTGCAAGGCGGTGTCCTTACCCACTGGACCACCAGGGGAAGCCCCAGCATATAGGTCTTTGTGTGGACATTTGCTTTCTAGGACGGGGATTGCTGGGCCATATAATGACTTGATGTTAACCTTTCGAGGAACTGGCAGAGTTTTTCTGCATGGCTCCATCACTTTTATATCCTTATTAGCAAAGTGTCAGAGTTCCAGTTTTTCCACATCTTCTCCAATACTTGTTATTATCTGACTTTTTAATGGTAGCCTTTAAAATGATAGTGTGTCCCAGTCAAGTGTGGTTTTACCACAAAAACACAGGGTTGGCTTACCATTCAAAAGTTAATCAATAGAGCGGCTTTGCCAGAGGTCCAGTGGCTAAGACTCTGCACTTCTAATGCTGGGCGTGGGGATTCAATCCCTGGTCGGGGAACTAAGATCCTCCACGTTGTACAGTGTGCCCCCTGCCAAATAACATACAACCCCAGGACAACAACAACAATAAAAACAATCAATATAAACCATCTTATTAAGAGACGAAAAACAGAGAAGCCATTTGATCATCTGAATGATCAAAGCAGTAAAAACATTTGCCAGCTCCCATATCCATTCCTTATAAATAGTCTCATCTGTAAAATAAAATATAAGGGAACTTCCTCATCATAAAAAATGGTAACTTTAAAAAGCCTGTATCTAACATTGTCTGATAGTGGTTTAATCTATCCATTCATCAACCAAAGGACATTTGAATTGTTTCTACTTTTTGTCTATTATGAATGAAGCCTCTATGAACACTTGCATATAGGTCTTTTTTTTTTTTTTAAAAGATTTATTTATTTATTTACTTTGGTTGGGGGTCGGGTTGGGGAGGGAGGGGAGTGCGCGGGCCACTGCTATTGGTCCTTCATTTCTCTATCTTCATTCGTCTTCGTTCTTTGGCTCCTGTGGGCCTCCCATCGCGGTGGCGTCTGTCGTCGCAGAGCACTGGCTCTGCGCGCATGCGCCCCAGAGCTCCGGCTCGGTGATTGGACACATCAGTCCAGCCGCTCCGCGGCACGTGGGATCTTCCCAGGCCAGGGCTCGAACCGGCGCCCCTTGCACTGCAAGGCGGTGTCCTTACCCACTGGACCACCAGGGGAAGCCCCAGCATATAGGTCTTTGTGTGGACATTTGCTTTCTAGGACGGGGATTGCTGGGCCATATAATGACTTGATGTTAACCTTTCGAGGAACTGGCAGAGTTTTTCTGCATGGCTCCATCACTTTTATATCCTTATTAGCAAAGTGTCAGAGTTCCAGTTTTTCCACATCTTCTCCAATACTTGTTATTATCTGACTTTTTAATGGTAGCCTTTAAAATGATAGTGTGTCCCAGTCAAGTGTGGTTTTACCACAAAAACACAGGGTTGGCTTACCATTCAAAAGTTAATCAATAGAGCGGCTTTGCCAGAGGTCCAGTGGCTAAGACTCTGCACTTCTAATGCTGGGCGTGGGGATTCAATCCCTGGTCGGGGAACTAAGATCCTCCACGTTGTACAGTGTGCCCCCTGCCAAATAACATACAACCCCAGGACAACAACAACAATAAAAACAATCAATATAAACCATCTTATTAAGAGACGAAAAACAGAGAAGCCATTTGATCATCTGAATGATCAAAGCAGTAAAAACATTTGCCAGCTCCCATATCCATTCCTTATAAATAGTCTCATCTGTAAAATAAAATATAAGGGAACTTCCTCATCATAAAAAATGGTAACTTTAAAAAGCCTGTATCTAACATTGGACTTAAAGATGAAAGATCGAATATTCTCCCCCTAAGATCAGGAAGAGAGCAAGGATGCCTACCATCACCCCTTAGATTCATCATTGTGGTAGAGGTTTTGGCCAGCACATTTGGGCAAGGAAAAGAAATAAAAGGCATTCTGACTGGAAAGGAAGAGGTAAAATTGTCTTGAAGATGACATGATGATCTATGCAGCAAAGCATTGTGAATCCACGAAAATACCGCAACAACTAATAGATGAGGTGGTGAAGACGATGGGAGAATAAGATCAATACACAACAATCCATTATATTTCAATATACTAGTCACAATAGGAAAAGGAAAAAAACCCATTTCTTATAATCACATCAAAAATACGAAACACTTAGGGGTATAGCTGAGAAAAAAATGTGAAAAACCTGTACACTGAAAACTACAACATTGTCAGGAGAGGTTAAAGAAGACTAAAAAATGGAGAGCATGCTGTGTTCATGGATTGCAAGGCTCATTGTTCTTAAGACATCTGTTCTCCCAAAATCAATCAATAGATTTAACTCGATCCCAATCAACATCTTGGCAAGCTATTTTCGTGGAAGTTGACACACCTGTTCTACAACTCATTTGGCTACACGAAGGGCCTAGAATTAGATAAAACAATTTTGAAAAAGAACAGAGTTGAAAGACTTACACTATTGCACTTCAAGACCTTTTATAAAGCTATAGTAATCAAAATGGTGTGGTACTAGCATCAAGAACAGACAAATCATTTCATGAACAATGAAGAATCTGTAACTAGACCCATGCAAAAAGTATATGTTTCATTTGAAGATTTGAGCACCTCTGTTCATGGTGCCTTTTAAAATCAGAAACAAAAAAAAAAACAAAACAAAAAAAATAAATAAAATCAGAAACAACTGAAGTTTCCACTGAAAGGGGAAAGGATAAACAAATTGTGGTTTACCCATACAGCGAAATATTCTCAAGTAATAAAAATGAGTATATTGGTATAGATAGCAATTTAGAGGAACCTTAAAATAATTATACTGAGTGGAAGAAGTCAGACAAAATACAGTCTTCATTGTACGATTCCATTTTATAAAATTCTAGGAAATGAGAACAAATGCATAGGGACATAAAACAGATTTATAGCTACCTGGATGGAAGATGGGGAGAAGAACAGGAAGAAAATACCAAGGAGCATGAAAAATTTCGGGGGGATGTGAGATATGTTCACTGTGTTGAAAGCAGTGACGGTTTCATGAGTGGGTGCCTCTGTCAAAATTCACCAAGTTGGAGGCTTTGCATGTGTAAAGTGAACATCTGTAATCCCTCAATTAAGTTGCCCAAATTACTGGAAGATATTATGAACTTTCTTCAAATACGTTGTGAAGATAATGAGACATGAATGAATTCTTAGCAAACTAAAACTTAAAAAATTAGAACTAGAAGACATGCAAGGTAAAATGGTATCTCTAAAGTCATAAGCATGGGATTCACCACCCCCTGAACCTGGATAGTTTTAGAACCATAGATGAAACAGAATCTGAAGTTTCAGACTTTCCAAATGGGAAACCCCAGACTCAGGCAGCTATCTAGGCAAGTTTCGACCAATTCTAATCTCACACAAAATATTCCAGAGGACAGGAAAAAAGAAGATAATCTCCAGTCTGTTTTTATAAGACGAGTTAAATCTGGGTCCCCAGGCCAGACACAACACTGTTGAAAAGGAAGCTACTTCACATGGGAACACAGAAATAAAATTCCAGACTGCATGTCAGCACACTGGATCTTCTGAAGAATAAAAATGGCAATGTTCAATTTGCCCCAGGAATGCAAAGTTGGTTTGAGTTTGGAAATAGATTCATGTAATTTACCACATCAGACACGTCAAGGATAGATGCTGTATAATAATCTGAACAGGTGCAGAAAAAGTGCAGTAAACTCCAATATTTATTCAGGATGAAAACTCTTAGAAAAGCCACTTCTAGGGCGTCCCTGGTGGCTCTGTGGGTAAAGAACCTGCCTGCAGTGCAGGAGACACAGGAGATGTGGGTTCGAGCCCTGAGTTGGGAAGATCCCCTGGAGGAGGAAATGACAACCCACTCCAGTGTTATTGCCTAAAAAATCCCATGGACATAAGAGCCTGGCGGACTACAGCCTAAAGGGCTGCAAAGAATCGGACATGACTAAGCAACTAAGTACACCATGCCACTTGTGGTCGGTATTGTATTGGAAGTCCTGTGAGCCCCATAAGACAGATAGTATGACAAAATTAAGTTTTTTTTTTTTTTTTTTTAACTTAAGGGATAGGGATTCTCTGGTGGTCCAGTGGTTAGGACTCTGTGCTTCTAATGCAGGAGGCCCGGGTTTGATCCCTGGTCAGGGAACTAGATCCCACATGCCAGAACTAAGACCCAGTGCAGCCAAATTAAGATAAATAAAGCAATAATTAAAAAAAAATAGAGGATATAAATATTGGAAAGAAGGAAATAATAATAACTCCTGCAAGCAATTGTGATTGTTTCATGGTCGACCCAAAAAGAATTCATAGATACAGTGTTAAGCTTAGCAAGAGAACTTAGCAAGGCGCCCGATATAAAATCAACACAGAAAAGAATCCATCCTGCTTCTGTGTCCCAGAACTACTGGAAAAGTAAATAAGAAAAAACAATAGATTCATAGTTTCTACTGATGTGGACGGTGCCTGCCTCATTGCGTTTGCTAACAGAGAAACTTTCCAAGAAACCCTAGCAGTATAGAATTCCAATTCTAATCTCACACAAAATATTCCAGAGGACAGGAAAAAAAGATAATCTCCAGTCTGTTTTTATAAGACGAGTTAAATCTGGGTCCCCAGGCCAGACACAACACTGTTGAAAAGGAAGCTACTTCACATGGGAACACAGAAATAAAATTCCAGACTGCATGTCAGCACACTGGATCTTCTGAAGAATAAAAATGGCAATGTTCAATTTGCCCCAGGAATGCAAAGTTGGTTTGAGTTTGGAAATAGATTCATGTAATTTACCACATCAGACACGTCAAGGATAGATGCTGTATAATAATCTGAACAGGTGCAGAAAAAGTGCAGTAAACTCCAATATTTATTCAGGATGAAAACTCTTAGAAAAGCCACTTCTAGGGCGTCCCTGGTGGCTCTGTGGGTAAAGAACCTGCCTGCAGTGCAGGAGACACAGGAGATGTGGGTTCGAGCCCTGAGTTGGGAAGATCCCCTGGAGGAGGAAATGACAACCCACTCCAGTGTTATTGCCTAAAAAATCCCATGGACATAAGAGCCTGGCGGACTACAGCCTAAAGGGCTGCAAAGAATCGGACATGACTAAGCAACTAAGTACACCATGCCACTTGTGGTCGGTATTGTATTGGAAGTCCTGTGAGCCCCATAAGACAGATAGTATGACAAAATTAAGTTTTTTTTTTTTTTTTTTTTAACTTAAGGGATAGGGATTCTCTGGTGGTCCAGTGGTTAGGACTCTGTGCTTCTAATGCAGGAGGCCCGGGTTTGATCCCTGGTCAGGGAACTAGATCCCACATGCCAGAACTAAGACCCAGTGCAGCCAAATTAAGATAAATAAAGCAATAATTAAAAAAAAATAGAGGATATAAATATTGGAAAGAAGGAAATAATAATAACTCCTGCAAGCAATTGTGATTGTTTCATGGTCGACCCAAAAAGAATTCATAGATACAGTGTTAAGCTTAGCAAGAGAACTTAGCAAGGCGCCCGATATAAAATCAACACAGAAAAGAATCCATCCTGCTTCTGTGTCCCAGAACTACTGGAAAAGTAAATAAGAAAAAACAATAGATTCATAGTTTCTACATCTGTAAAATGTGGACGGTGCCTGCCTCATTGCGTTTGCATAGGGATTGCCAAGATAAGTAAGAAGTACCAGCAAGTGCAGTTAGCAGGTTAATAGGTGTTAGTTTCTCTTGCTTGTCTCCAGGGCACTGGATTAGGCGCCCTTTGGGGGCTCCATGGGAGGACTCAGCTCACATTTGGCCTCAAGATTTGCAGGAAGGCAGGCATGACCTTCACCTAAGTATCTTTCAGATACGACAGAAGATGACCAGTGCCGCAGAGACAAGGCCCTGTGGGGCCAGAGGATGGAGACAAATGCTTTCCATCTGGAAGCACTTTATCAGAGGACTTAAAAGTAGACAGAATTTAAATACTCAGAGAAGAAACAGAAGGAGAGGACAGTGCAGTCAATGGCTAGAGCTGGGACCACAGCGGGAGAGAGACACAGGGTTCAGCGCTGGCTGCCGCAAAGGATGGTCGAAGAGGAATCCCGTGCCCTGAAATGGACACATGGCTATTGGGGGGAGCTGCGGCATCCCATGGGTGTCACGCAGGCGAAGGGGCCGAAGGCGAGGAGCCCTGGGTGAGGCCAACGCTCGGGTCGCTCCCTGCTCTCTCCTGCGCCCACTGCTGAGCTCAGCAGGGCCCTCTGTTCCATTCCCTGGGGCAGCCGCCCAGAGCAGGTGGCCTTCTGGCCCTGGGAGGAAATCTCTGCAAGGTGTTAGCGGCAGGGACCCAGGGTGACCGTGAGCCAGGCCTGAGTGCTGGCCGGGGACTCTGGAAGGAAGAGGGAAGGGGGCCTGGGTGTTTGAACAGCTGAGGTGGATCAGGGGCTGCCACCCCCGGGCCATCCCCACCCCCACCCCTCCGCTCAGTTTCCAGGCCCAGGCTCCATCCCAGCTGGGGTCTGGCTGACATAATAATAACTCGTGCCAGCAATTGTGATTGTTTCATGGTCGACCCAAAAAGAATTCATAGATACAGTGTTAAGCTTAGCAAGAGAACTTAGCAAGGCGCCCGATATAAAATCAACACAGAAAAGAATCCATCCTGCTTCTGTGTCCCAGAACTACTGGAAAAGTAAATAAGAAAAAACAATAGATTCATAGTTTCTACATCTGTAAAATGTGGACGGTGCCTGCCTCATTGCGTTTGCATAGGGATTGCCAAGATAAGTAAGAAGTACCAGCAAGTGCAGTTAGCAGGTTAATAGGTGTTAGTTTCTCTTGCTTGTCTCCAGGGCACTGGATTAGGCGCCCTTTGGGGGCTCCATGGGAGGACTCAGCTCACATTTGGCCTCAAGATTTGCAGGAAGGCAGGCATGACCTTCACCTAAGTATCTTTCAGATACGACAGAAGATGACCAGTGCCGCAGAGACAAGGCCCTGTGGGGCCAGAGGATGGAGACAAATGCTTTCCATCTGGAAGCACTTTATCAGAGGACTTAAAAGTAGACAGAATTTAAATACTCAGAGAAGAAACAGAAGGAGAGGACAGTGCAGTCAATGGCTAGAGCTGGGACCACAGCGGGAGAGAGACACAGGGTTCAGCGCTGGCTGCCGCAAAGGATGGTCGAAGAGGAATCCCGTGCCCTGAAATGGACACATGGCTATTGGGGGGAGCTGCGGCATCCCATGGGTGTCACGCAGGCGAAGGGGCCGAAGGCGAGGAGCCCTGGGTGAGGCCAACGCTCGGGGTCGCTCCCTGCTCTCTCCTGCGCCCACTGCTGAGCTCAGCAGGGCCCTCTGTTCCATTCCCTGGGGCAGCCGCCCAGAGCAGGTGGCCTTCTGGCCCTGGGAGGAAATCTCTGCAAGGTGTTAGCGGCAGGGACCCAGGGTGACCGTGAGCCAGGCCTGAGTGCTGGCCGGGGACTCTGGAAGGAAGAGGGAAGGGGGCCTGGGTGTTTGAACAGCTGAGGTGGATCAGGGGCTGCCACCCCCGGGCCATCCCCACCCCCACCCCTCCGCTCAGTTTCCAGGCCCAGGCTCCATCCCAGCTGGGGTCTGGCTGACATGGTCCACTAGCGGAGCTTTGTGGCTGGAAGGTGCTCTCCGCCCTCGAAGAGACAGTGTGTTGGGGAAATGGAGTTTGCGTTTGCCCCTCCTTGGGTATGTGGGCGGGGGGCTCACAAACATACAGGTAGGATGGTTTGTGGGATTGCACAGAGTTTAGGCTGGATACGCATTCAAAAGCAAGCACACAGGTAGGAAGAGCGTCAGGAGTTACAGGAAGCATGAGTTTTGTGGAGGCTACCTCTCAGCAAAGGCTATGGGAGCTATCAGGCCCCCCATCTCTCCAGTTCCTCAGGGAGACAGGCCTGAAAGGGTGGTGATGGGGTTGGAGCGTGTGGGGAGCCCCCGAGGAGAGCTTCCCCAACCCCGAACCCAGCCACACCTCCCCCAAAGCCAGCAGGACTCTTTCGCGTGGCTGCAAAGACAGCCCCGTCCCAGCAGGTCTCCGGAAGCTGACAACCACAGCCTGGCGCGTTGCGTCGTGCATGCCCTTCACAGGTGTTTCATCAGGACTGGGCACCCCCCCGGCGGGTCACTCTGCAGCCAGCTGTCCGTGGCCATGGGCCCCAAGTTCTCTCCCACGCGACAAAACCTGGGAGGGGCTGACCTGTGACGTTCTGTTCAGCCCGTGGGTACTGAATTCCCTGGGGTGACCAGTCACTTGGGCTGAGAGCCGTCCATGACCCGAGATGGGATTCTCCAGGAAACCGCAGCGGTGGTCCAGCATATCCACTCAGGCCTCCCCAGGAAGGGGCTTGCCTCTGAGGTGACCCACAGCAAGCAGCAGGGTCACTTAGACAACAGTGACGGGGACTCCCCTGGCGGCTCAGTGGTGAAGAATCCACCTGCCAATGCAGCAGACACAGGGTTGACTCCTGGTCCAGGAAGATCCTGCAGGCTGCGGAGCACGCAAGCCCTAAATCCTCACTCCACAACTGTTGAGCCTGTGCTCCGCAACAAGAGCAGTCACCGCAATGAGAAGCCCGCGCACCACAACGAGAGAGTAGCACCTGCTTGCAGCGGCTGTGAGTAGCAAAGAAGACCCAGCACGGCCAGAATTTTAAAAAATAAACAAAATTATTCTTAAAAAATTACTAAAAAAAAATAAAAAGGTTGTGACAGAGAAAACCTGGCAGTCACCCCCGGCTGGGTGGGCTGACTCAGAAGAAATACAAGTCTAAGCTCAGATCCCAACCACAGCTCTCCCCAGCTGCAATCTCTCAGCGCCTCAGTGTTTCCATCTGTAAAATGACTCCCACCCACGAGGTTGCAGCGAAGACCGCAGGAGGCGAAAGAGTTCCCTGAATCATCTGTTTCCTTCTGCCCCTACCCCGCCCCGGTCCCATAGCACAGCTGAGGGGAAGAAGCCCCTCTGCAGATTCCCCTCTCCCCTCTCACTTGGTCCTGGCCTGGAAGCTGCCGCCTCCCAGCCAATGGCATCCTTGCCGCTATTGTTCCAGTGCTTTCCAGCTAGGTGGTAACTGCCCTGGGGCGTGGGGAGGAGAAGGATGGCTGGGAGCCCAGGCACGTGAGTGGGGGATTCTGCTGACTTTGCCTTTCTCCTCCAGCCTGGGACGGGATCGTAGTGGGAGGAGGGCTCCAGAGGAAGGAAAAGGGCCTCCTTTCCGGGCAGCAGAGCTTCCTCTCTCTTCACCTGCCAGAGGCTGCCAGACCCCAGGGACAGAGGTGGAGGCTGGGAAACAGGAGAGATGGAGCAGAGGGTGGCATACCCCCTCTCTCCCCAGATCAAGTTTCTGGGCCCCCAAAGAAGAAACTTAAAAGCTGGGCTCTTAATTCTTTCTCTCTGTGGCTGCTTCCTGCCCCGTCTCCTGTGCCCCGTCCCTCCTTTCTTCCCCGTTCACTCTGCAGGGGGACGCCACAAGGCGGGGAGTGGGGAGAGATTTTCTCATGCCCACTCTGCCCAGGCTCTGGAGAGATGCAGTTGGTCAAGCTGGGGGTTCCTGACTCCCTTCTGTGGGTTCCTGACCCACTGAAGGCGCCACTAAAGTGGGCCTCACTTTGCTCAGGTAACTTGAGACCCAAAGCCTGGGAGGGACGCTGGCTTCGGATTCTGCATAAGGAGCTCCCAAGGCGGGGGCTCCCATGAAGCCAGGGTCTCTCCGGGGAGCCTTTTAAGGCCCAGGAGCTGTGGGTCCTCAGCTCTGTGGACGTGTTGTTTCTCCCTGCTCCACGCTGACCCAGCATGGACCTCCTGGCCAGCACCCTGGGGCCTCGTCTTTGTCCCGTGACCACCGACCTGGGCCTGTGGCTGCCGGCCACTGTCACTTGTGCCTCAGCCTGAGAGGGCCAGCGAGGGGAGCCGCACCACCCAGCCTGGGTCTCAGCGTGGCCATTGCCCGGGTGTGCAATGCGGGACAAAGTAGTTAGCCTCTCTGGCCGTCGGTTGTCTTCTCTGTCAAGCGACCCTGAAAATACCTAGCGTATGAAATGAGCGTGAAGGTAGGCAGAGAACTGCATAGCACTGGACCGAGGAAGAGGCTCTATTGTCATTATCTGCGTACCCCTCCTCGGTGTCTTAGGTCCTGAGGGGCCTGAGAAGCTCTGCCCTGCCATCCCCAAGGGCTGGCGCCCCAGACTGGCCATGCCGTGGTCCCGGCAGCGGCTTGCTTGGCCCATATTTTGACCAACAAGGGACCTGAGGGGCCAATTGAGCTAAAGAGGGAGCCTCCCGTGGCAGAAGCCCACCCACCCTCCTGGCTCCCCAAGCCTGGTCAACAGATACAGGGTAGGGGCCGAGGAATGCGGGACTAACGTGTGGGCCCGCTACAGACCAGCTCATGCCCTCACATCCTCCCAGCAAGCGTGTGATGTGAATATTGTGGCTCTTATTCTACAGAGAAAAGCTAAGAGTCCAGCGGCACCTCCTGGGTCTCGCGGACGGCCTCGCCACGCTGGTGGCAGAGCTGGGCTCACGGCAGAGCTGGCGTAGGAGGCCCGGCCGGCACACAGGAGCTTCTTGCCCTTGCAGGCTCCACACCCGCCAGTGAGACAACCTGGGGCGAATGGCGCAGGCCTGGTGACCCAGCCCCAACCTTCCTCTCAAAGGGCGCCCCCTGCCGTTAACGCCCAGGCTCCCTCTTGGCCTGCTCCAGACCAGGGTCGGGGAGTGGACCACTGGGAGGGCCCTGAGCCCTGGGGGTCCCACCGCTTGAATTTCTCCCCCGGCTGTGACCTTACTAGCTCATCTTCTTTATATTTATTTATGTGCACTGGATCTTTATATATTGATACATGTATTTGCATTGGGTCTTAGTTGCAGCACGTGAAACCTTTGTGGCGTCATGCAGGATCTCGTGTTGGGCGGACGGACTCTCTTGTTGCGGCGTGCAGGTTCAGCAGTGAGCCGCAGGAGGGCTTAGTTATGCCGCAGCTTTGTTCCCCAACCAGAGATCGAACCCGTGTCCCCTGCATTGCACGGCAGATTCTTAACCACTGGACTGCCAGGGAGGTCCCTCATCTCATTTCCTTGAGCCTCACTCTTCCATCTGTAAAATGGGCATGAGCATGGTGCAACCCCTCCCGCCACCAGAGAGAGTGGTTTGGAATGAGATGGTACACGTCACGTTTCAGCCCCCAGAGCAAGTTGCCTGTTTGCTCTGATCATCCGATTTCCAGGCTCTCCTCCTTGCTCTCCAGATGCCTGCAGCCTGGACGGGGCTAGTCCAGAGCAGGGAAGGCGACAGAAGGAGGCCTCAGGTGTGGCCTCATTGGACCTGGGCTCCCCAGCTTCACAGCCGGGGTCTCCCGGCCTTCCCAAAGGCTGACCACCTCGGGACCTCTTTTCTGTTCTGAAGTAGAGATCAGGTCAGGAGGGGCTGAGCCAAAGCTTGAAGCTCTTTGGATTTGTTTTTTTTTTTTCTTGGCTTATCTTGGATTATCTGCCATACTTGAAGCTCTTTGGAAATGACAGACGAAGACGATGCCCTGTTGGTTCTCATCATTCTGATTGGTTGGCCTCCACACTCTAGCAGTTGGCGAATATTCTTCATGTCACCCTTAGTTATAAGGCTGGTCCAGCTACGTGTATTGCGTGACCATTGTGTGTGCTCTGGTGTTAGGCGGTGTGTGTGGATTTGGGGTGGGGCCAACACCAAGGCAGCAGGCCCCGCACTCCACGTGGGCTTCCCCAGTGGCTCTGCGGGTCAAGAATCTACCTGCAATGTAGGAGACCCTGGTTGGATCCCTGTGTCAGGAAGATCCCCTGGAGAAGGGGTAGGCTACCCACTCCAGTATTCTTGGGCTTCCCCCGTGGCTCACAGGGTGAAGAATCCTCCTTCAGTGTGAGAGACCTGGGTTCGATCCCTGAGTTGGGAAGACCCTCTGGAGAAGGGAAACACTACCTACCCCGGTGTTCTTGCCTGGGGAACCGCATGGACAGAGGAGCCTGGTGGGCTACAGTCCGTGGGGTTGCAAAGAGCTGGACATGACTGAGTGACTTTCATCATCCCACTTAAGGAGCCTAGGGGAAGAAAACGGACAGACAGACACGCAACTCCCTCCCTCAGCACATCTTCAGACAAGGCTGAGAACGTGATCTTTATAAACAGGCAGGAAATACAGGTCTGTGGGAGCAGAGGAAATGATTCCCACTTGCTGAAGTTGCTGGAGGTGGAGGCAGTCTTGGAAGACCTCAGGAGGGAGGGCCACGTGGGCGAGTAGGTAGGATATCTTCTGGCAGAGAAGAAGGCTGGGTTTGTTCCAGACTGAGGGTAAAAAGAGGAGTAAGCCAATCCGCCTTGAAGTGGAGGCTGTCTGATGGAATGTAGGATGTGCTGGCGGAGGAATTTACAGGGACACCAGAAAAGGGACCACACATTCGATTCCCAAAGTGGAGCTAATGGCTGGACAGAGATGCACTCATTTTCTTCCCAGGCCGGGGCCTCTGGGCCCAGTTCCTCACTCGTAAAATGGGGATAAGCCATATCTTCCTCATAGGACTGCTAGGAGCTAAAAGAGAGAGAGAATAAGGAAGGCTCCCGCCTCTCCATAGGGACTCATGAGAGAAGAGTCCCTCCAGGGTTTCTCTTCAGCTCATGGCTTTGCAAGCACAGACTCAGCTTCTGGCCACCGACTTAGAACCCAGTTAGCTGTGAACTTAATTTTCAGGGTAGTGCAAGCTCCAGAAGGCAGGGGCATCCTTCAGTCTTGTCAACAAACATGGAGAGAGTGTCAGATCCTAATCTAGACCACCATGGAACAAACATTTCCTGAAATATTACAGTGTGCAGCATGCTGGCCCCAGAGGGAATAGCATGGTAATACCTGGTTCATGGATAGCTTTCCAAAGGTGGAGAGAAGGGTGGAGGAATGGACACGTGGAAAGGGAGGGGAGGAGGGCCTGGAGAGGAAGGAGGGGAGTGGAGAGGGGGCTGTTGGCTAGATAAAGAGGGAAAGGGGGCAGGGATGGGTGGAGAGAGGTGGGGGAAGAAAGGGAGAGTTTACCCAGGCACCCCTTTACCCAGGGGTGCCTGGAGGACCAGAGGGGTGAAGAGATGGGGTGGAAAGTGGATGGAAGAATGGAGCATGGAGAGACGGAGGGAGGGATCGAGAGGCAGACAGCTGGACGACCTGACGGGCGGGTGGCTGCTTGGATGAACGGATGGTTGATAGGACGGAGAGAGGGAAAGGGACGGATTGACTAGAAGGAGGGATGAGGAGATGGGAGTCTGAGAGGAGGAGTGAGGGAGGGATGAAGAGAAGGATGCAGAAAGGAAGGAACTGGCAGATGGAGAGAGAGACAGGCAGGAAGGGATGGAGGAAGGCCTAGAGAGAGGGCTGAATGGAGGGAAGGATGGAGAACGGGAGGGAGGGACGTGTGGATGGCTGACTGTGTGGAGAATGGAAGGAAAGACGTTCACCTTTTCCTGCCCCTGCAGGTTCTGACCCTGGGTAGGCACCTGTTTGATTTCAGGGTCTGTGAATTTGTTTAACTGAAACCAATGCAAGTGGCACTGGAATTTCGTCTGCAGATCCTACAAACACGGAAACATCCCATTTTGTCTCTTCCTGGGTCAGGAGTGGGAGGTCCTTTGAGGAAGAAAAAGAGAAGAGAGGCAGGGAAGTCTGCTGCCGGGAGGAGGGGAGAGGGCAGCTCCGCTGCTGGGTGGAAATGTCCCACCCTGGTGGCATATGGGGAACATGTGGCCCCCTCCCTCCTGGCACTGGAGGCGCGTCATGCCCGGATAGCTGGCAGCCGAGGGCACGGAGTGTTCCCAGAAGGAACTCTGGCAGCCAGGCGGGAAGTACAACTTGAAGCTGCAGCCTGGCGCGGGCCCCGGAGCGGCCCTAGGGGACCGTGGGTGGTTGGGAGAGGTGGGCTCTGGGCTGCCTGTCCCCTGGGGCTCTGGGGAAAGTCTTCCTGCTGGGTCTCCAGCAGGGAGCGGAGCCCCACTGGCGCAGGCCCTCAGAGTTTAAGCTGCTCCCAGCAGCCAGTGCTGTGGCAAGGCCCTGGACTTGGGGTCCGCGCTGCCCCTCACTCACCAGGGATCCCAGGCACATCCCTTCTTTCTGGGCCTCCGCATCTGCCTTGTTCCAAACACCATCCGGCCCACAGCAGCTCATCCGTGAGGAAGTTTTTTATCACCAAGTAAGACATTAAAGCACTGCGTGTTTAGATTTCCAAAAAGCCCAGGGTTTTCTGTATAAAGGTCCGTCCATTATCTTGAAACCATACCTGTTTTCCTCCTACATTTTAGATGTTAAGCATTACCATTTCTTTTACCAAATAAGGGCTAGTCATGGTAATTTTGTCAGGCAACCTTCCTTTAACTTTAATAAGTTTTAACAGGGTACACAAAAGCCCACATCGTGAACCACTAGACAAGGTAATTTCTAAGGGGCTTTCCAGACTGGCATAGAATGCTGCCCTAAATGTGCCCCCTGCTCCCCTCTCCCCGCCCTCCTGTTCCCTCCAGCTACCATGGCTTCCTTCTTGAACCTTCCACCCGGCCCTGGGGCAGCGGTACACCCTCGGGCTCTGGTGCACACAAGGGGTGCCCTCTGCGACCGCAGCCTTGGCACCAACAAGCCAGCTCAGCCCCACCTGATGCTCCTCATACCCCTTCCCCAGACCAGACCCCCGCTCGGCTGAGACCAGCTCATTCCTCCAGCGATCCTCAGAGCAGACCCCCCGGAGGCACCCAGGACCCCTCAAGACAGGCCGCGTGTGGGCTGACCACGGCTCCCTGTGAACCACGCCGCATCTGGAGAGAGTCGAGCTCCAGTCCAGCCGGGGAGCAGCCGGTCAGGTCGGGCGGACCAAACCACAGAAGACGTGCCTGAAGGCTCGCGAGCCTCAGCATATGTGGACTTGGCTGGTCCGGACCCTCCTTGCTCGCAGGCCCCGCCAGACGTGGGAGGGGGGTTAGAGGCAGGGGGAGGGCAGAGACATTCCCAGGCCAGAGCCTTGCTCCCAGAAGCCCTTCCTAGGACACGGCTCCGTTTCCATCGTCTCTTCCTCCCTGGGTAGCCCTCACCAGGGCCAGCTCTTCTCAGCTCAAAAATTACAAATGAAATGTTAAGGCCACCCCCAACCGCAAGACTGGCCAGCTCAGCGGTTTCTCTCTCCGAGCCGCACGCAGGCAGCTTGGAGGGCCGGCGGAGCTGCAGACAGGCAGGGCCCAGCCGGCGCTCTGGTTTCCTGGATCTGAGAGTTTGTGCTCATTTATTATTTAGCAAATATGTCTTAATCACGGACTGAGGGGTGGGGAAGGCACCCCAGAGGCCGCCAGAAGCATGTGTGTCTGCGTGTGTCTGATGCGTGTGTCTGCGTGTCTGTCTGGGTGTCTGTGGGTCAGGGTCCGGGCAGGGCCAGGGAGGCAGCTTCCAAGATAAACCCAGTAGGGCCCAGAGGCGCCAGCGGCCTGACTCCAGCAGGGGTGCCCCTGGGGGAGGGCGGCGCACCCATGTTCCCGGGAACACGGGTGCAGAGCATGCTGGCAGGAGCCCTGCGAGGACATGCCCAGCCCTGAGGTGTCGCGTCGCCCGCAAGGCCGCCCCAAGGATAAGTCAGACGGCTCTACCTTCCTAAGCGGACTTCCATTCCAGGAAGAGGAGGAAATGTACTGATAGAAAGGGTTACATTGAAAGTTCTTTTTTTTTTTTAAAATTGGTAATACGCATACTATCTCAAAAAACTGGCAACATTTGAAAGGATTTCAAGCTGACCTCCCACCCTCCCCAGCTGCCAGAGTCACGGGCTCCCCCTGAAGCTGCAGGAAAGCCTGTCATGTGCCTCGCTGGTGTGGACCCTGCAGGGCCCCACGGGTCATCCCAGTCCAACTCCTCCTTCCTCAGACAGGGGAGAGACAGAGAGAGCGGGAAGGACCTCCAATTCACAAGGCAGGTGAGGCCATGGGGGAATCCTCCTGAAGGCTCGCGAGCCTCAGCATATGTGGACTTGGCTGGTCCGGACCCTCCTTGCTCGCAGGCCCCGCCAGACGTGGGAGGGGGGTTAGAGGCAGGGGGAGGGCAGAGACATTCCCAGGCCAGAGCCTTGCTCCCAGAAGCCCTTCCTAGGACACGGCTCCGTTTCCATCGTCTCTTCCTCCCTGGGTAGCCCTCACCAGGGCCAGCTCTTCTCAGCTCAAAAATTACAAATGAAATGTTAAGGCCACCCCCAACCGCAAGACTGGCCAGCTCAGCGGTTTCTCTCTCCGAGCCGCACGCAGGCAGCTTGGAGGGCCGGCGGAGCTGCAGACAGGCAGGGCCCAGCCGGCGCTCTGGTTTCCTGGATCTGAGAGTTTGTGCTCATTTATTATTTAGCAAATATGTCTTAATCACGGACTGAGGGGTGGGGAAGGCACCCCAGAGGCCGCCAGAAGCATGTGTGTCTGCGTGTGTCTGATGCGTGTGTCTGCGTGTCTGTCTGGGTGTCTGTGGGTCAGGGTCCGGGCAGGGCCAGGGAGGCAGCTTCCAAGATAAACCCAGTAGGGCCCAGAGGCGCCAGCGGCCTGACTCCAGCAGGGGTGCCCCTGGGAGAGGGCGGCGCACCCATGTTCCCGGGAACACGGGTGCAGAGCATGCTGGCAGGAGCCCTGCGAGGACATGCCCAGCCCTGAGGTGTCGCGTCGCCCGCAAGGCCGCCCCAAGGATAAGTCAGACGGCTCTACCTTCCTAAGCGGACTTCCATTCCAGGAAGAGGAGGAAATGTACTGATAGAAAGGGTTACATTGAAAGTTCTTTTTTTTTTTTAAAATTGGTAATACGCATACTATCTCAAAAAACTGGCAACATTTGAAAGGATTTCAAGCTGACCTCCCACCCTCCCCAGCTGCCAGAGTCACGGGCTCCCCCTGAAGCTGCAGGAAAGCCTGTCATGTGCCTCGCTGGTGTGGACCCTGCAGGGCCCCACGGGTCATCCCAGTCCAACTCCTCCTTCCTCAGACAGGGGAGAGACAGAGAGAGCGGGGAAGGGACCTCCAATTCACAAGGCAGGTGAGGCCAGGGATGGGGCTGGAATCCTCCTGACTTCCCCCCAGCACTCCTTCTCGGACCCCCGCTGCTTTCCTGGCTGCTGACCAGGCGCAGGTGGGGCCCCCAGGAGGACTGACCACATGAGCCACGCCCTTAGCAAAGCCTCTGGCCGTTGAGGGCCTCTGGAGTCTGAGCCAAAGCAGGAGCTCGTGGCTGGGTCCCCCAGTCAGCCCTTGAGGGTGGGGACCGAGGCGTGGCCCCACTCCCGCTGGCTTATCGTTGCTGGCAGGTTCCGTGCCCGGTCTGGGGGGCCCCACGGAGTCACTCCCAGAGATGGGGTAACTGCAGAGCTGACTCACAGGACAGTGGGGAGCCTGGAGTGGGACGAGCGGGAGCTCTCAGCTCCGAGGGGCCCAGACGCTCCTCTCAGCTTTAGAAGGAGGAGGGGAGCGTGGCTCCTGATGCTGCTCCTTCCCCTCCACTCTGGTCTAGGTTCTCCTCGGCACCCTCAGAACCTGACGTCCCGTGTGGCTTACTCATTTCCTTACACAAGGTGTGCCACGAGGACAGGGACTTCTGGTTGCTTTCATTCACTGCACATTCCAGCCCCCGGGGGGCTGCCTGGCCCAGAGGAGATGCCCCGTAAAGAGCTGTGGAGTGAATGAAAGAATGAATGACTTTGCAGAAGAACCAAGCCTCTCGGCTTGGAACCGGAACACTCCGTCTGGTCTCCGTGAAGAACTGTGATGAGACTTCCCCTGTGGGACTCCACACTCCCAAGGCAGGGGCCTGGGTTCGATCCCTAGTTGGGGAACTAGATGCACCCACAGGCTGCCGCTAAGAGCTCATGCGTCTCAACTAAACATCTCACGCGCCACAACAGCAACAAAGAAGAGTGGTGAACTGAATAAGGAAGTGGGTCGGAGGGATAGAAGTGAATCATCCTGGAGAGCCCAAGAACCAGGGTCTGCTGGCTCATCAGGAGGGTCTCTGAGTCCATCGAGGATGCCAGGCAGCCACTGAGTGCAGGAGCTGGGGGAGGGACTCCTCACATACGGGTAGGTTTCAAGGCGCTGAGAATAGGCTGCCCCCCAGGTCATTGCCAGGAGGTGAGGACAAGCCCCGGAGTGCCCTTTCAGCAAGACTCTGGGAACCAAACAGTGGGACAACCCCAGGAAGGCTCTGTGCCCTGTGCCCTGTGCCCCTGGCTCCTCGTGCTTCCCACGCCCCCGTGCTTCTGGCTGCCACAGACAACCTCGCTCTGGTCTCCCCCATTACTTGAGGGCAGGGACCAAGGATGACTGGCTATCCTTCACCCAGGCCCTAGCATGGAGTCAGGGTGTCGGCAGGACCCCAGGGATGCTGGAGGTGTGAGCGAAGGAGGGCAGGAATAAGTCCCACCCCACTCCCACCCCTCCAGGCCCCATCCCATCCCCCCAGCCCAGATGGCTGCCTCCATGCCGGTGCCTGGCGGTCTGCCTCTCATATCTTGCCCACTTACTCACTCCACGTGCTGTGCAGCCTTCAGGAAGCTCACAATGGCCCGTCTGTGAATACAGACCCTGCATCTTCTCTTCCCTTCCTCCCTCTTCCACACCCCCAAGGTGGGTCTCACCCTTCTCCCTCCAGCTCTCAGTAGAATGAACATCCATTTGATGGGATCCCCTTGGTGTAGCTCCTCCTCCCAGGGAAGCCCCAGTCCTGCCCTCCCACCTCTGGATGTCCTTTAAATTGTCCTTTTCCTTTTCCTTGTTGAGAGGTGGGCGTTGGAGACACAGCTGGGTCGTTCCAGCTGTTTCCCCAGCAGCCTGAAAGGAGGTGACAGCCAGCCCCGCTCCCTACCCCCCCGCAGACAGACAAGGATTGGGTTAACAGGCCCCTAAACGTTCAAGGGCAGTCACTCCTGCCCCCCCGACCCCCTCACCGCCCAGTTAGGGTGCTTCCTGCCGCCACCTGGTAAAGGGAAGGGGACGTGGAGGTCTGCCCCAGTCCAGAGCGGCAATGAAACCTCGCAGCGCAAGACTTGGGGGCTTCCTTCCAGCTGTTTCCCACCACCACCTCTCCCTTGATCCTGTTTCTGCTGGCTCATCAGGAGGGTCTCTACATCACAGTGGGACAACCCCAGGGTAGGTTTCAAGGCGCTGAGAATAGGCTGCCCCCCAGGTCATTGCCAGGAGGTGAGGACAAGCCCCGGAGTGCCCTTTCAGCAAGACTCTGGGAACCAAACAGTGGGACAACCCCAGGAAGGCTCTGTGCCCTGTGCCCTGTGCCCCTGGCTCCTCGTGCTTCCCACGCCCCCGTGCTTCTGGCTGCCACAGACAACCTCGCTCTGGTCTCCCCCATTACTTGAGGGCAGGGACCAAGGATGACTGGCTATCCTTCACCCAGGCCCTAGCATGGAGTCAGGGTGTCGGCAGGACCCCAGGGATGCTGGAGGTGTGAGCGAAGGAGGGCAGGAATAAGTCCCACCCCACTCCCACCCCTCCAGGCCCCATCCCATCCCCCCAGCCCAGATGGCTGCCTCCATGCCGGTGCCTGGCGGTCTGCCTCTCATATCTTGCCCACTTACTCACTCCACGTGCTGTGCAGCCTTCAGGAAGCTCACAATGGCCCGTCTGTGAATACAGACCCTGCATCTTCTCTTCCCTTCCTCCCTATTCCACACCCCCAAGGTGGGTCTCACCCTTCTCCCTCCAGCTCTCAGTAGAATGAACATCCATTTGATGGGATCCCCTTGGTGTAGCTCCTCCTCCCAGGGAAGCCCCAGTCCTGCCCTCCCACCTCTGGATGTCCTTTAAATTGTCCTTTTCCTTTTCCTTGTTGAGAGGTGGGCGTTGGAGACACAGCTGGGTCGTTCCAGCTGTTTCCCCAGCAGCCTGAAAGGAGGTGACAGCCAGCCCCGCTCCCTACCCCCCCGCAGACAGACAAGGATTGGGTTAACAGGCCCCTAAACGTTCAAGGGCAGTCACTCCTGCCCCCCCGACCCCCTCACCGCCCAGTTAGGGTGCTTCCTGCCGCCACCTGGTAAAGGGAAGGGGACGTGGAGGGGTCTGCCCCAGTCCAGAGCGGCAATGAAACCTCGCAGCGCAAGACTTGGGGGCTTCCTTCCAGCTGTTTCCCACCACCACCTCTCCCTTGATCCTGTTTCTGCTGCAGCTTTGGTCTCCCAGGTTGCTCTGCTGGGTGACCCCAAAAGGCCTCTGACCTCTCTGGAGTCCCTTTTCCTTTCTGGAAGGTGGGGCCGGAACAAGGAGGCGGAGAAGGTGTTGGGCTTGTTTCACGGTCAGCGTCCCTTTGGACTCTGAGGTCCATCCATCCTGCCTTCAGACATTAGTGCATTTGGCAAACATTGCCGGGGCCTCAGCAAGTGCCAGGCCAAGTGCTGGGGACTCAGGGGTGAACAAAGCACAGAGCCAGCCCTCAGGGAGGCCGAGGGGAAACACCAGGAGGATTTGGTGTGATCAGAGCTCTTGACTAAGAGAAGGCAGAGCCCCGTGGGGCCCAGGGAAAGGTGTCCGTTCCTGGTGAGGAGGCCCGGGAAGGCTGACATTGAAAGACAATCAGAAGTAGCCACGAGAAGAAGTCCTTATTAGACGGAAAACTGCCCAGGGCAGAGCTGGCCAGGGCTGCCACTGCGGCTTCCCAGCCGAGGCCCAAGCTTCCTGGTCTCCTCCTGGCCTGTTAATGGGTGCACTCCTGTTAGAAGCTTCCGTCAGCTTCACTGGAGTCTTGAACACCCTGACTGCTAGTGTTAGTCGGGGTTCTCTGGAGACACAGAACTAATAAAAGATAGATATAGATAGATAGATGATAGGCAGATAGGTATATACAGATAGATAAAAAGGTAGGTACGTAGGTCGATAGATAGATAGCTTTACAGTAAGAAATTGGCGTGTGTGGTTACAGGGGCTGAGAAGTCCCACGATGCGTCATCAGCAACCTAGAGACCCAAGAAAGTCTACGGTATTTCAGTGCAGGTTGGAGTGCCTCAGAACCAGGAGCCCTGAGGCCAGGAGAGGGTGGGCGTCCCAGCAGAGAGCCTCAGGCAGGAAAGGCTAAGTTAGTTCTTCCTTTGCCTTTTTGCTCCATTTGGGCTCTCCGTGGATTGGATCACCCACGCTGGAGGGCAAACGACTTTGCTGAATCTCCTGATTTAAATGCTAATTCTACCCAGAAATACCCTCACACCCAGACCAGAAATACCAGACACACCCAGAAATAATATTTAGTCAACTCTCCAGGAGTTGATACATAAAGTCAAGGATTATATCCTTGTATGTACTTCCTTTCTGGCAGCCACCTTCTCCCCTCCCTTTCTTCCATATCCAATTTAGGATCCACGGTGGTCCACCGTGTCAATGATCCTCTGGCCAGCAATTGAATCACCCTTTCCCATCCAGCTCTGTGAAACTCCCTTATAGTTCAGCTGGTAAGGAATCCACCTGCAATGCAGGAGACCCCGATTCGATTCCTGGGTGGGGAAGATCCCTTGGGGAAGGGATAGACTACTCACTCCAGTATTCTTGGGCTTCCCTGGTGACTCAGAGGTAAAGAATCTGCCTGCCATGTGGGATACCTGGGTTCGATCCCTGGGTTGGGAAGATCCCCTGGAGAAGGGAAAGGCTACCCACTCTAGCATTCTTGGCTGGAGAATCTCATGGCTTGTCCATGGGTCCCAAAGAGTCAGACACGATTGAACAACTTCACTTTAACTTTCATGAATCTCCACTCCTAGACAAGTTGATGCTCTTCTTTCTCTTTACCCCCACTAAGGAGAAAAGGAGAAAATTGCCCCCTAGGGTGGCCTGTTCCCACTGAAAATGCAAAAGCGTCCTAATACCCACAATGCCCTAGTGTATCTCTGGATTACTCACCTCCCAAGCTTTGTAATAATTAGTGCAGTTCCTACTGCTGCATAACAAAACACCCCAAAACTCATTGAATTAAAACAACATCTACTTAACTCACACGTCTGTGATTTGGGGCAAGACTTGACTCTGCTCCATTCAGCATCAGATGGGACAACTCATTGGAGACTGGAGAGTATACTTCTAAGGCTGTTAAAGTTGGTACTGTTATCAGTTGGGAACTTGGGAAAAATGGGGTGTATGTGTTGGTGCTGATAGGTTGGGGAAGGGAAGTGTGAGCGTGCTAAGTTGCTTTTGTTCTGTCTGACTCTTTGCAACCCTTTATCACCTGCCAGGCTCCTCTGTCCTTGGGGTTCTCCAACGAATACGGGAGTGGGTTGTCAGGTCCTCCTCCGGGGATCTTCCTTCCCCAGGGATTGAACCCACTTCTCTTATGTCTCCTGCATTGCAGGAAGGTTCTTTACTACTAGCGCCACCTGGGAAGCCCAGGAGGCGAGAAGGAGAGACGATAAAACAGCTGGATAAATGCTGACAATAAATGGATTTGGAGGAAAGGGATATACATGTTCTTTGTACTATTTTTATTTTTACAACTTTTCTATAACGTTGACATTAGTTCTACATAAAATGTTAAGAAAATAGAAGTGTATTTCTTAGCTTCTAACCCTTTAAACATTTTGTGGTTGTTATCATAATTGATTTAACAATGGTTAAAGACCAGCCTGTATTCTGTATTATGTCAGTCTTTGGAAGTTTTCTGAAAGTTAATTTATGGCCCAGTAGAAGCATTTTGGCAAATTCCGCGTCCTTTGAAAATAATTCTGTCATTATTTGATGTATTTCTCTGATATGTCAAGCATTGCTTGTTAATTAAGGTATTCATATCATCTATGCACTTAACTGATTTTTTGCCAACTTGCTGTAAAGTTACTGAGGGAGATGTACTAGAATCTTCCACCAAGGTTACTGATTTGTCTATTTATTTTTGTGATTCTCTATCTTTTTTATCATTGAGTGGGTATGCGTAAAAAAAAAGCAAACAGATCTCAACATCAAAAATAATCCAAATGGGCTTCCCCTGGTGGTCCAGTGGGTAAGGACACCACCTTGCAGTGCAAGGGGCGCTGGTTCGATCCCTGGCCTGGAAAGATCCCGCGTGCCGCGGAGCGGCTGGACTGATGTGTCCAATTACTGACCCGGAGCTCTGGAGCGCATGCGCCCAGAGCTGGAGCTCTGCAGCGACAGATGCCACCGCGATGGGAGGCTCACAGGAGCCAAAGAACAAAGACGGATGAAAATGGAGAAATGAAAGACCAATAGAAGTGGCCCGCCCGCTCCCCTCCCTCCCCAACCCAACCCCCGCCCAAAATAAATTAAAAAAAAAAATCCAAACAAAGCAAGCTCCTTCCCGTGTCTCCCGCTCCACCCCACCTCCCTCAGAGTCAATCAAACTTCTCAAAAGACTTGCGTATCTCAAGGTAGCTCAGGGTAGCCTGAGGACCATCCACAACAACATCACCTAGGAGTCTGGCAGGGAAGCAAGTTCTCTGCCCGCTCGGACACCTGCAGAGCCAGCCCTCTGTGGGTAGGGCCCAGGAATACATCTGGACAAGGTAGGAGTGGTTCCCAGGCACCATACCCGTCAGGAAGCACTCAACTTCGTTGCTCTCCTGTCCATGTCGGGTGGGTGTAGGCATGCTCAGTCAGGGTAAGAATGCTGGAGTGGGTTGTCATAAGCTCCTCTAGGGGATCGTCTTGACCCTGAGATGGATCTAATATCTCTTGCATCTCCTGCATTGGCAGGGGGGTTCTACACCAGCCAAGGCACTGGGAAGCCTCTCGTCCAGGCCTTCCATTCGTTCCTCTACCCATCCAATCTGGCTCCTGCCCCTTGCTCTTCCAAAGTGATGGCTCCCCTCAGGTCTTCCGCAATGGTCTCCTCACTACTAAATCCAGCTGCCTGAAAAATCAGCTGCCTGGGGATAGAGGGAGGGGAGATGAATCCAGGATGGGGGAGCGGTTAGAGCAGTGGAACTACTCTGCATGTTACTACACTGGTGGATACTTGTCACGATACATCTGTCAAAGTCCATAAAATGTACAAAATAAAAAGTGAACCCTGGGGCCTCCCTGGTAGTCCAGGGGCTAACCTCTGTACTCCCAGTACAGGGGGCAGGGTATGATCCCTGCTCAAGGAACTAGCTCCTGCATGTGGCAGTAGTCATTTGAGGAAGAAAAAAGACAGAAAAACTGTCACAGTTGGGGGAAGACAAGGCAATGAAATGTAATGTGCTACCCTGGACTGGCTCCTGGAACAGAAAAAGGCAGCTAGGAGGAAAATGGATGAAATCTGAATAAAGTCTGTACTTTATCGAATAGTATGGTTTCAAGGTTGGTATCTTAGTGTGGACAATTGTGGCGTGGTTATACAAGATGTGAGCATTAGGAGAGGTGAGCAAGGAGTTTATGGGGACACCTAGCAACTTTGCAATCTAAAATTATTTCCAAATAAAAGGCCTAAATATAGATCAGCAAATAGATATGGAATAAATTGCTAAATTTCAGGTAATTTTTTTTTTTCTTTACCAAAAGCAACTTTAGTTCCTATAAGGTGTTTTAAATGAATAAAAATAATAGATAAATGACATTATAATAGATAAGTAACATTATATAATGTTATTATCTATTATATTACATTATATAATAGATAATAACATTATCTATAAATAAATAAAAACATTATTCTTATTTATTTTTATCATCAAAATGACATTTTCAAATTTTATCTCAAATATCTATTGATTCTTTCTGTGAAAAATGAGGAAATTAATGCATTCATACTTCCACCCTCTTTCCTCCATCTCCCAATCCTTTTCTTCTTTAATTTTGGCCTCTTTTTATCCATATTTATTCTTTGACCCGTGTGAGCCTCCCATCGCAGTGGCCTCTCTTGCTGCAGAGCACCAGATCTGGGTGCACGTGCTCCAGAGCACTGGTTCATAATTGGACATACTAGTCCAGCCATTCTGTGCCACGTGGGATCTTCCTGGGTCAGGGATCGAACTGGTGCCCCCTGCGCTGCAAGGCGGACTCTTTACCCACTGGCCCACCAGGGAAGCCCTATCTCCCAATTCTTGTTAATCCTATTAATATTATCATATTATTGTTGGTATAGACAACATTTACACTGTGTCCTATATTTAAAATTCACAGATTTTTTTTTATTGGAATATAGCTGATTTTTTATTTTTAAATACAAATGGGTTCAAAGTTGACTACCAGTGTGCTCACCCTCGTTTCTCTATTCTGAGTATTTATTTTAATAAATCCCTTTGTTGAATAGAGTGGTAGTGTGTTTCAAGAAGGACTAAGAGGGAATTATTCTCTAGGTTCTTGGATATTGGAGGAATGTCTGTCTGCAGTCTTTCTTTGAAGGAAACTGATCTGGGTATAAATGCCTTGGGTTGTAATTTCTGTTCTTTAGTGCCCTGTAGGTGGTACTTCCTGGCCCTGGCACAGAACATGTACAGAGAAATGTCAGCAGCCAGTCAGGTTTCCCCTACTTGTCTGACTTGAGATGTGCACCTTGATGCCCAGAAGATTGTTTAGCCTTGATGTTCAGTAGCTTCATTAATCACACTTGATGCTAATGATCCTGAATCAGCGTTGTATCTCCATATTCACATTTTAATTTCAGGCAGTTTTGGTCTATTTGAATATTTGTCATCATCATTCCATTTGTTCTATTTTTCTTTTCAGGAACCCTAACTGCAAATGTTTTATCTCTTGGATCTCTCTTCTACATCTTTTAGTCTTTCCTATAACTATGTGTTAGGCTTCCCAGGTAGCTCAGTGATAAAGAATCCGCCTGCCAATGCAAAAGACTTCGGTTCAGTCCCTGGATGAGGAAGATCCCCTGGAGGAGGCAAAGGGAACCCATTCCAGGACTCTTGCCAGGGAAATCCCATGGACAGAAGAGCCTGGCGGGCTACAGTCCACCGGGTCACTAAAGAGTCAGACACAACTTAGCGACTAAACAACAACAAATAACTATTTGTTATAGGCTGAATTGTATCCCCTCAAAAAGATACATTGAAGCCCTAGTCCTCAATACCATAGAAAGTGACCTTGTTGAGAAATAGGGTTATTGACGTAATGAATTGAGATGAGGGGGGACTGGATTCTAGGGGACCCTTTGTGCACTAGGACTGGTGTCCTTAGATGAGGAGGAGAGACGCAGAGAGAAGACCAACATGTGGCAATGGAGGCTGGGATGGGCGTGTGCTGAAACTGCAAACCGAGGAATGCCAGCGTGGCCTGCTGTCCCCAGGAGGGAGGGGACAGCTTGGCATAGCACCCACAGAAATGGCCAACTCGGCTCATACCTGGATTTTGGACTTCTGGTCTGCAGAGCTGTGGGAGAATATATTTTTGTTAAGGCCCCCATTGGTGGTACTTTGATACTGTAGCCCTAGGAAAGTAAGATACTCTATTGATTGACTTGTTTGTTCTTTTCTGTTTATTTGTGTATGCTTTTCTCCAGCTGTTTCACTATGTGCCCCAGACTTCTGTGTATTCTCAATTGTTTTTCTTCTTTCTAATGTCTTTTTAATTTTTCAGTGTTTGTACTTGTCGCAGCCCCGTCTTTCCTGAGGGCCGCAAACTCTCTCTCTCTCTCTGTCTATTGCCTTAAAATCTCTTTAAAACCCATGACATGTTAGCTCATTCAGAGAGGTCTGACCGTCTGAAAGCCGAGTGCACAGAGGGCTGGGCCTGAACTCTCGCTTTGTTTTTGCTTGTCTGTTAAATAATTCCTCTGGTGCTGTAAGCGCTTCTGCCTTTTGCTTACTTCCTGTTTCCTCTTCTTCACCCCCACGTCCCGTGATGTTCCTTCATAATTATTTTTCATCTTAGAACAGGTCAGGCATTTGTTGAAGGATGTTGAAAGAAACGGCGTAGGTAATCCGGGAGTGATGAGGGTTTGTACTCTCCAACTTGCTCTTCCTAAATCCTTTGTTTCCGTTTCTGGGAGCGCATCGCCCCCCAGTCTCAGACCTCTGGGCTCCCAGGCTTTCAGGAAAGCCTCTGGGCTGCCAAGCTGCAGAGTTGCAATCTGCAGCTTCCGCTGCCCGCTCCTTCTCCATCTCAGTCCAGCAGTTCCCTTGTGCTGGGAGGCGTTGGGTGCTGGCAGGGAGAGGTGCTGAGTCAGGGAACTGCCTGCTCACCCCTATACCGTCCTTTGCTACTGAGCTGGTCCGGACCGGGAAGCATCTGATGCCTCCACGGTGTGTACTCAGCCCAGACCCTGGCATCCACGGAGCAGACCTCACAGCTGTGCCATCTAGAGAGACAACCCCTCCTTCCTCCGACCTCTATTCCCCTCTTGTTTGAGGTCATATTTTGTAGCCCGTAGCAGGTATACGTCCTGGGTTAATAAAAGAAAGAGGTGCACAGCAAAGGAAACTGTCAGCAAAATGGAAGGCAACCTACTGAATGAGAGACAGTATTTGCTATACATACAGGAAATACGGGATTCATGTCCCAATTCTATAAAGAACAAGTACAACTCAATAACAAAGAGAAAAACCAAACAAACCAAAACCAAGAAAATCCAATTAAATAATTGAGCAGATGATCCAAATAGTCATTTTCCCAAAAAACACATAGAAGTGGCCAAAAGGCACATAAAAAGACCCTCAACATCACTACCAATTAAGGAAATGCAAATTAAAACCATGATGATTTATCACTTCACTCCTGTTAGGATGCCTGTTATCCAAAAAACAACAAATGACAAGTGTTGGCAAGGATATGGAGAAAAGAGAATCCTCCTGCCCTGTTGATGGAAATGTGAATGGGTGCAGCCACTATGGAAAACAGTATGGAGAGTCCACAAGAAATTTAAAATAGAGCTATGATATGGTCCAGCTGTTCCACGTCTGGATATTTATCTGAAGAAGAGGAAAATACTAGTTTGAAGATGTAGAGGCACGTTTAGGTTCACTGGGGTATTATTCACAACAGCCAACGTGCGGAGGCTCCCCGAAGCGTCAACCAACCCATGTGCAACGTGGATGGAACTTGAGGGCATCATGCTGAGTGAAATAAATCAGAGAGAGAGACAAGTGCCACATGACTTCCCTTAGATGTGTAATCTAAAATAAAACAAAACAAACACAACAAGACTCGTAGATATAGGTGGCGGTTTTCAGAGGGGAGGGGACTTGGGAGGCTGGCTGCAATGGGTAAAGAGAGTCAAGAGGTACAAGCTTCCATAATCATGGGAACATAAAGCATCGTGATTATCGTCAATAATGTTATGTTCCATATTTGAAGTTGACTAAGAGTAAATCTTAAGTTCAAATCTCACAATGTGTACAAATATTAAATCATGCTGTATATAGGAAAGTAATATGTCAATTACATTTCATTTTTTTGCCATTCTTTTGTATTTTGCTTTTTTGCAACATCTCATCTATTTCTTTTTTCTTTTTGGCCACTTCTATTGGTCTTTCATTTATCTATTTCCATCCATCTTTGTTCTTTGGCTTGTGTGGGCCTCCCATCGCAGTGGCCTCTCTGGTTGCAGAGCACCAGCTCTGCGCGCCTGCGCTCCAGAGCTCTGGCTCGGTAGTTAGACACATCCGTCTAGCCACTCTGCAGCATGTGGGGTCCTCCCAGGTCAGGGATTGAACCGGCGCCCTTTGCTCTACAAGGTAGTGTCCCCACCCACTGGACCACCAGGGAAGCCCCTTTCTTTTCTTTTTTTAAAAAAATTATTTTAAGTGAAACAAAGATGAATTTTTTTTAAGCTTTTATTTTACTTTTAACTTTTACAGAGGTTTGTTGTTTATAGATATGTATGTTCCCAGATTAGTCATATGTATATCAAAGATGAATATTTTTAATGATGAAAGGTGCAATTCACAAAGGAGACAGACATTATAAACCATTAGACACCTCTGTGTCTCCATGTGTCCAGTGGGTGGGGTGGTCCGGACGATCTCTGAGTCCCTGCTGCTGCTGAGGCTCCAGGATGGTGGACCCTCTCCAAGCCCGCTCCCGGGGGCTCGTCTTGCTCCTCGTTCCTCCTGTAATCCAACTTGGACAACTTAGTGGGATTTATTCCCTGAGACTTCTCTAGGATGTGTCTGAAGTTAGGACCAGTGGGGCAAAACTGGGATGCTTGTTCTTGAGGTAGGTCCTCGAGGCACCATGTTATTCACTCTTCCATTGCAGTGGACCAGGAGCTCAGGGTTTCTCTTCCCGATGAAGCAACTTCATGACCAGTGAACTGCGGGGGTGGGACGGAGGGGGTGCCTAGGGCTCTGAGGGAGGTTTTCTGGCCAAGGGCAGTTTTCTGGTCCAGCATTTGGTCCTCGAGCTCCAAAGGAAGTCTCTATTTGCCCCAGAGACACAGCCTCAAGTCAGTCTACAGGGCAGAGTTGAGCACTGAGCTGTGACCAAAGGTTGGGTGGCAAGTGGGCTTTCAGTCTTGTCTTCAGTCACTAGACCTTTTGATCTTCCTGCCATTCTGTTGCTTCCTTTCTCCTATCCTCAATTAGGAAAGGAGAGGATAGACCTTCCATCCATCTTTCCATCCAGCCAGCATCGTCTGTCTGTCCTAAGGCTATCTGTCCCTCCCCCGTATCTCATTCACCATCTTCTTATCCATTAACTCACTGGCCATCCGTCCATCATCTGTTCATTCAGCCGTCCCTCCCTCACTCTGAAAACCCATTGCTCCCAAACCGTAGACCTCGTAACAGTAACAACGACAGCGCCGCTGTGGACAATACTGGCCACTATTTCTCGAGAACTGATTACAGGGTCAGGTGCTGTGGTAATTACTTTACTTGAATGATCTCATTTAACCTACATCCATCCAGTGTCTATGGACAGACGATCCATGTATCCAATGTTACACCGAGGAAAATGAGATAGATAATCACCTAAGTACTCCCTGAGGATACAAGTATGAAGAAGATACCAGATCTCTAACTGCCAGTTCTCACTGTGGAGTGAAGGAGACTGACCTGTGAAAATATCAGGTCTCCATGATGTCTAGAAGACAATATAGATAAGATTATATATTTACATACATGTGTGTTCTACAGGTTGAAGATGTCCTTGACAACCTTACATGTAGTTGTATATATATATTATTAGGGTTTACCTGGAGATACAGTGGTTAACAATCTGTCCGGGAAGATCCCACATACTGAGGAGCAACTAAACCCATGTGCCACAACTGGAAAAGAAAACCCACCAAAATGAGAAGCCCACATACCACAATTAGAGAGTAGCCCCCACTCACCACAATAAAGCCTATGCAAAGCAACCAAGGCCCAGCACGGCCAAAAATAAACAAACAAAATGAAGTATATATTATATACACATATATTGTACTATATATTCTAGTTATAGACACTGTACTGTAGAAATGCATCCTATGGTAATCAAAAAAGTTTGCATGCTTTCATTTTGGTGATAAAATCTAAGAAATGAGTTCCTACACATCAAATATTAAGAATAATGTCTGGCTCATAGTAAACCCCCTCGAAAGGGTGGCAAGTGGGCTTTCAGTCTTGTCTTCAGTCTTTTTCCTGCCATTCTGTTGCTTCCTTTCTCCTATCCTCAATTAGGAAAGGAGAGGATAGACCTTCCATCCATCTTTCCATCCAGCCAGCATCGTCTGTCTGTCCTAAGGCTATCTGTCCCTCCCCCGTATCTCATTCACCATCTTCTTATCCATTAACTCACTGGCCATCCGTCCATCATCTGTTCATTCAGCCGTCCCTCCCTCACTCTGAAAACCCATTGCTCCCAAACCGTAGACCTCGTAACAGTAACAACGACAGCGCCGCTGTGGACAATACTGGCCACTATTTCTCGAGAACTGATTACAGGGTCAGGTGCTGTGGTAATTACTTTACTTGAATGATCTCATTTAACCTACATCCATCCAGTGTCTATGGACAGACGATCCATGTATCCAATGTTACACCGAGGAAAATGAGATAGATAATCACCTAAGTACTCCCTGAGGATACAAGTATGAAGAAGATACCAGATCTCTAACTGCCAGTTCTCACTGTGGAGTGAAGGAGACTGACCTGTGAAAATATCAGGTCTCCATGATGTCTAGAAGACAATATAGATAAGATTATATATTTACATACATGTGTGTTCTACAGGTTGAAGATGTCCTTGACAACCTTACATGTAGTTGTATATATATATTATTAGGGTTTACCTGGAGATACAGTGGTTAACAATCTGTCCGGGAAGATCCCACATACTGAGGAGCAACTAAACCCATGTGCCACAACTGGAAAAGAAAACCCACCAAAATGAGAAGCCCACATACCACAATTAGAGAGTAGCCCCCACTCACCACAATAAAGCCTATGCAAAGCAACCAAGGCCCAGCACGGCCAAAAATAAACAAACAAAATGAAGTATATATTATATACACATATATTGTACTATATATTCTAGTTATAGACACTGTACTGTAGAAATGCATCCTATGGTAATTAAAAAAAAAGTTTGCATGCTTTCATTTTGGTGATAAAATCTAAGAAATGAGTTCCTACACATCAAATATTAAGAATAATGTCTGGCTCATAGTAAACCCTCCTTTCATGGGAGTTATTTTTAAGAAAAAAAGTGCTCTGTCTTTTATGAAGGCAATGCCTCTCTTTCGAAATGATAATTTGCAACAAAAAGACATTTTCCTCAATGGAGACTTTGGTTCTTGGGCCAGTATATCTCAAATCAGGGCCTGCGAACCCTAGGGTCCCCAAGACCCAGTTTTTCCCATCAGAGGGCCTATGTGCTAGTGGAGCTGGAATGAGAAACACAGGTTCCGGGGCCCCGGGGAGCAGGGACTGTGGTCTCAGGTACCTCTCCTCTCTCCTCCCACCACTTCCTCCCAGCCTGGATGACTTGCTTTTTCCTGAGGTTGGCGGAGACCTTGGAAACACGCGTACCTTTCCCAGGAAAATGAGTCCCCGGGGAGGCTTGCCGGCCCACGGGCGCACTCCAGCACCTGTGTTCTGTAACGTAGCCCTAATTGAAATCACATTAACATTATGATTCCATTATGGGGAACAAGAGGCTGACTGCAGGAACGTGTCCCATGGGGCCTCATCAGCTGGACTGGATCATTTATAAAGGGCTGTACATCTGCTTGGAGCTCAGTGTTAAGTAAGGCAGACGGGGGCCTATTCATTATTAACAAGGCTTGATGCGTTCAGCCGGGCAGGACCACAAAGCCGAGAGGAAAGTCTGATGGAGGAGGAGAAACACGGAGGTACTGACTGCAAGCTCCCCGACGGCCTTGCCTGTCGGTGGACCCCAGACGCCTTCACCCAGATGGAGGTGACTCCTGCCCGCAAAGCCTTGGCTGTGGCGACCCCTCCTGCCAGTAGGAGAGATGAAGTCCCTTGCCTGACATCCCAGAACCGGCCTGGTGGACTCAGACTTTGATCGCAGGCAAGCTGGGTCCAGAGCGCCCAGGCTCAGCTGACCAGCTGTACACAGTCCAGGCCTGGCAGCTCACTCCTGTCCTGGGTTGGGGCATGGCAGCCTCGGCGTTCTGGCAGCTCCAGGTCTCCGAGGCTGGGACGTAAAGGAAATCAGCAAACTGTGGTTTGAACGTCAATGCTTCTAGTTATTTTCATCGTTACTCCAAGTTCCAATGCGATGACAGGCACGGTGCTCAGCGCCACGAATGAAAAGGTGAGGGACACCCAGTCTCGCTCCAGAGGAGCTCAGAACAAGTTATAATGTCGTGCATAGAAATCACAGCTGGAGAAACTCATGAACTCTAAGTGTTCCACTCTCAGTGTATAGATTGACTAGGTGTAACGGGAGGTGATCTATATCATGGCTGGAGGACCGTCTCTGGAATCTGACAGACCTCCGTCCTCAGCCTGGGTGGGTGGCTTCCCCGTGGGGTTGACCAGGATCGGGCTACTTCAGCTTCCTGGCGTCACCCCTGCCTGCTCCTTCTGTCTTGCCTGGTCCTGGGTGTGGAGGTGAAGGGGAAGGACAAGCACTGTTGACTTCCAGGAAGGGGTTTGCACAGTGTGTACAGCTTTCAGGCTGGGGAAGGAAACGCTGGCCAGTAAGTGTGGCGGTTGAGGGTCTGAACTCTAAAGGGTCTGGAGGCTCTCAAGAGTGGATCTGTTTCCCAAACACAGCTCTGCTCCAACGGTCGTGTGACCCCCGGCCAATCCTGCTTTAGGAATCTCGGTTTCTACGCATGTGAAATAGGGAGAACGGTAGCATTTACCTTACCAGCTCTCAGGAGGAACGAATGAGCCACGGCTGTAAAGCACAGAGCACTTGATATGAAGTACAGTAAGGATTAAAAAGGAAACCAAACATTTCAGGTATCACTGTAGAGGACTATCCAAGGTGCGAAAGGAGCATCCTTACATCGCTACCAGACGTGTGACCGAGGCAAGTCTCCGGGTTCGCTTGTGCTGGTAAAACAGGGGCGGATATGTTCCGCCGATGGTAATCTGTGTGTGTCAGTCGCTCCGTTGTGTCTGACTCTTTGTGGCCCATGGACTACAGCCTGCCAGGCTTCTCGGTCTGTGGGATTCTCCGGACGAGCATACTGGAGTGGGTGGCCATGACCTTCTCCAGGGGGTCTTCCCAACCCAGGGGCCGAACCCTTGTCCCCTTCATTGCAGATGGATTCTTTCCCCTCTGGGTCTCCAGGGAAGCCCAGACAGCAGTAAAAGGCACGAATGTGAAATTCTGCTCACCAAGCACCCACCATACGCCCGTGCAGAACTCAGGTATGGGAGGCAGAGGAAGGACGGGCCTCTCGCTCCAGAGGAGCTCTATAATGTCGTGCATAGAAATCACAGCTGGAGAAACTCATGAACTCTAAGTGTTCCACTCTCAGTGTATAGATTGACTAGGTGTAACGGGAGGTGATCTATATCATGGCTGGAGGACCGTCTCTGGAATCTGACAGACCTCCGTCCTCAGCCTGGGTGGGTGGCTTCCCCGTGGGGTTGACCAGGATCGGGCTACTTCAGCTTCCTGGCGTCACCCCTGCCTGCTCCTTCTGTCTTGCCTGGTCCTGGGTGTGGAGGTGAAGGGGAAGGACAAGCACTGTTGACTTCCAGGAAGGGGTTTGCACAGTGTGTACAGCTTTCAGGCTGGGGAAGGAAACGCTGGCCAGTAAGTGTGGCGGTTGAGGGTCTGAACTCTAAAGGGTCTGGAGGCTCTCAAGAGTGGATCTGTTTCCCAAACACAGCTCTGCTCCAACGGTCGTGTGACCCCCGGCCAATCCTGCTTTAGGAATCTCGGTTTCTACGCATGTGAAATAGGGAGAACGGTAGCATTTACCTTACCAGCTCTCAGGAGGAACGAATGAGCCACGGCTGTAAAGCACAGAGCACTTGATATGAAGTACAGTAAGGATTAAAAAGGAAACCAAACATTTCAGGTATCACTGTAGAGGACTATCCAAGGTGCGAAAGGAGCATCCTTACATCGCTACCAGACGTGTGACCGAGGCAAGTCTCCGGGTTCGCTTGTGCTGGTAAAACAGGGGCGGATATGTTCCGCCGATGGTAATCTGTGTGTGTCAGTCGCTCCGTTGTGTCTGACTCTTTGTGGCCCATGGACTACAGCCTGCCAGGCTTCTCGGTCTGTGGGATTCTCCGGACGAGCATACTGGAGTGGGTGGCCATGACCTTCTCCAGGGGGTCTTCCCAACCCAGGGGCCGAACCCTTGTCCCCTTCATTGCAGATGGATTCTTTCCCCTCTGGGTCTCCAGGGAAGCCCAGACAGCAGTAAAAGGCACGAATGTGAAATTCTGCTCACCAAGCACCCACCATACGCCCGTGCAGAACTCAGGTATGGGAGGCAGAGGAAGGGGACGGGCCTCCCGCTCTCCAGGGATGCCCAGGTGGTGATGGGAGGCATCATGACCTCTCATGCATGGGTGATATGTGATGCCCATATGCATGGGATCAGCTGAAAACACAGGCCCTGGGAGGGGATGATCCACCAAGGGCGTTTTTGGGGGGACAGTCTGTTCCCTGGGGACGAACATGACCTTTCTTGTGTCTTTTTTCACCCCCACATTGTACCTTTGTGGTATGTGAGAACATGTAAGTTCTACTCTTTTAGCAAATTTCATTTATACAGTACAGTGTTACCAACTACAGCCACCGGGCCGTGCATTAGATCCTCAGACCTTATTCATTTTAGAGCTGCAAGTTTGTACTCTTTTACCAACTTCTCCCTATTTTCTCCAGCCCCCCACCCCAGAACCTAGCAACCGCTTTTCTGTCCTCTGTTTCTATGAGTTGAATTTTGTTTTCTTTTTTACATACCATGTATAAGTGAGATCCGGTGGTATTCATCTTTCGCTGCCTGGCTTGTGACTGATGCTGCAGTGAACACAGGAGCACAGATACGTGTTGTAATAATAGCTTCATTTCCTTCAGATAAATACCCAAAAGTAGAATTGACAGGTCCTGTGGTGGTGCGCTTTTTAAGTTCTTGAGGAGCCTCCAAATTGTTTCCCGTGGTGACTGGACCAGGTGACGTCCCCACCAACAGTGTCTAAGGCTCTTTCTCCCCTGTCTGTTATCTTTTTATAGTAGCCACTCGGACAGGCGTGAGGTGATAACTCATCGGGATTGGGGTTGCATGTCCCTGATGACCAGTGAGCGATGTTGGTCATGGGTCCCCCCCCACATTCCAGGGAACTTCCCTCCAGGAAGGCTTCCTTCCCTCCAGGATGCCCAGGATCCTACTCCCTTCCAAGGAATAATTCTTTCAAAGCAATCACCCTTTACTATGAGCCGGATGTGCTTAACATTAAGCTGTACTAGCTGTGCTGGAGGCAGTGTTGCAGATGAAGAGACTGAGGCGCAGAGACGGGAACGACTCGTTTCAGGTTCCACAGCCTGTTGGTGCCTCCTGTGTGAGGCTGGAGCTCCAGCTCAAGGGAACAGCGCCCCCTCTCCCCCAAGGATGCGTTTTGTGTCCACAAGCGGCACCCTTCTACGTCATTTCTGACTCTGATAATGAGAGATGATGAAGGTGTCCCAACTTTGGAGCACCTGCAGCCTACCACAGCCTCCTCCGCAGTTGTAGAGTCTAGACCCCACCCTACAGCAGCGACTCTGGGTTACTTGTTCCTTCATCCCAACCTTCTCATGAAATAACGACAACGATCATCACAACAGCGAGCGCTTCCTATTTTCTCGGGCGCCGTTGCTCTCCCGGTCATCCTTTTAGCCACAGAAGGTGGACGCGTCTCTTACAGATGAGGAAGCTGACGCTTAGAGAGGCTACGGAAGCCTGAACGTGAATGCAGGCAGCCCTCCCCTGAGAGTTCACCTCCATTTCCTTGAATGCTCGTCAATCACGTCTTCCCTCCGCAGGTGTCGCGAGGGCTAAGCTCTGCACACACATGGTGGCGTTGAATCCTCACAATATCCCTGCCAGGTGGTATCACTGCTGCCCCATTTCACAGCTGAGGCGGTTGAGGTTCCACAAGATGAAATTAAATACAGAATTTAAGCGACAGAGTTGCAGCTTGAACACGCCGCGAAGGTCTCCACCTCCCCGGGCTACTTGGGAAGGGCTTCCGGTGACCTTTCTCATGCTGGGGCTGCCGTGGAGGAGCTCCTGGGCACAGGGCAAAGGCAGCCCCCAGGGAAGGCGGACGCAGAGCCTCCTTTCAAAGCCACCCAAAGCGACCAGTTGTCTCCACCCAACTGACTCTGATTAAAAATAGAGCCTGCCAGCCTGGCTGCCCAGCCACTGAGCGGAGATCACAAGACATTTCCAGCAAGCCTGGGTCTTTCAAGTTATTCATCTGCGTGCATTTTCATCATTTGGCATTGATTTGCAAGGGCCCTTCCTGAGAGCCCCTCTGGTGCCCGCCTGACAGGGCAGCTGGCTCTTTGCCTCCCTCACCCCTGGGGTTCTCCTCTTTCCTGTGAAGCAACCTGGCACCAGCTGCCCTCAGTGGCCTCTGAACGTGGGGCCTCTGTAACCAGGTTCCACAGCCTGTTGGTGCCTCCTGTGTGAGGCTGGAGCTCCAGCTCAAGGGAACAGCGCCCCCTCTCCCCCAAGGATGCGTTTTGTGTCCACAAGCGGCACCCTTCTACGTCATTTCTGACTCTGATAATGAGAGATGATGAAGGTGTCCCAACTTTGGAGCACCTGCAGCCTACCACAGCCTCCTCCGCAGTTGTAGAGTCTAGACCCCACCCTACAGCAGCGACTCTGGGTTACTTGTTCCTTCATCCCAACCTTCTCATGAAATAACGACAACGATCATCACAACAGCGAGCGCTTCCTATTTTCTCGGGCGCCGTTGCTCTCCCGGTCATCCTTTTAGCCACAGAAGGTGGACGCGTCTCTTACAGATGAGGAAGCTGACGCTTAGAGAGGCTACGGAAGCCTGAACGTGAATGCAGGCAGCCCTCCCCTGAGAGTTCACCTCCATTTCCTTGAATGCTCGTCAATCACGTCTTCCCTCCGCAGGTGTCGCGAGGGCTAAGCTCTGCACACACATGGTGGCGTTGAATCCTCACAATATCCCTGCCAGGTGGTATCACTGCTGCCCCATTTCACAGCTGAGGCGGTTGAGGTTCCACAAGATGAAATTAAATACAGAATTTAAGCGACAGAGTTGCAGCTTGAACACGCCGCGAAGGTCTCCACCTCCCCGGGCTACTTGGGAAGGGCTTCCGGTGACCTTTCTCATGCCGGGGCTGCCGTGGAGGAGCTCCTGGGCACAGGGCAAAGGCAGCCCCCAGGGAAGGCGGACGCAGAGCCTCCTTTCAAAGCCACCCAAAGCGACCAGTTGTCTCCACCCAACTGACTCTGATTAAAAATAGAGCCTGCCAGCCTGGCTGCCCAGCCACTGAGCGGAGATCACAAGACATTTCCAGCAAGCCTGGGTCTTTCAAGTTATTCATCTGCGTGCATTTTCATCATTTGGCATTGATTTGCAAGGGCCCTTCCTGAGAGCCCCTCTGGTGCCCGCCTGACAGGGCAGCTGGCTCTTTGCCTCCCTCACCCCTGGGGTTCTCCTCTTTTCCTGTGAAGCAACCTGGCACCAGCTGCCTGCTCAGTGGCCTCTGAACGTGGGGCCTCTGTAACCAGAAATGCCCGCCAAAAGGTCTTTGTCTCCCCCATCTCCCCACAACAGAAGGCTGGGAGGTTCCAGAGCAAGCAGATCTGATCCAAAGATTTCCCTTCGCTCCTTTCTCACACCTGCTCCTCCCATTCCAGGCTCTGTCCCTCCCTCCTTGCTCCAGGAGATCGACTTCTAAGGGTTGCATCTCTGAGGCTCCCTCATCCTTTCCCTCGTAGTTGGCCTCAGGTACCAGGAGATACTGGTGGGAGATCAGAGAGCGGGAAGAGAGAGGGATGCTTCCACCGAGGTCTCGCTGCACCCCTCCACAGGGACAGCTCCGGCGGGAGGCTTCCCCTCCACCGCAGCCCTTGCCGGGTGCCGGTGGGTGTCGCTGTTGCCAGGTGTTCAGCCCTGTACACACCTCTGTCAAATCCCTCCATTAAATCTTCCTCCAAATCCTCTTTGATGTGACTTCTGTTTCCTTCCAAGATCCTGAGTGATCTGCAGGACTCCTGGCTCTGTGAAATGGGACCTGTAGCCAGAAGCAACAGCTCTCAGGGTAAAGCTCCCAGGAACTCATGTTTATTCCCAGTTAGAGGGCCCCAGTCGCGCTGCCCACATCACACACCTTAGGTGGCATGTCTTCATCCCTCTCTCTCGCTTTCTTTTTTTTTTTTTTTAATTAATTTATTTATTTATTTTGGGCGGGGGTGGGGTTGGGGAGGGAGGGGAGCAGGCGGGCCACTTCTATTGGTCTTTCATTTCTCTATTTTCATCCGTCTTTGTTCTTTGGCTCCTGTGGGCCTCCCATCGCGGTGGCCTCTGTTGTTGCAGAGCACCGGCTCTGGGCGCATGCGCTCCAGAGCTCCGGCTCGGTAATTGGACACATCGGTCCAGCCGCTCCGCGGCACGTGGGATCTTCCCAGGCCAGGGATCCAACCGGCGCCCCTTGCACTGCAAGGCGGTGTCCTTACCCACTGGACCACCAGGGGAAGCCCTCTCGCTTTCTTCTTAATGGATAAACAGAGAGGCTCTGGTTTGTCAGGGGTTCTCCTCTTTTCCTGTGAAGCAACCTGGCACCAGCTGCCTGCTCAGTGGCCTCTGAACGTGGGGCCTCTGTAACCAGAAATGCCCGCCAAAGGTCTTTGTCTCCCCATCTCCCACAACAGAAGGCTGGGAGGTTCCAGAGCAAGCAGATCTGATCCAAAGATTTCCCTTCGCTCCTTTCTCACACCTGCTCCTCCCATTCCAGGCTCTGTCCCTCCCTCCTTGCTCCAGGAGATCGACTTCTAAGGGTTGCATCTCTGAGGCTCCCTCATCCTTTCCCTCGTAGTTGGCCTCAGGTACCAGGAGATACTGGTGGGAGATCAGAGAGCGGGAAGAGAGAGGGATGCTTCCACCGAGGTCTCGCTGCACCCCTCCACAGGGACAGCTCCGGCGGGAGGCTTCCCCTCCACCGCAGCCCTTGCCGGGTGCCGGTGGGTGTCGCTGTTGCCAGGTGTTCAGCCCTGTACACACCTCTGTCAAATCCCTCCATTAAATCTTCCTCCAAATCCTCTTTGATGTGACTTCTGTTTCCTTCCAAGATCCTGAGTGATCTGCAGGACTCCTGGCTCTGTGAAATGGGACCTGTAGCCAGAAGCAACAGCTCTCAGGGTAAAGCTCCCAGGAACTCATGTTTATTCCCAGTTAGAGGGCCCCAGTCGCGCTGCCCACATCACACACCTTAGGTGGCATGTCTTCATCCCTCTCTCTCGCTTTCTTTTTTTTTTTTTTTAATTAATTTATTTATTTATTTTGGGTGGGGGTGGGGTTGGGGAGGGAGGGAAGCAGGCGGGCCACTTCTATTGGTCTTTCATTTCTCTATTTTCATCTGTCTTTGTTCTGTGGCTCCTGTGGGCCTCCCATCGCGGTGGCCTCTGTTGTTGCAGAGCACCGGCTCTGGGCGCATGCGCCCCAGAGCTCCAGCTCGGTAATTGGACACATCGGTCCAGCCGCTCCGCGGCACGTGGGATCTTCCCAGGCCAGGGATCCAACCGGCGCCCCTTGCACTGCAAGGCGGTGTCCTTACCCACTGGACCACCAGGGGAAGCCCTCTCGCTTTCTTCTTAATGGATAAACAGAGAGGCTCTGGTTTGTCAGGGCCCTTTTGATAGCTGCTTTGTCTAGAAAGGGCTGAGGCTGGATTTGCACATCCTAGATGGAAAGGGCAGAGCCTCCTGATAGGGGAGTGGACTTGGGTCACAGAGCTCCCCACTGCGCTGTGGCCGTCTGCCATCCCTGGCCTGGGCGTGACTTTGGGCAACCCAACCACAGATCGCCTGGAGCTACTTCAGTTGGCATGCTTTGCCTGCAAGCGATAGAAAGACCAACGAAAAGAGCTTGAATAATAAGAAATGTGTTGTCACACTGAACAAGGTGTCTGGAATGGGTGACTGCAGAGTTGGCAAGTTCAGAGACTCCACAAGAGTAGGACTCTCTCTTGGCTTCTCAATTATCTCCTACATTTCTCCCTCATGGTCACAAGATGGCTGCCACAGCTCCCAACAGCGTAGCAGGATCTAAATCAAGAAAATCCTGTATCAGGTAGGTCAGTTCTAAAGAAAGACCCCAAATAGCAGTGGATTAAACACCGTGGAGTTCTATTTTCCTGTCTCTTTATGGTCCAACATTCTTTCAGAGTTAGCATCCGCCAGTAGGATTGAGGACCAGACTTCTCTATCTTCAGCCAGTAGGACTGAGGACTAGACGTCTCTATCTTACTGCCTTACTTACAAGGATGAAAATGATTCCTCATCATGTGAGCAGTCTCGTTGTCAGGAAGAGAGAGACGAGGGAGGGGAGGCCAGGCACCTCCTCTGGCACAGCCACAGACGTCACACACGTCACTTGAACGCGTATCGTTGGCCACAACGTGGCTACATGGCCATGTCTAGCCACAAGAGAGGCTGGAAAATGTAGTCTTTGGCTGGACAGCCACGTGTCCAGCTAAAAACTCCTCCTGCATGGAAAGGGGGTTAAACAGCTGCCTACAACAGCCTATCTCTTCACAGGCTCTGTCTCGTGTCACCTTTGAATAATAAGGAAAGTCCTGCAGGTCCCCTCTACCACTGCCATCAAACCCTTCCTCCATCTCACCGGCAAAGTTCCCACTGCACCAAGCCCCTGTCTTTCAGGAAGCCTGGCTGCGCGCAGATTCTGCCAGGATAAAACGAGGGCAAGCAGGACTATTGAATGGTCCCTCTCGCTTTCTTCTTAATGGATAAACAGAGAGGCTCTGGTTTGTCAGGGCCCTTTGATAGCTGCTTTGTCTAGAAAGGGCTGAGGCTGGATTTGCACATCCTAGATGGAAAGGGCAGAGCCTCCTGATAGGGAGTGGACTTGGGTCACAGAGCTCCCCACTGCGCTGTGGCCGTCTGCCATCCCTGGCCTGGGCGTGACTTTGGGCAACCCAACCACAGATCGCCTGGAGCTACTTCAGTTGGCATGCTTTGCCTGCAAGCGATAGAAAGACCAACGAAAAGAGCTTGAATAATAAGAAATGTGTTGTCACACTGAACAAGGTGTCTGGAATGGGTGACTGCAGAGTTGGCAAGTTCAGAGACTCCACAAGAGTAGGACTCTCTCTTGGCTTCTCAATTATCTCCTACATTTCTCCCTCATGGTCACAAGATGGCTGCCACAGCTCCCAACAGCGTAGCAGGATCTAAATCAAGAAAATCCTGTATCAGGTAGGTCAGTTCTAAAGAAAGACCCCAAATAGCAGTGGATTAAACACCGTGGAGTTCTATTTTCCTGTCTCTTTATGGTCCAACATTCTTTCAGAGTTAGCATCCGCCAGTAGGATTGAGGACCAGACTTCTCTATCTTCAGCCAGTAGGACTGAGGACTAGACGTCTCTATCTTACTGCCTTACTTACAAGGATGAAAATGATTCCTCATCATGTGAGCAGTCTCGTTGTCAGGAAGAGAGAGACGAGGGAGGGGAGGCCAGGCACCTCCTCTGGCACAGCCACAGACGTCACACACGTCACTTGAACGCGTATCGTTGGCCACAACGTGGCTACATGGCCATGTCTAGCCACAAGAGAGGCTGGAAAATGTAGTCTTTGGCTGGACAGCCACGTGTCCAGCTAAAAACTCCTCCTGCATGGAAAGGGGGTTAAACAGCTGCCTACAACAGCCTATCTCTTCACAGGCTCTGTCTCGTGTCACCTTTGAATAATAAGGAAAGTCCTGCAGGTCCCCTCTACCACTGCCATCAAACCCTTCCTCCATCTCACCGGCAAAAGTTCCCACTGCACCAAGCCCCTGTCTTTCAGGAAGCCTGGCTGCGACGCAGATTCTGCCAGGATAAAACGAGGGCAAGCAGGACTATTGAATGGTCAGCTCAAATTGCCTTCCAAATGGCCCAGTTCTAACCTGGAAAGAAGCATCATTCTTGTAGTCTTCTTCCCTCCTCCTCCTCCTCCTCTGTCTCCTTCTTTTTCTTCCTCTGCATGGCCAGCAACAGAAACTGGTGCCACTTAGCTTGGCCAACATAAGAAGAAATGAATAACCAAACAGTGAGAAGGCTGAAATGTCCCCGGATCTTGGGGACAGGAAGCAGAAAATTGAATGCCACAGGGCTCTCTTTGCCTTCTCTGTTGCCTGCACTTTTTCCTTCTCCTTCAGACTGAGTCCTCCAAGGGTAGGCAACGTGGCCAGTGAGATCTCTAGAATCATATCTTGAGGTCCTCTGGCCAGGCAGGACCACTTTATCCATTCCAGGGTGGAGGCACTCTGATTGGCCCAGTTGAGATCAAATCCCCACCAATCAGCTGCGATCTAGGGATGCGGTCCTTTAAGAACAGGGCCACCCCTCCTCAAAGCAAGGATGGAGTTGGGAGAGGGTAGTACCACCAGAAAGAAGGGTTGGGATGAAGGCTGGGCAGATGAAACAGTAAGTGAGCATTTCCATCTCTGGGGAAGGTCACCCAGAAAGATCTCTTGCCCGACCCCTGGGAGAGGCACGAGGCAGTCCATCTGCCACCCTCTGCCAAACCTCACCCCAGGGCTGACAGACCGCATTCATTGACTGGGCCCCCAGCCCCACCTGCCAGAGGCTTTTAGATGAGGCCTTTGACCTCGCACTCTGTCCAGGCTGCCAGAAGAGGAGGGTGCAGGGACGGGAAGCAGGGAGTCATGGCCCACAACCTCCACCAGCCCCGGGCTGGCTGCCATCCACCCCTCCGAGACGACATCCGTCACCCGGAGTCCTCCTTCTCTCCTTCACAAGCTGCAGTCTCCGAAACCTGACATTGCCATCTGGGGACTTTCTAGCTTTCTCTGAGTAGTTTCCTTTGACAGCCCTAGCACAGGATTTTCCAAACAAGAATCACCTGGGGTGCTTGTTAAATTATAGCTTCTAGGGCCTTACTCCCCTAGCACTCTGACTTAGTGAGTCAAGGTGGGGCCCAGGAATCTGCATTTTACCAACAGTAAAGTTGGAGAGTCACATAACCATTGAGCATAAGAGAGCTGGCTATGGATCCCTTTTGACTTGGTTTGCATGCTGTGTGATCTTAGGCAAGTGACTTAACCTCTCTGGTTCCATCTGAGACAAAATGGGGACAAAATCGGAACAACAGAGCACCTGCCACAGAGGATCACTGTGTAGCCTGAGACCAAGCAGAGAAATCTGTTAGAATCTGCTTCGTAAGCATCAGCCATTGATAGTGACCATTGTTCTCTTTGTTATTAGTATTAATTTTATGGCCAACCCCTGCCTGCACTAGGTCTTTGTGTCCATTAAATGAAGGGGATGAGGACCCACAAGGCACCTGTACCAGTATCCAGTCCTGTGCTTTGTCCCCTCGGAGGGCCCCGGGAACAGCCTCAGCCCTGTCTGCCCGGAGGGTCTGTTAATCCCATCAGCTCTCTGGCTACACCCGCTCCTGCCGCACTCAACACCTCTCCTCCTCGGAGCCCCATCAGGCACTCCGCCTGCTTCTCCCATCAAGACTGCCCCCCAGGCTGTGCCCTTTGAGGTGAGGGATAGTCAGTCTCACTTCAGGTGATGAGTGGGGAGCCGCCGCAGGCCCCAGCTAGGGGTGGGGAGGGGGCGTGGGCTGGGCAGGGCACAGCCCTGGGGAGGGTGGAGGCTCTGCCCGGACGGTCTCAGTTTAGTGTCAGTCCTTGGTGCTGGGCCAGTGCTGAGTCCCGGACTCTCATCTGGGCGGTACAGAGGTTGGGAAAATTTGCCTAAGTGGAGGGGAGCAAGAGAGAAAGGTGGGGGATTGCCTAAGGAGTCCCCCACAAGCCTGCCTCTCCTTCCCTTAGCCTGAGGGTGTAGGGCCCCAAGATCTGGAAACCAGATGTCTCTGGCAGCTCCACAGTTCACTCCAGGTCGCAGAAGCACCACCTGGCTGACCTCTCACGGCAACAAGATTTCCTCGGGAAGGAGGGCTGTGGGGCGGCAGGTCTGAACAGTCCTGGCTATTGCTTGCTGCCACAGCATCCAGGAACCAGGAACATTATTTCCCTGGTGGCTCAATCAGTAAAGAATCCCCCTGCAATGCAGGAGACACCTGAGTTTGAACCCTGGGTCGGGAAGATCCCATGGAGAAGGAAATGGCAACCCACTCCAGTATTCATGCCTGGGAAATCCCGTGGGCAGAGGAGCCTGGCGGGCTACAGTTTCATAGCTTCCGCAAAGCGTCAGACACAACTGAAGTGACTTAGCCCGCAGGCATAGTTTCCAGCCCCTCGTCCCCATCTCAGCCAGTGGAACGGGGAAAGGAGGACACCCCTAGTGGGCTTGTGGAGGGGAGGGCTGCAGGCTAGGTGTTCAAGGTCCTGGGTTCCCATTCGGAGTCCTCCTCCTCCCTCCTCCACTCCCTTCTGTTCGTGTGCTCGGGGTGTTGTCCACATCGTCTCATTCAGTCCTCGCCTGGACTTCACTACCCTCTCTCGCAGCCAGAGGCTCGGGACAGAGAAGGGAACTGCCCAAGTTCACATGGCTAAGCGGGGTCAGGCAGAGCCATGGGGTTCTAGAACCAGGACCACCTTAGAGTCCATTTGATCTCACGCTGGAGAATTCGAAGCCCAAGGAGGCTGGATTCTCTGCGTCAGGCCACAGCCTAGGGCTGGCCTCAGGGTATCTCCAACAGCCTGCTCTGAACACTCAGGCAGACCCAAGCCCCTCCTCTTCTGCTTCAGTTGCCTCTGTCCCTCCATGTCGACGTGTCACAGGTCGATGGACACCAGGTCCACCTGGGCGTGTGTGAGGAGCCAAATTCGGGGTCTCACCTGCAGATGCTAAGCACAGCAACTGGCAGGTAGTAAACCTGGTAAATCCTCAGCAAATGAAGACTGTTTAAAAAAAAAAAAAAATGGCCTCTTTTTAATTATTTTTTTTCTCTTTTTAATTTATTTTTTATTTATTTATTTTTCATCCATTTTTGTTCTTTGCTCTGTGTGGGCCTCCCATTGCAGTGGACTCTCTTGTTGCAGAGCACTGGCTCTGGGCTCATGTGCTCTAGAGCACTGACTTGTAATTGGACGCACCAGTCCAGCTGCTCCGCAGCACGTGGAATTTTCCCGGGCCAGAGGTTGAACCGGTGCCCCTTGCTCTGCCAAGCAGACTCTTTACCCAGTGGACCACCAGGGAAGCCCCGAAGATTCTTTTTTAAAGATTATAATCTAGGGTTGTGTTTCTCCACCTGTGATGTGAGAAGAAGTGAGGCTCAAAGGAGTTAAGCAGTGTGTCCGGACATTGTGAGATTGAAATAGTCACAGAAAGGACCTTACCATAAACCAGTGTTGTTGTTAAGAATGCAGCCAACTGGAGCTCCACTCCCCACTCTGTCACATAGAAGCGTCTTCCTCAACTTTTCTGCACCGCAGTTTCCTCATCTGTAAAATGGGGATAATAAAGTTACCGCATTCTAGGGTTGTTGTGAGGATTTAGCAAATTCAGCTCTATGTGAAAGGCTTTGAATGATATCAGAATCTGGTTAAAGACTCTATCAAGGATCAAGGTTGCTGTCACCAATGGCAAGCTATGCTTCTGTCAAGTGGCATTGGACATGAAGTGATGGGACAAGTCCTTGATCTCGGTGAAACTGTTAGTCGCTCAGTCGTGTCTGATGTTTTGAGACCCCATGGACTGTAGCGCCACAGGCTCCTCTGTCCATGGAATTCTCCAGGCAAGAATAGTGGAGTGCATAGCCATTTCCTTCTCCGGGGGATCTTCCTGACCCAGTGATCAAACCCGGGTCTCCTGCATTGCAGGCATATTCTATACCATCTGAGCCACCAGGAACCCCCCTAAAGTGGTATTTATCCTCCAGGCAAGAATACTAGAGTGGGGTGCCATGCCCTCCTCCAGGGGATCTTCCCAACCCAGGAATCAAACCTGCGTCTCTTAGGTCTCCTATATTGGCAGGCAAGTTCTTCAGTGCCGCCGGGGAAGCCTAAAAGTCTGGTAATTAGCCTTAGATCTTCCCAGTCAATTATAGTGAGTGCTGTTTACCTTGGCAATATAAAAATAAAGTAACACAATCAACACAGATTAGGGATTAGACATGAATTTCCTCACTTTTCTTAGAAGGTCATCAGAAGATATTCCCTAAAACAGACAAATGAAGAAATGGGCATGTATTTTATTTTATTTATTTATTTTGACTGTGCTGGGTCTTCATCGTGACACGAAGGCTCCTTCTCTAGTTGTGGTGCAAGGGTCTAGTTGCTTTGCAGCATGTGGGATCTTAGTTCCCCAGTCAGGGATCGAACCTGCGTACCCTGCATTGGAAGGCAAATTCTTAATCACTGGACCACCAGAGAAGTCTCAAAGGAGTTTATTTTTGCAAAAGTTTTATTTAGACAAACAAAAAGCAAACATTTTGGGGAAAGGTAGAGAAATTGAATCCTCATCTTTTTAAGAATGGGGAGTCAATTACATAGAAGCGTCTCCCTCAACTTTTCTGCACCGCAGTTTCCTCATCTGTAAAATGGGGATAATAAAGTTACCGCATTCTAGGGTTGTTGTGAGGATTTAGCAAATTCAGCTCTATGTGAAAGGCTTTGAATGATATCAGAATCTGGTTAAAGACTCTATCAAGGATCAAGGTTGCTGTCACCAATGGCAAGCTATGCTTCTGTCAAGTGGCATTGGACATGAAGTGATGGGACAAGTCCTTGATCTCGGTGAAACTGTTAGTCGCTCAGTCGTGTCTGATGTTTTGAGACCCCATGGACTGTAGCGCCACAGGCTCCTCTGTCCATGGAATTCTCCAGGCAAGAATAGTGGAGTGCATAGCCATTTCCTTCTCCGGGGGATCTTCCTGACCCAGTGATCAAACCCGGGTCTCCTGCATTGCAGGCATATTCTATACCATCTGAGCCACCAGGAACCCCCCTAAAGTGGTATTTATCCTCCAGGCAAGAATACTAGAGTGGGGTGCCATGCCCTCCTCCAGGGGATCTTCCCAACCCAGGAATCAAACCTGCGTCTCTTAGGTCTCCTATATTGGCAGGCAAGTTCTTCAGTGCCGCGGAAGCCTAAAAGTCTGGTAATTAGCCTTAGATCTTCCCAGTCAATTATAGTGAGTGCTGTTTACCTTGGCAATATAAAAATAAAGTAACACAATCAACACAGATTAGGGATTAGACATGAATTTCCTCACTTTTCTTAGAAGGTCATCAGAAGATATTCCCTAAAACAGACAAATGAAGAAATGGGCATGTATTTTATTTTATTTATTTATTTTGACTGTGCTGGGTCTTCATCGTGACACGAAGGCTCCTTCTCTAGTTGTGGTGCAAGGGTCTAGTTGCTTTGCAGCATGTGGGATCTTAGTTCCCCAGTCAGGGATCGAACCTGCGTACCCTGCATTGGAAGGCAAATTCTTAATCACTGGACCACCAGAGAAGTCTCAAAGGAGTTTATTTTTGCAAAAGTTTTATTTAGACAAACAAAAAGCAAACTTGGAGTTTTGGGGAAAGGTAGAGAAATTCATTTTATTTTTTCACGTGTATGTACTCCTTTATTTTTTCACGTGTATGTACATACTCCTGTATGTACTCACGTGTGTGAGAAAAAAAAAAAAGTTGACAAAATTTTAAGGCCAGATAAATTAAATACATCCGCAAAATGACAAGCAGTCACTCTGTAGGTGCTGTCATGGAAGGAGTCCTCCACACAATATTTAGTAGAAAAGCAAATTGCAGAGGATCAGACTCAATGTGATCTGCGTTTTGAAAAGGAAAAACAAAATTCAAGTGAGTGGATTGGGTTCAGCAAAAATATGGAGCAGGACACGTGTTCAATTTTTAATGATGCCAGCCTGCCTCTGGTTGGTAAGAGAGAGTCGATGCCAGAGAGACTCCCACACTCCCATACCACGTGAAGTATTTTGACAGCAAGCGTGAATTACCTGCAAAGAGAAAAATATCTAAACAAAGAAGAAATCTGAAATGAACGTGATGATTTTTATTCCCAGGGGGAAAGAATAGGACACTCAAAACCACATCCCTCGCTTCCCCTCACCTCTGACCAGACCCAGGAAATCCCACCAATAGTCCCGGACACCACACAGGTCTGGAAAGTAGGACAGCACCCCTGGTCCTTTTCTGGCTGGGCCTTCAAACCCAGGTGGCCTCTGCTCAGGGACCCTGGAGGCAGGACTAGGGATATCCTGAGCAACTTCCTGATCCAGCAAGGAGCTGGCTGCCAGGATCAAGAAAGCCTGTGCTTAGTGGGCCCCGCGGAAGGTTCTGGAGGGCCTCTGTGTGGCTGTGTGATAAAGAATCCACCTGCCAAGCAGGAGACACGGATTCAGTCCCTGATCTGGGAAGCTCACACAGGCCTCGGAACAACGAAGCCCATGAGCCACAACTAAGGAGCCTGTGCTCTAGAGCCCGGGAGCTACAACTCCTGAAGGCCTCGTGCCCTCAGCCCGTGCTCTGCGACAAGAGAAGCCCCCACAGGGAGAAGCGGGTGCCCCCAGCTAGAGTCGTCTCTGCTCTCCACAACTAGAGGAAAGCCCGCACAGTGACGAAGACCTGCCACAGCCAACATTATAAATAAATAAATAAAATTATGAAAACAAGAAGGCTGGGGAACTGGGAGCACACAGAGCCAGGCAGCCCAAGCAGGTGGTCCCACGAGGGGCACCAGAGAGCCTCCTTCAACAAGAGGTCTCCAGGCATCCATTCATTCCCCCAGCAAACAGGCGCCGAGTCCTCACAGTAACGTCGGAATTCTGACGACTTCGTAAGTCCCTGTCACTGAGTCTCTGCCTTCTCACACCCGATACCTATTGACGTTAAGATACGTAACATCCTCTTTAATACTCTGAAATGATCCTCCCCATGTGCTGTATCCTACCTACGCACTCGTCTCTGAGCCACATCCCTAGGAAGGGACATGTCAGGCTGCTTGTGGACGCCTGGGTTGGGTGTGCTCTCTCTGGACCTCTCCCCCACCTGTTGGGAGGGGACAGTGGGAGGGACTTCCACCCCTTCTCACTCTGTGTGTGCACATAGAGCCCGGGGGAGTTATGAGATGTGGAAAGCGACGGGGAGCTTGGAACCAGGAGCCCGAGCCTTTCCTGGAAGCCCGAGGCAGGGGTTCCCAAGCAACTCCCAGGTTTCCCAGGTGTCCTGCTATCCCGCCCCACCCCTGACCTACCCAAGGTCCTGCACCCCCTTTCCGCTCCCCACAGAGCTCCTCAGAAGGTCCTCTGTCTTCAGGATACAGGTTAAACATCCTCAATCGCGCTGTGAGGTCTGCCGTCTCCCTCGAGTCTCCCTACGGCCCTGGAGACAGGCCGTCCCCAGCCGCGTCCCACAGACGGGAGCTATCGCTCAGGGACCCTGGAGGCAGGACGGGCAAGGAGCTGGCTGCCAGGATCAAGAAAGCCTGTGCTTAGTGGGCCCCGCGGAAGGTTCTGGAGGGCCTCTGTGTGGCTGTGTGATAAAGAATCCACCTGCCAAGCAGGAGACACGGATTCAGTCCCTGATCTGGGAAGCTCACACAGGCCTCGGAACAACGAAGCCCATGAGCCACAACTAAGGAGCCTGTGCTCTAGAGCCCGGGAGCTACAACTCCTGAAGGCCTCGTGCCCTCAGCCCGTGCTCTGCGACAAGAGAAGCCCCCACAGGGAGAAGCGGGTGCCCCCAGCTAGAGTCGTCTCTGCTCTCCACAACTAGAGGAAAGCCCGCACAGTGACGAAGACCTGCCACAGCCAACATTATAAATAAATAAATAAAATTATGAAAACAAGAAGGCTGGGGAACTGGGAGCACACAGAGCCAGGCAGCCCAAGCAGGTGGTCCCACGAGGGGCACCAGAGAGCCTCCTTCAACAAGAGGTCTCCAGGCATCCATTCATTCCCCCAGCAAACAGGCGCCGAGTCCTCACAGTAACGTCGGAATTCTGACGACTTCGTAAGTCCCTGTCACTGAGTCTCTGCCTTCTCACACCCGATACCTATTGACGTTAAGATACGTAACATCCTCTTTAATACTCTGAAATGATCCTCCTATGTGCTGTATCCTACCTACGCACTCGTCTCTGAGCCACATCCCTAGGAAGGGACATGTCAGGCTGCTTGTGGACGCCTGGGTTGGGTGTGCTCTCTCTGGACCTCTCCCCCACCTGTTGGGAGGGGACAGTGGGAGGGACTTCCACCCCTTCTCACTCTGTGTGTGCACATAGAGCCCGGGGGAGTTATGAGATGTGGAAAGCGACGGGGAGCTTGGAACCAGGAGCCCGAGCCTTTCCTGGAAGCCCGAGGCAGGGGTTCCCAAGCAACTCCCAGGTTTCCCAGGTGTCCTGCTATCCCGCCCCACCCCTGACCTACCCAAGGTCCTGCACCCCCTTTCCGCTCCCCACAGAGCTCCTCAGAAGGTCCTCTGTCTTCAGGATACAGGTTAAACATCCTCAATCGCGCTGTGAGGTCTGCCGTCTCCCTCGAGTCTCCCTACGGCCCTGGAGACAGGCCGTCCCCAGCCGCGTCCCACAGACGGGGAGCTGAGACTGAGGGCGACGGTGACTCACCGAGGATCGAGCCAGGCAGAGGCAACCCCCCATGCTGCGAGCCGCCTGCCCCCTGCATCGTCATCACCATCGCGGCCCCACGTGCGGGCGCCCCCGCATCTGGACGCCCTGCTCTGGCAGAGGGAACTGATCAGGAGTGGGTGGCCCTCCAGGCCTGGGCCATCCTGCCTACCCTCGAGCCTCTGAAGCCCTGCTCTGCTCTCACAGACACTCTGGATGGGGAGCCTGGCTCTGTCTGGCTCTCTGGCTATCTCTCACGGCAGGAGATGTGCCAGGAGAGATAAGAAGGAAATAAAGCAGGAAGGCTCTGTGGAGCAGGGGTGGCGGTGGGAACCCTGCTGCCTCCCCTCTGTGATCAGGGCAGAAGAATCAAAGGAAATGACCAGAGAGAAGCAAAATCTGCCTGGGCGGGGTGGGGGTGGGGGTGTTACTGGCTATAAATAGCCCTGTCTCTAGGATCCCAGGGAACAGAGGGAAGGGGTTGAGGCCAGAGGGTCTGGTCTCCGTGGCTGGTGGTGGGGGCAGTGGGCATTCATGTCTGCCCGGGATTCAGATCAAAGAGCCCAGCAGCAGATAAGAGGCTTGACCCAGACCCACCCCTTGCCTCCTGCTAGAGGCAGGTGTTGTGATTTTAGAGTTGGCCAAGCAGGTCCTATATTCTTACATCTGTCTTACATTCCTGATCCATCCGTGCACGCGCCCCTTCAGTCAGCCACCGGTTTGCACCGCCTGCTCATCTGTCTGTCTGACCCTTCTGCCTGCCTCCCTGCCTCTGAGCCTTCCCACTTGCTGTTCCTCCTGTCCTAACACTCTTCCCTCTCTCTTTGCTTCCCGTGTCCCTACCAAGACAACATCCTTTAGGAGGCCTTCTCAGACCTTCCAGGTTCAGGGTAAGGAACGTAGCCCATCCACTCCCACAGTCCTGGCCTTCCGTTCCTCAGCATTCATCAGAAGGAGGTGTTCTTGCTTCCGTCTCCCCGGCTCTCTGAGGGGACTTGTAACTCTGCAGCATCTAGGATGATGCCTATCATGTAATAGATGTTCAAGAAATGTATTTGGTGCATTTATGTCCATATCTGGACCCTCTCTCCTCCCTCCTTCCTTTCTCTCTTAAAGACTTCCAGAGCTCTGATCTGAGTCAGGTCTGATGTTTGTCATGGCCCTTGAGGATGGCTGAGCCCAGTGGGAGTAGCGGAGGGGAGGGAAGGGGAGGCCCATCCACAGATCGCATGACACGAGCAGAAAGAGAGAGATGGACTCCTCTGACTTCAGGGGAGTGAGCTGTCTGTTGGGGGCCCGGAGTGAGGAGGCAATGAAGATGGGCTTCAAGGAGGAGGTGGTCCTTGCGCCGGGATTTGGCTGTGTGAACATGGCGGTGGGATGAGGGGTAGGCTCTGCTGGCCCAGGAGACACACAGGCAGGAAGGGGCCAGCTGGTGACTGTGGTGCAGGGAGAGGTGGACGGTATCTGGAGGGCATCTTCCTGAAGCAATCAGGACAGAAAGAGAGTGAGGAAGCACTAGGGAGGTGGTGGGAGAGTGCTGGGAGGACAAGACTTCATTTCAGAGAGACGCAGATGCAGAACGAACGATGCCCCAAGACCCCCTGTCATGCCAGGGCTGTGCTGAGGGAGGCCCGAGGCTGCTGAGCTCAGCGGCTGGATGCGGCGTGTCCTGCTGCTTCTTCTGAGAGAGCGGACAGCTGGCTCCGAGTCCCCTCAGGAGGAATGGTCACAGTCATAAGGCCTCAGTGGAGCCGATGACTCACGCCTGGAGAGTCCGGCCTTGTGTGTGCATGGGGGCGGTGGGTATGGCCCATGCAGAGAACATCGCCAGGAAAGTTCCAAGGACGGACCTCTGGAGCCAAGGCTGGGTCCCCCAAGGCCTGTCTGGGAGCCTCTGGTACGGAGGGGCTAGCCCCCACAGAGAGGCCAGGCTAAGCCCGCTTCTGAGCCTCTCGGCTGGGCTGAGCCCTCCTCCCACACTCCAGCCTTTTCCTCTCTGGGATAGAGAGGGAGGTCCTTTCCTCAAAATGGGTGGGCTTCTGGAGGTGGGAAGGCAGGGGCAGGAGCACAAGCCGTGGGGTCACTGTGGGTGCAAACCGGTCCAGGACCCTGCATGCGATCTGTCCTGTCATGGGCATCAGCAGGACCCAGAGGCCCCGGAAGGGGCAAGTGAGTCAGCCAGGGGCATTCCTGCCCTCCTAGCACAAAGGCCGAGCCTGGTCTTTTAAGACCTAGATCTGAGCAAACCCATGTGTCCTTCATGCTTGGAGTCCAGGGAATACAGCTTTCTCATTGGCCCTCTGGGAAGGGGCTTAATTATTAAGGTGAAAACAGCTACCACTCTTGTTCATTGAGAACACCCTTTGTGCCAGGCTCCAGGTTGCCTACTTTCTAGGAAACACTGTGTTTGATCATCCGAAACTCCTATCAGTGGGACCACGAGTATTGTCTCCTCTATTATTAGTTATCTGCGGCTGGGTAATACATTACCCCAAACCTCAGCCCCAGTATTTATTTCTTGACGTTTTTGTGGGTCAGACTCGGGCAGGACTGAGCTGGAGCCCCTGCTTCAGCCTCTCTCCCGGGCTGCAGCTGAGCCGTCTGCCATGGGCTCAGTCTCATCTGAAGATTTACTCGGCAGTTGTTGGCAGAATCCGGCTCTTTGCGGGCTGCGGTCAGAGGCCGTCCTCCGCTCGTTACACACACGCCTCTCACCGCACGAAAGTCTGTGCGTGTGTGCTAAGTCGCTTCGGTTGTGTCCGACTCTCTGTGACCCCATGGGCTGTATCCCGCCAGGCTCCTCTGTCCATGGGATCCTCCAGGCAAGAACACTGGAGTGGGGTGCCATGCCCTCCTCCGGGGGATCTTCTCCACCCAGAGACTGAATCCGCATTTCATCTCCTGCATTGGTAGGTGGGTTCTTTACTACGAATGCCACCCTGGAAGTCTAGTATCTCTTATACGATCTTTTATTTTAAAACCTTCAGTTCGGGGGCTTCCCTGGTGGTCCAGTGGCTAAGGCTCCAGGCTCCCAGTGCAGGGGGCCTGGGTTCGATCCCTGGTCAGGGAGCTAGATCCCACATACTGCAACTAAGACCCAGCGCAGCCAAATAAATAAATAAATATTAAAAAAAAAAAACAAATCACATTCAGTTAGAGTAGCCTTCACTTTGCATTACAGAGATGGAGAATGCAAAAAAAAAAAAAAAAAAAAAGAAAACTCCACAAGGCTGAATACAGACACAAATACCCATGCTAATAGCTCATGTTTTTTGAGCTATTACCAGATGTTATGAACCATAGTGTGTTTTCTCAAAATTTATATTAAAGCCCTCACCTAACCAGTACCTCAAACTGTGACCTTGCTCAGTCATTAAAAAGGTAATAAAAGCAAGATTAGGTCATTAGGATGAATCCTCCTCCAATATGACTGGTGTCCTTATAAGAGGTGATTAACTGCTATGTTTACAATGGGTAGCCAACAAAGCCCTACTGTGTAGCACGTGGAACTCTGCTCGGCCTTCTGTGGCAGCCTGGATGGGAAGAGGGGTTCGGGGAGAATGGATACACGGATGTGTACAGCTGGGCCCCTTCACCACCCATCTGAAACGACCCCATTTTTGTTAGTCAGTTATACTCCATTACAAAATAAAAAGGCTTTTTTTTTGTAAATACAAAGAAGAAAAAAGAGGTGGTTAGGACACAGCCACGCACAAAGGGAAGGCCACGTAAGGACGCAGGGAGAAGGGGGCCATCTATATGCCAGGGAGAGAGGCCTCGGAAGAAACCTTGCTAACACCTTAGACTTGTAGCCTCTGAGACTGTGAGAAAACACATCTCTGTTGTTAAAGTCACCTCATTATGACTTCTATTAGATAATCTTATTATGGTACCTTTTTACGGCATCCCTAACAAACCAAGACACCAGGCGTGGAGCTAGAACCTATGCGTAAATCTGGCCCGTGGGAGGCAAGGGGAAGTCTGATCATGGGCTTCTAGGAGGCTTTTCTCTCTCAGAAAAGAAAAGGAAGAGGAAGGGCCCTCTCTGCAAGTCTGTAGGCGCTGTTCGAGCAGGTTGTACCTGGAGCTGCCGCGGTCATTTTGCATCCTCAGGCCTGTGCAGATGGCTGAGCGGGAACAAAGAGGAAACTTGGGTCTTGGACGCCATCCCTGGGCATGAATTATGCACTCTAGCTCTAGATTTCTATTTGTATGAGGAAATAGCATGTCCTTACTGGTTGGGTTACTTGGAGTTGGGCCTCATGGTCCTTGCATGGGCACAGATGCAGCGCCCTCGTGAGGCAGAGGGCCCCTGGGCACCTCTGAGGCCCTCTGAACTTCTGCCAGGTAGCACAGCAACTCTGCGATGTGGCGATGGTGAACCCCACAGGCCTCCCTGGGAGCCGGGGAAGGTCCAGGGGAAAGGGGTGGCTGGTGATGAGCTGATGTCCCAGAGCTGCCGGCCTCTCTGTGGAATGGGGGCTGGGCACAACTTGGGGAATTAACCAGCAGCATCAGCCACAAGACACTCAGGAGTCAGAAAGAGATCAGGACATTTTGGAATGTCTTCTATTGTCACCTTCACCGACCTTCTTGTATTAATGATCATCAAAGAGTCACAGACTCCTGTCCATTTTAATTCCATCATACCCTCTCAGCTTGTCCCCCGATGGTCAGACCTTCTGTGTGGACTCCGGGCTACAAAGATCTGGAAACCACAACTGCTCCAAACTGATCTCTCAGGTTCCTGCCCCTCCCCCTTCATCCAAGGAAGCGCACTGCGTCCCTGCAGTGTGTCAGGCACTGATCTAGGCACATAGAGTATTTCAGTGAACAGAATAAACAAGTCCTGCCCTCGCAAAGCTTATTTTCTCGCAGGAGGAGAAGCAATGTTCATAACACATAAGTAGGCTGGGACGGTGACCATCCTGTATAAAAAGAAATGTAGATCCAGACGAGGAAGCTCAGAGACAGGGATGCCATTTTAAATTCAGGGACGGCTGGGAATTACCTGGTGGTCCAGTGGTTAGACTGAGGCGTGGAGGCAAAGGGAAGTCTGATCATGGGCTTCTAGGAGGCTTTTCTCTCTCAGAAAAGAAAAGGAAGAGGAAGGGCCCTCTCTGCAAGTCTGTAGGCGCTGTTCGAGCAGGTTGTACCTGGAGCTGCCGCGGTCATTTTGCATCCTCAGGCCTGTGCAGATGGCTGAGCGGGAACAAAGAGGAAACTTGGGTCTTGGACGCCATCCCTGGGCATGAATTATGCACTCTAGCTCTAGATTTCTATTTGTATGAGGAAATAGCATGTCCTTACTGGTTGGGTTACTTGGAGTTGGGCCTCATGGTCCTTGCATGGGCACAGATGCAGCGCCCTCGTGAGGCAGAGGGCCCCTGGGCACCTCTGAGGCCCTCTGAACTTCTGCCAGGTAGCACAGCAACTCTGCGATGTGGCGATGGTGAACCCCACAGGCCTCCCTGGGAGCCGGGGGAAGGTCCAGGGAAGGCGTGGCTGGTGATGAGCTGATGTCCCAGAGCTGCCGGCCTCTCTGTGGAATGGGGGCTGGGCACAACTTGGGGAATTAACCAGCAGCATCAGCCACAAGACACTCAGGAGTCAGAAAGAGATCAGGACATTTTGGAATGTCTTCTATTGTCACCTTCACCGACCTTCTTGTATTAATGATCATCAAAGAGTCACAGACTCCTGTCCATTTTAATTCCATCATACCCTCTCAGCTTGTCCCCCGATGGTCAGACCTTCTGTGTGGACTCCGGGCTACAAAGATCTGGAAACCACAACTGCTCCAAACTGATCTCTCAGGTTCCTGCCCCTCCCCCTTCATCCAAGGAAGCGCACTGCGTCCCTGCAGTGTGTCAGGCACTGATCTAGGCACATAGAGTATTTCAGTGAACAGAATAAACAAGTCCTGCCCTCGCAAAGCTTATTTTCTCGCAGGAGGAGAAGCAATGTTCATAACACATAAGTAGGCTGGGACGGTGACCATCCTGTATAAAAAGAAATGTAGATCCAGACGAGGAAGCTCAGAGACAGGGATGCCATTTTAAATTCAGGGACTGCTGGGAATTACCTGGTGGTCCAGTGGTTAGAACTCTGAGCTCTCACTGACGAGGGCCAGGGTTCAATCCCTGGTCAGAATTGTTATGGATTGGACGGCATTCCCCTAGTGCCATTTGTTGGAGTACATGTGTCCCCCAGCGCCTCAGAATGTGACCTTGTTGCAGATGTAATTAGCTTTGTTAAAATGAAATTAAGCTGGGTAGAATGGACTCCTACTAAGTCCTTATAAAACGAGGAAAGTTGGACACACACATGCACATAAGGTATTCCTGCAAAAGGACAAGGGGGCGGCAGAGGACGAGATGCTAAGAGACCATTGCCAACTCAGTGGACATGATTCTGAGCAAACTCCGGGAGATAGTGAAGGACAGGGAAGCCTGGCATGCTGCAGTCCACAGGAACAACAACAACAATGCAGTAAGGAGAGCACTCCATGACGGGGAAGGCTGAGATCTACAAGCTTAGGAATAGGAAAGACTATCAGCAGACCACCCCGACTAGATGAGGCCGTGGAAGGGATTCTCTCCTGCAAAGGACCGAGCCTGCAGACACCCTGCGGCTAGACTTCTAGCCTTCTGAACTGTGAGACCATGCATTTCCTTGGTTTTAGCCACCCAAGTTGTGCTGCTTTCTTACGCAGCCCTAGGAAGCCAATGCAATGGTCAGGCAGACCTCATTAAGAAGATGGCTTTTGAATGATGATGTGGAGGATGTGGATGGGAAGATGGTGAGGGTGTCTGGGGAAACAGCACACAGGCAGAAGGAACAGCCAGTGCAAAGGCCCGAGGTAAGCACTTGCCTGAAGTGTCTGAAGAAATGTAAGGAGACCAGAAAGTAGTGAGTGAGGAGTGCGGTGTGGCAGGAGAGGAGGCCAGATGGCGGTAGTCTTGCAGGGCCCTTAGGCCGTTGCACGGACTTTGGTTTTTGCTCAGCATGAGATGGAACCACAGTAGAATTCTCAGCCGATGCGTGACATCTGACTAAATGTTATAATAGAATCTCTCTGGCTTCTGTGCAAGTAGAGGCTTTGTGGGGAGGGAAGGAGGGGGTGGAAAGGCAGAGGGAGCTGGAGGGAAATAGAAAGTTAGCGAGTATCGCAACAGTCCGGGCAAGAGATGATGGTGTCTTGAATGGGGCCGGTGGAGGTGGAGGTGGGGAGGAGGGGATGGTGTCCCATCACTTTTTGAAAGTGCAGCAGACAGGATTGCTTGACAGATCACATGTAGAAGGAGGCAGAGAAGGAGCTGAGTCATGGATGACGCCAGGCATTTCAGCCTGAGCAGCTGGAAGGATGGAGTTGCCATCAACGGGGTGGAGAAAATCTTGGTGCTTCCTGCTTCTGCAGGTCTGCGGGGAGTTAGGGCGGCAACGATCACAGGTTTGGTTCTGGATGTGTCAAGTTCACAAGTCCCAACTCCTGTTCATCTTCAAAACAGCTGCAAACGTGATGATTCTCTAAAAAGCAAACGAGCAGGATGTCCTTGGTGGTCCAGTGGTTAAGCATCTGCCTGTCAGGGCAGGGAACACGGGTTTGATCTGTGGTCTGGGGAGATTCCACGTGCCACTAATCCCAGGAGCCGCGTCTCCTGAAGTCTACAGGTCCTGTAGCCCGTGCTGCAGGAATGAGAAGCCCACACACCACAACTAGAGAGCAGTCCCTGTTCGCCATACCTCTAGAAAGCCCTCGCAGCCATGAAGACCTGGTTCGGCCATCAGTAAATAAACAAATTGAAAAGCAAATGGACAGATGAATGAACAAGCAAACAAAAACTCTAGCTGGTTCAGGCACAAAGCCCTACCACTAGCTTGGACGGAAGGGGTGTTAATAGGGAAGCATTAGTCGCTCGGTCGAGCCTGACTCTTAGCGACCCCGTGGACTAGGGGGGCTCACTAGGTTTCTCTGTCCCTGGGATTCTCCAGGCAAGCGTACTGGAGCAGGCTGCCATTCATAAAACCTGCCAAACATATCTTTCCAGCTCTCCTCCCTCAACCTCCTCCGCGCTCCTTATGCGTTCAGCCCGCTTATAGCAGCTCACTCACTCACTAGTGCAGCATGTGCGTCTACCACGCCAGGCTGGAATTAGGCATCAGGACTTTAGGGTTCATGGAGCTCACCGTCACTCTCACGATCACATTCTACACCCCTCAGTGCCTTTGCACGAGCTGTGTCATGGCCTGAAATCCAGTCACCTTCTTTCTCCTACCCCTATTCACCTTCTAGGGCCCAGCCACTCCCTCTCCGCTGGGGACCTTGTTGATGCCCTAGACTCAAAGAGGTAGGTGTTTCCAGAGTCTGGGGACCCCATGATCTGCAGGGTTTTCTCAAAGGCAGGGACCTGTCTTTATTCATCCCTCTGCAAATACTTGAATAATCGAATGACTGAATGAATGTTAGAGGATTCCTCAGCTCTGGGCTGACTCACAGCTGGCGAATGTCATCTGGTCACGACCCACCAGTGGAAGGATGGAGTTGCCATCAACGGGTGGAGAAAATCTTGGTGCTTCCTCCCTTGCAGTGGGGTTAGGGCGGCAACGATCACAGGTTTGGTTCTGGATGTGTCAAGTTCACAAGTCCCAACTCCTGTTCATCTTCAAAACAGCTGCAAACGTGATGATTCTCTAAAAAGCAAACGAGCAGGATGTCCTTGGTGGTCCAGTGGTTAAGCATCTGCCTGTCAGGGCAGGGAACACGGGTTTGATCTGTGGTCTGGGGAGATTCCACGTGCCACTAATCCCAGGAGCCGCGTCTCCTGAAGTCTACAGGTCCTGTAGCCCGTGCTGCAGGAATGAGAAGCCCACACACCACAACTAGAGAGCAGTCCCTGTTCGCCATACCTCTAGAAAGCCCTCGCAGCCATGAAGACCTGGTTCGGCCATCAGTAAATAAACAAATTGAAAAGCAAATGGACAGATGAATGAACAAGCAAACAAAAACTCTAGCTGGTTCAGGCACAAAGCCCTACCACTAGCTTGGACGGAAGGGGTGTTAATAGGGAAGCATTAGTCGCTCGGTCGAGCCTGACTCTTAGCGACCCCGTGGACTAGGGGGGCTCACTAGGTTTCTCTGTCCCTGGGATTCTCCAGGCAAGCGTACTGGAGCAGGCTGCCATTCATAAAACCTGCCAAACATATCTTTCCAGCTCTCCTCCCTCAACCTCCTCCGCGCTCCTTATGCGTTCAGCCCGCTTATAGCAGCTCACTCACTCACTAGTGCAGCATGTGCGTCTACCACGCCAGGCTGGAATTAGGCATCAGGACTTTAGGGTTCATGGAGCTCACCGTCACTCTCACGATCACATTCTACACCCCTCAGTGCCTTTGCACGAGCTGTGTCATGGCCTGAAATCCAGTCACCTTCTTTCTCCTACCCCTATTCACCTTCTAGGGCCCAGCCACTCCCCTCTCCGCTGGGGACCTTGTTGATGCCCTAGACTCAAAGAGGTAGGTGTTTCCAGAGTCTGGGGGACCCCATGATCTGCAGGGTTTTCTCAAAGGCAGGGACCTGTCTTTATTCATCCCTCTGCAAATACTTGAATAATCGAATGACTGAATGAATGTTAGCGAGGATTCCTCAGCTCTGACCACAGTCTGACTCACAGCTGGCGAATGTCATCTGGTCACGAACTCCGCTGAGCTGGCTGTGGGTCTAACTAGCATCTCTTTACAAATCAGCTGTCAGCAATGTCCTTTGGAGACCAGGATGGCCTCCTAGAGAATGATGGAGGATTCTCAGGCTGGAATCTCTTGGACAGGAGGAGAGAGGCCTGTTGAGGAGGGGCACGGGGACCAGGGAAGTGTTTCTGGTCCCCCAGCTAGTCCAAGCCACCCGTGCCGTTGTCCCCTGTGGCCTCTGAGGCGAGCCGAGGTAACCATGGCAACCAGGCATCGGAACCAGGAGTGGAATGGAGCCAGGCCCATGGAGAGGCCTGTGGGCCAGGCCGGGCTCCAGGGTCACTGCATAAGTGTGTGTGTGTGTGTGTGTGTGTGAAGTACAGGGGGAAATGAAGCGATACCCCAGAGACCAGGGGATGGACTAGCTGTGGGAAAGGGGTGATGGTAAGGCACAGATTCGGCGCTCTGAGTTGAGTAACCTTCTTTATGCTTCATATGGCACAGAGTTCTCTAGGTCCCAGGCCCTTTTACCGGGAACAGGAAAAAAGACAGAGCGAGGGGTATGGAAAGAGAGACGGACACTGGAAAGAGGGGCAGGAGGCAGAGTGGGAGGGAGGAAGGGAGGAGGGGGTGTAGGGAGCAAGAGAGAGGGAGGAAGAAAGGGAGAGAGAGATGATTAGGTGGAGAAAACACACATAGAGGAACAGGGCAGATTCTTACACAGAGTACCAATGGAAGACAGACAGACAGAAAGAGACACAGAGATAGAGAGACACACAGAGATGTCTGGAGAGACAGAGGAAAAAAGCTAATAAGAGATGGAGAATGAAAAAAAAACAAGAGAAGGTGAGACAGAGCTGGAGGAAGGATTAGATGCAGAAAGTCAGGGGAGGAGGAACGGGAAGGGGATCAGAATCAACCAGAGCGTAACAGGGAAAGAGGTAGACCAGAGAGACCAGCAGAGAAAAGACAATGAGAATGGCCAAACGTGAGAAAAAGAAAACAGAGAAAAGGTCAGAAATAGAGAGGTGAGCAGGAGACAGGGCTGGAGGGCAGAGGCTGAAAGACGATTAGATTGGCGGTGATGCCCAGCCTGCCTCACCAGGAGCTGAGCCCCGGGCACGGGAGGAATGAGGCAGCACTGTGATCTGCTCCAGGAAAGCACTGCGCCCCTCGCCTCCCCAGAACAGCCTGGGTCCCATCAGTGTCCCCAGGCCCTGACCCAACAGGCCCAGCTCTTCAGTGGGGACCGCGGGAGTGGCAGCAGTGACGGCACAGCAGCAGGTTGGCTGCTGAGTGTCTCCTGGTGACGGCTGCGCTCCCCCTCTCCCCCACCCCCGGTCCTCCATATGTCCCGCGCATATGTTGAGCAACCTGCCTCCAAATGGGGAGCTGTACACCCAAGGCGGGTGATGGCCTATAGTCGCAGAAAGGAAGCTGGCAGTGTTTTACATTTCAAGGTGTTGTTGCCATCTTGGTGGGCTGGAATTCCCGGGCAGCCTGCAGCTCTCGCCTCGTGGAAAACAAGAGCCTCTGTGTTGCCGCCAAGAGAGAAATTCCTCCCAGACGGTGAAGCCAGCAGAGAGATGTGTCTCTTTCAAAGAACTTCATAGGCCTTTCTTCCTCTGAAGATACATGAAAGCTATAGCACCCGGTACCTTCGTTTTGCCTTGACGGCTGGGAGGCTCAGATCTAATTGGTCATAATGCAGGCATGTGTAACCAGTTTCCAAATCGGAGATTCTCCCCTTGATGCCTTTGGATTATCAAGTCTTTCTAAAGCCCCTGAAATTGGACGTGGAATGATTTCACAAAGTGCCAGAGGTGAATGGCTTGAACTACCTACATCTATTTTTCACAGTTCTAGAGGCTGGGAAGGTTAAGATCAGGTGCCAACATGTTCAGTATCTGGTGAAGATCTTCTTTCTGGCCTGTGGCTGGTTGCTTTCCTGGCTGTATCCTCATAGAACAGAGAAAGGAGGCTCTGGAATCTCCTTTCATCAAGGCACTGATCCTATTGCCATTCAGTTGGTAAGTCGTGTCTAACTCTGTGATCCCGTGAACTGCAGCACGCCAGGCCTCTGTCCATCACTATCTCCCGGAGCTTGCTCAAACACATGTCCATTGGCTCAGTGAGGCCATCCAATCATCTCATCCTCTGTCGCCCCCTTCTCCTCTGGGTTCTGTCTACTACACCTGATAACCTCCCCAAAGGCTCTACCTCCAGATACCATCACACTGGGCAGGGTAAGACTTAAAGTCATTTCAGTCAGTTACCTATTCATTCTGGGGGTAACACATTCAATCCATAACAATCCCATGAATGTAAGTTTTTCTGGTTGAGTCTTTGGGGCTCATTATGGCCAGGGAGCTCGCTTTTGAGAATGAGAGCGTACACCAGAGAATGACACAGGACAATCCAGACGTGATCAGGATCCCGAGTTGGTGGACGACAAGTAAGAGGCCAGGGGGCAGAAAAACCAGAGGCATCTGTACAAATGCCAAGGTCTGAGTTGGAAGGGAGTTCATGGCTTGCCTTATCCAACCTGCAAAATTCAGAGAGGGCGAGGCCTTGTCCAGGTCACTAGCAAAGCTCCAACTACAATCCTGATCTACGGGCGTCCCATGCGGTCAGACCCCTCTACCCCCAATCCCACTGCCTCCAAGTGCTGGACAAATACGGCTTTTCTTTCTGGCCATCCCTGCCTAGTGGAGCTGTTTGGAGGCTTCAGGGAGAGGTGCTTTAACAGCAGTATCGCAGCCTGGCATACGGGGCACATTCCTTCTGGTAAAACGTCAGAGTCTAAATCACAGAAAGGGAAAGTAACCTATTCACAACTCCATGGAGCCCTCTTTGAAACTTTTTTTTTTTTTTTTTGCCTCTAGGCCATCATTTATTTTCATCTATCTTTATTCTTCAGCCTGTGTGGGCCTCCCATCACAGTGGCCTCTCTTGTTGCAGAGCACCGGCTCTGGGCGCATGTGCTCCAGAGCGCTGGCTTGTGATTGGACACACTGGTCCAGCCGCTCTGCGGCACGTGGGATCTTCCCAGGCCAGGGATCGAACCGGCGTCTTTTGCACTGCAGGGCGAACTCTCTACCCACTGAACCACCAGGGAAGCCCCCATGGAGCCCTCTAGGGGCTTAATCATTCCATTGAGTTGATAGTTTGTTTTCGTGGGTAGCAGTTCTGGGTTCTAGAAAATGAAGGGCGAATTGTACAGTGGGCTTGTCTCTCTATTAATAAAGTGCTCAACTTGATCTCATAGGACGTATGGGAGAGTCACCCCCTATTCCCATCCGTGGCCTTGGGGTCTTTCCCTGCTGTGGAACATGAGGAGGGCCCGGGTCCACTTCTGCCTTCTCTGGGCAGCCTCCTCTCTCGTCAGTCCCAAGGCAGACAGCCTTCCCTGTGGTCTGTGAGCATCACAGAAGCAAGGGCCACATCCGTCAGGTGCTCCATGATATGCCCGGTATTCACCCAGCGTAGCTGCTGGCCCACGGGCAGGACTCTTCAATACTGACTGGATGAGTGAAATCTCCGAATCGAAGGACTGTGCTCCGGAATGCAGCACAACGTCTCTAAACACAGGGGGCTCAGAGGCATGGATATTCAGAATAAGACCTTTTTGGCCAGGACACGTATGTTGTGATTTTCCCTTCAGAGGAATTAATCTTCTAATTCTATTTTGATAAAGCTAATATGTATTGATTATTTGGTTCACTCCTTCATTTACTAGCTATTTATAGAATTCTTATCAGGTACCAGGTGCTAAAAATCAGACAGCAGAAGTGATGGTCTGCAAACACCGGGTCTGCTTTGGGGTGCTGGTCCGAGTGGACCCAGGGTCTTGTCACCAAGGCTGGCCACTAAAAACATGGAGCCACTATGCAAAGATTCTGGGGCAGTTTTATGGAATTAAGCTGTTTATGCTGGGGAAGCATTTCTATAAGCTGCACACGAGGCCTTTTATCCACCTTATAATTGGCTCGGGCTCCTCTGTAACTAGGGATAAATCAGGCATAAGCCTGTCTCTAGGTTTATTAGAGGTTTATGTATTTGGAATAAAAAGTAAGGCATCTGGAAGGCAGTAGCAGAGAAAGAGGAAAAACCTGGGAAGAAGAAGAAACAGAAGGAGAGAAGCTGGACCAATAGGTCTTGACCCCAGCTCTGCTACACATCAGCAGACAAACTTGGCTTCCCTTGACCTGCTGGGTTCTGTGAGGTTCCATAGCTGCACAGAAAGTCGACTGGGTAAAATCACTTTTTGATAAACTGTGAAATATTTCCCTCTACCTCTCTTCTGGGAGTTTTTGTTCCCTATCTTCCTCTGCAAGCTCTCAAACTTCCTCTTTTGTCAGAATGCTGGACGGAGGTCAGCAGACATTGCTGTGAAAAACAAGACCAAGCGAGGGGAAGGCTGACCGCTGTCCAATGCTTGTTAACTCAGGAATGAGATCCACTCCGTCTTTCGTTGGTGGAGGGGTCTCGAGGGTCAGTTCATTTATTGGCACAGGGACTAGCTGTTCCCATTAAATGAGTCAGTCACCATGTGAACATTAATTTGAGTACATGAATCAGCCTTACACTGAGAAAGACAAAAAGATGCCATTAAGCAGTGTGGATGTGTACCAACACACATACATTTACAAAAGCACAAAACATCTACCATCACGCACACACACACACATACATAGCATGACATTGACATACACACACACGTCCTATGCAGGAATATACCATGACATTTAACATGCATGCACATCATAAGCGGAGATGTGTCCCCTTTCACACATGCACACAAGCCTGGGCATGCATACACACCAGCAAAAACAGACACACACACACTCAAGCAGAGGACTAGCCAGCCATCCCAGTTCCTTCCTGCTCTGAGGCCCGGTGTCCCTCACGGTGACAGCCACGGGCAGATCCAACCTTGACCTTGGAGTTGGCCTGGCAGGGAACCAGGTTTCTCAGCCCTGGCCTCCGTAGCTGTCTGGCGCCTGAGGACACGGAGTGGACACCAGAACCAATGATCGCGAGGTGGCCTCCCTTACTTCTCCCCAGGCCCAGCACACACCCCGTGGCCCGAGTGCCCTGCATGACCCCTGAGGGGTCTCTTAGCTTCAAACAGGCAGCTCTTCCTGGCTAGAGGGAACTCTTAGGCCAGTCCCCTGGCCTGCGTCACGAAAGTCAGGGCCACGGCAGTCAGATCGCCGAGGGTGCTTTCTAGTTCTGCTGCTGCCCTGCTCGGTAAGTTCCTCCACCTCCTTGAATCTCACTTTGCTCATCTGTAAAATGGGGATGATACTAAGACCCACAAGGTTATTGGGAAGAACCGAGAGATAATGGGTGTAAGGCAGTGCGTCAGGATATAGAAACTGGGCTCTGGAATAGGACTGACTGCCTGGGTTCAAATCCCAGCCCTCCGAAGACAGACAACTTAATCTCTCAGAGCCTCAGTTTTCCTCTCTATAAAAGGAGGACAATAATAGACTCTCACGTCGGATTTGGGGAAAGAATAAATAGCGTTAGAGTGGTTAGCTAGGGACCTGGTGCTCGATAAAGTTTGTGATGTGATCTTTGTTGCTTAGCCTCCTTCTAAGCGCACAGTAAGCTCACAGCACTTAGTGTATCAGTGAGGCCTGGTATGCAAGAAGAATAAGTAGAACAGTCTTGAATACTTACTCTGGGCCCTCTAGAAGCACTTTCCATGTGTTGTTCCAATGAACCCGGCAGAGGAGGAAACTGAGCTCCAGGGAGGTTGAATCACAGCCCAGGTCTAACCTGCCCTGGAGTCCCAGAGCTGCAGCGTGCTGACACTACAAAGAAAGGGATCTTAATCCTCCTCACGTACCTGCTGACTTGAGGGTCTTAGGTGAGGAGTCCACTGCCCATGGGCAGAAGTGCCCTTGGCCAAAGGCCCATAATTGTTCAATCATCCAAACGAAGCTAGGAACTATTTATGTTCTCTATTCTCACTCAGGTTTGGATGTCCAGGTACGGAGCTACTTCCTCTCTGTCCACAGCTGCACCTTCAGGAATATTTATTGGATGACTGAATTGTACCAGGGGGACCCTGAGTCCTAAACATAGATGATCTAAAAAACCCAAGCTTAGAATGGATACGTGCTTTCTGATGTTCAAAGCGCCTTTCAGATATCACCTCCTTCAATGTTTACAACTGCCCTGAAGGGTAGATGCTATCATCTTCCTTTACAAATGAACAGGGAGGCTCAGAGAAGTTAGGCCACTTGACCAAGGTCACACAGCCAGAAAGTTCCATGCCAGGGCGGGCCTCTTGCTGACCTCTTCCCTACCCACCATTCTCTCTCTGTCTCCTGAGTATATGACCCCAAAGGTAGTGAAAAGAGAAAGACTGGAATGCCCGTACTTTTTTGCTGGACAACTTAGGAGAAGTCTTTGAGCTATTCTCTCTAGTCATCCCTACCTAGTGGAGTCGCTTGGAGGCTTCAGGGAGAGGTGCTTTAGCAGTCTTATCACAGTCTGGTATACAGGGCACATTCCTTCAGTTGAAGATTAAGAGTTTAAAGCACAGCAAGGGAAAGTAACTTATCCAAAGCCACACAGCTGGTACACAAAAGAGCCCTGGCTTCAAACCTGGGTTTATTCAACTTTAAAACCTGAGCTTCTGTCTACCCAAGGAAGCCCTCACGAATGTAGCTACTATTGCAGTGGCCAAAACGTTCTTTAGAATTTTTCCTTAGTTCTAAAAGTTATTTAGAATTTGTTCAGGTTTTGGAAAACCTGGAAAAAAATGTCAGTGAGGCCTGGTATGCAAGAAGAATAAGTAGAACAGTCTTGAATACTTACTCTGGGCCCTCTAGAAGCACTTTCCATGTGTTGTTCCAATGAACCCGGCAGAGGAGGAAACTGAGCTCCAGGGAGGTTGAATCACAGCCCAGGTCTAACCTGCCCTGGAGTCCCAGAGCTGCAGCGTGCTGACACTACAAAGAAAGGGATCTTAATCCTCCTCACGTACCTGCTGACTTGAGGGTCTTAGGTGAGGAGTCCACTGCCCATGGGCAGAAGTGCCCTTGGCCAAAGGCCCATAATTGTTCAATCATCCAAACGAAGCTAGGAACTATTTATGTTCTCTATTCTCACTCAGGTTTGGATGTCCAGGTACGGAGCTACTTCCTCTCTGTCCACAGCTGCACCTTCAGGAATATTTATTGGATGACTGAATTGTACCAGGGGGACCCTGAGTCCTAAACATAGATGATCTAAAAAACCCAAGCTTAGAATGGATACGTGCTTTCTGATGTTCAAAGCGCCTTTCAGATATCACCTCCTTCAATGTTTACAACTGCCCTGAAGGGTAGATGCTATCATCTTCCTTTACAAATGAACAGGGAGGCTCAGAGAAGTTAGGCCACTTGACCAAGGTCACACAGCCAGAAAGTTCCATGCCAGGGCGGGCCTCTTGCTCACCTCTTCCCTGCCCACCATTCTCTCTCTGTCTCCTGAGTATATGACCCCAAAGGTAGTGAAAAGAGAAAGACTGGAATGCCCGTACTTTTTTGCTGGACAACTTAGGAGAAGTCTTTGAGCTATTCTCTCTAGTCATCCCTACCTAGTGGAGTCGCTTGGAGGCTTCAGGGAGAGGTGCTTTAGCAGTCTTATCACAGTCTGGTATACAGGGCACATTCCTTCAGTTGAAGATTAAGAGTTTAAAGCACAGCAAGGGAAAGTAACTTATCCAAAGCCACACAGCTGGTACACAAAAGAGCCCTGGCTTCAAACCTGGGTTTATTCAACTTTAAAACCTGAGCTTCTGTCTACCCAAGGAAGCCCTCACGAATGTAGCTACTATTGCAGTGGCCAAAACGTTCTTTAGAATTTTTTCCTTAGTTCTAAAAGTTATTTAGAATTTGTTCAGGTTTTTTGGGAAAAAACCCGGAAAAAAGTTTTGACTGATCCAACAGTATTGTATTACTTGTTATCAGTTACTAAAGAAGATGCAGGTGATGATGAAGGTTCAGAAGTGTCCTTATCTGGCAGGATCTATCTGGGGAGCTGCTATCTGGAAAACTGGGCTACAAAGCAGCCAGAGGAAGCTCAACCCCAGGCCCCGCCCAGCACAACAATCCAGGGTTAGCATTCTCGGTCAAGTCTGACTCTTTGTGACCCCATGGATTGTAACCCTCCAGGCTCCTCAGTCCATGGAATTCTTCAGGCAGGAATACTAGAATGGGTAATCATTCTCTTCTCCATGAGATTTTCCTGACCCAGGGGTCAAACCCAGGTCTCCAGCATTGCAGGCAGATTCTTTACTGTCTGAGCCGCCAAGGAAGCCCAACTATTCAGAATCTACCTCTTTTCCTGTAGAGGTTTGGGGAGGGAGCACAGGCCACGTCTTTCTGCCAGCTCCCAGCCAGCAGCATTCCTGGAGTCGGAGGAAGACCTTGGCAGGCAGGCCTCTGGGCCTGGTGCTGAAAACTCTCAGCAAGACTAGCTAGTGTCTGTGGGTAAGCTTGTTGGAGGCAGCAAAAGAGAGAGAAAGAGGAGGGGATCCTGTAACTGGTTCAGGCTCGGGAGGATCAAAATCATATCCATCAACGCTCCAAAGAGTGTTCTTACTCTTCTCCTGAGTATATGACCCCAAAGGTAGTGAAAGAGAAAGACTGGAATGCCCGTCTTTTTGCTGGACAACTTAGGAGAAGTCTTTGAGCTATTCTCTCTAGCCCCCGGGCTTGGTGGCTTCAGGGAGAGGTGCTTTAGCAGTCTTATCACAGTCTGGTATACAGGGCACATTCCTTCAGTTGAAGATTAAGAGTTTAAAGCACAGCAAGGGAAAGTAACTTATCCAAAGCCACACAGCTGGTACACAAAAGAGCCCTGGCTTCAAACCTGGGTTTATTCAACTTTAAAACCTGAGCTTCTGTCTACCCAAGGAAGCCCTCACGAATGTAGCTACTATTGCAGTGGCCAAAACGTTCTTTAGAATTTTTTCCTTAGTTCTAAAAGTTATTTAGAATTTGTTCAGGTTTTTGGAAAAACCTGGAAAAAAAGTTTTGACTGATCCAACAGTATTGTATTACTTGTTATCAGTTACTAAAGAAGATGCAGGTGATGATGAAGGTTCAGAAGTGTCCTTATCTGGCAGGATCTATCTGGGGAGCTGCTATCTGGAAAACTGGGCTACAAAGCAGCCAGAGGAAGCTCAACCCCAGGCCCCGCCCAGCACAACAATCCAGGGTTAGCATTCTCGGTCAAGTCTGACTCTTTGTGACCCCATGGATTGTAACCCTCCAGGCTCCTCAGTCCATGGAATTCTTCAGGCAGGAATACTAGAATGGGTAATCATTCTCTTCTCCATGAGATTTTCCTGACCCAGGGATCAAACCCAGGTCTCCAGCATTGCAGGCAGATTCTTTACTGTCTGAGCCGCCAAGGAAGCCCAACTATTCAGAATCTACCTCTTTTCCTGTAGAGGTTTGGGGAGGGAGCACAGGCCACGTCTTTCTGCCAGCTCCCAGCCAGCAGCATTCCTGGAGTCGGAGGAAGACCTTGGCAGGCAGGCCTCTGGGCCTGGTGCTGAAAACTCTCAGCAAGACTAGCTAGTGTCTGTGGGTAAGCTTGTTGGAGGCAGCAAAAGAGAGAGAAAGAGGAGGGGATCCTGTAACTGGTTCAGGCTCGGGAGGATCAAAATCATATCCATCAACGCTCCAAAGAGTGTTCTTAGGATTTGCAAATTCATTTCTCTGACAATCACTGTGAAGATAAACAAATTCAATCACACTCAGTTGTACATTTAATGAACTGTCATTTTGGGGAAATGATTGCAAATTACGTATAAAAAGAGACAATTCAGAAAAAAGAAATCAGGGAGGCAATGATTAAATATTTAAAATGCAGACTGCTTGGGAAAAGCTAGGTTGGAAGGTCAAGATGCCTCCTGAGAAAAAGACTTCACCTGACTAGCGTTGGTTCAGCCAGCCAGCCATACGTGAGGGACACCTAGACGAGCATTATTGTATGCCAGGGGCTTTCTAGGAGACTCCCACAGCTACTCCATGCCAGAGGTGAATTTACAATTCTTATCTAGAAATGTATCAATGCATTGAGGCTCAGAGAGTTTGTTTTTTTTTTCTTTTTTTTTTCGTTGCTATTTTCAGAGAGTTTTGAAGCGGCCCGTTCATCATGGCACAATGAGGACATGGCACCCACGTCCCCTGAGCCCTGGGCCTGCCAGGTGCCAAGGGCCCACAGATGAACAAGGTGGGGCCCCGGTACTGGAGAGGCTCAGCCTAATCAGCCATAAATTTATCAGTGTTAGGAGCAAAAGGTCCTTTTTCCAAGTGGTTTCGAATTCTTTTCAAGTGAAGGACACTTTCTCCTTGAAATCTTATGTGAGGCACCAGCATGCAAAACAGATGAAAAGGGAACCTACTTCCAACGAGTCAGCTTTTTGAATCAGGTGGCCAAAGTATTGGAGCTTCAGAATCAGTCTTTCCAATGACTATCCAGGGCTGATTTTCTTTGGATGGGTAGGTTTGACCTGGCAATCCAAGGAACTCTCAAGAGTCTTCTCCAGTACCACAGGTCAAAAGCTGGAAGGGAGATGCCCCTCCCTCCTCCATGATCTTTAGAAGCAGGAACGGCCGAGCCTGAACTGAAATCCACTGATCCCTCCTAAATGTCTCATTTTACAGATGGGAACACTGAGGCCTAGAGATGGACGGGAACTGTCAAGATGGGCTGGACTGGCACTTGGGTCCATGGACTCGTGGTTGGGGCCTCTTTGCTCTGCCTTAGTGCCTCCAGGATCTCAACGTGTGACTGCTCACTCCCAGTGTCCTGGGCCAGTGACTGGAGCCCAACTGGTCACATTCAATGAGTTTGGGTGGGGTTTCTATGCCAATTCAATACTTTCTCTAATGACAGAGAAAAATCAAGTCTAAGGACCTCTTGAAGGAGAGGTGAATATTTTCAGAAGAACCATTTGTACTAGGCCCCCGAATACTTGGTGAGTAGAGAGGACCCTGACCTGGAAGTCAGGAGGCCTCATTCAAGGCCCAGCTCTCTGACCACAAGTAGTAGCTAGTGGTTCTTCATCACCTGTCCCATCTGTAAAATGAGAGGTTGGAGTACAGTGAATTTTCCACAAGACTGTTTCCAGGATGGGCAAATGGAGGATCTAGAACCTTCTAGACCAGGCTCCTTATGGGTTTATGACAAGTATGGATGTGAGAAATAGACCATAGAGAAGATGGAGTTCCGAAGAAGTGATACTTTCAAACTGCTGTGTTGAAGAAGACTCTTGAGAGTCCCTTGGACTGCAAGAAGATCAAACCAGTCAATTCTAAAGGAAATCAACCCTGAATAATCAGCCATAAATTTATCAGTGTTAGGAGCAAAAGGTCCTTTTTCCAAGTGGTTTCGAATTCTTTTCAAGTGAAGGACACTTTCTCCTTGAAATCTTATGTGAGGCACCAGCATGCAAAACAGATGAAAAGGGAACCTACTTCCAACGAGTCAGCTTTTTGAATCAGGTGGCCAAAGTATTGGAGCTTCAGAATCAGTCTTTCCAATGACTATCCAGGGCTGATTTTCTTTGGATGGGTAGGTTTGACCTGGCAATCCAAGGAACTCTCAAGAGTCTTCTCCAGTACCACAGGTCAAAAGCTGGAAGGGAGATGCCCCTCCCTCCTCCATGATCTTTAGAAGCAGGAACGGCCGAGCCTGAACTGAAATCCACTGATCCCTCCTAAATGTCTCATTTTACAGATGGGAACACTGAGGCCTAGAGATGGACGGGAACTGTCAAGATGGGCTGGACTGGCACTTGGGTCCATGGACTCGTGGTTGGGGCCTCTTTGCTCTGCCTTAGTGCCTCCAGGATCTCAACGTGTGACTGCTCACTCCCAGTGTCCTGGGCCAGTGACTGGAGCCCAACTGGTCACATTCAATGAGTTTGGGTGGGGTTTCTATGCCAATTCAATACTTTCTCTAATGACAGAGAAAAATCAAGTCTAAGGACCTCTTGAAGGAGAGGTGAATATTTTCAGAAGAACCATTTGTACTAGGCCCCCGAATACTTGGTGAGTAGAGAGGACCCTGACCTGGAAGTCAGGAGGCCTCATTCAAGGCCCAGCTCTCTGACCACAAGTAGTAGCTAGTGGTTCTTCATCACCTGTCCCATCTGTAAAATGAGAGGTTGGAGTACAGTGAATTTTCCACAAGACTGTTTCCAGGATGGGCAAATGGAGGATCTAGAACCTTCTAGACCAGGCTCCTTATGGGTTTATGACAAGTATGGATGTGAGAAATAGACCATAGAGAAGATGGAGTTCCGAAGAAGTGATACTTTCAAACTGCTGTGTTGAAGAAGACTCTTGAGAGTCCCTTGGACTGCAAGAAGATCAAACCAGTCAATTCTAAAGGAAATCAACCCTGAATATTCACTGGAAGGATGGATGCGGAAGCTCCAATACTTTGGCCACTTGATTCAAAGAGCTGAGTCCCTGGAAAAGACTAGGGGCTGGGAAAGACTAGGGGCAGGAGAAGAAGGGGGTGGCAGAGGATGAGATGGGTAGGGGGCATCACAGACTCAGTGGACATGAATTTGAGCAAACGCCAGGAGCTGCTGGAGAACGGAGGAGCCTGGTGTGCTGCCGCCAATGGCATCACAAAGAGTCGAACACAACTTAGCTACTAAACAAGGACAAGACTCCAGTCGGCCTGCGGAGGCCTCAACACCACCTTCCCTCCTTCCTAGGGATGGCTTACCCTCCTCTGCACCTCCCCCAACATTTATCCCTTATGGGTCTCAAGCCGGCTCCCTCTCTGTCTCCCAATAAGCCACAGCCTCGGCTCCTTGCTTTCATCAAAGGATGATATCAAATGGGCTCCTAGAAGCCATTTTTCCTGACCCCTCTTGGTGCAGGTGGCCATGCGAAGGCCAGACAAGGCAAGATGACCCCAGGGCCGTCTGGTGAGAGGCAGGGAGGTGGCTCTCTGGAACACGAATCTCTTTCTTCTGTCCAGGATTAAACTCTCGGGGCTCCTGACTTTTGCCAAAAAGTACTTTTTTGCCTAATACACTCAGCATTGGGTTTCCTGATGACGGGGATCAGAGATTCTCAAGGAGATTTTATGGAGCCTTTAATACCCCCAACAGACCTCCTGGGGAGGAAGGGGGGACATCCCTTTCCAGTTTTCAGGCCTTCAGATCACAACCTGGAGGCTCCGTTTATTGCTGCTGTGTCCTTAGCACCTTTCTGTCCTTGTTAATCTTTCTTTTCCAGAGAGAGAGGGGCCTCTGGCTCCACACCTTCCCTAGGCAGCCGTATCTTGTTGGAATTTTTTTAAACTGTGGTTAAATATACATAGCGAGAATTTAATAACACTGTTTTATTTTCATTGCATTCATTTTTATGGTTATCTTCTATTTATAGTAATGCAATGCCTGTTTTCCATTTATGGTAATGATACATTTCTTTGTAAAACCAGCACATTTAAGTGAAAAAAGAGAGATAAAACAAACAAACAAAAACCCCACAAGTTGATTTAAAGAAAGCCATTAAGCAAATGGCTCTATCTGGTGTGCAGATAGGGCCAGATTCTCCGCGGAGGCAGGGGAAGGGCCGAGGTCTGGGAAAGTCTGACTTGGAACCAGAACTCTCCTCCCAGCTGGGTGTCTGAGTGTCCAAATGGCCAGCTCCGTCTTCCACACACTGTATCCCCTTCTCTTGCTCCCTCCTGCTGGCTCTGCCAATCCCCCTGGACCCTCAGAAACTCCATCCCTCCCCCTGCTGCCTCTGGCCCCCACCTCCCAGGCCCCAGCACCCGCGCATGGTAGGTTCACGCTTTTTCCCTCTTTAAATTTATGTGGCGCCTCGCATCCAAGGAGGCCCACACAGCCGGCCTCTTCCAACAGCATTCCAGAAACGCAGAGCCTGTGGGGTTTCTCAGTGCAAAGGGTCAGTCTCTCCCCCAACCCTGTTTTGGCAGCTGAAGGGGTGAATGTGGAGCCCGAAGCCCTTTTAAGTGTTCCCTGTCCTTGTTTTACAGAAATTGCACTAGGAGAGATTTTTCTTCCCTTGGGTTAGGCATTGCTCACTCCAGGTCCATTTAAAAACTATGGTTTTCTTTTTCTCCCAGTCACACTGCTAAGCGATTATCCACCCTTCAGTTTACTCAGTGAAATAATTTGACAGGACCAGACATCTTCGGAGTCCTTAGAAGGATGTATCCTTTTCCTGGAATGTGAGCAAGGAAAGGCAGGGACTTCCTCTCCCTGCAAACACTGCCCTGCGGCCTGACATCACCCACATTCCTATCCAAGACTGGAGTAGGTTCAACTTCTATCAGTCACTCACTCTTTAGTGTGAATCAGTCAACCAAGGGGCCTCTGCAGAGCTTGTGTATGTTTGAACGTCCTGGCAGCAGGGCACCGAATGTGGACGCTTCATAGCTGGGACTCAAAAAGTTGTTGCCCAGGGAAAAGAAGTGGGCCACCCAGGGCCCTCTTCTTAGGGAGGTTAGGGAGCACTTTCACTTGAGCCATCTGCTTCGACCTGCTGGCTTGCCCATTTTGTGTGGAGCGGGTGGGGGTGGCTCCTTCATAGGAGAGATTCAGAGGTGAAATGTCTGGGTGACGTCCTGCGTCCGTGGCTGGAGAGGGGGCTGTGCTCGAGGCAGTGGGCAAAGATGAAGCGTCAAGGCCTGGGATGGAGACAAAGGTCTGGCCTCTCGCAGCCATTTGCTTCTGGTCTGGGGTTGGCACCCCCCACCACCGGGGCTCCCACCCCTCCTGCAGCACCCCTCCGGCGGTCTCCATTAAGGACAGCAGTCCAAAGCAGCCCAGGGAGAGCGAATCCCCCTGGCTTTCAACAGGTCCTTCCAGGGCAAGCTGGAAGCCAAGGCTGGAGGATCCTCCTATCCCCAGCCCAGCGGTCCGGTCAGGGATATGGGGGGCAGGGTGGAAGTGTTCCTGGAATATATACGTCTCTCTAGAGCACTCCTGTCCCCACGCCCCTAGCAGATCTCCCGGTTTCAGACAACCAAGGGCCTGTGAGCAGAGCGGGAGGCGGGCAGGGGTGAAGGTAGGGGGGAAGGGCAGAAGGTGGCCCCAGGGGCCCCCGGGGCGAGGTCTGGAGGCAGGGACCGAGGCCGGGAGGGGACGACGAGGGCAGCCAGGCCGCCGGAGAAGACGTGCTTTCACGGCGGCCGCCACGGCAGCGGTGGCGGCGGCGGCTGGAGACTGAAGGGGAGGAGGCTGGGAGGGGAGGGAGCGCGGGAGAGAGGGAGGGAGGGACGGAGCGGCGGCGGGGAGGTGGGGCCGGCGGGCGGGCGGCTGCAGCTGCCGCCGGCGTCTCGGGGGCTCCAGGCTGCGGGGCGGACGCAGCGCCGAGCGATCCACCGCGGAGCCGCGCGAGGCCGCCCGAGCCCGAGCCCCGGCCCCGAGTCCCGAGCGAGCGCCGCCGCCGCCTCGCGCCCGCGGGTCCCCGGACGCGCCGCCGCCGCCACCGCCGGGAAGGCAGCCGGCGCCGAGCAAGTTGCGAGCGCGCCTCTCCTCCCGGGGAAAGTTTCCCCCGCGGCCGCCGACGCGAGTTGGCGCGGGGTCCGGCCGCTGCCGCTGGAAGGTAGGGGCCCCGCACCGCCGTGGCCTCCGTGCGCCCCGCCGCCGCGCCCCCGGGGAGTTGGGGACCCAGGAGCGCTCCCCTACCCCGGCGTGGCGGGGGTGGGGGTGGGATGGAGGGACCTCAGGATGGTCCCGGGGAAGCCCGGGAGCCAAGTTGTACTTCAGCTGGGCTGGGGAAGGGGGAGGGAAGACGTGCTCGCCCCCGTCCCTGCTCGGAATTCGCCGAGGGCCAGCGGCTTCCCCCGGGACAGGTGCAACGCTGCTCGGCGTTCTGGGCGGGTGAGTCGGGGGCGCCGACAGCAAGGCTGGGGTGGCAGGTGTGGTTGCAAGGTCGAGGGTTCGTCCAGAGGGAGGGCGTGCGCGCCATGCCACTCTGGAGCGGAGGCAGGTAGGGACTAGGGGTTAGAAGCGAAGATCTGGGCTGGGAGGATTACTCGGCCCAGCAGGGCCACCGAGGGCGGGCCGCCTTCGGGGTCCCTGGAAGCGGGCCGGGGCGGGGGCGGCTTTCCTTCGTGGCCTCCTTTACTCCGGACGCGGCGTCGTATGCGGTTTGGGGAAAAGGAGACTCCGTTGGGTGCTCCGTGGATCTGAAACTCGAGCACACCCAGCTCTCGGGGCGCAGCGGGTGAGCGCTTGCAGGGTTGGCGGGCGCGGGCGGGTTCGCGCCGGCTTTGGGTCCCCAATACATCGAGTGCGTCGGCTCCCGCCAGGGGGCGCCCTTCTCTGGCCCTTTCGCCCATAGAAGGCCGGGTCTGGTTCCAGAGAGACAAATGCGCGGAAATCCAGGACTGGCGACCACAGACCACCCCCCAGCGCCAAAGGGGCCCACCCCGAGGAGCGCCCCACCCCAGCCGGAATGGGGGAGAGGGCCGCAGCGTGAGGCTAGGGTGCGGCCAGTTATAAATGTGTATGTTGAAAGGCTTGGCTGTCAGGAGCCGGCTTTTCTCGGGGGACCTGGCAGGATGTATGGGTGAATAAAAAATTCACCCCCCGAAAAACGAAAAGGAGAACTTTACATTCACGGTGAATCGATGTGGAATGCTCGGATGAGAGAATTAACTTTCTGAGGTGCCTTTGGAGCCTGAAAGGCAAACCGCCAAATGCACCCTTTTTAGGAAAGTTGTACCTTTGTTCCATGGATCTAGCCAGATCCCCTTCTGGTGTGGGTGGGTTGCGGGTGGATCCTTTCTCTGGGCACAAGTGAACTAGGGGCACAGGGTGGGGGCCTCTTACGGACTTAGTAGTCCAGGTTCAAGTGGTAGATTTCTCTGTCAAGGGGAGTCCCTCTCTTGGGGTCTGGAGTCCACAGGCCACATTCATCTGATCATTTCACAATTACTGGTGGAAACCTGCTATGTGTCCCATTCTGTGGGGCCTCAAGGCCCCTGTGTGTTGAGTCTGTAGGTCTGTGCTCAGGCCTTGGAAGCCCGACAGCCGCTGGCATCTATGAAGACCATCGTCTTTGTCAGGTGGCGGGCTGTTCCACACTGAAGGGACACTAAGGAGACCATGGACGCATCTTTCTCTGATTCTCTCCCTCCCAGCACGCCAAGTCAGTACAACTGAGCGACTCTAAGAGTGTGCAGTGGCCTCATGGCGTCTGGTGGAAGTTTTTCATTTTTCTCTTGGCTGCAAACATGGGCTCATTGGGTAGCCCCCTCCTCCCTCCCACATCCCCAGAGTCCCCTGCAAAGGTGACCGAAACGGGGTGGCCCCTGGAAGAGAGCTGAGGTTTCTTACGTTCAGTGTAGCGAATGTCTTTATTAGCTGCTCTCAAATTGCTCTAGGACGAAGTTTCCCTGAAGAAAGAGCGACTTGGTCTTTGTTTTAAATAGAAGAGGACAAGAAGGGAGGAGACGGAGGAAAGGGTGTAGAGGCCTCTGTCTCTGGGTTTGTCTTCAAGACATTCCAATACTCGGGGGGTACGCCCTTCTCTGGCCCTTTCGCCCATAGAAGGCCGGGTCTGGTTCCAGAGAGACAAATGCGCGGAAATCCAGGACTGGCGACCACAGACCACCCCAGCGCCAAAGGGCCCACCCGAGGAGCGCCCCACCCCAGCCGGAATGGGAGAGGGCCGCAGCGTGAGGCTAGGGTGCGGCCAGTTATAAATGTGTATGTTGAAAGGCTTGGCTGTCAGGAGCCGGCTTTTCTCGGGGGACCTGGCAGGATGTATGGGTGAATAAAAAATTCACCCCCCGAAAAACGAAAAGGAGAACTTTACATTCACGGTGAATCGATGTGGAATGCTCGGATGAGAGAATTAACTTTCTGAGGTGCCTTTGGAGCCTGAAAGGCAAACCGCCAAATGCACCCTTTTTAGGAAAGTTGTACCTTTGTTCCATGGATCTAGCCAGATCCCCTTCTGGTGTGGGTGGGTTGCGGGTGGATCCTTTCTCTGGGCACAAGTGAACTAGGGGCACAGGGTGGGGGCCTCTTACGGACTTAGTAGTCCAGGTTCAAGTGGTAGATTTCTCTGTCAAGGGGAGTCCCTCTCTTGGGGTCTGGAGTCCACAGGCCACATTCATCTGATCATTTCACAATTACTGGTGGAAACCTGCTATGTGTCCCATTCTGTGGGGCCTCAAGGCCCCTGTGTGTTGAGTCTGTAGGTCTGTGCTCAGGCCTTGGAAGCCCGACAGCCGCTGGCATCTATGAAGACCATCGTCTTTGTCAGGTGGCGGGCTGTTCCACACTGAAGGGACACTAAGGAGACCATGGACGCATCTTTCTCTGATTCTCTCCCTCCCAGCACGCCAAGTCAGTACAACTGAGCGACTCTAAGAGTGTGCAGTGGCCTCATGGCGTCTGGTGGAAGTTTTTCATTTTTCTCTTGGCTGCAAACATGGGCTCATTGGGTAGCCCCCTCCTCCCTCCCACATCCCCAGAGTCCCCTGCAAAGGTGACCGAAACGGGGTGGCCCCTGGAAGAGAGCTGAGGTTTCTTACGTTCAGTGTAGCGAATGTCTTTATTAGCTGCTCTCAAATTGCTCTAGGACGAAGTTTCCCTGAAGAAAGAGCGACTTGGTCTTTGTTTTAAATAGAAGAGGACAAGAAGGGAGGAGACGGAGGAAAGGGTGTAGAGGCCTCTGTCTCTGGGTTTGTCTTCAAGACATTCCAAGGGGCCCGAAAACAAAAGCAGTTGTTTTGTCTTGTTTTTATTTAGTTTTTAATGACCCGTTTTTTTCTGCGGAGGGAAGCCTGCCCAGAACAGCAGGTTGCCTTTGGAACCCGGGAGTGAGCAAAGCGCCCCCAGAGGGCTGGCAGGTCTACGCCTCTTCCTTGCCCCTCACTCACACCCCACCTGCCCCCACAAAGAGGAGGGAATTGAGACCCCAAGGGCAGCTGGTATCTATCAAGTGTGGACTTGGTCTGCTCCTAGGCAAACTCGAAGATCTCTGATGCAGTAGATTTTCAGGTCTTGGGCGATTGCAGGTTTCCTGGTCGAAGGGTCCCCAGACCCATTCAAATGGCAGACCTTTGGAGTATCCTCACCTGGCCGGAGGCTGAAATGGCAGGGTATCGATGAAAGTTCCAGGCCACTTTCTAGATGCATCAGTTCATCCGGAGTCAGAGTTAGGACATGTTGGGTTGATCCAGGAAGTACCTCTCCTCTCCTTTAAAAACTGCCCTGTCGGCCTGGAAACAGCTCCCTGAATTGCTGATTGAGCTTGTAATGGTCTGGGGCCGGGGTGTGGTTGGGAGAAAGCTAAGTAGGAATGGAGGACAGGGTAAACCTTTCCCCAGTTGGTAAAATGAGCGTGTCAGCCCGGGAGATCCTGGTGGGGCTGTGCACCTTAAAGTCAGGAGAGTCTGACTTTTCAGGCACTAGGCAGCCCTGCTCTGCCTTTTATCCAGTGGGGAGCACCTCTCTCCGCTGTGTCTCCCGCTCTGCCTCTGTACAGCCAGGTGCACCAGACGCCTGTCCGCCCTCAGACTGTGATTTGGAGCTGGAGAGGGTGATGTTGGTGACCAGCTCTGTCTGGGATCCTCATTTTTCCACCTGCAGGCTTGTATACTATCTTTCTCTGGATGTCTGTCCGGCTTTCCCTCTCTCATCTTTCCTGGGAAGAGCAAAGGGTGGTGGCTGGGCTGCCCCTCTCAGGGACCTCTCTTTCCAGAGGGCTATTTTTCTGGTCTATTTCATCATCCATTGAGAAGGAAAATCAGGAACATTTGTTCATGCTCAGCTGGGACACCGCGAAGGGAGGGGGCCTTTGGAAACCAGCACTTTGGTCCCCCAGAACAGATGATTGGTGGATGGGGTATTTTTGCAATCTGATGCTGCTCAGGAGCCCGCCAGCCTGGACTCCTCCTGCCGCACGGGCTGCCACCTTGGACCCGCATCAGCGCTCTGACTGGGGGTCGGGATGGAGTGTGCAGATAATGAAACACTTATTAACAAGGAGTGTGAGAGAGATGAGCCCCAGTGTTTGCCATTGGCGGAGCACGTCTTTCATCTCGGCACTTGTGATCCTAAGGTCCAGCCCTTGGCCCTTGTTGGTACGCAAGACTGCTGGTTTGATGTGTAATTAAACCCCTCGGCGATGAGCAAAGACATGTGCACGGGTCGTCGGCGCCTGTGTACACCCGGGTGGGCCGCAGGACACAGTGGAAAGGTTCCTGGACCAGCTGGACCAGGAGTCAGCCGACTTGTGTTCCGGCCCCATTTCTGTTACAGATGGGGCTGTGGGACCTCGAGTGAGTTACCACCCCTCTCTGAGCCTTAGTTTCCCCATTTCTCTAGACACAGCACGGTGAGGCAGTTAGGCTGCTGGAGCTGAAGGTCGACTTTCCTCTACGTATTAGCCGCGTGACCTTAGGGCATTCAGCCTCTGGAGCCTCTGTTTCCTGATCTGTAAAATGGGACTGATAATGCTCCATCAAATGATCGTGAACCATCAGGGAGAGAAAACATGTGAAACACTTAGCACCGTGCCCAGCAGGTAATACACACTCAACAAACAGTCACTGTCATTGTCATCGTTATTACTGCTACGACGGCTGTTATTGTGAAATGGGAGGGATCAACGTTGATCCTTTCCAGCTCTGATGTTTTGGGGCATGGTGTATGTGTGTGTGTGTGTGTGTGTGTGTCCGCATTTGAGCTGGAAGACTAGGGTGAATTAAAATAATTGCTTGCTTTCTTTTTCTTCCTTTTCCCTGCCTCACAGAGGGACTCCTGAGTTAAAATCTTGTGTGTGTTCTCATGAGAGCCCGATCCTTGTGGCAGGAAGCCCAACGTGACGTCACTGAAAAGACCCTGCTTTCTGGCACTTGAGGGATGATATTTCATCAGCGAATAGATGCCCATCCTTCCCTTCCGTCCTTTGTCTCCCACCCTTAACCGTAGGACAGAGACCATATGTGCCGATAATGAGTTTAAGCTGATAAACAACTCCCAGATTCACCCAAATAAAAGGCCATCCTCCTAGAAGGCACTTTCGACTTTAAAATAAATCATCTGGCTCCTTGGCTGCCTTGCACTCTGGTGGGCTGGCCCTGCTTCCCTCTCTGTCCTCTGCCCCTCGGTCTGTTGCGGGGACGCGGGCCGGGCGGGTCTGTGGCCTGGGCTTTGTCAGTCGTCCTGCAGGGCAGCTTCCAGGGGCCCCTCCGCCTCACCTCCCTGCAGCAAAGGCTGTTCTTGGAGCCATTCCAGGGATACGCTTCACCAGGGCAGGTGTTTGGGGAGTGCTTACCGTCGGCCAGGCGCTAGACCGCGCTTCCTCTCATCTCCGGCCCTCCAAATTGGTTCAGATATTATCCCCACTTCACAGATTAGAAGGGGGAGCTCAGAAAGATCAAGACATTAAGTGGTGGCACTGAAATTTGATCCTAGGTTGATCCGATTCTCCCTTCTGGGCTTGGAACCATCAAAACCTCCTGTGAGCCTCAAAGGCCAGGAAAGATTTCCCTGAGATGTGGTCAGGCCCCCTTCTCCCTGTTTTTGCTGATTTTCCAGGCTCAGAGGGTTTTATGAGATTCCTTTTCATCCTGTGTTGATTCATCCTCGGGACACTGAGAGGTAGGAGTTTTTGGGGACAAGGCTGCTTCCAGGAAGGAGATGATTTTATTCAGCAACAAAAGGTTGTCACTGGAAGAGGATGAGTTTTGGAGTCACAGGTGTGAACTTGCATCTTGTTTTGCCATTTATTGGCTATGTGGCCTTAGTTTCCTTATTTGTGGGTGGGGGGGGAAACCACCCAGAATAAAAGCTATAATAAGAGCGTTAAGTTGAGTAACACCAGCACCCACAGCAGATGACCCAAGACTCTTACTGGCTTAACCTAGTGGGATTAATTCTCACTCGTTACTTGTCTACCATGGATCTCTGCTCCACACGGTCACTCAGGGACCCAGGCGGAGGTGACTCCCCCTTGTGGCTGAAGGAAGCCCAACGTGACGTCACTGAAAAGACCCTGCTTTCTGGCACTTGAGGGATGATATTTCATCAGCGAATAGATGCCCATCCTTCCCTTCCGTCCTTTGTCTCCCACCCTTAACCGTAGGACAGAGACCATATGTGCCGATAATGAGTTTAAGCTGATAAACAACTCCCAGATTCACCCAAATAAAAGGCCATCCTCCTAGAAGGCACTTTCGACTTTAAAATAAATCATCTGGCTCCTTGGCTGCCTTGCACTCTGGTGGGCTGGCCCTGCTTCCCTCTCTGTCCTCTGCCCCTCGGTCTGTTGCGGGGACGCGGGCCGGGCGGGTCTGTGGCCTGGGCTTTGTCAGTCGTCCTGCAGGGCAGCTTCCAGGGGCCCCTCCGCCTCACCTCCCTGCAGCAAAGGCTGTTCTTGGAGCCATTCCAGGGATACGCTTCACCAGGGCAGGTGTTTGGGGAGTGCTTACCGTCGGCCAGGCGCTAGACCGCGCTTCCTCTCATCTCCGGCCCTCCAAATTGGTTCAGATATTATCCCCACTTCACAGATTAGAAGGGGGAGCTCAGAAAGATCAAGACATTAAGTGGTGGCACTGAAATTTGATCCTAGGTTGATCCGATTCTCCCTTCTGGGCTTGGAACCATCAAAACCTCCTGTGAGCCTCAAAGGCCAGGAAAGATTTCCCTGAGATGTGGTCAGGCCCCCTTCTCCCTGTTTTTGCTGATTTTCCAGGCTCAGAGGGTTTTATGAGATTCCTTTTCATCCTGTGTTGATTCATCCTCGGGACACTGAGAGGTAGGAGTTTTTGGGGACAAGGCTGCTTCCAGGAAGGAGATGATTTTATTCAGCAACAAAAGGTTGTCACTGGAAGAGGATGAGTTTTGGAGTCACAGGTGTGAACTTGCATCTTGTTTTGCCATTTATTGGCTATGTGGCCTTAGTTTCCTTATTTGTGGGTGGGGGGGGAAACCACCCAGAATAAAAGCTATAATAAGAGCGTTAAGTTGAGTAACACCAGCACCCACAGCAGATGACCCAAGACTCTTACTGGCTTAACCTAGTGGGATTAATTCTCACTCGTTACTTGTCTACCATGGATCTCTGCTCCACACGGTCACTCAGGGACCCAGGCGGAGGGTGACTCCCCTCTTGTGGCTGAAGGTCCGGGACGATGTGGCCTCCATGGTGACTGCAGGAGGAGAGGGGAGCGAAAGGCACAATAAGACCACACTGCCTCCGCCTTGGGAGACACACGTCGCTTCCACTCTAGTGCATCGGTCACAACTGTCCCCTCGGCCTGGATCAGCTGCAGGTGGGGCTGGTCCTCACTGCACACTCCCTGCATGTAGATTTCCTGGGTAGAGTCGGTTGAGGATAACCTGAGATGATGCATTTAAAGCTTCTACCATAGACCCAGCACATCGTCAGGCCTTTAAACACAGAAGCTCTCTTTCCTTAATGATCCCGGATGTGCTTTGCTCTTAAGAGATTATGGACCATGTACCCAAAAATGATCTCTGGACAGATCATATGGTGCCCGTAATACATTGGAGAGAGGTGGGGCTCAGAGAGGCCAAGGGACTGGCCCATGAGCACACCGCATAGGCACGAAGCCAGGCCCTTGACCTTCACCCCAGAGTTCCCATGGCCTCCTTTGCCTTACTGAAATGCACTGCTCTGAGAACTCTCCCAGGACCCTCCAGAGCCTACATCTTCTGTCTCCTTTTTCCATACCCTAATGGGGAGGAGCTCAGTATTCATCTTCTGTGGGTGCAGGGGACAGAGAGGAGAGAAGGCTGGGGGGAGAGAAGGCTGCATGAACTTTCTGGAAGCTGAGGCAATCCTACAGGAGTATGAGAAGCCTTAGCTGTAGATATTCTAGTGAAAGCCATAGGAATCTTTGCCTCCCAGACATGGCTTTGGGAACTACTATGCAGTCAAGCTTTAGGGTGCCCCACAAATGACAGAGCAGGTTACCTGGGCTTCCTGTCCCCTCTCTGCCGCCTCCTGCTGACCCCTTCACTCCTTGTGGGATTGAGCAGGTGAAGAGAGGGGGCCTGATGGGACTTTCCAGCCCTGTTTTTCTGAAGACAGTTAAGATAGACGCAAATCCTGGCTCCTCTTCTTCGCACTGAGTGCATCTCTCTGAATCTCAGTCCTCTCCTCTGTGAAATGGAAAGACTATAGAAAGCTGTACAGCTAATTAAGTGCTTGGCACCTAATAGGTGTCAGTATGTTTGCACATTGCTCCGCGTGAGTAAGAAGGGAGCGCTGCCTTTGGCAAAGGGCCAGCCTCTGAGGCCAGGCTCCAAGTCCGCCGCCTCCAGCCTCCCCCACCCCCGCACCCCAGCCCTTTAGGCCTGTCTCTTGGATGGAGAGGCTCTGGCCTCCCCTCCTGGGTGGCCTCGGGCTGGGCTCTCGTGGTGAACGAATATGGCTTCCATTTGAAATGGGAGAAGAACGCGGAGCCCCAGCCCTTGGATTTAGGCCCGTCTTTTCATGTCTAATTACCGCTGTGGGTGTGGAGCCTGGGGGTGCTGCTGAGAGCCCCCCTCCAGTATGGCTGCCTCTCCGCTGGACAGATTGCAGTGTTCTTGCTGGCCAAGGGCTCCTCAGCCTCCTGAGTCGGGGGAGGGCAGCCCGCCACCACCTGGCGCCTGACATTTAAGGCTCCCTCCAGCAAGATGAGCCCGGGGTACTCATCTTGTCTGAGTTTTTAACTCCCAGGGGGATGAGGGGCTCCTCTAGCCCAAATACAAACACCCCTAGAATAACGGGGATTTACTCTCCACTCACAAAGGACCTCACAGGAATAGTTAGTGGACTGGACACGGGGATGGAAGGATCTTTGGAAGGTCTGGCTCCTCAAGATAAGGTTCAGAGGTGGCCCTGGGCAGAGTGGATGCTTGTTCCTGAGGGCGCTATGAGACGGGCCTCCCACCGCAGCTTGCTGCCAGGATGCTCCTGGGCTTCTCTGAGAAACAGTGGCAGGAGACAGGCCAGTTAGGCTATGAGTCAGGTGCTGAGAGGTCCCTAAAACACATCTCATTCACTCCTGCCCCCAGACCTCAGTGGCTGCAGCCCTTCCCCCCGAAACACTAAGGCAGAGCTTTGGACCGGCTCAAGAGTCTGAGGAGGCTGTGTTGGTTTCCCAGGGCTGCAGTGATAAATACCGTGAACTGGGAGCTTCCAACCGCAGGCATTCGTCCTCTCCCGGTTCAGGGGGCTGAAAGTCCAAAACCCAGGGGGTCCCTATGACTGAGGAAGGATCCTTTCTGGTTCTTGGTGGCTGCTGGCAAGTCTTGGTGGTCCTTGGCTCGTGAACTCCTCACGCCAGTCTCTTCCTCTGACATCACAGCATGTTCTCCCTGTGTCTGTCTTTCCTCTTCGAGTCTCAGTTCAGTCCAGTCGCTCAGTTGTGTCTGACTCTTTGCGACCCCAGGCACTGCAGCCCGTCAGGCTTCTCTGTTCTTCTCTGTCCCGGAGCTTGCTCAAACTTATGTCCGTTGACTCAGTGATGCCATCGAGCCATCTCGTCCTCTGTGGTCCCCTTCTCCTTCTGCCATCTATTTTTCCCAGCATTAGGGTCTTTTCCAACAAATTGTCTCTTTGCATCAACTGGTCAAAGTGTTAGAGTCTAAAGACCTCAGCTGAACTTGATGACATCTGCAAAGACCCCATTGTCAAATAAGGTCACGTACCAGCAGTTAGGGTGTAATTCCAGCTTTGGGGGGCACCCAGTTCAATCCTTAACAGATGGGGACTGTTGCCACTCGAGGTCATTCAACTATACAGCTAGGAAGTAAGTGCTAATCTCTGTACATTTCAGTCTTCTTATCAATAAAGTGGGAACTGATACCCGCTCTGTGGCCTAGTTATCAGTATCAGACACACTGTCCACCACTAACATTTGTCAGAGGCTGTTTGCCATACTTGTTCCCTTCCCACAGACTTGGAAGGGTGTTGGGTGTTCAATGTAGGCTTAAGACACATCAATGCATGTGAGTCGTAACTAATTGCAAATAGAGTGTTTTCTAGAAAGAATGATTTAAACGGACTGCAGGAAAACACTACATTTTTTTGACTCGTCTTTCTGGGGTACCTCCTGTCTCTATCTCCCCTCAGGCTGAGAATGTCTGGTCCAGATGGCTTATCTTTGCTGTTTATCCCAGGTTCATCTTCAGCTCCAAAGATCACTATGGCATTGGCAGGTTGGGTTCCTCTTCCCCCACGGAGGGCATCGTCTAGACTTCTCTGCACAAGAAGGGGCCTAGAAGGGATTCGCTGAGGCTCCTTGCGCCAGAGCCCGTCCCACAGGGTCTGGGGAGGGGCTGCAGGCTCCGCTGTGGAGACCGAGGGTTCAGACACACAGCCACATCCCCATGCACTGAAACCAGAGGAAGCTACATGCCATCCAGAGTTAGGCGTGCTGAACATGAGGTCCCAGGTTCAAGACCCAGTTCAGCCACAGCCCATGACCTTCGTTTGGCATTTGACCAGATATTTACCTTCTCTGTACCATCATTTTACCTCCTAAGGGTTTTTTTCTTTTTTTTGATTGAGGTTATAATTGACATAAAAATTATATAAGTTTCAGCTATACAATGTCATTATCTAATGTTTGTATGTTTTCTAAAATGATCACTTTCATAAGGTTTTATGAAGGTAAAGTTAAGATTAAGATGCATAAATGTATCTTTTAAGATTGCATGTGGCATTTCAAAAGTGTTCAGTGAATGTCGGAATTATTCTAATTGTTTTATTTATGGTCTGCAAAGACCCCATTGTCAAATAAGGTCACGTACCAGCAGTTAGGTGTAATTCCAGCTTTGGGGGGCACCCAGTTCAATCCTTAACAGATGGGGACTGTTGCCACTCGAGGTCATTCAACTATACAGCTAGGAAGTAAGTGCTAATCTCTGTACATTTCAGTCTTCTTATCAATAAAGTGGGAACTGATACCCGCTCTGTGGCCTAGTTATCAGTATCAGACACACTGTCCACCACTAACATTTGTCAGAGGCTGTTTGCCATACTTGTTCCCTTCCCACAGACTTGGAAGGGTGTTGGGTGTTCAATGTAGGCTTAAGACACATCAATGCATGTGAGTCGTAACTAATTGCAAATAGAGTGTTTTCTAGAAAGAATGATTTAAACGGACTGCAGGAAAACACTACATTTTTTTGACTCGTCTTTCTGGGGTACCTCCTGTCTCTATCTCCCCTCAGGCTGAGAATGTCTGGTCCAGATGGCTTATCTTTGCTGTTTATCCCAGGTTCATCTTCAGCTCCAAAGATCACTATGGCATTGGCAGGTTGGGTTCCTCTTCCCCCACGGAGGGCATCGTCTAGACTTCTCTGCACAAGAAGGGGCCTAGAAGGGATTCGCTGAGGCTCCTTGCGCCAGAGCCCGTCCCACAGGGTCTGGGGAGGGGCTGCAGGCTCCGCTGTGGAGACCGAGGGTTCAGACACACAGCCACATCCCCATGCACTGAAACCAGAGGAAGCTACATGCCATCCAGAGTTAGGCGTGCTGAACATGAGGTCCCAGGTTCAAGACCCAGTTCAGCCACAGCCCATGACCTTCGTTTGGCATTTGACCAGATATTTACCTTCTCTGTACCATCATTTTACCTCCTAAGGGTTTTTTTCTTTTTTTTGATTGAGGTTATAATTGACATAAAAATTATATAAGTTTCAGCTATACAATGTCATTATCTAATGTTTGTATGTTTTCTAAAATGATCACTTTCATAAGGTTTTATGAAGGTAAAGTTAAGATTAAGATGCATAAATGTATCTTTTAAGATTGCATGTGGCATTTCAAAAGTGTTCAGTGAATGTCGGAATTATTCTAATTGTTTTATTTATGGTCTGTTTTCCTCAACGGAATGAGGGCAGAGACTTGTCTGTCTTGTTCTCTATGGAGCCCACAGCCTGTAACTCAGTACACAGGACTGAACAGGTGTTCATACATGCTGAATGAATGAATAAATAAATGAATTCTTAGAGCTTCTACTGGATAACCTCCTTCCTTGCTCTGCATCAAGGCCTCTTATCTGTAATCCGCTTCTCTAGGGGATCTTTCCAAGCCAGGGATTGAACCCGGGACTCCCAGGTGCATTCTTTACCGGCTGAGCCACCAGAGAAGCCTGTAGCCCCCCTTAGGTGGGTCACTGGAGATAACATGGGGACAAACCCAGCAGGGACCCAGGAGTGCCAGGACAAACTCATAAAAGCAGTTCCATCTGGGACCTGGGGTGGAGAAGGCCTCCCCTTGGAAGTACGTACAAGTTAAAGCTCGGGGAATGAGGAGGAGCTGGGGAAGAGCAGTCTGGATGGCTGTGGGCGCTGGGAAGCCCGCTGTGCGCTGCGGGGAGAGCCCCGTCCGCAGTGTCAGGGGTCTCTGAGACTCACGAAGGGAACAGAGGGTCACGTCCAGCAGGGCTACTCGCCCACACTCTGTCACACGGAAGCCCAGGCCTCCCAGGGTCGCGTTACCTAGCAGGTGCACCCCTTGCGGCGGCCGGATCTATGAAATGTCAGCTACACCAGAGGAGCCTCATCCAGTTTACAGACGGTTAGCTCTCAGTGTCCCGTTCCGCTCTACCGCCTTAAAGATAAAATTCAATTTACTGGAGTTCGAGGTACAAGCTTTGTTAGGGAAAGCATCTGTCGTGTGATATGATCATGCCGGCCGTGCCGCCCTCTCTCGGAAACCCTTCTGTGGACTCTCACTTGTGCTCCTAAGACTTTCTTGCACCCTCTGTGCATTCCCCCACCCAAGCCTACCACCCTCTGCTCCAGCCCCCTGCCACCTGGCTTCCTTCTCTTACCCCCTCCGGCCCACACTCTGCATGCTTTGCCCCCACCCCTACAATGCTATCCCTCCCTCTTTAGCTACCTAACTCCTGCTCAGCCTTTGGATCCCATCACTTCCTCCAAGAAGCCTTCCTTGATTCCCAAGTGGACCAGATTTCCCACCCATTAGCTCTGATGGCTCTACCATCCCCTTCTTCACAGGAGTTTGTCCAAACTGGGTGATTGTTGAGTTGATTGAGTGATAATTTAACTTCTATCTCTCCGACGCTAGGGCAGCCCCTGGAGGACAGGGACCCTGACTGCCTTTGCTCATCCCTGGATCCCAGGCATCAATCAGGTGCTCACAAAATGCCTTCCTTCACGTGCTTCTGTGCAGACCTGTCTTTTTCAGGTTGCTTTTGGGCCACGAGTGCAGCTAACGTATAGTGTTCTCTTTCAGTGGGCCAGGCTCTTGCAAGCCTTCTGTCATCCAGTGGAATGGCTTACAGTCCCAGCTCATTCACTCATCAGTCTGCAGCCTTGGGCAAGTTACTCAACCTGTTTGTTCATCACGTGTCCATAAAATGGAACAAAAAGTGATACCTAACTTAATGGGTTGTGGTGAGCACTGAGTAAGTTAATTCTTATCAAACCTATTTTCTCAGTTTGGGAGGGTAGAGGTTGGTGATCAAGGTGTTGGAGATTCAGTCTCTCTCCCAGGCTTGCAGCAGGCTGCGTTCTCAAGGGGTCCTCCGTGCATGGGTCCCTCTGGTGGCCCCTAGGGGTCCAGATTTCTCTTTATAAGGGCACTCGTCAAATTGGATTACAACCCACCCCAAAAGCTTCACTTGAATGGAATCCTCTCTTTAAAGACCCAGGTCTCCAGCGTGACATGGCCTGGTCCCTGGCTCTGCTCCACTGCAGGACATCAGGGTCTTCCCTCTGGATCCAGTCCATGTCACGGCCGTCAGAGGGGCAGGAAATCAGGGTCCTGGGTCTAGAGGCCTCTCACCTGGCCCTTTGCTCTGCTCCAGGCCTTAATTCCTTTATTCGGCTGTAGCTGCCAAACCTAGGAGGGAATCAGGACCTGTAGTCCTGCATATAAATAGAGAGGGAGGCCGAGGGCCTTACGAGGTGGGAAGGAAGTGAGAGAGTCCTAGAAAGTGAGAGGAGCATTGATGCTGAGGCTTTCTCCCTCTCCACAGCTCTTTTTTATTTTTTTATTTTCTAGAAGGTTATAAGAAGCTCTTTGAAACAAATCACTTTTTATTATTATTATTTTTGGGGGGAGGGGGCACTTCTACTGGTCTTTCATTTATTTATTTGCATCCATCTTGTTCTTTGGCCCGTGTGGGCCTCCCATCATGGTGGCCTCTGTTGTCACAGAGCACTGGCTCTGGGCGCATGCGCTCCAGAGCTCCGGCTTGGTAATTGGAACAAAGCGCTCCGGGCACGTGGGATCTTCCCAGCTCATCGTGGAAAAATGTTGCTTGTGCAGACCTGTCTTTTCAGGTTGCTTTTGGGCCACGAGTGCAGCTAACGATAGTGTTCTCTTTCAGTGGGCCAGGCTCTTGCAAGCCTTCTGTCATCCAGTGGAATGGCTTACAGTCCCAGCTCATTCACTCATCAGTCTGCAGCCTTGGGCAAGTTACTCAACCTGTTTGTTCATCACGTGTCCATAAAATGGAACAAAAAGTGATACCTAACTTAATGGGTTGTGGTGAGCACTGAGTAAGTTAATTCTTATCAAACCTATTTTCTCAGTTTGGGAGGGTAGAGGTTGGTGATCAAGGTGTTGGAGATTCAGTCTCTCTCCCAGGCTTGCAGCAGGCTGCGTTCTCAAGGGGTCCTCCGTGCATGGGTCCCTCTGGTGGCCCCTAGGGGTCCAGATTTCTCTTTATAAGGGCACTCGTCAAATTGGATTACAACCCACCCCAAAAGCTTCACTTGAATGGAATCCTCTCTTTAAAGACCCAGGTCTCCAGCGTGACATGGCCTGGTCCCTGGCTCTGCTCCACTGCAGGACATCAGGGTCTTCCCTCTGGATCCAGTCCATGTCACGGCCGTCAGAGGGGCAGGAAATCAGGGTCCTGGGTCTAGAGGCCTCTCACCTGGCCCTTTGCTCTGCTCCAGGCCTTAATTCCTTTATTCGGCTGTAGCTGCCAAACCTAGGAGGGAATCAGGACCTGTAGTCCTGCATATAAATAGAGAGGGAGGCCGAGGGCCTTACGAGGTGGGAAGGAAGTGAGAGAGTCCTAGAAAGTGAGAGGAGCATTGATGCTGAGGCTTTCTCCCTCTCCACAGCTCTTTTTTATTTTTTTATTTTCTAGAAGGTTATAAGAAGCTCTTTGAAACAAATCACTTTTTATTATTATTATTTTTGGGGGGAGGGGGCACTTCTACTGGTCTTTCATTTATTTATTTGCATCCATCTTGTTCTTTGGCCCGTGTGGGCCTCCCATCATGGTGGCCTCTGTTGTCACAGAGCACTGGCTCTGGGCGCATGCGCTCCAGAGCTCCGGCTTGGTAATTGGACACATCAGTCCAGCCGCTCCGCGGCACGTGGGATCTTCCCAGGCCAGGGATCGAACCGGTGCCCCTTGCACTGTGAGGCAGTGTCCTTACCCACTGGACCACCAGGGAAGCCCTGAAACAAATCACTTTTTACTGGTCAAAGACCTAAGGAAAAAAAATAATGAGTAAACATCGTAAAAGAGTATGGAAATAGAACCAAAGCATATTGATGGAAACCGAGTCTTAAGCCAGCCTTCTTACCCAGATCCACTGTGAGAAACCCCCAGCTCTGCGGAAGTGGTTTCCCAGTAAACGCGCACAGCTCTGTCTATGGTGCCCGCCATCCCTATATACAGCCGGTTCCGCGCATACAAAGGAGTTCCAAGAGCACGTTTGTTTAGTCCAACAAAGTCAGCCTGGGTTCTCAGCTAACACAGTCCTCCGTAGAGTCCTGTACTGTAATAGACTTATAATACTTTTCACACATATGGTGCATAAAAACAAACATAAAAAGTAAATAAAACATTTTTAAATGTTTCAGTGCAGTACCTTGAAAAGTATAGTCGTTCAGTACGACAGCTGGCACCCAGGGGCATGTTCACATTGCTGAACGCTTGCAACTTGAACGTAGGTGGGAGACTTACAGAACCTGGGGGCATCTTACCTGTTCTGCTTTGCCTCTTGCATTTGGTCTGTCTTAGCATGTACACATCTGCCTTGGTTTAGCTGGGGCTCCAACACAGATCCTGAGCAAGGATTTGGGTACAAAGAATGTAGGTGTGATGAGGCTGCCGCAGAGAGGTGAGTGGGCAGGGAGGGGAGGGGAGCCCATCAAAGATGTGCTAATGGGCAGCCTCGTACTGCAGGCAGCTGGGGACCCTCCTAGGGACTGTGTGACGCACACCTCAGAACTGGCCCAGCGAGTGGTCACCAGCTTCCGTCTCTCATTGGTTGAAGGTTGCTCCTGGGATGTCAGCTTCCGGAAGCCTCCGCACGCCTTCAAGTCAAGAGACAGAATAGGGGCACTTGAGTAGGGGCTAGCAGAGTGAGAAGAACTGTCCCCGAAGCCGTAGGGAGCTTCCAGAGTGGACGACGGGTAGCGGGCAGGCATGGCCTTGTGTCAGTTGCTGGCTGCATCGCCTCGTGATGGTGCCTGGTGTACCCCTGGGTGAGCAGCATGGTGCTCTTGTCCAGTTCCCTGCCGCTGAACTAAATTGCTTTTTTGGAACACATCTCTTTCTTGCCACTCCTCCCAGCAGACAGTCCGTGGCGACTATGTACCGTGGAGTGGCCAGCCGGGTCCACAGCCGTCTTCTCTTCTCCATGGTTTCCTGGTTCTCTCTGGCCTCTTCCTGGCCCCTGCTCATCCCCACCTAGTCCCCACAAATGTTGTTTTGACCCTTTCGTCTCATGGGGTCCAGGAGCCTGGGCTCGGTAGGGTCCCTGAAAGACCCCAGGGCCCTCTGGAGGGCATGTGTGAGAGGGAGGCTCACAGACCACCCCAGAGGGTGGTTTCCACCTTCCTGCAGGCTTGGATGAGGACGTCCGACGGCAGATCAAAAGGCTTTTTGTTGTTTTATTTTCCCTTCCAGCGGCTCCTTGCTGGGGAAGCAGGCTGCAGAGCCAAGGCAAACAGAGTGACCTCTGAGGCCACAGCTGCCGGTTCTGTGAGGCCGGGGTGCTGGAGGTCCGGCTTCGGTGCTGCTGAGGCGCAGGAGCTGGGGTGGCTCTCTCCAGGCGGGGCCTTCCCTCCTCTGGGGACAGATGGGGACAGTAGGGGCCACGCTCAGTGCCTGATGGACACAAAGAGGTCTGGGATGGGGCACCGAGAGGGCTGGACCGCAGACTAGATCCAAGCCCTGAACTGCTCTCCTTACCCTTGACCCCCAGCTGAAGAGGTGGGGCGAGCACTCGACTGGGAGTCCAGATGATCAGGACCTTGACCTAGCCGTGTTTGGGCTCAAACTAGCGCTCGTGCCCTCTGCAGACCTCTGCCTTCACGCCCACTCCCTGGGGAGCGGGCTCCTTGTGCTCCCTGTCTCCTCTGACTCCACCATCTCCCCTCAGTGTCTCCAACAAGAACTACACCAAACAGCCTCAAATCCCCTGGAGAAGAGCACTCAGGAAGCCCAGGCGGTTGTTGTGCGAGTGAGAAGAACTGTCCCGGCCGTAGGAGCTTCCAGAGTGGACGACGGGTAGCGGGCAGGCATGGCCTTGTGTCAGTTGCTGGCTGCATCGCCTCGTGATGGTGCCTGGTGTACCCCTGGGTGAGCAGCATGGTGCTCTTGTCCAGTTCCCTGCCGCTGAACTAAATTGCTTTTTTGGAACACATCTCTTTCTTGCCACTCCTCCCAGCAGACAGTCCGTGGCGACTATGTACCGTGGAGTGGCCAGCCGGGTCCACAGCCGTCTTCTCTTCTCCATGGTTTCCTGGTTCTCTCTGGCCTCTTCCTGGCCCCTGCTCATCCCCACCTAGTCCCCACAAATGTTGTTTTGACCCTTTCGTCTCATGGGGTCCAGGAGCCTGGGCTCGGTAGGGTCCCTGAAAGACCCCAGGGCCCTCTGGAGGGCATGTGTGAGAGGGAGGCTCACAGACCACCCCAGAGGGTGGTTTCCACCTTCCTGCAGGCTTGGATGAGGACGTCCGACGGCAGATCAAAAGGCTTTTTGTTGTTTTATTTTCCCTTCCAGCGGCTCCTTGCTGGGGAAGCAGGCTGCAGAGCCAAGGCAAACAGAGTGACCTCTGAGGCCACAGCTGCCGGTTCTGTGAGGCCGGGGTGCTGGAGGTCCGGCTTCGGTGCTGCTGAGGCGCAGGAGCTGGGGTGGCTCTCTCCAGGCGGGGCCTTCCCTCCTCTGGGGACAGATGGGGACAGTAGGGGCCACGCTCAGTGCCTGATGGACACAAAGAGGTCTGGGATGGGGGCACCGAGAGGGCTGGACCGCAGACTAGATCCAAGCCCTGAACTGCTCTCCTTACCCTTGACCCCCAGCTGAAGAGGTGGGGCGAGCACTCGACTGGGAGTCCAGATGATCAGGACCTTGACCTAGCCGTGTTTGGGCTCAAACTAGCGCTCGTGCCCTCTGCAGACCTCTGCCTTCACGCCCACTCCCTGGGGAGCGGGCTCCTTGTGCTCCCTGTCTCCTCTGACTCCACCATCTCCCCTCAGTGTCTCCAACAAGAACTACACCAAACAGCCTCAAATCCCCTGGAGAAGAGCACTCAGGAAGCCCAGGCGTGGTTGTTGATGGAAGCGGGAGTGTTGTTTAAATAAATTAAAAGTGCAAGAGGAAAATCCATCAGCATTATTCTCAGTAGCTGGAATGATATGCCTAACATTTCCTCCCTTTCATCTGATCGTTTTTCTTTTCTGAAAATAGTTCGAAGGAGGAAAATGTCTGATGATTTGCTGCACAATAAGCTCAAATAAATATGCTCTTAAAAAAAAAAGTGGTTGCTGTATAATTGAATTGAAATAATAGGCACTTTTTGTTTCTAAGCAGCCCTACCACTCATGAAGGTCTATTCAAACCTGTTGGAGAGGTGTGTGTGTGTTTTGTGTGCAAAGGAAAAAAAAAGATCTCTGATGAAGAATTTTTAGGGAAAACAATAATAATGATAACAATATACTTCAGTAAAGTTCTGTGCATGTCTGCTGGGGAGAAATGTATGGGATTAAAATGAAACACTTTTCTAGAAGGAAGAGTTCTGAAGGCAGTTGTAGAGTCCAGCTGACATTTTTGAGTGGGAATATAAGCAAGTGGGAATTCCAGCTTCTGATTCCCACAGTTTAAATCCTGACTGTGCCTCCCTCACCAGCTTAATCGAACCTCAGTTTCCTCATCTGGAAAAAAAATGGGACAGTACAAGCTGCATCCACCCGGTGTGCATGTGACATGACCTACGTGAAGTGACCTGCCACGGCGCTCCTCTTTCCTCCTCAGAAACACAGATGAATGTTTCCATGTATCCAGCAGACACCCATATACGTGATCTCATTTGATGCCCAACAGTCTGATTGAGGTGAGATTTTTATTCCTCATTTTATGGAAAGGAAACTTGAGCTGCTAAGATGACAGTGACGGACTTCATTTTCTTGGGCTCCAAAATCACGACAGATGATTGACCACTGCCATGAAATTAAAAGACACTTGCTGTGTGGAAGAAAAGCTATGACAAACCTAGATAACATATTCAAAAGCAGAGACGTCACTTTGCCAACAGAAGTCCATACAGTCAAAGCTATGGTTTTCCCGTGTGTCATGTATGGATGTGAGAGCTGGACCATAAAGAAGGCTGAGCACCAAAGAATTGATGCCTTTGAACTGTGGTGTTGGAGATGGCTCTTGAGAGTCCCTTGAACTGCAAGGAGCTCAAACTAGTCAATCCTAAAGGAAATCAACCCTGAATATTCATTGGACGGACTGATGCTGAAGCCGAAGCTCTAGTACTTTGGCCACCTGAAGCGAAAGCCTACTCATTGGAAAAGATTCTGATGCTGGGAAAGATTGAGAGAAGGAGGAAGGGGAGGCAACAGAGAATGAGATGGTTGGATGGTTTCACCGACTCAATGGACATGAGTTTGAGCAAACTCTGGGAGATGGTGATGGTCAGGGAAGCCTGGCGTGCTGCAGTCCATGGGGTTACAAAGAGTCAGACGTGACTGAGAGACTGAACAACAACAAGATTATGGAATTCCATAGACCAGCGGTTGTTGGAGGAGTACAAGAAACTGAAAGGGTTTCTCTGAACCATGACAAGGCTGGGCATTTTCTGTTGTAAGGAGGTCTTTACCTGGGAGGTCTGTTGAATGCAAAAAGAGGTTTCTGGTGTTGCTTGGTGTAGACATTCTTTCTTTCTTCTGTTGTGTGTCCAGTCAATTTGACGTCACACAGAGCGTGTTTAGGTGCATGGCTTTTGCATGGCCCTGAACCTGGACCTGGACTTCCCAGGTGGTGCTAGCAGCAAAGAACCCACCTGCCAACACAGGAGACGTAAGAGATGTGGGATCCATCCTGGCTCAGGAAAATCCCAGGAGAAGGAAATGGTAACCCTTTCCACTATTCTTGCCTGGAGAATCCCTATGGACAGGGGAGTCCAGTGGGCTACAGTCCACGGATCACAAAGAGTTGGACACAATTGAAGCAACTTAGCGTGTACACACGATCCTGGGCCTTACAGGATCATTAAGGGCCAAGTTGGAAGGAAGGGCCATCTTGAAGGCAACAGATGACTGTGTCTTCAAGATGAGGAGGAGCAGGATTAGGGCAAGGTTTCCAATTCAAGAGCTATGGTTTTCCCGTGTGTCATGTATGGATGTGAGAGCTGGACCATAAAGAAGGCTGAGCACCAAAGAATTGATGCCTTTGAACTGTGGTGTTGGAGATGGCTCTTGAGAGTCCCTTGAACTGCAAGGAGCTCAAACTAGTCAATCCTAAAGGAAATCAACCCTGAATATTCATTGGACGGACTGATGCTGAAGCCGAAGCTCTAGTACTTTGGCCACCTGAAGCGAAAGCCTACTCATTGGAAAAGATTCTGATGCTGGGAAAGATTGAGAGAAGGAGGAAGGGGAGGCAACAGAGAATGAGATGGTTGGATGGTTTCACCGACTCAATGGACATGAGTTTGAGCAAACTCTGGGAGATGGTGATGGTCAGGGAAGCCTGGCGTGCTGCAGTCCATGGGGTTACAAAGAGTCAGACGTGACTGAGAGACTGAACAACAACAAGATTATGGAATTCCATAGACCAGCGGTTGTTGGAGGAGTACAAGAAACTGAAAGGGTTTCTCTGAACCATGACAAGGCTGGGCATTTTCTGTTGTAAGGAGGTCTTTACCTGGGAGGTCTGTTGAATGCAAAAAGAGGTTTCTGGTGTTGCTTGGTGTAGACATTCTTTCTTTCTTCTGTTGTGTGTCCAGTCAATTTGACGTCACACAGAGCGTGTTTAGGTGCATGGCTTTTGCATGGCCCTGAACCTGGACCTGGACTTCCCAGGTGGTGCTAGCAGCAAAGAACCCACCTGCCAACACAGGAGACGTAAGAGATGTGGGATCCATCCTGGCTCAGGAAAATCCCAGGAGAAGGAAATGGTAACCCTTTCCACTATTCTTGCCTGGAGAATCCCTATGGACAGGGGAGTCCAGTGGGCTACAGTCCACGGATCACAAAGAGTTGGACACAATTGAAGCAACTTAGCGTGTACACACGATCCTGGGCCTTACAGGATCATTAAGGGCCAAGTTGGAAGGAAGGGCCATCTTGAAGGCAACAGATGACTGTGTCTTCAAGATGAGGAGGAGCAGGATTAGGGCAAGGTCCTTTCTGGCCAATTCAGGAGGGGATGGGCAGAGAAGCTTGTGGGGCTGTGGTCAGAGCCCAGGGCAGGGCCAGGCCGTCGTGGGTGGATTCTGGTTCTGCTGCTTTCTGGAGTGTGTATCGAGCGACCTCGGGTTGGTTTCTGTTCATTCCATGTGAAACTGGTCACAGTAATGGAGGCTGGTGGGAGGCTGAGTAACTGAGTCAGGTCTCGCAATGAACACAACTCCCCAAAAGTTTGGGGAGAGGTGTGTGCAGGCGTGGGAACTCCCCAGGTTTTGAGCTGGACCTCTCCCAAGCACTGCAGGCGTTCCTGGTCCCGCCTTCACTTCCCGATGTGGACATGGGTGTGGATGGGCATGCTGGGTGCCCTCCTCTGCACCCCCAGAGGCCCCAAAACTCACAGAAGGCAGATCGTGAAGGTGAAGATACAGCTTTTCCCGAGAGAGAAGAAGCCATTTTAAGACAGTCCAAGGACCCAGTTTGGGGCACCTTTGGCTAAGAATGAGCTTGAAAGACAGATTTAAGGAACTTTCAGTATTTTTGAGCTTATAAAAAGATTCTAACATGAGCAAGGGGAGAAGAGCAAGAAGGAGCCATCTGGCCTGGTTGAAGGGAGAACATGAAATTGCTTGGTTTTCATTTGCCACAAAACACACTGTGAGATGTTCTGCAAATAGTAATAAAGACAGAAAGCAGTGGGACGCCAGAGTCCCCCCACCCCGGGCTGCTGCTGGACGCACCTCCACTTTGGAGCCCCTCCCTGGGTTTGTGTGGATTATTGCTTTGGAAAAGGGCAATTTCCAGTGATGTTGAATCACCAATCTCAGCCGCATTAGGGAAAACTCTCTTTCTTGGAGCCCAGGGATCAGCATGAGAATGACTCCTGGCCGGGAGAAGGAAATGGTAACCCTTTCCACTATTCTTGCCTGGAGAATCCCTATGGACAGGGAGTCCAGTGGGCTACAGTCCACGGATCACAAAGAGTTGGACACAATTGAAGCAACTTAGCGTGTACACACGATCCTGGGCCTTACAGGATCATTAAGGGCCAAGTTGGAAGGAAGGGCCATCTTGAAGGCAACAGATGACTGTGTCTTCAAGATGAGGAGGAGCAGGATTAGGGCAAGGTCCTTTCTGGCCAATTCAGGAGGGGATGGGCAGAGAAGCTTGTGGGGCTGTGGTCAGAGCCCAGGGCAGGGCCAGGCCGTCGTGGGTGGATTCTGGTTCTGCTGCTTTCTGGAGTGTGTATCGAGCGACCTCGGGTTGGTTTCTGTTCATTCCATGTGAAACTGGTCACAGTAATGGAGGCTGGTGGGAGGCTGAGTAACTGAGTCAGGTCTCGCAATGAACACAACTCCCCAAAAGTTTGGGGAGAGGTGTGTGCAGGCGTGGGAACTCCCCAGGTTTTGAGCTGGACCTCTCCCAAGCACTGCAGGCGTTCCTGGTCCCGCCTTCACTTCCCGATGTGGACATGGGTGTGGATGGGCATGCTGGGTGCCCTCCTCTGCACCCCCAGAGGCCCCAAAACTCACAGAAGGCAGATCGTGAAGGTGAAGATACAGCTTTTCCCGAGAGAGAAGAAGCCATTTTAAGACAGTCCAAGGACCCAGTTTGGGGCACCTTTGGCTAAGAATGAGCTTGAAAGACAGATTTAAGGAACTTTCAGTATTTTTGAGCTTATAAAAAGATTCTAACATGAGCAAGGGGAGAAGAGCAAGAAGGAGCCATCTGGCCTGGTTGAAGGGAGAACATGAAATTGCTTGGTTTTCATTTGCCACAAAACACACTGTGAGATGTTCTGCAAATAGTAATAAAGACAGAAAGCAGTGGGACGCCAGAGTCCCCCCACCCCGGGCTGCTGCTGGACGCACCTCCACTTTGGAGCCCCTCCCTGGGTTTGTGTGGATTATTGCTTTGGAAAAGGGCAATTTCCAGTGATGTTGAATCACCAATCTCAGCCGCATTAGGGAAAACTCTCTTTCTTGGAGCCCAGGGATCAGCATGAGAATGACTCCTGGCCGGCTCTTGGCAGAGGCCTTCCTTGTCTCTGAGCTGAGATCCCAGCCCCCGGCCAGCCTGGACGCTGTCTCCACCGTTTACTGCTTAGCGGGGAAGAAGGGAACCAGATGTGATTGGTTCAAGATGAATGAGGTTACCATTGTGTTTCTGGCATTTCCAGTAGTTCCTAATTGGTTCTGAGAGGTCCGCTGGAGAGATTGAAAGAGCCCTGGAGTAGCAATGGGGAGATGGTTCGTGGTCCTCTTGGGCACGGCGCTAGCCCAGTCTGGGCTTGTTTATCACCCGTAACACCTGAAGTCAGAACCCCAAAGACACAGAAATGCTCCAAGGCAGAAATCAGTTATGTTCATGGAAAGCTTCGTAGGGTTAGCGTGGGGGCAGGATCAAAGAAGCTGAAGAACGGGGCCAGGCTTGGGTTTGGTCCTTTCTCTGTTTCGTAGCCATTTTGGGTGTAAGAGGGCTGAGCCGCTGAAGGAGCAGGCATTTCCAGGAGCCAGGAATAGCAAATACACGTGTGTGTGCGTGCTAAGTCACTTAGTCGTGTCCAACTCTGCGACTCCGTGAACCAAAGCTCGCCAGCCTCCTCTGCGTATGGGACTCTCCAGGCGAGAATACTGGAGTGAGTTGCCATGCCCTTCGACAGGAGATCTTCCCGACCCAGGGATCTCCCTCATGTCTCCTGCATTGGCAAGTGGGTTCTTTACCACTTGGGAAGACCCAGTGGCAGATACATTTAATCTCAGATGACACCTCCGATGGATTAGTAGGGTCTGCTGAAGAGTAGATCAGGCTTGGTTCTTTGGGCTCAGCAGGAAGATCAATTATTGATGTCTTTGCTGTTGCTAGTAGTTAAGACCCCACCTGCCAATGCAGGTAGACATAAGAGACACAGGTTCAATTCCTGGTTTGGGAAGGCCCCCTGGCACAGCACATGGCAGCCCATTCCAGTATTCTGGCCTAGAGAACCCCATGGACAGAGGAGCCTGTCAGGCTGCAGTCCACAGGGTCACACAGAGTCAGACACGACTGAAGCGACTTAAGATGCATGCCTGGTTGGATGGAGGTGGTGTGCTAACCCATGGGGTAGATTTGGGCAACCCTGGGGTGCTAGGTCGAGCCTAACTGCTGGGAACCTGAGTGCTTGGCTGTCACTGGCTTGGAGCTCTATGGCCTCAGGCAATGAATGGTTCTTAATGGGGACACATTTCAAAATAATCCTGTTTTTAAGATGAATTTGAGGTACCAGCTGGATTTCCAGTAGTTCCTAATTGGTTCTGAGAGGTCCGCTGGAGAGATTGAAAGAGCCCTGGAGTAGCAATGGGGAGATGGTTCGTGGTCCTCTTGGGCACGGCGCTAGCCCAGTCTGGGCTTGTTTATCACCCGTAACACCTGAAGTCAGAACCCCAAAGACACAGAAATGCTCCAAGGCAGAAATCAGTTATGTTCATGGAAAGCTTCGTAGGGTTAGCGTGGGGGCAGGATCAAAGAAGCTGAAGAACGGGGCCAGGCTTGGGTTTGGTCCTTTCTCTGTTTCGTAGCCATTTTGGGTGTAAGAGGGCTGAGCCGCTGAAGGAGCAGGCATTTCCAGGAGCCAGGAATAGCAAATACACGTGTGTGTGCGTGCTAAGTCACTTAGTCGTGTCCAACTCTGCGACTCCGTGAACCAAAGCTCGCCAGCCTCCTCTGCGTATGGGACTCTCCAGGCGAGAATACTGGAGTGAGTTGCCATGCCCTTCGACAGGAGATCTTCCCGACCCAGGGATCTCCCTCATGTCTCCTGCATTGGCAAGTGGGTTCTTTACCACTTGGGAAGACCCAGTGGCAGATACATTTAATCTCAGATGACACCTCCGATGGATTAGTAGGGTCTGCTGAAGAGTAGATCAGGCTTGGTTCTTTGGGCTCAGCAGGAAGATCAATTATTGATGTCTTTGCTGTTGCTAGTAGTTAAGACCCCACCTGCCAATGCAGGTAGACATAAGAGACACAGGTTCAATTCCTGGTTTGGGAAGGCCCCCTGGCACAGCACATGGCAGCCCATTCCAGTATTCTGGCCTAGAGAACCCCATGGACAGAGGAGCCTGTCAGGCTGCAGTCCACAGGGTCACACAGAGTCAGACACGACTGAAGCGACTTAAGATGCATGCCTGGTTGGATGGAGGTGGTGTGCTAACCCATGGGGTAGATTTGGGCAACCCTGGGGTGCTAGGTCGAGCCTAACTGCTGGGAACCTGAGTGCTTGGCTGTCACTGGCTTGGAGCTCTATGGCCTCAGGCAATGAATGGTTCTTAATTGGGACACATTTCAAAATAATCCTGTCTGGATGTCTGCCTCCTTAGGACGTCTGATTGGTACCCAGTTTAGGGCTGGACACGCGTATTTGAAAATGATCATTCAAGCAATTTCAGTGTATTCGGTTGGCCAAAAGTTTCCTTGGGGGTTTTCTGTGAGATGTTACAGAAACACTCAAACAAATGTTTCGGCCAGCCCGGTAATTTCATCCTCACAGAGGAGCACTCGTTGAAAGAGAGCCGTCGCCAGCTCATTGAGATCTCAGCCACTTATCCGCGTGATGAGAGGAGAGCTCTCCCTGCTGTATCCTGTGAATTTGGGAGGCACGGCAGGAGGTGGTTTGGCCAGCGGCTACAGTGAATGGAGCACACGGGTCAAAGGTACAATGCGGTGGCCTGCAGGCCAGAGCCAAGCTGCTTGTGTACGGTTTGTTTAAGGTGCACAATGTTTAAGACGTGAAACTGACCCAACATGAAAATACTGGCAACTGTAACGAACGCATACATACACCACATGACCCAACAGGTCCACGCTCAGTGTACATCCCAGGTGTGCGTGTGCTCCTGAGAGGCGTGCAGAAGCACGTCGGTGGCCTCGTTCTCCATGAGAGATGACACCTGGGAACAACTCAGTGCTCATCAGGGTGGAACCGACGTAGGAGTGCCACCCAGCAGAGACTGAAGGAAGTCCTGCTGCGGACGACCATCTGGGAGGAATCTTAGAAAACCGATACTGAGCAGAAAGACCCCAGGGGTGAAAGCAAACACACAGAATGATTCTACTTATGTAAAGTTCAGAGTCCGTGAAATGAAGCTATGATGTTACACGTCACGATTGTGATTCCATTTGGTGTAAGTCAGCACATGGCAGCCCATTCCAGTATTCTGGCCTAGAGAACCCCATGGACAGAGGAGCCTGTCAGGCTGCAGTCCACAGGGTCACACAGAGTCAGACACGACTGAAGCGACTTAAGATGCATGCCTGGTTGGATGGAGGTGGTGTGCTAACCCATGGGGTAGATTTGGGCAACCCTGGGGTGCTAGGTCGAGCCTAACTGCTGGGAACCTGAGTGCTTGGCTGTCACTGGCTTGGAGCTCTATGGCCTCAGGCAATGAATGGTTCTTAATTGGGACACATTTCAAAATAATCCTGTCTGGATGTCTGCCTCCTTAGGACGTCTGATTGGTACCCAGTTTAGGGCTGGACACGCGTATTTGAAAATGATCATTCAAGCAATTTCAGTGTATTCGGTTGGCCAAAAGTTTCCTTGGGGGTTTTCTGTGAGATGTTACAGAAACACTCAAACAAATGTTTCGGCCAGCCCGGTAATTTCATCCTCACAGAGGAGCACTCGTTGAAAGAGAGCCGTCGCCAGCTCATTGAGATCTCAGCCACTTATCCGCGTGATGAGAGGAGAGCTCTCCCTGCTGTATCCTGTGAATTTGGGAGGCACGGCAGGAGGTGGTTTGGCCAGCGGCTACAGTGAATGGAGCACACGGGTCAAAGGTACAATGCGGTGGCCTGCAGGCCAGAGCCAAGCTGCTTGTGTACGGTTTGTTTAAGGTGCACAATGTTTAAGACGTGAAACTGACCCAACATGAAAATACTGGCAACTGTAACGAACGCATACATACACCACATGACCCAACAGGTCCACGCTCAGTGTACATCCCAGGTGTGCGTGTGCTCCTGAGAGGCGTGCAGAAGCACGTCGGTGGCCTCGTTCTCCATGAGAGATGACACCTGGGAACAACTCAGTGCTCATCAGGGTGGAACCGACGTAGGAGTGCCACCCAGCAGAGACTGAAGGAAGTCCTGCTGCGGACGACCATCTGGGAGGAATCTTAGAAAACCGATACTGAGCAGAAAGACCCCAGGGGTGAAAGCAAACACACAGAATGATTCTACTTATGTAAAGTTCAGAGTCCGTGAAATGAAGCTATGATGTTACACGTCACGATTGTGATTCCATTTGGTGTAAGTCGGGGAGAGCCCGGAGAAGGGCACAAGGGTCTTCGGGGTGCTGGTATGTTCCTTTCGTGTTCTGCTCGTAGGTTTTATAGGTGGGTCCAGTTTGTGACTATTCGTGAAGCAGTTTGGATCCCTGTACTTTTCCGTATATATGTTTCAAGAGTTTACTTTCTGTTAACAAAGCAGAATCAGAAAGAGAATTCGAATGAGTTGAAAAAGAGATGTTGCATGAAAGTCTAGATTTCTGTTTTTCTCGGCAAAGGGACCCCTTTATGGCAAGAGCAGGCTGGGGTGAGCAGGGGCCGTCCCCTTGGGAAGGGGGTGCACCTCTCTCCGCTTCTGCATCAGGCTGTCTGTTGGAATTTGCCTTTGAGACGGTGCCTTCTGGGACTCCCAGCCTCCATCAGAGAAAGGCTTTGGGGACGAGTAATGGGTGACACAGAAGGGCAGCCTCTCCCGATCAGGCTGGCTTCAGTTCTGTCTTGTGTGGACACTCACAGTTTTAGAGACTTTAAGTGAATTGTTTAGTCTCTCTGAGCCTCAGTTTACCCATTTGTGGAGCCACAAGAGTAACACCCACTTCAAAGGATTGTTAGGGGGTCGGGACAAGATTATGATGTGGACATGTGCGGTGTGCCTGGTGACCATGTCTGCTTGAGAGAGCGACATTTGCCTGGTGCCATCCCTTGTGCCCCCTGGGAGTGGGAACTCTATAGTTACTGAGATGTGGGCACCTGGACCCAGGTCTCTTTGCTGAAGTTGACGTGGGAGATGGGAGACCTGTTTCCTGATGCCCTGGCAGGGCCCGCCTCTCTGGTCCAGTCCTGTGCACCAGGTCCTGGCTGGCCTGGAAGGACAGGGCCTTCCTCTGGCTGGTCAGGGCCAGGCGCCCAGGCGGGGCGATGCCTGCAGCTCCTAATAGCGAATACTGCCCCTCACGGTGCCAGGCATTCCTGCCAAGGCAGACATCTGCTTTGCTTTGCCCTGTGGACAGATGGGCACCTGCTGTCTCCACTCCCTGCTTGCTCCTTGTGCCTGCTTCTCCATCCGACTTGCAGCCGCCAGAGCAGCCCTGCCTCAAGGGGGTGCCTTTCAGGAACCTGGCGCTGCTAGGAGACGCTTGCTGGTAGCATCTCCATGCCCCCCACCATCACCGCCAGGCTTCCTCATCCCGGAAATCATCTGGGCGAGGGGATGCAGGGACCACGTGAGGTCCCCTCTCCAGGCCTCTGTAGCCTGAACTGGAAAGTGGGCGTTCATCACACCGGCTCCTCCGGGCTACTCAGGCATCCTGACCGTGGCTGTGAAGGTCGCTGTTGTGGGAAAGCATCTGGTGGGCCACTGAGGGTCGACCGGGGTGTAAAGGATGTGGACTGAAATGGCCTCTTTGTCTCAGAACAGGCTGTGCTGATTTATGTGACCGTGGGAATTTGAAAATGGCCCCAGTGCATTTCCTCCTCTTGTTCTCTCGCTCCAATCCTTGGATTTCCTCTCACTCTCTCATTCACTGACTCTCCGCTCAGAGCCTTCCTGCTCACGCGTGTTCACACTTACCTGCTCACAAAGTGCAGGCGGGAGGTCAGATGCCGCAGGGGCTTTTCCTTCCCTCTCAGCGGTTCACCTTCTTGCAACTACCTACACTCAGAGGTGTGAACTGCCATTTTCACACTTACTCCCCGACCTTTGCTCCCCTCATCCCCCCACCCCACCCCCTCCAAGTGCCAGCAGAGCCTTGAGGTCAGAAGGTCTGGTTCCTATGCAGTTCCTTTAACCCAAGGCTATGGCTGTGTGACCCAAGCAGAGTCATTCGGCCTCTCTGGGCCTTGGTTTTACAACAAAAAGGTTCTTGGTTTTTTCCTATGCAGTTCCATCTGGATCCCAGGTCTCTTTGCTGAAGTTGACGTGGGAGATGGGAGACCTGTTTCCTGATGCCCTGGCAGGGCCCGCCTCTCTGGTCCAGTCCTGTGCACCAGGTCCTGGCTGGCCTGGAAGGACAGGGCCTTCCTCTGGCTGGTCAGGGCCAGGCGCCCAGGCGGGGCGATGCCTGCAGCTCCTAATAGCGAATACTGCCCCTCACGGTGCCAGGCATTCCTGCCAAGGCAGACATCTGCTTTGCTTTGCCCTGTGGACAGATGGGCACCTGCTGTCTCCACTCCCTGCTTGCTCCTTGTGCCTGCTTCTCCATCCGACTTGCAGCCGCCAGAGCAGCCCTGCCTCAAGGGGGTGCCTTTCAGGAACCTGGCGCTGCTAGGAGACGCTTGCTGGTAGCATCTCCATGCCCCCCACCATCACCGCCAGGCTTCCTCATCCCGGAAATCATCTGGGCGAGGGGATGCAGGGACCACGTGAGGTCCCCTCTCCAGGCCTCTGTAGCCTGAACTGGAAAGTGGGCGTTCATCACACCGGCTCCTCCGGGCTACTCAGGCATCCTGACCGTGGCTGTGAAGGTCGCTGTTGTGGGAAAGCATCTGGTGGGCCACTGAGGGTCGACCGGGGTGTAAAGGATGTGGACTGAAATGGCCTCTTTGTCTCAGAACAGGCTGTGCTGATTTATGTGACCGTGGGAATTTGAAAATGGCCCCAGTGCATTTCCTCCTCTTGTTCTCTCGCTCCAATCCTTGGATTTCCTCTCACTCTCTCATTCACTGACTCTCCGCTCAGAGCCTTCCTGCTCACGCGTGTTCACACTTACCTGCTCACAAAGTGCAGGCGGGAGGTCAGATGCCGCAGGGGCTTTTCCTTCCCTCTCAGCGGTTCACCTTCTTGCAACTACCTACACTCAGAGGTGTGAACTGCCATTTTCACACTTACTCCCCGACCTTTGCTCCCCTCATCCCCCCCCCCCACCCCCTCCATGTGCCAGCAGAGCCTTGAGGTCAGACGGTCTGGTTCCTATGCAGTTCCTTTAACCCAAGGCTATGGCTGTGTGACCCCAGCAGAGTCATTCGGCCTCTCTGGGCCTTGGTTTCCTCCCTCACAACAGAAGCAAAGTGGCCAGTTTACATTTAGAGAGATTATCACTTCCTTCTGCAGTATCTCAGGTGCTCTGAGATAAGATTTTTTTCCACATCTTATTTCCCTGACTCTGCACATGAGCGCATTTACTCTCATTAGGCAGACAGCACACCAACCTGAAAATTACTCTTTAGCCTTTTCCTGAAGAGACATTGTTTGATATGGCACCTAGAATGCCTAACACGAGGTCAGGAGAAGCCACAAAGTTCAAGGCGGTGACTCATGCTTGATTTTGGAGAGACAACGTCATAGCATCTCACTGGAGCCCATGTCTCTTCCTCTTGGTGTCCCCATAGCCGTGACTAGGGAAACAGGTCAGGGATGATGTGTTTGCTGCTGATGATGGGGAAGAGGGTGGAAACCAGGACAAAGATGCTGTGTTTCCTTCGCCGACCCCAACGGAAGGATCTACTTTATTTTGTGTCCCTGACTCTCCCCCAAGGTCTGCCTCTAAGAGAGCTAGAATTTGTTGTAAATACATGGCATATGCTGCCCTGCTGAATCCTACAGGTTCTGTACGAATAGCCTGTAGGATAAACCTGTTATGTATCAATCATTCCCATTTTAAGGCTGATGAGACAGGAGCCTGGGAGGCACAGCTGTGATGGGGCGGCCACCTGCCCTGGTGCTAAGCTTTGACCCCCAAGCATGCTGTCCGGAGTGGCCCAGGGGCACCAGCGTGGAGTGGAAAGAATTAGGATTTCAAGACGGGAGTCTGAGTTTTAATCTGATCTATTGAAAGCTCATTATGAACCTTGAGTAAATAGATCCCTTAAGTCCTCTGGTTAGAGCGGTACCGTCACAGTCAGGGGCTTTTCCTTCCCTCTCAGCGGTTCACCTTCTTGCAACTACCTACACTCAGAGGTGTGAACTGCCATTTTCACACTTACTCCCCGACCTTTGCTCCCCTCATCCCCCCACCCCACCCCCTCCAAGTGCCAGCAGAGCCTTGAGGTCAGAAGGTCTGGTTCCTATGCAGTTCCTTTAACCCAAGGCTATGGCTGTGTGACCCCAGCAGAGTCATTCGGCCTCTCTGGGCCTTGGTTTCCTCCCTCACAACAGAAGCAAAGTGGCCAGTTTACATTTAGAGAGAGATTATCACTTCCTTCTGCAGTATCTCAGGTGCTCTGAGATAAGATTTTTTTCCACATCTTATTTCCCTGACTCTGCACATGAGCGCATTTACTCTCATTAGGCAGACAGCACACCAACCTGAAAATTACTCTTTAGCCTTTTCCTGAAGAGACATTGTTTGATATGGCACCTAGAATGCCTAACACGAGGTCAGGAGAAGCCACAAAGTTCAAGGCGGTGACTCATGCTTGATTTTGGAGAGACAACGTCATAGCATCTCACTGGAGCCCATGTCTCTTCCTCTTGGTGTCCCCATAGCCGTGACTAGGGAAACAGGTCAGGGATGATGTGTTTGCTGCTGATGATGGGGAAGAGGGTGGAAACCAGGACAAAGATGCTGTGTTTCCTTCGCCGACCCCAACGGAAGGATCTACTTTATTTTGTGTCCCTGACTCTCCCCCAAGGTCTGCCTCTAAGAGAGCTAGAATTTGTTGTAAATACATGGCATATGCTGCCCTGCTGAATCCTACAGGTTCTGTACGAATAGCCTGTAGGATAAACCTGTTATGTATCAATCATTCCCATTTTAAGGCTGATGAGACAGGAGCCTGGGAGGCACAGCTGTGATGGGGCGGCCACCTGCCCTGGTGCTAAGCTTTGACCCCCAAGCATGCTGTCCGGAGTGGCCCAGGGGCACCAGCGTGGAGTGGAAAGAATTAGGATTTCAAGACGGGAGTCTGAGTTTTAATCTGATCTATTGAAAGCTCATTATGAACCTTGAGTAAATAGATCCCTTATCCTCTTTGGGCCTCAGTCCGTCACTGTAAAGGCTTCCCAGGTGGCTCAGTGGGTAAAGAATCGGCCTGCAATGCAGGAGATGCAGGTTCGATCCCTGGGTTGGGAAGATCCCCTGGAGGAGGACATGGCAACCTCTCCAGTGTGCTTGCCTGGAGAATCCCATGGACGGAGGAGCCTGGCAGGCTACAGTCCATAGGGTCGCATAGAGTCGGGCGTGACTGAAGCGACTGAGCACACATGCACACGTGATAGCCAAAGTATTTTGTCTGGGGCAGTGTATGCAGTGACTTCAGGCAGGGTGATTTCAGAAACGGTGCTGGGGTTAAATCCAGCTGAAGAGCTGTGTGGCCTTAGGCAGATCACTCAGCCTCTCTGATGCACAGATTCTGCATCTGCCAAATGGAGAGAAGACCAATGCCTGTTGCCTAAAGTTGCCACAAGGGCTGAGAGAGAGAGAAAACATCTGGGACAGAGGAAGTGTTCCCATGTGTGCCCGCTCTTATGGGAGTTTTATGACCTGTCTTGGCAGACTCTCACCAGGGCTCACCAGGGATGTGGGTGTGCGACCTGCCTCTGAGAGCCCCTCCCAGAGTCAGAGGCCTTCCATCCCCAAGTGATAGGACACGTGGGTCCCCACGATGCCTTTGGATAAAAACTATTTGCCCATCAGCAGGCCTTGGAGGTTCTTAACCAAGATGCCACATTCCGGGTGCTGAAGTAAAAAGGACCTGGGCTGACTCAGTCCCGTGCCTTCACCTTCCTTGTGGTCACAGACCTCAAAGAAAGTTCAGCACGGAAACTCCAAATACTCAGAGAAGAGCTGCCGTGTTGAGGAGGGCATAGGGTCCTCCGTCCTCGCTCCCGCCCCCCGCTGCACTTGGGTGTCTGCTGGCGAGCCCTTGGGCAACCCGTTCTGAGAATCACAGGCCAGCAGGGGACCGCTAACGGCATCGCCACTGAAAGGAGCAGGAACTCACCAGGAGTCAGAAACGTCTGCTCCAATCATTTTCATGAGCAATATCGTTTCCCATTTTTATAAGAGGGCTCTCCTGTGTCTCTTTTGGGCATTGATCTTAATTAATCACCTGGAGATGTCTTTCAATATGGACACTTACTTAGCGGCTGACATTTCTGAATTATTCTCTCTCCTGTCTTCCTCAAAGTCATAGCTAGAGGTAGATGGAAATTTATGGTTAAATCAAAGAAAATGGGGCTTTTGGGGGGAATCTTTTGAAACAGAGTTTCCAAAATTTCTGGACGGAGGAGCCTGGCAGGCTACAGTCCATAGGGTCGCATAGAGTCGGGCGTGACTGAAGCGACTGAGCACACATGCACACGTGATAGCCAAAGTATTTTGTCTGGGGCAGTGTATGCAGTGACTTCAGGCAGGGTGATTTCAGAAACGGTGCTGGGGTTAAATCCAGCTGAAGAGCTGTGTGGCCTTAGGCAGATCACTCAGCCTCTCTGATGCACAGATTCTGCATCTGCCAAATGGAGAGAAGACCAATGCCTGTTGCCTAAAGTTGCCACAAGGGCTGAGAGAGAGAGAAACATCTGGGACAGAGGAAGTGTTCCCATGTGTGCCCGCTCTTATGGGAGTTTTATGACCTGTCTTGGCAGACTCTCACCAGGGCTCACCAGGGATGTGGGTGTGCGACCTGCCTCTGAGAGCCCCTCCCAGAGTCAGAGGCCTTCCATCCCCAAGTGATAGGACACGTGGGTCCCCACGATGCCTTTGGATAAAAACTATTTGCCCATCAGCAGGCCTTGGAGGTTCTTAACCAAGATGCCACATTCCGGGTGCTGAAGTAAAAAGGACCTGGGCTGACTCAGTCCCGTGCCTTCACCTTCCTTGTGGTCACAGACCTCAAAGAAAGTTCAGCACGGAAACTCCAAATACTCAGAGAAGAGCTGCCGTGTTGAGGAGGGCATAGGGTCCTCCGTCCTCGCTCCCGCTCCCGCTGCACTTGGGTGTCTGCTGGCGAGCCCTTGGGCAACCCGTTCTGAGAATCACAGGCCAGCAGGGGACCGCTAACGGCATCGCCACTGAAAGGAGCAGGAACTCACCAGGAGTCAGAAACGTCTGCTCCAATCATTTTCATGAGCAATATCGTTTCCCATTTTTATAAGAGGGCTCTCCTGTGTCTCTTTTGGGCATTGATCTTAATTAATCACCTGGAGATGTCTTTCAATATGGACACTTACTTAGCGGCTGACATTTCTGAATTATTCTCTCTCCTGCCTTCCTCAAAGTCATAGCTAGAGGTAGATGGAAATTTATGGTTAAATCAAAGAAAATGGGGCTTTTGGGGGGAATCTTTTGAAACAGAGTATTTACCCAAACAGTCCTGCCCAACTCTGGAAACGTATTTAACGAAAAAAGGAAACAAGTAAATTGCAACCAGAATGAATCCACAGGTGGGGTGGTTGGTCTGAAACTCCCTGTTGAAATGTAGCCTCTTTCCCCACTCCCCCTCTTGCCACCCTCCACCCCAATGTGGTTTTCCAGATCACAAGGTATTCCTGCCTCAACACCTAATTTCCGCACAGACCTGACCAGCGGTGACCAGCCTCGTGAACAGCCTTACTGAGAGTCAGTAGGCGTGAGTCTCGGGTGTGAGCCCCACGCCTGCTGCATCTGGCAGCAACCGCGAGATTGATGCTGGCGAACCATCGGGGGCCTCACAGCGCAGTGGGTCCCCGCCCCCGCCCATCTGAAGGGTGAGGCGAGGGCCTGGAGACACTTGGTGTCTTGCCCGAGGTCACACGGTGATTTGACAACAGCGACCGTGTCCTCCCAGGTTCTGAAGCTGGCGGGGGCCCTTTCCAGCACACTGAGCCCCCTCTTTGCTGAAGCCAGACTGCCCTTTGCCTTATGATCCAGGCAATGAGCCAGTCTGTACTGCCCGTGTGGGGCAGAGAGAGGTGGATTGTGCTGTTAATGAGAGGCTGGCTTTGAGAGTCCCTGAGCAGGGTTGGCTGGAAGAGATGCTATCAAAGCAGGGAAAGCGGCGCTCTGAGACATTTGCTGAGCATCCACTGTGGCCTGACGGGAGACTCTTCAGGATGGAGATGAGTGGGTCCCTGCCTGCGAGGGTGGGAGAGACACATGTGCATTCAATTCAAGGCTGGCGAGGCTTGCGCTTGGCTTCCCAGCACACTAGTGCTCTGGGAGTGGGTGGGAACACGGTCTTCTCCAAGCCTGGCCCTGGCAGCCCAGCAGATGTGTTTATTTCTTCCTTTTCCACTTGGGAGGCAGACGGCTGTCAGGGTGGTTGGGCAGGCAGGCTGTGGGGCCAGGCTGCCTGGGGTTCAGATCCTGACGCTTACTGCTGAGATCCGGGAGCTGAGGATATGCTAGAGGTAGATGGAAATTTATGGTTAAATCAAAGAAAATGGGGCTTTTGGGGAATCTTTTGAAACAGAACCAAGTCCTGCCCAACTCTGGAAACGTATTTAACGAAAAAAGGAAACAAGTAAATTGCAACCAGAATGAATCCACAGGTGGGGTGGTTGGTCTGAAACTCCCTGTTGAAATGTAGCCTCTTTCCCCACTCCCCCTCTTGCCACCCTCCACCCCAATGTGGTTTTCCAGATCACAAGGTATTCCTGCCTCAACACCTAATTTCCGCACAGACCTGACCAGCGGTGACCAGCCTCGTGAACAGCCTTACTGAGAGTCAGTAGGCGTGAGTCTCGGGTGTGAGCCCCACGCCTGCTGCATCTGGCAGCAACCGCGAGATTGATGCTGGCGAACCATCGGGGGCCTCACAGCGCAGTGGGTCCCGCCCGCCCATCTGAAGGGTGAGGCGAGGGCCTGGAGACACTTGGTGTCTTGCCCGAGGTCACACGGTGATTTGACAACAGCGACCGTGTCCTCCCAGGTTCTGAAGCTGGCGGGGGCCCTTTCCAGCACACTGAGCCCCCTCTTTGCTGAAGCCAGACTGCCCTTTGCCTTATGATCCAGGCAATGAGCCAGTCTGTACTGCCCGTGTGGGGCAGAGAGAGGTGGATTGTGCTGTTAATGAGAGGCTGGCTTTGAGAGTCCCTGAGCAGGGTTGGCTGGAAGAGATGCTATCAAAGCAGGGAAAGCGGCGCTCTGAGACATTTGCTGAGCATCCACTGTGGCCTGACGGGAGACTCTTCAGGATGGAGATGAGTGGGTCCCTGCCTGCGAGGGTGGGAGAGACACATGTGCATTCAATTCAAGGCTGGCGAGGCTTGCGCTTGGCTTCCCAGCACACTAGTGCTCTGGGAGTGGGTGGGAACACGGTCTTCTCCAAGCCTGGCCCTGGCAGCCCAGCAGATGTGTTTATTTCTTCCTTTTCCACTTGGGAGGCAGACGGCTGTCAGGGTGGTTAGGCAGGCAGGCTGTGGGGCCAGGCTGCCTGGGGTTCAGATCCTGACGCTTACTGCTGAGATCCGGGAGCTGAGGATAACCGTGGGAGCTCCCGTTTCCTCATCTGGAGAATGAGGAGAGTAACGGTACCTTTCGCATGAGGGGTGTGATGGTGATGCCTTTAAGAGGTGGTTTGCTTAGAGTCCTACCTGCCCTGACAGATGGGATGAGCTAGTCACTTGTAATAGCTGTGAGTTGGGGACTTCCCTCATAGCTCAGTCGGTAAAGAATCTACCTGCAATGCAGGAGACCGGGATTCAATTTCTGGATCAGGAAATCCCTGGAGAAAGACATGGCAGCCCACTCCAGTATTCTTGCCTGAAAAATCCCATGGACTGAGGAGCCTGGCGGGCTGTAGCCCATGGGGTTGCGAAGCGTCAGACACGACTTAGCGACTGAAGTACCGCTACTCCTTGGGGGCTCTTACATGGGTGTGTGTTTCTCCATTTAAAAAAATGTGTTTATTGCGCTTTTTTCTTTTCTTTTTTTTGCCTTTTTTTTTTGCTTTTTTCTGATTACAAAAATCACACATACATAAACACCAATTACCTGAAGATGACCGCTGGTAACACTTGGCTGTAGTTTCCTCCACTTTTACGCCTGTGCATTGCATGCATACATGTGTGTGTGTGTAGCTGGGCATGTCCTGTCAAAGCATACTTTTCAAAAAATTATAAATCCTCAATCACATGTAAATCTAGAATGAACAAGCATCAAAGACTGATTTCATGCGTGAATGAGAGAGCCAACAGGAGAAGCTCATGGGTAAAGCTTGTTCTCAGGAGAATTAGAATCAGTGGCTATGCAGGCATGGGAGAAAGAACACTGGAAGAAGGGATGACTGAATTGGATACACAAAGGTTCATCCTAACTTTTGGGTTATCTTTTCTATCAGACCAAAAAAAAAAATCCACAAATTCACCTGTAACCTCCCACGAGTCAAAGTTACATTTCTCTAGAATTCCCAAGGTCAATGGTCCCCAACCTTTTCGTCATGAGGGACCAATTTCATGGAAGACAGTTTTTCCACAGACCAGGCTGGGGCGGATGATTTCAGGATGATTCAAGCACATTACATTTATTGTGCACATTATTTCTCTTATGATTACATCAGCTCCACCTCAGATCATCAGGCATTAGATCCCGGAGGCTAGGGATCCCTGCTCTGGACCATCACTCCTTGGGGGAGTCTGCTTAACAGTGCCCCAATATGATGCTGAAAGTTTAGTTATCATTTATCTTAACAGTATCTATATGTTCTTCCTGATCATATACTAGCAAACTGCACACTTCGGCTCCTACACTTAATATCCCATCACATTCATTTTTCCAAAGCATGTTTCAAGGAAGGACCGGGAAATCCCCAAGGGTGTGCCTCACCCTTCAGCCCAGCTTGATTGATGTGTCCTGTTGGGTAGCAAACCAGTGAAGGTTTTTGCAGCTTTGGCCGAGCCAGGAGAAAACCATCTTAGAAATGCAAAAACTAAGAGAAAAACAAGCCAATTCAATTCACACGGGCTCATGAGCTGGGGTCACGCTGAACAGCAACAGGTGGGAGATCTGCTGTGGACTTTGGAACGCCGGGTCTGGGCAGACTCCTTACCTTCTTGCTGGTACCGTGGCCCACGAGCTCTAGTGCGCTCTGTCCATTGGGAAGATACTGCAAGCAACTGAGAGCCACGACGGGGGGTTATTGAATAGGGCTGTGACTGATTCCCAGCCCGTGCTAACATCATTGCCTGTAAACACCCAGAGACTTCAGCACTGAATGAAAGCGGACTGGTGAACGTGCTCGGGGCCTTGACCCAAGAGGTCTTGGGTCTCCCATTCCCATCTTTTCTCTCTGTCTACCTATGTGTGTGTATTTCTTAAAGTTTTATTGCACCCACTGTTCTGTCTCACCCAGCTGGCTGACGAGCTGCGGCAGTGTCCCTCCCCCACCTCCAGGTCGCAGGGCAACCGCATTGGCCTCAGTCCCCTGTCGCATTTTATTGTATGTGTCAATTTCCTTTTCTCTCTCTGTCTAGAGTGAGTTTTCTGAGATCAGGGATTTGTGGAGCTGGATCGGCTTCCTGATCCTTCTCTCCCAAGTACCTGATATGCACATAGTAATTCCTCCGTGATGCTTGTCGAGTGAGCTAAAAGGGATGTTAAGAGGCCTGGCCTTTGTCAGTTACAAAGAAACCCCAGCACATTAAAAATTTATTGTGCACATTATTTCTCTTATGATTACATCAGCTCCACCTCAGATCATCAGGCATTAGATCCCGGAGGCTAGGGATCCCTGCTCTGGACCATCACTCCTTGGGGGAGTCTGCTTAACAGTGCCCCAATATGATGCTGAAAGTTTAGTTATCATTTATCTTAACAGTATCTATATGTTCTTCCTGATCATATACTAGCAAACTGCACACTTCGGCTCCTACACTTAATATCCCATCACATTCATTTTTCCAAAGCATGTTTCAAGGAAGGACCGGAAGTCCCCCAAGGGTGTGCCTCACCCTTCAGCCCAGCTTGATTGATGTGTCCTGTGGGGTAGCAAACCAGTGAAGGTTTTTGCAGCTTTGGCCGAGCCAGGAGAAAACCATCTTAGAAATGCAAAAACTAAGAGAAAAACAAGCCAATTCAATTCACACGGGCTCATGAGCTGGGGTCACGCTGAACAGCAACAGGTGGGAGATCTGCTGTGGACTTTGGAACGCCGGGTCTGGGCAGACTCCTTACCTTCTTGCTGGTACCGTGGCCCACGAGCTCTAGTGCGCTCTGTCCATTGGGAAGATACTGCAAGCAACTGAGAGCCACGACGGGGGGTTATTGAATAGGGCTGTGACTGATTCCCAGCCCGTGCTAACATCATTGCCTGTAAACACCCAGAGACTTCAGCACTGAATGAAAGCGGACTGGTGAACGTGCTCGGGGCCTTGACCCAAGAGGTCTTGGGTCTCCCATTCCCATCTTTTCTCTCTGTCTACCTATGTGTGTGTATTTCTTAAAGTTTTATTGCACCCACTGTTCTGTCTCACCCAGCTGGCTGACGAGCTGCGGCAGTGTCCCTCCCCCACCTCCAGGTCGCAGGGCAACCGCATTGGCCTCAGTCCCCTGTCGCATTTTATTGTATGTGTCAATTTCCTTTTCTCTCTCTGTCTAGAGTGAGTTTTCTGAGATCAGGGATTTGTGGAGCTGGATCGGCTTCCTGATCCTTCTCTCCCAAGTACCTGATATGCGGCACATAGTAATTCCTCCGTGATGCTTGTCGAGTGAGCTAAAAGGGATGTTAAGAGGCCTGGCCTTTGTCAGTTACAAAAGACTAACCATACTGTTCAGAACAAGTAGGGCTCCTCTCCCGGACTGGCTGCATCCTGCTCTGGAGTCAGAACTCCCAGCCCCCGCTGAGCATACAGCCTTTTCACCTCCTGCACCCCTGATTCTGCCATTTAATTGTGTTTGGAGAGCTCTCCATCCTCGGTCTAGGTGACCAGGCCGTCTCTCCTCTGTAGCGCTCTTGACACTGAGCTGAGTTCCTTCCTTTCTTTCCTCATCTAGGTGTTACAGGGGCAAGAAGTTCTTGGCCGCCCCCAGCCGTGGAGGGAGATGGGTTGTGGAGGGTTCCTCTCTGCGCTATGCGTTTTAAAACCCTCTTGTTCCACGCGTTGGGAAAACCCATCAAAATGCTAATAGATCTGCCATCTCCCCTCCCTCAGACCCTTTTCTGCATTGGGATATACCTACAGGGGCTTGAGCAAGAAAGAATGACAAGGAGTCGAGGTGCCCTTTTCCCAGATTCCACTGCGGCCCCGTGGGTTATAAAGTCTGAATTAACAGCCCCACGTGGTGCGGGAGAGCTGGGGATGGGCTGTGGGACTGGCCCTTCAGTTATGTGTTCTCAGCGTTCGGCTTCCTGGCGAACGGCAGGGCGGCTGGTTGGGAAACATCTCTATTACTGTCTTGTGGCTTTTTAATACCGGTTCTCTCAGAGGCAGAATGTCCTCAGACTGACGTTTCCCATGGATGTAAGGCTGCCTGCGCAGCCGACCCCCGCGGAGCGCAAGGTCTGCGGCGTGCTGAGACTCATTTTGCGGCGAAGTCTGCTTCAGCTCTGAGACGGTCTCAGCTTTTCTTGAACCTTGTGCTGGAAGCGCTGGGTTGTTCTCGAAGCCTTTGAAACCCCAGCGATCTTTGTTTGAACAGCCCGATGGGCTGAGACATTCTCAGACGCAGCTTCCTGAGACAGGACGTGTACGGGGTCAGCCTAGTGCGCACTGGACTATGGAGAAGCGACTCCAGGACTTCGGCTGCAGACAGAACTGTGAGTTTTGGTCCTTCCTCTGCCTTGTCCAGCTCTGTCGCTGCAGACAAGTTGCTTGACCTCTCTGAGCATCACTTCCCTCCTTTGCTGGTGACGTGGAGGATGTTGATCACCTCGGACAAAGCTTTGGGGGCTCACATCTTTCATTTCTTTGTGCTTCAGATGGCACCGTGGAGCCAGGGCCAGGCAAGCCAGGCTCCATCTTCAGGGATAAGTCCCTTACACGACTAGGGCTCCAGGGTCCCTCAGGGCGCTTGCCTGGCAGGTCTGCGGGGGCCCGGTCCCCTTGTGGGAATGAGTGAGCCTTACACGACCGACTTCTGTTTCCTTTTCTCCAAGGACTAAACCTATGTTTAGCTATGTAAAACATTGTTGCTGTGGCTCAGGCTCACTTTCCTCATCTGTAAAATGGGAAGAGTGATAATACTGTCAACTAAAAATGATGAACAACTTGAGAGTTGTGGGCTAAGTTTTATTTGGGGCATAATTAGGACTGCAGCCCGGGAGACAGCACCCCACATAGCTCTGAGAGACTGCTCCAAAGAGGCAGCAGGAGGAGGGCCACTATTAAAGGGTTTTGGGGAGGGAGGAGTTTCATATCATTAAACAGTCATTTTACAAAGGGTCCCCAGTTAGTCACAAGGATCCGATGTCACCATGAGGAGATTTACTGCTTTTCTAAATATGAGGAGATGCAAGGATTGAGATCATAAAATCTGTTCCTAAAAGCACCCACCTATCTAAAGACCTGCCCCACCAGATGCCCTGGAGCACAGAGTGCCTCTACCCCACGCTGACCTCCATCAGGGAGTACGGAAGGTCAGCCGTTCTCAACAGCACCGGGTCTGGTCTCTGCAGAGGCAGAGGGCACATGTCCTTGTTGTACAGACATTGGCAATGTAATTGGTAAGTGACCATTTGTAGTTGACAATACTCTCCTTTGCGGTGTGGGAGGAAGAGGAGGGAAGGTCAGAAGTACAGTCAGTTCCAGGAGAGGCACAGCCCTTCTCCTCACCCCCAACTGGTTCCCCCAAAAGTGCTTCCAGGTGAGAGAGAGGGGGAGCAGATGCAGGGCAATGCCCACTGATGACAAGGGGTCTCCCAGTTCTCCTTCCTGTTCTGTCGAGCATCTTTGTGGTGGCATCTGTCACGTGGATCCAGTACTATGGGGAGGGCCCAGGAGACCCTGGCTGGCCTGTGTGGGAACGCTCCAGACCTGATGGCAAGTGCAGAGAAGCGGAGAGGATCACTAATGACAGCTGCGTTGAAAATTAACAGCTTCACATGTTCATTTCTGGGGATGGTACTTCCCTCTTCTGGGCCCCTCCACCCTCCTCAAGCTACCCGGAGCCAATGGACGCAGATCCAGAGTCCCTGCTGACCTTGCAGACCCTCCAGGGCCCTTGCTGGCAGTGCCAGTGCCTCCTGCACTGTGCCCAGTGACAGGTAGGGAAGGGCCCTCGCCTCCTCAAGCAAAGATAAATCATGAATCCCAGTCTTCCTGAGGATGTCATGGCTCCCACTTCAGCCCCATCGAGACCCCGGGGCACAATTAACAGGCTCATTCAGAGACTCATTATGGGATCAGAGGGTGATGGGGCTGAGTGACAGGGTGGGCGGCCCTGGGAAGCACTCTCCCTCCCTCAGCGAGACAGGGCAGGTGGAGAGACGAGACAGAGAGGTGATAGCTGGGCGGCTTCATTAAGGGCTGCCCGGGGGATCTTTGAGATGCAGGACGCAGCAGGAACTCGTCCTGAATAAGCCTTGGCTCCTTTCCCTCTTCCCCACCCCCACACCAGCCCCCTACTTTGCTAACTTAAAACAAAGCAAAACAAAACCCCAGTTTTGCTTTAGAGCCATAAACTGCAGAGCTTTTATCCGACAGCCAGCGATGCATCAGGCTGGCAGTGGCCCAGCCTGGATCCTCTGTCCTGGCATCCGTGTGGGACTGGCTTCTAAGTCTTGCTGAGGACACTGCCTCTTCTTGGGGCACAGAGTCCTTGTGATCACAGAACTCAGCAAGATAGGGAGAGGACGAGACAGAGAGAGAGAGAGAGAGAGAGAGAGAGAGAGAGAGAGAGAGACAGAGAGAGAGAGAGAGAGAGAGAGAGAGAGAGAGAGAGAGAGAGAGAGAGAGAGAGAGAGAGGAGAGAGAGAGAGAGAGAAGCATTTCTAGCAGGAGCTAGCCAGGGAAAGATTATAAGTGAGTTGATCGCTTTTCTCCATTCCTCCATTCCTTGCTACCTCTTCCAGGTAGACTTCCCAGCTCTCATCTCTGAAATCCGACTGACTTGGGATTCTGTGATATCGAGAGGCTCTAAATCCATCATCTTCAACATTAACTGGAAACGTAATATCTAAACAGTCAGAAAATCCAGCGGTTGTGAATGAAGCGGTAGGCTGTCCATACAGAGCGTAGACACCGTCTGCTCTGAGTGTAGACCCTGTGGGAGAGAGGGAAGTGTCCGAGGAGTGTGCCGTGGGACCACAGATCAGGGCCACTGCTCTCTTTACAGAAAGTAGCAACAGGTTTTTCACGTAATTCCTGTGGCCTCTGAGGGCTTATTCTGTTGCCGAGCACCGTGGGAATTACTTATAATCCTTTATTCATCTAATCCACAGCCTCAGGCCAGTGAGGTAGCACTGTGGTGGTCCAGACTTGGCAGGTGGATAACCTGAGGCTTCCTGGGGTAAGGAAATTTCTCAAGGCCCCACGGGTGGCAAGTGGCCTAGCTGAGATTCAAACTCAGGCGTGTGGAAAAGGAAAGCCTGGTCTCTTGATCATGGTGCCTCCTGCCGTTCAATGCTGGGGGTGTGCCACCCTGCCCTGCCTTGCAGAGAGGCAGCAGGCTCTAGTTGGGGTCTGTCTCCATTAAGACCACTCCAGCCCCTACTTTGCTAACTTAAAACAAAGCAAAACAAAACCCCAGTTTTGCTTTAGAGCCATAAACTGCAGAGCTTTTATCCGACAGCCAGCGATGCATCAGGCTGGCAGTGGCCCAGCCTGGATCCTCTGTCCTGGCATCCGTGTGGGACTGGCTTCTAAGTCTTGCTGAGGACACTGCCTCTTCTTGGGGCACAGAGTCCTTGTGATCACAGAACTCAGCAAGATAGGGAGAGGACGAGACAGAGAGAGAGAGAGAGAGAGAGAGAGAGAGAGAGAGAGAGAGAGAGAGAGAGAGAGAGAGAGAGAGAGAGAGAGAGAGAGAGAGAGAGAGAGAGAGAGAGGAGAGAGAGAGAGAGAGAAGCATTTCTAGCAGGAGCTAGCCAGGGAAAGATTATAAGTGAGTTGATCGCTTTTCTCCATTCCTCCATTCCTTGCTACCTCTTCCAGGTAGACTTCCCAGCTCTCATCTCTGAAATCCGACTGACTTGGGATTCTGTGATATCGAGAGGCTCTAAATCCATCATCTTCAACATTAACTGGAAACGTAATATCTAAACAGTCAGAAAATCCAGCGGTTGTGAATGAAGCGGTAGGCTGTCCATACAGAGCGTAGACACCGTCTGCTCTGAGTGTAGACCCTGTGGGAGAGAGGGAAGTGTCCGAGGAGTGTGCCGTGGGACCACAGATCAGGGCCACTGCTCTCTTTACAGAAAGTAGCAACAGGTTTTTCACGTAATTCCTGTGGCCTCTGAGGGCTTATTCTGTTGCCGAGCACCGTGGGAATTACTTATAATCCTTTATTCATCTAATCCACAGCCTCAGGCCAGTGAGGTAGCACTGTGGTGGTCCAGACTTGGCAGGTGGATAACCTGAGGCTTCCTGGGGTAAGGAAATTTCTCAAGGCCCCACGGGTGGCAAGTGGCCTAGCTGAGATTCAAACTCAGGCGTGTGGAAAAGGAAAGCCTGGTCTCTTGATCATGGTGCCTCCTGCCGTTCAATGCTGGGGGTGTGCCACCCTGCCCTGCCTTGCAGAGAGGCAGCAGGCTCTAGTTGGGGGTCTGTCTCCATTTAAGACCACTCACAGGTGACCATCCAAATGGTGCTTTTATTGTCCACTGAGCCTGACCTTTCAGCCATTCCATTGTTCAGTCATTAGATTGTGACCCGCTCTTTGCAATGCCGCTGTTTGAATTACGGCGTCCCTATCCTGCACTCTCCCAGAATTTGCTTAAACTCATGTCCATTGAGTCGGTGATGCCATCCAACCACCTCATCCCCTGTCACCCCCTTCTCCTGTCCTCAATCTTTGCCAGCATCGGGGCCTTTTCCAATGAGTTGACTCTTTGCGTCTTGTGGCCAAAGTATTGGAGCTTCAGCATCAGTCCTTCCAGTGAATATTTAGGGTTGATTGACTGGTTTGATCCCCTTGCTGTCCAAGAGACTCTCAAGAGTCTTCTCCAGCACCACAGTTCTAAAGCATCAATTCTTCAGCACTCAACCTTTATGATCCAACTCTCACATCTGAACACGACTGCTGGGAAAACCTTTGACTATACAGACCTTTGTCAGCAAAGTGATGTCTTAGCTTTTTAATAAGCTGTCTAGGTTTGTCATAGCTTTTCTTTCAAGGAGCAAGCATCTTTTAATTTTGTGGCTGCAGTCACCATCCGAAGTGATTGTGGAACCCAACAAAATAAAATCTGTCACCGTTTCAACTTTTTCCCTACCTGTTTGTCATGAAATGATGGGATCAAATGGCATGATCTTTGTTTTTTTGAATGTTGATGGGTTTTTTTCATTAAAGGGTTTGGTTTTTTTTTTTGCCTCTAAGTCACCATTTTTCATCGATCTTTATTCTTTGGCCTGTGTGGGCCTCCCATCGCAGTGACCTCTGTTGTCGCAGAGCACCGGCTCTGGGTGCATGCACTCCAGAGTGCTGGCTCGTAATTTGTCACGGGTCCAGTCACTCCTTGGCCTGTGGGATCTTCCCAGGCCAGGGATCGAACTGGTGCCCCTTGCACTGCAAGGTGGACTCTTTACCCACTGGACCACCAGGGAAGCCCTGAATGTTGAGTTTTAAGCCAGTCTTTTCACTCTTTTTCACCTTCATCAAGAGGCTCTTTAGCCCCCACCCTACGCAATGGCATCTCTTCAAGGGAGCGTGGAACTTCCCTTAGCAGCTGGCCTGTCCCAGGCCTGTCCCATCTGGTCTTTTGCACACAGTTGGCAAGCCAACCACCCCTCAGCCTAGGGCTTGACTCAAGCACAGGGACACCTGGGTCTCTTTGTGGTACTGTTCTTCACTAATGGGATCAGTCAAGGCCAAGGCAAGAGGTAACTCCCACTCCTCCTTCCGGGTGCGTCATCTGTGGCTCCACCGCTAGAGTGAATGGGGAGATGGGGTGGAGCTGGGGGTGACAGTGTTTGATGGTGAGGTCTCTGCTCAGATTCACAAAGGACTGAAGCAAAGTACATTCATAGATCTAGAGTAAAGTATGAAAATAGGTGAGAGCCCTTCATTCCTTCTCTTATCTCTATTAACCAGGTTCTCCCTTCTACTTTTCATTTATAGCCTGTTCTTTTACGGATACATTCACCTTCCATCTGTCCTCCTAATCATTTCTCCGTTTATCTGTCCATCTGTTCATCATCTGTCCATGTGTATCTGTCCATCCATTCATCCATTTCTGCTTCTATACATCCATCCATGCTTGCATTCATATATCTGTATGTTTCTGCATGCATGTATCTATCCATCTTTCTGTGTCTTTAATCACCCATCCCTGCAACCAGCTGCAACCCAGATCCTCTTTTTATCTTCTGCCATTCAGTTCTTGTACAGATTCATTCTCTGCCCATTCATCCATCCATCTATCATAGGAACTACCCATTCATCCGACTGTTAGGTGCTGAGTCAGGAACTGAGACCACAGGGTGGGGAAGACACCACCCACATCCTTCAGGAACTCATCATCTGATGGAAGAGAAGGATCACATGAAAAATAATATATACTGAGCTGTGACGCTGACTTTACTATCTCTACACACAAATTGTTCTAAGAGTCCAGAGAACAAGGAGTAATCGTACCTGTAGAAATCTGGGAAAGTTTCTCAGAGGAGATAAAGAAGGTTTTGCAGTATGGGTAGGAGTTTGCCAAGTGATTTGGGGAGTGTAGCGGTGGGGCTGAAGTTGAGGATTAGGAAAGGCAGAACGGACTTCCAGGAAGAATGAGAAACAGCGAAGTCGGGCTGAGTGTGGTCAGTTCAGGTTGCCTCTGGGGTCTGTGCATACTGCAAGGCCCCGAAGATGGGCCTGGAAAGGCAGCCAGGGGGCAGAGGATAAAAGGTCCTGTGTACCGGCAGAGGGAGGCCGGGGAACCCACTGAAGCAAGAGAGAAAGACATTTATGGGCTCAGTCTGATAGCAAAGGAGAGGGCGTGTTGGAAAGAACAGAGGTAGCAGGCTGGCAGACCAGGAGGAGCCAATTTCCAGCAAGCAGATAGGTGACCTCTAGCTGAGTCCAGACAGGGACCAGCAGGAGCCCTGAGGATGGAGCGACAGAGAAGACTGGAGGGACATGGGATGGAGGAGAGACAAAGACCAGGAGAGAAGTGAAGTCTTTGATCTGGGTGTCCCGTTCCACAGGAGCCTCTGTGAAAATCCAGTAGGCTGTGTGCTCCTAGTGTGTACACCATTGTGTGTGTGTGTGTGTGTGTGTATAGTACTTCAACTTTAAAATAGAATAGGAAACATCAGGGTAGATATTTAAGTCTCTCATCTGGGTCTTAGCCAGGATACTCGAGTAACTGTCAGACGTTTTTTTTCTTATAAATTTATTTTTAAATGCAGATTTGCTTTGCTTGGAAGGAAGAAGATCTAAGTGGTGAACCAAACCTTGCAAAATTGAGCACCTGGCCAATGTCATCACTAACTACCATTGACTAAGCTCTTGCTGTGTATTTCATGGATTCCAAGGCACCGCTTTTTAAAAAATATTGTAAGGTCTCTAAAATGGGGATGCATCATATGAAAAACAATGTCATAATCAAGTAGCTGAACAGGCACTGTTTTCTCTTTCTTAGAAACCCATAAAATAACGGTGCAGTTTTAACCCATGGAGTCTCACATTCAAGAAATAGGGTATTATGTGCCAGGCTCTTGGCTAAGCCCTGTGTGCCCCTTCCTCCTGCCTCCTGCCATCATGTGAGTCACCAGCCGCTGTTAGCCCTGTTTCCCAGATGAGGAGTTGAGGCATGGAGCACGAAGATCCTTTGTCCAAGGTCAGCTCAGAGGGTAAAGAATCTGCCTGCCATGCGGGAGACCCAGGTTCGATCCCTGGATTGGGAAGATCCCCTGGAGAAGGCAATGGCAACTCACTCCAGTATTCTTGTCTGGAGAATCCCACAGAGGAGTCTGGTGGGCTACAGTCCATAGGGTCACAAAGAGTTGGACACAACTGAGCGCTAAGTTTCACAGAGCTAGTTACAGGAGGACTCAGAATCCCCGCCTGTGTCACTTTAAACCTGCGGGTGGGGAAAGGGGAAATCTTTGGGTAAAAGCAAGAGCAGGTCCTTGGCAGAAGACAGTCTGGTCAGTGGCGACTGCCATCACCCAGCCTGCCACCTTTTAACGCTGCCTCTTGTCACCGGCCCCTGGTGCCATCTTGGCCCTAAACGCTTGGAGTCTTGTCCACCTCCTGGGAGGGCCCTGGGTCTAACCTCTGGAGGGACCTCCCTCCCCCACAGAAAGGAAAGGACTGGGCGGGGGTCTCAGGGGAGAGTGGAAGAAATTCCGAGCCCAGCTGGTTTTGCTCACACAATGCAGATTTGCTTAAATGGGAATTAGGATTAGTGCTGGATTTTACCTCTCCTGGCAGGCTGGTAATAAACTAATCTCCTCATAGGCTGCAGGAAGGCAGAATTCCATCAAAGACGGAAGACAGCTTCGGGCTCGGGAGTGCAAAACCCGAAAAGTAATTTCGTTATTGACGGGCTTTGCCCGCACCTCCTGACACACCGCCTGCAGCGCCTTCCCAGCGTGGCTGCAGCCTTTAATTTGGTTAATGTGTGACATTCACCCGGGCTGCGTGGCTGACGGGCACACTTGACATTAATCCGTGTTCCTCGCGGTCCCCAGAGCTCATAAAAGCTCATTATCAGTTCTGAGCCTGTAAATGGAGTTCCCGGCTCAGGTGGACGGGTAACTCGGAGATGCTCCGGGGACGTGGAACGTGGACAGCTGCATGAGCTGAGAAATAAACTCCGGCTTCATCAAGGGAACACAACCTCCCAGGCCTCTAGGAAGTGAGCAGAACATGCTATAGGCTCAGCTCTGGGTTCAGGTTTGCTTTCAAGCAAAGGGGCGCCTGCCCTGCTGTTTGAGGAGAGTTCATTCGTAAAGAATTTGCCTCCTAACGCAGGAGACTTGGGTGTGATCTCTGGGTTGGGAAGATTCCCTGGAGAAGGGCATGGGCACTCACTCCAGTGTTCATGGCCACTCACTATAGTATTCTTGCCTGGAAAATCCCACGGACAGAGGAGCCTGCTGGGTTCCAGTCCATAGGGTGCCAAAGGGTCAGACACGACTGAGTGACTGACAATCCAGTATTGCGGGGCTTCCCTGCTGGCTCAGACAGTAAAGAGTCCACCTGCTCATGTAGGAGACCTGAGTTTGATCCCTGGGTCGGGAAGATCCCTGGAGAAGGCAATGGCAACCCCCTCCAGTATTCTTGCCTGGAGGATCCCCATGCACGCACACACATATGTGGTTACATGGAATATAGCCTGGAAGGTCATATTATGGAGATTGTGCAGTGAGTCTGTCTGTTAAATAGGATGAATGAGTATGGAAAAACTTTCCCTTTTATGGTTAAAAACGTAAATCAGAGGCATGCATATCCCTAGGTGTATGGATGCGTGTGGAGATGGGTGTGGCTGAGGTGTGGCTGTCCGTGTGTGTGTGTGTGTGTGTGTAGCATGAATTCCCCTGACTGTGGCTTTAGTCTGGCCCACGACCCTTGAGGTCCCCTTGGCTGAGGCCACCTGGGTGGACATGTGAGACAGAGATAGCCAAAGGAAACCAAGTCATGTCTTGCGGCCAAGCCTTGTGGGCCATCGGAGTTCTGAGAACTTCTTTTGGGCCCTCGGAGTTCTGAGAACTTCTTCTTTGCATCGATGGTGTTGGTGCTGTGGTCTACAGCGCAGACCTTGAACTCAGTGCTTTCCGGCTCTGTCTCTGCAATTTCAAGGGACTTGACTTCCCAGACCTGGGTGTAGTCCTGGCCCTGCCTTTTCTCAGCCATATGGCCGTGGGCAAGTTAACACCTCTGAATTGTGGACGGGTAACTGGAGATCCGCTTGGACAGCTGCATGAGCTGAGAAATAAACTCCGGCTTCATCAAGGGAACACAACCTCCCAGGCCTCTAGGAAGTGAGCAGAACATGCTATAGGCTCAGCTCTGGGTTCAGGTTTGCTTTCAAGCAAAGGGGCGCCTGCCCTGCTGTTTGAGGAGAGTTCATTCGTAAAGAATTTGCCTCCTAACGCAGGAGACTTGGGTGTGATCTCTGGGTTGGGAAGATTCCCTGGAGAAGGGCATGGGCACTCACTCCAGTGTTCATGGCCACTCACTATAGTATTCTTGCCTGGAAAATCCCACGGACAGAGGAGCCTGCTGGGTTCCAGTCCATAGGGTGCCAAAGGGTCAGACACGACTGAGTGACTGACAATCCAGTATTGCGGGGCTTCCCTGCTGGCTCAGACAGTAAAGAGTCCACCTGCTCATGTAGGAGACCTGAGTTTGATCCCTGGGTCGGGAAGATCCCCTGGAGAAGGCAATGGCAACCCCCTCCAGTATTCTTGCCTGGAGGATCCCCATGCACGCACACACATATGTGGTTACATGGAATATAGCCTGGAAGGTCATATTATGGAGATTGTGCAGTGAGTCTGTCTGTTAAATAGGATGAATGAGTATGGAAAAACTTTCCCTTTTATGGTTAAAAACGTAAATCAGAGGCATGCATATCCCTAGGTGTATGGATGCGTGTGGAGATGGGTGTGGCTGAGGTGTGGCTGTCCGTGTGTGTGTGTGTGTGTGTGTAGCATGAATTCCCCTGACTGTGGCTTTAGTCTGGCCCACGACCCTTGAGGTCCCCTTGGCTGAGGCCACCTGGGTGGACATGTGAGACAGAGATAGCCAAAGGAAACCAAGTCATGTCTTGCGGCCAAGCCTTGTGGGCCATCGGAGTTCTGAGAACTTCTTTGGCCATCGGAGTTCTGAGAACTTCTTCTTTGCATCGATGGTGTTGGTGCTGTGGTCTACAGCGCAGACCTTGAACTCAGTGCTTTCCGGCTCTGTCTCTGCAATTTCAAGGGACTTGACTTCCCAGACCTGGGTGTAGTCCTGGCCCTGCCTTTTCTCAGCCATATGGCCGTGGGCAAGTTAACACCTCTGAATTCACTGTGACCCCCATCCCCAAGGGGCCTGTACTTTCTCAGGGGATTGTTGAAGGTGTCAGGAGTATCGCCACTATTATTTGAGAGAACGTGAAACTCGATCAGGGCTTCCATGAGGCTGGGTCATTGGGAAGATGGAGACGGGAGCGAGCGCTGGGCCCTCCCAGTTCCTGCTCTGCTGTATGTTTTGCCCTTTGGCGGCTCAGCTGGGCCTGTGACCAAGCGAGTCCCCTGGGACGGGCCTAAGCCTTGGCTGGCAGGTATGTGGCCTGGACGTGGTGAATTTGATCCTTCTCCCGTGACCCGGGGACTCTTCGTCAAACTGACAGAGAGGAGGTGGGGGTTGGGGGAGAGACTGGACTCCTGGCCCTCTGGACTGTGGAGCTGAGTTGGTTTTTTTTACCACCAAAGTGTTCTCCACTTATTACTTATCTGTGGGTCTGCCCCAAAGCCTGCATGCATTAAGCAATGATTAATTCGCTTTCACATTTTCAAAATGACTCCGAAAGCCTTTTCTCCGCCTGAGAAAAATGCAGTTCTCACCCGGAGTTGATAATATTCTAGTTAGAAGCAAAGTGAGGCAATGTGTTGCTGTGATGACACGGGGATCGGCATACCCTGTGTCATCACAGGGAAGTTGTACAGGCTGCCGGAAGGTTCTGGAAGGCTGAAAACACACCCAGGTCCCCAGGCTCTGGAACCCTCCTGGAACCCTCTGTGGGGCTGGGCGCTTGCTTCTGTCTTTCTGGAGGAGATAGGGGGTAAACATCTGGATGAAGGGGCCCCCAGAAGCCACATGGGCCCTATCCCTTGCCTCATTTATTTATTTGTTTCTGGCGGTGCCGGGTTTTCACTGCTGTGTGGACTTTTCTCTTGTTGTGGTGAACAGAGGCTACTCTCTCATGGTGGTGCACAGGTTTCTCATTGGGGTGGCTTTTCTTGTGGTGGAGCACCAGTTTTAGGGCGCATGGGCTTCAGCAGTCACGGCACGTGGGCTCAGAAGGTGTGGCTCCTGGGCTCTAGAGCACGGGCTCAGTAGCGGTGGTGCCTGGCCCCAGGTGCTCTGCGGCATGTGGGATCCTCCCAAGTCAGGGATCCAACTTGTGTCTCCTGCCTTGGCAGGTGCTTCCCCCCCCCCCCCGCCCCCTTCCTGTAGCAAAAATTTCATTAAAGGAAAAAAGAGATAGAGAAGGCTTCCAGCAATAGGCACTGGAAGGGTGGCAAGTGCCTTCTTTACCACTGAGCCTTTTAAAAAATTTCTCTCTTTTCTCCTTTTAGAGTTTATCCTGAAGCCACCATCAGAAAGAGAATTGTGACACTCCTGACAGGAGAAGACACCAGTTGAAAAGGTAAGACTGGCGCCATGTAGGTGTGGATTCAAAAAAGAGGGTCTAATCTCTCTCCTCAGCGTGCTCTCCAGACCCTCTGTTGCTGAGTGAGAAAGCTCTCAGCACATGCAGCAGGGTCCGGGGCTGGCGAAGGGTGCCCTTCTCTTGTTCCCACCCACAGATGTTGGCTCTGAGATGGGAGCAAAGGTGGGGGGTGAGGAGGGAGAGGCTGATGCTGAAGCAGGGTCTCACCGGACTGGGTGCTTCCCTACTGATGAGGCCAAAGGTCATGGTTGGTCTCTGAAAGAGAGCGTGGAAGGGCTGGGGGAAGTCAGCCCTCCGAGGGAAGGCAGAGTTCCTGGAGCTCACGGAGGGTCCTGTCTGTCAAGGACCCCTCCTCCGCCTCCCCTACCCTAATCTTGGGATTGTGGGAAGGAAATACCTTCCTAGGGTAATTTCCACCCTTTTCCTCCCGCCGTGCACTTCTGCATTCCAAGACTCTTTTTGGATCAAGTTTAAATCTACAAGGACTAGAATCAGTCACCATGCTCCCTGATGGAACTAGGAATGGAAGAGCCTTGGTCTGCTTCTCGGTTTCTGAGAACTTTTGGGGCCTACTCCTGATCCCCACAGGAAGCCCTTACCTCATCAGAGCCTGGATCCTGCCTGATTTTCTTAATCAGGAGAAGGTGCTGAAGTGAGTCAGAAGGAGCTTAACTTCCTCAGGATCTTTCTGCAAGGAGTGCTCCTCCATCAGGGGAAGCTGTGAGCCTTGGGTGAGAGGAAAGCATCTCTTGAAGTACAGACAAAAGGAGTAAGGGGGCTGGTTGATCTTGGTTTACTGTCAGCAGGTCTGCTGGGGAAGCAGTGATCTCGCCCGGTCCCTATTCTTAATCAGGAAACAAATGTTATACTCATAGGGAAAATGCAAAGATGACCATCAATCAGCAACAGGCGGACGGGCGTGCGCTGCTGGGGGAAATGGTTGCCAGGGTCTGGTAGCCGGGCTGGTGGAGATTGAGTCCCAGCTCTGCCCTTCAGTAAGTGACTCCAGATGAGTGCTTTGAGCACCCAGAGTGACCTCAGTGTTCTTATCTATAAAATGGGCATATAACATGCACTGCCCCCCACTCCCCCCACGCCCTGGGTGGTTGTGAGGAATAGGAAATCACCAGTGGGGTGCTCCTGTTTGTTTTGAATGGGAACAGTCCCCCTGGACAATGCGGGTGGCCTTCCGAGGTGACCTCTGTGAAGAGGCCTGGGCTCTTGACGTGAGAAAGCTGGGTGTTTGTGAGCACACAGAGAGGTCGCCCTGGAGACACGTACCTCTTTCTGGACGTGATCTAAAAATGGCCCGAGAGGAAGCGCCTGGGTTGTGTCAGCTCTGTTCTGACACCCCTGGGGCGTGAGGCCATCTCGGGTGTGAAGAGGTCTTCCAGAGCCTTAATTCCTTGGTTTATGCGTCACTCCTGGGGATCTTTCCTGGACCCTCTCTGGAGGGAATCGCTGATCTTCCACACATCCTAGGAGGCAGGGGTTAGTAAGCTCTTTTTAAGTGAGAACAACTGGGGTTTGGGAAAGTGGTAAATTAGTCTAAGTGCAATTCAGTTTCGTCGCTCAGTCATGTCCGACTCTGCAACTTCATGAACTACAGCACGCTGGGCTTCCTTGTTTTAACATTCACCTCTAAAAAGCAGCGAGGTTAGGACCCAGACACAGGGCTCCTGCCCTGTCGGCCACAGCACCCGCAGCACCTACAGTCCCTCGGGGCAGGCCTCCGCCTTTCCAGAGGCACCTTGTGTGTGTCCATAGGGACCCCCACAGCACGACAGTGGCTCCCAGTCATGGTCACGGAGATACCTAAGGCATTCGTGAAGCACCCCCAGGACTTGCGGCATCCCCCCGTGGCATTCACGGTGGTCCCCGTGTGGCTACAGAGCCCCCTGCCTGCCTGCACTGAGCCCCACAGCGCCCACGTTGGCAGGGCTCCTGCGTTCTCCACCCGCCTCGCATGGAGTTTGGAGCTCAGGCGGAGTGGAGAGTCAGTCCCTTGATGTTCTGACCTCCCCAGCCAGCCCTTTACCGCAGGCCACTTCCTCCAGAGCCCTCTCCTGCTGACCTCACAGCAGGAGGTAGATGACGGGCGGGGAGGGTGGCAGGGGGAGAAGGCCTGGCTCCCCACGCCACAGCCTCTACCCACGTACCTGTTTTTCCTTCAGGTGCTTGTGTTTTTGGTGTTGTATCTAAAAATCCATTGCCAAATCCAAGCATATAAAGGTTCACCTCTGTGTTTTTTTCTAAGAGTTTTAAGATGTTAGCATTTATATTTAAGCCATAGATTCATTTTGAGTTAATTTTTGTATATGGTGTGAGGTAAGGGTCCAACTTTATTCTCTGTTATGTGAACGTCCCAGGACCACTGGGAGAGACTATTTTTCCCCATTGTATCGTTTTGGCACCCTTGTTGAAAATCCACTGGCCATGGGTGTATAGGTTTGCTTCTAGATTCTCAGCTCTATTCCACTGTTCTGTTTGTGGTTGTTTAGGTCATACGTCTTGTCCAACTCTTCGGGACCCCAAGAGCTACAGCATACCAGGCTTCCCTGTCCTTCACTATTTCCCAGAGTTTGCTCAAACTCATGCCATCCAACCATCTCATCCTCTGTCGCCCCCTTCTCCTCTTGCTCTCAGCTTTTCCAGCATCAGGGTTTTTTCCAATGAGTCATCTCTTCACATCAGGTGGCCAGAGTACTGGAGCTTCAGCTTCAGCCTTAGTCCTTCCAGTGAATATTCAGAGTTGATTTCCTTTGGGATTGACTAGTTTGACCTCTTTGCAGTCCACAGGCCTGTGTTCGTGCCAGTACCATGCTGTTCTGATTACTGTAGCTTTATATGTAATTTTTAGAGGAATATTAGTATATGTTAAAGCTCCCCAGGTGATTCCAATGTACTTCCAAGGTTGAACACTACTGGGGTTTAGAGGAAAATGAAGCACAGGCAGGGAGGCTGGTTGGAAAGCTGCCAGAATGATCCAGGGCAGTGAAGTTGTGGCCCTGAGCTCAAGCTTCAGTCATTGAGGTAAAGAGGCCATGATGAGTTTGGAAGGGTCAATGAGGGAGACATCCGATTCTCCTCGATTCTGGAAGGGCTTTGGAGATGCCAAACAGAAGCCAGTGGTCCAGGCGAGCTTGGTTAAGCTCTTATCCAACCCTATAGTGATTTGGAGGAAGACCCGAGTCCCAGCCAACTCGTCTACCTGTGACTCATGACAGCACCTTGGCCCTTCTCTGCCCTCCAGGGTGTAGTCCATCCCAAACCTTTCCTTTCTTTTCTTTTTGAGGTTGTTTTACATTTGCACAAGAAGGTCATCCCAGAACCACACACCCATTGTCCCCTGTGTCTTTCCCTCTGAGATGTCCCCTCTCCCTGACCTGGTTGGCTGTGAGAACAAGGCCAGACCGACTCCTCACTCTGTGGGATGACCACTCCTTAACATCATGGATAGTTAATAATAAAAAGTCTAGGACTTCCCTGGTGGTCCAGTGGTTAAGACTCTGTGTTCCCAAGGCAGGGGGTTCAGGTTTGATCCCTGGTTGGGGAACTAGATCCCACATGCCACAGCTAAGACCCAGCACAGCCAAAGAAATAAATAATTATAAAAAAAAGTCTAAACTTCCTCATCTAAAGAATGAACAAATTATTAGTTTTCTGTTCATGCAGCAAAAATGAGCATAACATGCCCTTAAAAGGCTTTATTTATTTATTTTTTTAAGTAAGGACATATATCCACATTGTGAATCACAGCTGAAGAACTTCCAAAGAGCCAGATGTGGCAAAGAGGGAGGGAGCAGAAACCTCATTTTCAGATGTGCTTCAGTATCAGAGAGAAGAGGTGTCTTGCCCAAGGTCACAGAGCTACGGAAGGAGAGGGGCTAGTCTGCATTTCTTCAGATTTGGACTGGTGATTATCCTGCTGTGTCCAGCCACTGGTTTTTATTAGCTACCAGTGAAAACCAGGGTTGACCTGGTGCCTCAGGGGTCAAGCATCCACCTGTCAGTGCTGGAGACACGGGTTCAGTCCCTGATCTGGAAGATTCCACAAACTGTGGAACAGCTAAGCCCAGGTGCCCCAACGACTGAACTTGTGCTCCAGAGCCCAGGAGTTGCAACTATTGAGCCCAAACCTGCAGCTCCTAAAGCCTGTGCACCCCGGAACCTTTGCTCTGAAGCAAGAGAAGCCACCACATCGAGAAGCCCGTGCACTGTGGCCAGAGAGTAGCCCCCCCTTGCTGCACATAGAGAAAGCCTGTGCCTAGCAACGAAGACCCAGCACAGGCACAAATAAATACATACAAGAAAATTCAAAGTGTAAAATCATGGGTGTTAATTAATAGCCTACGAATAAAGGGAAAGGCCCCCATCACCTGGCAGTGCTGCTTTGGTGGCTGTGGTCGTATGTTATCTGCCCAGGGCGGTTGACAGGAGAAGAAATGAATGGAGACACTCCCTGTGCTTTGGTGTTTGCTAAGGTGTCTTCCTTTTCTGGGCCATGGGTAGGGCTGTGTTATGGGATGGAGGAAGGAGATAGGTCTCTGTATTCTGAAGCTGTTATATTTTTTAAAAATAGACTATTTTCTAGGGCATTTTTGGATTCATAGCAAAATGGAGGAGAAAGTGCAGAGAATATTCATATTTGCTCGCCTCTATACATTCCTACACATACACGGCCTCCCTTACTCTTGACACCGCCCAGTGGTGCCTACATTAGAGGTGAAACTCCACTGAAACGTCGGTATCACAAAGCCCAGAGCTTAGCCGTGGCTCTCTGTCGGTGTTGTACATTCATTCTATGGGTTTTGACAAATGGATAAGCTATCCACATTGTAAAAGGAGCTCAAAAATGTGGCAAGAGGAGGAGCAGAAACCTCATTTTCAGATGTGCTTCAGTATCAGAGAGAAGAGGTGTCTTGCCCAAGGTCACAGAGCTACGGAAGGAGAGGGGCTAGTCTGCATTTCTTCAGATTTGGACTGGTGATTATCCTGCTGTGTCCAGCCACTGGTTTTTATTAGCTACCAGTGAAAACCAGGGTTGACCTGGTGCCTCAGGGGTCAAGCATCCACCTGTCAGTGCTGGAGACACGGGTTCAGTCCCTGATCTGGAAGATTCCACAAACTGTGGAACAGCTAAGCCCAGGTGCCCCAACGACTGAACTTGTGCTCCAGAGCCCAGGAGTTGCAACTATTGAGCCCAAACCTGCAGCTCCTAAAGCCTGTGCACCCCGGAACCTTTGCTCTGAAGCAAGAGAAGCCACCACATCGAGAAGCCCGTGCACTGTGGCCAGAGAGTAGCCCCCACTTGCTGCACATAGAGAAAGCCTGTGCCTAGCAACGAAGACCCAGCACAGGCACAAATAAATACATACAAGAAAATTCAAAGTGTAAAATCATGGGTGTTAATTAATAGCCTACGAATAAAGGGAAAGGCCCCCATCACCTGGCAGTGCTGCTTTGGTGGCTGTGGTCGTATGTTATCTGCCCAGGGCGGTTGACAGGAGAAGAAATGAATGGAGACACTCCCTGTGCTTTGGTGTTTGCTAAGGTGTCTTCCTTTTCTGGGCCATGGGTAGGGCTGTGTTATGGGATGGAGGAAGGAGATAGGTCTCTGTATTCTGAAGCTGTTATATTTTTTAAAAATAGACTATTTTCTAGGGCATTTTTGGATTCATAGCAAAATGGAGGAGAAAGTGCAGAGAATATTCATATTTGCTCGCCTCTATACATTCCTACACATACACGGCCTCCCTTACTCTTGACACCCCGCGCCCAGTGGTGCCTACATTAGAGGTGAAACTCCACTGAAACGTCGGTATCACAAAGCCCAGAGCTTATGCCGTGGCTCTCTGTCGGTGTTGTACATTCATTCTATGGGTTTTGACAAATGGATAATGACATGTATCTGCCATGACAGGATCATGCAGAGCAGTTTCACTGCCCTAAAGATCCTCTATGCTCCACCCGTTCACCCTTCCCTTCTACTAAGCTCTGGGCTCCACTGATTTTTCTACCAGCTCTATGGTTGTGCATGTCATGGAGCTGGAATCATATAGTACAGAGCCTTTTCCGATTGACTTCTTTCACTTAGTAATGTGCATTTAAGCCTCTTCCATGTCTTTCATGTTTTGATAGCTCAGCTTCTTTCTTTTGCCCTTATTTTTATTGTGGTAGAATATACGTAACAGAATTTAATGTTTTAACCATTTTAAATGCACAGTTTAGTGTTACTATGTGCATTTAAAATTGGTGTACAACTATCTCCACCCCCTGTCTCCAGAACGCTTTTCATCTTGCAAAGCTGAAACTCTACCCATTACACACTAACTCCCTGCTCCCTTCTCCTCCCAGCCTCTGGCAACCTCTATTCATCTTTAGTCCTTAGAATAGTGATTTTCACTATTCTAAGTACCTTATATAAGTGAAATCATCTATTATTAGTAGTTTAACGTCCCCAAAGGTTCATCCATGTGGTAGTAGAGGACAGAATTTCCTACCTTTTTAAAGCTGACTAATATTCTTTTGTGTATATAAACCACAGTTTTGCTAATCCGTTCATTGGTTGATGGACACTTGGATTGCATCTGCATTTTAGCTGTTGTGATTCAAGCTGCTAAATTCATTTCTTTTCAGCCCTGAAGAGGATTCCACTGGATAGTTGTCCCACAGTTTGTTTATCCGTCACCTACTGAAGGGCATCTTGTCTGTTTTCAAGTTTTGGCAATTATGCATACAGCTAGTGTAAAACTTCTGCAGGTTCAGGTGTGGACATCCATTTTCATCTCACTTGAGTAAATACCAAGAAGCACATCTGCTGGATGATACGGTAAAAGTATGTTTAAATGTGTGAGAAACTGCCAGACTGTGTTCTAAAGCAACTATACCATTTTGCATTCCAGACCCATGAATGGGAGTTCTTGCTGCTTCACATCTTTGTCAGCAGTTGGTGGTGTCAGGGTTTTGGATTTTGGCCATTTTTACAGGTGTATGCTGATATCTAGTCTTGTTTCAGTCTGCAATTCGTTGATCACATATGGTGCAAAGCATCGTTTTCTGTGCTTGTTTTCCATCTGTGTCTTTGGTCTTTCGTCATTTTGAAACCGGGTTATTTGTTTACGTAGTGTTGAGTTTTCCAACAAATCTAGCTTACACATTTTCCAATCCTTTGTATATTTTGGATAATGATTCTTTACATAGGTGGCCTTTGCAAACATTTTCTCCTGGTCTGTGACTTCCTTTCTGGACAGTGCCTTTCACAGAGCAAAATATTAATCAAGTCTACCTTATCAATTATTTTGTTCATAGATGATGATGTTGTGTCTAGAAAGTCATTGCCACACCCAAAGCCATCTGGACCTTTCTCCCGTGCTATCTTAGTTCTGTGTTTCATGTTTAGGTCTGTGATCCATTTCGAGTTAACTTCTGTGATAGTTGTAAGATCCATCTCTCTCTATATATGTATTTTGCTTATGAATGTCCAGTTCTTGCCGCACCATTTGTTGAAAAGACTTTTTCTTCTCCACTGTGTTGCTTTTGCTCCTTCGTCAGAGATCAGTTTGCTGTATTTGTGTGGGTCTGTTTCTGTCCTCTTTAGTCTGTTTCATTGATTGATTTGTCTACTCCTTTGCCTTACCATACTGTCTCAATGACTGTAGCTTTATAATAAGTCTTCCAGCCAGGTAGTGCAAGTCTTCTGACTTTGTTCTTCATTACCGTGTTGGTTCTTCTGGCTCTTTATAAAACTTGAGAATCCATTTTCTGGTACCAACATAACACTTTCTGGAGTTTTGACTGAGGGTGCATTGAGTCTATTGATCAAGCTGGGGAGAACATTGTCAAGCTGACAATGTTCCTATCCGTGAACATGGAATATCTCTCTAATTATTTCATTTCCCCTTTGATGCCTTTCATCATAGTTTGGTAGGTGTCCTCATATAGATCTTTCACATCTTTTGTTAGATGTAGACCTAACTGTGTCATTTTTTTTGATATCAATGAAAATGTATATATATTTTTTAATTTCAAATTACCCTTGTTCATTGCTTGCGTATAGGGAAGCAATCAACAAAGCTGGTATCCTGCAACCTCATTTTAATCTAAATGTGTATGAGTTCCAAGCAGGTTTTTTTTTGTCAGTTCTTTCAAATTTTATACATAGGCAATTATGTCATATGTGAACAAAGGCAGTTTTCTTTCTTTCTTCCCATTCTGTAAAATTAAAATACCTGTAAAAAGCAGAAAAGTGTCCTTGCATATATGTGAAAGTAAAAAACCAATGTCTTATTGTATTAGCCAGGACTCTCAATACAATCTTGAAAAACAATGGTGAGAGGGGCTGTACATTCCTTGTTCCTTAATGAGAGAGCTTCTAGTTTTTCACCATTAAGGATCATGTTAGATATGGGTGTTTTTTAAAAAATTATTTATTTATTTATTTATTTTTGGCTCTTCTGGGTTTTCACTGCTGCTACAGGCTCTTCTCTAGTTGCAGGGAGTGGGGCCTACTCTCTAGATGAAGTGAGCAGGCTTCTTGTTGCGGTAGCTTCTCTTGTTGTGGGACTCGGGCTCTAGGGCACACGGGCTTCAGTAGTTGTGGCGCATGGGCTCAACAGTTGTGGCTCCGAGGCTCCAGAGTACAGGCTCCATAATTGTGGCTCATGGGCTTAGTTGCTCCACAGTATGTAGGTCTTCCCAGATTAGGGATCGAACTCATGTCTCCTGCATCGACAGGCGAACCCTTTACCACTACCAGGGAAGTCCCAGGTATGGGTTTTTATATTTATTCTTTATCAGGTTCAAGGAATTGCCCTCTATTCCTAGTTTTCTGAGAGTTTTATCATGAATCGGTATTGGATTTTGTCACATGCTTTCTCTATATCTATAATAATGATCATGTGATTTTTCTTCTTTAGCCTGTTGATATAATGGATTGTAATAGCTGTCTTTTGAATGTTGAATCAGCCTTACATTCCTGGGATAAATCCCACTTGACCATATTGTACAATTCTTTTTGTACTTTTTTCAATTATATTTGTTCATATTTTGTTGAAGACTTTTGCGTGTATGTTTATGAGAGATATTAGTCTATAGTTTTCTTTAATGTCTTTTTTAGTTTTGGTATTAGATTAATGCTGGTCTCCTAGAATGAGTTAGGAAGTATTTTCCCCTGCTAGTATTTTCTAGAATAGATTACTGTGAATTGGTACATTCCTCCCTAAATGTTTGATAAGCTTCACCAGTGAACCCCTGTGTGCCTGATGTTTTCTTTTTTGACATGTTATTAATTATTGATATGAAATGTTTAATAAATACCGGCCAATTCACCTTACATATTTTTTCTTGTATGATTTTTAGCAGACTGTGTCTTTTAAGAAATTGGTCTATTTCATCTAAGTAATCGAATTTGTGGGCACAGAATGATTCAGAGTATTCTTTTATTTCCCTTTCGCGTGTACTGAGCTCTCTTTTGAGGCCTTTGAAGTTGGGACACTGATCCATCCACATGGAGGTGGCAAAAACATGAATGCAGGTACACACCTGGAGTTCAGGGGTGCGGGCTGGGCTGGAGAGACACTTTTGGGACCCATCAGCTTATAGAAGATTTCAAGCTTTCATCTCTCACTAGGTGCCCTAGAGGTGAGTGTAGTTCCCCAAAAAGTGGGACTCGGGCTCGAGGGCACACGGGCTTCAGTAGTTGTGGCGCATGGGCTCAACAGTTGCATCTCCGAGGCTCGAGAGCACAGGCTCCATAGTTGTGGCTCACAGGCTTAGTTGCTCCACAGTATGTAGGTCTTCCCAGATTAGGGATCGAACTCATGTCTCCTGCATCGACAGGCGAACCCTTTACCACTACCAGGGAAGTCCCAGGTATGGGTTTTTATATTTATTCTTTATCAGGTTCAAGGAATTGCCCTCTATTCCTAGTTTTCTGAGAGTTTTATCATGAATCGGTATTGGATTTTGTCACATGCTTTCTCTATATCTATAATAATGATCATGTGATTTTTCTTCTTTAGCCTGTTGATATAATGGATTGTAATAGCTGTCTTTTGAATGTTGAATCAGCCTTACATTCCTGGGATAAATCCCACTTGACCATATTGTACAATTCTTTTTGTACTTTTTTCAATTATATTTGTTCATATTTTGTTGAAGACTTTTGCGTGTATGTTTATGAGAGATATTAGTCTATAGTTTTCTTTAATGTCTTTTTTAGTTTTGGTATTAGATTAATGCTGGTCTCCTAGAATGAGTTAGGAAGTATTTTCCCCTGCTAGTATTTTCTAGAATAGATTACTGTGAATTGGTACATTCCTCCCTAAATGTTTGATAAGCTTCACCAGTGAACCCCTGTGTGCCTGATGTTTTCTTTTTTGACATGTTATTAATTATTGATATGAAATGTTTAATAAATACCGGCCAATTCACCTTACATATTTTTTCTTGTATGATTTTTAGCAGACTGTGTCTTTTAAGAAATTGGTCTATTTCATCTAAGTAATCGAATTTGTGGGCACAGAATGATTCAGAGTATTCTTTTATTTCCCTTTCGCGTGTACTGAGCTCTCTTTTGAGGCCTTTGAAGTTGGGACACTGATCCATCCACATGGAGGTGGCAAAAACATGAATGCAGGTACACACCTGGAGTTCAGGGGTGCGGGCTGGGCTGGAGAGACACTTTTGGGACCCATCAGCTTATAGAAGATTTCAAGCTTTCATCTCTCACTAGGTGCCCTAGAGGTGAGTGTAGTTAGAGAAAATGACGGAGGCGCCCAGGGTCTTGGAGAGCCTGCAGAAGGGGCCCTCTGGTAGCTGCCCGGAGGATGGCCCATCTTGGACACCAGGGCGGACAGGTCTTGGTTCTGCATTGTCTGGGGAACTTGTGGTGGAGGAGAAGCCAGCTGCAAGAGCAAGTCCAGGCTTAGCCTGCCCTGAGGGTGAGCGTCGTTCAGCCGTCAATACCCAAGGTAGACCAGAGCAGCAGCAGCGGAGCATACCTGGGGAAGAAGGGGGCTTTGAACACCTGTTGTCTCTCTACAAGATTATCTTCAGTAATAGCGATGAAATAAAACCAGCTATAATAATGGCTGGACAGGAAACAGCGAAACTTCCCTTTCTGTGGGTTTTATGTACAGAACCATGCCAGTCCACAAAGACATTAAAGCACAAAGAGCAGGGGCAGAAAGTAATGGATTCATCCTTGTAAATTCTATGAATGGATAGTTTGAAGAAAAGGGGGAAAAAACCACAAGGAAAGCTTCGAAAGAGCAAACCCCTCGTGGCTGGGAGAAGGAACAGAGGTGGCGGCCTTGGCTATAAGCCATTTCAACGTCCTCTCAATCGCTGGGCTGGCATTGCCCAGTTCAAAGTCTGCTATTTAAGGCCGAGACTATCTGGAAGCCTAGGGGCTGGTACAAAGAGAACCAGGACAAAAAGTGCGAGTACAGTGCCGGCCAGTACAGAGAGAACGCCAGCGGCTCCGAAGCCGCCTTCTCACAATGACCGCGTGGCGCAGAATCGGCTGGTGTTGGGGTCCGGCTGTATAAGTGGGTGTTCCCGGAACGCGCGTCCGTGTAAGCCCAATATTTACTAAAAGGCAAGTAGTAAAAATATGCTCATTTGGAGCTTCCACAGGTATTATGAAAGCTCAGCTGTGATTACAGCAGTTGAGAACTTGCAGCAACAGGATTTTTTTTTGAGGCAGTAGGTTTTATCACTGACGTTGATGAGGATTGTCGGCTTTCAGTCGATTTGATGTTTGTTTTAAATTTTCCTGCAGATGATTCATCCCCTGTGGCCTCCCGCCTGGTGCAGATTGCTCCTACCACCCTGCCCTTGTGATATGTCGCTGGGCAGTGGAGGGGAGGGGGGCCGGAGCTCAGCTCACACTGAGCTGGTGCTGCTGTGTGACCAGCTATTTCCAGGTGGGAGTAGGTGCAGAAAGGCCTCCTGGGTGCCCTGTACACACTGAGGAGGGAGGCAGGATGGAGCCTGGCGTCCCTGAGGACCCTGGGTAGGTAGACATTAGGCGCTCAGTCCTAAAGGCCATCCTGGTTGTGAGCACCATCTGTGTACAAGAGTCTAGCCTATCAGAGGGTCGGGCACCAGAACCTCTTCCGTGGATCCAGACCCTGTCCCTCCTGGGGACGCATCCAACCCTGCTCAGTGGGATGCCTCCTCTCCGCCCCTCCCTCCCTCCCTCTCCTTCCCTTTCCAGTCGTTCTAATGAAAAATCTCATAAATACCAGGAGATAAGCATCCAGGACCTTGGGTTTTTATTTCTGCCAAGACTCCCCGGAGAGCCTCTTTGGTAGGAAATATCCCTTCAGAGCTGAGATTTTTCTCCCGGGCTTCAAAGAAGGGGCTGGCTTCTTAGGAACACATCTGTTTAAACTGAACTTGAACTGAGAGGCAGGCATCCCACAGGACAGGGACGGGGTGGAGCGGGAGGGTGTGGAATCTGCTCTCTGTCCTAGGGGAAGCTCCCCAGACCTGTTCCTCCTTCTAGCGATACATGGGGTGGTACTGAGTGGAGGGGCTGAGGGGGTCTCAGACCTGAGCCTGGTTTGTTGCCCATGACGCCGAGGCCTCCACACCCAGGGGAGGCAGCAAGGAGAACCAGGGCTACAGAGCAACTCCACAGCCTGGGAGGTCCTCTGGGCTCTGGGAGCCCCCTTCCAAGAGCAAATTTCCCAGCTCTTGGCATTTGTACCAACAAATCCTCCCTCTTTCCTTCCCTTTCTTCATTGCTTTCTTGCTTCATCATTCACTGAGCATCCTCTGGGATCCAGGAATTAAAAAATCCCAGTGCACAACTTCAATGAGCTTGAAATCTGATAGAACAACCTGATTGCTCTCAAAGATAAGAAAAATGGAGCGCTTTGTATGCCTGGGCAGGCGTGCCAGAGCACACTGTTATTGTTAAGGCTGTAAAACAACATTACAGAGAGCTTGGGAAATGGAGGGGAGAGAAATCATTCAGGGCCCCTCTCAGGACAAGAGGCCCGCTCGTTTCCTGCTTTTGTTCTCACTCGGGCACACAGACAGCAGAGGTGCCTCCAGAACGTTCATTGAGTTCTGCTTCCTGCTTTTCTTTGCACACCAGGTCCCGCTGCAAAATAGCTGTGTGGGACTCCTTCCTGGGCAGCACTGGGCTGGGGCCCCCGTTCTGGACAGCTTGCTTCCAGTGTCCACCAGTGCTCGATGCTAGACGTATGCTTCCTGGAAAGGGTTGCTAGGTTAGCCAGTCAAGCTACAGGATGCTCAGGTTAACGTGAATCATTTTTCTGGTGCAAGTAGGTCCCATCCTCAGGAGTCCTTGGTGGCTCAGACGGTCGAGATTCTGCCTGCAGTGCAGGAGACCTGGGTTCAGTCCCTAAGGCCAGTCCCTGGGTTTGGAAGATTTCTTGGAGAAGGGAATGGCCACCCACTCAGCTCTTCTTGCCCAGAGAATCCCATGGACAGAGGAGCCTGGCGGGTACAGTCCATGGGGTTGCAAAGAGTCAGACACAACTGAGCAACTAACACTTCATGCTTTCGTGTCCTATCAGTATCCGTCCCACAGACTATTTAGAGCATAAGCTAAAGCATTATTTAGTGTTGATGTGAAATTCGGACGTCACTGGGCATCTTGGATTTTATCTGGCAACCGTGTGCTTGGAGTGTCTTATCGCAAGTGTGTACTTGATGCTGCTTTATTGAATGTGACAGAACACTCGCTGGTGATGTTTCCTTCCCCATGTTGTGGGGAACACTTGGCCTAACTTGAATCTGTCCCTGGTTTTGATCATGTCTCCCTGACAGCTCTGATCTCCGTGGCTCTGTGGCTTAGCTGGAGGTCAGCAGATCCAGCCCTTGTGGTCCCTCTGAGCACATCCTTCCTCCAGCCTCTTTCTGGAAGCTTCTAGTGATGGCAGATGTTTGGTTTGCTCTGTGGAGGGAGAAGGAGGGCCTGGTGGGGTTTGTGAATTAGCAGTCCCCCTGGAGTCTGTGGAGTTGTTCCCTCCAGAGCCAGGGACCTAAGCCGTGCGCTCACCTTTGCCCTGTCGGTAGGAGCGAAGGTTTGAAATTGCTGGCCCAGGGCTGCAAACCCACAAAGGTTTGTGATATCTTTCTCTCCCTCAGTGAACTTATTTTTCATTCTAAGGCCACTTCGGGGAATAAAAATATAAATCGAAGTGGCAGACAGTAACAAAAAAAACATGATTGACTGAAGAGTGGGAAGACAGAGTGATGCCTTGTGGTTAAATGGATTTTCTGTTTAACTGAGGGTTAAGTAGCGAACTCGTTTTGATTCATCTTCTGCTCTTGCAAATCTTTCTGAAATGTATTAGCCTGCTCCCTGGTTTTCCTAAGTGCACCATAATGACCATAATTGAATCTCTGTGCAGGCAGAGCATCCTGCAGGGCGTCAGGGCACACGGCTATGAGTGACGGTCCTCGGGGCGCAGGCAGGGCTTTGGTGCCTGTGGCGTAGGCTGCGCGCTGCCGTGGCCCCTCCCTCACCTCCACCGCATCTCTCTTCGCAGCCACCCTGGTCTGGGGCTCAGAAAGGCGCCAGTTTCCAGATGAGGAAGCTCAGGTCCATCAGGTGAAGGACTTGCGTCAGGTCCCTCTGGCTGGTGGAGAAGCTGGGCCCAGAGCCAGTAGAAATGTGGTGGAGAGTTGGTCTGGATTCACATCCCGACTCTCACTTCCTCGCTGGAAGAAGACCATTAAGCTTCATGAACCTCAGTTTCTCTATCTCTGAATTGGGCATAATAACCTTTCCTTACAGAGCTGCCAATGAGGTGAAATGGGGTCATCGTGGAGGGGCTGCACAATCAGGCCCCCCAGAGTCACACATCCTGTGCTCCTGGGACCCTGCATCCAGCCTTTCTCACTTTGCTGTCCTGTTTCCTCTGTGCGCTCGTCCTTTTGCAAGACTCCAGCACCAGAACGTCTGGGTTTGAATCCTACCTTTGTGTCCTGCTCCTTGGGTGGCTATTGTTCTGGACCTCAGTGTCCCCATCTATACAGTGGGGATAATAGTAACTAGACCCCTAGCATTGCCTGTGAGGATTAAAAGCAAGAGAGTTTGTCCAGATCGGTGTTGGGTGAGGATTTACCAGTGTCATTCTAAGACTTACTTAGGTCAGTCCAGGTTAATCAGGCTTTTAGGATCTGGTCCATACCCCAAGCATGTTAGCAGGGGTAGGCTTGGGGCCCAAGCTCCTTGTTGACGCCCCAGGAGTGTGCCTGGTCTGTCTGTGGAGAGGGAAAAGCCCCTCTGTCTTCCTGCCATTGTCTGGAGGGTGTTTACCCCTCCTTGGGTGATAAGACAGAGAAAGACACCGAGAGGGTGGTTCTGAGGGGCCCTGGTTCTTGGAATGAAGACTTCTGCCCCGACGGGGCTCCTGCCAGCGGTCATCACCCTCCAGTAGCCGGTCTGTCTGCAGCCCTGGCGCTCCCTCTCGGTACGTCATGGATTTCTAACATATCAGGAAGGGATCTGTTTTTGTCCTTACCAAGGGATCCGCTTGGGGCACAGAAGCCTCTCTGGGAGTGACCTCTGGACCCTCCCTGAGGTCAGGGGTGGGGTGGGGGGAGAACACTTCAAGTCAGACCGAGGCCAGTCAGGCCACCTGTTCGGGGCTCCGGCCTGCCGTGTCCACACCTCCGTGGGTCTTGCAGCCAAACCTCCTCCAGCTCCAGAGGGACCAGGCCAAGTCCAGCCGAGATTCCCCCTTGGCCTCGGAGTCACCCACTCTGGACAGCCCCTGGGACTCTTTGTGGCCACCCTGGTACTTGGGGACAGGAACAGCAGCCCGTGTGCCAAGCCTCGGGTAGGCTGGTTTATTTACGCTTTTCTCTTTAATGGGAAGGCGGAGAGAAATTGTGTGGTTGGTGAATATTTACAGGCACATTACTAAGGGGAGGAAATGAATTCATTCTCTCTCCTCTCCCGCTGTTAACAGATCACAGGGTGGTTCCCCATTGCCTGCCTCCTGCAGCCCTCCCTGTTCTTGTAGTTCCTTTTAGCCTTTTCTTTTTAATTTTTGTTTTGTTTTGTCTTTTGACCACGCTACGGCGGTATGTGGGATCTTGGTTCCCCAAGCAGGGATCGAACCCACAACCCCTGCATGAGAAGTTCAGTCTTAACCACTTAACCTTGTAGTCTTTACTCCAGCTCCAGAAGGGGTAGCCAGGGAGGTGCACCAGCCAGTCATCCATCCACCCAACTATCCATCCATCCATCTATCCACCCAACTATCCATCCATCCATTCATCCAACCAACTATCCATCCATCCACCCAGCTATCCATCTATCCATCCATCCATCCATCCACCCAACTATCCATCCATCCATCCATCCATCCATCCATCCACCCAACTATCCATCCATCCATACATACATACATTTATCTATCCATCTATCAATCTATCCATCCAGCCATGCACCATTTGATTATTAATCTGCCCATCATTTATTCCAACACATACTCATAGCAGTGAACTGGGAATTTCTTTCATGGTTCTGAGATTTGTTAAGGAAAAAATGACATGGGGCCTTGATACTTGTTTTCGAAACCGTAAACCCTGAATCTAGTTCCTGCCACTTGTAAAATCTGGCATCCATGAGCACCATCTTGGGAACTTCTGTGTCCGTCATCCAAGGATCCGCTTGGGGCACAGAAGCCTCTCTGGGAGTGACCTCTGGACCCTCCCTGAGGTCAGGGGTGGGGTGGGGAGAACACTTCAAGTCAGACCGAGGCCAGTCAGGCCACCTGTTCGGGGCTCCGGCCTGCCGTGTCCACACCTCCGTGGGTCTTGCAGCCAAACCTCCTCCAGCTCCAGAGGGACCAGGCCAAGTCCAGCCGAGATTCCCCCTTGGCCTCGGAGTCACCCACTCTGGACAGCCCCTGGGACTCTTTGTGGCCACCCTGGTACTTGGGGACAGGAACAGCAGCCCGTGTGCCAAGCCTCGGGTAGGCTGGTTTATTTACGCTTTTCTCTTTAATGGGAAGGCGGAGAGAAATTGTGTGGTTGGTGAATATTTACAGGCACATTACTAAGGGGAGGAAATGAATTCATTCTCTCTCCTCTCCCGCTGTTAACAGATCACAGGGTGGTTCCCCATTGCCTGCCTCCTGCAGCCCTCCCTGTTCTTGTAGTTCCTTTTAGCCTTTTCTTTTTAATTTTTGTTTTGTTTTGTCTTTTGACCACGCTACGGCGGTATGTGGGATCTTGGTTCCCCAAGCAGGGATCGAACCCACAACCCCTGCATGAGAAGTTCAGTCTTAACCACTTAACCTTGTAGTCTTTACTCCAGCTCCAGAAGGGGTAGCCAGGGAGGTGCACCAGCCAGTCATCCATCCACCCAACTATCCATCCATCCATCTATCCACCCAACTATCCATCCATCCATTCATCCAACCAACTATCCATCCATCCACCCAGCTATCCATCTATCCATCCATCCATCCATCCACCCAACTATCCATCCATCCATCCATCCATCCATCCATCCACCCAACTATCCATCCATCCATACATACATACATTTATCTATCCATCTATCAATCTATCCATCCAGCCATGCACCATTTGATTATTAATCTGCCCATCATTTATTCCAACACATACTCATAGCAGTGAACTGGGAATTTCTTTCATGGTTCTGAGATTTGTTAAGGAAAAAATGACATGGGGCCTTGATACTTGTTTTCGAAACCGTAAACCCTGAATCTAGTTCCTGCCACTTGCTAGCTTTGTGATCTTGGTCATGTCCTGTCATCCCAAGCCTCGGTTTCCCCATCTCTAAAATGGGGGTCATGGTGTCTCATCCCAGGAAGAATGCTGGCATCCATGAGCACCATCTTGGGAACTTCTGTGTCCGTCATCAGAAACCATCCTTGAAAACTCTAATTTGAAAAGATACATGCACCCTGATGTTCACAGCAGCCCTGTTTACAATAACCAAGACGTGGAAGCAACCTAAATGTCCACTGAGATGAATGGATAGAGAAAATGTGGTATATATACATACAATGGGACACCACTCAATCATAAAAATGAATGAAAGAATGCCATTTGCAGCAACATGGATGAGCCTAGAGATGATCATACTAAGTGAAGTGTTCATAAGTCAGGCAGAGAAAGATAAATATCATATGGTATCACTTGTATGTAGATCTACAATATGACACAAACGAACTCATTTGCAAAACAGAAACAGATACTCACAAACATAGAAAACAAACATGATTAAAAGAAGGGAGAGCGGAGGAGAGATACATTTGGATTAACAGATGTATAAGCTACTATATATAAAATAGAGAAACAGCAGGTCCTATTATATGGTCCAGCAAACCATATTCAACAACCTGTAATAAACCATAATGGAAAATAATATGAAAAAGAACGTGTATATACATAACTGAGTCACTTTGCTGTGTACCAGAAACTGACATATCATTGTAAATCAATTAACTTCAATAAAAATGTCAAAACCCTCCTTAAAATAGGAATGGAATGGCACAAGGTAAACCCCCTTCAACCTGCAGCTTCCTGGACTGGAATGAGAAATGGGGACGGGGGTCCTGGTGGGTCTTTGGGTCTGTCTGTGGAATGCCTACATTTCAGCTATGGTTATTCAGTTTCTATTTTTCTGTCCTTTTAAGAGACAGTGATGGAGAGAGGACTGGCTTATCATACACATTAAGGAAACGAGATGCACTAGCGGCTTCTGCCAAAGGCAGGAGGAGCCACCAGAAACGGCGGGCTTAGTCATCGCTGTGGCTCCACCGGAGGCCCCGGCCAGCCATGCTGTCCATGGAGACCATAGAGCGAAGCCTGCTGAAGGTTGGGGGAGTCTCGCTGACAGCTTCGTGTCGGGCCTCGCTGGGGGACAGCCCACAGTCACCCGTTCCCACTGAGAGAGCCGCCCCTCACTCAGCAGCCCCCACCCCCAGCCTGAGCTTCTTGATGCCCGGTCCAGATGTTAGGGCTGCCAAGGGCCTGGGGGCATGAAGAGTGTGCTCATGGCTGTGGGTTTTTTTTTTTTTTTCAACTATTATTAACACTTTTAGTGGTTGTTGGAAAATATGATGGGTAACTTCCTTTTTAAAAATAATTTTATTTACTTACTCGTGGCTGTGCCGGGTCTTTGTTGCTGCTGGGCTTTTCCCTAGTTGCAGAGAACAGGGGCTGCTCTCTGGTTGCGATGCACAGGCTTCTCTTGTTGCAAAGCACAAGCTCTAGGGAACGCAGGCTTCGGTTGCTGCAGCACGTGGGCTCAGTCGTTGTGGCTCCAGGGCTCTAGAACACAGGCTCAACAGCTGTGGTGCACGGGCTTAGTTGCTTCTTGGCATGTAGGATCTTCCGGGACCAGGGGTCCAGCTTGTGTCTCCTGCACTGGCAGGCGATTCTTTCCCACTGGACCACCAGGCAAGCCCCTGGCTACTACATTCCTGAGAAGTGAGATACGCATGCACGCACGCACACAGAACTCCTGTGAACTCCCTGATGGTTGGGACGCTGGCTTCCTGGCCTTGTTGTTCCAGAGGCCCTAGTAGCACACAGTAGGGGTAACGGATCTCTGCTGGATGAGGCAGGAACGGGATGCTGCAGCTGCTGGCCTGGGCTCGCCTCTGTCTCTTCTCCCCCATCCCTGGCATGGGTGGTAACAGCGCCAGACTATGCGACCTCTGAAACATGGAGGAATAGGAGAGATGTCGGGTAAGGGTACAGACCTGCAGCCAGAGACAAGTCCTGGGGAGCTAATGCACAGTGTAGGGAATATGGGCAACGCTCCTGTCTTAAAATCACTGAAGGTATTAGGAAGTTAGGTTTTTCTTAATCTTCCCTGCTCACTAGCGGCTTCTGCCAAAGGCAGGAGGAGCCACCAGAAACGGCGGGCTTAGTCATCGCTGTGGCTCCACCGAGGCCCGGCCAGCCATGCTGTCCATGGAGACCATAGAGCGAAGCCTGCTGAAGGTTGGGGGAGTCTCGCTGACAGCTTCGTGTCGGGCCTCGCTGGGGGACAGCCCACAGTCACCCGTTCCCACTGAGAGAGCCGCCCCTCACTCAGCAGCCCCCACCCCCAGCCTGAGCTTCTTGATGCCCGGTCCAGATGTTAGGGCTGCCAAGGGCCTGGGGGCATGAAGAGTGTGCTCATGGCTGTGGGTTTTTTTTTTTTTTTCAACTATTATTAACACTTTTAGTGATTGTTGGAAAATATGATGGGTAACTTCCTTTTTAAAAATAATTTTATTTACTTACTCGTGGCTGTGCCGGGTCTTTGTTGCTGCTGGGCTTTTCCCTAGTTGCAGAGAACAGGGGCTGCTCTCTGGTTGCGATGCACAGGCTTCTCTTGTTGCAAAGCACAAGCTCTAGGGAACGCAGGCTTCGGTTGCTGCAGCACGTGGGCTCAGTCGTTGTGGCTCCAGGGCTCTAGAACACAGGCTCAACAGCTGTGGTGCACGGGCTTAGTTGCTTCTTGGCATGTAGGATCTTCCGGGACCAGGGGTCCAGCTTGTGTCTCCTGCACTGGCAGGCGATTCTTTCCCACTGGACCACCAGGCAAGCCCCTGGCTACTACATTCCTGAGAAGTGAGATACGCATGCACGCACGCACACAGAACTCCTGTGAACTCCCTGATGGTTGGGACGCTGGCTTCCTGGCCTTGTTGTTCCAGAGGCCCTAGTAGCACACAGTAGGGGTAACGGATCTCTGCTGGATGAGGCAGGAACGGGATGCTGCAGCTGCTGGCCTGGGCTCGCCTCTGTCTCTTCTCCCCCATCCCTGGCATGGGTGGTAACAGCGCCAGACTATGCGACCTCTGAAACATGGAGGAATAGGAGAGATGTCGGGTAAGGGTACAGACCTGCAGCCAGAGACAAGTCCTGGGGAGCTAATGCACAGTGTAGGGAATATGGGCAACGCTCCTGTATTAAAATCACTGAAGGTATTAGGAAGTTAGGTCTTAATTCTTCCCTGCTCAAAAAAGAAATTAGAGGAGTTTCTTGGCGGTCCAGTGGATAAGACGTTGCCTTCCAGTGCAGGGATTTTGGGTTCTAGCTCTGGTCAGGGAGCGAAGATCCCACATGCCTTGTGGCCCAAATCCAACACATAAAACAGAAGCAATGTTGTACCAAATTCAATAAAGACTTTAAAAATGGCCCACATCAAAAAAAGAGAAAAGAGATGATAATCATGTAACATGATACAGGTGCTATCACTATAAGGGCAATCATGTTAGAGTGTACGTGTGTGCATGCTAAGTCGCTTCAGTCAGATCTGACTCGTTGGGACCCGCTGGACTATAACCTGCCAGGCTCCTCTGTCCGGGGGATTCTCCAGGCAGGAGCACTGGAGTGGCTTGCCGTGCCCTCCTCCAGGGAGTCTTCCCGACCCAGGGGTGGAACCCGTGTCTCCTTCAGCTCCGGCACTGCTGGTGGACTCTTTACTGCTGAGCCCGGGGAAGCGCATGATAGTGTACACGTACATCAAATCAGCTTGTTGGACGCCTTTAATTTACGTGATGTCATATGTCAAATATATTTCAACAAATAAATAAAATAAACTTGTTTTAAAAATAAAGTACCGGGGGCTTTCCTGGTGGTCCAGTGGGTAAAGAGTCCATCTTGCAGTGCAAGGGGCACTGGTTCGATCCCTGGCCAGGGAGGATCCTACTGTGCTGTGGAGCAGCTGGACCAGTGTGTCCAATGATGAGCCAGTGCTCTGGAGCACGTGCGCCCAGAGCCAGTGCTCTGCAACGAGAGAGGCCGCTGCAGTGGGAGGCCCACACAGGCCAAAGAATAAAGGTGGATGAAAGTAAATAAATTAAAAGAAAAAAAAACAATAAAAGAGGCCAAAATTTTTTAAAAAGTGCAATTGAAGGACTTAAATATACCTTCATCCAGCAACCCCCCCTGCCCCCCCACAAAGAATTAGAAACTTTATGGAGATACAGTTTATATTCAGATCTATAGTGTTCTGTACATTCTGACCTTGTTTATACCCATGTAATCTGCATTCCCAGCAAGATAGGAAACTTTTCCATCAGCCCAGGAAGTTTCCCCATGCCCCTTCCCGCTTAACCATGGCTCTGTTTCCTGTCACTATAGGTTAGCTTTGTTCTAGAACTTCCTGTAAATGGTCTCATACCATTAGCGCTCCTGTGTCTGGCTTCCTTCCCTCCGCCTGATGTTTTCTGAGAGTCATCCCTGATGTTGCCTATGTGGGGGGCTCATTACTGTTTATTGCTGCACAGTATTCTGTCTTATGTCTACACAATATCTTGTTTGTACATTCATCCTTTGATGGGCATTTGGATGCTCCCAGGTTTTGGCCACTGCGTAGGCAAGCTCCCATGAACTTTTGAGTATGTCTTTGCATGGACTCCTGCTTTTTTTTCTCATGAGTAAATACCTAGACATAGAATGGTTGCATTAGAGGTCAGGTGTATGTTTAGCTTGTAAGAAACTGCCAAGCTGTATTCTGAAATGATTGTCTCGTGTCACGCCTCTACCAGCTGTGTCTGAGAGCTCCAGTTCCTCCATATCCTGATCAGCACTTGGTGTGGTCAACAGAGCTTTCTGATTGTAGACATTCTGTAGTTGTGTAGCATCGCCTCATTGTGATTTTCGCATGTACTGCCCTGTTGGGCCAGAGAAGTTGAGCATCTGATCATGGGCTTATTGTCACCTGCATATCTTCTTTTGTGGAATATCCATTCAAGTCTTGTGCTCATTTGTTTTTTTTACTGGATTGTCTATTTATTATTGATTTAAAGGAATCCTTTAATTTCTGGAAGACAACATGGGAGAATAGCTTCGCTGCCTTGTGGTGGGCAGAGACTTCTTAGGACAGTGAAAATAAGAATCATGAAAGGAAAAACTGATGAATTGGACTTCACCAACATTTAAAACATCTGCTTATTTCTGTTAAGAAAATGAATCAGAAAGCCCCAGATTTAAAGAAGAAAATCACAAACACATGTACCTAGGAAGGACCGCAACCATTTCACGAGGCCTTGCTTCTTAAAACATCTGCTTATTCTGTTAAGAAAAGTAGATACAGTTTATATTCAGATCTATAGTGTTCTGTACATTCTGACCTTGTTTATACCCATGTAATCTGCATTCCCAGCAAGATAGGAAACTTTTCCATCAGCCCAGGAAGTTTCCCCATGCCCCTTCCCGCTTAACCATGGCTCTGTTTCCTGTCATTATAGGTTAGCTTTGTTCTAGAACTTCCTGTAAATGGTCTCATACCATTAGCGCTCCTGTGTCTGGCTTCCTTCCCTCCGCCTGATGTTTTCTGAGAGTCATCCCTGATGTTGCCTATGTGGGGGGCTCATTACTGTTTATTGCTGCACAGTATTCTGTCTTATGTCTACACAATATCTTGTTTGTACATTCATCCTTTGATGGGCATTTGGATGCTCCCAGGTTTTGGCCACTGCGTAGGCAAGCTCCCATGAACTTTTGAGTATGTCTTTGCATGGACTCCTGCTTTTTTTTCTCATGAGTAAATACCTAGACATAGAATGGTTGCATTAGAGGTCAGGTGTATGTTTAGCTTGTAAGAAACTGCCAAGCTGTATTCTGAAATGATTGTCTCGTGTCACGCCTCTACCAGCTGTGTCTGAGAGCTCCAGTTCCTCCATATCCTGATCAGCACTTGGTGTGGTCAACAGAGCTTTCTGATTGTAGACATTCTGTAGTTGTGTAGCATCGCCTCATTGTGATTTTCGCATGTACTGCCCTGTTGGGCCAGAGAAGTTGAGCATCTGATCATGGGCTTATTGTCACCTGCATATCTTCTTTTGTGGAATATCCATTCAAGTCTTGTGCTCATTTGTTTTTTTTACTGGATTGTCTATTTATTATTGATTTAAAGGAATCCTTTAATTTCTGGAAGACAACATGGGAGAATAGCTTCGCTGCCTTGTGGTGGGCAGAGACTTCTTAGGACAGTGAAAATAAGAATCATGAAAGGAAAAACTGATGAATTGGACTTCACCAACATTTAAAACATCTGCTTATTTCTGTTAAGAAAATGAATCAGAAAGCCCCAGATTTAAAGAAGAAAATCACAAACACATGTACCTAGGAAGGACCGCAACCATTTCACGAGGCCTTGCTTCTACCTGGCACTCGCCCTATCCTGTGAGGTTCCACCGCTCCCCTCTCTTGGCAGCCGGTGTGCTCTCTGCTGAAGCGCTAGTCTACTCAGGCCCTCCCTGTTCCGTTTCCAGCACCACGGGATACATCCCAACACCCTTGACGTGGCCTCGGGACTCCACAAGTAGCCCCCTCCCACCCACGGTCTTGTGTGCCCCAGTCCCACAGTCCCCCGAGGCGCTGCACCCTTTCCCCTGGGAGCTCCCTTCACAAAGGCTGTTCCTGCAGAAGACACTTTGCCCGGCTGTTCACGCAGCTGCCTCGCCTCCCGCTTCAGAACTCACCTCCCATGTGCCTTCCTGAGGGGACCATCCCTGGACCCGAGAGGTGGAGCCTGACTCATCACGGGGGCTTGGATGGAAGGGGTAGGGGCAGGATGGAGCCTGCATCCCTGACTTGCTGGAAGAGGTTGAAGTGTGCTTTAGAACTGCATCCTTTGACTCAGGGGCAAAATGCTACTCAGTGATCGGTGGGTGCTGGTGTTGACCGGCCAGGGTAGACCCTGGTCATGGCTCTGAGTCTCAGAGGTCCCTTCAGGGGCCGACACCCCTCCTTTAGCTGCTGGAGAGGGGCTGGGAGGCTGTGGGAAGACGTTGGCACCCAGAGGAGCAGCTCATTATTAATGCCAGCCGGTGCCAGCATATGGCAGGACGGTGTCAGGTCTGGGGTGTGCAGGCAGCCTTCTGTGCCTGCCTCTGAAGCCTTTTTATTCATGTCCACCCATTATCTTTCCAGTAAGCCTTCATATTATGAGACTGTGTTCAGGCAGGCTGCCCCCATCGCTGCCCTTCAGACCTGTTGAACCCTTTGCCATAAGCTCTCTGGGGCCCCAGTGCTATATTTCTTCTCCGTTTCCTCCTGATGAAACGAGGCTCTGTTATAATGTTCTTTGTCCACGGTCTCCATCCCTGGACGCCCCCGTCCTGTCCCCAGCCCTCGGGGCTGAGCCTGGAACACAGGCTGAATACGTGAATACGTCACCAATCAGTGCGGGTTAAACAACCACCCACCGTGAAAGACAACTAAATTGTTGTTGTTTAAAGTCGTGTCCCACTCCCCGAGACCCTGTGGACTGTAGCCTACCAGGCTCCCCTGTCCATGGATTTTCCAGGCAAGAATCCTGGAGTGGGCTGTCATTTCCTTCTCCAGGGGATCATCCTGACCCAGGGACTGAATCTACGTCTCTTGCATTTCAGGCAGACTCTACCACTAAGCCACCAGGGAAACCCGGCAACTAAGCACATTCTCCCGTGTTCCCAACTGGGAAACTGAGACTCCCAGAAATTCGGCGGTTTATTCAGGGTCTCACAGCTGATGAGAGTCAGAGTCACGAGTGAAAGGCAGATCTAAGTTTCTGACATTTTCTCCCCTACGGTGGCCACATTCCTTCCAAATTTAAGCCTAATAATGCAAGTGGCAAATGCTATAGAAATATAGAGTGTTCTATAAATAAAAGGCATCATTAAAAGTGTCTGTGGTGATTTTAATTATCTTTAACTACAATCACAAGACAAAGTGTTTTGAACTACACTTGCCATGGGGCTGTACTCAGTGATCGGTGGGTGCTGGTGTTGACCGGCCAGGGTAGACCCTGGTCATGGCTCTGAGTCTCAGAGGTCCCTTCAGGGGCCGACACCCCTCCTTTAGCTGCTGGAGAGGGGCTGGGAGGCTGTGGGAAGACGTTGGCACCCAGAGGAGCAGCTCATTATTAATGCCAGCCGGTGCCAGCATATGGCAGGACGGTGTCAGGTCTGGGGTGTGCAGGCAGCCTTCTGTGCCTGCCTCTGAAGCCTTTTTATTCATGTCCACCCATTATCTTTCCAGTAAGCCTTCATATTATGAGACTGTGTTCAGGCAGGCTGCCCCCATCGCTGCCCTTCAGACCTGTTGAACCCTTTGCCATAAGCTCTCTGGGGCCCCAGTGCTATATTTCTTCTCCGTTTCCTCCTGATGAAACGAGGCTCTGTTATAATGTTCTTTGTCCACGGTCTCCATCCCTGGACGCCCCCGTCCTGTCCCCAGCCCTCGGGGCTGAGCCTGGAACACAGGCTGAATACGTGAATACGTCACCAATCAGTGCGGGTTAAACAACCACCCACCGTGAAAGACAACTAAATTGTTGTTGTTTAAAGTCGTGTCCCACTCCCCGAGACCCTGTGGACTGTAGCCTACCAGGCTCCCCTGTCCATGGATTTTCCAGGCAAGAATCCTGGAGTGGGCTGTCATTTCCTTCTCCAGGGGATCATCCTGACCCAGGGACTGAATCTACGTCTCTTGCATTTCAGGCAGACTCTACCACTAAGCCACCAGGGAAACCCCGGCAACTAAGCACATTCTCCCGTGTTCCCAACTGGGAAACTGAGACTCCCAGAAATTCGGCGGTTTATTCAGGGTCTCACAGCTGATGAGAGTCAGAGTCACGAGTGAAAGGCAGATCTAAGTTTCTGACATTTTCTCCCCTACGGTGGCCACATTCCTTCCAAATTTAAGCCTAATAATGCAAGTGGCAAATGCTATAGAAATATAGAGTGTTCTATAAATAAAAGGCATCATTAAAAGTGTCTGTGGTGATTTTAATTATCTTTAACTACAATCACAAGACAAAGTGTTTTTGGACGTATGGGCAGGGTTAGGGCTAAAATATAGATGTTTCTTGGGGGGGGTGGTATATCTCACGTGTGGATGCTTCTGTTGAGCATTGGGATCCAAAACAAAATTTATTTTTTTTTAAAGATTTATTTATTTATTTATTTTTGGGCGGGGGTCGGGTTGGGGAGGGAGGGGGTCGGGCAGGCCACTTCTATTGGTCTTTCATTTCTCTATTTTCATCCATCTTTGTTCTTTGGCCCCTGTGGGCCTCCCATCGCGGTGGCGTCTGTAGTCGCAGAGCGCCGGCTCTGGGCACATGCGCTCCAGAGCTCCGGCTCGGTAATTGGACACATCAGTCCAGCCGTTCCGCGGCACGTGGGATCTTCCCAGGCCAGGGCTCGAACCGGCGCCCCTTGCACTGCAAGGCAGTATCCTTACCCACTGGACCACCAGGGGAAGCCCCCAAAACAATATTTATTAAATAAGGATAGGGGGTCAACTGCAACGACACATTGAGTGGCCACCGTCCTGACCCAGAAACACCAGAGGCTTCACCTGGCCAGAGCCAATCTCTTCTCATCTAGGATTTTACATTTATCCCTCTCTAGCTTTTTCTTTTTTTTTATGACTTTTCCACATCCATTACTTTAATATTTTCTCTTTATTGATAGATGCATCCGGCAAACTCTAGTAAAGCTCTACTCTCAGCGGGAGCGTTACAGAGTTTCCCAGTCCCACCCCTGCAGTTGTTAAAAGGGAAGCAAGATGCGTGATTTTTTTTTTCCCTCTGACCAAAATAAACTCCTCCTGGTGGTATGCGGGCCCTGTGCACCCCCTACCCCCGACTCCCTGAAGCCAGCTTTTCCTCTCAATTGCCTCCCTTGCCTTCTGGCCTACACTGCAGCCCTCTGTGAGATTTTTTTTTCCCGCATAATATTTGTGGCTTTGGCAAGGTGGCGTGTACCATTCATACAGCTGATGAGAGTAGAGTCCGTTCTATTTAATTATAAAAGCCTAATAATGCAAGTGGCAAATGCTATAGAAATATAGAGTGTTCTATAAATAAAAGGCATCATTAAAAGTGTCTGTGGTGATTTTAATTATCTTTAACTACAATCACAAGACAAAGTGTTTTTGGACGTATGGGCAGGGTTAGGGCTAAAATATAGATGTTTCTTGGGGGGGGTGGTATATCTCACGTGTGGATGCTTCTGTTGAGCATTGGGATCCAAAACAAAATTTATTTTTTTAAAGATTTATTTATTTATTTATTTTTGGGCGGGGGTCGGGTTGGGGAGGGAGGGGGTCGGGCAGGCCACTTCTATTGGTCTTTCATTTCTCTATTTTCATCCATCTTTGTTCTTTGGCCCCTGTGGGCCTCCCATCGCGGTGGCGTCTGTAGTCGCAGAGCGCCGGCTCTGGGCACATGCGCTCCAGAGCTCCGGCTCGGTAATTGGACACATCAGTCCAGCCGTTCCGCGGCACGTGGGATCTTCCCAGGCCAGGGCTCGAACCGGCGCCCCTTGCACTGCAAGGCAGTATCCTTACCCACTGGACCACCAGGGGAAGCCCCCAAAACAATATTTATTAAATAAGGATAGGGGGTCAACTGCAACGACACATTGAGTGGCCACCGTCCTGACCCAGAAACACCAGAGGCTTCACCTGGCCAGAGCCAATCTCTTCTCATCTAGGATTTTACATTTATCCCTCTCTAGCTTTTTCTTTTTTTTTATGACTTTTCCACATCCATTACTTTAATATTTTCTCTTTATTGATAGATGCATCCGGCAAACTCTAGTAAAGCTCTACTCTCAGCGGGAGCGTTACAGAGTTTCCCAGTCCCACCCCTGCAGTTGTTAAAAGGGAAGCAAGATGCGTGATTTTTTTTTTCCCTCTGACCAAAAATAAACTCCTCCTGGTGGTATGCGGGCCCCGTGTGCACCCCCTACCCCCGACTCCCTGAAGCCAGCTTTTCCTCTCAATTGCCTCCCTTGCCTTCTGGCCTACACTGCAGCCCTCTGTGAGATTTTTTTTTCCCGCATAATATTTGTGGCTTTGGCAAGGTGGCGTGTACCATTCATAGAGCTCCCTTTGTCCAGAGGTTTCCCGGTTCTGTTCCACTCGGGTCATTGAGGGGACCTGGCCAAGCAGAAGTTTGCTCCTGGGCCCTTGAATTCTAGGTCCATTTTGTTGATTTAAATTTAATAGCCACCTGTGGCTAGTGGCTGCCCTAGGGGGCGGTGCAGTTTGGAGGAGGGGTTTCTTGCAAAGGGAGGGGTTCAACGAGAGCGGCAGGCTCCTCACTTGTGGCTTTGTGTCTCCTGTACCTGGAGAAGCTGGCCAGGACTGAGGAAGTCATGTGTCAAAGATGATTTTTACACGAATTCCCTCCCCACTGCTCCAAGCTTCGGAGAGAGCAAGAGAAAGGAGGAACCCAGGCATCTGGCCGCCTTTGCCTTTCTGCAGACGAGGCCGTGCCGGGCACCTGGGCCTCGGGAGAGTCACGGGGACAGCAGAGGGGGAGAGAAGCAGAGTAATCCGTGCCCGGCAACCTAGCCATACCACCCTCGTGCCTGTGGCTGGATTTCATTCACCTGGGGAGAAGGGAGTGTTGTATGAATTCATCAATGAATTCTTTTCACAGCTTAAGAATGTTTACACGAGGTAGGGCTGGGATCAGCAGAAAAGCTGAGGTTCTCACTTCCCAACAAAAAATAAGTCATGAACTGGGAAATGAACCCATCACCCAACGGCCGATCTTGCAGGGTTCTTCCCCATGTTAGCCACTGTTGGGGTTAAATTGTCCAATTTAGAGCTTTGGGAAAGAAAATAGTTTTATTGGCTTTAATACCTGCTAAAATACAAAGCTTTCTATGGTTGGTCTGTTCCTTTGTGAATGTGCTGTGTAGCCCAGGACAAGTTACTCAACCTCTCTGGACCTCGGTGTCCCCATCTGACAGAGGTGGGCAATGACACTTCGCAGGGGACTTACAGGAATTTGCCAGGACAAAGGGCGGAACTGTGCTACAGCAGAGGGACATGTGCTCACCAGGAGCCTTCGGCATTCGGGATGCTGATTCAGGAGCAAGCCAGGGGTGGAGTGCCAGAAACCCAGAATTATGGTATTTGTGGAATGAAAAGAAAAAACTACCCCACAGCAGTAGGAAACGAGTCTTTATTTTCATAGTCTGTCAGCAGGACACCGCAAGCGTCGTAAAGGAAAAACAATAATAGCCCCGGTTTAAAAGTAGCTCTGAAAATTTTTAAAAAAGGCAAAGACAAAGAAAAAACAACTAAAAACCAATAAAAGAGGCCAAAATTTAAAAAAGAAAAAAAAAAAGTACCTCTGGCCCCATCTTCCCGGTCTTCCCCGTGGGACTGTGTGGGTGAACAGACCAGAAAGACCCTTCAGGAGCCCTCGCCCTTGCCGCAGCCCCTCTGTGAGTGCTCCGGGGCCTCGGGGGTGCCCGCTGCTGTTCCAGGGAGCAAGGTCTCTTGGGATTTTACGAGCTGTCAGAGGACACCCCTCGTGAGGATGTCCTCGTCCTGACCCTGAGCCTAAGACCTCAGGCCTCCTGGGCTCACAGCTCTTGGTCAGTCACTGGGGCAGTGGCTTTGCTGCAGAGCTGCGGGATCCAGGAAGGGGCCTGGCTACCTGTGTGTGTGCTTGGGTGCACACCTGTGTGCATGCGTGCTCTGAGCTCTCAGAGAACAGAAAAGGAGATGGAATAGCTGATGTCTCAGGCAGTCAGCACCTCATCAAGCAGTGAGAAACCCCAAATGGGGGAGCCCCGAGGTGCAGAGGCCTTGACGTCCCCTCTGAGCCTTGACATCCTTACCTGTGAATTAAAAATTTTTGTTTTACACGAGGTAGGGCTGGGATCAGCAGAAAAGCTGAGGTTCTCACTTCCCAACAAAAAATAAGTCATGAACTGGGAAATGAACCCATCACCCAACGGCCGATCTTGCAGGGTTCTTCCCCATGTTAGCCACTGTTGGGGTTAAATTGTCCAATTTAGAGCTTTGGGAAAGAAAATAGTTTTATTGGCTTTAATACCTGCTAAAATACAAAGCTTTCTATGGTTGGTCTGTTCCTTTGTGAATGTGCTGTGTAGCCCAGGACAAGTTACTCAACCTCTCTGGACCTCGGTGTCCCCATCTGACAGAGGTGGGCAATGACACTTCGCAGGGGACTTACAGGAATTTGCCAGGACAAAGGGCGGAACTGTGCTACAGCAGAGGGACATGTGCTCACCAGGAGCCTTCGGCATTCGGGATGCTGATTCAGGAGCAAGCCAGGGGTGGAGTGCCAGAAACCCAGAATTATGGTATTTGTGGAATGAAAAGAAAAAACTACCCCACAGCAGTAGGAAACGAGTCTTTATTTTCATAGTCTGTCAGCAGGACACCGCAAGCGTCGTAAAGGAAAAACAATAATAGCCCCGGTTTAAAAGTAGCTCTGAAAATTTTTAAAAAAGGCAAAGACAAAGAAAAAACAACTAAAAACCAATAAAAGAGGCCAAAATTTAAAAAAGAAAAAAAAAAAGTACCTCTGGCCCCATCTTCCCGGTCTTCCCCGTGGGACTGTGTGGGTGAACAGACCAGAAAGACCCCTTCAGGAGCCCTCGCCCCTTGCCGCAGCCCCTCTGTGAGTGCTCCGGGGCCTCGGGGGTGCCCGCTGCTGTTCCAGGGAGCAAGGTCTCTTGGGATTTTACGAGCTGTCAGAGGACACCCCTCGTGAGGATGTCCTCGTCCTGACCCTGAGCCTAAGACCTCAGGCCTCCTGGGCTCACAGCTCTTGGTCAGTCACTGGGGCAGTGGCTTTGCTGCAGAGCTGCGGGATCCAGGAAGGGGCCTGGCTACCTGTGTGTGTGCTTGGGTGCACACCTGTGTGCATGCGTGCTCTGAGCTCTCAGAGAACAGAAAAGGAGATGGAATAGCTGATGTCTCAGGCAGTCAGCACCTCATCAAGCAGTGAGAAACCCCAAATGGGGGAGCCCCGAGGTGCAGAGGCCTGGACGTCCCCTCTGAGCCTTGACATCCTTACCTGTGAAGTAGGACGGAGGAACGCGAGTTTGAGAACAAGTCCGTGCAAGGCCAGGTGCACAGCAGTCGTCCGGACAGGGTGACAGCGTCCTCTGAAGATGGCTTCTCTTTGGTTCTCTTAGGAAAGGGCGTTGTTGTGTTAGAGATGGGCGTTTCCTAGTGCAGCCAGGGCAGGGGCTGTCCTGAGACCCTGCTCCAGGCCCTCAGAGAATACTCCGGTCCCCAGGTCACGGCAATCAGCCCTCTGCAGCCCCTAGCCCGGCATGGCTGGTGGCCTTCCGAGGGACTCCATGCCCCATGAGCTTTTGGAAACTGGACCTGGGGTCGTCTACCCATCCCCTGTCTCCTCACTCCCTACCGAAACATACCACGGGGACAGAAGGCGAGGTCCGTGGGGATGCCCCCGGCAATGCTCTGCCATTGGCCGACTCCAGCCTGGGTCGTGGGGGCTGAGCCAAAGGACCAGTGTCCCTGTGCTTCTGCTTTGAGGGGAGGGAAGATGGAGGAATGGGTGGAATACATCCATAATAACAGGCGTTCAAACTTCTGAGCTAATGGGCTCCCGTGTTCAATTAACAACACATTGGGTCCCCTAAAAGGTTGCGGGTCTTACATCAGGACTCCCAGTGGGGGGAAGCTGGAAGTGTTGGCAGTGATTAAGGAGCTTGGGGGGCACCTTTCTGTTCTGAGGAATGTCTACCCCTGCCTCCACTGGCTCCACCTCCTCATGGGCACCGAGAGATGCCCAGAGGCAGCCCAGCCACCTCCTCTGAGGACTGTCTCCTCCTTCAGGTCCCCACTGTGACCCCTGGCATGGAGGAGCCAGCTGGAAAAGTAGAGTAAACTCTGGGGACAGCGTGGGTGGTGTTGGGGAGGGTTTGTGGTCAAGGTGGCCGTTGGGCTCCAGGGCTGAGGAGTCAGGGCGCCCTTGGTCCATGAGACCATAGGGGGGTCATCGCACCCAGGGAGTTTCAACATGTAAGAGAACTTACACACTGAAGGACTGTTTGTCGCAGTCAAGGGCTAGGACTGTATTCATTCATTCAAAAATATTTATTGAGCATTAACAGTGTTCTGCAACCATTGCTCTGGGTACGGGGATTACAGCAGTGAACAAAGGTCCTTCTTTTCTGGACCTAATACTCTAGTGGGAGAGACAGGCAAATAAATATTTGGTCCATGTGAATCGATTAATATGTTCCATAAAGAGTATATACTTAATTGTATGCCTATCGTTAAATATATGTTTATGGTAGGCTCATAGCTCAGTCGGTAAAGAATCCACCTGCAGGGGCTTCCCCGGTGGTCCAGTGGGTAAGGACACCGCCTTGCAGTGCAAGGAGTACTGGTTCAATCCCTGGCCTGGAAAGATCCCACGTGCCGCGGAGCCCCTGGACCAATGTGTCCAACTACGGAGCCGGAACTCTGGAGCGCATGCGCCCAGAGCCGGTGCTCTGCAGGGGGAGCGGCCACTGCGATGGGAGGCCCACAGGCGGAAACGTAACTGTAAACAACAAAACTGTAAAAGTTAAAAGTAAAATAAAAAAATTTTTAAAAAGAAAAAAGAATCCACCTGCAGTGCAGGAGTTATAGGAGACAGGTTCAGTCCCTGGATCAGGAAGATCCCCTGGAGAATGGCATGGCAACCCACTCCAGTATTCCTGCCTGGAGAATCCCACGGACAGAGGAGCCTAATGGGCTACAGTCCCATAGGGTCGAAAGAGTCAGACATGACTTATCAACTAAAGTACTGCTACCAAATGTAATATTTAAAGTAGTGAGAAAATCAGTGAGTGATGACGGGGTATGCTGTTTCAATAGAGGAGTCAGGAGAGCCCTCAGATGGGGATGTTTAAGCAGAGCCCACAGGAAGTGAGGGAACGCCCCCAGGCCTTCGGCGGTACATTGGGCTGCAGACAGCGCAACCGCAGGGCTTGGCGTGTGGCGGGCTGCCGATTCCCGGGACTGGAGCGGTGCGCGGCGGGGGGCAAGTGCAAGGCGGCCGCGGAGGCAGCCGGGGCCGTCATATAGAGCCTTGCGGGTGTCATGAGGACCAGGGGCTTGTCTTACCAACTACTTGGCGCAGACTGGGTGCCACCTACGTGCACTTGCGTTCGCTCATCTGGTGTTTGTTAGCACTTCCTAGGTGACAGGTTCGGAGCAGGCATGAGCACGCGGAGAAGAAGTTTCAGCACCCGTCCTGGGGACCCACAGCCGGCTCTGGGACACCAAGGACACCCGCCTGGAAGTGGGGCTTTGGTGGAAGCGATGTAGCAACAAGGAGGTCCCCTGATCCCCTGAGCCCCTTCAGCAGTGGCTGAGGCCCAGGGAAGGTCTCCCAGGTTGAGGACACAGCAGAGCCAGCCCTGCAAGGGCGCGCGAACCTCAGCTCAGCCCAGGGAGGCAGCCGGGGAAGGAGGCGCCAAGCAGAGTGCGGCACATGCCAAGGCGCTGAGTTTCGGGGCAGCACGGCTTTGGGGGAAGGCCCTCTTTCAGTCTGTCTGGAAGTCCAGGGTGCGCTGGGGATGGGAAATGCTGGGCATGGAGCGACTCCAGCATGACTCACTGTGCCCGCAAGCTCAGGTTGTCCCGGGAGCGGAGCCTGAGCGGAGGGTCCTGTGCAAGCGGTTTGTTAGGATCAGCTCCCAGGGGACCTGCTGAGGGAGAGGAAAGGGGAGGACAGCAAGCCAGGGGGCCCCAGAAGGTTGCTTCCACTTGAGCCCAGCGGGAGCTCAGAGCTTATCCCCAGCCAAGACCGGGAACCGGGCTTTCCTGTGGCTACTGGCTCCACGCTCCACCCCACCCCGCCCCAGCGCAGAGGAGAGTGGCTCAGAGCACTTCCCACTCTGCTGGGGGTTGGGGAGAGCACAGCGTCCCAAAAAAAGGTGGAAGCTTCTAAGAAATAAATGACAGCCCAGGGTCGAAAGAGTCAGACATGACTTAAAAAGTGAATTTTGAGGGAAGGGGCCTGTTTCAATAGAGGAGTCAGGAGAGCCCTCAGATGGGGATGTTTAAGCAGAGCCCACAGGAAGTGAGGGAACGCCCCCAGGCCTTCGGCGGTACATTGGGCTGCAGACAGCGCAACCGCAGGGCTTGGCGTGTGGCGGGCTGCCGATTCCCGGGACTGGAGCGGTGCGCGGCGGGGGGCAAGTGCAAGGCGGCCGCGGAGGCAGCCGGGGCCGTCATATAGAGCCTTGCGGGTGTCATGAGGACCAGGGGCTTGTCTTACCAACTACTTGGCGCAGACTGGGTGCCACCTACGTGCACTTGCGTTCGCTCATCTGGTGTTTGTTAGCACTTCCTAGGTGACAGGTTCGGAGCAGGCATGAGCACGCGGAGAAGAAGTTTCAGCACCCGTCCTGGGGACCCACAGCCGGCTCTGGGACACCAAGGACACCCGCCTGGAAGTGGGGCTTTGGTGGAAGCGATGTAGCAACAAGGAGGTCCCCTGATCCCCTGAGCCCCTTCAGCAGTGGCTGAGGCCCAGGGAAGGTCTCCCAGGTTGAGGACACAGCAGAGCCAGCCCTGCAAGGGCGCGCGAACCTCAGCTCAGCCCAGGGAGGCAGCCGGGGAAGGAGGCGCCAAGCAGAGTGCGGCACATGCCAAGGCGCTGAGTTTCGGGGCAGCACGGCTTTGGGGGAAGGCCCTCTTTCAGTCTGTCTGGAAGTCCAGGGTGCGCTGGGGATGGGAAATGCTGGGCATGGAGCGACTCCAGCATGACTCACTGTGCCCGCAAGCTCAGGTTGTCCCGGGAGCGGAGCCTGAGCGGAGGGTCCTGTGCAAGCGGTTTGTTAGGATCAGCTCCCAGGGGACCTGCCGAGGGAGAGGAAAGGGGAGGACAGCAAGCCAGGGGGGCCCCAGAAGGTTGCTTCCACTTGAGCCCAGCGGGGAGCTCAGAGCTTATCCCCAGCCAAGACCGGGAACCGGGCTTTCCTGTGGCTACTGGCTCCGCACGCTCCACCCCACCCCCGCCCCAGCGCAGAGGAGAGTGGCTCAGAGCACTTCCCACTCTGCTGGGGGTTGGGGGGAGAGCACAGCGTCCCCGGGGATGTGAAAGAGAGTCAAAGGTGGAAGCTTCTAAGAAATAAATGAACAGGCAGTGAACACACCATCCCAGTTTGCCAGAGATCAAGGGTTTCCTGGGAGGCGGGACTTCAAGTACTAAAACCGGCTCACCCAGAGCACCGCCACCGTGGCCACTACAATGGCCTCACCTCCTCAAGCCTCCGTTTCCTCTTCTGTAAAATGGGGCTAATAGTACTGTCAACTTCCCGGAGCTGCTGGTGAGATTCATGGTCAATAACCCAAGCAGAGCCCGTTGCCCAGCCTAGACGCCACTTGAAGAACGTTCTCGGAACCCTCCACTCCACTTGCGAGGCACTACCTGACCCCAAGCCCTGGAAGAATGGGAGCTAAGCCAGGCGTCCTCCTCGATCTTTGCCTCCCACCACACTCACCTCCTACCTGCTCCCCAGCCTCTTGACAACTGCCCGCGGACTGAGGCCCCGGAAGAGGAGGAGGCTGTGTCTTTAAGTGTTCAGAACGGCACTGAAATGTTATGACAGCATCTCACAGGGGATGCCGTTTCCACGGCAACCCCACACTCAGATAAGCAAGCTGCCTGTATTTTTTTTCTGAAAGGTTCAGGAACGGGGGAGGGGGTGGAATTAGGTGATCTGTCAGCGGGTGGGACTCGAAAGCAAGAGCCACGTCCATTAATCCTTGGGCTCTGATTGCATTATCCAGAACTGAACGTGAGCCGTTAGAAGAGGGAGAAGTGGAGCCCCTTCCCCTGGTGCCCGTCTCCTAGGCCAAGAGCAGCACGCGGAGAAAGAGCCAGGGCCAAGTTCTGTTCGAGACACCATAGCCCTCTACCAGCTCCTCCCCGTCACCAGCGTTTCCTAGTGCCCAGAGAGTTCAAGCCCAAAGTGCGAGTCTGGTGGTGGGTAGGGGAGGTTATAGGGAGTTTGGGGGTGGGGGTTAGTATTAAAGAGTCTGTCTCTGTGCTCACACAGCCAGAGGTTCAAGTCCTGGCTCTGCCAGGGGCTGGGCTATTGAACAAGCAACTTAACCATAGGAGCCTCAGTTTCTCCATCTGTAAAATGAGATAATACCAAAAACAATCTGTGTATTATTGTAAAGTAAAATCAGCTGTCGTGGGGTAGGCACGAGGATTTCATAGGAGAATGAATGTATGTAACAGTGCTCAGCACAGTGCCTGGCGCCCAGTTGGAGCTTAGTAAGCGTTAGTGATAAACATGTATATGAGCTGAATCAGCAGAGGTAAATGGCGCCACTTTGGTTGACGCGTGAAAGATGGGTCCTAAGTGGGTTTGGCTGAAATCAACATTATCCAGGCCTGCCCGCTAAGAGCTGCTGCCCCTTCTGCCACTGGAAAACCCCCAGGGTCCTCCCATCACGCTGTAAGTAAGATCTAAGCCTATCAACCTATCTGACCCCCTTCCCTTTGCTCTCTCTTCTTCAGCCTTGTTGGTTTCCCTGGGTTCCTTCAGCATATCAAACTGGCTCTTGTCTTCATACCACCTGCTTCCCTGCTGGGACCACTTTTTCCGCACGGCCCCTAGTCCTGATGTCCGCGTCATGTATGTTTAAGAGGCTTCCCCCTTAGTCTTTTAGCCTGAGTTCAAATCTACTGTCCCACTTCACCTCCCCCAATAAAATCTACTGTCCCACTTCACCTCCCCCAATAAACATGAGCCAGATCATTTCTCTACACTTCAGTTTCTTCATCTGTAAAATGGGCATAATGATAACCTTCAGTTCACTTCAGTTGCTCAGTTGTGCACAACTTTTTGTGGCCCTATGAACTGCAGCACGCCAGGCTTCCCTGTCCTTCACCATCTCCCAGAGCTTGCTCACGGACCATGACCATTGACTCAGTGATGCCATCCAACGATCTTGTCCTCTGTGATCCCCTTCTCCTTCTGCCTTCCATTTTTCCCAGGGTCAGGGTCTTTTCCAATGAGTTGGCTCTTCTCATCAGATGGCCAAAGTATTAGAACTTTAGCTTCAGTATCAGTCCTTCCAATGAATATTCAAGGTCGATTTCCTTTAGAATTGACTGGTTCGATCTCCTTACCTCTGCTCATTCATACATTCCACCAAACAGCCGGGCAGAGGCTGGGTAGGAGGCATTAGTTCAAGCAGGCGAGGGTGGGTAGCCACCTGCAGTCTGCAGGAGTGAGGATCAGACTTGCAAGAAACTTCCAGTGAGTTCACAGCCAGGAAGTGCCGCCTTCTGAGTCCTGCCGCATGCGGTGGGGCAGGCCCCTTGACCCCATTTCCTGCTTTAAGACAGGGAGAAAGCTGAGATGTCTTATCAGACCCCTGGGGGAATCAGTCTGGGAATCTGGTTAGTGCTCAGGTGGGTGGGGCCTGAGGCTGTGTAGCCGCAGCATGTACCTGCTTCTTTAGTGGGGGCGCGGGGGACCACCTCCAGGCTCAGAGCCCACAGCAGACTTGCTCCAAGGGTGTTCTGGGACTCTGGGGTGGATGGGGCCCGACCCTTGGCTGCGGCCCGCCTCCCATCACGCTGTAAGTAAGATCTAAGCCTATCAACCTATCTGACCCCCTTCCCTTTGCTCTCTCTTCTTCAGCCTTGTTGGTTTCCCTGGGTTCCTTCAGCATATCAAACTGGCTCTTGTCTTCATACCACCTGCTTCCCTGCTGGGACCACTTTTTCCGCACGGCCCCTAGTCCTGATGTCCGCGTCATGTATGTTTAAGAGGCTTCCCCCTTAGTCTTTTAGCCTGAGTTCAAATCTACTGTCCCACTTCACCTCCCCCAATAAAATCTACTGTCCCACTTCACCTCCCCCAATAAACATGAGCCAGATCATTTCTCTACACTTCAGTTTCTTCATCTGTAAAATGGGCATAATGATAACCTTCAGTTCACTTCAGTTGCTCAGTTGTGCACAACTTTTTGTGGCCCTATGAACTGCAGCACGCCAGGCTTCCCTGTCCTTCACCATCTCCCAGAGCTTGCTCACGGACCATGACCATTGACTCAGTGATGCCATCCAACGATCTTGTCCTCTGTGATCCCCTTCTCCTTCTGCCTTCCATTTTTCCCAGGGTCAGGGTCTTTTCCAATGAGTTGGCTCTTCTCATCAGATGGCCAAAGTATTAGAACTTTAGCTTCAGTATCAGTCCTTCCAATGAATATTCAAGGTCGATTTCCTTTAGAATTGACTGGTTCGATCTCCTTACCTCTGCTCATTCATACATTCCACCAAACAGCCGGGCAGAGGCTGGGTAGGAGGCATTAGTTCAAGCAGGCGAGGGTGGGTAGCCACCTGCAGTCTGCAGGAGTGAGGATCAGACTTGCAAGAAACTTCCAGTGAGTTCACAGCCAGGAAGTGCCGCCTTCTGAGTCCTGCCGCATGCGGTGGGGCAGGCCCCTTGACCCCATTTCCTGCTTTAAGACAGGGAGAAAGCTGAGATGTCTTATCAGACCCCTGGGGGAATCAGTCTGGGAATCTGGTTAGTGCTCAGGTGGGTGGGGCCTGAGGCTGTGTAGCCGCAGCATGTACCTGCTTCTTTAGTGGGGGCGCGGGGGACCACCTCCAGGCTCAGAGCCCACAGCAGACTTGCTCCAAGGGTGTTCTGGGACTCTGGGGTGGATGAGGACTGGCCAGAGTCCTTGCCTTTGGGCGGCTGAACATGGAGCCACAGACATGACTTGTCAGCGGCACTGACCACCCCAAACTGCGAGGATGTGCCGTGGTTGGATATACACCTGCAAGTCCTTTTCTGTGCCCCGCCCCACCACCCTAGGGTCCTTTCCACCTTGCAGCTGCCTCTCACTCAGCCTACAGGACACGCTATGCCCGTGATCATCAGCTTTTACAGAACAGCCAACTGAGGACTCCCAGGATGGCAAGGAGGAGGAGCCTCCTGGTTCTTTGCTAATTTATTTTGACAACTGTAATTTCATTTTAATTATTTATGCCCGTGCTTCCGAGTTCAGTGGCAAATGGCTGGAGGGGTATGTTTCTCGCGATGCAGGAAGCACAAATCAGATTTGGTTTTTAGATATTTTTGCTGATTCACGGGAAAAGGATGTTGGGGTCCTCTGCCCCCACCCTCCCCTCATGGTTTCTTTACCATCTCTGGAGAAGTACTCTGAATTCTTACCAGGAGATATAAAGCAAAAGTCCAGCGTACGGCATCATATAGGGGGGCCGTGCTCCCTGTTTTAGGTTGGGCTACTCCTTGGATTGTAGTGCTAGCCCTCTGGAGGGGAGCCGTGGCTTTTTCATGGTGCCCACAGGGGAACCTACAATATCAGAGTGAGCAGAAGGTTTGTGATGGCTGGTCTTGCCTTCTTGTTTTGTGCACAAGGGAAATAATGGCCAGAGAGGACAAGCACATCCTCAGTCACGCAGCAACAAACAGACCTCGGGCCTGCTCACCCCAGGCCAGCTCAAGCCCCCCCCCCCACCCATCCCTCCTCTGCCCACGGGGCCAGGTTTTTCCCGGACTTGCAAGAAACTTCCAGTGAGTTCACAGCCAGGAAGTGCCGCCTTCTGAGTCCTGCGCATGCGGTGGGGCAGGCCCCTTGACCCCATTTCCTGCTTTAAGACAGGGAGAAAGCTGAGATGTCTTATCAGACCCCTGGGGGAATCAGTCTGGGAATCTGGTTAGTGCTCAGGTGGGTGGGGCCTGAGGCTGTGTAGCCGCAGCATGTACCTGCTTCTTTAGTGGGGGCGCGGGGGACCACCTCCAGGCTCAGAGCCCACAGCAGACTTGCTCCAAGGGTGTTCTGGGACTCTGGGGTGGATGAGGACTGGCCAGAGTCCTTGCCTTTGGGCGGCTGAACATGGAGCCACAGACATGACTTGTCAGCGGCACTGACCACCCCAAACTGCGAGGATGTGCCGTGGTTGGATATACACCTGCAAGTCCTTTTCTGTGCCCCGCCCCACCACCCTAGGGTCCTTTCCACCTTGCAGCTGCCTCTCACTCAGCCTACAGGACACGCTATGCCCGTGATCATCAGCTTTTACAGAACAGCCAACTGAGGACTCCCAGGATGGCAAGGAGGAGGAGCCTCCTGGTTCTTTGCTAATTTATTTTGACAACTGTAATTTCATTTTAATTATTTATGCCCGTGCTTCCGAGTTCAGTGGCAAATGGCTGGAGGGGTATGTTTCTCGCGATGCAGGAAGCACAAATCAGTTTTGGGTTTTTTAGATATTTTTGCTGATTCACGGGAAAAGGATGTTGGGGTCCTCTGCCCCCACCCTCCCCTCATGGTTTCTTTACCATCTCTGGAGAAGTACTCTGAATTCTTACCAGGAGATATAAAGCAAAAGTCCAGCGTACGGCATCATATAGGGGGGCCGTGCTCCCTGTTTTAGGTTGGGCTACTCCTTGGATTGTAGTGCTAGCCCTCTGGAGGGGAGCCGTGGCTTTTTCATGGTGCCCACAGGGGAACCTACAATATCAGAGTGAGCAGAAGGTTTGTGATGGCTGGTCTTGCCTTCTTGTTTTGTGCACAAGGGAAATAATGGCCAGAGAGGGACAAGCACATCCTCAGTCACGCAGCAACAAACAGACCTCGGGCCTGCTCACCCCAGGCCAGCTCAAGCCTCCCCACCCATCCCTCCTCTGCCCACGGGGGCCAGGTTCCTGGCTATTTGCTCAGGACTTGGAGCTTGGTCCCTGTGATCAGGCCTGTGGGCGATGATGTGCAGGAGTATTTTCTCGGTTGAACTGGAACCAGTATCATCCTTGGCAATGCCACAAGGCAGTGACTGTCCCCACTGCTGTCTACTGAGTGTTCTCGCTCACTCACCCTATCAGCAAATAGCTGGGACGCCTAGCATGGAGAGGTGTTATGCTCGATACTGAGTCTGAAAGCGTGCGTAAAGGAATGCCCTGCCCTCCTGGAGCTTCCTACCCTCCAAGGCAAGGAGAGAGAAGAGAGACATGGAAACCAAAACAGAACTTTCACTTGGAGGTAGTCCTGCGAAGGAGACAGGGTAATGTGGCAGCGACTTCAGCCATCGGGATGGGAGGGGCTGCTTTGATTGGGGCAGTCAGGAAGGGTCTCCTTGAGAAGGTGGACAGGGAGGCAGACTCCTTACGTCTTTGTGAAGCTCCAGAGGATGAGCCTTGCAAGAGGAGGGACCAGCCAGTGCAAAGGCCCTGGGGTGAGATCTGAAAAGAATTGACCCAGCAGGATAGGACATTGTGTGCAAGTTGGTGGGTAAGGTAGGATCATGGGGAGCTTTAGAAGACAGAGGTTTTGGTTTAGTGTGAGAGAAAGCCATTCGACAGTTTTTGTTTTCTTTTTTTTTTTTAAAGAAATGCATATTTAAATTTATTTTTGGCTCTTCTGGGTTTTCACTACTGCTGCAGGCTCTTCTCTAGTTGCAACAAGTGGAGGCTACTCTCTAGTTGAGGTGAGCAGGCTTCTTGTTGAGGTGACTTCTTTTGTTCTGGAACTCGGGCTCTAGGGCCCACGGGCTTCAGCAGTTGTGGCCCATGGGCTCCATAGTTGTGGCTCCAAGGCTCTAGAGCACAGGCTCCATCGTTGTGTCTCACGAGCCTAGCTGCTCTGCAGCCTGTGGCATCTTCCCGGATCAGAGATCGAACCCGTGTCTCCTGTATTGGCAAGCGAACTCTTCACCACTGAGCTACCAGGGAAGCCCTCCCACTCGACAGTTTTAAGCAGGGGAGTGGCATGATCTGATCGCATGTGTCTCCAGGGAGGAAAGACTGGCGGGGCAAGAGGGAACCTGACAGACAGGGAAGAGGCAACCGTAGCGTCCAGGGGAGAGAATGGGGACCAGCAGTAGCTACAGATGGTGAGCCATGATTAGGTTTGGGACGTATCTTGGGATAGATCTAGCAGGGCTTGCTGATAGATGCAATGTAAGGGACAAGGGGCAAGAGGGCTAGAAACTGGCTGAGACTTTGGGTCCTGGAGAAGCGTCCAGCCATTATCAAAAGTGGGGGAGGGGATGGAGACACCTGCTGTGTCTCCCTGATGAGCCAAAAAGATGCCTCAGCACCGTTTCTGTGCCAGGGGCCTCATTGGATCCCCTTGCGCCTAGGGCAGGGCCTCGTGGGATGAGGTTCTAGGGCTGGTTTGTGGAGCACAGATGTGAGGGAGGGAGGAGAACGGGCTCCTGAAGGCAGGAACGTGTGAATACATGAAGCAGCAATGGGTGGAGCCGCATCCAGCCTTTCCCGGGGTGGGTGGCACGTAGCACTCACCCTTGGCCCGACACGCCTGTGAGGCAGAGAGGTTTGGGCTAAGTGTGTACTCTGCCTCCCTTTCTGGAGATCTGAGATGCAGCCAGAGTTCAACAAAGACACTGATGAGTCCCACACAAAAGGTCCCATTTAACTTGGGCTAAGCCAGTGTTTCCCAGCCTTGATCACAGGGCCTTTTTTTTTGCTGGCGCACTTAACATCTGAACACACTTCAAGAAAGGCTCTTCAGGCCGGCCCCCCTCATATCTGCTCAATCGCCGGCTCTCCCTGGAGAGGGTCAAGGGACATGGTGCCCTCCCACGCTTGGCTCTTGGGAAACTGCTCCCTGGGGCTGAGGATTATTCTGAAGATGGGGCCTGTCATTAGCATCCTAATAACGGCTGTTCCTTAGTCACACCCTGGACAGGCGCTGTTGTGAGCTGTTCCCAGGCATCTTTCACGGAAAGCTCTGAACAGCCCTGGGACCTGGATACCCTCACCGCCATCCACCTTTAACTGATCAGGAAAGGCATGGAGGGATCGGGGTCCCACAGCTGGGAAGTAGCCGAACCAGCCGGTGGTCACCGGAAGGCCTCGGAGCTTGCCCCTCCACCAGCCAGACCACTCCCCTATCCCGCTAGGGGTTGGTACCCTGCCCCGTCCACTGGAGGCCCTAGGCAAACCACACGGGCGGGCGAGGAAGGGGGAGCCCTGGTCTAGTGTCTACACAGCTGGGAAGCCTACCCCTCACCCAGCCCCCAGCCATCCTGGAGCTGAGGCCGAGCATCTCAGAAGTCCGTGGAGTGCGGAGAAAAAGGGGAAACACCCCTGCACTGCTGGTGGGAATGTAAATTGATACAGCCTCTATGGAAGACAGTCTGGAGATTTCTTAAAAAACTAAAAATAGAAGCACCATACAACCCAGCAATCCCACTCTTAGGCTTATACCCTGATGAAATCAAATCTGAAAGAAGCACCTGTACCCCAATGTTCATTGCAGTTCTCTATACAATAGCTAGAACATGGAAGCAACCTAGATGCCTATCGACGAACGAATGGATCCAAAAGCTCTGGTACATACACACAATGGAATACTACACAGCTGTAAAGAGAAATGCAGAAGAATCAGCCCTAATGAGGTGGCTGGATCTAGAACGCATCACAAAAAGTGAAGTCAGTCAGAAAGAGAAGGACAAATACAGTATATTAACACATATATATGGAATCTAGTAGGATGGTGATGATGGCACATGCAGTGAAGCGACGGAAAGACAGACATGGACAGTGGACATATGGACATTGTGGGGAAGGAACAGAGGGTGGGAGGCGTAAAGGAAGTAGCATGAAGGCCTGTACTATCATAAGTGAAGAAAATAGCTCTAGTCATTGCTCTGTGAGAAAAGGGGATCCTTCAGGGGTGCTGTGTGATGGTCGAGAGGGGTGGGAAGGGGGGGTATACATATGACTAATCTGGGAACATACATATCTGTAAACAACAAAGCTCTGTAAAAGTTAAAAGCAAAATAAAGCTTTAAACAAAAACCTTAGTCACACCCTGGACAGGCGCTGTTGTGAGCTGTTCCCAGGCATCTTTCACGGAAAGCTCTGAACAGCCCTGGGACCTGGATACCCTCACCGCCATCCACCTTTAACTGATCAGGAAAGGCATGGAGGGATCGGGGTCCCACAGCTGGGAAGTAGCCGAACCAGCCGGTGGTCACCGGAAGGCCTCGGAGCTTGCCCCTCCACCAGCCAGACCACTCCCCTATCCCGCTAGGGGTTGGTACCCTGCCCCGTCCACTGGAGGCCCTAGGCAAACCACACGGGCGGGCGAGGAAGGGGGAGCCCTGGTCTAGTGTCTACACAGCTGGGAAGCCTACCCCTCACCCAGCCCCCAGCCATCCTGGAGCTGAGGCCGAGCATCTCAGAAGTCCGTGGAGTGCGGAGAAAAGGGAACCCTCCTGCATTGCTGGTGGGAATGTAAATTGATACAGCCTCTATGGAAGACAGTCTGGAGATTTCTTAAAAAACTAAAAATAGAAGCACCATACAACCCAGCAATCCCACTCTTAGGCTTATACCCTGATGAAATCAAATCTGAAAGAAGCACCTGTACCCCAATGTTCATTGCAGTTCTCTATACAATAGCTAGAACATGGAAGCAACCTAGATGCCTATCGACGAACGAATGGATCCAAAAGCTCTGGTACATACACACAATGGAATACTACACAGCTGTAAAGAGAAATGCAGAAGAATCAGCCCTAATGAGGTGGCTGGATCTAGAACGCATCACAAAAAGTGAAGTCAGTCAGAAAGAGAAGGACAAATACAGTATATTAACACATATATATGGAATCTAGTAGGATGGTGATGATGGCACATGCAGTGAAGCGACGGAAAGACAGACATGGACAGTGGACATATGGACATTGTGGGGAAGGAACAGAGGGTGGGAGGCGTAAAGGAAGTAGCATGAAGGCCTGTACTATCATAAGTGAAGAAAATAGCTCTAGTCATTGCTCTGTGAGAAAAGGGGATCCTTCAGGGGTGCTGTGTGATGGTCGAGAGGGGTGGGAAGGGGGGGTATACATATGACTAATCTGGGAACATACATATCTGTAAACAACAAAGCTCTGTAAAAGTTAAAAGCAAAATAAAGCTTTAAAAAAAAAAAAAAAAGAAGTCCGTGGAAATGGAGAATTTTAAACAGGAAACTGGTATCATGTTGGTCAGGGGCTCAGGCAAGAGGGAGAATTCTGCCAGGCACAGCCACGTCCAAAAGAAATAGAGAGGGAAGGTTTAGGGTTTCAAGTTTGTGCATTTAAGGGATGTTAAGACAAATAAAGGACTTTTATTCGGCCCCATCCAGGCTTGACTGTCTCCTGCTTTTCGGGGCTCTCCCGACTCCTTGCTGAATTGAGGGAGACAGGGGTCAACCAGGGAAGCCCAAGTTGCAGGGAAGCCTCCCGCCCCCTCTGGCCTCTGTGACTTGGCATATGGAGCCCCTCCCTGCCCCCCTCTCCCAGGCTCTGTCCCATTCAGGGTCGACCCCACCCCACCCTTCCCCTCCCTCCGTGTTTTGTTCTTCTGAGAGATCCCCAGAGACCGGGCCACTGCAGGGCCTGCCGGTGCCGAGAGGACACAATGGAACCCTTGTGAGGCTGTAGACCCCTCCTGCCCACTCCCCAAGGGGCCCATGGAACATTCCTCGGCCTTGCCTAAGACCTCCCTGAACCCCTTCCCTTTGGAAAACCAGACGGAGCCAGTCTGGTGGGGAGAGGGATTTTCTCGGCCCCAGGAGCCTGTCCCCTACCCCCACCCTCACCCCCTCCAGCACTGCCTCACACAGCCTACAGCCAGGGTCCAAGCAACACAAGGCAACACTGCGCCAGGATCGGATTTAGTGGTTTTATTAAATCAGCCCGTTCATTCTTCCATTAGGTTTTCCCAGCCCCCATTCAGTTGTATTCCAATTCCAGAAACATCTATCAGCCCTTCACAGTGTGGGAGAGCGACCAGGAGCAAGCAGGGGCTCCCCAGTGGGAGGAGGTCGTGCGGTGGGGCGGGGCAGGTGCCCGCTGCAGGCGCTGTTATCCGGAGGAGCAATTATTGAGTGTTTATGAAGTGCTGGGTATGATCCAGGCGGTCACAACCACCCCGTGAGCTAGCTGCTCCTAGTTTGCCCTGCCTGCTGGAGAAGAAACAGAGGCAGGGGGATGAAGCTCCCTGCCCAGGGCTACGGTCGGCAAGTGGCGGTCGGGACTCAAACCCCGGCAGGCTGCTTTCAGAAATGCTCTTTGACATTCCCTGTGTTAACCAGAAAGTCTAGTAAGCATTTATGAACCTTTCTTGAGGGCACGTGCTTGAAGATTCACTGTTCTCTTTCCAATTACGGGGTTCAGGATGACCACAAAGGAATAACATACCCATTTTGATGACAGAGAAACTGAGGTTCTAAGGGGTGCCCGGAGTTCCCAGAAGTGACAGAGTGCATGGATCCAGATTGGAACCAACCTCTTCTGGCTCAGCTGACTGTCACTGGAACCCTCAGCCTGTGAATGAAAGCCAGGTTTTTGCAGGAGACCAGCATGGGTCTGGACGAGCCCCTCTAATCTGTGAGAGAACCGGCCGCCTGGTCCAGAGCTCTTCCCAGCTGACCGATGGGCCTGTGTTTGTGTGTGCTGGAAATTGATCTCCCTGAGGGCCTCTTCCTGGGCTGTCCAGCAGGACTCTGGATGACACCTGCCTGTGGAAGTTTCTAGTTTTCCCCACTTGGACCAAATACCACCCCACCCCCACCCTGAGCCCCATGTGGCCCCTCCCCAAGAGGGCAGCTTCCCAGGACTGGAGAAGGGTGCAGGCTGTCAGCTCCTAAATCAGGGTCAGCGGGAGAGCTTTCCCCACCAGAGGCACAGTGTTCTCAGGGAAGTCTGTCTCCTGGGAAAGGAAAGTTCCAGAAGGCCAGCGATGGCTCTCCACTATGCAGGGATCCTGCCTGGCCTGGGCCTGCAGGGGCCTGAGCTACAGCCCCAGCCGACACAGCCAGTCAAGGACAGAGCCAGGACCTAACCTCAATCTGATGCTTTTTGTAGGGCGGGGCAGGTTCCAATTCCAGAAACATCTATCAGCCCTTCACAGTGTGGGAGAGCGACCAGGAGCAAGCAGGGGCTCCCCAGTGGGAGGAGGTCGTGCGGTGGGGCGGGGCAGGTGCCGCTGCAGGCGCTGTTATCCGGAGGAGCAATTATTGAGTGTTTATGAAGTGCTGGGTATGATCCAGGCGGTCACAACCACCCCGTGAGCTAGCTGCTCCTAGTTTGCCCTGCCTGCTGGAGAAGAAACAGAGGCAGGGGGATGAAGCTCCCTGCCCAGGGCTACGGTCGGCAAGTGGCGGTCGGGACTCAAACCCCGGCAGGCTGCTTTCAGAAATGCTCTTTGACATTCCCTGTGTTAACCAGAAAGTCTAGTAAGCATTTATGAACCTTTCTTGAGGGCACGTGCTTGAAGATTCACTGTTCTCTTTCCAATTACGGGGTTCAGGATGACCACAAAGGAATAACATACCCATTTTGATGACAGAGAAACTGAGGTTCTAAGGGGTGCCCGGAGTTCCCAGAAGTGACAGAGTGCATGGATCCAGATTGGAACCAACCTCTTCTGGCTCAGCTGACTGTCACTGGAACCCTCAGCCTGTGAATGAAAGCCAGGTTTTTGCAGGAGACCAGCATGGGTCTGGACGAGCCCCTCTAATCTGTGAGAGAACCGGCCGCCTGGTCCAGAGCTCTTCCCAGCTGACCGATGGGCCTGTGTTTGTGTGTGCTGGAAATTGATCTCCCTGAGGGCCTCTTCCTGGGCTGTCCAGCAGGACTCTGGATGACACCTGCCTGTGGAAGTTTCTAGTTTTCCCCACTTGGACCAAATACCAGCCCACCCCACCCTGAGCCCCATGTGGCCCCTCCCCAAGAGGGCAGCTTCCCAGGACTGGAGAAGGGTGCAGGCTGTCAGCTCCTAAATCAGGGTCAGCGGGAGAGCTTTCCCCACCAGAGGCACAGTGTTCTCAGGGAAGTCTGTCTCCTGGGAAAGGAAAGTTCCAGAAGGCCAGCGATGGCTCTCCACTATGCAGGGATCCTGCCTGGCCTTCGGGGCCTGCAGGGGCCTGAGCTACAGCCCCAGCCGACACAGCCAGTCAAGGACAGAGCCAGGACCTAACCTCAATCTGATGCTTTTTCAACTTGACACAGGCTTATTTATTTATTTTAAAAATACCATCAGATAAGAATGGCGGGATTGTTGAGGCAGAGTGCTTGGTCCACGAGGATTTACTGCGGCATTCTCTCTGTATGTTTGAAAATTTCCACAAGCATCAGTTCAAATCAGAGACGAAATATTACCTGCTCAGAAAGGCCTTCTCTGAATGAAAATATTAGATTTCCATTCTCCTTGGCAAGCCCTTCTTTACTTCTTCCACAGAACTTAGGGAAACACACAGTTGTTTTTATTTATGTACTTATTTGATTGCACCAGGTCGCAGGTAAGGCATGCGGGACTTTCTGTTTTTAGGTGTAGCGCGCAGGATCTTTCATTGAGGCATGTGACCTCTTTAGTTGCACCCCATGGGATCTAGTTCCCTGACCGGGGATTGAACCTGGCTCTCCTGCATTGGGAGTGCAGGGTCTTAGCCGCTGAACCACACCAGAGAAGTCTCGCATTCACAGGTCTTGTAGTGTTTGTCGCCGTCTGTCTCCTGTGGAGTGTGTACCCCTGCGTTGGCTTGTTGACCGGGGCATCCGAGTCTGCTAGCACAGAGCTGGGTGAATGGAAGGTGCCAGATAAAAATACCTGGGCAACGAAACAGCGTGCACTCAGCTTCTGGAGAAGCCATCCGAGTTCTGGGTCTTGGTGGGGGGTTTGTGGAGAAAATAAATATCTCCATGGGCCGGGTATCTCAGGGCGGTGGCTGAGCATGCCAAAGAAGCCCCGTGCATTTTCCCTGTGATGTTCAGGGAGCCTCTAACCTGCTCAGGGGCCCATTGCTTCGTCTATAGAATGACCACCCTTATGTTCTAGGTCCCCGGAACATACCAGATGCTGCCTCTAGGTAGGTGGTGAATCTTGTAGCTCCAGGTCCCCCGACTGCCCACTAAGAATACTGGAGTGGGTAGCCATTGCCTTCTCCAGAGGATCTTCCCAACCCAGGAATCGAACCCAGGTCTCTCACGTGGCAGGTAGATTCATGACTACCTGAGCCACCAGGGAAACCCTAAGTGACTGTGGGAGCATCATTTAACCTCCCTGGACCTTCTTGGCCACCTTCATGAGCAGGGCTGTCTGTATTGTATCTACCTAAAGAGAAACGCTGGGCCAAGCTACCTGTCAGGGTCCCGGGCTTTCAGGAGCACTGCTTTCCCCTCACAGAACCTTCTTATTTCTGACTTGGCTCTCTTTGGCAAGCCCTGAAAATTACCTGCTCAGAAAGGCCTTCTCTGAATGAAAATATTAGATTTCCATTCTCCTTGGCAAGCCCTTCTTTACTTCTTCCACAGAACTTAGGGAAACACACAGTTGTTTTTATTTATGTACTTATTTGATTGCACCAGGTCGCAGGTAAGGCATGCGGGACTTTCTGTTTTTAGGTGTAGCGCGCAGGATCTTTCATTGAGGCATGTGACCTCTTTAGTTGCACCCCATGGGATCTAGTTCCCTGACCGGGGATTGAACCTGGCTCTCCTGCATTGGGAGTGCAGGGTCTTAGCCGCTGAACCACACCAGAGAAGTCTCGCATTCACAGGTCTTGTAGTGTTTGTCGCCGTCTGTCTCCTGTGGAGTGTGTACCCCTGCGTTGGCTTGTTGACCGGGGCATCCGAGTCTGCTAGCACAGAGCTGGGTGAATGGAAGGTGCCAGATAAAAATACCTGGGCAACGAAACAGCGTGCACTCAGCTTCTGGAGAAGCCATCCGAGTTCTGGGTCTTGGTGGGGGTTAGTGGAGAAAATAAATATCTCCATGGGCCGGGTATCTCAGGGCGGTGGCTGAGCATGCCAAAGAAGCCCCGTGCATTTTCCCTGTGATGTTCAGGGAGCCTCTAACCTGCTCAGGGGCCCATTGCTTCGTCTATAGAATGACCACCCTTATGTTCTAGGTCCCCGGAACATACCAGATGCTGCCTCTAGGTAGGTGGTGAATCTTGTAGCTCCAGGTCCCCCGACTGCCCACTAAGAATACTGGAGTGGGTAGCCATTGCCTTCTCCAGAGGATCTTCCCAACCCAGGAATCGAACCCAGGTCTCTCACGTGGCAGGTAGATTCATGACTACCTGAGCCACCAGGGAAACCCTAAGTGACTGTGGGAGCATCATTTAACCTCCCTGGACCTTCTTGGCCACCTTCATGAGCAGGGCTGTCTGTATTGTATCTACCTAAAGAGAAACGCTGGGCCAAGCTACCTGTCAGGGTCCCGGGCTTTCAGGGAGCACTGCTTTCCCCCTCACAGAACCTTCTTATTTCTGACTTGGCTCTGGTGGAAAAGGACTTCCACTGTGTTTCCAAAAGTCCTAGGTCCACCATCCTCACAGGCAAGGAGACGCTCAGCTGTAGTGGTTCCTGGGAAAGAGGCCTCTGGAGTGCTGAGCTTGGGTTCCAAGCAGGTGGGACCTCTCAGAGATGTATTCCAGGAGCCACCAGCACCAGGGGCCACCTGATTTGCCCACCGTCCCAGGCACTGGACTCCAGATTGGAGCCTGTAGTGGCCTCTCGCCACCAGGTGACTTGCGGCCAGTTTTACCCACCTCATACTCCAGTCCCCACTCCCGCTCCGGGAGCTGTTTGTCCCCTCTGCAGACCTGAGGCATCCACCAGGCTCTGATGTGGATGGGAGGGAAGGAGGTAGGTGAGGGAGCCAGCTCCGTGCCTGAGGCATGAGGTCCGGGGGATGCTCCGGAGTCCTGAGACCCCTCCTCTTGCGAAGCCAGGCCCAGGGCAGGGCAGTGTCTTGAGGAGGTCACTTCGAGGCCCATCCGAAGGTGAGCCCCCATCTTCATTCCAATTTTATACACGAGGAAACAGGGGCGCAGAAGGATGGCGTCATGTCCCAGACTATACAGCTAATAGGAAGGAAAACTGGTATCTGAACCCAGGTCCGCCTTGGTGTCTCCAATGGTAAAGAATCTGCCTGCCATGCAGGAGACCCAGGTTCAATCCCCAGGTCAGGAAGACCCTCCGAAGAAGGGAATGGCAACCCACTCCAGGGTTCTTGCCTGGAGAATTCCTATAACCCCGGCTTCAATAAAGGAAGGAAACTGGTATCGTAGCCAGGTCCCCGACTGCCCACTAAGAATACTGGAGTGGGTAGCCATTGCCTTCTCCAGAGGATCTTCCCAACCCAGGAATCGAACCCAGGTCTCTCACGTGGCAGGTAGATTCATGACTACCTGAGCCACCAGGGAAACCCTAAGTGACTGTGGGAGCATCATTTAACCTCCCTGGACCTTCTTGGCCACCTTCATGAGCAGGGCTGTCTGTATTGTATCTACCTAAAGAGAAACGCTGGGCCAAGCTACCTGTCAGGGTCCCGGGCTTTCAGGAGCACTGCTTTCCCCTCACAGAACCTTCTTATTTCTGACTTGGCTCTGGTGGAAAAGGACTTCCACTGTGTTTCCAAAAGTCCTAGGTCCACCATCCTCACAGGCAAGGAGACGCTCAGCTGTAGTGGTTCCTGGGAAAGAGGCCTCTGGAGTGCTGAGCTTGGGTTCCAAGCAGGTGGGACCTCTCAGAGATGTATTCCAGGAGCCACCAGCACCAGGGGCCACCTGATTTGCCCACCGTCCCAGGCACTGGACTCCAGATTGGAGCCTGTAGTGGCCTCTCGCCACCAGGTGACTTGCGGCCAGTTTTACCCACCTCATACTCCAGTCCCCACTCCCGCTCCGGGAGCTGTTTGTCCCCTCTGCAGACCTGAGGCATCCACCAGGCTCTGATGTGGATGGGAGGGAAGGAGGTAGGTGAGGGAGCCAGCTCCGTGCCTGAGGCATGAGGTCCGGGGGATGCTCCGGAGTCCTGAGACCCCTCCTCTTGCGAAGCCAGGCCCAGGGCAGGGCAGTGTCTTGAGGAGGTCACTTCGAGGCCCATCCGAAGGTGAGCCCCCATCTTCATTCCAATTTTATACACGAGGAAACAGGGGCGCAGAAGGATGGCGTCATGTCCCAGACTATACAGCTAATAGGAAGGAAAACTGGTATCTGAACCCAGGTCCGCCTTGGTGTCTCCAATGGTAAAGAATCTGCCTGCCATGCAGGAGACCCAGGTTCAATCCCCAGGTCAGGAAGACCCTCCGAAGAAGGGAATGGCAACCCACTCCAGGGTTCTTGCCTGGAGAATTCCCATGGATGGAAGAGCCTGGCAGGCTATAGGAGTCCATGAGGTGACAAAGAGTCGGATAGGACTGAGTGGCTAATGCGTCTTTTATCTTTCCTGGTGACCAGCACTAGTCTCAAAAACCTTAATATAATCATTCTTAGCACCCAGGAAAGTACTGGACAAAGATGGAGCCCCAGCTCTCTCCCTTTTCTACTTAAAGTCTATGTAGTTCTCAGAGTTTCCTCATTAAGAAGGGAGGGAGGTCCTTCAGGGAGTGGAGAAGGCTGCACAGTGGGGAGGGGACCCTGGGCAGACCCCCGGGGTCTCTGATGGGTCAAGAATTCTCCCAGAGAGGGGACAACAAGCATGGGGGTCTTGGGGTATGTTTAGGGATGCAGAGAAGCTCAGCTCAGTGTGGCTGGGCGAATAAGGGGCAGGACTAGGAGACGAAATGACTGGTGGGGAGGCCATAGTCTCGGAAGATTTGGGGTTTATTCTAAGCACAATGAGATGTCCCTGGTGTCCCGTGGTTAAGATTCTGTGCTACCAGTGCTGGAGACCTGGTTTGATTCCTGACCAGGAAACTGAGATCCTATGTGCCACCATGGCATGACCAAAAATTAAAAAAAAAAAAAAATAGAGCACAATGAGATGCTTTCAGAGGTCTAAAGCATGAGCTCCAGGTTCTGATTTGCATTTTAAATAAACTCTAACTGCTGCATGAAGAATGGATTAAGGAGGCCAAAGCAGGAGCCAAGGATCTGGAGGAATGGAGATGGAAGTCAGGACTGTCCTAGCCCCGCCAGGACCCCCAGGAAGGACCTGCTGCGGCGGGGGTGGGGGGTAGGGGTGGGGCGGTGAGCATCGCACACACATACACACACACACATACACATGTCTTTTGTCAGGTGGGCTCAAGAACAGCTTGAGGTTTTGTCAGGTGGGCTCAAGAGAGGCAGCTGGGGGCTCCAGGTGGGGGGCTACAGGTTAGGGAGAACCTGGCATCTGGCTAGGAGCCCTCAGTTTGCCTAGACTGGTCCCCAAAATGGGAGAGAAGAGGAAATGGGGAGAAAACAATTATACTGGGGATTTTTACTAGGGAAGCCCCCCACCACCCAGAATAGACACAGGCCTATTGATTTAATTATTATTGTTATTTATACTTTTCATGTTATTATTTAAACATTAATTAATAGCAAATCACTTTTTTAGAGTTATTTTGTATAACATTATAAGACGTCATTAGTCTGACGTTGAGCTGCTATGGTCCGCTGGTGCACACTCTCTTGATGGTAGGGGAGAGGAGCTCGGAGAGCGTGTGGAGAGAGGAACAGTGCAGATAATTTCATTAGCCCCCCGTTCTTTGAGAACTTGATGTTTTCTGGACCCTATTAGGTATTAACAAGTATTCACTGGTCCATAATACCAGCTTTTTGCCCCTAGGAATTCAGCCTTATAATACTAAATATATATATGTATATGTATATAAATCTGAATTACTTGGTTATGTGCTTGAAACTAACACAACATTGAATCCTGGGAGTATAGTAAATCAACTATACTCCCATTTTAAAAAATGCAGTCTGTGCGATAAAATAAGAGACAGTCTTTAAAAAAAAAAAAGAAAGAAAGGAAGAAAAGTAAGGGGGTAATTACAGACTATAACGCTAAAATAGAGTATGGAGGGTGCCAGAATCAAAATCCTCACGCGTCGTTAAGGGTTATTAGAGGACAGAAGTCAGAGAGAGTGAGCAGAGCCTTCACTGAGGTGGCCTTAGACGCCTGGGCTTGGGAGGATGGCGTTTCAGATGGTGGGGTTCCATTTGGCCACCCTTGGACCTGGGAAAGCATGGGGCGTGTATTTTTAGCAAAGCAGGAATGCTCTCTTTGGGCGATAATTCTGGGATGCTGTAGAGGAATAGTGGAATATTAAATTGTAGAGGTAGGTTGGAGCCAGGTAACAGAAGTCCTTGAATGCTGAGTTTGGGCTTAATTGTTCAACTATTTGGAGGGTAGGGGGACTTCGAAGGTTTGGGGTCAGGCCAATGGTCTAGGGGGTCTTGCTCTGACAGGGCTGTAGAGGACGGACTGAAGAGGCGAGAGGCTGGACCCCCTGCCTGTTGCAGAGGTCCAAGCAACAGACGATGCACGTGCCAGGTGGAGCCGGGCGGCCGGGGTGGAGATCAGGCGGTGGATGCGGGAAGACTCTCTAGGACTTCGGAACATACTGGAAGGAGCAAGAGCAGAAAAGATGTCTCGGAGTCTTTGACCTGAGAGGCCAAGCGATTGTTGAGGCCGTCAAGAAACACAATGGGAGTTCAGAGGATCGGGGAAGAGCTCGGTGGAGGGTCAGGGAGGTGAGCGCGGAGGTATCATTCTTACTCCATCACTCGCCCTACGGGAGAATTCCATTCCCGCTGTACTCTCTCAGCACTGAGGTGGAAGTTCAGCCCACATTTATTAAGGCTTGAAAATAAGGATAAAATACTGCCAGCTCAGAGCCTGTCTGTGCCGTCTTGATCAGACTACATTGCTACTCTTCTTTACTCTATTTCTTTCAACACTTTCCATATGTTGAATTCCCTTGGGGCCACAAGGCTGGGGCTCCATTTGTTCCTTTTCACTCCTATGGAGCCAGAATACTTCCCTGTGTCTGGTAATAGAAGAGTTCAACAAGGTGGATGGAAGGGAGAGCGGATGGGAGGGAAGGAGGGAGGAATGCCTATTCATCTCAGCATTGAGCCTAGCCCTCAGAAGCTTACTATTCATGAACCAGTGTGCGGTGGAGGCGTGCCATTGCGGGCTGAGGTTTCACAGCTCCTCTCTGGTGGCTGCCGTGTTTACAGCCAGTGGTGTCTTTACCTTTAAGGCTTGGATCTCAATTTTCCTTTCAAGTCCAAAGGCACTTACAAACATCCACCTAAAACAACAAGTGGACTGCATTTCTGAGGAGGAGGAGGAGTGGCGGGGGGAGGGAAGAAGGAAGGGGAGAAAACAAGGAAACTTCTCCACCCCCACCCCCTGCCCTGTTCAGCTATAAAAACAACTGGGGGTGTTTAAGTGGGGTGAGCCACCAGCCCAGCAGATGCTGGGAAGATGCAGGGGGAAGAAATCAGTTTATGGAGAAGCAATAGGCCTTCTCCTGGCTGGCTGCACCGAGCAGCAGAAACCACAGCCACCCTGGGGGAGGCCCTGGGAGTGCCTCTCTGGCATCTCGGTAGTGGGAGTGGCTGAAGCAGTCCGGCGTTGTCCACCCAGAAGGAATTGGTCTGGTTTTTGCTTTTCATAAATGTTGGGTCTAATTGATGCCTGTTGCAGAGGTCCAAGCAACAGGCGATGCACGTGCCAGGTGGAGCCGGGCGGCCCGGGGTGGAGATCAGGCGGTGGATGCGGGAAGACTCTCTAGGACTTCGGAACATACTGGAAGGAGCAAGAGCAGAAAAGATGTCTCGGAGTCTTTGACCTGAGAGGCCAAGCGATTGTTGAGGCCGTCAAGAAACACAATGGGAGTTCAGAGGATCGGGGAAGAGCTCGGTGGAGGGTCAGGGAGGTGAGCGCGGAGGTATCATTCTTACTCCATCACTCGCCCTACGGGAGAATTCCATTCCCGCTGTACTCTCTCAGCACTGAGGTGGAAGTTCAGCCCACATTTATTAAGGCTTGAAAATAAGGATAAAATACTGCCAGCTCAGAGCCTGTCTGTGCCGTCTTGATCAGACTACATTGCTACTCTTCTTTACTCTATTTCTTTCAACACTTTCCATATGTTGAATTCCCTTGGGGCCACAAGGCTGGGGCTCCATTTGTTCCTTTTCACTCCTATGGAGCCAGAATACTTCCCTGTGTCTGGTAATAGAAGAGTTCAACAAGGTGGATGGAAGGGAGAGCGGATGGGAGGGAAGGAGGGAGGAATGCCTATTCATCTCAGCATTGAGCCTAGCCCTCAGAAGCTTACTATTCATGAACCAGTGTGCGGTGGAGGCGTGCCATTGCGGGCTGAGGTTTCACAGCTCCTCTCTGGTGGCTGCCGTGTTTACAGCCAGTGGTGTCTTTACCTTTAAGGCTTGGATCTCAATTTTCCTTTCAAGTCCAAAGGCACTTACAAACATCCACCTAAAACAACAAGTGGACTGCATTTCTGAGGAGGAGGAGGAGTGGCGGGGGGAGGGAAGAAGGAAGGGGAGAAAACAAGGAAACTTCTCCACCCCCACCCCCTGCCCTGTTCAGCTATAAAAACAACTGGGGGTGTTTAAGTGGGGTGAGCCACCAGCCCAGCAGATGCTGGGAAGATGCAGGGGGAAGAAATCAGTTTATGGAGAAGCAATAGGCCTTCTCCTGGCTGGCTGCACCGAGCAGCAGAAACCACAGCCACCCTGGGGGAGGCCCTGGGAGTGCCTCTCTGGCATCTCGGTAGTGGGAGTGGCTGAAGCAGTCCGGCGTTGTCCACCCAGAAGGAATTGGTCTGGTTTTTGCTTTTCATAAATGTTGGGTCTAATTGATGCCTGGGCGGGGCTCCTTGTTAGTTGCTCAGTCCTGTCTGACTCTTTGCCACCCCATGGACTATAGCCCACGGGGGCTCCTCTGTCTATGAAATTCTCCAGGCAAGAATCCTGGAGTGGATAGCCATTCCCTTCTCTAGGGGATCTTACCAACCCAGCAACTGAATCTGAGTCTCATCCAGAGTTCTGAGGAAGAATCCTTCCTGCCTCTTCCAGCTTCTGGTGGTTGCTGGCCTTTGGGGCATTTGTCTTCGTACTTGCAGCCCTCCAGTCTCTCTGTCTTGTTTCTGTGTCTATTCTTCTGTGCTTCGCCTCCTCTTATAAGGACACAATCATTGGATTTAGGACCCTCCCTAGGCCAGGATGACCTCATCCTAACTAATCACATGTGCAAAGACCCCTTTTCCAAATAAGACCACATTCCAAGGTTCCCACGGGTATGTGTTTGGGGAGACGTGGTTCAACCCAGTACATCTTCCTCCTTTAAAGAGTCGTACTTTATGGAATTCAACATATGTAGTTCATAAACCATTACTGAGTGCCTGTTTGGGTGCAGAGTGCAGGCGGAGGGGCCTCCAAAGATGAGCAAGGCATAGTTTTGGATTTGTCGGCTTCGTTCTTCACAAGCCCACGTCAGCTGAACTTGAATGAGGCCTGTAGGGGCGGGGTGGGGGAGGGGCGGGTTCCAGGAAGCCAGGGCTTCTTCCCAAGAAATATAGCCCCTTAACTACAGCACCTGTGGTGTTTACGTTAGACAAGCTCAGACTTCCTTGGATGTCAAAAGAAAATTGTCAGAGCTTTCTTTTTGTATCACTTGTTCCACTATAAAAATCTGTCTCGCTTGTCTTGGGGCTGGAAGAAGATTTTCTGATTCCGCAGACCCTTGACCCAACGGTTGTTGGAATATTGACTGGATCCTCTAGGAAGTCTTGCAGATCTAAGTCAAATGAGAACTTAGGGAGGCGGGTTCCTTCAAGACTTCCAGAGTGGGGAGGAAGGACATCTGCAGTCAGGGGCCTGGGAGATGGTGATTTTAGGTGGAACACCTGTGAATTACAGCACTTTTCATTCTAAGAGTTAGACAGCTGCTAAACATCACCAGCCCCTGGCTTCCCAGAGAATGCTGCTTAAGAGAACGTCGAGGTTAAAAAATTGACTGGTATCCCAAAGACTCTATTACAAAGCTACTAGAGCTAATCAACGAATTCAGCAAAGTCACAGGATACAAAGTCAACACATAGAAATCACTGGCATTCCTATACACAAACAATGAAAAATCAAAAAACGAAATCAAAGAGGCAGTCCCCTTCACCATTGCAACCAAAAGAATCAAATATCTAGGAATAAACCTACCCAAAGAAACAAAAGAACTGTACACAGAAAATTACAAGACACTCATGAGAGACATTAAAGAAGACTTAAACAGATGGAGAGATATTCCATGTTCCTGGGTCAGAAGAATCAATCATTGGATTTAGGACCCTCCCTAGGCCAGGATGACCTCATCCTAACTAATCACATGTGCAAAGACCCCTGTTCCAAATAAGACCACATTCCAAGGTTCCCACGGGTATGTGTTTGGGGAGACGTGGTTCAACCCAGTACATCTTCCTCCTTTAAAGAGTCGTACTTTATGGAATTCAACATATGTAGTTCATAAACCATTACTGAGTGCCTGTTTGGGTGCAGAGTGCAGGCGGAGGGGCCTCCAAAGATGAGCAAGGCATAGTTTTGGATTTGTCGGCTTCGTTCTTCACAAGCCCACGTCAGCTGAACTTGAATGAGGCCTGTAGGGGCGGGGTGGGGGAGGGGCGGGTTCCAGGAAGCCAGGGCTTCTTCCCAAGAAATATAGCCCCTTAACTACCGCACCTGTGGTGTTTACGTTAGACAAGCTCAGACTTCCTTGGATGTCAAAAGAAAATTGTCAGAGCTTTCTTTTTGTATCACTTGTTCCACTATAAAAATCTGTCTCGCTTGTCTTGGGGCTGGAAGAAGATTTTCTGATTCCGCAGACCCTTGACCCAACGGTTGTTGGAATATTGACTGGATCCTCTAGGAAGTCTTGCAGATCTAAGTCAAATGAGAACTTAGGGAGGCGGGTTCCTTCAAGACTTCCAGAGTGGGGAGGAAGGACATCTGCAGTCAGGGGCCTGGGAGATGGTGATTTTAGGTGGAACACCTGTGAATTACAGCACTTTTCATTCTAAGAGTTAGACAGCTGCTAAACATCACCAGCCCCTGGCTTCCCAGAGAATGCTGCTTAAGAGAACGTCGAGGTTAAAAAATTGACTGGTATCCCAAAGACTCTATTACAAAGCTACTAGAGCTAATCAACGAATTCAGCAAAGTCACAGGATACAAAGTCAACACATAGAAATCACTGGCATTCCTATACACAAACAATGAAAAATCAAAAAACGAAATCAAAGAGGCAGTCCCCTTCACCATTGCAACCAAAAGAATCAAATATCTAGGAATAAACCTACCCAAAGAAACAAAAGAACTGTACACAGAAAATTACAAGACACTCATGAGAGACATTAAAGAAGACTTAAACAGATGGAGAGATATTCCATGTTCCTGGGTCAGAAGAATCAATATTGTGAAAATGACCATACTACCAAATATCATCTACAGATTCAATGCAATACCTATTCAACTTCCATTGACATTTTTCACAGAACTAGACCAAAGAATCACACAGTTCATATGGAAACACAAAAGACCTCGAATAGCCAAAGCAATTCTGAGAAAGAGAAACGGAGCTGAAGGGATCAGCCTCCCCAACTTCAGACTCTACTACAAAGCAACAGTCCTCAAGACAGTATGGTACTGGCACAAAAACAGAAATATCGACCAATGGAACAAGATAGAGAACCCAGAGATAAACCCACGCACCTATGGGTACCTTATTTTTGATAAAGGAGGAGAAACTATAAAATGTGACAAAGACAGCCTCTTCAACAAGTGGTGCTGGGAGAATTGGACAGCTACATGCAAAAAAATGAAGTTGGAACATTCCCTGACACCATACACTAAGATCAACTCAAAATGGATTAAAGACCTAAATGGAAGACCAGAAACCATCAAACTCTTAGAGGAGAATATAGGCAAAACCCTCAAGGACATCAATCAAAGCAAGATCTTCTCTGACCTACCAACTAAAATAGCAGAACTGAAAAGAAAAATGAACATGTGGGACCTCGTGAAACTTAAAAGCTTTTGTACAGCAAAAGAAATTACAAAAAAGGTGAACAGACATCCCACAGAGTGGGAGAAAATCATAGCAAATAAAACAACAGACAAAGAATTAATCTCCAAAATCTACAAGCAACTCAGACAACTCAGCACAGGGAAAATGAGCAGCCCTATCAAAAAATGGGAAAAAGATCTAAAGAGACACCTCTCCAAAGAGGACATACCGATGGCCAAAAAGCACATGAAACGATGCTCAACCTCGCTCATTATTAGAGAAATGCAAATTAAAACTACAATGAGATACCACCTCACACCCGTCAGAATAGCCATCATCAAAAAATCTGCAGACAATAAATGCTGGAGAGGGTGCGGAGAAAGGGAACCCTCTTGCATTGCTGGTGGGAATGTAAACTGATACAACCTCTATGGAAGACAGTATGGAGATTTCTTAAAAAACTAAAAATAGAAGCACTCCCACTATTAGGCTTATATCCTGATGAAATCAAAACTGAAAGAAGCACCTGTACCCCAATGTTCATTGCAGCTCTCTATACAATAGCCAAAACATGGAAGCAACCCAGATGTCCATTGGTGAACGAATGGATCCAGAAGCTCTGGTACATATATACAATGGAATACTACTCAGCTGTTAAAAGAAATGCAGAAGACTCAGTCCTAATGAAGTGGCTGGCTCTAGAACCTACCATAAAAAGTGAAGTAAGTCAAAAAGAGAAAGACAAATACAGTATACTAACACACATATATGGAATCTAGCAGGACGGTCTTGATAACACATGCAGGGAACTCATGGAAAAACAGACAGAGCATAGACATAGGGACATTGTGGGGAAGAAATAGGGAGGGGGAAGCATGGAGGGAGTAACATGGAAACCTATAGTGTTATGTGTGGAAAAGATAGCTCGTGTCATAGTGCTAAGGGAATAGCAGTGCTTACAATGGCTTGGGGCAAAGGTCTGGAGGGGTGGGATGGGGGGATCTGGGCAGGTGGGGACCATGGATATGCAATGACTGATCTGGGAACATACATGTCTGTGAACAACAAAACTCTGTAAAACCTTTAAAATAAAGAATAATAATAAAAAAAAAGAGTATAATATTCTTCTTAAAAAAAATTGACTGGTTATTTAAGTCATTTGAAAGAGCAGGAATCTGTTAAGAACAGTACAGATGGGATCTGGCTGAAGGGAGGTAGCAGGTGGAAGGTGGGGATATTGCCAATATTGTGATGGGTATGGGAGCGACTCAAGTTTGAACAATACTAGCTGAGTGGATTGAGAGGCTGGCATTCCTACCTCAGTTTGGATCTTGGCTGTACCGCGTACTGGTCTGGGCACCCTGAGTGAGGCACTTAATGCCTTTGAGCATCAGTTTTCCCATCCAGTGGCATGGTGAGCCACATCCCCATGGAGCACTGGGCAGGGAGGGAGAACAGGCATGGGCTGGAAGTGGCTATCCACCCAGAGGTGCCCCATGGGGCGTCCAGACTGGAAGACAGATTCAAATTCCAGCTTCCCAAGAGAGGCGGCCGTGTGGGGCTGGCTGGGTTCTGGGGCTCTGCGCTGGAGAATTCCCCTAGGACGCTTGACTCAAGGAACGATCCTGCATAGCAGCCTCCTGCTGTTCCGAGACTAGGATGGGATCAGGAGAAGAAACCGAGGAATTTGGGAAGCTTTGGTTTGATTTTTCCAAAGCTCCTACTAGGTGCCAAGCGCTTCACTTGAATTTTTATTACTCCTGAAACAACTCCACAGGAAATACGGTATTATTCCCATTTTACTGATGAGGAGACTGAGGCTCAGAGAGGTGAGGTCACCTGACCAAGGCCTTACGGCGAGAAGAGGTGGAGGGAGGTTAGGACCCTCCACTGTCTCTCTTGCTCCTGATTACTCCCGCGGAAAAACAGACAGAGCATAGACATAGGGACATTGGGGAAGAAATAGGAGGGGAAGCATGGAGGGAGTAACATGGAAACCTATAGTGTTATGTGTGGAAAAGATAGCTCGTGTCATAGTGCTAAGGGAATAGCAGTGCTTACAATGGCTTGGGGCAAAGGTCTGGAGGGGTGGGATGGGGGGATCTGGGCAGGTGGGGACCATGGATATGCAATGACTGATCTGGGAACATACATGTCTGTGAACAACAAAACTCTGTAAAACCTTTAAAATAAAGAATAATAATAAAAAAAAAGAGTATAATATTCTTCTTAAAAAAAATTGACTGGTTATTTAAGTCATTTGAAAGAGCAGGAATCTGTTAAGAACAGTACAGATGGGATCTGGCTGAAGGGAGGTAGCAGGTGGAAGGTGGGGATATTGCCAATATTGTGATGGGTATGGGAGCGACTCAAGTTTGAACAATACTAGCTGAGTGGATTGGAGAGGCTGGCATTCCTACCTCAGTTTGGATCTTGGCTGTACCGCGTACTGGTCTGGGCACCCTGAGTGAGGCACTTAATGCCTTTGAGCATCAGTTTTCCCATCCAGTGGCATGGTGAGCCACATCCCCATGGAGCACTGGGCAGGGAGGGAGAACAGGCATGGGCTGGAAGTGGCTATCCACCCAGAGGTGCCCCATGGGGCGTCCAGACTGGAAGACAGATTCAAATTCCAGCTTCCCAAGAGAGGCGGCCGTGTGGGGCTGGCTGGGTTCTGGGGCTCTGCGCTGGAGAATTCCCCCTAGGACGCTTGACTCGAAGGAACGATCCTGCATAGCAGCCTCCTGCTGTTCCGAGACTAGGATGGGATCAGGAGAAGAAACCGAGGAATTTGGGAAGCTTTGGTTTGATTTTTCCAAAGCTCCTACTAGGTGCCAAGCGCTTCACTTGAATTTTTATTACTCCTGAAACAACTCCACAGGGAAATACGGTATTATTCCCATTTTACTGATGAGGAGACTGAGGCTCAGAGAGGTGAGGTCACCTGACCAAGGCCTTACGGCGAGAAGAGGTGGAGGGAGGGTTAGGACCCTCCACTGTCTCTCTTGCTCCTGATCCTACTGCCCTCAGGATGAGTGTTTCTGGATCTGGATCCAGGGAACAGCTGTGGGGACAGACAAACCTGGTATAGGAGAAGAAACAGAAAATTGACCAGAAAATCTGATACTTCTTTGTACATAAGCATCTTTTGGTAAAGGTATCCCACAGGCTAACGCTCTTCTTTCCACCTGTCTTTCTAGAAAGGAGACACCGGAATCATCACCTCATCTGAGGCTGTCCCACCCCTCTGCAGCACATGCACCTGTAAAAACGTTCAAATGCATCCTCCAGAGACCCGGGGGGCAAGGGGATGCAATCTTCTGGGATTAAAAAGCAATTTGAACATGAAATTGCTCCCTGGGGCCTGACAGTCTCCCAGGGAGGGAAGTATAATTTGACATTTCTTGGAAATTGATATTCTCACTTCCCAGTAGATCTGAATTTGTGGGCAGTCTCCTGGGCTTCAGCTCTCTCACCATGGTCTTGATAACTGCTGATTGCCCTTATTCCTATCAGAGCTGCATTTGCACGTGGACTTTCCCTCGAAAACAGGCCTGAGGGAGTCCGGCATTCGGATCTGTTGTGGTTCCCCGGGTGTCTGGGGGAACTTTGTGCCTCACGTTCTCCTCAGGCCTACACTCTGCTCCGGAAGAGACCAGAGAGATGATAATAAGTGTTAACGCTCGTTGGATAGCAATTACCACCTGTCAGGCCCTGTTCTAAGCCTGTCACACGCTCTCAATTATTTGATCCCCAGCATAACCTTTCGAGGCAGGTACCAGTAGCCTCATTTTAGAAGTGAAGCCCAGAGAGGTTAGGCAACTTGCCCAAAGTCACATAGCTCTGCTGTGATCAAAACAAGATTAGACCCAGAGTCTGCCTTCCTCACACTTTGCCACACTGCATTTCCCTTGAGTTCCTTGGGCATACACCCAGCATATTCTGAGTAGATGTCGACCACTGAATTTAGGATACTTGAGAGCACTCCTTTATTTTCCTATGTTTCTCCACCGCACATTCCTTGAAACTGGGGCCTGGCCTTACCCAGCATGGCTCTTGGCACATGGAGAATGTTTGATAATGTTGTTTTTGTTATAAAAAAAAAAAAAAAGGCTTGAATTTGTAGTTCACTTTCAGGGAAATTCGCAACAGTGGCTGCTGTTTGAAATCAGGAAGAAGTCGTTTGAGGAGGAACGAGCCCGCAGGCGGCTGGCTGGGGAGACGTGGGGCGGGGCAACCCGGCTCCTTGCTCAGCGCGGAACATCCCGTGTGCAGCGGGTGTGACCTCGCGAGTTTGGCGAGGGTGGCGCTTGGTGTCGGGCTTGAGATGCTCTCCTGAACAGCGGTCGCGAATGTGCGCAGTGGGGCAGTGCGGTGCCATGGTTAGCGCCACCTGGGCTTGTACTCTGGCTCCCCCAGCTCGGATTTTCCTTAAACCCGAAGTTCTTCATCTGTAAAACGGGTTTTGTTCTGAAGATTAAATCATCTCCTGGAGGGCCTTCCAGGGGGAGGCCATACAAGAAAAGAGGACCTCTCTGGCGGTCCAGAGATTAAGACGTCACCTTCTGCTGCTGGGGGTGCAGGTTCTATCCCTGGTTGGGGAGCTAAGATCCCACATGCTGCTAGCCAAAAAAAAACCCCAAAATATAAAACAGAAGCGGTAGGGTAACCGATTCAACAACGATTTTTTAAATGGTCCACATTAAAAAAAAAAAAAAAACCTCCTTAAGAAAAGGAAATACACCAGCAAAAACAAACACATCGAATCTCGGAAGATGTCCCAGACACGGCTGGAAATCCTGGTAGGGGGCACAGACCTGTCTTCCTGGGAGCAACTCCCTGCCCGGCTCCTGGAGACTGGCCGGACTCTACCTGGTGGAGCAGGTACCCTGGCAGTCATTCCCATGAGGGTCTAGCCTGGGCAGAGGCAGGGAGGTGTTTCAGAGTAAGGTAAGCGGTGTAATCAGGCGGGTGGAGGTCTCCACGTGTGTATGTGTGTGTTTATGGTGACATCTGGTAATGCCTTCCTGCGGGCATGCTTGGTTGATCATCCGTGTCTAGCTCTTTGCGACCTTGTGGACTGTAGCCTGCCAGACTCCTGTCCATGGATTCTCCAGGCAAGAATACTGGACTGGGTAGCTATGTCCTACTCCAGGGGATCTTCCTAACCCAGGGATCAAGCCCGCATCTCCTGCATTGGCAGGTGGATTCTTAACCGCTGCACCATCTGGGAAGCCCGACGCCTTACTACATGAAGCCTACGATGAGTTAGACGTTAAGGCTGGAAAGTAGGGTCTGTCTTTGGTGGGGGAGAACCAGTTACTGTGGCTCCCGTGCTTTGCAAAACTAGACAATCCCAGCTCAAAGAGGAAACTCAAAGAAGGAACACTGATGGGAAATAGGGGCTCGGCAAATGATGAGCACTCTAGCTGCCTCCCTACCCACTCCACCCTCAAAGGAGGTGGGGAATCATGATCATGGAAGCCCTCGCCAGGTTCATGAAGTAGCTTCACTGGGCTGGAGGAGGGGCTGATAGATTCTTAGTCAAAGCGCGTATCTACAGAAGGTAGGGATAGAGGGGCGAGGGGTATCGTCAGCAGCCCCCTGTTTCACTGACGCCGCTGCTTTGGGCACACGTGGGGCCTCTTGGGTTTTCAGAAATGCCGAAACCCAGCAGGGCGAACACACATGCACGCACACACAGTGCGCACAGAAGCGCACAAATTACTTGTTTTGCTCTGTGACAGAGATAAACGCTCTGTGCGTGTGAGTTCATTAGGGAAATGATAGTGCAGAGCTATGGCTCTCTGCAGCGCTCCCCAGAACCAGCCCTGTCCTATCAGATGCCCCCACACCCCTCAGACAGCAAGAGCCTGCTGTCTCTCACTGCTCAGCTCCTGGTCTCACTCAGAGCGGCCCAGTAGCTTTGAGGTCTCCAAGTCTTAGATTTTCTCCCTGGCCTCAGTAGCCCAGGACTTCCTGCTTCTGCATGACAGAGGCTCAGCCAGGCTGCTTCTAGAGACATGACCCTATGCAGAGAAAGGCCATCTGAACGCCCTGTGGGCAGGGACTTGCAGTCAGGACTTGGGGACAGACACAGAGAAAGAGGGTGGAGGAGACTGGGGCCTGATCCAGGCTCAGTTTCAACCCTTCATGTGATCGTGGGCAATTTATGAAACCTCCCAAGCCTTAGCGTCCACAGGGGCCAGTGGGGCTTCTGACACAGGCTTGCCTCTGCGGTTGGGAAGATGCCTTGAAGTGCCTGGCACAGCCCCAGCGCTCCACGCCTGGGGTTATGAGCACAGAGTGAGTAAATTGGAGACAGGCTTAAAGTTTCTCGCGTCCGGGACAGGCTGCCAAAGGACTCTTGAAATTTCCGTTCAGCAGGAGCTGCTAGGCGAGAGACCTCTAAGAACTGGCTTTGTGCCTTTCCTTGCTGAGTGACCTTGAACAAGACTGTAAGTCTCTCTAAACGAGGCTAAAAATGAAGGTAGGTCCACCAATCCCCATGCCAGGGCCCCAGATGCATCCGCTACATCTCTGTGCGGGGCTAAGTCACTTCAGTCATGTCCAGCTGTTTGCGACCCCATGGACGGTAACCTGCCAGGCATCTCTGTCCATGGGATTTTCCAGGCAAGAAAACTGGAGTGGATTGCCATTTCCTCCTCCAGGGGATCTTCCCGATCCAGGGATCAAACCGGTGTCTCTTACACGTCCTGCACTGACAGACAGGTTCTTTACCTCTAGCACTGCATCTCAAATGCAGTTGTTGTACCTTTTTTTGCAAGATGCAAAGACCCAGTGCCAAGAGACCCAGGAAAGAGTGTGGGGGGCAGAGGGTAGAGGCCACTGCCAGCCCAGCAGGAAGGCCTGAGCCGGACTGGGTGGAGACTTTCTGGGTCCTGCACATCTGTCAGCCTGTCTCTTGCACACCCGGGATGCAAGCACACCTGCCCTTGGAGGAGGGTTAAGCTTAGGGGCTCATCTGTGACATGAATCCAGGGTGCAGAGACCATGGGAATGGGGCCTTGGCGATCAGTCCTCAGGAATCATCGAACTCTATAAAGCAGGAAAACTACTTTTTTCAAAAGGCGCTCAAAAGAGGAAACAGATAAAGGCAAGGGAATGAGTCTTCGGCAGCTTAATTCTTTATTGTTAGTGGAAAATGCCTCCTTGTTCAGGGCAGGTCTGTCAAGCACCAGGGAGGAGGGACCCAGTCTCCATTTCCTTTACCAATAAAATTACCAAAAAAAAAGAAAGTCAGTCAGAAATGAAATCTGTATCTGGTTGACAACCTCTTCCTGTTGCGGAGTATGGATGTTAAAAAAAGACAACCGTCTCCCAGCACCATCATATCTCAGACGAAAGAGTTGCTCCCCGTCTGCCCCAGTGAGGAAGGGTAGGGCTTTGCAAGAGGACACCCAGCTTCCTGAGACCCCCCTGCCTGTCTGGATGTTGCTCATGGGTGGATTTGAAACTGGCCGACAAGGAGCAACGGCTGGGAAGCACTTCCAGAAGGTTCCCAGCCACACCGCTTGACAGCTGTTGATGTGTCCCACTGCCTCACTGAATAGAGGTCGAACCCGAGGCCCTGAAAACAAGACGGCTCCCTCCCCGGATGGTTCCTGCTTCATGCATGGCCCCAGGCCCTGGTCCGTCCTGCAGCTGCAGAGAGAAACTCCGCTGAGGAGGACTGGATTCCATAGGAAGCATCAGTCATTCCTTCTGTCGTCTTTCATTTGTCAATAGCTTTGAGCCCTGGAATAGACCAGCTCACATAGAGCCCTTCCTCCTCCAGGGGATCTTCCGGATCCAGGGATCAAACCGGTGTCTCTTACACGTCCTGCACTGGCAGGCAGGTTCTTTACCTCTAGCACTGCATCTCAAATGCAGTTGTTGTACCTTTTTTTGCAAGATGCAAAGACCCAGTGCCAAGAGACCCAGGAAAGAGTGTGGGGGGCAGAGGGTAGAGGCCACTGCCAGCCCAGCAGGAAGGCCTGAGCCGGACTGGGTGGAGACTTTCTGGGTCCTGCACATCTGTCAGCCTGTCTCTTGCACACCCGGGATGCAAGCACACCTGCCCTTGGAGGAGGGTTAAGCTTAGGGGCTCATCTGTGACATGAATCCAGGGTGCAGAGACCATGGGAATGGGGCCTTGGCGATCAGTCCTCAGGAATCATCGAACTCTATAAAGCAGGAAAACTACTTTTTTCAAAAGGCGCTCAAAAGAGGAAACAGATAAAGGCAAGGGAATGAGTCTTCGGCAGCTTAATTCTTTATTGTTAGTGGAAAATGCCTCCTTGTTCAGGGCAGGTCTGTCAAGCACCAGGGAGGAGGGACCCAGTCTCCATTTCCTTTACCAATAAAATTACCAAAAAAAAAGAAAGTCAGTCAGAAATGAAATCTGTATCTGGTTGACAACCTCTTCCTGTTGCGGAGTATGGATGTTAAAAAAAGACAACCGTCTCCCAGCACCATCATATCTCAGACGAAAGAGTTGCTCCCGTCTGCCCCAGTGAGGAAGGGTAGGGCTTTGCAAGAGGACACCCAGCTTCCTGAGACCCCCCTGCCTGTCTGGATGTTGCTCATGGGTGGATTTGAAACTGGCCGACAAGGAGCAACGGCTGGGAAGCACTTCCAGAAGGTTCCCAGCCACACCGCTTGACAGCTGTTGATGTGTCCCACTGCCTCACTGAATAGAGGTCGAACCCGAGGCCCTGAAAACAAGACGGCTCCCTCCCCGGATGGTTCCTGCTTCATGCATGGCCCCAGGCCCTGGTCCGTCCTGCAGCTGCAGAGAGAAACTCCGCTGAGGAGGACTGGATTCCATAGGAAGCATCAGTCATTCCTTCTGTCGTTCTTTCATTTGTCAATAGCTTTTTGAGCCCCTGGAATAGACCAGCTCACATAGAGCCCTGAGGGACCGCCTCATGGGGTTTGAAGTCTGATGGGACAGACAGATCAAAGGAAACCAAAAGCAAGAAATAAATAAGGTGATGCTGGGAGTGAAAGCGAGACACGGGTGATGGACCAGGGTGACAGGACAGAGTGACAGTGGAATGGTCAGGTGTGTCCCTCTGAGGAGGAGACCTTCGTGTGAAAACTTGGACCCGGAGAAGAACCTGGCCGTACAAAGAGCTGGTGGAGGGACATTCCAGACAGGAAGTGGCGGGACACGGTTCTGAGGTGGCGATGGGCTTGGAGGGGGGTGCAGCAGCAGCAAGGGGCCAGGGCGGTGGCTGGAGGCTCCGAGTCAGGAGCGGAGGGGGCGAGGGGGGAGAGCAGGTGCAGAACCCCGCGGCTTCCATGGGTCTCCCAGGGGGGTCTGCTCCAGGTCTGCCCAGTGTGGAGATGAAAGCCCACCAGGGAGCTGTGCCATGTGGCAGCACTGCAGGGGGGCTTCCTAACCCCCACTTGGGACCTGCCTTCTGTGACACATGACTTGGGCAGAGAAGGGGCGAGCCAGGGACCAGGAGCTGATCCCCCAGTATGTCAGTGTCCTTCTCAGGTCTAAAACCAAGGGACCAAAGTAAACCCCTCTTATTCCCAGAAGGTGACTGAGAATGAAGAGGCAGATGCTTGATTCCCCAATACACCTGGCCAGCCCCTTAGCAGAAGGGCGCGCGTGTGTGTGTGGTGTGTACGTGGGTGTCTTTTGGGATCTGGGTGGCTGGGATAGATGACATTCACACCAGGTATTTATCAAGTACCTACTTGATGCTGGGAACTGTTCTAGGCCACAGTGAGGATGACAGGCTGAGGCTGCAGCCACTTTTAGCAAGGGGTCAGGGAAAGGAACAGCCTCTCTGAGGAGGGATTGTTGAGAATCACACTCAAGAGCCCTCCAGCCTTGCAACATCAGGAGGCAGAGGGGCCTGATGTGGGGCCACCACATGGGGGTGAGATTGTGTGATCCAGGAATATACAGATGGCTGAGTGGTGGGAGCAAAGAAAACTGGGGTGAGGGGTGAGAAGATGGAGGGTCTCCCTGAGCCTCACATGTCAGAGACTGAGCTGACAGGGAAGACCTGCCCTTTCCTTTCCCGAGCATGGCCAGAAGACAAAACCAGTGTCCATGTGAAAAATGTTAGTGAGGCAGGGTAAGCCCTGGAGTCTAGAGCTACTGTTGTGCTTCGCTGGGTTACCTGGAGCAAGTCTATTGCTCACTCTGGGCTTCCATTCTGTAAACCAAGACTGCAGGACTGGACCAGGGGTGATAAATAGGTTTTACTGGGCCTATTCAGACCAGGGGTAGCAGCTGCCAATGCACTGGCCTGACATGGCTCTGAAGTTTCCTCTGTGTTGATCAGCAAAGAGGGTTGTCATCGATTAGTGATGTCTGCCTTGGGTGGGGACTAGAAGGTGCAGCAGGTGCATGCATGCTACGTTTGCTATTCCTACGTCCCTTGTGACTGAACTGGTAGGAGTCCACCTTGGGTATGTTTGTGCTGTACCCATCTCCAGCATCTGTGTGTTTTTTCCTCTGGTTCAGCGGAATTGAGGGCTTGTACACTGATCACCATTTGAGAATTGTATTAGCTAATGTGTTACACTGCTTTAGAGCGTGCCCCAGGCCCGAGTGCATACAACCCATGAAGCCTTCAGAGCCACCCAGGGGATGGGTCCTAAGTCTTTCCTCTTTGGAGTGGGTTTTGAGGCCCAGAGAACTGATATCTGGACATGCAGCTAGGAAGAGGCCTGGACTGGGACCCAGCTCACTGCAAACACTATGCTTTTTCTGCTAGAACAGCCGCCTTCTCAGAGAAGGAGAGGGCCCTGCACCCACTTGGAACGTGTGCCCTGACAGAGAATCATGTGGAGAGTGAGTCTATGGGACTAGATGTTGACCACAAAACGCAGAGATATCACTTTGTTGACAAAGGTCCGGATAGTCAACGCTATGGTTTTCCCAGTCGTGTATAGATGTGAGAGTTGGACCATAAAAAAGCCCGAGTGCCAAAGAATTGATACCTTCAAACTGTGGTGCTGGAGAAGGCTCTTGAGAGTCTCTTGGACTGCAAGGAGATCAGTCAATCCTAAAGGAAATCAACCCTCAATATTCATTGGAAAGACTGATGCTGATGTGGAAGCTCCAATACTTTGGCCACCTGATGAGAATATATGATTCGTTAGAGAAGCCCCTGATCCTGGGGAAAATTGAGCACAGGAGGAGAAGGGGATGACAGGGGATGAGGTGGTTGGCTGGCATCACCAACTCACTGGACGTGAGTTTGAGCAAGCTCCGGGAGATGGTGAAGGACAGGGGAGCCTGGCGTGCTGAGGTCCACGGGGCTGTAAAGCATCCAACACGGCTGAGCAGCTGAGCAACACCACCAGTGACAACCTGCTCCTCCTGTCCCACTATGCCCGCCCTGAGCCTGCTGCCTCCCAGTCAAGGCAAATGTAGATTTACTCCGAGGAGCTGGCCCCCTGGCTGCACCCTGTCCAGGTGCAGGGGGATGGCCAGCCCAGCAGCAACCTGACAACTTTTCCTTCTGACTGCTAGCTGCTTTTCCTCTTTTTCCATTTCACCAGGGTTATCTCTGCCAAGGGCATGTGAGAGGGGGATAAATCAGAGTGCCCAGGCCTGGGTGAGGGTGGTCTTCAGGGCAAGGGGTCCTGTGGGCAGCTGGGCACTGGTCACAGAGATGGGGTTAGTGGCTCAGATGCCGTCTGATAGGCCTCCTCTAACCAGGCCCCTCCTCAGGAAAGTGTGAGGCTGGAGGGGTGGATGTTGGGGTCTGCTCGATGGCAGGCACCTCAGGGGACACCTGGCAGGCATCACTGCCTGCTGGAGGGGAAGCTTGAAGGCCTGCCTCAGGGGGCAGCCCTGGGTTTCAGCCCTGGCTTTGCTGTCTGCCCGGATCCTCAGCTGAGCAATCTACCTCCTCCTAGTAAAATGGGAGCTGCATTCCTTATCAAAATAATGCCACATACCAAAGACCCCCAGTTCAGTGGCTTCAAGCAGCAGCTCTTCTCATGACCAAGGGCTGTGAGTCAACAGCAGTTTGGCTGGGCTGGCCTGGGCTCCAGGCTCTGGCGGCAGATGGGTTCGAGTCTGTTCCACATGTCTCTCACCCTCCTTGGACCAACAGGGGCTTGTGGTCTGCTCTATGCACGTTTACTCCGCGGGTCAAGCCGAAGGGGCAGCAGCTTCCGAGACATGTTCTTTTCATGGCATCTGACCAGGGCCCAAGAATGGCCTTCCCAGGCATGCGGGGACAGCCATGCTCTGCTCTGACATCCTGCTGGTCAAAGCAAGTCACCCATTCAGTCCCAGAGTCAGGGGTGGGCGGTCACTGTCCACGAGAGGCTGTGGCGAGGGTGTGGATGAGTAATTCTATTATGAGGAGGGAAGGCGTGGAGACTCTGACTCCCGCCACCACCGGGTGGGGAAGAACGCACACACCACCCCCAGCGCAGACTCTGCGTGCCCCCACGAGGATCCAGGTACAATGCCAAGGGCTGCAGGTGCACCCCCTGCGGCGGCGGCTCTTCCCCACCCCGTCTCCTCACAGCTGGGGAAACGAAGCCCAGGCGTCTCATCAGACCCCTTTCCCTGGGTCCAAATCCTTTGCCACTGTGGTCCAGGCACTTTCCTCAGTGCTGATTCACTTATATCCAACCTGACAACGGTCCCCGGAGGCACCTGCTTTGTAGAGGGGCTGGCTGAGGCCAGAGAGGGGAGTCCCACAGCTGAGATCGCCCATCCATCCAAGAAGCCAGAGAGTTGGGCCGCAGACCTCTGCTGCTTTCCACACGGAGTGCTCCTATCTGTTCCTTACTGTATCTTAGGCCAGGACGGTGGGGAGCAGTAGCCGGCGCGTCAGGGTATCCAGGTTTTCCCGCTGGCTAGGTGTGCGATGTGGGCGAGTCTCTTGTTTGACTTGGCCGGGGCCGAACCTATGGTGAATGACAGGAAAGCCCATTTCCCTCTGCGAGCCCTGCCCGTGCAGGGGATGCTATTTCTACACATCCTCCAGGACGCAGCTCTCCTGGGCCCTGACCCTGACCTTCCTCTGCCTTGGGCTGGGAGGCCGGGGCGAGCCTGGGGCCCCAGGCTGGAGGATTTCCTGGCTCAGCAGCAGCTCTTCTCATGACCAAGGGCTGTGAGTCAACAGCAGTTTGGCTGGGCTGGCCTGGGCTCCAGGCTCTGGCGGCAGATGGGTTCGAGTCTGTTCCACATGTCTCTCACCCTCCTTGGACCAACAGGGGCTTGTGGTCTGCTCTATGCACGTTTACTCCGCGGGTCAAGCCGAAGGGGCAGCAGCTTCCGAGACATGTTCTTTTCATGGCATCTGACCAGGGCCCAAGAATGGCCTTCCCAGGCATGCGGGGACAGCCATGCTCTGCTCTGACATCCTGCTGGTCAAAGCAAGTCACCCATTCAGTCCCAGAGTCAGGGGTGGGCGGTCACTGTCCACGAGAGGCTGTGGCGAGAGTGTGGATGAGTAATTCTATTATGAGGAGGGAAGGCGTGGAGACTCTGACTCCCGCCACCACCGGGTGGGGAAGAACGCACACACCACCCCCAGCGCAGACTCTGCGTGCCCCCACGAGGATCCAGGTACAATGCCAAGGGCTGCAGGTGCACCCCCTGCGGCGGCGGCTCTTCCCCACCCCGTCTCCTCACAGCTGGGGAAACGAAGCCCAGGCGTCTCATCAGACCCCTTTCCCTGGGTCCAAATCCTTTGCCACTGTGGTCCAGGCACTTTCCTCAGTGCTGATTCACTTATATCCAACCTGACAACGGTCCCTGGAGGCACCTGCTTTGTAGAGGGGCTGGCTGAGGCCAGAGAGGGGAGTCCCACAGCTGAGATCGCCCATCCATCCAAGAAGCCAGAGAGTTGGGCCGCAGACCTCTGCTGCTTTCCACACGGAGTGCTCCTATCTGTTCCTTACTGTATCTTAGGCCAGGACGGTGGGGAGCAGTAGCCGGCGCGTCAGGGTATCCAGGTTTTCCCGCTGGCTAGGTGTGCGATGTGGGCGAGTCTCTTGTTTGACTTGGCCGGGGCCGAACCTATGGTGAATGACAGGAAAGCCCATTTCCCTCTGCGAGCCCTGCCCGTGCAGGGGATGCTATTTCTACACATCCTCCAGGACGCAGCTCTCCTGGGCCCTGACCCTGACCTTCCTCTGCCTTGGGCTGGGAGGCCGGGGCGAGCCTGGGGCCCCAGGCTGGAGGATTTCCTGGCTCAGCCCCGCTAGCTGTCCGGAGAGCCTGTGGCAGGGCCCCAACCCAGGCTCCTCGCCAGGGTTCTCTGTCTCCAGCTCATCAGGGCTTTTGAGGCCCAGGGTCCTGCATTTGTCTGAGTCCTGGCTGCACCTCAAAAGGCCGAGGCCTGAGTCCTGATCCTGCAACGGACAGCACATGGTCTGCATCCCCCAAGCCTCCGTTTCCCCTTTTGCTTAGCATCTGTCACAGTGCTCCTGATCCTGACATTTCTAGAAACAGACCTGAGAGGCTCCTCGAGGACAAATGCTGCAGCCCTTGGCCTGTCTGAACCGGGAGCATCATCTCAGACCCCAGTTCTATGAATCGTTTAGAACTTCCACTGATATCTCAAGCTTCTGGTTTCTAGACATGACTACGGTTTGGAGGATGGAGTCAACTTGTGTTGATCACCATTCCTTCAGGGTCGGCTTAATACTCCTTCTCCTGAATGGTTTGGAAGGTCTTGCCAGAGGCAGGGGTCTCGACAAGAAAACCGTGCCACTTCCTTCCCCTCCGGGAGGCTGGGCTCCCATGTAGGAATGGGCACCGGACAAACGTTGCATTAGAGAGCTGGGAGGCGCTGGTCATTGTAAGGAGCAGGGTTGCGGGATCTTGACTTCTGGTGTTGGAGGTGGGGGCTGCTTTTCATGCCCGCCATGGGGGCTCAGGGAACCCATCTGCGTGTGTGTGTGTGTGTGTGTGTCTCCGGTTCTTTAAAACTGCTAATTGTCAGGGTGAAAATATTTTCACACGTTGGCTCTGCGGGAGAGCGTTATTACCGAGCCCACTGGCAGTCTTGTTGAAGTCAAACGGCCACAGTCAACATGGAAATCCTAATTAATAGACGTTCATGCTGCTCTTGGGCGCGGCAGTGGAAGTAATTATCGTGATTTAATTGACTTTTCTCCTCTCGGTGAGGCACTCTGCTTTTTTTCCCATTTTCTAGAGCTGGGAAGGGTTATTAAAAAAAAAAAAAAGGTTCCTTCTTTCTTTTTTTCCCTTTTATACAGACTGCCTCTCACACCACTGCTCTATTTGTCAAATCCGATTACAGTAAATATTGTGACAGCCCACGTCTCTATGTTAGAGGAACGTCCAGAGCCTGAGCCCATGGCTTACTTATGAGGAGCGTGCTGGGTTTGTAAAAGTGCCGTCGGACCCAGGGAAGGTGTCTGGCGAGCAGAAGGGGGGTCGATGTGTTCAGAGGTGCGGGTTTCAGCTTCTCGGGAGGGTGAGGGGCTGAGGACCACGTGCCCAAGAACCACTCGAGGGAGCTGGCTGTCAAGACGCATCCGGAGCTCAGGGCACTCTGAGGGACAGAAATGGGCGCGCTGGAAAACCATCTGAAACATTCTGCACTCTGGCCAGCCCTCTTCAGGGTGGCTCAGCACGCTCCGCTGGGTTTCAGTCTCAGGACCAGGGCCCTCGGACCCTCCCTAGGGGAGCCTGAATGCCTTTCCCACCAGGCTATGCCTCGCGCTGCCGGTGGTCCAAGAGTGGGCTGCTCTGGGCCCATCAGCTGTGGCAGGTGGGGTGTGGTCCTCTGGTCTGCTGTCCACTCTTCAGAAGCTCCAGGCAAAGCCTTTTGCAGATAGACGGGACTGCGGGCAGTGGCAACATGGTCCTTGAGAGCGTGACTGCCTAGGTTTGAATCCTGGTGGAACCACTTACTTGCTGTACATCCTTGGGAAAATTACTTAAACTTTCTGCATCTTGGTATCTGAAAATGATAGTCCTTACTTCATAGGTTTGTTATAAGAGATAAATGATTTCAATCCATGTCAAACTGGATAAACACTCAGTAAACTGTTCACTTATCAGTAGGGCCGGGAGGACAGGGGAGGCAGCTCCCAGTATCTGATCAGCACATGAGAAAACCCTCGAGTCGCGGACACTGCAGCCTGTAGGGAGCCTGCAGGACCATCTAGGGAAGCCTTCTTATCACACTCAGGAGGAAACTGAAGCACAGGAAAAACGGAACCTTTTAATAATTTCTTGCTAATTTTAACTTATCATTGGCATGGAGCATCTGCTTTTTTCCCCTTTTCTAGAGCTGGGAAGGGTTATTAAAAAAAAAAAAGGTTCCTTCTTTCTTTTTTTCCCTTTTATACAGACCGCCTCTCACACCACTGCTCTATTTGTCAAATCCGATTACAGTAAATATTGTGACAGCCCATGTCTCTATGTTAGAGGAACGTCCAGAGCCTGAGCCCATGGCTTACTTACGAGGAGCGTGCTGGGTTTGTAAAAGTGCCGTCGGACCCAGGGAAGGTGTCTGGCGAGCAGAAGCGGGGTCGATGTGTTCAGAGGTGCGGGTTTCAGCTTCTCGGGAGGGTGAGGGGCTGAGGACCACGTGCCCAAGAGCCACTCGAGGGAGCTGGCTGTCAAGACGCATCCGGAGCTCAGGGCACTCTGAGGGACAGAAATGGGCGCGCTGGAAAACCATCTGAAACATTCCGCTCTGGCCAGCCCTCTTCAGGGTGACTCAGCACGCTCCGCCGGGTTTCAGTCTCAGGACCAGGGCCCTCGGACCCTCCCTAGGGGAGCCTGAATGCCTTTCCCACCAGGCTATGCCTCGCGCTGCCGGTGGTCCAAGAGTGGGCTGCTCTGGGCCCATCAGCTGTGGCAGGTGGGGTGTGGTCCTCTGGTCTGCTGTCCACTCTTCAGAAGCTCCAGGCAAAGCCTTTTGCAGATAGACGGGACTGCGGGCAGTGGCAACATGGTCCTTGAGAGCGTGACTGCCTAGGTTTGAATCCTGGTGGAACCACTTACTTGCTGTACATCCTTGGGAAAATTACTTAAACTTTCTGCATCTTGGTATCTGAAAATGATAGTCCTTACTTCATAGGTTTGTTATAAGAGATAAATGATTTCAATCCATGTCAAACTGGATAAACACTCAGTAAACTGTTCACTTATCAGTAGGGCCGGGAGGACAGGGGAGGCAGCTCCCAGTATCTGATCAGCACGTGAGAAAACCCTCGAGTCGCGGACACTGCAGCCTGTAGGGAGCCTGCAGGACCATCTAGGGAAGCCTTCTTATCACACTCAGGAGGAAACTGAAGCACAGAGAAAGAGCGGAACCTTTTAATAATTTCGTAATTAGCTAATTTTAACTAATATAATATTGGGCTATTTGGCATGGAGCAAAAATTAAGGCCTCTCACTAGATCTCATGTGGGGATGTTTAAGAGTGCTTGACTTTTCTTTCTTTTTTTTAAAAAAATTTTGGCCTCTTTTATTGTTTTGATTGATTGATTGATTGATTTTCCTCCATCTTTATTCTTTGGCCTGTGTGGGCCTTCCATTGCAATGGCCTCTTTTCCTGCAGAGCACCGGCTCTGGGTGCATGCGCTCCAGAGTGCTGGCTTGTAATTGGATACACTGGTCCAGCTGCTCCGCGGCACGTGGGATCTTCCCCGGCCAGACATCAAATCGGTGCCCCCGGCACTGCAGGGCGGACTCTTTACCCACTGGACCACCAGGGAAGCCCAAGTGCTTGACTTTTATTAAACTATTACAGATCATAAAGTAGAAGAGAAGGAGAACCTAGGATTGTTCTATTTCTTTGTCTCTATTTGGAAATTCTGAGTTAGACTCGTATTAGAGTTTTCTTTTTTTTTTTAAACCTTTATTTTGCTTTTAACTTTTACAGAGTTTTGTTGTTTACAGATATGTATGTTCCCAGATTAATCATATGTATATCCCCCCTTCCCACCCCTCCCAACCATCACACAGCACCCCTGAAGGATCCCCTTTTCTCACAGAGCAATGACTAGAGCTAGAGTTTTCATTTTTTGAAGAGAGTGTGTCATCTTCATCAATCTTCTCTTTCAGAATATTCCTGTGTGTTGGGTCAGTGGGCAGGATGTCACCAATGAGCTATGTTATTTTAGAGACTTAGCTTCTCGGAGCCTCAGTTTCCTCATCTGAAAAATGGGGATTTATCACCCTACCTGGACCAAAAGCTTCTCAAGGGCAAGGGTGGTTTCTTTTTTTACCTCTTCTTCCTCTTCTAGAATGTTGCCTAACACATAGTACGTGTCTACAGGGGTTTCTAGCAATGCTGAATGGTCTCTTGAGGTGTAGTGAGGGCCAGAAGGAGTCAGCTTTGTAGACAAGCTGTGTGGACAGTCGTGCTGAAAAGGGGAGGTCATTTGACGCAAGGACTGAGATTCCAAGAAATCAAGACCCTCCAGGCCTTGACGGGAATAGAGAAAGGATGACATTTGCTGGTTCTGTTGCGTAGGAGGGCTGGAGACGGAGGCCAGCCTGGAGCGGGTTGAGAAGGGAGTGGAAGATGTAGAAATGGCGACAAGAAGTATAAACAACTCCTGTGAGAAGTGGGGCTTCGGAAGTCAGGAAAGAGAGAGTCATGGCTGGGCCCGGCGAAGGGGGTAGCATGACAGGTTTACCAGAGAACTTTTGCATGTTGATTAGACAGGGCCAGGTATAGAAAGCGCCCAGTAAATGTTTCCTGAATTGAACAGAGATCTAGCTATGCCCTGGGGGCTGCCAGGTCTTTCACAGCACTCTCAATAATGGTTGGAGATGAGATGGTTGTAATAAATGAGAACCTAAGACGAAGGTATTGGTTAAGGAGGTACTCAGCGCAGTACAGAGGGAAAGCCTGAATCTCCATGGTTTAACACAATGCAGCCTTATTTCTCCCTCGGCAACAGTTCAGTGAAAGTGGAAGGCAGCTTTCCATAGAGAATTTAGGGCCCCTATTTCCTGCCATCTTCAACATGTGGCTTCCAAGGTCCCTATGGAAAGAAGAAAAGGTAGAGAGGGTTCATCCGCTTCCTCCTCACACTGGACAAGGAGGGCTCCCATCGCTTCCACTCGCATTGGTGGAAAGGAGTCACATGGCCACCTAGGTGCAAAGGAGGCTGGGAAATGCCGGTTGAGCAGCCTTTTGCAGCCTTAGTGCTTCCTTCTGGGAGGAGAGCATGAGTGTTCTGGAACACAGTCTATCTTTCCTCCCTGGAATTACAGCCCTTTTCAACTCTCCGAGGAGCACTTTCCAACAGCGTGAGGAGACACGGTCTAACTAACTGAGAAAATGTGAGACTCCAAATGAAGACCAGGCCCTGCTCCTGAGGGCCAAAGAGAGATAAGCCATGGATCTGGGCCTCAGTTTGCCCAACTGTATAATATGAACTCCTGCCCATCCAAGTTCGGGGGATTAAAGGAGCTAAGGGTGGGCAGGGGCTGAGGTTGAGCATTCGATCTTTCACCCACAAGCCGGATGGCGTTGGATGGGCTTCTAAACTTTCTGAGTTGTTGTAAAATTCCCTCTGCATTGCCATGAGGATGAGCAAACACACCTGGGATTTAGTCGCCCTCTGTGAGCTGCTGCTGTCGATACCCAGCTCATCGCTCCTTCGTTCCACCGCCAGAAGTGAACGGTCCTGACTCAGGTTTAAGGGCAAAATGAACAGAATTGATCTTGCCTGGAGATCTTCTCATCTTTGCATTTTCCATCGTCTCTGTGACGATGAGGAGAGGTCTTTGGAGTCGGGGAGCTGGGGGCGGGGAAAGGGGAGAAAGAAATCAGCCACTGGGAGCTGTGTCTCTCCATTCCACTCACACTGGAAGGCCAGGATCGATGAGGCTTATTTCTCGCCTGTCTCTGACAGCTACTGTGAAGTTCTGCTCAGTGGCAGCGGCTGTAAATCAATTAGAAGCTAAGGCGTGGTGCTGAGCTCCACCCGCCACCTGCTCCCTCCTGATTTCTGGGTCTTCTCCCAGTAAAACAGCTGCCCACCACTTCCAGTCAAAGGTTTGGAGTTTCTCTGAGTTTCCCTGAGCAGGCTCAGTTCTAAGAAATCCATAAACTCCTGGTGTTGTCACTTGCCTCTTCCGTGAACGTTCCCCTCTGCTAGGGAGGGAGGGGCTGGTGCACCCCCGCTTGGCCCCCGCTCCACGCCCTCCCTAGCCGTCCTTATTTAGCATTCTAAGTTCCCGGTCCTGATGACTTATTTGGCATGGTATTTTGTGATGTAACGCCACTTTAGGTAATCAATTGGCTTCTTGGGGGCCAGCTGGGATGGGGACAGGGACAGGGGTTGTGGAGGCCTCCTTGTTCCTGAGGAAACCGAGCTGCCAGAGGGAGGGTCCCTGGGAAAGGAACGTGTCCCCAGGAGGGGAATGGGTCTTTCTGCTCTACCGTGTCCTTCAGGCCACTCAGTGACCTCCAGACAAAGCCGGGCCCTTGGCCTGGGGCTGTGGGAAGCCAGGCTGGGACAATGGGAGGAAGGAGAAAGCCGGGAGATAAAGCCCAGGGCCCTCGCTAGGATCTGTGCCTGGGATTCTGGAGGAGGCCGGCTCCTCTCAGCTCAGCAAGAGGAGGCTGCCGTGTAAACACGGCCGGGCTTCCGGCGATCACAGGACCGGTGCCCTTTTTATTGTGCGGTGATTGTTGAGATTGTCTGAGCAAGGATAGCCAGCCTCTCTGGAGCTTCCACAGGGACACTGCCCTCATTCATTCACGCCCTCGACATGCATTGGCACCAGCTGGGACCAAAGGCTGTCCCGGGTTCTGGGAATATAAAAACCGACATCCACCCATCCCCGTCCTTAGAAAGCCCTTCTCGGGTCCTGGAGACAGACCCCTGACTGACCCTGATGGGTCACTGACTGAGGCCAGCCGAACACCAGGAGCAAACGCAATGTGCAGAGGCAATGCAGAGAATGAAGCAGTGCCCTGCCTTCGGGGGGCTGTGCGCTGGTCCCGGCCTGGTGGGAGGCCAGAGGTGCTCTAGCCTGAGCTCCCCTGATGCTTCTGAGTACCAAACGTGATCAAAGAGATTGTTTTTTTTTTGATCTCTATCCAACTCCAAACCAAAGGGCTCTTAGAATGCAGCTGATGAGGAGGCTGACATTCATCCAGCACCTTCCACAGGTCAGGAAGTATTTGGGAGCTTATGCATATTACTGGGCTTCCCTGGAGCCTCAGAGCATAAAGACTTCTCCTGTAATGGCGACATAGGTCTGACCCCTGGTGGGGCAGATCCCCTGGAGGAGGGCATGGCCACCCACTCCAGTGTTCTTGCCTGGAGAATCCCCACGGACGGAGGAGCCTGGGGGGCTGCAGTCCATGGGGTTGCAAAGAGTCGGACGCGACTGAGCAACGAAGCACAGTGCAGACACATTATGACCCAGTGACCCTTCAGTCTTCAGGCGCCCTCTGAGATAGGGCTGGCTTTTCTCCCCGTCCCACAGGTGAGAGGACGGAGGTGCAGTCAGGCCAGATCACTGGCCCTGTTCACGTCACGGAGGAAGTGGGCAGCTGGGTGGGAGCCCAGGTCTGTGGGCTCCAGGGCCTTCACGCTTCTCGTGGGGTCACACTGCCTTTTCAGAAACCTCGACCCCCTCGGGGCGCGCGCTGTGGGGTTCTAAGTTACCTGCAGAGGCGAAGCCCTGCCTAGGACAAGGCTCGTCTTGCCTGACTTGATGCATCCAAGAGGAATCCCCTTCTGTTGGGGACGGGGGTGGGGGGTCTCCTGATGCACCTGGGCCAGGAACAGGAGTTGGGGTCTGGCCGACTCGTTCAGGGTCTCTGGCAGGTCTCTGGATGGCCCTCGAGCCTGTTAGAAGTGTGTCCGGGTGGACTGTCTGTGGGTTTCCGTGTCCCCGGGGGCCTGTATCTTTTTACAAGGCCATTCCATGGATTCTCAGCTTCTCCACTTCAGACACTTTAGAGACTCAGCCGGACTTGTTTTTCCGTCAGTATGTTTAGAGGTGGGTGATTTCTCAGCACATCTTACCGCACATGCAGGGTGGGGGGGCCGCGGAAACCAGGCTCTGTGCCCTCCCTCTGTGCCTCTCCTGGCTGTGGGACCTTGGGGCTAGAGCTTCGACTCTTCAGCCCCTGTTTCCCATTGTTAAAATGAAACAATCATAAAACCTCCCTTAATGGGCTGAAGGAAAGATGTCAGGAAATAGGGGATATAGAAGACTCTTTATATCCCAAAGCTAGAGGGATGCAGTAAAAGAAGGGCTTTCCTGGAAAAGAAGCTAAAAAAAGTTTGCATCCCCCAGTCCATGAAATGCCAGCAGTTTTGCATTGTCCCTGTGTCTGCCACCTGCGCGTCAGCAACAAGAGCACCTCTGCTCCTGTGCACACAGGGCTTTGCCTGCCTCGTCTCTTCTCCCTCGGCTTAGAGATGGGGAAACTGAGGCACAGAGAGGTTGAGTCACTTGCCTGGGATCACACATCCGGCAGGTGGTCGAGTCTGAACTAACACCAGAAATCTGACTCCAAATCCAGAGCCCCTCAAACTGTGGGTCTGCCTCTTAACCTCTGGGTGACCTCTGGCTGGACACACGCAGGGGCTTGTGTCCTGAGAAGGGCGTGAGTCAGCTCTAGTGGTAGGATAGGAGTTCAGGGGAAGGGCAGGGTTTTACACACTGCATAATGTCATTTTGGAAAAGGCAGTGTGGGTCCACCAGCCCCTCCCAGCATTCTGTGCCCCCGCTGCATTTAGCGTAGAATCCCCGCTCCTGGGACTCTGCCTCTGCCCCCGCCCACCCCCAGGTCCTGTTACTCAGGCCCTTCCCTTTGCCTATCCCACGCCGCCCCTCCGCCTCAGCCTCATTGCACTTTCTAGAACACCACAAGCCGTTTCTTGCCTCAGGGGCCCCACAGAGGCCGTTCTCTGTTTAGAGCACTTGTCCAGCCTCTGCATGTGGCAGGCCCTTCTCTTTCTTCAAGGTTCAGCCTGCCTGGGAAGCCCTCCTTCCTCTTCTCTCTCATTCAACTCCATTTATTGCCTTGGTGGCACATATCTCAGGCTAGATGTACAGATTGATGTCGATTTAATATAATAGTGATTTGATTTAAAAATAGTGTCAAGTGTCTCAGAGGCTATGACATGTCCCTTTGTTGTTCTAATTGACCCCCGGGTCATGCCGGGCACTTGGCATAAAGGTGTTGGTCAGTATTTATTGGTGATTGTGGGATGAAGGGCGGGGCTAGTTTAGCCAGACAGGAAAGGGATGGGGAGATATTTATGGAGCATCAATTAAGTACCAACCGTAGTCTGGCCACCTCCCTTCGTCGTCTTTGATTTTAGGGGTACGGATCATTTGTACTTTACAGATGAACTGAGGCAAAGAGTACTTAGACCAGGGATCACGCGAATTCCTCCACGGACCAAGCAGCTAATGCAAATAAGTGAGTCGGTTGAGTGACAAATTGACAAACAAGTCAGGAGCCCAGGCTCAGCAATAATGGGCATTTAAACCATGACTTGATGGTCTGGGAGACACTGGGGAGCAGTAGAGACCATGGAAGCCTCAACACACACTGCATCTGAGGAGAAAAGCCGTTTTTAAAAAGTTCCAATATTTTTAGATCTACTACAATTTAAAAACAAGAAATCCCAAAACTTGGATTGTTTTTTTTTTTTGGCTACTTCGATTGGTCTTTCGTTTATCTATTTTCATCCATCTTTGTTTCTTGGCCCGTGTGGGCCTCCCATCGCGGTGGCCTCTGTTGTCGCAGAGCACCGGCTCTGGGCGCATGCGCTCCAGAGCTCCGGCTCGGCAGTTGGACACATCGGTCCAGCCGCTCTGCGGCACGTGGGATCTTCCCAGGCCAGGGATCGAACAGGCGCCCCTTGCACTGCAAAGCTGTGTCCTTACCCACTGGACCACCAGGGAAGCCCACAGACTTGGATTTTTAAAGACATATTTCTCAACTGTTAAGAATTGCTGACTCATTCATAGTTTGTTTTTTGTTTTTTCTTTAAATGCCAATGTGCTATTGCAGTGCTGGGCCAGCGGCATGCTGGCTGACCAGACGCGAGCTTAGAGGACAGGAAGCAGACAAGCAGGAGGGCTCCTCTGGAAATCCCAGCCTGTCCTGCCCTATCAGACCCGTCCAAAGGCTCTCTTTTACCTCAGGAATGGATGAAAAGAGAATGTGAGCTCAGAGCTCTGGACTCATACCGACGTGGCTCAAAAAAAAAGAGAGAGAGAAAGAAGGTGTCAGGACTCCATGGCGGACGGGCTCTGGTCAGTGGTGTTCCAGTTTCTGGTTCATGGCTGTCAAGGTCCTTCACCCAGGCCTTTGCCTCCTCAGGGACCCCAGATTGGCTTGGGGACAAGCCAGCCCACAAATCCAGGCCTGCCCATCACTGCTTATTCACATTCCCCACTCCCTAGTCCTGCTGGGGACGTCCAGGTCATCAGAATGCTTGGGTCATTCATTTACTCACTCACTCATTCATTCACAACTGTATTTTTTTTTTTTTAATTTAACTAGAGTTGATTTACGGGATCGTGTACAGTTTCAGATTCTTCTCCATGACAGGTTATGATAAGATATTGAATACCATTTCCTGTGCCCCGCAAATGCTTGTTGTTTATCTATTTTACAACATATCGTAGTGTGGATCTGTCAAGCCATCCTGCTAACTTCTCTCTCTCCCCACTTTTGCCCTTTGGAACCATAGTTTCTTTCCTATGTCTGTGAGTCTGTTTCTGTTTTGTAAATAAGGTCACTGGTAATTTTTTTAGAGTCCAGGTTTTATTATATATGCATCTTTCTCTGTCTGGCTTACTTCACTTAGTACGATCATCTTTAGGTCCCTGTTGCTGCAAATGGCAATGTTTTACCCCTTTCTGTGGCTGAGTAATATTCCATTGCAGACATACCTCATCTTCTTGATCCATTCATGTGTTGATGGACGCTTAGGTTGCTTCCATATCTTGGCTATTGCACAAATGTGCGTTGATGTCCACTCTAGGCTGGGTCGTAGTCTTCATGCTGGAGAAACATTGAACAGAGTCTCCATGGGATAGGGTGGGGAGCTGCCTGAGACAGAGTGGTCCCAGAAGGCCTCTTGGAAGAGGTGACATTTGAGCAGAGACCTGAATGAAATAGGGCAGTGAACTGAGCCAAGATCCAGGAGAAGAGATTCGGAGCAGAGAGGGCATCAGTCCCCAGACACCCAGACCACCTGAGTGGAGCCACTTGGGTTATTCGAGGCACAGCAAAGGGGACAACGATCAAAGAGAGAGGGGAGGAGTTGCTCCCTTCCTCTCCTGTTTGGNAGGTGCCGACCTGTCCGAGCGCTTGACTTGGGGTCACCTGTTCGACTCCGCGTTCTGGGTAGGTCATTTCCCCCCTTTGCCTCCTCAGGGACCCCAGATTGGCTTGGGGACAAGCCAGCCCACAAATCCAGGCCTGCCCATCACTGCTTATTCACATTCCCCACTCCCTAGTCCTGCTGGGGACGTCCAGGTCATCAGAATGCTTGGGTCATTCATTTACTCACTCACTCATTCATTCACAACTGTATTTTTTTTTTTTTAATTTAACTAGAGTTGATTTACGGGATCGTGTACAGTTTCAGATTCTTCTCCATGACAGGTTATGATAAGATATTGAATACCATTTCCTGTGCCCCGCAAATGCTTGTTGTTTATCTATTTTACAACATATCGTAGTGTGGATCTGTCAAGCCATCCTGCTAACTTCTCTCTCTCCCCACTTTTGCCCTTTGGAACCATAGTTTCTTTCCTATGTCTGTGAGTCTGTTTCTGTTTTGTAAATAAGGTCACTGGTAATTTTTTTAGAGTCCAGGTTTTATTATATATGCATCTTTCTCTGTCTGGCTTACTTCACTTAGTACGATCATCTTTAGGTCCCTGTTGCTGCAAATGGCAATGTTTTACCCCTTTCTGTGGCTGAGTAATATTCCATTGCAGACATACCTCATCTTCTTGATCCATTCATGTGTTGATGGACGCTTAGGTTGCTTCCATATCTTGGCTATTGCACAAATGTGCGTTGATGTCCACTCTAGGCTGGGTCGTAGTCTTCATGCTGGAGAAACATTGAACAGAGTCTCCATGGGATAGGGTGGGGAGCTGCCTGAGACAGAGTGGTCCCAGAAGGCCTCTTGGAAGAGGTGACATTTGAGCAGAGACCTGAATGAAATAGGGCAGTGAACTGAGCCAAGATCCAGGAGAAGAGATTCGGAGCAGAGAGGGCATCAGTCCCCAGACACCCAGACCACCTGAGTGGAGCCACTTGGGTTATTCGAGGCACAGCAAAGGGGACAACGATCAAAGAGAGAGGGGAGGAGTTGCTCCCTTCCTCTCCTGTTTGGTAGGTGCCGACCTGTCCGAGCGCTTGACTTGGGTCGTATGTCACCTGTTCGACTCCCCGCGTTCTGAGGTAGGCATCACGAGCCTCACCTCTTCGCACAGGGCACGCGAGCACAAAGAGATTAGATGGCTTACTCCAGGTGGGCCTCTACCCTGACCCAAACGCAGGCAGCCTGCCACTGAGCCTCTTCCTTTCCACAAACCTGTTCCCTGCAGCTCCCGATGTCTGTACGTCTGTCACCAGCACAGTCCTCGCAGAGTCCGTGTTGTGAATGAACGAATGATTCTTATAAGCCATCCTCTCCGTGAAGAGGAAACTTCGTTTTTTCTCTTTCTGAAATTTATTTTTTAACTGAAGGATAATTGCTTTCCAGAATTTTATTGTTTTCTGCCAAGCATCAGCATGAATTGGAAACTTTATTTTTACCCTTAGCTCCCCTCTCTTCTTTTTCCCTGATTTACTCCTGCTCCTTGTGTCCCTCTCCAGCCCGGTTTCCTTTTCTACATCTCAGCCCTGGACCCTCAACTTCCATCTCTGGGGACTGACTCTACCCCTCAGTCCAGAAAGAACCTTGCCCACTCTGAGCTCGTTCTCTGCATGCTGACAGCTGAAACATGAGCCCCGGAACAAGCCTCTCATTGCCCGCCTGAACCCACCATGGCCCCCAGAGAGATCTGTTTCTCTCCTCATTCTCCCAGGGTCTCAGGGAAGAGCCTGGCGTGTCCCCCTCCTCTGGCCCCGCAGCCCTGGGGTTCTTGCTCTGCCATGGCCAGGCCCCCAGGGCTGCCCCTCCTCGGCACCCGCCGGCCCCCAGCCCCATGGCGTCTCCTCTTCCCAGCCCTGCGTCAGCCCGTCTCCTCATCCAGCTGACGATCTCCCCCCCCTGCTTCCCGACTCACGTATCCAAACAAGGCTTGCTCCAATTTGCCAGTCTTCACTGACGTTTCAAGACCTTCTGTAGAGGCTGGGCCCGGGGGTCTGGAATCTCCATGGGACTTTATTTTCCAGCTGTGCCCCTTTGACATCTACCAAGTGAGGCTGTTCATTAACACCTCTTTGCACTCCTACCCTATGCCTTTGCCTGCACAGTCCCATCCACCCGGAATGGCCTTCCTCCCTTCTCTGCCTGCCCAAAGCTTCCGCGTTTGGAAGACACCTCCTCCAGGTGCCTGCACTGCTCCAACAGAAGCACTCTCTCAGCTTGGAGATCCAGAGCATGTCCTGCCCCTTCCTGTTCATTTTTGCGCCCAGTTGTTCATGACTCAGGGCACAGGGCAGGACACGTGGACCTGGGTTTAAACCCTAGCTTTCCTTCCTGTTGGCTTAGTGGCCTTGGGAAAGTAGCCAAACCCCTCGTATCCCATTCTTTCATCTATAACGTGAATCAATAAGGTTACCTCAGGGCTTCCCTTGTGGTTCAATTGGTAAAGAATCCGCAATGCAAGAAATCGCCTGCAGTGCAGGAGACCCGGGTTCAGTCTTTGGGCTGGGAAGATCCTCTGGAGAAGGAAATGGCACCCCACTCCAGTATTCTTGCCTGGGAAATCCCACAGACAGAGGAGCCTGGCGGGCTGCAGTCCATGGGGTCACAAAGAGTTGGGCACGACTGAGCGACTAAACCACTGGCACTGCTGCCTTTGTGAACTGGGCCAAATCATTAATCATTAACCAGGATTACCTTGCTGGGTTCTTTTAATGATTAGAGGCTACGTGAAGCCCCAGATCCATGCTGGTGAGCCACAAATGGTAGCTGTGTGATCATTACTCCTCCTGTGCCTTCGCCTGCCCTGCAGCCAAGGCTGTTACCTTCCACCTTCTCCAGGAAGCCCTCCTCAGCCTTGGCCTTCCTTCCTCTCTTAGAACAGTCACAAGGTGATTTTATCTTTTGTGCTAGATTTGACTTATGAGGGTGAATGACGTACTCTTACGTCAAGGAGTTCTTCCGCGGTGGCTGCCTTCCCTGTGGATCCTGGGAAACCCAGAAGGGTGGCCAGCGGGGAAGAAGAACTGGGAGCAGGCAGGGCACCTGCTGAGCAGAGACTGTGCTGCGTGCGGGCGCCGGCTCTGATCCACATCTTACCTCTGCCGTGATTTTGGCTGCTTAAAAGTCACTTGGGTCACTGTGATCTGAGGACTCCCAGGAGACTAAAGATCCCCTCACTACCCGCACACATTCCTGATCGCCTCCAGTGAAATGCTTACTCCCATCTAAGGAGGAGATTGATTTGCCTATAACCTGCCTGGATGGAACCTGCTGGGCAGGTAAATAACACACAGAAAAGAAATGTATGCAGGCAACTGGGAGATCATTAACTACTGCTGCCCCCCTCTGCCCGGCCACGTGCAGCCCAGGGATCCGTCTTTGTTTCCAAGGTTTAAGCCCAGACAAGTCTCCAAGACTAGGAGCAAAGAAGGCTCTTTCTATGATTTTTTTTTTCTTTCTTTCAAAAGGACCCCATGGGGAGATGAGGGGACCGAGGCACTGAAGAGCACGTTCTTAGCTCCTTTGGCCACTGGGGCACAGGGACTTGTCATCTCCCACAGCGCCTTAGAGCCTCCCTTCTCTGCTGAGAAAACAAACCCCTGCCTGAGCTGGGCATTGTGTTGGCCGGGAGGGAGAGCGTCTTGAGGGTCTCCAGAAGAACAGAGTCCTGCTAACACCTTGCTTTTTGCCAAGTCCCCTTTAATAGGACCTTTGGCTTGCAGAGCCGTGAGACAGTAGCGGTGGGCTGCTTTAAGCCCCGATGTGTTTGGTGATTGATTAGAGCAGCCAGAGGAAGCCGTACGAAGTGGCTGATGTGTCTGCTTGGCAGGGCTGTGGCACCCAGTGACTGAAGCAAACGCCAGTCGAGGCGGTGCTCTGACGGTCTTCTGTTGACCTGGCTGTGCCATCTGCCATCTGTTGACTTTAGGTTTGGAGGACAGCCTTATCCAATCGGTTGAAAGGCCTTCACAGCAAAACATGAGGTTTTCCCAGCAAAGAAGGAATTCTGCCTCGAGACCGCATCAACTCCCATCTGAGCTTCCAGCCCACCTTTAGGTTTAGGACTTGCCAGCTTTGAACCAACAACAGCATGAACCAGCTCCTTAAGAGAAATCTCTCGATATATATATACACACGCAGATTTATTATACATGTGTGAAATTGTGCACATATGATATATATAATATACATGAGCTATATTAGATAGGTCAATACATACATGCATGTATCTAAAACTGCTGTTGGTCTGTTTTCTCTGGGGAACTGGCAGGTATGATGGCTTCCAATGTTTTTGGCTGTTGCGGACGGCGCTGCTGGGAATGTTGTGGTTGACACAGAAATGTGCTTCAGCTCATTTGGCCTCCAGGGGAGCAGCCCTGTGGTTCAGAGCGCTAGTGTCCCAGTCCCTCGGCCCCCACCCTGCCCTCCCTCCACGAAGGCGGCCTCCCTGGCCTCCTGCACGGGGAAGCCACTTCCCAGACACCCTCTGGGACAAGGCCAACCACGTGAGTCTGTGTCCGCTGAGTTTCTTTCTCAGGCTGTTCGTTCCCTTCCCCCTAGGACCTCTGGTCCCCTTTCTCCCTCCCCTGGGTGCCCAGTGTGACCCGGCATCTCTGATTTCCCTGCACATCCTCTCTCGGCCCAAATCCCACGTCTTCTCTTCCCCTCTCATCCAGCCTGCCTCCTCCCTCTACCTCCCTCTCTCCCCGTCCCCTGGAGTCTGTCTGTCCCCTGGGTCCCTTTCTGCCAACTCCTCCCCGCCACGACCTGCCGTCTCTCCGCTTCACTAATCTTGTCTAATTGCTTGCCGGAGCCATCAGAACTGAGCATGTGATGCGGGGAAGGAGGGGATGGAGTGATGCCCCCAGAGGCTCAAGGGCTATTTAGGAATGAGGGTGGGGCTTTGGCCAATGAGGAGTTGCCAAGGGGCAGGCTGGCTGCCGCTGCATCTAGCGCAGCCGAGGTGAACGTGTTGGGTTGATTCCCTAGGACTCTCCGGGCAGGATGGCCTTCCTGGGACCCAGAGCTGGGTCCTCCTCCCACTCGGCCACATTCTCCATTCTGTGCGCAAGTTCCTAGATGCCACGCTCAGGGTGGGTGGCAGGGCTTGGCCCCTGGCAGCGTGGAGCCCGTGGCACGGACCTCCCCGAGGGCAAGTCCACCTTGGGAATGAGCAGTGACCCAGGCTGCCCTGGACTTTGCTCTATGGGAGAAAGACGCCCCTTGGTCAAATCCTCCAATTTATTATACATGTGTGAAATTGTGCACATATGATATATATAATATGCATGAGCTATATTAGATAGGTCAATACATACATGCATGTATCTAAAACTGCTGTTGGTCTGTTTTCTCTGGGGAACTGGCAGGTATGGTGGCTTCCAATGTTTTTGGCTGTTGCGGACGGCGCTGCTGGGAATGTTGTGGTTGACACAGAAATGTGCTTCGGCTCATTTGGCCTCCAGGGGACCCTGTGGTTCAGAGCGCTAGTGTCCCAGTCCCTCGGCCCCCACCCTGTCCTCCCTCCACAAAGGCGGCCTCCCTGGCCTCCTGCACGGGGAAGCCACTTCCCAGACACCCTCTGGGACAAGGCCAACCACGTGAGTCTGTGTCCGCTGAGTTTCTTTCTCAGGCTGTTCGTTCCCTTCCCCCTGGAACCTCTGGTCCCCTTTCTCCCTCCCCTGGGTGCCCAGTGTGACCCGGCATCTCTGATTCCCCTGCACATCCTCTCGGCCCAAATCCCACGGCTTCTCTTCCCCTCTCATCCAGCCTGCCTCCTCCCTCTACCTCCCTCTCTCCCCGTCCTCTGGAGTCTGTCTGTCCCCTGGGTCCCTTTCTGCCAACTCCTCCCAGCCACGACCTGCCGTCTCTCCGCTTCACTAATCTTGTCTAATTGCTTGCCGGGGCCATCAGAACTGAGCATGTGATGCGGGGAAGGAGGGGATGGAGTGATGCCCCCAGAGGCTCAAGGGCTATTTAGGAATGAGGGTGGGGCTTTGGCCAATGAGGAGTTGCCAAGGGGCAGGCTGGCTGCCGCTGCATCTAGCGCAGCCGAGGTGAACGTGTTGGGTTGATTCCCTAGGACTCTCCGGGCAGGATGGCCTTCCTGGGACCCAGAGCTGGGTCCTCCTCCCACTCGGCCACATTCTCCATTCTGTGCGCAAGTTCCTAGATGCCACGCTCAGGGTGGGTGGCAGGGCTTGGCCCCTGGCAGCGTGGAGCCCGTGGCACGGACCTCCCCGAGGGCAAGTCCACCTTGGGAATGAGCAGTGACCCAGGCTGCCCTGGACTTTGCTCTATGGGAGAGAAAGACGCCCCCTTGGTCAAATCCTCCAAGGGGAGAAAGCTCCGCCACTATAGCCAGGGAAGCCGGAGGCTCCGTGTGTCGTTGTCACTCGGTTGTCTTTGACTGTTTGTGACCCCATGGACTGCAGCACACCAGGCTTCCCTGTCCTTCACCATCTCCCAGAGCCTGCTCAGATTCGTGTCCATTGAGTCAGTGATGTCATCCAGCCATCTCATCCTCTGTCACCCCCTTCTCCTCTCGCCCTCACGCTTTCCCAGCATCACGTCTTTTCCAGTGAGGCAGCTCTTCACATCCGATGACCAGAGCACTGGAGCTTCAGGTTTAGCGTCCGTCCTTCCAACAAATCCTTAGGGATGATTTACTTTAGGATGGACTGGGTCCGTCTAGCCGGCTATTAAATGGGGCTGAAGGTGACGCAGAGCGCACTGCTGAGCACACAAGGAGACTGGTCGAGAGGACATCCCGCCGTGCCAGGCATGCACTGAGGGCCCAGGAAGGAGAGCCGGCCCGGGCTTCCCTGGTGGTCCAGTGGGTAAGGACACCGCCTTGCAGTGCAAGGGGCGCCGGGTCGATCCCTGGCCTGGGAAGATCCCACGTGCCGCAGAGCGGCTGGACCGATGTGTCCAATTACCGAGCCAGAGCTTTGGGGCGCGTGCGCCCAGAGCCGGTGCTCTGCGACAACAGAGGCCACTGCGATGGGAGGCCCACGCGGGCCAAAGAACAAAAAAGATGGATGAAAATAGATAAATGAAAGACCAGTAGAAGTTGTCCACCTGCCCTCCTCCCTCCCCAACCCGCTCCCCCCCACATCCCCGCCAAAAAAAGGAAGCCGGCCCTGTTACCTGGGGGTGGGATGCCTATCCTGGCCTGCTTCACCTGCCGAGGCCTCCTTCTCTCTCTCTAGGGGGAGTTGATACCATCAGAGCTGAAAGCCACAGGACATCAAAGGCAGCATTTGCACAGTGCTTTGGAAGGAATAAAGCCCTTTTCATAGGTGATCTTGCTTAATGTTCTTAACGACTCGGGGCAGGGGAAGGGAATTACAGAGAAGACTCAAGTTCAAAGGCATGAAGTAACTGTGCCTGAGGGCACTCAGCTCTGAGCTGGGTTGGAGCAGGATTCCAACCCAGGGCAGGCTGGCTCCAGGAGGCCCTCTTCCCTCCTCTCCCCAGCCCCCTCCTCCGATGGCTGCCCCTGGGAGGGGCAGGCGCAGGCTCCGGCGGCCGCGGGCAGAGCAAGCCTCAGGCTCTTTCAACATCACTGCAGCTGCACACTGCTGCCGGCGCACCTTAATTATCCTGCTTGATCGTGACACAGCTTGCTGTGCAGGCAGGAGACCTTAGCGGCACTTTACAGACAAGAGAAGCAGCGCCTGGGGTGCTGAAATCGCCCGCCCGCAAGTGGCATGGAGTCGTCTGCGTCCAAGCTCCGGGCTTCTGGCCTGTGACTGTGGGCACATCCACTTGGAGCCTCCGGTCCCCGACTAGCCCTGTCTCCAAGGGCTCTCGTGAGAATTAAATGACACAAGGATCCAGAGAGCCTGGCGTCGTCCCAGTACCCGCTGGGTCCTCTTAAACCTGAACTTTTTCTTTCTTTGGGAAAGCATCACTAAATAGGATCTAGTTCACCCTTGTAGAGTACCCTGGGGAAACGGAGGCCCCCGAGGTGAGACGCTGATGGCCAGCATCCCACAGCACACAGGGGCAGAAGCAGCCCTCGAACCCAGGACCCCAGCCTCCAGCTTCCATGCCGCTTCCTTTGAGAGAGGCCAGCAGGAGCCTCAGCCCAGGCATCACCTCTGTCTCCTTCAGAGAAGAACCCAGCACCATCCTGGGCCGAGAGCCCAACGGGCTCATGCTAGCCTCTGCGCTTTCCCAAGTCCAACTGGTGGCTGTCCGTTTCCCACGGTGACTTTCGTTCCATGACCCCCGCCTCTAGATCCCTCAACGCCGAAGAAACACACATGGGCCAAGTTTGAGTTTTAAACCACACCCTCGCTGTAGTCATTGCAATTCTGCCTGAATGTTCCTGACCCCATGCAAAGAGACATCTGCTAGCAATTCTGGGAATGCAGTTAGCATTGTTGCTCTGTGATGCACAAGCCTTTCCCGAGCATGACCACGTTTCTCCCTCTTGGAGGGGAGTCCTGGCCACATGGCCCTCGTGCTTTGCAGATGGGGTGACCAGGAGGCTTGGAGTGGCTGAGGGCCTTACACAGAGTCAGGGAGGGGGAGCAAGCCAGAGAAGGGGCCTCTCTTGGCAAGTGGACGGGAAGAGAAAGAATCAAATGAACCTACCACCTCCAAATTCTAAGATTGGAACCTAAGATTCTCCAGGCTCAGAGAATCATAAAATGAGAGGGCTGACAGACCTTAGAGATGGCTGGATCCGATTGATCCTCTGGTTACTTATGTATATGACTGCGCTTGGTCTTAGTTGGAACACGTGGAATTTTCTATCTTTGCTGTGGTGGGCAGGATCCTTGGCTACAGCATGTGAGATCTAGTTCCCTGACCAGGGATTGGACCCTGCCGTGGGATCCCAGCATTGGGAGCGTAGAGCCTTAGCCACTGGCTTTCCCGAGACGTTTAATCCTCTGGGAACTTTTTTTTTTTTTTTATCCTTTTAGGAATAATACATATACAGTAAAATATATCCTTCTCCAGTATACAGCTCAATTTTTTTTTTTTAATGGACCAAGTAACCACCATGCAAACCAAACTGTAGGTGAAGCCTGGCCATGCAGAACTGGGGAGAGGAGGGTTCCAGACTGAGATGGCAAGATGTGCAAAGGTCCTGGGGCAGGAATGGATTTGAGTGAAGGATGGAGGGAAGGGCATTATGGCGGGGGCCTTGTGACAGAGGAGAGAGAGGTTCCAGCCAAGGCCAGGGAAGTTGGCAGGCACCCATCCCATCAGCCCAGGCACACTCTTGTGTCCCATCCCAGGTGACACTGTCCTCTCCCCACTTCCTTTACCCCCAGGAAACTACTGTTCTGGCTTCAATCACAATCAAGCTGTTGTTCTTGAACTTCATGCAAATGAAATCACCTAGAAGGAGCTTCTCCAGGCCTGGCTTCTTTCACTCTACCCAATGATTTTACGATCCTTCCATGCTGTTGCACATGAAAGCAGTTCTTTTCTTTTCATTGCTATGTAATATTCCATTACACACAGAAGCATATATACTACATATAGTATCTCCTACTATAGCTAGTATATATACATATGTATTACAACTGGTTCATCTGTTATTCTGTGGATGGGCATCAGGTCGTGTCCCACTGGGGATTCCCTTGTAGCTCAGCTGGTAAAGTAGCCATATGCAATGCAGGAGACCCTGGTTTGATCCCTGGGTCGGAAAGTTCCCCTGGAGAAGGGGTAGGCTGCCCACTCCAGTATGCTTGCCTGGAGAAATCCACATAAATAGAGCTGCAGCAAATATTGGGGTCCAGGTCATTTCGTGGGCCCTTGTAGGCCTTTCTCTTGGGAATGTAACTGGGAGGGGCCAGTGCTGAATTGTCATGGGTTCGACTTTAATCACGGAACCAAAGAGGAGGGGTATGCCCTCTGAAGGTCCTGCCGGCGGGAGATGAATTCTAGGGTCTCCAATCCTCACGCATGCTTGGTGTCATGCCTCGGCTAGGTTTTAGTCAACTGGCGGTTCTGGATCTCACTGTGGTTTTTATTTGCTTTCCCCTGGTGAGTCATGAGGCCGAACACCTTCTCATATACTTATCAGCTATTTGCATATCTTCTTTAGGGAAGCGTCAAGTCTTTCACCGAGTTTAATTGGATGATTTCTTATTGACGTAGCTGTTCTTTACATATGTCAAGCCCTCGGGGAGAGGAGGGTTCCAGACTGAGATGGCAAGATGTGCAAAGGTCCTGGGGCAGGAATGGATTTGAGTGAAGGATGGAGGGAAGGGCATTATGGCGGGGGCCTTGTGACAGAGGAGAGAGAGGTTCCAGCCAAGGCCAGGGAAGTTGGCAGGCACCCATCCCATCAGCCCAGGCACACTCTTGTGTCCCATCCCAGGTGACACTGTCCTCTCCCACTTCCTTTACCCCCAGGAAACTACTGTTCTGGCTTCAATCACAATCAAGCTGTTGTTCTTGAACTTCATGCAAATGAAATCACCTAGAAGGAGCTTCTCCAGGCCTGGCTTCTTTCACTCTACCCAATGATTTTACGATCCTTCCATGCTGTTGCACATGAAAGCAGTTCTTTTCTTTTCATTGCTATGTAATATTCCATTACACACAGAAGCATATATACTACATATAGTATCTCCTACTATAGCTAGTATATATACATATGTATTACAACTGGTTCATCTGTTATTCTGTGGATGGGCATCAGGTCGTGTCCCACTGGGGATTCCCTTGTAGCTCAGCTGGTAAAGTAGCCATATGCAATGCAGGAGACCCTGGTTTGATCCCTGGGTCGGAAAGCTCCCCTGGAGAAGGGGTAGGCTGCCCACTCCAGTATGCTTGCCTGGAGAAATCCACATAAATAGAGCTGCAGCAAATATTGGGGTCCAGGTCATTTCGTGGGCCCGTGTAGGCCTTTCTCTTGGGAATGTAACTGGGAGGGGCCAGTGCTGAATTGTCATGGGTTCGACTTTAATCACGGAACCAAAGAGGAGGGGTATGCCCTCTGAAGGTCCTGCCGGCGGGAGATGAATTCTAGGGTCTCCAATCCTCACGCATGCTTGGTGTCATGCCTCGGCTCGGTTTTAGTCAACTGGAGGTTCTGAATCTCACTGTGGTTTTTATTTGCTTTCCCCTGGTGAGTCATGAGGCCGAACACCTTCTCATATACTTATCAGCTATTTGCATATCTTCTTTAGGGAAGCGTCAAGTCTTTCACCGAGTTTAATTGGATGATTTCTTATTGACGTGTAGCTGTTCTTTACATATTCTAGATACAAGCCCTCTGTTATATGAACGTATTGCACATAGTCTTTTGGTCTGTGTGTTTGCCTCTCTAAATGATGTCTGGGGATAGTTTGAGAACAAAGAGAATAAATACTATGGAGAGCCTCCTTTGTGCTGGGCCAGGTGCTCTGCACATCTGTCTCACCTTAGCTGACGCTCATCACTCCTCAGGGAGGTGAACATCACCCCGCCTCTCCATGCCCCCACACCACCTGGCCATAAGGGATTTAAGGAACTGGCTCATGATCTCCGGGTTGGCAGGGTGCTGGGCTGGATTTCTCCAGTCCCAAGCTCCCTTTTTCTATTTGGGGTGTCAGTTGGAGAGGTAGTGATCCCCTCCACCCCAACCTGCCTGCTTAGCAGGTCTTGCCCTCAACAGACAAGTAGAAAGAAAGATCAGGGAAGAGCCTGGAGTGAAGGCTTCCTAATTTGGCCGCCTCGTTTTGTCTGATGTGAATTTCTTGGCCTCTTTCACTCATTCACATTCCCCTGCAAATTCAAAAGAGCTTCCAAAAGCATCTTGAAGAGGCTGGCACTGCCTGGTGTTTGGGATTATTCTTAATGCCAATACCTTAAATGTATGTAATTCATTTAGTTAGAAAGCGCGTCCGTGGTGAGTTTCTTACTGCATATTCATTAGGTAAGCCAGGGAGATGAGCTGGGCGACAGTCATGAGCGAGCTCGTGTTCCGAGGCCAGAACTGCAGAACCTGGGGCTGGAGGCTCCTCGTGGAGCAAAGCCTCAGGTCTCAGTCGGGGCCTGGCTACGACGTTTAGCAGAAACAGGCGACTCTGGGCCTGAGCGTGCCGGGCCAGCCCAGCCGGGAGGAAACGGAGCTGCATTTATTATAAACTGAACCAAGACAGGCTTCCTGCCCGGCAGGAGAACAGGTAGGAAAGTGCCTGCTTGTCCGGGAGTTTTCTGTCTCTCCCCTTGCATTCCACAGTTGTTCGAGGAGTTCCGCTGGGAGCTGGGGCGGTGCCAGGGGAGCAGAAATGAGCCAGCCGGTTCCGGTCCTTCGGCAGGGACCCCGGGCCCGTTAACAAGCACCATAGATTGAGCGCTCACTGCCTGCCCAGCCCAGCGTGGAGAACTCCGAGGGCATCCATGTTGTTGAACCCTCACCGGGCCCTGTGAATGAGATGATCCCCTCAGGCTGTGGGGGAGCAAGGGAGAGTCCAGTTCACTGCTGACCGTGCTGCGCGAGGCAGGAGGCAGGGCTGACCGGGGCAGGACACAGGGCCAGGGGCCCCAGGGAGAGAGACCAGGAAGGCTTCGTGGAGGCAGTGGCTTTCTCACCACGGCCCTTGAAGAATGGGGAGGATTTGGAAGGCATCAGTGGGGAGATGGGGCTGCGCTGGCTGAGGCAACAACAGAGGCCAAAGCCAGAGATGGGAGAGCACAGGTTAGGCAGTCGAGGATGTGACCGAGGGCATGCCCTGCAGTCGGCAGGACCCAAGAGTGAGCCTTAGCTCCCCACGTACCTGCTCTTTGATCTTAAATTGCAGTCAATTGCATCGCCTCCCCCGCATCAGCCTCCCCAAGCTTTTAAAAAAACATTTGAGGTGAGGGAATTCCCTGGGTGTCCTGTGGTTAGGACTTGCTGCTTTTGCTGCCAGGGGTCCAGGTTGGATCCCTGGTTGGGGAATTAAGATCCTGCAAGCCACACAGCACGGTTAAAAAATAATACTTGTAATTAAAGCATCATTTCATTAAAAAACACTGAGATGAAATTCACATGACAAAATTAACCCTGTTAAAGGAACAATCCAGTGGCTTTTGGTTGACAGTGTGATGCAATCTCTCCTTTTATCTAGTTCCAGAATGTTTTCTTCACCCCAAAAGAAAGCCGTGTACCCATCAAGGGTGCCTCCCCGCAGCCTCCAGCAACCATTAATTGGCTTTCTGTTCCTATGGATTGACCTGTTCTAGAGATTTTATATAAATGGAATCATGCAATGTGTAGCCTTTTGTATCTGACTTCTTTCACTTAGCATAATGTTTTGGAGGTTTATCCAGACTATAGCATGTATCGGTCCTTTCTTTTTCTGAGAGCATGATAGTCCTTTGAACGGGTATATTGCATTCACATGTTTATCCATGTGACTACTGATGCACATCTGGGCTGTTTCCACCTTTGGGCCACTGTGACTAACACTGCTGTCAGAATTTGGGGACAGGTGTCTGTTTATGCCTGTCTTCTCTGGGCACAGACCCAGGAGTGGCGTTGCTGGGTCCTGAGGTGGCACAGTGGTAAAGAACCCATCTGCCAGTGTAGAAGATGCAATAGACACAGGTTCGATCTCTGGGTCGGAAAGACCCCCCGGAGCAGGAAATGGCAACCTGCTTCAGTATTCTTACTTGATAAATTCCTTGGACAGAGGAGCCTGGTGGGGTACAGTCCATGGGGTTGCAAAGAGTCAGACATGACTGAGCCTGTGCGCATGCGCATGGTAACTTTATGTTGATCTTGTTGGAGACGCCTCACCTTTTGGAACCTCAGTTTCTGCATCTGTAGAATGGGGATGACAATGATAGCTTTCTTCCTCAAGGTAGGTGGAACAGGGCTTTTGAGGATTAAGTGAAGTCCAAGGTCCACTACTTTGGCCACCTGATGCAAAAAGACAACTCACTGGAAAAGAGCCTGATGCTGGGAAAAATAGAAGGCAGAAGGAGAAAGGGACGACAGAGGATGAGATAGTTGGATGGCATCACCGAGTCAATGGACATGAGTTTGAGCAAGCTCTGGGACAGGGAAGGACAGAGAAGCCTCACGGGCTGCAGTGCCTGGGGTCGCAAAGAGTCAGACGTGACTGAGCAACAGAACTAAAGGCCCAGAGTAGCCAGGGCTCAAGGTGCTTCGGGTGAGATCTTCTTAGAGAGGGCTGACGGTCGTGGGTGGGAGGGGGGAGGGGCAAGGATTCCTGAACCTGGATGGGCTCAGCTCTGTCCCTCAGTGGTGGGCTGACAGGTGTTCTGCCCTTTCCTCCCCAAGGTGGGGCGGAGGGAGCAGATGGCTGGTGTCTTGGGGACCAGGCCCCTGTGATGCTCTTGGGTCCAGGGAGGCTAGCCTTCCGTGGCACCACAGCACACCCCTCACCCAGGGGGCTGGCTGCTGGATTCACGCCCGGGGTGTGGAGCAGGGCACGGGGGACAGCCACTGCCTGCCGAGGTCATTTCCCCCATTTGCCTCCTGCCCACCCTCTACTCCTTTCAGAGCCTGACTTGGAGCTGTTTAGGCTTGTCAAGCCACAGGGGTTCAGAAACCAAATTAACAAGTAAAAATTCCCATTCTCTGCCTGTCAGAATTTGGGGACAGGTGTCTGTTTATGCCTGTCTTCTCTGGGCACAGACCCAGGAGTGGCGTTGCTGGGTCCTGAGGTGGCACAGTGGTAAAGAACCCATCTGCCAGTGTAGAAGATGCAATAGACACAGGTTCGATCTCTGGGTCGGAAAGACCCCCCGGAGCAGGAAATGGCAACCTGCTTCAGTATTCTTACTTGATAAATTCCTTGGACAGAGGAGCCTGGTGGGGTACAGTCCATGGGGTTGCAAAGAGTCAGACATGACTGAGCCTGTGCGCATGCGCATGGTAACTTTATGTTGATCTTGTTGGAGACGCCTCACCTTTTGGAACCTCAGTTTCTGCATCTGTAGAATGGGGATGACAATGATAGCTTTCTTCCTCAAGGTAGGTGGAACAGGGCTTTTGAGGATTAAGTGAAGTCCAAGGTCCACTACTTTGGCCACCTGATGCAAAAAGACAGCTCACTGGAAAAGAGCCTGATGCTGGGAAAAATAGAAGGCAGAAGGAGAAAGGGACGACAGAGGATGAGATAGTTGGATGGCATCACCGAGTCAATGGACATGAGTTTGAGCAAGCTCTGGGACAGGGAAGGACAGAGAAGCCTCACGGGCTGCAGTGCCTGGGGTCGCAAAGAGTCAGACGTGACTGAGCAACAGAACTAAAGGCCCAGAGTAGCCAGGGCTCAAGGTGCTTCGGGTGAGATCTTCTTAGAGAGGGCTGACGGTCGTGGGTGGGAGGGGGGAGGGGCAAGGATTCCTGAACCTGGATGGGCTCAGCTCTGTCCCTCAGTGGTGGGCTGACAGGTGTTCTGCCCTTTCCTCCCCAAGGTGGGGCGGAGGGAGCAGATGGCTGGTGTCTTGGGGACCAGGCCCCTGTGATGCTCTTGGGTCCAGGGAGGCTAGCCTTCCGTGGCACCACAGCACGCCCCTCACCCAGGGGGCTGGCTGCTGGATTCACGCCCGGGGTGTGGGGCAGGGCACGGGGGACAGCCACTGCCTGCCGAGGTCATTTCCCCCATTTGCCTCCTGCCCACCCTCTACTCCTTTCAGAGCCTGACTTGGAGCTGTTTAGGCTTGTCAAGCCACAGGGGTTCAGAAACCAAATTAACAAGTAAAAATTCCCATTCTCTGCCTGTCACTCGCCTGGCTGAGCCGTAGGATCTGAATTGGAGGAGGAGCCAGGTCCACTGGGGATCCTTGGAGAGGGACAGACCCCAGGCTTGTCATGTGGGTAGAGCCTGGGGCGGCACCAGGGAAGCCGTCACCGGCGGCTCCCACTCCTCTCCACTTGCGAGTTGCCTGCCACAGGCTGCGATCCGTGAGCCACCTGTCCCAGGGGGTGGCAGAAGGGAACAGAGAGCTCCACCCCAGGGACAACCCTAACCACCTGCTTCCCTGCCCTCCGTCTCTGCAGAGGCATCCAGGTCCCCCGTGAGTGGTAGGCAGGCCCTGGGGTCTGGCAGTCAGGTAGAACGGAGGTCAAATCCAAGTGCAGCTGCAGGTGACCTTGGGCAGACGATACTCTCTCTGAGCGTCAGCTCCGCCAATCAAGTAGGAGCTAATGAACCTTCTTGACTGAGTTGTTGGTATTCAGTGATATCAGGAGGAAAAAGGGGTTCAGAGCATGTCTGAAACTCTTGATGTCCCGTCTGGCTGGGGAGCGGCAGTCACGGTTGAGGGGACCGTGTCATCGCCCATCTGTGTCTCGGGTTTGATTCCCGCTCAGTGCGGACTCCTAAGACGGCAGGATCTGCGTCTGACCGCTTTGTGACTCAGGTCGAGCTCTTTAAAAGCAGAACCTGACCAGGGACGCTTGTGCCGGTGAATGATGGAAGAACAATCTGGACCAGCGAGGGGAGCAGCATGAGGCAGAGGAAGAACCTACGCAAGGATGGGGTTCAAGAACACCCCAGCCTTAGCCAGACCCCAGGGAGCTCTGAAGCATGAGCGACACTGGGAGTCCGTGGCCAGCGCCCTCTGTCAGGGGCAACGGGCTATGCCTGGAGATGGGGACAGGGCTGTAGCCGCCCAGGCATCTCTGGGTGACATGGACCCAAATAGCCAGAGCCATCATGCCCGCAGAGAAGGGGCGAATGGAGACTTTGTCATCGAGTGTGGCCACCGTGGAGGGAGGGATGCGCCCTGCAGGAATGGACACCCACATCCATGATCCCTGACATGAGAACTGGGAAGGAAACACCGCTGTGGTACCTGACAGGCTTAGCCTTGAAGCCCCTTCTACCACCTACTGGAATCATCCACCTCTCTGGGTCTCCACTTAGGGACTCCTCCCCACAGGGTCCACAGAAGGACACGTCGGCTGCCACGTGGACAGTGGCTCCCTCATAGCCCCTGAGCACCTGCTGTGTGGGTGGGCCCGGCTCCCTGCGATCCCGTCCTGCTCTCACCTCGTGGAGATGCGCCTGGCCCTGTCTGAAGCAGCTCCTTCCCTCCTCCAGATGGGAGGTGGACCCGTGATCTGTAGTAACCCCTGTCCCCAGGGCCAGGAGTGGTAGGCAGGCCCTGGGGTCTGGCAGTCAGGTAGAACGGAGGTCAAATCCAAGTGCAGCTGCAGGTGACCTTGGGCAGACGATACTCTCTCTGAGCGTCAGCTCCGCCAATCAAGTAGGAGCTAATGAACCTTCTTGACTGAGTTGTTGGTATTCAGTGATATCAGGAGGAAAAGGGGTTCAGAGCATGTCTGAAACTCTTGATGTCCCGTCTGGCTGGGGAGCGGCAGTCACGGTTGAGGGGACCGTGTCATCGCCCATCTGTGTCTCGGGTTTGATTCCCGCTCAGTGCGGACTCCTAAGACGGCAGGATCTGCGTCTGACCGCTTTGTGACTCAGGTCGAGCTCTTTAAAAGCAGAACCTGACCAGGGACGCTTGTGCCGGTGAATGATGGAAGAACAATCTGGACCAGCGAGGGGAGCAGCATGAGGCAGAGGAAGAACCTACGCAAGGATGGGGTTCAAGAACACCCCAGCCTTAGCCAGACCCCAGGGAGCTCTGAAGCATGAGCGACACTGGGAGTCCGTGGCCAGCGCCCTCTGTCAGGGGCAACGGGCTATGCCTGGAGATGGGGACAGGGCTGTAGCCGCCCAGGCATCTCTGGGTGACATGGACCCAAATAGCCAGAGCCATCATGCCCGCAGAGAAGGGGCGAATGGAGACTTTGTCATCGAGTGTGGCCACCGTGGAGGGAGGGATGCGCCCTGCAGGAATGGACACCCACATCCATGATCCCTGACATGAGAACTGGGAAGGAAACACCGCTGTGGTACCTGACAGGCTTAGCCTTGAAGCCCCTTCTACCACCTACTGGAATCATCCACCTCTCTGGGTCTCCACTTAGGGACTCCTCCCCACAGGGTCCACAGAAGGACACGTCGGCTGCCACGTGGACAGTGGCTCCCTCATAGCCCCTGAGCACCTGCTGTGTGGGTGGGCCCGGCTCCCTGCGATCCCGTCCTGCTCTCACCTCTACGTGGAGATGCGCCTGGCCCTGTCTGAAGCAGCTCCTTCCCTCCTCCAGATGGGAGGTGGACCCGTGATCTGTAGTAACCCCTGTCCCCAGGGCCAGGAGAGGAGTAGGCCATTGTTCCTAGCTCCCTTCCTCCAGGAATGGGAAACACAGCTGGAGCGCTCAGCCTCCCAGGCCAACCAAGGCCTGGGATTTCCCCAGAGGCGTTTGTCCCCAAATGACTGATGGGTTCTCATTGTTATTTAGGAGACATGGAGACAGTCCCCTCCTGAAGATAAAAAGGGACCCATTTCAGGAAAGGTGAGAAGGCTTCATGCCAGGTTCCTTTCTCCACAGCTCTGAGAAGTGGCTGCTGTTTGTCCCGTAACCTGATATTAAGCCCTGTTTGCCTGTGGTTGAAGTGGGGTCAGGAAAGCCCCCCTGCAGCATGGGGCAGCCAGGAGTCTAGGAGGGACCCACTCTGTTCAGTGAGGACCAGCCGCTCCCCAGGGTCCCTACCGAGGGTGACAGCTGGGCTTTCCCTATATGTGGCTGGAGGTGTGATTGTAATGCTAATCAAAGCTCCCACGGACTGAGGCTGAGTTGGCCCAGACACCATCCTGGGCAATTTCCTGTGTGTCTTCTCCTTTAACTTTACAAATATGAGATGCCATTGAACCCATTTTACAGGTGATGAAACTGAGGCTCAGAAAGGTTCACATAAGGTTTCCAATCTCATAATGAACCATGGGCTTAGCCTTCGAATTCGGCCTCACTCCCCCAGTGAAGCTGGAAGAGCCCTGGATTGTTGTATCTGTCAGCATCCAGCTGGCGTTCCCCCAGGTACCGGGCATGTCACCCCAAGGACTCAGGCTCTTCAGAGGCCTCCTCACCTCGCCTTTGCCCAGCAGTGGGGACTTGGCCCCCTTCCATTCACTTGAGCATTGAAGATCATTGCCCTAGTGGTAAAGAGCCTGCCTGCCAACGCAGGAGACCTGAGACGCTGTTCGAGCCCTGGGTCTGGAAGATCCCCTGGAGGAGGAAATGGCAACCCACTCCTGTATTCTTGCCTGGAGAATCCCATGGACAGAGGAGCCTGGCGGGCTACAGTCCATGGGGTCGCCAGGAATCGGACGTGACTGGAGCGCCCGAGCACACCCGTCTCATTTTGCAGAGGAGAAAATAGAAGCCCAGGGCACACAGCCCGGCCGTCCCAGAGCCGAGACCAGAGCAAAGGCTCCTGCCTCGCGGTCAGCATGCTTGGCTTTTTTTGACCTTATTGCTTTAATCCAACACCAGACGTGGCCTCGGGCGTGGGTGCACGCGTGTGTGTGTGTGAGTGAAGAGCTAGAATGGGGCGGGGGGTGGGCACAGGAGGCCCCCGGGGAGAGGAAGGAAACACCTCTGCCCCGCCACCCTCCTCGTGTTCGGCTGAGCGGGGGCCAGCACAGAGCCGGCTGGCTTCGAGTGAAAACAGCCGCATCCTGGCTTGGTGCGCCCCTCCCTGCGTCCACCTGGAGAGTCACGCTTCCTGTTTGTCATCTGGGCTAGTCCTGCACCCATGGGGGCCGGTGGCCAGCGCACGGGCCCTGTGGCTGGGCGGGGAGCGCTCTGTCCATTTCAGGCCAGGGAAACGCTAGGTCCGATGTGTCCTGGAAGTGTTCTCATCAGCTTCCTGGAAGGGGGCTTCCGAACGCCAAAGAGCTAGGCTTGAACTTCAGACAAGGAAGGAAAACCCGGGACCTGGAGCGGCCTCTGTCACTCGCTCCATGAAGCTGTTTCCAGGTAGACAAGGACGAGCGCTGCGTGAGGGACAGAGTACAGTCCAAAAGCCTCAACGCTTGGGAGACTCTCTGATTGAGAGGAGTCCCAGAGAGGCCATTTTTGGGTAAATAACAACTCTGTGTTAGTTGTTCAGTCATGTCCAGCTCTTTGTGACCCCGTAGACTATGGCCCATGAGCATCTGTCATGGGATTTTCCAGGTAAGAAAACTGGAGTGGGTAGCCAGTCCCTTCTCCAGGGGATCTTCCCAACCCAGGGGTGGAACCCTGGTCTCCTGCGTTGCAGACGGGTTCTTTACCATCTGAGCCACGAGGGAGGCCTATATAGTAATTGCAAGAGTTATAACAGATATTACCAGAGCCCCACTCTGTGCCGGGCACCATGCTAGACGCTTTAGGCTTTCTATCATGTTAAATACAAGAAACCCCCGAGGTAATTAATGACTGGTTTCCATCTTGCACCTGGGGAAACTGAGGCATGGTTAACTCGAGCACAGTGACAGCGAGTAACTGGTAGAGGTGAGATTCGGCTCCAGGCAGCTGTCCGCAGAGCGTCCCCGGGTAACCCCTGCCCACTGCCTGCCTCTCCATCCGCAGGCCGAGGGAGGTCCACGTGCATTTCCAAGCTGGAGAGCTGAGAGGAGGGGACCGGGACGAAGGAGGGTCACATTAAAACTGGTGTGAGTGCCGATGCCACACTGCAGGGAGGCGGCCGGCGGCCTGCCCGGGCTCCCGTTCTGTGTGGTGGGGCCGTCGCCCAGAAGATTAATGAGAGGGCAGGGCAGGAAGAAAAGGAAGGAGAGAAGAAAAATCACTGTCCGTTATACCTGTCCTTTGGCAAGGCCAGGTAATTAGCAAACCCTCGGCAATAAAATATTTCATTTTGGTATAATTGCAAAGTAATTATGTGGTATGGGTTGTGTATTAATCGTGTTGATTAATAACACTCAGGTAGTAATTAAACATCTGCTTCATAATCGAGTGTGGGCTGAAGCTTAACATACATGCATGCACGCATGCGTGCCCGGGCCACATGCAAAGCTCCTTGGTCCCTGTGGGGTGTGTGTGTGAGAAAGAGAGTGAGAGAGAGCGAGAGGCTGGCTGAGTTAAATGACCCCTCCCCTCCACACCATACAGTAGGCTTTTGTGCCTCCTGCCCCCCTGGTACGTGGGGAGGAACTGACCTGGGCCCGGGCTGTGCCAATCTACAGCCACTCTCAGAGCAGAACCCCAGGCCCCCAGTGTGTGTCTTTCCTGGCTGAGCTGCCTGGTGAGCAGAGTGGGCACAAGACTCAAGGGTTCCAAACGTAGCAATGAGCGAGAGGGTCTTTGCTATCAGTATTAGATGAGTTCAGCTTGAAGGGTTATCTTCACGGGAAGATAACTTTCCCCAGAGTGAGGAGAAAGGTCTTATTTATTACAGATCCACCAGGACAAAGGTCCAGAAGACAGCCTTGCCCACCCATCGGGACTGGATTTCAAAATCTGATCCCAGATGCTACGGAGACCAGAGCAGGATGCTGACCCCGGTGCGTGGAGCCCAGGCTCTAGGTTGGAGCCCAACCTTCCCTACTGTGTGATCTTGGGCAAGGAGCTCTCCTCTGTCCCGCGGGTTCCAGGTCTATAAAACAAAGACAACAGAGCTGACTTGTCTCTAGGGGCCTTTCCAGACCTGCTGTACTCGGATTCTAATTGGGTTTGTACTAATTAGGAATCAGAGACAATTTAAATTCAATACATAGGATCCTCAGTGGGCAAACAATTGGAAATAATTTCCTCCTTTATGACTTCTCAAAGGCTCACTCATGAGCAATGAGAACCCAAGCTAAATCAATAGCTTTTATTTTCAGAGAAATTCCTGCCCAGAAGTTAATGAGAGGGCAGGGCAGGAAGAAAAGGAAGGAGAGAAGAAAATCACTGTCCGTTTCGGCAAGGCCAGCTAATTAGCAAACCCTCGGCAATAAAATATTTCATTTTGGTATAATTGCAAAGTAATTATGTGGTATGGGTTGTGTATTAATCGTGTTGATTAATAACACTCAGGTAGTAATTAAACATCTGCTTCATAATCGAGTGTGGGCTGAAGCTTAACATACATGCATGCACGCATGCGTGCCCGGGCCACATGCAAAGCTCCTTGGTCCCTGTGGGGTGTGTGTGTGAGAAAGAGAGTGAGAGAGAGCGAGAGGCTGGCTGAGTTAAATGACCCCTCCCCTCCACACCATACAGTAGGCTTTTGTGCCTCCTGCCCCTGGTACGTGGGGAGGAACTGACCTGGGCCCGGGCTGTGCCAATCTACAGCCACTCTCAGAGCAGAACCCCAGGCCCCCAGTGTGTGTCTTTCCTGGCTGAGCTGCCTGGTGAGCAGAGTGGGCACAAGACTCAAGGGTTCCAAACGTAGCAATGAGCGAGAGGGTCTTTGCTATCAGTATTAGATGAGTTCAGCTTGAAGGGTTATCTTCACGGGAAGATAACTTTCCCCAGAGTGAGGAGAAAGGTCTTATTTATTACAGATCCACCAGGACAAAGGTCCAGAAGACAGCCTTGCCCACCCATCGGGACTGGATTTCAAAATCTGATCCCAGATGCTACGGAGACCAGAGCAGGATGCTGACCCCGGTGCGTGGAGCCCAGGCTCTAGGTTGGAGCCCAACCTTCCCTACTGTGTGATCTTGGGCAAGGAGCTCTCCTCTGTCCCGCGGGTTCCAGGTCTATAAAACAAAGACAACAGAGCTGACTTGTCTCTAGGGGCCTTTCCAGACCTGCTGTACTCGGATTCTAATTGGGTTTGTACTAATTAGGAATCAGAGACAATTTAAATTCAATACATAGGATCCTCAGTGGGTAAACAATTGGAAATAATTTCCTCCTTTATGACTTCTCAAAGGCTCACTCATGAGCAATGAGAACCCAAGCTAAAAATCAATAGCTTTTATTTTTCAGGCAGAGAAATTGCAGATTCTTTGAGCGGCTGGGCATTGCAATTCATTCTTGTATTTTAAAATTTTATGTTTATGTTTATGGACTGCATTAGGTAATATGGATCCGTCCTGAAGGTTGATTTTTTTCATTAACTTAACTCATTTTACTTATTAGTTCACATTTATAGCTTGGGTTTAATAAGCACACGGCGCAAAAGTCATAAAACAGCCCTTTTCTCTAGCAATATTTTAAAATCAAGACTCTTCTCTGAGTCATCCCACGTTTATTGGCTCGTAATTTGCTACTCCTGTCATGTGAGGCCCATCCCTGGCAATTCCAGCCACTCGTTTGACCTTGAACTTCAGTGTCCTCGTTGGTACCAGGGGAAGGTCACCACTAGTTAATAAAAGCAATAGATGCTTACCTTTCAAAAAGCAAGCACACAGCAATCACTGTGTTCCGAGTACCTCTTGTAGATCGTCTGGTTGAATCCCACATCTCTTCGAAGTGGCTTTATTGTTTCCGATGTAGAGGGGAGGAAACTGAGGCCCAGAGAGGTAAACTGGCATGCCTCAGAGAACACACGAGGACAGGGGCAGAGCCGGGAAGCCAACCCAACAGGTCTACATCCAACCATCACCCCCACACCTGCGTCACCTCCCCACAACCTGCCAAGCACAGTACCTCCTCCCTACGCTCCCCACCCTTCCATCATCCCTTTACCAACCTCCACTCCCACCGTCAGGCCCTGCCTGTCCTCCTGCCCTCCTCTCATCATCTGTTTCCATTTGCCCGAGCTCCTTGCTGCTTTTCAACCTCCGAGGCATGCCTCTGCTCTATGACCTTCCGTGGCTCCCCATTGCCTAGGGACAGAGTTCATCATCCTTGGCCCTGCGTTCAAGGACCTTAATCATCCAGCCGGTTTCTATCTCATTTCTCATTCTACGCTTACAGGCAGCCCCGCCTCCTGGTCCTGCGTACCCACTGCACACCTGGGCGCCTCCTTGCCTTTGTTCACCTTGTTCCCTATGCCCACAGGGCCCTCATCGCCATGCATTCAAATCAGCCTCCTCCCCCAGGAAGTCTTCCTTGGGACCCAAACAGGAAGGGGCCCCTCCTTCCTTTGATCTGAAAGCAACGTGATGAGCCACTCATAAGTCACCCTGAACTACGGAGACCAGGGCACGGTCACTCCTCCCCGTCAAAGGAGCTCCTTTGAAGGCAGAGTTGGTACCTCACTTGGCACCCCTGGAGTCCCAGTACACAGCAGGTGTCCCATGAATGCTTCTGTCCCTTGAAGTCTCCAGGAAATAGGACTCCTTGTGTCTTCTCTGTGACATATTCAGGGCCAGTCCAGTGCAAGCTTGCGGAGTTTGTCCGAGCTCTATCAGCTTCCAACAGCTCTTGCCTCCTTCCGTTCCTGAGTGCTTCCTTCCTTCTGCTCAGAATTATTCCTTCTGGGTCAGTGACTTGAACATGCAGCCATGAGACCTCTCTCCACCCTTCAAAACTCACCTGCCTTGGGCACCGTTTATTCAGCGTACTGCTGTGTGAATAGCCCTCTGGTTTCTGGCGAGTGAAATCCAGCCACGACGTTAATAGCGAATCATGGGGGAGAAAACTAGACACAGAGGGGCTGAGCACTGCTCTGTATTGAGCCAAAGGCCTTCTGTTTTATGGATGGGAAAACTGAGGCCCAGGGAAGGGAGGAAGGGGACTTTTCATAAAGGTGTTGGCTGGATTCCCAGTCATGGCTCTCTAGGGAACTCTCTGCTACTTCCTGGGTTGTCTTGGCCACCGGGATTCGAACCACAGCCTTGTCTGTGGGCACAGCACGTTGTAGTTTGCATGCTGTTTCCCTTAGGCAGACATCTTAGCAGCTCGGTGAGGGGTCCCTGAGGCTCCGAGAGGCAGCTTGCAGGCCCTGATCACACAGCCAGTGGCCTGTGGCCAGTGGCTGGAATACAGGTCTGGCTGGTCCCCAATGGGTGCAAGATGCCTCTTGTTTGCTGGCTTCTCTGCTCGCTGGCCACAGCCCCAGGCGTCTACCAGGCTCGATCTGTAAGAGCCATCCCCAACTGAGGCAGGCAGCCCAAGGGACCATAGAGGAGGCTGAGCCACGGAAGAGGCTGAGGGTAGGATGCACTGCCCTCCCGGGCAGCAGTCAGAGAAGCATGAGATCTGGGGACAAGTGATGCAGGCCGGGCCCACATGGCAGGGCCTGCAAGCACAGGCGCAGCTCCTAGGTGGCAGAGCAGGGCTGCCTGGGCCACTGTGGGATGGCCAGTGCGCTCTGGCTGCCCACTCCCCAGCCTGTCAGCCACCTGGCCACATCCTCGTCGTTTGGCATTTCCTTCAGCAGGGACCCAGCCATACTTACCACGTCCCACGCTCACACCCGCAGCTCCCCTGCGCCTTGCATGTGTTTATGACGCAAAGCCTCCTGAGTCTCTCTAGTGCTCCTTCTGCTGTAAACAGTCTAGACAGCAGCCTCCACAGCAGTCAAGAGCTTCCGTTCTTAGATCAACTCTTCTGTTCCAATGCGATCGCTGCTGTTTCATAACCAAGTATCCGCTCATTACTTACCCTCTCTGAGCTTCAGTTTCTCATCAGTCAAACGGGAAAGCTTGTGAAGTTAGGATTACATGGGAACATGCCTGGAAAGCACGGACCGCAGGACCCTTCTGTCTCATTTCCCAACCGCCTAACGCAGACTGGGCTCCCAGTCCCCCAGCTGAGTGAGTGTCCCCATGCCTTTGCTCCCCCGGGCCCGCTGCCCACAGCACCCTGCTCTCATCCCCCCCCCACACACACACACATCCGCCCCCTCCTCCAGGAAGCCTTAATGTGCCTGCTGGTGTCCTCAGTGCCAGCGGCTTACGGGCATTAGAGGAGGAGCCTTGGACTTTGATGGTGATCCAGGGGTTGAGACTCTGAGCTTCCACTACAGGGCGCGTGGGTCTGACCTCTGGTCAGGGAGCTGAGATTCCTCAAGCACGCAATGCTGCCCCGCCCCCAAACAGAGGCGGAGCCTTACATTGGCATCTCTGCCTGTGAGTTGAGGGTTTAGAGCTGATTTGGACAGATTGTTGGGACTGATGGTGCGTCCGACACCCCCTTTCACAGCGAGAGAAACTAAGACCCCCGCAAAGGGGAGAATGTGTCTGAGTGCTCACTGCAGGTTAGTTCCATGTTGGGGCTGGAACCCCGAACTCCTACCTTCAGATCCGGGGGGTCCAGGGCTGCCACCTCCTCCCAGGAGAGAAGACCCCTCCACCACTGCCACGTTCATCAAGGGGGTGGTTTCTCGACAGCTTTGAGGGAGTGCAGGCTGGGCTGGAAATGAGAGGTGGAGGTGGAGGGTCCCCTCGGATGAAAGCTTTTTCATCCGTTTGTGTGGGTGCGTGGAGGCTCGGAGAGGCTGAGGCATATCCATCGTCCAGGCGGTGGTTGAAGCCAGGACCACGGGCAGCCGTGGTGAGCCCGGAACAAGTCACAGCTGCAGAGAGGCTGCTAGAAGAGTCTCCACTGTCGCCTCTTTCCTGCGGCCATTAGCTTCGTTCTTCATCATATCCTTATTGGGAAAAGCCAAGACTGCCCCCCTCCTGGGGAGCTCGTCCCCCCACCCCTCCCCGGTTCTCATGTGCCGTCTGGTGACATTCGCTCACCAGCTTGCAGAGTGCTAATGACATTTGCATTTTGCTGGCTGGTGAAATGGGGGCTGGGGTGTGGGGAGCCCGTGGGCAGGTGGGGGGTGCAGCCAGTGGGGAGAGGCAGGTCTGCTGGGCTGGGGACCCGTGCTGGCCTCTGAAGGGAGACATGGGACGGACAGGGGGAGCAGAGAGCATGACTCCCTGGTGGTCTTGAGAGATCTGGGTCTAAAGACTTGCCAAGGGCACAAAGCAGCTCTGGTTCCCCTGGGGTGCTCCCAGCACCCTTCTCTGAGTGGCCTCTCTCATTTTTATTGAGGGGTCGCTCTGAGCACATGCTCTGCTGTGGCTCCATGTACTTGGGAGCGTCAGTTTCATTCCCTGCAATCCTCCAAGGGAGGCACTGTTTGTGTCTGTGTGTTATAGACGAGGAGACGGACGCTCTGAGAGGACCCCTAATCCCCTCAGGGTCTCTCACTCCTGGAAAGAGGCTGCGCCGACTTGTGACAGAGGTCTACCTGCCTCCAAGCCCGTGCTCCAGCCCCCACGGGCACTGCTCCTACACCTCGTCTGGGCTCAGACGCGGACAGAGAACAATTGTGACCAGCATTCCCCTGGCAGGCTGGGAGAGGGCCCTGTGGCAGGGCGACTCAGGGGGGCATGCCTGACCACTACAAGGGAGGGCGCGGCCCACGGGAGAGCAGCCGGCCACACGTCAGGAGAGACCCAGGATTCAGGCCTCCCTCAGCACCACCAACATGCTGTGTGACTTTGGGCAAATCACTGCCCCTCTCTGGGGCTTCTCGTGGGTAAAATGAGGCCCCTGGTCTGGCTGCCTGGAGCATCCCAGGAGTGCATTTTCACATGAGAAAGACTCTCTCCGCCAGTGCGTGCGAACTCTGTTTCCTCCCACTCACTCAGACATATACAAATGATGTCTCACATCAGAGCAAATCGGGAAGCATTCATCAAGCCTCCCGCTCTGCAAAGGGCGCTGTGCTAGACATGGTGGGCGTGACGCTTGTGTATTTCTGTTCAGGACGTGCACACGGGCGTATGCATATCTTCGTGTCTTGGAGCTGTGTGCAGGCAAGTTCAGGACCTGGACGGTGGTCTCTTCTCAGGGCCCAGGGCGCAGATCCCACAGAGAGACCCTGGGCAGTGTGCGCTGAGGGGTCCCCCACTGGCAGTCACAACGGGCTCTGCTTGTCTCTCACAGGTGGGCATCTCCTGGACAGCCAGGGCGTGCTGGGACCAGACCTTCCGACACGGTCACTAAAGCAACGTGAAGCCTTTGCACTTCTAAACACGTGGGCACGATCACTTTCCAGACTTCTCACACTGGCTGCCCAGGTAAGGGAGCTCGGGCTGTTCCACGAGGGGCTCTATGCTGGCTTTGCTGTTCCATTGTGGCTGACCGCAGCTGCCGTTCTTTGTCCCTGCGTCCTGCTGTACTTCCTCCATTAGCAGGTGAACCTGGGGGTCAAGGCTTCCAGGTCCAACAGGGTTGGGTGGAAATCCTGAACCGCCAGTTACTACCTGTGTGACCTTGGGCACGTTTCTCAGCCTTTCTGTGACTCAGCCTCCTCCTCACTCAAGTGAGGAGGCAACAGCATGCCCCTCTTGGGTTTGCAGTGCAGAAAAAATAATATATGAAAAGCGTGCAGAACAGGATGTGTAGTAAGCTTAGAACACAGTAAACAGTAGCTGTTACTCATCGCATCCCTGTCGGGGTGACGATCCGTGATGAACTCATCCTCACCTTGCGTCCTCCTGTCTCCTGCAAGAGAATACAGATTCCAGAGGTCAGGGTTTTGTCTGTCTTGTGCTTCGTTGAAGCCCCAGATCCGAGCAGAGGAAACGGGCTGGCATTTGCTGAATGAATGAAGGAGCGAGGGAAGCTGTTTTATAAAGGAGGCGGGATCCTCAGGACAATCCTTGGGGGTCCTTGCATTTATAAGGATCCTCCTTTGGTGGTACGTGATGAAAATGCAAGCTCAAGTTCCTTAAGGAAGAGACAGGTTGATTTTTCTCTAAACAAGACCCTAAGCTAAGGGAATTCTCTGACCCCAAAACACCAGGGGCCCAAGTTCCTTTTGTCCTGTGGCCGTACCCATCACTTGCCTACGTGAGCCACAGTGGCCCATCTCTCTATTCGGGTCAGCAAGAAGGAAGAAACTGGAAAAGGAGAGGGGACCTCTTCCTTTAAGAGGGTGGACACGTCACTTCCTGTCATGTGCCATTGGCCAGAGTGGAGTCACGCGGCACAGTTAGCGGCAAGGGATGCTGGGAGTTAGCGTCTTTATTCGGCGGGGGTTCGGAAGGGTTCATCTGCCCAGTTATAATACTATTACAGAGACGGGAGGGGCAGCGGGGACTGGAGGAGCCTCTGCCTTGCCAGATGAGATGATCCCCTTTTTTTTAATCCTCCCTCCCTCCTCTCCCCAGAAACCAGTGATCCTTTCCTTTACTCCATTTCCAGAATGTCATATAATTGGAATCGTAGGTAGCCTTTTCAGATGGGCTACTTTCCCTTAGTAATATGCATTTAAAGTTCCTCCACATTTTTTCATGAGTTGATGGCTCATTCGTTTTTATCACTAAATAATACTCCACGGAAGGTACCACAATTTGCTTATCCATTCATCTGTTGAAAAAAATCTCGGTTATTTCCAGTTGGGGGCGATTATGAATAAAGCTACCATAAACAGTCATGTGCCAGTTTTCAGGTGGACATACGTCTCCAGTCAGTTGGATACCTAGTTAGGAGCCTGATGGCTGAATTACACGGTTAGAGTGTATCTAGCTGTTTAAGGAACTGCCAAGCTGTCTTCCAAAGTGACTGTATCGCTTTTGCACTCTCACCAGCAGCGAGGGGGCGCTCCTTTTGCACCGTCTCATCCCCACCAACGGGTGCTGTCAGCTTTGTAGCGTTTTGTCCTTCTGTCTGGTAGACAGTGCTAGGATCCCCACTTCAAAGCTGGGGATCCCAAGACTTAGAAGGCAGCAGCTTGCCCAAGATGATACAGCAGGTCAAACATCCTGGACCTTTCCCCACCTGCTTGACAACTGAGCCCGTTCGTACCCCACGGTCTCTGCCCACAGCAGGTCTCTTTGAGGCATAGACCAAAGCTGTGGGGTGGACTCTTCCCACCCCACATTCAGGAGGACTCTCACGCCGACACGTGTCGTGTCTGTTTCTCCCAGCGGAACTGAAGTTTAGTGAAGAGAGCCAGGAGGGATGGGGGCAGAGTGCGTGGAGTTGAGCCCAGGCTGGAGGGATCTCCTTAGAACAGCCAAACCAGAGCCCTGGGTGGGGCCGGACACCTGGGAAGGCCGGGGAATGGGTGAGCCCTGCAGGCTGCTAGCCTGGGCCCGGTGCTTGGGTCTGGGAGGAAGGCTGGAGCTGCTGCATTGTTGTTGTTTAGCTGCTCAATCATGTCTGACTCTTTGACCCATGGACTGTCGCCTGCCAGGAGTTCTCTGTCCAAGGGCTTCTCCAGGCAAGAATACTGGAGCGAGTTGCCATGTTCTTCAGGGGATCTTGGCAGCCCAGGGATCAAACCTGGGTCTCCTGCATCTCCTGCGTTGCAGGCAGACTCTTCACCTCTGAGCCACTGGGGGAAGGCCACCCTAACACTTACTTGGCCTCAATGGCCTCCCAGAAGACCTGGCCTGTGGCAGCCCAGAGAAGGGCCTGCAGCCCACCCCTCACCCGCCTCCTTCATGGGGCCTCGTGAAGTGATGGGAAGAAGAGGAGGTGGTCACTGGGAGGGCTGGAGGGGCCCAGGAGGCCCCTGTGTGCAGGCAAGCCTCGCAGCCCCTGCTGACGTTCACTGTGGAAGCTCTGTTACACGTTTACGGTACGGTGTATGATTTCATTTGAAGATTGCTCTGCAGAACAAAAAGATGGAAAACCGCAGTGTTTGATGCTGCCTCCCAGGCAACTGTGGCCAAGTGCTTTGTCAGATCTGTCCTTTGTTGATTTCGGTCAACCACAAACCTCCTGGCCCTGCACCCGTGTCTGTGTGTCTCGCGCTCTCTCCACCCCTCTCCCCTGTGAATTCTGCAGCTCTGACTCACCGCACAGACCAACTCAGCCCTCAGCACCACCCTGCCTTATAAGGGATGCTCGCGGCTCTTGAGTCAATAGGTATTAATTCATTTCTACAGCCATTGTCTGTTGAGCTCCTGCTGTCTGCCAGACACTGTGTATTGACTGGGCTTGGGAGTGGGCACGCCAATAGGTCCCTGCCCTCAGGGGTCCCTCCCATCTCCTCTGTGAGATCCACTAAGGGCAGGACCCGTCTTCTGGGTGTCTTGCCCCCAAAGCCTTCCTTATATTCATTCATTCATTCATCCACCAAGCATGCTGTGTTCCAGGGCCTCTGAGAGGCACTTGGGATCCTGTGCATCCTGTTGAGTGGGGCACCCAAGCTGCGTGGTCTCAGCAGCTCAGCCTGTGCTTGGGCCATCCTCTGCCCTCCAGCTGGCCCCATGGGCCTGATTGCCCAGAGGAGCTCGTGGCAGCACAAGTGCATTCAAGTCTGCAGGCTGGAACCCGGGGAGAAATCTCACAGCTCCTCCCACAGCTCCAGGAGCTTTGCATAACCCCTTTCTTTCCATCCTGGGGCTGACGGATGGAATGTCAGAGAACCTACTCTCTTTAGTTGGTCTGCTGGATTGGACTGCCAAGATCAGACTTGCTATTGCCCTGAAGGCATAAGGAGTCCTGTTTGCCTGAGCCCCTCCCAGAAGACCTGGCCTGTGGCAGCCCAGAGAAGGGCCTGCAGCCCACCCCTCACCCGCCTCCTTCATGGGGCCTCGTGAAGTGATGGGAAGAAGAGGAGGTGGTCACTGGGAGGGCTGGAGGGGCCCAGGAGGCCCCTGTGTGCAGGCAAGCCTCGCAGCCCCTGCTGACGTTCACTGTGGAAGCTCTGTTACACGTTTACGGTACGGTGTATGATTTCATTTGAAGATTGCTCTGCAGAACAAAAAGATGGAAAACCGCAGTGTTTGATGCTGCCTCCCAGGCAACTGTGGCCAAGTGCTTTGTCAGATCTGTCCTTTGTTGATTTCGGTCAACCACAAACCTCCTGGCCCTGCACCCGTGTCTGTGTGTCTCGCGCTCTCTCCACCCCTCTCCCCTGTGAATTCTGCAGCTCTGACTCACCGCACAGACCAACTCAGCCCTCAGCACCACCCTGCCTTATAAGGGATGCTCGCGGCTCTTGAGTCAATAGGTATTAATTCATTTCTACAGCCATTGTCTGTTGAGCTCCTGCTGTCTGCCAGACACTGTGTATTGACTGGGCTTGGGAGTGGGCAACGCCAATAGGTCCCTGCCCTCAGGGGTCCCTCCCATCTCCTCTGTGAGATCCACTAAGGGCAGGACCCGTCTTCTGGGTGTCTTGCCCCCAAAGCCTTCCTTATATTCATTCATTCATTCATCCACCAAGCATGCTGTGTTCCAGGGCCTCTGAGAGGCACTTGGGATCCTGTGCATCCTGTTGAGTGGGGCACCCAAGCTGCGTGGTCTCAGCAGCTCAGCCTGTGCTTGGGCCATCCTCTGCCCTCCAGCTGGCCCCATGGGCCTGATTGCCCAGAGGAGCTCGTGGCAGCACAAGTGCATTCAAGTCTGCAGGCTGGAACCCGGGGAGAAATCTCACAGCTCCTCCCACAGCTCCAGGAGCTTTGCATAACCCCTTTCTTTCCATCCTGGGGCTGACGGATGGAATGTCAGAGAACCTACTCTCTTTAGTTGGTCTGCTGGATTGGACTGCCAAGATCAGACTTGCTATTATGCCCATGAAGGCATAAGGAGTCCTGTTTGCCTGGTGTTCACCTGGTCCTCTCCCGGTGGCTGAGGGCATCTCACCCTCTCTGGTCCTCAGCATCTGGCTCAGAGCCAGGCGTGCCAGGACCTCGGTCAGCATGGTGGACGGTGGGACAGATGGGCAGAAGACAGTAGATTCAGCATCACACACGCTTTCCTCGCCTTGGCCCAAATGTCCGAGTTGGTTGGTGATGCCAGGCTCTGGGTTTGTTTCTCTGTGACAATGTGACTTGGGCTCCTGTGCGAATCAGTGGTTTTCTAGTGGTGGAGGGAATCACAAAACGACTGGCTTTGGGGCCTGTCAGTGTTTCGGTTTCAGGTGCAGGAGACGGCGTGGTGTGTGCCCTGATCTGAGGACGAGACCCTGCTGTCTGTCGGGCACAGGAGAGCTCAGACCCCGCTCCAAGGGTGGGTGACCTTGGGCATACTCCGTCTGGATCAAATCCTGTTTCCTCATCTAGAAAACGGTGGGACTAATAGCTTCCAACATAGAGGACTATGAGGAGCACTGGATCCATAATGGGTGTCACACCCTGGGGTCATGGGCCCAGTGCTCTGGGCTCACGGCAGAGGCTCAAGAAAGGATGGTGATGTGTGTGTTTAATGACCCCTGAAGCTATTGCAGCATCAGCGTCTCTCTTGTGAACAGATTTTTGCAGACTGCGTTGCCTTTTTAAGACAAAAATTATTTTTAAAAGTTACTGTTATAGAAGTAAGACATGCTTCTTAAACATGTTCAGCCTGAGGCACTTGGGATCCTGTGCATCCTGTTGAGTGGGGCACCCAAGCTGCGTGGTCTCAGCAGCTCAGCCTGTGCTTGGGCCATCCTCTGCCCTCCAGCTGGCCCCATGGGCCTGATTGCCCAGAGGAGCTCGTGGCAGCACAAGTGCATTCAAGTCTGCAGGCTGGAACCCGGGGAGAAATCTCACAGCTCCTCCCACAGCTCCAGGAGCTTTGCATAACCCCTTTCTTTCCATCCTGGGGCTGACGGATGGAATGTCAGAGAACCTACTCTCTTTAGTTGGTCTGCTGGATTGGACTGCCAAGATCAGACTTGCTATTATGCCCATGAAGGCATAAGGAGTCCTGTTTGCCTGGTGTTCACCTGGTCCTCTCCCGGTGGCTGAGGGCATCTCACCCTCTCTGGTCCTCAGCATCTGGCTCAGAGCCAGGCGTGCCAGGACCTCGGTCAGCATGGTGGACGGTGGGACAGATGGGCAGAAGACAGTAGATTCAGCATCACACACGCTTTCCTCGCCTTGGCCCAAATGTCCGAGTTGGTTGGTGATGCCAGGCTCTGGGTTTGTTTCTCTGTGACAATGTGACTTGGGCTCCTGTGCGAATCAGTGGTTTTCTAGTGGTGGAGGGAATCACAAAACGACTGGCTTTGGGGCCTGTCAGTGTTTCGGTTTCAGGTGCAGGAGACGGCGTGGTGTGTGCCCTGATCTGAGGACGAGACCCTGCTGTCTGTCGGGCACAGGAGAGCTCAGACCCCGCTCCAAGGGTGGGTGACCTTGGGCATACTCCGTCTGGATCAAATCCTGTTTCCTCATCTAGAAAACGGTGGGACTAATAGCTTCCAACATAGAGGACTATGAGGAGCACTGGATCCATAATGGGTGTCACACCCTGGGGTCATGGGCCCAGTGCTCTGGGCTCACGGCAGAGGCTCAAGAAAGGATGGTGATGTGTGTGTTTAATGACCCCTGAAGCTATTGCAGCATCAGCGTCTCTCTTGTGAACAGATTTTTGCAGACTGCGTTGCCTTTTTAAGACAAAAATTATTTTTAAAAGTTACTGTTATAGAAGTAAGACATGCTTCTTAAACATTCAAGTGAAAGCATTTAAATGTAAAAGCCAGTACCCGCCCCCACCCCGCCCAGCCTCTGCCACCTTCCAGCTCTTTCCCCACCCTTCCCCAGCAATATTCTCTTTGAATGTGGAGCTTCCCAAGTCTGGAAATTTTCTCCTTTTTTTTCTTTAACCTCCTTACGGACAGAGACAGGTACACAGTCAGGAAGGGACGAGTGGCCAGGTGGCTGTTGCATCGAATTGCCATTTGGGCCAAAAGTGCTGTGGTCGGTGCCAGTGGTCCTGTTGGAGCCAGGGCAGCCCCGTGTCCTTGGCTCCGACCTGCTCTGAGCCTTCAGGGTCTGCAGGGTCGCGTCCTGGAGTCCTGAGGCTGTCGCCAGAGAGGCCCCATTCCTGCCGAGCTTGAAGGGGGAGGCTCAGAGACACGGTGTCAGGCCATGTGGCCAGGCCCTCTTTTGTCACCGTGCCCCAGGGTTCCGTCCAGGCCAAGCTTCCGTGTTCCTGGCAAGACCACCGCCCCTTCCGTCCACCTTCTGACAGTCTGCTCCTCCCTGTGTGTGTCCTCTGCTGCCTTCTGGAGGATTCTGAAGCAAGCTCAAGTCTGAGAACCACAGGCAGGCAGCCAGGGTCTAGTGCCCTGGTGCAGCCCCACTTAGAAGGGGTGAGGGAGCCCACGCTGGGGAAGGGGCAGGGCTGGGGAAGGCTTGGGTTATGAATGACTTACAGGTGGACAAAGAAATCTGTGTGACGTGGGAGGGGCGTGGATGCACGGACCCTGCTGTCTGTCGGGCACAGGAGAGCTCAGACCGCTCCAAGGGTGGGTGACCTTGGGCATACACCGTCGGGATCAAATCCTGTTTCCTCATCTAGAAAACGGTGGGACTAATAGCTTCCAACATAGAGGACTATGAGGAGCACTGGATCCATAATGGGTGTCACACCCTGGGGTCATGGGCCCAGTGCTCTGGGCTCACGGCAGAGGCTCAAGAAAGGATGGTGATGTGTGTGTTTAATGACCCCTGAAGCTATTGCAGCATCAGCGTCTCTCTTGTGAACAGATTTTTGCAGACTGCGTTGCCTTTTTAAGACAAAAATTATTTTTAAAAGTTACTGTTATAGAAGTAAGACATGCTTCTTAAACATTCAAGTGAAAGCATTTAAATGTAAAAGCCAGTACCCGCCCCCACCCCGCCCAGCCTCTGCCACCTTCCAGCTCTTTCCCCACCCTTCCCCAGCAATATTCTCTTTGAATGTGGAGCTTCCCAAGTCTGGAAATTTTCTCCTTTTTTTTCTTTAACCTCCTTACGGACAGAGACAGGTACACAGTCAGGAAGGGACGAGTGGCCAGGTGGCTGTTGCATCGAATTGCCATTTGGGCCAAAAGTGCTGTGGTCGGTGCCAGTGGTCCTGTTGGAGCCAGGGCAGCCCCGTGTCCTTGGCTCCGACCTGCTCTGAGCCTTCAGGGTCTGCAGGGTCGCGTCCTGGAGTCCTGAGGCTGTCGCCAGAGAGGCCCCATTCCTGCCGAGCTTGAAGGGGGAGGCTCAGAGACACGGTGTCAGGCCATGTGGCCAGGCCCTCTTTTGTCACCGTGCCCCAGGGTTCCGTCCAGGCCAAGCTTCCGTGTTCCTGGCAAGACCACCGCCCCTTCCGTCCACCTTCTGACAGTCTGCTCCTCCCTGTGTGTGTCCTCTGCTGCCTTCTGGAGGATTCTGAAGCAAGCTCAAGTCTGAGAACCACAGGCAGGCAGCCAGGGTCTAGTGCCCTGGTGCAGCCCCACTTAGAAGGGGTGAGGGAGCCCACGCTGGGGAAGGGGCAGGGCTGGGGAAGGCTTGGGTTATGAATGACTTACAGGTGGACAAAGAAATCTGTGTGTGACGTGGGGGAGGGGCGTGGATTCCTGGCCGCAGGGTCAGTCCATGCAAAGTCCCTGGGGCACGATAGAGCCCCAGCATTCAAGGCGCTACGAGGGGTGCCGCTGGCGTGGGGGAGGGAGGCCATGCTCAATAGGCTCCTTGTGCTCTGAGTTTCCGCTGTTCCCCAGGACGGCTGGGGAGCCGGGGAAGGCTTGATGCCGAAAAGGATGGTGTGGAGGATGGATGTGGTGCGGAGCCCCTGGGCCACAGCAGGTGGCAGGCTGTCTTCTGGAGGGCGGGGCTGAGCCCGCCGCGGATGAGGAGAAGGAGCCCCGAGTCGTGGAGGAGCCCGACCCCATTGCTAGAACATTCCTTCAGGGGAGGATGAGAGCCCAGGCAGCCATCTTTGTCCCCTTCTGACGTAGGGCATCTCTGCATTCTTCCACGCCCAGAGCCTGCAGTCCCTGTGTCTGGGGTCGAGGAGAGTATAAAGTGACTGCTGTGTGTCTGGGATCTAGGTTCGGAGTGAGGCACCAAGAGAGAAGGGCAAACGGCGATTCCCTCTGAGGGTGGCACAGGACAGATGCTGGGGGCCAGGAGGGGCGCTGAGGTGCATGACGCTGTGGGTCAGGAGGGCCCCCGGTTTCCCAGCCTCGGTGCTGGCTTAGGAAGCCCGCCGAAGAGGAGGAGGCCGAGGAAGCCCCCAGCCCAGCCCCTCCTCTGAGGCCCAATCTCCTCCAGAGGCCCCCTTGCTGACTTCCAGGGCCAGCGCCACACATGAAAGGGAGACAGGGCCTCTGCAGGGCCGGAGCTCTGATTGGGAAGGGGTCTCTGATGAGCTCACCCTGCGGGGAGTCCTTGGGGAGGCGCCTGGGAAGACAGAGGCTGGGTGCCCCCACGGGGCACAGGTGGGACAGGTGTGAACCAGGCCTCTGGCTGGAGGGCCAGACAAGACCGCTTTGCCCCGCCGGGCAGCAGCTCTGGCGTGGCAGCTCCCGCCTCTTCAGCTCCCACCTCTTCAGCTCCCACTCCTGGGGCTCGTTCAGGACGAAGTGTAGTTGCCTGGAACCTGGTGATGCTGGCCGGCCCCCATTTGTCTGAGTATCGCGTTAGCCGACCTGCTATCAGCAGTGGCGTGGGGCAAGCACTCAGGCACTGCGGTTCCAGCTGAGGACCTACCAGCCGGGGCCTGCCCTCGGTCTCCCCTCCCTCCGGGGTATAGAAATGGCTAAGGCTTTTCTAGTTGACTCTCAGTCCAGACTGAACTCTCAAGGAAAATATGACTGCAAGAATTTGTGGCTTTGCTAACTGAGTGGACTGGGAGGCCTTTCAAGGTCATCTGTTTTGACTTCTTGAGAAGCATTCATTAAGCCTCTGCTTACATACCTCTAGTGGTAGGAAGCTCACGTCTAACCAAGAGATCAACTTTCATTCAGATTGTTCTGGCAGTTATTGTCTTGCCTTACAGAGACCCTCAGATCTGACTTCTGTCACTTCCCGGGCAGCCTCAGGTGGGGGACGTGGCTTCCAGAGCCCTGGTTCCCTTTCATGTTAGATGGATTTGATGCGTGTTGGATAAATATCGCTGTTTTTTGTTGTGTCGTCACGCGGTCGTGTCTGACTCTTTGTGTCCCCGTGGACTGTAGCCCACCAGGCTCCTCCAGCCGTGGGATTCTCAAGGCAAGAATCCTGGAGTGGGCGGCCCGTCCCTCCTCCTGGGCATCTTCCCCACCCAGGGACGGAGCCTGCGCCTCCTGCGTTGGCAGGCAGATTCTTGACCACTGAGCCACCTGCGATGCCCAGGCTTGATAAATACCCACTTCTCATTTACGTTTAAATTAGAGAGCCTTACAGCCGTGAGCCCGTCAGATCTGTCCATGGTGCCTAGGGCTGGTGCCCGACAAGGCTTTGCTGCGGGTCTGCAGGCCCACAGCCGGTCAGGGCACCAGGCTGAAGGCCCACGCTCCCTGGCACGGAGTAGGTGCTCGGATGACAGGCAGCATCTCCCTCAGGGGGACCCGCAGTGCCTTACAGAGGAGCCCAGATCACATCCTTGGCTTGTATCCTCACTCAGAGACCGGAACCACAAGGTGCTCTGAGCTGCCGCTCGGCTCGGGTCTCCTGCAGGCCCCCTGCCTCGACTCCTCACCCTCTGCAGAGACCCACCCCGTCCCATCACCTAGGGTCACTGCAGGCTTTGAGTGAGGTCAGTGATCAGCTCTGTGCCATTTCCTCACATCTTACAGAAAACTAGCCAGGAAGCATCATTGTGCAGCCACAGGTGGAGGAGACTAGAGCTGACCTCTGGCCTCCTGACCTCTGACCTCAACATGCTCCTGCCATGCTTCCCACGGGGCAGAGGCGCCACCCTCCTCCACACCACGTGCCTCTGGGATCCCGTTTTCTGAGGGACTGTTTTGGTTTTGTTTTTAACAGCTTTATAGAGGCCAAATTTATGCACCGTAAAATTCTCTCACTTTAAGGGTATGAGTCAATGGTTTGTAGTCAATGTATGAAGCTGTGTAGCCCTCACTACGGGCTAATTTTAGACCATTTCCATCACCCTCCGAAAGAAACCTGGTTCCCATTTGCTATCAGTGCCCGTTCCTAAACCCTGCCCCAGGCAACGACCCATTCTCTATAAAAATTGCCTTTTCTGGACATTTCATATAAAGAGAATCGTGTGCCATGTGCGGACTCCTGTTTCTCTTAGCCTGGTGGGGGCGGGCGGAGACCGTATCCCTGCCCTCCAGAGCCAGCCAGGGCCAAGGTGTAAGTATGAATTTTGAGAGTTGTAAGAACCCGTAAGAACATCAAGCACAACCTTCACCTCAGAGCAAGAGAGAACTCGTCGGATTCCAGTCCCTACACACAGACTCTCTGACATCTGTTGAATGCACCCAGTGTCGGGCAACTCACTACCCTCCCCAGCCCAGAGACTGAAGGATATTTGCACATCCTGATCACACGCCAAAGGCCAGGCTTGTTGACCACTTTTGATCTTTGGTTCCATCCTCTGAGATGAAATCATCTTACAGGTGGGGAAATTGCAGTTCAGAGGGACTGGGGCACTCCCCCAAAGGTAGGAAGTGGGGGAACCAGGATTTGAACCCTGGACCTCTCTGAGATATTTATTATTGTATCAGGGTGAACTTTGTCTCCCGGTAACTGGCACACGTTGTTTCTAGTTTTGCCAGTAAGACCCACGCGTGTGTGTGCACTAAGTCGCTTCAGTCATGTCGGACTCTTTGGGACCGTATGCACTGTAGCTGGCCAAGCTCTTCTGACCATGGGATTCTTCAGGCAAGAACACTGGAGTGGGTTGCCGTGACCTCCTCCAGGGCATCTTCCCTACCCAGGGATCAAACCCAAGTCTCTTACATTTCCTGCGTTGGGAGGTGAGTTCTTTACGACTAACACCACCTGGGAAGCCCCAGTGAGGTTCATACAGACCACCAACCTGGACATGAGGAGGTAGGAGGGAGAAAGAGTTAAGGAAGACTTCCTGAAAGAGGTGATGTCTGAGTCGGGACTTGAAAAATGAGCAGGAATTAATAGGTAGAGCTGGTTGGGAAGTTTTTTCCAGGAATACTTTTTAACTACTAGCCCTTCTAATAATTAATGGCTGATGAAAATATCTACTTTTGCTGTTCATTTTCCCCCAAACATCACCAGTAATTAGTCCTCCAACATCAGTACTTGAATACCTTCAGGGACAGGGAGCTTACCACTTGACCTAGGAACGTTTTCCATTGTGGTGCCACTCTGGCTCTAGGCCAGGCTGAAGAAAACTCCCCGTGGTCATGACCAGCTTGAGCCACAGAGGATGTGACTGATCCCTCTCCACACCATCGGCCTTCAGAGGCTGGGCACAGCAGGCAGGCATAGAAACAGCCTGAAAGGCTTGGCCGATACGTGCCCCATTCTTCCATCCATTCTCCTTGATGTAGACGGTTCATGCTGCTCAGGCCTGGGAGATGCCCAATGTAGAGACGTGGGTCACAGAAGCTAAAGTGAGTGAGCTCCCCAAGGGATAAGATACAGAGGAGAAAAAAAGGTCAGCCTTTGTGGGACTGTCTTCTCCATGAGGTCTACTCCTATTAATGCTAGCTACTTCCTGCTTTCTGCTTGCCCCCAGCTGCACCCCCACCCAGCTGCAGGATGCCTCTTCTGTTTGATTCTTTGTTTTTTGGCTGAGCTGTGCAGCTCGTGTGATCTTAGTTCCCGCGCCAGGGATCAAATGCAGGCCTCCTGCATTGGAAGCATAGAGTTGTAACCACTGAACAGCCAGGGAATTCCCAAGTTCTCTTTCTTGACTGAGCTCTCCAGTTTACCCAAGGCATGAATCCAGGTACAAAGAAAACACTGAGAGCATTGAGCATTACCACCAGATCAGCCCGTCGAGGCTGGCCTGAATTCCTTCTGGGGTAGTGTCATGGGTCATTGTAGGTAGATTAGGCAAACCCAAGTCTCTTACATTTCCTGCGTTGGGAGGTGAGTTCTTTACGACTAACACCACCTGGGAAGCCCCAGTGAGGTTCATACAGACCACCAACCTGGACATGAGGAGGTAGGAGGGAGAAAGAGTTAAGGAAGACTTCCTGAAAGAGGTGATGTCTGAGTCGGGACTTGAAAAATGAGCAGGAATTAATAGGTAGAGCTGGTTGGGAAGTTTTTTCCAGGAATACTTTTTAACTACTAGCCCTTCTAATAATTAATGGCTGATGAAAATATCTACTTTTGCTGTTCATTTTCCCCCAAACATCACCAGTAATTAGTCCTCCAACATCAGTACTTGAATACCTTCAGGGACAGGGAGCTTACCACTTGACCTAGGAACGTTTTCCATTGTGGTGCCACTCTGGCTCTAGGCCAGGCTGAAGAAAACTCCCCGTGGTCATGACCAGCTTGAGCCACAGAGGATGTGACTGATCCCTCTCCACACCATCGGCCTTCAGAGGCTGGGCACAGCAGGCAGGCATAGAAACAGCCTGAAAGGCTTGGCCGATACGTGCCCCATTCTTCCATCCATTCTCCTTGATGTAGACGGTTCATGCTGCTCAGGCCTGGGAGATGCCCAATGTAGAGACGTGGGTCACAGAAGCTAAAGTGAGTGAGCTCCCCAAGGGATAAGATACAGAGGAGAAAAAAAGGTCAGCCTTTGTGGGACTGTCTTCTCCATGAGGTCTACTCCTATTAATGCTAGCTACTTCCTGCTTTCTGCTTGCCCCCAGCTGCACCCCCACCCAGCTGCAGGATGCCTCTTCTGTTTGATTCTTTGTTTTTTGGCTGAGCTGTGCAGCTCGTGTGATCTTAGTTCCCGCGCCAGGGATCAAATGCAGGCCTCCTGCATTGGAAGCATAGAGTTGTAACCACTGAACAGCCAGGGAATTCCCAAGTTCTCTTTCTTGACTGAGCTCTCCAGTTTACCCAAGGCATGAATCCAGGTACAAAGAAAACACTGAGAGCATTGAGCATTACCACCAGATCAGCCCGTCGAGGCTGGCCTGAATTCCTTCTGGGGTAGTGTCATGGGTCATTGTAGGTAGATTAGGCACCTTTTTCATACCCCCTTTTCTAAATGGATGTTTCCCTAGGTAGAGTTAACTTCCCACAGGGTGCACATAAGAAGAAGTAGGTCATCCCTCCAGGATTCCTTTCAAGAAAGGGTCATCTGGTTTGGAGAGACTTTCATTGTCTTCTGATGATGTCTACTGGTGATGTTTCTCCAAACCCTTGCAGGTTACTTATGATCACTCTGATAAGCAACTTACCACTCGGGGAGGAACAACAACAACGCATTCATTGAGGGGAATGTGCCCATACTGAGAACTCAGCCCCTGAGCCGCAGGAGTGCATCAGCTGGGAGAGGAGATGGGCCCAGGGCAGGTGGTGGCAGTGCTGGGTACAGAGGGCCCGAACAGGGCAACCCCCAGCAGCGGCCATGGAGCTCATGACACGGCATCTGAGCTATGGCACCTAGCAAGGCCTGGCGAGGCCCCAGGGACGGCTTCCTAGGAGACGAAACTTTTAAGCTGAGGTCAGGAAGAACGTAACCTGAGCGCAGAGGTGGGAGTGAGAGTGTGCAGTCGTGGGGTGTCGGAGGATCCATAAGCGCATCCTGTCCATGCTAAGATACGCCAGCGGTCCTGGGACAGCACAGGGCTTCTTTGGTGGCCCAGGCTCTCTGACATGGCAGGGGTTCTACACAGCCTGGATGTCCTGGAGCCGCCAGCCCCCCATGGAAACCTGGGCATTCCAGGCTGGTTCAGGGATGTCTATGGCGGCTCCTCCATTCTTTCCGGGACTTGGGGACCAGTGTGGTCTTGGCTCACGGCGACAGCCCAGGGATCGGGATGCCTCCAAGATCGCCGCGGCAGCTTCTGAGGGTGCCAGACATTTTGGATCCTGGGGATTCTGTGACAGCCCGAGGACTGTGTAGCATCTCTGGGGTCCCTAGGCCTCTTTCTTTTGACTGAGCTCTCCAGTTTACCCAAGGCATGAATCCAGGTACAAAGAAAACACTGAGAGCATTGAGCATTACCACCAGATCAGCCCGTCGAGGCTGGCCTGAATTCCTTCTGGGGTAGTGTCATGGGTCATTGTAGGTAGATTAGGCACCTTTTCATACCCCTTTTCTAAATGGATGTTTCCCTAGGTCGAGTTAACTTCCCACAGGGTGCACATAAGAAGAAGTAGGTCATCCCTCCAGGATTCCTTTCAAGAAAGGGTCATCTGGTTTGGAGAGACTTTCATTGTCTTCTGATGATGTCTACTGGTGATGTTTCTCCAAACCCTTGCAGGTTACTTATGATCACTCTGATAAGCAACTTACCACTCGGGGAGGAACAACAACAACGCATTCATTGAGGGGAATGTGCCCATACTGAGAACTCAGCCCCTGAGCCGCAGGAGTGCATCAGCTGGGAGAGGAGATGGGCCCAGGGCAGGTGGTGGCAGTGCTGGGTACAGAGGGCCCGAACAGGGCAACCCCCAGCAGCGGCCATGGAGCTCATGACACGGCATCTGAGCTATGGCACCTAGCAAGGCCTGGCGAGGCCCCAGGGACGGCTTCCTAGGAGACGAAACTTTTAAGCTGAGGTCAGGAAGAACGTAACCTGAGCGCAGAGGTGGGAGTGAGAGTGTGCAGTCGTGGGGTGTCGGAGGATCCATAAGCGCATCCTGTCCATGCTAAGATACGCCAGCGGTCCTGGGACAGCACAGGGCTTCTTTGGTGGCCCAGGCTCTCTGACATGGCAGGGGTTCTACACAGCCTGGATGTCCTGGAGCCGCCAGCCCCCCATGGAAACCTGGGCATTCCAGGCTGGTTCAGGGATGTCTATGGCGGCTCCTCCATTCTTTCCGGGACTTGGGGACCAGTGTGGTCTTGGCTCACGGCGACAGCCCAGGGATCGGGATGCCTCCAAGATCGCCGCGGCAGCTTCTGAGGGTGCCAGACATTTTGGATCCTGGGGATTCTGTGACAGCCCGAGGACTGTGTAGCATCTCTGGGGTCCCCTAGGCCTCTTCTTTATGTTTTCAGAAAGAAGACTGTGAAGACTCCTAGTGGGGAAACCCTTTGATGCGGGAAAAGAAAGCAGCATGGAAGCATCTGTGCCTGGAGGTGCATTTCCAAGGGTTAAACAAGCAGAAAATCTACGATGTGGCTGCAAGCCCTCTGCCTCCAGAAGCCTGCGGGAGCCGAGGCGCCTGGATTCCTGAGGGTCTATTTCCTTCTGGAAAGCTGAAAATCAGCCACCTCGGGGAGGTCTGCAGAGAGCGCTGTCCTGACTTGCAGGCCTGTGACTTGGAGAGGACCGGGGATGCGCCTGTTGCCTGGATACAGAGGCACTGCTCCTCAGAGCCCTCCCAGCAGGTGCATCGCGCAGGGCGGGGGCTGCCTGCAAGGAGCTGCACACCTGCACTTACAGACACCAGCACTGGACCCTCCAGGGGCTCCTGTGAGCTGAGGCTGGCCAGACGCGCACCGCTGGGCCCTTCCCAGCCGTAATCACTGCTCCAGGCCAGCTGGGAGGCCTGTCTGGGCCTTGAGCTCATGTCTGTGGAGCCGGGCGGACACTGCCTGCTATTTCATGGCAGGCTCGAGGAGCCGAGTGACGGGGGTTGGTGGGGGAGTCCCGTATGAAAGCAGGAGAACCTGGTCCTGCTTCACCACAGGTGCTGTGAGCTCCTGGGCAGACTCCACATCACGGGGCCTCCGTTTCCTCATCTGTAGAAAGGGGATGGGAATAGCGCACTGCAGGACACACAACAGCTCCTCAGCCAGTGCCAGTTCTACCGCTACTTCCTCTACCTCCAAGCAGAGACAGCAGCCAGGCGCCCTGGGTGTGGGGAAGAGGGGGGTTCTCCAGTGGAGGGGCCCATCTGGCCCCAGGAAAGTCAACGACCTTTGTGCCTTTGCCTCTGAGCAAAACACCCCTCTTTCTCACCCTGGGCAGAGCCAATGTGAGCGCTGCCGGTGGAAACCTGGGCATTCCAGGCTGGTTCAGGGATGTCTATGGCGGCTCCTCCATTCTTTCCGGGACTTGGGGACCAGTGTGGTCTTGGCTCACGGCGACAGCCCAGGGATCGGGATGCCTCCAAGATCGCGCAGCTTCTGAGGGTGCCAGACATTTTGGATCCTGGGGATTCTGTGACAGCCCGAGGACTGTGTAGCATCTCTGGGGTCCCCTAGGCCTCTTCTTTATGTTTTCAGAAAGAAGACTGTGAAGACTCCTAGTGGGGAAACCCTTTGATGCGGGAAAAGAAAGCAGCATGGAAGCATCTGTGCCTGGAGGTGCATTTCCAAGGGTTAAACAAGCAGAAAATCTACGATGTGGCTGCAAGCCCTCTGCCTCCAGAAGCCTGCGGGAGCCGAGGCGCCTGGATTCCTGAGGGTCTATTTCCTTCTGGAAAGCTGAAAATCAGCCACCTCGGGGAGGTCTGCAGAGAGCGCTGTCCTGACTTGCAGGCCTGTGACTTGGAGAGGACCGGGGATGCGCCTGTTGCCTGGATACAGAGGCACTGCTCCTCAGAGCCCTCCCAGCAGGTGCATCGCGCAGGGCGGGGGCTGCCTGCAAGGAGCTGCACACCTGCACTTACAGACACCAGCACTGGACCCTCCAGGGGCTCCTGTGAGCTGAGGCTGGCCAGACGCGCACCGCTGGGCCCTTCCCAGCCGTAATCACTGCTCCAGGCCAGCTGGGAGGCCTGTCTGGGCCTTGAGCTCATGTCTGTGGAGCCGGGCGGACACTGCCTGCTATTTCATGGCAGGCTCGAGGAGCCGAGTGACGGGGGTTGGTGGGGGAGTCCCGTATGAAAGCAGGAGAACCTGGTCCTGCTTCACCACAGGTGCTGTGAGCTCCTGGGCAGACTCCACATCACGGGGCCTCCGTTTCCTCATCTGTAGAAAGGGGATGGGAATAGCGCACTGCAGGACACACAACAGCTCCTCAGCCAGTGCCAGTTCTACCGCTACTTCCTCTACCTCCAAGCAGAGACAGCAGCCAGGCGCCCTGGGTGTGGGGAAGAGGGGGGTTCTCCAGTGGAGGGGCCCATCTGGCCCCAGGAAAGTCAACGACCTTTGTGCCTTTGCCTCTGAGCAAAACACCCCTCTTTCTCACCCTGGGCAGAGCCAATGTGAGCGCTGCCTTTGTCAAGCACTGGGGTCAGAGCTGTACACCCTGATCTCATGGAGTCCCCCCTACAGCACTGTGAGATGGTAGTGTGGTGGTCCCATTATACAGACAAGCACACAGAGGTGCAGAAAAAGCAGCTGAGTTGCCCCAGGTCACCTGACGAGAACAGAGCGATGTGTCTCCACGTCTGTCCTGATGGCAGAGCCTGGGCACTCATCGCTTCTCTTCCCAGGTATCTTTCTAGAAATAGCCGGGGAAGAAAGAGAAAAACCGTGAGACAGGAACCAGCTGGAGAACCAGCTGGACCCTGGCTCCTGGGCGGGTTCATCGTTTGTCCTTCAGGTCTGGGGCCGGCCTGGCTGGGTCTGACCCAGGCTGGCTCCTTGAACCATCTGAAAATCTCCCCCACTTGAGACCCTCCCCCTCTAGTGGTCCTTTTCTAGAGAAACCACTGGTGGAGGGTGTCAGAGCCTCTGGTCCGAACAGGAATGGGTCCTGTCTACACTTCAGAGGCCGTCTTCCTGGCCAGAGGGAAACACACATAGTCACTGGGAGAGAATGAGGCGTCGGGCAGCCCACGGACCCATTTTGGCTTTTCCAGCCGAGTGGGACTTGGCATCCGACAGAAGGGCTTTTCTGTTTCATTTTGTCATTCTGATTCATTTCCCTCGCCCCTACTGTAGATCCGCCCTGGGGCTGGGGTCGCGGGCCCGCTGCAACAGTGGGACCCTGGAGCAAGACCTGGTGCCCCTGCCTGCGTTCTCCCCCGTGGGGCTCCCCCGGGCCAGCGCGGGCCTCAAAGCCAGTCTCCCTGATGCCACAGCCAAATACCAGGCCACTGATGGGGCTTTTCCAGGGGACCCGTGTCCCCAACCAGAGCTCCAAGTCTGCAATTAGGAAAGCAACAAAGGGCTTAACTTTCTCTGGGCTGCGGGCTTTTCAGCGGTAAAGATAAGCTCGGTCTGGATTAAGCTGGAGGGTAAAATAATATTGACTCTCCAACAGTACTCTGTCTCAGGGCGAGTCTGGGCTGTGGGGCTTCAGGGATCAGGGTCGCCTGGGGGTCTGCCAGGTCCTCAGATGTCTGGCCTCCCTACCCACCAGCAGCCGGGCTGGTTCCACGAGCCAGTTCCCTGCAGTGCTTGCTCTTATTATGAAAGGAAAATGAGAAGACACTATCAAGTTCAATGTGTTATTATCTGCAGAGCAGTTGGCCTGTGTCATTATCTCCTGCAATCCATGTAACTACCTTGGGAATTGGGCTTCCCGACCCCCCAAACAGATCCAGACTCAAGTCCCAGCTCAGCCGCTTTCTAACTCTGGGCCTGAGGGAAGTGACTTCATTTCCTGTGAGCCTCAGTTTTTCACCTGTGGAATGGGAGTACTAATAGCTTCCTCTGAGCATGGTCATGATGAGGCACAGGGTCTACAAAACCCCTCACCAGGGCCCCGGATCCCAGCAACTTCACAAACCGTAGGTTGTTTTCAGAAATATTAGTGTTTCTGGTAAAAAGAAGGCTCGGATAGGTAAACTCCTAGCGTTGTTCAGGGGCAAAGCTGAGATGCACACTCAAGGCGATGAAGACAGGGCCCTGTGGGAGCCCAGCTTCTAGCCAATCAGCCAGGGAGGGGCCCAGGGCAGGAGCTGGGCGGGCAGGCAGGCCCTGGGAGGCATGGCCTTTCAGACACAGCCTCGGGGTCCAGAGGGGAGGTGGGGCCCCGGTGCTTCCTGTCCCCGTCCCCTTTGTGGACCAACAACCGGACCATTCTCTGCTTCTCATCCCGGACTTCCCTGATTTGTGCCCCTGGAGGCAGGAAGAGCACCCTGGCTCATTCCTGAGGAGAACAAAGAGGGAGGTCAAGGCTGTCTCAGACAGGGCAGGCCCTGGCTCCAGGGAAGGAAGAGGGGCTGAGCACCCAGCCGTCTGCACCAGCCGCCCACCCTCCCGGGCTCGTGCTGTACAAGCAGCCCTTCTGGGTTCTAGCGCAGTGTCAGCACCCGTGACCTAGCTGTGAATTCTGGGAGACCCCTGCCCGTCTCTGGGTTTTCCCTACTGAATGGGCTTTTCAGCGGTAAAGATAAGCTCGGTCTGGATTAAGCTGGAGGGTAAAATAATATTGACTCTCCAACAGTACTCTGTCTCAGGGCGAGTCTGGGCTGTGGGGCTTCAGGGATCAGGGTCGCCTGGGGGTCTGCCAGGTCCTCAGATGTCTGGCCTCCCTACCCACCAGCAGCCGGGCTGGTTCCACGAGCCAGTTCCCTGCAGTGCTTGCTCTTATTATGAAAGGAAAATGAGAAGACACTATCAAGTTCAATGTGTTATTATCTGCAGAGCAGTTGGCCTGTGTCATTATCTCCTGCAATCCATGTAACTACCTTGGGAATTGGGCTTCCCGACCCCCAAGCAGATCCAGACTCAAGTCCCAGCTCAGCCGCTTTCTAACTCTGGGCCTGAGGGAAGTGACTTCATTTCCTGTGAGCCTCAGTTTTTCACCTGTGGAATGGGAGTACTAATAGCTTCCTCTGAGCATGGTCATGATGAGGCACAGGGTCTACAAAACCCCTCACCAGGGCCCCGGATCCCAGCAACTTCACAAACCGTAGGTTGTTTTCAGAAATATTAGTGTTTCTGGTAAAAAGAAGGCTCGGATAGGTAAACTCCTAGCGTTGTTCAGGGGCAAAGCTGAGATGCACACTCAAGGCGATGAAGACAGGGCCCTGTGGGAGCCCAGCTTCTAGCCAATCAGCCAGGGAGGGGCCCAGGGCAGGAGCTGGGCGGGCAGGCAGGCCCTGGGAGGCATGGCCTTTCAGACACAGCCTCGGGGTCCAGAGGGGAGGTGGGGCCCCGGTGCTTCCTGTCCCCGTCCCCTTTGTGGACCAACAACCGGACCATTCTCTGCTTCTCATCCCGGACTTCCCTGATTTGTGCCCCTGGAGGCAGGAAGAGCACCCTGGCTCATTCCTGAGGAGAACAAAGAGGGAGGTCAAGGCTGTCTCAGACAGGGCAGGCCCTGGCTCCAGGGAAGGAAGAGGGGCTGAGCACCCAGCCGTCTGCACCAGCCGCCCCACCCTCCCGGGCTCGTGCTGTACAAGCAGCCCTTCTGGGTTCTAGCGCAGTGTCAGCACCCGTGACCTAGCTGTGAATTCTGGGGAGACCCCTGCCCGTCTCTGGGCCTCATCCTCTCATCTCCAAAATGAGGGTCTCAAACATAAACAGAAGGTTAGCCGATGCAAACTAATGTATAAAGGACTGCTAAACAACAAGGTCCTACTGTGCAGGTCATAGGGAACTCTTCAGTATCCTGTGATCAACCTGAGTGACTGTATACCCCTCCAAAATATGTATGTATAACTGAAGGACTAACACAACATTGTAAATTAACTATACTTCAATAAAATAAAAAATAAGAAAGAAACAGAAGGGACCCACTGCTTATGCTGGAGAAATCAGGGAAGGCTTCATGGCTGAGGAGACATCAAACCAGGCATGGAAGGGTGAGAAGAAGTTCTCCAGGCAGACGAGAGAAGAAAAGATATTCCAGGCCCAGGCTGCAATACTGACAAAGATCCAGCAGCTTCAGACTGTGCAGTAAATGGCCCTTTTGCCATGATTTGTTTTAATTATATGAATAATACATGTTCCTAATAAGAGAAAAAAAGTCACCTGAATGTAAAGAATAAAAGAAAAAAGTCACTAATGGGCAGTTAATGTTTGATACTATGTCAGCCCCTTTTAATATGATTAAGTACGGGGGCCCTAATAAATGGAGAGTCTCGGATTGTAGGCAGACAGGCAAAGAACAAAGAACTGTCTTCTGGAATTGGAGCCAAGCCGGAGCCCTGGGCGGAGGGACCGCGTTTCCTGGGGGTGGGGGCTGGGAAGAGCACAGCAGTGGGGACGGACACCCAGGCAGACGCTCGAGCCGGCAGGGCAGCGCCGGCGCCTGCTCCCCGCGACCCCGGTCAGCGCCGAGGAGGGGCGGCCAGGCCGGGTCTTGTGAGCGTGAACGTGGCTTGTGGGAAGGGCCAGCGCGGCTGCTTCTGGGAAGCCCTGTGTGCAGAAGGGCTGTCGCACCCAGCCGTCTGCACCAGCCGCCCCACCCTCCCGGGCTCGTGCTGTACAAGCAGCCCTTCTGGGTTCTAGCGCAGTGTCAGCACCCGTGACCTAGCTGTGAATTCTGGGGAGACCCCTGCCCGTCTCTGGGCCTCATCCTCTCATCTCCAAAATGAGGGTCTCAAACATAAACAGAAGGTTAGCCGATGCAAACTAATGTATAAAGGACTGCTAAACAACAAGGTCCTACTGTGCAGGTCATAGGGAACTCTTCAGTATCCTGTGATCAACCTGAGTGACTGTATACCCCTCCAAAATATGTATGTATAACTGAAGGACTAACACAACATTGTAAATTAACTATACTTCAATAAAATAAAAAATAAGAAAGAAACAGAAGGGACCCACTGCTTATGCTGGAGAAATCAGGGAAGGCTTCATGGCTGAGGAGACATCAAACCAGGCATGGAAGGGTGAGAAGAAGTTCTCCAGGCAGACGAGAGAAGAAAAGATATTCCAGGCCCAGGCTGCAATACTGACAAAGATCCAGCAGCTTCAGACTGTGCAGTAAATGGCCCTTTTGCCATGATTTGTTTTAATTATATGAATAATACATGTTCCTAATAAGAGAAAAAAAGTCACCTGAATGTAAAGAATAAAAGAAAAAAGTCACTAATGGGCAGTTAATGTTTGATACTATGTCAGCCCCTTTTAATATGATTAAGTACGGGGGCCCTAATAAATGGAGAGTCTCGGATTGTAGGCAGACAGGCAAAGAACAAAGAACTGTCTTCTGGAATTGGAGCCAAGCCGGAGCCCTGGGCGGAGGGACCGCGTTTCCTGGGGGTGGGGGCTGGGAAGAGCACAGCAGTGGGGACGGACACCCAGGCAGACGCTCGAGCCGGCAGGGCAGCGCCGGCGCCTGCTCCCCGCGACCCCGGTCAGCGCCGAGGAGGGGCGGCCAGGCCGGGTCTTGTGAGCGTGAACGTGGCTTGTGGGAAGGGCCAGCGCGGCTGCTTCTGGGAAGCCCCTGTGTCACCAGCTGGCAGAAGTGGCTGTCGCGCCGCCCAGCCGCCTAGGGTCCCCGGCCTGGCTTAACTGTGGTTTCCTCGGCCGTCTGGCCGCAGGCTGGGAGGGGTCTCAGGACGCCGTGCAGTCACTGCCGGGATCTTGCCAACTCTTGAGCACCGCCTTTCAAATAGGGTTCATCTTAATGGACTGGGGCTTAAGAGGGGGGTTAGCGGAGTTAGGGTGGGTGCCCAGGACAGGTGGCCCGAGCTGGCAGCGGTGGGTCAGCATCAGCATGGGGTTCGCTGCGTCGCCTCCAGATCCGAGGCCACACTTGAGGTCTTTTCCTGAATAGCTCCGCGTCTTCCCTGGACCAACACCAGCGAAGTTTCCCCAAAGGCCTTACCCAGGGGGCCTCATCTACACAGTCCAGCTAAAGCAGCCCATGATCAAGCCCATGGCTCCAGCTCCACCTCCGCTACCCTAGCCCATCCGCCGTCTGGGCCTCTGGGGCCCCTGGGGACATCCCAGAGCCTGGTGGCAGGAGCAGGGGGGCACAGTGGCCACCTGAGCCATCGTCACCTTGGCTATGAATACAGGACAGGTGTTCCATTTCCTTCACGGCCGCTGTGAAATCTGTTAACAGTAATTATGAAGTTATGGGGAATTCCCAGTCCTCCTAATTAGTGTTAATAGGGCTGGGTGAGCTAGTCCTGGGGAAACAGACTATTGGTTTGCGTTGTCGAAATTAGAGAGCCGCATCCCGCCTTGAGGCGGGATTCAGCAGCGTTCTCTTCCCTCCCACCACCTCTGGGTCCCATACCCGGCCCCGTGGACGTGCGCACGGTGTACACGTCCGCGGGCATCCTGTCCACTGTGCGCACACACACACACACACATACACACCTGCGCACAGGTACACACGCACCCGGAGCAGCAGCACGGCAGACAAGCTTTTGGATGCTGGATTAAGATCTCATTTTGCAATTAGGCACCAAAAATCAAAGAGCGTTTTGGCCACACTCCCGGCCCTTCTTGGCACGATCCTCAGAAGCCCCCGCCCCCACGCCCTACCGCCAACTCAGAAACCCCTGGGCGCCGGGCTCCCCGGATTAGACCGTATTAACAAACCATTACATGTTCCCATTAGTGTGGCCAGTGAACCGGGCAGCTGAGCCGGGTAAACGCGCTGCTCTTGTTGCTAACAGGCCGGGGCGCGCTTCCCCGGGAGGGAGGCTTCCTCCCACCCCGGCATGCCCCGTCTCTGCTGTAGAAATGAGATCGGTGTGAGACTCCCCGCCATCTGGGTCTGAGGCCATCCTGGAGGAGGTTTCCTCTGGACCAAGCGGGAGGGAGGCAATGAGTGAGGGGATGAAACTAACGTTACGGTGCAATGTAGGCCCTTGAGCCTGTGCTAGAATCTTCTATGGAGGAGGATGCTTTTTCAGCGGAGGTGGGGGTACCCACAGCACCTGGGGTCCTCCTCCCCAAGCCAGGGATGCACTTAATGTCAGGATTAGCTCTGTGTGTCCTAACGGAACATCAGTGCACCCAAGGATTTGGAAGCTAATATCTTATTTTTATTTTAAAGCAACTGTAGATATACTTTTCCATCAAATGGAATCTGTCTATCTGCCTGTCTTATTTTACAAGCAACTGTGGCCACCTGAGCCATCGTCACCTTGGCTATGAATACAGGACAGGTGTTCCATTTCCTTCACGGCCGCTGTGAAATCTGTTAACAGTAATTATGAAGTTATGGGGAATTCCCAGTCCTCCTAATTAGTGTTAATAGGGCTGGGTGAGCTAGTCCTGGGGAAACAGACTATTGGTTTGCGTTGTCGAAATTAGAGAGCCGCATCCCGCCTTGAGGCGGGATTCAGCAGCGTTCTCTTCCCTCCCACCACCTCTGGGTCCCATACCCGGCCCCGTGGACGTGCGCACGGTGTACACGTCCGCGGGCATCCTGTCCACTGTGCGCACACACACACACACACATACACACCTGCGCACAGGTACACACGCACCCGGAGCAGCAGCACGGCAGACAAGCTTTTGGATGCTGGATTAAGATCTCATTTTGCAATTAGGCACCAAAAATCAAAGAGCGTTTTGGCCACACTCCCGGCCCTTCTTGGCACGATCCTCAAGCCCCGCCCCCACGCCCTACCGCCAACTCAGAAACCCCTGGGCGCCGGGCTCCCCGGATTAGACCGTATTAACAAACCATTACATGTTCCCATTAGTGTGGCCAGTGAACCGGGCAGCTGAGCCGGGTAAACGCGCTGCTCTTGTTGCTAACAGGCCGGGGCGCGCTTCCCCGGGAGGGAGGCTTCCTCCCACCCCGGCATGCCCCGTCTCTGCTGTAGAAATGAGATCGGTGTGAGACTCCCCGCCATCTGGGTCTGAGGCCATCCTGGAGGAGGTTTCCTCTGGACCAAGCGGGAGGGAGGCAATGAGTGAGGGGATGAAACTAACGTTACGGTGCAATGTAGGCCCTTGAGCCTGTGCTAGAATCTTCTATGGAGGAGGATGCTTTTTCAGCGGAGGTGGGGGTACCCACAGCACCTGGGGTCCTCCTCCCCAAGCCAGGGGATGCACTTAATGTCAGGATTAGCTCTGTGTGTCCTAACGGAACATCAGTGCACCCAAGGATTTGGAAGCTAATATCTTATTTTTATTTTAAAGCAACTGTAGATATACTTTTCCATCAAATGGAATCTGTCTATCTGCCTGTCTATACGACATGAATGTATGAGGTGAACAGGAGATGAACAGGTGATTTTGCCCTCCCACTTTCTTCTCTGGGCTGGGTTCCCTGATTTCCAGATATGTGAGGATAACTGGATTCCTTCCATAGCCACTGAGAGAACTGGGTGGGAGGCGGAGAGAGTTTGTGAGGCTCTAAGCCATAACACAGTGCTGTGTGATGTTGGACAAGTCACTACACTTCTCTGATTCTCGCATCTCTGAGCAGCATTATGGCCAGCTTCACAGATATGCCACCTGGGCAGTGACACAGAGCCCTCCCTGCCCTTGGTTTAATGCTCTGTGTGTTGCCATCTTGAAAGTCCCAACAACTTTTGAATAGGAGTCCCCCTCATTTTTACTGAGACCTCACACATTATGTAGCTCTCCCTGCATCTTCTGATAGTGTTTTAGCAAGAGTTAAATCAGAAATGGGCTTCCCAGGTGGCTTAGACGGTAAAGAATCTGCCTGCAATGAGGGAGACCTGGGTTTGATCCCTGGCTTGGGAAGATCCCCTGGAGATGGGATCAGAAGGAATCAGAGAATGTGTGAAAGGAATGGAGGAGTCAGAAGTGTATGAAAGAGGCCCACACAGAGAGTGATTCCCCCTTGCCACTCTTCTTTCCTTCCTTCTCCCAACGTGCTTTGAGCACTACCTCTGTGGCAGATACGGTACCAGAGGCTGGGATTCATCAATGAACCAGACAAAGTGGCTGCCTTCCTGCCCTCAAGGGAAGGGGCAGAAGAAAAATAATTGAAAGAGAACTTTGTTGGAGATAAATGTCAACTACAAGGGGATAGATGGGGACTGGAGAGAGGGACTATTTTAAGTTGTTCCGGAGCAGAGTTGGGAGTGGACAGGGAAGATTTCCCTGAGGAATTTGATCAGAGATCTGAATGAAGGGTGGAAGTATGACGTGTCGAATATCAGAGGGAGAGTTCCAGACAGAAGGACCAGCAGGTGCAAAGGGCCAGAGGCAGGTGAGCGCTTACCGTGTGAAACAGACCGGTGTGGCTAGCGCTGGCTGGAGTGGAAGGGAGCAGGAGGAGGGGCGTAGCTGAAGATGCGCTCGGTGAGCTGTGGGGGAGTTTGTAAGCTGTCGTGAGGATGCAAGGGCAGGGGGTAGGTACTGGGCTGGCCAAAAAGTTCCTTTGGGTTTTTAATATGCTGTTAAGAAAAACCTGAGCACACATTTTACCTGGAGGTGAAGGATTGCTTCAACCAGAGCGAGTTGTTCCTCGTCCTCTTCAGTTAATACAGGGCTTCCCTGGTGGCTCATCGGTAGAGTCTGCCTACAAGGCAGGAGGCACAGGAGCTGCAGGTTCAATCCCTGGATCGAGAAGATCCCCTGGAGGAGGGCACGGCAGCGCACTCCAGTCTTCTTGCCCGGAGCATTCCGTGGACAGGGGAGCCTGGGGGGCCACCGTCCATGGGGTCACAGAGTCGGACACGACTGAGCGACTATCACTTTCGCTTTACAGAAGATCCACTTCCCACAGGATTTCTTCTCCAGTAACATTTCCTGTTTAGAATTACCCCCAGCAAGGGGCAGTTGGTGGAGTAATAGCCTGAGGGAAAATGCAGTGAAGACTCTGGAGAGTCCCTTGGACTGCAAGGAGATCAAACCAGTCCATCCGGAAGGACATCAACGCTGAATATTCATGGGAAGGACTGATGCTGAAGCTGAAGCTCCAATACTGTGGCCACCCGATGCGAAGAGACGGCTCATTGGGAAAGAGCCTGATGTTGGGAAGAATAGAAGGCAGAAGGAGAAGGGGATGACAGAGGACAAGATGGTTGGATGGCATCGTTGGGCCAATGGACATGAGTCTGAGCAAGCTCCGGGATGGCGGTTGGCGGGCTCCTTTGCCCTCAAGGGAAGGGGCAGAAGAAAAATAATTGAAAGAGAACTTTGTTGGAGATAAATGTCAACTACAAGGGGATAGATGGGGACTGGAGAGAGGGACTATTTTAAGTTGTTCCGGAGCAGAGTTGGGAGTGGACAGGGAAGATTTCCCTGAGGAATTTGATCAGAGATCTGAATGAAGGGTGGAAGTATGACGTGTCGAATATCAGAGGGAGAGTTCCAGACAGAAGGACCAGCAGGTGCAAAGGGCCAGAGGCAGGTGAGCGCTTACCGTGTGAAACAGACCGGTGTGGCTAGCGCTGGCTGGAGTGGAAGGGAGCAGGAGGAGGGGCGTAGCTGAAGATGCGCTCGGTGAGCTGTGGGGGAGTTTGTAAGCTGTCGTGAGGATGCAAGGGCAGGGGGTAGGTACTGGGCTGGCCAAAAAGTTCCTTTGGGTTTTTAATATGCTGTTAAGAAAAACCTGAGCACACATTTTACCTGGAGGTGAAGGATTGCTTCAACCAGAGCGAGTTGTTCCTCGTCCTCTTCAGTTAATACAGGGCTTCCCTGGTGGCTCATCGGTAGAGTCTGCCTACAAGGCAGGAGGCACAGGAGCTGCAGGTTCAATCCCTGGATCGAGAAGATCCCCTGGAGGAGGGCACGGCAGCGCACTCCAGTCTTCTTGCCCGGAGCATTCCGTGGACAGGGGAGCCTGGGGGGCCACCGTCCATGGGGTCACAGAGTCGGACACGACTGAGCGACTATCACTTTCGCTTTACAGAAGATCCACTTCCCACAGGATTTCTTCTCCAGTAACATTTCCTGTTTAGAATTACCCCCAGCAAGGGGCAGTTGGTGGAGTAATAGCCTGAGGGAAAATGCAGTGAAGACTCTGGAGAGTCCCTTGGACTGCAAGGAGATCAAACCAGTCCATCCGGAAGGACATCAACGCTGAATATTCATGGGAAGGACTGATGCTGAAGCTGAAGCTCCAATACTGTGGCCACCCGATGCGAAGAGACGGCTCATTGGGAAAGAGCCTGATGTTGGGAAGAATAGAAGGCAGAAGGAGAAGGGGATGACAGAGGACAAGATGGTTGGATGGCATCGTTGGGCCAATGGACATGAGTCTGAGCAAGCTCCGGGAGACGGTGAAGGACAGGGAATCCTGGCGGGCTGCAGGTCGCAAAGGGTCAGACGCAATTGAGCGACTTACCTGAATGGAACTGACTGAAGTGGTTTTGCCAGCATTCCCCTACCTGCCTCCTACGACTGCCTGTACGTGACCAGGTCTGCGCAAGTGGTCAGGGCCCCGGGGCCTCGGAAGTCACCTTTGAGGAGCTCAGGGCTGCTTGATTGAGGCCACACGAGCACCCCGGGGTAGGCTCAGACGGCAGCCCCGGCCGGCCTGGCCCTGAAGGCTGCTGTGTACGTCCACCGCCTCCTCACTCCCGCGGGTTCTCTGGGAAACCCCAGCCTTGCCCCCTTAACCCGCGGGGTCTTCCTCTTTCTTAATTACCGGGCAGCCAGGGGGAAATGAAACACCTGCCATGTCCTTCCTTTTCTCAGCAAGGAGTCTCCCCAGGCCCCCCACTCTCAGCAGGGCCCCGGCAGTCCTGAGGCTGCCTTGGGCAAGCAGGCTTTGTACAATGGCTCACATGTGCAGAGCCTCTAAATTAAACTTGGCTGCCACCCACTGGGGGTCACGATCCCAGGGCAGGGCTAGGGGATTTCTGTCCAGGCCCCCGATGAGGTGGGCTTTAAGAGAAATGGGTTCTCGCCGCCATCAGCAGGTGGCCTTCCACCCCTGCAGGAAGTGGCCATTGTGTGTGTGTGTGTGTGTACTCTCGTGTGCTCAGAGAGGAGTGAGAGTGCAGACACAGCAGAGAGATGAGATTCAGGGATGGGGAGACAGAGGGGAAGCCTGCTACACAGGACCTGAGGCAGAACGAGAGAGAGGCAGTCCCCGCACTGAACACTCACACACTGAGATCCACGCAAGCTCAGAGGCTGAGAGGGTAAGACAAAATGGAAACGATGGGCTATGGACAGCACCGGGTATAGCCCAAGGAGCTGAGAAATCATCAGCATGTACCTGGGCTGAAGCCCCAACAGGAGCTGTGTCGTCTCAGGCAGGCTCCTTAACGTTTCTGGGTCACACTCCCCTTGAAATACTCTGCTCATCTCTGCTCCGTTTGCCTCGCTGGAGGGCTGTGAGGATTAAGCAAGACCATGAGAATCGGGGGGCGTTGGGAGCTGTAACGCAGTGTTGATGGGAAAAGGTACATTGTGATGAATGTAAACCTGAAAAGTGCAAGTGTTAGTCACTCAGTCACGTTCAATTCTTTGCGACCCCATGGACTGCAGGTCGCCCGCCAGGCTCCTCTGTCCATGGAATTCTCCAGCAAGAGTCCTGAAATGGGTGGCCGTGTCCTCCCCCTGGGACTCTTTCCCGGGGATCACACTCCCGTCTCTTGCATTGCAGGCAGATTCTTGACCATCTAAAGCTGGGGAGAATTGAGTTAGAGGCCGGGAGAACTGGCCTACTTAAGAAGGAGGCATCAGGATGAGGTTATGGGGTCGTCTTCCTTCCTAAAGATCTTGAAGAGCTAGATCAGATCCGTCTGTCTGTTTAAAACAGGTTCGAGGTTGGCAGAGGCACTGGCCAGATGGTTCTGGATCTTTTCTCTTTCCTGACTCTAGAGCTAGTTCTGTCAGGAGGAAAGTGACCCGAGTCCACATCTGTGTGTGTGTGCGTGTGCATACGTGCGTGCCTGGGTGTGTACCTCTGTGCGTAACCGCATCCGTCTATGTGTGTGCGTGTGTGTGTGCTTTTGTCTGTGAGTCTCCAAGGCCGCGTCTCTATTGGTGTTTGGGTGCCCACGTCTTCTGTGTGGAGGAAGTTGCTGAAGCCAAAACACCACAAGGTGACTCATCTTTATTACTAAGTAGCTGGAAGAATTTCCTCTTGCTGTCCTATCCATCATCTTAAGGCGACACAGACAAAGCACCAGGGTGAAAAGGAGTTTTGAATTTTATTTTTATTTATTTGTTTTTATTACACAACGTTCTAAATTGGGGCCAAAAGCTACATGAAGGACCTTGTCCCAGAGAGTCCTGTGGGGGCTGTAATACCAGGCATTCCCACGTCCCTGTGAGCTTGGGGTCTGACCTCCCCTCCTGAGGCCTCCGTTTCCACATCTACAAAATGGGGGCAACAGCACCTCCCTCACAGGGCTGCTGTGAAGGGTAAGTGAATCAGAGCTTGTAGAGCTCTTAGTACTGCGCCCGACAGGTGGAAAGGGCTTCACCTAGGCCCTTTCTGTTAAAGGCATTGGCTGTCAGCCATCTTTCCAGCCTGGCTCCAGATAAATGTAGCAGAAAGAACACTGGCTATGGAGCCTTGAGTTCCAGTTTGCCTGTCAGCAGTTGTGTGGCCTTGGGTGAGTCCCTTCATCTCTCTGATCCTTGCTCTCAGCTGTAAGTTAGGACCAATACTATGCTTGCCTCCTAGGATTGTAGTGAGGCTCAAAGGAGAGAACCTAAGCCCTTAGCGTGGTGCTCCTCGCATTGTGGGCACTTAAGGGAAAACAATCCACCTGGGACAGAGAGCCCCCTCGGAGCCCCTCCCCTCCCCCTCCCCATACCCCGCAGTAGCATTCTGTATCTCACCCACTGCCCGGGCTCTTTCTTGTCTTATCCTGTCAGACACCAAGTACAGGAAAGAAGCCAGGACCCTAGGCACCCTTCTCTGACGGGGCTGGGTGGGGGCCTGCTCTAGCAGGAGCTGCCAAGCCTTCCCCACCCCCTTACCCCGGCTCAGACCTGTGCCCTTTCCGCCCAGTTCCCAGGGCCCCTTAATACCCGTGAAGTCACTGAATATTTAAATCTGAGCTCTGTGGCAGTCAGGTTGCCCCAGCAACAGTTCTGCATATTTTGGGATGGATTACCAAGTCTTTCAAAGGGGCTCCTGCTGCTCCGGCTGAAGGGAGATGAACTGTGGGAAGGGGGAGCTGTCAGAGGGAGGGACGGGGGCGCTCCGCTCCAGGCTCACAGAGGCAGTCGCGTGGGAATCAGCCCGGGGACTCGAGGGTCAGAGACAGGGCAGGCTCCTCCCCAGTTTTCCAGAGTCTGGACTTGAATCCAAGCCTCACGCCTGCCAGCTTCGTCTCTCCACTTGCGTCCTCCCATTGGGCTTGTTTTCTGGACTGAGGCCTGCACCTCAGTTCTGCCCTCACCCTCTGGACCCCCGTGGGACACTTACTCCCCTTCTCTGGGCCTCCATGGGGGGCAACTTGGGGATAAGGGACCCGTTTCAGATGATGCTGGAGCAGCACTCAGCATGGGTCCTGGCCCATATGAAGCAATTATTATATTGTTAGTATGTCATTCGGGGCTTCCGTGGTGGCTCAGTGGTGAAAAATGCACCTGCCAGTGCAGGAGATGCAGGTTCGATCCCTGGGTTGGGAGGATCCCTGGAGAAGGCAAAGGCAGCCCACTCCAGCATTCTTGCCGGAGCATCCTGTGGACAGAGGTGCCTGGTGGGCTACCGTCCATGGGGTCACGAAAGCACTGGACGTGACTTAGTGATGAAACAACAGCCGCCGCCACCTGCACGTGCCCCGAGGGGACTCAGAGGCAGTGAGAGGCACAGCCCGGCCAAGAGAGGCTCCCTCCTGGCGGGGAGGCTCCGCCGGCAAGGGTAAATTCCGAGGACACGTCCAGTGGTCCCCGTCCCTGTCCCCTCGAATCTCAGTGTGAGTCTAGAGTGACTTCTGCCTCTGAATCCACGCCCACCTTTCCCGGGAGCCTGGAGATGCCTGGGGTGCGTTTTGAGGCCAGCTGTGCCGTCCAGCTGGGACTCTGCTGCACGTCCCTGGGCAAGTCCCTTCCCCTCTGGATGCCGTCTCCTCAGTTGCGGGACGAGAGTGACTCTGAGTCACTTTCCGGGATGCCCTCCGTTCCCAGCGGGCACCGATGCACCAGCCCACCCTAAAGATGCCCACCCCCACCTCATCCTTAGGAAGTGGGCCCATGGGGAAGAGGCCCGTCCTGCCCGCCCCATGTGATCTCTGCAGGGACTCTATTCTCTCCCACCTCAAATCCCTCAGGCAAACAGAAGAGACCACTGCCTCCCTCCCAAGCCCCAGGCTCTCTCCAAAGGCAGGAGGATTTCCAAAGAATTAACACCTCCGCTGCAGACACTCCAGGCACGCGCTGGCTCGTCCCAGCCAGAGGCCAGTGGTGCGGAATCACTGTCCAGTTTTCTCCTGCTGGAAGGGAGGGGAAGAGGGGGGCGTTGGGAGGAGGCCAGGAGCCACATGCCGAGCCGGGTCCTGTCTCAGAGCCTGGGCTCCAGCTGCCCGGCGTGGCGGGGGAGGGGCTGGGGTCTGGCTGGCAGACAGCTGTTGGCTGGTCACACAGGTACCCTTCCAGATCTGAGGAGGAGGATTTTCAGTCTTCCCAGAGCCCCAGCCTCCCGGATGGATGGATCCAAAGGAAAGGCCCTGGGTTGGCCCTGCCTGGAGCCTACAGAATCCAAATCTCAGGGCTGGAGCCTGGATGTCTTTGAGGGCTTAACACACTCCCCGGGGGCTTCTCAGACTGACTGGCTCCCTGGCCGCCCCCTCCGTCCAAGCTGGCTGGGCCCACCCTGGGCAGGAAGGCAGCCACATTAGGTTATGGTCAGTTTAGAATTCTGACCCCTCCACCCCACCTCCTGCCTCTCTGCTGCCCCTGTGGTCCCGTTTGCTCCTGCTGTAAACTTTCTGACCCTCTGCGGGGATGGGGGCCGAGGGGAGAGGACCTCCTCTGGCTGGGGAGGGATGGAGATCAGGAGTCACAGACTGGACTGATGAGCCACAGACGGGGTGGGGCATTACCATCAGGGATGAACTGCGTCTAAGGCAGGAGCTCCCACCCCAGGGTCCCTGGATCACGTGGAACGCGAGACGTTGGCAAGTTAGCGGGAAAAGTGACGTCTTCACCTTCACTATTTTTAACTGAAATTGAGCATTTCCTCTCACTATTGCTCAGTCGCTTAGTCGTGTCCAACTCTTTGCGACCCCATGGGCTGAGCACGCCAGGCTTCCCTGTCCTTCACCATCTCCCGGAGTCTGCTCAGACTCATGTCCATTGAGTTGGCGACGCCATCCAAGCATCTCGTCCTCTGTGAGCACGGGCAACCAGCCACAGTCTTCTTAGTTGTACTTGGCAATATTGCCATCAATAGAAGCAACCGACACAGTCACATCACCCCTAGCCGGCTGTAGATTTCTTAAGATTACAATAGCTATCAAATCTATCACTGGATCATAAATTTCATGAGTTAATAAAGAAGTTATTTGCATATTATAAACATATGGAAAATGTTGGCAACAATATTTAATATAACGGGTTTAATCCTATGTGTTTTATTTTATGCAGGGGTGGGGAAAGAGGTTGAGCCTGGGTCCACTGCCCGGCGTGGCGGGGGAGGGGCTGGGGTCTGGCTGGCAGACAGCTGTTGGCTGGTCACACAGGTACCCTTCCAGATCTGAGGAGGAGGATTTTCAGTCTTCCCAGAGCCCCAGCCTCCCGGATGGATGGATCCAAAGGAAAGGCCCTGGGTTGGCCCTGCCTGGAGCCTACAGAATCCAAATCTCAGGGCTGGAGCCTGGATGTCTTTGAGGGCTTAACACACTCCCCGGGGGCTTCTCAGACTGACTGGCTCCCTGGCCGCCCCCTCCGTCCAAGCTGGCTGGGCCCACCCTGGGCAGGAAGGCAGCCACATTAGGTTATGGTCAGTTTAGAATTCTGACCCCTCCACCCCACCTCCTGCCTCTCTGCTGCCCCTGTGGTCCCGTTTGCTCCTGCTGTAAACTTTCTGACCCTCTGCGGGGATGGGGGCCGAGGGGAGAGGACCTCCTCTGGCTGGGGAGGGATGGAGATCAGGAGTCACAGACTGGACTGATGAGCCACAGACGGGGTGGGGCATTACCATCAGGGATGAACTGCGTCTAAGGCAGGAGCTCCCACCCCAGGGTCCCTGGATCACGTGGAACGCGAGACGTTGGCAAGTTAGCGGGAAAAGTGACGTCTTCACCTTCACTATTTTTAACTGAAATTGAGCATTTCCTCTCACTATTGCTCAGTCGCTTAGTCGTGTCCAACTCTTTGCGACCCCATGGGCTGAGCACGCCAGGCTTCCCTGTCCTTCACCATCTCCCGGAGTCTGCTCAGACTCATGTCCATTGAGTTGGCGACGCCATCCAAGCATCTCGTCCTCTGTGAGCACGGGCAACCAGCCACAGTCTTCTTAGTTGTACTTGGCAATATTGCCATCAATAGAAGCAACCGACACAGTCACATCACCCCTAGCCGGCTGTAGATTTCTTAAGATTACAATAGCTATCAAATCTATCACTGGATCATAAATTTCATGAGTTAATAAAGAAGTTATTTGCATATTATAAACATATGGAAAATGTTGGCAACAATATTTAATATAACGGGTTTAATCCTATGTGTTTTATTTTATGCAGGGGTGGGGGAAAAGAGGTTAACTTTGGGATCCGGCCAGGGGATCCCTGCAGCCTGGCTGAATGACCTGAGGCAGCCCGCTCACCGTCTCTGAGCCCCGTGCAATCACAGGACAGTGAGGAGCAGACCCCGCTCCAAGGATTCTTGGGAGGATCTGTATTCGATTAGTTCAAAGTCAGATATACAGTTGGAGTTAACTAGATGCGGGCTCTGGTTAGCATACAGTTTAACAAAGGCTTCCAGGAGGTGCCTGGGGAATAAGGAGGCTCAGCTAGGTGAAGCAGGGGTGTTGCCAGAAGCCCCCGCTTGCGCCAGGCCAGGGAGGAAGAACCCACCGCAGGCGGATGGCTGCCCGGAGGCTGGGGACCCAGTGTCACCTCCCAGCCTTGGGGGAACCTCGGAGACAGTCTGCCGGCAGGGCCCCCAGACCCTGTCCTACTGGGCTGTGATCTACTCCAGAGGCCAAGGACGCTCACTAATTGGAGAATGAATGAGAGAACGAATGAGAGAACTGAAACATGAGTGAAATGCTTTCTGATGTAAATCACAAGAGTCATGTTTGTCTGGGAGGGAAATTGTTCTTTGCCCATCCAGGCCGGCCCTGGGGTGATGCTCACTGCATCCCACGGAAGCAGTCAGACTGACCACCAGCTTTTGGTGGAAGGTGCAGAGCCTTCCCAGAGGCCTTTGCAACTGGGCCACCTCAGTGCAAAGGCAGGAAGATGGAGCCACAGCCCCGTCCCGGGAGGTGGAGGCGGTGAGTGCCTTCTGTGGTTTGAGTCCAGTTCAGGGCCGGGGGGCCGGGGACAAGGACGGTGGCAAGAGTCACTCTGGGGACCAGCAGCCCAAAGCCCCCGGGCCACATCTCTGAAGGGTGGCCAGGGCAGAAAGACGGGAATCCTGTTTTGTCCCAGCAATTTCTCCAGCCTTGGGTCAGAGATTTCATCTCTCTGAGCCTCCGTTTCCTCATCTGTAAAGTAATAGTGCCTGTCTCCTGGGTGATTGAGAGGATTCACTGAAATAATGTGTGAAAAATGCTCTGGGAAGTCAAATTAAGATGTTAGACTCAGGGGGCTGCCTTGAGCGGTTGGTGGGAAGCGTGCGTGCTAAGTCACTTCTGTCACAGCCAACTCTGTGCGACCCCAGACTATAGCCCGCCGGGCTCTTCTGTGCATGGGATTCTCCAGACAAGATACCAGAGTGGATTGCTATTCCCTTCTCCAGGGAATCTTCCCAAACCAGGGATTGAACCCACACCTTTCATGTCTCCTGCATTGGCAGGTGGGTTCTTTACCGCTCGCATCAGCTGGGAAGCCCCAGGTGGCAAGAGCAGTGGGCTTAAAATCAGGAGTTCCTGGTTCTGGTCCTGCTGTGTGACTTTGGACCAGATCCTGCCCCTCTCTGGGCCTCAGCGTCCCTGGTGTGATGAGAGAGAGCTGGAGCCAGCCCTCCCCAAGGCTTCCTTCTTGCACGATTTCTCTGAGAGCAGAGGTCCAGACCTGGTTCAGCTCCCAGCTAGAGGCTGCTCTCCGAGACGCTACAGCTACCCTGAGTCCTCCCCATTCAAGATTAAGTGAGAGCGGGGCGGGGGAAGGCAGTCACGTGGGATCCACTACGTCCACCCCAGGCTCCACCACAGGAGCCTAATTAGATGGTATTCCCCCCTCAGCTGTGTCCATGCCCCCTGTCCGTGCCATCACCAGGCACGCCAGGATTGGGGGCCAGTCGCTTGTTTATGGGACCGTCCGTCTCGAGATGAGGCAACGCAGACAGCGCCGGGGAGCAGATAAGTTCCCCCACCCTCCCCAGCTGGGAACCTGACGACGAGCATCATTGTTATTCCGGCAAGTCTCAGCCCATGTCCTTAGCCTTAGTTTTCTCCGGCTGCCCAGTGCAGCCTGTGGGATCTTGGTTTCCTAACCAGGCATCAGACACATGCTCCCTGCGTTGGAAGCTCGGACTCTTACTTATTGGACCACTAGGAAAGTCTTACTTTGCTTTTTTTTTTAAGCCTCAGTCTGATGTCCTGAGGAAGGAACACGTGGATCGTGGAGTCAGGCAAACCTGGGTCAGTTCTGGCTCGAGGGCCTTCCTAGCCCGGTGGAGGCTTAGCTTCCTCTTCTGTCAAAGGGAACAATGGCAGTTCATCTAATTTGCAGATCTCTTTGGGCTATCAAGCCAGGCCGTGATAGGTACATGCCCAGTACACAAGGCCCTGCACCGTCACCAAGGCTCAAAAATGTTGCTCCCTGCCCTGTGCCCCCCCCACACAGCCCCCTGGCTTCAAGGCTGTTCCCTGCAGCCCCCCAGGCGGTCAGTGCTTGCTTCCCTTCCTGCCCGGCAGGCTCTTGGTCAACGTGGCTGGGAACACTTCCCTCTGAGTACCAGGCTGTTCATTCTCAGTAGACACGCGTGAGTTCTTGAGGTTTGGAAGCCGCTGGGCTCCGGGTCTTGGACCCAGCCCACTGCTGGCCTCAGCAGGTGCCTGGAGCACGCAGGAAGGAAGGAACTGGACATACAGCTGCTCAAGTGCTTTTACCCGCACCGTCTCTTTCCATCCAGGCTGTGACCCTGGGAGTGAGATTTGAGAGTGCCCCTCTCACAGATGAAGCATGGTGAGGAGGCTCGGCCAGGTCTTACCACTTACTGGAGGCAGAGCTGGCAAGGGCTGAGACTCAGGTGAGGCTGCGCCCTGGGACCCCAGAGGCCCTGCCCTGCACCACAGCGCCCCCACCTGGCCGGTGTGAGGACAGGACGTTTCTTGGCTCGCTCCCGCCCAGAGCAGAGCTATGTTTGCTTCCTCCGCTGGAGGCTTCGCCATCACCCCCTTCCACCTGCCTTCTTTTCTCGCTCTCCAGAAAACATGCCCAGGGGCTGGTGGCGGTGAAAGTTACAGGAGTGATTTATGAACTGAGCTGTTCTTCTTAATCAAAGAACCCCTCCGGGCCCGCGCTGTGCAGATGGAACTGAGCGGCCAGCTGGGGCAGTGGGAGAGGCAAGATTAATAAAACTGACTGGCCCAGGCAGGGGCCGGCAGAGGAGAACCCAGCAGGGCTGCATGACCTTGCCCTGTCTCTGCCCCTCTCTGGGCCACGGGGCTCCCATCTGTCAAGAGACGGCAGGATGGGGCCATTCCCCAGAGGCCTCCAGCTGGCACGGGGGAAGATGCTGGCTGGCTCCCTGGGATGCACTTCCTGGATTCCGGGACAATGGCACTGGGTTGGAAACCTTGGAGACCAAGTTATCACACGTCCTCTCTCTGGCAGTCTCTCTCTGGTACCACGTGTCTTATCAGAAACTCCGGTTTGAAGCCTAGCAGACATAGGCCTGATTCATGGCCAAGTCTTACGAACCATGTGATTAAATCCAGATCAGTTAATTATAGTCTCTGGGTCTCAGTGCTTGCTTCCCTTCCTGCCCGGCAGGCTCTTGGTCAACGTGGCTGGGAACACTTCCCTCTGAGTACCAGGCTGTTCATTCTCAGTAGACACGCGTGAGTTCTTGAGGTTTGGAAGCCGCTGGGCTCCGGGTCTTGGACCCAGCCCACTGCTGGCCTCAGCAGGTGCCTGGAGCACGCAGGAAGGAAGGAACTGGACATACAGCTGCTCAAGTGCTTTTACCCGCACCGTCTCTTTCCATCCAGGCTGTGACCCTGGGAGTGAGATTTGAGAGTGCCCCTCTCACAGATGAAGCATGGTGAGGAGGCTCGGCCAGGTCTTACCACTTACTGGAGGCAGAGCTGGCAAGGGCTGAGACTCAGGTGAGGCTGCGCCCTGGGACCCCAGAGGCCCTGCCCTGCACCACAGCGCCCCCACCTGGCCGGTGTGAGGACAGGACGTTTCTTGGCTCGCTCCCGCCCAGAGCAGAGCTATGTTTGCTTCCTCCGCTGGAGGCTTCGCCATCACCCCCTTCCACCTGCCTTCTTTTCTCGCTCTCCAGAAAACATGCCCAGGGGCTGGTGGCGGTGAAAGTTACAGGAGTGATTTATGAACTGAGCTGTTCTTCTTAATCAAAGAACCCCTCCGGGCCCGCGCTGTGCAGATGGAACTGAGCGGCCAGCTGGGGCAGTGGGAGAGGCAAGATTAATAAAACTGACTGGCCCAGGCAGGGGCCGGCAGAGGAGAACCCAGCAGGGCTGCATGACCTTGCCCTGTCTCTGCCCCTCTCTGGGCCACGGGGCTCCCATCTGTCAAGAGACGGCAGGATGGGGCCATTCCCCAGAGGCCTCCAGCTGGCACGGGGGAAGATGCTGGCTGGCTCCCTGGGATGCACTTCCTGGATTCCGGGACAATGGCACTGGGTTGGAAACCTTGGAGACCAAGTTATCACACGTCCTCTCTCTGGCAGTCTCTCTCTGGTACCACGTGTCTTATCAGAAACTCCGGTTTGAAGCCTAGCAGACATAGGCCTGATTCATGGCCAAGTCTTACGAACCATGTGATTAAATCCAGATCAGTTAATTATAGTCTCTGGGTCTCAGTTTCTTTATCTGTAGAATGGGTTAACACTGACACCCACCTCCTAGGTGAAGATTAAATAAAAGAATATGGGAGAAATGCTTAGCAGAGTGTGATACACGGAAAATGCTCAATACTACTAGTTATGACGAGGTTCATGTGTGCACCCCAAGTCACTTCAGTCATGTCTGACCCTTTGCAACCCTATGGATCATAACCCACCAGGCTCCTCTGTCCATGGGGTTCTTCAGGCAAGAGTACTGGAGTGGGTTGGCATACCCTCCTCCAGAGGATCTTCCCGACTCAGGGATCGAACCCTTGTCTCTCACGCCTCCTGCATTGGCAGGTGGATTCTTTACCACTAGCACCACTTGGGAAGCCCCATTATGAGGTTCAGCTGTCACAAAATTGGAGCTACTAATTTGTTGTTTTTTTTAATTTTTGTTTATTTATTTTTGGCTATTCTGGGTTTTCACTGCTGCTGTCATAGGCTCTTCTCTTGTTGCAGGGAGTGGAGGCTACTCTCTAGTTGAGGTGAGCAGGCTTTTGTTGTAGCGACTTCTCTTGTTGTGGAACTCGGGCTCTGGGGCACACGAGCTTCAGTAGTTGTGGCCCACGGGCTCCATAGTTGCGGCTCTGAGGCTCTAGAGCACACGCTCAATAGTTGAGGCTCACGGGCCTAGTTGTGAAGCAACTAATTTGACTTTAGAGTTATTTAGAGGAAAGATCTGTATCTCCCTCCTGACCAAGACCCATGTCCATAGTCTGCCCCACGCCCACCTCCACTGATCATTGGTGAACGTGACTGGGGCATCCCCCTGTTTTCAGCACGTTAAGATGCTGAGAATAAGACGCCTCACGGGAGCAGCGCTTTGCCGCTTTCCGAGTGCTTTCCACATCATGTCGCATCACTTCATGTGATTCGCTGCAGGAGTTCTTACAACCTTGCCTTCAAAGCTGAGAATCGCTGTTTTCAGAGGAAAACCTAGCATCTCAGGGAGGGTCGTGACCTTCCAAAGGTCTCCAGGGAGCTGGCGGAGGCAGGGGCTGTCCCAGCCTCTCAGGGGCAGCAATGATGGATGAGCGCGGCAGGCACCTCCCAGGTCCTTCTTTCTCAGCTGCCCCTTCGTGCAGGTCGCTGTGTCAAAAAGTGGTTGGGGAGGGGGCATCCTGGTGAAGAGGAGGCCAGGAGACCCCAGAGTGTCACACGGAGTCCAGCACCTCCTCTCTGCCCCTGGCAGGCCTTCAACATCACCCAGGCCTTCCTCCCACCCTCAGTGTCCAGAGGAAGGTGGGCCACGTCACATCCAGGACAACCACCCGCCAGAGAGGCTGGGCAGGGAATGGCCACATTAACGCACAGGTTGGGAGGGGGCAGCCTGTGGGAGGGACAGAGTAAGAGAAACCATGACCACCTCCTGCCTCCTGGAGTCCTGGGGTCAGGCTTGGGGTGCAGCTCCTGAGCTCGACATTGGGGCTCCCCTTCCTAAGGCCACAGACATCCCGAGCTTTACAAAGGGACCTGAGTTGGCTTCATCCTGCCCAATGAGCCATCCCTAGTCAGAGTTCCGGTCCAAATCTCCTTGGGCCAAGCCTAGACCCAGGACTGCTTATCACAGATGTTCATCTGGGGGCAGGGTCCTACCTGGTAGTGACTGTGTTCCCCCTTCCCCACACCCTCCCCCTTCCAGGGCCAGTTTCAGGGGATTCATCACTGCTCACATGAGACGGGGCTGCTGACCTCTTCCGCACTCCTGGCCCCCAACACAGCTTTTCTGACATCTTGCCTGGAGTTTTAGAAAGAGCCTAGAAATCCCAGGAGGACACTCAGCTTTGCCATTTAAATCTCTAAGCCTCAATTCCCTTCTATGAAACAGGGCAATCGTTCACCTGCAGGGCTATCGTGAGGATTCACTGTGATCACATGGGTGGATGTGCATTCCCTGCCATGAAGGCTGGGTTGGGTTTTGACTCCTGGGTGTGGATCCTGCTCCATCACTTACTAAATGTGCAATGCTGGACAAGTCACTTCCTTCCCCAGTCTCAGTTTCCATTGTAAAATGGGGGTGATGGTATGATATCTTTTTTCTAGGGCTGTTCTTGGCATCTAATGAGCTCACACATGTAAACATGTAGCAGACAACCCAAAGTCATACAGCAGATACCAAGGCAGGTGGTTGAAGAACTTTCTACACGTGTATGTTTAGGGCAAATGGGGTGCCAGCTCCCAGGGCCTCGGGAAGCTCACAGGAGGGAGGCCCCTTCTCCTGGCTCCCCCTCTGCCCGTCCCCACCTCTTACTCCCCTGTAGCATCCTCTTCCCAGTGAAACCTCCTCAGCCGCGCCCAGTGGGGTGAACCCCATTGAGACGTTCTCCTCCTTCCTTTGGGTTCCCAGCCCTATGGTCATCCCTTCCCTTTCTTCCTCCAGTCTCCAACCCCCACTACCACCCAAGACTGAGTCTGTGCTTATTTGCATCTCTCTTCCTAAACAGAACTGAGCACAGAGTAGGAACTGCTAAGCAGGTGCATGGATGGGTGGACAGACAGATGGATGGGCAGACGAATGGATGGAGGGATAAATGGAAGGAAGGAGGGGGGCAGGAGGTATTGCACTGGCCAAAAAGTTCATCTGGGTTTTTCCATAATATCTTATGGTCAGCCAGTATATGGACGGATGTAGAGAAATCTTTCATCTACATCCCCCCAACCCCACCACCGCGGACAAGAATGAGCAGGAATCTGAACTGGTACCCGAGACCCAGAAACACCCCCTCCTGCCCATGGGAATGCACACGTTGCCTGAGTACCCCAGGCCTCAGATTTTCCCTGGAAGAGTTTCGCCGGAGCCGGCTATGGAGTTCCCCACACGTGTGGTAGAACAGGCCTGTCCATCTGGGTCCCTAAGACTGCCGAAACCACACCCGGTTCCACTGCCGGGAGCTGGCTCGCTCGGGGAGCCTTCTGGCAGATCCTCCTGCAAAGCCGAGGAGCCCTTTCCAGCATCGCTTGTCTCCCCGCTGAGAGTCAGGGTTTCTGAGGAGGGTGTCTGCCGACACGCTCTCCGCTGAGGCATCACAGCAGACACCCAGGTGGCACCCAGGGGGCATCCAGGGGTGTGGGCCACCACGCCATCCTCTCCTCCCAGCTCATCAGCCACATGCAGCAGCGGGTCAGCGGGGGTGAAGCCCGTGCCAGGAACCCCAGGTCCCTTAATGATGTGGTAGCCCTGACAAGGACGCCCGGCAGCTGCCGTGTGGGCAGAAGGCAGGCGTGGTGTGCGGGCCTCCCCAGCTGGAGCGCCCCGGGTTCTGAGAGCGTTTCATTAGCGCTAATGGGCCCAGATCCGCGAGGCACTTGCCCTGAATGTGCGTGCCCCAAGGGTGGGCAAGCATTCATCAACAGCGTCTTGAATGTGGCTGCTCCTTATTGGCTCTCTAGAGAAATTGAATATTTTCTCTTACAGGCCAAGCTGGGCCAGTAAAGGAGACTGACCAGGAGACCTCTGTCCTGCTGACGTCCGAAGAACTGTGTCAGGTGACAGGTCAGCCGTTGCCCCCCGTCCCCTCCCTGTGCACCTGCCCTGTGCCCCGATACCAGCCCATTTCCCCTGAGACCTTTCTCGGTCTGTCCTTTCTCAAATCCCTTCCTGCTATCTCTTGTTCCCTGTACTCTCCTTTTCCTCCATCTTTCCCTCCTCTCTTTCTGATTTTGCCTATGTCTCTGATTTATGGAGTCACTTTTGTTTTCTGTGTCTGTTCTCTCTTTTCCTCCTCTCCACTCGTTCCTTCACTGAGATGTAGAAATTGAGAGCCTACCATGTCGGACATGACTCTGGACCCTAGGATCATGGCAGTAAACGACATAAGTCCCCGCTATGTTCAGCGTGCATTCTAACGGGGAAGGTGTGAAGAAGTCAACTATTGAGAGTAGCCAGGGGGCACCGGCCTGGGCTTCACAAAACGGGGCTCCAGGTGCAGATCCCGCACTAACGGGTCTGGCAGTTGGCCACACCCCCTTTCTTCTTTGCAGCTTCAGTTTTCCTTTTTGCTCAGCGGCATCTTACAAGGGCCGAACTCGAAATCAGTTAAGTTCACCTTAAGGTCCCCCTTAAAGCCTGTCAGCACCTTCGGCTTGGTTATACAAGATAGGCACCTGTACCCAGGGTCACACTGAGTGACACAGCGCCTATGTGTGAGCCGGGAAGCCTTCGTGCCCAGGAGCCGGGTGTGCGGGGACAGGCACGAGACCATGAACCCCATGGCAGCAAGTCCATGGCTTCCGCTCAGGCTCACCCTGGGGCCCTATTTTTTTTTTTTTACTTTTTATTTTACTTTTTACATCTACAAAGTTTTGTTGTTTACAGATATGTATGCTCCCAGATTAGTCATATATGCATCGCCCCCATCCTACCCCTCCAGACCGTCACACAGCACCCCTGCAGAACCCCCTTTTCTCACGGCGCAATGATAATAGCTATTTTCTTCACGTATGGTAGCACAGGTTTTCATGCTACTTCCTTTACGTCTTTACTAATTTTAAAGACGAGAAAACTCAGATGACGCAGTTCAAGCGCTTGCTCCTGGCCACCAGTTAAGCCTGGCCAAGCCGAGGCTGGCTTCGCTGTCAGGCTCCCAAGCCCCACGTCCCCTGGTCCCTGCCCTGGAGCTGGGACCTGGGCTCACCGGTCTCCTCCCACCCTCGAGCTCACTCTTTCTCTACCTTCCTCGCCTTTGTCAGAGGCTCCTCCCAGGAGACACGTCGTCTTTTATTGCTTTCGTCTGGGAGGCCCAGGCCTCCATAAGCTGCCTATTAGATGTAATCTCTAATGAACATGATACACAATAAATACAGGTAGCTTGTTTTATGAGCTGCTATATTTATTATGCCCCTTAATTGCCAAACATCCCAAGCCAGCTGAAGCCGGATCCCACCCTGGAGAAGAGCTTTGCCTGGAGGGGCAGAGGAGGGGCTCCAGAGACATCTCAGCGTCTCCCAGGGCTGGCCCCTCCTGCCCTCCAAAGGCCTGTCCAGGTCAGAGCCTGGTGGCAAGAATTCATAGACCACCACGCTCCCTCTCTGTCACTCTGCAGATGAGGACACCGTGGTTGGAGAGAAGTGACCTGCCCCTCTGGAGCCCGGGCCTCCAGACTCCCCGTCCCGTGTTCCTTCTGCCCTCCTGTCTGCCCCGTTAGCAGCCCCTGGGCCAGGGGGAGCCCAGGGTCTGGAGTGGGCGGAGGGGCGTGCTCACAAGCTCCATGATGTTGAGCAGGCCACCTCACCTCCCTGAGCCTCAGCGCCCCCTGCTGTTAAAGCGTGCTTCCTGCCTCATGAGATTGTTGAAAGATTCACGGCAGCCCTTTACCCGAGCTGGCGTGCGGCTGGCAAGGAGTTGGTTTGCAGTGAATGCTCTTTTCTGTCCTTTTCCCCTGCCCAAAGGCTCAGGGCCTCAGCAGGGGTGTGGAGCTGCATCAGCCAGATGCCCCAGGGAGAGGGGTCAGCGTGCAGCGCCTCAGGTGCAAGTCACGTCCTGGGTCCTGATCTCATGGGCAACACCAGCCCAGGGAGTCCCTTAGGACTGTACCATTGAGTGCGTTCCTCATAAGAGCTGGCCGCCCGCTCTGAGCCAGGGTCCACGGGGAGTCCTGACGTAGGATGTCCCCTTTAATCCTCACAGCGGGCCGTGATGCGGGTTCTAAATGCCTGCTTTTACAGATCGAGAAACTGGGCTCTAATAGGTTATGTCATTTACCGTCCCTGGTCCCTGCCCTGGAGCTGGGACCTGGGCTCACCGGTCTCCTCCCACCCTCGAGCTCACTCTTTCTCTACCTTCCTCGCCTTTGTCAGAGGCTCCTCCCAGGAGACACGTCGTCTTTTATTGCTTTCGTCTGGGAGGCCCAGGCCTCCATAAGCTGCCTATTAGATGTAATCTCTAATGAACATGATACACAATAAATACAGGTAGCTTGTTTTATGAGCTGCTATATTTATTATGCCCCTTAATTGCCAAACATCCCAAGCCAGCTGAAGCCGGATCCCACCCTGGAGAAGAGCTTTGCCTGGAGGGGCAGAGGAGGGGCTCCAGAGACATCTCAGCGTCTCCCAGGGCGGGCCCCCTCCTGCCCTCCAAAGGCCTGTCCAGGTCAGAGCCTGGTGGCAAGAATTCATAGACCACCACGCTCCCTCTCTGTCACTCTGCAGATGAGGACACCGTGGTTGGAGAGAAGTGACCTGCCCCTCTGGAGCCCGGGCCTCCAGACCCCCCGTCCGTGTTCCTTCTGCCCTCCTGTCTGCCCCGTTAGCAGCCCCTGGGCCAGGGGGAGCCCAGGGTCTGGAGTGGGCGGAGGGGCGTGCTCACAAGCTCCATGATGTTGAGCAGGCCACCTCACCTCCCTGAGCCTCAGCGCCCCCTGCTGTTAAAGCGTGCTTCCTGCCTCATGAGATTGTTGAAAGATTCACGGCAGCCCTTTACCCGAGCTGGCGTGCGGCTGGCAAGGAGTTGGTTTGCAGTGAATGCTCTTTTCTGTCCTTTTCCCCTGCCCAAAGGCTCAGGGCCTCAGCAGGGGTGTGGAGCTGCATCAGCCAGATGCCCCAGGGAGAGGGGTCAGCGTGCAGCGCCTCAGGTGCAAGTCACGTCCTGGGTCCTGATCTCATGGGCAACACCAGCCCAGGGAGTCCCTTAGGACTGTACCATTGAGTGCGTTCCTCATAAGAGCTGGCCGCCCGCTCTGAGCCAGGGTCCACGGGGAGTCCTGACGTAGGATGTCCCCTTTAATCCTCACAGCGGGCCGTGATGCGGGTTCTAAATGCCTGCTTTTACAGATCGAGAAACTGGGCTCTAATAGGTTATGTCATTTACCAAAGACACGGAGGTAAAGAGGTGCGAAGAGCCGGGACCAGAGCCCAGGTGGGTCTGACTTCAGAGCCCATGCTTGGAACCGTCGTGTTTAGATGCAGGTTGGAGGCTGCCTCTCGAAGCTCAGAGCTGGAGGAGCCGGAGGAGGGTGGCTGGTTTGGTCTGGGGACCTGTTCTGGAGGTAGAGAGCCTGGGCCTGGAGAGGATGTGAGAAACAAGGATCACCCACCATCAGGGGTGCTTGTTTAGCAACTGGGGGGAACAGCCTGGGCCAAGAGACGCTAGCCTCATCGGCCCGACTTACCCACGGATCCCCGCGAACCTCAGCCCTCCCCGGGCTTCTGGGAGGACCGGGCCTGGACAAGGTTGGGGGTAGGTCCTCCTGGGCCTGTCCATCTTCACCCCCAGCGCTATCAGGAAGAAAGTGGGAACATTGAATATGGTGTACTGAATATGACCATGACTTGTGCACCTTGAAGGCTGGCTTGTGATGGCAGATGCCGTCTGCTTCCCTCGGGCACGGTGGAGGCTGGTGTTCAAGTCCCAGTGCCTGGCATCCAGTCAGTGCCCAGTAAATATTGATAGAGTAGCATTGCGTTCAGTGACCTGCTACCCTGGTTGTACCCTTAGGTAGGGACAGGGGAGATGCCGGTGGGGGAGGAGGGACGCTCTAGGTCTCACGAGGGAGGTGCTCAGGGCCAGGGGAACGTCCAGGGGCTCGAGGCCCCAGGAGGTGCCAGCAGCTCTTTTCCTGCAGCGACCCTCCTCCTGAGGCAGGTTCTCTGGGTGGGAGGGCGTGTGCGAGGGAGGAAGTTTCTCGGGCCTGGGTCCTGATCTTGCTCCATGACGTCGGCAAATCCCTCAAGGCTCTGAGGCTTAGTTTCTCACCTACCAGAGGGAAGGTTCCCACCTGCCATCAAGTAACATCTTAAGGTCAGACCTCTAAACATCTGCCACGTAGCGCTCAGCTTGTTTCTGCTATTAATTCCGTTCATCCTCCCTACACCGCTGGGGAGGAAGCTTCTGGTTTTCATCTCCCTTTAAAAGGTGCACGGAGCAGGGCTCAGAGAGGGGGCGTCCTTTGCCCGACACCACCAGCAGATGAATGGTGGAGAACCAGGCGTCTCACACAGTCTCACTCCTAACTCCGGCCCCACAGGGCAGAGCCCTGTGATGGGGACACTGGTATCAGCTCTTTTTTGCTCCCTGGGCTCCAAGGGCCCGCTGGCCATGGAGACATCCCAACGGGGAGGAGAGGGAGGAGTAGCGAGGGTTAAGAGGACTGAGTGGGCCTTGCTGTTTTGCAGGGGGTGCACCATGGAGGGCGACTGCCTGAGCTGCATGAAGTATCTGATGTTTGTGTTCAACTTCTTCATCTTTGTAAGTATTCCTAGAACGCGCCTGGGGCCTCCCCCGGCCTCTGAGGGCTGGACGGCACTGACTGCTGCTGAGAAAGAGTCATGTGGAGCTGAGTCCCAGGGACAAGAACAGGGGCCGATGCTAGAAGCTGTTCTACCCGCCCAGCCGGGGGTTCGTGGTGGGGAGACCCCTGGCAATGCCCACCCCACTCCAAGAGCCCGCAGTCACAGGAGAAACGTTTTGAAGAGCCCTGGTCTGGTTCTGCTCTTCTAAAAGAAAGAGGGCAGGGGCCTCAGTCCTGACTCCTATCCTGAAGTCTGGCCCCTCCTAGGGAGTTGAGAGGAAGTGAGGGCAGCAGAAACTCCCGCACCCGGCCCAACCCTCTGGACAGCAGAGCTGAACTGGCCTTAGCCACCTGGCCCAGTCGGAAACCTGTCTGGGTCTGAGACACCTGGGTTCACAAGCCAGCCCCCGGCTGGGTGATCAGCAGCACACGCCACCTCTCTGAACCTCAGCATCTCCATCCCTTAATCTCCATCCTCAACAGGTTCTTTAAAAACGAAGCAAGATTAGTTTAGGCAGTGCCTGGAATGTGCGGCTCCATCCCCATCCAGCCTACGGATTCTGTACATGAAAGGACAGGTCCTTTACGTCAAAGGACCTGCTGTGCTCAGACCTATGGCCTCTTCGGGGAGCAGAGCCATGCTCATCACGTGACCCCACCGAAACATCCACTGACGTCCCCCAGGGCAGGGTCACCGGGGAAGAGAGGCTCCTTCTGGTCCAGACTGGCTCCGTCTGTCTGCTCCATCTGTGTATACATTTCACCAGCTTTCCTGAATTCCTTCCCCCGCTCCTGATCCTGAAGAGCAGGGAACCCTACAGACGTGAATTTTAGACCCAGCTTCCAAGCTGGGTGACCCTGGGCCTCTCAGTTTGTGCCTGAGTCTCGCTTGAAGCAGAACTCAGCACACGGTTGTTAAACTCCCAAACCTCCAGCAGCCACGAGGAGGGGACGGTTTTCCCGGGGGTTTGTGGGAAGACCAAGGAGACCGGCATTACACGGCAGATGGCAAAAACGTTGGCACCGTTGTTGGCTGCGCCGGGTCCCGGGGCCGCTCTGCCCCACCCCTCCCCCAACGGCCCCTGAAGGTATCATCTCTTGCCCCAAACCCCCCAGCGCTTCCCCTGGCTTCGCAACCCCATCAGCCGGCAGTTTTGCACCATTTTGCGTCATTCCTCTGGTCTTCCCACTACATGGGATTTCAGACAATCCCAGTCTTTAAAATACATGATGCCAAATGATTTCTCCTGCAACAAAACTGTTTCCGATACTGGTCTGTGCCCAAGACCAATGGAACAGATGTTTACTGCACCTTGCTAATCACCTTTGTGTCCTTGGGAGGAGGGAAACAATATCTTCTTTCCACCATGAGGAAGCTCGGGTCCAGAGAGGTTAAGGCACTTGTCCAAGGACTCACAGCTGACAAGTGGCACAGGCCTTTCTCTGGACTATGCTGCCTCTCTCCAGAGATAAGGAAAAGATGGAGAGGTGGACCCTGGAGATGAAGAGATGAACAAGAAGGCTTTCTAGGAGCAGATTTGAGAGTAGGGAGCCCACTCGAACTGAGAGCTCCTGTGAGGACCCAGAGGATGGCTTTGGTCTGTGTTTCCCCAGCATCAGCGTCAGGGCCTGTTCACGAACTCGGTGAGGGTCTTGGGACTGGAGTCAGGGAGGCCTGGGGCTCAGCCCCGGCTCAGCCATGAACTTGCTGTGTGACCTACTCGTTGGCCCACCTGGGGCTCGGCGTGAAATCAGAGGGTTGGACTGAAGTGCCCACCGGCCTTCAGGAGACTATAGACATGGCCATTACCTCTGCAGGACGTGGTCCCAGCAGCCTGAATATGGGCGTCGGTCAGAGCCTGGCTCTGGAGGCTTTGTGTTGCACCCTAGGCCAGAGTTAAGTAGGGACATTCCAAGCAGAGGAATACAGAGGGAGTTTCTGCCCAGTTCACACAGCCCCCGGCCCCGAGGCCTTGAGCAGGGACCTGGTGTGAGAATGGGGTGTCTAACCTCGGTGTCCTTCTGTGTCTTCTCCCGGCTCCCGCCTGGCCCCGGGAGCAGCTGGGCGGGGCCTGCCTGCTGGGCGTCGGCATCTGGGTCATGGTGGACCCCACCGGCTTCCGGGAGATCGTGGCCGCCAACCCGCTGCTCATCACAGGCGCCTACATCCTCCTGGCCATGGGGGGCCTGCTGTTTCTGCTGGGCTTCCTGGGCTGCTGCGGGGCCGTCCGGGAGAACAAGTGTCTGCTGCTATTTGTGAGTATCGCTCCCCCACCTCACCCGTGGGTGCCCGGAGTGGGTGGGTGCCGCCCTGGGGGACTCCCGCTGAGGTCGGAGCCAACAGGCCATCCTCCGGGAGCGGGAGAGCCACCCACCGTTGCCCTGTGCGTCCGTGCCGGACCCGCGCCCGCTGTGTTTGCCAGCGGCCCCCCGTGCGCGCTGGCCTCGGCCTCCAGGCCTATAGCCAGGCTTCTCCAAAACAGCATCACCCAGAACCACTGACTCATGACACTTTTCCACTTGCTTGCTTATGAAAGAACTCGAATATATAACTCTGTGATAAAAGGACTAACATTGCTATTGGATAATCATTCAGCTTTCACGTTTCCACCTCTAAAATAGAAATGATACCATCTCGGTGGGTCCTTTATTCGTTAAGTAAAGGGTCTTTGACCTGCCATTGCAGGCCACCCCGTTCGCTGGAGGCCGTGGCTGCGTCGTGGGCTGAGTGGCCCGTGATGGACAGGCTTGTGGGAGGCAGGGAGTCCATGAGGAGGCGCTGGGCAGGTCTGGTGTGGGCACTCTGCTCTGTCTCGTAACTAACAGTGCAACCCTGGGCTGGTTTCTTAACCTCTCTGAGCTTTAGCGTCTGCTGGTTAAGCCAGAGGCCGAGTAGCTTAGCTGTAGGTTAGAATCGCACAAGACACGCAGCGAACGTCCCGTGTCTCTGGTCTTCTCCATTCACATGGGCTGTGGCCCTTTTTCTGTGAGCTTCCCTGGCCTTGGTGATGGGACGTCCTCCCCTACCAGGTCCTGTGCCTTCAGGGCTAGGAAGACCGGGTTGAGTGTAGTCTTGCTGGGGGGTAAGTTAAAAGCAGCCCAGCTCGGACAAGTCAGCCTACGGGTGAGCCCACTTGCAGGCGCTCTTCACAAGGGAGCGGGTGGGTGGGTCAGGAGTTAAGCGATGGGAGACTGGGGCTGCTCAGTGATGGGGTTTGCAAGGCGTCTCTCTGCTCCTGCCCTTGGGCCAGCACCAGTGGCTTTGGGAGGCAGAGATCTGACACAAAAGCCTCCTCCCCAGACTGGGACAGGTGGTGTAGCCCCTATTTGTGTCCCAGAGAGAACCTAAAATCAGCTGGGAGCCCGGCGAGCTCTGCAAACGGTTCATCTGGAAACAAAGAAACCCGCGGGCGCCCCCTGGTGGAGAGCTCTGTACCATGTCCAAGGGCGCAGGCAACGTCCGAGCTTGGGGAGTCAGGAGACTTGGAAAGGAGCTGAGCAGGGGTCCCAGGACTCACCCCCCACCCTCCCCCGCCCACCCTGCACCTCGGCGGTGCCCCGGGCTCATCCAGCATTAAGGGACTCATCTCTAAAGCCAAGACAGAAACCAGGCTGGGCCTCTGGACCAGGAGCAGGCTGGGGGCCTCCCAAGCCCTCTTCTGCTAAGTGGCTTCTCGGGGAGCCTGCCAGCTGGAAAAGGCATCGCTCTCCCCAGGGCTAGAGGGGGAAGGCGAGACCCAGGGGCAGGGGGGCTTGGCCACAAGTCTCCCCAAACAGAGACTTAAGTCTCGGTGGTGGCCGCTCCGCCCACCAAACCTCCACGTCTCCCTGTCCCGTCCCTCTCTTGGGCCTCCTCCCTCCTTTTTGTCTCCCTCCAGTCTCGTTGTGTCTACTTCTCCCTTTCTTTTCTCCCTGTCTCTCTGCCTCTGTCTCCCTGTCTCTCTCTGCCTTCCTCCTGATCCCTCGATTTCTGTTTCTGCTGCCTTTCCTTCTCCTGGACTCCCCATTGCCTCTGCCCCACCCCCCTTCCCCTCTCTCTTGACTTCTCCTGCTTCCCCTCTCCCCTCTCCTCCTCCCACTCCTTCCCATCCAGCCCCTTCCACGTCCCTCTGTCACAGGCTCAACGCCCACCACCCTGAGGTCACGGTGCAGGTCAGAGGAGGGGACCCTTGGCTCAGGTCTGCTGCCTCGCAGGACTGGTCCAGGGAGTCCTAATCCAGAATGGACTCAAGTGGTTCAGAACGCAACCAATATTATGTGCCAAATATTATATCAGGGCCTCTGTGTACATGGGGTGTGCCTGCTTGCGTGCTTCTGGGGCCCTCACAGCTTCTGGAAGCTTCTCGGAAAGAGTCATGATCTGAGAAATCGGAAGAACCGCTTTCTTTCCCAAAGTGGGCTTGGCTGTGCGGTGGTCCCAGCACCGAGTCTCACCCCTCGTGGGTCAATTAAGAAGCCTGAGCCGCCTGCCCACCCTTCGGGGAAGGAGTGAAGACCTGTCTGGAGAGAAGCCAAGAGAGAGTGACTTCGGTCGCCTCTGGAACTGTGGCTCAAAGTCCTGCAGAGAGAGGAGGCCTGGGGACAGGGTCACCTGTGTGCCCCCTCCTCCTGCTTGGAGGCAAACTCCGGAGGGCACCCGGTGACCCTTAGCCCGGGAACAATAATCCTAATGTCACCTAATGATCAACTTCGCTAAAAACAAATTTTCCAGACACTCCTATTGATCAATTTTAAAGCATTTTCAAGGACCACGAGACAACGTCAGCCTGCTAGTGACATCCTGTGGCATCCCCCTTGTCCTAGTTGCTTGCCTATAAATAATTCAAGGCATGTTTTTAACCCGTGTATTGAAAGCTTCACATTTTAAAAATATTTTATAACCAAAGCATGCAAAATTGGAAACGGAAACAGCAAAAAGGGAAGACTGTAGTTTAAAAACGATAAATGAGCCCAACTGCACATCCAGTATGCAAATTTGGTAAATATTATTAGAAATGAGAACTAAAAGCAGATGTATTGTAGGCAGAGGGGTTAGATATGTCTGGAAATGTTCACGAATAGGCAAAATAGCCGTCTTTACCCCTGTATTAATTTTCTGATTCTAAGCAAAGTGTTATAAATTGGATGTTCATGAATTACTGGCAAATGTGCCCTTAGGCAAAAGGGAAGAGGTTGGATCACTCACGATGAACACTCCCTGAGAAAGGCCGTGGTCTGGGGAAGCCCCCGGAAGCATTGGAGCCCCTCCGAATAACCAGTAAGAACCCCGTCCAGCAGGAGGAAATTGGGTCATGCGGGAAACGTTGGCAGAAGTGACCTTGTTCCTGCTGTTGGCCCCAAGCCCTGCACTTTGCTCCAGGTGGCTTCCACACTCAAGTCAGCCCTGTGGCCCCGTGCCTGGGGAGCCCCGCTGCAGGCGGGAACCATGGCCAGAAGATCTGCAGAGCCTCCTCCTCTGGAGGCCCGCTTCCCCCCTTCATGAGTTATCACATGTATTCTTTGATTTCATCTTAGGAATCTTAGGCTTTCCGTCTCGTGAATTTCATTTCACGGATCAGGAACTCCGGCTCCGCGGAAACTCCGTCAGGAGGGGGATCACAGGTACTTTGTGTGCAACTGTTCACCGGTACCCAGCACAGGGGGCTTCCCAGGGGGCACTGTGGTAAAGAATTCACCTGCTAATGCAGGAGACATGGGTTTGATCCCCGGGTCAGGAAGATGGCCTGGAGACGGAAATGACAACCCACTCCAGTATTCTTGCCTGGGAAATCCTAGGGACAGAGGAACCTGGTGGGCTACCATGCATGGGGTCACAAAGGAGTCAGACACAACTTGGCAACTAAACAACAACAACCTAGCACAGAACTTGGCACAGTATGTGCTCAGTGAACAGGCCTGGAATGAAGGAACAGAGAGGAGGCATGGATCAGAGCATGAGCTTTGGAGTCAGAAAAACCTGGTTCTTATCCCTGCTGTGTCACTTCCTGGCTGTGTGACCTGGGTTCGGTTACTTAACCTCTCTGAACTTCCAATTCCTCATATGTAAACTGGAGATAATAATACCTCCTTACCAGCCATAGTGTTGCAGTCAGCATTCAATACAAAAATGTGCATCTTGCTTCACTCTATTCCTGGGACACATAAGCATTTGATAAATTGAAAACAAAAGGATTGGTGTTGATCCGCCCTGCATAGCCTGTGGGCTACCTGAGTCTTAAGACTTGGGGCTCTGGTTCCAACAGGTCAGGGGCAACCTCGCTGCAGTCAGCTGTGCGGAGTGGGGCTTGGATTGAAGTTGGAGGGCAGGCAGAGCTCCCCCGCCCGAAAGGAGAGTGACAGAGGGCCTCCTGAACCCCGGGCAGCCTGCCCCTGGCCATGATGCCCATCCATCCCCCTTCACTTCCGCGAGCCGGCCCTTGGGCTGAGAGGTACGCTCCCCGCCTCCGCAGGCTCTCCTCCCTGAGACAGGGATCGAGAGCCCTGGCAGGGCTGTTGGCACCTCCATTTGGCTGGTGACAGATGGTCATCCGGTTCTGCTCCACCTGGCCTCCACGGAGCCCCGCCCTGCCCTCTGCCCTCGCGGTGGAGCTGCTGGCAGCCCTCAAGCTGTCAAAGAGCCGCCTCGGAGATGGTTTCCGCCCCAGCGATGGGACTGAGCCGTCCGTGCCTATCAACCCCGGCTTAGACAGTCATAAACTATGGATGAGGCAGAACTTGTGAACTCCGCGTGCTCATCACTCTGGGAGCCCGCGTGCGCTTTCCAGGGGACTGAGCACCGCATCCGTGAGATCCTGCCGGGACACGCTGTGCACGAGGCTGGCACCACGTGAGAACGGCTCTGACGGTGGCTCTGAACCAGGAGGACGCCCGGCCGTCCCGGGACAAGCGCCGGCGCGGGTGACCCCCGGAGAAACCACCACAGCTGCCCTCTGTCCAGCACTTGGGGCTTCCCAGGTGGCACTAGCAGTAAAGAACCTGCCTGCAGGAGAAACACAAGAGACGAGGGCTCGATCCCTGGGTGGGGAAGACCTCTCGGAAATGGAAATGGCAACTCGCGCCAGTGTTCTTACCTGGAGACGCCCAAGGACAGACGAGCCTGGCTGGTTAGAGTCCACAGGGTCGCAGAGTCAGACATGGTTGAAGCGACTTACCACGCGTGCACCCAGGGCTTACACCTGAGCATGGGGCCTACATGCGACAGCTCATTGACCTCTCCGGGCCGCTGGCAGAGCAGCTCTGCTGACCATAGACAGCCTGTTCTGCTGATGGAAAAACCAGAACCCCGAGACGGTGTAACCAGACCAAGCTGACCCAGCTCGCAAGTGGCGCTGTGGAGAGAAACACAGCACCTCTGATTCTAGAACACGGCCTCCTCACCGCATTATCGTGGAACCGAGGAACACCACCAGGTGAAGGCTTTCAGAGGGAGGCAGGGTGGACGGAGGTGCTGAGAGCAAGCCCAGGGCCCTTGGCCGCCTTCTAGCTGGGCACATGCAGGCTGGCTGCGACCCAAGAAAGGCAGCTGGTCCTGGACCACCATGTCCATGTGCGCTGGAGTTGCAGGCCCTGCTGGTGGTCTCCGGGGGTGGGGGGGTGACAACGCCAGGATTATCATGGTGCAAGGGGACAGGCAGCACTGGGTGACGTGGCACGGCCACTTCCTCTTTCTTCTGCCAACAGCTGTCTGCCTGTAAAACTGCCCCTGAGGTCCAGGGCCAAGAGGCAGGAGATACCAAGGCCATTACGGCGAGCCGGTCACTTGTGGATTCACTCACTCATCGGAGAGCCATGCGCCGACCCCTGTGCTGTCCGGGCGTCGAGAACGCTGCCCGCTGGGCCCCAGCCTCGGTGCGGGCGGTGGTGACCCGGCGGGGCGCGGCCACTGCGGTGCACACGTCTGTGACGTGGGGGAGCCACGAAAGGCTCCTCACTGGCAGAGGGCTGGGGCTAATCCGGGTCTGGAAAACAAGGTGCTGGTGGGCGAGGACGAGCGGGGCCTTCCAGGCAGAGGGAGCTCAGCGTGCAAGGTGCCTGAGGCGAGAGCATCGCGGTGGGTTAGGCAACCTGGAGCAATGCAGAGTGTGTGCAGAGGAGGCGGAAGTGGCAACCCAGTCCAGCCTTCTTGCCTAGAGAATCCCACGGGCAGAGGAGCCTGGCGGGCTGCAGCCCGTGGGGTCAGGAAGAGTCGAACACGATGGAGTGACTCACAGTGCGGATGAGGCTCCATAAGACGCCAGACTCCCAGCCCCTGGGTTCTCAGATTTTAAGAGCCATACCGCCTTCCCTCCAATCCCGCTCCCTTCCCGCAGTCGAAAATGAACGCCACCTCCCCCACTGCCCATGGGCATGAGAGGCAGTGGGACGAGGAGAGGTGGCCCTGGCATGGACGGGGTGGGGACAGCCAGCCAGGGTCCCTGGGGACTTCAGGAGAGCATCGCCCACCTGGACTCCCTGGACCGTCCACCTTGGGGGTGGCCCAGTCAAGCTTCAACATCGATCTCATAGGGCCGCCGGCTATGGTGGTCGGGAGTGCACACGGCGCAGGGGGCCTCTGTAGGACGGCATTTGCACAGAAGGCGTACCTGTATGTTTGTTTTTTCCATATTTGTATCACGACCCAGTTGGCTCCAAAGACGGATTGTTGGGGTGTTTATTATGATGGCAGTGAGGTTCTTCCATCTCACAAAGTCAATCCATGGCAGCAGATGGAAAGGTGTCTCAGAGAGCTGTCAGCGGTCCCCGCCTACCCGCCCCGGGACCCACAAGCCTGCCCCCTTCTCTCTGCAGTTCTTCCTGTTCATCCTGATCATCTTCTTGGCGGAGCTCTCGGCCGCCATCCTGGCCTTCATCTTCAGGGAAAACGTACGTACCCAGCCCCGGGTGCCCTGGCCCGTCCACGGCCAGCCCCTCTCTCCCCGACGGGTCTCACAAAGTCGCTCCCGCCCCCGCCACAACCCGCCGCCCCCGAGACGCCCCACGGCCCAGAAAGAAACCCCAGGGAGCCTGCAAGGGCTTTTCTAGAAGGTCAGCGTCAGAGGGCCCTTCAGGGGCTTTGCTCCTCCCAAGCATCTGGTGCAACTCCACACCTGACTCTAGAATCTTCCATCCTGCGCCTTGCCCAGCAGTCGTCACTTCATCGTCTGAGGATAGTCAGAGAGGCTGCCCCCGGCCCAGTATAGAAGGTCAGGCGGAAGTGGCAACCCAGTCCAGCCTTCTTGCCTAGAGAATCCCACGGGCAGAGGAGCCTGGCGGGCTGCAGCCCGTGGGGTCAGGAAGAGTCGAACACGATGGAGTGACTCACAGTGCGGATGAGGCTCCATAAGACGCCAGACTCCCAGCCCCTGGGTTCTCAGATTTTAAGAGCCATACCGCCTTCCCTCCAATCCCGCTCCCTTCCCGCAGTCGAAAATGAACGCCACCTCCCCCACTGCCCATGGGCATGAGAGGCAGTGGGACGAGGAGAGGTGGCCCTGGCATGGACGGGGTGGGGACAGCCAGCCAGGGTCCCTGGGGACTTCAGGAGAGCATCGCCCACCTGGACTCCCTGGACCGTCCACCTTGGGGGTGGCCCAGTCAAGCTTCAACATCGATCTCATAGGGCCGCCGGCTATGGTGGTCGGGAGTGCACACGGCGCAGGGGGCCTCTGTAGGACGGCATTTGCACAGAAGGCGTACCTGTATGTTTGTTTTTTCCATATTTGTATCACGACCCAGTTGGCTCCAAAGACGGATTGTTGGGGTGTTTATTATGATGGCAGTGAGGTTCTTCCATCTCACAAAGTCAATCCATGGCAGCAGATGGAAAGGTGTCTCAGAGAGCTGTCAGCGGTCCCCGCCTACCCGCCCCGGGACCCACAAGCCTGCCCCCTTCTCTCTGCAGTTCTTCCTGTTCATCCTGATCATCTTCTTGGCGGAGCTCTCGGCCGCCATCCTGGCCTTCATCTTCAGGGAAAACGTACGTACCCAGCCCCGGGTGCCCTGGCCCGTCCACGGCCAGCCCCTCTCTCCCCGACGGGTCTCACAAAGTCGTTCCCGCCCCAGTCACAACCCGCCGCCCCAGAGACGCCCCACGGCCCAGAAAGAAACCCCAGGGAGCCTGCAAGGGCTTTTCTAGAAGGTCAGCGTCAGAGGGCCCTTCAGGGGCTTTGCTCCTCCCAAGCATCTGGTGCAACTCCACACCTGACTCTAGAATCTTCCATCCTGCGCCTTGCCCAGCAGTCGTCACTTCATCGTCTGAGGATAGTCAGAGAGGCTGCCCCCGGCCCAGTATAGAAGGTGCAGGGGAACAGGACAGAGCGCCCCCACTCCCGGATGAGGCCCTGGCAGGTATGCGGTGTGGGCCTCCGGAGCCCATAGACCGTCATGTCCCAGAGGCTCCACCCACCAGGGCCCCAGGCCTCCCTGCAGCAGGGAGCAGGGTGTTCAGGCCTCCACGGGGAGTTCTGAAGGCAGCAGTGACGTCCGAGGGCACCCCTGGAGCGTGCGGCTGTGCAGAGCCCAGCTGCTACCCACAGCGGCTTCTTCATGCAGCACATCCTCTTGGCTCTAAGGAACAGCTCAGGGTTAGGGGGTGGCATGAAAGGTGAGCCCCTCGCTGTGGACCAGCCCTCCCTCTAGGAAGAGCTGCAGGGCGAGTGGAGTTCCCCTTGGGCCCCCGCCTCGGGTTTGCTGAGGGCTGCAAATAGACTGCACGTTCAGGTCGAGGATCTGACAGTGCAGGAGGCCACAGGCTCTGGAGGTCCCCAGGGTCCCCACTCACGTCAGCTGCTTAGGAGGAAGATCCCGGGCACAGGGCCCCAGTCCCCTCTCTGCTTCCCCCAGAGGAGATGAGTGGAGAAGCCAGGGAAGGGGCTGCTTATCCAGCGGCCACGGAGCTCAGCCTGCCCCCTCCCTCTGCCTCCAGCTCACCCGTGAGTTCTTCACCAAGGAGCTCACCAAGCACTACCAGGGCGACAACGACACGGACGTCTTCTCTGCCACCTGGAACTCCGTCATGATCACAGTGAGTGGCCTCTGGGACGCTGTGACCATTCATGGCCCTGACCCCCAGGGTGGCCCATGCCTGGCCTCCAGGGCCCTGCTCTGCGCCTCTGCAGACATCCACCATCCCTGAGGCACTGACCCCGCCAGCCCAGACCCCGCCTCGGAATGGGCGTCCGCCCAGCGTCCCGGGCAGCCGTTGACGGTCACAGTCCAGACTCGGAATGAATCCTGTTTGCTCTCCCTGTCTTGAGGCCTCAAGCAGCTGTAGTTGTCAATGACCGTGATCATAGAAGCTGTGTCCTGGGTGTGCAGTGAAGTAGGAATTGTTACCACTGCCCCCATTTTACAGATGAGGACACTGGAGGTTCAGAGACGCCAAGCAGCTTCCCCGTGGTTGCACAGGAGGAGGGGTGGTGTCTTGATGTCGCTCACTAGGTGGCCTCCCAGTGGCCTTTGGAGAGGCTGTGCGTCTGTCTGGACCCTCATCCCTGGGTCCAGCAGCCATCCCCCCTCTCTTGGCTCTCTCCTAGTTTGGTTGCTGCGGGGTCAACGGGCCCGAGGACTTCAAGTATGCATCCGTTTTCCGACTGCTGACTTTGGACAGCGACGAGGTGCCGGAGGCCTGCTGCCGGAGAGAACCCCAGAGTCGAGACGGGGTCCTGCTGAGCAGGGAGGAATGCCTCGTGGGAAGAGACCTCTTCCTGAACAAACAGGTACCAGGCCCCGCCTCCCCCAGAGTGGAACCTGTCCATCATGAATAGGCAGCCTCTTCTGCCCATTCCTCGGCCTTCCCTTGGTGAAGAGAGTCACACAGGCAAGCCAAGAATGCATCTCCCTCCTTTCCTTTCCCCCGAGAGACTGGAATAGGGACGAAGTCAGAACAAGCACGAGCCCCCTACAGAGTTCTGGCCAGAGTGGACACTCACTAAGTCTCCGTGGCATCTTCCGTCCGCCCCCAGCCCCGGCTGCTCCCCCTGCAGGCCTCGCAGGACCAGGGCCTCATCAGCCAGCTGGTCTGCTTGGTTCAGCTCAGGGGCTCCAAGAGCCTCAGGCGTCAGAGCCCGGCCGGGGGCAGAGGAGCCGGTGAGGCCCAGGCTGCCCCACCTGCAGCCGACGGGGTGTCTGGGGACCACGTCCCTCGGCCGGACAAGGCCCCGCAGGCCCAGGTGAGGCACGTAAACGTCAGGGGCAGGAAGGGATCTACTGCTTCTGTTCCCTTGTGGTGCAGGGGTGCGTGCGTGTGTGTGGTCCACGGCTCCCCGCGACTGACGAGGGCAAACCCACACACCCAGCTCTGCAGTCAGGCATCTCCACCCCGACTCCAGCAGTGCTCTGAGGGCACAGAGAGAGCGCGCATGGTCCTAGCCGGGCGAGGGCCGGCTCCCTGCCAGCACGGCTCCACGGCTGTGTCCGTGGCATTTCACCGTACCCTCGCGCCAGCGCTGTGAGTCCCCAGCCCTCACAGACTCCCGTCTCTGGATGGGGCTGAGGAGGCCACGACAGCACAAGTACCGGCACACCCTGGAGGCACTGCGGCTGCGGTTCCCCATCCCATGACGAAGCGAGGGACACGAATGGTTTGGTTTCCTAGTGTCCGTCTTTCCTGATGGCTCAGACCGTAAAGAACCCGCCTGCCAAGCAGGGAGGAATGCCTCGTGGGAAGAGACCTCTTCCTGAACAAACAGGTACCAGGCCCCGCCTCCCCCAGAGTGGAACCTGTCCATCATGAATAGGCAGCCTCTTCTGCCCATTCCTCGGCCTTCCCTTGGTGAAGAGAGTCACACAGGCAAGCCAAGAATGCATCTCCCTCCTTTCCTTTCCCCCGAGAGACTGGAATAGGGACGAAGTCAGAACAAGCACGAGCCCCCTACAGAGTTCTGGCCAGAGTGGACACTCACTAAGTCTCCGTGGCATCTTCCGTCCGCCCCCAGCCCCGGCTGCTCCCCCTGCAGGCCTCGCAGGACCAGGGCCTCATCAGCCAGCTGGTCTGCTTGGTTCAGCTCGGGGGCTCCAAGAGCCTCAGGCGTCAGAGCCCGGCCGGGGGCAGAGGAGCCGGTGAGGCCCAGGCTGCCCCACCTGCAGCCGACGGGGTGTCTGGGGACCACGTCCCTCGGCCGGACAAGGCCCCGCAGGCCCAGGTGAGGCACGTAAACGTCAGGGGCAGGAAGGGATCTACTGCTTCTGTTCCCTTGTGGTGCAGGGGTGCGTGCGTGTGTGTGGTCCACGGCTCCCCGCGACTGACGAGGGCAAACCCACACACCCAGCTCTGCAGTCAGGCATCTCCACCCCGACTCCAGCAGTGCTCTGAGGGCACAGAGAGAGCGCGCATGGTCCTAGCCGGGCGAGGGCCGGCTCCCTGCCAGCACGGCTCCACGGCTGTGTCCGTGGCATTTCACCGTACCCTCGCGCCAGCGCTGTGAGTCCCCAGCCCTCACAGACTCCCGTCTCTGGATGGGGCTGAGGAGGCCACGACAGCACAAGTACCGGCACACCCTGGAGGCACTGCGGCTGCGGTTCCCCATCCCATGACGAAGCGAGGGACACGAATGGTTTGGTTTCCTAGTGTCCGTCTTTCCTGATGGCTCAGACCGTAAAGAACCCGCCTGCCAAGCAGGAGACCTGGGTTCAGGCCCTGAGGTGGGCAGACCCCCTGCAGAAGGGAGGGGCCATCCACTCCAGTATTCTGACCTGGAGAAGTCCATGGACGGAGGAGCCTGGCCGGCTGTCGTCCATGGGGTCACAAAGAGTCAGACAGGACTGAAGCGACGTCACACACAGAGAGCAAAGGGGTCGGCGACTTGGATGCCCCCAGCCACGCGGGTCTGCAGGCAGCTCTGCAGATCCGGGGCCCTGGCCCGGCCGGCTGGGCGAGGCGTCCCTGCCAGCTCGGACACCGCCTTCAACCAGGCTGGGTTCCCGACCCGCGGGCCTGTGAGAGGGCTCCCTTAAGGCGCCCACCGCACAGCGCTTGGCTGGGCTCTGTCAGTTAAGGCCTCCTTGCCTGGTCGCCCTTCCCGGGCCTGGGGTGTCTCAAAGCCTGCCCACAGCACAGGCCTTAGAAATCACTGGGGACATCTGCTCACACGTAGGTTCCTGGGCTCCACAGCAGACCCCCCAGTGCAGGGTCCTGGGGGGAGGCCTTGGAGTGTGTATTGCTGACCGCCTCCCAGAGGACACTGACACGCGACTGGCCCCAAGAGCACTGTGGGTCCAGATCATCGTGCTGAGAGACCTTTTCTGGGGGTGCCTTCTGTATGTCTGGGGGTGCTCCCAGGGGGCCTGTGGGAGCCTTCCCTGGCCAGCCCCCGCCCGCCTCCAGCACGAGGGTCCCACGCCACCCGCCTGGCCACTCTGCCCAGGTCCAATCCTGCTGTTCCCCTGCCTGGGTGCAGCCTCATGGAGTGCTATTTCCACTTCCGGCCAATGAGGTAGAACTTCTGGGTGATTGTGGGTGTGAGAGCCCAAAAATCCCCAAAGAAGCACCCCCAAATCTCAGCAGAGCCCAGAAACAACCCTTGTCCCCCAACAGGGACCAGGCATAGTCCCCAAACCACACCCAGTGGCTCCTTCTCTTGCAGGTCGTCTGGCAGGGCCCAGAAAATTCCCCCTCTTTAAAATACATTTCATTGAAGGCAAGCGCCTCGCCTGAGTCTCTGGTCAGCATGGTGCAGAGGGAGGGAACGTGGGCGTGAAGATGACCAAGACGGGAGGCGCTCAGGGTCGGACGGAGTGACAGCCGTGTGCTCCAGGGCCGTCCTCTCTTTCTCTCTTATTCTCTCACGGGCTCCATCTCCGTCTCAGTCCGATATCCCGAGCACTGCTTGAGAAAGCAGTGATAGCACAGGAATTCAGTCCATTTAGAAAGGGCCCCTGTGAGAGCTGGGCTGGTTCTGGAAGGCTGCCTGGAGGCAGTGAGGTATGTGCCTTCCCAGCCACGCGGTCTGCAGGCAGCTCTGCAGATCCGGGGCCCTGGCCCGGCCGGCTGGGCGAGGCGTCCCTGCCAGCTCGGACACCGCCTTCAACCAGGCTGGGTTCCCGACCCGCGGGCCTGTGAGAGGGCTCCCTTAAGGCGCCCACCGCACAGCGCTTGGCTGGGCTCTGTCAGTTAAGGCCTCCTTGCCTGGTCGCCCTTCCCGGGCCTGGGGTGTCTCAAAGCCTGCCCACAGCACAGGCCTTAGAAATCACTGGGGACATCTGCTCACACGTAGGTTCCTGGGCTCCACAGCAGACCCCCCAGTGCAGGGTCCTGGGGGGAGGCCTTGGAGTGTGTATTGCTGACCGCCTCCCAGAGGACACTGACACGCGACTGGCCCCAAGAGCACTGTGGGTCCAGATCATCGTGCTGAGAGACCTTTTCTGGGGGTGCCTTCTGTATGTCTGGGGGTGCTCCCAGGGGGCCTGTGGGAGCCTTCCCTGGCCAGCCCCCGCCCGCCTCCAGCACGAGGGTCCCACGCCACCCGCCTGGCCACTCTGCCCAGGTCCAATCCTGCTGTTCCCCTGCCTGGGTGCAGCCTCATGGAGTGCTATTTCCACTTCCGGCCAATGAGGTAGAACTTCTGGGTGATTGTGGGTGTGAGAGCCCAAAAATCCCCAAAGAAGCACCCCCAAATCTCAGCAGAGCCCAGAAACAACCCTTGTCCCCCAACAGGGACCAGGCATAGTCCCCAAACCACACCCAGTGGCTCCTTCTCTTGCAGGTCGTCTGGCAGGGCCCAGAAAATTCCCCCTCTTTAAAAATACATTTCATTGAAGGCAAGCGCCTCGCCTGAGTCTCTGGTCAGCATGGTGCAGAGGGAGGGAACGTGGGCGTGAAGATGACCAAGACGGGAGGCGCTCAGGGTCGGACGGAGTGACAGCCGTGTGCTCCAGGGCCGTCCTCTCTTTCTCTCTTATTCTCTCACGGGCTCCATCTCCGTCTCAGTCCGTATATCCCGAGCACTGCTTGAGAAAGCAGTGATAGCACAGGAATTCAGTCCATTTAGAAAGGGCCCCCTGTGAGAGCTGGGCTGGTTCTGGAAGGCTGCCTGGAGGCAGTGAGGTATGTGCCTGAAGAATGAATGGGCTGGCGCTCCTCAGGGCAGAGACTGCAAACCAACGTCCCACTGCCAGGCTGGTGACGGGCAGCAGTAGAGAGGGTGGCACGATAGAGAGTGGTGGGGACTCTGGGTCCCCAGGGGACACCTGTCCCCAGATACCACCATGTAGAAATGACGGTCTACCTTGCTGGATCTTCTGGGGGTTTTTTTGAGGCATCAGGGAGTCCAGATATGTGTTGGAAACGTCCCAGTATTCCCATCAATAAGAAGAAAGGGTCTGTGGCTGACTGGGGGCCGTCAGGCTGGCAGTTTTCGGCCCCGCCTTGGGGGCTGGAGGGCCGGTGGGGGGAGTCTCTGGTTGGTGCCATGTTGCTGCGTTTACGGGCTCCTGCCTCCCACCCCCTCCCCAGTAAGGCACCCCAACAGCGGTGTGGCTGGGCAGGCCCGCTGCTGCCTGAGCTTTGGGGCCGCCTGCCGGTGCCCAGTTTCACACCCCAGTCCGGAGGCTGGCCCCTGTCCCTTGTCCCTCCCGGCGTTGACTTCCCCTCTGTCCTTCCTTCCCAGGGCTGCTACACGGTGATCCTCAACGCCTTTGAGACCTACGTCTACCTGGCCGGAGCTCTGGCCATAGGGGTGCTGGCCATCGAGGTGAGTGACGACCCTGCTTCTGCAGCCTTCCCCCCGAAGCAAGACGCCCTTGCAGGGTCCGGGGCAGGTCCCCCAAGACCTGCACCCCAGCCTGCCTCCCTCTCCAGGTCCCTAGCCCAGGACCCCATGGGACCCCACTTTAGGGACGATGGGGTGATAAGGCCCGTGGGTCTGTTTGCTGCCTGAGTTGTCATGGAACTCTGGACTCATCTAAGCCTGTCTCCTGGCAATGGGGACAGACACTCCCCCCGGCCCCTGCACCCCAGCCAAGGCCCAGAGGGAACTCTGAAGCCCGCACTGACTAAGAGGGGCTACGCCTGTGCTTCTAGATCAGGCCCTTTCTCTGAGGGGTGTTCAGGGCCTGTGGGGCCTTGTTAACCTCACAAGGGCAGACTGAGCCCCAGTGATAGCACAGGAATTCAGTCCATTTAGTAAGGGACCCCTGTGAGAGCTGGGCTGGTTCTGGAAGGCTGCCTGGAGGCAGTGAGGTATGTGCCTGAAGAATGAATGGGCTGGCGCTCCTCAGGGCAGAGACTGCAAACCAACGTCCCACTGCCAGGCTGGTGACGGGCAGCAGTAGAGAGGGTGGCACGATAGAGAGTGGTGGGGACTCTGGGTCCCCAGGGGACACCTGTCCCCAGATACCACCATGTAGAAATGACGGTCTACCTTGCTGGATCTTCTGGGGGTTTTTTTGAGGCATCAGGGAGTCCAGATATGTGTTGGAAACGTCCCAGTATTCCCATCAATAAGAAGAAAGGGTCTGTGGCTGACTGGGGGCCGTCAGGCTGGCAGTTTTCGGCCCCGCCTTGGGGGCTGGAGGGCCGGTGGGGGGAGTCTCTGGTTGGTGCCATGTTGCTGCGTTTACGGGCTCCTGCCTCCCACCCCCTCCCCAGTAAGGCACCCCAACAGCGGTGTGGCTGGGCAGGCCCGCTGCTGCCTGAGCTTTGGGGCCGCCTGCCGGTGCCCAGTTTCACACCCCAGTCCGGAGGCTGGCCCCTGTCCCTTGTCCCTCCCGGCGTTGACTTCCCCTCTGTCCTTCCTTCCCAGGGCTGCTACACGGTGATCCTCAACGCCTTTGAGACCTACGTCTACCTGGCCGGAGCTCTGGCCATAGGGGTGCTGGCCATCGAGGTGAGTGACGACCCTGCTTCTGCAGCCTTCCCCCCGAAGCAAGACGCCCTTGCAGGGTCCGGGGCAGGTCCCCCAAGACCTGCACCCCAGCCTGCCTCCCTCTCCAGGTCCCTAGCCCAGGACCCCATGGGACCCCACTTTAGGGACGATGGGGTGATAAGGCCCGTGGGTCTGTTTGCTGCCTGAGTTGTCATGGAACTCTGGACTCATCTAAGCCTGTCTCCTGGCAATGGGGACAGACACTCCCCCCGGCCCCTGCACCCCAGCCAAGGCCCAGAGGGAACTCTGAAGGACCCACGCAGCTGATCTGAAAGAGGGGCTACAGCCTGTGCTTCTAGATCAGGCCCTTTCTCTGAGGGGTGTTCAGGGCCTGTGGGGCCTTGTTAACCTCACAAGGGCAGACTGAGCCCCAGAGAGGAAGACCAGAAAGGCGCTGAGCCCCCTTACAAGGAAGGCAGCTGCAGACCCCCAAAGCCACCACGAGGTGGCGCTGTGGTCAAAGGGCGGAGCTGCCCCCTTCCTTTTCCGGCTGCTCTGGGGTGGCAAATCTGCTGCCCTGGGTGGTTGCCCGGCTTTGCCCACGCCCGTTGATCTCAAGGGAGGGGCGGCCAGCCCTTGGCTGGTGGGAAAATGAAAGGAAACAACGCAGTCCTCAGCCTACCCCTCCCCGCCGGCACCATAACCCTGGCTTTGCTTGGCTTCTTTGTTGTTGAGTCGTTAAGTCGTTTCCGACTCTTTGCAGCCCCTGGACGGCAGCGGGCCAGGCTTTCCCTGTCCTTCCCCATCTCCTGGAGTTGCTCAAACTCACGGCCACCGAGCACGGTGTCCTGCAGCCCCGCTTAGAGCAGTTTTGTGGAGACTTTCAAGGATGGGGACATGGAAAGGTTATGTATTCATTCATCCAGCCATTCCTTCGTTCACCAAGCAAAGACAGAGCCCCAGCGGTGCGCCCACCCTGTTCTAGGTGGACAGGTCCTCTCCTGGGAGGAAACAAGAAGCATGAGTCAGTGCCAGGCCTCTCCCCACACACAGGGTGCCTGAGTCACAGCTTCCTTATCTGCACAACGGTGCTCAGACCTGCTGCTAGGGCAATGTGGGCACTAGAGGTGGCGGGACCACGTGACAGGGGCTCAGGAAGTAGGCTCTGTGCTCACCATCTGCTGCGCTCACACCCAGCCCACCGGGCCAGTGGGGCCTCTTTCTGTGGAAGCAGAACCCGGGATGGAGCCTCACCCCCCCCCCTCCCCCCGGCTGCGCTCACCGATGGGGTGATAAGGCCCGTGGGTCTGTTTGCTGCCTGAGTTGTCATGGAACTCTGGACTCATCTAAGCCTGTCTCCTGGCAATGGGGACAGACACTCCCCCCGGCCCCTGCACCCCAGCCAAGGCCCAGAGGGAACTCTGAAGGACCCACGCAGCTGATCTGAAAGAGGGGCTACAGCCTGTGCTTCTAGATCAGGCCCTTTCTCTGAGGGGTGTTCAGGGCCTGTGGGGCCTTGTTAACCTCACAAGGGCAGACTGAGCCCCAGAGAGGAAGACCAGAAAGGCGCTGAGCCCCCTTACAAGGAAGGCAGCTGCAGACCCCCAAAGCCACCACGAGGTGGCGCTGTGGTCAAAGGGCGGAGCTGCCCCCTTCCTTTTCCGGCTGCTCTGGGGTGGCAAATCTGCTGCCCTGGGTGGTTGCCCGGCTTTGCCCACGCCCGTTGATCTCAAGGGAGGGGCGGCCAGCCCTTGGCTGGTGGGAAAATGAAAGGAAACAACGCAGTCCTCAGCCTACCCCTCCCCGCCGGCACCATAACCCTGGCTTTGCTTGGCTTCTTTGTTGTTGAGTCGTTAAGTCGTTTCCGACTCTTTGCAGCCCCTGGACGGCAGCGGGCCAGGCTTTCCCTGTCCTTCCCCATCTCCTGGAGTTGCTCAAACTCACGGCCACCGAGCACGGTGTCCTGCAGCCCCGCTTAGAGCAGTTTTGTGGAGACTTTCAAGGATGGGGACATGGAAAGGTTATGTATTCATTCATCCAGCCATTCCTTCGTTCACCAAGCAAAGACAGAGCCCCAGCGGTGCGCCCACCCTGTTCTAGGTGGACAGGTCCTCTCCTGGGAGGAAACAAGAAGCATGAGTCAGTGCCAGGCCTCTCCCCACACACAGGGTGCCTGAGTCACAGCTTCCTTATCTGCACAACGGTGCTCAGACCTGCTGCTAGGGCAATGTGGGCACTAGAGGTGGCGGGGACCACGTGACAGGGGCTCAGGAAGTAGGCTCTGTGCTCACCATCTGCTGCGCTCACACCCAGCCCACCGGGCCAGTGGGGGCCTCTTTCTGTGGAAGCAGAACCCGGGATGGAGCCCTTCACCGTGCGCCTCCCCTCCCCCGCCCACGGTCCCTCCCGGAGACTCGGCTCTGAGCCTGTGGTCTGGAGGCTGTGCCCTGTCGGGCTTCGGGGTACAAGCCAGCCTGAATCAATGGGCGCCCCTGAGTCAGGGTCTCTGCAGCCCCACTCTCCTGGGGCTCAGTGATTGTGCCCCGACGTCTTCCTGGCCTATTCGTAGCAGTCCTGGTGACTTGATTAAACCTCTGCTATATAACAGGCCTCACGACATGGCTAATCCCCTCAGACTCACTGCCTGCCTGTGAGCTAGAAGGAGGGGAGACTGGCCTCCAGTGGGGTGGGGGTCAGAATGCCTAGTCTCCAACCCTGGATTCCTCACGGGAGCTGCATGACCTTAGGTGGGTTCCATGACCTCTCTGGGTCTCACTCCCTGACCCGTGAAAATGTTTCTGAGAAAGCACTGAGAACTGGGCCCCACACTCAGTAAGCGCTCAACACATACTCCGGCCCAGAGGAAGGAAGTGTTGGGCCCACGTCTGCTAATGGCAAATCAGAGAGCTGGATCTGAACCTATGGCCCAAGCCCCCATCTTTTCATGACTCCATGGCATGAAGAGCACCAAAGGCTGGCAAGAGGGAGCTGCCCCCCAGGGCAGTCGCCTCCGGAGGCAGGAGTGTGCCCAGAGTGACAGGGGAGCCCCGATCCCCCCCGCCCCAGGGCAGACAGCCCCTTCTCCTTGGGGTGGGGCAGCCCCATCGAGGGCCAGGAGCCCAGCCTGACCAGCCAACTCCTTTCTTTGCAGCTTTTTGCCATGATCTTTGCTATGTGCCTCTTCCGGGGCATCCAGTAGAGGGCGTGGCCTGAAGCTTGACGACTGACCCCACCCGCCACTGCCCAGCGCCCAGTGCCCTCCCCTCCCCCGCATCCCTGCCCTCTTGGCCCCGGGAGGAGGCGAGGCCATCGCGAGTGGCCAGGAAAAGGGGCAGAGGAAAATAGCTATTTTTTTAACAAAACAAAAGGAAGACAAAGTTACGGACTGATGTAACCCGTCTGGACTCCGGCGTGGGCCCCGGGGCCTCTTTCTGTGGAAGCAGAACCCGGGATGGAGCCCTTCACTGCGCCTCCTCCCGCCCACGGTCCCTCCCGGAGACTCGGCTCTGAGCCTGTGGTCTGAGGCTGTGCCCTGTCGGGCTTCGGGGTACAAGCCAGCCTGAATCAATGGGCGCCCCTGAGTCAGGGTCTCTGCAGCCCCACTCTCCTGGGGCTCAGTGATTGTGCCCACGTCTTCCTGGCCTATTCGTAGCAGTCCTGGTGACTTGATTAAACCTCTGCTATATAACAGGCCTCACGACATGGCTAATCCCCTCAGACTCACTGCCTGCCTGTGAGCTAGAAGGAGGGGAGACTGGCCTCCAGTGGGGTGGGGGTCAGAATGCCTAGTCTCCAACCCTGGATTCCTCACGGGAGCTGCATGACCTTAGGTGGGTTCCATGACCTCTCTGGGTCTCACTCCCTGACCCGTGAAAATGTTTCTGAGAAAGCACTGAGAACTGGGCCCCACACTCAGTAAGCGCTCAACACATACTCCGGCCCAGAGGAAGGAAGTGTTGGGCCCACGTCTGCTAATGGCAAATCAGAGAGCTGGATCTGAACCTATGGCCCAAGCCCCCATCTGTTCAGGACTCCATGGCATGAAGAGCACCAAAGGCTGGCAAGAGGGAGCTGCCCCCCAGGGCAGTCGCCTCCGGAGGCAGGAGTGTGCCCAGAGTGACAGGGGAGCCCCGATCCCCCCCGCCCCAGGGCAGACAGCCCCTTCTCCTTGGGGTGGGGCAGCCCCATCGAGGGCCAGGAGCCCAGCCTGACCAGCCAACTCCTTTCTTTGCAGCTTTTTGCCATGATCTTTGCTATGTGCCTCTTCCGGGGCATCCAGTAGAGGGCGTGGCCTGAAGCTTGACGACTGACCCCACCCGCCACTGCCCAGCGCCCAGTGCCCTCCCCTCCCCCGCATCCCTGCCCTCTTGGCCCCCGGGGAGGAGGCGAGGCCATCGCGAGTGGCCAGGAAAAGGGGCAGAGGAAAATAGCTATTTTTTTAACAAAACAAAAGGAAGACAAAGTTACGGACTGATGTAACCCGTCTGGACTCCGGCGTGGGCCCCGCGGGGTCTGGGCGCGGGCCGGCACCTGCACCCAGAATGCGTCTACACCAGAGACCAAAGCAACACCAGGGCCGGGCCCCCCCTCCTCGGCCCAGCCGGATCCGGCAGCCTGGGACGCAGGCCCTCAGCTCACAGCCTCAGGACTTGGTGCCAAGAACATCAGGATTTAGGCAAGAAGAAAGCAAAAGGAAATTGTGGAGAAAGATTGGCGATGCCCAGGGGCCCACGGGAGACCTGGTCACCAGGTCCCCGAGGATTTGGAACCTACCTGGTTGGAATCTCTGGTTCTCTGGGGATGGAGGTGTCCAGCCTCAGGCCAGGGCTAAGGGGAGGCTGCAGACACTGGATCCCAGAATGGCCAGCAGGTACGGTCTGTGTTTCCCTGTGGACCAAATGACCTGGGAAGCCCAGAGAGGGGCAGTTTCTCATCCACAGCCACACAGCACACGCCTGACAGTCCTGGACGAGAGCCCCATCATTCCGGGGCCTGTCATTCCTTTCAAGGTCCTGTTGGTCCCAGCAGATCTGCTGCTCTCAGCCCTCGCTGGCCTCTGCTTCCTGGTTTCCCCAGAAGAGAGAGGGCAAGCTGATCAGGAGTTGCCTCTTCTCAGCTCCACAGCGAAGGCCGTTCTGGACTCTACCCTCCCAGCTCCCCACACTCTTCTCCAAGTCCCAGGACCACACACATGTACCCACACTGCCCGCCTTTCCTCCCAAGGCCCTCCCTGTTCTCCACCAACTTCCTGGTTCCCAGGGCTGAAAGGAGCCCCCAAGATCACCTGGTTCACCTCTCCTCACTCAGAATTGCCGCTTGGATGCCTTCCACAAGATTCCTGCCAAGATGTCTCCATCTTATTCTTACACACCTCCAAGGACGGGGAGCTTACTACCTCCCAAGACAGGCTTCTTTTTGGACTGCTTCGACTTTAGCATCAGCTCAATACACGGACAAGGTTTCTGTTTTCGTGTGGTTCCATCCATGGCATGCCACTTGCTCTCTTTCTCTGTCCCAAAGTGTGAAGGCCACGTATTGTCCCGCCACACCTTCCCCAAACCCCATTATCCTCAGGCTAAAGAACCCCAGGGCACCTCATTGTTTCTGCTCTGACACGGATGTCCTGTCCCTCCACCATCCATAGCCCAGTTCTGAGTGTTTCCCCTAGAATCTGGCGGGCGGAGGTGTCCCCACACTCTCACCCCCCCACCCTCCCAGGACTCACAAACCAGCCCCTCCTGTGCAGGTCACAAACTCCAGACCAGTGTTGGCAACTGCAATGCAAGATGCCTCGACCCTGATCAGTTGCCAGTGGAGGATCTGACGTGTGGCCGGGGCTCCCTGGGGAAGGGCAGTGTGATCTTGATTAGTGATGTCTGCCAAACAGCTCAAGCTGGATTGGTGACGTCTGCCACAGGCGTGGGCATGGGAGGGGCAGCGCGTTGCCTGCTCACCTCTTTTCATTGTCCCTCGTCGGGCTCTGGGAAGATCCCGTTCTGTCTCACAGGCCCTGTGCTTCCCTCCAGCCTTCCAGTCACAGGAGACAGAGCAGAGGCCTAGAGCTCACGCTTGCCGGCACTGCTGCGCACCTGCTTACGGAGATGCAGCCAGAGCTCCGGCTGCAAACACCTGGTTTAATCCTCCCCTACCCCTCCCCTTCCTCCTTGCACCTTCCCTGCCATCTTCGCCCATCCAGGACCTCTCTGGTCTGGGTCTTTCCACATTGATCAGGCTGGCTAAGCACGGCTTAGGTCAGATTGGGCAGATACGTGACTTCTGTTTAGGGGTGCCCTAGATGCCAGGGGGTCCCCACCGCCCAGGGGAATCTGGGGCCTTCAAGGTAAGACCCAGGCACGTGGTGCCACCCTCCTCTGGGCCCCGGAGATGGAGGCAGGTTGTGGAGGAACACCTGGGTGCAGCGCGTTCAAGGGTGGATGTGAGACTCTTGTCCCCAGGCGCTTTCCAGGAAGGGGTCCCGGAGCCCTGTCCGCCCCACTGACTACATTCTGGGGCTGGAAAGGGGAAGCGGGCGTCTGTTCTACAGCGTGCACGCAAGCTGGTAGCCGTTCACCAGGCTGCCTACGGCCATTCAGAATGGGCCTGCGAAGGAAAAGAGCCAGTCCCAACAGCCCATAATAGGTGCAGATGGCAGACTGGGGCGGGTGGGGTGGGAGGAGCTTCCCGGGTGGGGCTAGTGGTGAAGAATGCGCCTGCCAGTGCAGGAGACATTCGAGACGCAGGTTCGATCCCCGGGTGGGGAAGATCGCTTGAACACTGCAGTGTTCTTGCCTGGAGAATCCCATGGACAGAGGAGCCTGGCGGGCCGGTCTAGAGGGTCGCAGAGCTGGCCACAGCAGATACACTCGCGTGTAGGAATGGGGCTGGGGTCCCTGAGCTGAGACTTCCTGGCCCCAACAAGAAGCCAAGTGCCAGGGAGACCTTCCACTTGGCCACATACCCCGCCCAGTATGGAAGGCCACCTTCCTGCTCAGGGGCCAGGGGCTGGAGCCCCCCGCATTCATGTCGCCTCTCCCCTCTCCCCAAAGGATCTAAGGCTGAGGCCCCAGCACCCCATCTCCCTGGAAGCCCGCAGGTGGGTCTTACGTCGAGCATCTATTTTGGAAGCCGGACCTGTTCCTGCCGTAGGGAGCAGAGCTAATTTATCATGCTTCGTCCCCATGAGCCTCCCTCCTTTTATATATCGAGAGTTTTTGTAATATAACACAGGACGCCCACACGGACGGTTTTGCACTGGTTTTTGTGACTGTTTCTTACAAAAGGAAAAAAGGAACGAAGAATAAATAGTGACCGTGAGGAAAAGTGGTCTTGATTAGGGATGAGGGTGACGGACGGTTTTGCATTTGGGCTAAGCACGGCTTAGGTCAGATTGGGCAGATACGTGACTTCTGTTTAGGGGTGCCCTAGATGCCAGGGGGTCCCCACCGCCCAGGGGAATCTGGGGCCTTCAAGGTAAGACCCAGGCACGTGGTGCCACCCTCCTCTGGGCCCCGGAGATGGAGGCAGGTTGTGGAGGCACACCTGGGTGCCGCGCGTTCAAGGGTGGATGTGAGACCCTTGTCCCCAGGCGCTTTCCAGGAAGGCCCCGGGAGCCCTGTCCGCCCCACTGACTACATTCTGGGGCTGGAAAGGGGAAGCGGGCGTCTGTTCTACAGCGTGCACGCAAGCTGGTAGCCGTTCACCAGGCTGCCTACGGCCATTCAGAATGGGCCTGCGAAGGAAAAGAGCCAGTCCCAACAGCCCATAATAGGTGCAGATGGCAGACTGGGGCGGGTGGGGTGGGAGGAGCTTCCCGGGTGGGGCTAGTGGTGAAGAATGCGCCTGCCAGTGCAGGAGACATTCGAGACGCAGGTTCGATCCCCGGGTGGGGAAGATCGCTTGAACACTGCAGTGTTCTTGCCTGGAGAATCCCATGGACAGAGGAGCCTGGCGGGCCGGTCTAGAGGGTCGCAGAGCTGGCCACAGCAGATACACTCGCGTGTAGGAATGGGGCTGGGGTCCCTGAGCTGAGACTTCCTGGCCCCAACAAGAAGCCAAGTGCCAGGGAGACCTTCCACTTGGCCACATACCCCGCCCAGTATGGAAGGCCACCTTCCTGCTCAGGGGCCAGGGGCTGGAGCCCCCCGCATTCATGTCGCCTCTCCCCTCTCCCCAAAGGATCTAAGGCTGAGGCCCCAGCACCCCATCTCCCTGGAAGCCCGCAGGTGGGTCTTACGTCGAGCATCTATTTTGGAAGCCGGACCTGTTCCTGCCGTAGGGAGCAGAGCTAATTTATCATGCTTCGTCCCCATGAGCCTCCCTCCTTTTATATATCGAGAGTTTTTGTAATATAACACAGGACGCCCACACGGACGGTTTTGCACTGGTTTTTGTGACTGTTTCTTACAAAAGGAAAAAAGGAACGAAGAATAAATAGTGACCGTGAGGAAAAGTGGTCTTGATTAGGGATGAGGGTGAGGGGGGCTGGGGGTGAGGCAGGAGCTTGGCTGGCGTGACCCGGGCAGGGGCATTCTGGGTCTTCCCAAGCCTGTAGGAAGGACAGAGCCAGGTCGGTGCTTCCCCCGTGGGCTCTCATTCCCCCGGGAGCCAAGGCCGCGCCACCCCCCCAGCGTGGTCGGCTCAGCCCCCGGAGACGCCCAGACAGCCCGGCTCCAGCGCCTGCACTTCCCCGGCCCTGCCGGCCTCCCTCCTGCGCTCAGCCGTTACTAGGACAGACCATCGTCACTCGTCGGCACATGAGCCAGGCCTCCGAAAGCGTGGGTCAGCTTAGACAGGGCTGCGACCTGGGGGCACGGCCCACCAGCCAGATATCACTTCCCAGAGGCTGCGCAGGCTCCAGGCCTGCCTAGGGCTCGGTGGAGAAGGGCGGGATTCTGCAGAGAGACTCGAGCTTTGGCCCGAGAGACGGAGGCCAGGAGTGAACGGCCCTTCCTCCGCGTCCAGCTCTCCCTCCCCAGTCGCAGTTACCAGCCCCGGGCGCCCGCTGGCCCCTGCCCTCCTGTGCTGTGTGAACAGCGGGGGCGCCACCGCTGCGCCGGGCAAGGTCATGTCGCTGGGTTTGTGGCTTCAGGGACAGCAGGGTTTGGCGGGGGGAGGGGGCAGTGGGGGGCCACGTGGCAGCAGCCAGCGCTGGGCTCCACCTCAGGACCCTCCCGCACGCTTTTCTGAGACTGGAAGCAAGTCTGGGGCTGGGCCTGCTTCTCCCCACACCTGTCCCCAGGACACGGGGGCCGCCCTTCCTGGGGTGGTGGAGGGATAAGAGCGTCAGGTGAGGGGGTCGCGATGGGGGCACAAGGCTGCTGGGCCCGCAGGGGTCTCGGCCGAGAGAGCCAGCCAGCTGCGGCCTCCTTCAGGGCATCTGAAGAGGGTGGGCCTGCGCGGAGGGGGCCTGCTGAAATATTTCTGGGCTTTTTGGCCCTATGGAGGCTGAAGGGTACCCAGGCACACCCAGAAGGCCAAAGGGCAGTACCTTCGACCCTGCAGGACATGTCCAGTGAGGAGGAAATACTCTTCTTTCGTCCTTGGCCCCAAGCCCCATCACTTACAGGTGGTCTCCATCTGGGGTTACCCAGGTGTCCACCTGTCAGGCCGGCCTCTGGCTGGTTGGGGGAGGGGCCGCCTAGGGCCCTCCATGAGCTGGGACGGAGGCAGAGCAGCCAAGAGCGAGGCCTGAGGCTGAGGACCGGCCCCCGCTACCCTCGCGAGGCAGAAAGGGAGGCGCCAGCTCAAAGATGCCCCCCTCCTTGCCAGCCCGCAGCTGTGCTGTGTGTTCAGGGGACAGGGGGGCCCCCGTGTGCGGAGCGGGCCTGCATGGACGGACGTTGGGGTCAAGGCCTCAAGTTTTCCAGGCAGGGACAGGAGCCAAGCTCGGCTGCTTGGGCATTATTGGCTGGGGGCAGGGGGAGGGGGTGCACAGCCTCTCAAGAAAGAAGGGTCGTGTGACAAAGGGGCAGGAGCCCGGCCTGGCTGGATGCCCGTGACTCAGGCTCCTCCGTGAGTGTCGGTCCAGGGGATCCAGAGGCTGGGAGGCCCGTAGGAAGAGGCATCACCGTGTGGGGTAAGGACAAGGGACACGGGCCCCAGCCCCCCCAAGACCGAGGGCCCGGGAGATCACAGCATTCGGGGAGGAGAGGAAGGCGCCGGCCTGGGGCAGAGTCCTTCCTGCCTTCCAGAACCAAAGGGAAACTGAGGTCCCAGGGCCTCCTGGCCCCAGAGGGGCCCCTGGCCCGGCGGCTGGCTACACTTTCTTGGGTTTTCGGCCGACTTGGTAATAGTAGTAAACGCTGATGGCGACGAAAAGGAGGCGGCTGGCCAGGAGCAGCAGGATCCCCAGGGACATGAGGCCCGTCTCGGCGAGCGTGGCCGTGACCACTGTGGGAGAGAGGCCGGGAGAGGCCGGCGGTCAGCAGGGCTCCTCCTCACCCCCGGCACCGGATGCCACGGGGCCCCCACCCCGAGCGGGCGCGGCCTGCCAGCCACCCAGCCCCACACGGCCGGCACAGGGACGAGCGAGTGGGCAAAGCTGGGTGCGGGCTGTGCGGGGTACGCATGTGAGCAGTGGGCTGTGGGTGCGCGCGTGTACATTCAGAAAGATACAAGAACACGTCAGCTGCGTGGGCACACACATGCGGGCACTCGGGGAGACCCAGCCCCACCATTCCCTCCCCCTCACACAGGTGCTCATCACTTCCCAGAAGTCTAGTGGCAAAGGGCTGGGAGGTCAGGGGTCAAGCTTCCCGTGCCCCATCAGCGCCCACCTTCACTGCCCGCCTCAGGACTCACCCAGGAACTGGACCGAGAAGTAGCAGGCCTCGGTGAGCAGCGTCCATCGGATGATGACTTTCTCAGCCGTGTACAGGGCATTCCACATGATCAGGGAGATGCCTGATGGGAGGGACACGAAGGGAGTGTGGGCAGAGGGGCCTGATCCACCCGCCCCCTCGAGGCAGGGGCTAGGGGGCCACTCCTCCTCCCTTTGGCAAAGTATCCGGGACCCCAGACATCTCCTGCCTCCCCTCTCAGGCAGGGAGATCGGGAAGGGAGACTGGATCCTCAAATGGGAGGAACGGGACGTGAGTCTGCAGGTAATAGGGAGCCAGGGGATCCAGAGGCTGGGAGGCCCGTAGGAAGAGGCATCACCGTGTGGGGTAAGGACAAGGGACACGGGCCCCAGCCCCCCCAAGACCGAGGGCCCGGGAGATCACAGCATTCGGGGAGGAGAGGAAGGCGCCGGCCTGGGGCAGAGTCCTTCCTGCCTTCCAGAACCAAAGGGAAACTGAGGTCCCAGGGCCTCCTGGCCCCAGAGGGGCCCCTGGCCCGGCGGCTGGCTACACTTTCTTGGGTTTTCGGCCGACTTGGTAATAGTAGTAAACGCTGATGGCGACGAAAAGGAGGCGGCTGGCCAGGAGCAGCAGGATCCCCAGGGACATGAGGCCCGTCTCGGCGAGCGTGGCCGTGACCACTGTGGGAGAGAGGCCGGGAGAGGCCGGCGGTCAGCAGGGCTCCTCCTCACCCCCGGCACCGGATGCCACGGGGCCCCCACCCGAGCGGGCGCGGCCTGCCAGCCACCCAGCCCCACACGGCCGGCACAGGGACGAGCGAGTGGGCAAAGCTGGGTGCGGGCTGTGCGGGGTACGCATGTGAGCAGTGGGCTGTGGGTGCGCGCGTGTACATTCAGAAAGATACAAGAACACGTCAGCTGCGTGGGCACACACATGCGGGCACTCGGGGAGACCCAGCCCCACCATTCCCTCCCCCTCACACAGGTGCTCATCACTTCCCAGAAGTCTAGTGGCAAAGGGCTGGGAGGTCAGGGGTCAAGCTTCCCGTGCCCCATCAGCGCCCACCTTCACTGCCCGCCTCAGGACTCACCCAGGAACTGGACCGAGAAGTAGCAGGCCTCGGTGAGCAGCGTCCATCGGATGATGACTTTCTCAGCCGTGTACAGGGCATTCCACATGATCAGGGAGATGCCTGATGGGAGGGACACGAAGGGAGTGTGGGCAGAGGGGCCTGATCCACCCGCCCCCTCGAGGCAGGGGCTAGGGGGCCACTCCTCCTCCCTTTGGCAAAGTATCCGGGACCCCAGACATCTCCTGCCTCCACTCTCAGGCAGGGAGATCGGGAAGGGAGACTGGATCTATCCTGCGAATGACCCTGAATCGCAGAGACTGGGAGGAACGGGGACGTGAGTCTGCAGGTAATAGGGAGCCATAGAGTGTTCTAGCGAAGAGGAAGGATACCACGGGTGCTGGGTTTTAAATGCTGTCCTTTCACTTCCTAACAGACACCACTTCGCATGTGACTCAGGTTGGAGAAGAAACAGAAGGCGTGAGGGTTTTAGACACTGTATTGATTTTGCGTCCTCCTCGAGGCTGTGAGGCCCCGAAGGACAGAGCCTGGGCTTCCTTCATCTCTCTGCCCCAATGCCCAGCCCTCCGGCAGTGCTTTGTCTCAGGAGGGTAAGAACCAAGCCCCTGGGGATGTTCCACCAGTGGCCACAAGAGGGCAGCAGACACCCAGCGCAGAGCGCTCCGCTGCCGGGCAGAGCCCCTGCACAAAGAAAAGAAAGGCTCCCCGTGTTCCCCTCCCTCTCCCTGGGCCCCCCAGTGACCCATCCCTCCCCGGAGTCCCCTCAGCCATACTCACTGAGGAGGGCACCGCCATAGAGGCGGACGGGGGTCTTGCTGGTCAGCTGGGCTCCATCAAAGACCGCATCGTACAGCTGATCAGGAAAGGCGAGGGCCTGCGGACAGCGGGTGACTTGGGGAGAAGGGCTCCCTGTTGAACGTCCGTATGGACATCTCCTTCCTCCCCCAGCAGCAGCCCAGGGTCAGGACACGCACTGCCCCCCACCCCGCCAGGCCAGGACAAAAGATTCCAGGGACAAGGAGTTGGGACCATGGACCAGGGCAGAGCACAGGTCCTGGAGACAGCCAGAGGGCCTGGCCAGATGGGGCTTCGGCATGACGGCCCTGCGGGGACAGGCAGCCGGGGTCGCGGGAGGAGGGCCTCGGTGAGCAGCGTCCATCGGATGATGACTTTCTCAGCCGTGTACAGGGCATTCCACATGATCAGGGAGATGCCTGATGGGAGGGACACGAAGGGAGTGTGGGCAGAGGGGCCTGATCCACCCGCCCCCTCGAGGCAGGGGCTAGGGGGCCACTCCTCCTCCCTTTGGCAAAGTATCCGGGACCCCAGACATCTCCTGCCTCCACTCTCAGGCAGGGAGATCGGGAAGGGAGACTGGATCTATCCTGCGAATGACCCTGAATCGCAGAGACTGGGAGGAACGGGGACGTGAGTCTGCAGGTAATAGGGAGCCATAGAGTGTTCTAGCGAAGAGGAAGGATACCACGGGTGCTGGGTTTTAAATGCTGTCCTTTCACTTCCTAACAGACACCACTTCGCATGTGACTCAGGTTGGAGAAGAAACAGAAGGCGTGAGGGTTTTAGACACTGTATTGATTTTGCGTCCTCCTCGAGGCTGTGAGGCCCCGAAGGACAGAGCCTGGGCTTCCTTCATCTCTCTGCCCCAATGCCCAGCCCTCCGGCAGTGCTTTGTCTCAGGAGGGTAAGAACCAAGCCCCTGGGGATGTTCCACCAGTGGCCACAAGAGGGCAGCAGACACCCAGCGCAGAGCGCTCCGCTGCCGGGCAGAGCCCCTGCACAAAGAAAAGAAAGGCTCCCCGTGTTCCCCTCCCTCTCCCTGGGCCCCCCAGTGACCCATCCCTCCCCGGAGTCCCCTCAGCCATACTCACTGAGGAGGGCACCGCCATAGAGGCGGACGGGGGTCTTGCTGGTCAGCTGGGCTCCATCAAAGACCGCATCGTACAGCTGATCAGGAAAGGCGAGGGCCTGCGGACAGCGGGTGACTTGGGGAGAAGGGCTCCCTGTTGAACGTCCGTATGGACATCTCCTTCCTCCCCCAGCAGCAGCCCAGGGTCAGGACACGCACTGCCCCCCACCCCGCCAGGCCAGGACAAAAGATTCCAGGGACAAGGAGTTGGGACCATGGACCAGGGCAGAGCACAGGTCCTGGAGACAGCCAGAGGGCCTGGCCAGATGGGGCTTCGGCATGACGGCCCTGCGGGGACAGGCAGCCGGGGTCGCGGGAGGGGAGGGACTCACCATGATGGCGATGCCGGAGAAGAGCACGGCGGAGACAAACTGCCAGACCCTGGGGAGACGGGAGAGGACGGTCAGGGCCTGACCCTTCGCCGCCACCCCCAGGCACCACAGGACCCTCCCTCTCCGGACAAGATGCCCTAGGACGGCTGGTCTGGGGGAGGGAAGCAAGGACAGGACCACCTGGGGCCCCCCGCCCCAGCAACACTCACAAGCCCATGCTCACCTGAGCCCCAAAGGCTCCCGGACAGCAAACTTGATCTCGTTGCCCAAGACCTGGCTGATCTGTGGACACAGAGGGGTCAGAGGCAACCAGGCCGGAAGCAGCTCCTCCTGCCCAGCCCCTCCTCACTGCCAAGAACCCCCTGGATGCCCAGGGGCCCAGCTGGGTGCCTCTGCTTAGCCCAAGGTCCACCTCAGCTGGAATGGTCACACGAGGCCACCCCTCTCTGCCTCCTCTTGATACCAGGGCCCGGGGAAGCTGCAAATATAGTGGCTGAGAATACGAGCTCAAGGGTGCACCCGTTATGGGCTTGAAGCCTGGCTCTGCTACTTGTTGGTGTGGACCTGGGCAAGTCCTGAACCTCAGTCTACCTCATCTATAAAATGGGTTAATAACAGAACCTACATCTCCCAGAGCTAACAATAAGATTAAATAATGCTTTTTATAAAGCAACTGGTTCCATAACAAGCAAATAATACATATTCAACTAATTCTAAACATCCGTTTTCATTGTGGCTACTATTCCTCTGACATATCCACTGGATTTCTAGAAAATACCAACTAAATGTGGGGGCCTGTTGCAGCTATATGGGTCTCAGCTACTCTTCTCCTCCGAGTTGGCCAGACCTGCCTCCACAGTGCCCAGAGGCAGACCCACGGGTGGGTGGCAGGTTCAAGGCCCCTCCCCCAAGCTCCACCCACCTTGGAGCGGTGCACCTCCCCGTCGTCGTCCTCCCCGCCCACGCCGAGGATCTTGCGGGTCTTCAGGCGGCTCACGAGGTCCGTCTGGCTGTGCTTCTTCATGAGAGGCGGGGGCTGCTTGGCTGCCATCTTGTCGTGGAGCCCGGCCGCCGCGGGGGAGCTGGGGCAAGACGCCAGCCTCAGGCACCTATCCTGCCTAGCTGCCAGATCTCCACGGGAGGCGGGACCTGGCCCGGGGCCTGGGGATGCCTCCCCACCAGCCTGGGGCAGCAGGTGGACGCCAGAGGAGGTCTCTGAGAGCCCCGGCTCCGTACTGGGCACCGTCACCACCCAGCTGTGTGTTGAAAGAGGCACGTCCCTACCCTGTCCTGAGCCTCCTCATCTGTAAAATGGGCTAGGGCAGATGGTCCTAAAGCCTTCCAGGCTGGCCTCCGTGGATGTGGCACACCCAGTGACCAGCCCGGAGGGAACCTGACGGACAGCCCTAGGGGAGGCGTGGGCCCAGGACTGGGCGTTGAGCCTGGATGGAGATCACACCCGAAGGTTCCTGGAAGCAGGGGATTAACTGGGGTCTGGGTCAGCCTTGTCAGAAAGCTCACGGGTCTGGGTAGGGGTCCCGAGTTTTAGGGTCCAGGCCCCCACTGAACAGACAGTTCCCATGGACCAGCCCGCCCTCCCACCTACCCTCTCTTCCAAACAATCTCCACCCAGCCTGCCAGCACCGGAAAGAAGGGGCGGGGACCCCAGAACCCAGCTGAGCCTGAGGAGGGACTCGGGGGAGGGGGCAGGGCTCTGGGGCAGCCATCAGCCCTTGCCCCTCCCTGCTCCCCCCGCCCCTCGCCCATCATCCTGGAAGGTCCTCATCTTCCAGCCTCCCCCAGCTCCACCTCAGGCCAGCTCCTGAGCACCTACTGTGTGCTGGGCAGTGGAGACGCTGATGTGAGCCGAGTGGCCGTCCTCACCTTCCGTCAGCACAAGATCTATGTGGAGGAGACAGCCGTGTAAACCGCTGTGAGGTAAAGGTGTCCACCAGCTGGCCCCGAGGGGCCTCCGTGAGCACAGCCACTCTGCCAGGTGGGCACTGCTTACACCCATTCAACAGACGAGAACACCAAGTTCAACGAGGTGTGACAGAGCCCAGGCTGAAAAATGTTAGCAGGCCCCCTTCAGGTGCCTCTCTGTGCTGGGTGCCTCCCGCACGCCCGTCACCCTCCAGCAAGGCGGGAAGACCACGCCTGGCTCACGGGTTGCCTGTCCCTCGGCCAGGAACCCGAGGCGGGCTGCCGCCCTCCCCTGACCAGCCGCCAGACTCGGGATTTCCTGTCGGGTGGTCCCAGTCACGGCGCACCCTGACGGCCCCAGCCGGAGCTGCCAGAGGCGAGGCCCAGAAACCTCCCCAGGTCCCCTTCAGTCCTCCAGCCTTCCAGTGTCTCAGGGCAAAATCAAGCACCCAGCAAATAAACATCAGAACAAAGAATCAAACGGTGGATGTTCACATACTGTGGCTTCAGGCGGGACAAACTGGGCGGGGAGCACACCAGCCCCCGTTTGGAAATCATGGCCAGGGTCCTTGCTGGAGGTTTCTGTGTGGGAGGTCCGGGGCCTCCTAAGGCCCCTGTCTAGTGCTTCATCTGTACCATGGAGGCGCTGTTTTCCCCTCTTGTGCATGCACAGAGAACAGGAGATGACCAGGAAGACAGCCCCGTGCCCAGTGCCCGTCAGAGCGGGTGGCTGCATCCTGCCTGCAGCCTGGGACAGCCAGGGCATACCGGGACCCCTCGGGGTGTGGGGGACGCGGCACACCTCACGGCCTTCTTGCGAACGCAGGTGTGGCGTAACGAGCCTAGTGTGTCCCACGGCCAGGTGGACCAGGAGGCCGCCCACGGGCATCCGTGAGCCGCTGCTGGAAGGTCCTCATCTTCCAGCCTCCCCCAGCTCCACCTCAGGCCAGCTCCTGAGCACCTACTGTGTGCTGGGCAGTGGAGACGCTGATGTGAGCCGAGTGGCCGTCCTCACCTTCCGTCAGCACAAGATCTATGTGGAGGAGACAGCCGTGTAAACCGCTGTGAGGTAAAGGTGTCCACCAGCGGGCCCCCGAGGGGCCTCCGTGAGCACAGCCACTCTGCCAGGTGGGCACTGCTTACACCCATTCAACAGACGAGAACACCAAGTTCAACGAGGTGTGACAGAGCCCAGGCTGAAAAATGTTAGCAGGCCCCCTTCAGGTGCCTCTCTGTGCTGGGTGCCTCCCGCACGCCCGTCACCCTCCAGCAAGGCGGGAAGACCACGCCTGGCTCACGGGTTGCCTGTCCCTCGGCCAGGAACCCGAGGCGGGCTGCCGCCCTCCCCTGACCAGCCGCCAGACTCGGGATTTCCTGTCGGGTGGTCCCAGTCACGGCGCACCCTGACGGCCCCAGCCGGAGCTGCCAGAGGCGAGGCCCAGAAACCTCCCCAGGTCCCCTTCAGTCCTCCAGCCTTCCAGTGTCTCAGGGCAAAATCAAGCACCCAGCAAATAAACATCAGAACAAAGAATCAAACGGTGGATGTTCACATACTGTGGCTTCAGGCGGGACAAACTGGGCGGGGAGCACACCAGCCCCCGTTTGGAAATCATGGCCAGGGTCCTTGCTGGAGGTTTCTGTGTGGGAGGTCCGGGGCCTCCTAAGGCCCCTGTCTAGTGCTTCATCTGTACCATGGAGGCGCTGTTTTCCCCTCTTGTGCATGCACAGAGAACAGGAGATGACCAGGAAGACAGCCCCGTGCCCAGTGCCCGTCAGAGCGGGTGGCTGCATCCTGCCTGCAGCCTGGGACAGCCAGGGCATACCGGGACCCCTCGGGGTGTGGGGGACGCGGCACACCTCACGGCCTTCTTGCGAACGCAGGTGTAAGGCGTAACGAGCCTAGTGTGTCCCCCCACGGCCAGGTGGACCAGGGAGGCCGCCCACGGGCATCCGTGAGCCGCTGCTGGGAGCCGCCCCCCCCCCCTCCGTCCCTCCACGAAGGAAGCACCTGGCAGCCTGGCTACAACCCCTCCTCTTCCGGGCTCCCCTCTGGTCTTTTATTTTTTGGTAATCTGCATGCAGCAAAACGGACCTTCTCTGCGGTCTGTAGGGATACACCCTGTGGCCCGGTCCAGGTCACCGCCGCCCTCCCTCGCCCTGACCGCTGGCGACCGTGGCCGTCGTCTGCCGTCTGTCACTCTGGAGGTGTTTCTGTTTCTTCACGTGTGTTGCATACGTGGAACCCTATAGAAAGTATGTAACCTTGGAGACCCACTCCCCTCACTCAGCACCCTGCCTCTGAGACCCCTCCGGGCTGCTGTGTGTGGGGACGGTCCCCTGCTCTTGGCACGGAAGCCCATACTGAATGACAATATATGGTAAATCGACATGGAACTGTAGGAGAAAGTGCCTGACTGCTTTCCAGAGAACCACTGACGTTTCCCCACAAGGCACGAGAGTGTCCATTCCTCCCCGTCCTCCCCAGCATCGGCTATTTTCAGACTTGACTTGAGCCCTTTGTATAGGTCTCACTGGTGTTTTAACTCTTCTCGCCCAGACAGACCAGGCTACATGACTCAGTCTTCCTGTGCCCCTTACTCGTTATCTTTGTTGGCAAGTCACAAGGCCCTGAGCCTCATTTTCCCCCATCTGTGAAATGGAGCTATAATTCTCCACTCCTAGAGATCCAGGGGCAAAAAGAGAAGCTTGGTCTGAGTGCACGGCACACTGCCTGCACATTTAAATGAAAGAAGTACATTCAGTGAGGATGAGCTGTGAGCCGGGTATGGGGTGGTGGGACCCAGCTCCTGCCCTGAAGTAGCTTACAGCCTGGGTGGGGCTGGGGGTGCTGGTCTGTCCGCCACCAGTCGGGGCAAGGTGCTTCTCTGAGCCTCAGTGTTCTCATCCGTGACATGGAAACAGTAATCCTTACATTTGCTCTAAGGCTGGTCAAAGACTTACCATGCCCGGAAGGCCGCACCAGGTGTGGCGTAACGAGCCTAGTGTGTCCCCCCACGGCCAGGTGGACCAGGGAGGCCGCCCACGGGCATCCGTGAGCCGCTGCTGGGAGCCGCCCCCCCCCCTCCGTCCCTCCACGAAGGAAGCACCTGGCAGCCTGGCTACAACCCCTCCTCTTCCGGGCTCCCCTCTGGTCTTTTATTTTTTGGTAATCTGCATGCAGCAAAACGGACCTTCTCTGCGGTCTGTAGGGATACACCCTGTGGCCCGGTCCAGGTCACCGCCGCCCTCCCTCGCCCTGACCGCTGGCGACCGTGGCCGTCGTCTGCCGTCTGTCACTCTGGAGGTGTTTCTGTTTCTTCACGTGTGTTGCATACGTGGAACCCTATAGAAAGTATGTAACCTTGGAGACCCACTCCCCTCACTCAGCACCCTGCCTCTGAGACCCCTCCGGGCTGCTGTGTGTGGGGACGGTCCCCTGCTCTTGGCACGGAAGCCCATACTGAATGACAATATATGGTAAATCGACATGGAACTGTAGGAGAAAGTGCCTGACTGCTTTCCAGAGAACCACTGACGTTTCCCCACAAGGCACGAGTGTCCATTCCTCCCGTCCTCCCCAGCATCGGCTATTTTCAGACTTGACTTGAGCCCTTTGTATAGGTCTCACTGGTGTTTTAACTCTTCTCGCCCAGACAGACCAGGCTACATGACTCAGTCTTCCTGTGCCCCTTACTCGTTATCTTTGTTGGCAAGTCACAAGGCCCTGAGCCTCATTTTCCCCCATCTGTGAAATGGAGCTATAATTCTCCACTCCTAGAGATCCAGGGGCAAAAAGAGAAGCTTGGTCTGAGTGCACGGCACACTGCCTGCACATTTAAATGAAAGAAGTACATTCAGTGAGGATGAGCTGTGAGCCGGGTATGGGGTGGTGGGACCCAGCTCCTGCCCTGAAGTAGCTTACAGCCTGGGTGGGGCTGGGGGTGCTGGTCTGTCCGCCACCAGTCGGGGCAAGGTGCTTCTCTGAGCCTCAGTGTTCTCATCCGTGACATGGAAACAGTAATCCTTACATTTGCTCTAAGGCTGGTCAAAGACTTATAATGGACAGAGCGTAGTTTATAAAGTGCCTGCTAGCCGCTAAAGCCAGAAGAGCTTAGCCGCCGAAGACATACGTCTCGAATTCAAATCCCAGGTCTACCACTTCTTCGCTGTGTGCCTGCGGCCAAGTCACCAAACCACTCTGTGCCCCAGTGGCCCCATCTGTAGCTGGGACAGCAAAGGGTCTTCCCTCACAGGGATGCTGTGAGAAAACAAGCGTGAGGCCGTGCCAGGCCCACGCCAAGGGATCGGCCAAGATGGGCACTGAGACACCCCTCCTCTCCGGTCCCCCGTGCGGCAGGGGCTTTGGAGGAGACTGGGGAGGGCCAGAATGGCCCAGCTAGCACGCCCTAACGTCTCCGCCCACCAGACCTCAATCCCCCGGCACAAGGCTGCCATCGGGGCCACAGGGCACCAGACCCGGTGTGTCCGTGACCCCCGCTCAGAGAGCCGGCTGCCTTCCCTCTGCCCCACGTGCCCGCCCACCAACAAAGACAGCACTCCCTTGGCACCCCAGGCCCCGGGCTGGCACAGAGGGGAGCCACGGCCTCCAGGGCCCCACCAGACGTCCAGCATCACTCAGGTGGCACGAGCCTTATCAGCAGGTATTGGGCCGGTGGGACCCACGGTGGCCACCCCCAGCTCACCACCGACTGAGGGGCCTGGAGACTCCCCGGGAAGGTGAGACCTTGAACTTTACCACCAGGCAGCAGGGTCCCCAGCCCCCGGCCCTCCGGAGTTATCTGCTCTGAGCCCCCGCGGCTCCTTCACCCCAGGACGGGGCCCTGTCCACGCGGGGAGGGCAGGTGGGCAGCTCCCAGAGACCCCTAAAACACCCAGCCCCCAGAGACACCACCACACCCCCGTCTGCCATGGACGTCCCTCCCTCAAGGGCCCTAGAATGTCCATTTTAAGGGCAACCGCTTGAGCACGGGTATGGTGGTGGGACCCAGCTCCTGCCCTGAAGTAGCTTACAGCCTGGGTGGGGCTGGGGGTGCTGGTCTGTCCGCCACCAGTCGGGGCAAGGTGCTTCTCTGAGCCTCAGTGTTCTCATCCGTGACATGGAAACAGTAATCCTTACATTTGCTCTAAGGCTGGTCAAAGACTTATAATGGACAGAGCGTAGTTTATAAAGTGCCTGCTAGCCGCTAAAGCCAGAAGAGCTTAGCCGCCGAAGACATACGTCTCGAATTCAAATCCCAGGTCTACCACTTCTTCGCTGTGTGCCTGCGGCCAAGTCACCAAACCACTCTGTGCCCCAGTGGCCCCATCTGTAGCTGGGACAGCAAAGGGTCTTCCCTCACAGGGATGCTGTGAGAAAACAAGCGTGAGGCCGTGCCAGGCCCACGCCAAGGGATCGGCCAAGATGGGCACTGAGACACCCCTCCTCTCCGGTCCCCCGTGCGGCAGGGGCTTTGGAGGAGACTGGGGAGGGCCAGAATGGCCCAGCTAGCACGCCCTAACGTCTCCGCCCACCAGACCTCAATCCCCCGGCACAAGGCTGCCATCGGGGCCACAGGGCACCAGACCCGGTGTGTCCGTGACCCCCGCTCAGAGAGCCGGCTGCCTTCCCTCTGCCCCACGTGCCCGCCCACCAACAAAGACAGCACTCCCTTGGCACCCCAGGCCCCGGGCTGGCACAGAGGGGAGCCACGGCCTCCAGGGCCCCACCAGACGTCCAGCATCACTCAGGTGGCACGAGCCTTATCAGCAGGTATTGGGCCGGTGGGACCCACGGTGGCCACCCCCAGCTCACCACCGACTGAGGGGCCTGGAGACTCCCCGGGAAGGTGAGACCTTGAACTTTACCACCAGGCAGCAGGGTCCCCAGCCCCCGGCCCTCCGGAGTTATCTGCTCTGAGCCCCCGCGGCTCCTTCACCCCAGGACGGGGCCCTGTCCACGCGGGGAGGGCAGGTGGGCAGCTCCCAGAGACCCCTAAAACACCCAGCCCCCAGAGACACCACCACACCCCCGTCTGCCATGGACGTCCCTCCCTCTCAAGGCCACGCCGGTGTTTCTTTTAGGAATGGTTCCATTTTAACGTAAGAGAGGACAGAGGCCGCCTCCCCAACCAACTCCTTCTCTGCACCCCAGCTGAACACTGGCTTTGGGACAGTCAGACCTGGGTTTGAAACCTGATTCCCCAAGGCATCTCTCCCAGCTTCTGCCCCTGTGCAGTGGGGCTACTGCAGTGGGGCCAAGACGGGCACTGAGCAGAAGCTGGGAGAGATGCCTTAGGGAATCAGGTTTCAAATCCAGGTCCTGTGCAGAAGTGCTGGGGTAGGGAGAGAGCAGGAGGGAAGGAGAGAGGGAGGGAGGGGAGGGAGGGAAGAGGCAAAGAGGGAGGAAACAGAGGAAGGAAAGGGGAGCGCGAGGGAGAGAGAGAAGGAGGGAGAGAGGAAGAGGGCCGGAGAGGATGGGAGAGAGGCACTCAGGCAAGTGCCTAGGGCAGAGTGCTCTGCCCGGGGCCAGGCCTGGCCCGGCTCGGCTCCTCCCCTTTCCTCACTTAGCTGTGCAAGTGGAAAAAGCCTGCCCGTCACAGGTGGGAGGAGGGCTGCCTCTCCTGGCCAGGCAAGGAGAAAGGACAATTCAGCTCGCAGCCCTCAGACCCAGTGTCCATGATCGTCTGCCTTCTGCCCAGGGCTAGCCTCCGTGACCTCGATTCCCAATAAACTGGCAAATCCCTGTGCTTGGAACAGCTGTTCCCCGTTCTGAACGTCTGCGCTCTGCTCCTCCCACCCTGAGGCCCTGTTTCTCAAGGGCTTTACGCCTCCTCCAGGGGGCCTTCTCAGGGCATAGCCTCCCCGCAACCCCAGCTCTGAACTCTTGGTAGTGTGGAGGCCGTGGGTCACTTCCCGTCCGTCTTCCTCATAATTTCAGGGCCAGCTGGCCTCGCTGAGACCCAGGGATCTGCAGGCAGGGCTGGTATTGTGCCCGCTGGAGAACCGCCCCACTGGCCCCCAGGCACAGAGCCGCTCTGCCGCACCGGTGAGCATGGGACAGGCCAATGTAAGTCGGCCTTCCTCAGGCCACTCAGAACCTGGGATCACTCAGACCCGGCAGGGCCAGAGGGGACGCTCTGCTCCAGCCCACGCTGGGCAAGGCAGAGAGCGGAGGCCAAGAGCAGGCAGGCTCTGCCCGGGGCCACACATAAGCTGGTGACACAGAAGGGCAGGAAGGGACTCTGTGGCCAGGTAGAGCTGGGCTCCAATCTGGCACCTCCTCGGGCCACGCGGCCTTGGGCAAGTAAGCAGGGGGTTACTGAAGATCCTGGGGAGGGGGTGGGGTTCTCCCTGGCACCTGGGGTGCCCAGGAAATGGGTGGAGATGGGGTGAGAGCATGGGGTGCAGGACACCTCACTCAGAAAGCCACTGCCTTCACTAGGTGAGTGCCCCGAGCGGACAGCTCCGTTCACCCAGCCTGGGCAGCTCTGGACAGCTCCGGGCCAGGGAGGCGCTCAAGGAAAATCTGCGACAAAGCTGGGAGTCAAGATTCAAGGCCCTCTGCAGGCCAAGGTCTGACCCCTGCGAGCCGCTCCTTCCTCATTTGAGACCAGAATAGAACATCCGCAAAGAGCTCCCGGAGGCTGAGAAAGGGAAGGGGCCATAACGGGACAGAGCCCCAGCCAAGCCCCAGAGACAGGACCAGGAGAGAGGGGCTCACTGTGGTGAGGGGCAGGCGTGTGGGGGCGGCAGTGCCTGCAAGCATCAGGGGAGGATGGGGGTGGTAGAGACTTAATGATTGGAGGAGCTTGGGCTCAAACCCCCAACTCGTTCTCGTCATTGTCCTGTGACGTCAGGAAAGTTAACCTAACCTCTCCGAGCCTCCTTTTCCTCATTTGCAAAACCTCACGACTTCGCTCCCAGGGTTTTGGCCAGACTGAGAAGCAGCACTGGAGGAAGCCTGGTCCCTGGGGTTCCCCAAAGGACGTCAATTCACAGTGCTCACAGGGCAGCTGTCCAGGCCCCGTCCTGGCAGCAGATCGGGGCGGGGGCGCTGGAGCATCATTCCTATATCTGCCCTGGAGGACCTCTCCCAGCTGCCCTTAGAGCCTTCCCAGGAAGAAGCCTGGTTTCCATAGAAACAGATGGACTGCAGAGCTGTCCCCTTCATGGAGACTGTGCCCCCACGAGGGCTGGCTTAGGAGCCTCACTGGCAGCGGGCAGGGGTAGAGGAAGGTACCCGGGACCCAGAGCACCCACGGGTGATTCAGGGGACAGTCCCCGCTGCTGAGCGTTACAGCCGAGAGCCACTTCCTCTGCAAACAAGACCCTCGGCAAGAGGGGCAGCGCACCTATAGGGAGAAACGGCCCCCAGAACATCTGCCCAGGACAAGGACTTCTAGAGCAGGAATTCCGTTAACCCCCAGAGCCCCAAGAGAGTGGCTGGATTGCAGATGAGGAAACTGAGGCCCACGTGACTGACGGACGCGTACCTCGGGCTAGGTGACACAGCTGAAATTCCAGCCAAGCGAGTGGTGCCTAACTGGATATTCAGGGAGAAGCTGGCGTGTGGGCCCGTCTGTGGGCTGGGCGTGGGGCAGAAAACACGACCTCCAGCAAGAACGAAGCCCTAGCCATCTTTCCGGTCACATCTCCTTGCGACAAAGCTGGGAGTCAAGATTCAAGGCCCTCTGCAGGCCAAGGTCTGACCCCTGCGAGCCGCTCCTTCCTCATTTGAGACCAGAATAGAACATCCGCAAAGAGCTCCCGGAGGCTGAGAAAGGGAAGGGGCCATAACGGGACAGAGCCCCAGCCAAGCCCCAGAGACAGGACCAGGAGAGAGGGGCTCACTGTGGTGAGGGGCAGGCGTGTGGGGGCGGCAGTGCCTGCAAGCATCAGGGGAGGATGGGGGTGGTAGAGACTTAATGATTGGAGGAGCTTGGGCTCAAACCCCCAACTCGTTCTCGTCATTGTCCTGTGACGTCAGGAAAGTTAACCTAACCTCTCCGAGCCTCCTTTTCCTCATTTGCAAAACCTCACGACTTCGCTCCCAGGGTTTTGGCCAGACTGAGAAGCAGCACTGGAGGAAGCCTGGTCCCTGGGGTTCCCCAAAGGACGTCAATTCACAGTGCTCACAGGGCAGCTGTCCAGGCCCCGTCCTGGCAGCAGATCGGGGCGGGGGCGCTGGAGCATCATTCCTATATCTGCCCTGGAGGACCTCTCCCAGCTGCCCTTAGAGCCTTCCCAGGAAGAAGCCTGGTTTCCATAGAAACAGATGGACTGCAGAGCTGTCCCCTTCATGGAGACTGTGCCCCCACGAGGGCTGGCTTAGGAGCCTCACTGGCAGCGGGCAGGGGTAGAGGAAGGTACCCGGGACCCAGAGCACCCACGGGTGATTCAGGGGACAGTCCCCGCTGCTGAGCGTTACAGCCGAGAGCCACTTCCTCTGCAAACAAGACCCTCGGCAAGAGGGGCAGCGCACCTATAGGGAGAAAACGGCCCCCAGAACATCTGCCCAGGACAAGGACTTCTAGAGCAGGAATTCCGTTAACCCCCAGAGCCCCAAGAGAGTGGCTGGATTGCAGATGAGGAAACTGAGGCCCACGTGACTGACGGACGCGTACCTCGGGCTAGGTGACACAGCTGAAATTCCAGCCAAGCGAGTGGTGCCTAACTGGATATTCAGGGAGAAGCTGGCGTGTGTGGGCCCGTCTGTGGGCTGGGGCGTGGGGCAGAAAACACGACCTCCAGCAAGAACGAAGCCCTAGCCATCTTTCCGGTCACATCTCCCCTTGAAAGTCCCGGGCGGGTTGCCAGGGTCTGAATCCCGCCTGGGGGTCCAGCCTCCCTTGGATGAAGGCCCTGAGACTCCAGCAGGACCTGGGGAGGGCTGCAGGAGAACCATTGTTCTCTTATCGCGTTGGTTCAAAATAGCTGGAAATGGGGCCTGGAACATGCAGCAGGGGAGTGGAGCGGTGAGAGATGGAGTCTCCCAGCCCTGGGCAGAGGGAAGGGGCAGCAGGGACAGCCTCAGCAAGGAGACCACGGGGGCTGGAAGGTCCAGAGCCTGCATCACCCTTCCTGGGGCAGCCCACCAGTCCTTTGGGCAAGAGAAGGTCTCAAGACCCCCAGCCTGGACCCCTCCGCGGGGGCCCTCCGGCCGAGCGACTCTCCAGTCTCAAGGCTCCAAGTCTCCGCATCATTCGTCCTCTGTCTCTGGGCAGATTCACTTCCTGGGGCCTCCTTTCCTTCTCTGTAAATGGGTTACACTCCCTGACGTACTAGGCTGTCAGGAAGGTCATGCAGCTGCCTCATGGGATTCTTACAGCGGCCTCTGGGGTGCCGGTCTTGCCGGGGTGGGGAGGTTCTCAGGGCACACGGGCTAAGGGCAGAAGCCGAGGCAAGGCTGCCGCCCAGCAGCGTCCCTCGAGCAGAGCGCAGTTGTTCCAAAGGCCAGCCCACCTTGGGCAGCCGGGCCTCTCAGGTAGCAGGCGAGCCAGGGAGGCGGGGCCGCACGTCCGTCCCTCTCTGGGTCCCAGTGGCACCGCCGGGCCTGGGGCTCTGACTCAAGGGCGAGGATGACGGAGTCAAACTGGCCAGGGAGAGAAAAGAACAGGACTCAAGCCCTACGGGGACACGAACCTGTCCCCCGGACAAGGCTCGGCGGTCAAGACAGGGATTCCACACCCCATTTCCAGGAACCTCGAGGAACACAGCAGCAGACAGCGGAGCGCTGACCGAAGAGAGAAGGCTGAGCCCTAGGTCACTGGGCTGGGAGACAGGACAGCCGAGGTCACCCACAGACTCTGCCCTCGTCCTCCGGCTGGCGTGTGGGCCCGTCTGTGGGCTGGGCGTGGGGCAGAAAACACGACCTCCAGCAAGAACGAAGCCCTAGCCATCTTTCCGGTCACATCTCCCCTTGAAAGTCCCGGGCGGGTTGCCAGGGTCTGAATCCCGCCTGGGGGTCCAGCCTCCCTTGGATGAAGGCCCTGAGACTCCAGCAGGACCTGGGGAGGGCTGCAGGAGAACCATTGTTCTCTTATCGCGTTGGTTCAAAATAGCTGGAAATGGGGCCTGGAACATGCAGCAGGGGAGTGGAGCGGTGAGAGATGGAGTCTCCCAGCCCTGGGCAGAGGGAAGGGGCAGCAGGGACAGCCTCAGCAAGGAGACCACGGGGGCTGGAAGGTCCAGAGCCTGCATCACCCTTCCTGGGGCAGCCCACCAGTCCTTTGGGCAAGAGAAGGTCTCAAGACCCCCAGCCTGGACCCCTCCGCGGGGGCCCTCCGGCCGAGCGACTCTCCAGTCTCAAGGCTCCAAGTCTCCGCATCATTCGTCCTCTGTCTCTGGGCAGATTCACTTCCTGGGGCCTCCTTTCCTTCTCTGTAAATGGGTTACACTCCCTGACGTACTAGGCTGTCAGGAAGGTCATGCAGCTGCCTCATGGGATTCTTACAGCGGCCTCTGGGGTGCCGGTCTTGCCGGGGTGGGGAGGTTCTCAGGGCACACGGGCTAAGGGCAGAAGCCGAGGCAAGGCTGCCGCCCAGCAGCGCGTCCCTCGAGAGCAGAGCGCAGTTGTTCCAAAGGCCAGCCCACCTTGGGCAGCCGGGCCTCTCAGGTAGCAGGCGAGCCAGGGGAGGGCGGGGCCGCACCGTCCGTCCCTCTCTGGGTCCCAGTGGCACCGCCGGGCCTGGGGCTCTGACTCAAGGGCGAGGATGACGGAGTCAAACTGGCCAGGGAGAGAAAAGAACAGGACTCAAGCCCTACGGGGACACGAACCTGTCCCCCGGACAAGGCTCGGCGGTCAAGACAGGGATTCCACACCCCATTTCCAGGAACCTCGAGGAACACAGCAGCAGACAGCGGAGCGCTGACCGAAGAGAGAAGGCTGAGCCCTAGGTCACTGGGCTGGGAGACAGGACAGCCGAGGTCACCCACAGACTCTGCCCTCGTCCTCCTGAGAGAGGGTGAGCCAGGGCCCAATTTTAGGACTCAGTTTCCTCGTCTAAAAAGTGGAGGCGTGGGCTTCCCTGGTGGTCCAGTGGGTAAGGACACCGCCTTGCAGTGCAAGGGGCGCCGGTTCCATCCCTGGCCTGGGAAGATGCCACGTGCTGCGGAGCGGCTGGACTAATGTGCCCAATTACCGAGCCGGAGCTCTGGCGCGCATACGCCCAGAGCAGGTGCTCTGTGACAACAGTGGCCACCGCGATGGGAGGCCCACAGGAGCCAAGGAACAAAGACGGATGAAAATAGAGAAATGAAAAACCAATGGAAGTGGCCCGCCCATCCCCCTGCCTCCCCACCCCATCCTCCAAAATAGATTAAAAAAAAAAAAAAAAGTGGAGGCGTGGGCTTCCCTGGTGGTCCAGTGGGTAAAGACACCGCCTTGCAGTGCAAGGGGCGCCGGTTCCATCCCTGGCCTGGGAAGATGCCACGTGCTGCGGAGCGGCTGGACTAATGTGCCCAATTACCGAGCCGGAGCTCTGGCGCGCATACGCCCAGAGCAGGTGCTCTGTGACAACAGTGGCCACCGCGATGGGAGGCCCACAGGAGCCAAGGAACAAAGACGGATGAAAATAGAGAAATGAAAAACCAATGGAAGTGGCCCGCCCATCCCCCTGCCTCCCCACCCCATCCTCCAAAATAGATTAAAAAAAAAAAAAAAAGTGGAGGCGTGGGCTTCCCTGGTGGTCCAGTGGGTAAAGACACCGCCTTGCAGTGCAAGGGGCGCCGGTTCAATCCCTGGCCTGGGAAGATCCCACGTGCCGCGGAGCGGCTGGACCGATGTGTCCAATTACCGAGCCGGAGCTCCGGAGTGCATGTGCCCGGAGCCGGTGCTCTGTGACAACAGAGGCCACCACGATGGGAGGCCCACACGGGCCAAAGAACAAAAATGGATGAAAATAGAGAAATGAAAGACCAATAGAAGCGGCCTGCCCGCCCCCCTCCCTCCACCAAAAATAATAAATAAATAAAGAAAGAAAATGTTTTTAAAAAAAAAGTGGAGGCGTGGTCCCCGGGCCCCTCCGGGCTGTGAGATTCCAGATTTGACTTCCAACCCAGCCCTGCTGCTCCGCCCAGGCTGTGCGGCCCCTAGGTCCCACCGCCACCTCTCACTGCCGCCTCTCATTGGCTCTGGAAAGATCCGTTCTTGCCGTCTTTCCACTAGCTCTTTTGAAACTGCAGAATACGCAGGACAGAGGAAAGCCCGGATTTTCACATATTTTCATCACAGACATCTCCAAGTCCTCAGGGACAGAAAAGACAAAAATCAACAAACATTTCCTGCTGTGCTGGAGAGGGTGAGAAGGAAGGGCAGGGCGAAGGGCGAGAAGGAGGGGACGTCCCTGGGGGCCTCACAGAGGCGGGTGGCAACTCTTTGATGGCCATCTCCTCAGAAGTCACTGAGAGGGGCTTCTCTGTCCCCCCTGCCATAAAGGGCAGAACACATGGAGAATTCCTGTCCTTTTCAACCCAGGAAGGGGCCAGCCTGCCCCGTGGCCCAGTGACCGCGTCAGAGTTCTCAAAAGCAGCTGGTGTTTCCAGACCCCAAGGGGCCACGGTCATCGGACCGCCCGGCTTCCAGATCCCATGGGGCCAGAGCCCTTACCAGAAGGCAGTGGATAGACCCCTCGCCCCTCCGACTCCTCCCACCTCCCCAACTCCTGTAGATGCTCAGAAACTTGGAGAAGAGTAGAAAGGGAGTTTCCCCAAAGAGATGCTCCTCTATTCTGAACCCAACATTTTCTTTCATAAGCAAGAAGCTACCTGCCCTTTGGGTGGGCTGGGAGAAGCAAGCAGAAAGATCCCGGTACTTCTCCTGGGACCCTGATGGGCCAGAACCACAGTCCAGAACCAACCATCGTCCTGAGGATCTGGGGCTGTGGCATGACTGAGAAACCTGTGCTGACATCCTGGCTCCATCATTTGCTAGTCGCATGGCCTTGGGGCCGTGACATCACCTCTCCGGGCCTCAGTTTCCTCATCTGTAATAAGGACACACACCTCCCACCAATGAGCAGATGCACAAAAACACCTAACACAGTACTGATTGCTGGTGACGCTCAAAATATTGCTATTATTCTCAGACCAGGAAATTCAACTTCTTTGCCCGAGTGTTTCCTGACCATATCTGCTTCCGAACAGGTTTCCCAGGAAGGGCGTGGTCCCGGCCCCTGCGGGCTGTGAGATTCCAGATTTGACTTCCAACCCAGCCCTGCTGCTCCGCCCAGGCTGTGCGGCCCCTAGGTCCCACCGCCACCTCTCACTGCCGCCTCTCATTGGCTCTGGAAAGATCCGTTCTTGCCGTCTTTCCACTAGCTCTTTTGAAACTGCAGAATACGCAGGACAGAGGAAAGCCCGGATTTTCACATATTTTCATCACAGACATCTCCAAGTCCTCAGGGACAGAAAAGACAAAAATCAACAAACATTTCCTGCTGTGCTGGAGAGGGTGAGAAGGAAGGGCAGGGCGAAGGGCGAGAAGGAGGGTACGTCCCTGGGGGCCTCACAGAGGCGGGTGGCAACTCTTTGATGGCCATCTCCTCAGAAGTCACTGAGAGGGGCTTCTCTGTCCCCCCTGCCATAAAGGGCAGAACACATGGAGAATTCCTGTCCTTTTCAACCCAGGAAGGGGCCAGCCTGCCCCGTGGCCCAGTGACCGCGTCAGAGTTCTCAAAAGCAGCTGGTGTTTCCAGACCCCAAGGGGCCACGGTCATCGGACCGCCCGGCTTCCAGATCCCATGGGGCCAGAGCCCTTACCAGAAGGCAGTGGATAGACCCCTCGCCCCTCCGACTCCTCCCACCTCCCCAACTCCTGTAGATGCTCAGAAACTTGGAGAAGAGTAGAAAGGGAGTTTCCCCAAAGAGATGCTCCTCTATTCTGAACCCAACATTTTCTTTCATAAGCAAGAAGCTACCTGCCCTTTGGGTGGGCTGGGAGAAGCAAGCAGAAAGATCCCGGTACTTCTCCTGGGACCCTGATGGGCCAGAACCACAGTCCAGAACCAACCATCGTCCTGAGGATCTGGGGCTGTGGCATGACTGAGAAACCTGTGCTGACATCCTGGCTCCATCATTTGCTAGTCGCATGGCCTTGGGGCCGTGACATCACCTCTCCGGGCCTCAGTTTCCTCATCTGTAATAAGGACACACACCTCCCACCAATGAGCAGATGCACAAAAACACCTAACACAGTACTGATTGCTGGTGAACGCTCAAAAATATTGCTATTATTCTCAGACCAGGAAATTCAACTTCTTTGCCCGAGTGTTTCCCCTGACCATATCTGCTTCCGAACAGGTTTCCCAGGAAGGGCCACATGCGGATTCAAGTGGGGTGCTGACAGAACAGTGGCTGTAGGAAGGAAATGGGGGGAGAGCACGAGGGTCCCTCTGGCCCTGAGTGTACTGACAACAGGTGGGGAGGGAGAACCCGGGGAAGGGGCCAGTACGAAGCCTGGGTGACTCCCCTCTGTGTCCCCAGCACTTGGCCAGCACCGGCCTGGGAGAGGCAACACCACTGCTGTGAATAAATGACTGAGAGGCGGAGTGAAGGGAAAATATTATGGGCTAAGAATTAGAACATAAGGCGCCCCACCCTGCAGCTGCCGCTCCTGGGCGGCTTGCCCTTGGCTCACGTTCTATGCCTGTTCTGAGCATCACTTCTTTCATCTGGGAGATGAGGATGCTTGGCCCCTGTTAGCCAGTGTGGTCTCCTGTCTCTCCCCCGCCCACTTTGACCTGTGCTGCACTGGCTCCTGGCGTGTGTGTGTGCTCAGTCGTGTCCGACTCTCTGGTGGACGGTAGCCCACCAGGCTCCTCTGTCCGTGGGATTTCCCAGGCAAGAGTACTGGAGTGGGCTGCCATTGCCTCCTCCAGGGGATGGAACTCAGGGATCGAACGCATGCCTCCTGCATTGGCAGGCGGATTCTTTACCATTGCGACACCAGGAGAACCACTGTCTCCTGACCGATCCTCAAATACAGCAGGCATATTCCAGCCTCCGGGCCTTTGCACAGCCTGTTCCTTGCCAGATCTTTAGTCCCTTAAGCTCTCCCCAAAGCTCACTCCTCGAAACCTTAGCTCAAAGGTCATCTCCTCCAGGAGGCCTCCTGACCACCTATCATTTGACATCCTGGCTCCATCATTTGCTAGTCGCATGGCCTTGGGGCCGTGACATCACCTCTCCGGGCCTCAGTTTCCTCATCTGTAATAAGGACACACACCTCCCACCAATGAGCAGATGCACAAAAACACCTAACACAGTACTGATTGCTGGTGAACGCTCAAAAATATTGCTATTATTCTCAGACCAGGAAATTCAACTTCTTTGCCCGAGTGTTTCCCCTGACCATATCTGCTTCCGAACAGGTTTCCCAGGAAGGGCCACATGCGGATTCAAGTGGGGTGCTGACAGAACAGTGGCTGTAGGAAGGAAATGGGGGGAGAGCACGAGGGTCCCTCTGGCCCTGAGTGTACTGACAACAGGTGGGGAGGGAGAACCCGGGGAAGGGGCCAGTACGAAGCCTGGGTGACTCCCCTCTGTGTCCCCAGCACTTGGCCAGCACCGGCCTGGGAGAGGCAACACCACTGCTGTGAATAAATGACTGAGAGGCGGAGTGAAGGGAAAATATTATGGGCTAAGAATTAGAACATAAGGCGCCCCACCCTGCAGCTGCCGCTCCTGGGCGGCTTGCCCTTGGCTCACGTTCTATGCCTGTTCTGAGCATCACTTCTTTCATCTGGGAGATGAGGATGCTTGGCCCCTGTTAGCCAGTGTGGTCTCCTGTCTCTCCCCCGCCCACTTTGACCTGTGCTGCACTGGCTCCTGGCGTGTGTGTGTGCTCAGTCGTGTCCGACTCTCTGGTGGACGGTAGCCCACCAGGCTCCTCTGTCCGTGGGATTTCCCAGGCAAGAGTACTGGAGTGGGCTGCCATTGCCTCCTCCAGGGGATGGAACTCAGGGATCGAACGCATGCCTCCTGCATTGGCAGGCGGATTCTTTACCATTGCGACACCAGGAGAACCACTGTCTCCTGACCGATCCTCAAATACAGCAGGCATATTCCAGCCTCCGGGCCTTTGCACAGCCTGTTCCTTGCCAGATCTTTAGTCCCTTAAGCTCTCCCCAAAGCTCACTCCCTCGAAACCTTAGCTCAAAGGTCATCTCCTCCAGGGAGGCCTCCCTGACCACCTATTTGAAATGGTGACCCCCACCTCCGGCATCCACAGTCCTCCCAACACTTTTTCTCTTCTCCTCCCAATATACTATATACTTTACCCATTTACTTGATTAGTTATTCACCCCTCCCTCATTCTGTGGCAATTGCGGAAGGGCAAGAGCCTTTTCCTTTTGTTCACAGCTGCCTCTCAGGGCCTAGAACCATAATCTGGCACTTGATTCACTATCTCAGGCTGGCCTCGCCCTCCCAAACATTTCGTTCAGTAAATGAAGGAAAGCGAAGAGCAGTTTTGGGCTGTGTGAGTTATCACAGGTCACTGTTAATTCCACCGTCCCTGCCGTCCCCAGCCCCAGGACCCGCAGGCCCTTCCTCCCTCAGGTACCCTGAGACCTTGGGGACTGGGGACGTAGCTGAGCGTGGGGTTGGAGACCCAGGGGTGGAGTGGGGTTGAGGGGCCTGCAGAGAACAGGCCTGAGCTGTGCATCCAGCCGGGGTGGACAGCCAGCAGGGGTGGAGGGCTTTGGGCTTCAGCCCTCCACTCCAAATTTAGGCTATATTAGGCTGACAGCAAGTGGGCCGAAAAGGAGGGGTCGGAACGGCTGGTTTCAAAGACAATGGAGCCCAGAGGGGACCTCGGAGGCCACAGGGCCCATTTTACAGAGGGGATAACAGAGGCATAGTGTTATTTATTATACTAACAGCCCAACAGGAAAAATCTTTGCTACCGCTGGGCGACTGAAAAATGGACTCTGCCCCCTCTGGGCTCTCCAGCAACCTTCCCGCCTCGCCTCCCTCCCATCGCCCTCCCAACATCCGCCACCCTCTCGTTCCTGGTATCTGCAGGCTGGAGGAAAAGGCCACCAGGGCAGGAGGTCCGAGAGGCCGCTCAGGTGGGGCGGGCAGCCCCGCAGCCCCCGGGTGGTCGCCCCGCAGGACGGCCCCACCAGGCGAAGTTTTTCTGCAGGCAATCAACCAGGAAGCGCGGGGCCGTGGGAGGGCGAGGCAGCCTTGGGCGTCGGCGCCGCTGGGCTTGGGCTTGGGAGAAGCCTCGCGGCTCCGGCCTCCACCCTCCACCGGGCTCCCGCCCCCGCCTCCTTCGCTCCCGAGCCGAAACCCGCTTCCCCCGGGGCCTCGTGGAGGCGGCGGGAGCCCGAGCAAGCGGGGCGGGGAGAGCTACAGGACGCGGAGCGAGTGTCCAGGCTTGTAGGGGCGCGGGAGGTGGGCGCGGCGTTGCGCCGGTTCCCCTACCGATCCCCAGGGTGGGCGCGAGGATACGCCCCAAGGCAGGCGGTCCCAGCCCGCTCCGCGCCGGAACAATGGCCCCACACTGCCCCAGTCCCGCTAAGCGCGCGGCTCCGGAGAGAGTGGGGAGCGCCCGATTCCACCTGTGCTTGCTTCCCTCACCCCCCGAGACTGGGGTCTCCCGGCCTGGCTCCTCTCCCCTCCACTGGTCCTTTATCTCCCAGCTCCAGACACCCACCCACTTTCTGAGACGCGAGTCTGAGAGCCGGGGGTCTAGGCGGCAGCTCCGGGCTGCTGGGCGCCAGCGGTGCTCCGACCCAGCCCCTCCAAGTCCCCGTGGTCCCCCCGAACCAGAAGACCCGGCCAGACTTGTGGGCAGCGAGAACTCTGCCACCTCCATCCTCGACCCAGCGGGGGCAAGGAAAGGGTCTCGCAAGTTTGTGCCGCGCACACCCCGGATCTGGGAACAATGGAGGGAGGATGGGGACAGTGATGGAAGGGGGAGGGGACAGAGAACCGAGCGCGGGGACCGAGTCAGACCCCTAGAAGGGAGCAACTGCTTTCCGCTCGGTTTCTCCCTCGCTCCAAAGCAGAGAGCACGAGCCCCGAGAGGGGGAGCCGAGGGCGGAATCCACAGTCCAAGAGGGAGGAGACGGCGGAGGGAGGAAGCCGGAGGAGCGAGGGAAACCAAGTCAGAGGAAAGGACAGCCAGCGGAGAGCGCGAAGGAGAGGACCCGAAGGGGCTGCGGGACGGTGCCCAGGAGAGCCGAGGAGGGCGGATCCCCGGGGCCCCGGGCGGAACCTGCCGGCGCCGAGAGATACTGGGGCGCCCGGCTCGCGCGCGCTGGGTGCTCGCCGTCCCCGGCGGTCCCTGCGGCCGCAAGAGCCCCGCTGGGCTGCGCTGCGCAGGCACCGGCCGACTGGCGGCGGGAAGGGAAAGTGCGAGGCTCCGAAGCGGCGGCGGGGAGCAGAACTTACGTTCCTAGCGCCGGCGGGCGCCGGCGCTGCGCGGAGCTGGCGTACCGGGGGGGACTGCCGGGCCCTCGGGCGCCTCACAGCGCGCCGCCCGCGCGGGGCAGGGCAGGGCAGGGCCGGCTGGACTGCGCTCGGCGCCCTGCGCGGCCGGGGTTTGCCCGAGTCTGGCGGCCCGAGCTGGTCCCTCCTCTCGGTTCGGCGCACAAGCCAATGGCGCGCCGTCCCCTCCCACGCGCCGGGCTGCCTCGCCCCCGAGGGTGGCCGCCTGGGCGGGAGAAAGAGGGGTGGGACTGGGCCCCGGCCTGGCTCCTCTCCCCTCCACTGGTCCTTTATCTCCCAGCTCCAGACACCCACCCACTTTCTGAGACGCGAGTCTGAGAGCCGGGGGTCTAGGCGGCAGCTCCGGGCTGCTGGGCGCCAGCGGTGCTCCGACCCAGCCCCTCCAAGTCCCCGTGGTCCCCCCGAACCAGAAGACCCGGCCAGACTTGTGGGCAGCGAGAACTCTGCCACCTCCATCCTCGACCCAGCGGGGGCAAGGAAAGGGTCTCGCAAGTTTGTGCCGCGCACACCCCGGATCTGGGAACAATGGAGGGAGGATGGGGACAGTGATGGAAGGGGGAGGGGACAGAGAACCGAGCGCGGGGACCGAGTCAGACCCCTAGAAGGGAGCAACTGCTTTCCGCTCGGTTTCTCCCTCGCTCCAAAGCAGAGAGCACGAGCCCCGAGAGGGGGAGCCGAGGGCGGAATCCACAGTCCAAGAGGGAGGAGACGGCGGAGGGAGGAAGCCGGAGGAGCGAGGGAAACCAAGTCAGAGGAAAGGACAGCCAGCGGAGAGCGCGAAGGAGAGGACCCGAAGGGGCTGCGGGACGGTGCCCAGGAGAGCCGAGGAGGGCGGATCCCCGGGGCCCCGGGCGGAACCTGCCGGCGCCGAGAGATACTGGGGCGCCCGGCTCGCGCGCGCTGGGTGCTCGCCGTCCCCGGCGGTCCCTGCGGCCGCAAGAGCCCCGCTGGGCTGCGCTGCGCAGGCACCGGCCGACTGGCGGCGGGAAGGGAAAGTGCGAGGCTCCGAAGCGGCGGCGGGGAGCAGAACTTACGTTCCTAGCGCCGGCGGGCGCCGGCGCTGCGCGGAGCTGGCGTACCGGGGGGGACTGCCGGGCCCTCGGGCGCCTCACAGCGCGCCGCCCGCGCGGGGCAGGGCAGGGCAGGGCCGGCTGGACTGCGCTCGGCGCCCTGCGCGGCCGGGGTTTGCCCGAGTCTGGCGGCCCGAGCTGGTCCCTCCTCTCGGTTCGGCGCACAAGCCAATGGCGCGCCGTCCCCTCCCACGCGCCGGGCTGCCTCGCCCCCGAGGGTGGCCGCCTGGGCGGGAGGGAAAGAGGGGTTGTGGGGACTGGGCCCCCGGGCTCCCCCGCGGAGACGTTCCCCGAGATCGCCTGCGGGGCGCGCGCTCACGCCCCGGGGGAAGGAGGCTGGGAATCCGAGCGCAGGCCAGCGCCGCCCAGGCAAGACTTTCCGTGGCAAGTTCTGCACCCGCTTCGTGAGATGATAAACACCCCGTCGGTTGGCAAGTCACCTCGTCTTAAATATCCTCGGGGCATCCCGTGGGGGCTAGCGCAGTGTCTAAAATGAAAAGAACTGCTTTTGCTGGTGTATGCCCAAGTGTGGAAGAATGGCACTTGTACAACAGTGGCCCCGTCTTGCTGCGCGCCCGCTTTGTGCCAGGCGCCGCTGAGAGAACGACAACTATTAACTCCTGTAATTCTCACAACCACCTATGGGGCCGAGAGGATGGATCCCATTTTATAGCTGGCAGTCATTAATGTTTGATTTCATTTAGGCTTCTGGCTTCTAGCCTAAGCTCACCCTTCTAGTCTCCCCTTACTCGGTGTGACTTTGCCCACAAACCCGACATCATCCACCCCTCCAAGCCTAATCACCCTCCTCACCAGTCCCCATCTCCAGCCTAATATCTGACCTCATCCGTGTTGCTGTAAATTGCACTGTAGGAGGGAGGTGGGGTGTACAAAGATCTTATCTGGGGCTCACTGGAACACGGGGAAGGGAGCCGCACAGCGGTGAGTCCTTTACTGTCCGCACATCCTGTGGTGGGGAAGGGGGTGGTGAGAATGGACTTTGGGGGTCCCAGAGGCTCTCTGGGACTCTTTCAGCCTAAAACAACTAGATTCCTACAACAACCCCCGCTCCCAGCCCCCGCCCCGCCCCGCCCTCAACACACACACGCACAAGATTCTGGGTTCATTTCAATGCTTTGTGACCAGTAATGTTTCCCTACCCCACCTCCCGCCAGTCTCCTTCCTCGAGGTAGCCTGGCCTCCCTCCCTACCTAGGACGATGGTCACAAGGAGGAGGGGCCGGAGAGAAGAGGAAGGCGAGGAGGAGGACAAGCTCCACTTCACAAGATAAGCGAACAGAGCAGAGAAAGGTGAGTGAGTTCCCAGGCTTCTAGCTAAGTGGGCCTTTTGACTCCAGCGCTGAGGTTTTGTCTGCACGCATTCCTTAATCAGGCTTCGGAATCAGACGGCCCAGATCCCAATCCTGACCCAGCCTTTTGGAAACTGTGTGGCCCGGGGCAAGATTCCCAACCTCCAGGGCTTTGAATTTCTCAGGATACACAATGAGGCAACCAGTAGTAGGAACCGCCTAGAGTTGCTTGATGGCAGATTTAAATGACAGCCGCTCCTGTTTCAGGCGCTGAGTGTTTCAGGTGCTCAGAGCTGGCTTGCTGAGCAGAGTCCCATCGCCCTCCCAGGAGTTAGGACTGGGCAGAAGCAGCTGTGTCCTTTACAAGGAAGTCAACAGGAAGTGCCTGCCTCACCGAAGTGCTCGGTGACGGTTAGCTAATTACCAAGGTAACAACTCTGATCCTGAGGCAGTGCTGGGGCCCCCTTCCGACTGGCGGCCCAGCACCTGACCAGTGATGGCCAGTAATGAATGAATGAGTGAATGAACAGACTGCAGATGGGAATTGTTCCCAGCTAGGTTAGGTGAAACACAGACCCCAGGTCTCCCTGACAGGAGTCTCAGGGCTTCATAGTCGTCTTCGTGCCTTGCCAGAGTTGACTTAGGCAGGGATGATGATGAATACCTTTGTCATTCCTTCTGCCTTCCCAGTGTGCTGAGGGTAGGCACCAGCCTCACTGGTATGCCTCACACGATTGTCCCCCTGACTTAGAGACTCTCCTTGTGCTCACCAAGGTATGATGGCTGGATATTTCCAAGAGCCTGACATGCCCACAGAAGGAGGTTGCAGCAAGGGCTTCAAGGTCTCCAGTACAGAAGGGGCTGCCTCAGTAGTAGTGAGCACCCTGTCACTAGCAGCATACAAGCAGAAACCGGAGAAGAGTTGATGAGGATGCTAAAGGAGGGATTCGTGCCTTATGGCTGTTTGATGTGGCTAAACCTGGAGCCCTGAGTCACTTAGTTCTTTGTTCTTGTTTCCATCAGATGGGAGAGGAGAGCACCAGCTGTCCCACCATCCTCCATGAAGGAGGCAACCCTGGCTGGGGCCCTCCAGTGTGCCAGGCAAGTGCTGGCTGCTCAGGTCCCAGTCCTTGTCCGTGAAGAGCTCACGGCTCCTGGAAGACAAACACCCTCACAAATAGTCAAGAGCAACAATAGAAAGGGCTCCTAGTAACAGCCAGAGTGCTGGGGGAGGGTGGGGCGGAGGAGAAGGAAGAGAGATTCTGCATCACCCCTGGCATCCACTTCCCCTAAAGAGCCCATTAGAAGCTCTGTTCTTTTCCTTCCTATACAATTTTCTAAAGTGACGTGCTTCTACTAAAGGAGCATTCTTCAGACTGCCATTGTGCCCTTCACATGTCTGAGTTCCCTCATCTTTGCATGGAACATAAATGTAAAAAGGATAAAAACTGACACTTACTATTGTATTTATTTATCTTGGCAACACCATATCGCTTCTGGGATCTTAGTTCCTGACCGTGGATTGAACTTGACCCCCCGGCAGCGGAAGTGCAGAGTCCTAACCACTGGACTGCCAGGGAATTCCCTAGAACCAACACCTCAGAGTGCTTCCCAAGTCCAGGCAAGAATAGGTGCTGGGCACTCGGTAGCCCAGAGATGTCCTGGTTTACAGCGCAGGACAGGGAGCCTTAACCAACCAGAGAGGGAAAGGGGATAGGACCCTGGCTCTACTCGTGATCAGCTAGGGACCCTCTGCTGCTCCCAAAAAATGGAAACAGAAAGAAATACCTGCTTGTGAAAGTCACCTGAGGCGAGAAGAGGCAAAAGATTTGCAAACTGGAAATGCTAATTCCTCTTATTATCATTATTATGATGATTCTCATTATTGTGCGAGGGCTCTCTCAAAGCCCCAGGAGGATGGGGGTGGGATGGGGGTGGAGCCCGGAGCCACGGCGGGGGCGGAGGGGGCTGCGGAGGCGGGTCACTCCCCTCCCGCCTCCCACGGGAGCCTGGGGGCAGCTGGCCCTCCATCTGCTCTGGTCCCAGCCAGCAGGGCGGTAGCACCTCCTTTGTGCCCGTGTGTCTGTGTGTGTGGCACTCACAGGCGGGTGTTGGAAGGTGGTGAGGGCAGAGGGAACGCCGGTGTCTAGGGCTAGACTTTACTTGTGAATCCCTGGGGAAGAATGCAGATGCGATTAGATTTCCAAGAAGCCAGCAGTGGGACTCGTGTTGGCACCCAAGAGATGAGGAGAGAGGCTGGGGCAGTGCGGGTTGGGCCTCGTCTTTGGGACCAGAAACTGGGGGTAGGTCTTACCAGTGAGCCCCTCTCTGGGGATGGGGGTGGGGGGCTATATAAAGGCCAATGTTGTCAGAGGCCTGTGATGGTTGATTCTAGGGGGTCTGGAACTGACCTGGGTTCACATCCTAGGTATGGGCCAGTGAGTTCATTTCTCTAAGCCTCGGTTTCCTGGTCTGTAAAATGGGGGCAATAGTAGAGCCTATCTCCTAGAGATTATTGGGAGTCTAAGAAAGAGAAAGGATGCATGTTAAACCCTTCACATGGAGTTCCTCATCTTAAAAGTTCCTTGAACTTGGCAACACCATATCGCTTCTGGGATCTTAGTTCCTGACCGTGGATTGAACTTGACCCCCCGGCAGCGGAAGTGCAGAGTCCTAACCACTGGACTGCCAGGGAATTCCCTAGAACCAACACCTCAGAGTGCTTCCCAAGTCCAGGCAAGAATAGGTGCTGGGCACTCGGTAGCCCAGAGATGTCCTGGTTTACAGCGCAGGACAGGGAGCCTTAACCAACCAGAGAGGGAAAGGGGATAGGACCCTGGCTCTACTCGTGATCAGCTAGGGACCCTCTGCTGCTCCCAAAAAATGGAAACAGAAAGAAATACCTGCTTGTGAAAGTCACCTGAGGCGAGAAGAGGCAAAAGATTTGCAAACTGGAAATGCTAATTCCTCTTATTATCATTATTATGATGATTCTCATTATTGTGCGAGGGCTCTCTCAAAGCCCCAGGAGGATGGGGGTGGGATGGGGGTGGAGCCCGGAGCCACGGCGGGGGCGGAGGGGGCTGCGGAGGCGGGTCACTCCCCTCCCGCCTCCCACGGGAGCCTGGGGGCAGCTGGCCCTCCATCTGCTCTGGTCCCAGCCAGCAGGGCGGTAGCACCTCCTTTGTGCCCGTGTGTCTGTGTGTGTGGCACTCACAGGCGGGTGTTGGAAGGTGGTGAGGGCAGAGGGAACGCCGGTGTCTAGGGCTAGACTTTACTTGTGAATCCCTGGGGAAGAATGCAGATGCGATTAGATTTCCAAGAAGCCAGCAGTGGGACTCGTGTTGGCACCCAAGAGATGAGGAGAGAGGCTGGGGCAGTGCGGGTTGGGCCTCGTCTTTGGGACCAGAAACTGGGGGTAGGTCTTACCAGTGAGCCCCTCTCTGGGGATGGGGGTGGGGGGCTATATAAAGGCCAATGTTGTCAGAGGCCTGTGATGGTTGATTCTAGGGGGTCTGGAACTGACCTGGGTTCACATCCTAGGTATGGGCCAGTGAGTTCATTTCTCTAAGCCTCGGTTTCCTGGTCTGTAAAATGGGGGCAATAGTAGAGCCTATCTCCTAGAGATTATTGGGAGTCTAAGAAAGAGAAAGGATGCATGTTAAACCCTTAGCAAAGAGAAGACTCAGAGCAAACTACTGTTGCAGATATCAGTAGGAAGCCCAGAGAAGGAGGGAGGGAGAAGGCCTCGGAGGGGCTGGCTGTTTGATAAACTGGAAAATGTAGCTCTGGGGTGCACTCTGTCAAGCCAGGGGGTAGTGGAAACAGCCACAAGATCATCGTTTTGGCTCGGGTGCAAGTCCACTCTCCCAGGACACGGAGTAAAGCAGGCCAGATGGGCCTCATCACTCCTGCCACTTCCCCTTTCTGGTTCCCCTCGCTTCCTCCGGAGGTCTTCCTTCCCTGCGAGCCTGTCTGGTAAGGTCTCTGAGTCTTTCCTCTGCAATGCCAGGCGGAGCACAGCTTTGGGGACTGGGAGGAGCCACGGGGAGCTCAGCGCCCCTGAGACAGCCCTCCCCCACACTGCTCGGCCCCTACCGCCCACTCAGGGAGACTGCCCAGGCTTCTTCCCTCCACCTCCGCCCTCCCTGCTATGAATCATCCCCACCGCTCCTGTAGCTGCTGCTGCTCCGGGACCACAGAATGTCAAGCAGCTCCTCACCTGAGGGAGAGGCAGCCCCTGAGGGTGGAGGCGGAAGCAGGGAGACGCTAAAGGAAGGAGATGACGGCTCAGCCTTGGGACCAGCGGACCCCAGCCTGCCTTTTCACGGGGGAGCTCAGGTGGCGGGTGAGAGCAGACCTTGCACGCTCGACCATTCTGGGTTTAGGGTTAAGTCTCCGATCTTCTGTTAATTAGGTCTGTGGCCTTCGTCGGGTGACTCACTTCCCTGAATCTCAGTGTATTCATCTGTCAAATGGAAAGAGAAAAATCATGATGAGGCGCAGGGCACTTGGAGGCACCCTCGGTGAGTCCTGAGCTCAGAGCCTGGCTCACAGTTAAGTGCTTAGTTAACGCTTATTGACTCAGGGAGTGAATGATGTGTGCAAATGGCAGTGAGTGGGCTGGAGGAAGGTGCCCATGACTGTCTTCTCGGAAAGCCAGCCTCTGCCAGCTGCGAGGGGGGAGTGCTGTCTGGGGCCCAGGACACCTGCTATTCTGTGCTGGTATGAAGAAGGCAGCCTCCAAAACTCAGCCAGCACTGAGTCTGGACTGTCCCTTGTGAGTGCAGCTGACAGGTTTGCAGCTCAAGTAAGTGCCTCAGGCTAGATGCAGACTCAAAGTCCTAAGCCCTGCCTGAACAGGAAGAACGACTTCAGAGTGGGGTAACAGCTGACAGTGGGTCTTCAGCTTTGGGAGACCCTCAGAACCCTTTCACCGTGGTGACATACAGCAGCCCCTCTGGGCTGTGAGGTCAGGACCGTGGCCCCTGGGTAGCCAACCAGGGCCCTGAGTAACACCTCACCTGCCGCCTGCTCAAGGGGTTGGAGGCCACTGGGGTACTGTACCCCAGAAGGCTCTATCACCATCTCAATAGATAGCTTTCTGACTCCTGTCAAGGTGTATTTGCATGTATTCATCTTAACAAATCTCATGAGATTGGCATCCACTATACCCATTTTATAGATAAGGAAACTGAGGCCCATTGAGTAACTTCACTTGCCCAAGGCCACAGTCCAGGGAGCAGTGAGGTCAGGATTGGAATCCCAGGCTCAGTGCCCCAGATGGCTCTGGCTGTGCGGCTGACCAGGGCACGGATGGCTGAGCCACCTGCATCGCCGAGCCTCGGCCCGCCCTATTCCCAATGTGGTAGGTCATCCAAGTCTGGAGCAAGGCATACCTTTACGTTTATAAAGGTAATCTATAAATGGCTTTTGAGCAGTGGTTCTCAAAGCATGGTTACAGGAAATAGGTTAGAAATGCAAATTCTGGTCCCATCTCAGACTACACAGAAAGAATACTCTGAAGAGAGTTGCTGGGCCAGCAATCTGCATTTCAGCCTGTACCCCCTGCTGTTCTGATCAAGCTAAAGTTGAACAACCATTCATTGCTTTAGGCTTTGCAGAGGAAGTTCCTCTTGTTTAAACTGAAGCTTTGATACTATTCGGCCCATTCCACAGGTAAGAGTAATGAGTCTCCCTTTGCCAGATTATCACCCATCAGGGAAGTGGAAGAGATGGGCCTGGAACCCACAGCCTTGGTCCTGTTCCCCGCCCTGTTGTTGGGAATAGACTGCTGACCACGGTGGGGAGGGGAGGGGCGCTGAGATGAGGGGCGGGGTGGGGGGGGCGAGTGGGCAGCTCTTTCCTTCCCAGGGGAGGGGGCGGGCCGTGTTTATTATTCTTTCGTAGGTGCCCCAACCCAAATCCACATAAATAAAGCCCCGCCTGGCATGTTGAGTGATCGGTTTATTAATACTCGCGGGGTGCTGCCGAGGCGGATTGCAGTAACAAAGCGGCCTCGCCGCCGCGCTCGCACCGGAGGCATCATTATGTAATTGCTTGGAGGACCAGCGCTGGATTGGGCGTGCCCGAGGCTCTGGGCGCCCGCGGCCGCCGGCCCGTACTTAGCAGGCGGTTGAGGGGCGGGGGACCCTGCCAGCTGGGAGGCTGCGCCCAGGGACGCCCGGACTCCGAGCGGCGAGGGGGTGGAGGGAGCACCTGCCGGGGAGTCCTTACCCCTCGCTCTCCTCCTCCCACGCCGGAGCCGGCGGCCTGGAGGCGGGTTAACCCCTGCATGACTGGGTGCAGCCCGCCGCTCCTGGGGAGGGGGCCCCCAGAGGCAGATCCCCACCCCCGCCCCGGCCGTGTCTGAACCAGGGCCTCCCCTCACTCACCGCCGCTGTCTTTGTCCAAACCTCACTGGAGTTGGAATACATAAGAGAAAACGGAATGTGCCGGGCGACCTGTGCGTGAAAGACCCCTGCCTTGCCTATCAAACCTCTGTGACGTGGCCAGCTTTACACATGGGAACCCTAGGCCCAGAGAGGGCTGGCTTCAGGCACCAAACATTCCAGCCCGCCCATGTGTCAGCTCCAAAACCCACGGTTTTCTAGTGGTACCCTACAACCAGCATGAACCGGTTATTGCCTTTGTTTCCCCACATAGAGTCAGGGTGTCAGGATGCTGAAGAGGGGGTGGATCTCCCCACTGGGGCCTGGGGAAGGGGCTCCACACAGGCAGCGCTGCAGCTGGGATGCTGGTGCTCCCGGAGCAGAGGGGGCCAAGGCCGTGCCTCGGCTGTTTGGGTGAGGGGTTCAGCACCCCAGGCCCTGCCCCCGCACTCCCCGCCATGCCCAGACCCTGGGAACCCGCCCTGCCAGACCCCCAGACGCTCATGTGCTCAGCCCTGCTGGTCTTGGCCCAGGCTGGGCCTTCTGCCAGCCAGGCCCTCCTTCTACCCCCCAGACAGTCTCATTTTTAGGGGTCCTCCCCATCGCCCATGTACCAGGAAGCCTTCAGGGCGGCCTCGGAAACACCTGGCGACTGCACCTGACGCGCTGCATCACCGGAGCTATTGCTGCCTGTCTGTCTGCCCCCGGTAGGCCCTGGGCTCCGAGGCAGCACCTCTGGCACTGGTTCACCTTCCTGGAGCTGCCCCTCAAGGCTGGCACGCAGTAGCCCTCTCCTGGAGCTGGGTGAAGTCGAGGTGAAGGGTGCAGCCCTTGGATGGGGTCGGTGCTCGGTGACAGTCATCAGACCCTGGTTTCAGAACCCTGCAGCCTGGCTCTGGGTCTGCCAACTCCCAGCAGTGTGGCAGGCACATCTAGAGCCTCTCTGGGTCTCTGCTTTCCCCCTTAACAAGCAGGCATCATGGCAGCCTACGTCTTGCCATGCTATGGATCGTTAGCGCTTATTGAGCCCTTACTATATGCTGGACAACTTCATAGACTGAAGAGGCAGTCTTAAGAGGCAGCTGTTATCAGCGCTGCTGTGTAGATAAGTAAGCCCTCCCTAGGCACCAGCTAATGAGGGACAGAGCCTGGCTTTGAACCCTAGTCTCCAGGACTCCTGTGTTTCTAATCTCCCTTTTACAGGATTCTTTTGGCAATTGGAAGAGAAATAGTTAAGGACTAGCACACAGCAGGTGCTCCGTAATGTGTGTGCCCCTCCACTCTAGCTCCCAAGTTTGGCCCAGGGCCCCAGAGCATTCTGGGAGCCCCTCTGAGGGTGTGGCCAGAGGAAGGGCTTGCAGGAAGGCTTTGGCAGAAGGAAGTGTTCTGGTTTCTGAGTAAAAATAAATTATTGTTTTCTATCCTTATCTTAAGAGAAGGGCACAGTGTGCGTTCGCCAGTCTAAGCATGTTGAGCTGCGGCTCCTTGTGTTTTGCCAACTGCTAATATGTATTTTCAGCCCAAGCCAGTGAACAGTAGCCCACTCTGCCTGGCTGCTCCTGCTGTCCAGAGGTGGGGGCAGATCCTGGCCCCAGGCAGGCCAGTGGGGAGAGGCAGGGTCAGGAAGGAGCCTGAGGCAGGAGAGAGTTCCTGTGGGTCCCTTCCAGGCCGTTAGAACTTTAGCAGAACGCTTTACTTCTCTGAGCCTCGGTTTGCACAGCTGAAAAACGGGTCTATGACTAGGGCCCGGTCCATGTCACGAGGTAAGTGGCTGTGAAATCGCATTGTGTTTATGAGTCACCTTATTACTGCTGTTATTAATCATCTTGAGAGCAGGAAGAATACCCATCTCTGCGTTGCCCCCTAGACTCAGCTCCTAGCACCTACCCTGACTCCCCAACCGTAACCTGAGTCCCTGTCATCTCTCATGGAGATGGCCGTCTTTCCTCCTGACTGGTCTCCAGCTTGTAGCTTGGCCTCCTCCAACTCCCAGCAGTGTGGCAGGCACATCTAGAGCCTCTCTGGGTCTCTGCTTTCCCCCTTAACAAGCAGGCATCATGGCAGCCTACGTCTTGCCATGCTATGGATCGTTAGCGCTTATTGAGCCCTTACTATATGCTGGACAACTTCATAGACTGAAGAGGCAGTCTTAAGAGGCAGCTGTTATCAGCGCTGCTGTGTAGATAAGTAAGCCCTCCCTAGGCACCAGCTAATGAGGGACAGAGCCTGGCTTTGAACCCTAGTCTCCAGGACTCCTGTGTTTCTAATCTCCCTTTTACAGGATTCTTTTGGCAATTGGAAGAGAAATAGTTAAGGACTAGCACACAGCAGGTGCTCCGTAATGTGTGTGCCCCTCCACTCTAGCTCCCAAGTTTGGCCCAGGGCCCCAGAGCATTCTGGGAGCCCCTCTGAGGGGGTGTGGCCAGAGGAAGGGCTTGCAGGAAGGCTTTGGCAGAAGGAAGTGTTCTGGTTTCTGAGTAAAAATAAATTATTGTTTTCTATCCTTATCTTAAGAGAAGGGCACAGTGTGCGTTCGCCAGTCTAAGCATGTTGAGCTGCGGCTCCTTGTGTTTTGCCAACTGCTAATATGTATTTTCAGCCCAAGCCAGTGAACAGTAGCCCACTCTGCCTGGCTGCTCCTGCTGTCCAGAGGTGGGGGCAGATCCTGGCCCCAGGCAGGCCAGTGGGGAGAGGCAGGGTCAGGAAGGAGCCTGAGGCAGGAGAGAGTTCCTGTGGGTCCCTTCCAGGCCGTTAGAACTTTAGCAGAACGCTTTACTTCTCTGAGCCTCGGTTTGCACAGCTGAAAAACGGGTCTATGACTAGGGCCCGGTCCATGTCACGAGGTAAGTGGCTGTGAAATCGCATTGTGTTTATGAGTCACCTTATTACTGCTGTTATTAATCATCTTGAGAGCAGGAAGAATACCCATCTCTGCGTTGCCCCCTAGACTCAGCTCCTAGCACCTACCCTGACTCCCCAACCGTAACCTGAGTCCCTGTCATCTCTCATGGAGATGGCCGTCTTTCCTCCTGACTGGTCTCCAGCTTGTAGCTTGGCCTCCTCCAACTTGCTGCCCACTCAGCCGTCCGTCCAGGAGAGCTTTGAGAAAGTTGATCGGAGTCGACAAAGCCTGGCCTTCCCGGCTGCTTCGAGTAAAATCCAGACCCGTCACTGTCGTCAACGCGGCCCCGCGTCCTCCGCCCTCCTCCTCTCCTTCGCCAGCACCAGTCACAGAGCGTCCACCTGCCTAGTTCTTTCTTTCTGTCTACTTTGGGCAGCACTGGGCGGCTTTTGAGATCTTAGTCCCCTGACCACGGCTTGAACTCGAGCCCTCAGCGGGGAAAGGGCCAAGACCTAACCACTGGACCACCAGGGAATTCCCCCAGCACCTTCCCAGTCCTCGTATCCGCTGAACTTTCTCCCCCTTTGGGCCCCAGGCGCTGTTCCCTGGACCTGGAATGTTATTCCCCTAAGGCCTTTCCACGGCTGCCTCTCTCTCTCTCTCTCTCATGACCAGTGTCAGCTGACAGGTCACCTTGGAGAGTCTTCCTCGTCACGAAATCCCAGTTGACCCATCACCCCACTGTTTCACCTGTCCCCGCCCCTTACAGCCTGAGACACCAGCTAAAGCTACCTTTCCATCTTCAGATTGATCTGTTTCTTTTATCTGCCTCCAATAGAATATGCCCTTCTTGGGCTTCCCTGGTGGCTCAGACGGTAAAGACTCCGCCTGCAGTGCGGGTGACCTGGATTCGATCCCTGGGTGGGGAAGATCCCCTGGAGGAGGGAAAGGCTGCCCACTCCAGTGTGCTCCCTGGAGGATTCCATGGCTCATCCATGGGTCGGAAAGAGTCGGACGCAACTGAGCGACTTCACTTCCTTGAGGATAGAAACTTGACTTGTCTTGATCGTCATTGCAGCCCCACCGCCTTCTTCTGTACGTATTACATGAGAGAGAGAGGTGGGGAGGCAAGAGAGGGATGGGGAAGGATTACTAATGCTTAATAGTTTAGAGCAGAGCCACCGGGCATTAGTCCTGTCCTACCGCAGAGGGAATGTTGCAGTGCGCAGCCTGGGCAACTCTACCCAGAAGCCCGCGGGTAAAGGCTGTCATCGACCGGCCGCTTCATGTTGTGAGATTTTAAATCAACTTTCATGTTTGAGCTAAAATGAATGTAGGAATACACCTACGTCAAACAAGTGGGTTTTGCAGCAGAGATGCTCGTGATCTGATGGAAGAGACAGACTTGAGTAGATGCTGCTCCCGTGCCTTGCTGTGTCCGCTGGATCCATCTGTGCGCCGTGGCTCCGCTGGAAGGCTCTCCCCCACACGCCCCGTCTTCTCCTGCCCGCTCTCGCCCGTGGTCCTCTTCGCTGGGCTCATTTCCTCTGGAAATGCCTTCCCGGCCTCTCACCTGCACCTCCCACACTCCAGATCCAGGTTGGGCTTGCAATGACCGTCACCCTCCCACCGCCCAGCCGACCCCAGCGACTTCCTCCAGACCCCCTGGTGGAATTGAGAGTTAGGTGCTGAGTGCCCAGGGCCAGCTGAGAGCGGCTTCCGGGCAGGACTGGGTCTGCTCACAGTCGTTAGCTATGTGTCCAGCACCGTGCCGGCCTGTGGTGGGGCCTAAGGCGTGCAGGGAGTGTGTGGGGTGGGGGAGGCGGCTGTGGGAGCTGGGGTCTTAGCAGTGGTTCTCCAATGCGCTTCCAGCTCCCCGGTCCAGAGCTTAGCCGCTGGAGTCCAAGCCACCTGACTGGAGCCTCCTGAGGGCACAGCTAACCTATGAACTACACTTCCCTCCTCCGCTCCTGCCCATTCCCACCCCACCATCCCACCAGGAGTCCGGGGCAACCCAGCTGCCCTAACCTCTCTGCTCAGTCCAGCTTTCCCATCCCGTCTCTCATTTTCCTTCTTTTCTTTCTGCTTGGCTTCACACTCAGCCCTCTCCCCCGCCCTGGTGAACATAAACTGAAAAGAAAAAAAAAAAAAGAAGTCCCACGCGGAAGCAGTGGTGTCAACAGTGAAAAATACCCAATTTAAGGAGTAATCCCTCCTGTAATGATTGCCGAAGGCCTGAGTCACCAAAGCACATCAGCCAGAAACTCAGGGGCTCCCAACCTCTGGGCCCCCGGAGCTGTATGGCTTGGCACCTCAGTGTCTTCATCTGCAACGTGGAGGGAAGCCTGGCCCAAAGGAAGGGACAGAGGGCTGCCTCTGTTTCCTGACTCTTCCCTGAGGCTGCAGCTCAAAGGTCAAGGTGGCACACATAGCCTTGGGACATCATGGGACACGGTCAGCCTACCCCAGGGCCAATAGGAGGAATGCAGGTCAGGGTGCCCGAAAGGCTCGTAACTTAGGGCCCTTGGGAAAGGCTTCCTAGAAACGGTGACATGTAGCGGATCTAGGAAGGACGCATGGGAGCTGTGGAAAGTGGCAGAGTGATGGAGAGTCAGCCCTGGAAGGGACTGGAGATCTCTTCTGGCCCCACACTCTCATTTTACAGATGGACAGACAGAGGCCAGGAAGGCTTGTAGGGAAGTGCTCAAAACCACTTATCCGTTAGTGGCAGAGCCCAAGTTACAATTCAGGCGCCTTGATTCCTGCTCCAGTGTTCTTTCTTTCCCATGTCGCTCCAGCTCATAGCAACAAAAGGGCCAGCGTGCTGAATGCTTACTGTGAGTCACGCTCTGTGCTCAATGCTTTCTTGTGTGTGTGTGTGTGTGTGTGTGTCTTTGCACACTATCTCTCTCCATCTTTGGATAATACTGTAAGGCAGAGTTAGACTATAAGTCCTGTTTCACTTCCATAAGGTTCAGAGAGGCTGAATGACCTGTTCAAGGGCACACAGCACGGCTTTCTTAGCCCTCAAAGTCCCTCTCGACTTCTCTATTTTCCACCCAGCTCACACCAGTGGTCCCAAGAAGAGAGAGGGCAGCTTCAGGGCCCCATCCTTGTGAGCGCTGCCCTTCTCTCTCCTCCCTAAAGAGGATTAAGGAGGAGCCCCTTCCCCAGAAGAGTGTGGAGGGAGCCTGAACTTTCCCGAAGAGCCCTCCAGGAAGAGAAGCCTGGTGGTCGGGGAGATGAGAGGCATACATTTCACGTCCCCACCAATGAGTCTGCCTTGCCAGGGCCCATTTGAGACCCCTGGTGACTGCATTCCAGTTTTGTGGGGAGGAAATTGGGGAGATCTGGGGGAGGGAGCGGGGACAGACAGGGAAGAGAGGGCAGCTCTCTGGGGTGGACTGCCCCCTCCCTCAGACTCCACATTGGAAAAGGCCCCTGGGACAATGAGCTATCTCTTAGGAGTGGAGGGTTGGATATTTTTCTCTGGGTACCATGGAAGTAGGGCCATAAAACAAGGGGAGGTGTTTTTAAAGGGTTTAATGATTTTTTTTTTTAATGCAAAGTACTATTGTCATCTTGGGATTTCCTTACAATTACTTTACTGTGTAATGTTTCTATTCAGGGTTTCATGGGGGATAGGGGGAGGTGCTCTCATCTTTTCAGGACTTGGGGCTTTAAGTGTTATAAGTGGGGGAGAGGAGAGATCAGTCACTGGGATGACAGCCAGCCATTCCTGCTGTCCCCGGGGAGTCCAAGTGCCACTAACTAAGGAGCCAGGAGGATTCACTACCAGGCCAGGCTCTGGCAGGACTTTCTAGTATGAAATTTCTGGTATGAAATTTACTTTGCGAAATCACCTGACTTTGGGGGCCTCGATTTCTTCACCTGTGAATTGGGAATAAGTACTTGCCTCCATCACAGAACTTTAATTGCCATTCAGGCTAAAAATAAAAAGAAGACAGCCAGGAAGGAAAAATAAAGAGAAGACAGGAAGGCTGCACCTGTGAGGCCTTCTGGGAATCACCTGGAAGTTTATAAAGAATGCAGATTCAAGACTCCCTTGGTGGTCCCATGGTTAAGAATCTGGCTGGCAATGCTGGAGACACAGGTTCAATTCCTGGTCCAGAAAGATCCCACATACTTCAGGGCAACTAAGCCCATGTGCTGCAATGACTGAAGCCCTCACGCCCTAGAGCCTATGCTCTGCAACAAAAGAAACCACAGCAATGAGAAGCCCACGCACCCCCATAAGAGTAGCCCCTACTCACCCCAGCTAAAGAAAGACCATGCACAGCAACCAAGACCCAGCACAGCTCCCCTCACCCCAAAAGAATGCAGATTCACAGGCCCCTCCCTAGACCTTCTGGGTCAGAGTCTAACCCCCACCCCATCCTAAGTCACTCTGAAGCGCAGGCAGACTGAGGACCACAGCTGTGGGGCAGGGAGCACTCACTAGAAGCCAGAGATGCAGGCTCCAGTCTTGGCTTGACTTCTGAGGACTGTGTGGCCTCAGCCAGGCGGCTGGTGTCTTCAGTGTGCACCCAGGTAGCTGGTCCGGGCGGTTTCTGAGGGTGTGGCCTTACTCTCACATCCTCACGGAGCCTCTCTGAGTGGTCAGAGGCAGGGCAGCCTGGGCAGTGGGAGGTGAGGAGGACAGGGGTCTGGCAAGAGAGGCCCAGTGAGTTTGGGGCTCATGACCTGGAGTGAGGCGCTGACCCCTTCTGTAAGAAGAGGGCAGTCCCCACTACCCCCGGCCTCCAGCTGGGCCTCAGGGCTCCTCTAGAAAGGGGTGACAACAAGCCATCTGCTCACACCTGGGTCAGGGGAGGTGGGGAGACACCGGCAGAGAGGGCTGAATGGCCTTTCTGTTGGGACCCGGCCTGCCGCACAGATGGCCTGGGGGCCGAGAGGGGGCGGGCAGAGGCTGGGCCTGCCCCCCTTATGCCTGCCAAGTCACAGCATCCTCTCTTCCAGGGAGAGGAGGCTCCCACAGGCCATTCATGGCAACAGCAAGCCAGAAAGGTGTGGGTTTAAGGGGGCTTAGCGGGGCCCCACAGCAAGCTGCGGCAGGGAGAGGCCTAAGGAGTCCTCTCCCAGCTGTGACGCTATGACACCTGCAGCTGCCTCCGAAGCCAGGACGGGGGCGGGAGCGGGGGGAGAGGGGAGCCTGTTAGAGCCACATCTGGCCCAGGCGGCTTACTCTAAGTGAGATCTAGTCAGTCAGTCCTAGAGGAAATCAGCTCTGAACAGTCATTGGAAGGACAAATGCTGAAGCTGAAGCTCCAATACTGTGGCCACCTGATGTGAACAGCCGACTCATTGGTAAAAAGACCCTAATGCTAGGAAAGACTGAAGGCGGAAGAAGGAAGGGCGGCAGAGGACAAGATGGTTGGATGGCATTGGATGGTGAGGGACAGGGGAGCCTGGTGTGCTGCAGTCCACGGGGTCACAAAGAGTTGGACACAACTTGGCGCCTGAACACGTTTAAACCTGAGACCTGGGAAGGGGCAGACACCCCACCCCACATCAGCCTGTAGGTCGGGGGTGGTAGCCAGTGTCCTGATTGCTGTTTGAGGCACTTCCTGTCATCTCCCGACTCTACTGTTTACACTTGCAGGAGCTTAGACCCATTTCTGAACCTCATCTGTGTCTCCCTGGCCAGGCTGTAGGGACATCCGACGAGAGAGGGGCTGTAGGGACATCCCACAAAGGTTCCAGGAAGGTCAAGTGAGCCCAAACTCCAGCACCCAGGGAGGCCCAAGTCTGGCCTCCCACCCTATCCCTTGTAGGGGCCCCACCCAGGCAAGGGCACCCCTGCCCTCAACAGCCACAAACTTCTCAGGTGCCTCAGTCTCTTGTGCCAAGAGACTCTCCCTTTACCTGCCAGTGCCCTGTCCTGACATTGCTGTGTGTCTTTAGGTATGACCCTGCCCCTCTCTGATACTCTGGTTTCTCAGCCCCCAGAGGAGGGGAGCTGACACCTCACTCCACAAAGCCCCTTTCCACCCTGGACAGCCAGTTGCTCCAGGCCTTCTCTGAGCCCTTTGGACCGGGCACATCTGCCCTCCCTGACGTAAGCAAGCCTGGAGAGGCCCGAGGGCCAGAGGGGCAAGAGCTGGTTCCCCATATTGTGGAGCTTCTAGCTGTGGCCACAAGACATGCCCGACCCAAGAAACCTTTTGTAGATCCACCCAGACCGGATTCATTCATTTCATTATTCCTTAGCTTACTGAGCTCCTACGGTTTGCCAGGGACCGTGCTGGGCTCCAAGCACATAGCAGTGAAAAAGGCGGACACAGGGGCTCCCCAGTGGTCCCCAAACTTATCATCTGGTAGAAGACGGCACACAGAGCTCACAAACAGACTGCCATAGTAACAAAGCTTGACTGATGCTCTAAAGGTCGTGAAGGAGCCTGGAGACAGAAGGTAATGTAGAGGCGAGGGGTCGTCTTTAGAGGAGGAACAGCCCCTGGCTCTTCAAGGCGTGACCTTAGACCTGAGACCCAAAGGGCGGGGGGAGCCAGACACATGTCGTCGCTGGTGCAGGTAGGTGGCGGGGTCGAGGGGCTCCCCTGGTCAGGGGCACTTCGTGGCAGAGGCAGAGTGAGACAGGATCGGGAAGCGGGCTGCAGGTGAGATGGGAGAAGCAGCCAGATCTGATCAGTTTTGCTTTCTCTCCAAGGCTTATGAGAAGTCTTGGAAGCAAGGAAGGGCCAGTGACTTGACCAAAGCCACATTTCCCACGTGTTCGTAGGCTCTCTCTGGCTCCCGTTTGTAACAGGTTGCTAGGGAATGAGGAGGATGGCGAGAAGCCCAACACAGAGGTCTCCAAAGCCGGAGTGCCAAGACCCCAGGAGGAGTGCAAGGCAGCTCACCGAGGGGAAGGCAGTATTAAAAGTTGTAATGTCGGGCTTCCCTGGTGGTCCAGTGGGTAAAGAGTCCGCCTTGCAGTGCAAGGGGCACCAGTTCAATCCCTGGCCCGGGAAGATCCCGCGTGTCGCCAAGTGGCTGGACCGGTGTGTCCAATGACAAGCCTGCGCTCTGGAGCGCGTGTGCCCAGAGCCGGTGCTCTGCAGCGAGAGAGGCCACTGCAGTGGGAGGCCCACACAGGCCAAAGAATAAAGATGGATGAAGATAAATAAATAGAAAACCAATGAAAGAGGCCAAAAATTTTAAAAAAGAGAGACTATCTTTAAATAAAATTTGTAATGTCTATTTCCATGTAATCAAAAAAAGGGAAAAGAATTCCATTTTGCCAGTATTTATAGATTGATGCCGATGTCCATATTTGGTCTTTATGTCAAATGTTACTGCCAGAAAGACTGGGCTAGCAGCCCAGCGTTTTTCCTTGCTGTCTGCATTTTGAAGAATTTTCTCTTCATTGGAGACCAGTTCCACAGATTTCTAGATGAGAATACCCTTCAACGGCTTTTCACCAAGGGAAAGAAGACTTCAAAAAAGAAAGCAGCTGTAGAAGCGACCGAACAGTGTAAGAAACCGTGAACACAATGCACGGCCTTGAAGCGGAATAAGGCGAGGGGTCGTCTTTAGAGGAGGAACAGCCCCTGGCTCTTCAAGGCGTGACCTTAGACCTGAGACCCAAAGGGCGGGGGGAGCCAGACACATGTCGTCGCTGGTGCAGGTAGGTGGCGGGGTCGAGGGGCTCCCCTGGTCAGGGGCACTTCGTGGCAGAGGCAGAGTGAGACAGGATCGGGAAGCGGGCTGCAGGTGAGATGGGAGAAGCAGCCAGATCTGATCAGTTTTGCTTTCTCTCCAAGGCTTATGAGAAGTCTTGGAAGCAAGGAAGGGCCAGTGACTTGACCAAAGCCACATTTCCCACGTGTTCGTAGGCTCTCTCTGGCTCCCGTTTGTAACAGGTTGCTAGGGAATGAGGAGGATGGCGAGAAGCCCAACACAGAGGTCTCCAAAGCCGGAGTGCCAAGACCCCAGGAGGAGTGCAAGGCAGCTCACCGAGGGGAAGGCAGTATTAAAAGTTGTAATGTCGGGCTTCCCTGGTGGTCCAGTGGGTAAAGAGTCCGCCTTGCAGTGCAAGGGGCACCAGTTCAATCCCTGGCCCGGGAAGATCCCGCGTGTCGCCAAGTGGCTGGACCGGTGTGTCCAATGACAAGCCTGCGCTCTGGAGCGCGTGTGCCCAGAGCCGGTGCTCTGCAGCGAGAGAGGCCACTGCAGTGGGAGGCCCACACAGGCCAAAGAATAAAGATGGATGAAGATAAATAAATAGAAAACCAATGAAAGAGGCCAAAAATTTTAAACAAGAGAGACTATCTTTAAATAAAATTTGTAATGTCTATTTCCATGTAATCAAAAAAAGGGAAAAGAATTCCATTTTGCCAGTATTTATAGATTGATGCCGATGTCCATATTTGGTCTTTATGTCAAATGTTACTGCCAGAAAGACTGGGCTAGCAGCCCAGCGTTTTTCCTTGCTGTCTGCATTTTGAAGAATTTTCTCTTCATTGGAGACCAGTTCCACAGATTTCTAGATGAGAATACCCTTCAACTGCTTTTTCACCAAGGGGAAAGAAGACTTCAAAAAAGAAAGCAGCTGTAGAAGAGACAGAACAGTGTAAGAAACCGTGAACATAATGCAAGGACTTGAAGCCGGAATAAGGCCCAGTGTGGGCCCTCGGCTCTCTGCATCCGTTCTGAGAAGCAAACACAGGGACGACCCCACGGGGTCTAGTAAGGAAGTGGTCCCCAAAGTTCAAATATGAGTGAGGAGACAATTTGCAGTAAGAATGTATATCCACTATTGTCACCGTGCCTGTGTGCTTAGTTCTGTCTGACTGTTTGCGGCCCTTTGGACCGTGGCCCCCCGGCTCCTCCCGGAGTCTTCAGGCAAGAATACTGGGGTAGGTCTCCACTTCCTTCTCCAGGGACTCGTCCCCACCCAGGGATCCACCCTGCGTCTTCTGGGTCTCCCGCAACGCAGGCAGGTTCTTTACTCACGGAATCATCGGGCCCAGCGCTAAATATAGATGTTTGGTTTTCGATCTTCGTGAACGATGGCCTGAAACCAGTTACACTTATTAAAACATTAAAATGCTATTTCAATCTGATTTAATTGAATTTCACTTTCAATTTATAGTTTGGTGCCTGTTCAGTAACATGGAGAATACATTAGTAATGCATGATTATTATGTATAAATGAATAGATATATTCATAGGATGGGTCAATCCTTTTTGCTGTGTCAGGGGCATGAGCGAACTTGATGCCCCCTCCTGGACTGAGATGGGAGGCTTTCGTCTGAAGAGGCTTTTTTTTTTTTTTAGCTCCCCAAATGAAACAGAAGCTCATTCCCTTAAAGGGTAAACTAGAGATCCTGGCAAGGCTTTCTGCTTATTTATTCACTGGCCAGTAAGAAGTACACTCACATCCTGACTGAAAGAGTGGGTGCTTCTGAGGATTCCGCACTGGGTGGGAGCCCGGGAGCCCGGGAGCCTGCCCTCTGAGAGATTTGCCTGTTGGCTGCCTCAGTACCTTGTAGCTCGGCTGGTAAAGAATCCACTTGCAGTGCAGTTCGATTCCTGGGTCGGGAAAATCCCCCGGAGAAGGGCTAAGCTACCCACTTCAGTATTCTTGGGCTTCCCTAGTGGCTCAGATGGTAAGGAATTGCCTGCAACGCAGGAAACGTGGGCTCGATCCCTAGGTTTGGGAAGATCCCCTGGAGAAGGGAAAGGCTACCCACTCCAGTATTCTCATCTGGAGAAGTCCATGGCTCGCCCATGGGTTGCAAACAGTCGGACCCGATGGAGCGCCTTCCACTTTCTACTCCCTCTACACCCAGACCTACTTTTCTGGCCTGACCTTATCAGGCGCAGCAGTGCTGACTGTTTCTGCTCAGGGCATCCTAGAAAGGTGATGGTAATGCTGGCTGAGAGTACAGAGGATCTGCTGTGTGCCAGGCCTCAGGCCCTGCGTTTCACGTTCCTGTTTCCCTCCCCAGGAACTCGCCCACATCAGGCCGGCAGCCGCTCTAGGCGGAGACGCCTCCCTGCCAGGCCGAGGCTTTGAGGTTTAAGATCTTCCTCGGGTACAACACTGCTGCCTTCTCCCCCAGCCCTCACCACACACCCAGGGTCCAGCAGACCCCGTGAGGGTGTGCCCAGGGCCTGCAGCTGGGCTCAGTCAGCCTTCTGCCCCAAGCAACTCCAGGTCCCCTGATTGGAGGGTCAGGGCACCAGGTTCCTTCCCATCCGGTTCCTCCAAGCTCTGCTTTTCCCAAAAAGGTCTTCACAAACTCCAGCGGCCCTTGGATGCCCCCAGATGCCCTAAATTGGGCTCTCCATCCGCCTACCTCCCTTCTGCCCCAGGATGCCTGTCTGTTACTCCTGCCACCACGACCCAGCCAGCAAACTCCCCTGGGCACGCTCCCGCTCCCTTTCCCAGGCTGTAGGCTCCATGTTGTCGGCACTGGCATTCACGTATTAATAGAATGAGCAAAGTTACCAAGTGCTTTGGCAACTCCTAAAGTTTGCCAGAGGCTCTCCTCATGCCCAGTGGCACCAGAGTTGGGAGACGGGCCCTGGAGAGGAAGTCTGGGGAGCCAAAGGGTCCTGTTGGTTGCGGAGACCTTCCAGAACGCACAGGAGCTGAGGCGGTGGCTGGAGCAGCTTTGGGAAAGGAAGCCATGATGGGGATGGCGGCAAAAGATGCTTGGAGGGCCTTGCCCCAGAGACCCCAGGCTAAGTCCATGTATTCTTGGGCTTCCCTAGTGGCTCAGATGGTAAGGAATTGCCTGCAACGCAGGAAACGTGGGCTCGATCCCTAGGTTTGGGAAGATCCCCTGGAGAAGGGAAAGGCTACCCACTCCAGTATTCTCATCTGGAGAAGTCCATGGCTCGCCCATGGGTTGCAAACAGTCGGACCCGATGGAGCGCCTTCCACTTTCTACTCCCTCTACACCCAGACCTACTTTTCTGGCCTGACCTTATCAGGCGCAGCAGTGCTGACTGTTTCTGCTCAGGGCATCCTAGAAAGGTGATGGTAATGCTGGCTGAGAGTACAGAGGATCTGCTGTGTGCCAGGCCTCAGGCCCTGCGTTTCACGTTCCTGTTTCCCTCCCCAGGAACTCGCCCACATCAGGCCGGCAGCCGCTCTAGGCGGAGACGCCTCCCTGCCAGGCCGAGGCTTTGAGGTTTAAGATCTTCCTCGGGTACAACACTGCTGCCTTCTCCCCCAGCCCTCACCACACACCCAGGGTCCAGCAGACCCCGTGAGGGTGTGCCCAGGGCCTGCAGCTGGGCTCAGTCAGCCTTCTGCCCCAAGCAACTCCAGGTCCCCTGATTGGAGGGTCAGGGCACCAGGTTCCTTCCCATCCGGTTCCTCCAAGCTCTGCTTTTCCCAAAAAGGTCTTCACAAACTCCAGCGGCCCTTGGATGCCCCCAGATGCCCTAAATTGGGCTCTCCATCCGCCTACCTCCCTTCTGCCCCAGGATGCCTGTCTGTTACTCCTGCCACCACGACCCAGCCAGCAAACTCCCCTGGGCACGCTCCCGCTCCCTTTCCCAGGCTGTAGGCTCCATGTTGTCGGCACTGGCATTCACGTATTAATAGAATGAGCAAAGTTACCAAGTGCTTTGGCAACTCCTAAAGTTTGCCAGAGGCTCTCCTCATGCCCAGTGGCACCAGAGTTGGGAGACGGGCCCTGGAGAGGAAGTCTGGGGAGCCAAAGGGTCCTGTTGGTTGCGGAGACCTTCCAGAACGCACAGGAGCTGAGGCGGTGGCTGGAGCAGCTTTGGGAAAGGAAGCCATGATGGGGGGGGATGGCCGGCAAAAAGATGCTTGGAGGGCCTTGCCCCAGAGACCCCCAGGCAGCCCTCTTCCTCAGAAAGAGAGGGCCAGACGGGAGCCACACCCCGCTCCACACCCTGCCCGAGCCCCAGGGAGCAGTGGAGAGGGGGTTGGCGTCCATCCACCCACGGGAGTGCTCTGTGAAAATGGCGTGACTTCAGCAGTCAAATCCGGTCCCTGTGGGGCCTTGGCCAGATGGCCCAGCCCAGCTCCCCACTTCCAGACCACCTGGGATGCTGCACCCACGACAAACACATTCTCACTTCCTCGGGCCCATCCCAGACTCATGGAATTTCCCTCTACCAACGCAGGCCCGGAATCTGTTTCTCACATGTTCTCCATGAGTTTGTAGGCAGTCAAGTCAACACTCAGGGGCCACAAAGTTAACCTCTCAAGGCTTCCCTGGTGGTCCAGTGGGTGGGGACACCGCCTTGCAGTGCAAGGGGCGCCAGTTCGATCCCTTGCCTGGGAAGATCCCACATGCCGCGGAGCGGCTGGACCAGTGTATCCAACTACTGAGTCGGAGCTCTGGAGCACATGCGCCCAGAACTGGTGCTCTGCAGCAAGAGAGGCCACTGCGATGGGAGGCCCACACAGGCCAAAGAACAAAGATGGATGAACATGGATAAATGAAAGACCAATAGAAGTGGCCAAAAAAAAAAAAAAAAAACAATTAACCTCTTAGTTTTCCTTCCCCTCCCCGCAACAAAACAAAAACTGGGGTGAGATTCAAAGAAGACAATTGTTTCCATCTTTCAATATCATTATGAAGACTACATTGAGGAAGGTATTTAGAAAAAACCGCCAAACTCTAATCACTAAGACCCCTGTGTGTGAACTCATTAATCCTCATTAATTAGTCCTAGGAGGTAGGCATCCTACTGAGCCCATTTCAGGGTTTCCCTTGGCGACTCAGGGGCAAAGAATCTGCCTGCCAATACGAGAGATGTAGGTTCGATCTCTACATCTGAAAGATCCCCTGGAGGAGGAAATAGAAACCCACTCCAGTATCCTTGCCTGGGAAATCCCATGAACAGAGGAGCCTGGCGGGCTGCAGCCCAGGAGTCACAAAAGAGGTGGGCACGACCGAGCGGCTAAACAGCAGCAGCAGGTGAGGAGGCTGAAGCTCTGAGAGGTTAAGTGATTTGTCAGAAACTGAGCAGAGGGTAGTGGCTGAGAGTCGTATAAACAGCCTGACGCAGGGCCTGAAACTAGCAAATCCTCGTTAATCGGTAGTTTATTGAAGGCAAAAATCAATAAAAGGCAGCTCATGTCTGTCACTCCGTCTTAGGGAGAGGATATTGTCCTTGCCTTGCACCCCAAACATCCTTCCCTACCCTTGGTCAACTCACCCCTAGCCAAAAGGATCTCCAGACAGAAGCACCCCAACCACCCAGATTCCCGGCCACAGCCGGCTGCCTCTGCCCCAGCCCCTGCTCCCCGAGGCCCCGGGAGAGTCTTGAGGCTGAATCCAACACGGTCCCTCTGGGGCCCGTGCACCTACTCAGCACTCAGCCGTCTTACGCTGAAGTCTTGGGTGGCCCTCTCGCCAGGTGGGGGAGGGAACATGCAGTGTGCTTTCTCAGCTCACGCCTGTGCGTTCAAGTTCACACGTGGTGCTTTTCTTAGAGCGGTGTGTCATTCACGCTAGAAGAGTAAATCTGACACGAGGGAGGACTGCAGCAGGGAAGGAAGGAATATGCGTGAAGCCGGACCCTGGGACAGGACCTGGGCGTGTTGTCCTGTTTGTTTTTCCACCTGCCGTGTTCAGGATGCCTTCTGAATGTTTACCCCCATTTCACAGCCAAGGAAACCAAGGCTCAGAGGTTAAGCAACTTGTGATGGTAATGAAGAATAGGTCACGTTTATTGAGTGCGTCATGTGTAAGGATCGACTCGAGTCTCTTAATTCTCACCAGGACCCCTGGAGGCCCAGCCTTTGCCCTCACAAGGAAGATAAGTGACTTGCCCAAGATCACCCAGGAAGTGGCAAAGCTAACATTCAAACACTGCTTTCTGTGGGTCCAAACACACTCTTCTGTCTCTAAAGGTCAGTGTTTTAGTATTTCATGATTTTTTAGATGCTGGAAATCTGTTCCCACATTTTTGCAAACTCTCTCCTGCTTGGAACCCTGGGTTTATAATAAGGAGCATGGTGTCTGAGCCTCCACTGGCTGTGTGAACTTGGATAACTTGCTTCACCTCTCTGTGCTTTGGTTTTGTCATCTGGAAAAGAGGTTGACCTTACTGACTTGTGGGGATCTGCCTAGAGAGATCCCGCACGTGCAAGACACAAAGAAAGGGCCTTGGTCTCATCTCACCCCAGATCACAGCACCGTTCCCTCGCTCTGGGTCACCTTTCCTTACAGTTCAACAGATGCAAGCCCCGCCACGTGTGCTCCGCAGTGCTGGGTTCCAGGGGCGCGGCGGGAAGTGGGGCCCGCTGGAGCCAGGCGGCTGTCCACCCGCCTCAGGGTCTGCCCTCGAGTGTGCCCTGCGGCCACCACCCAGCTGTCTTCACAGGGGCCTTCCTGATGCAGGCCTCTCAAATGCCTCTTCTCCACTGCCCCAGTCTCATTTGTCCTCTGAAGCTCAAGTTCCAGGAAAAGCTTCCCTCATAGACCAGCATCTCTCCAAGCGCCTCCTGTGATCTCTTCCGGCCAGACCACAGCAGCGCGTGCAGCCAGCCCTGGCCGTGCCTTTGTTGTGTCCGGAGAAGCTCGCTACCTAAGCAGAGCCCCGCAGCTCTGTGCCCGGGAGCCGCCAGCGCAGAGCTGGGCCTGCTGCTTCAGAGGGCTTCAAAACCAGCCCTGCCCGTCCACGGCGATGTCGACGCGCTCCTTCACCTTTCTGTGCCCCCGTTTCTAGTTCCATAAAGCGAGAAGAACTGTGGTATCTGTGTCATGGTGTAGTCGTGAAGGTTAAATGAAATAATTTGTAGAAAGAGCTACACCCAGTGCCCACAATATAGGAAGACCTCCATCAATGATAGACAGTAATAAGGATAAAGAGAAGGGTGAAAGTATTCATTCCATGGATGCGATAGAGCTTTCGTGGGCGAATTACACGTTTCTTGAGACCTAGGGCTGGGTGGAGTATTTTTCAAAAAGGTTCTTTGTGGGCCTTTCACCAGGGTAGGGGTGGGGAGAGGGGAGCAGGTAGGAGGTGGAGGCAGAGGTGGTCCCTGGCCGCAGCCCCTCCCGGGGAGGTCTGCAGAGCCTGCGAGCGGAAGACCTCTCACCTCCATAGCAACTCCTCTCTCCGCATCCCCGAGGGAGGGTGCAGGACTTTACCACGTGACCCCACCCCAGCTAGGTGTAATTAGGGTCGAACTGGACCCGTGACCCCCTCTGGGCCACTTGTTTCCGCTCTTGAATGCTGGGGTTTGGAACGGGCAGGAGAGGGAGGGACACAGCTGATTGGTCTCTCTCTGAGGCTGGGATAGAGCCAGAGGAGTGGCCCCGGTTGCTCCAGGCAGCGGCGGCCTCTGAGGAATGGAAACTGCTGTTGGCAAAGAGAGAGAGGAACCAGGCCAGCTGGCAGAGGGGGCCGAGATGAGGAGGGAGATACATTCCCCACAGCTCTCAGCCCAACTCTCGTCTCCCCAGACTCAGCCCTTCCTGCCAGTTCTGCGTGGGCAATCTGGAAGACACCACCGCACCTTCATAACCAGGTTCGCGTTTTCACTGAACCCAGCGTGAACTGGTTTCTTGGACTCAAAACTCTGGAACAACCAGTAAGGCCTTACCTCCATTCAGGTCAAAAAACACCCAACCCGGGAGTCCTCGTCTCTAGGGTTTGGTCATCAGAACGCCTAGAAAAGAAGATCTGGGAACAAAAGCGTTTGGTCCCCTCAGAGGGTGGAACTGGGGCTCTGTCACCCAGGCAGTGGGCCTTAGGAAGCATTACTACAAACAAAGCTAGTGGAGGTGATGGAATTCCAGCTGAGCTATTTAAATCCTAGAAGATGATGCTGTCAAAGTGCTGCACTCAATATGTCAGCAAATTTGGAAAGTTCAGCAGTGGCCGCAGGACTGGAAAAGGTCAGTTTTCATTCCAATCCCAAAGAAGGACAATGACAAAGAATGTTCAAACTACTGAATAATTTCAGTCATTTCGCATGCCAGCAAAGTGATGCTCAAAATCCTTCAGGCTAGGTTTTAGCAGTATGTGAACTGAAAAATTCCAGATGTACAGGCTGGGTTTAGAAAAGGGAGAGGGGAACCAGAGATTGAAGTCCCAGCATCTGTTGGATCATAGAGAAAACAAGGGAATTCCAGAAAAACATCTACTTCTGCTTCATTGACTACGCTAAAGCCTTTGTGGATCACAACAAACTGTGGAAAATTCTTAAAGAGATTGGAGTACGCGTCCACCTTACCGGCCTCCTGAGAAACCTGTGCAGGTCAAAAAGCAACAGTTAGAACTGGACATGGCTGGCCAGACAGGAGCATCCCTGGCAAGGGGAACAACACATAAAGAGGCAAAAAGGCAGGAGAAAACGCAGGACAGTTGAGGCACGGGGCCCATTTTTCCTAACTCCTAAGCATGCAAACTAGAATCAAGATTGCTGGGAGAAATAGGAAGAACCTCAGGTATGCAGATGAGGCCACCCTTGGGGCAGAAAGCAAAGAGGAGCTAAAGAGCCTCTTGATGGAGGTGAAAGAGGAGAGTGAAAAAACTGGCTTAAAACTCAACCTTCAAAAAATGAAGATCATGGCATCCAGTCCCATCACTTCATGGCAGACAGAAGGGGGAAAAGTGGAAGCAGTGACCGACCTTATTTTCTTGGGCTCCAAAATCACTGCAGATGGTGACTGCAGCCATGAAATTAACAGACGCTTGCTCCTTGGGAAGAAAGTTATGACAAACCTAGATGGCATGTTAAAAAGCAAAGACATCAGTTTGCTGACAAAGACCGTATAGTCAAAGCTATGGTTTTTCCAGTAGTCGTACACAGATGTGAGAGTTGGACCATAAAGATGGCTGAGTGCTGAAGAATTGATGCTTTAAAACTGTGCTGGAGAAGACTCTTGAGAATTCCTTGGACAACAAAGAGATCAAAGCAGTCAATCCTGAAGAAATTCAGCCCTGAATATTCATTGGAACGACGGATGCTGAAGCTGAAACTCTAATACACTGGCCACCTGATGCAAAGAGCCGACCCATTGGAAAAGAGCCTGATGTTGGGAAATAGCATGCCAGCAAAGTGACTCAAAATCCTTCAGGCTAGGTTTTAGCAGTATGTGAACTGAAAAATTCCAGATGTACAGGCTGGGTTTAGAAAAGGGAGAGGGAACCAGAGATTGAAGTCCCAGCATCTGTTGGATCATAGAAAAAACAAGGGAATTCCAGAAAAACATCTACTTCTGCTTCATTGACTACGCTAAAGCCTTTGTGGATCACAACAAACTGTGGAAAATTCTTAAAGAGATTGGAGTACGCGTCCACCTTACCGGCCTCCTGAGAAACCTGTGCAGGTCAAAAAGCAACAGTTAGAACTGGACATGGCTGGCCAGACAGGAGCATCCCTGGCAAGGGGAACAACACATAAAGAGGCAAAAAGGCAGGAGAAAACGCAGGACAGTTGAGGCACGGGGCCCATTTTTCCTAACTCCTAAGCATGCAAACTAGAATCAAGATTGCTGGGAGAAATAGGAAGAACCTCAGGTATGCAGATGAGGCCACCCTTGGGGCAGAAAGCAAAGAGGAGCTAAAGAGCCTCTTGATGGAGGTGAAAGAGGAGAGTGAAAAAACTGGCTTAAAACTCAACCTTCAAAAAATGAAGATCATGGCATCCAGTCCCATCACTTCATGGCAGACAGAAGGGGGAAAAGTGGAAGCAGTGACCGACCTTATTTTCTTGGGCTCCAAAATCACTGCAGATGGTGACTGCAGCCATGAAATTAACAGACGCTTGCTCCTTGGGAAGAAAGTTATGACAAACCTAGATGGCATGTTAAAAAGCAAAGACATCAGTTTGCTGACAAAGACCGTATAGTCAAAGCTATGGTTTTTCCAGTAGTCGTACACAGATGTGAGAGTTGGACCATAAAGATGGCTGAGTGCTGAAGAATTGATGCTTTAAAACTGTGCTGGAGAAGACTCTTGAGAATTCCTTGGACAACAAAGAGATCAAAGCAGTCAATCCTGAAGAAATTCAGCCCTGAATATTCATTGGAACGACGGATGCTGAAGCTGAAACTCTAATACACTGGCCACCTGATGCAAAGAGCCGACCCATTGGAAAAGAGCCTGATGTTGGGAAAAATAGAATGCAAAAGGACAAGGGGGTGACAGAGGATGAAATGGTTAGATAGCATCACCGACTCAATAGACCTGAATTTGAGCAAACTCTGGGAGATACTGAAGGACAGGGAAGCCTGGTGTGCTACGGTCCATTGGGTGGCAAAGAGTCAGATGTGACTTAGCGACTGAAAAACAATCACCACCACCCAGGCCACTGCCAAGGTCAGGGGCTGCCCTCTAACCATCCGAGTGCGCGGTAGCGGCTAGAGCTCCTGCTTGCTTTGATCTGTGTGGCATTGAACCATTTAGAAAGCTTGATCTAGAGACAAAACCTGCATTACCGATGCCGGGTAATAACCTGAACATGGTCCCCACTTCCGTTCAGTTCGGTTCAGTTGCTCAATCATGTCTGACTCCTTGCAACCCCATGGATTGCAGCATAGCAAGCTTCCGTGTCCTTCTCCATCTCCTGGAGCTTGCTCAAACCCTCTGGGAGGGGTTCCTGAACCTCTACTGCGGCAGCCAGACCCCTGAATTCAAGCAGCTGAGGATGAGGGCAGACCACATGCGTCTGAACCCTACAGCTCGTTTTCATTTGTGAAATGTGGGTGAGATTCTCCCCGTCGAGTTCTTGAATGGATTTTATAATGCCACATGCCTGAAGAGCTCTGTCCAAAGCGTGGCATTTAGTGAAATTTCAAAAAAGTCAGTTTGTTACTGTTAAGTTTATACACGTCTGTGTTCCCCACTGGATCATGAGTGCTTTGAAAAGAGAAGCTATTTATGGCCGCAGACGCCCATCTCTCAGTGCCTGGCATACTACAAACATCTACCTGGTCAGCAGTACCAAGTTCTGGATCCACAAGATTCCCTAAGAGTCCCAGCCTCCAATGGGGTTGACTGGGCAGCATGCTGTGGGGGCCCCAAGTGGGACGGAGCCCAGGTCCGGCTGAGCTCACGTCAGGGTGTGGTCCCCATCTTGTCAGGTGGTGTATCTACTCAGGACTGGATGAATATGAATCCCAAGCTCATTTGTAATGAGATATACACTGGCCACCTGATGCAAAGAGCCGACCCATTGGAAAAGAGCCTGATGTTGGGAAAAATAGAATGCAAAAGGACAAGGGGGTGACAGAGGATGAAATGGTTAGATAGCATCACCGACTCAATAGACCTGAATTTGAGCAAACTCTGGGAGATACTGAAGGACAGGGAAGCCTGGTGTGCTACGGTCCATTGGGTGGCAAAGAGTCAGATGTGACTTAGCGACTGAAAAACAATCACCACCACCCAGGCCACTGCCAAGGTCAGGGGCTGCCCTCTAACCATCCGAGTGCGCGGTAGCGGCTAGAGCTCCTGCTTGCTTTGATCTGTGTGGCATTGAACCATTTAGAAAGCTTGATCTAGAGACAAAACCTGCATTACCGATGCCGGGTAATAACCTGAACATGGTCCCCACTTCCGTTCAGTTCGGTTCAGTTGCTCAATCATGTCTGACTCCTTGCAACCCCATGGATTGCAGCATAGCAAGCTTCCGTGTCCTTCTCCATCTCCTGGAGCTTGCTCAAACCCTCTGGGAGGGGTTCCTGAACCTCTACTGCGGCAGCCAGACCCCTGAATTCAAGCAGCTGAGGATGAGGGCAGACCACATGCGTCTGAACCCTACAGCTCGTTTTCATTTGTGAAATGTGGGTGAGATTCTCCCCGTCGAGTTCTTGAATGGATTTTATAATGCCACATGCCTGAAGAGCTCTGTCCAAAGCGTGGCATTTAGTGAAATTTCAAAAAAGTCAGTTTGTTACTGTTAAGTTTATACACGTCTGTGTTCCCCACTGGATCATGAGTGCTTTGAAAAGAGAAGCTATTTATGGCCGCAGACGCCCATCTCTCAGTGCCTGGCATACTACAAACATCTACCTGGTCAGCAGTACCAAGTTCTGGATCCACAAGATTCCCTAAGAGTCCCAGCCTCCAATGGGGTTGACTGGGCAGCATGCTGTGGGGGCCCCAAGTGGGACGGAGCCCAGGTCCGGCTGAGCTCACGTCAGGGTGTGGTCCCCATCTTGTCAGGTGGTGTATCTACTCAGGACTGGATGAATATGAATCCCAAGCTCATTTGTAATGAGATAGACACTGGGCCTGGGGTTCTGCTTGAGACCCACCCCTGACTGGGGTTTCTCCATCAAGCCTGACCCCGAGCAGGGGACAGGATTGGGGAACATGGATGTCTTCTCTGGAGACAGCCCATCCCGGGCCCCCTGCCCCAGCTGACCAAGGAGTGCTTTGTTGAATAGTAGGAATTCAGTGCTCAACGTTTCCAAGGAGTCTGGGCTTCCAAAATTCTCAGAATCACCCACCCAAGGGTCCCCATGTCAGGTGTCAGGGTACTGCTCTCTCTGGCTTTGCTCTGGGGATCTGTCTAGACCCTGTGCTAGTCTCCCGAGCAGTCCTGCCCCCACTCTGAGTCCACCCCCAGCCCGATCATCAGGACAGAGTACCTACCCTTTGGCTGCAGGAGGAGTCTTCAGACGGCACCATGGAGGGTTTGGGTGTTTGCCACGTGCCGTGAGTTGATACTTGCTTGACCTGAACATGTGGTCTTCTTTCTTTAAGGCTTCCTAAGCTAGCCTCACACTGCCTACAGTCTTAACACCTGTGATGCTCAGTATGGCAGCGTGTCCTAACCAACCCCCCCAATCCCACTGCCACGGGGTCCTCACTGCATCCCACCGAGTGACACGGGTCCAGAATGCCACCTGAATGCCATTGCTCTCAGCGCCAATTGTCTTAGCCTAGAGTCCCCTCAAAATAGAACCCGATGAATGGACATGTGTGCAAGGACTTTATTTTGGAGGTGACCTCAGGGAGCAGAAACGAGGGGACCAATCTGAAAGAAACAGAAAAGCTGAAAATTCAAAGAAACAGTGCACCCCCAGGACAGTGCTGTGGGTGATGGGGTTTCAGTGCTGCCGGGAACTTCCAAGAGACTGTGTAGAAGGACCCTAAAGCTTCTTATCCAGCTGGCGAGCCGGGAGGAGCCGTCATTCTTCAGCTCTGGGCCCCGTTGGTTGCAGCTGGCCCAGAGGAAGCCAGCCTTCTTCCCCACACATTCTTGCTGAGCGTACTCCTGCCAGCAGGCCGTGGTGGGCACTGCACAAGCTCCGGGGCAGGAAAGGAAAAATGCCTGGTGCTCACATGAGGCGAGACCCAGGCTGTCAGTGCAACGAGAATTGAAGCCTGCATGAAAGCGTTTGCCACAGCGTGACTGAAAATAGAGGTGCTGCTGAGTGCTGGGAGGCTGTGAATATGGGCTCTCCAGTCAGGCTGTCTGAATTCAAATGCTTTTGCTGTGCTTCATTTTACTCTGCTCATAAAAGGCGGAATACTAAGAGGAAAATACTATTTAATAGTTGGTATGACGTTCAGGAGAAAGTTCACACAAGGTGCTTATAAACAGTGCCTGGCACACACGTCTTTAATAAAGAATGATATTTATTATCCTTATTTTAAGGGTAAGGAAGCTGAGATGCAATTTCAAAGGGATGCAGAGAGAGACGAGGACGAGAGGGAGCGAGCAACGTCGTTTAGACTCCATTCAAATCTCCAGAGGAGCCTTGGTGTGCAATTCACAGAAAAACCTGGTTTCCTAAGCAGAATCTCTTGAACATGCATTCACGCTTTCTTCGCTCTGGCGAAAGGGTCCGTGGGTTCCTTGTGATGTCACAGTTGGTCTCTATGGAGACCAGGTCTGTGAATGTCAGTCTGGGTCCGTGAAGAGCATTGTGATCAGCATCACCACTGGGCCCCCGGGGGGAGAGGAAAATGAAACACCATAGGAGGTCTCTTAAACCCCTCTCCCCCAAATATGAGGAGCAGCAGCCCCCTCCCCAACACACACCCTCTCCAACTCATCTCCTGCCCAACCTGCCTGAGATCTGAGGACATCTGTTTGGTGGCAAAGCACCCCAGCAGCCAAGAGCACCGCCAGCCACGGGCCCCTCCCACGGGCCCTCCCTGCCCCCACACGCAGGTGGCAATGGCATCCTCGGTGTTCCCATGGCAACACTGAGGTCAGACATCAGTGCAGTGACCTCACTGTGGGGCCCGCTGGGCTCGAGCTGGGCCGTCTCTGCCACCAGGGAAACGGAAGAGCCGTGAAGACGATCTTCAGAAAAAGCGACTCTGCCCTCCTCGGGCAAGAGCTCCGGGTGCATCCGCCCCAGGCCGCCTCTGGCTTCTAGTTAGAAGAGGCTGCCGGGTACGGCGAACACCAGTTTCTCGCGGAGTACGGTTGGGGGCCGCAGGAAGTGGCTTTCCTGCCTCTGAGGACAACAGACAGCCTCCTTGCAAGGGGCTCCCATCACCCCCTGGCTGTGGGTTCCCAGGACGGTGGTTGCTCTGAGATCTGTGCTGGGGGGAAGTTTGCTGGGGCAGAGGAGGGGCGGAAGCAAGGGAGCACCCTCTGCCTGTCTCTGAAAGTCAAGGGGGAATCCCCCGACCGTCTAGCCTAGCTCTGTCCGCTCCCTGGACCCAGTCCTCCTGCTGCTGGTTCACCCCAGCCGCCTGTCCCGTCTTAGCTGGACCCCTCCTCCCCTCCCCCAGCCCAGGGCCCCGGTGCAGCCCTCCTGGTTGAGGACTTTTCTCCAGGAGGAACTGAAGTGGGCCGTTGAGCTCTCCTCCAGGGGGTCTTCGCGATCCGGGACTGAACCTGAGCTTCCTGTGTCGCCCGCATTGCTGAGCCATTTGGGAAGCCCCAGGACAGAGGAGAAAGTTAAAAGCTTGAGCTCTAGGCCCAGGCTGCCTGAGTCTGCGGCCTGTCTCTGCCTCTCGAAAGGTGTGTGTAATGTTATCTGTCAATTATATTTCCCCTCAAAGGCAGTGTTGACCTTTGACAAGTGACTTCACCTTTTTGTCCCTCAGAATCCTCATCTATAAAATAAGATAGTATTTATCATAACTCCCTTACGGGGTTATGATGAGGTTTCAATTAGGAACACAAGTGCTTATAACCGTGCCTGGCACAAAGTAAATGCTATATAAATAATGTTCGCTGAAAAATGAAAGCCGTGCCTCATCTTTTGGAGTTGAATATTATGGCTCATCACAGTGTGGGGGTAAAAGGCTCAGAGAGGTGCGTTAACCTATCTGAGGTCACAGAGGCTGAGGGTGGTAAGGATGGGATTACAGTCGGGGGTTCTGGGGGTCCTGGTGCTAGAAGCTGTGCTGGTCCTCTTCTACCAGGCTGCCCTTGTGGAGGCGACACCAGAGACCCTGCCAGGACGGAGGGAGGGCTGCCCGAGACCCAGGAGGTGGCCCAGGCTTATCTGAGTGGTGACATCAGCGGCCCGCAGTGATCTTTGCTGTTTCACTGGGGCCTCTTGGAGCCGGAAAACTGGCCTTCAGGAGTTAACAATCGGGCATGCAGCCAGCAGAAACATAATCAGGTTTTCCCCTTGTTCTTCCTACGAAATCACTTTGGAAGTGCCAGCGGGCCTAGGGGAGAAGGGCTCAGGCCAAGCCAGAGGGGACGGTGCTGATCACAGTGACCTAAGGCCAGCGTGACAGCGGCCGCGAGCCAGCAGCGACGTGAGACCCCTAGGGAGACGCGAGGCTCAGCAGGACGCGGTCGGATGGCTCCCGTCGGCCTCCCTGTTCTCTCCATCCCTCGTCACGCGCTCGCACGCCCTTGGAACGCACCGGGGCCTGAAGACTGCCCGGTGACCTGGCTCCTGTGTCCTCGGCATCACTCCCTCCCTCCCAAGTGCCCTGACCGCTCGGAGAGCCGGGCCCCAGTGGTGGCGGCCGAGGACTCGGTCCCAGGCAGCCTCTGTCCGCAGAGAATGTGCCGAGCTGCACACATCATCTCATTTAATCTCATTAGCAGGAAAGGCCTTTGAAGTCTTGTGTTCGAGCTTAAAGACGCCTGAGCAGTTTAGCCCTTAATAAAGCCGAGCTTCTTTCGCTTTGAAATCAGGCTGAGGTCCCCAGAGTCACCGGCATCCTTTCAGGGATTCTCTTGGCTGGGGGGTGGGGTGGGGTGGAGGGGGACGGCGGTGGCGGTGGCGGTGGTGGGGGGACCCGAGGGGACATTCGAGCCACAGGGGGTGATACACGGGGTGTGCACGAGGAGGGAATCGGGGGCTCGTGATGGGGGGGGCAGGGTCTAGGAGAGGGAGGCTGAAGCCAGTGACCCGGGGCCGCTCCTGGGAGGAGAAGCAGGCCGCTGTCAGCCAGGAGCCCGTGGAAGCAACCGTGGCAGCGTGGCTCGTGGGGGCCAGATGGGGGCCCGGGTCCCAGCAGAGGCCCGGGGTTCTGGGGGTCCTGGTGCTAGAAGCTGTGCTGGTCCTCTTCTACCAGGCTGCCCTTGTGGAGGCGACACCAGAGACCCTGCCAGGACGGAGGGAGGGCTGCCCGAGACCCAGGAGGTGGCCCAGGCTTATCTGAGTGGTGACATCAGCGGCCCGCAGTGATCTTTGCTGTTTCACTGGGGCCTCTTGGAGCCGGAAAACTGGCCTTCAGGAGTTAACAATCGGGCATGCAGCCAGCAGAAACATAATCAGGTTTTCCCCTTGTTCTTCCTACGAAATCACTTTGGAAGTGCCAGCGGGCCTAGGGGAGAAGGGCTCAGGCCAAGCCAGAGGGGACGGTGCTGATCACAGTGACCTAAGGCCAGCGTGACAGCGGCCGCGAGCCAGCAGCGACGTGAGACCCCTAGGGAGACGCGAGGCTCAGCAGGACGCGGTCGGATGGCTCCCCGTCGGCCTCCCTGTTCTCTCCATCCCTCGTCACGCGCTCGCACGCCCTTGGAACGCACCGGGGCCTGAAGACTGCCCGGTGACCTGGCTCCTGTGTCCTCGGCATCACTCCCTCCCTCCCAAGTGCCCTGACCGCTCGGAGAGCCGGGCCCCCGGTGGTGGCGGCCCGAGGACTCGGTCCGAGGCAGCCTCTGTCCGCAGAGAATGTGCCGAGCTGCACACATCATCTCATTTAATCTCATTAGCAGGAAAGGCCTTTGAAGTCTTGTGTTCGAGCTTAAAGACGCCTGAGCAGTTTAGCCCTTAATAAAGCCGAGCTTCTTTCGCTTTGAAATCAGGCTGAGGTCCCCAGAGTCACCGGCATCCTTTCAGGGATTCTCTTGGCTGGGGGGTGGGGTGGGGTGGAGGGGGACGGCGGTGGCGGTGGCGGTGGTGGGGGGACCCGAGGGGACATTCGAGCCACAGGGGGTGATACACGGGGTGTGCACGAGGAGGGAAGCGGGGGCGCGTGATGGGGGAGGCAGGGTCTAGGAGAGGGAGGCTGAAGCCAGTGACCCCGGGGCCGCTCCTGGGAGGAGAAGAGGCTGGATAAAAAGGCCCTGCCTGTCAGCCAGGAGCCCGTGGAAGCAACCGTGGCAGCGTGGCTCGTGGGGGGCCAGATGCGCTGTGTGGGTGCGGATCCCAGCAGAGGCCCTGACTTCTTCTTTTTTTTTTTAAACCTTTATTTTACTTTTAACTTTTACAGAGTTTTGTTGTTTACAGATATGTATGTTCTCAGATTAGTCATATGTATATCCCCTTCCCTCCCCTCCCGATCATCACACAGCACCCCTGAAGGATCCCCTTTTCTCACAGAGCAATGACTAGAGCTATTTTCTTCACTTATGATAGCACAGGCCTTCATGCTACTTCCTTTACGCCTCTCACCCTCTGTTCCTTCCCCACAATGTCCATATGTCCACTGTCCATGTCTGTCTTTCTGTCACTTCACTGCATGTGCCATCATCACCATCCTACTAGATTCCATATGTATGTGTTAATATACTGTATTTGTCCTTCTGTTTTTGACTGACTTCACTTTTTATGATACGTTCTAGATTCAGCCACCTCATTAGGGTTGATTCTTCTGCATTTCTCTTTACAGCTGTGTAGTATTCCATTGTATATATGTACCAGAGCTTTTGGATCCATTCGTTCGTTGATGGGCATCTAGGTTGCTTCCATGTTCTAGCTATTGTATAGAGAGCTGCAATGAACATTGGGGTATAGGTGCTTCTTTCAATTTTGATTTCGTCAGGGTATAAGCCTAAGAGTGGGATTGCTGGGTCATATGGTGCTTCTATTTTTAGTTTTTTAAGAAATCTCCAGACTGTCTTCCATAGAGGCTGTATCAATTTACACTCCCACCAGCAATGCAGGAGTGTTCCTTTCTCCAGCCTCTCCAGCATTTATTGTCTGTCGATTTGTGGATGATGGCCATTCTGACGGGGTGAGGTGATATCTCATTGTAGTTTTGATTTGCCAATTTCTCCCTTTTTTTTATGCGGTGGTGGGGGACCCGAGGGACATTCGAGCCACAGGGGGTGATACACGGGGTGTGCACGAGGAGGGAAGCGGGGGCGCGTGATGGGGAGGCAGGGTCTAGGAGAGGGAGGCTGAAGCCAGTGACCCCGGGGCCGCTCCTGGGAGGAGAAGAGGCTGGATAAAAAGGCCCTGCCTGTCAGCCAGGAGCCCGTGGAAGCAACCGTGGCAGCGTGGCTCGTGGGGGGCCAGATGCGCTGTGTGGGTGCGGATCCCAGCAGAGGCCCTGACTTCTTCTTTTTTTTTTTAAACCTTTATTTTACTTTTAACTTTTACAGAGTTTTGTTGTTTACAGATATGTATGTTCTCAGATTAGTCATATGTATATCCCCTTCCCTCCCCTCCCGATCATCACACAGCACCCCTGAAGGATCCCCTTTTCTCACAGAGCAATGACTAGAGCTATTTTCTTCACTTATGATAGCACAGGCCTTCATGCTACTTCCTTTACGCCTCTCACCCTCTGTTCCTTCCCCACAATGTCCATATGTCCACTGTCCATGTCTGTCTTTCTGTCACTTCACTGCATGTGCCATCATCACCATCCTACTAGATTCCATATGTATGTGTTAATATACTGTATTTGTCCTTCTGTTTTTGACTGACTTCACTTTTTATGATACGTTCTAGATTCAGCCACCTCATTAGGGTTGATTCTTCTGCATTTCTCTTTACAGCTGTGTAGTATTCCATTGTATATATGTACCAGAGCTTTTGGATCCATTCGTTCGTTGATGGGCATCTAGGTTGCTTCCATGTTCTAGCTATTGTATAGAGAGCTGCAATGAACATTGGGGTATAGGTGCTTCTTTCAATTTTGATTTCGTCAGGGTATAAGCCTAAGAGTGGGATTGCTGGGTCATATGGTGCTTCTATTTTTAGTTTTTTAAGAAATCTCCAGACTGTCTTCCATAGAGGCTGTATCAATTTACACTCCCACCAGCAATGCAGGAGTGTTCCCTTTTCTCCGCAGCCTCTCCAGCATTTATTGTCTGTCGATTTGTGGATGATGGCCATTCTGACGGGCGTGAGGTGATATCTCATTGTAGTTTTGATTTGCATTTCTCTAATTATTAGTGAAGTTGAGCATCGTTTCATGTGTTTTTGGGCCATCTGTATGTCATCGTTGGAGAGGTGCCTGTTTAGGTCCTTTTCCCATTTTTTGATTGGGTTGTTCGTTTTTCCAGTGCTGAGTTGTCTGAGTTGTTTGTAGATTTTGGAGATTATTTCTTTGTCTGTTGTTTCATTTGCTATGATTTTCTCCCACTCTGTGGGATGTCTGTTCACCTTTTTTGTAATTTCTTTAGCTGTACAAAAGCTTTTAAGTTTCATGAGGTCCCACATGTTCATTTGTCTTTTTAGTTCCACTATTCTAGTAGGTGGGTCAGAGAAGATCTTGCTTTGATGGATGTCCTTGAGGGTTTTGCCTATATTCTCCTCTAAGAGTTTGATGGTTTCTGGCCTTACATTTAAGTCTTTAATCCATTTTGAGTTGATCTTTGTGTATGGTGTCAGGGAATGTTCCAACTTCATTTTCTTGCATGTAGCTGTCCAATTCTCCCAGCACCATTTGTTGAAGAGGCTGTCTTTGTCCCATTTTATATGTTCGCCTCCTTTGTCAAAAATAAGGTACCCAGAGGTGCGTGGCTTTCTCTCTGGGTTCTCGATCTTGTTCCACTGGGCCCCGACCTCTTCGGCCAGACCTCTCTGGGGGTCTGTCTCCCCTCGGCGCTGCTTGGCTCCCCTTCCGCCTCTGCTGCCCACTGGGCTGCGACAGTCCCCGGACCGTGTGGCCTCGTCGCTGAGCCCAGGCACCTGCCCCAGCGCCGGGCCCTCGGCGTCGCCCACCCACCACCCCTGCTGGAGGCCCTGCGAGGGGATCTGGAGGCTTTTCCCCACTGTTTTCTAGGTTCGTTTCATGTAACCAAGGACGTGGTGCAGGTTCATCCCTCAGATCCTTCGCGGCTCCATTTCAATTTTGCCTAGAAGACCGATGGCCCGAGCCCCCTCGGGTTGGCCCAGCACGCAGCTGGGTTCTTGGGTGTGATCGGAGGCCGTGAGGGCCTTCTGGCCTGGTCCCTGGCTCGCCTGAAGGGAGGGAGGAGGCAGCGGGCGTGCTCCTGAGAAGACCGAGGCTCAAAGGGAAGCCTTCTCTCAGCAGCTGGTCTGATTCTGGGCTCCCCTGTCTGTCCTGGGCTTCTGAGCCCCAAGAAGGAAGACGGACCCCGCAGGCCAGGCCTGTTAATCCAGAGATAGAAAGGTAGAAGCCCCAGAGCTGCCATTTGCAGTACCAGAGGTGTCGGAGAGATACCGGAAGCTGCCTTTTTCTCCATTTGGGCAGGAATGCACCAGCACAAACACAGGAGTTGGGGGAGCAGCAGAGGTGTTTGCAGGACCTCAAGGGGAACCTCCTGGACGGGGCTGCCACGTTAGATGGGTCTCTGGGGATAAGAAGCGGCACCCCTAGGGCCCTGGGGGTTGGCCGACTTTCAGAGACGGCAGGTCCTGCGCCGCAAGCGCATGGAGAAGGTAAGAGACTCCAGGAGGCTAGCGCACCTACACCGGCCTCACTACACCGGCCCAGCTCTGCCGTGAGTCACCGCGCATTAGCTGGCGGTGGGTGGAGAGCTGGTGGGTGAAGGAGGGGCCCTTGAGATGGAGAGAAATGGGATGGAAGGGATGTATTGGGGGTGAGAGCTGCAGGCATGAAAAGGCCCCTGGAAGGTGGAGGGGCAAGGAGGGTCCATGCTTCCCTCAAAATCAGCTCCATCTAACTGACGCGACCCGTCTGCTGGGGCCCTGGGCCTCGGAGGCTGAAGCCAGAGAGCTGGGAGAGGGTGGGGCGGTGACGCTCGCTGCGGGGGCCAGGGGGTGCCCACAATAAGACAGCCGTTGTTCACTGAGCGCTTACAAGGCACCAGGTGCCAGCTGAGCCCTTCAGATACACGCGCTTACCTCGTACTGGGTGCCCTTCTGAGCACCTCATCTGTACCCGCACGTGGTTCGTACTAACCAGAGGAGGAAGCCGAGGCACAGAGAGGTTAAGTGACCCGTCCAAGGTCACCCAGGATGGCCGCACTCCTGAACCCCCACGGCAGCCTCTCGGAGTGGTGAACCTTTCTCCACTGTGACTGCTCTGCGGACACTACTACCCCATTTTACGAGGGAAGAAACTGAGGCTCAGCAAGATGAGCTGAGCACGGAAGGAGCCCCCACCCTGCCAGTCTCTGTTCTAGCCACTTCTGTCTGTTACACCTTTCATCTTGAACTGTGATAAAAGGCACAGGACAATGATCCTCATCACACAGAGGAGAAAGGAAGGGCAGATAAATGGCCTGCCAGAATTTGGTCTGAGAACCTGTTTGAAGACTGAGTTTCAGCAGTCAATGGCTGTGTAGAGCCATGGCTTTGACACCCAGTTCCAGAGTCGAAACCTTCCCTTTCCCCATCGTCCCATTGAGGGGTCCCAGGATGGGGCCAGAAGATAGGCAGGGACCCTGCGGTGCCCCTTCTGTAGAGCCCAGCTCTCTGTTCCCAACCACTTCTGCCCCCAGGAAACGCAGATGATTGTTCCCAAGGGCCGCCCAGGGGAAGGGGACGCAGAGACGGTAGGGTCTGTGGGCTCAAGCATTGTTTCCTGCTCCTGGAGTCTGATTCGACTTAACCCCCATGGTCATGAGCTGATAGCACCTCAGTTTCCCTGTCTGTAAAATGAGAAACATCTTCTCTTCCACCGCGGGGTATAATCGGGATGATCAGATAGAGCAGGCTGCCGGTATAGGGCCCCCTGGACTGGACCCCCAGAATCAGAGCCTGAGAGGAAGTTTCCTGAGGCTTGAAACCATCAGGGACGAGCTCCAGGGGAGCCAGGGGAAGGAGAGCATGGAGGCAGGGCGGCACTGGGGAGGGGAGCCAAGGTGCAGCGTCCAGCGCTCTCCAGAGTCGATCCTGCCTTGGAGTTGGTCAGACTGGGGGCAAGGCTGAGGGTCGCCCTAGCTTCCCCACGTCTGCACCGAGGTCCGAGTGGCTCTAGTCTCTGAGGGCTGTTAGAGGCCGAAGTATTCAGAAGACGAGGGCGAGGGGCGCTCTCAAAGTTGGCAAGAGGTTCCAAGAGCATCCGGACACCTACTCACTCAGTAAGGGTAGTGTCAACTCTTGCTCCGAGCTGAGACCAGGACCCTGGGGCCCGGGACAAGCTGAGTGGCTGCTCAGGTGTGTTAGCTTCCTACTGTGAGTGGCTTGAAACCACTTGGCGGCATCAGGGCTGAGCTCCTTCTCGCCTCCTTGGAGGAGAATGCATGCATTCCTTGGCTTGTGGCCCCTCCCTCCCATCACTGCCATCTCTGGCTGACTTTGTCACCTCTCCCCCAACGGACCCTGACCCTTTCAGGCCCCTCATAATGACCGTGTGATAACACAAGGCCGCTCAGATAACCCAGAATAGACTCCCTGTTTCAACGTCCTTAATTGCAGAGTACCCCTCCCCTTTTTTCACCTAGAAGGCAATGTATTCAGAGGTTCTGAGGAGGAGAATGTGGATGTCCCTGGGGGTTATCATTCAGTCTACTGTAGTGGGGGAGGGCATGGAGGCACGTGCCTCCCCCAAGGTGGGTACAAAGGCCTTAAACCTTTGTCTCCAGGGGAGCGACTCTGTGGTGTTCTTGATACTTCCCTGGGATCAGACTAAGCCCAGACTTCAGTTGAACCCACTGCGTCACTTAGCTTCTTCCCCAGCGCATCCTGTTTCCTTTATTCGCCTCCAGGTTTCTCTTAAGAAACCACTCGCACAAGAATCCTCATCTCGGCCTCTGCTTCTAGAGAACCTGTCCTAAATCGCTGGGGCCTTTATGCCCATTTTACAGATGAGGAAGCCAAGCTGCACAGAGGGTGATGATCACATGGTCAAGGTCAAATAGTGAGTCAAGGGCATAGTCTCCAGATTCCCAGCTCTGGGCTCCCCATTCCCCCATGCTTAGCCTCCAGCTTGCTGGAGAGATTTGTTGAAGGGCCTACCAGCGGTTTCTCAGGAAGATCAGAGACTTTGTGAGGCTCTAATTGCTTCTCTGGGTGTCATGGCAGCTGCTTAGCCGGCTGCCTGCTGGTCTGCGCCTTTTTCTTCCCTCAGTCTTTTGTTGCAGAGATGGGCTTTGAAGAGCCTGCTGGCTGATCTGCTTTGAATTTCCCTAGCCACTCTTGTGCCCCAAATCCCATCAGTGGGGCTCGGGGAGAGCAGGCTCTCCACCCAGGGTGCAGGGATGATGTGGGAGGCTCTGCTTTGTCTGGGGGCGGAGGTGGGGACAGAGGCAGATGGCCCTGGGCCCCGGGCCCCCTTCAGAAGACCAGGCATAGCTCAGGCAACTCCAGTGAGGTTAGCTGCTGGTTTTCCATTTCCCACTCTCATCTCTTCCCCTCCCTGCCCAGAGCCTCTATCTCTGGTTGGGCTTCAGCCAGTGGGAGGCATGGGCAGGAGAAAAGGTTAGTTCCCATTTCTTCCTCTCCCTCTCCCTTCCAACCCAGGAATGGTAATAGCTCCCCATAGATGCTCATTCCTGACTGCCTCTCCATTCATTTCCGCATGCGATGGGCTGAATCATAGCCCATAAGGTGTACATGCCTTAATCCCTGGACCCTGTGAACATATTAGCTTGTATGGCTAAAGGAGCTTTGCAGGTGTGATTACATTAGGAGTCTTGAGATGGGGAGATTGTCCTGGGCACAATGGTGTCACCCTTAGGGTCCTCACAAGCGGGAGACTGAGGGGCGAGGAGATTTGATGATGGAAGCAGAGTGGAGTGAGGTGCCAGGAGGTGGGGAAAATGCCCTCAGCCTCTAGAAGTTGCGAGAGACAAGAAATGGTTTCCTCCTTGGGCCTCTAGAAGGAACCAGCATTTCGAACTACTGACCACTAGAACCCCAGGGTAAATTTGTATTTTTGCATGTGATGCCTAAATCGCTGGGGCCTTTATGCCCATTTTACAGATGAGGAAGCCAAGCTGCACAGAGGGTGATGATCACATGGTCAAGGTCAAATAGTGAGTCAAGGGCATAGTCTCCAGATTCCCAGCTCTGGGCTCCCCATTCCCCCATGCTTAGCCTCCAGCTTGCTGGAGAGATTTGTTGAAGGGCCTACCAGCGGTTTCTCAGGAAGATCAGAGACTTTGTGAGGCTCTAATTGCTTCTCTGGGTGTCATGGCAGCTGCTTAGCCGGCTGCCTGCTGGTCTGCGCCTTTTTCTTCCCTCAGTCTTTTGTTGCAGAGATGGGCTTTGAAGAGCCTGCTGGCTGATCTGCTTTGAATTTCCCTAGCCACTCTTGTGCCCCAAATCCCATCAGTGGGGCTCGGGGAGAGCAGGCTCTCCACCCAGGGTGCAGGGATGATGTGGGAGGCTCTGCTTTGTCTGGGGCGGAGGTGGGGACAGAGGCAGATGGCCCTGGGCCCCGGGCCCCCTTCAGAAGACCAGGCATAGCTCAGGCAACTCCAGTGAGGTTAGCTGCTGGTTTTCCATTTCCCACTCTCATCTCTTCCCCTCCCTGCCCAGAGCCTCTATCTCTGGTTGGGCTTCAGCCAGTGGGAGGCATGGGCAGGAGAAAAGGTTAGTTCCCATTTCTTCCTCTCCCTCTCCCTTCCAACCCAGGAATGGTAATAGCTCCCCATAGATGCTCATTCCTGACTGCCTCTCCATTCATTTCCGCATGCGATGGGCTGAATCATAGCCCATAAGGTGTACATGCCTTAATCCCTGGACCCTGTGAACATATTAGCTTGTATGGCTAAAGGAGCTTTGCAGGTGTGATTACATTAGGAGTCTTGAGATGGGGAGATTGTCCTGGGCACAATGGTGTCACCCTTAGGGTCCTCACAAGCGGGAGACTGAGGGGCGAGGAGATTTGATGATGGAAGCAGAGTGGAGTGAGGTGCCAGGAGGTGGGGAAAATGCCCTCAGCCTCTAGAAGTTGCGAGAGACAAGAAATGGTTTCCTCCTTGGGCCTCTAGAAGGAACCAGCATTTCGAACTACTGACCACTAGAACCCCAGGGTAAATTTGTATTTTTTAAAAAATATTTATTTAGTTATTTTTGGCTGTGCTGGGTCTTCATTGCTTCATAGGCTTTGCTCTAGTTGCCGAGTGGGGGCTACTCTCTAGTTGGGGAGGACAGGCTTCTCACTGTTGTGGCCTCTCTTGTTGCGAGGGCCCCGGTCCTTGCCGTGAGCCGGCTCCGTGGTTACGGCTCCCACGGTCTAGAGTACAAGCTCAGTAGTCGTGGCGTATGGGCTTAGTTGCTCCATGGTATGTGGGATCTTCCTGCACCAGGCATCAAACCCATGTCTCCTGCATTGGCAGGTGAGTTCTTTACCACTGAGCCAGCAAGGAAGCCCTGTATTGTTTGAAGGGATAAACGCAGGTAGTCAGTTGTTACAGCAGCAGTAGAAAAGGAGCACGCCACCTGTCTGTAAACAGCCTCTTCAGTTCTCTTCAGCTGATTCCTTGAATGTGCCTCGACTTCCTGTGGGATCTTGACCAATGCAACTACCAACACATGTCAGAAACGGTACTCAATTATTTGTTTATATCTAACGACTCGTTTTCCACTTTAGGGGAAAGAGGGGTTTAGGTCACCCAGCCAAGAGGAAAAAGTAGCATCCTACACCCTGGTGCAAAGCCTGCGCGATAAGCTGGTGGGCTGCCGCCTCTATCATTAAAGGAGGGGCTGGGGCTTCCCCTGGTGGTCCAGTGGGTAAGGACGCACCGCCTTGCAGTGCAAGGGGCGCTGGTTCGATCCCTGGCCTGGGAAGATCCCATGTGCCGTGGAGCGGCTGGACCTATGTGTCCAATTACCGAGCCAGAGCTCTGGAGCGCATGCACCCAGAGCCAACGCTCTGCAACAACAGACGCCACTGCGATGGGAGGCCCACAGGAGCCAAAGAACAAAGACGGATGAAAATAGAGAAATGAAAGACCAATAGAAGTGGCCCGCCCGCCCTCCTCCCTCCCCAACCAGACCTCCGCCCCCCTCCAAAAAAAATAAATAAATCTTTAAAAAAAAAAGGAGGGGCTGGTACCAAGGGAGGAGGTCCTTGGTGGCCGTGGTTAAGCCCTGCCGGCCTGTAGGCAGCCAGCTGCAGGCTTCTGTGCCCAGCTTGGGTAGGCTGATGGAATTCTGACTCTCCCCTCCCTGCTCCGGAGGGGCTCGAAATGCACCCAGAGGCTTTTCAGGACGTAGCTGAACCCAAGGAGCTGCCTGCAAATCTTGGGGACTTAACTGGATTCCTCTTAACTCTCTTCTATAAAATGGAAATCAGAATCCCCACCTCGCCAGGTGGGACTGTGACACTTAGTAAAATAAAGTAGGCATGAGAATTGACTAGCAAGTAGTTGCCCAATCGTGGGAACTGTTTTTTAAGCATCTACTGTGTTCAAGGCACAGCTCCAGATCCTGGGGACCAACCGGAGAACAAAACAAACCCACACCCTCACGGAGTGTTCAATTTGGTGCAGATGGACATAAACACTTAAGTCAATGACCAGAAGGTCAGAAGATGACCAAGGCTGTGAAGGGTGGGGTGGAGTCGGGAGCGGTGGTTTGCACAGAGGTCCCCCACGGGGCACTGAATGTGCCTCGACTTCCTGTGGGATCTTGACCAATGCAACTACCAACACATGTCAGAAACGGTACTCAATTATTTGTTTATATCTAACGACTCGTTTTCCACTTTAGGGGAAAGAGGGGTTTAGGTCACCCAGCCAAGAGGAAAAAGTAGCATCCTACACCCTGGTGCAAAGCCTGCGCGATAAGCTGGTGGGCTGCCGCCTCTATCATTAAAGGAGGGGCTGGGGCTTCCCCTGGTGGTCCAGTGGGTAAGGACGCACCGCCTTGCAGTGCAAGGGGCGCTGGTTCGATCCCTGGCCTGGGAAGATCCCATGTGCCGTGGAGCGGCTGGACCTATGTGTCCAATTACCGAGCCAGAGCTCTGGAGCGCATGCACCCAGAGCCAACGCTCTGCAACAACAGACGCCACTGCGATGGGAGGCCCACAGGAGCCAAAGAACAAAGACGGATGAAAATAGAGAAATGAAAGACCAATAGAAGTGGCCCGCCGCCCTCCTCCCTCCCTAACCAGACCTCCGCCCCCAAAAAAATAAATAAATCTTTAAAAAAAAAAGGAGGGGCTGGTACCAAGGGAGGAGGTCCTTGGTGGCCGTGGTTAAGCCCTGCCGGCCTGTAGGCAGCCAGCTGCAGGCTTCTGTGCCCAGCTTGGGTAGGCTGATGGAATTCTGACTCTCCCCTCCCTGCTCCGGAGGGGCTCGAAATGCACCCAGAGGCTTTTCAGGACGTAGCTGAACCCAAGGAGCTGCCTGCAAATCTTGGGGACTTAACTGGATTCCTCTTAACTCTCTTCTATAAAATGGAAATCAGAATCCCCACCTCGCCAGGTGGGACTGTGACACTTAGTAAAATAAAGTAGGCATGAGAATTGACTAGCAAGTAGTTGCCCAATCGTGGGAACTGTTTTTTAAGCATCTACTGTGTTCAAGGCACAGCTCCAGATCCTGGGGACCAACCGGAGAACAAAACAAACCCACACCCTCACGGAGTGTTCAATTTGGTGCAGATGGACATAAACACTTAAGTCAATGACCAGAAGGTCAGAAGATGACCAAGGCTGTGAAGGGTGGGGTGGTGGAGTCGGGAGCGGTGGTTTGCACAGGGAGGTCCACCCGGCCCCACGAAGGAGAAAGCACTGGTTTCTGAGCATCATTTATTCATGTGTGGATGTCCTCCAATTTGCTTCAGTGAAACTGGTGCCAAACTGCGACTGTTTCCTGCACGCCAGAGGAGGGAACCGTGCAGGCCGAGTGTGCTCCTGTGCATGTGTGAGTGTGCGTATGTGCGTGTGAGCGTGCATGCCTGTGTGTGTCTGTAACAGGAAACGCCTGCTCGTCCAGCAGATGGGCGGAAGATGCAGGCAGAGGAGAGTGGCGATGAGAGGAAATCTTGTTCTTATCTTTCTGCCCTGGCTCAGCCTTCCCTCCCCTTGACTTCACACTGCTCTCTCATTCCTGTTTGTGTCCTACTTCTTTGTGCAAATTCTCTGCCTCCCCAGTCATCTCCCCTTCATGCTGTTTCCTTTCGCACTCAGCTTCTCCGCTTTCCCTTCACCCACCGCTGATCAGTGCCTCTGAGCCTTTGCACATGCTGAGCCTTCCACTGGGCATGCCTCCTCGTGTGCCTCACCCTCAGCAGCCTCCCTCATCCTCCCAAGTGCTGTCCCCTTCCTTAGGAAGAACCAAAGGCCCCGTCTCTGTACTTACACAGCCCTTGGGACGGGTGTCTGTCCTAGTGCGTGTGGCCCTGGGTACTACTGTCTGGGTTGGTCCCCACCTGATGTTCCGACTTGGGAAGGGGCAGCAGCTCATTGGGTCTCACACCCAGAATAGGCTCCCGACACAGACCTCAGGGGGGTCCCTTAGGCTTTCTGAGACTCAGTTTCCTTATTAGAAACTTCTCTGGATGGAAATGGTTCTGCTAACCCATTGTTACCGTGGTAGCCCGGCATCATCACGGGCTTCCTGTGTGCCGGGCCTCCTGCGCCGTGCTTTCTCATGAGATCTCACAGCACCCTCTGAGCCAGGTGCTGTTCACATCCTGTCTTCGCAGAAGAGCAAACCAAGGCACAGAGAGAGGCTACGTAATATGTTCAAGGCTTCGCTTTCAACCCCAGAGGGTCTGACTGAAGAATGGTGCCCTATGCTTAATTTCGGCTGCCCAAGGGGGGTCGGGAGCGGTGGTTTGCACAGGAGGTCCACCCCACGAAGGAGAAAGCACTGGTTTCTGAGCATCATTTATTCATGTGTGGATGTCCTCCAATTTGCTTCAGTGAAACTGGTGCCAAACTGCGACTGTTTCCTGCACGCCAGAGGAGGGAACCGTGCAGGCCGAGTGTGCTCCTGTGCATGTGTGAGTGTGCGTATGTGCGTGTGAGCGTGCATGCCTGTGTGTGTCTGTAACAGGAAACGCCTGCTCGTCCAGCAGATGGGCGGAAGATGCAGGCAGAGGAGAGTGGCGATGAGAGGAAATCTTGTTCTTATCTTTCTGCCCTGGCTCAGCCTTCCCTCCCCTTGACTTCACACTGCTCTCTCATTCCTGTTTGTGTCCTACTTCTTTGTGCAAATTCTCTGCCTCCCCAGTCATCTCCCCTTCATGCTGTTTCCTTTCGCACTCAGCTTCTCCGCTTTCCCTTCACCCACCGCTGATCAGTGCCTCTGAGCCTTTGCACATGCTGAGCCTTCCACTGGGCATGCCTCCTCGTGTGCCTCACCCTCAGCAGCCTCCCTCATCCTCCCAAGTGCTGTCCCCTTCCTTAGGAAGAACCAAAGGCCCCGTCTCTGTACTTACACAGCCCTTGGGACGGGTGTCTGTCCTAGTGCGTGTGGCCCTGGGTACTACTGTCTGGGTTGGTCCCCACCTGATGTTCCGACTTGGGAAGGGGCAGCAGCTCATTGGGTCTCACACCCAGAATAGGCTCCCGACACAGACCTCAGGGGGGTCCCTTAGGCTTTCTGAGACTCAGTTTCCTTATTAGAAACTTCTCTGGATGGAAATGGTTCTGCTAACCCATTGTTACCGTGGTAGCCCGGCATCATCACGGGCTTCCTGTGTGCCGGGCCTCCTGCGCCGTGCTTTCTCATGAGATCTCACAGCACCCTCTGAGCCAGGTGCTGTTCACATCCTGTCTTCGCAGAAGAGCAAACCAAGGCACAGAGAGAGGCTACGTAATATGTTCAAGGCTTCGCTTTCAACCCCAGAGGGTCTGACTGAAGAATGGTGCCCTATGCTTAATTTCATTTTGAATAGCAAAGTAAAACAGTACGAGGTATGGTACAAAATTCAAACAGTGATTCATGAGGGATCAATCACTCTTCTCACCCTGTCCTGCAACCACCTGGTCCCCTCCTAAGAAACACCCACCACCCATTTTTGGTTTTTGAGCACCCTTCCAGAGACGATCTGTGCATAAGCATGCTGCTGCTTAGTCTCTTCAGTCATGTTCGACTCTGTGTGACCCCATGAACTGCAGCCCACCAGGTTCCTCTGTCCAAGGGATTCTCCAGCTAAGAATACTGGAGTGGGTTGCCATGCCCTCCTCCAGGGGATCTTCCCAACCCAAGAATGGAACCTGGGTCTCCTGCATTGTAGGAAGATTCTTCACCACTGAGGGAAGCCCTATATACATTTTAGGCCCCACGGACTGTAGCTTGCCAGGCTTTTCCGTCCATGGGATTTTCCAGGCAAGAATACTGGAGTGCATTGCCATTTCCTTCTCTGGTACCTAAGTATACATGTATTTTATTTTTTTAATCAGAAAATGTATTGTATTGATGATTGCAATAGCTGGGCGTCCCTGGTCCCTCAGACGGTAATGAATGCCACCATTGGCCTTGGCAATGGGGGAAGGCCACCTGTGCAAACCCAGGGGATACAGGCTAGGGAGGAGACTTTCTCCATGAGCCCATTCTCCCCCAAAGGCACGTTTCCAAAGGGAGCTCGGACTAGGCTGAGAAGTCAGTGGAGGAAGCAGTGTGAAACACGGGGCAGGAGCATCAGAGGTCAGACCGAGAGGTGGCGGGAGGGGACAGTCCAGGCCAGAGGGCCCTGCTGAGGTCCTGTCTCCCTCCACCCAGAGTCCCGGCTCCCTCAGGCGTCATCGCTCCAGGCTCTGCCCCTGGGCTCCAGGCTCCTTTAAAGAGCTTCTGACTGAGGTCCATGGATTGAATGGAGGAAACCCTTGCATCGTTCTTCTTTGAAATGTGTCACTGCCTTCAAGACTGTGCAGGCAACAAACCACAGGGGTGAGCAGCACCCGTGACTTTGGTGCCACAAGAAACAACAGGCATTTCCAGGTTATTAGTGCACGCTAGGCATTACTAATCCATGCGAACGTGGCAGGCATCCTGAAATCTCATCTGTGCTCATCGCTTATTACCACTACTTTGCGATCGTGCTAGCTACAGCCGCTGCTGGATCTTGCTATGTAACGAATCAACGACAAAGCCTATATATTATTAGATCGCAATTTTTTGTTTTCTTTATAGATTGTACACTTACTTCTGTGCATAAGCATGCTGCTGCTTAGTCTCTTCAGTCATGTTCGACTCTGTGTGACCCCATGAACTGCAGCCCACCAGGTTCCTCTGTCCAAGGGATTCTCCAGCTAAGAATACTGGAGTGGGTTGCCATGCCCTCCTCCAGGGGATCTTCCCAACCCAAGAATGGAACCTGGGTCTCCTGCATTGTAGGAAGATTCTTCACCACTGAGGGAAGCCCTATATACATTTTAGGCCCCACGGACTGTAGCTTGCCAGGCTTTTCCGTCCATGGGATTTTCCAGGCAAGAATACTGGAGTGCATTGCCATTTCCTTCTCTGGTACCTAAGTATACATGTATTTTATTTTTTTAATCAGAAAATGTATTGTATTGATGATTGCAATAGCTGGGCGTCCCTGGTCCCTCAGACGGTAATGAATGCCACCATTGGCCTTGGCAATGGGGGAAGGCCACCTGTGCAAACCCAGGGGATACAGGCTAGGGAGGAGACTTTCTCCATGAGCCCATTCTCCCCCAAAGGCACGTTTCCAAAGGGAGCTCGGACTAGGCTGAGAAGTCAGTGGAGGAAGCAGTGTGAAACACGGGCAGGAGCATCAGAGGTCAGACCGAGAGGTGGCGGGAGGGGACAGTCCAGGCCAGAGGGCCCTGCTGAGGTCCTGTCTCCCTCCACCCAGAGTCCCGGCTCCCTCAGGCGTCATCGCTCCAGGCTCTGCCCCTGGGCTCCAGGCTCCTTTAAAGAGCTTCTGACTGAGGTCCATGGATTGAATGGAGGAAACCCTTGCATCGTTCTTCTTTGAAATGTGTCACTGCCTTCAAGACTGTGCAGGCAACAAACCACAGGGGTGAGCAGCACCCGTGACTTTGGTGCCACAAGAAACAACAGGCATTTCCAGGTTATTAGTGCACGCTAGGCATTACTAATCCATGCGAACGTGGCAGGCATCCTGAAATCTCATCTGTGCTCATCGCTTATTACCACTACTTTGCGATCGTGCTAGCTACAGCCGCTGCTGGATCTTGCTATGTAACGAATCAACGACAAAGCCTATATATTATTAGATCGCAATTTTTTGTTTTCTTTATAGATTGTAACAGTATTGGCTTTCTGTATAACTCTGCATACTTCGCTTTATGAATGAATAAAAATTGTCTCTGGGAAAGGGTCTGGAGGCCAGGCGGCCAGCAGGGAGTGTGGCAGAGATGAGGGCATGCCCTCTTAGAGCCTGGCTCACCTTCTACCCCAGCAGGCTCGTCACTGTCTGCTTGTTACCGGCCCTCAGTCAGTTGTCAGGGGCCAGGCCCGTGGCCCTGTGTTAAGCTGCAAGGCAAGTTCGAGACCCTGAGTTTGTGTAGGGGCTGCTCTCAGTCTCCAGGGGCTGATGGATGAAGGATGAGGATTTGAGGCCAGGGGTCTGGTCCTGCCCTCCTCTGGGTCAGGACCAGCCCTTCTCACGTCCCCATCATCCAGGGACATGTAGCTTTGTTTGTGAGTCCTTCTGAGAGCTCTCCAGAGCCTCGGTTTCCTCATCTGTAAAATGGGAATAAAAGGGCCCCATTCATTGCTACTTGGCCTTTTGGCTAAGATCAAGTGTGAAAAGGCCCAGTTCACAGGCTGACACACACGCTAATGAGGTCACCTGGGAAAGAGTACACTCAGGAATGATATGTCATTCATCTGGGCCAGTGACAGAGCCACCTCTCCTCCTCCATGGTACCCAGACCACCCCCAAGCCCAGCTTACCTGGAACGAGACCAGATGAGGGATCGCTCCTGGCTATCCAGGGCCTCTCCTTTCCTGTGTGGCCGACGCTTCAGCAAATGCCGTGCAGCAGGTGTGCCTCGGTGCTCAGGTCCACACTGTCATCTTGCTGGAGCCCGGGAGCCAGTGCAACAGGGATCCTGGTTAGCCAGCGAGGCAGCTGGCCCAGAAAGTCATGCCCAGCCTGGCATGACCTTCCGCGGTGACTCCCATCACCTCCTGTTGACGGCTTCTGGCTGACGCCCTGTCACTCACAGGACAAATCACTAGATTGGCGACAGCGAGCATGCGTTCACTCCCCCCACCTTCAAACAGTCCCACGAGGAAGAGGCAGTTATCATCCCTGTTGTTCGTTGTTCAGTCGCTCAGTCGTGTTCAACTCTGGGTGCCCCGTGGACTGTAGCCTGCCAGGCTCCTCTGTCCACGGGATTTCCCAGGCAAGAGCACTGGAGTGGGTTGCCATGTCCTCCTCCAGGGGATCTTCCCGACCCAGGGATTGAACCCACATCTCCTGAGTTGGCAGGGGAATTCTTTACCCCTGAGTCACCTGGGAAGCCCCAGCATCCCCACTACTCGGCAGGACAAAGGTTCAGGGAAGGAGAGTCACCCTAGGCTTTGAACGGAGGCAGCCCTGGCTCCCGGGGTGGGGAGTGGGGTCCCTTAACACAGCTTTGGATCAAAGGTTTGCTAGTCCAGCACATCTCAGACTTGGAAACTCACACCACAGGGCCCCACCCCAGACCTTCTGATTCCTTAGGGCTGAGAATCACAGTGCTAGGACCTGGCTTCTCAGAGCATAGGGGTCGGTCACTCCAGCCTCACCTGAGCTTGTAAGAAATGCAGACTCTCAGACCCAGCCCTGGTCCTACTCCATCTGCACCAGCTCCCCCAGTCGGAATCCCTGGCTGTCTGACCTGGTGTTCGGAGGGATCAAGTTCACTTCGAGCAGGGTGCAGAGGGGGCAGGAGGCTTGAAGGAGAAGCCATCCAGGCCGGGGTGCACGGGATGGAGAGGATTGGGTCATGTGGACAAAGGTTGGGGTGAGAAGAGGATAAAATTAGTGCTGGAGGGAAGCGAGTGAGCAAACACACAGAAGGTGTAAGTTAGGAAGGCAAATGGAGAGCAGGCAACGGTGCCATTTGGCCTTGAACATGAAGGTCGTGAAGGGTGAAATGTGGCTGGGCCAGCTGGAGGAGAGTCGAAGGGTGAGAGTCTTAGGGTTGGTCTTGGAAGTAGAACTGTAGAAGGTTCTATCCCAACCCCTCTGTTCTGAGCCACCGTGGAGCCCCTGGGAACCTGCAGATGAGTGTAACCTCATTTCCAATGGCCACACGCATTCCCCCTTTACCAGACCTGGCATTGGTCTCGGTTCTCAGACAGGCCTAAAGCCACATGTCCCGGAGCCAGGTCACAGTGTCCGGCCAGACCTCACTTCCCAGGGCAGAGCCTTCTAGGAAGGGAAGCAGGACTCGGCAACAGGACAGACTGAGGGCAGGAGGTGCCCAGCGAGGCAACAGCTGTAGGGTTCAAGGTTTTCCAATGGCAGTGCTCACTCCCTGGCTGACGGGCTGGCAAAGAAAGCAGAGAGCTCTCTCCTTGGCCCTCAGCCAGACGCTGGCGCTGCCGGGAGGACAGCTGGCCCTCTGGGCCCAGGAGGGACCATGCACACAGGCTGCAGAGAGCTGGGAGGTCGCCTCCAGCCTCAAGGGGCAAAGAAGCAGTTGCATCTCAGCCTGGTCACCAACTGGCCATGTGACCTTGTGCCAGTCATGTCTCCACCCTGGGCGCTGATTCCTCACCTGTGAATTGGAGGTGATGATGCTTGATGCTTTTCCTCCTGTGTTTTCTTTACTGGTGATTGTTTAATTAATGTGCGGGATTGTTATTTTCTGGGTTCAAGCTGTGCACCCCATGGAGACAAAAAGCACACGTCATGGGTCACCCGCACATAGCAGGTGCTTGGCACAGGGGTTTTGACTGTTTTGAATATCAAAGGAGTGAGTGTATGTTACAGCACTTGCAAAAACATGAAATGTAAATGATATGTACAAGGGTGTTAGATGCTGAACTCACCAGGACCTGACTCCAGTCTCAGCACATAAGAGAAGTGCTCCAGGTGGCCCCAAGGACAAGAAAACACAAGTGGGAATTATCAACATTGACAAGAAGGCAAAAATGGCAACAATTTGCTGATGATATGATTTTCTCAGTTGAAAAATACGAACAGTTCTGCCTGGGTTAACACTGAGCAATGCTGGTAAAAACATTTGGTAAAAGATGTAGATATGAAAATTAGGTAAAAATTAATTGTTTTCCCATCTAATCAATATACTTCATTTCAAAGTGTTATTTGAAAAAGGATCTCTCTTATCATAGCAACAAAATGTTGAAAACCCTATTAGGAATTTGCTTCTCAAGAAGCATTGCAAGGGCTCTAGAGAGAAATCTATTAACAGTTTGTGAGGGGGGAAAAAAGGATATCTGAATAAAGAAGAGATGCAGTCATGTTTCTAGAAAAAACATCCTAGATGTCAGGATGTCACTTGTCTCTTCTGTAATTAGCAAACCTAAGGTGCTTCCAAGGAAAAGAGCCATGGGAATGTAAACTTCATTTGGAAAAGTAATTGCTTGAGAATAGCCAAGAAAACTATGGACAAAACTAATGAACTGATGACAAGGAGATTTTACTTTATTGATACCAAAACACACAGTGAAGTGACAATAATTAACCCAGTGTGAGTTTTGCATGGGAAAACCAGGTTTAATTCGATTCCCCCTTCCTAGCTGGGTGCTCATCTTCTCTAGTTCATTTCCGTGACACGAGGATCCTAATGGCCCTGGAGTTGACGAGGGAATTCAATCAGCTGAAGTGTAAGTGGATTTAGCCCGGTGCCTGGAGTGAACTCTCAATAGAGGGCATTATTTTATTCACTAAAAATAATACTGAGTAAGTACATCATTAACTGTCTCACGGGCCAAGGCAGAGTCCGTTGTACTTTTCAGTTCCTCCTTGCCAGGATTTTGGTTCTGTTTCCGCATCTGAGCTGGGCAAGCTCCGAGCAGCTGGGGGTGGGACCGTCTGTGCATTGAACAGGGATTTGTTTCCCTCTGTTCTCAGCTCACCTTCCAGGTGGTTCTCTGGTTTCCTTGTGGTTGTTTTTCCCAGACTGTGAATGACGAAGCCATCCTCTCTGTCACCTTCACTGGTCAGACTGGCGGAAGCTGGCACCAGAGAGCCAAGGCTCCCAGATTTCATCCTGTGGGGGCAGGGGCTTTGCCTTTGGTTGTTAGAATTTGGGATGAACCCTCCACGCAGGTCTGAGTTCAGTCAGTACAGGGTGGGCAAGCCCCTTTCCACACCCCTTCCAACCTACCCAAACTTTCAATATTTGCTGGGATCTCTGCAGGAAGAGGACAATATTTTCCTGGACACAATCTGTGTGTGACCTGGAGAGACACTTCTGGGGGTGACCTCGGGATGCTTGCAAGGAATGAATGAGGCAGAGAGCACGGTGAAATCCTCGGTGTCCTGTAAGCCCCAGCAGCATCACACAGGTGCCCAGGGGACTCTCATTGTCCCCCCTGAAGGGGGCCAGGGTAGCCCCTGGGAAAGGTGTCCTCGGCAGAAAGGGGGTCGTCCTGAGTGGGAGGCCGAGGGAGCAAGAAGAGTCCTGGGTCCTGGGTGGGGGGATCATGAGGCCTGAGGTTCGAGCACTCAGCTTCTTACACGACGGTGTAACTGCAGTGTGCCTGCTCCTCTCCCACCAGGCCATGTCCTCCTGAAGGACAAGACTGGGGTCCTAGATGCCCGGGGTCCCCAGAGCCCACTTCAAGGCCTGGTGCACCGTCAGCCCTGGAGGTCCCACTTGCAACGGGAGTGTGGGGCCATGCAGCCCTGGGCAGAGGAATGCCCGGGACAGCTGACCTTTCCGAGGGCCACTAAATGGTGCTCCCAGGGTCCCACCCTCTCTAGCTGACACTCATCCACGGACCCTTGGGCACAAAAAGCACAAGTTTGGGGACATCAGTAGGGAAGGGTCTTAGAGAGTGGCCGGGAACTTTTGAGTAAGTACATCATTAACTGTCTCACGGGCCAAGGCAGAGTCCGTTGTACTTTTCAGTTCCTCCTTGCCAGGATTTTGGTTCTGTTTCCGCATCTGAGCTGGGCAAGCTCCGAGCAGCTGGGGGTGGGACCGTCTGTGCATTGAACAGGGATTTGTTTCCCTCTGTTCTCAGCTCACCTTCCAGGTGGTTCTCTGGTTTCCTTGTGGTTGTTTTTCCCAGACTGTGAATGACGAAGCCATCCTCTCTGTCACCTTCACTGGTCAGACTGGCGGAAGCTGGCACCAGAGAGCCAAGGCTCCCAGATTTCATCCTGTGGGGGCAGGGGCTTTGCCTTTGGTTGTTAGAATTTGGGATGAACCCTCCACGCAGGTCTGAGTTCAGTCAGTACAGGGTGGGCAAGCCCCTTTCCACACCCCTTCCAACCTACCCAAACTTTCAATATTTGCTGGGATCTCTGCAGGAAGAGGACAATATTTTCCTGGACACAATCTGTGTGTGACCTGGAGAGACACTTCTGGGGGTGACCTCGGGATGCTTGCAAGGAATGAATGAGGCAGAGAGCACGGTGAAATCCTCGGTGTCCTGTAAGCCCCAGCAGCATCACACAGGTGCCCAGGGGACTCTCATTGTCCCCCCTGAAGGGGGCCAGGGTAGCCCCTGGGAAAGGTGTCCTCGGCAGAAAGGGGGTCGTCCTGAGTGGGAGGCCGAGGGAGCAAGAAGAGTCCTGGGTCCTGGGTGGGGGGATCATGAGGCCTGAGGTTCGAGCACTCAGCTTCTTACACGACGGTGTAACTGCAGTGTGCCTGCTCCTCTCCCACCAGGCCATGTCCTCCTGAAGGACAAGACTGGGGTCCTAGATGCCCGGGGTCCCCAGAGCCCACTTCAAGGCCTGGTGCACCGTCAGCCCTGGAGGTCCCACTTGCAACGGGAGTGTGGGGGCCATGCAGCCCTGGGCAGAGGAATGCCCGGGGACAGCTGACCTTTCCGAGGGCCACTAAATGGTGCTCCCAGGGTCCCACCCTCTCTAGCTGACACTCATCCACGGACCCTTGGGCACAAAAAGCACAAGTTTGGGGACATCAGTAGGGAAGGGTCTTAGAGAGTGGCCAGGGTGAAGGGTCAGTCTAATTGAGGTCAGGGTCCATCTGTGGCCCATCGCACAGCCTGTGGCTGAGTGGGTTTCCTCCCTTCCAGGTAACTGTCCCATCCCCACTTTCCCCCATCTCTGTAAATGGCACTACCTTCTCCAAGCTCTCGGCTACGAACATAAGAGCCATCCTGGTCTCCCTCCTTTCCCTCACCACCCACATGTTATCCGTCAGCAAACCTTGTCAGCAGCTCCGCCTCCACATAGGATCTCAGAATCACCCACTTCTCTCCATCTCGGCACTGACGCCACGGCCCAAGTCATCCCAGGGCAGGTGGATGGTACACCGAACTCCCTGATGGGGGTGGGGTGGGGGTAGCACTGCCTAATTCCAGCATTCAGCATTAGGTAGCTCATTTCTCCAGGATGATAAACTACCATTTCCATTATCAGCTTCATCAATAACCACACCGATGTTTTTCTCTTATTTCTCAGTTGGTTCAGAACTCAGGGATTAGCAAAGGCAATTATTAGCCTCCCTCAAAAACATCAGATACTCACACCTTAACTGGACCATAAAGAAGGTGGAGCACCAAAGAATGCTTTCGAATTGTGGTACTGGAGAAGACTCTTGAGAGTCCCTTGAATGGCAAGGAGATTGAACCGGTCAATCCTAAAGGCAATCAACCCTGAACATGCATTGGGAGGACTGAGGCTGAAGCTGAAATTCCAATACTTTGGCCACCTGAGGCAGAGAGCCAACTCACTGGAAAAGACCTGATCAGTTAGGAAAACTGAGGGCGGGAAGAGAAGAGGATGACAGAGGATGAGGTAGTTGGATGGCGTCATTGACTCAATGGACATGAGTTTGAGCAAACTCCAGGAGAGAGTGAAGGACCACGGTCATGGCTGTCTCTGTACCCAGCTTTTGACACCTCAGTGTGAACCAAGGCCCCCGAGAATAAGAAGACACTGACTTGAGACAGAGAAACTGTGTGTGTGTGTGCTCAGTCGTGTCTCTTTGTGTCCCCAAGGACTGTAGCCCACCAGGCTACTCTGTCTACAGGATTCTCCAGGCAAGGATACTGAAGTGGGCTGCCGTACCCTCCTCCCGGGGATCTTCCTGACCCAAGGATCGAATTCACGTCTCTTGTGTCTCCTGCACTGGCAGGCGGGTTCTTTACCACTAGCATCACCTGGGAACTCCTGATGGAGGGTGGTGGTGGTGTTCAGTTGTTCAATTGTGTTCAACTCTTTATGACATCCCGTGAAGAGAGAGGGAGGAAAGGGAGAAGGGAAAGAGAGACGAAGGTTTTAGAGGAAATCTTGAGTATAAAAACCCTGGGGGTCGGTAGAGAGGTGAAGGAGAGGGAGAGTGACACCAGGTCAGCTATGCCAAGTAGTTAAGACTTCATCTTAAATTCATAGAGAGTAGCCAGGCCAGATGGCTCTTAGGCATNCCTAATTCCAGCATTCAGCATTAGGTAGCTCATTTCTCCAGGATGATAAACTACCATTTCCATTATCAGCTTCATCAATAACCACACCGATGTTTTTCTCTTATTTCTCAGTTGGTTCAGAACTCAGGGATTAGCAAAGGCAATTATTAGCCTCCCTCAAAAACATCAGATACTCACACCTTAACTGGACCATAAAGAAGGTGGAGCACCAAAGAATGCTTTCGAATTGTGGTACTGGAGAAGACTCTTGAGAGTCCCTTGAATGGCAAGGAGATTGAACCGGTCAATCCTAAAGGCAATCAACCCTGAACATGCATTGGGAGGACTGAGGCTGAAGCTGAAATTCCAATACTTTGGCCACCTGAGGCAGAGAGCCAACTCACTGGAAAAGACCTGATCAGTTAGGAAAACTGAGGGCGGGAAGAGAAGAGGATGACAGAGGATGAGGTAGTTGGATGGCGTCATTGACTCAATGGACATGAGTTTGAGCAAACTCCAGGAGAGAGTGAAGGACCACGGTCATGGCTGTCTCTGTACCCAGCTTTTGACACCTCAGTGTGAACCAAGGCCCCCGAGAATAAGAAGACACTGACTTGAGACAGAGAAACTGTGTGTGTGTGTGCTCAGTCGTGTCTCTTTGTGTCCCCAAGGACTGTAGCCCACCAGGCTACTCTGTCTACAGGATTCTCCAGGCAAGGATACTGAAGTGGGCTGCCGTACCCTCCTCCCGGGGATCTTCCTGACCCAAGGATCGAATTCACGTCTCTTGTGTCTCCTGCACTGGCAGGCGGGTTCTTTACCACTAGCATCACCTGGGAACTCCTGATGGAGGGTGGTGGTGGTGTTCAGTTGTTCAATTGTGTTCAACTCTTTATGACATCCCGTGAAGAGAGAGGGAGGAAAGGGAGAAGGGAAAGAGAGACGAAGGTTTTAGAGGAAATCTTGAGTATAAAAACCCTGGGGGTCGGTAGAGAGGTGAAGGAGAGGGAGAGTGACACCAGGTCAGCTATGCCAAGTAGTTAAGACTTCATCTTAAATTCATAGAGAGTAGCCAGGCCAGATGGCTCTTAGGCATGCCCCTCTATGCCCCCAGGGCTCAGAGAGATGGGTAACTTCCTGAAGGTCATCTGAACAGGAGACAACTGCAATGAAATCAAGCCCAGGCCTTGCTACGTCCATGCGTCAAATCACTCAGCACTATGCTTTCAACAGGAAGTTGTACAACTGACATTCAGGTGCTAAGAACTTTATGAGAACCCAGCCTATGTGTATTCCTTCTCTGGTTTCCTGGGAACTGGATCCTACCCAACCAAGAGTGCTATCTCCTGGCCCCGGCCCAGATCAGCACACAGAACGGTCACCTCCACCCAGCTACAGCTGTGTTTTTCACTCTGGCTGGGGCCAGGTCCGAAGGAGTGAACGTCCTGCCTGGTCCAGCTAGGCCCACGTTCTGGGGGAACCCAAAGAAGCCCACCACCCAGTGAGTGAGGTTGGTCATGTTGACCCGCTCCCACTCTGTGGTCTGTTCCTCTAATGGGTCGCGGTAGGTGGCATAGGCTGCTTAGACCTGCTCCTCTGCGGTTCCCTGGGTTGAGTGAACAACTTGGCAGGCTTTCAGATGACACCTAGCTCCCCACTTGTAATCCCTGGGAAGCCAGAAGCAGCCATCACTGCATCCCCTTGTACTCTCAGGTAGGTAGGTCCTTGCTAATGGGCAGTGACCATCACGGAAAGGCCAAGGGTTTGGCTAAGATCTCCCTTCCTTAATGTCCTAGTTTCTAAAACTGGAATGTTCTGAATTGCTTTTGCTGAGGCCTTCCTTGATTTTGCACGGGTGACTCTGGTGTTCCTCCAGAGGGGAACCGAGGCAGGGCTCCTTGTACTCTGCTTGCCTCTCTCCCTCTTTTCTTCCCCTATCATGCCCAACTTTGCCCATTGGTAGCCTCTGAAGACAAGATCTGACTACTAAAACAAAAGGTTGAAAACAAGTGCTCAGGTCCAGCCATCTAGTTTTCTGGATGGAGACCCTAAAACTTAGAAGGGCAAAGTATGTATATATATTTAAAACACACCCATGGAAGTTACAGAAAAAGTTCTGCCTATTTGTTTAGAGAGGTTTGGGGAAGGGAAGAGGGAGAGTGACACCAGGTCAGCTATGCCAAGTAGTTAAGACTTCATCTTAAATTCATAGAGAGTAGCCAGGCCAGATGGCTCTTAGGCATGCCCCTCTATGCCCCCAGGGCTCAGAGAGATGGGTAACTTCCTGAAGGTCGTCTGAACAGGAGACAACTGCAATGAAATCAAGCCCAGGCCTTGCTACGTCCATGCGTCAAATCACTCAGCACTATGCTTTCAACAGGAAGTTGTACAACTGACATTCAGGTGCTAAGAACTTTATGAGAACCCAGCCTATGTGTATTCCTTCTCTGGTTTCCTGGGAACTGGATCCTACCCAACCAAGAGTGCTATCTCCTGGCCCCGGCCCAGATCAGCACACAGAACGGTCACCTCCACCCAGCTACAGCTGTGTTTTTCACTCTGGCTGGGGCCAGGTCCGAAGGAGTGAACGTCCTGCCTGGTCCAGCTAGGCCCACGTTCTGGGGGAACCCAAGAAGCCCACCACCCAGTGAGTGAGGTTGGTCATGTTGACCCGCTCCCACTCTGTGGTCTGTTCCTCTAATGGGTCGCGGTAGGTGGCATAGGCTGCTTAGACCTGCTCCTCTGCGGTTCCCTGGGTTGAGTGAACAACTTGGCAGGCTTTCAGATGACACCTAGCTCCCCACTTGTAATCCCTGGGAAGCCAGAAGCAGCCATCACTGCATCCCCTTGTACTCTCAGGTAGGTAGGTCCTTGCTAATGGGCAGTGACCATCACGGAAAGGCCAAGGGTTTGGCTAAGATCTCCCTTCCTTAATGTCCTAGTTTCTAAAACTGGAATGTTCTGAATTGCTTTTGCTGAGGCCTTCCTTGATTTTGCACGGGTGACTCTGGTGTTCCTCCAGAGGGGAACCGAGGCAGGGCTCCTTGTACTCTGCTTGCCTCTCTCCCTCTTTTCTTCCCCTATCATGCCCAACTTTGCCCATTGGTAGCCTCTGAAGACAAGATCTGACTACTAAAACAAAAGGTTGAAAACAAGTGCTCAGGTCCAGCCATCTAGTTTTCTGGATGGAGACCCTAAAACTTAGAAGGGCAAAGTATGTATATATATTTAAAACACACCCATGGAAGTTACAGAAAAAGTTCTGCCTATTTGTATCTATGTCATCATCTATCCATCTATTCATCCACCATCCAACCATCCATCTATCCAGTAACAGAAACTAAAGGCTCAGGATCTTCTGGCCTTCTTATCTTGAAGCCTGGGTAATTGCTTCTGAAGCTTTTGGTCTTTTTTGCACCATGGAATAGAAAGAACCCAGATTCTGCATAGATTTGGCTCAAGCCACTTTTCTGTCACCTTTCAAGCATGAGTTTAATTTCACCTTCCTTACTTGTAAAATACAATCCCTATTCCCTACCTCCAGATTACTGTGGGGACCTAGTGAGACAGTGGGTACAGCCCCATTGGAGTTCCTGCAACGTGCAAGATTCTCCATGCCTGCTCCATGCAGAAAGTTCTCTGAGCGCTTTGTGCTCAGAGGAGAGCAGGGGCCTCCTGGGCCGGCTGTCATGCAGAAGTGCTCAAGGCCACCGGGAAAGGAAGTCTCTCTCCTCCTCTTGCAGAAAACGTGGCCCTGGTCCCTCCTCAGCTGTCATCTAATTTTGGTCCGGCTGGACCTGGGGACTTCCCTTTCCCCTCATTGTCTTGGAGCACTCCAGTGAATTTGGCTGGGACCATTTCCGCGGAAATGACATATATTCACCCCGCCACCCGCACCCTCTCTCACACACTTTCTCCACTGCAGTCCGGAGGCCTGTCCCTCAGCTCACTCCCTGAAGGTTCTGAAGGTCAGCCTTTCAACCGTCACCTCCTGCGAGAGGCTAGCCCTTGCCCCATTCTGCCACGCTCTCTCGCTTTCCCCCAATGTACTTTTCATCACACCATCAGAAGTTGCACAATACATGTTTTGTGCCCTGGATTGTCTGTTTCATACCAGTGGATAAAAGCTCCATTATTTTGCTCCCTGTTGGATACCCAGCCCTGTCATGTGGGCGGGGCTTTCCCAAATTTGTTGAATGGCTGGAGTGATGAAAAATCGAGAGCCAAAACTCTCCTTCCCTAAAATTCACCAAATTCATTGAAAACCTACTCTCACCCAGCAGAATGTCTATGGCCTTCTGGGTCATGGTGGAGGTGACAAAGGGCAAGTTCCTTCACAAGGCCAGAGAACACTCCAAGGGCAGGTGTAATGGTCAAACTGGCTGTATACAAGGGGCTGTAACTGGATCGTGCTTGTCCCCTGAGAGTGGAAAGCAGACTGACTCAACCCAGGACTCTTGAAGGGCCTAGTTTGGAAGTCACACAGACCTGGGTTCAAACCTTGACTCTACCACCTTCTGGAAGTCACTTAGCCTCTCCGAGGATCGGTTGCTTTCAGACAACAGGGCTAATGATTCTTGCCTCAAAAGATTGTTATTAATAACAAAGTATTAGCTGTTCAGTCGTGTCTGACTCTTTGCGACGCCATGGACTGTGGCCCGCCAGGGTTTCTCTGTCCACGGGATTCTCTAGGCAAGAATACTGGAATGGGTAATCATTCCTTTCTCCAGGGGATCTTCCCAGCCCAGCCAGGTCACCCAGACCCACATCAAAGTGTGGAACATTCTCACCATTCAGACAGATCCTGGCCCTCTTTTCCAGTTCATTCCTGACAATCTCCATTCCCCAAGATAGGGCTAGACCTATAGCAATAGAGACTTGAATAGGAACTATCACTGGAAAATGTTTTGAAATTCATATGAATGGACTCATCCAGTATGTACTCTTCTGGGTCTGGTTTCTTTTACTCAGCCTAATGTTTTTATGAAGTTTATCCATTTTGTTGTGTGTATCAGTGGGCTATCCTTTGTTATTGTTAAGTAGCATTCCATCATATAAATATGCCATGGTTTGTTTATTCACTTTTCTGTTGATAAATGGTTCGGTTGGTCACACTTGAGGGTAACTGGGAAGAAAGCTGCAGTGAACATTCTTATATTCTACTCTGTGTGGACATGTTTTCATTTCTCTTGGGTACCTTGAAAACCAGCTGCTGGGTCATAAAGTGAGTGGATGTTTAAGTTTACAAGAAATGATTATGATCATTTGACATTTCTTTTCTTCTTCTTCTTTTAACATTTCTTAAGAGTCGGTTTTGTTTTTGTTTTGTTTTTTGACTCAGCACATCACCTGTAACTTTCCACACACACCTTGAAAAAAATGCATATTTTGCAGTTTTTAACTATAATTTCTACAAATGTCAACTGGTTTACTTTTTATTTTTCTTTCTGTGGTTTACTTTTTCTTAATCGTACTGGTATTTTGCCTCTCAATCACTAAAAGGAGAGTGTTAACTTCTCAATGATCCTTATGGTTTGTTTTTATTTTCCTTCCTCTAGTTCTGTCAATTTCGGTTCACATATTTTTGAAACCCCATAGACATTTCGAGTTTTCAGGCCTTTTTGACAATTTGCCACTTTATTATTAAGAAGCCCTCTGATAATAGTTTTCTTATATTATTTTTCTTATATTATGCTCTGTCAGGTCTTAATATGGCCACATCAGCTTTCTTATGCTTGGTGTTTGCATAACTTATCATTCCTCAACCTTTTACTGGGAAAAGTGTATTTGTACATAAAACTGGTTTCTTGTGGATGGCATGGAGTGGGTTTTGATTTTAAATACATTTTGAAGGGAGTTCCCGGGTGGTCCAGTGGTTAGGATACCACACTTTCTCCACCGATCCCAGGTCAGGAATTAAGATCCTGTAAGCTGTTGGCATGGTGCAGCCAAAAATAAAAGATAAGAAAATAAAATTTAATAAAACACATTGTGAAACCCTCTGCCTTTAATTGGAGTCTTGAGCCCATTTATTTCATATAATTGTAATTTTTGAGTTTGAGTCTACCATTCTTCTATTTATTTTCTGTTTGTAATCAACTGTTCTTTGTACCTCAGTTTTGCTTTTCCTGTCTTTTTTTTTAATTTTTTGCCTCTTTTATTGATTTTTTGTTTATTTATTTTCATCTATCTTCATTCGTTGGCCTGTGTGGGCCTCCCATCACAGTGGCCTCTCTCACTGTGGAGCACCGGCCCTGGGTGCATACGCTCCAGAGCGCTGGCTTGCAATTGGACGCACTGGTTCAGTTGCTCGACAGCACGTGGGGTCTTCCCTGGCAGGGATCAAACTGGCACCCCCTGCATTGCAAGGCGGACTCTTTACCCACTGGACCACAAGGGAAGCCCCGTCTTCTTTTGAATTACTCAAGTATCATTAAATTGTTAGTATTCCATTTTATCTCTTATATTGATCCTTAAGGTATATATTTTTGTTTAAGGTATTGGGGCATCTCCAGGGATTAAGTGTGCATCCTTAGCTATCACATTCTATTTTGAATTAATTGTATGCATTTTCTTCTATAATGTAAGATTTTCAAGCATTATGCTTCCATCTTACCTTCAAACTATCGTGCTCTGGTCAAGTGTTTCAATTCCATATGTGGGTAAAACCTTATAGAACACAGCTATTAATTTTACTTTTCATAGTCAGTTTTTAACAGCTTGGTGAAGGCTTGCTTTACATATTAATGGCATAAAAGCCAGCCATTCTAAGTGTCCAACTCAATGGTTGTTATTACATGTATGGAGTTGTGCAACCATCACTACAGTGCAATTTTAAGAAAATTTCCATCACCCCCCAAGGGTCTCTTGCATCCATTTTAGTAACTGACCATTGCCCTCCCCTCTTCAGCCTCAGGCAACCACTAATAGACTTCATGTGTCTTCATGGGTAGTTTGGCCCTTTCTAGACATTTTACATAAATGGAATCACAGAATATGTAGTCTTTTCAATCTGATTTCATTTTGGTTAGTTTTCACCTTTCTATTTAAAGGAAATTAAGATCCTGTAAGCTGTTGGCATGGTGCAGCCAAAAATAAAAGATAAGAAAATAAAATTTAATAAAACACATTGTGAAACCCTCTGCCTTTAATTGGAGTCTTGAGCCCATTTATTTCATATAATTGTAATTTTTGAGTTTGAGTCTACCATTCTTCTATTTATTTTCTGTTTGTAATCAACTGTTCTTTGTACCTCAGTTTTGCTTTTCCTGTCTTTTTTTTTAATTTTTTGCCTCTTTTATTGATTTTTTGTTTATTTATTTTCATCTATCTTCATTCGTTGGCCTGTGTGGGCCTCCCATCACAGTGGCCTCTCTCACTGTGGAGCACCGGCCCTGGGTGCATACGCTCCAGAGCGCTGGCTTGCAATTGGACGCACTGGTTCAGTTGCTCGACAGCACGTGGGGTCTTCCCTGGCAGGGATCAAACTGGCACCCCCTGCATTGCAAGGCGGACTCTTTACCCACTGGACCACAAGGGAAGCCCCGTCTTCTTTTGAATTACTCAAGTATCATTAAATTGTTAGTATTCCATTTTATCTCTTATATTGATCCTTAAGGTATATATTTTTGTTTAAGGTATTGGGGCATCTCCAGGGATTAAGTGTGCATCCTTAGCTATCACATTCTATTTTGAATTAATTGTATGCATTTTCTTCTATAATGTAAGATTTTCAAGCATTATGCTTCCATCTTACCTTCAAACTATCGTGCTCTGGTCAAGTGTTTCAATTCCATATGTGGGTAAAACCTTATAGAACACAGCTATTAATTTTACTTTTCATAGTCAGTTTTTAACAGCTTGGTGAAGGCTTGCTTTACATATTAATGGCATAAAAGCCAGCCATTCTAAGTGTCCAACTCAATGGTTGTTATTACATGTATGGAGTTGTGCAACCATCACTACAGTGCAATTTTAAGAAAATTTCCATCACCCCCCAAGGGTCTCTTGCATCCATTTTAGTAACTGACCATTGCCCTCCCCTCTTCAGCCTCAGGCAACCACTAATAGACTTCATGTGTCTTCATGGGTAGTTTGGCCCTTTCTAGACATTTTACATAAATGGAATCACAGAATATGTAGTCTTTTCAATCTGATTTCTTTATGTAGCATACTATCTTTAGGTTCATCCATGTTGTAGCTTGTATCATTTCCTTGTTCCTCTTTATTGCTAAATAATATTCCAGTGTGTGATTGTTTCCACTTTGGGGACATAAGGAATACTGCTGCTATGAACATTCCTGTAAAAGCTTTGGCATGGATAATTGTTTTCATTTCTCCTGGATAATATCTCAGGAGTAGAATTCCTGAGTTGTATAGTAAGTTTATGTATAACTTTTAAAGACTGCCAAACTGTTTTTGCAAAGTGGCTGGAACATTGTATATTTAGCCTGCAATGTGCAATCAATCGCTTTTTAAAGAAGCAAAGAGAGGAAATACTCTCTTCTATTTGCTCACTTATTTAGCTTTTATGGTGTTCCTTATTTCTTCCTATAGATTTGAGTTTCTGTTTACTGTCGTTTCTCTTCACCCTGAATGTCTTCTTCTAGCATTTCTTATTGTGTGGGTTTGCTGGAAATGAGTTCTTCTCAGTTTCTTTTTATCTGAAAATCTCTGTATCTTACTTTTATATTTGAAGAGTAGTTTCATGGATCATTTTCTCCCCATGATGGTTAAGATGTTTTCCATTGTTTTCTAACCTGCACTATTCCTAGTAAAAAAGTCAGCAATCATTCTTATTATTGTGCCCCTTCAAGTAATGCTTTTTTGGGGATGCTTTTAAGATATTTCTCTTTATCACTGGTTTTTATCCACAATATACTAGGCCTAGTTGTGGTGTTCCTTGTGTTTATACAGCATTTTTCTTTCCTTCTGGGATTCCAGCTACCTTTCTGCAAATTCCTGGTATTATATTGTAGGTTGCTGAGACTCTGTTCATTATTTTTCAATCTTTTTTCTCTCTGTGCTTCAGTCTGAATTTATTTTGACCAGTATTCAAGTTTATGGCTTCTTTCTTCTGCTGTGTCAAGTCCACTGTCTCTACAGCTATTTTTCAGTTCTGATGTGTTGCCTTTTATTTCCAGACAAGCCATTTGGCTATTTTCTAGAATTCCCATTGATAACCTGAAAAATCCCATCTCTTCACCCATTCTATAAATTTCCATGTAAATTTCTTCATGTGTTTATAGATGTATTTAAGGTCATTTTGCTGTTGTTAATTGTAATAACACAACTGCTTATTATTTCTGCTTTCTCCTAATTATGACTCACATTTTCCTATTTATTCTCTTATCTAGTGTTTAATTTGATTAAATTCTTGAAAGTGCGCAGGAAACAACAATTCATAGTGAAGTGTCATTTTAAGGTTTTGTTTTATTTATTTCCTAGAAAGTCTAAATCCTTTCTGCTGTCTAATGGCTGGATTGAGAGGCTACTCATCCAGTTCTTTCTTAGAGTATAATTGAGCTGGGACTGAGAAACTGCTTCAATTATTCTTAGTTACCTGTAATTAGCCCAACCACCAACATCCTCTGCCTACTTTATCTTGTCAGGATTTGTGCTAGGAGGGAGTTGACTGCAGTTTCAGATATTTTTGGTTTACTTGCATTCCAGTCACTGTGAGAATGCACAAGACTATGTAATTTTTTTCTCTCCTTATGTACCTTTCTTCCACCCCTGCCTTTCAGAAAAGGTGAGGCAGGGCAGGTGGGGAGGCTGAACTACTGAATCGAATGCTCTCTTCTTTCATTGAGAAGATGGCTGGTCCACCTTGATAGGCTGAGTGATGTCTCATTTCATTCAGGATGCATTCAGACCACAACCTGACCTCCACCACACATTCTGGTCCAAAACTAGAATGGTTTTCCTTTGTCCCCGCAAAGCTTCTCCATCCCTGGCTGACATTCCTCTCTCCACCTACACACAGACCAGAACCTCCTCCAGAGTGTAGGGGCTATCATAACTCTTGCTCCCCTGGGAAGAGCTTATCTCTTTCTGAAATTCAGTTCTTTGCTTCCACTCTTTTTCTCTAGCACCACAGAAAGCTATACTTTTTCATGTTTTCTGAGTTTTTCTTGTTGCGACCACAAGACCAAAGATCTTTAGATCTCTCTATATCCTTATTCAAAATAGGAGTCTCTGTATTATCACTAGTGGACATAACCATGAATAAAATAAGCACACAAGGGCTTCCCTGGTGGTCCAGTGGGTAAGGACACTGCCTTGCAGTGCAAGGGACACCGATTCAACCCCTGGCCTGGGAAGATCCCACGTGCCGTGGAGCAGCTGGACCAATGTGTCCAACTACTGAGCAGAGCTCTGGATAAAGGTCCAGTGGGTCAGCTGAGGACCAAAGCATTTTTTTGACTCACATTTTCCTATTTATTCTCTTATCTGTGTTTAATTTGATTAAATTCTTGAAAGTGCGAGGAAACAACAATTCATAGTGAAGTGTCATTTTAAGGTTTTGTTTTATTTATTTCCTAGAAAGTCTAAATCCTTTCTGCTGTCTAATGGCTGGATTGAGAGGCTACTCATCCAGTTCTTTCTTAGAGTATAATTGAGCTGGGACTGAGAAACTGCTTCAATTATTCTTAGTTACCTGTAATTAGCCCAACCACCAACATCCTCTGCCTACTTTATCTTGTCAGGATTTGTGCTAGGAGGGAGTTGACTGCAGTTTCAGATATTTTTGGTTTACTTGCATTCCAGTCACTGTGAGAATGCACAAGACTATGTAATTTTTTTCTCTCCTTATGTACCTTTCTTCCACCCCTGCCTTTCAGAAAAGGTGAGGCAGGGCAGGTGGGGAGGCTGAACTACTGAATCGAATGCTCTCTTCTTTCATTGAGAAGATGGCTGGTCCACCTTGATAGGCTGAGTGATGTCTCATTTCATTCAGGATGCATTCAGACCACAACCTGACCTCCACCACACATTCTGGTCCAAAACTAGAATGGTTTTCCTTTGTCCCATAAGCTTCTCCATCCCTGGCTGACATTCCTCTCTCCACCTACACACAGACCAGAACCTCCTCCAGAGTGTAGGGGCTATCATAACTCTTGCTCCCCTGGGAAGAGCTTATCTCTTTCTGAAATTCAGTTCTTTGCTTCCACTCTTTTTCTCTAGCACCACAGAAAGCTATACTTTTTCATGTTTTCTGAGTTTTTCTTGTTGCGACCACAAGACCAAAGATCTTTAGATCTCTCTATATCCTTATTCAAAATAGGAGTCTCTGTATTATCACTAGTGGACATAACCATGAATAAAATAAGCACACAAGGGCTTCCCTGGTGGTCCAGTGGGTAAGGACACTGCCTTGCAGTGCAAGGGACACCGATTCAACCCCTGGCCTGGGAAGATCCCACGTGCCGTGGAGCAGCTGGACCAATGTGTCCAACTACTGAGCAGAGCTCTGGAGCGCATGCGCCCAGAGCCAGTGTTCTGCAGTGAGAGAGGTCACTGCGCTGGGAGGCCCACCCAGGCCAAAGAATAAAAGATGGATAAAAATGAATAGATAAAGGACAAATAAAAGAGGCCCAAATTTTAAAAAAAAAAAAAAAAAAAACAAGCACACAAAAGGAATAGAATTGCAATGAAGATTAGCGCTCTGATGTAGAAGTCTATGGTTTTGTTAGAGAATTTTCTGGCAGGATGCCCATTTTACAGATAAAATGTGGATAAACTATGTGCAATGTCCCATTTCTAGCAGAGAATAGGACTGGGGTTTAGAATCAAGTCGTCCAGTTCCAGAATCCACATTTTTACCCATGCTGCTGTGAAATAAGGATTTATATTTAATTTACTTGAAGTAAATTAGCAAATACTCAATGACTGGCAGTAAGTAAAATGCCCATCCCTAACCGGATCAGGGACTGGAGACCCAGCACGCAGAGAGTTGTCTTGACAAATATTTATTGAATGCGTCAGTAAATCTCCACCGTAACACACATATGCGTGTATACACACACACGCGCGTGCACACACACACCCTCTCTTGACCTAAAAGAGCCTCAGGCCTCAAAGAACCTGAGAATGTTCTGCCATAAACACAGTCTATTTTCATGTCTTTTTTTTTTTTTTTGAGCTGCTTCCTCCTTCTCTTCTGACAACCAGTGGCTCTGGGGAATTAAGCAAGGGGACAGAGAGGAGAAATCTCAGTTTCTGAATGGTCTCATGTTCTCAGCAGTTGTCCCTGGAGCTTACTTAGTTCCTGGCTCCAAGGTGACCCCGTGGTGTCTTCACTGGAAACTGCGGGGCTGGGCATCCTGTGAGAGGTCCATCCACCCTGGGGCCGTTACTAAACCCATGCTCCTGGGCAGGGTGGCCCCTGGCCAATCATCCCTGGGGGGAGGAGAGAGGGCAAAGAACACCACTGTGTGTTAAGCAGTCACCGCTGCTAGAATCTGTGCTCAGCTTCTTAGATTCTAGTATAATTGCACAGGGCGCTACATAGGCACACCCAGGTCATATTCCAGCTTTACTTGCTTCCAAGTATGTGAAGTTGAGCAACATACTTAACTCTCCAAGCCTTACTTTCCCATTAAACTATGAAGATTAAAAATAGAACCTACTGTATCGGGTGATGGATCAGCTGGGCCAATGCACAGTCTGGCTCGCTCAGTTCATGATAATCATTCTATAAATATTAAACATCCTTAGTTAACATCAGCTATTTGGGTTGCATATTACCAAAAACCCAGACTGGGATTTGAATTGAGGTCAACATCTCCGTGTTTTACCCATTGTATACGTTTTCCCCTAGAAAGCCAGTTAACAGAGCAGATTCCAGATCCTATCCTCCATATGCTGATTCAGAAGATCTGGGGTCGGGCCCAGGAACACAAGCACCCAAGGTGATCTGGATTCAGATCTGGGTCACCCCTTCAGGATCACCCTTAGGCTATCTCACTCCCTTCCTTGGAGCCAGGCACTATGTGGAGACAGGTGCTTGGACGGGACCCTTATGACATCTGGTCACCCACACCTCTTATCTCCACACTTTGTAGATGAAGAATATCTTAGCCTGCATTCCTGGTACATGTAGGGGGCTCTGGGAGTCCTGGAGGATCCATTCCACAGCTGTTAGCATGAGACTTCACACGGCAGGACGGGGACCCTTAAGTCTACCCCTTCCCTCTTTCTATTCTCCGGATGTGGCAAGCTGGGGACACTCTCACTCTCAAATAGGAGGCTCCTAAGCTGGCTCGCAGAATTGTCAAATGAGGCTGCTGACCCACCAGACTCTGCATCTAAGTGAAGAGGCGGCTCTAGTGGCCAAACAGGTTCCATTCCATAGGCCGACTCATGTCCACAGCGGCTGCTTGGAGTGCTGTGTCCACGAAGAGGCCAAGGCTGAATCTGGGTAGCAGTTCTTCTTGTTAGTCAGTCGCTTGGTCTCGTCCAACTCTTTGCAACCCAATGGACTACAGTTTGCCGGGCTTTCCTGTCCTTCACTATCTTCCAGAGTTGGTGCCAACTCATGTCCATTGAGTCAATGATGCCCTCCAACCATCTCATCCTCTGTGGCCCCCTTCTCCTCTGGCCTTCAATCTTTCCCAGCACCAGGGTCTTTTCCAATGAGTGGGATCTTTGCATCAGGTGGCCAAAATTTTGGAGCTTCAGCATTCGTCCTTCCAATGAATCTTCAGGGTTGGCTCTTAACCAGGGACCATTTTGTCCCCCAAGGGATGCTTGACAATTTCTGGAGACTGAATTCCTATGATGATTGGACAGCCCGCACCCCCCAACCAAAAATTATGAAGCCCAAACGGCAGTCATGCCAAGGGGTGGTATTCCTCTCCCGGGTCAGTGGGAAAGGGTGTTATGAGTAAGCAGCAGAGTGGTGGGAGGAGGCAGTGAAAGCACATGTGGTCTGCATTTGCAGATTCTGATCTCTGAGCTTTGATTTCAGTCCGCACTTTAAGATTCCCATTGAATGAGCAAGGAGTCCCTGTACTGGCCAAATGGGAAACAGAGACTCGGGAAAGCAACCATGAAATCCTGTGCTTGATGATCTTGTAGCGCCTGGGAGGCTTGGGGACCTGTGGATGGGACTCATGAAGGCCTATCCCAATTGAGGTGGGTGCTCCCTCTCTGCCTGATTCACTCTGAAAAAGCCACTTCTTTTCCTTGGGGACATAGTAAAGGAGGAACTGGTCACATCCTCTCGGTCTCCTGGGGGAAGAGGGAGACCCGGAGGCAGTGGAATGTCCTGGGAGAGGAAAGAGCCATCAGGGACACTGCTGAAGATGTCGTGGCCCTCTCCCCAGTTCCCTGCCACCACGTGATGGCCCCTTCCCACCAGACTCTGCATCTAAGTGAAGAGGCGGCTCTAGTGGCCAAACAGGTTCCATTCCATAGGCCGACTCATGTCCACAGCGGCTGCTTGGAGTGCTGTGTCCACGAAGAGGCCAAGGCTGAATCTGGGTAGCAGTTCTTCTTGTTAGTCAGTCGCTTGGTCTCGTCCAACTCTTTGCAACCCAATGGACTACAGTTTGCCGGGCTTTCCTGTCCTTCACTATCTTCCAGAGTTGGTGCCAACTCATGTCCATTGAGTCAATGATGCCCTCCAACCATCTCATCCTCTGTGGCCCCCTTCTCCTCTGGCCTTCAATCTTTCCCAGCACCAGGGTCTTTTCCAATGAGTGGGATCTTTGCATCAGGTGGCCAAAATTTTGGAGCTTCAGCATTCGTCCTTCCAATGAATCTTCAGGGTTGGCTCTTAACCAGGGACCATTTTGTCCCCCAAGGGATGCTTGACAATTTCTGGAGACTGAATTCCTATGATGATTGGACAGCCCGCACCCCCCAACCAAAAATTATGAAGCCCAAACGGCAGTCATGCCAAGGGGTGGTATTCCTCTCCGGCTCAGTGGGAAAGGGTGTTATGAGTAAGCAGCAGAGTGGTGGGAGGAGGCAGTGAAAGCACATGTGGTCTGCATTTGCAGATTCTGATCTCTGAGCTTTGATTTCAGTCCGCACTTTAAGATTCCCATTGAATGAGCAAGGAGTCCCTGTACTGGCCAAATGGGGAAATAGAGACTCGGGAAAGCAACCATGAAATCCTGTGCTTGATGATCTTGTAGCGCCTGGGAGGCTTGGGGACCTGTGGATGGGACTCATGAAGGCCTATCCCAATTGAGGTGGGTGCTCCCTCTCTGCCTGATTCACTCTGAAAAAGCCACTTCTTTTCCTTGGGGACATAGTAAAGGAGGAACTGGTCACATCCTCTCGGTCTCCTGGGGGAAGAGGGAGACCCGGAGGCAGTGGAATGTCCTGGGAGAGGAAAGAGCCATCAGGGACACTGCTGAAGATGTCGTGGCCCTCTCCCCAGTTCCCTGCCACCACGTGATGGCCCCTTCCCACCCGACAGAGGATTCCATGTCTATTCTCTGATCATCATAAGGCAGAGCTCTCTGTGTTGGAAAACTCCACGTACAGGAGAGTGGGAGGCACCATATTAGAAACAGGGGCGGGGCTCCCCTGGTGGTCCAGTGGTTAAGACTCTGTGTTTCCACTGCGAGAGGCACGGGCTCATTTCCTGGTCAGGGAAGTTCTGCACGCCATGTGGTGCAGCCAAAGCAGCAATAACAAAAAATAAACAAAAACCAGGAGGGTTAAGTGAATGTATCATAAGGAACACTGGCAGCCAGACCTCTCACTTCTAGACAGAAGAGTGGAAAAGTCTTCTCTGGGGAGCTGACAGATCAGGAGGAAAGAGCTAAGGATCCCGATATCCAGCATCCCCCACAGATGCTCAACAGGCCCACCCTTGATTGTGTCTGATTTTTTATCAAGAGTAGACAATGAAGGCTCGTGGCGCGTGGCTGAAAGCTGTGAGCTTGGAGCCCTAAATAGACACAGACTGAAGGAAGCAGAACGGGAAAGACATGGGGCATGGAGAAAACCATAAACAATATAATCATAATAAAATCAAAAACCTCTAGATTGAAAGAGAGATAGACAATAGAATATCCATGAAAAAAGAACACGATGCTATAAAAAAGAAGCACAGGACTCTTGGGAAAAAAATATGGTAGCAGAAACTTAAAGCTCAGTTGAAGGTTTGGGGGACAAAGTGGAGGAAATTTCTCAAGAATATGTAGCAAAATCAGGTATTGAAAACCGGAGATAAATGGTGGGACAATTAGAAGACCACTACAGGGCCTCTAATATTCAAATCGTAGAAGTTCTAGAAAGAGAAGGAAAATGATGGGAAGGAAATGTCAATAAAATAGTTGAAGAAAATTTCCCTAAAGTGGAGGATTGAGCCCCCAAATTAGAAAGCCCTTCCAAGTGCTGAGTAGGAAACGACAACCAATCCAGTATTCTTGTCCGGAAAATCCCATGGACCCAGGGACCCGGGGTGCTGCAGTTCATCAGGTCACACAGAGTCAGACATGACCGAGCGACTGAGCACAGTACTGAGCACAGTGCTGAGCACAGTGCTGAGCACAGTACTGAGCACAGTGCACAAGCCAGACCTCCATCCCGGAAGGTCAAGTGGAGATCCCAGGACCTCAACAGGACCAGGAAGCATTGACTGACTTCCAGAGGGGTGAAAGCGGCCGTCAGAATAACTTAAAGCTTTTCACCGGTACCTCTGGAAGGGCGACGATAAAGAAATGGAGCCTTTACATTCTAAAGGAAAGAAAAGTATTTGTAACCTAGAGTTCTAGGTCACACCCAAAACGTAAAGATATCCTTAGACAAACAAGGAGAAAGCACGGCTCACCCACTCTTTCTCAGGAAACAGAGAGAGGATACTCTCTACTGACAGAAGAATCGAGACAAGAAACAGGAAGGTGTGGAATCCAGGAAGCAGGAAATCCAGCTCAGGAGAGAGGAGGAGGGGGAATCCTCAAGTTGACGGGGGACTGGGCTATGCAAGTGGGGACGGGCGGTAGGCAGAGCGGAACTCCCAGAGTGCCAGCTGCCGAAAGCAACACATTTAGTTTAGAAATGCTAGAAAGTTCCAGAAGAGACGTCTCTCAACATGATGGAATTGAGAAAAAGTTAGGTGTGAATCCAAGTGCTAAGAGAGCTTCGGACAATTGGCAAAATGTTTGAAAAAAAATTAGTGACCAGTGTGCAGAAAACTAAGCAAATGAAAACTAAGAAATCGTAGGAGTTGTAACATTGAGTGCCAATGTTATTAAACCGGTGGCACAGCTATTTGAGGAGGAGAGGAGGGATCCAAGTGTGGGGTGGGGCAGTCTGTCCTCCGGCAGAGATTGAATCAATGCTGCGTGTCCCAGAGCAGGGTTGCGGTGGAGAATGTCTAACACTGAAAACTACACTAGGTGGTCCAAATCTGTTACGGAGCCATCCGGATCTACACACAGAACCATCTCCTGATGGAAGCAAGGGACTGCTTCTGGAGAAGAGGAAGAGGAGGGGAGAAGGGCTGGAAATGACCACTTGTCTTAACTAACTTCCTCAACCAGCTCATTCTCTTAACTAGGAACCTGGATAACTGACAAAGCTTGGAAATTAAAAACAATGCCATCGGTGTGCATGTGAAAACTGGTGGAACCTGAGTAAGGTCTGTATCTGAGCTTGTAAGACTGTGCCAACGTCCGTTCCCTGACTTTGACGATGCACTTTGGTTTCAGATATGTGTGTGTGTGCTCGGTTATTTCAGTCCAGCTCTTTGTGACCCCCTGGACTATAGCCCACCAGGCTCCTCTGTCCATGGGATTTCTCAGGCAAGAATACTGGAGGGAGTATTTTTTCAGAGGATCTTCCTGACCCAGGGACTGAACCCACAGTTCTTGTGTCTTCCTGCATGGGCAGGTGGGTTCTGAGCCACCTGGTTACTTTACATGCTATCATGAGGGGTAGCCAGATGAAGGTGAACTTTTCGAATTCACCTTCAAAGTCAAATGATTTTGAGTTAAAAAGTTATGTAAACAACAACCCACCACCGTTACAATAGGAGACTTTGCTGTTTCCAAAGTCACTCCTTGTAGAGGAAGGAAAATGAGCCTTCATGACACGTCCAGGCAGCGTCTGGAAAGAGCGGCCATCCATTCTGTTGGCTGTCTCCCTGGAGGCTGTGGCTCTGTGGCCGCGGGCGGGGAGAGAGCTGGGATACTCCAGGGTCAAGGGGCTGAGTGGTGCCCTCCTGCCAGATGTTCTTGTCCAATCCTCGTGGGACAGATGAACAGATAGGGTAAGGGAGGCAGAAAGAATTGAATTTGGAGTCAGACAGATCTGACTTATATATGAGGACTGCCTGATCCTGTGTGTCTCTCTGTAGCCTAAAATCCTTGGGCAAGACCCTTGCCCTTCTTGATCGTTGTTTTCTTCACCTTATTATCGATGTTCTGTGTGAAAGCTGGAAATCGGTGTTTCCCGAGCCCCAAGCACAGGGACCCAGAGCTTCTCCTTTTCACTTATGACAAACTGTGGCCCAGAGAGGTTAAGCAGTTTGCCCCAGCTCACACAGCAGATAAGGGGGATGGGCACCCTGTTGATGTGGGTTTAAATGTGGATCCACCTAAAAGCAAACTCTTTGCAGTCTTTGTCACAGTACCGTGGCGTGTGAGCGGCTGTCCCTAGATCTTCATGGAGTCTGGAAATGACCACTTGTCTTAACTAACTTCCTCAACCAGCTCATTCTCTTAACTAGGAACCTGGATAACTGACAAAGCTTGGAAATTAAAAACAATGCCATCGGTGTGCATGTGAAAACTGGTGGAACCTGAGTAAGGTCTGTATCTGAGCTTGTAAGACTGTGCCAACGTCCGTTCCCTGACTTTGACGATGCACTTTGGTTTCAGATATGTGTGTGTGTGCTCGGTTATTTCAGTCCAGCTCTTTGTGACCCCCTGGACTATAGCCCACCAGGCTCCTCTGTCCATGGGATTTCTCAGGCAAGAATACTGGAGGGAGTATTTTTTCAGAGGATCTTCCTGACCCAGGGACTGAACCCACAGTTCTTGTGTCTTCCTGCATGGGCAGGTGGGTTCTGAGCCACCTGGTTACTTTACATGCTATCATGAGGGGTAGCCAGATGAAGGTGAACTTTTCGAATTCACCTTCAAAGTCAAATGATTTTGAGTTAAAAAGTTATGTAAACAACAACCCACCACCGTTACAATAGGAGACTTTGCTGTTTCCAAAGTCACTCCTTGTAGAGGAAGGAAAATGAGCCTTCATGACACGTCCAGGCAGCGTCTGGAAAGAGCGGCCATCCATTCTGTTGGCTGTCTCCCTGGAGGCTGTGGCTCTGTGGCCGCGGGCGGGGAGAGAGCTGGGATACTCCAGGGTCAAGGGGCTGAGTGGTGCCCTCCTGCCAGATGTTCTTGTCCAATCCTCGTGGGACAGATGAACAGATAGGGTAAGGGAGGCAGAAAGAATTGAATTTGGAGTCAGACAGATCTGACTTATATATGAGGACTGCCTGATCCTGTGTGTCTCTCTGTAGCCTAAAATCCTTGGGCAAGACCCTTGCCCTTCTTGATCGTTGTTTTCTTCACCTTATTATCGATGTTCTGTGTGAAAGCTGGAAATCGGTGTTTCCCGAGCCCCAAGCACAGGGACCCAGAGCTTCTCCTTTTCACTTATGACAAACTGTGGCCCAGAGAGGTTAAGCAGTTTGCCCCAGCTCACACAGCAGATAAGGGGGATGGGCACCCTGTTGATGTGGGTTTAAATGTGGATCCACCTAAAAGCAAACTCTTTGCAGTCTTTGTCACAGTACCGTGGCGTGTGAGCGGCTGTCCCTAGATCTTCATGGAGTACCTCTTTTGTGCCAGGCAGCATTCTAAGATCTGAAGGAGCTGCGGTGAATGAAATCAGCCTCGGCCCTCAAGAAGACGGGAGGTGGTGTCAGACACGAGAAAAGCCCGGTCTCTGGGAGCGCCGAGCACTTCTGTGAGCCTGTGCTGCGAGGTGGAGGCACCATCCCGGCCCGGCCAGGAACCTGAGCAGTTTCTCTTCAGGGAAGAAGATCGCAGGGTGGGGAGACAGTGGGGTCTGGAGTCCAGTGTCCTGCCCCCTGGAATGGCTGAGAGGCAAGACCACAGCCTTAGGGATTAGCTCAAGGATGATCCTGCTGAGTAAGCTGGAGGCTACTGAGATAGATGGGGTGTTCATGTCCTCCTAAACTTTGTAACGCTGAAAGCCTATGGAGATAGTATTAGAAGGGAGACCTTCAGGAGACGCTTAGGACCTGAGGGTGGGGCACCCTCGTGAATGGGACCAGCGCCCTCGTAAAAGAGACTCCAGAGGGATCCCCTGCCCTTCCCCACGGGAGGCACAGCGAGAGGTCAGCAATCCGCAACCTGGAAGAGGATTCTCACCAGAAGCTGACCACATCTGCCTGTCTTGGCCTCCAGCCTCCAGAACTGGGAGGAATAGATTTCCATTGTTTATAAGCCCCCCCAGGCTGAGATAGTTTGTCACAGCAGCCTGAATGGAGTAAAACAGCTACAGGGATCCAGAGACTAATGCCTCCTTCTCTCCAGACCCCCAAAGGGATTAAAAGGGACAGTTCCTGGTGTGCCACGAACAGCTACTTTTCCACTCACTGATTTGTGACTTAGTCAGGGGCACTGGACTAGCAGTCCTACCCCCATTCTCTTTCTCAATCTGTGTGTGGCCTCAGACGAGTTCCTGGTCCTCTCTGGACCTCTGTCTCTTTACCTGGACAATTTGGAGGTTGGACTTACTGAGGTCTAAAGTGCAGCTCTGCAAATTCTCAAGGTTTGGGGAAAACATCCATTTAGTGAACAATTATGGAAGGCTTTGCTAGGTTTCTTTGCCCACTGCCTACCGTCTTTCTCTGGTAAATTATTCCCTGCCAAGTCCTGTACGTGCTAAGTCGCTTCAGTCATTTCCGACTTTGTGCGACTGTATGGACGACAGCCAGCCAGGCTCCTCTGTCCATGGGATTCTTCAGGCAAGAATATGGAGCGGGTTGCTCCAGGGGATCTTCCTGACACAGGGATTGAACCTGCGTCTCTTACATCTGCATTGGCAGGCAGGTGCTTTACCACTAACGCCCACCTGGGAAGCCCCTGCCAAGTCCTGAGGGGTGTTCGAACAAGAGGGAATGGCGCATGCAAAGTCCCTGAGAAGAGACAGAGATGGGTGAGTCCCAGGCATGCAGAGGGTTTGCAAGGAGGCTGAAGGTCCACAGAATGCTAGAAGGAGCACAGTGTAGGAGCCCGGGCTAAGAGGAGAAGCAGGCGGGGCTGCCTTGTTATTGCTGCTGTTAGTATTGACCTCAGCTCAGGTTCAGGGGCTGACCCAGAGCGCACACTCAGTTCATGCTGGACAAGGGGCTGTGAGGGAGAGCACCAGGCATAAGTGGGGCAGCATTTCCACGGAAACCCATCATGCTCCCTGCTGATGACTCGCCTCCCCAAGGTCTCATATGCTTTGGACCCTGCTGGCTCTGAGCTGATAACACTTCCTGAGCTCTTGGGGAGGGACTCACTTCCCCTTCCTCCGCCTCTCTCAGCGCCCAGCTGTTAGGGAGTCCACAGACCGAGGGTGGGAAGGCTCTTCCTCCGGCTCGTGATCCGCACGCACAGACAGCCCGTGGGGACCCGGCGGCCCCAGGCAGCCCCAGGCCAGTCCCCACCGCTCTCGGAGCCTACGTCAGAGGCCTGGCCCGGATGCAGCTGGGCCCCACCTGGGCCTCCAGCAGGAAGTGCGCAGGCTGATGGGGCCTGGCGGGTGGCCATCCACTGCCCAGACAAAGGAGCTGGACGGAGACCCCTTCCTCTTGAGACTACACTCAGCCGCCAGGACAGAGAATCAACACAAGTGCTCGTGCGACCGCAGGATGGAGACCACCGGGCCCAGAGGACAGCCGAGGAAACGGGCCACCAGGGTGGGACCAGCCTGCCCTGGGAGCCAGACGGCACCCTCCGACGGGGCCTGTGTGTGCTTACCCACACACGACCGCGCATGGTGAAGCTAGATCCAGACGTTAACAGGCTCTGCTACGGTAAGACAGGAGACACAAAGACACGGCGACACCCAGCAGACGTGAGAAGCACACGCAGGCACACACCCGTCAGTGGGACACTCTCCCATGAGGGTGCGACACGAAAGTGCAGCTCTGCATAAGGAAGACACGTCCCCACACCCCCAGACACTCCTCGGCACACATGCAAAGCCCCAGACACGTCCACCGACCCCCCGACCTCGCTTCCCAGATAGTTGTGCTGGGAAATAGAAGCACCTGCTCCCCACCAAGCCGTCCCCCGGCGGGCGGCGGTGGGAGCAGACTAATTAAGCCTTCACAGGAAGCTGGCATTTTCCTGGCGGCCCTGCCGCCCCTAGCTGCCAGAGCGGCCACCAGCCCGAGGGGCCTTTGTGATGGGCCCCAGGGGGTGTTTGACCCAGCTCCTCTCCCCCTCCTCTCTCTCTGGTCACTGGAGCAACTCCCCACCTTCCCGTCCCAAAGGACGCTTCTGGGGCCGATGGCCCACCTATGAGGGTGCAGGGACAGAACCTGCCCAGGGAGGTTGAGGCCTAGATCAACAGGTTCCCAAGGAGTCGAGGATACTTGAGGGACTTACGTCAGCTGTGGACATGATGGCCCGGAAAACCCTCTCCGAGGGTGTTAGGGAGTCCACAGACCGAGGGTGGGAAGGCTCTTCCTCCGGCTCGTGATCCGCACGCACAGACAGCCCGTGGGGACCCGGCGGCCCCAGGCAGCCCCAGGCCAGTCCCCACCGCTCTCGGAGCCTACGTCAGAGGCCTGGCCCGGATGCAGCTGGGCCCCACCTGGGCCTCCAGCAGGAAGTGCGCAGGCTGATGGGGCCTGGCGGGTGGCCATCCACTGCCCAGACAAAGGAGCTGGACGGAGACCCCTTCCTCTTGAGACTACACTCAGCCGCCAGGACAGAGAATCAACACAAGTGCTCGTGCGACCGCAGGATGGAGACCACCGGGCCCAGAGGACAGCCGAGGAAACGGGCCACCAGGGTGGGACCAGCCTGCCCTGGGAGCCAGACGGCACCCTCCGACGGGGCCTGTGTGTGCTTACCCACACACGACCGCGCATGGTGAAGCTAGATCCAGACGTTAACAGGCTCTGCTACGGTAAGACAGGAGACACAAAGACACGGCGACACCCAGCAGACGTGAGAAGCACACGCAGGCACACACCCGTCAGTGGGACACTCTCCCATGAGGGTGCGACACGAAAGTGCAGCTCTGCATAAGGAAGACACGTCCCCACACCCCCAGACACTCCTCGGCACACATGCAAAGCCCCAGACACGTCCACCGACCCCCCGACCTCGCTTCCCAGATAGTTGTGCTGGGAAATAGAAGCACCTGCTCCCCACCAAGCCGTCCCCCGGCGGGCGGCGGTGGGAGCAGACTAATTAAGCCTTCACAGGAAGCTGGCATTTTCCTGGCGGCCCTGCCGCCCCTAGCTGCCAGAGCGGCCACCAGCCCGAGGGGCCTTTGTGATGGGCCCCAGGGGGTGTTTGACCCAGCTCCTCTCCCCCTCCTCTCTCTCTGGTCACTGGAGCAACTCCCCACCTTCCCGTCCCAAAGGACGCTTCTGGGGCCGATGGCCCACCTATGAGGGTGCAGGGACAGAACCTGCCCAGGGAGGTTGAGGCCTAGATCAACAGGTTCCCAAGGAGTCGAGGATACTTGAGGGACTTACGTCAGCTGTGGACATGATGGCTGGATGCCCTCAGCTGCTCTCTGCCTAGTCCAAATGCTAACCTCCATCTCTCCGGCCAGAGGGGAGCTCAGTCTCCCTTATTTTTCATCCTGGAGTCGAACCTTCAGCTCTTGACTCTCACGCATGATCAGCTCTGCTGATCAACCCTGGCCGTCCTGCAGCTGAAAATGGTAGAACGGAGGATGTAACATAAGCACCTGGTTCTTGACCCTGATGACACAACATTGGAAAGATGTGGAAATGCTGGCTCAGAGTGTCGAGAGACTTGAGGATTCAAACCAGGTCTGTCTGACTCTCTAGAGTATAGCCTGTCGACACCTTCATAATTCTCCGTGTATTTATCTTTCCTTATATATATATGACAGCTTATGTTCAACACATGTTGACTTACGGCGCCATCAAAGGAAGCCTCATTTTACAGAGGGAGAAGCAGATGCACAGAGAGTTAAGCCACGTGCCCAACACAGGGTCGGTGTTGAGCTGAGACTTGAACTCAGGCAGGCTGGTTCCAGAGCCGGTGCTCTTAACCCCCATACCACACGCCTTCTCAGCTGCGTTGGTTACCTAAGCTGCTCAAAGTTCACTTTTCTCCTCTACTAAGTGTATACCTTCGTACCTACCTTTTTTGGAACAGTAGAAGATGAAACAAGAGCACGCACGTATAGACTGACCCTGGCTCAAGGCCTGTGCGTAGGAGGCATTGGATAGAAGAGGTCACTGCACAGAGCCCACAGAGCCACAAAGGCATCCTATGGCAACTCGCCTTGCCTTGCACACACTGCAGGGACTGAGCTAACATAGGACGTGAGTGCAGGGGGTGACATTTGGAGGCCTCCAGCCTGCTGATCCCCCTGAGTGGTGCATGGGCCCCGTAGGCCCCTGAGACCCTGAGCTCCCCGTGGACACCTGCAAACGCCTAGAAATTGCCTGTGTGCGTCATTGCTAGCCCTCCAGTAGCATGTAATTGCTATTGTAGGCAAGGAGCTGTGTTCTCTGGGGTGAGATTTACTGCAGAGCAGGAAATAGCCAGGCAGCAAGCGTGATGGAGACGGGAAGAGAGAAACAGCTGGGGGGATGTAGGGGAGAGGAGCCTTCCAGGGAGGAAAACTGCGTCCTTGGGTGAATCTGCAACCTGGGTTTTGGGATCCAGACTTCATCTTACACTGTCTGCCTTGCTACTCCCACCAACCACGGCCTGGAAACCCAGCCTTCGCACCTCTAAGCTACATCTCCCATAAAGATCTGAAAATAGGCCCACGGAATGGGCAGTACCGGAATTGATGAGTGTTGGAGGCTCTGTGCGCGGTATCCGTGAAATCCTCAAGCATCTTGGAAGACGGCCTATCCGGTGGGTGTGAGACAGCACCTCTGGTTTCAGGGCTCCAGCCTTCCATCTCAGGAATGGATCCTTACCCACCTTCTGAGCGTGTCGTTCATCACTCCAACCCTCAAAACAGCCTCCAAACGCACACGGGCTGCTGAGTGCGTCCTGTCAGCCCCACCTACGGTAAAGAAGCCGGGGGAAATGCACAGAGAGTTAAGCCACGTGCCCAACACAGGGTCGGTGTTGAGCTGAGACTTGAACTCAGGCAGGCTGGTTCCAGAGCCGGTGCTCTTAACCCCCATACCACACGCCTTCTCAGCTGCGTTGGTTACCTAAGCTGCTCAAAGTTCACTTTTCTCCTCTACTAAGTGTATACCTTCGTACCTACCTTTTTTGGAACAGTAGAAGATGAAACAAGAGCACGCACGTATAGACTGACCCTGGCTCAAGGCCTGTGCGTAGGAGGCATTGGATAGAAGAGGTCACTGCACAGAGCCCACAGAGCCACAAAGGCATCCTATGGCAACTCGCCTTGCCTTGCACACACTGCAGGGACTGAGCTAACATAGGACGTGAGTGCAGGGGGTGACATTTGGAGGCCTCCAGCCTGCTGATCCCCCTGAGTGGTGCATGGGCCCCGTAGGCCCCTGAGACCCTGAGCTCCCCGTGGACACCTGCAAACGCCTAGAAATTGCCTGTGTGCGTCATTGCTAGCCCTCCAGTAGCATGTAATTGCTATTGTAGGCAAGGAGCTGTGTTCTCTGGGGTGAGATTTACTGCAGAGCAGGAAATAGCCAGGCAGCAAGCGTGATGGAGACGGGAAGAGAGAAACAGCTGGGGGGATGTAGGGGAGAGGAGCCTTCCAGGGAGGAAAACTGCGTCCTTGGGTGAATCTGCAACCTGGGTTTTGGGATCCAGACTTCATCTTACACTGTCTGCCTTGCTACTCCCACCAACCACGGCCTGGAAACCCAGCCTTCGCACCTCTAAGCTACATCTCCCATAAAGATCTGAAAATAGGCCCACGGAATGGGCAGTACCGGAATTGATGAGTGTTGGAGGCTCTGTGCGCGGTATCCGTGAAATCCTCAAGCATCTTGGAAGACGGCCTATCCGGTGGGTGTGAGACAGCACCTCTGGTTTCAGGGCTCCAGCCTTCCATCTCAGGAATGGATCCTTACCCACCTTCTGAGCGTGTCGTTCATCACTCCAACCCTCAAAACAGCCTCCAAACGCGCACACGGGCTGCTGAGTGCGTCCTGTCAGCCCCACCATCCTCTCTGAAGATGCCTGGTGTACTGAGTCGCTTCAGTCGTCTCCGACTCTCTGAGACCCTGTGAATCGTAACCTGCCAGGGTCCTCTGTCCGTGGGATTCTTCAGGCAAGAATATGGGAGTGGGTTTCCATGCCTCCTCCAGGGGATCTTCCCAACCCAGGAGTCAAACCCAAGTCCCACGCCCTGCAGGCAGATTCTTTACCATCTGAGCCACCAGAGATGCCTTCACTTCAGTCACTTCAGTCACTCAGTCGTGTCCAGCTCTTTGAGACCCCCATGGACTGTAGTACACCAGGCTTCCCTGCCCTTCACTGTCTCCTGGAGTTTGCTCAGATTCATGTCCCTTGGCTCAGTGATGCCATCCAACCCTCTTGTCCTCTATCATTCCCTTCTCCTTTTGCATTCTATTTCTCCCAACATCAGGCTCTTTTCCAATGGGCCATCTCTTTGTATTAGGTGGCCAAAGTGTTGGCCAAAGTATATCAGCTTCACCGTCATTCCTTCCAATGAATATTCAGGGTGAATTTCCTTTAGGATTGACTGGTTTGATCTCTTTGCAGTCCATGGGACTCCTAAGAGTCATCACCAACACCACAGTTCAAAGGCATCCGTTCTTCAGTGCTCAGCCTTCTTTATGGTCCAGCTCTCACATCTATGCATGACGACTGGGAAAACCATAGCTCTGATCATATGAACTTTCGCTTGCAAAGTGATATCTCTGCTTTTTAATACACTGTCTAGGTTTGTCATAGCTTTTCTTCCAAAGAGCAAGTGTCTGTTAATTTCATGGCTGCAGTCACCGTCTGCAGTGATTTTGGAGTCCAAGAAAATAAGGTCAGTCACTGCTTCCACTTTTCCTCCTTCTGTCTGCCATGAAGTGATGGGACTGGATGCCATGATCTTCATTTTTTGAAGGTTGAGTTTTAAGCCAGTTTTTTCACTCTCCTCTTTTACCTCCATCAAGAGGCTCTTTAGTTCCTCTTTGCTTTCTGCCCTAAGGTGGCCTCATCTGCATACCTGAGGTTCTTCCTACTTCTCCCAGCAATCTTGATTCTAGCTTGCATGCTCAGGAATGAGGAAATATGGGCCCTGTGCCTCAACTGTCCTGCATTTTCCCTTGCCTTTTTGCCTCTTTACCTGCCGGGGATGCTCCTGTCTGGCCAGCCTGGCCAGTTTCTCTCCCTCCTTCCACTCAAGGATTACTTCTTCTGTGAAACCTGCCCAAATTCTCCTTCCACCCACACCCCTGCAAAACTGCTCCTCCCCCAGGTCTGAGTTATTCCGTTAAGATGCTTTGCCTGGGTTCCTCCAACTCTCTTCTTTTGTGTTTTCTTCCCAGGATCAGTCTGGGTCTGTCCTTAAGCACGAGTGCAATGGACCAGCAGTTCTTCAGGTGCGGGCCCGGAACCAGCAGCGTCAGCGTCCCTCGACACTTGGCTGAAAAAGCAGATCAATGGTCCCGCCACAGACCCACTGAATCAGCAGCTCGGTGGGGGACCCATCTTTCAGCAAACCTTCTGGGTGACTCTGATCCAGGCTGAAGTTTAAGAATCGGTGTGGTAGAAAGATGAGGCAAATTTGTCAACACCTAATGCAGAACAGGGACATAGGTCGACCTGTGGCTGATTCACATCGAGGTATGCAAAACCAACACAATACTGTAAAACAATTATCTTCCAATTAAAAAAAGAATTCAGGGACTTCCTGGTGGTCCAGATGGTAGAGTCCACCTTGCAGTGCAAGAGACACGGGTTCCATCCCTGGTCCAGGAAGATCCCTGCATCCGTTCTTCAGTGCTCAGCCTTCTTTATGGTCCAGCTCTCACATCTATGCATGACGACTGGGAAAACCATAGCTCTGATCATATGAACTTTCGCTTGCAAAGTGATATCTCTGCTTTTTAATACACTGTCTAGGTTTGTCATAGCTTTTCTTCCAAAGAGCAAGTGTCTGTTAATTTCATGGCTGCAGTCACCGTCTGCAGTGATTTTGGAGTCCAAGAAAATAAGGTCAGTCACTGCTTCCACTTTTCCTCCTTCTGTCTGCCATGAAGTGATGGGACTGGATGCCATGATCTTCATTTTTTGAAGGTTGAGTTTTAAGCCAGTTTTTTCACTCTCCTCTTTTACCTCCATCAAGAGGCTCTTTAGTTCCTCTTTGCTTTCTGCCCTAAGGTGGCCTCATCTGCATACCTGAGGTTCTTCCTACTTCTCCCAGCAATCTTGATTCTAGCTTGCATGCTCAGGAATGAGGAAATATGGGCCCTGTGCCTCAACTGTCCTGCATTTTCCCTTGCCTTTTTGCCTCTTTACCTGCCGGGGATGCTCCTGTCTGGCCAGCCTGGCCAGTTTCTCTCCTCCTTCCACTCAAGGATTACTTCTTCTGTGAAACCTGCCCAAATTCTCCTTCCACCCACACCCCTGCAAAACTGCTCCTCCCCCAGGTCTGAGTTATTCCGTTAAGATGCTTTGCCTGGGTTCCTCCAACTCTCTTCTTTTGTGTTTTCTTCCCAGGATCAGTCTGGGTCTGTCCTTAAGCACGAGTGCAATGGACCAGCAGTTCTTCAGGTGCGGGCCCGGAACCAGCAGCGTCAGCGTCCCTCGACACTTGGCTGAAAAAGCAGATCAATGGTCCCGCCACAGACCCACTGAATCAGCAGCTCGGTGGGGGACCCATCTTTCAGCAAACCTTCTGGGTGACTCTGATCCAGGCTGAAGTTTAAGAATCGGTGTGGTAGAAAGATGAGGCAAATTTGTCAACACCTAATGCAGAACAGGGGACATAGGTCGACCTGTGGCTGATTCACATCGAGGTATGCAAAAACCAACACAATACTGTAAAACAATTATCTTCCAATTAAAAAAAAAAAGAATTCAGGGACTTCCCTGGTGGTCCAGATGGTAGAGTCCACCTTGCAGTGCAAGAGACACGGGTTCCATCCCTGGTCCAGGAAGATCCCACGTGCCATGGAGTGGCTGGGCCAGTGTGTCCCATGAGGAGCCAGCGCTCTAGAGCGCATGCGCCCAGAGTCAGTGCTCTGCAGTGAAAGAGGCCACTGCAGTGGGAGGTCCACACAGGCCAGAGAATAAAAAAGATGGATGAAAATAAATGATGACTTAGAAGCAAAAAAATAAAAAAAGAATCCAGATCAAATAACAGAAAACCAATCACAGCCACTACCATGTGGGGGAACACGTGCCAGCCGTGTGCCAGGCACTTTCTTTATCTGTATTACCTCTCCTCAGCAGCATGCGGGGAAGATACTAATATACTCATTTTGTGGACTTGGAAACTGAGGAAGCAGGAGTCTGGTGTGGCCTTTGGCTCACCATCGACATTTGGCGATCATTTTCCCACTTGGCCTCTTGGGGCTCTTCTGCAGCTGACATTCTCGGATTTGCCACCTGATGCTGCGGTTTGGCTCAGTGCCTGCTGACCTCTGCCCACCAAGCTTCTCTCCATGGGCCACGAGGTCAGGTTCCTTGAATTTTGTTTTCCATTCAGAGATCAAAGGAATACAAACAGTGGACACCAGACTCATGGGCAAAACCAACCCCCCCAAAAAAGCACCCATCAGAGGGGAGGAACTTTTATTAACTTAACAGCTGGCGCCAGAGCTCCACATAGGAAGACACGTAACATTGTTTGGAAAAAATATTTTGACAAGTGTTGGGGAGAAAGGTAAGAACTGTGGGCCTGGTGCCCAAGCCTTGGAGTGAGGGGGGGAGGCTGCCCTGTGAGAGGGAGCGCTTGCAAGCTCCCAGGGCATCCAGGATGGCGGGGGCGAGGAACAGTGCAAACAATAGCTAATATTTATCCGTTTCCGGCTCTGCACTAAGGAATGTGTACACTCTGTGCTTAGTGCGTTGCAGGAACCAAGGTGCTCGATTACCAGAAAGAGCAGAAAGGAAAGAAACAGGGAGAAAGAGAGAAAAAGAAAAGCACAGAGCAGAAAAGAACGAAAAAGAAAAGGTAAAGGAACCCCCTCTGGTAGCCGAAGCCAGGGAGGAAATCTAGTACCAGGTGTCTGAGCTACCTATAAGGTACACGGCTCCAGAGAAGGGAGGCCACGAATAACACGGCTTCAACGAGAGACATGTCTTTCTTTTCTCAGTGCGTGCTAAGTCACTTCAGTCACGCCCGACTCCTCGCGACACCGTGAACTGTAGGCCACCAGGTTCCTCTGTCCATGGGATTCTCCAGGGAAGAATTCTGGAGTGGGTTGCCATGCCCTCCTCCAGGGCATCTTCCAGACCCAGGGATGGAACTCACGTCTCTTACAACTCCTGTATGAGCAGACGGATTCCTTACCACTAGCACCACTAAGTAGCTGAAATGTAATGGTGGTCCTGCTCCGTGAGTTTCTCAAGCCCTCAGCACATGCCCCTGGAAGGCTTGCTGCTTCGCCAGCAGGAGGGGGAACAAGGAGGGGAAGGGGTAGCCCCTCCCTGCAAGGGCTCCCCGCCAGAAGGCACATGCTTCCTGCCGCTCACACCCAGGCGTCCAGAGCTGGTTCAACAGCCACGCCTGCCTACCTCAAGGGAGGCTGGGGAGTCTAGTTGTGTTCTGAGCAACCACTGGCCCAGCTCAATATGCTGTCACCTACGTGAGTGGGGACGGTGTTCCTGAGGGGTCGGCCAGAAGTCTCTGCCACAGACAGTGATTGGGGAGCTCACAAAACTGGGAGAATCAGACTCAGAAAACTGGTAGGAACCAAGGGTGGCCACGGCCGGGACCCATAGTCATAGTCACACGGCCAGCTGGGGCGCGTAGCCAAGGCTGCCACTGGGAAGGACGGCCCATCTGTTTCTGCATCTTGAAGTCAGGATCCAGCCAGAGGGGAGGTGTTCAGATGGTGGAGGCAAGATCACAGATCTGAGCTTCCGCTGCCAAGGGCTTCAGGGCAAGGAGAAGGGCTCCACCCGCTCCACGGGGGCTGAGGTGGGAGTTGGATGCCTGGCAGCACGTGTCCCACTAAAAAGGCAAATGAAAAAGAGTCCATAATGCTTTTGACGCCATTTCAGCTTCATAACCCGTATGATAGGTCCCAGTTTTCAAGTGAAAGAGGTCAAATTTACTAGTTGCTTCTAGAGCCCCTCCTGAGTTAGGCATTGCTCTATGCCCTTTATAATTGACTCTTGTTCTTTGGCCTGAGCCTCAGAACACACATTTAGAACAGATCCTATTAGCACCCCCACTTTATAGAGGCACGGAGAGGGAGGGAAGGTGCTCCGGTGGGGAGGGCTGAACTTAGGCTGTCTGACTCCAAACCCAGGCTGGTAATAACCATAAATCACGGCCAGCAAGAGAAGCAGCTGCTGAAGGTATGAGACTGCATTTTGAGAAGAGGCCCACGCCCCAGGGCTTCCAGTGGACCGCGTTGAATTCATGCATATTTTATGTAACTGGTTGTTGGCGCTCTTCTGGAAATGAAGCCGATTTCATGTCAGTTCAGAGGCAGCACTTCTGGGGAGCAGAGGCCCAGGAGGAAGAAATCCGGGACAGGCGAGCCCTCCCCTTTCTGCTGTCCTTAGTTCTCCCTGGGAATTAGCGAAAGTACAGGAGAAGACTGAATTTCATTCGGTCTTGGGACAAAGGCCTAAAGATGATCTTGCTGAGACCTCAGAGGCAGGTTGGGCAATAGCTGTCGTCTGAGGCTCCTGAACTCTAAAGCCAGCACACGAGGGGCTCAGCTTCCTGTCCTCACCTGCCAGCAGCCACCTGGGTCTTCCGTCCCTGGCTGCTGCCTGGGGACTGAATTCATATGTTTGTCTATTACCTGACCCGGCCCCCACGTCCCCACAGGGGTGCTCCAAGCAGGCTGTGACCACAGGCAGAAAGTCAAGAAAGAAACAAACGGGCCTGCAAAATTCATCCATGGGATTGTTGCTTTTAGTCTCTTAAGTCGTGTTCGACTCTTTGGGACCCTATGAACTGCAGCCCGCCAGTCTTCTCTGTCCTTCCCCATCTCCCTGAGTTGGCTCAAACTCCTGTCCATTGAGTCAATGATGTCACCCAACCATCTCATGCTCTGTCACCCCCTTCTCCTTTGCCCTCAGTTTTCCCCAGCATCATGATCTTTTCCAAGGAGTCCATAGCTTTTGACGCCATTTCAGCTTCATAACCCGTATGATAGGTCCCAGTTTTCAAGTGAAAGAGGTCAAATTTACTAGTTGCTTCTAGAGCCCTCCTGAGTTAGGCATTGCTCTATGCCCTTTATAATTGACTCTTGTTCTTTGGCCTGAGCCTCAGAACACACATTTAGAACAGATCCTATTAGCACCCCACTTTATAGAGGCACGGAGAGGGAGGGAAGGTGCTCCGGTGGGGAGGGCTGAACTTAGGCTGTCTGACTCCAAACCCAGGCTGGTAATAACCATAAATCACGGCCAGCAAGAGAAGCAGCTGCTGAAGGTATGAGACTGCATTTTGAGAAGAGGCCCACGCCCCAGGGCTTCCAGTGGACCGCGTTGAATTCATGCATATTTTATGTAACTGGTTGTTGGCGCTCTTCTGGAAATGAAGCCGATTTCATGTCAGTTCAGAGGCAGCACTTCTGGGGAGCAGAGGCCCAGGAGGAAGAAATCCGGGACAGGCGAGCCCTCCCCTTTCTGCTGTCCTTAGTTCTCCCTGGGAATTAGCGAAAGTACAGGAGAAGACTGAATTTCATTCGGTCTTGGGACAAAGGCCTAAAGATGATCTTGCTGAGACCTCAGAGGCAGGTTGGGCAATAGCTGTCGTCTGAGGCTCCTGAACTCTAAAGCCAGCACACGAGGGGCTCAGCTTCCTGTCCTCACCTGCCAGCAGCCACCTGGGTCTTCCGTCCCTGGCTGCTGCCTGGGGACTGAATTCATATGTTTGTCTATTACCTGACCCGGCCCCCACGTCCCCACAGGGGTGCTCCAAGCAGGCTGTGACCACAGGCAGAAAGTCAAGAAAGAAACAAACGGGCCTGCAAAATTCATCCATGGGATTGTTGCTTTTAGTCTCTTAAGTCGTGTTCGACTCTTTGGGACCCTATGAACTGCAGCCCGCCAGTCTTCTCTGTCCTTCCCCATCTCCCTGAGTTGGCTCAAACTCCTGTCCATTGAGTCAATGATGTCACCCAACCATCTCATGCTCTGTCACCCCCTTCTCCTTTGCCCTCAGTTTTCCCCAGCATCATGATCTTTTCCAATGAGTCAGCTCTTGGCATCAGGCGGCCAAAGTATCGGAGCTTCAGCTTCAGCATCAGCCCTTCCAATGCATAGTCAGGATTGATTTCCTTTAGGAATGACTGGTGTGATCTCCTTGCAGTCCAAGGGACTCTCAAGAGTCTTCTCCAACACCACAGTTCGAAAGCATCAATTCTTAAGATGGCAGTCAGCCTTCTCTACAGTCCAATTCTCACATCTGTACATGACTAATGGAAAAACCATAGTTTGACTATTCGGACCTTTGTTGGCAAATAAGGTCTCTGATATCTGTTCCCAAATCCACTTAGCGTGTCCCAGGACTTACCCAGGGCTGTGGGACCCTGGATCTCACAGGGACCTGACTGGTCTTGGAAGGAAGTAGAAAGGCCCTGGGGAGCCCTGCTTCAGAGACATTGCTGTGACCTGCCGCAGAGAACCCAGCACACCTGGTTGCGCAGGTGTAAGAGCTGCGATATCAGGAGCTGTGGGTTCTCAGAGACCTACTGTCCACAGACACACGTGCATACACACCCACACGTATGCACACACGCACCTGCTCCTGGGCATCAAGGAGACCCAGGGCATCACTTAACCGAGTCACATCACACCCGAATACTACTTATTATGTCCCCAGGGCCAAGAGCGTCCTACTTTTCTCCAAGCAGTAAGAGACTCACCTCCTCAAAACTCACAAGCCAAGAGAATTCATTTCTTACTAAGGTATGTTCATTATTGGGCTTCCCGTGTGGTGCTAGTGGTAAAGAATCTGCCTGCCAATGCAGGAGATGTAAGAGACATGGGTTTGATCCTGGGGTTGAACAGATCCCCTGGAGGAGGGCATGGCAACCCACTCCAGTGTTCTTGCTGGCGAATCCCATGGACAGAGGAGCCTGGCTGGCTACAGTCTACAGGGTCACAAAGCGTCAGACATGACTGAAGCAACTTAGCATGCTTGCACATGTTAACTATTATCAATACCATTATTGTTACTCAGTCATCATTATTTTTAGTATTTTCAATACCATCAACTACAGATCTTCCTCGTCTTACAATTGGATTATATCCCAATACTGAAAGTCATTCAGTCGTGTCTGACTCTTTGTGATCCATGGATGAGCCATGGGTTTCTTTAGGCAAGAATACTGGAATGGGTAGCCCTTCCCTTCTCCAGGGGATCTTCTCAACCCAGGAATCGAATCAGGGTCTTCCCCAATAAACCCAGTGTAAACTGAGAAAATCATAAACCCAAAATGCATTTTTAAACCTAGCCTACCAAAAATCATAGCTTAGCCCAGCCTACCTTAAACATGCTCAGAACACCAGCTCACAGCTGGATAAAACCATCTAATCCAAAGCCTATTTTATAATCAGGTGTTGACTCTTTGATGTAATTGATTGAATCCTGTATTGAAAGTGAAAACCAGAATGGTTGCCTGGGTACAGACCGGCTGAAAGCGTATTGATTACTCACCCTCCTGACCACGTGGCTGCCCAGGAGCTGTGGCTGCCCCTTCCCAGCACCACAGGGAAAAGATCAAAATTTAAATTGTGACGTTCGGTTTCTACTGAAGGCTATTGCTTTCATACCATCGTAAAGTCGAAAAATCCTAAGTAGAAGTATGCTCGTTTAGGGGCTGCCTGGATATTAGACACATCACATATGCTACCTTCAGCCTCCCCGAGCGGGAAGCAGAGACCCGACACCGGCCTGCAGATGGAAGCTCAGAAAGATGGACTGAGGGCCATGCAATTCATGAAGTACGGGACCAGCAAGCCCCTGGTCCCCACTGGAACGAAGGCACCCCCATAGCACTAGTCGATCATGGTTACCCTCTGGGAGAGAAACGGCAATTCCCAAGACAGCCTGGAAGAAATGGTTCTCGTGGGGAGGGTTGCTGAGTCTGCCAGCAACGCCATAGCCTCTGAGGTCCCCTTACTGCGGTCCCTGGGAGGCACACAGAGGTCCCACACCCCAGGGAAGAGACAGTTGAAGTATGACAGGCTGTTGCCCTCGTGGACAGTACACTCAACTGCTCAGGGGCAGGGCTGCATCTGAGAAGCCATTTCTGTGTCATGCCTTCCTTGATGTTTGCAGCTGATGAGCCAATGGGATGAGGAATAGATGGCTCATCCTGGGGGGCGAGCCCACTGCAGGGCCAGGGACCCCTTTTTTCATAAAAGTATGAGCTAAGAGACAAGAAGCCTTTCGTTAACCAGGGTTCTGGGTCTGTAAGAGACAGGGGAATTGGGGCCAGTTGGACACCACAAAATTGCCAGCTGCCCTTTGGACTCCCTCTCTCCGTAGACCACCAGACTCTCGCTTGCATATCTGGGACCAAAATGACAGGGAAGGAGAGAAGTCATAAGGGTGCATGGTGAAAAAAAGGGGGTGGGTTGTGGAAGCAAGATTATATAGAAAAAGAAAGAGAGGAAACCAGGTAATCGAGAAAAGGATACTTTCTCGGTTCCTCCCAGCTCTGGGTTCTGAAAATTCCAAATCCATTTCATTTTCAGGATATCTGCACTCTCCGCAGTTTCCTTGAGCTATTTTGAGTCGTTTCTATTCCTTGCCACTATATAATCTCTGACTCGCAGAAAAAGTGGAACCAAGAATGGATTTGCAGTAACATCTCAGAGGAAACATGAGGCCGCCTGTAAGATGAGAGCAAAGTGAGAGACAAGGAAGAGCTGGGGCTGAATGGTTTCACGGCAGTACCTTCCTCCCATCCCCGTAAGCCGGTCCCTCTGCCATGTGAGGCACTGAATGTCCCGGCCAGGGGGGAGTGCATTTCTCCGTCCCTTTGCATCTACGGTGGCTTGGGACTGTGGAATCTGGCTAAAGTAAGGTTGTGTGAGTTCCAGAGCCTAGGTCTCAAGAGGTCTTTCAGCCTCTGCCTTTGCCTTCTTAGACCAACCACCCAGCATCCTAGCAGCCCACTGTGGACCACATGGGCTCAGATCCAGGCGTCGCTGAGAGGAGCCCTGGAGGGATTCGTGGCAGCTGGAAGGAAGGCTATAGGAGCAAGCTGATCACTCCTTCTGGTCTCCTGTAAAAGGGAGTGAAACAAACACCAATTCTAGGTTTTCCAGCTGGAACCAGACATTTTCTTAAATGGTGTAATTTTGTAGCTTTTTGCTTATATCCAGCCCTCAGAGACGGCACAGACCAAATCTAGAAAATAATCTTGCCAGATTGCAGCAACTGAATTTTCTGCCATTCTGAGTTTTTCTGATCAAAATTAATTCATTTAATGAAAAAGACTGGAAGAGAAGGGGTACATTGGGCATTCTAGGCAGAAAAAAGGCTTTGAGTAAACGCACAGGGAGATGGCTTCCATGAGATCTGCTCTCAGATACAAGTAAACAAGTAACATATCAGTGAGGTGTTAGGATCAGTGGTTCCTAAACTTCAGGGCATATCAGAGTCACCCAGGGGACTTGTAAACATTCTGATGGTTCAGAGCTTCTGTTTTAGTGGGTCTGAATCGTGAGATGAGGGCAAAAATGTGGTTTTCTAACAAGTTCTTATGTAATGCCCCTGCTGCTGTTCAAGCAGGTGCCACACTTAGAGAACTAGTCGCCTAGAGTCTGAAGGGAGATAAAAGTCTTTCAGTCATGTTCGACCCTTTGCGACCCATGGACAAGCCATGGAATTCTTGGGGCAAGAATACTAGAGCAGGTAGCCTTTCCTTTCTCCAGGGAATCATCCCCACCCAGGGATCGAACCCAGGCACCCTACATTGCAGGTGGAGTTTTTACCATCTGAGCCACCAGGGAAACCCTGAAGTTTAGCACAAACAGGGGCTTGTTCTTCTCACCTTATAGTCGGTGACTGGAGTGATAGTTCAGGCCTCAGCAACTCCATCAGGAGCTCAGAATTCTGATCCGTCTTCTTGGACATGCTTAGCTTATTGATTTTCATTCTTATGTTGGGGGCTCATGGTCACAAGAAGGCTGCTGCCACTCCAGCCGTCATGCCTGTGTTTAAAGTGGGAAGCGAGTAGAGTTGGCCTATGTACTAAGGTAGCTTCTATTCTTTACCAGGATTTCAAAGCTTTCCTTGAAAGACCAATCCACCTCCCACGAATGCTGGCCCCAGCTCCCCCTGCCAGATTGTCTGACTCATATATGAGCCATTTCTAGCTGTGAAAGAGACTGGGACATTAAGTCTCCCCTCTATATAGAGGCACATGGAGGGAAAAGGGTAGGGAATGACGCTACAGATGTGATGGTCCCTGACTGTCACCCACAGTCTCGATGCCAACCCTCGCTGGGCCTGATAGGCACCCTGGAAGTGTTTATTTATGAATGAAGGTTGGGAGTGGATGGAGAAAGAACAATTAAATTAGACCTCTTCATCTTACCGGCTGGGTGATCTTGAGTAAATCGTTTTAAATGACTGAATCTCAGCTTATCTTTCTATGACAATAAATCAAATAATCCCACTGAGTTGCTGCGAGCATTCAGTGACATGTGAAAGGGTCTGGCCTGAAACCTTTGATCTGATAGTTAGACGGCATCAGAAACGTGTAGCCATATCAATAGCCCCAGTGAGAACATGTGTGTGCTGGGCTCAATGCTAAACCTTTATGTCCTTCTGTCCTTTTCTCCCCACAATTCCCATTCTTCAGATGGGAAAACTGAGGATCAGATGAAGATCGTGAAGTCACAGGTGGTAAACAGAGAGCAAGGATCTGACCCAGGTCTGCTGGGCTCAAAGCATACACCCCTAGACATCACTCCAGAGGGCTTTTATGGAGTAATAAACTACGCAGAGCCTCTAGCACCGTGAGCCAGGCCAGCACTCATCCCTGTCCTGCTTCCTGCTCTCACCTGGAGCCAGACCCACCCTTGCTGTCCCTACCCCTCAGCTGGAGGTGGCCCTCGGGAGCCAGGTAGAGCCGGCCTCCCACCCCGACTGCCTCCCCCAGCAGGAACAGAGTCCTGCCAGGACAGCGGTGTGGCTCCAATTAGACACCAGGCAGGCAGGAGGCAGAAAGCAGGCAGGGCCCAGCAGGGAGCAGGCAGTTAGAGGGTAATTAGATGTGAATATGGAACAGCTCCCTTAATAAGGAGGCTGCTCTTGGCCAGAGGCGCTTGGGAGAAGCATCCCTCCAAGCACCTGCCACCCGCCAGCATCTCGCACCGGGCCCAGTGGGGCAGGAAGAAGCCACTCACCTTCCTCGTGGCCCAGGCCCTGTGCCGGCCATGGGTCTCCTTCACCCTCTAATCCCTGGTGCGCAGAGGAGAGCACGGGCTCAGGGGAGAGAACCACCTCCCTGTGGACCTCCCCAGGGTGCACAGCTAGCGATGGCAGACACAGAGGCTGAGGCACCCGCGTCCCAAGTCTGTGGTCTTCTTCCTCTCACACCCCATTGTTCCCATGCCCTCCATCTGCTCACGTCTTCTGACATGAGAGCATCTGATGGGTACCAATAGTCGACACCAAGGACATTATAGTTATTATTATAATATTCATCAACTGGTATGGCAGAGTTGAGTCCAGCTGAAATAGACCCAGGCCTGCTAGAGGCCGGGAGGGTCTTGAGGGGCCTGAGGGGCCTGAGGCCAGACAGTAACTGGCCTGAAACCTTTGATCGGCATCAGAAACGTGTAGCCATATCAATAGCCCCAGTGAGAACATGTGTGTGCTGGGCTCAATGCTAAACCTTTATGTCCTTCTGTCCTTTTCTCCCCACAATTCCCATTCTTCAGATGGGAAAACTGAGGATCAGATGAAGATCGTGAAGTCACAGGTGGTAAACAGAGAGCAAGGATCTGACCCAGGTCTGCTGGGCTCAAAGCATACACCCCTAGACATCACTCCAGAGGGCTTTTATGGAGTAATAAACTACGCAGAGCCTCTAGCACCGTGAGCCAGGCCAGCACTCATCCCTGTCCTGCTTCCTGCTCTCACCTGGAGCCAGACCCACCCTTGCTGTCCCTACCCCTCAGCTGGAGGTGGCCCTCGGGAGCCAGGTAGAGCCGGCCTCCCACCCCGACTGCCTCCCCCAGCAGGAACAGAGTCCTGCCAGGACAGCGGTGTGGCTCCAATTAGACACCAGGCAGGCAGGAGGCAGAAAGCAGGCAGGGCCCAGCAGGGAGCAGGCAGTTAGAGGGTAATTAGATGTGAATATGGAACAGCTCCCTTAATAAGGAGGCTGCTCTTGGCCAGAGGCGCTTGGGAGAAGCATCCCTCCAAGCACCTGCCACCCGCCAGCATCTCGCACCGGGCCCAGTGGGGCAGGAAGAAGCCACTCACCTTCCTCGTGGCCCAGGCCCTGTGCCGGCCATGGGTCTCCTTCACCCTCTAATCCCTGGTGCGCAGAGGAGAGCACGGGCTCAGGGGAGAGAACCACCTCCCTGTGGACCTCCCCAGGGTGCACAGCTAGCGATGGCAGACACAGAGGCTGAGGCACCCGCGTCCCAAGTCTGTGGTCTTCTTCCTCTCACACCCCATTGTTCCCATGCCCTCCATCTGCTCACGTCTTCTGACATGAGAGCATCTGATGGGTACCAATAGTCGACACCAAGGACATTATAGTTATTATTATAATATTCATCAACTGGTATGGCAGAGTTGAGTCCAGCTGAAATAGACCCAGGCCTGCTAGAGGCCGGGAGGGTCTTGAGGGGCCTGAGCTTCGCCAAGCATTCACCCCTTGGCTCTCGGACCACGGGAAGGTCCAGAGGGTCCCACAGACGGGCTGCAGTGGCTGGAACAGCAGTGGAGGTGCGGGAACTTGAGGGCTCAGAGCAGCAGCTTTTAACTAATCAGTATGCAGGAGTTTCCATTTTAATAACCAGCATGTAATAATCAAGGCATTGTGGCAGAACCTTAGGGTAGGCCCTTGGGGGTGTCATGCCCTGTGTAGGATACAGAAAGCCTGACCTTGCCTTCCCTCTGAGCACACCCTTCCCTGCACCCCAGCTCTGGCACCCAAAGCCCAAGACGGGTGACTCCCACGTTCTCCTAAGCGTCGGGAACAGACTCTCCAGGCGGGAGCAGCCGGATCAGGGAAGCCCCCATCTGGTGGAGGCACTCCGTCTTTCTGGTAGAGGGTGGAGTGTGCCAAACCGCAAAGCAGCAATGCCAAAGCACGTTCGGCAAACCTGAAAGGTCATCCTCAGGAAACAGGGTTCCTTGGGTAACGGTTTGGGAAATACACAGGCTGCCCTGCCCTCTGGAAAGCCCCGGCCCGTGTTAAAGGCTCTCAGACGTCCTGGAGCGTGGAGGGCCGGAAGAGCTTTTGACTTGATTTAACCCAACATTTTCTAGAGGTTTTAAACCCCAGAGCTATTCCTGGTTTAACTCCACTGGATCTCCCAGGGCACAAGTTTTCCTTGGAATGCAGCTTTGGAGATACTGTTCTCGACAAAATCCTTTCTCTGATCCCAGCAGCCTGGATGTCACCACGCAGTCACAGCTGATCCTGGGGGACAAAGACTGACGCAGGAGAAAAGGGGACAAGGTTTGGAGGTATTGGGGGGCTGGTTGGCACCCCAAGGATCTCCAGAAACCCTTTATTCCCCCTGGATGGTCTCCCTCCACCAAATAATCGAAGCCTATCCACAGGTAGGGGGCTCACGTCCGTCCTCCCCTCAAGGCAGAAGAAAGGTTAACCCTGCAGCTCAGACCCAGAGCACCGAGAAACAGTCCCACCGTGCCAAGGGCTCTGGACTGGCACAGGCAGGGTTCAAGAGCCAACTCCACCCCTGATCAGTCGTGTGACCTCGGGCACATGTACGTCACTTAACCTCTTTAAACTCTGGTTTCCATCTGAACAGGTAGGTGGTAATGTTTAGATCATAGCGTTGTGGTGAGCAGAAAACTTAGCAGCTCTACTAGCCCCTCTTGCCTAGCGCTGTCTGTGTGCCCACAGGGCTCTTAACACTTTATATACGTGCATAGTAACGTTGCTTCCTTAACAATTCTAGGAGGGCGATGCCCTTGCTCTCTCTTTACAAAGGAGGCTGCTGCTTTACAAAGGAGATTGCCCAAGATGGCACAGATGAGAGGTGGTGAGGCCGGGACGCACACCCAGGGAGTCTCGTTCCCAAATCCAACTCTGCCAACCATGGCACAGGGGCCGGTTGAAGGAAATGCTCGGCAGGTGGTCACAACCATTTGTGTCGTGACAGAGGTTCCGGGGATCTAGAGATCACCGGGTTTGGGAGAGGGGATTGACAGGTGCCCTCTAACACAGGAAGAATGAACAAACTTAAGAAAAGAGGGCCACAGACAGGAGAGAAGCTCTTCTTTCCCAGAAAGCATGGGTGTGATTTCATATGACGGTCACTTCCCTTCTGAGGTCCTAGAAATTTCCCATCGTCCCATCTCATGAGGCACTGGTTATAAGGACCCTGGGAGGGCAGGGGTTGTCTCATTCAGGATCTAGTCCACTAGGTCACTTCCTTCTGAGGTCTGAACCTGCCCCAACTAGGACCCTCCCAGGGCACAAGTTTTCCTTGGAATGCAGCTTTGGAGATACTGTTCTCGACAAAATCCTTTCTCTGATCCCAGCAGCCTGGATGTCACCACGCAGTCACAGCTGATCCTGGGGGACAAAGACTGACGCAGGAGAAAAGGGGACAAGGTTTGGAGGTATTGGGGGGCTGGTTGGCACCCCAAGGATCTCCAGAAACCCTTTATTCCCCCTGGATGGTCTCCCTCCACCAAATAATCGAAGCCTATCCACAGGTAGGGGGCTCACGTCCGTCCTCCCCTCAAGGCAGAAGAAAGGTTAACCCTGCAGCTCAGACCCAGAGCACCGAGAAACAGTCCCACCGTGCCAAGGGCTCTGGACTGGCACAGGCAGGGTTCAAGAGCCAACTCCACCCCTGATCAGTCGTGTGACCTCGGGCACATGTACGTCACTTAACCTCTTTAAACTCTGGTTTCCATCTGAACAGGTAGGTGGTAATGTTTAGATCATAGCGTTGTGGTGAGCAGAAAAACTTAGCAGCTCTACTAGCCCCTCTTGCCTAGCGCTGTCTGTGTGCCCACAGGGCTCTTAACACTTTATATACGTGCATAGTAACGTTGCTTCCTTAACAATTCTAGGAGGGCGATGCCCTTGCTCTCTCTTTACAAAGGAGGCTGCTGCTTTACAAAGGAGATTGCCCAAGATGGCACAGATGAGAGGTGGTGAGGCCGGGACGCACACCCAGGGAGTCTCGTTCCCAAATCCAACTCTGCCAACCATGGCACAGGGGCCGGTTGAAGGAAATGCTCGGCAGGTGGTCACAACCATTTGTGTCGTGACAGAGGTTCCGGGGATCTAGAGATCACCGGGTTTGGGAGAGGGGATTGACAGGTGCCCTCTAACACAGGAAGAATGAACAAACTTAAGAAAAGAGGGCCACAGACAGGAGAGAAGCTCTTCTTTCCCAGAAAGCATGGGTGTGATTTCATATGACGGTCACTTCCCTTCTGAGGTCCTAGAAATTTCCCATCGTCCCATCTCATGAGGCACTGGTTATAAGGACCCTGGGGAGGGCAGGGGTTGTCTCATTCAGGATCTAGTCCCAGTCCTAGAGTCTAGCCTTGTGGGACGTGAACATCCCCTGACTGGATGTAGGTAGATCAAGAGGGCATGTCTGAGCCTGGGGTCTCCAGAAAGCAGAGCCTACGACAAAGTCTTAGATGTGATTACTTTAGCCAGAGAGTGTGATTCAGGAACCTGGTAAGGGTGCTGGGATGGAGGCCCCAAGTCGAGTTGCTCTGTCCCACGGGGCCCCCAAGAGCACTCAGCCCGGGAGGAAAGTGGTCTTCGTGCCCAGGTTCCGTCCCGCATTGGCTGAGATCACTCACACTTATGGACTGGTGGGGACCAGAGAAGGCCCGGGCCAGGGAGGATCAGAAGAGGGCAGGCTGGCTCGAGGAGAGGCAGGTTCCTCCTCCACAAAGTGGGTTAAAAACCTACATGAACAACAAACAAAATCTTCACAGAGGAGAGCATCACAGCTATGGCTGGCAGGAATGCGAGACGAGACTGAAAGGATCTGAAGTGGTGCCCAAAGCTATCTGATTCCAGCAGCTTTTGAAGCCCCGGAGCAGCGAAAGACTGTAACCACAGGTGGACAGTGTCTTTTAGAAACATTCAGCTGGTTTGGAGGGAAGCGTGCATGACCTGAAGGATCTGAAGTGGGAAGGCCCACCCAGAGTCTCTGTGTGTCCAGCTTTGGCAGCCCCGGGATCACTTGGCGGGCTTGGTGGAAGCACAGACGGCTGGGCCCCAGGCCCGGGGACCACATTCCTGCCATGCTTGGGCGGTTCTCAAGCTGCTGCCCTGGGGAGACGCACTCTGAGCTGCACCAGCGTCAGTTCTGAGATGGGAAAAGAGAAGCCCGGCCTCCAGACCGTGTGATTCAGAAGATGCAGCAGGAGCTGCGCGTTCCAGTCCAGACTCACGTCCCTGGCCTCAGTCTCCCAGCCCCAGTGAGTGCGTGCCTTGCTTCCTTCGCAGCCCTCTCCTGTTCTGAGGTCCTGTGAGTCTTCAGATTCAGAACAGAAAGAGGGAACGGAGGGTTGTCACCATTCCCAGACAGGTGGAGAAGAAGGAAAAAGCAAGAGGCACTGGTTATAAGGACCCTGGGGAGGGCAGGGGTTGTCTCATTCAGGATCTAGTCCCAGTCCTAGAGTCTAGCCTTGTGGGACGTGAACATCCCCTGACTGGATGTAGGTAGATCAAGAGGGCATGTCTGAGCCTGGGGTCTCCAGAAAGCAGAGCCTACGACAAAGTCTTAGATGTGATTACTTTAGCCAGAGAGTGTGATTCAGGAACCTGGTAAGGGTGCTGGGATGGAGGCCCCAAGTCGAGTTGCTCTGTCCCACGGGGCCCCCAAGAGCACTCAGCCCGGGAGGAAAGTGGTCTTCGTGCCCAGGTTCCGTCCCGCATTGGCTGAGATCACTCACACTTATGGACTGGTGGGGACCAGAGAAGGCCCGGGCCAGGGAGGATCAGAAGAGGGCAGGCTGGCTCGAGGAGAGGCAGGTTCCTCCTCCACAAAGTGGGTTAAAAACCTACATGAACAACAAACAAAATCTTCACAGAGGAGAGCATCACAGCTATGGCTGGCAGGAATGCGAGACGAGACTGAAAGGATCTGAAGTGGTGCCCAAAGCTATCTGATTCCAGCAGCTTTTGAAGCCCCGGAGCAGCGAAAGACTGTAACCACAGGTGGACAGTGTCTTTTAGAAACATTCAGCTGGTTTGGAGGGAAGCGTGCATGACCTGAAGGATCTGAAGTGGGAAGGCCCACCCAGAGTCTCTGTGTGTCCAGCTTTGGCAGCCCCGGGATCACTTGGCGGGCTTGGTGGAAGCACAGACGGCTGGGCCCCAGGCCCGGGGACCACATTCCTGCCATGCTTGGGCGGTTCTCAAGCTGCTGCCCTGGGGAGACGCACTCTGAGCTGCACCAGCGTCAGTTCTGAGATGGGAAAAGAGAAGCCCGGCCTCCAGACCGTGTGATTCAGAAGATGCAGCAGGAGCTGCGCGTTCCAGTCCAGACTCACGTCCCTGGCCTCAGTCTCCCAGCCCCAGTGAGTGCGTGCCTTGCTTCCTTCGCAGCCCTCTCCTGTTCTGAGGTCCTGTGAGTCTTCAGATTCAGAACAGAAAGAGGGAACGGAGGGTTGTCACCATTCCCAGACAGGTGGAGAAGAAGGAAAAAGCAACTGTCCTGGGGAAGGAATGCCCTGGAGCAGCAGAGTTGACCTGGAATTGCAACAGTCCCCCTGCTCCCTGGGCTTCCCAGGTGGATCACTGGTTAAAGAATCCACCTGCCAATGCAGGAGACACAGGAGATTCAGGTTCGATCCCTGGGTCGGGAAGATCCCCTGAAGGAGGGCAACACTCTCCAGTATTCTTGCCTGAAGAATTCCATGGACAGAGGAACCTGGTGGACTACAGTCCATGGGTCACAAAGAGTTGCACACGACTGCAGCAACTGAGCATGCACGCATGCACGCCCTGCTCACTCCTGGAGGAGCTGACGGGTTCATCCCCTAGAGCCTCCCTTCCCCCCAGGGGACCATCTGTGCTCCTTCCTCAGGGCCTTTGCACTTTCTGTTTCCTCCCCCCGGGATAGCTGTCCTCCAGATTTCTACAGGGAGCATTCCCTCATGGCTTTCATATTTGCTCAAGTAGTTCCTTCTTCCTAAAAAAGGCATCTCTTGGTCCATATGGGCCCCCTGCCTCTGCGTCACTTACCTTCGCTCTTCCTGAGGTCATGGTGCCTATTAGTCTCCAGAAGTGTTGCCCAGTAACTTCCTGCTGGGTGGGTGCATGCTATAATTCCAACTGTTCATTACCTAGCCATAGGCCACCTGTGATGACTCAGCACTGGAAACGCGGCCACTAGGGCAGAGGAACAGAACTGGCCATTTTCTTTGATTCAAATTACTCTATGTTTGAAAAAACCACCCATGCTAGAGATTCCATAGTGGGCAGGGCAGGTCTATAGCCTCTGTCTTCGCCCAAAGAGTACAAGTCCTAGGAGGGAGGAAGCTTGTCCCTTTCATCTGTAGATAGATTCCAGGGCCTAAAACATGTTCTAGCCTCAAACATACTTCATCAATGAACCCCTCTATTATCATAGAATTAGCTGCACTCTCTGCCATTTACATGAACGAGACCCAGAGAGGTAGGCGTTCCACGAGTCATACACAGCAAGTCCCTGCCCACTGAATCAGACTTCCTCCCCTGCCCCACCTCACTCTGCTCCCTTGGTAAATTGTTGGCTGCGGGAAACTGATTAAAACCAATCAGCCTGATTAACCCCAGAGAATTCGAGATGTTCAGCTCTAGGTGGCATTTAGCAGAGGCCAAGTCAGCACGTGAGCTAAGGCAGAGTCCCCCAGGCTGTTGCTATGGGCCGGGGAGGGAGGGCTGAGATCCAACCCCCTACTGGGGCCGGTGAGTCACAGGCTAAGCATCATGAAATCGCTCTCTATGACAACAGAAGAAAGAAAGACGAAGGCTCAGGCGACAGCAGCCTGGCTATTTTGTTCAATCGAGAACACTTCACGGATTTCTGCTGGTCCAGTCTCAGGAATCAGGGGTCAAAGACAAATCTAGCTGGGCTTTAAAGAGGAAACAGGAAACCTGGCTTCCTGCTGCTTTGAACGGGAAGTGGGTTTATAATTGGAAAGATAAAGGTGGGGAGGGCAACCAGGGGGTCTCAGTGGCCAGAAACTACTGTGGGCCTCAACAGCCCCTGCTACTGAGGTCTGTGGTACTCTGGTCCCCTTGGGTGGGCAGGGATCCCCAGGCCTCACCGCCCGGCTTTACGTCTTGTCATCTTGCTTCTCTGAGCCTCAGTTTTCTCCCCTGTGCAGCAAGGAGGACGCAGCCTGCTTCACAGGAAATGAGAGAATAACATGTGAAGGGTATAGCGTGGCCAGTGCCTGCCAAGGGCTACGGATTTTAACCTGGTCATCAAAGACCCCAGTGCTGGGACAGACAGGGAGGTCAGAAAAGACTCATCTGAGCTGGGGACAAACTGGACCTTGGACAAATTACTCATTTTGCCAAAGAGATTCCATAGTGGGCAGGGCAGGTCTATAGCCTCTGTCTTCGCCCAAAGAGTACAAGTCCTAGGAGGGAGGAAGCTTGTCCCTTTCATCTGTAGATAGATTCCAGGGCCTAAAACATGTTCTAGCCTCAAACATACTTCATCAATGAACCCCTCTATTATCATAGAATTAGCTGCACTCTCTGCCATTTACATGAACGAGACCCAGAGAGGTAGGCGTTCCACGAGTCATACACAGCAAGTCCCTGCCCACTGAATCAGACTTCCTCCCCTGCCCCACCTCACTCTGCTCCCTTGGTAAATTGTTGGCTGCGGGAAACTGATTAAAACCAATCAGCCTGATTAACCCCAGAGAATTCGAGATGTTCAGCTCTAGGTGGCATTTAGCAGAGGCCAAGTCAGCACGTGAGCTAAGGCAGAGTCCCCCAGGCTGTTGCTATGGGCCGGGGAGGGAGGGCTGAGATCCAACCCCCTACTGGGGCCGGTGAGTCACAGGCTAAGCATCATGAAATCGCTCTCTATGACAACAGAAGAAAGAAAGACGAAGGCTCAGGCGACAGCAGCCTGGCTATTTTGTTCAATCGAGAACACTTCACGGATTTCTGCTGGTCCAGTCTCAGGAATCAGGGGTCAAAGACAAATCTAGCTGGGCTTTAAAGAGGAAACAGGAAACCTGGCTTCCTGCTGCTTTGAACGGGAAGTGGGTTTATAATTGGAAAGATAAAGGTGGGGAGGGCAACCAGGGGGTCTCAGTGGCCAGAAACTACTGTGGGCCTCAACAGCCCCTGCTACTGAGGTCTGTGGTACTCTGGTCCCCTTGGGTGGGCAGGGATCCCCAGGCCTCACCGCCCGGCTTTACGTCTTGTCATCTTGCTTCTCTGAGCCTCAGTTTTCTCCCCTGTGCAGCAAGGAGGACGCAGCCTGCTTCACAGGAAATGAGAGAATAACATGTGAAGGGTATAGCGTGGCCAGTGCCTGCCAAGGGGCTACGGATTTTAACCTGGTCATCAAAGACCCCAGTGCTGGGACAGACAGGGAGGTCAGAAAAGACTCATCTGAGCTGGGGACAAACTGGACCTTGGACAGCAGGTGAGGCAAGGATGGAGTGCCAGGCAGGGGAAAGCAGGTGCCAAGGCTCAGAGGTGGGACTGGCCCGTGGTCCTCACAGCTCACAGGTTCCAGCTCTCTCCCTGCTTCTGACTGTGACGTCAGGAAACCGTCTGTCTGTCCGGCCTCCTCCTCCTCCGGGCTCCTCCCGTGGGAACCCCCAGGAGCAGAATGAAGGTGTGGGGAGACAGAGCCAAAGGTACAGGTGAGGGAAGGCAGGCTGAAGTCTAGTTCGTCCATCTGAGAGGTGACGCTGTGGCCCTAAGGAGGTGCAGGAGTCTTTCCCATCTCCCCACTGGGGACTGCTAGGCTTACACCATGGGATACTCAGTTGAAATTTCAGAGAAATCACAAACAACTTCTTTATTGTGCATATGGAGAAGCCAGGACATACTTATAACAAAAAATCACCCTTGTTGACTTGACACTCAGGTATAACTGGGTCTTGTGTTTGCGGACCAGGAGCTGGCTGGCAGGTTCCTTGACCAGGAGTTGCTCCCTCGAAGGGGCTCTCATTGCTCCCCTGTGAAGTTCAAGGGTCAAGGGCTAGATGCACCGACCTCCCATTTTCTCTTAATTTCGTTAGACCTCTCCCTTGCAGGGCCCTGGCCAGGAGGGCGGTCCTCCCCACCCCTGCTCCCCCGTCTCCCCGACTTCATTCAAACTTTCCTGCAAGGACTCGCTTCAGTCCTCACCCCGGCCTCCCATGGGAGTCAGTTTGCTCTGTGACCCCTTGAATCTTTCCTTCCGTGCAGGCAGGTATCGTTTGACATGCACTGGCGAAGCCCGGAAGGTTGCGTCTGCCCGCTGGCTCACTGCTGTCCCCGGCATCTGATCTTGTCCTGTGCTAGCAGGGGCTGCCATTTTCACGGTGTGATGACATAACAACTGTTCCAGGAAGTAGGCCCCAGACCGCCCGATCTTGTCATCTTGCTTCTCTGAGCCTCAGTTTTCTCCCTGTGCAGGGGCAGGGGAAAGGCATTGGTTAGCTCACTAGGCTCGGATTTTAACCTGGTCATCAAAGACCCCAGTGCTGGGACAGACAGGGAGGTCAGAAAAGACTCATCTGAGCTGGGGACAAACTGGACCTTGGACAGCAGGTGAGGCAAGGATGGAGTGCCAGGCAGGGGAAAGCAGGTGCCAAGGCTCAGAGGTGGGACTGGCCCGTGGTCCTCACAGCTCACAGGTTCCAGCTCTCTCCCTGCTTCTGACTGTGACGTCAGGAAACCGTCTGTCTGTCCGGCCTCCTCCTCCTCCGGGCTCCTCCCGTGGGAACCCCCAGGAGCAGAATGAAGGTGTGGGGAGACAGAGCCAAAGGTACAGGTGAGGGAAGGCAGGCTGAAGTCTAGTTCGTCCATCTGAGAGGTGACGCTGTGGCCCTAAGGAGGTGCAGGAGTCTTTCCCATCTCCCCACTGGGGACTGCTAGGCTTACACCATGGGATACTCAGTTGAAATTTCAGAGAAATCACAAACAACTTCTTTATTGTGCATATGGAGAAGCCAGGACATACTTATAACAAAAAATCACCCTTGTTGACTTGACACTCAGGTATAACTGGGTCTTGTGTTTGCGGACCAGGAGCTGGCTGGCAGGTTCCTTGACCAGGAGTTGCTCCCTCGAAGGGGCTCTCATTGCTCCCCTGTGAAGTTCAAGGGTCAAGGGCTAGATGCACCGACCTCCCATTTTCTCTTAATTTCGTTAGACCTCTCCCTTGCAGGGCCCTGGCCAGGAGGGCGGTCCTCCCCACCCCTGCTCCCCCGTCTCCCCGACTTCATTCAAACTTTCCTGCAAGGACTCGCTTCAGTCCTCACCCCGGCCTCCCATGGGAGTCAGTTTGCTCTGTGACCCCTTGAATCTTTCCTTCCGTGCAGGCAGGTATCGTTTGACATGCACTGGCGAAGCCCGGAAGGTTGCGTCTGCCCCGTCGCTTCGGCTCACTGCTGTCCCCCGGCATCTGATCTTGTCCTGTGCTAGCAGGGGCTGCTGCCATTTTCACGGTGTGATGACATAACAACTGTTCCAGGAAGTAGGCAGGAGGCAGATAAGGAAGGTCTGAGGCGTTCATGTATTCCCATCTCCTTCGAGGGAGAAAAGCCCATTTCCAAGCCTAGCTTTCTGGACAGAACAGGGGCTCATGACCGCGGTCAAGGGGCCAGAGCTCTTGAGGGAGGCTGAGAGCTGGCGTCCCAGCTCTGCACATCCAGTTGTTCGTCTCTGGCAGCCTTCTGTTCCTCCCCGAGGCCCCTTTGCTTCCCTAAATAATGACAGCGTCTTTCTCAGCTCTGCTCTACTATGAGGCTTGTCACCAAAGATCCCACGTCCTCTCCAGAGGGGCACTGGCCTCCCCTCCTCCACCAGGCTGTAATGTCTGAGCAGCCCTGAGCGGCCGGGGCCTGCCTATGACAGCCTTTGGTCTGTCCCCAGGACCTCAGGGTGTCTGCATGCTCTCGTAGTACGAGCCCAGTAATTATCTGAAGGTGAATGAATAAGTAGATGACCCAGTTCCTTTCACTGAATGAATGTTCCAGGGACTTGGGGGGAAGGGGGAGAGGCGGCTGCAGACAGCCTCCGGGACTAGGAACGAGGGGCTAAAAAGGGAAGATAGTGAAGGGAAGGGAGCCGAAGCCACGGGCTTGCTTCTCTACACTGGTATCTTTCTGGATCAGATCCAGGGGGCGGGGCTGGCTTATCACAAATTAAATCTCCCCAGGCTGGCGTTATCCTCTGATTTCGAGCAAATTGCAGAATTGAGGGGTGGGGTGGCTGAGCCTGTTCTATATTTGGCGCTGGCATATCAGCAGAGCCAGCAAGAGCCGTCTGGGATTGTGCTCAAAAACCTGATTAGGGTCGGTTTGGGCCAGAAAGTCGCCTGGTCCCCCAGATTGTCGGGGATCTCACAGGTAGGAGGCGAGGGCTGAGCAACGGGTCAGTCTGAGCCCCCCGCGCCCCCCAGCCTCTATTAACTCAAATAAAGCCACCACGGCCAGGGTGGGGGTGGCAGCTGGCAGATGCTGTGTTTCCAGAAGGTGTTGCTGGCACCTCTGATGGGGACCAGATTACACCCAGCATCCAAGAAGGCTGGGAGAGAGACACCAAGGAGGTGTGAAAGAGTGCATCTAGTGGGAACAGGACGGGGAGACTAGGGGAGCGGGTGCTGGGAAAGTTGGGGGAGGGCACGGTGGTGTGAATTAAAGAAGAGCTTCTCTCTATGCCTTAGCTCTTGCTACCTGTAGAGGAGATCTGGTATTTTTACTTGCTTAACATTCATTTCTCTGCTTCTGGAAATGTCACTTGGGTGTTTCCCCGAGGAACAGCCTAGCCTCGCCTCTTAGCCCACATCATCTGGGCAGAGCTGACGCCTCTCCATCCCCGAGATCCAGGACTGGGCCAAACCTCTGTCCAGACAATAGTCCCAAGAACAGAGATGGCATGACAGGGAAGCTGGGTCCGTCAGGGCCAGCCCTGGGACTTTGATGTGGAATTACGGGGAAACGATCTGTTTGTTCCCAACCAGGCTTCTGGCGAGAGGGAGGGAAGCCAGGAGACATTCCTTATCACAGAATGATGCCAGTGCCATGAAAGCAGAACTTGAGAAATGGAACAAGAAGGACTGAAGCCTGGGTCCGACAGCACCTGAAGCTCATCCCCTCTGCTCTCTTGATAAGGTGAACAAGCAATCCCCACTGAAAGTGAGCCTCTGTAATTTGCAACGCAATGAACTGATTGTCTTCAGTCCTACACACCAGCCACAGGAGCCTCGCTGCAAGTTCTCAGAACAGATCAGCCACCTCCCCCATCTCCAAATTGTTGCTCAGCCTGTAACCTCTAGGAATGCCACCCCCATATCGCAACCTCCGTTAAAAACTTTACTCCACCTTTCACTCAAACGACTCCTACCTCAAGGAGCATCCTGAGATGGTGCGGTCACATGATGTCCCCCATCACACTGACGTCAGACTGAACACGCTTTGGGGATGGGGCCCACGTGGCAGTACTGAGTCTGCACCATTTTTATTTGTATTTAGCCCTCGGCAGTGAGCTGGGAGCACAAATCTCCTTTTGTCTTCACACCTGTCCCTTGAGGCGGGATAGTTACAATCTCCATTCCCCTGGGAAGCCCTGACTGAGAGAGGTGCTAGTGTCCAGGGTGAGAGGCGGGGTCAGGCCTGCAGAGCTCCATCTCTGGTCTGCAATGCTGTGCTGGCCCCTGGCTTATTTGCCTGCTGGGTGTGTATGTTGGGGGAGTCTTCCTCCCCACGTTTACTGCACAGACTTGAGGGAGATGTCTAGGGGAAAAGAGTATAAACGCTGCAGTCATCCCGTGGGTTCAGATTCAGGTTCCACTGCCTAGTGGCTGAGTTACCTTGGGCAAATCCCTCCGCTGGGTTTCATCTTATCTTTTTATTATTATTATTATAGCCAAAATATACCTATTATGAAATGTACCAACTAATGATTCTTAAGTGTGCAGTTCAGGGGCATTAATCCACTCACATTGTTGGGCAACCAAAACCACTTTCTTTTTCCAGACCTCTTTTCATCTTGTACGATTTAAAGTACCCTTTAAACATGACTCCCCCATTCTCTCCTCCCCTACGCTCCTGGCAACCGCCCCCCTGTTTTCTATCTCTGAATTTAATGACTCTAGGTACTTGATATAAGTGGAATCGTAGAGCATTTGTCCTTTGGCGACTGGCTTATCTCACTTCACGCTGTGTCCTCAAAGTTCATCCTATTGTACCAAAGGTCAGAATTTCCTTTCTTAAAAAGGTTGAATCATAACCCATTATATATATTCTATCTTATCTTTACGCCAAGGCTAGAATCTACTGCCACTAAGAGCATTAGCCGTTAGGAGAGGCATCTGGGCGGCCCATTGCCCTCGTGGTCCAGGTGGAGTAGGGAAAGTCGGGGGCATCTCAGGTGCATGGGAGGGCTCCCACAGACAAGGGACAGGTCCCCCTTGAGGGCTGTCATTGACACCCACTGTCTTCTGAAATCCACCACTGAGGTAAAGAGAGGAAGTCTTGGCGTGTCTCTGCAGTGCGAGAGGGTTCTAGACTCCAGCTCCTCTCCTGTCTGAGGGACGCCCACTCCAAACAGGAGCTGTGCCGGGAGCCGTCACTCCTGCTTGCCAGCTCGTCCCAGCTGCCAAGGAAATGTCCATCAGAGAGATGGCAGAGCGGGAAAGTGGGTGAGAAAAGTGCCCACCCAGAAACTCTCAGTCAAGCCCCCGTGCAAAGGGGATGTCGCCACTTCCTCCAGGGATCAGGCAAGGCGTCGAGACTGTGGAGAACGGAGGTTAAACACTTAGTCTCAGTTCAGGAAAGCTGCCCGTGGAAACCCTGGGGAGGAAGGGGTGTTGCTAATCAGTGCTTTGGGCCCAAAGATGGGCTTTCCGGAAGGATTCCTTTGGAACAGTGTGGCCTCTCCAGATCCCAGACCCTCCTGGGCAGTGGCACACCGAACCAGGTGCTGGGGCTGGGCCCACCAAGGCGGAGCAGGGAGGAGGAACACCCTACCAATGCCCCTCAGCCTGTTGGCAGTGCTCAGGTTTACCAGGGTCTGCACGTCGGACACCTGTGAGATGCTGCCCCTCCCGCGATCATCCGGAACACTCCCTCCTTAGAAAACTCTAAAATTAGAATTGAAATGATCCACTCACATTGTTGGGCAACCAAAACCACTTTCTGTTTCCAGACCTCTTTTCATCTTGTACGATTTAAAGTACCCTTTAAACATGACTCCCCCATTCTCTCCTCCCCTACGCTCCTGGCAACCGCCCCCCTGTTTTCTATCTCTGAATTTAATGACTCTAGGTACTTGATATAAGTGGAATCGTAGAGCATTTGTCCTTTGGCGACTGGCTTATCTCACTTCACGCTGTGTCCTCAAAGTTCATCCTATTGTACCAAAGGTCAGAATTTCCTTTCTTAAAAAGGTTGAATCATAACCCATTATATATATTCTATCTTATCTTTACGCCAAGGCTAGAATCTACTGCCACTAAGAGCATTAGCCGTTAGGAGAGGCATCTGGGCGGCCCATTGCCCTCGTGGTCCAGGTGGAGTAGGGAAAGTCGGGGGCATCTCAGGTGCATGGGAGGGCTCCCACAGACAAGGGGACAGGTCCCCGTTGAGGGCTGTCATTGACACCCACTGTCTTCTGAAATCCACCACTGAGGTAAAGAGAGGGAAGTCTTGGCGTGTCTCTGCAGTGCGAGAGGGTTCTAGACTCCAGCTCCTCTCCTGTCTGAGGGACGCCCACTCCAAACAGGAGCTGTGCCGGGAGCCGTCACTCCTGCTTGCCAGCTCTCGTCCCAGCTGCCAAGGAAATGTCCATCAGAGAGATGGCAGAGCGGGAAAGTGGGTGAGAAAAGTGCCCACCCAGAAACTCTCAGTCAAGCCCCCGTGCAAAGGGGATGTCGCCACTTCCTCCAGGGATCAGGCAAGGCGTCGAGACTGTGGAGAACGGAGGTTAAACACTTAGTCTCAGTTCAGGAAAGCTGCCCGTGGAAACCCTGGGGAGGAAGGGGTGTTGCTAATCAGTGCTTTGGGCCCAAAGATGGGCTTTCCGGAAGGATTCCTTTGGAACAGTGTGGCCTCTCCAGATCCCAGACCCTCCTGGGCAGTGGCACACCGAACCAGGTGCTGGGGCTGGGCCCACCAAGGGCGGAGCAGGGAGAGGAGGGAACACCCTACCAATGCCCCTCAGCCTGTTGGCAGTGCTCAGGTTTACCAGGGTCTGCACGTCGGACACCTGTGAGATGCTGCCCCTCCCGCGATCATCCGGAACACTCCCTCCTTAGAAAACTCTAAAAATTAGAATTGAAATGATCACTTCCCAAGATTTCCCAGGTGGCTCAGTGGTAAAGTACTCGCCTGCTAATGCAGAAGACGCAGGAGACAGAGGTTCCATCCCTGGGCAGGGAGGGTCCCCTGGAGGAGGAAATGGCAACCGGCTCCAGCATTCTTGCCTGAAATTTTAGCGTGGAGAGAGGAGCCTGGGGGGGTCACAGAAGAGTCAGACACAGCTTAGTGATTGAGCACACACACACACACACCCACAGAGTTAGGAGATGGAGCTAGTGTTGGGCTTTGGGGCTCTCAGAGGTGGAGAACGTGCCACTCTGGCTCTAAGTGAGGACCACAGTGGGGTTACGAAGTGGCTGACAAGATGCCCCCCACCCCTGCGTCACCTCGGCTCTCCATTCCATCCCTATAAGCAGATTCTACACCCACACCCTTTGCCATGTGACTCCACAGGGCCCCTCCAGAACCCCCCAGCCGAAGGGGAACTATGCCTCTCAGGGGCTCCCAGGTAGAGCCTGGCTATGGGACAGTCTCGGGCCAGTGGAATGGCGATGTACAGGAGGCGAGGCATCCAGTGTACTTAGGTAATTTGGCTCCGCCTCCTGTACTTAGACCAGACCCTGCTGAGATCGGCTGAACCCCAGCCGACTCCAGACCCACAAGGGAGCAACAGAACTATTAGTTCCTGCAGGCCCCTGAGATGTGACTGTTTGTTCTTTGGTATTGTCACAGCACTGGCCGACAACGCAGGGGTACACATACGTGCATATCCAAAGGACACGGAGGCCAACTCACCCACCTGCTCCAGATGTGTATCATCTACCGTCATAAAACAAAGAAATCCACACAAATTCTCCCTCGTGGCTGGAGACTGGGCCTTTCCGGAAGGATTCCTTTGGAACAGTGTGGCCTCTCCAGATCCCAGACCCTCCTGGGCAGTGGCACACCGAACCAGGTGCTGGGGCTGGGCCCACCAAGGGCGGAGCAGGGAGAGGAGGGAACACCCTACCAATGCCCCTCAGCCTGTTGGCAGTGCTCAGGTTTACCAGGGTCTGCACGTCGGACACCTGTGAGATGCTGCCCCTCCCGCGATCATCCGGAACACTCCCTCCTTAGAAAACTCTAAAAATTAGAATTGAAATGATCACTTCCCAAGATTTCCCAGGTGGCTCAGTGGTAAAGTACTCGCCTGCTAATGCAGAAGACGCAGGAGACAGAGGTTCCATCCCTGGGCAGGGAGGGTCCCCTGGAGGAGGAAATGGCAACCGGCTCCAGCATTCTTGCCTGAAATTTTAGCGTGGAGAGAGGAGCCTGGGGGGGTCACAGAAGAGTCAGACACAGCTTAGTGATTGAGCACACACACACACACGCACACACACAGAGTTAGGAGATGGAGCTAGTGTTGGGCTTTGGGGCTCTCAGAGGTGGAGAACGTGCCACTCTGGCTCTAAGTGAGGACCACAGTGGGGTTACGAAGTGGCTGACAAGATGCCCCCCACCCCTGCGTCACCTCGGCTCTCCATTCCATCCCTATAAGCAGATTCTACACCCACACCCTTTGCCATGTGACTCCACAGGGCCCCTCCAGAACCCCCCAGCCGAAGGGGAACTATGCCTCTCAGGGGCTCCCAGGTAGAGCCTGGCTATGGGACAGTCTCGGGCCAGTGGAATGGCGATGTACAGGAGGCGAGGCATCCAGTGTACTTAGGTAATTTGGCTCCGCCTCCTGTACTTAGACCAGACCCTGCTGAGATCGGCTGAACCCCAGCCGACTCCAGACCCACAAGGGAGCAACAGAACTATTAGTTCCTGCAGGCCCCTGAGATGTGACTGTTTGTTCTTTGGTATTGTCACAGCACTGGCCGACAAACGCAGGGGTACACATACGTGCATATCCAAAGGACACGGAGGCCAACTCACCCACCTGCTCCAGATGTGTATCATCTACACGTCATACACACACAAACTGAAATCCACACACAAATTCTCCCTCGTGGCTGGAGACTGGGAAGTCCAGAGCGGCATGTCTTCAACTTGTGTTTGCAGCCCCTCACTGGACCGTAATTATCACCCGCGTCTGGGAGCCTGTGCTTGCCTTTCTTCCAGCAGGAACCTGGGGGGAGTGAGAGGAGTGTGTCCTCCCCTCTCAGCTCAGGGGAAGACCCTCCACCTCGAACGCTCAGCTGGAGTTCATGGCACTGAAAGTCCGACCTGCTGCTGGGCTTTCTCTCTGGGAGAGGTGACTCTTGGGGTTCTCCTCTGGGGCTTTCGTAGTCCATGCCGATGGCCGCCTGCTCCCCAGAGAGGACAGCCAGGTCAGGGGCGGGAGACCCAGGCCCCCGTCCAGCTGCCGTAGCCACTGTAGCCGTGCCTTTGAGCCACGCTCCACCCTGGGCACAGGGACCCCCATGGGCCTTCCCTGACACCCCTGAACTAGGGAGACGGGTTTTATTTAGCACACGGCGGTGATCAGATTGGGCTCTGGCATCAGGGAGCTTGGGTGCAATCCTACTCTGCCCCTGCTTAGCTGTGTGTGCTTGGACTAGCCACTCTGCCTCTCTGGGCCTCAGCTGCTGTCTTTGTAGTCTGTCTGAGGCTAACCCTCCTCCTGCACCTTAATGCCAGCCCCTTTCACCAGCTTCAAGGTGTTGGTCCATCCCTTCCTCCTGGACCCACCTGAGCTGTTGGCTTTCTCCTTCCCTGGGTCATTCTCCATAGCAGAAAAATGCTCAGCTTTCTCCCATCTTCAGACCAATCAACAATCAAAAGACCCCAATCCATGTCCTATCCCTGCATGTCCTCTCTTGTCCCGGAAGGACTGGCCGGGCTGCATCTGTGAAAGCAGGCTCTCCTCCATTTCCTCCCCTCTTCTGTCTTGAACCTACTTGGTCGGGTTTTTGTTCCCATTATTCTACCAGAAACACCTTTGTCAGGGGCACCAAAGGCCTCCATATCCCTAAAGCTGACCTCGTTTCTCGGACCTCCTCTTCCCGGCCTCTCGTCACTCGGGGGTGGCTCCCTCCTCCCCGGGCCTCGGTGCTCCTGGCTTTGTGTCCACCTCCTGGCTGCCTGTGTCCTTGGTCTTCATTAACACCCAGAGCTGGGGATCTTATGGGCTTCTCTTCTTTTGTGTGTGTGTGTGTGTTTCTGCTTTTCTGGGCAGAATTTTCTGGGCTTCTCTTCTGTCTACACCCCTTTCCTTGGGGATCAGAGAGCCAAGTCCTATTTATACAGTGGCAACTTCCAGCCCAAACTTGAGCCTCGACTCGCCTGCTTGGTGGACACCCCCACTCCCATGGCTGATAGGCATCTAACATCTGCCACGTCCTCAGCTGGAATCTCCATGCGTCCTCATCTCAGAAAACAGAATCTCCCCCTTCCGGTCACTCATCCAAACTCTTGGACAGCCTCTTCCCTCCGATCTCCCTTCTAATCCGTCAGCACTTCCTGTCCATCCTGTACTCAGGACGCGTCTTCATCTGGCCCCTGCTCTCTTCCTCCCCTCCTTCTCGCAGCAGGCTCCTGGCACGTCACTTCTCCAGCCAATACCACCCCCTCCAAGAGGCTCTGTCTTACTTCCCAGGTCCCTGCCCTGAACCACTGGCCTTAGGTGGCCACGTCCCAGACAGGCACAGGGCCCCTGGTCACTACCAAGTACAGTTTGAAAATCCCAGACAGAGATTCCTGAGCCTAACCCACCCCGCCTCCCTCTCCCTCTCAGCTGCAGTCACGTGGATCCTCGGCTGCTCCTCAGAATCTCCTTAAGGGGCACCCGCCCCCATCTACTGCCTTCACCCTGGCTGTTTCCTCCGTCTGGAGCGCTTTGCTCAGACACCCAAGTGGCTCCTTCAGCTCTGTGATCAGGTCCCGTGTTCTCCTGAGGCCTTTCCGGATGGCCTGATTTTAAATTACAACCTCCCCCCACAAACCCACCACCCCATCCCCCTTTCCAGCTGGATCTTCTGTTTTAGTTACTGATAATTTTTATTATTAATAAGTAACTATTTGGTTCCCACCCTAGAAGGTAAGCGCCAGGACAGTAGGCATTGTTATTTCTTCACGGCGCCTAGAACATGGTTGGTGCTCAATTAACAGATACTAGTGAACCAGGGAGTGGGTGAGGGCTGTGGGCACCTGTCTCACCGGGGTCTGGGCTCAGTGAGAGGTGGCAGGTGGGTGCTCCATCCATGGGCACCTGGGCTCACCTTTCTGGTGAGCAATTATTGTTTTATCTCTGCTCCTATCCTCACCACCATTATTTTCTTTCTCTCACATGCAGAAAGTAGGGCTCGGAGAGGCCAGGCCATTTCAAGGTCACAGATCCGGCCACCTGGACCATGCCGCCTTAGTGACAGGTGTGTAAAGACCTCCTGAACCTCGAGGAGGCATCTGGAATGCTCTAGAGCTGAGGCGGACCCTACAAATTCTCTGTCTAGTGGTTTGAAGCTCCTCTCTTCCTCCCTCTCTCCCTCTTTCTCTCTCTCTTTGTCTCTTGCTTTTTCTTCTCTCGCTGGCTTTCTTCCTTTCTTTCCAGGTGTCTTCTGCTCAAACTGAAGTGAACAACAACAGCCAGTATGTGAAACAGGCCCAGAGGGAAGGCACTGCCCTAACTGAATTCCAGAGGGTTCTGTCCTGCCCACCCTCAGACCTCTGTAGACCCAGGCCTTTGTCAAGTGTAATTTGAATCCCTGCCTGCTCGGTCAGAGGCTCTGTCTCCGTCTCTCCTCTCTACGGAGGAGAGCATGGAGGGAAGCAAGGCGAAGCAAGGGAAGTCTTTCCCCAGTGGCAGAGGGGCAAGTGGCTCCCCAGCCAGTGCTTGGAGCTCCCTCCTCTCCATTCCACAGCCCCCTGCCTGACCCCAGACCTCCATTCTCATAAATTTCACGTTCCTGCTCCACCGAGTGCCTCACTCCATCCAGCCCACTTAATTGAAGCCAATTGTTTAGTACAAAAGAACGGAGAACACATCAATTCCTGCCTTTGTGTCCACAGCAGGGCCCTGAACAAGGAGCTCCAGCTGCCTTTGTCCCCAGAGACGCTCGTTAGACAGCAGCTGAGCTCAGGCTCCAAGTGCAAGGCCGGGCCTGCCGGGGGTACACCAACATGGCCAGAGTCATCCGCTGAGAGCTTTGGGGGTGGGGTCCTGGCTGTGAGCACAGAGTTCTCGACATGGGACAGAAAGCTCCTGGAAGCTGGCAAGCCACGAGGTGTAAGAGGCAGCGTGGCTGGGAATCTTAGGAAGTCATTTTCCCTGGAAGTCTTGATGTCCTGACCTGTATGTTGGTGGCAACAAAGGAACCCGTAAGACTCATGGTGTAAATCACATTTTCAGAGAACTTAACACACAGTACCTGGACTATGAGGTGAGCTATGTATCCATCCCTGGTAGCTCAGCTTGTAAAGAATCTGCCTGCAATGCAGGAGACCCCTGTTCGATTCCCTGGTCGGGAAGATCCCCTGGAGAAGGGATAGGTGACCCACTCCAGTATTCTTGCCTGGAGAATCCCCATGGACAGGAGCCTTAGTGACATTCTGAACCTCGAGGAGGCATCTGGAATGCTCTAGAGCTGAGGCGGACCCTACAAATTCTCTGTCTAGTGGTTTGAAGCTCCTCTCTTCCTCCCTCTCCCCTCTTTCTCTCTCTCTTTGTCTCTTGCTTTTTCTTCTCTCGCTGGCTTTCTTCCTTTCTTTCCAGGTGTCTTCTGCTCAAACTGAAGTGAACAACAACAGCCAGTATGTGAAACAGGCCCAGAGGGAAGGCACTGCCCTAACTGAATTCCAGAGGGTTCTGTCCTGCCCACCCTCAGACCTCTGTAGACCCAGGCCTTTGTCAAGTGTAATTTGAATCCCTGCCTGCTCGGTCAGAGGCTCTGTCTCCGTCTCTCCTCTCTACGGAGGAGAGCATGGAGGAAGCAAGGCGAAGCAAGGGAAGTCTTTCCCCAGTGGCAGAGGGGCAAGTGGCTCCCCAGCCAGTGCTTGGAGCTCCCTCCTCTCCATTCCACAGCCCCCTGCCTGACCCCAGACCTCCATTCTCATAAATTTCACGTTCCTGCTCCACCGAGTGCCTCACTCCATCCAGCCCACTTAATTGAAGCCAATTGTTTAGTACAAAAGAACGGAGAACACATCAATTCCTGCCTTTGTGTCCACAGCAGGGCCCTGAACAAGGAGCTCCAGCTGCCTTTGTCCCCAGAGACGCTCGTTAGACAGCAGCTGAGCTCAGGCTCCAAGTGCAAGGCCGGGCCTGCCGGGGGTACACCAACATGGCCAGAGTCATCCGCTGAGAGCTTTGGGGGTGGGGTCCTGGCTGTGAGCACAGAGTTCTCGACATGGGACAGAAAGCTCCTGGAAGCTGGCAAGCCACGAGGTGTAAGAGGCAGCGTGGCTGGGAATCTTAGGAAGTCATTTTCCCTGGAAGTCTTGATGTCCTGACCTGTATGTTGGTGGCAACAAAGGAACCCGTAAGACTCATGGTGTAAATCACATTTTCAGAGAACTTAACACACAGTACCTGGACTATGAGGTGAGCTATGTATCCATCCCTGGTAGCTCAGCTTGTAAAGAATCTGCCTGCAATGCAGGAGACCCCTGTTCGATTCCCTGGTCGGGAAGATCCCCTGGAGAAGGGATAGGTGACCCACTCCAGTATTCTTGCCTGGAGAATCCCCATGGACAGAGGAGCCTGGTGGGCTGCAGTCCATAGGATTGCAAAGAGTCGGACATGACTAAGCCACTAAGCACAAACGATGATGACCAAGGACTTCCCAGGTGGCGCTAGTGGCAAAGAACCCGCCTGCAATGCAGGAGCCGCAAGAGACACCAGTTTGATCCCTAGGTCAGGCAGATTCTCTGGCCGAGGACATGGCAACCCACTCCCATATTCTTGCCTGGAGAATTCCATGAACAGAGGAGCCTGGCGGGCTATAGTCCAGGGGGTCACTGAATCAGGCATGACTGAAGTGACTCAGCGCACATGCACGTAAGATGGTTGCTAAGCTGTTAGCATGAAGACATAGCATTGTCAGCTTTGCAATCAGCAGACCGGGGTCTGAACCTGGCCCTGCCGCTTAGGTGCTGTGTCACCTTGAGCATGTCCAGTCCCCTCCTAAAGTCCCCATCCCTCATCTGCAAAATGGCTGGGATGGTTCTATCAACCTCAAAGGCCTGTCGGGAGAATAGAACGGCAGAATGGAATATAGACCGGGCAGACTACGTAGGAGACAGCACCAGGCATTTAGAAACTAGCAGGTGGGATCAGCCAAGAGTCAGCCTACAGTCACTCACGCAGCCCAGGAGAGGGAAGCATTCACATCTGACTTCTGCAGGCATAGGGAAGCGCCTGCATCCCTGGGGGGAACCTTGTGCTTCTTCCTGGCTGTGTGACCTTGGCAGGCTGCCCACCCTCTCTGAGCCTATTCCTTACCTAGAAAGAGGGGGAAATGATGGTATAGGTTAGCTCTGTTGTTTTATCCCTCCTCCATGTGCTGGCTTTGTAGAAACATGTTAAAGCACCAAATCTTCCAAACAGCCCTTGATTGAGCCCCATTTCAGGTATGTGAGGGGGTTCAGAAGGTTCAAGTAACTTATCTAACACCTGCTAAGGAAGAAGCAGCAAAAACAGGATGTCAGCCCAGTTGCTGGGAAACCAAAGCCTGGTGCAACCATGGGGCTTTACTGCACACCCCTTCACTGGCCTGGAGGTAATTCCCTACTCAACCCCCTGGAGGAAAGCTAGTTATGCATGTTGACACAGGAAAGCTAGTTATGCATGTTGACACAGGGATAGGAGATCATCAGAGCAGGCTTTAGGGAGGAAGTGGCATTTAAGCCTTGGGAGATGGGCCTGATTAAATCGGGTCGACTTGAGAGAAGGCCAAAGCTGAGGTGCAGCTTGGAAAGGGCACAGGGCACCGCAGCATCGAGTGTGCTCGGAGGACGCCATGGGGTCCCTCATGTGGTGGGTGGGCAGGAGGGGGTAAGGGCGTCACTCAAAACTAGGAGGTGCTCCCTACCTTCATAAGCTGCCCTGGTGGCTCAGACAATAGAGCATCAGCCTGCAGTGCAGGAGACCTGGCTTCAACCCCTGGGTCAAGACGATCCCCAGGAGAAGGGAATGACTACCTACTCCAATCATGTTGCCTGGAGAATTCCATAAGCGGAGGAGCCTGGCGGGTCGCAGTCCATGGGGTGACGAAGGGTCAGACAAGACTGAGTGACGAACACTTTCAGTTTGTTTTCCTATGTTCGTGGCAGTACTATTCACAATAGCCAAGACATGAAAACAATCCAAGTGCCCGTTGAAGATCAGTGGATAAAGACGATATGGCACGTATATACAAGAGAATATGATACTCAGCCATAAAAAAGAAAGAATGCTATTTGCAGCAACATGGGTGAGCCTAGAGATGATCATACTAAGCAAAGTAAGTCAGAAAAAGAAAGACAGATGCCATATGATACCACTCATATGTGGAATCTAAAATACAACACAAATGACCATATCTATAGAAAAGCAACAGGTGCACAGATACAGAACAGATCTGGAGTTGTCAAGAGGGAAGGGTGTGGGGGAGAGAAGGATTGGGAGTTTGGGATTAGCAGATGCAAACTATTATATATGTAATGGATAAACAATGAGATTCTACAGCATAGCCCAGAGAACTATATTCGATAGCCTGTGATACACCATCATGGGAAAGAATGGGAAACAGACTACATCTATGTGTAACCGAATCACTCTGTGGTCCAGCAGAAAGTAACACAACATTATGAATCAACTATACTTCAATACACATCTAAAAAAAAAACACAGCTAGGAGCTGCTGACGAGCCTTGGCCTTAAAACTTGAAACAGAACCAGCTTGGAAGGTGCCTCTCTGTGCGCTCTGTGCCGGGCAGCAGGTGCTGACAGCGCCCCCGTGAACGCCAGGCCTGCTTCCTCGTCAGGACCTCCGTGGGGCCCAGGCCCCCGAGCCCCTGAGACTGGGCTCTCTTCCTCTCAGGCCGGGTTTCTCAACCTCAGCCCTACCGACCTCGGGGCAGGGTGATTCTCTGCTGCGGAAGGGCTGCAGCCCTGTTGCGCACCTGACCTCACTAGGAGGTGCTCCCTACCTTCATAAGCTGCCCTGGTGGCTCAGACAATAGAGCATCAGCCTGCAGTGCAGGAGACCTGGCTTCAACCCCTGGGTCAAGACGATCCCCAGGAGAAGGGAATGACTACCTACTCCAATCATGTTGCCTGGAGAATTCCATAAGCGGAGGAGCCTGGCGGGTCGCAGTCCATGGGGTGACGAAGGGTCAGACAAGACTGAGTGACGAACACTTTCAGTTTGTTTTCCTATGTTCGTGGCAGTACTATTCACAATAGCCAAGACATGAAAACAATCCAAGTGCCCGTTGAAGATCAGTGGATAAAGACGATATGGCACGTATATACAAGAGAATATGATACTCAGCCATAAAAAAGAAAGAATGCTATTTGCAGCAACATGGGTGAGCCTAGAGATGATCATACTAAGCAAAGTAAGTCAGAAAAAGAAAGACAGATGCCATATGATACCACTCATATGTGGAATCTAAAATACAACACAAATGACCATATCTATAGAAAAGCAACAGGTGCACAGATACAGAACAGATCTGGAGTTGTCAAGAGGGAAGGGTGTGGGGGAGAGAAGGATTGGGAGTTTGGGATTAGCAGATGCAAACTATTATATATGTAATGGATAAACAATGAGATTCTACAGCATAGCCCAGAGAACTATATTCGATAGCCTGTGATACACCATCATGGGAAAGAATGGGAAACAGACTACATCTATGTGTAACCGAATCACTCTGTGGTCCAGCAGAAAGTAACACAACATTATGAATCAACTATACTTCAATACACATCTAAAAAAAAAAAACAGCTAGGAGCTGCTGACGAGCCTTGGCCTTAAAACTTGAAACAGAACCAGCTTGGAAGGTGCCTCTCTGTGCGCTCTGTGCCGGGCAGCAGGTGCTGACAGCGCCCCCGTGAACGCCAGGCCTGCTTCCTCGTCAGGACCTCCGTGGGGCCCAGGCCCCCGAGCCCCTGAGACTGGGCTCTCTCTTCCTCTCAGGCCGGGTTTCTCAACCTCAGCCCTACCGACCTCGGGGGCAGGGTGATTCTCTGCTGCGGAAGGGCTGACCTATGCACCGGAGGCTGTTGAGCAGCATGCCTGACCTCTGCTGCAGAGGCCTGTAGCATCCCTTCCCCAGCTGTGACAGCCAACGTGTCCCTGTGAAACTGCTTGCTCAGGGACGTCACGACTCTTTGTGACGCCATGGACGGTAGCCCGCCAGGTCCTCTATCCGAGGCATTTCCCGGGCAGGGAGGCTGGTGAGAGTTGCCAGTTCCTCCTCCAGGGCCTTCTCCCTACCCAGGAGTCTAACCTGAGGCTCCTGCATCTCCTGCAATCTTCTTGATCACTGTGCCACCTGGGAAGCCCAAGGTGTCTCTTGACACAACTAAATGTTCCCTGACGGGGACAAAATTGCCCCTCGTTGAGGAGCCCTGCACTGGGACCTCCCTCCCCAAGCCCAGACGCAGACCTCCTGGGTCCTCTAGCCCCAGTCAGCAGGCTGAGTCCCCAGCGGGGCAGCCCTCCTCCCTGCTTCCCGCTGCTGCAGGGCCAACAGGCTTTCCCCTGAGCACAGGCAGCGCCCTCATCCTGGAGGAGCCCATCTCCACAAGGAAATGGACTGTAATTATCTGGTTGTAATGTGCCCTGATGAGATAGATGCACTGCCTCCCCCGGACGCCCTCGTCCATTTTCTGTGCAGAATAAACATGCACCACGGACAGACCCAGGGCAGCAATTTTGGTAATAATGATAAATCTCAGTGATTTTCCCAAAGGTCAGGAAGCCTGGGGACAGAAGGGTAACTCAGAGAACTATATTCGATAGCCTGTGATACACCATCATGGGAAAGAATGGGAAACAGACTACATCTATGTGTAACCGAATCACTCTGTGGTCCAGCAGAAAGTAACACAACATTATGAATCAACTATACTTCAATACACATCTAAAAAAAAAAAACAGCTAGGAGCTGCTGACGAGCCTTGGCCTTAAAACTTGAAACAGAACCAGCTTGGAAGGTGCCTCTCTGTGCGCTCTGTGCCGGGCAGCAGGTGCTGACAGCGCCCCCGTGAACGCCAGGCCTGCTTCCTCGTCAGGACCTCCGTGGGGCCCAGGCCCCCGAGCCCCTGAGACTGGGCTCTCTCTTCCTCTCAGGCCGGGTTTCTCAACCTCAGCCCTACCGACCTCGGGGGCAGGGTGATTCTCTGCTGCGGAAGGGCTGACCTATGCACCGGAGGCTGTTGAGCAGCATGCCTGACCTCTGCTGCAGAGGCCTGTAGCATCCCTTCCCCAGCTGTGACAGCCAACGTGTCCCTGTGAAACTGCTTGCTCAGGGACGTCACGACTCTTTGTGACGCCATGGACGGTAGCCCGCCAGGTCCTCTATCCGAGGCATTTCCCGGGCAGGGAGGCTGGTGAGAGTTGCCAGTTCCTCCTCCAGGGCCTTCTCCCTACCCAGGAGTCTAACCTGAGGCTCCTGCATCTCCTGCAATCTTCTTGATCACTGTGCCACCTGGGAAGCCCAAGGTGTCTCTTGACACAACTAAATGTTCCCTGACGGGGACAAAATTGCCCCTCGTTGAGGAGCCCTGCACTGGGACCTCCCTCCCCAAGCCCAGACGCAGACCTCCTGGGTCCTCTAGCCCCAGTCAGCAGGCTGAGTCCCCAGCGGGGCAGCCCTCCTCCCTGCTTCCCGCTGCTGCAGGGCCAACAGGCTTTCCCCTGAGCACAGGCAGCGCCCTCATCCTGGAGGAGCCCATCTCCACAAGGAAATGGACTGTAATTATCTGGTTGTAATGTGCCCTGATGAGATAGATGCACTGCCTCCCCCGGACGCCCTCGTCCATTTTCTGTGCAGAATAAACATGCACCACGGACAGACCCAGGGCAGCAATTTTGGTAATAATGATAAATCTCAGTGATTTTCCCAAAGGTCAGGAAGCCTGGGGACAGAAGGGTAACTCAGCTGTTAAACTCTGATAAATCATCTTCATCACGCTACGGGGGGAAAGAAGCATTTGCTCTTTTGGTCATGGTTTTTATCATAATGGCAGCAGTCCTGCAGAAAATGTTGACAGGAGAGCATGAAATATCCTCCTGTCCTGCCATGGAGGTGGTTTTTATTTCTGCATATCTGGCCAAGCAACAGGCCAAGTCTTCCTGTAATTATGGGCCCAGGGCATCTGCCATGGGGATATTCTATTTTCTTTTGTGTTTTTATTTTAAATTGTGTATAATGCCAAAAACATTTATGCTGCCCCATGAGCTCCATCAGTCCAGGACTGTGGTGTTTATATGAGGATGTGGTGTTTACTCAAACATGGGTCTTAAAAGTGTGGTCAGACCCTTGGGTGGGTCATGAGATTCTGCTGCATCATAATTATAAAACTGTGGTGCTTGCCCAAAAGAGGGTTTGGGAAGACAAGAATGTGGTCAGTTCCTTGGGTGGAGGCCGTGAGATGCTGAGATTTGTAAGACTCTAAAGGATGTTCTATTTGAGATCAAAAACCCTGTGGTTTCCAAATTTAGGAATGTGTGTCTTCCCTCAGGGAGAGGTCGGCTTCTCAGACGAGGCCATGAGATCTTGCAGCTGCAACGACCTTGGATATCAGATGTCAAGAATTCCTGACCAGAAACTTGCCTCCCAGAGCCTGGAGGAGACACGGGCAGCCACATGGACAAGGATGAACTCTGCCCTGCGATCTGGGCTGGTCACACAGACTCCTTTCTCCACGGGGCTGGAGGAGTGAAGTCTATCAGGCCCCTCGGCTGTGGGGCTCACACGCATATTCCATGAATTTGTACCATGTGCCCCTGTCCTGGACTTCACGGTCCACAATGAACAAAAGCATTTTGACTTTGCCTTGGAAAAGGCCACAGGTCAATAACAGTGTCCACCAAGTAACTCAATAAATGATCATGGCCGTGCCGACTGTCATCACTAGGAAGGATGCTCACAGGGTGACTCTGCTGGAGAAATGATGGAGAGATGGTCCCCTTATGGTAGCAGGGTGGTCAGGGTGGGGGAGAGAGACATGGTAGCCCAGAGCAAAAAGACAGAGTAAGGATATATAGCTGGTCCTCATTGTTCCTAGGTTCTGTACACATGAATTCACCATCTTGCTAAAATGTATTTATAACCTCAAATCAATACCCGTGATGCCTTTATGGTCATTCTCAGACATGTGCAGAGCAGCCGAACATTTGAGTTGCCCATAAGCATGTTGCCCGCTGAAGTCAAACAGAACAATGTTCTGCATCTTCGTTTCAGCTCTCACTATAAGCAACTGTCTTCAATGCTGGCTCTTCAGCACTGTATTTTCCCACATTTGTGCTTTTCTTGGGTGATTTTGCTCTTTAAAGCCATCTCCAATTATAGTGCGGAAGTGCTGACTACTGTTCCTAAGCACAAGAAGGCTGTGCTGTGCCTTACGGAGAAAATATTTGTGTTAGATTAGCTTTGTTCAGGCATAGTGCTGTTGGCCTTGAGCTCAGTGTTAATGAATCAGTATATCTTATACAGAGTGTCTTTCAGAAGAAACACACATAAAACAAGCCTCTGTATGAGAAGTTGGTGAAAATGCTGTGCAGCCAGAGCTCACAGGAACCTAACCCTATTTGTCTCCTAGGAGCAATAGTCCTGCTTTCCCTAATCCATTGCTCGCTCAACTTTATAGAACACAGCTACTGCAAATAAGGAGAATTGATTGTATCTGAAGGTGGACTCAACAAGACTTGCCCGTTGAACTGGATGCGGAGGGAGGAGGAAGACCAAGAGGGGAATCCTGCGCTCCTATCCCACTCTCCACACAGGGACGGGACCCCTGGAGACCCGCATCAAGGCCCCTTACCCTTCTCTTCCCACCTGTGCCTCCATTCCTCACAGCAAGAAGCTCATGCACACACAGAGATCCAAGCACTGTCTACACACCCACCAGCAACAGGTATCCTGTGGCTGAAACCATAAGGGTTAATTTTGAAGTCTTACCTTTTTTTGGACTTTCATTGTTACAGCTACACATTTCCGGCCGATTCAATAAATGATCATGGCGTGCCGACTGTCATCACTAGGAAGGATGAGGGTACTGCGAGAAATGATGGAGAGATGGTCCCCTTATGGTAGCAGGGTGGTCAGGGTGGGAGAGAGACATGGTAGCCCAGAGCAAAAAGACAGAGTAAGGATATATAGCTGGTCCTCATTGTTCCTAGGTTCTGTACACATGAATTCACCATCTTGCTAAAATGTATTTATAACCTCAAATCAATACCCGTGATGCCTTTATGGTCATTCTCAGACATGTGCAGAGCAGCCGAACATTTGAGTTGCCCATAAGCATGTTGCCCGCTGAAGTCAAACAGAACAATGTTCTGCATCTTCGTTTCAGCTCTCACTATAAGCAACTGTCTTCAATGCTGGCTCTTCAGCACTGTATTTTCCCACATTTGTGCTTTTCTTGGGTGATTTTGCTCTTTAAAGCCATCTCCAATTATAGTGCGGAAGTGCTGACTACTGTTCCTAAGCACAAGAAGGCTGTGCTGTGCCTTACGGAGAAAATATTTGTGTTAGATTAGCTTTGTTCAGGCATAGTGCTGTTGGCCTTGAGCTCAGTGTTAATGAATCAGTATATCTTATACAGAGTGTCTTTCAGAAGAAACACACATAAAACAAGCCTCTGTATGAGAAGTTGGTGAAAATGCTGTGCAGCCAGAGCTCACAGGAACCTAACCCTATTTGTCTCCTAGGAGCAATAGTCCTGCTTTCCCTAATCCATTGCTCGCTCAACTTTATAGAACACAGCTACTGCAAATAAGGAGAATTGATTGTATCTGAAGGTGGACTCAACAAGACTTGCCCGTTGAACTGGATGCGGAGGGAGGAGGAAGACCAAGAGGGGAATCCTGCGCTCCTATCCCACTCTCCACACAGGGACGGGACCCCTGGAGACCCGCATCAAGGCCCCTTACCCTTCTCTTCCCACCTGTGCCTCCATTCCTCACAGCAAGAAGCTCATGCACACACAGAGATCCAAGCACTGTCTACACACCCCACCAGCAACAGGTATCCTGTGGCTGAAACCATAAGGGTTAATTTTGAAGTCTTACTGGATCGGCTTTTGCGATTTTGACCCTTATTCTGCCACTTTCATTGTTACAGCTACACATAATGGCCTGCCCCAGGGAGCAAACCTGACCATGTTCACCTGTGAAGGACTGTGACATTCTTGAATTTTTTGTGTGGCAGATGGTCCCCCTCTTCTGCCGCTTTCTGGCATGGCTCAGAAATTCACATTTGGGGAGGCCGGAGTCACAGATTTCTTGTGACATCTGTGTTGGTCAATATGAGAGGAGATAATTCCATTTCACACCACCCATGAAAAGGCTGGAAGTAAGTAAAACAAACACCTCTCCCTGCCTGAGGCTTGCCTTCTAGGAGGTATTTGTGAGGATTGAGTGGTCTTGTTACTTTGTTTCCTCACTTCCCCCATCTCCGATTCATAAAAGAACCAGGCATCCGGGCCCCAACAAGACGGTTATTAGGAGACGCTAGCCTACCATCTTCTCAGTCAGCTGGCTTTCAGAATCAAGTTGCATTCCTTGCCTCAACACCTTGTCTCTCAAGATTATTGGCCTCTCGTGTGGAGAGCAGAGTGAACTTGAACTTGGTAACACGGCCATCCAGGCCAAAGGGCACGCACCAGAACACCTGCTTGGAGCGTGCATGTAGGGAAGAAGCCCTGGAAGCTTGGCAAGCCAGACTAGGGCTGATCTTCAGGATGTTCTGAGGACCGACACCTAGAGTCTGGTCTAGAAACAAGGGATATGAGCTCCAACAGGCGTGTCCTTTTGGTTCCATGGACTCTTTCCTCCTCGAGAGGCACACAGCTGGAGAAGAGCCAGAGCAGGACCCTCCAGCTAGCCTGTTGGAGGCTGATAGACCGAGAGGGGTAGAACCCATTTGACGGCAGCCGTGCATCAGCTGAGCTACTGATGGCAGAGTCACGAGCACGCCCATCAGAAATCAACCAACCAGAGCATTATAACTTCCTAGGCAACCTGCAGACTTGTGAGCTAAGTAAATGCGTGTTGCTTGAAGTTATTCAATGTGTGCTTGCTTGTTATGCAGCAAGAGTTAACTGATACAGTGTTATAGATACACATGAGATTTGAACTCTGTCAGACCTGATTCCAAAGCCCAAGATCTTTTAACGACCACACTCTACCAAATGTATTTAAATTCGGCTGACACCCGAAGCTTTGAGGTGAAGTGGAAAAAGTCCCAGCCTAATGATGTGGCTTCCCTTCAAGCCATAAGAAGGGCCACCCTATGCGGTGCCACCTTCAAAACGTACACCATCTGAACTTTTGGTCCCAGTATGAAACATTAACAGGGACGCACCGCTGTCCTTAGGGCTAACAATTGTGCTTTGAGACACCAGCGTCAGCTATCTTCCTCATTGAGGTTTATTAACCTCATTCTTTTTGTCTGTTGTTAGACCCAAGAAAGGCTGCTTTGCAGATCCTGTTCTGCCTTGATAATTACCCGTCATAGGAACTGAGCACTTCTAATGGAAGCCTTCCGAATTTCCAGCATTTACCATTTATTTTATTTTTGCAAACCTCCCCCAAAGCCCTACTCATACAATTCATTAGAATTGCTCTTTGGATGAATTTAAAAGGTTCTTTGATGACATAATCACTATATTCCGTATTAGTGCTTTTCTGCAGGATGTTAGAACAATTTAAAGCTATTTATCCAATTCACCTCATTGTGTCCTGTGAGACCAGTGGGCAGGTGTCGTCAAACAAGTTTCTTACTCTCCCTACTTCACCCAAAGTGGGACTGACACAGAAAGGTTATGTGTTCCATGGCTGATAAACAAGTTACCACCAACAGAGAGACTTAACACACACATTTCTTATCCCACAGTTTCTATAGCTCAAAAGCCTGGACACAGCTTAGCGGCAATCCAGGCGTTGGCCAGGGCTGCAGTCTCATCAGAGGCTTGGCTGGGGAAAGACCTGCTTCAAGCTCACTCAGTTTATTGGCAAAGTTTTTCTCTTGGGAACTCAATGATTGAGATTGCCATTGCCTTGTTGGCCATCAAACGGGTGCCACTTTTCCGCTTCTAGAGGCCACCAAGTGTTCCATACCACAGGACCCTTCCTTAAGCCCTCTCACAACATGGTAGATTATTTCTGTGAAGACAGCAAGAGTCTCTTCTTTTCTCTCTTCAACCAGCTAAGAGAGTTTTTTTATTTTTATTTTTGGCTATTCTGGGTTTTCACTGCTGCCACAGGCCCTTCTCTAGTTATAGGGAGTGGGGGCCACTGTCTCATTGAGGTGAGCAGGCTTCTTGTTGCAGTGATTTCTCTTATTGTGGAACGCGGGCTCTAGGGCACACAGGCTTCAGTAGTTGAGGCTCCAAGACTCTAGAGCACACAGGCTTAGTAGTTGTGGCTCACAGGCTTAGTTGCTCCACAGCATGTGGGATCTTCCTGGATCAGGGATCAAACCCATGTCTCCTGCATTGGCAGGGGAACTCATTACCACTGAGCTATCAGGGAAGCCCCAAGAGAGCTTTATATAGGAAGATATAGTCACAGGAGTAACATCCCATTGAGCTTCCAGGTGGCTCAGTGGTAAAGAATCTGCCTGCCAATGCAGGAGACACAGGAGATGTGGGTTCAACCCCCGGGTCAGGAAAATTCCTTAGAAAGAGCAGTGGTAACCCATTCCAGTATTCTTCCCTGGGAAATCCCACAGAGAGACGAGCCTAGCAGGCTATAACCCATGAGATCAGCTAAAGTAGGACATGCCTGAGAGACTGAACACACAGACACACAATATCCAGTTACCTTTGCCGTGTTCCATTGGTTAGAAGCAACTCACAGGTCCTGCCCACACCCAAGTAGACGGGATCACAGAAAGGGGTGGATACCAGGAGACTGGGTAACAACAGACATCACCTGGGGGCCTGATCATCACCCTAGACAGAGGACCTAAGGTCACTTAGCAACTGGTAATTCAGTGCTCTGGTAACCCAGAACCATGGCAGACATCTGTGCTCTCGTGGTGGTGGCCTTTGTGTGGGCGCCCGTGTGCCGGCACATCCTCATTGCTCCTCATGCACCCACGGCACATGACAGGCCAACCAGCATTCCCAATGATCCTCAAGGGGCTCAGACCCCAGGGAGGCAGCAGTAGCTGGGGGTCCAGCTTGAAGAGTGAACCTCCCTCCACCCAGGTAGACCTCATGTGAAGCAATGGCTGTTGAGTTCGTACAAGTAGGACACTTAAAACAGTACCTGGCATTCCACCAGAGCGTAATCCAGGCTCGCTATTTCTGTAATTCCTGAGAAGGAGCATATAAGCCAATTTTAGAAGGACCTGACTCCAAATGCAGGAGAGGGATATATACCAGGGACCGCGAGAGTGGGCGTGGCTTTTCTTAAATCCGTATTTTTATCCAGTGCTTTCAGCACTATCTCATTTTTGTTGCCTTTGCCGTTTGTTGTTCGGGCACTGCATTAGAGGAGATCATCGATCGTTTTACTTAACGCTCACAGTCATTTTTCTAGAGAATGAGCTTTATTTTCCACCTTTTGCAAAGGAGGCCTCCAGGTGACCCAGGTTAAGTGACTCTCCAAGGCCACACGGGCTGCTGGTGGAAGAGCATGAACCCCAAATCTATGCCGTGAAATCCTCAACCCACCTGCCTCTTCCTTCCTTACCTGCAAGTTTTCAGATTCAGTTTTCGCCCATCACACCGGGTCCTACCTCTGCTCAGTCAGCTTCTTCCACAGCCCTGTTCCATGGCCCATGAGGCATTGGGGTGGAGGGTGGGAATAGCTATTCCTCCCTGGAGGCAAATTAGGATCCAGGCTCTCTGTCTCTCTGACACGTACAGTCAAACTCATACACAGTCGTGCATGGCCCCTTCTAAAGAAGACAGACCTCAAAAGGTCACGCACTGTTTCCTCTGTGCAACAGTCTGAACTAAGTACATGAAATCAAGAGCCCATTTTATTTTCCTGCCTCAGCGCTGCTCTTTTGCGCTCCATCTAATGCTCTAATGGCGTCCAGGCATATCTTATAGTTTCCCAGGCACTTTATAAAGACAGGAGACCCCATCCAGGAACTCTGCTCAGTGCTACGTGGCAGTCTGGATGGGAGGAGAATCTGGGAGAGAATGGATCCATGTATGCACATGACTGAGTCCCTTTGCTGTCCACCTGAAACTATCACAGCATTGTTAAGTGGTCCTCATTCACAAGGGCCCCTGTTGGGCTCAGACCCCAGGAGGCAGCAGTAGCTGGGCCCGTTGAAGAGTGAACCTCCCTCCACCCAGGTAGACCTCATGTGAAGCAATGGCTGTTGAGTTCGTACAAGTAGGACACTTAAAACAGTACCTGGCATTCCACCAGAGCGTAATCCAGGCTCGCTATTTCTGTAATTCCTGAGAAGGAGCATATAAGCCAATTTTAGAAGGACCTGACTCCAAATGCAGGAGAGGGATATATACCAGGGACCGCGAGAGTGGGCGTGGCTTTTCTTAAATCCGTATTTTTATCCAGTGCTTTCAGCACTATCTCATTTTTGTTGCCTTTGCCGTTTGTTGTTCGGGCACTGCATTAGAGGAGATCATCGATCGTTTTACTTAACGCTCACAGTCATTTTTCTAGAGAATGAGCTTTATTTTCCACCTTTTGCAAAGGAGGCCTCCAGGTGACCCAGGTTAAGTGACTCTCCAAGGCCACACGGGCTGCTGGTGGAAGAGCATGAACCCCAAATCTATGCCGTGAAATCCTCAACCCACCTGCCTCTTCCTTCCTTACCTGCAAGTTTTCAGATTCAGTCTCTCGCCCATCACACCGGGTCCTACCTCTGCTCAGTCAGCTTCTTCCACAGCCCTGTTCCATGGCCCATGAGGCATTGGGGTGGAGGGTGGGAATAGCTATTCCTCCCTGGAGGCAAATTAGGATCCAGGCTCTCTGTCTCTCTGACACGTACAGTCAAACTCATACACAGTCGTGCATGGCCCCTTCTAAAGAAGACAGACCTCAAAAAAGGTCACGCACTGTTTCCTCTGTGCAACAGTCTGAACTAAGTACATGAAATCAAGAGCCCATTTTATTTTCCTGCCTCAGCGCTGCTCTTTTGCGCTCCATCTAATGCTCTAATGGCGTCCAGGCATATCTTATAGTTTCCCAGGCACTTTATAAAGACAGGAGACCCCATCCAGGAACTCTGCTCAGTGCTACGTGGCAGTCTGGATGGGAGGAGAATCTGGGAGAGAATGGATCCATGTATGCACATGACTGAGTCCCTTTGCTGTCCACCTGAAACTATCACAGCATTGTTAAGTGGTCCTCCAATATAAAATAAAATGTTTTGTTTTTAAATAAAAAGACCCAATCTAGAGTGACATAGGTTTCAACTTCAATGTCTGCCCAAAGAACCGTTCGGCTTGGAACCGTCCTCCTCAGCCTGCTGCAGGAGGAGGTGTGTAGGGAGGCAGAAAAGCCACCTCTTCCTGCTTCCCATTTTCCGAGAGGCTGGGAGAAGCAGGACACGCCGTCCACCTCTCCCCTGGGGCACCTCTTGCTTCAGGGACACTTTCACTGGCGACCAGCTCTTTCGTAGACAGTTCATCAGGATGGTTCAAGCCAAGGGCCCACCCCAAATGCCTGCATCCTGGACACTAAGTTATGGTCATGTGTGCAGTCCTAACCTCCACTCCCTGCCAACACCGCTCTGACTCTTTTATTTCTCCAGCTCTCGGATTCTGGCCTTGGCCAGGGTAGACTAGGCACTGCAGACGCCCAAATGGGGTCAAGATGCTAAAGGCCTCCTCCAGGCACCCTTGTTTCCCATGATGTCCCTCGATCCTAGGTTTCCTGGAAGGACCGCCCATGGGAGGAGATGGAGACAGCCATGCCACGTCCCCGTTGGCTCACGGTGAGTCATTTCTCAGAATTCCCCCTGAGTTCCAAGGCTGGGTGGTGTCCGTATATGTGTGTGGGCATGTTAGGGGAGCTATTTAACTTCCTTTCAGTCCGCAGTTCGCTCTTCTGAACGTGGGACCACTCAATCCCCATTGTTTTCAGCCTCATCCCTTGAGTGGCAATTCCAAGGTGACAGAAACGCCTTAACCAGCAGCCTGCTACCCATCACTGTATTCTCAGCTCCCAGACCCCCCACGGATCAGATTGAGCTCATTTCTTCTCACAAGGCAGGTGCTAAGCAGGGCTGATGAATGAATCTCTCTCGGAAGAGGCTTGAGCTCGCTGTGCAAGAGACTACTTGCCACACACAAGATTGCGGTGTCCTGCTGCTGGCCTGAAGCCAGCCACTTCCTAAGTAAATCCACTCATGGCCCCTGGTGAGGGTGGACCTGGGAAGTCGAGTGTAAAGGCAGAGTAGGGCTGCTTTCGTCAGCAAGGCTGGTAGGTAGAAGGGGTCCGCTGCTGCTCCTGGGCAGCCCCCAGTCCTGCCACGGACCCATGACTGTGTGATTTTGTTTTAGGCCACCATTTGTTTTCCTCTTACAAAGTCCTGGGCTGTGCCAACTACTCTGGTATGTACTGTCCTTTTGAGTCTTGTTGACAGCCCTGTGAAGCTCACTTTTCCTGAAGTCAGACAGCAGCAGTGATGAAGCTAAGCTCTCAAGGAAGGTCGATTCTACAGTCTCTATCTGTGCTCACTCTGCTCTGTGAGTCCTAGCAGCGAGAGTACATTGGTGCAGACCTTGATTCTGGAGTTGAAGGTTTTAATCCCAACTCGATCACTGTCTCATTGTTTTGACATTGGACTGACTACGTAATTTCCCTGAGTTGTCTCCATTTCCTCATCTATAGAATAAAATCCTAACAACACTACCCTCATTAAGGCTGTTGTGAGCAACAAACAAGATTAAGTGAGCAAAAGAAAGTGCTTACAGGACCACCATATATGGGTGTTCAAGCTGCTCACTGCACAACTCTAGAGTTGAGCAGTGCACAACTTCTGCATCTGTGCTTGCCAACCCTGCTTAGCACAGTACCTGGGAAGAGGTCACTGCTTAGTCAAAGTGAGCTCTCAATTCCTGGGAAGCACCCGCCACAGGCAGAGAAGACGGTGAAAGAAAGTATTCTCTGGTCCTTCTCTTCCCCCAGACCCTATATAGTTCGGTGGCTGACTCCTCCTCCTCAGTGCTCATTCCTGAAGCTCCCTGAGGGAGCACTACCCTGGAGTCTCAGGGTAAAGCTGTGCAGAGAGGAAACAGAAGGGCACCACGAGGCAGTGGAGGATGCTCAAAGTGGACACGGGTTACCCAGGTCAGCCGCAGATGCAGTGGGTTCAAAGGTATCCAGGCACTGTTGTGTGGTCTTCAGTCCTCTCAGAGGAACTAGGGAGACAGGCTCGGGATGGACTGGCTGATGGGCACTGTGAGATCTCAGAAGAGGGAACGGCAGTCAGATGTTTCCCCTGGCACATGGCTGGAAGCAGAGGCAAAACCACCTGCTGGGGCGTTCCATGGTGGGAGCGTGAAGCCACGCAGGTGCGGAGCACTTTGTTTCTCGTAAAGGATGCCATCTCTGTTTTGACATTTGATGAGTATCTTACTCTTGGATCTTTCAAATTCCTCTACCAGCCCCCAGGACGTTCCCACTTTCGTGGGAGATAGCACCATTCATCCAGTTCTCAGGTTAAAACAGAAACTCTCTCTTTCCCCGTCAATATCCAGTCGCAAGGCTAATCCTGCTCACTGAGTAAGTCTCAAAGCCTGCCTTTCCTTGCTGGCTCCATTGCACACCACAGCTCAAGCTTCCATCCTTTTGGGCCTGCATTGTTAGAGCAGCCTCCCAGCTGGTCTTACCGCCTCCACCCAGCGCCCCTGGAATTCATCCCCCAAACACCACCAGATGACTACTCCTGAAGCTGAACATGGATCCGACCATGCCTGCTAAAAGCCCTCCAGAGGCTCCCCATGCACTGTGATCAGAATGCAATAACCATGTCCCCCAGGGGCCAGCAAGGTCCCATTAGATGTTTCCTGTTCCCCCTGCAAGGACTCAGCAAGCCCAGGGCTCCCCTTGACCTCAGGTGAGCAAAGCTTGTCCACCTCTAAGGACTCTGTCTGTGCCGCCCCCCTCCACTGCCTGGCTGGACCCTGCTTGATCTTTAGGTCCCATCAAAGGCTGCCGCCTCTAAGAACAAGTCCTGAGCCTGAGGTCTTTGTCTCACACACATCAGAGGTGTTCGATGAAGGCTGTGACTAGCTGACCAGCGGAATAACTGTTACACAATCTTGGCTGCAACCTTGTGAGGCAGGTACCCCTGCTAAACAGGGAGAAAGAGCCCCGGAGGGCTTCCAAACTGGCCTAACAGCTCCTAAGTGGGAGAGCAGGTGTGGGATCCCAGGCTCGTCCGACTTCAGTCTGCACCCTACACCACAGGCCACGCTGCCCTGGGCTGCATTTCACTTTTTACGAGCCTGCCTCCCCCACTAGCTGGAGAGGCGGAAGCTGGCACCCACTGTGAGATCTCAGAAGAGGAACGGCAGTCAGATGTTTCCTGGCACATGGCTGGAAGCAGGCCCCTGCTGGGGCGTTCCATGGTGGGAGCGTGAAGCCACGCAGGTGCGGAGCACTTTGTTTCTCGTAAAGGATGCCATCTCTGTTTTGACATTTGATGAGTATCTTACTCTTGGATCTTTCAAATTCCTCTACCAGCCCCCAGGACGTTCCCACTTTCGTGGGAGATAGCACCATTCATCCAGTTCTCAGGTTAAAACAGAAACTCTCTCTTTCCCCGTCAATATCCAGTCGCAAGGCTAATCCTGCTCACTGAGTAAGTCTCAAAGCCTGCCTTTCCTTGCTGGCTCCATTGCACACCACAGCTCAAGCTTCCATCCTTTTGGGCCTGCATTGTTAGAGCAGCCTCCCAGCTGGTCTTACCGCCTCCACCCAGCGCCCCTGGAATTCATCCCCCAAACACCACCAGATGACTACTCCTGAAGCTGAACATGGATCCGACCATGCCTGCTAAAAGCCCTCCAGAGGCTCCCCATGCACTGTGATCAGAATGCAATAACCATGTCCCCCAGGGGCCAGCAAGGTCCCATTAGATGTTTCCTGTTCCCTCTGCAAGGACTCAGCAAGCCCAGGGCTCCCCTTGACCTCAGGTGAGCAAAGCTTGTCCACCTCTAAGGACTCTGTCTGTGCCGCCCCCCTCCACTGCCTGGCTGGACCCTGCTTGATCTTTAGGTCCCATCAAAGGCTGCCGCCTCTAAGAACAAGTCCTGAGCCTGAGGTCTTTGTCTCACACACATCAGAGGTGTTCGATGAAGGCTGTGACTAGCTGACCAGCGGAATAACTGTTACACAATCTTGGCTGCAACCTTGTGAGGCAGGTACCCCTGCTAAACAGGGGAGAAAGAGCCCCGGAGGGCTTCCAAACTGGCCTAACAGCTCCTAAGTGGGAGAGCAGGTGTGGGATCCCAGGCTCGTCCGACTTCAGTCTGCACCCTACACCACAGGCCACGCTGCCCTGGGCTGCATTTCACTTTTTACGAGCCTGCCTCCCCCACTAGCTGGAGAGGGCGGAAGCTGGCACCCACTGCTCAGAAACAGAGCAATTCAGTAGAGTCTATTTCCTGGTGTCAGGCTGGCACCAGCAGAGCAAAGTACAGGAAGGAGACAGCCGCGGGTCTCTCTGAGCAAGAGACTCTTGTCTGATTGCCTCTGGCAAAGCCCTCCGGAAGGGCTGGGGAGGCAAAGGAGCGGGGTAGTGTGGAATCAGCATTCCCAGGCACGAAGAGGCTAATCATAGATAATCGCGGCCCCCAAGGGTGGTTTCAGTCCAATTATGGGCCAGAACAACTAATGACAGCCGGCGAGAAGGGTGGCCGCCTCCACTGTGATGCTCACCCCTACCCCCACCTCCACCCCAGGGCTCCCTGGGTTGGGCTGCTCCTCGCAGTGGGGTGGAGACTTGGAGACTTCTTTGCACCCTGGGACTGAGCCCTTTCCAGCTGTAGAAACACAGCCTGAAGCTGGGCTGGCAGCGTTCACCCTCAGCTGCGCCCCAACAGGCATCCCGGGGCTCAGAGCCAGCGAGCCCGGCTGACTCACCCTGCAGCCCTGGAGGCCTCTCTCCCCTCTCCACCCAGGCAGCGCGAGGAAGAGTTTCCCGCTGAACTTGACCAAGAAATTGATCAGGCCCACAAGGGTGCTAACCCCCAGCACAGTTCCCCATTTCAGATGAGGAAACAGAGGCCCAGAGAAGTTACTTGACTTGCCCAAAGCCACACAGCTAGTGAGTTCAAGGGATCAGATTCAAACCTAGGTCTTTCTGACACCAAGCCCACGTTCTTTTCAGGATCCTGGATTCTGAAAAAGTTTACGGTTTAAGGAATGATTATAGTACCTGATGTGAACAAAGCTGTCCAAGTGCAGAGTGTGCACCCCACCTGGTTGGGTTGCATCATTCCAGTTCCTAAGTAGACTCCAGGGATGTGGATGGTGTAGACCAAGTGACTTCCACTGTTGGGAAATTGACAAGATGGGCCCTGACTTCACTTGGTTGCATGCACGAAAGAATGAAGGCAGCGGCCACCCCCGTCCCCTCCCAGAGGCAGAGCCGAATTCTCAGATCAAGAAGAGCGTGGGTGGGAGGAGAGACGGGAGACAGAGGACAGACAGGGTGAGGGGGGAGCCTGTTGGAGGGGGGTTGAGTGCACATAAGTGGTCTTTGAACCCCCTTCCTGTAGGGCGAGTGTGGAGAAAAAGAGAATGAGCCGAGTAGTCAGGCAGAGAAAAAGAAGTTCATGACAGAGGAACAAGAGGGAGACTGGCCCTTGAGAAGAACCAGGGTGTCTGGACTGGTAAGATAGGGGTGTTATAGGGAGAGTGGGTTGGGTACAAGAGGCCCTGGCATAAGATCTAGGGATGATAGTCTTTAATCCTTGATGATTTTGGAAGATGGGGTATTGTGATTGACTGGGGAATTCAGGCGGGTCTTTGAGACGGATGTGAATAGGAGCGTGGTGAGAGGCGATGGCTGCCTGTGTCCCAGACTATGGGGTTTGTGGACGAGGAAGCAGTGAGGGCGAGGAGAGAAAGCAGGATAGAGGAACGGCGGCCAGGCTGGGTTGGGAGGCCGATGGGGGATAGTGATCCGTACTTTGAATTTGGAAAGAAGGTCTCTCCCAAGAATAGGAGTAGGTCATTTGGGGAGTTTGGGAAAATGGGGTATTTTGAAGTGTGTAAGGCAGAGGTACACTAATTTGTGGAGTGGATATTTAACTGTCAACCCCAGAGACCTGAGAGACCTTTGTTCTTCTGGAGTAGGCAGGCATAGCTGAGGAAGTGGCCCTCGAGTCGATGAGAAAAGAAATCGGCTTACCTGCCACTGTGAGAGTTACCCTGGGCTCCAGAGAGGTGACGAGACTTGGAGCCTTGGGCCCTGGGCACGTTCAGTCTTCAGCAGTGAGTTCAAGGCGGCTGGGAAGAGCTGGGTCAGAGGAATCCGGCCCGGGACCAGGAGAAGGGGATTTGGGCAGTCGACCTTTCAATGTCCCTTTCTGCCGCAGCTGGGACGTGAACCTGGAGGGAGTCTCAGCTTTGGGCATGAGCGGACCCACGGGCCTTCTTTGCTGCAATGGAAGCAGGGCCCAGGTGGCTTCTTGTCTTTGCTGGCTGAGCGAAGTTTGGAGCCATGTAAACAGTGGCAAACAGGTGATGTTTGGCCTGATCTCGTGGGGCCATCTCCAGGTTTGCCTGCTCGTCTCAGTTATTGAAATCTTTGTTTGGTCACTAAGTCATGTCTGACTCTTTTGTGACTCCACGGACTGTAGCCTGCTGGCTCCTCTATCCATGAAAATTTTCCAGGCAAGAATACTAGAGTCGGCTGCCATTTGCAAAATCTTAAAGGCCAAATTTAAAAGGTCTCATTGAGGGGTTTGAGGGCCCTCTTGTGCCTTTTTTAGCTTCTTTCAGATGTCTGGGGACACCTGGGAAATAAAATGGGTATTAAGGACAATGGTGCCCTCTGTTGAAGTGGGACCTAATTTTGCAGACTTTTGTAGAGCTTCTGTTAACCTGGCTAGAAATTGTACCGGGTCTTTGTCTAGTCTTTGAGTTATTTCCCTGAGCTTTTCAAAATTAACAGCTTTATGTCCTGCCTTTTGAAGGTCCACAATGAGGCAAGCCACCATATGATTATAGGCTGCTTGTCCAGGTCTCCCTGCTTGATAATCCTAGTTGGGATGATCTTGGGGGGACACCTGTTGTCCCTGCAGGCTTAGGATCGTCTGTGCTGGGTACCACATCAGCATATGCCGGGGAGGCTTGCCATACTCTTTCCTTCTCTTCCGGGAGAAGGATAGAGGAAGTTCAGTTCAGTCACTCAACCATGTCCCGCTCTTTGAGACCCCATGGACTGCAGCATGCCGGGCTTCCCTGTCCTTTACCATCTTCCAGAGCCTACTCAAACTCATGTCCATTGATTCAGTGATGCCATCCAGCCATCTCATCCTCTGTTGTCCCCTTCTCCTTTTGCCTTCTATTCAAAGAGGAAAGGATGATGTAAATATCACGCCAGTTCAAGTCATAAGACTGGGTAAGATATTTAAATTTTTGTAGATAATTATCAGGGTCTAAAGAGAGGCAGCCAAGACATGTTTTGATTTGAGATGAATGGGAGAGTGAGAATGAGACAGGAACCTGAACAATGCCTTCTGCTCCAGCTACTTCCCCTAAAGGAAGGAGTGGAACAGAGAAAGGAACAGGGCCCTTTTGTGAAGTGTTCAGCTTTGAAGCTGTTTGGGACTGGATATGGGGAAGGGATCTAGGGAGGTCGGGGTGGAGTCTTGGGACCCTCAGGGTAGAGGGTGGGGCTGAGGCCTGGGAGCTAGATTTTGGAACTGGTATGGGAAGGGGGCCAGGTTGAGAGGGGGCATAAGGTGGAGGCTGTGGAACTGAATCTGGAGCGGCTGCAATGGAACTGGGAGCAGTAGGAGTTTAGCTGTGGTCGGAAGGGTGGAATGGAGAGGAAGGCAAAAAGTCTGGACAGGGATTGGAGGGCGTGTTAGGAGGATGTAGCCCAGAGTGGGCTAAGAATATCTGAGAAGTAGAACAAGATTCACAAACAGAGGGTCAAGAGCGAAGAGCAAAGGAAGCCTGAACATAGAGGATTTCTGACCACTTGTCGCTGTGGTGGCAGACGTTATCGAGGTCCTGTAGAGTATTATGATCGAGAGTTTCATTTGTCTGGCCATTGGGACCTATTATACAATCTGTATTGCAGCCAGATCATGTTAATAGTGTCAGCTACAAATTGGCACTTGCCAATTCCGTTGCCAATGACTGAACAGCAAGGACATTTGCCATCTGCCTCTGCGGCGATTGACCCCTGTGCTGTAGCAGCTGCTGACCTTCAACACCTCCCGAGGTCGTTCAGGTGGGTGAGGCACACTCTGGGTTCCAGGAACGCTGGTGGCATAGGTCTCTACATAGGTGGATATTTTTAGGAACAGATTTTATGATCTCAACCCTTGCATCTTCTCGTATCTAGAAAAGCACTAAATCCCTTTATGGTGACATCAGATCCTCACAACTAACAGAAAACTCTTGGTAAAATGAGTGTTTAATGATATTGAACTTCTCCTTCATCAAAACCTTATATATTGATTTTCCTCCCGCTGCCTTGGGAGCAGTCCTCACAGTTACTTTTCCTTGGGATAAAGAGAGGCAGCCAAGACATGTTTTGATTTGAGATGAATGGGAGAGTGAGAATGAGACAGGAACCTGAACAATGCCTTCTGCTCCAGCTACTTCCCCTAAAGGAAGGAGTGGAACAGAGAAAGGAACAGGGCCCTTTTGTGAAGTGTTCAGCTTTGAAGCTGTTTGGGACTGGATATGGGGAAGGGATCTAGGGAGGTCGGGGTGGAGTCTTGGGACCCTCAGGGTAGAGGGTGGGGCTGAGGCCTGGGAGCTAGATTTTGGAACTGGTATGGGAAGGGGGCCAGGTTGAGAGGGGGCATAAGGTGGAGGCTGTGGAACTGAATCTGGAGCGGCTGCAATGGAACTGGGAGCAGTAGGAGTTTAGCTGTGGTCGGAAGGGTGGAATGGAGAGGAAGGCAAAAAGTCTGGACAGGGATTGGAGGGCGTGTTAGGAGGATGTAGCCCAGAGTGGGCTAAGAATATCTGAGAAGTAGAACAAGATTCACAAACAGAGGGTCAAGAGCGAAGAGCAAAGGAAGCCTGAACATAGAGGATTTCTGACCACTTGTCGCTGTGGTGGCAGACGTTATCGAGGTCCTGTAGAGTATTATGATCGAGAGTTTCATTTGTCTGGCCATTGGGACCTATTATACAATCTGTATTGCAGCCAGATCATGTTAATAGTGTCAGCTACAAATTGGCACTTGCCAATTCCGTTGCCAATGACTGAACAGCAAGGACATTTGCCATCTGCCTCTGCGGCGATTGACCCCTGTGCTGTAGCAGCTGCTGACCTTCAACACCTCCCGAGGTCGTTCAGGTGGGTGAGGCACACTCTGGGTTCCAGGAACGCTGGTGGCATAGGTCTCTACATAGGTGGATATTTTTAGGAACAGATTTTATGATCTCAACCCTTGCATCTTCTCGTATCTAGAAAAGCACTAAATCCCTTTATGGTGACATCAGATCCTCACAACTAACAGAAAACTCTTGGTAAAATGAGTGTTTAATGATATTGAACTTCTCCTTCATCAAAACCTTATATATTGATTTTCCTCCCGCTGCCTTGGGAGCAGTCTCTCACAGTTATCTGAGGTGTTGCCTCCCTGGCTTCAGTCCTCATTTTGCCCCAAATAAAACTTAATTCAGATGGTTGGGAGGGGTGGGAAGGCAGGGATATACATATGACTAATCTGGGAACATATATGTAAACAACAAAACTCTGTAAAAGTTAAAAGTAAAATAAAAGTCAAAAAAAAAAAATAACTTAATTCACAATTCTCAAATTGTACATCTTTTTTTTTTTTTTTTAAATACAGTTATGGCAACCACAAAGGGACCCAGAGTGGATGTCCTTCCTTCACCTGAACTCCACACGGACCCGGAGCTTTGGTACCAGCCGCAGCCCCTTCTGCGCCCATCCACCTCTTTGAGTAGTGCTGACGAATTAGGGTAAGTCCTTCTTGGTTCTCAAATCTCTCACATTGGTTAAGATTCAGAGATTTATTTGGCAGTGGAGCAGCTTACCTGTTCCCTCCCAGTACGAAGGATACTCGGGCTGGGAGGCAGGAGAAACATCCAGGACATCCCCACTCATGGTCTAGACACAGAGTGGGGCTTGTTTGAAATATCCTGAGAAATTCCCACCCAGTATAGGTTGGGGGCTGGCTAGGAGAATTACTCACGAAGTGGAAAGGTGCTGGGGAGGCGGCTGGATTAGAAAAATCAAGGAGTACCCAGGGCTCATCTGAAAGATGCCGAGGTTGCTCCGTTGTAGGGGGCTGAGTCATCTTAGCTGAGTGGTTAGGTAAGAGGCTGATCTGACATTTTTCCTCAACTTGGCTGCCTTTATAGAACTTGTCCGGATAAAAGTGAGGGACATACATGATAGCTGTGCTCCAAAGAGAAGGGACAAGACTGCTGCCGGCCCATTACCATTTTCTCGTGTGACTGAGAAATTTACAGGAGTGGTTGAGGGCTAGTCCCTACCACAGTGGTCCCATAGGGAAACCCACTCACTAATTAAAATACTTGCTCATGGAGGAGGGGATCGAACGTAAGAACCAGCCATTCAGAGACCTGATCAGCCACAATGGTCTTAGATTGCCAGAGGCAAAATCCATGGGATGGGCTAAACCTTATATATTGATTTTCCTCCGCTGCCTTGGGAGCAGTCTCTATTATCTGAGGTGTTGCCTCCCTGGCTTCAGTCCTCATTTTGCCCCAAATAAAACTTAATTCAGATGGTTGGGAGGGGTGGGAAGGCAGGGATATACATATGACTAATCTGGGAACATATATGTAAACAACAAAACTCTGTAAAAGTTAAAAGTAAAATAAAAGTCAAAAAAAAAAAATAACTTAATTCACAATTCTCAAATTGTACATCTTTTTTTTTTTTTTTTAAATACAGTTATGGCAACCACAAAGGGACCCAGAGTGGATGTCCTTCCTTCACCTGAACTCCACACGGACCCGGAGCTTTGGTACCAGCGGCAGCCCCTTTTGCGCCCATCCACCTCTTTGAGTAGTGCTGACGAATTAGGGTAAGTCCTTCTTGGTTCTCAAATCTCTCACATTGGTTAAGATTCAGAGATTTATTTGGCAGTGGAGCAGCTTACCTGTTCCCTCCCAGTACGAAGGATACTCGGGCTGGGAGGCAGGAGAAACATCCAGGACATCCCCACTCATGGTCTAGACACAGAGTGGGGCTTGTTTGAAATATCCTGAGAAATTCCCACCCAGTATAGGTTGGGGGCTGGCTAGGAGAATTACTCACGAAGTGGAAAGGTGCTGGGGAGGCGGCTGGATTAGAAAAATCAAGGAGTACCCAGGGCTCATCTGAAAGATGCCGAGGTTGCTCCGTTGTAGGGGGCTGAGTCATCTTAGCTGAGTGGTTAGGTAAGAGGCTGATCTGACATTTTTCCTCAACTTGGCTGCCTTTATAGAACTTGTCCGGATAAAAGTGAGGGACATACATGATAGCTGTGCTCCAAAGAGAAGGGACAAGACTGCTGCCGGCCCATTACCATTTTCTCGTGTGACTGAGAAATTTACAGGAGTGGTTGAGGGCTAGTCCCTACCACAGTGGTCCCATAGGGAAACCCACTCACTAATTAAAATACTTGCTCATGGAGGAGGGGATCGAACGTAAGAACCAGCCATTCAGAGACCTGATCAGCCACAATGGTCTTAGATTGCCAGAGGCAAAATCCATGGGATGGGCTAAAATGACTAGCTCACACTCAGCACAGGGGCCCGTTACACAATTTCACTAGTAATTTTTATCCCTGACAAATTCAGCTTAAAATAGGAAACAGAATCTCTCAAAAGCAGAAACAAGGGGGCATCAGAATGCCAGCCTCTGACTAACATTCCAGCCAGATTCATGTACAATACATATGGAGCTCACATTTGTAAGTACTTAGTTAATTGGGGATATTATACTAAAAGAGATCCCAACCTAAAATGGCCAGTTGGAGGCTCTTCATATTCCAAAACTGACATTTTTGTGCACACAATTAGGAAAGGCTGTCCATGCTTGCTTTGATTGGTATCTAGAAGCTTCTGAAAGTAACTTTTCAGGAAATTGCATGAAACAAGAAATTGCTTGAAACTATATCAGATTAAAAAGGTTGCTGGCACTGAGTCTGCCAGATTGCAGGTCTAATGGGAAGGGAAGTCAGCATTTGCCATTTATACCATTTGGCTTTTAATTTCTGTGCATCACTTTGCCATCTTTGGGGACACTCTTGCCATTTGGCTTTTGATTTCTGGGCATCCCTTTGCCTTTTGTCTTACTTGGAGTGCGACTCTTGGCTGGTGAGGTTCAGGCTTGGTTTGGTTTTAGCGCACAGACATTTGGCACAAACTGCTTGAGATAAGGTGGGACACGCTTCCTCTAAGCTTCCACACTTCACAGGGAACCCCTTTGGGAAAAATTTTAAATAACTGGTCAACCTCTAGCTATGCTCCAATGACAAGAAAAATGGCCTAAAAATATTTGATCTTTATTAACAAAAGATAGGAAAATGAACTGAAGTTCCTTTATGTCTAGGAGTTTCTCCTATAATCAACAGCCTGGGGCTAATCAAACTAAGACTTCCCACTCCCCCAGAGGGACAATCCCTCCTGGGACCAATCTGTCCTTGTTATTAGGACCAATTTGAACGCTGTCTGGTCTAGATTGCTAAACTAGCAGAAAAAAATTTTCCGACTCCCCAGAGCTCTCTGGACAATCTTATAGAAACCCACTCACTAATTAAAAACGATGGAGGAGGGATCGAACGTAAGAACCAGCCATTCAGAGACCTGATGCAATGGTCTTAGATTGCCAGAGGCAAAATCCATGGGATGGGCTAAAATGACTAGCTCACACTCAGCACAGGGGCCCGTTACACAATTTCACTAGTAATTTTTATCCCTGACAAATTCAGCTTAAAATAGGAAACAGAATCTCTCAAAAGCAGAAACAAGGGGGCATCAGAATGCCAGCCTCTGACTAACATTCCAGCCAGATTCATGTACAATACATATGGAGCTCACATTTGTAAGTACTTAGTTAATTGGGGATATTATACTAAAAGAGATCCCAACCTAAAATGGCCAGTTGGAGGCTCTTCATATTCCAAAACTGACATTTTTGTGCACACAATTAGGAAAGGCTGTCCATGCTTGCTTTGATTGGTATCTAGAAGCTTCTGAAAGTAACTTTTCAGGAAATTGCATGAAACAAGAAATTGCTTGAAACTATATCAGATTAAAAAGGTTGCTGGCACTGAGTCTGCCAGATTGCAGGTCTAATGGGAAGGGAAGTCAGCATTTGCCATTTATACCATTTGGCTTTTAATTTCTGTGCATCACTTTGCCATCTTTGGGGACACTCTTGCCATTTGGCTTTTGATTTCTGGGCATCCCTTTGCCTTTTGTCTTACTTGGAGTGCGACTCTTGGCTGGTGAGGTTCAGGCTTGGTTTGGTTTTAGCGCACAGACATTTGGCACAAACTGCTTGAGATAAGGTGGGACACGCTTCCTCTAAGCTTCCACACTTCACAGGGAACCCCTTTGGGAAAAATTTTAAATAACTGGTCAACCTCTAGCTATGCTCCAATGACAAGAAAAATGGCCTAAAAATATTTGATCTTTATTAACAAAAGATAGGAAAATGAACTGAAGTTCCTTTATGTCTAGGAGTTTCTCCTATAATCAACAGCCTGGGGCTAATCAAACTAAGACTTCCCACTCCCCCAGAGGGACAATCCCTCCTGGGACCAATCTGTCCTTGTTATTAGGACCAATTTGAACGCTGTCTGGTCTAGATGCTAGCTGTGAAACTATGGCCATGGAAAAAATACAATAATCACTGTAAGAATTCTTGCTCTGAGGAAATAAACCCTCCTGTGCCTTCAGACCAGAGCTCTCTGGATTACATATCTTACCTAGATTATTTCTAATTTCTGAGGGAAAAAAAATGAGAATGAAGTCTTTCTAAAATTTTATGTTTCCAACTGTTATTTACAATTTGTGAGTTTTATACTGTGATATCTGATTCGTAACTCAGTTTGGAAAACAAAGCTATAGAATCTCTTGTTGTGTCTATTTGGTTATATATATGTCTCAGTCTATGTCTTTGTTTTTTGAATAATATTGATTGTTGAGATCAGTTTGTAAATGAGGTCTAATCTAATTGACCTAAAGAAAAATAAGTGCTTACAAATCAAATAATTCTAAATACAAGAGAAATTAAACATAAATGAATTTCAGGCTCACAAGAACTAGGAAATATTCAATATTAAATACTTGGTATTAGTGTTTATTGATCTAATATAGACATGTTTAAGAGTCATTAACATTAAGCAGAATATTTTCATTGTGCTTAGGTTTAATATAAGTTAAATATTATTATATCTGTTACAAGTTTGTCAGCAAGGAAAGTAACTTGAGTGAAGAAACTTCTAAAAAAATGTAAACGAAATATGAGCTTTTAGATCAAACTCTGTTGTTCATCTTTTTTAGTCAAAAGGAGGTTGGGATTCAGAAATTCCCATTTTGGTCGAATAGGAAGGGTAGACAAGGGCGAGGGAAAATGAGGAGAAAGATCTGAGAGAAAAGGCTTCCTGGTTCTCAGGGCCTTCTCAGAGAGTAGTAATAGTCTGCCTTGGAACGGGCATCCCCTATTTCAAAGGCACACTGAATGGGCACCAGGCCAAAGGCCTGAAGGCCACGGGGATCCTCCCTCCTAGTGCTAAGACTGAAAAATGTGGCAAAAGAGAGGAGATCTGGCAGCATGGCATTTCACTCACCTGTATCAGATGGATGGAATATAGCTGTCAATTCAGCAAGGCAAGGGAGAGTCCTTCCTGGGGCTTGTCTCAGTTTCTCGGGACCAATCTGTCCTTGTTATTAGGACCAATTTGAACGCTGTCTGGTCTAGATGCTAGCTGTGAAACTATGGCCATGGAAAAAATACAATAATCACTGTAAGAATTCTTGCTCTGAGGAAATAAACCCTCCTGTGCCTTCAGACCAGAGCTCTCTGGATTACATATCTTACCTAGATTATTTCTAATTTCTGAGGGAAAAAAAATGAGAATGAAGTCTTTCTAAAATTTTATGTTTCCAACTGTTATTTACAATTTGTGAGTTTTATACTGTGATATCTGATTCGTAACTCAGTTTGGAAAACAAAGCTATAGAATCTCTTGTTGTGTCTATTTGGTTATATATATGTCTCAGTCTATGTCTTTGTTTTTTGAATAATATTGATTGTTGAGATCAGTTTGTAAATGAGGTCTAATCTAATTGACCTAAAGAAAAATAAGTGCTTACAAATCAAATAATTCTAAATACAAGAGAAATTAAACATAAATGAATTTCAGGCTCACAAGAACTAGGAAATATTCAATATTAAATACTTGGTATTAGTGTTTATTGATCTAATATAGACATGTTTAAGAGTCATTAACATTAAGCAGAATATTTTCATTGTGCTTAGGTTTAATATAAGTTAAATATTATTATATCTGTTACAAGTTTGTCAGCAAGGAAAGTAACTTGAGTGAAGAAACTTCTAAAAAAATGTAAACGAAATATGAGCTTTTAGATCAAACTCTGTTGTTCATCTTTTTTAGTCAAAAGGAGGTTGGGATTCAGAAATTCCCATTTTGGTCGAATAGGAAGGGTAGACAAGGGCGAGGGAAAATGAGGAGAAAGATCTGAGAGAAAAGGCTTCCTGGTTCTCAGGGCCTTCTCAGAGAGTAGTAATAGTCTGCCTTGGAACGGGCATCCCCTATTTCAAAGGCACACTGAATGGGCACCAGGCCAAAGGCCTGAAGGCCACGGGGATCCTCCCTCCTAGTGCTAAGACTGAAAAATGTGGCAAAAGAGAGGAGATCTGGCAGCATGGCATTTCACTCACCTGTATCAGATGGATGGAATATAGCTGTCAATTCAGCAAGGCAAGGGGAGAGTCCCTTCCTGGGGCTTGTCTCAGTTTCTCGGCAAGATCTAAGGGAGGGGACCACCGGAGGATCATGAAAAGAGCCCCCCTAGTTATGGTGGCTCTTGCCTCCTGGGTTTTGGCACCTGAACGTTCCGCACGTTCAGAGAAAAAGAGAAAGAGCCAGGCAGTCAGGCAGAGAAGAAATTTATTAAAGACATACAGGAGGGAAACTGGCCCTTGAGAAGAACCAGCAATCCCACCCTTCTTGTGGGGGCGGGGTGGTCTCTCTTATACCCTTTAGGCAGAAGACTGGGTCCCCGGAGAGTGGTGAAGTTAGTTTATCTTTAACTTGCAGCTGGAGTCTGGTGGTCAAGTAATCCTGAGAAAGCCGGAGGTGTCCCACGGTGGGGCCGTTGTGTCGTCTTGGCACCAGCGGTGGAGACTAGATGTCACTTGATCAATGTAATCTGTATCCTAGGTCCCTGTGACTTCTCACTCTGTTGGCAAGGTCAGCACAGTGAGCAGTTTTTCACAACGAGCCCCCACGTCGGTCCTGTCACTTCCCTGCAGCGCTCAGGTAGAGCTGTTGATGGGGCCATCTGCCACCACTTCCCACCGGGATCCTAACAAGGAGCATATGTACATACTAGCTTTAAAAGCTGTTGCCCAAAGATGCCCGTTTCAGGCTCTCTGTTTCCTCTCCACCCTCCCCCATATCTTCTTAGCTGTTTTCCTCCAGGTAATATTGGCATCCTGTCCCATCACTTCATGACAAATAGTTGGGCAAACAACAGAAACAGTGACAGACTTAATTTCTTGAGCTCCAAAATCACTGTGGATGGTGACTACAGCCATAAAATTAAAAGATGCTTGCTCCTTGGAAAAAAAGCTATGACAAGGGCTTCCCTGGTAGTCCAGAGGGCAAACAGTCTGCCTTGCAGTGCAAGGGCCGCTGGTTCAATCCCTGGCTGGGGAAGATCCCACGTGCCGCGGAGCGGCTGGACCAGTGTGTCCAATTACGAGTCAGCGCTCTGGAGCGCATACGCCCAGAGCCAGTGCTCTACAGCGAAAGAGGCCACTGCAATGGGAGGCCCACACAGATCAAAGAATAAAGATGGATGAAAATAAATAAATAAAAGATCAATAAGAGGCCAAAATTAAAAGAAAAAACAAACCTATGACAAGCCTAGACAGTGTATTAAAAGCAGAGACATCACTTTGCTGACAAAAGTGCATACAGTCAAAGGGGCCAGGCAGTCAGGCAGAGAAGAAATTTATTAAAGACATACAGGAGGAAACTGGCCCTTGAGAAGAACCAGCAATCCCACCCTTCTTGTGGGGGCGGGGTGGTCTCTCTTATACCCTTTAGGCAGAAGACTGGGTCCCCGGAGAGTGGTGAAGTTAGTTTATCTTTAACTTGCAGCTGGAGTCTGGTGGTCAAGTAATCCTGAGAAAGCCGGAGGTGTCCCACGGTGGGGCCGTTGTGTCGTCTTGGCACCAGCGGTGGAGACTAGATGTCACTTGATCAATGTAATCTGTATCCTAGGTCCCTGTGACTTCTCACTCTGTTGGCAAGGTCAGCACAGTGAGCAGTTTTTCACAACGAGCCCCCACGTCGGTCCTGTCACTTCCCTGCAGCGCTCAGGTAGAGCTGTTGATGGGGCCATCTGCCACCACTTCCCACCGGGATCCTAACAAGGAGCATATGTACATACTAGCTTTAAAAGCTGTTGCCCAAAGATGCCCGTTTCAGGCTCTCTGTTTCCCTCTCCACCCTCCCCCATATCTTCTTAGCTGTTTTCCTCCAGGTAATATTGGCATCCTGTCCCATCACTTCATGACAAATAGTTGGGCAAACAACAGAAACAGTGACAGACTTAATTTCTTGAGCTCCAAAATCACTGTGGATGGTGACTACAGCCATAAAATTAAAAGATGCTTGCTCCTTGGAAAAAAAGCTATGACAAGGGCTTCCCTGGTAGTCCAGAGGGCAAACAGTCTGCCTTGCAGTGCAAGGGCCGCTGGTTCAATCCCTGGCTGGGGAAGATCCCACGTGCCGCGGAGCGGCTGGACCAGTGTGTCCAATTACGAGTCAGCGCTCTGGAGCGCATACGCCCAGAGCCAGTGCTCTACAGCGAAAGAGGCCACTGCAATGGGAGGCCCACACAGATCAAAGAATAAAGATGGATGAAAATAAATAAATAAAAGATCAATAAGAGAGGCCAAAATTAAAAGAAAAAAAACAAACCTATGACAAGCCTAGACAGTGTATTAAAAAGCAGAGACATCACTTTGCTGACAAAAGTGCATACAGTCAAAGCTATGGTTTTCCCAGTAGTCATACATGGATGTGAGAGCTGGACCGTAAAGAAGACTGAGCACTGAAGAATTGATGCCTTTCAACTGTGGTGTTGGAGAAGACTCTTGTGAGTCCCTTGGACAGCAAGGAGATCAAACCAGTCCATTCTAAAGTAAATCAATCCTGAATATTCACTGGAAGGACTGAGGTTGGAGTTGAAATTCCAATACTTTGGTCACCTGATGCGAAGAAACGACTCATTGGAAAAGAACCTGATGTTGGGAAAAACAGAAGGCAGAAGGAGAAGGGGATGACAGAGGATGAGGTGATTGGATGGCATCACTCTGTCAATGGACATGAGTTTGAGCAAGTTCTGGGAGATGGTGACGGACAGGGAAGCCTGGTGTGCCGCAGATGATTGTAGTTTCCCATGGGGGTTCCAAAGAGTCAGACACAACTGAGCTATTGAACTGAACTGAACTGAGCCGTGACTAGGGCCATGATTTTGATAGGTCAGCTAGGAGGACCAAGAGAACAGTGGACAGATATTGTCGACTAAAAAATATAGTCATGACCTGAAAGTAGAGAATTGCTTTATTTAGTGGGAACCTTGAGGACTCCATAGCTCTGAGAAAACTGCTCCAAGGAGGTAGGAGGGGAAGTCAGGCTGTATACAACTTTGAAACGAAGGGAGCAGGCTGTCTAATCAAAGAGCAGGTATCAAGGTAAGGAATTTAGCCTACTATGTATGGGAAGATGCAAGCCTCTGGGGTCACTGAATTCATTCCTTTTATGCACCTCAGCTATCTGGGGTCAAATGTTGTTTCCCAGTTCACCTTCAAGAGCGGCAGAGGGCTGCTTCTCGCATTCCCTCCCTTCCCAGCTCCTCAGCAGCCATCATTGGGGGGTGGCCTCTGCTGTGCCGCAGTTTGAGGTGCCCTCATTTACATTTGGAGACCAGAAGTCGCTGATGGCTGTGACCGTTCTTGTGTATTGATACGGCAGGAGATCTTTTCATTTCACAAGGTGAAGACAATGTGGCCTCCTTGCGGGCTTGGGGACCAGGGCTCAGCGGGGGGGAGGGGGGGCGGGGTAAGGAGGCCATTAGGACACCTGTGGTGTCAGAGTGGAGGGAATCCTGGGGCCGGTGGGGGTGGGGAGGCTCCTCCACAAAAGCTTGTCCTGCTGTAGAGGCTGGAATGTTCCAGAAGCTCCTTGGGCCCTGGGTGCCTGGAGGATTTGGTGGGAGTGCAGGGGATGGGGGTGGGGGTGTTTACTGCTATTGTGGTCAGGGCATGGCCTGGAGTGACTCTGGGGTTTAAACATCCAACGCGGCTGTTTGAGCTTCTCTGCTGTTGGGAGAAGCTGAGAAGGAAACAGGAAGTGAAAAAAAAGTCATCAGTGTTTTTGAAGGCTGAGTGTGGGTCTCAGAGAATTGAGTTACAAAACGTATGCTTAGAGAGCTCCACATTCAGGATGAAAGAAAGAAAGGAAAGGAGGGAGAAGGAAGGAAGACAGGACGTGGAGTGGGGCAGGAGGCATCTGCCAAGCACCTTCTGTCTCCTTTTAAAAAGAGCTATTTCCAGACGACCTCCAAGGAGCACTTCCTAGAGAAGTCACTGTCCCTTCGAGGCTGCAGGATGTTGTCAGAGCAGGCACTTCAATATCAAGAGGACAGAGCGTCCCACCGGAACCCCAGGCTCGACGTGGAGTAAACCCATTCCACCCCAAACATCCGGGTTCTGGCATGGGAGGGGCAGTATTGGCTAAAAATATAGTCATGACCTAAAGTAAGAATTGCTTTTTTGTAATTGGGAAGAAATCCCCAAGGGGGGGCCTTCTTTGAAACGAAGGGAGCAGGCTGTCTAATCAAAGAGCAGGTATCAAGGTAAGGAATTTAGCCTACTATGTATGGGAAGATGCAAGCCTCTGGGGTCACTGAATTCATTCCTTTTATGCACCTCAGCTATCTGGGGTCAAATGTTGTTTCCCAGTTCACCTTCAAGAGCGGCAGAGGGCTGCTTCTCGCATTCCCTCCCTTCCCAGCTCCTCAGCAGCCATCATTGGGGGGTGGCCTCTGCTGTGCCGCAGTTTGAGGTGCCCTCATTTACATTTGGAGACCAGAAGTCGCTGATGGCTGTGACCGTTCTTGTGTATTGATACGGCAGGAGATCTTTTCATTTCACAAGGTGAAGACAATGTGGCCTCCTTGCGGGCTTGGGGACCAGGGCTCAGCGGGGGAGGGGCGGGGTAAGGAGGCCATTAGGACACCTGTGGTGTCAGAGTGGAGGGAATCCTGGGGCCGGTGGGGGTGGGGAGGCTCCTCCACAAAAGCTTGTCCTGCTGTAGAGGCTGGAATGTTCCAGAAGCTCCTTGGGCCCTGGGTGCCTGGAGGATTTGGTGGGAGTGCAGGGGATGGGGGTGGGGGTGTTTACTGCTATTGTGGTCAGGGCATGGCCTGGAGTGACTCTGGGGTTTAAACATCCAACGCGGCTGTTTGAGCTTCTCTGCTGTTGGGAGAAGCTGAGAAGGAAACAGGAAGTGAAAAAAAAGTCATCAGTGTTTTTGAAGGCTGAGTGTGGGTCTCAGAGAATTGAGTTACAAAACGTATGCTTAGAGAGCTCCACATTCAGGATGAAAGAAAGAAAGGAAAGGAGGGAGAAGGAAGGAAGACAGGACGTGGAGTGGGGCAGGGAGGCATCTGCCAAGCACCTTCTGTCTCCTTTTAAAAAGAGCTATTTCCAGACGACCTCCAAGGAGCACTTCCTAGAGAAGTCACTGTCCCTTCGAGGCTGCAGGATGTTGTCAGAGCAGGCACTTCAATATCAAGAGGACAGAGCGTCCCACCGGAACCCCAGGCTCGACGTGGAGTAAACCCATTCCACCCCAAACATCCGGGTTCTGGCATGGGACGGGTCAGAGGAGAAGCCAAGACTTCCTGGGCAGGTTTTCAGAGTCTGAGGTTGCAGAGCCTGGGATACCCCCACCCAAAGCTGGAGCAGCCAAGGAGTGGAGAGCCAGGTCCAAACTCACCCAAAGATAGTCTCCCCACCTGCTCCATGGCCTCCCCGACCCAACCACCCAAGGCCCACCACCACACTTCTTTTTTTTTTTCCTGTGGGGGGGTTGGGGGGACAGTTTGGGGAGGGAGGGGGCAGGCGAGCCACTTCTATTGGTCTTTCATTTCTCTATTTTCATCCATCTTTGTTCTTTGGCTCCTGTGGGCCTCCCATCACAGTGGCCTCTGTTGTCTCAGAGCACCGGCTCTGGGCGCATGCGCTCCAGAGCTCCGGCTTGGTAATTGGACACATCGGTCCAGCCGCTCCGCGGCACGTGGGATCTTCCCAGGCCAGGGATCGAACCGGCGCCCCTTGCACTGCCAAGCAGTGTCCCTATCCACTGGACCACCAGGGAAGTCCGACCATACTTCTTTACTAAGTCAGTTGGGTCATCCACAAATATTGGAGTCCCTGCAGTAAATATCAGTAATCTTTGACAGGTAGAGGGAGGAGAGGGTTCACATTTTTCTCCTCTAGAACCTGGCTGCTGGGCAGTAAGTTATCATGAAAGCAAATCGCACACCAAATTTGGCCACATGCACGCTCACTTATTTTATAAGCGAGCATGCACTATATATTACCTGGTGGTTTGGTCCGTAAGTCATGTCCAACTCTTGTGACCCCATGGACTGTAACCTTCCAGGCTCCTCGGTCCATGGGATTCTCCAGGCAAGAATACTGGAGTGGGTTGCCATTTCCTCTTCCAGGAGATCTTCCCAACCCAGGGGTTGAACCCAGGTCTCCTGCACTGCAGGCAGATTCCTTAGTGATGGAGCTATGAAGGAAGTGGGCCCCAAAAGTTCTGCTTTGGAACTCCATAACATCCTAGGTCTTGTCCTGTTAGAAGCTTCTTGAATGAAAGATTTACCCAAGGCAGATGCAATAGGATCAGAGCTGAATTCAGCTGGAGATTCTAGAGGTAGGTCACATACAGGAGCAGATGGAAATTCTGAATCTAAAGCACATCCTGTAGCCTAGAGGACCCACTGGATTCTAAGGCCTTGTTCTACAAAAGTGTCAGGGCCTGGCCTGCATCCCCAGCCACTCACATTGCTTACACAGTGCATTCACCAATGACAAGTCATTCTACATCCATTATGCAAATGAATAAGTCCTCTGGTGCTGATAAAGACAACTGAAATGCTTGTATAATGGTGGTATTTTAGTTATGTGTCTGTCAGACTCTCTTGTAACCCCATGGACTGGAGCCCACCAGGCTCCTCTGTCCAGTGGATTTCCCAGGCAAGACTAAACTGGAGTGGTTTGCCATTTTCTTCTCCAGGGGATCTTTCCAACCCAGGGATCAAACACGCGTCTCCTGCTTGGCAGGGAGATTCTTTACCACTGAGCAACCTGGAAAGCCTGCTTGTATAATAGCTGTCCCTATGAATCCTGGTCTTCTGATCGGTCTTTCAAATACGAACCACTCATCCTGGGAGTGTGTACGCCTATTTGCTTTAACTAACTATCCTTGAGTATAGATTAAACATAGCATAAAAGATATGTTACACTGTCTATCTGAAGTATTTTGAAGTAAATTACAGGCAATTAAATATCATTTAAAGAAGAGTGAGAGCTACAAAGACATGGCTTTGGAAGCAAGCCTTGGGAAGAGGGGATGTGCCTTTCCCCAAGGTAGGTACAGAGCCACGAGGTGTTGTTTAAAGACGATTCCTTTAAGACTTTATACTGTGACTCCGAACCACGCTTGACACATGTTCATTTCACTTTTGTGCTGATTTCACAAGTGGTTGTTGTGCCCAAAAAAAGACTACTGAGAAGTTTACTTTGAGTTTAAATAACTATGGTTCCATTTATTAAACTGACAAAATTCTTAACCCTGGCTCTCACTTAAGCTTTTAAATCTGCTTACAAATCTCTCCCTGTTTATACTGAGCAGATTTTAGCGACCGCTTCTATTAGAAGCCTTTGAATGATACTTGGTCCTGTTTATAGATGTAAGTCATTAATCAAACATGCCTCAAACAATTCATATCATATTTATAAATGGAATATTTTGAGTGAGTGGTTTCCCTTGGAGGGGCTCGTGACTGGAGAAGACGTGGGATGGGAGGTAGGGGGGCCTCTGGGGTTCCTTCCAGCAACGTTAGATTTCTTGACCTGGTTCAGGCTTACTTTATGATCTGGGGACTTTTCTGAGGGTATGGTTTATCTCAAAAGAGTTCTTAGAGTCATCTGTGAGATTTCTTTTTGAATTTGCCTGTTTTTAGCAAAATCTCCCTGGGTACTCAACTAATGTTCTTACATCTAGTCAATTAAATGTGTATGTGGGGTGAACCTAAAATTCTCTTAAATATTCTATTTCTGAGTATAACCTTAGTAAGATTTCAACTTAAATTCACACATAGAAGTTCATTACTCAATTACATTTTTAAATTAGGATGATTACACTTGCTTGAATAGGCCAAATTATCCTTTCATTTTTTTTTTAAAGATTTATTTATTTATTTTTTGGGGGGGGCGGGGTCGGGTTGGGGTGGGAGCAGGCGGGCCACTTCTATTGGTCTTTCATTTGTCTATTTTCATCCGTCTTTGTTCCTTGGCTCCTGTGGGCCTCCCATCGCCGTGGCATCTATCGCTGCAGAGCACCGGCTCTGGGCACATGCGCTCAGAGCTCCGGCTCTGTAATTGGACACATCTGTCCAGCCGCTCCAGCGCACGTGGGATCTTCCCAGGCCAGGGATCAAACCGGTGTCCCCACACTGAAAGACGGTGTCCTAAACCACTGGACCACCAGGGGAAGCCCTACCCTTTCCTTTTTAAAGATCTTTTTTGATATGGACTATTTTTAAAGTCTTTATCGAATTTGTTACAATACTGTTTCTTTTTTATGTTTTGGGCTTTTTGTTTGTTTGTTTGATTTCTGGTGGTGAGGCATGTGGAATCTCAGCTCCCTGAGCAGGGACTGAACCCAAAACTTCTGCATCAGAAGTCATAGTCTTGGCCACTGGACTTCCAGGGAAATCCCAGGCCAAGTTATCATAGCAATGCAAGCAATATGCATATAATAGAAAAATAAAATTTCAGGGTTGTGATTCCCGTAAGCCTGTCTAAATGCAACCCCAAATCCCTCAGGAGTTCAAAGATATGTAGCCTTGAAGAAAAGCCACTGTCTCAATTAACTGGGGCTGCCTACCCCAAGGAGGCAAGCTATGAGCCTGCTAATTGAGGTTGCTTAAGGCAGGAAATTTCTCCAGGATGTGGGTTAAGCTCTTGTTGTTATCTCAAAAGATTTTAGAGTCATCTGTGAGATTTCTTTTTGAATTTGCCTGTTTTTAGCAAAATCTCCCTGGGTACTCAACTAATGTTCTTACATCTAGTCAATTAAATGTGTATGTGGGGTGAACCTAAAATTCTCTTAAATATTCTATTTCTGAGTATAACCTTAGTAAGATTTCAACTTAAATTCACACATAGAAGTTCATTACTCAATTACATTTTTAAATTAGGATGATTACACTTGCTTGAATAGGCCAAATTATCCTTTCATTTTTTTTTTAAAGATTTATTTATTTATTTTTTGGGGGGGGCGGGGGTCGGGTTGGGGAGGGGAGCAGGCGGGCCACTTCTATTGGTCTTTCATTTGTCTATTTTCATCCGTCTTTGTTCCTTGGCTCCTGTGGGCCTCCCATCGCCGTGGCATCTATCGCTGCAGAGCACCGGCTCTGGGCACATGCGCTCCAGAGCTCCGGCTCTGTAATTGGACACATCTGTCCAGCCGCTCCGCGGCACGTGGGATCTTCCCAGGCCAGGGATCAAACCGGTGTCCCCCACACTGCAAGGCGGTGTCCTCACCCACTGGACCACCAGGGGAAGCCCTATCCTTTCATTTTTAAAGATCTTTTTTGATATGGACTATTTTTAAAGTCTTTATCGAATTTGTTACAATACTGTTTCTTTTTTATGTTTTGGGCTTTTTGTTTGTTTGTTTGATTTCTGGTGGTGAGGCATGTGGAATCTCAGCTCCCTGAGCAGGGACTGAACCCAAAACTTCTGCATCAGAAGTCATAGTCTTGGCCACTGGACTTCCAGGGAAATCCCAGGCCAAGTTATCATAGCAATGCAAGCAATATGCATATAATAGAAAAATAAAATTTCAGGGTTGTGATTCCCGTAAGCCTGTCTAAATGCAACCCCAAATCCCTCAGGAGTTCAAAGATATGTAGCCTTGAAGAAAAGCCACTGTCTCAATTAACTGGGGCTGCCTACCCCAAGGAGGCAAGCTATGAGCCTGCTAATTGAGGTTGCTTAAGGCAGGAAATTTCTCCAGGATGTGGGTTAAGCTCTTGTTGTTGCCTCAGAGGCTTTTCCAGAACCCTGTTTCCAGATTCTTTGTCATGCACTTTAGACAAATAAACAAACAAGAGCTTATCTCTGCAGCTCCCTGGCATAATCTCTGGATTCTGGTAGCATACATACTCCTTCATCCATCTGTCTGTGTCTACAGGAAGTTGACTGCATGCCTACCTTTGATTGTATCTTCATGTATGCACACTTTTATTTATTTATTTTTGGGGGGTGGTTGGGGAGGGAGGGGGGCGGGTGGGCCACTTCTATTGGTCTTTCATTTATCTATTTTCATCCATCTTTGTTCTTTGGCCCGTGTGGGCCTCCCATCGCAGTGACCGTTCTTGTCACAGAGCACCGGCTCTGGGCGCATGCGCTCCAGAGCTCCAGCTCTGTAATTGGACACATCAGTCCAGCCGCTCCGCAGCACGTGGGATCTACCCAGGCCAGGGATCGAACCGGCACCCCTTGCACTGCAAGGCAGTGTCCTTACCCCCTGGACCACCAGAGAAGCCCATATGCACACTTTTAAATGAAGCTTTTAAAGTGAATGGAATCTCCTTTCTTTTGCACTGTTAGGCTTCCCTGGTGGCTCAGATGGGAAAGAATTCCCCTGCCATACAGGAGACCCGGTTGAATCCCTGGGTCGGAATGATCCCCCAGAGAAGGAAATGGCAACCCACTCAGTGTTCTTGTCTGAGAAATCCCATGGACAGAGAGTCAGACATGAAGACTTTTTTCTTTTCTTAGAATGTCACGACTCTTAAAGATATTTACATAAACTCAGTTGCTCATTCGGGGAACCCAAACTTCTGCATCAGAAGTCATAGTCTTGGCCACTGGACTTCCAGGGAAATCCCAGGCCAAGTTATCATAGCAATGCAAGCAATATGCATATAATAGAAAAATAAAATTTCAGGGTTGTGATTCCCGTAAGCCTGTCTAAATGCAACCCCAAATCCCTCAGGAGTTCAAAGATATGTAGCCTTGAAGAAAAGCCACTGTCTCAATTAACTGGGGCTGCCTACCCCAAGGAGGCAAGCTATGAGCCTGCTAATTGAGGTTGCTTAAGGCAGGAAATTTCTCCAGGATGTGGGTTAAGCTCTTGTTGTTGCCTCAGAGGCTTTTCCAGAACCCTGTTTCCAGATTCTTTGTCATGCACTTTAGACAAATAAACAAACAAGAGCTTATCTCTGCAGCTCCCTGGCATAATCTCTGGATTCTGGTAGCATACATACTCCTTCATCCATCTGTCTGTGTCTACAGGAAGTTGACTGCATGCCTACCTTTGATTGTATCTTCATGTATGCACACTTTTATTTATTTATTTTTGGGGGGTGGTTGGGGAGGGAGGGGAGCAGGCGGGCTACTTCTATTGGTTTTTCATTTATCTATTTTCATCCATCTTTGTTCTTTGGCTCCTGTGGGCCTCCCATCACAGTGGCCTCTGTTGTCGCAGAGCACCGGCTCTGGGCACATGCACTCCAGAACTCCAGCTCTGTAATTGGACACATCAGTCCAGCCGCTCCGCAGCACGTGGGATCTACCCAGGCCAGGGATCGAACCGGCACCCCTTGCACTGCAAGGCAGTGTCCTTACCCCCTGGACCACCAGAGAAGCCCATATGCACACTTTTAAATGAAGCTTTTAAAGTGAATGGAATCTCCTTTCTTTTGCACTGTTAGGCTTCCCTGGTGGCTCAGATGGGAAAGAATTCCCCTGCCATACAGGAGACCCGGTTGAATCCCTGGGTCGGAATGATCCCCCAGAGAAGGAAATGGCAACCCACTCAGTGTTCTTGTCTGAGAAATCCCATGGACAGAGAGTCAGACATGAAGACTTTTTTCTTTTCTTAGAATGTCACGACTCTTAAAGATATTTACATAAATCGCTCTTGGATTGAATTTTGTCTTCTGCTTGGTCATGATAAAACCACTTTTCTGAGGGGGGCGGTGAAGAGAGGAGAGAGGAGGCGGGGAGGGGAAGGATTCTAACCCCCACGACCGCAGATCTGCTTGCTCCGGCCATCACACAGCCTCTGTTCCTCTCTCGGCTGGCTAGAGTCCATCTCGAGCTGCTCTTCCCTGCTCAAGCCTTGTTCTTTCAGAGACTTCCCCTTGGAACCCAGCTCCTGACAGGCTCAGTGGACAAGCCTCTGCAGTCCCAGGTCCTTATGCAAACTACTCAGCCAACCTCAGCAAGTTGCTTATTCCCTGAGAGTCTTCAGGTTACGGACAGCTGAGGACATCCAGACAGGCTCTCCCTGGATGCCTGACCTCTTGCCTTTGCCAGGAAGCTTCTATTTGACCGCGAGCTCCCAGGGATCCGTCTCCTTGTTCACTCCTCCAGTTTTCAGCCAGACTGGTAGAGAGACAGCTCCGTGAAAGTTAAGAAAACAGAAGGCATCCAATAGCTTGCGTGGCTTTAGCCTAAGAACAGCCAACATGTGGATCGAGTATTCAGTAAGCACTCTACTACATGTATTTGCTCATTTTATCTCTCTTTTTAACTTTTTATTTTGTATTGGGGTATAGCCAAACAGAGAAGGGACTCCGTTAGACAAACACATTCTCCCTCAACCTCTCCTCCCGTCTAGGTCACCACACAACAAAGAGCAGAGTTTCCTGTACTAGACAGCGGGTTCTTGTTGGCTATCCATTTTAAACACAGCAGTGTGCACGTGTCCATTCCAAATTCCCCAACTATCTTCACAAGAGCCCTAGGGTATCAGTCTGTTAGTCCTTTTAATGGAGGAGGCTGCTAAAGCACAGAGAAGCTAAGTAATTCGTCCCAGATCACACAGCCAAAGAGCAAACCAGCACTGGAACGTGGGTCTCCACTTTCAAGCTCTGTACACATAACTCTCAAATTACACGCTGCCCAGAAAGGGGTGGGATCAGGTATAAGCAGAATCAAGCTCCTTGAGGGGAGAGGCCCCAGCTAGATACTGGACAAATGGAGTGCCCACCTGTCTTCAGGAAGTAGATACGGCCGAGAAGGAGAAGGGTGAGAAAAGAAGCAGTGGAAGGAGTTAAGGAGAGGAACTCGGGGAGAGCATAGCTCCAAAATTCCACAGCAGCTTCCCACACTCTGGGCCCTGCACTGGCCCCTGCATCCTGGGATTCCTCGACCTCATGCCGCCTTGGACAGAAGCAAGCCTCTCTCTGCTTTTATACGCTTCGGAACCCCTCAAAAAGTAAACACTGTGATAACAATAAATAAAAGCAAAGGAGAAAACCAGTGCTTTTGTTTATGAACAGCACATCCCCACCCCATCCCGAGCGCCCACCCAGACATCCCTTCCTGCTGTCAGGAGTAGCTCATCCAGTCTTCCTCTTAATGATGCCTGAGAACTGCCCTTTCTACAGATCGGGACATCGGCACGGGAGTGATGCAGCTGGCTTTCTATGGAGGTGCTAGTCACTCAGTCATGTCTGACCCTTGGCAACCCTATGAACTCTAGCCCGCCAGGCTCCTCCGTCCACGCAATTCTTCAGGAAGACTGGAGGGGGCTGCCATTCCTTTCTCCAGGGAATCTTCCTGACCCAGGGATAGAACCCAGGTCTCCTGCACTGCAGGTGGATTCTTTACCATCTGAGCTCCATGGAAATCTGAGACCCAAATCACAGGGTTTATAACTATTATCCTATACTGTCTGTTGGGATGATGCCAGACCTCCAGCTGAGCGTCTACTCAGATGACCAAGAAGCCACGGCCTTTGCCCAGTGTCAGGCAAATTTGGTCTGCGTCTACCATTTTTCAGGTATTATCTATGCGGGAGAGGAGGAAGACTGACTCAGAGAGGGGAATCGACTTACCCAAGGCCACACAGCAAGTCCGTGGTAGCCTCAGGTCTAGAACTCAAGTCCAGTTGAGTCCCGGCCTCTCTCCTGCCCCCTCCACCCCAGCGCTCACGCCACACTCTGAAACAGCCAGTCCAGGGCCGGCTGAGCAAGCGTGTGCCGACTGGATTTGGATGAGCACGTCTCGCTCTGCCGGGCTCGCTGCTGAGTGATTGTTCTCAAGCCGTGTGTGGGTTTCTCCACTCCCCCAGTCTTCTATTTCTTTCTACACCCCCACATGGTCTCCCTTCCCCCACCCTCCCCCCTCCAGCACCCAGCACAGCAAGCTACACTCAGCAGGTGTTCCACAAACGCTTGCTGAGCGCGTGAGGCATCGGACCATCTGCAGGGGCCAGAGTGGGTGTCAGGCTCTCCACCCTACGCAGCGCCAGCTCCAGGGCCCAGCCTGGGCATCCCTCCGCAGGTGAGCCTCTTGGGTCCCCAGCCCTCAAGGGGGATGGGTGGGAAAGACTGGGACTTCTAGAAGGAGGGGGCGAGGAGGCCTCGCTGTGTCCAGGAGGTCAGGGGATGCTCTAGGTCGGGACCATCCGCCCGCAGGTCTGACCTGCAGCAGGGCCCCCCAGTGCCATCCACGTTCCCTGCCAGCAGCCCCAGAAGAACAGGAGCGCAGACCCCTCCCCAGCGGACAGCTCCTGAGGCACGCTGCCCAGGGGAGGGGGGTTGATACGCAGCTAAAACTGCCCCACTTTGAATTTAGAAACTGCGGGGAACGTGTGAGCAGTGTGGGCAGCTGAGGAAAAGGAGAGAAGGCTCGGGCTGCCTCATCGGGACAAATGGACCCCCTGGCGCTCCTTGGTGGGGGGAGATGGGGCGTGGATGGTGCTAAGGTACTGAGGATGGTCCTGAGGTTGCCCCACCTCACTGCCCCTTGAGTCCGAGGTTTCCCAGCATGGGTGTGCGGGATCATGTGGGGACCTGGCTCCCAGGCAGTTTCCTGGGCTCCAGCCCCCGAGTCTAGTCTCGCAGGTCTTGGGTGAGGCCCAGGGATTTGTGTTGTCAATGAACCGCCTTTACTCCCGCCACCCTGGTGACTAGGGTGCCGGTCTCTCGAAACTCCACCTTGGAACACTTCTTTGGGTTCTCTCCCTACAAGCTGGAAGCCCCCGGGCTCATCTGGAAGAGGCTCTGGTTGCAAAGCCTCTTGCCTGAGGCCCTCACATCCACCTGGGTCCAGAGTGGGGGCCGGTGGCTGGAGTGGGCGCATCTGGGGCCTGAGCTGGGCGCCCGGCCCCTCTCCTCAAGGGCCAGCTCAGGGGACACACGGGCTTCCCTGAGAGGCCCCAGACTCCAGCCTGGAGCTGGACCTTCTGAGAAGGGTTCAAAACGTGGGGCCAGGGAGTACGCAGAGATGTGAGCTGCCCTCAGATGGGGAGGGGTGGCTGTGCATGAGAGCGGCGGGTGCTGGCCGGCCCCCAGCCCCAGGGCGGCTCTCCGGGGGTGATGGTCACAGCCGGCAGAGCTCGAGGTCCTGGAGATCAGCTAACCGCTTCACAGATGAAAGCTAAGATTCCAGGACTTCCCTGCTGGTCCAGTGGATAAGACTCTACACTCCCAACGCAGAGGGCACAGGTTCAATCCCTGGTCAGGGAACTAGATCCCACACAACAAAACTAAAGACCCCACATGCGGCGACTAAGATCAAGGCGGCCAAATAAATAAATATTAAACACTCACACACAAAACAAAGATTCCAAAAATTTCCGTCTTTAGCACTTACAGGACTGTCTACGACCGCATTCCCATAACTTGCAGTGACGCAACCTGCTCCCAGATTCAGGAACCTGTGAATTCCAGCTCCAAATACCTGAGACCCTGGGCAGGGACTTCTCATGACCGCAACTCATGTTTCCCATCAGCAGTGAGATGATAGACTGAGTTCAGTCAGGTAAAGCAACCACTGACAGACAGTGGCTGCTGGAATATGGCCTGCAGAAGCACTGGGGTGTGGGGGGCCGAGGGAAGAGTGTCACACCCTTCTAGAGCGTGTGCCTGGTACCGTCCTCAGCCCCCCGCATCTGTGAGCTCACTCAGTCTGCCACAAGACCACTCCAAACTAGGTTTCCTTCTTATTCCCACTTTACAGATGAGAAAACTGAGGCACGGAAAGGTTAGGAGCCTTGCCCAAGGAGTCAGTGAGTGTGCTGGGGGCTGGGATTGGATCCGATGTAGTCTGGTCCACCTTGGAAAGGCCCTCACATCATCTGGAAGAGGCTCTGGTTGCAAAGCCTCTTGCCTGAGGCCCTCACATCCACCTGGGTCCAGAGTGGGGCCGGTGGCTGGAGTGGGCGCATCTGGGGCCTGAGCTGGGCGCCCGGCCCCTCTCCTCAAGGGCCAGCTCAGGGGACACACGGGCTTCCCTGAGAGGCCCCAGACTCCAGCCTGGAGCTGGACCTTCTGAGAAGGGTTCAAAACGTGGGGCCAGGGAGTACGCAGAGATGTGAGCTGCCCTCAGATGGGGAGGGGCGGCTGTGCATGAGAGCGGCGGGTGCTGGCCGGCCCCCAGCCCCAGGGCGGCTCTCCGGGGGTGATGGTCACAGCCGGCAGAGCTCGAGGTCCTGGAGATCAGCTAACCGCTTCACAGATGAAAGCTAAGATTCCAGGACTTCCCTGCTGGTCCAGTGGATAAGACTCTACACTCCCAACGCAGAGGGCACAGGTTCAATCCCTGGTCAGGGAACTAGATCCCACACAACAAAACTAAAGACCCCACATGCGGCGACTAAGATCAAGGCGGCCAAATAAATAAATATTAAACACTCACACACAAAACAAAGATTCCAAAAATTTCCGTCTTTAGCACTTACAGGACTGTCTACGACCGCATTCCCATAACTTGCAGTGACGCAACCTGCTCCCAGATTCAGGAACCTGTGAATTCCAGCTCCAAATACCTGAGACCCTGGGCAGGGACTTCTCATGACCGCAACTCATGTTTCCCATCAGCAGTGAGATGATAGACTGAGTTCAGTCAGGTAAAGCAACCACTGACAGACAGTGGCTGCTGGAATATGGCCTGCAGAAGCACTGGGGTGTGGGGGGCCGAGGGAAGAGTGTCACACCCTTCTAGAGCGTGTGCCTGGTACCGTCCTCAGCCCCCCGCATCTGTGAGCTCACTCAGTCTGCCACAAGACCACTCCAAACTAGGTTTCCTTCTTATTCCCACTTTACAGATGAGAAAACTGAGGCACGGAAAGGTTAGGAGCCTTGCCCAAGGAGTCAGTGAGTGTGCTGGGGGCTGGGATTGGATCCGATGTAGTCTGGTCCTAGAGACTCTGCCCTTGGCACCCCAGTGTGCTCCCTCCAGCACAACACTCCAAAGCAGTGTCTGCCCCGGGCACGGCAGGGATGGGAGAACCGGCCCAGGGTCTTTGCAGCCCCCTTTCCTGTCTGTGGTCTGTCACTCACAAAAGCACACATAGATGGAAGCCAACGGAACAAGGCCACACAGCAGGTCGTTGGAGAACTGGAGCCCAGGGCTGGCACTAGGTCCTCACATTTGAGCTCATGCCACCTCTCCATGCCTCCCTCGACTGACCAGCATAGGGGCTCAAAGTCAAGGTGCAGAAGCATTCGTCGCTCAGTCATGTCCAACTCTTAGCGATCCTATGGAATGGAGCCCGCCGTGGGATTTCCCAGGCAAGAATCTCGGGGTGCGTAGCCATTCCCTTCTCCAGGGGATCTTCCTGACCCAGGGATCAAATCCAGGGCTCCTCCGCCACAGGCAGATTCTTCCTCGTCTGAGCTACCAGAGAAGCCTAAATCAAATGGTGCTTCTCTTCTCTGAAAAATACTTGCCATTCCCACCTCTGGGCCTTTTTGAAAACATCTTTCCTTCTTAAGAGCTCGTCTCAAATATCACCTCTTCCGTGAAGCTCTTGGAGATTCACCTCCAATCAAAAAGAAGCTGCCCTGGCTCTGCAGCCCCAGGTGGGGACCTGAGTCAGGTCCCAGTCCCGCCTCTCACTCTGGGCCACCGCTTCCAGGCTCTGCGCGTGCAGCATGAATCCTGCTGAATAATAAGTCCTCAGTAAGAGACAGGGGCATTCAAAGGGCCTGCCGTCTTCAGCATTCTGGCACGCTTGCCATCTCATTCTCTCAAGCTTTTCTCTTAAACAGAAAAGAAAAAAAAAAAGGAAAAAAAATTCTAGACCAGTCTATGAATGAAGAAGGAAAATCACGTTAATCACAAGAACCTGAACTTTTCTCTCCCAGCGTCTGATCTCCGGGCCAGCCACCTTGGGTCGCTGGGCCACACTCAGCGGGAGACCTGGGAGGTCGGTGCAGCCACATAGGTCTGAACTTCCTGCCTCCTTGGCCCTGTGTGTGGGGTGAGGAAGAGACTACGAAAACAGACCCTCTGCCCTCCAGGAATCGCCAGGCTACCCGTCAGCTGGGCACATACAAGCCCATGTCCATCAACGCGAGGGCGGAGGGGCATGTGGCCAGGACCTCCGTGGAAGGAAGGGCCAGGAGCCTTCTCCATTTTCTCTGGGCTGGTTTTCCTCTCACTCTTGCCTGGTTGGAACAGTGCTCTTCTCTGCAGGGCCTTGCTGGGAGAGTGGACAGAGGGAAGGGGCAGGGAGACAGCAAAGGCGGGGATTCCAGCAACCCAGATGGACTGTTACTGGGAGGAGAGGAGGGGCCCTCCAGGCAAGGAGCCCCAGGCAGAGCCCCACAGCGGGCTCTGGCTGCCCAGGAAAGCCATTCCGGGCCAGCCATTTGTCTCCAGGCTCAGCCGGGATGGCACCTCCTCTGGGAAGCCTGCTGTGACCCCAACAGCATGAGGGGTCCCCCTTGGTGTTCCCACATCCCCTGTGTCGCTCTGCTGTGGTGTTGATTGCACACTTCCCGGACTGTTTATTGCATGGCTTCCCTAGGATACCGGGCACTCCCGGAGGGAGGAGAACTGCCAGATCCTGAGCAACCCAAAGGGCTCAGCAGAGCCAGCATCCATGAGCGAAGGAATGAGTGAACGGAGCAGACCTGGGGTGCGCCTCGAGGGCCTGTGGGTCTCGGCTGAGAATACCCAGGTGTTCCTGCTCTTTGCACGTCACACCTGTCACCCACGAGTTCTGTCTATTCTTCTCTCTCCTACATCACCTTCCACACTCTGGTGCAACAGTGTATCTACTACAGGCACACACCTCCACACCAACCACAGACATACGTGTCACACACGCACAGACTTATCCGTAGATGCCCGTCAAAGAACCCGGGCACACAGTAATACCATAATACCCACACACCACGCACAATAATAATACACACACACACACAGCAACCACCACCCACCTTCTTACATGCCTGCACACACACCCCACACACAACACCCCTCACACATCTGCAGACTTATTCACGGACCTGCAGACCCACCGTCCCCTTAAGGACACACACTCTGAGCGACGTGCTCATCTCTTCTTGCATTTGAGAATCTTTTTGCTTTTCCTCTTCCGTAGGTCTTGCTTTACAGTGAACAAAGGGCTTTCCTTTGTTCACACCTGCCAAACTTCCTTGAGAACCGACTACATAAGAAAAATGAATAGGGCTCAGACCTGCCTTCAGGAGGCTCCCAGTCTAGGGCAGGAAGCAGATACGGAGACAAACACAAGCTGGTGTGATCATTTGATCCAGAGACTATTGCTTGAATACTCACCGCGGCCTAGATTTGTTCTGGATTTGGGAATGACGAGGTCAGTAAGGTCGAGTCTCCCTGGCCTCAAAGACATTCCAGGGACTTCCTTGGTGATCGGGTGATTAAGATTCTGTGCTTCCAATGCAGGGAGGTGCGTGCTCTATCCCCAGTTGGGAGACTAAGATTCCACATGCCATGCAGCGCTGCCCAGAAAAAGAAAAAAATTGATTAAAAAATGGAAGTTCCAGACTGGAGGGGAAAGAGATAGTCAAGATATAGCTATAATATCTGACTATGATGTACAAAGTACAGTAGCAACCCAGAAGGGAGTGATTAGCTCTGTTGAAAGAGAATCAAGAAGGGCTTCACAGAGAAGGTGGCCCTGGGCTTTGTAGGATGAAGACGAGTTCACTGTGATGACTTATCCTGGAGCAGGTCAGCCTCTGATGCAGAGCAAAGGCAGAGACCTCAGAGTTGCTCTGTGGGTTTGGATTGTAATGAGGAGTGTGCGTGTTTGGGGATGGGGTGGAGGGGACTGGGAAGGTCTGAGGTAAAAGATGAGGCTGAAAAGATGAACAGAGACAGAGACTGACATCACGTTTTACAGCTGAGGGCACCGAGGCTCACAGAGGTGAACCTGGCTGACTCGGCCCCCGTTGGATGCTGTCCTGCGCTGAGGGCCTGCGGCCAGCCCCGCTGCCCATTCTCTCCAGATGAGACAAGGCTGCTTGCTCTCGCTTGTCGCTGAGCAAGTTAAAAGCTCAGAGCAGGTGGGAGGCTTTATTATTGGCTGTGATGATTATTCTCCAAAGTCCAGCTTGGCAGGGCTTCTGCCTGGATTAATTAGCAGCCCAGCAGGCCCAGGGCCAGGGCAATTTGGGCCTTTGAGGCTGAGCCGCCCCCAGTTCAGGCCGGGTCCAGGCCCCCTGCCCAGCAGCTGGTTGATGTCTTTGGGCTTCCATGGCTCAGCTGTGTCCAGGAACTGGAACCCGCTCCTCGGACCCTCATTCTCTCCCCAGCCCGCCCGCCTGATCTTACTGTGATGTGTCCACTCCAGCCGTCCTCTCATTTGATCCAGAGACTATTGCTTGAATACTCACCGCGGCCTAGATTTGTTCTGGATTTGGGAATGACGAGGTCAGTAAGGTCGAGTCTCCCTGGCCTCAAAGACATTCCAGGGACTTCCTTGGTGATCGGGTGATTAAGATTCTGTGCTTCCAATGCAGGGAGGTGCGTGCTCTATCCCCAGTTGGGAGACTAAGATTCCACATGCCATGCAGCGCTGCCCAGAAAAAGAAAAAAATTGATTAAAAAATGGAAGTTCCAGACTGGAGGGGAAAGAGATAGTCAAGATATAGCTATAATATCTGACTATGATGTACAAAGTACAGTAGCAACCCAGAAGGGAGTGATTAGCTCTGTTGAAAGAGAATCAAGAAGGGCTTCACAGAGAAGGTGGCCCTGGGCTTTGTAGGATGAAGACGAGTTCACTGTGATGACTTATCCTGGAGCAGGTCAGCCTCTGATGCAGAGCAAAGGCAGAGACCTCAGAGTTGCTCTGTGGGTTTGGATTGTAATGAGGAGTGTGCGTGTTTGGGGATGGGGTGGAGGGGACTGGGAAGGTCTGAGGTAAAAGATGAGGCTGAAAAGATGAACAGAGACAGAGACTGACATCACGTTTTACAGCTGAGGGCACCGAGGCTCACAGAGGTGAACCTGGCTGACTCGGCCCCCGTTGGATGCTGTCCTGCGCTGAGGGCCTGCGGCCAGCCCCGCTGCCCATTCTCTCCAGATGAGACAAGGCTGCTTGCTCTCGCTTGTCGCTGAGCAAGTTAAAAGCTCAGAGCAGGTGGGAGGCTTTATTATTGGCTGTGATGATTATTCTCCAAAGTCCAGCTTGGCAGGGCTTCTGCCTGGATTAATTAGCAGCCCAGCAGGCCCAGGGCCAGGGCAATTTGGGCCTTTGAGGCTGAGCCGCCCCCAGTTCAGGCCGGGTCCAGGCCCCCTGCCCAGCAGCTGGTTGATGTCTTTGGGCTTCCATGGCTCAGCTGTGTCCAGGAACTGGAACCCCGCTCCTCGGGGACCCTCATTCTCTCCCCCCAGCCCGCCCGCCTGATCTTACTGTGATGTGTCCACTCCAGCCGTCCTCTCATTAAGCCCACCTCTCCCTTCCCACCACCCAGTTCTTTCTCACCGGGTGATCCGCAGTTCCCGGCTCCTCTGAGGCTTTTCCCTCCCTCAGTCCGTGGAGGCAGAAGGGGTTAAGTCATGTTCCTAAAAGGTAGGTTGCCTGAGGATGCAGTCCGTCCTCTCCCCCCGACCCAGTCCCCTCCCCTAGAGCTAGGCCATCTCAGGTAAGCCACGTCACCTCTCTGAGCCTCAGTTTCCTCCTCTGTACACGAGGGTGTTCATCCAGCTGGCTGAAGGACAAGGGGCTTACGCTTGGACAAATCCCTCGCACACTCTGGGCCTCAGTTTCCCCCCTGTGAAATGTAGGGGATGGGGGGTGAAAAAATTAGGGGTGCCTGAAGGACAAATTTGACCTGCCATTTCTTTCTTTTTTTTTTTTTTAAAGATTTATTTATTTATTTATTTTGGGCAGGGGTCGGGTTTGGGGAGGGAGGGGAGTGGGTGGGCCACTTTCGTTGGTCTTCCATTTCTCTATTTTCATCCGTCTTTGTTCTTTGGCCCGTGTGGGCCTCCCATCACAGTGGTGTCTGTAGTTGCAGAGCGCCGGCTCTGGGCACATGCGCTCCAGAGCTCCGGCTCGGTAATTGGACACATCGGTCCAGCCGCTCCGCGGCACGTGGGATCTTCCCAGGCCAGGGATCGAACTGGCGCCCCTTGCACTGCAAGGCAGTGTCCTTATCCACTGGACCACCAGGGGAAGCCCCCTGCCATTTCTTTTAACCAACACCTTGTTTTCCCAAAAATTGCACTTCAAAGGTGTAGCCCTGTGTGCCCCCCTCCCCACTACCTCCTCCTGTCTCTCTCCAGCTGCTTTCCACGGCCTCTGAAGTTGCCTGAGCTCGAGAGCGGGATTAGCTGATCTCAGAGCGCCATGACACTCCGCTCTGAGTTTCTGTGGCCGTGGGGTCATGGGAGAGACCACTGGGCTGGCGCGAAGGCCCCAGCCAGCTGCACAGTGCAGGGTGCTCACCTGTGGGGCCCACCTTTCCAGACCTTCCTCCTCGGGACCCTCATTCTCCCCCAGCCCGCCCGCCTGATCTTACTGTGATGTGTCCACTCCAGCCGTCCTCTCATTAAGCCCACCTCTCCCTTCCCACCACCCAGTTCTTTCTCACCGGGTGATCCGCAGTTCCCGGCTCCTCTGAGGCTTTTCCCTCCCTCAGTCCGTGGAGGCAGAAGGGGTTAAGTCATGTTCCTAAAAGGTAGGTTGCCTGAGGATGCAGTCCGTCCTCCCCCGACCCAGTCCCCTCCCCTAGAGCTAGGCCATCTCAGGTAAGCCACGTCACCTCTCTGAGCCTCAGTTTCCTCCTCTGTACACGAGGGTGTTCATCCAGCTGGCTGAAGGACAAGGGGCTTACGCTTGGACAAATCCCTCGCACACTCTGGGCCTCAGTTTCCCCCCTGTGAAATGTAGGGGATGGGGGGTGAAAAAATTAGGGGTGCCTGAAGGACAAATTTGACCTGCCATTTCTTTCTTTTTTTTTTTTTTAAAGATTTATTTATTTATTTATTTTGGGCAGGGGTCGGGTTTGGGGAGGGAGGGGAGTGGGTGGGCCACTTTCGTTGGTCTTCCATTTCTCTATTTTCATCCGTCTTTGTTCTTTGGCCCGTGTGGGCCTCCCATCACAGTGGTGTCTGTAGTTGCAGAGCGCCGGCTCTGGGCACATGCGCTCCAGAGCTCCGGCTCGGTAATTGGACACATCGGTCCAGCCGCTCCGCGGCACGTGGGATCTTCCCAGGCCAGGGATCGAACTGGCGCCCCTTGCACTGCAAGGCAGTGTCCTTATCCACTGGACCACCAGGGGAAGCCCCCTGCCATTTCTTTTAACCAACACCTTGTTTTCCCAAAAATTGCACTTCAAAGGTGTAGCCCTGTGTGCCCCCCTCCCCACTACCTCCTCCTGTCTCTCTCCAGCTGCTTTCCACGGCCTCTGAAGTTGCCTGAGCTCGAGAGCGGGATTAGCTGATCTCAGAGCGGCCATGACACTCCGCTCTGAGTTTCTGTGGCCGTGGGGTCATGGGAGAGACCACTGGGCTGGCGCGAAAGGCCCCAGCCAGCTGCACAGTGCAGGGTGCTCACCTGTGGGGCCCACCTTTTCCAGACCTTCCTCCTCCCCCCTGGACCTTTGACCCAGCCTCCTCACACTCTCCCAGCCCAAGACCACCCCGAGCCTATCCCGGCTTGTGTCAGTGGGACTTCTCTGGAAAAACTTAGATTTGCCCATGCAATTTCTTTTTTTTTGCTAGACATCACACCAATTAGCCTCAACTCTTTGCCTGGTATTCAATCCCCCTGCCCAATCCAGCCCTGCCTGCCTCTCTAGCCTCATCGCTCTGCCCTCTGCCCTCACTCTTCACTGCCTAGGTGCCCCCTCCACCTCTGACCATATCCTTGTACTTTGCATAGGCTGGGCCTTCATCACTCAGGAAAGCCTCCAAAGCCTTCACCAGTGTTGCCTCCTCTGGGAAGCCGTCCCTGACTGCACTCTGGGGGGCGGTAGGGACTGCCCCCTCCGGACACCCTCTCAGTTACAGCAAATGCCAGGGGTCAGTGACACTATCAATATTGCCCTCTACTTAGTATGATGTCTTCAATAAATTGTAAACATCCATTCATCACCTAATGCAGCCCCACCTTAAGCAGGAGAGCAGCCCTTCCCCAGTCACCTCGTTCCTCCAGAGCCTGGAAAGGAGGCTGGAAGCGGGGCAGGTGGTGGTGAGCTAGGGTCTGTTTTGGGAACAACCAACCAATCTGTGCAGTCAGCTCTGCCCTCCTGACTCCTATGAAACACAAGAGGCGGGAAGAGAAACACTTGTAAAGCCCCCATCTCAAAATAACGAGCCCCTTCCATCCCCATTTGCCAAGATGACACCATTTATTACAAAACAGGTGGACCTCCTGGCCAGCCACCCCTGCAGATAGCACGACTCGGTCACCGGTCTTCCCCTGTGTCACAATTAGGCCCAGAGATGCAGGACGCTTGCAGGAGACCCCATGCTCCATCCCCACCTCAACTTCCCCAGACACTCTGCTCTCCACTCGCCGGCCATCTCTGTCTTTCTCTTGTCCTTCAGTGTGGCCACAGACCCATCCGTTTCTGGACCTCTCTTTGTCTTTCTATGTTCCTTCTGTCTTACCTCAACGACGCATGCCTGTCTTTACTTCTCCAGGCACCCGCTCTTACCCCTCTGCATTGTTCCCCTTCCCCACCCCCCACCCTGTCTCTATCACTGTGTCTCTGGTTCTCTCCCTTTCTCTTTCTCCTGAGCTGTCTCCGTCTGCCTTTCTCTCCATAATTAGCCTCACTCCTAGCTTTTACTCGGAGGCCCCATGGGGTGGGGGGTGCGGGCAGCAGGACCAGGAGGGAGCCGTCTTCCCAGCGTGCAAAAAATGGGCCAATTAAAGCCACAAGGCTGCTCCAGCAGCAGAACCTGGAGGAAGCAAAAATAGCCCCAGGCGGGCCTCACGGGAAAGATAAACAGAGAAAGAGGGAGAAAGGCCTACGTGAAGGCAGGAGTCCCAAGTCCCAGGGCTTCCTGGCCAGGCCACATCGGTAGGGACTGCCCCTCCGGACACCCTCTCAGTTACAGCAAATGCCAGGGTCAGTGACACTATCAATATTGCCCTCTACTTAGTATGATGTCTTCAATAAATTGTAAACATCCATTCATCACCTAATGCAGCCCCACCTTAAGCAGGAGAGCAGCCCTTCCCCAGTCACCTCGTTCCTCCAGAGCCTGGAAAGGAGGCTGGAAGCGGGGCAGGTGGTGGTGAGCTAGGGTCTGTTTTGGGAACAACCAACCAATCTGTGCAGTCAGCTCTGCCCTCCTGACTCCTATGAAACACAAGAGGCGGGAAGAGAAACACTTGTAAAGCCCCCATCTCAAAATAACGAGCCCCTTCCATCCCCATTTGCCAAGATGACACCATTTATTACAAAACAGGTGGACCTCCTGGCCAGCCACCCCTGCAGATAGCACGACTCGGTCACCGGTCTTCCCCTGTGTCACAATTAGGCCCAGAGATGCAGGACGCTTGCAGGAGACCCCATGCTCCATCCCCACCTCAACTTCCCCAGACACTCTGCTCTCCACTGCCGGCCATCTCTGTCTTTCTCTTGTCCTTCAGTGTGGCCACAGACCCATCCGTTTCTGGACCTCTCTTTGTCTTTCTATGTTCCTTCTGTCTTACCTCAACGACGCATGCCTGTCTTTACTTCTCCAGGCACCCGCTCTTACCCCTCTGCATTGTTCCCCTTCCCCACCCCCCACCCTGTCTCTATCACTGTGTCTCTGGTTCTCTCCCTTTCTCTTTCTCCTGAGCTGTCTCCGTCTGCCTTTCTCTCCATAATTAGCCTCACTCCTAGCTTTTACTCGGAGGCCCCATGGGGTGGGGGGTGCGGGCAGCAGGACCAGGAGGGAGCCGTCTTCCCAGCGTGCAAAAAATGGGCCAATTAAAGCCACAAGGCTGCTCCAGCAGCAGAACCTGGAGGAAGCAAAAATAGCCCCAGGCGGGCCTCACGGGAAAGATAAACAGAGAAAGAGGGAGAAAGGCCTACGTGAAGGCAGGAGTCCCAAGTCCCAGGGCTTCCTGGCCAGGCCACATCGGGAGGAGGCGCTGCTTCCCACCCCGACCTGGGGCGGGGGTTGGGCTCAGGCTGCCGCCTGGCGGGCGTCCCGACCTCCTCCTCTCGCCCCGCCGGAGCCCTTCTCCCGTCTGGAGGCAGCCTCGGAGCTGCCAGACCTCCCGGGGCCTCCTCCCAAGTGCGACTGTCCCACTTCACACCTTCCGGCGGCGGTGGCAGCCGCATTGCCAGCCTTTGGGGAGGCCGGGCTAGGCCCGGCTAAGACCTTCCTCTCCCCTGCCGACCGTCCCCCGCCCCGGAAAGCAGGGCCGACTCCACCCCCAGACGATGCTCCGCGGGGGTCAGAGTGGGGAGAGAATGAGCACAGCAGTCTGTCTTCTCAGGAGCTCACAGTTTCAGCGGGGGAAGCCTGCTTAACAGGCAGGAGCTACACTGTGCGATCCCGGGGGGGAGGGCCTTGGCTGAGCCTGGAAAGCGGGCAAGGTCTCCAAGGAACCCGTGTCCACCCCAGCCCAGAGCTGACAGTGGGGCCGCGCACCGTTTGTAGAAATTAGGAACCCCCCTGGGGCCTAACTAGGAACCCCGTGGGGGCGTAAGGCTGTCTGGAGGGATAAGGTGGGGAGCTGCTTGGAGTCTAATAAAAAGGGGGTTAATGGTGTGCTCAGGGCACTTGGGAGCCATGACCGGCTCTGGGCAGGGGAAGGGCACTATGATATATTCCTTTACTGTGATTCTGTAGCCTGCAGGAGAGAGGAGAGTGGAGGAGGCTGGAGGCAGATAGAGCAGGCCAGGGTCCCCCCCAGAGAAGAGGCAGCAGGCCCAAGAGAGGCTGAGCAAATCCTAAAGCAACCTTGTTGGCTGAGTGAGCTCCTCACTCCTTGGCCGGCCTCCAAGGCTGAGGCTGTGGCCTGGCCCTGGGACCCGTCCCGAACCTTCTGCTTGCTGCGACTCCTTTTCCCACTGCCTTCCCGCCAGCCCCCCAGGCTGATGAATTCCCTAGACCTGGCTTGACTGAGCCCACCTCTCACCTCTCCGCTCAGTGGATTACTTCCTTCTCGAATGCTCTTCCTTCATCCTCACAAATCTAAACCCTACTCATCCATCAAGATTCAGTTCAAAGGACCCCTCCTCCAAGCAGCCTTCCCTCCTCGGGGAAACCTTATCTGGGACTCTCTTACAGCACAGGCCACTTTGTAATTCTGTATCGTGTGTGTGTGTGTGTGTGTGTGTGTGTGTGTGTACTTATTCTATAAACTCAAAGCATTGTGTATGTGTGCCTTTTCACTCAGAGCCTCAGCAGAGCTGTAATCTGGGCCTGATTCAACAGTCCTCAGGACTGGCCCTGAGAGAGGTCTTCATGCAAGTTTAATGAAGGAAGGAAAGAGGAACCAAGGGGAGAGGGGAGGGGAGAGTCGGCATTTACTGGGTCACCATATGTGTGTGAGACTTGAGCTGCGTTTAGCTTCTGCTGGGCTCCATTTCTCTGCTGTGTCGTTCACTCCCTGCCTTGGTTCTAACTTGCAGAGTCTGTCTTCTCAGGAGCTCACAGTTTCAGCGGAAGCCTGCTTAACAGGCAGGAGCTACACTGTGCGATCCCGGGGGGGAGGGCCTTGGCTGAGCCTGGAAAGCGGGCAAGGTCTCCAAGGAACCCGTGTCCACCCCAGCCCAGAGCTGACAGTGGGGCCGCGCACCGTTTGTAGAAATTAGGAACCCCCCTGGGGCCTAACTAGGAACCCCGTGGGGGCGTAAGGCTGTCTGGAGGGATAAGGTGGGGAGCTGCTTGGAGTCTAATAAAAAGGGGGTTAATGGTGTGCTCAGGGCACTTGGGAGCCATGACCGGCTCTGGGCAGGGGAAGGGCACTATGATATATTCCTTTACTGTGATTCTGTAGCCTGCAGGAGAGAGGAGAGTGGAGGAGGCTGGAGGCAGATAGAGCAGGCCAGGGTCCCCCCCAGAGAAGAGGCAGCAGGCCCAAGAGAGGCTGAGCAAATCCTAAAGCAACCTTGTTGGCTGAGTGAGCTCCTCACTCCTTGGCCGGCCTCCAAGGCTGAGGCTGTGGCCTGGCCCTGGGACCCGTCCCGAACCTTCTGCTTGCTGCGACTCCTTTTCCCACTGCCTTCCCGCCAGCCCCCCAGGCTGATGAATTCCCTAGACCTGGCTTGACTGAGCCCACCTCTCACCTCTCCGCTCAGTGGATTACTTCCTTCTCGAATGCTCTTCCTTCATCCTCACAAATCTAAACCCTACTCATCCATCAAGATTCAGTTCAAAGGACCCCTCCTCCAAGCAGCCTTCCCTCCTCGGGGAAACCTTATCTGGGACTCTCTTACAGCACAGGCCACTTTGTAATTCTGTATCGTGTGTGTGTGTGTGTGTGTGTGTGTGTGTGTGTACTTATTCTATAAACTCAAAGCATTGTGTATGTGTGCCTTTTCACTCAGAGCCTCAGCAGAGCTGTAATCTGGGCCTGATTCAACAGTCCTCAGGACTGGCCCTGAGAGAGGTCTTCATGCAAGTTTAATGAAGGAAGGAAAGAGGAACCAAGGGGAGAGGGGAGGGGAGAGTCGGCATTTACTGGGTCACCATATGTGTGTGAGACTTGAGCTGCGTTTAGCTTCTGCTGGGCGCTCCATTTCTCTGCTGTGTCGTTCACTCCCTGCCTTGGTTCTAACTTGCAGAGTCTGACCTATATTCTGATATTAACATAGAGATCCTGATTTTCTTTTTTCTCTAAGACTTACTACAACGCCAACCTCATTGTTTCTGCCTAGACACAGACATAGGTGGGTGGATGGATATACAGATGATTGAGTGAATGACCAAATTAATAACCAAGAAGAAATCGTTTAAGAGCTATTCATGATAAACTATAAGTGACTGGTATCGCTTTGGGTCGATACCAGTCAAGTTCTGGCCGTGTGTTCACTCCTTCACTAACTACACCTACTATGTGTCAAGTGACATGCCAGACCCTAGGGTGCAAATAAATAGGACCTCACAGAGCTTAATAGTCTAGCAAAGGAGACAGAGAAATGGCCAAGATGACATAGCAGGATGAGCATTAGGATAGAGAAGGTATGGGAAGTTCTCCAAGCAAAGAGAAGGGGTATGCATCATTGACTCATTCAGGAGTATTAAGGACGGCTTCCTGGAAGAAGTGACATTTAAGCTCTTCAAGGAAAGTCTGATGAGTAGCGAGTAAGGAGGGTGGTGAGTGAGCCTAGCAGAGAGAACAGTGTGTATAAAGGGCCAGAAGGGAGAGAGTCCAGGGAAGATTTCATTTGGGAAATTAGAGGTCGGCCAGACTAAAGCATAGTGCACTGCAGTAGCAGATAAGCAAAGAAGGAAGACATGTACCAGGGCTTTTAGGGCTGTGAGCTCTGAAGGAGTTCAGTGCCTGTCTTAAGAGCGGGGGATCCCCTGAAAAATTCTAAACAGGGAAAGATCTGACCAGGGATGCAGGAAGACTCTTAATTGAATAATGTCTCTCGAAATTCCTTCTGTTGCTACAGAAAGATTATTTTCTTCTGATGTTTTCCTGTAAATAACATTGTGCTAAATATATAAATCATCTGGGAAATTAAAAAGAAAACCAGGAACTCTCGTGTACTGCTTTTCTTGGCAATGAAAAACCAAGAAAACGAAAACAGAATTCACCTCCTACCTCCAAATTTGAAGTTTCTCATTGACCAAGCTGAAATGGTTCTATTTAAGTTCTATCTAAAAATGACTTTACTTCATATTTCTAACCCAAGAGGTTAAAAGTTCAGAAAGTAAAGCTTATGCCTGTTAAAAGAATGTCAAGCTTCATTGAAGAAAAATAACCGGAATGCCAAAGTGCATTCTTTTGACTCAGTAATACATTTTCTGGCCTGGATCCATTTTCAGGAACCCGTTGTTCTCATGGGTTTACAATAGCTGTGATTAACCTATCGAGAGGTGTATAGTTCACATCTAAAGAAAGGACTGCTTCAGAGAGCTTAGGTAAATACAATGGTAAAGGTACCTTTGATTTTCAGACGTAGCTGCAAAGGTAAACAGAAAAAGGAAAAGAAATGGTTGTGTAAAAATACCGCAGGTGGCTGTCAACAGGAAAGCTGCCCCCATCCAACCGGCAGTCGGCACACTCCACTCACTCAGGACTGTGTGGTCCCCAGGGCCAGGCGCCCAGCATAGGTGCTACCTCCTTTAGATACCATGGGTCAGGGAAGCTGTGTTCACAAAGTCAGTTTGAGACCCGAAGAAGGAAAAGGTGCTGGTCTTTAGATGCACCAAAGAAAAGATGGTCTAGGCAGAAGGAAGAGCAGGTGCCAAGGGTTGGGGTGGCGGGGAGCTTTAATGGGGAGCAAACCAGATGGACAGTCTGGAATCTTCGCCATGTCACTGACCTACTGGGGGATGCCTTCTCCTCCTAGGCTCCCCCTGCTCTCCTCCAATCTCTCTGTTCCTTGCCTCTTCTTTCCTAAGTCAGGGAGTGAGGGGTCCCAAGGCTGTTCGGGAACTTCTCCCCACCCCCTCTCCAGCCTTCTCTCTGGCTGCTGATGCATCAACTTTGGGGAGATGAAATTAGCTGCAGGCACATAGATGTAAACAAAACTAAACAAAACAAACTCAGACATTTAAGGACATCAGGTCTCTAAACAGACATTCAAAGGTTTCTTCTCCCCAAGGGTGGTAGCAACAGGGTCAAGGGTGCATGTGGATGGGGGGTCTCCTGAATGGAGAGCGGGGTCAGTTCACTTGTCCAGACTCCCTCCGTCCTGGGGTGTTTCCCCCAGCTCCTGAGAGCCAGCTTTGAGAACGTTCTGCCAGCCTCAAGCCAAATGGTGCCTTGAATGAGACTTGTTTATTCTCTGGGCCTTTGGCAGGGATGTAACTTCTGTTTTCTTTTTATATTAGCTTTATTTGCCCTTTCTATTGTTAAACATTAGATATGTATAATGTATATAGCATAGTTTTTTAAAAAATATTACATTCCTGCTGCCTCTGTGGCACCTTCCCCATCGCCTCTGAGGCGCTTGCACTTGGTGCCAAGCTGCTCTCATCACCAGAGAGGAGGAGGCCAGGCTGTACTCCTGAGCAGCGATGGCTTAGGTGGAAATACAATGGTAAAGGTACCTTTGATTTTCAGACGTAGCTGCAAAGGTAAACAGAAAAAGGAAAAGAAATGGTTGTGTAAAAATACCGCAGGTGGCTGTCAACAGGAAAGCTGCCCCCATCCAACCGGCAGTCGGCACACTCCACTCACTCAGGACTGTGTGGTCCCCAGGGCCAGGCGCCCAGCATAGGTGCTACCTCCTTTAGATACCATGGGTCAGGGAAGCTGTGTTCACAAAGTCAGTTTGAGACCCGAAGAAGGAAAAGGTGCTGGTCTTTAGATGCACCAAAGAAAAGATGGTCTAGGCAGAAGGAAGAGCAGGTGCCAAGGGTTGGGGTGGCGGGGAGCTTTAATGGGGAGCAAACCAGATGGACAGTCTGGAATCTTCGCCATGTCACTGACCTACTGGGGGATGCCTTCTCCTCCTAGGCTCCCCCTGCTCTCCTCCAATCTCTCTGTTCCTTGCCTCTTCTTTCCTAAGTCAGGGAGTGAGGGGTCCCAAGGCTGTTCGGGAACTTCTCCCCACCCCCTCTCCAGCCTTCTCTCTGGCTGCTGATGCATCAACTTTGGGGAGATGAAATTAGCTGCAGGCACATAGATGTAAACAAAACTAAACAAAACAAACTCAGACATTTAAGGACATCAGGTCTCTAAACAGACATTCAAAGGTTTCTTCTCCCCAAGGGTGGTAGCAACAGGGTCAAGGGTGCATGTGGATGGGGAGTCTCCTGAATGGAGAGCGGGGTCAGTTCACTTGTCCAGACTCCCTCCGTCCTGGGGTGTTTCCCCCAGCTCCTGAGAGCCAGCTTTGAGAACGTTCTGCCAGCCTCAAGCCAAATGGTGCCTTGAATGAGACTTGTTTATTCTCTGGGCCTTTGGCAGGGATGTAACTTCTGTTTTCTTTTTATATTAGCTTTATTTGCCCTTTCTATTGTTAAACATTAGATATGTATAATGTATATAGCATAGTTTTTTAAAAAATATTACATTCCTGCTGCCTCTGTGGCACCCTTCCCCCATCGCCTCTGAGGGCGCTTGCACTTGGTGCCAAGCTGCTCTCATCACCAGAGAGGAGGGGAGGCCAGGCTGTACTCCTGAGCAGCGATGGCTTGCATGAAAGCTAACACATTGCATGTTTTGAAGAACAATGCATTCACTTATAAAATAATAAACATATGAAGGCCTGATATCCACCACTAGCCTAAGTAACATTGCCAGCATCTTCTGAGAGCCCTGTGCACCTTGGCTCTGTGCATCCCCACTCCCAACCCCATTTGTCCTGGATGCCACTCAGTTGAGCAATGAGGCAAGCCAGCCAAAGAGCCAGGAACACACTTGAGTTTCTTAAAATTGTAGCTGCAAGGGAGCACAGCCCAGGGAGAGCTCTGGTGTGTCTTGGTGAGAGGGGTTTGCAAAAACCCCGTCATAGTCCGGGGATGATCCCACAGAGGACCGAGGACTCTCCAAACACTGGCACCTGGTCATCATGATACAGGAGGCCTGAGGGAACTGTGCTCATTCAGAAAGGTGGAGAGGAGGGCGCCATGTGGAGATGCAGGCTGACCCTCTAAGGTCTTATGCTGAACACACCATACAGTTTCTTGAAGATGTCACCATTTGTAAGCACAGTATCTCATCAATTAGTGCTGATCATGTCCTTGCTTTCCTTTGTAACATGTACGTATAATATATATATTATGTTTCAGAAAAGGCAAAAGAAAATGTTTAGCCCCATTCCGGAAATCATAATCAACAGGAGGACCAACGTCACCTACTGCATCATCTCTATCATCACTACCATAATCCTTACTATAATCACTACCATCATCACTATCATCATCCTACCAACAACCTCACCATCAACACTACAATCATAATGACAATCATCATTACCATCATCACTATCATCATCACTACTGTCATCCCCACAATCGCCCCACCATCATCCCTACCATCATCACAGCAATCATCCCTACCGTCATCCCCACTATAATCACTACCATCATCCCCAACATCATCCCTACCATCATTCTGAACATGATTGCCACCATCATCCACCACAGAATCACTACAACCATACCCACCATAATCCCAACCATCATTCCTACCATCATCACTACCATCAATGCCACCATACTCACTACCATCATCCACACTATCACCCCCAACATCATCCCCAACATCATCATTACCATCATCCCTACCATCACCACCATCATCCCCAACATCAGCCCCACCATCATCATTGCCATCACCACTAACGTCATCACTACCATCATCATTACCGTCATCTCCATCATCATCCCCAATGTCATCACTCCATCATGCCACAGTCATCCCCACCATCATCCCAAACATCATTCCCAGCACTATCCCCACCATAATTACCACCATCATCCCTACTATCATCCTGACCATGATTTCTAACATTATACCCCACATCATCACTACCATCATCCCCACCATTATCCCCACCATCATCACTACCATCATCCCCACCATTATCCCCACCATCATCACTACCATCATCCCCACCATAATCCCAACCATCATCCCCACCATTATCCCCACCATCATCACTACCATCATCCCCACTATCATCCCGACCATCATCATTATCATCATCCCCACCATCATCACTACTACCATCATTGCCATCATCCCCAACAATATCCCCACCATCGTCCCTACGGTCATCACTACCAACATCCCCATCATCATCACTATCATCATTACTACCATCATCTCTGCTATCATCACTACCATCATCCCCACCATCATCACCACCATCATCCTCACCATCATCCTTACCAGCATAACTACCACCATTCCCACCATCATCACACCATATCTCTACCATCATCCCTTTCATCATCACTACCATCATCCACACATCATCGATACCATTATCTCTCCCATCCTCCCCACCAGCATTCACACTGTCATCCTTACCATCATCCCCACCATCAGCCCTACCTTCATCACTGTCATCATCACTACAATCATCACTATTATCATCCCAACTTTCATTCCCACCATCCTCCCTACCATCATGACTACCATCATCCCCACCATCATCCCCCCGTCATGCCCACCATCATCACTACCATCATCCCCACCATCACCACTACCATCATCCCCACCATCATCTCCACCGTCATTCCCACCATCATCCCAACCATCATCCCTACCATCATCCTCACCGTCATCACTATCATCATCCCCACCATCCTTCACACCATCATCCCTACCATCATCACTACCATCATTACCACCATCATCCCTACCATCATCTCCATCATCATCACCACCATCATCCTCACCATCATCACTCCCATGATCCCCACCGTTATCACTACTGTAATCATCCCCACAATCTTCTCCATCATTAATATCTTCATCACCACTATCATCACTGTCACTACATTATTTTAAAGCCCTTCCATCTCCACATGCAACCTGAGTGGGAGGTCACATCTGTTCTAGTGGTTTCATGTGGTGGTGGGGGAGGGTGTCTGTGTATGAGGGAATGGTTGTTCAGGGTTTCGTGGTGAAGCTGTTTTAAGAGTTTGAACCTGAATAGCCCTGATAGCCAACAAGCTGGCTCTAAACCCCAGGATCCTCCTCACGGAGCAATCATGGCATTCCCTTGCTCATTCTTCAGTCTTTTTGAAGGCTGACAGATTGAGCTGCCAAATAGGCACAGGGACTGAGGGTCAGACCAGGGCTGGGACTGACAGGAACCCAAGACTGAGGCTCGTATCCACCATACTCTGGCTCCCAGCCATTTACTCTGTGACTTCTAACAGCTCTGCTTGGTGATCCTTAGTCTTCTCATCTATAAAATGGGAATAGCAACGAGCCTCAGTGGACTCCGTGGAGGATAAAGTGCTGTGCACGTGGCCAGCATGTGGTTGGAGTTCAATCAGCGTTAGTCCTTGTCCCCAGCTGTGGCAGGTCGACACACTCTCTCCTGACTTCTGACACTGAACAGGAGACAGGAGGTTCCAGGAAGGCCAGAGTAGATGTGACCTTCCACCCAGGCTGCTTCTCAGTGTCCTCTGGTCCTGTCCGGTTCCCTGTGGCACGGGGATCCTCGGAGAGAAGGGCATGGAGAGCCTGGAGGAGGCCATGAAAACGGGGGGAACCCTGAAGGGGAAGAAGGAAAAAAGGCAGGAAGAAAAAATACAGGAAGAAGAGAGGGTAAGAGGAAAGAAGGGAAGGAAAGAACGACACTAGGGAAGAGGAGTAAATAACAGAGAAAGGAGACGGGGAGGGACAGGGAGGGAGATATTGGAGAAAGGGAGGAGGAAAGTGAGCAGGAAGCACCTGGTGCTCAGTGTGGGGAGGCAAAAGGCCGCCCGGTCCAGCCACCAACCCAGGCGTGAGTGGGGAGGGGAAACCGCGGGTGGGGCTGGGCAGGCTGGCCTCATCAGCTTCTGAGCAGTGCCCTCCCCTCCACCTGCTGCCACAGGGGGTCCTGTCAACCTGCCATTTTATCCGCTGGGAACAATGGGGGGCTGTCGGGAGCTGCCTCCCCCAGAGGAGATGACACAACGCCTCCCTATCCGGGCCCCAGGGCCAGCCAGCTGCCCGCCCAGTGGGGAAGGACCCACCCAGCCACTGGGCTCCCCTTTGTCGTGGCTCCACCCTCTTGGGCCCCTCTCCCTCCCTGTAAGTCCTGTGAGCCCCTCTCCCCAGGGGGTTCCCTACATTAGGCTGCTCTTTGTTCAAATTGGGAGAAGGGGCAGGCAGAGGAGGAGTTCAGCAGGGAACCCTTGAGGGTCAGGACATGTATGTTTCAGTGTTTGTCATTGTGGCAGAGATGGCCAGCGGTCCCTCACTATCTGGTCTGCCCTTCTTCCTCATGAATTGCCTCCCTTAATTTTGGGCTGTTTACACACTGTCCTAAGAAAAGACGACATTTCTCAGCCTGCTTCCCAGTTGCGTTTGACCACATGACTAAGTTTTGGCCATAATATCAGTGTACCATTCGGGGCAACTGCTTTTTTCAACCCTCTGCTTTGATGCTCTGGAATGCAGGTGTGATGGCTGTAGATGAGGCAGCCACCTTGGGTCACGAGGTGAAAATTGCATGTTGAGGATGACAGAGCAGATGAGGAGGTCCCTGGGTCCCTAGTGATCATGGAACTTCTGTGTCAACATTGCATGTTGATCTCTAATTTACTTGAGAGACACATAAACTCATTTCTCGGTCCGTCCGGTTCCCTGTGGCACGGGGATCCTCGGAGAAGGGCATGGAGAGCCTGGAGGAGGCCATGAAAACGGGGAACCCTGAAGGGAAGAAGGAAAAAGGCAGGAAGAAAAATACAGGAAGAAGAGAGGTAAGAGGAAAGAAGGGAAGGAAAGAACGACACTAGGGAAGAGGAGTAAATAACAGAGAAAGGAGACGGGGAGGGACAGGGAGGGAGATATTGGAGAAAGGGAGGAGGAAAGTGAGCAGGAAGCACCTGGTGCTCAGTGTGGGGAGGCAAAAGGCCGCCCGGTCCAGCCACCAACCCAGGCGTGAGTGGGGAGGGGAAACCGCGGGTGGGGCTGGGCAGGCTGGCCTCATCAGCTTCTGAGCAGTGCCCTCCCCTCCACCTGCTGCCACAGGGGGTCCTGTCAACCTGCCATTTTATCCGCTGGGAACAATGGGGGGCTGTCGGGAGCTGCCTCCCCCAGAGGAGATGACACAACGCCTCCCTATCCCGGGCCCCAGGGCCAGCCAGCTGCCCGCCCAGTGGGGAAGGACCCACCCAGCCACTGGGCTCCCCTTTGTCGTGGCTCCACCCTCTTGGGCCCCTCTCCCTCCCTGTAAGTCCTGTGAGCCCCTCTCCCCAGGGGGTTCCCTACATTAGGCTGCTCTTTGTTCAAATTGGGAGAAGGGGCAGGCAGAGGAGGAGTTCAGCAGGGAACCCTTGAGGGTCAGGACATGTATGTTTCAGTGTTTGTCATTGTGGCAGAGATGGCCAGCGGTCCCTCACTATCTGGTCTGCCCTTCTTCCTCATGAATTGCCTCCCTTAATTTTGGGCTGTTTACACACTGTCCTAAGAAAAGACGACATTTCTCAGCCTGCTTCCCAGTTGCGTTTGACCACATGACTAAGTTTTGGCCATAATATCAGTGTACCATTCGGGGCAACTGCTTTTTTCAACCCTCTGCTTTGATGCTCTGGAATGCAGGTGTGATGGCTGTAGATGAGGCAGCCACCTTGGGTCACGAGGTGAAAATTGCATGTTGAGGATGACAGAGCAGATGAGGAGGTCCCTGGGTCCCTAGTGATCATGGAACTTCTGTGTCAACATTGCATGTTGATCTCTCTTAATTTACTTGAGAGACACATAAACTCATTTAAGCCATTATTTGGGGTTTGTTTTCTTTTTTTGTCACTTACAGATAAATGTACATTGTCCTAGTTGATAGAGTCTCTAACTTATGATGTGACATTGGGCAAGTCACTTTCTGCTTCTGGGTCTCCGTTGACCTATTTGAACAATGAGAGCTTTGCTCCGCAAAGAACTGACGTTCCAGACGAATAGGAGAGTCTAGAAAATAGAAACGTCACCAAGAGCTGAAGGTCCACCAAGACTGTAGATGGTAAAACAAGTAAGTGGTTTACCAGGACCAAGAAGCCCTCCCTGATCAGGCCCTGCCCACAGCTCCCTCCTCATCTCCTGTGATTCCCTCTTCTACTGCCTACACCCCTGCTATCCTGGCCTCCTTTCTAGGGCACCCAGCTTGCATCTATCTCAGGACCTTTGCCCTTCTGTTCCCTCTGTCTAGAATGCTCTTCCCTCCACATCTTTATTCAGGCTACCTGCCCCACAGGAGACGACGAGCAGCTCCGTGAACTTGAGCCCCTTGTCGTCAGCTGCGGCAGGTTGGCACACTCTCTCCTGACTCCCGAGGCTGGACAGCGAACAGGAGGCTCCAGGAAAGCAGTAAGCTTTCTGCTCTTAGTCCAGATAGTCTCGGATAGGTCCAACCCAGTTCCCTTATCTGACCTTGCCGTATTTCAGAGACAACCAAGTTTAAAGTCTTGATAGCACTTGCTGATAACTGAACTTTTCTTGTTCATTATTTGCTTCTTTTTTCCTGACTTTCTCCAGCAACATGCAAACTCATGAGAGCCAGCGCCTACTAGCGTGCATGGCTAGATCATCAGGGCTTGAAATGGGATATGGTATAGAGTCAATAAAATCTCAGAGAGTAAATATAGCTATGTCTGGAAAGACAAGAAGGAAATTGACATTTATTGACAGCCTACCTGTGCCAGACACTGTGCTGGATGCTTCGCGTGAATCGTCTCACTCACTTGCCTTAGCACTCTCAGGGAGGGCTCGTTATTCCCGTTTTTTTCGAACCTGGAAACTGAGGTTCTGAGATTCAAGGAGGGTGTGCTCTCAGCCTGTGGCATCGCAGAGGCCCTGGATTCCACCCAGACGCCTTTTCCCACTCTGAAATGTGAGGACCGATTCCTTCAAGAGGGAAAAAGAAAGCACATAGCCCACCGGGCCCGCCTCAGGAACTCCTGTCCAGTCTCCACTGCGAACCCAATGGACAGGGTTGGGTGCAGAGGCTGTTCTGTGGCCTTGCTCTGGTCTCCTCTGCCCTTTGAGCCTCAGTTTTCTCATCTGGAAAATGGGGATAATGATGATACCCATCTGGCAGTGTGGTTGAGGAATAAATAGGATGAAGGTGGGGCAAGGGGGGTTGGTTTTCAGATTTAAATCAAGGACCTTCCCTCCATCCAAATAAAAACGTGTGACCTCCATCCTGTGGGCAACCCCCACACCCCTGACTGATGCCTCCTGGTATTATAGCACATTAACAGTTCACAATCGAAAGATTCCCTTCTCTCCTGAGTCCTCTCCCTTCCTGGCTACGGGACCTTAAACAACTCCCTGCACCTAGTGGAGCCTCTGTTTTCTATTGTGTAAACTGATGAGGTTGGACTCTAAAATTCCAGCTCTAAAATTCTAAGGCTAGCAAAGGAACGCATGAACGGTGTCAGTTATTATTGAGGGAACAATATATCATCTGCCAGGGACAACTGTCCGTCCTTTTATCTATCTTGTCTAATTGTTTATCATAATAACCCTTGAGGAAAGTATTATTCCCATTTAACAGATGAGAAAACTGAGGTGCAGGGAAAAGCAAAATCACCCCAGATCCCACAAGGGTGGTGGGATTCTAACTCAGGTGTCTGTCCAAACATTTAGACCATTTCACTCCACTGTGTGTCCAAGATTTGAATGTATTTTCATCCCCATTTCATGACCAGGGATTTCCTGCCGTGTTTGTTTTTGAGGACAGGGTCAGGAGGTTGCCAGGGCTTGGGACCTCCTGTGGACGAGACAAGCAGGTTGCAGAGTATGAAACTGGGGCTGGCAAGTGGGGCCACGGCCTGTATTCCAGTTATCAGTCAGGTCTCTGGGTGATACATCCAAGTGTGGAGGTGCCTGCCATGGTGGTAGGGGGCGGGGGACGGGCCAGTATGATAGTTCTCCAGGGAATTCTGAACGCAGGGGAAAGAGCTGCAAGCAACATCACGTCATTTGCAAAGGTGCCAGAGAAATGTCAGAACAAAATGTGCTGGCAGAGATCTGGGGCTGAAAAATCCAATCCTGGCTTCCCTGAAGCAAATCCCTCCACATCCCAACATCCCTCTCAGGCAGAGGAATTAGTCACTTGGCAGTTCGCTTCAGCACCATGGACAGTACTCCAGATCCGCCTTTAGGAACCCACCAAGCCCCAGAGTGCCAGGCTCAGTGGCTGGCACCATGGCCAACGGAAGGGACGGTCTTGCTCCCACGTCCCTGGGAGACTACCATCTGGTTCCATGGACAAGACTTACATCAGGGAAAACCCATTCACACGGGGCTGGCTAGAAAAAAGGCCCTTTCAACCAATGCTGCATTTGATTTCCATTCATGCGTTTGGCTGTTGTTGAGCAGTCGCTGCGGGCCTGGTTCTACACTAGATACCGAGGAGGAAGATTACAAATGAGTAAAGATGGTGCTTGTCCTTGAAAAGCTGGGGGCCGGCGGGGGAGACTGGAAACCAGTGATGACAAGACAGATAAACAGAATGCTTGCGAACAGTGCATGCTTATGACGTGCCAGGTTAGGCACTAAGACCTTGACGCACGGTGAGGTGAATGAGCTAACTATTGTTCTTCGTCCCGTTGTACAGGTGGGGAGCCAGGTCAGGGGACCTGGCCAAAGTCACACGGTGATGAAGGGGCAGAGCTGGGGTGGGCACCCAGGTGCCAGGCTCCGGAAAGTGGGATTTCAATCACTACCGCAGTCTGTAAGGCAGTGGCAGGGGGAGCATTTGGACAAGCTTAGAAAGAGGCACTGAAGAATTCCTGGATGAGAGGACACCTGGACTGGATTTTCCCAACTGAGAGGAAGTGAGAAAGCAGAAGAGAGACTAGCACATGTGAATCTAGAGAAACATAGCAGCCTGTACTGATTTCCCTGTGTCACAGCAAAGGGGATGGGAGCAGGGCGCTGTTAGAAGGAGAGGCTGGAGGAGTCCCCAAAGGTTGGACCCTGGGGCACGTTGTCCAGTAAGTCCCCTACAGGTGAACCTTCAAGTCGCGAACTTTCAAAGGTGTGAACGTGCATTTGCATGTCCTATCCCCTAAGCGAGTTCACATGTCTACCATTCATTGTCACATGTGTGTGCACGCTCTACATGGGGCTAGGCTTTTGGACACAGTGCTGTATAGAGTGCAGTGCTACGGTGTCTTTATTTCAAGCCCAGGATGTTTGGATCAAGTGGAAAGCAGCAGCATGTAGCCAATTGTGTTAGCTGGAGCCCTCGGCTGACTTTGTTGGACTTAAATACATTGGACCTAAAGGGCACCCTCTCAGAGTGGAACTCATTCACGGTAGGGGCCTTATGGCACTAAGCCAGGGAGCTGGGCTTTAGTCTGAAACTGTATGAAGACAGCAAAAGATTTCAAGCCTTGAAGGCGGGTGATAGGATTTTTCCTCTGGAAACTGGCAGGCAGCGTACTGGAGGGAGTGGACTGGACAAGGACCGTCGGTAGGTGGCATGGCCAAGCCAGGAGCTGCTGCAAGAACACCAGGTATTCTGCAAAGGGAAGCAGGGCGGGGGAGTGGAGTGGAGGTATGACCACAAGAGCGCTTGAAGAGGACGCGGTTCAGACCACAGGCTCTGGCCTCACGTCTCCTGGGTTCATAACCAAGACCAGGAGCAAGGAAGCCGCTGCCCCAGAGAGCCTACCTTCAAGTTCGTGTGCTTTACTCATAAGCACTTCTGGCTCAGGGCACACTCAATCTTACTTCACATACAATTCTGACAGAATCAAGGGCCTGATTTCCAAATCTACAGCAAATTAGAAGTAGAAGGTTTCCAGGATGGGAGAACAGGTGCACTGAGGGCCGTGAAGAATGATAACTGATTTTAAGAGACTCAGGCTTTTTGAAAAAGCACAATAAGGATGCATTATTTGGTAGATTTCAGAAGCATCAATACAACTTGCATTAAAGGCTACTTTATTTAATAAGTAGATTATTTTAAAAAAACATCATCATGCAATGGCTAAAGTGAAACTTGAAAGTTTGAGTGATTAAAGAAGCAGATCTTTAGTTGTACGGATTGACCACTTGTTCCCAGGATCCTGAGAACTGAAACCCTTGTGTGCTTCACGTATTCAGAATGCCTTTCAGAAACCTACCCTATCCAACAGATCAACTGATCCTCACACCCATTCCATGAGGGAAACAGGCAGAGGCCACCTCCATGTCACAGATGAAGAAACTTGTCTTGTCACAACCTGTCCAAAGGACCCTTCATCTTTGGGATCACGCTTGCAGCCCAGGTCCACAGACGGAGCTCTCAGTCAATGGCCCCCTTTCTGCCTTCCCTTTCCTCTCTCCTGTTGCAGGACACTCCACCCCCACACACCCCAGGACCTTCCCCCCGTAACCTGGAGGCAGGAAGGCTCAACACCTGTGGCTGCCAATTGGCTGGTGAGAGGGCAGCAGCCCTCTCCTCCCATAGATCTGTGTGTGGTGACATCACAGATCCATTTGCATACCCAGCAGCCAATCAGCGCCCGCCCCCCAGCAGGCCGTCCATCTCAGTAGGGACTGAGCTTTCTCCCTGAGACGGAGCTCAGGGCAACAACCACCGTGACCCATCTGCCTCTAATCCAACACTTCAGGCTGCACTGCGAGTTATTCAGGCGTCCCTCATGGAATGTGCACAGCTGGCTGAGACGGAAACTGGTTTTGTTTCCATTTCTCAGATTAAGAAACTTCTGAAATTTGAAAAGGTGGCCAAGTTCATGCAGATGTTAAGTGGCAAAGAAGGAAGCTGAACCCAATACCATCTGAAAGCTGGGCTCTCCACAGCTCTAGTGTCTCCCGACTCAGCACTTCTGGCTCAGGGCACACTCAATCTTACTTCACATACAATTCTGACAGAATCAAGGGCCTGATTTCCAAATCTACAGCAAATTAGAAGTAGAAGGTTTCCAGGATGGGAGAACAGGTGCACTGAGGGCCGTGAAGAATGATAACTGATTTTAAGAGACTCAGGCTTTTTGAAAAAGCACAATAAGGATGCATTATTTGGTAGATTTCAGAAGCATCAATACAACTTGCATTAAAGGCTACTTTATTTAATAAGTAGATTATTTTAAAAAAACATCATCATGCAATGGCTAAAGTGAAACTTGAAAGTTTGAGTGATTAAAGAAGCAGATCTTTAGTTGTACGGATTGACCACTTGTTCCCAGGATCCTGAGAACTGAAACCCTTGTGTGCTTCACGTATTCAGAATGCCTTTCAGAAACCTACCCTATCCAACAGATCAACTGATCCTCACACCCATTCCATGAGGGAAACAGGCAGAGGCCACCTCCATGTCACAGATGAAGAAACTTGTCTTGTCACAACCTGTCCAAAGGACCCTTCATCTTTGGGATCACGCTTGCAGCCCAGGTCCACAGACGGAGCTCTCAGTCAATGGCCCCCTTTCTGCCTTCCCTTTCCTCTCTCCTGTTGCAGGACACTCCACCCCCACACACCCCAGGACCTTCCCCCCGTAACCTGGAGGCAGGAAGGCTCAACACCTGTGGCTGCCAATTGGCTGGTGAGAGGGCAGCAGCCCTCTCCTCCCATAGATCTGTGTGTGGTGACATCACAGATCCATTTGCATACCCAGCAGCCAATCAGCGCCCGCCCCCCAGCAGGCCGTCCATCTCAGTAGGGACTGAGCTTTCTCCCTGAGACGGAGCTCAGGGCAACAACCACCGTGACCCATCTGCCTCTAATCCAACACTTCAGGCTGCACTGCGAGTTATTCAGGCGTCCCTCATGGAATGTGCACAGCTGGCTGAGACGGAAACTGGTTTTGTTTCCATTTCTCAGATTAAGAAACTTCTGAAATTTGAAAAGGTGGCCAAGTTCATGCAGATGTTAAGTGGCAAAGAAGGAAGCTGAACCCAATACCATCTGACTCCAAATGCTGGGCTCTCCACAGCTCTAGTGTCTCCCACCACGGTCCAAGTGGGCATTCACTGGACTTGGGTAGGGACCCCAGAGGACTTCATCCTGGGAAGGCAGCCTCTCCAGACCCCATCCCACAGTGGCCCACAGATGCTGGCAGCCAGAGAAGTCCCTGATGAGTCTGCTCCAGTAGGGGTGGGAATTGGAGAACTTCCAGTTGAGACAGGAAGCAAGGTGACACGGCCAGGTCCATCCTGGACAGTCTCTGGGAAGCCCTGAGCTGGGGGCTCAAGGCAGGGCTGAGCCAAGGTCTTGTTGCCAAGGTGCTGGGCGACCTGGGCCATCATGTGATTACCAAGCCCTGATGGCTCTTCCTAACCGACCTCCGTGAGGCTGATTTTCCAGGGGTGGGAGGTGGCAAATGCCAGTTGCACACAGATGTCTCAAGTGGAGCCTCTCAGCATTTTCCCTTGCCTGGCACAAGGCAAAGCACCCCAGCAGGGGCCCAGGCACCACCCCTATACCATCCAGCTACTCCCAAGAGGAGAGATAGAAGACCAAGAGCCTCCAAATGTCTCCTGATTGTGGATTCATTGCACAAGGGACATCCGAGATAACGCATTCAATGGCAATGCAGTCAGGGAAGCCTTCCTGGAGGTAGTGGCCATTGGGCTGGGTTTCTTAGGCTGACTGATTGGATCAGTGACTGTGAAGGTGAGAACATGCTAGGTTTGGAGAAAAACAAATACAGAGACAAGTGTTTATCATGTGGAAGGAAAAACCCACCCCCTGAGGCAAGCAGACTGCAAGAGTATTTGCTGGGTAACTCTAGAGCCTAGGTTGCTTTGCTTGCAGCCCAGGGTTTATCTAGGAGGCCCAGACCACATTTCCACCCTCGTGTCTGTCTGGGTGCCCATGGAGTGGGATCTGGGTTAGGGTCACCTTTGCCACCTCTGACCCACCAGGCCCAAAGTCTCTGGCTTCTTAGAGGCCAGCCTTGATTCTGCAGTTGGTCCTTTGGCTCCATCTGGTGGTAAATTCGTGAAACAACAGCAGGTAGACTTTCAGAAAAAACTTGAGGGGAGGGCTGGGGAAGAATCTCTTCTTAAAGGCCACCTGTTGTCAGGTGGGGGATGAAACATTTGAGGCAGAGGAGGAAACAGAGGAGAGGGGGGACAGGAAGACATGTCTATTTTATAGCCTGTAGGGGTCACCATGAACTTTGGTGAGAGGCAGACTAATCTTAGTCTCAATCTATAGCAGCTATGCACAGACCCTCTCTGGGCCTCAGTTTACTTGTCATAAAATGGGTATAAACAACCCCATCCTTACAGTGTTAACTTTGGTGCTGTATTGACCGAGGTGCTTGAAGGGGCTTTTGAGGGTGGAGGGAATGATTTTTTGATGGTGGCGGTTCCCCATTTGTAGAGTCATAGGGCTGTACACAACAGCTGCTGTATATAAGTTGTATTTCAATGAAAAATACAATATAAATGAAAATAATACAATTCTTACAGGATTTTGGTGAGCACTAAGTGAGAGTGTATCGGAAAGGAGCTTGGCTCAGAGGCTGGTACCCAACAGGGAGGCCGTGAGGGTCAGTGGTGGTGTCACCAAGGACTTCCAGATCTAGCCAATGTTGCAGCTCCCCCGTAAGCTGACTTACACGTTATAGCTGAGGAGTTGAGGCTTGGGAAAAAGTGCCCCAGATTGTCTAATTCCACTTCCTAGATTTTGTCTCCTGGGTCTTGCTCTCAAGCCAGCGTGGGCTGCACAGGGCCCGGGTCATCTCAGCTGTCTGGGCAGGCCAAGGGCCACAGTGCCCAGCAAAGCACTGGGTCACCGTACCCTGGATCTTTCAGGTCTCGAGGCACCAGAGGGGCCGCTCTCAGCAGGGTGGAGGAGAAAGAGCCAAGCCATCCATGGAAGGGAAGGGGAGGACGGCAGTGTAGGAGCGTGTGTGTGCGTGGAGGGGAGAGAACCAGGGCAGATCTGGGTCTAAATCCAGACTCTGTTGAGTAATTGGAGATGGGTCACTTCTCATCCATGGGGATCGGCACCCTCCTCTGTAAAATGGGATTAAGAATATAGGCCCTTGGGCTTCCATAGTGGTCCAGTGGGTAAGGACACTGCCTTGCAGTGCAAGGGGCGCCGGTTCGATCCCTGGCCTGGGAAGATCCCACGTGCCGCGGAGTGGCTGGATCCATGTGTCCAATTACCGAGCCGGAGCTCTGGAGCGCATGCGCCCAGAGCCGGTGCTCTGCGACGACAGGGTCCACCGTGATGGGAGGCCCACACGGGCCAAAGAACAAAGATGGATGAAAATAGACAAATGAAAGACCAATAGAAGTAGCCCGCCCGCCCTCCTCCCTCCTCACCCCACTCCACCCCCCCAAAATAAATAAATAAATCTTTAAAAAAAAAAAGAAAAAAAGAATATAGGCCTTTCCTGGGGCTTGGGGTTATTGTGAGAGCTAAGTGATGCTGTGCGGGCCGATACTGACTTTGGAGGCAGGCAAGAATCTTCCCACTTTACAGATGAAGAAACTGAGGCTTAAATGCTACAGACTCAGCTCCCACCTTAGACCTCAGCCCCAGGAGGAGCCATGGTGTAAACCTTGTCCAGGAAGGTAGAGAGAAGGTCTGGGAGTGTGGGGTCCTATGGCCAGTCCAGAAACCTCAGTGCTGCAGATTAATGAGACAGTGTATGCAGCCAAAAGGGTGGGTGTGGGGGGCGCCCTGGAACACGTGCGAGCCCCTTGAGTAACTCAGATCCAGGCAATGGCCTGGGCCTCCACAGCTGCACTTGACGCTGCTGCCCCTCCTCCCAGCCGTGGTGATACCACAGTCCTTGGAAGAAACTGGGCTTCCTTGTCCTGGGAATGGCCTGTCCCAACAGCCTCGTGTGGCCCTGGCCTTTCATCTGGAGGCCACAGGAAGAATTGACAGGACGAGGCTTCAGTCTGGTCTTGCCCCCCTCTCCCTCAGGGCTGCGCCAGCCTCTGCTTGAAGGAAGCCCTCCACTGTGGTGAGCAGCATTTCTGAGTGCCTGTCGCTGCTCCCCAAGGCTACAGGGTAAGTAGGACAGAGGTCTCTTCTGGGGTCAGGGCGAGGCATCTCAGACCATGAGGCCACATTGGCTCAGGGAAGAACATTCCGACACAATTTCCTTTGGGCAACACAGAGTCCACGACACCGCAGAGGCTCTTATGCCACAACTCAGGTGCCAAGAAAGCACACATTTCACATTTTATTCCCGTTTCTTCTGAGTTTCTCCTCCTCCTCGGCTTGGTGGTGGCTTAGTCACTCAGTCGTGTCTGAACGCTTTGCGACCCCGTGGCTGCAGCCCACCAGGCTCCTCTGTCCAGAGGCTTTTCCAGGCAGGAATACTGGAGTGGGTTGCCATTTCCTCCTCCAGGGGATCTTCCCACCTCAGGAATTAAACCAGGGTCAAGAGACAAGATTCTGTGTGGCGGGCAGATTCTCTACCAACCGAGCCAGAGAGAAACCTTGCTCGTGGTTGAATAGTCTCCACCTAGGATCACACAGAACAGAGTTTCTGTAGCCCCAGAGGTGAGGGCCAAGCCTCTGGGGGCTATCACGGGTCCCAGTGTGCCTGGCTCATGAAGGCAGGTGGTCTTGTGCCCCCATGCCTGCCTGGGTTCAGGAGTGTGTCTGCCCAGGTTGGCAGCGCCAGCTTGGGGTCCATCCTCTTTTGGTATACCATGAGGCGATTCCCCTTGGAAGCTCTGGTATCTCTGGGGGTACCCTAGAATCCAGGGCACCCTTCCAGCGACCCTCTGGTCCTGCCCCCTCTGCCACTTGGCAGGCCGGGGCAAGTTCATTCTTTTCTTTGTAGCTCCTGGAACTCTCCACCTGATTCAGTAAGCATTGCTGTGTTACAGAGCAACCCCAAACGGAGTGCGTCGGCCAGCCATCTAACCCTGATCGTGGGCTAGAGGCTTGCACAGGGCACGTGGAGATAGCTGCATCTGCTCCCTGATGCCTGGGGCCCCTGCCGGAGGACTGGAAAGCTGGGCGTGACTTTGTGGCAGAGGTGGGCATTCGCTCACAGATCTGGTGGCCTATACTGGCTATGAGCTGGACCTCTGGGGTGTTCTCTCTATGAGATCTTTCTGGATGTGTTTGGGCTTTCCCGCAACATGGTGGCTGAATTCCAAGAGTAAGCACACCAAGGAATTGAGGCCGATGTTCGCGGCACTATTCAGATCTAGCCTTGGAAGCTACACAGCCGCTTCTCCCTTACTCTACCGGTGGAGACTGTCACGTGGTCTGTCCAGGTCACATGCCCCACCCCCTGATGGCAGCAGGGTCAGGGTCACCCTGTAAGAACATGTGGATGGGAGATCTTGTCATGACCATCTTAGAAAGTCCACCTGCCACACCACCTCACCCACACTTATAGAGAAACACTACCAGCTGGTGTTTTTCAATGTTGTTTAGTTGCTAAGTTGTGTCCAACTCTTCGCAACCCCATGGACTGCAGCACGCCAGACTTCCCTGTCTTTCACCGTCTCCCGGAGTTTGCGCAAGCTCGTGTCCTTTGAGTCAATGATACCATCCACCCCTCTCATCCTCTGCTGCCCCCTTCTCCTATTGCCTTCAATCTTTCCCAGAATTATGGTCTTTTCCAATAAGTCGTGTCTTTGCATCAGTTGGCCAAAGTATTGAAGCTTCAGCGTCAGTCCTTCTAATGAACATTCAGGGTTAGTTTCCTCTAGGATTGACTGGTTGGATATCCTCGCTGTTCAAGGGACTCTTAGGAATCTCTTCCAGCACCACAATTCAAAAGCATCGATTCTTTGGCACTCAGCCTTCGTTATGGTCCAACACTCACACCCATACATGACTACTGGGAAAACCATAGCTTTGACCATATACAACACTCACCTGCCAGAAGCAAGGCAGCTCAACGCCGGGCTACCTGCTGTTCCTGTGGAGAGGAACCTGAGCTGGAGGTCTGAGTGGGTGACCGCAAGCAGGGGTGCCTGTCCAGGCAAGTGCAGGCTCTGGGAATGAGGTCCTAGAAAGGAGAAACAGAGCGGGTCAGTTAAAGCCAAAAGACAGAAGTCTTTCTGTCTCTGGGCAAAAAATCAGAGTTGCTGCGTGTGATGGATAGATGGGTGGACCCCACCTGGGCGTGTCATTTAGGTAAGTGCAGCGGGCAGAAGGCAGTCGGCCATGGGCACCCACCTGGGGAAGGCCTGAGAATCTCAGCTAAGCAGTGACTGATACATGCAAGCTCTTGGTTAGAAGCGCGATGCCCTATCAAGTCTGCAGTGGGGCCACCAGGTTTATCTGGACATCTCAGCAGACGTTTGAATTCAGAGGCCAGGCACAGCTGAGCTGGCTAGGCCCAAGGTCATGGGGTCAGACACCCTTGGCCTGATGCTGGTCTCCACCATCCGTGTGACCTTTGAGAGATGACATCTCAATGGGGATCTTAGAAAGTCCACCTGCCACACCACCTCACCCACACTTATAGAGAAACACTACCAGCTGGTGTTTTTCAATGTTGTTTAGTTGCTAAGTCGTGTCCAACTCTTCGCAACCCCATGGACTGCAGCACGCCAGACTTCCCTGTCTTTCACCGTCTCCCGGAGTTTGCGCAAGCTCGTGTCCTTTGAGTCAATGATACCATCCACCCCTCTCATCCTCTGCTGCCCCCTTCTCCTATTGCCTTCAATCTTTCCCAGAATTATGGTCTTTTCCAATAAGTCGTGTCTTTGCATCAGTTGGCCAAAGTATTGAAGCTTCAGCGTCAGTCCTTCTAATGAACATTCAGGGTTAGTTTCCTCTAGGATTGACTGGTTGGATATCCTCGCTGTTCAAGGGACTCTTAGGAATCTCTTCCAGCACCACAATTCAAAAGCATCGATTCTTTGGCACTCAGCCTTCGTTATGGTCCAACACTCACACCCATACATGACTACTGGGAAAACCATAGCTTTGACCATATACAACACTCACCTGCCAGAAGCAAGGCAGCTCAACGCCGGGCTACCTGCTGTTCCTGTGGAGAGGAACCTGAGCTGGAGGTCTGAGTGGGTGACCGCAAGCAGGGGTGCCTGTCCAGGCAAGTGCAGGCTCTGGGAATGAGGTCCTAGAAAGGAGAAACAGAGCGGGTCAGTTAAAGCCAAAAGACAGAAGTCTTTCTGTCTCTGGGCAAAAAATCAGAGTTGCTGCGTGTGATGGATAGATGGGTGGACCCCACCTGGGCGTGTCATTTAGGTAAGTGCAGCGGGCAGAAGGCAGTCGGCCATGGGCACCCACCTGGGGAAGGCCTGAGAATCTCAGCTAAGCAGTGACTGATACATGCAAGCTCTTGGTTAGAAGCGCGATGCCCTATCAAGTCTGCAGTGGGGCCACCAGGTTTATCTGGACATCTCAGCAGACGTTTGAATTCAGAGGCCAGGCACAGCTGAGCTGGCTAGGCCCAAGGTCATGGGGTCAGACACCCTTGGCCTGATGCTGGTCTCCACCATCCGTGTGACCTTTGAGAGATGACATCTCCAAACCTCACCTTCTCATCTGCAAAGTGGGGATAAGTCTTAGAGCCATGGGCTAGCCGAGGACAAGTTCTAAATTGGTAAGGCAAAAAGCAAGTACGGACAAAACCATCCTTGAAAACCCCTAATCACCCTCACACACCCAACATGTGTACACACGGTTTTGCATCTAAGACCATGTGGAGGGATTCTAAAGAAAACTAAATTTGGAGAACTGGTGAACCAGAACAGGGCGGAGCAAAGGGGAAGGCCGGGAACAGATGGTCGGCTGTCACACCATCTGCCTTTAAGAAAACGTTGAGCCCCTAGCTGAGTGCTGAGTTGGGGACCTGGAGGGGTGGGGATAGAACACTACCCGTTAGGCCGGCTGACGGACTTCTCTTCTGTTTTCATATTAATGCTCTGTAATTGACATGTGTTAGTGGATCTCTGTGCTCTTGTCAACATGAAACGAGGGAATACATTCTCAACACATAGTTCATAATAGGTGCTCAATAAACCTGGGTTGGGTTTGAATCTTAATCTTGCTGCATCATCTCTATATATCAAGACTTCTTTGCATCTGGGACAGTGGTTCAGGTTGTTAAGACATGAAAACATGTCCCTACCGGTTGGTAAATAGCAGCTGTCCCTGTCCTCTCTCACTCCGAGTGCTCCCCACTGGCCCAGCTGTCCTAGCCTCTAACCTGGGATTCCCAAATCCCCCCAAGATCCAGCCCCACAAGGAGTAACCCTGGTCCAGGACCCTGCTCAGGCGGGAGGCTGAAGTCTACTCGGATCGGCTGGTCCCATGACCTTCGAGGGGGATTCCCTGGGGATTCCCTGGCAGCTCAGTTGGTAAAGAATCTGCCTGCAATGCAGGCGACCCAGGTTCCACCCCTGGGTTGGGAAGATCTCCTGGAGAAGGGAAAGGCTACCCACTCCAGTCTTCCTGCCTGGAGAATTCCATGCCTCGCCCATGGGTCTCAGAATTGAATACGACTAAGCGACTTCTCTTTCACTTTCATGGCCGTCTAAGGTTAAATGGTTTGGGGGTCACCCTGTCCACGTCCCTGCAGTCCAATCAGTACTGTTTCTTGCACTTGTCAGCTTGGCATGTCCTGCTGGGACCCTGAGGACCCCTCCCTCTGCCTGGGCTCTGTCTCCTGCCCTTGGGTAGGGTGCTAGATGTGGCCATGTCCTCCTGGTGGGTCTGCACACCCAAGGGGCTGAGCACGAGGCTGAGCTGGTGCTGGGCAGGGCAGTGCCTGGCCAGGCCCACCAACGCACCTGTCTGTGAAGCCCTGGAGCCCAGCGTCCCTCAGGCTTGCCCTGCAGCTGTGTGGAGACCCAGGCCCAGTGCCCCTCAGACTGCAGGTCCCAGGGCCTCTTCTCCCCAGGATGGCTGCTCCTGCAGGAATGGAGACGCTTACCCAGCAGCCCAGGCCGCCAGCCCAAAGCTGCTGACACACGTGGGAAATTTCTTCGAAGTCTCGGGTTTTGTTTCGAAATTACAGATTCTGCTCCATGATGTTTCCATTTTTGTGAAAATCTAAAAATAGGGCTTCCCCTGAACGAAACTGACTCTCCGGGAAGATGACAGGCTCATCCTGTGAGTGTGTAGACACCCGGCTTCACTGCCATGAACCTGGGAGCTCTCAAGCCTGGAAATTTGGGAAGGTTGGCCCCCACGCCTCAGGTAGACGAGATTTCTAACTTCTCACCTCTGAAAAAAAGGGTGCACAGGCACCCCTTTTGAGCCACTTCCCATTCTCCCAGAGAGATACTGGTCTCCGTGAAACTAGGCAACCCTGACAAGTGTCCTTTGGTCATCAGGAGAGACTGTGCCTTTCTGTGTTGGGTAGGCAGAGGCTGAGCGGCCCCGGGAACCTGGTTCCCACCCTGCCTGGGGTGAGGCCAGTATAGTCAGGGAAGGGGAAGTCCAGACACAGGACATTCGCCCTCCTGGACCCAGCAGCACCTCGGCCATCTCAGAATAGCACCCACGAATTCCTCTTCTTTTCCTAAGCCAGTAAGTATGCTGTGTGCTAAGTCACTGCATGTCGACTCTTCGTCCCTGGACTCCAGCTTAGCCCACCAGGCTCCTAATTAAACGACTGCGTTCTCTTTCACTTTCATGGCCGTCTAAGGTTAAATGGTTTGGGGTCACCCTGTCCACGTCCCTGCAGTCCAATCAGTACTGTTTCTTGCACTTGTCAGCTTGGCATGTCCTGCTGGGACCCTGAGGACCCCTCCCTCTGCCTGGGCTCTGTCTCCTGCCCTTGGGTAGGGTGCTAGATGTGGCCATGTCCTCCTGGTGGGTCTGCACACCCAAGGGGCTGAGCACGAGGCTGAGCTGGTGCTGGGCAGGGCAGTGCCTGGCCAGGCCCACCAACGCACCTGTCTGTGAAGCCCTGGAGCCCAGCGTCCCTCAGGCTTGCCCTGCAGCTGTGTGGAGACCCAGGCCCAGTGCCCCTCAGACTGCAGGTCCCAGGGCCTCTTCTCCCCAGGATGGCTGCTCCTGCAGGAATGGAGACGCTTACCCAGCAGCCCAGGCCGCCAGCCCAAAGCTGCTGACACACGTGGGAAATTTCTTCGAAGTCTCGGGTTTTGTTTCGAAATTACAGATTCTGCTCCATGATGTTTCCATTTTTGTGAAAATCTAAAAATAGGGCTTCCCCTGAACGAAACTGACTCTCCGGGAAGATGACAGGCTCATCCTGTGAGTGTGTAGACACCCGGCTTCACTGCCATGAACCTGGGAGCTCTCAAGCCTGGAAATTTGGGAAGGTTGGCCCCCACGCCTCAGGTAGACGAGATTTCTAACTTCTCACCTCTGAAAAAAGGGTGCACAGGCACCCCTTTGAGCCACTTCCCATTCTCCCAGAGAGATACTGGTCTCCGTGAAACTAGGCAACCCTGACAAGTGTCCTTTGGTCATCAGGAGAGACTGTGCCTTTCTGTGTTGGGTAGGCAGAGGCTGAGCGGCCCCGGGAACCTGGTTCCCACCCTGCCTGGGGTGAGGCCAGTATAGTCAGGGAAGGGGAAGTCCAGACACAGGACATTCGCCCTCCTGGACCCAGCAGCACCTCGGCCATCTCAGAATAGCACCCACGAATTCCTCTTCTTTTCCTAAGCCAGTAAGTATGCTGTGTGCTAAGTCACTTCGGTCATGTCCGACTCTTCGTAACCCCATGGACTCCATGGACTGTAGCCCACCAGGCTCCTCTGTCCATGGGATTCTCCAGGCGAGCATACTGGAGTGGGCTGCCATGATCTCCTCCAGGGGATCTTCTTGACCCAGGGATTGAACCTGGGTATCTTATGTCTCCTGCACTGACAGGTGAGTTCTTTACCACTAGGGCCACCTCAGAAGCCGCGTGAGCTAAGAGGGGCTGAATTCTATTACTTGTAGCTGAAAGAGTGCTCTTAGCCCACCTTCTCTAGATAGGAGACCCCTGGGGGACTTGTTTTCTCCCCTCACGAACTTGGAGGCCATCCTGGGGAGGAGGGAACGTGGCCAGAACCAAGATAGAAACGCAAGAGTTGGGGTGAGACAGATGAAGGAAGGGAAGAAGTGCTTTCCGAGTCAGATCCTCCCTGAGACAGCAGGGCCTGCTTCCACAGAGCATGTATGCGGAAGACCCCCTGGTGGGGAAGGGTGGAGAACCTTTGTCTCCAGGCCTGAGATGGGAACGGATGGGCTACTGGTTTCATAAAACTGCTTCGCTTTCTGAGTCTGATTCCACCCTACTCTCTCAGCTCTGTCCAAGGATGTCACCTCCCCACCCCAGCACCCAGGCCTGCTCAAAGTCACCTCTCAGCTGGAAGCACACAGTGGCAGGGTGGACAGGTGGGTGCTGGGGGGCTGCGAACCTGCTCTCAGCCCAGGTGTGGTAATCGGCCATCCACATGCCAGAATTCTAGAATAGAAACACTCAGTGGGACCTGAAGCTACCCGTGAGTCTCTCCTGTGGTTTATGCCCTTTGGCTGTAAGCATTCCTGGGGGCGGGGCTGAGGGTACCATGAAGAGCTTCCTGTCCCTTTTTCCAGGGGCAGCTCCTTCCTCAGGAAAGATGAGTGGGGTGAGGGGAGGAAAGGGTAGGACTGGAGAGTGGGAGGGGCAGCGGTGAGGACTGCTGGAGGGTTAGAAAGGAAAAGAGCTGCATGTTCTGGATTTTGAGGCATTTCTCCACCTCAAACTGTAGATGGGCCAACTTAGAAATAGCCCCTGGACAGGAGAGGCTGCCCTGCCTAAAACATCTGGAGTCTGGTACTGCCTGCGCTGTGGGTGACAACACCCAGACGTAGGATAGGCCACACTGCTCAGGCTGCCCGGACTTAACCTCCACCGGCTTGCAAAGGACCGGTCAAAGTGTGCCAGATCGGCGGTGCAGGGGTAGCGCTTCCTAGTCCAGGACACTGCATGAACGGCGGGTCGCTAGGCAGCTTGCAGAGGTATTACTTCAGTTTCCAGCAGAGGGCAGTAACGCGCCCCAGGGAAGAGCTGCCCTCTTCTGATTAGCTGGGAAACCCTCCTGTTCCCTGGGTGGCGGATCTTGAAATGACAACCCTTCAGACTTAAACACGAGTCAAATTCCTTTTTCTATTTACATAACTCTAATTTTAATCAAAGTAATACCGCACTTTTTAAAAATGTCAAAATGGTTCTCTAAGACTTAACAAAATCCAGCAGCCTCTCATCTCTCATCGGCTCCTCACTTGCAACCACTTCAAATGCTTTTGGTGTTTCTTCTGTTAATCTCCAGATTTCTAAATAACCTGCGGATCATCCCAGCTCTTGCTTTCCTAATTTTAGACCTCGTCTTTGACTACTGTGATGGAAGATGATGATTTATCTTTTTATAATCTGCCCCAAGGTCTCCCCTCTTTCAAAACACACTCTCTCTCCTCTACTGTTGTTCAGACACTAAGGTGTGTCCAGCTCTTTGCCCCCCACAGACTGCAGCACACGAGGCTTCCCTCTTCAACACTATCTCCTGGAGCTTGCTCAAACTCATGTTGGCTGAGTCAGTGATGCCATACCACCATCTCATCCTCTGTCGCCCCCTTTTCCTCCTGCCCTCAGTCTTTCCCAGCATCAGGGTCTTTTCCAATGAGTCAGCTTTTCGCACAGGTGGCAAGACTGGACAGAGCCCCGTCTTCCAAATGCCCTTTGGCTGTAAGCATTCCTGGGGCGGGCGGGGTCTGTTTGGGGGATTTTGGAAAGATGAGTGGGGTGAGGGGAGGAAAGGGTAGGACTGGAGAGTGGGAGGGGCAGCGGTGAGGACTGCTGGAGGGTTAGAAAGGAAAAGAGCTGCATGTTCTGGATTTTGAGGCATTTCTCCACCTCAAACTGTAGATGGGCCAACTTAGAAATAGCCCCTGGACAGGAGAGGCTGCCCTGCCTAAAACATCTGGAGTCTGGTACTGCCTGCGCTGTGGGTGACAACACCCAGACGTAGGATAGGCCACACTGCTCAGGCTGCCCGGACTTAACCTCCACCGGCTTGCAAAGGACCGGTCAAAGTGTGCCAGATCGGCGGTGCAGGGGTAGCGCTTCCTAGTCCAGGACACTGCATGAACGGCGGGTCGCTAGGCAGCTTGCAGAGGTATTACTTCAGTTTCCAGCAGAGGGCAGTAACGCGCCCCAGGGAAGAGCTGCCCTCTTCTGATTAGCTGGGAAACCCTCCTGTTCCCTGGGTGGCGGATCTTGAAATGACAACCCTTCAGACTTAAACACGAGTCAAATTCCTTTTTCTATTTACATAACTCTAATTTTAATCAAAGTAATACCGCACTTTTTAAAAATGTCAAAATGGTTCTCTAAGACTTAACAAAATCCAGCAGCCTCTCATCTCTCATCGGCTCCTCACTTGCAACCACTTCAAATGCTTTTGGTGTTTCTTCTGTTAATCTCCAGATTTCTAAATAACCTGCGGATCATCCCAGCTCTTGCTTTCCTAATTTTAGACCTCGTCTTTGACTACTGTGATGGAAGATGATGATTTATCTTTTTATAATCTGCCCCAAGGTCTCCCCTCTTTCAAAACACACTCTCTCTCTCCTCTACTGTTGTTCAGACACTAAGGTGTGTCCAGCTCTTTGCCCCCCACAGACTGCAGCACACGAGGCTTCCCTCTTCAACACTATCTCCTGGAGCTTGCTCAAACTCATGTTGGCTGAGTCAGTGATGCCATACCACCATCTCATCCTCTGTCGCCCCCTTTTCCTCCTGCCCTCAGTCTTTCCCAGCATCAGGGTCTTTTCCAATGAGTCAGCTTTTCGCATCAGGTGGCCAAAGTACTGGAGGTTCAGCTTTAGCCCCCGTCCTTCCAATGAATATTCAGGGTACATTTCCTTTAGAATCGACTAGTTTGATCTCTTTGCAGTCCAAGGGCCTCTCAAGAGTCTCAAAGAGAACACAAAACATGAACCACAAAATATATGTCATTAAAATTGAGAAATTCTGTTGAACCCCCTCCCCAAACCAATTAAACACTAGCCACAGAACGTAGGCACTTTACAAGAGAGGCTTTCCAAATGGGCAATAAACATAGGAGAAGGTGCTCAGCGTCATTATTCATCAGGAAAAAAACAATATAAAGCTACAATGAGACATGATTACACATCCTCTAAAACGAGTGAAAATAAAGCCTGACAATACTAAATGTTTCCAGTTATGTGGAATACCTGGGACTCTCTCATATATTGGTCTGGGAAAACTAAATTGATATGATTACTTTGGAGAACTCTCTGAAAATGTTGCATAAAGCTAAACATACACCTACCGAATCAAAAAGCAATTTGAATCCTAGGGAACTACCCAAGAGATATGAGTACATGTCCATCAAAAAGTGTACAAACATGTTTATTGCAGCTTTGTTCAAAATAGCCAAAATTGGACAAAAGTTAAATGTCCATCAACAGTAAAGTGGATGATTGGTATATTCAGATGAGCGAACATCGTACAGCAATGAAAGTAGCAAATTTCTCTATTTTCAACAATATGGGTGAATCTCAGATGTCATGATAATCCCAAGGAGTACACACCAAAATCTACATACTATAAAATTCCATGTACACGGAATTCAAGAATTAGCCAAACTTACTTGTGATGAAGTCTGAGCAGTAGCTCTCTCTGGGCGAGTGGATGCCCCAAAGGGCCTTGGGGGCTGGAGGTGTCCTACTTCTTGGTTCAGGGATTGGTTATATGGAGTGTACGATCTGTGAGTATTAAATGTACGATTTGTAGAGTTCTCTGTATTTATGTTATACATCAGTGAGAAATTTAAAAATAGAATTATTAAGAAAAGTTCATTACAACGGGAAGGGAGAAATGAGCATTCTCATACTTCATTGGTATAATTATAAACCAATGTAAAACTTTGGAGGGACATTTAAGGCAAAACGTTAATATTATATATACTGACAGAATTTTCTCTGACAGAATTATCCCTAAACCAGATAAATACACAAAGGTGGAGCTCTTTGCAGTCCAAGGGCCTCTCAAGAGTCTCAAAGAGAACACAAAACATGAACCACAAAATATATGTCATTAAAATTGAGAAATTCTGTTGAACCCCCTCCCCAAACCAATTAAACACTAGCCACAGAACGTAGGCACTTTACAAGAGAGGCTTTCCAAATGGGCAATAAACATAGGAGAAGGTGCTCAGCGTCATTATTCATCAGGAAAAAAACAATATAAAGCTACAATGAGACATGATTACACATCCTCTAAAACGAGTGAAAATAAAGCCTGACAATACTAAATGTTTCCAGTTATGTGGAATACCTGGGACTCTCTCATATATTGGTCTGGGAAAACTAAATTGATATGATTACTTTGGAGAACTCTCTGAAAATGTTGCATAAAGCTAAACATACACCTACCGAATCAAAAAGCAATTTGAATCCTAGGGAACTACCCAAGAGATATGAGTACATGTCCATAAAAAAGTGTACAAACATGTTTATTGCAGCTTTGTTCAAAATAGCCAAAATTGGACAAAAGTTAAATGTCCATCAACAGTAAAGTGGATGATTGGTATATTCAGATGAGCGAACATCGTACAGCAATGAAAGTAGCAAATTTCTCTATTTTCAACAATATGGGTGAATCTCAGATGTCATGATAATCCCAAGGAGTACACACCAAAATCTACATACTATAAAATTCCATGTACACGGAATTCAAGAATTAGCCAAACTTACTTGTGATGAAGTCTGAGCAGTAGCTCTCTCTGGGCGAGTGGATGCCCCAAAGGGCCTTGGGGGCTGGAGGTGTCCTACTTCTTGGTTCAGGGATTGGTTATATGGAGTGTACGATCTGTGAGTATTAAATGTACGATTTGTAGAGTTCTCTGTATTTATGTTATACATCAGTGAGAAATTTAAAAATAGAATTATTAAGAAAAGTTCATTACAACGGGAAGGGAGAAATGAGCATTCTCATACTTCATTGGTATAATTATAAACCAATGTAAAACTTTGGAGGGACATTTAAGGCAAAACGTTAATATTATATATACTGACAGAATTTTTCTCTGACAGAATTATCCCTAAACCAGATAAATACACAAAGGTGGATGCACAAGGGTGTCATCGCACCATTATTTACCATGGTAAAGAAATTATTAACACCTAAATTTCTTATGACATATTGAATACAATATAACTATTAAAATTTCTACTATAGTAAAAAAAATTACTGACTTGTGAAATGCTCATCATATTGCTAAATGAAAAGAGCATGCTCGAAATCATATGTACAACATTTTCCTACTTACAACAAGCAGAAAGCTTTCAGCTGCAAATAAAAACACCCTTCGCAAACTTGTCCGAACCATATGGGCAATTCATTATCTCACATTACAGGAGTCTAAAGATAAGGATTAGCTACTTAAGTTGTTCAATCATGTTTCCAGGACCTGAACTTGTTCCTGGGTGTTGGTTTTTATTTGCAGCCTACTCTCTTCCTGCTTGCTAAATGGTTGCAGAAACTTCCAGAATCTACCCCTCATAGAGCCAGGTCCAGGTGGAAAGAGGACCATCACCTCCTGTGGATCTCAAAGCAAGAGAACCATTTCCTCAAAGTCATCCCCCTCAAGTCTCATTGGCCAAAACTGTATCACTCATCCATGCCTAAACCAATCACAGGAAAGGGACATGAAACTGGGTACTATCCTCTCTGAGGAATTATGACTGGATATGGGCTTTCCCTGAGCTGTGCTTGTAAAGAGGGGATTCCCCTGAGCATGTGACCACAAAAAGGTTGAACATCAATAAAACCAGTGCTTTGCCAGTCCAAGAGGAGTGAATGACAGTGAGGGCGATTGAACTGAATAGGCAACCCGCCCCCAGCATCCCTCTCACTCTATCCATACCAAACTGGCACAAACCAAGCTCTAAACTTGACCATGAACCTCACCTTGTTTTAATGTTTTGATCTCGGTTTTCTTCATTGAATAGGTATTACTTTTGTCATTAAAGAAGAACACTCTGAACATTATTTTTAAAATAAGAATTTAAAAATTAAAATAACCTTGAGAATCATTAAGCACTTTCCCAGAACTTTGTAGATTGGAAAGCTATGTTTCTAAAAAGTAGAATGATGCTTTGTGAAGCTGCAGTCATTTCCTTTCTGTTTCTATTTCCATTCTGTCCCATGATTCTCACACGATCTGTCCCTGGGCTATTCAAAATCTCACGTCAGAGTGATGCTCTAATGGAAAGAACTTCTAAGTATGTCGAGGTCAATCTCTTAAAGGAAACCCAGAAAGAGAATAACTTATCCAAGATCATCCAGCTAACTATGGAGAAGCACCTAAATACAGCAACGGATGTTTTGGAAAGCCTCTGATGGATACACAGCTCCAGTTACTGAAGTCATCCAGAAGGCAGCAAAGGCTGAGCAGGGGTTCGGAGAGGCAATAAAGCCCCAGCCATCTGGTGGGGAGAGAGAATCCACAGCCTGTCTAGGGATGAGCTACCTACTGTTCTCCGTGTAGTGGAGTCTCTCTGCTGCACCTTTGACCTTACCTTCTTCACTGGCTTCAGTTCCATGGGCTGGCAGCATGCCCAGATCTCTCCCATCCTTAAAACAGAAACCAAAAACCTTTCACCCTATCCGTTGTCTCCATTGCTTTGCATCCGAATAGCTCAAAAAATTTATCTACACGTCTTTTTTTTTTCTTTTTCTAATTTCTCACTTCCTACTTTCGCAACTCATTCCAATCTGCTGTCTTCCCTGGCATAAAGACAGTGACCTCCTATTACCATATCTGAGGGCCTCCTTCAGTGTTTATCTTACTGGATGCCCCTGTTGCCTTTAATTCTGTCAGTTACTATCTCTTCCTGATTGCTCTGCTCTTTTGGTTCTCAGAATATCTTGCTCTACGTGGTCCTCATAACATTCTGTCCATAACTTTTTCTTCATGGGCAAGGAGATGAATAAAGATATATTCCTGGTGACACTATTTGAACACCTGGATTCAGCCATGCCTGAAGCCCACACTGGATTTTTTTCAGTTACATTAGCCAACATGGTTTTCTTTTGCTCAAACTAGCTTTAGGTGGTTTCTGAGGCTGGTCGATAGAACTCAATACAGCAGTGAAAACTCCTCCTTGATAACTCTTTTCCTTCTCCTATTGGCCCCTGCAGCACTCCTATAGTACTAACTATATAGAGATCCATAGAGTCTAAGATCCGCTTTCTAAAAAGTAGGATGCTTTGTGAAGCTGCAGTCATTTCCTTTCTGTTTCTATTTCCATTCTGTCCCATGATTCTCACACGATCTGTCCCTGGGCTATTCAAAATCTCACGTCAGAGTGATGCTCTAATGGAAAGAACTTCTAAGTATGTCGAGGTCAATCTCTTAAAGGAAACCCAGAAAGAGAATAACTTATCCAAGATCATCCAGCTAACTATGGAGAAGCACCTAAATACAGCAACGGATGTTTTGGAAAGCCTCTGATGGATACACAGCTCCAGTTACTGAAGTCATCCAGAAGGCAGCAAAGGCTGAGCAGGGGTTCGGAGAGGCAATAAAGCCCCAGCCATCTGGTGGGGAGAGAGAATCCACAGCCTGTCTAGGGATGAGCTACCTACTGTTCTCCGTGTAGTGGAGTCTCTCTGCTGCACCTTTGACCTTACCTTCTTCACTGGCTTCAGTTCCATGGGCTGGCAGCATGCCCAGATCTCTCCCATCCTTAAAACAGAAACCAAAAACCTTTCACCCTATCCGTTGTCTCCATTGCTTTGCATCCGAATAGCTCAAAAAATTTATCTACACGTCTTTTTTTTTTCTTTTTCTAATTTCTCACTTCCTACTTTCGCAACTCATTCCAATCTGCTGTCTTCCCTGGCATAAAGACAGTGACCTCCTATTACCATATCTGAGGGCCTCCTTCAGTGTTTATCTTACTGGATGCCCCTGTTGCCTTTAATTCTGTCAGTTACTATCTCTTCCTGATTGCTCTGCTCTTTTGGTTCTCAGAATATCTTGCTCTACGTGGTCCTCATAACATTCTGTCCATAACTTTTTCTTCATGGGCAAGGAGATGAATAAAGATATATTCCTGGTGACACTATTTGAACACCTGGATTCAGCCATGCCTGAAGCCCACACTGGATTTTTTTTTTTCAGTTACATTAGCCAACATGGTTTTCTTTTTGCTCAAACTAGCTTTAGGTGGTTTCTGAGGCTGGTCGATAGAACTCAATACAGCAGTGAAAACTCCTCCCTTGATAACTCTTTTCCTTCTCCTATTGGCCCCTGCAGCACTCCCTATAGTACTAACTATATAGAGACTCTCATAGAGCACATAGCTGAGGCTAGAAGCACAATTAATCAGGAGCCATCTAAGAACTGGCAACTTCTCACATCCTCCACGCAGAAAAACTGGCCTTGGCACACACCCCAACTCTAAAGTCTCGTTGGGTGCAGGTAGCATGTTAGGTCAAGCGGGTCTTTGCCACGTGAGCACCCCCACAGCTACCAAAACTAAGCTGGCAGCCCTGTATCTGCAATACTTTGCAGTCATTCAATAGGATTGGCTTTGATATTTGTCAATCGTCTTTGAATTCTTGGAGTAAAATATGTCAAGTACAGCAATTCCTTTGATAGACTGCTGCATTCAAATGGCTCATATTGAACAGAGTTGTGATTTTTGCAGTGGTGGGATCGGGGGGGATGGTGTTGGAGGGAAAGATTGGGAGCTTGGGATTAGCAGATGCATACTATTACACACAGGATGGATAAACAACAAGGTCCTACCCTATAGCACAGGGGACTATACTCAATCTTCTGTGATAAACCACAATGGAAAAGAATATGAAAAAGAATGCATATATCTGAATCACTTCCTTGTATAGCAGAAATTAACAGAACATTGTAAATCAGCTATATTTCAATAACATTGTAAACATTGCTCATATAAACTTCTCTACGAGTGGGATTTCTTAGCTTTGGAATTAGGTCTGTGTGACCCTTAATAACATTTTGTTTCCATTTGCTTCTTTTCTTGTAACAGCCTGAGATTATTTATCAATGCAATATGCTCAAAGAACATCAGATTGTTTAAAATCTTCTTCTGTTGCCTGCATTAGCTCTGCTTCAGCGTGGGTCCTTTGGTTGACTATTCAGTTTAGAGTACTGATTCCCTTCAGGCATCACAGGAGTTTTCACTATCTGTTCCTAGGCATAAGCAAAGCACTGGATTGATTATCATCAGTAGCTGATGTGTGTTGCTCAGCAATTGTGCAGGTGGGTTATCCTTTGATTTCTATGTGTGCGCTCTGCCCTCTGAGAGGGGCCAGAGATATCCTGAGACTTAGGTGACTCCGCCCCAGCTGCAGGGGAGGAAGCCTGGAGGAGTTTCCCTCCAGGGAGCAGGGCCAGGAAGCAGACTGGCACTGTGAAGGGAAACTAAACAGAGCTATAATTACGGCTATAGAATGATCTTAGAGGATAATGTGGAAAATAGGTGCTAATTCTGACGGATACCCCCAAAACACACAGATAAAATTCAATTTTCATTCCTAATATGAGTTGTTGCTAAATCAGGAATAAGAGGACATTTCCAAAGGATAAGAAAGAGATGATCAGAAACCTATAGGCCACATCATAAAAGTGAAAGCTTGGCGTCAGTAACAAAACATAGTTGTTTGCTGCTTCCACCCCTAATCACTGTTGTTTGAAGCTAATGTGATAATATAAGAAAACTGACGACGATTCACAAATATTTACAAGGATGAGTCAAAATAATTATTGGCATGAGATAGTCTTGTCTATCCAAAACATTCAGGAGAATCAGCTCAGAACTGTTACAAGTCATATGGGATAGATAATCAGAATATACATTTATCAAAGTCAGTCACTCTCTAAACTAACACCAAGGACAAATTAGTAAATAAATGTAATTGTGAAGATCTTACCTACAAGAGCAGCAAACGCTATAAAATACACTGAAATAAACCTAACAAGAAATATGTTAGGTTCACAAAGAAGCAAACCCTTAAAACTTGACTGAAGATTGTTAACAAACAAGAAGAAAAGATTTCAGCATAATGGAGAAATGTACCACATCCCTGAAGGAAAAGTCAATATTGTAGAAATGTCAATTCTCCTCCAATTGTCCTATCAATTTAATGGCATTTCATCACAATGCTGATGACATCTTCCCCCAAACCCACAACCCCACTCTAAACTTGTTGGAAGCATCAGATAACTAAGATGGACAGGCATTCCGTGAAATACCTGTTCAATGCTCTCAAAACTGAAGCCATCAGAAAGAAGGAAAGCCCCAGAAACTGTTACAGTCAAGAGCAACCCAAAGAGAGTCGGTTCCCTGGATGGAATCTTGGAACAGAAAAACGACTCTAGGTAAAAACTAAGGACAACTAAATAAATGATGGACTTGTGTTAATAATAATGTATCAACACTGGGTTCATGAATTGTAACCAGGGTAGCACACTGATGGAAGATGTATCAAACACTCTCTGTGCTGCCTCTGGGTAATCTAAAACTGTTCGAAAAAATTTCTAAAACCAATGATCTTAGAGGATAATGTGGAAAATAGGTGCTAATTCTGACGGATACCCCCAAAACACACAGATAAAATTCAATTTTCATTCCTAATATGAGTTGTTGCTAAATCAGGAATAAGAGGACATTTCCAAAGGATAAGAAAGAGATGATCAGAAACCTATAGGCCACATCATAAAAGTGAAAGCTTGGCGTCAGTAACAAAACATAGTTGTTTGCTGCTTCCACCCCTAATCACTGTTGTTTGAAGCTAATGTGATAATATAAGAAAACTGACGACGATTCACAAATATTTACAAGGATGAGTCAAAATAATTATTGGCATGAGATAGTCTTGTCTATCCAAAACATTCAGGAGAATCAGCTCAGAACTGTTACAAGTCATATGGGATAGATAATCAGAATATACATTTATCAAAGTCAGTCACTCTCTAAACTAACACCAAGGACAAATTAGTAAATAAATGTAATTGTGAAGATCTTACCTACAAGAGCAGCAAACGCTATAAAATACACTGAAATAAACCTAACAAGAAATATGTTAGGTTCACAAAGAAGCAAACCCTTAAAACTTGACTGAAGATTGTTAACAAACAAGAAGAAAAGATTTCAGCATAATGGAGAAATGTACCACATCCCTGAAGGAAAAGTCAATATTGTAGAAATGTCAATTCTCCTCCAATTGTCCTATCAATTTAATGGCATTTCATCACAATGCTGATGACATCTTCCCCCAAACCCACAACCCCACTCTAAACTTGTTGGAAGCATCAGATAACTAAGATGGACAGGCATTCCGTGAAATACCTGTTCAATGCTCTCAAAACTGAAGCCATCAGAAAGAAGGAAAGCCCGAGAAACTGTTACAGTCAAGAGCAACCCAAAGAGAGTCGGTTCCCTGGATGGAATCTTGGAACAGAAAAACGACTCTAGGTAAAAACTAAGGACAACTAAATAAATGATGGACTTGTGTTAATAATAATGTATCAACACTGGGTTCATGAATTGTAACCAGGGTAGCACACTGATGGAAGATGTTAATAACAGGAGACACGGAGTGAAGAATATATGGAAACTCTCTGTGCTGCCTCTGCAATTGTTTTTGTAAATCTAAAACTGTTCGAATAAAATAAAATCTATTTTCTAAAAAAACTCCCATTGAGATATTGTTGGGGCCTTCCAGGTGGCCACAGTATTAAAGAACCCACCTGCCCATGCAGGAGAGGTAAGAGACGCAGGTTCTATCCCTGGGTTGGGAAGATCCCCTGGAGGAGGGCACAGCACCCCACTCCAGTATTCCTTGCCTGGAAAATCCCATGGACAGGGGAGCCTGATGGGCTACAGTCCACAGGTCGCAAAGAGTCAGAAATGACTGAAGTTACTTAGTACTCACCAAATATTTTTGAGGGGGTGGGGTGGTAGGGAGGATGGAAAGGAGGAGAAACTTTCAACTATATTTTAGCGTTCACTCGAAATGATACCTAAATGATGACAGACAAATTTTCCATGTAAGATCAATGGGTGCCTATCAAATTAAGGTGAAGAGTTTGTACCTCCTCTCTCTTTTCTTCCCTCCTCTCTTCTTGAAGATCAACCTCAAACAAAAAGTAGGGGGGGGAAATGCAACACAAAATCCACCTTGGATGAGAGGAAGAAGCGTCGGAAACCTCAGATCACGATGTGAGCAGATGGGAGGCAGCTGGAGGAAGAAATGCAGAACCAGAGAAGTAAGAATCAAATCTGGTGCCCGGTGGGGGCCAAGGGAAAGCCAATCTGTTCACCACTGTAGAGGCTCAGGAATAGAACGGACCAGGTCCCTAAGAAGGTTGATGTGAAGCCTATGGCTGAAAATAAAGGGACACTTTTTAAAACCCTGACACAAAAGGTAGTGAAGCCCCGAGACTGTCCATCCTGAGCACACCCATGATGCTCAAGGGGCTATCCTTCTCCTGTCCCTGCAGACCGCTAGAGATTCCTTTTCTAAAGAAAAGGACACAGAAAGCCTAATTCAGTTTCAGTAGGGACTGAGTAAGCTTGCAAAGTGCTGAATTGAAAACAGGTAAGGAGACACTGGGGACCTCCAGCTCCCTCGCTCTCCACTCACATCCCGAACTAGAGGTCCCTCCGGTATGGCATCACTTTGAAGTCAGCCCACTCTACACCAAAATAAATTCCAGGTGGACCAAATGTTTTAAAAAATATTAAACCAAAAAGTTAGAAGAAAATCTAAGAGAATATGTTTATAATTTTCTGAAGGAGAAGGTTTTTCTTTTTGAGAAGGTCTTTCTAACAAGAGGAAACCCAAACCTTTACATTTCCATATAGATCGTAAATATATTTACAATTTCTGAATTGAGACAAGAAATTGTTAGAGATTTCAAAGACTTTTATTATCCCTAATACATAAGCCACATTTACGAATCAATAAAAAGACACAAGGTCCCAAATTTAAAATAGAGAAAGGATATGACCAAACAATTCACAAATGAGGCACATAGACTAATAAACACATGAAAATAGGCTCATCTTGCTCACAACATCATGTGATTTAAAGTAGCAATGAGACAGATCATTCATGCCAAATTACTGAAGAATAAGCAGATGAATGACGTTCAGCGTAAGGGTTTAGAGAAACAAGCATGCTCACATAAAGCCAGTGAGAACTGACATTGGTACACTTTTTCTAGAGGGTAATTTGGCAAAATGTTCCAGGATGTGAAACTGGACACATGCTTTAATCCTGAAATTCCATTTTTGGAAATTATTCCAAAGGAATAATGAGAGAAACATACAAAATATATGTCTAAGGGTGTCTAGAGGCTGAGCGTCGAAGAGTTGATGACTTCATACTGCAGTGCTGGAGAAGACTCTTGAGAGTCCCTTGGATAGCAAGGTGATCCAACCAGTCAATCCTGAAGGAAATCAACCCTGAATATTCTTTGGAAGGATTGATGCTGAGGCGCCCATACTTTGGCCACCTGATGCAAAGAGACTGATGGAAAAGACCCTGATGCTGGGAAAGATTGAAGGCAGGAGAAGAGGGCAATAGAGGATGAGATGGTTGGATGGCATCACTGACTCAATGGACATGAGTGTGAGCAAGCTCTGGGAGATAGTGAAGGACAGGGAAGCCTGGCGTGCTGCAGTCCATGGGATCACAAAGAGTCAGACATGGCTTAGAGACTGAACAACAGCAACGATAAAGACCTGTTCCACCAATTTCCCTGGAGCACAGAATGCCTCACTCTACCCTGAGCTGCCTCAGGGGGTGTTGAATGTCAGCAGCTGCAACAGGACAGGATTCAATCTCTGCAGAGGCAGATGGCAAATATCCTTGTTGTTCAGACACTCACGAATCTTCTCACAATTTGAAAGCATCAGCTCTTCGGCACTCAGCCTTCTTTACAGTGCAACTCTCACATCCATACATGACTCCTCGGAAATCCATAGGATTTGGATTATATGGACCTTTGTTGGCAAAGTGACGTCTATGCTTTTCTTTTTTTTTAAATTTTGGCTCTTTTATTTATTCTTTTTAATATATTTATTTTCATCCATCTTTATTCTTCTGCCTGTGTGGGTCTCCCATTGCCGTGGCCTCTCTTGCTGCAGAGCACCAGCTCTGGGCGCGTGCTTCCCAGAATGCCGGCTTGCAATTGGACGCACCGATCCAGTTGCTCTGCGGTACATGGGATCCTCCCGGGTTAGGGATCAAACCAGTGCCCCCAGCACTGCAAGGAAGACTCCTTACCCACTGGACCACCAGTGAAGCCTGATGATGCCTATGCTTTTTTTTTTTTAAGATTTATTTATTTCTTTATTTTGGGTGGGGGTCGGGTTGGGGAGGGAGGGGAGCGGGCGGGCCACTTCTATTGGTCTTCCATTTCTCTATTTTTCATCCGTCTTTGTTCTTTGGCTCCTGCGGGCCTCCCCCATCGCGGTGGCCTCTGTCGTTGCAGAGCGCCGGCTCTGGGTGCATGCGCTCCAGAGCTCTGGCTCGGTGATTGGACACATCAGTCCAGCCGCTCCACGGTACGTGGGATCTTCCCAGGCCAGGGATCGAACCGGCGCCCCTTGCACTGCAAGGCGGTGTCCTTACCCACTGGACCACCAGGGGAAGCCCTAACTGTTGCTTCTTAACCCGCATAGAGTTTTCTCAGGAGACAGGTAAGGTGGTCTGGTATTCCCATCTCTTTAAGAATTTTAAACACCCTTGGCAAGTGCCACTTTGTAGTTGACAGTAGAATACAGCAGAAGGGATGGTATGCCATTCGGATATTAGGCTATCAAAGACTATGACTTTCTTCTTCCTCTCTCTTTCTCTGATCATTCACTCCAAGGAAGACCAGCTGCCATGTCAGGAGCAGTCCTACAGAGATGCTCACATAAAGAATCTAAGCTCTCTTTTCAACAGGAAGAGGATGACCAACTCACCCTGGTGTGCCTGGAGCCAAACTGTTTAAAAAAAAAAAAATATATATATATATACATATATATATATAGCTTTATTTATTTTAATTTGGCTGCGCTGGGTCTTAGTTGTGGCATGTGAGACCTAGTTCCCTGACCAGGGATTGAACCCAGGCCCCCTGCATTAGGAGCACAGTCTTACCCACTGGACCACCAGGGAAGTTCCCAAACTGCTTTTAAAGCTGAAAAGTGCATATCCTGGAAATCTCCTCAGTCCCGGGAGAACTTGCATCATGGGTTATCCTACATGCGAGGGAGTTTGGAAGTGGACTCGCCAGCCCCAGGCAAGCCTTCCAATGACTACAGCTCTAGAGACAACCCGACTTCAACCTCATGAGAGATTCTGTGCCAGAGCCACCCAGCTAAGCTGCTCCCAGGATTCCTGGTTCTCAGGAACAGTGAGCTAGGAAGATCCCCTGGAGAAGGGAATGGCTCCCCACACCAGTATTCTTGCCTGGAGAATCCCATGGACAGAGCTACCGTCCATGGGGTCGCAAAGGGTGGGACATGATTTAGCGACTAAACCAGACCAGCAACACTGATTGAAGCAAAGAAGAACCTATTGGAAGGAGTTCAGGAAGGTCGTGACTCTCTGGGAGGTTGGAGAACCAAGTGTGGAGAGCCACAGCCAAGGTCATGGCACACAACCAGTGCGGTGTGGACGCTGACCAGTTCCGCTGACAGGTACTATAGCTTGCACCACTGGTCTTGGTAGCTCTTCCACATCCAGCTACAGGCACTCCTGCCCTTGAGAACTGACTATAGTGCTCCCTGACTCTCACCCCAAACTGTCCACGGTCCATGTGTCTACATGGCACCAGCTTTCAGTTCAAAGGGGGAGGAACACATCTAATTGGCTGAGACTCCATCATGTGTCTGTGCCTTACCTTTAAGCTACTCTAACAAAATACCACAGACCGGGGACTTAAAAACCACAGAAAATTATTTCTCGCCGTTCTGGAGGCTGGAAGTCCAAGATCAGACTGGGTCTAGTGAGACCCACTACCGGGTGCTTGAATGGCTGTCTTGTCTCTGTGTCCTCTTTTGGTGAGAAGGTCAAGGGGGCTCTCTGGAGTCTCTTTTATAAGGGCACGAATCCCACTGTATATATATAGCTTTATTTATTTTAATTTGGCTGCGCTGGGTCTTAGTTGTGGCATGTGAGACCTAGTTCCCTGACCAGGGATTGAACCCAGGCCCCCTGCATTAGGAGCACAGTCTTACCCACTGGACCACCAGGGAAGTTCCCAAACTGCTTTTAAAGCTGAAAAGTGCATATCCTGGAAATCTCCTCAGCCCCGGGAGAACTTGCATCATGGGTTATCCTACATGCGAGGGAGTTTGGAAGTGGACTCGCCAGCCCCAGGCAAGCCTTCCAATGACTACAGCTCTAGAGACAACCCGACTTCAACCTCATGAGAGATTCTGTGCCAGAGCCACCCAGCTAAGCTGCTCCCAGGATTCCTGGTTCTCAGGAACAGTGAGCTAGGAAGATCCCCTGGAGAAGGGAATGGCTCCCCACACCAGTATTCTTGCCTGGAGAATCCCATGGACAGAGCTACCGTCCATGGGGTGCAAAGGGTGGGACATGATTTAGCGACTAAACCAGACCAGCAACACTGATTGAAGCAAAGAAGAACCTATTGGAAGGAGTTCAGGAAGGTCGTGACTCTCTGGGAGGTTGGAGAACCAAGTGTGGAGAGCCACAGCCAAGGTCATGGCACACAACCAGTGCGGTGTGGCGCTGACCAGTTCCGCTGACAGGTACTATAGCTTGCACCACTGGTCTTGGTAGCTCTTCCACATCCAGCTACAGGCACTCCTGCCCTTGAGAACTGACTATAGTGCTCCCTGACTCTCACCCCAAACTGTCCACGGTCCATGTGTCTACATGGCACCAGCTTTCAGTTCAAAGGGGGAGGAACACATCTAATTGGCTGAGACTCCATCATGTGTCTGTGCCTTACCTTTAAGCTACTCTAACAAAATACCACAGACCGGGGACTTAAAAACCACAGAAAATTATTTCTCGCCGTTCTGGAGGCTGGAAGTCCAAGATCAGACTGGGTCTAGTGAGACCCACTACCGGGTGCTTGAATGGCTGTCTTGTCTCTGTGTCCTCTTTTGGTGAGAAGGTCAAGGGAGCTCTCTGGAGTCTCTTTTATAAGGGCACGAATCCCACTGATAAGGGCCCCACCTTCATGACCTACGCACCTTTTAAAGGCCTCACCCACATATTACCATGCTGGCGAGTGGGTTTCAACACATGAATTTGGGGAGGAGGGTAAACAAGCATTCAGTCTATAGCACTGAGAAAGGGCATTTTGATGTTTTCAGATTCTCTGTTAAGCATGGCAACAGGGACATCCTGTATCTTCCTAAGGCTCAGAAGGTAGGAACTTCCCCAGCCACTGGAGAGGAGTCAGATGCTAGGCATCCAGAAAAAATGACAGGTCCACACCAACCTCGTAAGCCAGGAGGATTGTTAAATAGCGTGCTTTATGGACACATCTACCCGCTTCCCTGGCACCTGGGTAGTGTTAGTCATCACAGTGAATGTGTGATGAAGTCAGCCAAGGTGACGGGGTGAAAACAGGTCCTGGGTTTTCTCCCTGCTGTAAAGCATCATTGGTTTCCACTGATGTTCAAGTAATTCAAACCCTGGAAAATCATGGCCCAGATTCAACTCCTTCTCCTGCTCATCTTCCCTGCCACCCCTTCTAGGCCTGACTCTACACACTAGCCTTGGGCCACCCCACACAATGAGCCTACCTAGGCTCTGCTTCCGGGCCGTTGCAGGGCTGTGTCCTTTGCTGAGGAGAGTCAGCTGTGGGTGGGGTGGGCTCCTGTCGTTGATCAAGACTCCCTGAAATGCCTCCACCTCAGGGAGGCTTTCCCCATCCTGGGTTCTAAAGTTCTTCACTCACCTCCAACCTCCATCTTCATCTTCTTGCCTTGCTGGGCCTATGGTAAGAAGCCCACTAATGGCCGTGGCTCCCGTAGAAAAGAGGGTCGGTTCGTTGCCAAACCCAAACAGGAGGTAGGAATGGGGGCGTCTTTGGGGGAGGGGTGGAGAGGGGATAGAGGTTTGTGCTTCCTGGGCAGTTGACAGGAGAGAAGCAAGCTGTTTGTCAGCAGAACTGAAAAATAGCCATGATGATCTGACCCAGGGCATTTGATCTTAGTCGTCATTGGCAGCACCTTTAAAGGCCTCAACAGGGAGCTCTCTGGAGTCTCTTTTATAAGGGCACGAATCCCACTGATAAGGGCCCCACCTTCATGACCTCGCACCTTTTAAAGGCCTCACCCACATATTACCATGCTGGCGAGTGGGTTTCAACACATGAATTTGGGGAGGAGGGTAAACAAGCATTCAGTCTATAGCACTGAGAAAGGGCATTTTGATGTTTTCAGATTCTCTGTTAAGCATGGCAACAGGGACATCCTGTATCTTCCTAAGGCTCAGAAGGTAGGAACTTCCCCAGCCACTGGAGAGGAGTCAGATGCTAGGCATCCAGAAAAAATGACAGGTCCACACCAACCTCGTAAGCCAGGAGGATTGTTAAATAGCGTGCTTTATGGACACATCTACCCGCTTCCCTGGCACCTGGGTAGTGTTAGTCATCACAGTGAATGTGTGATGAAGTCAGCCAAGGTGACGGGGTGAAAACAGGTCCTGGGTTTTCTCCCTGCTGTAAAGCATCATTGGTTTCCACTGATGTTCAAGTAATTCAAACCCTGGAAAATCATGGCCCAGATTCAACTCCTTCTCCTGCTCATCTTCCCTGCCACCCCTTCTAGGCCTGACTCTACACACTAGCCTTGGGCCACCCCACACAATGAGCCTACCTAGGCTCTGCTTCCGGGCCGTTGCACGGGCTGTGTCCTTTGCTGAGGAGAGTCAGCTGTGGGTGGGGTGGGCTCCTGTCGTTGATCAAGACTCCCTGAAATGCCTCCACCTCAGGGAGGCTTTCCCCATCCTGGGTTCTAAAGTTCTTCACTCACCTCCAACCTCCATCTTCATCTTCTTGCCTTGCTGGGCCTATGGTAAGAAGCCCACTAATGGCCGTGGCTCCCGTAGAAAAGAGGGTCGGTTCGTTGCCAAACCCAAACAGGAGGTAGGAATGGGGGCGTCTTTGGGGGAGGGGTGGAGAGGGGATAGAGGTTTGTGCTTCCTGGGCAGTTGACAGGAGAGAAGCAAGCTGTTTGTCAGCAGAACTGAAAAATAGCCATGATGATCTGACCCAGGGCATTTGATCTTAGTCGTCATTGGCAGCTGAGTGAGGAATCCCTTGGTTTGAAGCCAGTCGCTCCTTCCTTCCAAGAGAGGAATCCCTCAGCTGTTGGGCGAGTGGACAAGACAAGACCAGAACAGAACCGTGCCTGGCTTAACACAAGGCCCATGGAATCCAGCTCCCTTCAGCAACTCTTCCAAATGTGGATTTATTTTCAATATTTATTTCTTGCCATTAAAAGGGTGGGGGCATCTTTCATAAAAGGCCAAGAAAACAAAGCTGAGTCAGTAGGATTGGAAGTGGAAAAGGAGGAATGGGGAGGAAGCACCTGCCAAAGTTGCTGGGAGTGGGGGTGGAATCTGGCCCTGAGCTCCCTGGCAACCTTTGTGAAAAGGGAAACCTGATCAGTTCTGTAGCGCTTCTTGTTAGCAAGGGAGATGCTTGCCAGATCCTCGGGGGAAATGCAGCTGATCTTCAGTCTGTTTTTTCCAGGCATTAAATCCTGAATGAAATCTCTCCCTCAGGGCTCTTGAAAGGGTCATTAATTGATGCAATAAACACTTGTCCTTGTTTCACCGCAAATGTGGAAGTGAATCTCCAGTGATCTGGGGGTATTTAACTTGCAGCTTGTTGCATGTGTGTTTTACTTATTAGTCATTGTTATCATTATTATTAGTAGGTGAGAAAGGTCTCAGGTTGGCTTTTCTTTCTGAAGAGCGGAGCTTCATTCACTTAGAGCATGTCAGTGTCCTCATAGGGATCTACAGGTAACTGGGATTCTTACTACAAAAGGGCATGAAATACTCAACCCCTTGTCACAAGGTTCTGGTGGGCTCCTGTCGTTGACAATGAAAGGGAGGCTTTCCCCATCCTGGGTTCTAAAGTTCTTCACTCACCTCCAACCTCCATCTTCATCTTCTTGCCTTGCTGGGCCTATGGTAAGAAGCCCACTAATGGCCGTGGCTCCCGTAGAAAAGAGGGTCGGTTCGTTGCCAAACCCAAACAGGAGGTAGGAATGGGGGCGTCTTTGGGGGAGGGGTGGAGAGGGGATAGAGGTTTGTGCTTCCTGGGCAGTTGACAGGAGAGAAGCAAGCTGTTTGTCAGCAGAACTGAAAAATAGCCATGATGATCTGACCCAGGGCATTTGATCTTAGTCGTCATTGGCAGCTGAGTGAGGAATCCCTTGGTTTGAAGCCAGTCGCTCCTTCCTTCCAAGAGAGGAATCCCTCAGCTGTTGGGCGAGTGGACAAGACAAGACCAGAACAGAACCGTGCCTGGCTTAACACAAGGCCCATGGAATCCAGCTCCCTTCAGCAACTCTTCCAAATGTGGATTTATTTTCAATATTTATTTCTTGCCATTAAAAGGGTGGGGGCATCTTTCATAAAAGGCCAAGAAAACAAAGCTGAGTCAGTAGGATTGGAAGTGGAAAAGGAGGAATGGGGAGGAAGCACCTGCCAAAGTTGCTGGGAGTGGGGGTGGAATCTGGCCCTGAGCTCCCTGGCAACCTTTGTGAAAAGGGAAACCTGATCAGTTCTGTAGCGCTTCTTGTTAGCAAGGGAGATGCTTGCCAGATCCTCGGGGGAAATGCAGCTGATCTTCAGTCTGTTTTTTCCAGGCATTAAATCCTGAATGAAATCTCTCCCTCAGGGCTCTTGAAAGGGTCATTAATTGATGCAATAAACACTTGTCCTTGTTTCACCGCAAATGTGGAAGTGAATCTCCAGTGATCTGGGGGTATTTAACTTGCAGCTTGTTGCATGTGTGTTTTACTTATTAGTCATTGTTATCATTATTATTAGTAGGTGAGAAAGGTCTCAGGTTGGCTTTTCTTTCTGAAGAGCGGAGCTTCATTCACTTAGAGCATGTCAGTGTCCTCATAGGGATCTACAGGTAACTGGGATTCTTACTACATTTTTGTAGGAGGAGGTCATGAAATACTCAACCCCTTGTCACAAGGTTCTGGTCGGCTCCTATTGTGTGATGTGCTCAAGGGAGAAACTGGGGAAATATTTTACCAACCATTAGGCTGAAAAGTTGTATTATGGAAAAGGACCACAAACCAGACATGTCCAAGCAGGGAAGGCACTGAGCAATGGAGTCCGACAGATCTCAGCGTGAATCTTATGCTGCTTTTAACTAGCTGTGTGGCCCAGGCAGTTACAACTAGACATGGAACAACAGACTGGTCCCAGCTTGGGAAAGGAGTATGTCAAGGCTGTAAATTATCTCCCTGCTTATTTAACTTATATGCAGAATACATCATGCAAAATGCCAGTCTGGATGGAGTACAACCTGGAATCAAGATTGCTGGGAGAAATATCAATAACCTCAGGTATGCAGATGACACCACCCTTAGGGCAGAAAGCAAAGAGGAACTAAAGAGCCTCTTGATGGAGGTGAAAGAGGAGAGTAAAAAAGCTGGCTTAAAACTCAACAATCAAAAAACGAAGATCATGGCATCTGGTGCCATCACTTCATGGGAAGTAGATGGACAAACACTGGAAACAGGGACAGACGTTATTTTCTTGGGCTCAAAAATCACTGCAGACAGTGACTACAGCCATGAAATTAAAAGACGATTGCTCCTTGGAAGAAAAGCTATTACAAACCTAGACAGTGCAGTAAAAAGCAGAGACATCACTTTGCCAACAAAAGTCTGTTTAGTCAAAGCTATGGTTTTTGCAGAAGTCATGTAGGGATGTAAGAGCTGGACTGTAAAGAAGGCTGAGCACTAAAGAATGGACACCTTTGAACGGGCTCTTGAAAGGGTCATTAATTGATGCAATAAACACTTGTCCTTGTTTCACCGCAAATGTGGAAGTGAATCTCCAGTGATCTGGGGGTATTTAACTTGCAGCTTGTTGCATGTGTGTTTTACTTATTAGTCATTGTTATCATTATTATTAGTAGGTGAGAAAGGTCTCAGGTTGGCTTTTCTTTCTGAAGAGCGGAGCTTCATTCACTTAGAGCATGTCAGTGTCCTCATAGGGATCTACAGGTAACTGGGATTCTTACTACATTTTTGTAGGAGGAGGTCATGAAATACTCAACCCCTTGTCACAAGGTTCTGGTCGGCTCCTATTGTGTGATGTGCTCAAGGGAGAAACTGGGGAAATATTTTACCAACCATTAGGCTGAAAAGTTGTATTATGGAAAAGGACCACAAACCAGACATGTCCAAGCAGGGAAGGCACTGAGCAATGGAGTCCGACAGATCTCAGCGTGAATCTTATGCTGCTTTTAACTAGCTGTGTGGCCCAGGCAGTTACAACTAGACATGGAACAACAGACTGGTCCCAGCTTGGGAAAGGAGTATGTCAAGGCTGTAAATTATCTCCCTGCTTATTTAACTTATATGCAGAATACATCATGCAAAATGCCAGTCTGGATGGAGTACAACCTGGAATCAAGATTGCTGGGAGAAATATCAATAACCTCAGGTATGCAGATGACACCACCCTTAGGGCAGAAAGCAAAGAGGAACTAAAGAGCCTCTTGATGGAGGTGAAAGAGGAGAGTAAAAAAGCTGGCTTAAAACTCAACAATCAAAAAACGAAGATCATGGCATCTGGTGCCATCACTTCATGGGAAGTAGATGGACAAACACTGGAAACAGGGACAGACGTTATTTTCTTGGGCTCAAAAATCACTGCAGACAGTGACTACAGCCATGAAATTAAAAGACGATTGCTCCTTGGAAGAAAAGCTATTACAAACCTAGACAGTGCAGTAAAAAGCAGAGACATCACTTTGCCAACAAAAGTCTGTTTAGTCAAAGCTATGGTTTTTGCAGAAGTCATGTAGGGATGTAAGAGCTGGACTGTAAAGAAGGCTGAGCACTAAAGAATGGACACCTTTGAACTGTGGGGCTGGAGAAGACTCTTGAGAGTCCCTTGGACTGCAAGGAGATCAAACCAGTCAATCCTTAAGGAAGTCTACCTTGAATGGTCATTGGAAGGACGGATACTAAAGCTGAAGCTCCAATGCTTTGGCCACTTGATGCAAAGAGACGACTAGCTGGAAAAATACAAAGCTGGAGGAGAAGGAGACGACCGAGGACAAGATGGTTGGATGGTGTCACTGAGTCAATGGACATGAGGTTGAGCAAGCTCCGGGAGATGGTGAAGGAGAGGGAAGCCTGGCGTGCTGCAGTCCATGGGGTCACAAAGAGTCAGACACAACTGAGCAACTGAACTGTGACCTTGGGCAAGTTTCTTAACCTCTCTGAACCTGGTTTCCTTATCTGCATAAGGAGTGATGATGATGACTGCCTTGGATGATTGAGAGTTAAACGGAAAGGTCCCTCAGTGCCCTGCGTACTGCCCCACCCCCACCTAGTTCTCAGGGGATCTGAAAGGAGCTCCCAGTCTAGCCTTGCATCTACGACTCAGGCCCAGCTCAGCACACAGAGGGAAGCTCAGGCACAGCCTCACAAGACCTGCCTTGTCCAGACCACGTGTCTATCATGGCTACTTTTGGGCCCCATAGTAATCACCTGAATTAAATGCCACTTTCTGCCCACTGACCCAGGGCACTCACGCCAGTCCTTGGCTGTCTTCGGCTTGTTTCAGATTCCTTCCCACGGCTTGATGTTGATTATGTGGCTACAAGGCAGCTTCTCGAGGGAGGAAGGTGGGACCCCCGGTCTAAACTCTTATGTCACACAGGAAGAAGCTGGAGCCCAGACAGGAAGAGCCCCGTCCCCAGGTTCCGTGGCGTGGGGTGGCAGGCAGGACCTCAGGTCTGGGACTCTGAACCATGCAGCCTCCAGGTGCCCCCAAGTGTGCCATCTGAAGACCCCTGGCCTGCAGTGCCCGAGGACCTGCCCCACTCCAGGGTTGCAGCCTGGAAACCGACTGTCCTGGCCAAGAGAAGCCAGACGGGGCCAAATGAATGGGGAGATTTAAACAGAAAACCAGTGCCACATGGAAAAATTCCCTCTTTGCCTCACACTTCAGCTCATTCCCTTAAAGGCCTTTTTGCTTTTTGGAGGCTGTGACCATGTCCTCTCTTTATCCTCTTGGCTTTCTGGCCTCATCTCTGGTTCCTCTGCTCCACCCACTGTCTAGTTCACTCAGAGCTGGCCACACATCACACACCCTGCCACTGAGACCTCGAGGTCTTTGCCGTGCTGATCTTTTCCTGGAACGCTATCGTACCACTGGCGGAAATTCCAAGCCCCCTCTCACAGCCACCTTGGACCCCCTTTCCTTGGCGAATTCTTCCCCTCAAAAGGAACAAATGGTTTCCTCCTCAGTGAGCTTTCTCCTCCCTGCCCGAGCACCTGGCCTCCAGTGGAAGCCTTAGCACTGTTGTGTGTACATTTATTACTAAATTAGTATGAGTTAGCCACGAGTGCCTCCCTCTCCTGGCCAGACCAAGACCTCCTGAAAGGACCAGGTCTAACTTCTCTTGGTACTCCCCAGTACCCCATGCTCTGCTTGGCACAGAGCAGAAAGACACTCAGGAAACTTTTATAGCTACATTGAACGACTTCTGATTATGGTGCCAATTACAGTTACTTGGGCATCTACTGTGGAGGGTCTGGTGCTAGGTTCTTTGAATATTCTCATGGTTCCTCACACAGATCTCGAAATGTGGGTCATTAACGTGCCCCACTTTGCAGATCAGGAAACTGAGGCTCAGAGAAGGGAAGTCCCTAACTCAAAATCGCACAGCAAGGAAGAGAGGAGGAATTCCAAGAACGTGTGTTTGTGATGCCAGAGACAAGGGAAACAAATGATGTGGTACAGCCACTGCTTCTCCTCAATCCCCATCCAGATGCCAAGAGATAGGACCGTGCCCTGGGGCCTGACCATGGATGCCACCTGGGGCCCAGGCTCCCAGCCAGCAAGAGCCCAGTCACTAGAGGCCTGTGCAAAGCCTTTCAGGGCTTCCACAGCCGTCTGGGAAGCCCCTCCTGGACAGGGATCCCAGGCTGCCACTCCGGGTTGCAGCCTGAAACCGACTGTCCTGGCCAAGAGAAGCCAGACGGGGCCAAATGAATGGGGAGATTTAAACAGAAAACCAGTGCCACATGGAAAAATTCCCTCTTTGCCTCACACTTCAGCTCATTCCCTTAAAGGCCTTTTTGCTTTTTGGAGGCTGTGACCATGTCCTCTCTTTATCCTCTTGGCTTTCTGGCCTCATCTCTGGTTCCTCTGCTCCACCCACTGTCTAGTTCACTCAGAGCTGGCCACACATCACACACCCTGCCACTGAGACCTCGAGGTCTTTGCCGTGCTGATCTTTTCCTGGAACGCTATCGTACCACTGGCGGAAATTCCAAGCCCCCTCTCACAGCCACCTTGGACCCCCTTTCCTTGGCGAATTCTTCCCCTCAAAAGGAACAAATGGTTTCCTCCTCAGTGAGCTTTCTCCTCCCTGCCCGAGCACCTGGCCTCCAGTGGAAGCCTTAGCACTGTTGTGTGTACATTTATTACTAAATTAGTATGAGTTAGCCACGAGTGCCTCCCTCTCCTGGCCAGACCAAGACCTCCTGAAAGGACCAGGTCTAACTTCTCTTGGTACTCCCCAGTACCCCATGCTCTGCTTGGCACAGAGCAGAAAGACACTCAGGAAACTTTTATAGCTACATTGAACGACTTCTGATTATGGTGCCAATTACAGTTACTTGGGCATCTACTGTGGAGGGTCTGGTGCTAGGTTCTTTGAATATTCTCATGGTTCCTCACACAGATCTCGAAATGTGGGTCATTAACGTGCCCCACTTTGCAGATCAGGAAACTGAGGCTCAGAGAAGGGAAGTCCCTAACTCAAAATCGCACAGCAAGGAAGAGAGGAGGAATTCCAAGAACGTGTGTTTGTGATGCCAGAGACAAGGGAAACAAATGATGTGGTACAGCCACTGCTTCTCCCTCAATCCCCATCCAGATGCCAAGAGATAGGACCGTGCCCTGGGGCCTGACCATGGATGCCACCTGGGGCCCAGGCTCCCAGCCAGCAGAGGATGAGGTCTCCCCAGGGCGGTAGTCACTAGAGGCCTGTGCAAAGCCTTTCAGGGCTTCCACAGCCGTCTGGGAAGCCCCTCCCTGGACAGGGATCGGTTCAGGAGAGGTCCTGGGGTCGAATTCCTCCTGGCAACTTTCTCCAAGAGGGTACACCCCAGTCTTAGGAGCCAGAGCAGCCCAGCCTCTCTTGACAGGAGAGATCTCGCACTTTGTCCCCTCACCTGGAAGACAACAACGCCAGAAGAAAATGGTTATTTGGGGAGTAGTTGTCTTGGTTACGCCATTCGCGGTGTTTTCTGCTCCATCCTAACCTGTCAGCTTTCTAAACGCGGAATGAAGCCATTCAAGCGTTTGAATACCATCTTTATGAAAATTCCGCCCCATCTTTTCCTCGCTACCTTGTTACTCTGCGATATTGAATCCCATTTCACAGATGGAGAAATCAAGGAACCAAGCAAGCGAGCTCGGTTTAAACATCTTTTCCAAGACAGCCGGGGACCAACATGTCCGTTTCTCACACTCTCAATCCCGGTAAGAAATTCCGATTTGAAGAACGCGTGCAGTTCGCGACTTTAAAACCGCAGCCCCAAGTAAATAGTTAACATTTTAACGATCCCCATCCCCATCCTAGCCCCTCTCCCCCAGATTTCAGTGGGATGCCCCTGGTTTTACAACTTTAGTTAGTGTCTCCAAATAGCTGGGCATTCAAAGGGTTAAACGGGATCAGGAGGGGGCCAGTTGCGGGCAGCGGAGCCAAGAAAGGGTTAAAAATACCAACACGTTTACTCCCCTGTTTGGTACAAAAAAGGGCAGCCACAGGACCGGGGGAGCCAGGGAGCCCCCTCAAGGAATGACTTTTTAAATTTTTAGGAGTTTTAATTCCGACCATAAAAAAGAGAGAAAGTGTCCCAGTTCGAAAGTTCTTTTAACCTTTTCTTTTTTCATTTATTTATTTTTTTTCTCGATTTCTCCGCGGGCTGGTGTATAAAAGTCGCCCTGTCCTTTTGGGTTCGAGGCGCCAGGTTCCCCCCTGCGGGCAGGGCGCGGGGCGGGGGCCGAGGGGACCCCGGGAGTTTTCTCCGGGGCCGGGCTGGGACGCGGCTGGTGAGTCCCGGCTCCGGCCCCTGAATTGGGGGGTCCGCGTCTGCCCCAAACGCCGCTTTCTTCCGTTTTCCATGTCATTTCCTGTACTAATAAGATGGTGGTCAAAGCAGGGGAGGAGAGCAGCAGCGAGTCGCCGCCGCCGCCGCCGCGCCGAGGCTGGCGCTGAAACTTTGCCTCGCCGGGGACCAGCGCGCCCGCAGCGCGGCCGCTCCCGCCGCGGGGGCCGCCAGCCGGGGCCGCGCCGCCTCCGCCGAGCCGCCCGCCGGGCCGCCCGCGCCGCCCGGGCCCCGCGGCTGCCGCAGCATTCCCGGGAAGGTGAGTCAGCCCCGGTAGCCAATGTGGCCATTGAAAATGGCTTCGGAAAGCGCTCGGCAGTTTGCCAGCGCGCGCGGGGGCCGCCGGTGCAGGGGCTGCGCGCGGCCGCGGGGGCGGCGGGCGGCTGGGGGGCCCTCGCCGGCGGCGCAGGGGGCCCAGGCGGCGCGGACGCGGGCCGGGGTGGGACGGCTCGCCCCGGCCCGAGGTGGGTTAACCCTCGGCAGGTAGCTGCCGCCGCCGCCGCCGCCGCCGCTGCGGGATTCGGGGGCCGCCCCTCCGCCTCCTTCCTCCCCGCTAGCTCCTCGCTCGCTCGCCTTGTTACAATGTAGCCTTTTCTCTGCGCCGACGTGCCGCCCGCTGACGGACGTGGCCGCCGACCAATGGGAGCGGCCGCCCGGGCCGAGCGTTCGGAATGAGACCGCGGTGACACGGGCGGGGCGGGGCTCCAAGCGCTGGAGGGCTCGCCGCCGCCGCCGGCCTAGTTCTCGGGGGCACCGTGGGCTTGGCTACGGGGGGCGGAGGTGGGGGGCCACGGGTCCTGCCAGGGTGCGGTAGGCCCTCTCCCAGCGCGGCGCACGATTTCTCGGTACACGGAGCCGCGCCGGGGGCCGTTTCTTTAATCCATTTCCCATCCTCGCTGCGGTGTAGACTCCGGGAAATCTGTCCGGAGTGTCGCCTCCACGCCCTAGTCGCAGTCCCCGAGGTAGTCTTCTCTGCGGGCACTTGGCGGCCGATGCATGACCTTTCTCCGGTCAAGGCCAGCACGCCCTAGGCAAGTGGCTGCAGGGAGATGCCCATGTCTTGATCGCTGATCGGGGCTGCTGGAAAAGCTGCTCGTGTCTTGTATGGGGTTGGGCGACAGGGGCTGAGGCCCCTGGGAAGGGCTGATACTTTGGGGAGAAACATGTTAAGCACTCTCTTCTTTCTCAGACGTTTGCTTCGTGTGGAGTCAGGCTGCGGTATGTAATTTAGAGTGGTTGAGAGGAAACACACCCAGGTCTTTGTCCGCAGGGACAGGAGGAATAATGAGCGCTCTTGATGCCTATAAAGCTATAAACTGGGGGTTATATCTGTGCTGGGGCAAAAGAATTTTCCATGGAGCGTAATGCCTGTGGCCTTCACTCACGTTTTCCCCTTGAGGACAAGGAAGAGCCGGCGCCGCAGACGGTGCCAGCCAATGTGGCCATTGAAAATGGCTTCGGAAAGCGCTCGGCAGTTTGCCAGCGCGCGCCCGCCGGTGCAGGGGCTGCGCGCGGCCGCGGGGGCGGCGGGCGGCTGGGGGGCCCTCGCCGGCGGCGCAGGGGGCCCAGGCGGCGCGGACGCGGGCCGGGGTGGGACGGCTCGCCCCGGCCCGAGGTGGGTTAACCCTCGGCAGGTAGCTGCCGCCGCCGCCGCCGCCGCCGCTGCGGGATTCGGGGGCCGCCCCTCCGCCTCCTTCCTCCCCGCTAGCTCCTCGCTCGCTCGCCTTGTTACAATGTAGCCTTTTCTCTGCGCCGACGTGCCGCCCGCTGACGGACGTGGCCGCCGACCAATGGGAGCGGCCGCCCGGGCCGAGCGTTCGGAATGAGACCGCGGTGACACGGGCGGGGCGGGGCTCCAAGCGCTGGAGGGCTCGCCGCCGCCGCCGGCCTAGTTCTCGGGGGCACCGTGGGCTTGGCTACGGGGGGCGGAGGTGGGGGGCCACGGGTCCTGCCAGGGTGCGGTAGGCCCTCTCCCAGCGCGGCGCACGATTTCTCGGTACACGGAGCCGCGCCGGGGGCCGTTTCTTTAATCCATTTCCCATCCTCGCTGCGGTGTAGACTCCGGGAAATCTGTCCGGAGTGTCGCCTCCACGCCCTAGTCGCAGTCCCCGAGGTAGTCTTCTCTGCGGGCACTTGGCGGCCGATGCATGACCTTTCTCCGGTCAAGGCCAGCACGCCCTAGGCAAGTGGCTGCAGGGAGATGCCCATGTCTTGATCGCTGATCGGGGCTGCTGGAAAAGCTGCTCGTGTCTTGTATGGGGTTGGGCGACAGGGGCTGAGGCCCCTGGGAAGGGCTGATACTTTGGGGAGAAACATGTTAAGCACTCTCTTCTTTCTCAGACGTTTGCTTCGTGTGGAGTCAGGCTGCGGTATGTAATTTAGAGTGGTTGAGAGGAAACACACCCAGGTCTTTGTCCGCAGGGACAGGAGGAATAATGAGCGCTCTTGATGCCTATAAAGCTATAAACTGGGGGTTATATCTGTGCTGGGGCAAAAGAATTTTCCATGGAGCGTAATGCCTGTGGCCTTCACTCACGTTTTCCCCTTGAGGACAAGGAAGAGGTTGGGGGTGTGAGATCCATGGGGCAGAAGTAACAGGCTGTGTCTCCTTCCAGGGGGAGTTGGGGGTGATTTTCGGGTGAGCAGAGTTCTGTGTAGGTACGTGTCTATAAACCTTCCCATCTGGAATAGAGCCCAGGCCAACAGATTTGGTTTAATGAAAAAGGGCTTCTCCACTGGAGTCCTTCCCCTTCATACTAAGGTGGGGCTTTGGACTTGGCACGGTTGCCTTTGACCTCTCTGGATCTTGCTTCTCCAGCCCTAAAGGAGGGCCAACAAAGCCTGTCTGGCCAGGCAGTTGAGATTAAATGAGATAACACAGAGACAGTGCCTAGCCTGGGGTCCACACCCGAGTTAAGAAGCATTCTCCTCCCTGGGATGATTGTAGAGCTCTCTCCAGGGAATATCAGAATTGCCCAACCAGCCCCACCCAGATCCGTTCCCAGGAGCCTCTGAGGCAGGATACACTCAGCGATGAGGGGCTGCCTCACTGGCCCCAGAAGTCCTTGATCAGCCTCCGCAGGCATCATTCCATCCTCTGCCGACCTGATTTAAGTTCTGTCCTCTCGACCCTTTGGGTTGGTGTGTTTCATGAATTTGTTCTCTTTTGGTGTCAAGTAAGAAACTTCTATCATCTGTATCTTTCCTTACCTGGACTTTAAAATGGGTGGGGGGCATTTCCCCCGGTTCTAAGTTCTTAGCAAGTAGGAAGGAGGTCAACATCCCTAGACAAGTGGTCAGGAGTCATTCCTGTTTATTCACCTGCCTCCTTGGCCTGTCTCTGCACTGTCTCATAGTTAAGACACAGAGTCCAAGGCTGTTCCCTCATTTCCTTCCCTAACCCCCCTCCAGGGCTCTCCTCTTGGCTGAGGCTACCACCATCCTGCTGGTCCTGAAGGCAGAAACCTTGGGGTCTCCATTCCTTCCCTGCAGTCCACTGTGTTTCCAGATCTAGAGATTTTAGCCTATGAATTGAGTCTGTCCACTTCTCTCTGTCCCCAGCATCTTGGTCAAGCCCCCCGCCATCCATTCCCAGGACAGCAGCATGAGCCTCCTAACTGGCCATCTATCTCCCTCCCTGTCCATATCAGCCTCGGGATGGCAGTCAGAGTGACTTGTTCCCAAGAAGATCCTGGAAGGCTCCCCATTTCTGTATAAAGGACTGAAAAAGTCTTCTCTATGCTTGTGGGATAAAGAACCAAATTGTGACCTGGTTTAGAAGCCTCTGAGTGAGGCTTTTCCTGGCCCCATCCGCCATCTTCCCTAGACCTCTCTGTTCTCTCCTGCACCTGCCAGTCCCTCCTCCTCCTGGAATACTGAAATCATTGGGATCTAATGAATGAGTGAAAGTTGGGGGAGAGGACGATGGAGTGGGCGAGTCTCTGTGGTCCTTTATGCTACCCCCAAAATATTTCCAATTCCTCCAGACACCTGTAGGACTGATTCTAGGTCCTCTTGTTGGGTGGGGCTGTGTGACTGGCCAGGGAGTCGTGAACTACAGTGACTCAGGCCACTTCTGGGCCAAAGCACCTAGCTGCCGGTGTGAGGCCCTCCAGAGTGCTCTTTTTCCTGTGGTGTGACAGCTGGAAGGAGTTGGGGCTGGAGTCCCCGTTGTCACTGAGCAGTGCCCCATGGCGTAAGGTCCCTACCTTCTGGTGCCCCACGATGGACATGCAGTATGGGTGATGTTAAGCCTCTGTTGTTTGAAACCACTTAGATGTGGGGGCTGTTTGTTCCTGCAGCGTAACCTAGCCTGTCCTAACTGATGCAGAGACTGGGAAGCATTCTAGGCAGGGACGAGTCCACACACACAGACTTGGAAAGGCACATCCTCAGTGACCAGGGTGATCTTTGTGACAAATCAGTCGGAGCCTGTCAACCCTTGCCACCAAAACCTTCAGGAATTCCCAATGAATTTAGGAGAAAGACAGACACCCTTACGTTGCCCTTAACAGACCATGGGGACACCGTCCTGCATCCCTTCGTTCATCCTGGCCAGCCTTCCATGGCGCTGAACTCGTGTTTGCTCATGTTGCCTTTGCCCTGACCGCGTGTCCCACTTCTCCTGCGCAAGTGTCCTCCTTCTCCATCTTTCAGCCTCAGGTCACTTGTGCAGAGAAGCCCTCTGGATGAGGTCGCGCACTCCATTGTCCTTTCTCCTGGCCCCTTGTACCTTTCCTTTGTAGCACTCGTCTCAGCAGTGACTTTACATTTATTGGTGTACTTATAGACAGCAGGCTTCCCTGGTGGCTCAGGGGTACCCTGGAGAAGGAAAATGGCAACCCAATCTAATATTCTTGCCCGGGAAATCCCATGGACAGAGGAACCTAGTGGGCTACAGTCCACAGGGTCACGAAAGAGTTGGACACGACTGAGTGACTCCACAACACCCGCACTGACTGCCGTCTTACTCTTTCATCAGACCCCACGCTCCGCGAGGGCAGGGCCTGGGCTGGCATGCTCATGCCGCTGTGTGTCCAGGGTCTGTGCCCAGGAGCTGCTCAGTGAGTAACTTTGGATGACGCTCCGAGCACTGGCTGTGGGCTCATGGTGTGCTGGGGCAGGACTCGTACATGCTGCTTCCTTGATGTAGGGGTGGGTGGGTCCAGCTGGAAGGAGGTGTCAGGAGTGGCAGGCAACGTGACGGGCCCGCAGAATACAGACACCAAGCTCCCCATGTGTATCGGTGTTCACACCCCAGAGGGGCTATGTTTCTGGGATGCATGAGAGAAAATTCCAGGAGGGCCAAGAGGGTGAGATTTAGCAGACCCTCGAGGTCTCTGATCTGGAGAGTACATGCTTTAGTTAAGGGGCCTCCCAATAGGAGATCCAGGGCTAACGAAGAGGAAGATCATGCTGACAAAGGCAGCGAATGTTTGCCGAGGGTTTATTGTGTTCTAGGTCCTAAGTATATCACATACCCTGTGCAGAAAACGAGTATAGGTATTATTATTTCCATTTCACAGATGGCAAAACTGAGGCCCAAGAGGGAATGGAAGGGATCTAGGGCTGCACAATGATGTGGCCAGGACTGGAACCCTGGGAGTCTGATGTCATCTCCCTAGGATGCCCTCTTAGTGAGAGTAGGGAACCCCAGACCCGTCAAGGAGAAGCCCCTTTGGAAACGTCACGTGGGGCTATAAAGTTTCTAGAAGGTAACCTACCTAACATTGGGGTTTGAGCGAAAAGGTCCTTGGCTTAGAGGTCTCTGGAGGCGTTGATGCCAGGGGTACCTTCTCCAGAACCAGCTGGAACCTTCACCCATGTTGGGGCCTGGGAATCCTTAAAGGCACCAGAACCCTGTGTTCTTAGAGTAGAGAGCACTTCCCTACAGCTGGCCCAGGGCTACACCAGAAAGATACGCTTTGCAGAAAGAAAAAAAAAAGCAAGAAAAAAAGAAAAATGTGCTGTTATTTTTAAAAAGCCTGTTTCCTATTGCAGATTATATCTTTTCTCTTGGAAAGGCCAGCATTCACAGAATCAGTCACACTTGTGGTGGAGTGCCCAGGGCGAAGGCTCTGGAAGAGGGGAAGCCCGGGGCATCCTTCCGTTCTTCCTTCCTTCATCAGGTGGTCCGTGCACACAGCCGGGCGCTCTGCTGGGCTCAGGGGGAGTGCAGTGTGGAAGCTAGTCCTTACCCCTCCAGAACTCGTTCATCACTTTGAGGGGTGGGCCGGTAGTTAACCAGGCAGTTCAAGGTTATAGCAGAAGAGGATGAGAGAGTGGACCATTAGCTCTAAGTCAAGGAAGGCTTCCCTGAGGAGGAGGTCTTTCAGCTGGGTTTTGAAGCAGGAGTAGGAGTCACAGAGAAAGGAAGGCATGGGGTGTGGCTTGTGTGAAGGCTGGGGCACACAGAAGGGCCTGGGAAGGCTCCAGGGTGTTCCTTTGGCTGGAGAGTGTGGGAATGGGAGGGGGTGGAGGGAAAATGAGACTGGAAAGAAATAATAGTGATGATAATCACCATAGGACTAACCCACCAGTCCTGATCCTGCCTCAGGGCCTGGGCCGCCCACCACTGTAGCATTCTTACCCATTGTCTCCAGGGTAGGCTGCATCCTCCCGATCAGAATTTGCTCAGAGGTTGCCTTCCTATGAGCACTTTCTTATTTAAAATTGCAGCCCCGGGCCTCTTATCTCCCTAGTTCATAGCACAGGTAGCATGCCTTGTGTTTTACTTATTTAGGTTGGTTTGGGCTGCCTCTCCTTACAGTGTTAGTTCCCAGGGAAGAGGGAGTTCTGTCGGTTTTATTCAGTACTGCATGAACAGTGCATGGTGTGTAGTAAGACCTCATGTTTGTGGAATGAATGAATGAACTGAGCCCTTACTATTACTACACGCCAAGTCCTTCATGATGTGTTTCTATGTCATCTTCCCAGCAGCGCCCTGAGACGGGCACTTGTCCCTTGTAGGAGCCCGAGGCTCAGAGAGGTCGAGTCGCTTGCCCAGGACTTCCCAGTTGATGAGCAGCACGGCTGGGATTCGAACCCGGGTCTCTTGGCTCCTGAGCCCTCCCACCTGACCCCAGTGCTCTGTCCCAGCCAGATTGTAAAAGGTTATGACTGCTCTGCGGAGGAGTTTATCCTCCGTCTGTGGGGCCTCTGGGAACCACCGAGGGTTTTATGAGGAGAAAGCTGACATGGAGAACAGGTCCAGGTCCCAGTCACCAGCCACAGCAGCAGCTTGGGTGTGAGGCCGGAGGCAGAGAGGCCGAAACGGTAGTTGGGGTGGAGAAGGAAATGGCAGCCCACTCCAGTATTCTTGCCTGGAAAATCCCATGAACGGAAAAGCCTGGCAGGCTACAGTCCATGGGCTCACAAATATATATATATATATATTCCTGGTGGCTCAGTGGTAAAGGATCTATCTGCCTGCAACGCAGGAGAACCGGGTGCTCTCCCTGGGTTGGGCAGATCCCCTGGAGGAGGGCACGGTGACCCACTCCAGTATTCTTTATATATATATATATATGTTTATATATATATCTATTTATTTATTCATTTATTTTTGGCACTTCTGGGTCTGCTGGCAGGCTCGTTTCTAGTTGCAGGAAGCGGGAGCTGCTCTCTCGGTGAGGTGAGCAGGCTTCTTGTTGCAGTGACTTCTTGTTGTGGAGCACAGGCTCTGGGGCACACGGGCTTCAGTAGTTGCGGCCCATGGGCTCCATAGTCGTGGCTCCTGGGCTCTAGAGCACAGGCTCCGTAGTTGTGGCTCACAGGCTTCGTTGCTCCGCAGCATGTGGAATCTTCCCGGATCAGGGATCGCACCTGTGTTTCCTGCATTGGCAGGCGGATCCTTTACCCCCTGAGCTACCAGGGAAGCCCCCACTCCCGTATTCTTGCCTGGAGAATTCCATGGACAGAGCTATAGTCCACGGGGTCACACAGGGCGGGACACGACTGAAGGGACTAAGCAGCTGCCGCAGCACAGTGGTCAAGGTGAGGGAGGAGGAGGAGGAAAGCGTGGTGATGAGTGTTCCAGAAGAGAAGGTTGGGGAGAGGGGAGAGGACCTGGCCCACCACCGAGGCTCCAGGCAGTCAGGTTGGGACACTGTTCTGGGGACCGCAGACTTCCTAGAGGGTGTCTGACTTCATTTCTGGGTAGACATGGCACCCCCAAGAGAAGACGTGGCTGAGTCCCCTGGTCTGGCCTCGGGTGGAGGGTGGGACCGAGAGGGGCAGCGCTGTCCCCTGGAGAGGGCGTGGCCTCAGGGGAGATGTGGATGAGAGGCTGCCTCTCTTGGGATTGCCTGTCTCCTGCTCTGTACAGTGGGGGTGATCATGGCCTGTAGAGGCTCCCCAGGACGCAGAACCGAGCACCACTGGGTCCAGGACAGCTCTGGGGACATCTCCTCAGGTGTGAGGTCGTGACCATGGGGGAGGTATGCTCCAGGGCATCGTTCATCCTGTGACCCTTGCTGGGGACAGTAGTGCCTGGATATGAGCGTGAATGAGCCCCAGGGGTCTCTCTGCTTAAAGGTGACCTGACCGTACCCTCAGATGCCTATACTCCCCTGATGGGCTTGTGCTCAAGGCCAAACGTGTGTGGGCCTCAGCCTCCCTTTCTGTAAACGGAGACGATGATGACAGTCCTGTAGTATCTGCTGTGGAAAGAAGCTTTTTTCTCCGTACTTTCCGGACCACGCTCTAAGAGGAACATGTACTGAGCATCAGGGCACTTGACATCAGCCCTATGAGATCTCTTCCAACATCCATTTCTGGATGAGGAAGCTTGGGTTCAGAGAGGGTAAGTGACTAGCTTCAGATCACACAGCCATCATCGGATCTTTTCAGTCGCCCGAAGAAGCCTACCTTAGCAAAGGAGGCTCTCGGGCTCACCTCCTTCTGTTCTGTAACAGTTCCCCACAGGACCCCTGGTTGCTTTCAGCCCAGGATTTGATTTATAAGCTCTTGGTTTAACTGGGTTTCAGGGCCTTTTTCCCTTCCAGGAGCCTCATGGATCAGATTCCGCTGGGACGTCTGGGCCAGCGAAGAGCGTCCAGTGAAAGGGCTGTGGGTGAGGGAGCGGAGGTGGAGAAGGACAGAGAGCCGCTGGCCGTCTTGTTCCCCAGCGTCAGCCTCAGACGGGGTGGGTGCTGAGGGACGGGAGCCCTGTCTGCAAAGGGAGGCTCCCTGGCCTCTGGAGCCTTCAGTGCCTTCTAGGGCTTTCCCTTCCACAGCCTTCCTGCGCGCGTCCTGACCTGGCCCATAAGGGCAACCCAGGGCTCTCTTCTCGACCTCCCACTTCTCCCCAAATCTTTATCCCAAGCCTCTGAGGCGAGCAGGACCACTCTCATGATGCCCATTTTATAGCTGAAAAAACCGAGTCTCAGAGACCGGACGGGACCTGCGGGAGGTCATGCAGCGTAGGGAGTGACCAAGCTAAAATTCGAGCTCCAGGTCTAGCATCTCTTCCTCTGCACCCTAGGCCTCCGCTGCCTGGAATCAGAGCAGAAGGGGGACCTTGAGAGCGTTTGGCCCTCCTGAAGGGCAGGCTGTCTGGCCGCTGCTCACCTATCTGCCGTGGCAGGAGCTCACCCCATTCTGGGGGGACCGAGGCCGCAGACCCCAGGGGATGTGCCTGAAGGAACCCGGGGTGGGAGGGGCTGGTGACAAGTGGGCTCCCTCTTGCGGGCGGGGTTGGGGGCTGGAGGGACCAGCAGGCAGGCCCTCCGCTTGCCTCGGGCTGGGCGCTGTGGACGTCACTGAGCCAGTATATATGGAACCGCCCCCACCATGTCAGCGTCCCCAGAGCAGCTTCTCCCACTGTCTCGTACTTTCCCCAGGGAAAAGTGCCGAGGGCCGGGAAGGGATCCTCTGCCCGAAGCCCAGGGGTGGACACGACCCACTTGAGAGGCTCCAGCCTGGCTACAGGGCCTGGGGAGTGGCCCCCCAGCCCTCGGCCCCAGCCGGGAGGACGCCTCTCGCAGGGGCAACCGACCGGGACCCAGCCAGGGTGGACTCAGCGCTGTCATGGCCCAAGGTACCGGGCGGGTGGGCTCCGGGCGGGTGAGGGCGGAGTTGAAGGCTGAGAGCCCTTACAACCCAGCTCTTCACTGCTCCAGCCCCACCCAAAGGGGACATTTCCTAGGGTGGGTCAGGGCCCTTCCGCAGACCAGCTGTGTTTCAGACGGAAAGTCAGAGGGGTCTGATCTCTTGGGAGGAAGTGAAGAGGTTCAGAGGCTCACGGTGCCCCAGGGAAGGGGACAGGGTGCCTGGGGTAGGGGAGGGCAGGGAAGTGGAATCTGCAGAGGAAATCAGCCAACTCAGCACGTGAGAAGAATTCACCCCTAAGAGATGCAAGGTCTTGCAGGGAGCATGAGCAGAAAGGAAAGATCCAGGTCAGAATTTCAGACGGGGTGCGCCCACGTCTTTTATAAACATTATGAGTGCCTGGGTGCTCTGACCTTTTGTGACCGTCTGGACCGAAGCCCACCAGGCTCCTCTGTCCATGGATTCTCCAGGCAAGAACACCGGCGTGAACTGCCAGGCCCTCTTCCGAGGGATCCTCCCGACCTAGAGATCAAACCCACATCTCCTGCCTTTCCCACATTGCAGGTGGATCTTTACGACTGAGCCACCGGGGAAGCCCCTCACCAACAGCAGGAACAGCCACACCTGAATGAAGCTGATAGGTGTGTCTGGGCCCCGTCGGAAGCAGGGAGCTGCTGACCAGATCGTGTTATTAGCCTCCGTGTACAGAGGAGAGATTGAGGCCAGAGAACCGAGGTGACTTCCCCAAGGTCACACAGCTAAGAAAGGCCGAACCAGGATTTGAACCCAGGTTCAGTCTGATTCTAGAGACTGAGCTCGTCCTCACGGTGAGGGGCTGCCTCTCTGCTCCTGCAGTGGGAGCTGCTGTCGGGAGCCTGCGCTGGGAGGGACGGTGGGCTGGAGGGCCTGCAGGTTCCAGAGGCCTGCCCCGCGGGGGTGGGCAGTACGGAGAAAGTCAGCATGGGCCGGAAGTGACGTCAGGCCAGTCAGCCCTTCTGTGTTCCTGCGTGCTCACCCGAGAAATGGGAATGCCTGGCACAGGCGCTGTCCCTGTAACAGAGTGGCTGGGGTCTTCCCATGCCACATTGGGGTCAGCCCGTCTTCAGGGAGCACCCCTTTGGACTCTGGAAGTCCAAACAGAAGCATGACTGGATGCGCCCTGCACCGGAAGCACCAGGGCACAGCCCCCCAGGCCCATGCAGAGGGCAGTCCACCAACTCCTGCCCACGCATGAGTTCTCTGTTACTGGGCCATAGCAAGGCAGGTACAGACACAAGAGTGCGTGTCGAGAAACTCCTACTGCAACTTGACATTGCTGCATCATTTTTTAGTGTAATTTACCAAAGCATCAGTTGGCAACAGATTGGAAAACTAAAAAAAAAAAAAGTGTCTTTACTATAAATAGCGTAAGCAGCTCTGGCCCAGATCCTAACTGTGATTGAAGGTAGGAAGTGCCCTGCCGCTCAGAACGTGGTGGGGAAGGGAGCAAGTCTTCTGCCTTGGTCGCGGGGGAGGGAGAGGGGGGTTAGGCTTCACAGAAGGGATGCTGAGCTGGACTTTGCAGGAGGCATAGGAGATTGCCAGGTGGGGAACTGGGAAGGGCATTGTTGGCACTGGGAACAATAGGTGCAAAGGCAGGCGACATGAGGCCCCGAGGGTTCAGGGAACTGCAGGCGATCAAGGTGTTTGGTGAAGAGGCGGAGGAATGGCCCTGGAGAGGTGGGTTAGGGCCAGCCTGGGGAAGCCTTGAATGCCAGGCTAAGGAGTGGAGACCTCAAGGCTGGCCTAGGGGCAGAGGTCCTGAGGTACAAGAGAAGATCGTGGCTGCACGGGTACTTTAAGGGCCGAAGGGGCCATCCAGTGGAAGTTGTGTTTGGTGTTCAGCCTTGAGTAACGCTGCTTCGGGGTCCCCAGGGGGGTGAGTTGCTGGTAAGCCGACTCCAGAGTTCTGCTGGTAGCTGGCTGCCCCGGGAGTCAGTCCTGGCTGGACAGTTAGAGGGCCATTCTCTGGTGTGAGCAGCAGCTCTTCCCAGGCTGTCCTAGTCACGGAGGGGACATCTGGTGTGGCTCCATGGCTGTGGCAGAAACCCTGTCCCCACGGCCCTAAGCTGCCAGTGCTGTGAGCTCAGGTGGCGGGGGGTGTCGGCCGCGTGAGGGAGTCCAGAGCCGTGCTCGGAGTGTGGGTGGGAAGCCTGGGGCTAAGTTTGGGGGGTTGGCGGGGTACCAGGAGTCTGATACGTGAAAGCATGGGGTTTGTTTAAGAGGTGAGCGATGGATGACAGCCTGAAGCTGCTTCCAGCAGGAGCCCTCGGATGGGCCAGAGGTGAGCTGAGGCCTGGCTTAAGATCGGAGGGATGGACACTTGATCCAGGTGGCGAAGGAGAGTTGATGTCCCCAGCGAGGCCCGCTCACGGGACCAGCCAGCGCGGTGTTGGGGTGGTGGAGTTGCTGCTGTGGTCCCCGGCTCTGGCCCAGCCTCCTGTTCCAAGAGGAGGTGGCTGCCCTGTCCCAGGGCCCCTGGGAACCGACCACGGAGCTCCTGGGCCTGCGTGCGGCCACAAGTCCTCGGAGAGCAGCGGTGGCCTGCCGGGGAGGGAGCCGTGGGGAGCACCTCCCCGCCAGCCCCACCTACACGCTCCTCCTCGGGGCCCTGTGCAGGGTGGCCCGGGCGCTGGCTCCCTCCCTGCAGCTTCCCGTCCGCAGGGCCCCACGCAGCAGGCCGGGCTGTCTGGCTGCCGCTCAGCAGGGAGTCCAGCGGCTGGGGCTGAGCAGGTGTTCACGGGGGTGGTGTGGTTTTGACATGAGCCTTGGCGGTGCTCAGAGGCTTCCGTCCTCACACCTCCCTGCCCTCCTTGTCCGGGGCTGGCCCCACCCTGGACTTGGCATGGCCAGAGGCCTGGGTCTCTCTGAGGCAGGAGAGGGAGGCTCTGGGGCAGCTGGGCTCCTTCCCCCCGGCTTCTTCCCACTGCCCCTTTCTTCTCCCTGAGAGCCGTGGGTGGGACCTTCTTGCTTCTCGACAGCACGTCTCCCCAAACCTGTTCTGCGTGGTGCGTGTTGCTTTGCCTCCCAGGTGGGGTCCTCCAAGGCCGGCCCTTTGCTCACCACGGCTGGCGGTGACTGAGCCCTCCTCGGTCCTCCTTCTGGCCTCCCTGTGGCTCTGTCACCCACCCCTGCCCCGGCTCCCCGGGCTAATGAGGTGAGGACTTGCTGGCCTGGCTCCCAGGGCCGCCTCCCCTAGTTTCAGGTAGAAACCAGACTCCTCCCTGGCACTTGCCGATGGCTCCCCGCCCTCTCCCCGAGCACCCTGACCCTCGGCCCAGGACAGTCGCCAAGAAAGGCTCCTCTGCCCCTTTGGACGGACTCCCTCCTGCCCTGCAGCACGTGTGGCTGTGTGGCCACCTCCTTTCCTCATCCACGGCACGGAGGAGGCCTTGTGTTTTGTGGGAGTCCAAGGAGCTGTGTGGATGGTATCTCACTTTATCTACACAGCAGGCTTGGGAGGTAGACACTGTGAGCCCATTTTGTGGATGAGGAAGTCGAGGTTCCACTGGGTTCAGTGACTTAGCCAAGGTCTTGTAGGAAGTCAGGGGCAGAGCTGGAACTTGGACCTATATCTTCTCAGCTCTATTCTTTTTTTTAACTATTTATCTATGTGGCTGTGCTTGGTCTAAGTTGTAGATCTCTGATCTTTGTGCGGGATCTTTTACCATGGCAGGTGGGATCTAGTTCCCTGGCCTGGGATCGAACCCCAGGTCCCCTGCATTGAAATGTGGAGTCTTAGCCACTGAACCACCAGAGAAGTCCTTCTTGGCTTCTTTCGGCCCCACGCAGCAGGCCGGGCTGTCTGGCTGCCGCTCAGCAGGGAGTCCAGCGGCTGGGGCTGAGCAGGTGTTCACGGGGGTGGTGTGGTTTTGACATGAGCCTTGGCGGTGCTCAGAGGCTTCCGTCCTCACACCTCCCTGCCCTCCTTGTCCGGGGCTGGCCCCACCCTGGACTTGGCATGGCCAGAGGCCTGGGTCTCTCTGAGGCAGGAGAGGGAGGCTCTGGGGCAGCTGGGCTCCTTCCCCCCGGCTTCTTCCCACTGCCCCTTTCTTCTCCCTGAGAGCCGTGGGTGGGACCTTCTTGCTTCTCGACAGCACGTCTCCCCAAACCTGTTCTGCGTGGTGCGTGTTGCTTTGCCTCCCAGGTGGGGTCCTCCAAGGCCGGCCCTTTGCTCACCACGGCTGGCGGTGACTGAGCCCTCCTCGGTCCTCCTTCTGGCCTCCCTGTGGCTCTGTCACCCACCCCTGCCCCGGCTCCCGGGCTAATGAGGTGAGGACTTGCTGGCCTGGCTCCCAGGGCCGCCTCCCCTAGTTTCAGGTAGAAACCAGACTCCTCCCTGGCACTTGCCGATGGCTCCCCGCCCTCTCCCCGAGCACCCTGACCCTCGGCCCAGGACAGTCGCCAAGAAAGGCTCCTCTGCCCCTTTGGACGGACTCCCTCCTGCCCTGCAGCACGTGTGGCTGTGTGGCCACCTCCTTTCCTCATCCACGGCACGGAGGAGGCCTTGTGTTTTGTGGGAGTCCAAGGAGCTGTGTGGATGGTATCTCACTTTATCTACACAGCAGGCTTGGGAGGTAGACACTGTGAGCCCATTTTGTGGATGAGGAAGTCGAGGTTCCACTGGGTTCAGTGACTTAGCCAAGGTCTTGTAGGAAGTCAGGGGCAGAGCTGGAACTTGGACCTATATCTTCTCAGCTCTATTCTTTTTTTTAACTATTTATCTATGTGGCTGTGCTTGGTCTAAGTTGTAGATCTCTGATCTTTGTGCGGGATCTTTTACCATGGCAGGTGGGATCTAGTTCCCTGGCCTGGGATCGAACCCCAGGTCCCCTGCATTGAAATGTGGAGTCTTAGCCACTGAACCACCAGAGAAGTCCTTCTTGGCTCTTTCCTTCACTCCGTAGCTGTCTAGAAGGTAAGAGCTTCATTGATCTTAGCTTGTAATAGCATCAGGAGCTCGTGCCTGCCTAGGACTAGGGCTCTGACCAGGGCTGAGGCTCAGCCTGTTGGGGATGAGGTAGGGCTCAGGGTGTGGCCCGGGCTGTGGCCTCTGACCATCCTGGTTGCTCTCCGCTAGATGTGCCGCTAAAAGCTGGGGTTCAGGACTAGACGTTGCTCTGGAAAGGTCTGGCCAGTACCAACTGGAGGAAGTTGTCACTTCTGGCCCCTGGATGGCATGTCTCTTTGAGGGGTCCTCACCTTGGATTAGCATCTTTAGTGATGGAACTGTCCCATGCTGTCTGGGCTCAGTGCCACCATCAGTGACGCTCAGCCCTATAAACCTTTTATATCCATTTTCTCCTTCCTTCCTGAGTTCCTGTCCCCAGTATGCATGTGTGTGTGCTAAGTCGCTTCAGTCATGTCTCACTCTGCGACCCTGTGGACCGTAGCCCTCCGGGCTCCTCTCTCCATGGGAGTCCCTTGTAGGGATATGCACCATTATAGCGTGCGCCTGTGTGTGCGTGTGTGCATGCATGTATATGTTTAAACAAGGGCTTTCATCCTGCAAATGGCTTTTCTCAGTTAACATTGACTCTAGGGAATCTAGTCATAGTTTCACTTAGTGAGCTTACCATAATTTTTTCTTTTCTTATCTTTTTTTCATTTTAAATAATCTTTTCTTTTTCTTTTTTTTTTTTTTACTGATACTCTGTAGTGTGTCAGTAGAGAGGATAATCATTTATCTCGCCCTTCTTCTCTGCTGTACATCTAAGTTAATTCTGACTTTATTCTTGTGCTGCTGCTGGGTTATGGGAGTCAGTTGCAGTTTTTAAAACATTACTGTACAATATTTAAAATCTGGCCACTGAGGCCTTGTACAGAACCAGACGTCTCCCTAGGGATCTCCCGCTATTCCTGCGTCTCTTCTTTAGCCAGAGAGAAGACTGCTCCCTTGCCCTCTGCCAGTCCCCAGAGAGCTGAAAACAACAACTATGGCCTCTGGAGTCCTTTCTCTGTCACACATGGGTTTTTCTACCCTTCCTCAAAAGGTGTGTTTTGGGATGATCTCTCCCTCGGGCGGCTGTTGTGATAGATTAATTTTGGAATCTAAATAGTAATAGTTTAGTTGTTTAGTCGCATCCCACTCTTTGGGACCCCGTGAGCCTGCCAGGCTCCTCTGTCCATGGAATTCTCCAGGCAAGAATACTGGAGTGGTTGCCATTTCCTTCTCCAGGCAATTTTTCCTCTCCAGGAACTGAACCTGGGTCTCCTGCATTACAGGCCGATTCTTTACCGACTAAGCTACGAGGGAAGCCCTTGGAATCTGAATGCCTTGGTTCAAATGCTGGTGTTTCTGGGAAATTGCCTTAACCTCTCTGTGCCTAGTCTCATGCTTTATAAAACAGAGATGACAGTTGCATGCGTACCATAGTGCTTCCGTGAGGACCGAGTAAACTAACACGTACAAGGTACACGGTACTGGTAAAAATCCTGTTATCAGCGTCCTGGGGTCTCTAGTCTGCGCTGGCTCCAGATTCACCTCTGCAGGCAGAGGGCCCGTGTTTCCCGTGGGCAGCCTGGGATGGCTCCAGCCTTTGCAACAGCCTCAGCCCTCTGTCCACGGATTTCCCAGAGGAGGCTGCTGCCTGGGAAGGCAGCGGGTGATCAGATTTCTGTCTGGTTTGGCCCTGTCGGTTCTGGAAGGAGGCCTACGGGGTGGGAAGGAGGTCAGCCTGACCCTCTGGTTGTGGGTGGTGGCCGGGAACCTGGTAATGTAACCTCAGACCTCGGGCAGATTTAGCGACTTTCAATGGAGTCTGTTGTGGCCTGGGATTTGATCTCTCTTGGCCTGCAGGGTGGCGGGAGAAGAAAGCAGCCTGGGGCCAAGCTCTCCTCTGAGAGCCCTGGAGCCTCTCTAAGCCACAGGGGCTGGTCCAAGCTTGGCTTTACCTTTCAGGCCCTGGGGCAAGTCTCTGCAGGTGCTTGGTCTGTTTAGTGCTGGAAAGGATGATGGCCCCTTTGGTCTTTTCCTCCCACCTCCATCCCCCTCTCCCCGTTTCAGGTGTGAAAGTACCTTTTGGCCACCCTCTGAAATAGGCATCCAGGTCAGGCCCACTTCACAGATGTGGAAACAGAGGCCCAGGATATCAAGTGACTTTGCAAGGCTGCACAGTTAAGCCACTGGCCGGGCTGGGGCTATACCAAGGACATCTGGCTTTCTGTTCAGTTCTTTTTCATGAGGCTCCCAGTGTGACTGTTTTGGCAGAAGGTGCCCAGTGGGGCAGCCCTGCTTGTCCTCTTGCCCTCTGGTCCGTGGCATGTGTGGTCAGTGAGGACAGAGGGCTGGAATTATGTCCTGAGCGGTGAGAAGCACCAACACTGGCCTGGAGCCCAACCCTTTCCCAGCTCCAGCCACAAACCCTCCCAGGAACCAGAGGTGGCCGGGAACAGCATGCATGCTTCAGCTGAAGCCGTGAGCCCCGCCGCGGGGAGGGCGCACTCTCCGGGACTGTCCTGGGGGTTGGGCAGGGGTCTGCCGCAGCCACCCTGGGGACTCTGGGGCTTCTTCAGGTAGGCAGGGGAGCAGCCATCATGGGATACATTTTTTTAAAGTTATTTTATGGGCCCCCATGTGCAATATTTTAAAAAATTCTATGTATTTTAGGCTATTCTGACTTTTCACTGCTGCCACAGGCTCCTCTATAGTTGCAGGGAGTGGGGGCTGCTTTCTCAAGGTGAGCAGGCTTCTTGTTGCCGTGACTTCTCTTGTTCATGGGGGGGAAGGAGGCCTACGGGTGGGAAGGAGGTCAGCCTGACCCTCTGGTTGTGGGTGGTGGCCGGGAACCTGGTAATGTAACCTCAGACCTCGGGCAGATTTAGCGACTTTCAATGGAGTCTGTTGTGGCCTGGGATTTGATCTCTCTTGGCCTGCAGGGTGGCGGGAGAAGAAAGCAGCCTGGGGCCAAGCTCTCCTCTGAGAGCCCTGGAGCCTCTCTAAGCCACAGGGGCTGGTCCAAGCTTGGCTTTACCTTTCAGGCCCTGGGGCAAGTCTCTGCAGGTGCTTGGTCTGTTTAGTGCTGGAAAGGATGATGGCCCCTTTGGTCTTTTCCTCCCACCTCCATCCCCCTCTCCCCGTTTCAGGTGTGAAAGTACCTTTTGGCCACCCTCTGAAATAGGCATCCAGGTCAGGCCCACTTCACAGATGTGGAAACAGAGGCCCAGGATATCAAGTGACTTTGCAAGGCTGCACAGTTAAGCCACTGGCCGGGCTGGGGCTATACCAAGGACATCTGGCTTTCTGTTCAGTTCTTTTTCATGAGGCTCCCAGTGTGACTGTTTTGGCAGAAGGTGCCCAGTGGGGCAGCCCTGCTTGTCCTCTTGCCCTCTGGTCCGTGGCATGTGTGGTCAGTGAGGACAGAGGGCTGGAATTATGTCCTGAGCGGTGAGAAGCACCAACACTGGCCTGGAGCCCAACCCTTTCCCAGCTCCAGCCACAAACCCTCCCAGGAACCAGAGGTGGCCGGGAACAGCATGCATGCTTCAGCTGAAGCCGTGAGCCCCGCCGCGGGGAGGGCGCACTCTCCGGGACTGTCCTGGGGGTTGGGCAGGGGTCTGCCGCAGCCACCCTGGGGACTCTGGGGGCTTCTTCAGGTAGGCAGGGGAGCAGCCATCATGGGATACATTTTTTTAAAGTTATTTTATGGGCCCCCATGTGCAATATTTTAAAAAATTCTATGTATTTTAGGCTATTCTGACTTTTCACTGCTGCCACAGGCTCCTCTATAGTTGCAGGGAGTGGGGGCTGCTTTCTCAAGGTGAGCAGGCTTCTTGTTGCCGTGACTTCTCTTGTTGTGGAACTCGGGCTCTAGGGCACATGGGCTTTGGTAGTTGTGACACACAGCCTCAATAATTGCAGTTCCGAGGCTCTAGAGCACAGGCTCAGTAGCTGTGGTTCACGGGTTTATTTGCTCCACAGCATGTGGGATCTTCCTGGATCAGGGATCGAACTTGTGACTCCTGCATTGACAGGCAAACTCTTTACCACTGAGCTACCAGGGAAGCCCCATGCGGGGCGTTGTAAGACTGGAAGAAGCAAGGCTCAGAAAGGCCCTGGAGCTGGTCTGAGTTGGCTGCTGACAGAGGGCAAACTTGAACCCACCTGATTCTCGCCATGGACCCTCGCCAGCCATGCTTCTAGCCACACCAAGGACCCTGAGCCGGCCCAGCGTTGAGTTAAGAGCACGGGTGCTGGTGTCTGGGGAACGTAGGCGTTGGGGCTGGCTCAGCGATGACTGCTCATAGGAGATTCCCTTGTAGCTCAACTGGTAAAAAATTCACCTGCAATGCAGGAGACTGTGGTTCGATTCCTGGGTCGGGAAGATTCCTTGGAGAAGGGATTGGCTATTCAGTCCAGTAAACTTGGGCTTCCCTGGTGGCTCAGACAATAAAGAATCTGCCTGTGCGGGAGGCCCAGGTTCAATCCCTGGGTTGGGAAGATCCCCCAGAGAAGGAAAAGGCTACCCACTCCAGTATTCTTGCCTGGAGAATTCCATGGCCCATTCATGGGTCACAAAGAGTCAGGCACAACTGAGTGACTTTCACTTTACTATGCACCAGATGCTATCTGAAGTGTTTTGTTTGTGTTTTTTTTAAACAATTCTTATCATTTATTTCTTCATTTATTTTTGGCTAATCTGGGTTTTCACTGCCGCCACAGGCTCCTCTCTTGTTGCAGGGAGTGGGGGCCACTCTCTAGTTGAGGTGAGCAGTCTTCTTGTTGCGGTGTCTTCTCTTGTTGTAGAGCTCGGGCTCTAGCGCACACGGGCTAGTTGGCGGCACATGGGCTCTATAGTTGAGGCTCCAAGGCTCCACAGCACAGGCTCCATAGTTGTGGCTCACGGGCTTAGTTGCTCCACAGCATGTGGGATCTTCCCAGATCAGGGATCAAACCCATGTCTCCGGCATTGGCAGGAGAATTCTTTACCACTGAGCTATCAGGGAAGCCCCTATTTTAAGTCTTGATTCATGCTATTTCACTTAATCCTCAGAATAACCTCATGAGGTGGGCACATTATTCTCGTTAAGTGGGGAAACCGAGGCACGAGACGTGACTTCCCAGGGTCACAGGGTGGGGAGGGGCGGGGAGGCTGGAATTCCAGCTCGGTGGCTCATAGCTGCCCTCTGAACCCGCCCGAGGCCTCCCAGAGCCCGGAGGGCTACACACGGCTGTCTGGTCCTGGCGCCACGCCTGGCCCAGGGCGGGCCTCAGCACACATTCTCAGGTGAACAATTGTGTGAGTGGATGTGAGGCTTTGGACCAGTGGCTGGGCCTGTCTGAGTGGCAGTCGAGTGGGGACCAGCCGCCGTTTCTCCAGTGCTGCTGGGCGGAGTCCCACGTGGTGATGTTCAAGGTGCTGAGGTCGGGGCCAGCCCGGCAGCCGGGGACCCTCCAGGGAGACGGTGCCTCCGAGCGGCTCTGAACTGTCCTGGGAGAGGCGGTGCGGCTCTGAGCTGTCTCGCTGGCGCATAGCTGCCTGGCCTGGGGACAGGGGCAAGTTCTGTCTGCATGGATGGCTGTGGGGTGTCACCCATGGCTGGTCTCGGGCTTCCGCTGGGCAAAGCCAGGGGCCAGCGGGGCGGAGGGTGAGCACGGGGACCAAGTTCGTGCGGACCCCCGCATTCCTGTGGTAGGCTCACAGCCAGCTGGGTGGCTCACCCTCTCGTTTTTCGTGTCACTTCCCTGCACCCTTCTTTCATCCAAGCTCCGGGAGGTGAGGTGACTCACCCAGGTTCCCACAGGTGTGGAGCGGGATTCCAGACGGCCTCACCTACCGCCATCGGAGGGGCCCCTCCAGCTCCTCAATGTGGGCTCCAAGAGTGGGGGCTGATGCTGGGGCAGAGCCAGATCAAGGGCCCCGAGAGTCCTGTCTTCGTGGCCCTGGGTGGTGGGAACCCCCATTCAGCTTTGCTCACTTTGCGAGCAGCTCTGAGAGTGGGCCCTCTGCAGTGGGACCCAGGAGACACAGCTCCATCCCAGGATCTGCTGTCAATCTGCTGTGTGGCCTTGAGTACGTGCCTACCCCTCTCTGGGCCTTGGCGTGCAGCCCTGTGAAGTGGGACCACCGGGCTTCCCTTTCAGGGATATGATTTATGCCTCGGGGTCCAGACTGGCATTTTCTCAACCCGTTTTGAAGATACTAAGATGCTGGGAACTCGGCCTTGCCAGTTGGGGGGTCAGCTGGACTTGGGGTCCCAAACAGTCCTGAGACTTTGAGAAGCACATGGCAGAATGGGGTGGAGCTTGCCAGGGAACTCTGCTGGGTCCATTCCCTCGGCCTCACCCTGAGAAACTGGGGTTCGGTAGACAGTCCCCTCATGGGGCAAGCCCTTGTGGAGTGGATGTGAGGCTTTGGACCAGTGGCTGGGCCTGTCTGAGTGGCAGTCGAGTGGGGACCAGCCGCCGTTTCTCCAGTGCTGCTGGGCGGAGTCCCACGTGGTGATGTTCAAGGTGCTGAGGTCGGGGCCAGCCCGGCAGCCGGGGACCCTCCAGGGAGACGGTGCCTCCGAGCGGCTCTGAACTGTCCTGGGAGAGGCGGTGCGGCTCTGAGCTGTCTCGCTGGCGCATAGCTGCCTGGCCTGGGGACAGGGGCAAGTTCTGTCTGCATGGATGGCTGTGGGGTGTCACCCATGGCTGGTCTCGGGCTTCCGCTGGGCAAAGCCAGGGGCCAGCGGGGCGGAGGGTGAGCACGGGGACCAAGTTCGTGCGGACCCCCGCATTCCTGTGGTAGGCTCACAGCCAGCTGGGTGGCTCACCCTCTCGTTTTTCGTGTCACTTCCCTGCACCCTTCTTTCATCCAAGCTCCGGGAGGTGAGGTGACTCACCCAGGTTCCCACAGGTGTGGAGCGGGATTCCAGACGGCCTCACCTACCGCCATCGGAGGGGCCCCTCCAGCTCCTCAATGTGGGCTCCAAGAGTGGGGGCTGATGCTGGGGCAGAGCCAGATCAAGGGCCCCGAGAGTCCTGTCTTCGTGGCCCTGGGTGGTGGGAACCCCCATTCAGCTTTGCTCACTTTGCGAGCAGCTCTGAGAGTGGGCCCTCTGCAGTGGGACCCAGGAGACACAGCTCCATCCCAGGATCTGCTGTCAATCTGCTGTGTGGCCTTGAGTACGTGCCTACCCCTCTCTGGGCCTTGGCGTGCAGCCCTGTGAAGTGGGACCACCGGGCTTCCCTTTCAGGGATATGATTTATGCCTCGGGGTCCAGACTGGCATTTTCTCAACCCGTTTTGAAGATACTAAGATGCTGGGAACTCGGCCTTGCCAGTTGGGGGGTCAGCTGGACTTGGGGTCCCAAACAGTCCTGAGACTTTGAGAAGCACATGGCAGAATGGGGTGGAGCTTGCCAGGGAACTCTGCTGGGTCCATTCCCTCGGCCTCACCCTGAGAAACTGGGGTTCGGTAGACAGTCCCCCTCATGGGGGCAAGCCCTGATTCTGGAGGCCGTGAGATCTGGCTTGCATACAAGCTTTGCTGCTTAACCCTGGCCACCCGCTCGGCCTCTCTGAGCCTTGCTTTCCTCGCTTGTGAAGCAGGAGGTGACAAGGTCTCCCCGAAGACTGAGGTGAGGATGAAATGCGTGCGTGTCTCCCCAGCCACCCGCCGACCCTCAGTGGGTGCCCAGTGGCATGCGTGGATCTGTTGAGGGGGTAGAAGGGGGTCAGAGAAAGCTCCGGAAACCTCGCCAACAGGCCTGGAGGCGGAGTCCAGAAATAGAAGAGCCCAGAGGCAGAGGCTCCCGAAGGCCGGGCTGGCCTCCGCCAACCCCCAGGAGGCCACACTGAGCTGGCCGCGAGGGCCTTCCCTCCCTCCTGGAGCTGTTGGCTGCATAAATTACTCGGCAGCCTCTGGGCTAATTTTACCTTCTTGGTTTTCATGAATCATTTCCCACCCGGGGGTGTGTGAGAGAAATGGGAGCAGCTCTGCCGGCTGGATGCCCGGGCGCCAGCCGCAGTGAAGCGCCTGTGTGGAGCCCGGCTTGCTGCTCAGAAGCAAGGAGAGGCCACTTGGGGATCCCCGGAAGGGCCCCAAGGACCAGCTGCTTCCAATGGTGTCCCTGTGCCTGTCGGTTATGCTTTGGGGTCATTGAACCACAGTGGGTCCTGTGACTGGACCTTGGGCTAAATCTTGATGAATTCGGAATCACGTGATGATACCATGATGGACATTTGGGTCTGTTTTAGCCTTCCTGGTGGAGTAGGTCAGTCCAGGATCTGCTGTCAATCTGCTGTGTGGCCTTGAGTACGTGCCTACCCCTCTCTGGGCCTTGGCGTGCAGCCCTGTGAAGTGGGACCACCGGGCTTCCCTTTCAGGGATATGATTTATGCCTCGGGGTCCAGACTGGCATTTTCTCAACCCGTTTTGAAGATACTAAGATGCTGGGAACTCGGCCTTGCCAGTTGGGGGGTCAGCTGGACTTGGGGTCCCAAACAGTCCTGAGACTTTGAGAAGCACATGGCAGAATGGGGTGGAGCTTGCCAGGGAACTCTGCTGGGTCCATTCCCTCGGCCTCACCCTGAGAAACTGGGGTTCGGTAGACAGTCCCCCTCATGGGGGCAAGCCCTGATTCTGGAGGCCGTGAGATCTGGCTTGCATACAAGCTTTGCTGCTTAACCCTGGCCACCCGCTCGGCCTCTCTGAGCCTTGCTTTCCTCGCTTGTGAAGCAGGAGGTGACAAGGTCTCCCCGAAGACTGAGGTGAGGATGAAATGCGTGCGTGTCTCCCCAGCCACCCGCCGACCCTCAGTGGGTGCCCAGTGGCATGCGTGGATCTGTTGAGGGGGTAGAAGGGGGTCAGAGAAAGCTCCGGAAACCTCGCCAACAGGCCTGGAGGCGGAGTCCAGAAATAGAAGAGCCCAGAGGCAGAGGCTCCCGAAGGCCGGGCTGGCCTCCGCCAACCCCCAGGAGGCCACACTGAGCTGGCCGCGAGGGCCTTCCCTCCCTCCTGGAGCTGTTGGCTGCATAAATTACTCGGCAGCCTCTGGGCTAATTTTACCTTCTTGGTTTTCATGAATCATTTCCCACCCGGGGGTGTGTGAGAGAAATGGGAGCAGCTCTGCCGGCTGGATGCCCGGGCGCCAGCCGCAGTGAAGCGCCTGTGTGGAGCCCGGCTTGCTGCTCAGAAGCAAGGAGAGGCCACTTGGGGATCCCCGGAAGGGCCCCAAGGACCAGCTGCTTCCAATGGTGTCCCTGTGCCTGTCGGTTATGCTTTGGGGTCATTGAACCACAGTGGGTCCTGTGACTGGACCTTGGGCTAAATCTTGATGAATTCGGAATCACGTGATGATACCATGATGGACATTTGGGTCTGTTTTAGCCTTCCTGGTGGAGTAGGTCAGTCCAGAGACCCCTGGCATCCGTGGGGGTGCTTCTTGGTGGCCCAGCTCTGGGAGTTTGCAGGAATGCTGAACTTTCACGGTCACAGAATGCCGGAGCTGGTACGTTCTGGCGGAAAATCAAATCAAACTGCCTTGGGTAAACTGAGGCTCAGAGAGGGGAAGGCATTTATCTCAGGTCCGTGACCTGTGGAAGAAGTCACGCTAATAGGTATTTACTGACTGCTTACCAGTTTGCTCACAACACTCCTCGTGGACGACTGTTACCCCATTTTAACTGGAGGGGCGACTGGAAGCCCAGAAGGTGAAATTACTGCCCCAGATGACACAGCTGTATGTGGCAGAGCCGTAATTTGTGGAGCCCATGTTCTGCACCGGGCTGCCTTTTGGAGTGGGTTGATAAGGTCGCTGTGAGGTGGTCCTGGAAGCCCCCAGATCACCCTCTCATTTTCTTCTTCCCTTCACAAAGTACATATTGAGCCCCTGCTGGGAACCACTCTGGCCCTGGGACCTTGGGTGCAGCCAGGGCGGCCAGAGGCTGGGGAGCCAGCGGGGCCCCTCCCCAGCATCCCCGTCTCCCCTGAGGCCGAGGGCTTGGAGGACGGCGCCAGCACAGCACTCTGGTCCCAGCCACACCGGCCACACGCCCCGCAGCCCAGCCCAGGCAGGGACCTCCCTGGGGGACAGAGGCTGGCTGGAGATCTGGAAAGGAAGGGCCTGTTTGGCCACTACCACCCGGCTCTGGCAAACTGTGGCTGGGACCCCCTGCCTGGCATTGCTCATCCTTCCAATTCTCCAGAGAAGCTGAACATCCGTGTTTTTACGCGAAATCTTCTGTTTCTTTAAAGTTGGCAACTAAAGCAAAAATAAAAATTGGAAAAACTCCAGCCACCAGTTTGTCAGCTGTGGATCCTTTCTTCTGCTGCCTCTTTCCAAGCCCGTCTCCAGTTAGAGCAAGTTTTTGTTCTCATTATCCCTCAGGGGCCACCTCTCCTAGGAAGTCCCCCTTCGTGCTCTGTCATGGGAGACCCTGTCCCACCCTCGACTGCAGTTTATCACCCTCGGCACTAGACTGCCACCTTGGAGTCGCGAGAAGGGCATATGCCTCCAGACAGCTGCTGTGCATCCTTGTTCAAGCCACTTAGCGTCTCTGAGCCTGCATTTTTTATCTGAAAGTCAAGTAGAGCAAAACTGAACTCAGTAGATTGTTGAAAAGACTCAGTACAATCAGGCAGAAACCCAAGTTAAGAAAGATTAGGCAAACGTGGAATTTATGGGCTCAGCAAAGCGAAAAGTTCGAGTGTCTCACAGCTTCAGGCACAGTTGGATCCAGGCTCACCCAGTGTTATCAGGCCTTGGCCTGGCTGACCTCCTCAGCACTGGCTCCCTGCGCAGGCAGGCTGCAGTTCTCGCTGGCTCAGCGGCTGGCTGCCAGCAGATCCGTACTCAGGTTCTATTCTTTCAGCACCTCCTCTTCCCAGCAGATTCCTCCAAAGCTCCGAAACTTCAGCTCATGATTAGCTGGGCCCTTTTCCCTTCCCTGCACCATTCCCTGTGCTGAGCAGACATGAGCAGTGTGGGTTGGTCCCGGAGCCAATCCATAAGAGTGAAGCACTTGGAAAAGAGGGCTCTCCAAGGACACCAGAGGGCTTGGTGCCTGAAGCGGGGATGGATGTCCACAGGGAAGCCCGCAGACATTCTACCCGGCTGCCAGCCTCCCTGGGCAGGGACCTCGTTCACCCCAGGTTCCCAGCAGCGAGGACAGCACCTGGCCCTCCACAGCACGCCTGGTCAAGAGCGAATGAATGCATCTCCTCCAGCAGGCACAGGGCCTGGCGCCGGCCACATCGTACCTCTTCTGTTCCTTCCTGGAGGACCAGGATGAAGGTCCTCCGTCCACGGTCCTAGCCACGCTTACGCTTCGTGGAGGGTGACAGTTCCGCAGTGCCTCCCCCGCGTGGAGCTGGTCAGCGCAGCCGGGGAAGCCCCGGGACACTGGTCCAACTTGATTGACAGTCGTTATCCTAATCAGTGATTATAGAGCCTTGCAGTCACAGGTGGGCGCGGAAATTGTCTCACTCTGTTTACTTCTTTACTGCATGGGTCCACACAGTTTATGCTTGTTCCTGCGTCAAGACTGAGCGGCTGCTACATGTCAGTTTCCTCGAACGTAGAACAGGGATAAAAATCCACTCTGCAGGATGGCGGAGAGGAGTAAATGAGATGACCAAGAAGTGGAGCCCCTGGCCCCAAGCCTGACACAAAGGAGGTGCTCAGGGGGCACCTAGTTCCCTCTGAGAGTGAAGGTTCAGTCGTGTCCAACTCTCCGCAGCCCCGTGGACGGTGGCAGCCCCGGCTTCCTTGTCCTTCACCCTCTCCTGGAGCTTGCTCAAACTTATGTCCGTTGAATCAGTGATGCCATCCAACCATCTCATCCTCTGTCGTCCCCGTCTCCTGTCTTCTGTTCTTCCCAGCATCGAGGTCTTTCCCAAAGAGTCGTCTTTGAGTCCCCTCGAGTCCAGGCCTGAGTGTAAATCCACATGTCTGAGCCTTGCCGTGAGAGTGCAGGAAGATAATGGATTCTTCATCGCTGTCCACTAACGGTACACACAAGCACATAGGCACACCTCCACACACACTTTCCTATCGTTAGGAAAGAACCCCGGTCTCTTGGCCCAGATGCTGCCTGTGGCCGGGACTCGTCAGCAAGACAGTTTATCACCCGCCGCCCAGGAAACGGCAGCTCGTCAGCACGGCAGCGCCCAAGGCCCGTGGGGTGACATGATGGAGCCAGGCGACAACCATAGGTTGCGCTGCGACGGAAGAACTCAGGGTCGAGGGCTCCGCACCTTTTGTAGCCAGCAGTAATCCAGCCATTTCCCCGTCTCTAGGGAGCAAGCAGTTCTACTGCATTCATGCTGCATCCCCGTAACCTACTTAGTTACCTGGAGGACTAGGCACAGATATGGCTTAGAATGAGAGCTTCACGCGTGGCTTCATGCGTGGCAGACGCAGCAGGGGATGGTCAGGACCCGCGGTGAACCCCTCCCAACACACACACACACACACACACACACGGACATACATACACACACACACAGACACACACCCCTTCCTTGTCCAAAGATAGAACGGCGGCCTGCCTGCCTAGTTCCCTGTTGGAAGTATGTGCGCACGCTCAGTGCTGTACACGGTGGCCTCCAGCCCCTTGCAGTTTAGAGAGCGCTTCTCAGACTCTCCTGTGCACTCAGCTCACCTGGGGCACCTCCTGTCTTAAGCTGACTCTGACTTGGAAGGTCTGGGGTGGAGCCCCAGGCTCTGCGTTGCAAACAAGCGCCCCCTTAGAGCCCTGCTGCTAGTCTGTGGGTCTCACCTGGAGGACCAGGGATTTTAGGAGACTTTTGAGGTTTCTTTTACGTCTGAAATTCTAAGCAAGACCAAGTGGGTAAGCAGCCAGTGAGGCAGCGCAGGAAGGCACAGAGAGGAAAGGAGGGAGCAGAGAAAGAGACTACAGGAGAAGCCAAGGCTGGTGTCAGGCCGCCGCCTCTCCCTCCACAGCCTTTCCCTCTGGGTCTCGTAGCGTAGAGTGGCACCCAAATACCACACGGTGTTTCATCGTGCCAGGGTCCTACCTGGCAGTCCAGAGGCTCCAGCTCTGCAGATGGGCAGGAGGCGTGTAGAGGGAGAATGCTAGGAACATCACCTTGGAGAAGGTCAGGGAGAACAGAGTCGGCGGAGGGGCTTTCAAGCACGAACTGGGTGGTGGTGGGTTTGTATCCCCCAGAGTCGTCTTCTGGGAGGGTCTGAGCAAGTCACTTCGCCTCTGGGCACTCGTCAGCAGGCAGCGCCCAAGGCCCGTGGGGGGGGGACATGATGGAGCCAGGCGACAACCATAGGTTGCGCTGCGACGGAAGAACTCAGGGTCGAGGGCTCCGCACCTTTTGTAGCCAGCAGTAATCCAGCCATTTCCCCGTCTCTAGGGAGCAAGCAGTTCTACTGCATTCATGCTGCATCCCCGTAACCTACTTAGTTACCTGGAGGACTAGGCACAGATATGGCTTAGAATGAGAGCTTCACGCGTGGCTTCATGCGTGGCAGACGCAGCAGGGGATGGTCAGGACCCGCGGTGAACCCCTCCCAACACACACACACACACACACACACACGGACATACATACACACACACACAGACACACACCCCTTCCTTGTCCAAAGATAGAACGGCGGCCTGCCTGCCTAGTTCCCTGTTGGAAGTATGTGCGCACGCTCAGTGCTGTACACGGTGGCCTCCAGCCCCTTGCAGTTTAGAGAGCGCTTCTCAGACTCTCCTGTGCACTCAGCTCACCTGGGGCACCTCCTGTCTTAAGCTGACTCTGACTTGGAAGGTCTGGGGTGGAGCCCCAGGCTCTGCGTTGCAAACAAGCGCCCCCTTAGAGCCCTGCTGCTAGTCTGTGGGTCTCACCTGGAGGACCAGGGATTTTAGGAGACTTTTGAGGTTTCTTTTACGTCTGAAATTCTAAGCAAGACCAAGTGGGTAAGCAGCCAGTGAGGCAGCGCAGGAAGGCACAGAGAGGAAAGGAGGGAGCAGAGAAAGAGACTACAGGAGAAGCCAAGGCTGGTGTCAGGCCGCCGCCTCTCCCTCCACAGCCTTTCCCTCTGGGTCTCGTAGCGTAGAGTGGCACCCAAATACCACACGGTGTTTCATCGTGCCAGGGTCCTACCTGGCAGTCCAGAGGCTCCAGCTCTGCAGATGGGCAGGAGGCGTGTAGAGGGGAGAATGCTAGGAACATCACCTTGGAGAAGGTCAGGGAGAACAGAGTCGGCGGAGGGGCTTTCAAGCACGAACTGGGTGGTGGTGGGTTTGTATCCCCCAGAGTCGTCTTCTGGGAGGGTCTGAGCAAGTCACTTCGCCTCTGGGCCTCCGATTCCTTGGCTAGAAAGTAGGGGCTTTGGACCAGGTGTTCCTGGTGGCTCAGATGGCAAAGAATCTGCCTGCAATGCAGGAGACCCCGGTCTGATCCCTGGGTCGGGAAGATCCCCTGGAGAGGGGAATGGTTTTCCACTCTACTGTTCTTGCCTGGAGAATTCCATGGACAGGGGAAATTGAAGAGCTACCGTTCACGGGGTTCCCAAAGAGTCAGATACACCTGAGGGACAAGCACGTTTGAAGCCTGGGTGGAGCCTTTCAACTGACAGACAGTAGGGGGCAGTAAGATGCGAGAGTACCTCTTCCCCAGCCCTGCCTCTTAAAGCCACAGGTGGGACTGGGGGCAGATGGCTTAAAGACTCTCTGCCTTCTGCATTTGCATCACACAGGTAAGGAGCTGGTCCAGCACCTGCCTGACACCCAGAAAGCAATCCATGGAGAACACCTCTGATTATCCTTAAATGAATGCACAAATCCAGACCTTTCCCCATCAAGCCCTTCCCTTCTTCCGGCTTTGGCATCTGCAAGCATGGCCTCCCTGAGCGGCTGGGAGCTCAGCCCAGAGACCCTACGCGGCTTGCGGCCTGACCCGCCCCCACAGGCACACCTCTTCTCCCCAGCCTTATTTCACTGTGGTCAACTTGGTGCTTAGAATCCCGGAGCCAAGTGGGTCTCAGGGATTGGACGTTAGAGTCCCTTCCATGGGGATGGGCTTCCATGGTGGGTCAGATGGTAAAGAATCTGGACAGTGAGGCAGCGCAGGAAGGCACAGAGAGGAAAGGAGGGAGCAGAGAAAGAGACTACAGGAGAAGCCAAGGCTGGTGTCAGGCCGCCGCCTCTCCCTCCACAGCCTTTCCCTCTGGGTCTCGTAGCGTAGAGTGGCACCCAAATACCACACGGTGTTTCATCGTGCCAGGGTCCTACCTGGCAGTCCAGAGGCTCCAGCTCTGCAGATGGGCAGGAGGCGTGTAGAGGGGAGAATGCTAGGAACATCACCTTGGAGAAGGTCAGGGAGAACAGAGTCGGCGGAGGGGCTTTCAAGCACGAACTGGGTGGTGGTGGGTTTGTATCCCCCAGAGTCGTCTTCTGGGAGGGTCTGAGCAAGTCACTTCGCCTCTGGGCCTCCGATTCCTTGGCTAGAAAGTAGGGGCTTTGGACCAGGTGTTCCTGGTGGCTCAGATGGCAAAGAATCTGCCTGCAATGCAGGAGACCCCGGTCTGATCCCTGGGTCGGGAAGATCCCTGGAGAGGGAATGGTTTTCCACTCTACTGTTCTTGCCTGGAGAATTCCATGGACAGGGGAAATTGAAGAGCTACCGTTCACGGGGTTCCCAAAGAGTCAGATACACCTGAGGGACAAGCACGTTTGAAGCCTGGGTGGAGCCTTTCAACTGACAGACAGTAGGGGGCAGTAAGATGCGAGAGTACCTCTTCCCCAGCCCTGCCTCTTAAAGCCACAGGTGGGACTGGGGGCAGATGGCTTAAAGACTCTCTGCCTTCTGCATTTGCATCACACAGGTAAGGAGCTGGTCCAGCACCTGCCTGACACCCAGAAAGCAATCCATGGAGAACACCTCTGATTATCCTTAAATGAATGCACAAATCCAGACCTTTCCCCATCAAGCCCTTCCCTTCTTCCGGCTTTGGCATCTGCAAGCATGGCCTCCCTGAGCGGCTGGGAGCTCAGCCCAGAGACCCTACGCGGCTTGCGGCCTGACCCCGCCCCCCACAGGCACACCCTCTTCTCCCCCAGCCTTATTTCACTGTGGTCAACTTGGTGCTTAGAATCCCGGAGCCAAGTGGGTCTCAGGGATTGGACGTTAGAGTCCCTTCCATGGGGATGGGCTTCCATGGTGGGTCAGATGGTAAAGAATTCTCCTGCAGTTCTGGAGACACAGGTTCAATTTCTGGGTCAGGAAGATCCCCTGGAAAAGGCATAGGCTACTCACTCCAGTATTCTTACCTGGAGAACTCCATGGCTCGTCCATGGAGTTGCAAAGAGTTGGACATGACTGAGTGACTTGACTTTGACTTTCCATGGGGACAGCAGGTGGCGGCAAGGAGCCCCCCCCATCCCCCACTGACCCCCTGTCTATCAGCAGATGTCACCTCCTCTTCTGCTCCATTTGCTGCCAGGCTGAAAGGGGAGGAGGCAGGGTAGCTTGGGAGTTGCTTTTCAGACTATAGATACTGATATATACTCTAAAGTTTTTTCACTATGCAGAAAAGATAGAAGAGTATAATAAACCTCCATGTACCCATTAGCCAGCCTCAGCAACTATTAACTAACTCACTCTTAGGTATCCCTAGGGCTTCCCTGGTGGCTCAGCAGTAAAGAATCTGCCTTCAGGGCAGGAGACACGGGAGACATGGGTTCAATCCCTGGGTCAGGAAGATCCCCTTGAGGAGGGCAGGGCAACCCACTCCAGTACTCTTGCCTGGAGAATCCCATGGACAGAGGAGCCTGGTGAATTACAGTCTACCACATGGCATCACGAAGAGCCATATGTGACTGAGTGACTTAGCATGCACACATGTATTACTGAGCTGTTTTTTAGGTTAGAAATGCACGGATCTGGTGTAAAATTCAGTGAGAAGTATGTCCCTTCCCCGCTTTAGCCTTCGATCTCAGGAGCCACAGCTGTCACAGCCTAGAGCTATTCTCTGCATGTGTAAGCACATATAAATGTGTGTGCTCTATTATTAAAATGGGACCTATTTATCTTATAAAGCACGCATTCATATAGCTTTCTCCTTTTGGGTCAGACACCATCCTAGGAAGATAACAAATATTCGCTCGTGGGTGCTGTTACTATTCCTAGGCACAGAGAGGTTAAGGAACTCCTCTGGCATCACACAGCGGTCCACCTAGTTGGGAGCTGAACCTGGGCAGCTTGGTCTCAACCACCATTTTCTGCTGCCTCTCTCATTATATACGTCTTCTTTACCTCGATTTTGTTTCACCATGAATTATGTAATCCATTCAACAAACGGGTATCGTGTGCTTACCTTTGCACTAGGCGTTCTTCCAGTAGCGGGGGATATAGCAATGATCAAAACAGATTCACATCTCGGCCTTTCTGGACTTTACATTCTAGTCAGGGAGACAGACAGCCCGTCAGATTATAAATAAGTACTGCATGTGTTTGATGGTGAATAGTGCTCTGGAGGAAAATGAAGCAAGGAAGCAGGGGTAGAAAGCGTTAGCGGGCTGCAGTTTGATACAGGCAGCTGGAGGGTGTGATACGGAGCAAAAAGGCTAAGGGCATGAGGCAGTGAGCCCTGCGGGTCCCTGGGGAAGAGCGTGCCGGCAGAGGGAACGGCCAGTGCAAAAGCTATGCTAGGCAGCCTTCGGGACTGCGGTGAGAGTGAGGTGGCCGAGGGAGGAGATGAGGTCCAGGGGCGGATTGGGAGTGGCTGGCAGGCCACTGAAGACCTTTGCTGTTTGCTCCACGTGAGATGGGGCTCTGAGGAGCGTGTTGAGCGGGGGGCCATTTGCTCTGACTCAGGTGGTCACAGGTTCGACCGGTGGCGGGGTGGAGACTGGACAGTAGGGGTGGGGCGGAAGCAGAGGGTGGAGTTTGTTCCATGGCAAAACCGCCTGCAGCCAGGAGAGGCTTTCATTCGCTTAACCGACCCGACCTCTAGATGGACACATCGGGTGCTCCTTGTGATTCCAGACAGCGCTGCAAGGAATACGCTCACACATGTGTCTCGAGAGATTCCTAGACGTGGAATGGCAGGATTGAAGATCGTGTGCATTTTTGAAACTGGACCCTAAAGGTTCCAGCTTACGCTCCCACCAGCAGTGCATGAGAGAGGGCTCCGGTTAGAGCTTCTGGTAGGATCTAGAGCTTCGGGGGAGGGTAGCTGGGGGTGTCGTGCGTCACATGCCCCCGCCCCTTCGTAGTCCACAGCACCATCCAGGAGGCTTCTGGGCAGAGGCACAGCCAGAGGCGTGGCCCTAGCCCGACGGCACCTGCGGGCGAGTGGAGCCCGAACCTTCAGTAGGACAGGGTGCCAGAGAGGATGGCCATGGCTGCAGGTGACAGAGACCCTGTCCTAGTCAGGCCTGAATGAGAAGAAGTGACAGGAAGTGCAGAAGGAGGGCAGGTTTCAGGACCATTTGATTTAACGCTATATCCATTGTCGATTGAAGTCCCCATCTCGGGGATGTTTTCCTCTGCCAAACAAACCATGCCCTGATTCTTCCGTGCCCCCTGAAACCAACGGTCCAGAATGAGCACAGACTCCACTCCCTCAAGATGATCCCACTTCAAATGCCACTTGCAACTCCTTGGTCACCCATACAATACTTCTGACCAGCATAAATCAGGGATTTTCACGAACCCCTCCTCAGGTTCTATAACTCCCTAGAACAATTTATGTAACTCAGGAAAGTGCTTTACTTACTATTTTTGGTTTGTTATGAAGGAGACAACTCAGGAAGAGGCAGATGGAAGGGATGCACAGAACAAGGCATGGGGAGAGGGCTGTGGAGCCCCCTGCCCTCTGCAGGCACGCTATACTTCCAGTCCCTGGACATGTTCAGCGACCCGGATGCTGTCTGAACCTTAAGCATTTCTATAGAGGACTTTCCCTTTTTCCTTCCAAAGCAGGGCTGTGGGTTTTGATCGCAATGGTATGCTGGACAGTGGGGGGCAAAAGGGTGGAGTTTGTTCCATGGCAAAACCGCCTGCAGCCAGGAGAGGCTTTCATTCGCTTAACCGACCCGACCTCTAGATGGACACATCGGGTGCTCCTTGTGATTCCAGACAGCGCTGCAAGGAATACGCTCACACATGTGTCTCGAGAGATTCCTAGACGTGGAATGGCAGGATTGAAGATCGTGTGCATTTTTGAAACTGGACCCTAAAGGTTCCAGCTTACGCTCCCACCAGCAGTGCATGAGAGAGGGCTCCGGTTAGAGCTTCTGGTAGGATCTAGAGCTTCGGGGGAGGGTAGCTGGGGGTGTCGTGCGTCACATGCCCCCGCCCCTTCGTAGTCCACAGCACCATCCAGGAGGCTTCTGGGCAGAGGCACAGCCAGAGGCGTGGCCCTAGCCCGACGGCACCTGCGGGCGAGTGGAGCCCGAACCTTCAGTAGGACAGGGTGCCAGAGAGGATGGCCATGGCTGCAGGTGACAGAGACCCTGTCCTAGTCAGGCCTGAATGAGAAGAAGTGACAGGAAGTGCAGAAGGAGGGCAGGTTTCAGGACCATTTGATTTAACGCTATATCCATTGTCGATTGAAGTCCCCATCTCGGGGATGTTTTCCTCTGCCAAACAAACCATGCCCTGATTCTTCCGTGCCCCCTGAAACCAACGGTCCAGAATGAGCACAGACTCCACTCCCTCAAGATGATCCCACTTCAAATGCCACTTGCAACTCCTTGGTCACCCATACAATACTTCTGACCAGCATAAATCAGGGATTTTCACGAACCCCTCCTCAGGTTCTATAACTCCCTAGAACAATTTATGTAACTCAGGAAAGTGCTTTACTTACTATTTTTGGTTTGTTATGAAGGAGACAACTCAGGAAGAGGCAGATGGAAGGGATGCACAGAACAAGGCATGGGGAGAGGGCTGTGGAGCCCCCTGCCCTCTGCAGGCACGCTATACTTCCAGTCCCTGGACATGTTCAGCGACCCGGATGCTGTCTGAACCTTAAGCATTTCTATAGAGGACTTCCCTGGCAGTCCAATGGTTGAGATTTTGCCTTCCAAAGCAAGGGCTGTGGGTTTTTGATCGCTGATCAGGGAGCTAGGATCCCACATGCCTCATGGCCAAAAGAACACAAACATAAAATGGAAACCATAGTGTAACAAATTCAATAAAGAGTTTAAAAATGGTCCACAAAAAACATCTTTTAAAAAAGGACGTTTTCTAGAGTTCAATCTTTACCTCCCTTACCCTTCTCCCCAACCCTTACATCAGAGGATGGGACTGAAAGTTCTAACTCTAATTCTCTGACTTTCTAAAGGTGATTAGCCCCATCTTAAGTCTATCAGGGAGCCCCATCTTACGTTGCCATTAACTCAGGTGTGACAAGGGGCTCCTTGTGAATAGGAAGCCACTCCTATTCGCTGGGAAAATGCCGAGGGTCTTAGAAGCTGGGTTCCAGGAACTGGAGACAAAGACCAAATGTATTTATTACTATGCCACCCCTCTCTTCTGGTCTGCTGTGCAAGCTTCATCCTACCAAGGATTCCTGCCGAGATCTTAAGCAGGACATGGCTGCCATTTGCTGTAATGGTTGTGTGCTTTCTCCAGAAGGTAGGACAGTAGGTCTCATGAGAAAGATGGGGCATCTGAACAAAGTCTGATTACGTTAGTGGGAGAAAAGGAGGGTTGGGACCCAGGTAAGCGACCGACAGAATCCATTGGAAGAAGCCAGCTCATAAAGTAGGTGCCATCCTTCAGCAGCTTCTCCACTTGACTCATGAGCCTCGACGCGGATTTGTCCAGCTCCTTATCAAAGTCTTACCATGATGGAGTCAACATATTGCCTCTAAAAGATTCTTCAAGAGGAACCAGCTTCGGAAAATGTATTCCACAGCCCCTGGCCAGTTCCGCCGCTGGTGCTCAGGGAAAACTGCTGTGCAGATAAAGGCCTGAAGCCATATCTGGTGTGATGGAGGCAGGAGCCTCAGCAGGCTGGACCCCGGATCCCCCAGCTGCAAAATCAGGGGCTGGGTGGGGTTGGAGGTCCCCCTCTTGGGAATTCCTTGCCCTGAGAGTCCCTGCAGAATTTTTTTGTTTTTATTAATACACAGAAAAATGTACATATTATTTATATAAAAGTGTGACTCAATGTATTTTCACAAACTTAACATGACCATGAGACCAGCACTCAGATCTAGAAACAGAGCCTGACCTGCACCCTAGAACCGTCTTTCCTGGCCCTTTGTAGTTATTTGCAAGGATAATCAGTTACACCTTTAACCACCATAATCTTTTTTTTTAATTTTGGCCTTTTTTATTGATTTTTTATGTATTTATTTTTCATCCATCTTTATTCTTCGGCCTGTGTGGGCCTCCCATCGCAGTGGCCTCTCTCGTTGCAGAGCACCGGCTCTGGGTGCATGTGTCATCATATAGGTAGGCAGGTTTTTAAAACATCAGAGGATGGGACTGAAAGTTCTAACTCTAATTCTCTGACTTTCTAAAGGTGATTAGCCCCATCTTAAGTCTATCAGGGAGCCCCATCTTACGTTGCCATTAACTCAGGTGTGACAAGGGGCTCCTTGTGAATAGGAAGCCACTCCTATTCGCTGGGAAAATGCCGAGGGTCTTAGAAGCTGGGTTCCAGGAACTGGAGACAAAGACCAAATGTATTTATTACTATGCCACCCCTCTCTTCTGGTCTGCTGTGCAAGCTTCATCCTACCAAGGATTCCTGCCGAGATCTTAAGCAGGACATGGCTGCCATTTGCTGTAATGGTTGTGTGCTTTCTCCAGAAGGTAGGACAGTAGGTCTCATGAGAAAGATGGGGCATCTGAACAAAGTCTGATTACGTTAGTGGGAGAAAAGGAGGGTTGGGACCCAGGTAAGCGACCGACAGAATCCATTGGAAGAAGCCAGCTCATAAAGTAGGTGCCATCCTTCAGCAGCTTCTCCACTTGACTCATGAGCCTCGACGCGGATTTGTCCAGCTCCTTATCAAAGTCTTACCATGATGGAGTCAACATATTGCCTCTAAAAGATTCTTCAAGAGGAACCAGCTTCGGAAAATGTATTCCACAGCCCCTGGCCAGTTCCGCCGCTGGTGCTCAGGGAAAACTGCTGTGCAGATAAAGGCCTGAAGCCATATCTGGTGTGATGGAGGCAGGAGCCTCAGCAGGCTGGACCCCGGATCCCCCAGCTGCAAAATCAGGGGCTGGGTGGGGTTGGAGGTCCCCCTCTTGGGAATTCCTTGCCCTGAGAGTCCCTGCAGAATTTTTTTGTTTTTATTAATACACAGAAAAATGTACATATTATTTATATAAAAGTGTGACTCAATGTATTTTCACAAACTTAACATGACCATGAGACCAGCACTCAGATCTAGAAACAGAGCCTGACCTGCACCCTAGAACCGTCTTTCCTGGCCCTTTGTAGTTATTTGCAAGGATAATCAGTTACACCTTTAACCACCATAATCTTTTTTTTTTTTTAATTTTGGCCTTTTTTATTGATTTTTTATGTATTTATTTTTCATCCATCTTTATTCTTCGGCCTGTGTGGGCCTCCCATCGCAGTGGCCTCTCTCGTTGCAGAGCACCGGCTCTGGGTGCATGTGTCATCATTGGACACACGGGTCCAGCTGCTCCACGGCATGTGGGATCTTCCCGGGCCAGGGGTCGAACCGGTGCCCCTTGCACTGCAAGGAGGACTCTTTACCCACTGGACCACCAGGGAAGCCCTCCACCAGAGTTTTGACTCTTTCAATTTTGTATAAATCGAGCCACAAAGCATGTCCTCTCTGGGGTCGCATGTCTTTTCTAAGCTTATGACTCATCTATCCTACATCGAGCAGTTGTGGTCCGCCTCGTTTCTGCATAGTCTTTATCCACCGAACAATTTTTTGAACCTAGAGAAGTGTAATGAAAATCGCATGGCTCTGTGGAATCCACAGGACGAGCGAATGAACATGCCAGATTTCTTTGCGTTTGCTCAGAATGATAGCAATGAACCAGTGTATCCACCCTGGTTCTCACCTAACCCAAAAGAAAAATTAGGAAAAGGACTGAGTTATTACAGAATACATGCCGTATGTTTCATAGATAAAACCTTTCAAGTGGGAATTATAAAAATTAACACAGAGGTACTTCGTGGTAAAAATATGGAAGCCCTTACTGCTCAGTTGGCAATTGATTGATTTATCGATTCATTCATCCGTTGTGCACCCACTGACACATATATGACTTTTTTTTTTTTAAGATTTATTTATTTATTTATTTTGGTGGGGGTGGGGTGGGGAGAGAGGGGGCGGGCGGACCACTTCTATTGGTCTTTCATTTGTCCATTTTCATCCGTCTTTGTTCTTTGGCCCGTGTGGGCCTCCCATCGCGGTGGCCTCTGTCGTCGCAGAGCGCCAGCTCTGGACGCATGCATTACAGAGCTCCGGCTCGGTAATTGGACACAGTCCAGCCGCTCCGCGGCACGTGGGATCTTCCCAGGCCAGGGATCGAACTGGCGCCCCCACTGCAAGGCAGTGTCCTTACCCACTGGACCACCAGGGAAGCCCATATATGACTCTTGTATGCCGGTCTTTAATCTAGACTCCCCCTTCCTCCCAGTCAGCTGTGCATGTGTGAGTGCTCGTCTGAGTCCTGTCCAACTCTTTGCGACCCTCTGGACTGTAGCCCGCCAGGCTCCTCTGTCCCTGGGATTCTCCAGGCAAGAACACTGGAGGGGGCTGCCATGCCCTCCTCCTGGGGATCCTCCCAACCCAAGGATCGAACCTGTGTCTCTTACATGTCCTGCATTTCACTTTACCGCTTAGCACCACCGGAAGCCTAAATAGTTGGTTGTCTCATATCTAATGACAAGTGGATAAAGACGGAAGAACCTTGGTTATCATCTTCTCTGGCAATTTCTCAACTAAATGAGTATGAAGAGTTCCTTTACAAATTTTTTAAGGGGTATGTTTTTCTCTTAAGAAAAAGAACAGAAACTCTCTTTAGCATAAGCCCCTCCGGGCTTCCCCTGGTGGTCCAGTGGGTAAGGACACCGCCTTGCAGTGCAAGGGGCGCCGGTTTGATCCCTGGCCTGGGAAGATCCCTCGTGCCGCGGAGCGGCTGGATCGATGTGTCCAATGACCGAGCTGGAGCTCTGGAGTGCATGCGCCCAGAGCCGGCTCTCTGCAGCGACAGAGGCCACCGCAATGGAAGGCCCACAGGAGCCAAAGAACAAAGACGGATGAAAATACAGAAATGAAAGACCAATAGAAGTGGCCCGCCCGCTTCCCTCCCTCCCCAACCTGACCCCCGCCCAGAATAAATAAATAAATCTTTTAAAAAACAACAACAACAACAACAACCCAGAGGCATGTACATTTGTTACAATTGCTGAACCTACATTGACATTATTATCATCCAGAGTCTGCAGTTTACATTAAGGTTCACTGGTGTTAGACACGCTGTGGGTTTGGACAAATGGATAATGACGTGTATCCACCATTAGAGTATCATCCAGAGCCGTTTCACTGCCTGTGAAATCCTCTGGACTCTCCTTGTTCATCCCTCCCCCCTGCCACCCTGGGCAAGCTCTGATCTTCTCTTGTCTCCATAGCGTTGCCTTTTACTAGAATGTCACAGAGTTGGAATCATATAGGATGTAGCTTTTTCCGATTCGCTTCTTTCACTTCATAACTTTTATTTTTCTTTAATGGTGTCTTGAACATGTGTTTCCATGTCAATTCAATATTCTCCTAATATTGGTAATTGCTCTAATATTTCACTGGATGCTATATATTAACTTCTTTTTTTCCTATTTTCTCCTCTGTCCCTGGGATTCTCCAGGCAAGAACACTGGAGGGGGCTGCCATGCCCTCCTCCTGGGGATCCTCCCAACCCAAGGATCGAACCTGTGTCTCTTACATGTCCTGCATTTCACTTTACCGCTTAGCACCACCGGAAGCCTAAATAGTTGGTTGTCTCATATCTAATGACAAGTGGATAAAGACGGAAGAACCTTGGTTATCATCTTCTCTGGCAATTTCTCAACTAAATGAGTATGAAGAGTTCCTTTACAAATTTTTTAAGGGGTATGTTTTTCTCTTAAGAAAAAGAACAGAAACTCTCTTTAGCATAAGCCCCTCCGGGCTTCCCCTGGTGGTCCAGTGGGTAAGGACACCGCCTTGCAGTGCAAGGGGCGCCGGTTTGATCCCTGGCCTGGGAAGATCCCTCGTGCCGCGGAGCGGCTGGATCGATGTGTCCAATGACCGAGCTGGAGCTCTGGAGTGCATGCGCCCAGAGCCGGCTCTCTGCAGCGACAGAGGCCACCGCAATGGAAGGCCCACAGGAGCCAAAGAACAAAGACGGATGAAAATACAGAAATGAAAGACCAATAGAAGTGGCCCGCCCGCTTCCCTCCCTCCCCAACCTGACCCCCGCCCAGAATAAATAAATAAATCTTTTAAAAAACAACAACAACAACAACAACCCAGAGGCATGTACATTTGTTACAATTGCTGAACCTACATTGACATTATTATCATCCAGAGTCTGCAGTTTACATTAAGGTTCACTGGTGTTAGACACGCTGTGGGTTTGGACAAATGGATAATGACGTGTATCCACCATTAGAGTATCATCCAGAGCCGTTTCACTGCCTGTGAAATCCTCTGGACTCTCCTTGTTCATCCCTCCCGCCCTGCCACCCTGGGCAAGCTCTGATCTTCTCTTGTCTCCATAGCGTTGCCTTTTACTAGAATGTCACAGAGTTGGAATCATATAGGATGTAGCTTTTTCCGATTCGCTTCTTTCACTTCATAACTTTTATTTTTCTTTAATGGTGTCTTGAACATGTGTTTCCATGTCAATTCAATATTCTCCTAAACTATTGGTAATTGCTCTAATATTTCACTGGATGCTATATATTAACTTCTCTCCTATTTTCGAGGTTTGTTTCCTATTTTTTGCTCCTAAAAATAGTGTTGGTGAGGACAGTCTTGTGGGGCCATCTTTACACATTAACTTACTTATGTCCTTAAGGTAAATCATTAGATTTGAGATTGCACCTACAAAGGTTTCACTCAATTGAGGCTTCTGATATGCTTTGCCAAATTGTCTGGCAGAAAGGTTACACAGTTTCTATTCCAAATGGGAGAGTATGCGGGGCACTTCCCCACATACTTGCCAACTCTGACTGGTATTGAGATTTTGAATCTTTGCCAATTTAATAAAGGAGAGATGATATTTATTTGTTTTAATTTATATTTATTTGAGTATTAAAGTTTTGTGGTTTTTCCATAAAGCACACTGGCCATTTGTCTTTTTTTCCTTCACAACTAGTTTTTTCATGTTCTTTGCCATTTTTTTCTATTGAGACAATCATCTTTATAGCATAGGTTTATTAAAAGTGTTTTGATGGCTTGTGAAGGCCCTCTTTTAACGTCAGAAACATTTAACTGACATCCCCACCTCATGTGTTGTTTTTTGTTGTTTAGTCACTATGTCGTGTTCGATTCTTTGTAACCCTATGGACTGTAGCCCGCCAGGCTCGTCTGTCCATGGGGTGCTCCAGGCAAGAATACTGAAGTGGGTGGCCATGCCCTCCTCCAGGGATCTCTTCCGGACCCAGGGATCGAACCTGCGGCTCCCTCTGCGTCTCCTACATTGCAGGCAGATTCTTTTTTTTTTTTTTTTAAAGATTTATTTATTTATTTATTTTGGGCGGGGTCGGGTTGGGGAGGGAGGGGAGCGGGCGGGCCACTTCTATTGGTCTTTCATTTCTCTATGTTCATCCGTCTTTGTTCCTTGGCTCCTGTGGGCCTCCCATCGCGGTGGCCTCTGTCGTGTCAGGATGCTGCGCTGGCTCTGGGCTCATGCGCGCCAGAGCTCCGGCTCGGTCATTGGACACATCAGTCCAGCCGCTCCGCGGCACGTGGGATCTTTCCAGGTCAGGGATTGAACCGGCGCCCCTTGCACTGCAAGGCGGTGTCCTTACCCACTGGACCACCAGGGGAAGCCCACAGGCAGGCAGATTCTTTACCACTGAACCACCGGGGGAACCCTATGCCTAATGTGTGCTGCCCTTTCAAAATAGTAAATAAAATAGACAAGAAGAACTAATATTTAGAGTACGTATTCTATGCCAGGCACTGTGCTATATAAAACAGCCCTTATAAGATAGGATCTGATATCTGGACAGATGGGGAAACTGAGGCAGGACTGGGTAGTCAGTTCCTCAAGGTTACATAGCTTGTAGTTGTATCAGCTGATTAACAAAACACACCATGACAGGGCTTCTAGGAATCAACAAAACGTTGACATAAATTTACTTTTTATCACAAAGTATTTACATATTAATACATTTGCAGATCCATCTTATGTCCGTGTTCAAGGTGTCTAATTTATTTTTTCTATGGGCAGTGCTTGTTGGACATAAACATCCAACATCTCCCTGTAATAATTTCATGCTTTTTCCCACTCACCCCTCCCGGGCTTGCTGTTAAGAACCATGTCAGACATCTTATGTTTCAGGAAGAGAAACTGAGACTCAGGGCCAGGCAGGACCTCGGTCAGGGTCACCTAAAAAGTTTATGCAGCGTTAAGACGGAGACTCAGGGCTTGGGGACCAGCCCACGGCAGTGTATGACTCGGGTCGGCCCCTTACTGCGTGTCTCTTTGCCATCAGAGGAGACAACTCAGGATGCTGCGGGGGTCCCAGACCTGCCAGATTCTCGTGGTGCCAGCCTCTGGGGTACCCAAGTGGATACAGACTGCCAGTCCTCTGGCCACACTGGCTGCCGGGCATTCCAGGACCCTGACAGCTTGCCAAGGGTGAAAACACAGCTGCAGGCTCCTGAGCTGCATTCTGCCCCCCGCCCCTTGGGTCTGCATCTCATTCCCGGGTTTGCAACGTGCCTAATCTCTGCGTGTGCAGACTCCGAGGAGCCAGCTGAGAGGGAGCCTTGCCAGCAGCTTGGGAGTCCTCCGCGAGGCCTGCCGACCACCCCTCCCCCAGGCCCCTCTCTGGGCACGCAGAGCCAGAGCCGTCTGCAGAATAATGGTTGCTGGAGCTTCACCTTACGGAGCCTGCAGACATGGACGCCGTGAAGGACACAAGCCTGCGCTGTCCCTCTCTTCCCAAGGGGAAGTCCATTAGGCCCTGCCACCCCTATGGCCTCCCTCCCTGCCCTGGTGGCCTTCATTACAGACACAGAGGAGCTGTAATTCGCATCAGTTATATATATCTGTTGTAATGCAGGTGTAAAACACATCAGTAAGGCTTGATTCTGATGCTCTGGGCAGCTGGATCCCTCCAAGCATAACAACTTAATTGTGTAGTTAGTAAACAGGTATCAAAGAATGAGTACTTTGTAACCTATCATGTTTTCCGATTTGCCCTCACTGCCAGGAGGCTCAGAACTGAATGGAAAACTAGCTCACCGACCAGCTCACAACCCATCCTGGGTATAACTGGCGTTACACCTTCTCCACGAGGTCTCTGATCATTCAGCTGTCCCGTTGAGTATGGGCTTATGTTGGAAATCATCACCGTTTTTTAAAATGGGTTGAAGGGGGGATATAAATGAAAAGTAAGACCTGAAAGGAAGTGCCCCATAGGCATTTCACTTTGAGATTCAACGAAATGTTTTTCTCCTAAGTGGAGGATCTCCCCAAGGCCATTTAAGACTTAGAAAAAGGTCTGTGTGCCATTTCCCTCCATCTCTCTCTCAGTCTCTCTCTCTCTTCCCACCTTTTTTCTCTGATTTTGTCTCCTCTTCCTCGTCCCCTCCAGCCCTCATTCTCTTCCTGTGGCCTGTTCTCCCTGCTCTCCTTTCCCGCCTTGTCTCTCTTCCCTGCCTCCCCTTTCTTCCTGCTCACGCCCTTGCCTCTGGCCTTCAGTTGACTCTTAACGTCTCTTACCACCCCTAAGCACTCGGTTCCTTCTAAGGCCTCAACCCAGCCTTCGTCTCTTTGATTTCTTTGGGGCAATTCTGATTATTTCCGTTTGACCAAGGAAGACACAACAGCCAAGAGCTGAAGTCATGTGCTGATGGCTGCTTGGCTTATGTTTATTATCCAATCCAAGCTCCAGGCCTCAGGAGGCTAATTCCCCCATACTCTCGCTTTCCCTCACTGCCTCTAGATGCCAACCTCACCCACCTTGCCCAGTAAAGGTCCTGAGGAAGGGCCTCAGAAGAGGGTTTAAAACAATAACCCACCCACCCTGTCTCCCCGCCTGAAGTCTCTCTTATGTTGTTGAGATTCCCAGTGGAAACAGAAGGGCATAGTAGTGGCGGTGGCCTTCATTACAGACACAGAGGAGCTGTAATTCGCATCAGTTATATATATCTGTTGTAATGCAGGTGTAAAACACATCAGTAAGGCTTGATTCTGATGCTCTGGGCAGCTGGATCCTCCAAGCATAACAACTTAATTGTGTAGTTAGTAAACAGGTATCAAAGAATGAGTACTTTGTAACCTATCATGTTTTCCGATTTGCCCTCACTGCCAGGAGGCTCAGAACTGAATGGAAAACTAGCTCACCGACCAGCTCACAACCCATCCTGGGTATAACTGGCGTTACACCTTCTCCACGAGGTCTCTGATCATTCAGCTGTCCCGTTGAGTATGGGCTTATGTTGGAAATCATCACCGTTTTTTAAAATGGGTTGAAGGGGGGATATAAATGAAAAGTAAGACCTGAAAGGAAGTGCCCCATAGGCATTTCACTTTGAGATTCAACGAAATGTTTTTCTCCTAAGTGGAGGATCTCCCCAAGGCCATTTAAGACTTAGAAAAAGGTCTGTGTGCCATTTCCCTCCATCTCTCTCTCAGTCTCTCTCTCTCTTCCCACCTTTTTTCTCTGATTTTGTCTCCTCTTCCTCGTCCCCTCCAGCCCTCATTCTCTTCCTGTGGCCTGTTCTCCCTGCTCTCCTTTCCCGCCTTGTCTCTCTTCCCTGCCTCCCCTTTCTTCCTGCTCACGCCCTTGCCTCTGGCCTTCAGTTGACTCTTAACGTCTCTTACCACCCCTAAGCACTCGGTTCCTTCTAAGGCCTCAACCCAGCCTTCGTCTCTTTGATTTCTTTGGGGCAATTCTGATTATTTCCGTTTGACCAAGGAAGACACAACAGCCAAGAGCTGAAGTCATGTGCTGATGGCTGCTTGGCTTATGTTTATTATCCAATCCAAGCTCCAGGCCTCAGGAGGCTAATTCCCCCATACTCTCGCTTTCCCTCACTGCCTCTAGATGCCAACCTCACCCACCTTGCCCAGTAAAGGTCCTGAGGAAGGGCCTCAGAAGAGGGTTTAAAACAATAACCCACCCACCCTGTCTCCCCGCCTGAAGTCTCTCTTATGTTGTTGAGATTCTCAGTGGAAACAGAAGGGCATAGTAGTGGCGGTGGGGGTGAGGTAGGACACGGGTCATTTGGCCATCCATTCACTTGACAGATATTAGTTGAGAATAGGCTATGTGCCAGGCAAGGCTGAGACCGGCCTAAGGAAAGCAAGTGTGAAAAATTTAAGGCGGCACTCCCACTCAGGTGTCTATCCTGCACGTTCATGCCCCTGAGAATGAGTGCTTCCTTAAAGTATGTGCCCTAGCATCTTGCTTGTCCTTCGTTTGCTCTGCCCTGATGTCAGGCACTGTTACAAGTGCTTGCCATTCAGTGGCAAGGAGAAAAGGCCTGTGCACTCTGCCCTTGGTGAGCTTCTACTCTATTATGGGAAACAGATACGCATCAAATGATCAGGCTAACAAAAACCTGTTCTAAGGATGTCAAGGGCCATGAAGAAAGGGACACAGGGCTAGAAGAGGATATTATGGAGGGCAGGGGGATGGCGAGGGCTGAAGAATGGGCAGGCGTTACGTAGGTGTGATGCAGGTGGAGCACAGGGCAAGGTGGAGCATGGCATACAGGTGCACCCAGGGGAGGGCAGAGGGGCCAGTGCACATTGGTCCCAACCAGTCAGGGCCTAATGGCATGCTGGAGTTTGCAAATAATTGACTTAAAATAAATCCAACCCAACGGAGAGGATTCAAAGCCACTCCTTCATGACATCATGCAGCCCCACCTGCCTGATGAGCTTTCTTCAGTGGAGATGGTGCCCAGCTCCCTCGAATCTCATCTCTGTCCACTTAATACAGCGATGTCTGTGATAGACTTTAATATGCACCATTTCCCAGTGAGGCAATGAGAGCACAGAGAAGTCAGAGAACCCAGTGTCTTCACTCAGGCTGTCATAACAGAATGCCATAAACCAGGTGGCTTAACGAGCAAACATTTATTTCTCACAGTTCAGGAGGCTGGGAAGTCCAAGACCTAGCTAGGTGCTGGCTCATTTGGGTCCTGGTGAAGGCTCTCTTCTTGGCTTGCAGGCAGTTACCTTCCCACTGCCCTCACCTGGTGGAGAGAGAGCAGGTTTCAAGAGGAAGAGCACGCTGCTGTCTCTTCCCCTTCTTAGAGGGCACCAACCCTATTAGATTGGAGCCCCATCCTTATGACCTCATTTAACCTTTATTGCCTCCTCACAAGCCCCGTCTCCAAACACAGGCACACTGAAGAACACAGTCCTTAACACCTGCCCAGGGCCCCACAGCCAGTCACTGGGGTTTGACCACAGGCCGTGGGTGCTGCAGGCCCAGGCTCCTCAACTCTAGGCTATCTGCCTCACCATGTGTTGTGTGTGAATGCTGTCCATCCAGTTGAGACGTGCGCCTCAGGGCAGGGGCGTTCAGGGATCCTTTATAAATCCACTGGGTCTTGCGCCCAGCCTGGTGGCTGGGCGTATGGCCTGGGTCCTGAACCCACCCCCACTTGGTGATTCTGGTGATCCTCGTGGAAGAAGGCTGGGCTGAGGGTGTGGCACGGAAGTGAGTCAGCCCCCAAGCAAAACTTACATTTAGGGGGCCCTCCCATTTGTTTAATTGGCTCAGAGGAGGCCACAGGCTCCAGTGCAGACTTCACTACAAATGGACTGGGTGACCTTGGGCGAGTCACTTGACATCCCCCATCCCCAGGTTCCTGCCTCAGTGGCCCACCAATCCCTAGCCCCCACCCCTGGCGGCTGGAGGTCCTTTCGTTGACCAGTCAAGAACCTGGCATGAGGGGCTTTGCAGATGCAGCCGAGCTGGCAGGGGAAAGCCACTCCTTCATGACATCATGCAGCCCCACCTGCCTGATGAGCTTTCTTCAGTGGAGATGGTGCCCAGCTCCCTCGAATCTCATCTCTGTCCACTTAATACAGCGATGTCTGTGATAGACTTTAATATGCACCATTTCCCAGTGAGGCAATGAGAGCACAGAGAAGTCAGAGAACCCAGTGTCTTCACTCAGGCTGTCATAACAGAATGCCATAAACCAGGTGGCTTAACGAGCAAACATTTATTTCTCACAGTTCAGGAGGCTGGGAAGTCCAAGACCTAGCTAGGTGCTGGCTCATTTGGGTCCTGGTGAAGGCTCTCTTCTTGGCTTGCAGGCAGTTACCTTCCCACTGCCCTCACCTGGTGGAGAGAGAGGTTTCAAGAGGAAGAGCACGCTGCTGTCTCTTCCCCTTCTTAGAGGGCACCAACCCTATTAGATTGGAGCCCCATCCTTATGACCTCATTTAACCTTTATTGCCTCCTCACAAGCCCCGTCTCCAAACACAGGCACACTGAAGAACACAGTCCTTAACACCTGCCCAGGGCCCCACAGCCAGTCACTGGGGTTTGACCACAGGCCGTGGGTGCTGCAGGCCCAGGCTCCTCAACTCTAGGCTATCTGCCTCACCATGTGTTGTGTGTGAATGCTGTCCATCCAGTTGAGACGTGCGCCTCAGGGCAGGGGCGTTCAGGGATCCTTTATAAATCCACTGGGTCTTGCGCCCAGCCTGGTGGCTGGGCGTATGGCCTGGGTCCTGAACCCACCCCCACTTGGTGATTCTGGTGATCCTCGTGGAAGAAGGCTGGGCTGAGGGTGTGGCACGGAAGTGAGTCAGCCCCCAAGCAAAACTTACATTTAGGGGGCCCTCCCATTTGTTTAATTGGCTCAGAGGAGGCCACAGGCTCCAGTGCAGACTTCACTACAAATGGACTGGGTGACCTTGGGCGAGTCACTTGACATCCCCCATCCCCAGGTTCCTGCCTCAGTGGCCCACCAATCCCTAGCCCCCACCCCTGGCGGCTGGAGGTCCTTTCGTTGACCAGTCAAGAACCTGGCATGAGGGGCTTTGCAGATGCAGCCGAGCAGGTGGGGCAGGGGCGGTCTTGCGGCGCGTTGCCTGCAACTGGGGTGTCAGTGTCTCTCTGGCCGCGCCGCAGCCCCGCGCTGCCAAGTGGGCTGCGGAGGCTGGATGGAAGCGCGGTGGGCCACAGGGCCCAGCCTCCCCGGCTTGCATCCTCACCAGATGCCCGCCCTGCGCCCCCCGCCCGCGTGGGGGCCGAGCCCCGCGGGAGGGGCTGGAATGCCTCCCAGGAGGGGCCCCCTCCCGCCGCCCCTCCCGAGCGCCCGCTTCCTCCCGCTCTCCGCGCGCCCCCCTCCCGGCCGCCAGCCAACTACGTGCCCCCGGGGCCGGCAAGAAGCCACATGCCCCCGCAAGGAATGCCGGGCCCGGCGGGCGGGGGGCGGGCGCTGGGCAGGGCCGGGCCGGGCAGGGCAGGGAGCGCCCCACCGGGAAGGTTGGTGAGAGCGAGAGCGCCAGCCCGCGCCCTCCCGGCCCTCCGCGCCGCCCCTGCGCCCGGCCGGTGCACCGCGCGGACCCGATCGCGGGATCTCACACTTTCCCCGCCGGACACGCGGCCGGGACCCGGGGTGCTCCGGGGACTGGGAGGGGGGGACACCCGGGGGAAGGGCTGCGCCGGCGAGGCGGTTCGGCCGACCCAGGCCGCCCTTGCCCCCTCCCCGCGCCCCCCGTCCCTGCCGGCTCGGAGAAGGGGGCAGGCCGTCACGTCTCCCCAGACCCCTCCCCGCGGCCGGCGGCTGTGGGGGCGCGGTGGGGAGCAGGGGGCTGATTAGCCGAGGAGCAGGGGTGTGGCCAGCGGGGCCCCGGGTAGTGAGTCACACAGGCTGCTCGCCCAGTCCCGGGCCGAGCGCGCTCCTGCCTGAGCTGAGCGCTGTCCTGGCCCCGAAGAGTGTCCCCGGCTTGGCATGAGGACCCTGGGGTGCCAAGGGCGGGGCTGAAGCCCAGCGCGGTGGTGGAGGAGGGCGGTAAGCTTCGGGCTAGGGAGACTGCCCTAGAGAGAGCTGGGTGGGGCTTGGAGCCAGGGCCGCCCACGCGGGGACCCCCCGCCCCCCACCAGGCCCCGCCTGTACCTGCTCTGAGCTGGCAAAGCGAGCCCACCAATCCCTAGCCCCCACCCCTGGCGGCTGGAGGTCCTTTCGTTGACCAGTCAAGAACCTGGCATGAGGGGCTTTGCAGATGCAGCCGAGCAGGTGGGGCAGGGGCGGTCTTGCGGCGCGTTGCCTGCAACTGGGGTGTCAGTGTCTCTCTGGCCGCGCCGCAGCCCCGCGCTGCCAAGTGGGCTGCGGAGGCTGGATGGAAGCGCGGTGGGCCACAGGGCCCAGCCTCCCCGGCTTGCATCCTCACCAGATGCCCGCCCTGCGCCCCCCGCCCGCGTGGGGGCCGAGCCCCGCGGGAGGGGCTGGAATGCCTCCCAGGAGGGGCCCCCTCCCGCCGCCCCTCCCGAGCGCCCGCTTCCTCCCGCTCTCCGCGCGCCCCCCTCCCGGCCGCCAGCCAACTACGTGCCCCCGGGGCCGGCAAGAAGCCACATGCCCCCGCAAGGAATGCCGGGCCCGGCGGGCGGGGGGCGGGCGCTGGGCAGGGCCGGGCCGGGCTGGGCAGGGAGCGCCCCACCGGGAAGGTTGGTGAGAGCGAGAGCGCCAGCCCGCGCCCTCCCGGCCCTCCGCGCCGCCCCTGCGCCCGGCCGGTGCACCGCGCGGACCCGATCGCGGGATCTCACACTTTCCCCGCCGGACACGCGGCCGGGACCCGGGGTGCTCCGGGGACTGGGAGGGGGGGACACCCGGGGGAAGGGCTGCGCCGGCGAGGCGGTTCGGCCGACCCAGGCCGCCCTTGCCCCCTCCCCGCGCCCCCCGTCCCTGCCGGCTCGGAGAAGGGGGCAGGCCGTCACGTCTCCCCACACCCCTCCCCGCTGCCGGCGGCTTTGGGGCCCCGGTGGGGAGCAGGGGGCTGATTAGCCGAGGAGCAGGGGTGTGGCCAGCGGGGCCCCGGGTAGTGAGTCACACAGGCTGCTCGCCCAGTCCCGGGCCGAGCGCGCTCCCTGCCTGAGCTGAGCGCTGTCCTGGCCCCGAAGAGTGTCCCCGGCTTGGCATGAGGACCCTGGGGTGCCAAGGGCGGGGCTGAAGCCCAGCGCGGTGGTGGAGGAGGGCGGTAAGCTTCGGGCTAGGGAGACTCCCCTAGAGAGAGCGGGGTGGGGCTTGGAGCCAGGGCCGCCCACGCGGGGACCCCCAGGCCCCGCCCGTACCTGCTCTGAGCTGGCAAAGCGAGCCTGGCTGCATTCCCTGGCAGCCCCTGGGTGAGGGGCTCCGCAGCCAGGCGCTTAGGGCCCATTGCCTCTACCTGCCCCCCTTTGGCCTCTGCTGGACTTGAGTGGATCCCTTCCCCACTCCCCACTTGCGAAGTTTTGTGCGGAGGCTCCCATGAGTGCCTCATACCCTTTGCCCTTTGGTCTTGGGGTCCAGGCTGTGCTAGGTAGCCTGCCTCCTGGCCGGAGCTCTTCCCGGCCCCTGACCCCATGGGGCTGGTGGCTCCAGTCGTCCCCAGGACCAGCCTGGGATAGAAATGGCATTTCCTCTTGGCCTGGCTACAGCTGTTTTTGTTGTCTGTGTTCTCAAGTGCTTCCTCCAGGGATGGCAGGGAGGGTAACTGGATGCCATGGGACCCCCACGTGCCCTCTCCACCACTCACCCCTCTCCCCCTGTCTCTTTGATCCTCTTCCTGTGCCGGTCCCGCCTTCGCGTCCCCAGGACAGAATGACTGAGAACATGAAGGAGTGCTTGGCGCAGACCAAGGCGGCGGTGGGGGAGATGGTGACAGTGGTGAAGACCGAGGTCTGCTCGCCGCTCCGCGACCAGGAGTATGGCCAGCCCTGGTGAGGCCCCAGTGCGGGGACAGGCCAGGGAGAAGGGCGGAATTGCCTGGCTGGGTTGAGTGGAGACCCTGGGAAGAGAGCTCACTCTTGCCCTGCTCCGGGCAGCTCCTAGGACCCGAGGTGGCTCGGGCTGTAGGAGCACCCAAGCAGGGGCCCCGAAGGGCCCGAGCCCCAGTCTCAGGACCCCTTCCTACCCTTCCACTACCTGCTGCATCCGACGAGCAGGCTTCCTGGGGATCCCCGCCTGCTCCATCCCCGTGGCCTCCTGGCCAAGTCCCCAGCTTCTCTGCCCACCAGCCTCTCCCTCTGATGGCTTTGTGTTTTCTTTGCTGGCCCCTGTCCTGGCCAGCTCTAGGAGACCAGACCCGTCGGCCATGGAAGTGGAGCCCAGGAAACTGAAGGGGAAGCGTGACCTCATCATGCCCAAAAGCTTCCAGCAAGTGGACTTCTGGTGTAAGTGGAGCTTGGGGCCATTCCTGACCATTCCGTCGCCCCCACCCTACCCCCTCTCTGCTTAGGGTAATTTGTCTGGGGAACTCTGGGGATAGGCCCTCACCTATTGTGTACATCAGACACAAGTCCAGGCCTCAGTTAATCCTCGCCCTTAGCCACTGTGAAAAGTCACTCAGTTGTGTCTGAATCTTTGCGACCCATGGACGAGCCATGGAATTCTCCAGGCAAGAATACTGGAATGCGCAGCCTTGCCCTTCTCCAGGGGATCTTCTCAATCCAGGGATTGAACCCAGGTCTCCTGCATCGCAGGTGGATTCTTTACTAGCTGAGCTACAAGGGAAGCCCGGAGGTGTCTGTTATTTCGTCCCGCTTTCCAGGAGAGGACACTGAGGCTTGGCGAGTGTTAAGCACCCCTGCCTCAGCTCCTACGGCTCACAGATGTACAACGATGCTCATTCAGACCCATCTGACTCCCGTCATGATCTTTCTTCTGTTTTGTTTTTTGCTTTTCAAATTTGAAACAAAGGGAGCTCCTGGCTTCCTTGGTGTTGGCAGATGTGTCCCTTGAGTTCTCAGGGAGGAGAGTGGGTTATGGCCACTAAAGACTCAGGGGCTGGTGGCTGCTGGGGGGAGCCAGGGCTGGGATTGGTGAGTCTCATGCTATGTGCCTCCCACTGGTCTACACAGTCCTGGGGGTGGGCTTCCCATCAGCCCCTCAGCCACCTCCACGGGGGCCCTACTTCCCAGCAACAACTGAGGCTCTCTTTCCTCTTTCCATCCTTCCAGTCTGTGAGTCCTGCCAAGAGTACTTTGTGGATGAGTGCCCGAACCACGGTCCCCCAGTGTTTGTGTCCGACACGCCGGTGCCCGTGGGCATCCCAGACCGGGCGGCCCTCACCATCCCCCAGGGCATGGAGGTGGTCAAGGAAGCCAGTGGGGAGAATGACGTGCGTTGCATCAACGAGGTCATCCCCAAGGGCCACATCTTCGGCCCCTATGAGGGGCAGATCTCCACCCAGGACAAATCAGCTGGCTTCTTCTCATGGCTGGTGAGTGTCTCCTGGGCTGTGCGTGCCTTGGTAAAGGGGGCCACGGACATGGAAGGAAACCAGCAGGGGGAGCCATACGCTGGCCCAGCCTTGCCCTAGAGCTTTTCTGCCATCACGCTGGCCAAGTGGATGATGGATTTTGCTGTCCCTTTGCCCCTGTGACCCTTGATGGCTGAGGGCCATTTGGAGAAGCCCCCTCTGCAGAATCAGTGGTGGGGCGTTTTCCCCTTGAATCCTCCTGTGTGTGTCTGGAAGACCATTCTATGACATTTGCGAAGGGTTTACACGCCTTCCTCTGGAGTGGATGACCTGAGGCTGGGGGCTGGGGGGGAATGTAGACCGTGACATTTGGCTAAAGAGGCAGTGATATCCAGTAGAGCCTCCGACAAGACAGGCACCATTCCTGCCCACAGGGAGTGGGCAGTCTGGTGGGGAGAGCAGGCAGTGAACACATACATGTACATGTGACCGTCGCTACTTCAAGGGACGTTCAGGGCGCTCTGGGTGCAAAGGAATATGGCAGTGTGCACAACACTCTGGAATTTGCCGCCTGGGGCCCGAGTTCATTATGTCAGCCAGGTTTGCTAGTTACTATGTACCGTGACCTTGGACCCGTCGTTGAACCTCTCTATGACAGGTTAATCATCGCTGATGGTGAAGATGAAATGCATTGATGCCGTAAAGTTCTTAGAATTGTGCTTGCCTCTAGCAAGCATGCAGTGATGATCAGCTATTGTTCTTGGCCTTCTGGAGAGGTTTGGGCAAGATTTCCTCTGGTCTGAGGCTTGAAGGATGAGTAGTTGTTAGCAGAAGGAGGATGAAAGAAATACTCCCTGGAGACAGGAACTGAGAGAGAGGAACCCCAAGAAGTCCGATGGGGCAACAGCAGTACACCTGAGAGACAGAGTGGTGAGTGGCGGCAGGCGAGGGAGGAGGGGCTCGATAGTGCTCTTTCCTAGGACATGACGAGTGCATGCTTCGTCCTGCGGGCAGGGTCAGCCATCGGACCATTTCATACAGAAGTGTGACCTGGAAGGTTGCAGAATGGAGAACTGGGATTCTGGGTAAAAGGCTGGAGTGGGGGTTCACATAAGCAAAGATAGTGGCTTAAACTCAGGTGCTAGGGGTGGACACATTTGAGAAAGATTCAGAGGGAAGAATTCCTAAGATCTGTTGATGGACAGGATGTGAAGGTGAGGAAGAGGGATTTTCAGCTTTGAAAAGGAAAGCTTATCAAAGATGAATTTCAGGCATCAAACTTTAATAGAGAAGAGAGGTGCATAGAACAATAGAGAACGCAGGCGGGGGTAGGAAGATCATTCATTATCTATGAAATATACCCTTACAAGGGTCTCCTTTGTTCCAAGTCCTGGGCTGACTCCGGGACACCATGGTGGCCCAGATCAGACATTGTTGCCGCCCACATAGAGTTTCCTGTGGGGAAGGTGGAATGAATTAAAGAAAGATCAGTAAATGTGAAATGATGCATCTGAAAGGTGATGGAGAGATGAGGAGGCTAGGAGAAAAGTGATCCACGAAGGGATTTGATGTGGCCAGAAGTTGGGGAAGGCTTCCTAACAGTTGAGCTGTGATTGGAGGAAGAGAGCTCCTACCAAGTGATGACTGGCGAGGAACATCAGGAGGGGCACGGCAGCCCACGCCAGTATCCTTGCCTGGAGTATCCTGTGGACAGGGGAACCTGGTGGGCTACATTCTGTAGGGTTGCAAATAGTCAGACACGACTCGAATGGCTTAGCACGCACGCAGGCAAGATATCCAAGGGGTGATATGAACTAGGCAGTTGGATACATGGGTCTGGATCTTGGAGAGGAGGTCTGGAAATGTCACTTCATGCGTCACCTGTGCCTAGGTGGTCAGTGGGGCCAGAGGGATGGAAAGAAGTGCCCAGGTAAAACAGGCTTATTGGAGAAACCTACAGATTGAGCTTTGAGGAACTTCAGTCCAGAAGGTGAGCTTGATCCTGCCTGGGGGACAGAGCAAGAGCAGACTGAGAGGTGGGACGGCCAGAGGGTCCAACAAGGTCCACCTGTTCTGAGAAGTCAAGCAAGAGAAGGGCTCCAGAGTATCCACTGCATTTAGTGCTGGGGAAGTCACTGGCAATCTTAGCAAGAGCTGATACTGTAAGACTGTCGTTGGCAACCTGAAGCAATGCATACCTCCTTCCCCCTTCCTGGCATATTTGGAAGTGTCTGGAGGGACAGAGTCAAAGAGCCCTGGCAACTTGAAAGAGGCCTCCGGACAGGATGTTGAAGGTGAGGAAGAGGGATTTTCAGCTTTGAAAAGGAAAGCTTATCAAAGATGAATTTCAGGCATCAAACTTTAATAGAGAAGAGAGGTGCATAGAACAATAGAGAACGCAGGCGGGGGTAGGAAGATCATTCATTATCTATGAAATATACCCTTACAAGGGTCTCCTTTGTTCCAAGTCCTGGGCTGACTCCGGGACACCATGGTGGCCCAGATCAGACATTGTTGCCGCCACATAGAGTTTCCTGTGGGGAAGGTGGAATGAATTAAAGAAAGATCAGTAAATGTGAAATGATGCATCTGAAAGGTGATGGAGAGATGAGGAGGCTAGGAGAAAAGTGATCCACGAAGGGATTTGATGTGGCCAGAAGTTGGGGAAGGCTTCCTAACAGTTGAGCTGTGATTGGAGGAAGAGAGCTCCTACCAAGTGATGACTGGCGAGGAACATCAGGAGGGCACGGCAGCCCACGCCAGTATCCTTGCCTGGAGTATCCTGTGGACAGGGGAACCTGGTGGGCTACATTCTGTAGGGTTGCAAATAGTCAGACACGACTCGAATGGCTTAGCACGCACGCAGGCAAGATATCCAAGGGGTGATATGAACTAGGCAGTTGGATACATGGGTCTGGATCTTGGAGAGGAGGTCTGGAAATGTCACTTCATGCGTCACCTGTGCCTAGGTGGTCAGTGGGGCCAGAGGGATGGAAAGAAGTGCCCAGGTAAAACAGGCTTATTGGAGAAACCTACAGATTGAGCTTTGAGGAACTTCAGTCCAGAAGGTGAGCTTGATCCTGCCTGGGGGACAGAGCAAGAGCAGACTGAGAGGTGGGACGGCCAGAGGGTCCAACAAGGTCCACCTGTTCTGAGAAGTCAAGCAAGAGAAGGGCTCCAGAGTATCCACTGCATTTAGTGCTGGGGAAGTCACTGGCAATCTTAGCAAGAGCTGATACTGTAAGACTGTCGTTGGCAACCTGAAGCAATGCATACCTCCTTCCCCCTTCCTGGCATATTTGGAAGTGTCTGGAGACATTATTGGCCATCACAACTTGGAGTCTAGAAGGAAGAGACCAGGGTTGCTGCTAAACCTTTGATAACACACAGACGGCCTCCGACAACAGAGTGGGGAGGCCTCAATTGGCAATAAACGGGAGCTGAGAAATCCCGAAGAAGAAGAATGAAATAAGAGCCTCATGAGAATGGAGGTCACTGGTATAGTCATTTTTCAGAAGTTGGAGGAGAAGTGAAAAATGAAGGAGAGACCTAGGAAGGATGACTAAGGGACGACTGGAGCTAAGGGGGGTTTTTGTTTTGTTTTGTTTTAAGTGGGGGTGGTCTTTATTCAGGCATGCATCTGTGTTGGCTTCTTACACACAGATTAACTTTACTTAGGCTTCCTTGATTATTTTAAAAATTAATTTATTTTTGACTGTGTTGGGACTTCCTTGCTGTGCGTGGGCTTTCTCTAGTTATGGTGAGTGAGGGCTTGCTCTTTAGTTGCAGTGCGTAGTATTCTCATTGCGGTGGCTTCTCTCGTGGGACACAGGTTCTTGACACATGGGCTTCAGTTGTTGTGGCACACGGGCTTAGTTGCTCAGTGGCATGTGGAATCTTCCCGGGCCAGGGATCAAACCCATGTCCCAGGCATTGATAGGTGGAGTCTTATCCACTAGACCACCATGGAAGTCCCTAAGGGAGTTTGTTAGCTTCCTTAAAAAACCCAATGGAGGGAGTCCTGCTGAAGAAATGATTGAATATACACTAGAGATCAGCATGGCGGGTAAGCTTTTATATTACCTGAGAAGATTCGCATGCAGACATTTGATATGGAAAGGAGGTAAATTTTTCCCAGGTCGCATGAAACCTACAGATTGAGCTTTGAGGAACTTCAGTCCAGAAGGTGAGCTTGATCCTGCCTGGGGACAGAGCAAGAGCAGACTGAGAGGTGGGACGGCCAGAGGGTCCAACAAGGTCCACCTGTTCTGAGAAGTCAAGCAAGAGAAGGGCTCCAGAGTATCCACTGCATTTAGTGCTGGGGAAGTCACTGGCAATCTTAGCAAGAGCTGATACTGTAAGACTGTCGTTGGCAACCTGAAGCAATGCATACCTCCTTCCCCCTTCCTGGCATATTTGGAAGTGTCTGGAGACATTATTGGCCATCACAACTTGGAGTCTAGAAGGAAGAGACCAGGGTTGCTGCTAAACCTTTGATAACACACAGACGGCCTCCGACAACAGAGTGGGGAGGCCTCAATTGGCAATAAACGGGAGCTGAGAAATCCCGAAGAAGAAGAATGAAATAAGAGCCTCATGAGAATGGAGGTCACTGGTATAGTCATTTTTCAGAAGTTGGAGGAGAAGGGAAAAATGAAGGAGAGACCTAGGAAGGATGACTAAGGGACGACTGGAGCTAAGGGGGGTTTTTGTTTTGTTTTGTTTTAAGTGGGGGTGGTCTTTATTCAGGCATGCATCTGTGTTGGCTTCTTACACACAGATTAACTTTACTTAGGCTTCCTTGATTATTTTAAAAATTAATTTATTTTTGACTGTGTTGGGACTTCCTTGCTGTGCGTGGGCTTTCTCTAGTTATGGTGAGTGAGGGCTTGCTCTTTAGTTGCAGTGCGTAGTATTCTCATTGCGGTGGCTTCTCTCGTGGGACACAGGTTCTTGACACATGGGCTTCAGTTGTTGTGGCACACGGGCTTAGTTGCTCAGTGGCATGTGGAATCTTCCCGGGCCAGGGATCAAACCCATGTCCCAGGCATTGATAGGTGGAGTCTTATCCACTAGACCACCATGGAAGTCCCTAAGGGAGTTTGTTAGCTTCCTTAAAAAACCCAATGGAGGGAGTCCTGCTGAAGAAATGATTGAATATACACTAGAGATCAGCATGGCGGGTAAGCTTTTATATTACCTGAGAAGATTCGCATGCAGACATTTGATATGGAAAGGAGGTAAGTCAACATTTTCTTCTCTCACTAGAAGGCTGTCTGAGAGATTTGGAATAGATGAAGGCAGATGATGATTCTCCAAAGACGGCCATGTCCCTCCTCCAGAACCCATGAATGTGTTGTTATCTTATTGGTAATAGGGACTGCCCATGAGATGAAGTTAAGGATTTTGAGATGGAGAGATTATCTTGGATTATTACAGAGGTGGTACCAGTACAATTACAAGCCTCTTGATAAGAGAGGGACAGGAGAGGCAAGAGTCAGAAAGAAAACAATGGAAGATGCTGTCCTTCTGGCCATGAAGATAGGGAAGGAGCCAGGAGCCAAGGCATGCAGTCACCTTCAGAAGCTACAAAAGGCCAGGACACGGATTCTTCCCTCACGCCTTTTGAAAAAATACTCAGCCCTGCCGACGCCTTGATTTTTAGGATTCCTTTCTTCCAGAAATGTGAGACAATAAATTTGTATTTGTGGCTGTTTATTATAGCCGCGCGTGTGTGCTAAGTCGCTTCAGTCATGTCTGACTCTTTGCTACCCTGTGGACTATAGCCCACCATGCCCCCCTGCCTGTGGGATTCTCCAGGCAAGAATGCGAGAGTGGGTTGCTTTGCCCTCCTCCAGGGGGTATTCCTGACCCAGGGATCGAAACCACATCTCTGAAGTCTCTTGTATTGGCAGGTGGGTCCTTTAACCACCAGCCCCACTTGGGAAACCTGTTAAAGCAGTAATTATGGTGAGTGAGGGCTTGCTCTTTAGTTGCAGTGCGTAGTATTCTCATTGCGGTGGCTTCTCTCGTGGGACACAGGTTCTTGACACATGGGCTTCAGTTGTTGTGGCACACGGGCTTAGTTGCTCAGTGGCATGTGGAATCTTCCCGGGCCAGGGATCAAACCCATGTCCCAGGCATTGATAGGTGGAGTCTTATCCACTAGACCACCATGGAAGTCCCTAAGGGAGTTTGTTAGCTTCCTTAAAAAACCCAATGGAGGGAGTCCTGCTGAAGAAATGATTGAATATACACTAGAGATCAGCATGGCGGGTAAGCTTTTATATTACCTGAGAAGATTCGCATGCAGACATTTGATATGGAAAGGAGGTAAGTCAACATTTTCTTCTCTCACTAGAAGGCTGTCTGAGAGATTTGGAATAGATGAAGGCAGATGATGATTCTCCAAAGACGGCCATGTCCCTCCTCCAGAACCCATGAATGTGTTGTTATCTTATTGGTAATAGGGACTGCCCATGAGATGAAGTTAAGGATTTTGAGATGGAGAGATTATCTTGGATTATTACAGAGGTGGTACCAGTACAATTACAAGCCTCTTGATAAGAGAGGGACAGGAGAGGCAAGAGTCAGAAAGAAAACAATGGAAGATGCTGTCCTTCTGGCCATGAAGATAGGGAAGGAGCCAGGAGCCAAGGCATGCAGTCACCTTCAGAAGCTACAAAAGGCCAGGACACGGATTCTTCCCTCACGCCTTTTGAAAAAATACTCAGCCCTGCCGACGCCTTGATTTTTAGGATTCCTTTCTTCCAGAAATGTGAGACAATAAATTTGTATTTGTGGCTGTTTATTATAGCCGCGCGTGTGTGCTAAGTCGCTTCAGTCATGTCTGACTCTTTGCTACCCTGTGGACTATAGCCCACCATGCCCCCCTGCCTGTGGGATTCTCCAGGCAAGAATGCGAGAGTGGGTTGCTTTGCCCTCCTCCAGGGGGTATTCCTGACCCAGGGATCGAAACCACATCTCTGAAGTCTCTTGTATTGGCAGGTGGGTCCTTTAACCACCAGCCCCACTTGGGAAACCTGTTAAAGCAGTAATGGAACTCTCATCTAGTGAGTTTGTGTGTTTGGTGGGGGATGGCTGCTAATGCATGTGGAGATGTGGAGAGAGGTAGCCTAAGACCAAGGGGAAGGTGAATTCAGGTGGGGAGAGCTGGAGGCGCCCATGAGGTACTCCGGTGGAGCTGTCCCGAGGCATGTGGGTGTGTGGAGGTCTGCAGCCAAGGGGGAAGGACCAAGCATATGGACTTATGTGGCCGTGACCCCGGGAAGGAATGGACAGTGGGATCCATGTGGCAGAGGGCGAGAAGGTTGAAGCTCGAAGCTCGAGAGCCCACTGGCTCAAGGGGCACAAAGGCCTTGGTGTCCTTGGCAGGGGCCGTTGCACGGGTGGAAGCCACATTGCTGTGGATTCAGATGTGAGTGGGAGGTGGGGTTGGGGGGAAGTCCAGTGAGGATGACCAGCTTGCTTTCAAAGTCTAGCTGCTCATGGAGCAATTATTATATGCCAGTTGTTTACCACACTCTCCCTTCAAAGAGTCCTGCAGGTGGAGGTGGCTGCCCGTCTGGATGAGGGTACTGGGACTGAAGAGGCTAAGTAAGCAACCCCACCTGCTGTAGCTAGTCCTTGGGAGACCTTGAGTTCCTTCAAAGATAGCATCCCTCTGTGATGCCTGGGGATTTTAGGAACTCCTTCATGGGAAGATGTTTGGCTATGTGATTAAATTCAATTTAGTCTCTTTGATCGAGCAACTCCCATGTACTGGGCCCTAAGCAGGAAGCTCTGCAGTAACATAAATGCATGAAGTTTACTCTCTGTTCTTCTAGAGCCTGGGGTTCCGCCACGGGGAGCAGGGGCCGAGGTGGATGAGAGGGAGGAGGCCTTTTCCCAACCTAGAGTGTCGCTGGTGCAAGGTTGTGGTGTGACAGTAGACCGTAGGGACAGAGAGAAGGGGAGTTAGTTTTGGCTGGGCACATTGAGGATGGGTTTTGAAGGATGAGTAGGAGTTCAGCAGAGGAGGCGGATGCCTTCTCAGCCTATGGCAAAGTCTCAGGGGAGAAAATCTAATGTCATATCCAGGGAAGGGCTAGTAGGATCATTTTCTTTCCCACAAGAGTCTACTCCATGAGACAGCCCAGCCAGACAAGTGTGGGGTATCTAAAGTAGACTGCTTTCCTAGATTCACAGCCTGGCATGGGCCTGGGGTCCAGAGGAAAGAGAGAATAGGAAGCGCTGGAGTGTGCAGCCTGGTCCTAGACCAGCTTTACCTGTCAAGGGTGGGTGTGGCTCACAGTTCAGGGGGCATGGCCAGAGGCAGCAGTGTTGCTTCCTTGGAAGTTCCATCCAAGGGCCTCTGGGCTGTGGCATGGGGATGGGGGCAGGGATGGTGTGGCTGGAGGTCACTGGACCATGTGGAGGCTTTGACTTTTGTCATCTAGAAAAGGGAGAGGCATTGAAGGCCTGGAGAGAACAGATGTACAAAACGGCTTGAGCAGTGCCTGTGTGTGTGTGTGTGTGTGTGTTCTCAGCTGGGGCTTCAGTTGGAGCAAAGCAGGAATGAGGCCCAGCTTGCTCAGATGATGGGTTGGCTGAATGGTGGGAGATGAGGACAGGTGGGCTGAACCACAACCCCGAATTTGGACCAGGATCTGGAAGTCCCACCTCCTAAATAAACTGTATTTATGTGTCCAGTCCTGTCCCAAAGCCATACATGATCTTGTCTGTTCTTGACCTTCTGCCTGCCTTCCAAAGCTCTGACCTCCATCCCACCCAGCACATTTCCTTCCATAACTCAGGAGATGGAGTTGCACCAGAGGAATGTGGGGCTGTAGGGATGAGCAGAGCTGTTAATGGCTCCTGAGTGCCTGCTATGTGTCTGGGTGTGTGCTCCACACTGAACAGGTGCTCTCACGTGACCCCAGCGATGCGCCCGTGAAGCAGGTGTGAGTCTATCCATGGCACAGCTGAGGAAACGGAGGTCTGGGGAGGGTGAGTCACCTGCACAGAGCTAAGCAGCTTTGAGCTGAGATTCAAACCCAAGCAGTCCGACTCTAGAACCCACTCTCGTTCAGCCTCCTGGTTCTCTCCACGTCCCTTGCTTTTGTCTTGCTTATTCCCACCTCCTGGCCTTGGTGAACTGTCTTCCACTTCTCCTTCCTGCCCATACAAGGTCCCTTTCCGTTTCTCCTCCACCCAGAAGAAAGCTGGTCCCATTACATACAGTGTGATGCAAGGACAACCTGAGTTTAGATGAACCAAATGGCCATCTCCACATTGCTTCTCTCCTTCAAGGTCTGGCCTCCTTGGAAAGAGTTTTCTTTCTTTCTTTTTTTTTAACTGCACTGGGTCTTCATTGCTGCACTCGGCTTTCTCTAGTTGCCGCGAGCAGGGGCTACTCTTCATTATGGTGCTCGAGCTTCTCCTTGTGGTAGCTTCTCTCGTTGTGGAGCACAGGCTCTAAGCCCGCAGGCGTCACTGGTTGCAGCATGCAGACTCACTAGTTTTGGTGCGCAGGGTCTTAGGACACGTGGGCGTCTGTAGTTGTGGGACACAGGCTCAGTAGTTGTGGCTCAGTAGGTTCTAGAGGGTGGGCTCAGTAGTTGCCGCACACGGGCCCAGCTGCTCTGCTGTGGTTAACTAGTTTTGCTGCAGCATGTGGAATTCTCCCAGATCAGGGATTGAACCCGTGTCCTCTGCACTGGCAGGTGGACTCCCATCCATGGCGCCACCACAGAAGTCCCTTGGAAGGAATTTTGCGTTCACTTTTGGCTGTTTAAAAAAGAAATGCCCCTTCCTCTACTTTCTCATCTCACTGGAAATTACCAGCTCCATAAACGAGCCCAAGGTTGCCAGGCTGCCCTCAGACCCTGTGGGCCGGAGACGCTGCTGCAGGCCTGAGGTGCGTGGGGAGTGCCCGGCAGCCATATGGTCCGGGAAAGAGGCAGAAGAAAGAGGAGTCCAGTGCAGGGTTTCTATTTAAAATTTTTCACCGAGGGCCAGTCTGCTTCCAGAAGGGATTTAGGGCAGCCTAGCAGGATATATAAAATATAACATGAGAGCGTATTAAAACTGGGAGAGAGAGAAGAAAGAAAAACAAGGGTGGAGATCCTAAACGGAGCCAGGAATGAGGATAAAATGCATACGGTAATGACCTGTGTGTGCACTTTCAGCTATAGAGGCTCCAAATCCGGCAGCCACCGGGAAGAGGCAAGCCTTCTCGGCTATCAGGGCTTCCTGGCCATAACGTGAGAAGTCCTAGGCAGCTCCCAAGGAGGTCTGCTTTTCTGGGTGGACACTGGGTGGGAGACTCCCCTGGGCTCCGTATCGAGAGGACACTGCGTGGTGGGATCCCTCCCCTGCCGTCCGCTGGCCTCTCCGCCTGCCAGAGTTTAGATGAACCAAATGGCCATCTCCACATTGCTCTTCCCATTGCTTGAAAGAGTTTCTTTCTTTCTTTTAACTGCACTGGGTCTTCATTGCTGCACTCGGCTCTCTAGTTGCCGCGAGCAGGGCTACTCTTCATTATGGTGCTCGAGCTTCTCCTTGTGGTAGCTTCTCTCGTTGTGGAGCACAGGCTCTAAGCCCGCAGGCGTCACTGGTTGCAGCATGCAGACTCACTAGTTTTGGTGCGCAGGGTCTTAGGACACGTGGGCGTCTGTAGTTGTGGGACACAGGCTCAGTAGTTGTGGCTCAGTAGGTTCTAGAGGGTGGGCTCAGTAGTTGCCGCACACGGGCCCAGCTGCTCTGCTGTGGTTAACTAGTTTTGCTGCAGCATGTGGAATTCTCCCAGATCAGGGATTGAACCCGTGTCCTCTGCACTGGCAGGTGGACTCCCATCCATGGCGCCACCACAGAAGTCCCTTGGAAGGAATTTTGCGTTCACTTTTGGCTGTTTAAAAAAGAAATGCCCCTTCCTCTACTTTCTCATCTCACTGGAAATTACCAGCTCCATAAACGAGCCCAAGGTTGCCAGGCTGCCCTCAGACCCTGTGGGCCGGAGACGCTGCTGCAGGCCTGAGGTGCGTGGGGAGTGCCCGGCAGCCATATGGTCCGGGAAAGAGGCAGAAGAAAGAGGAGTCCAGTGCAGGGTTTCTATTTAAAATTTTTCACCGAGGGCCAGTCTGCTTCCAGAAGGGATTTAGGGCAGCCTAGCAGGATATATAAAATATAACATGAGAGCGTATTAAAACTGGGAGAGAGAGAAGAAAGAAAAACAAGGGTGGAGATCCTAAACGGAGCCAGGAATGAGGCTAAAAATGCATACGGTAATGACCTGTGTGTGCACTTTCAGCTATAGAGGCTCCAAATCCGGCAGCCACCGGGAAGAGGCAAGCCTTCTCGGCTATCAGGGCTTCCTGGCCATAACGTGAGAAGTCCTAGGCAGCTCCCAAGGAGGTCTGCTTTTCTGGGTGGACACTGGGTGGGAGACTCCCCGGGGCTCCGTATAGAGAGGACACTGCGTGGTGGGATCCCTCCCCCTGCCGTCCGCTGGCCTCTCCGCCTGCCAGACTCCTACTGTTCTGGGAGAAGCAGACGTGAAATGGGGTTTTGGTGTTTTCCATTTCAGCTTCCATCGTAAAATGGAGATTTATTTTAAAACTTGAGATTGGATGTGCGGAGGCTCGTGACACTCCCTCCGGAACAGAGTCTGAAAAACACCGAGCAGCCGGGGTGGATGAAGTGTGAGTGAACCTCTGCAGCAGTGCAGGCCACCTGGGGGCCACGCTGCGGGTCTGGTCCTAGGGTGGGCGGGGCTCAGAGCAGGGAAGAGAAGAGCCCCAGGCGGGTCCAGGAAGGAAGGAGGGGACATCTGAAACAGGGTGAGCTTTGGTGTGTGTTCAAGCATCTGAGCATGTATGTGTCATGCTTATTTGTTAATTTCTGTTAACTTTTTCTTCCTGTGATTTCAAACTCCAAGAGGATAAGAACTATGTGAGCAACAGCCACACCCCCTGCGTCTAGCGTCACCTGTTACTAACCATTTATAACAAATGCTTTAGTTCCTTTCTGTATATCCACCCACAGGCACATGCACGCACACGCACACACACGTTCTTTTTTGTGGTGGTTGTTTTGTGAACTATTTGAGACCTAGTTCCAGACATCAGGCGTCCTGGGCCACGCAGTGCCTGTGGAGCTCCACCCTTGCGCTGTGAAAGCGGCCACAGATGGCACGTGAATGCACAAGGGTGCCTGGGTCCCAATAAAACTTTATTTATAAACCCTGCCATGTGAATTTTATACAGCCTCAAATGAAATTTGAATGTATGTGCATTCTGAAAATCATACAAGTGAAATTATATGGGAAACGTTTCCGTTGTTAGTAACCAACAGAACCAGGAATAGTATGCAGGCCTGTGTGTGCACTTTCAGCTATAGAGGCTCCAAATCCGGCAGCCACCGGAAGAGGCAAGCCTTCTCGGCTATCAGGGCTTCCTGGCCATAACGTGAGAAGTCCTAGGCAGCTCCCAAGGAGGTCTGCTTTTCTGGGTGGACACTGGGTGGGAGACTCCCTGGGCTCCGTATAGAGAGGACACTGCGTGGTGGGATCCCTCCCCCTGCCGTCCGCTGGCCTCTCCGCCTGCCAGACTCCTACTGTTCTGGGAGAAGCAGACGTGAAATGGGGTTTTGGTGTTTTCCATTTCAGCTTCCATCGTAAAATGGAGATTTATTTTAAAACTTGAGATTGGATGTGCGGAGGCTCGTGACACTCCCTCCGGAACAGAGTCTGAAAAACACCGAGCAGCCGGGGTGGATGAAGTGTGAGTGAACCTCTGCAGCAGTGCAGGCCACCTGGGGGCCACGCTGCGGGTCTGGTCCTAGGGTGGGCGGGGCTCAGAGCAGGGAAGAGAAGAGCCCCAGGCGGGTCCAGGAAGGAAGGAGGGGACATCTGAAACAGGGTGAGCTTTGGTGTGTGTTCAAGCATCTGAGCATGTATGTGTCATGCTTATTTGTTAATTTCTGTTAACTTTTTCTTCCTGTGATTTCAAACTCCAAGAGGATAAGAACTATGTGAGCAACAGCCACACCCCCTGCGTCTAGCGTCACCTGTTACTAACCATTTATAACAAATGCTTTAGTTCCTTTCTGTATATCCACCCACAGGCACATGCACGCACACGCACACACACGTTCTTTTTTGTGGTGGTTGTTTTGTGAACTATTTGAGACCTAGTTCCAGACATCAGGCGTCCTGGGCCACGCAGTGCCTGTGGAGCTCCACCCTTGCGCTGTGAAAGCGGCCACAGATGGCACGTGAATGCACAAGGGTGCCTGGGTCCCAATAAAACTTTATTTATAAACCCTGCCATGTGAATTTTATACAGCCTCAAATGAAATTTGAATGTATGTGCATTCTGAAAATCATACAAGTGAAATTATATGGGAAACGTTTCCGTTGTTAGTAACCAACAGAACCAGGCTTAGCTCACAGGCTGTGTGAAAACAGACGAGGGGCTGAGTTTGACCTCCCAGCACTCGTTTGTTGATCCCTGTCCTATGTGACCAAAATATAATGATCATATTCAGGAAATGTAACTGTGGATCCAGCACCGTCTCAGCTATAGTCCCTATTTGGGTTTTCCTAGTTGCCCTGAGTAATGGCCTTGATGAGTCTTCCCGCCATTCAGGACTCATTCGAGCGCACACAGTGCTTTTACTTGTCCTGTCTCATTCGACGCCTTTATTCTAGAGCAGTTTACTTGTGTTGTGTTTTCTCCTTCGCGATGTTATTGCTTTGGCGGAGTTCAGGACAAGGGTTTGCAGAGCGTTCCCACAGTCGCGGTTTGCCGTTTTCCTCACAGTAGATTCAGACTATGGATTTTGACACCGACAGTGTTCTGTCTTTCTCGCGGTGGATAGCAGGAGCACGTGATGTCCATCCGTCTTCTCTTTAACCCAGCTTTGTCAGCAACCATGATGAGTCTTGGCTATGCCAATTATTTTTCATGGCTTAAAATGATTTTTAGTCATTCCTTCGACTCTTAAGACTTCCTATTCTTCTGTTGAAAAGAAGTGCTCCACTTTCGTCCCCACCCCGTTCCTTAAGATTATTTTTAGTATCAGTATGGACTCATGGATTTTTTTTTCTCCCTGTCATTATGCGTTTTGAGCTTCAAATTGCCCGAGATTTGCCTGGCAGGAGCCCATTCAGACTGACTTCTTGACCTTCTTTTAGGACCCCTTACTTACTCATGCAAAGAAAGTTTTCTTTTTCTTTGTTCTCCTGCCGCACCACAGAGCATGCAGGATCTTTAGTTCCCTGACCAGGGACTGAACTTGTGGCCCCTGCAGTGGAAGCACAGCGTCTTAACCACTGACCCGCCAGGGAAGTCCCGAAGATGTTCCAGCCATCTCTCTTAGGAGCTCTAATTTGTTTTAGTGAGTAATGGTATTTAGAAATCAAGTCTCTGAGCATTAGATGTGCACATTGCTCTGGGGTGTCCTTGCTTCTAAGCCTGAACTAGATTTTGAGGGATGAGTTGAAGTGAGTGGCCAATCGAGTCAGGAGCTGAGGGAACATGCGATCAAAGCAGTGGCAGAGCATGTGCAAAGGTCCAGGGCATGTGTGGAATGTTGAGGTGGGGAGCGGTAGAGTACAGGGCACTCTGTAATAGGTGTGCTGAGAAGGAAAAGAACAAGATGATGCTAGAAAAAAGTTGCTTTTCTCATGTTCTAAGATGTTCTGGATCTGAAAACACTACTGGTTGACAGCATTAGCTTTTCCAGGAATAAAAATATATACCTCAATGCTAAGATTCCTCTTACTGTCAGAAGCATTACATGGGTTGTGTAACTTTTGTAAATGCTGATGGTTTTGTTATTGAATCATGAACCACACCAAAGATATTCCCACTCTCCACAAAATATGTAATACTCTGGTTAACTAGTTTTGGCCGGAACTGAGTCTGTAATTCTCAAAATCGACTATATGGAACAAAAATAAAGCATGAAAAAGTATTCTGAATTCTCAACATGAGTCAATTTCTAACTTGACCTTAAACTTTGTCTCCTCAGCACTTCTACTGTAGTTATGTTTCTCTCCAGTGTTATATGGAGACCACTTAAATATATATAAATATATATATGTATATATATTTCTGTAGTTACTGAGTACCCAGCACTAATTTATTTTGACCACCTTCATTGATTTTTGACAACCCTCCCAGCGGCTGCCTCTGGCAGCCATCTATCTGTTTACTGTATCTATGAGTTCAAGGTTGGTCGGTTTGTTTTTTGTTTTAGGTTCCACATATAAGTGAGATCATAGAGTATTTGTCTTGATCTTACTTGCCTGTCTTAGCACAGTGCCCTTGAGGCTTATCCATGTCGTGGCAAATGGCAGGATTTCCTTCTATTTTATGGGCTGACAAATATTCCCTTGTATATCTATCCACATATTCTTTCTCCATTCATCCACTGATGGGCACTTAGTTTGGTTCCATTTCTTGGCTGTTATGAACAATGCTGCAGTGAGCATGGCGGAGTACAGGTACCATTTCGTGTTGTTTCCTATGATTAAATACCCAGAAGTGAAATTAGTGGATCCTATTTTAGAAGTTTTTAAGGACCCTCCATACAGGTTTCCGTAGTGGCTGCACCATTTTACCTTCCCAAAGTAATGCTCCAGGGCTCTTTCTGTCCACGTCCTCGTCAGCACCTGTTATTTCTTGTCTTTCTGATGAAAGCCAAGCTGACTGGTGTGGAGTGATAGCTCATTGTGGTTTTCATGTCCATTTCCCTGATGATTGGTGATGCTGAGCATTTGTTCATGTACATGTTGGTCGGGTGTCTGATTTTTATTGTTTATGGAGTCCCAATTGGGTATGACTACATTAATTTTACTCGAAAGTTACTTTAAAAGGTGTAAACATAGAAACTAGATAAACACAACATTTCTTATCACTTTTAAACAACTATAAAACCAAGACAAACTTACACGTAGAAAACGAACAGAACCACACCACCCCATGGGATTCAAATGAACAAAATCGATGCGCTGGGGCTGCCGGAACTCGCTACCGCGAGGAGCCTCCGGAACACGCCGCGCCGCGAGGAGCCTCGGCGCGGGTAAGTTCAGCCACTCCAACTGGAGGGCTAACTGAACGGAGAGGGGAAGTCGCCCACGGGTTGCTGACCAGGGACCGGGCACGAGCTGGACAGGAAAGCTCGCGCCCGCCTTTGGGACTTAGACATGTAACTGGCAGTGCACGTGTGCCAGGGGCGGAGGAGCCCGCGCACCCCTAGAGCTGCAGCAGCAGCGGAGGAAGCCGGGGAAAGAGCAGGGATTGGAGACTGCTGGCGGGTGCGCGGTAGAGCCGGGGCGCCCCCCTCCAACACGGGGCTGAGTGCACCGGGGCCCCCGCCCGACGGACTGGGATCAGTCCACCGTCCCGGCCAGCACCCAGTATGGCAGCAAAGCCCTCATTTTGCTGAACACAAAAAGAGAAACCATAGCAACCGGCGCTATAAGGGAAAGACTACGCCATCAAGACACCACCATCAAGAGCAGATTGGTTTCCAACAGGCAGATGAGAAGATGAAAACCAGGGACAGTATTTAACTTTTTTTTTCTTTTCTTTTCTTCCGCTTGTTTATTTGTGGTGGACTATTTTGCTTATTCAATTGATTGGTCTGGTTTGGGGTTTATTAGTTTGTTTATTGTTTTTTGTTGTTGTTGTTATTGTTGTTTTCATTTGTTTGTTTTATGTGTTTTTTCTTTGTTTTTTGGTCTCTTATTAATTTTTTCTGCCCTTTTTAATTTTTAATTTCTTTTTTGACTTTTATTTTATTGTTTTCTTTTTTAATTTTAATTTTAATTCTTGAAAACCTCTAATTCTCTTTCCTCTTTCCCACTGCTTTCTCCCTCTATGTTATAAATGTAAAACATTTTCCTATCTACCAATGTGTTCTAGGTAAATTATTTCCTATCTTCCTGTCTCCACTATTCTCTTCCAAATACACTAAACAATACACACACTAATCTTTGCTACCTAGTCCTATAAAATACTTCCAAGACGAATCTTTTCCTTTTTATTACCTATAGACTCTCCTCCTTGTCACCCCCAACACATGTCCTAATTAAAAATTGCTCTCATTGTAATTATCCAAGCCAGGACCTTGTGCTAGATCTATTATTCAGGCACTATTTCAATTAATTCAAAGCTTAATGGGCAAGTATCATCTATGATTGCATGAATTGCTAGAAAGATTTCCTGTGCCTTATCTCTGTAAAACTGGTCAGTTGTGGGGATTGCTGTGTATGTATGTATATCTTACGATTATGTTAGAAAACATCTGCATGCTTTTATGACTGTCACCCATCAGGGATGCACCTCTTGTTCCTCAGATGCTAGTATGTGAACTAATATCACGGAACACCATAGCAAACCAGACATAGAGCCTACACCCCTTGACCAATCATCAAACCAAGGATCCTCGGAGCTGAAGCCCTGATTCCCAGACCCCACACTATCAAAGAACATGCAACACTAGAGATTATTCACCTGTAAACAAGGTCTAACACCACCCAAGACACAAACCACTGAACCCTTCTACAAGGACAGAAACCCAAAGGAAGGGAGAATTCAACCAAGAAGCCTGGTGGGAATAAGAACTCCATACACACAGACACACACAAAGAAACAAAAATTAACCTAATAATGAAACATCAGAGAAACACTGTACAAATGAAGGACCAAGCTAGAGAAACACAGCTTCAAATGACAGAGGAGGAGATAGACAAATTGTCTGAAAGAGAATTCAGAAAAGCTATACTAATGAGGATGCAAAACACCGAAAATAGACTATTAGAGGAAATTAGTGCATTGAGAAGAGACATGCAAGAAATGAAAAATAAGCAAATGGAGACAACCAACTCAATTGCTGAACTCAAAAATACTATAGAAGGTCTCAACAGCAGCGTATCAGAGGCTGAAGAACGGATAAGTGAGCTGGAAGACAGAATGGTGGAAATAAGGGCTGAAGAACAGAACAAAGCCCAAAGAATTAAAAGAACTGAGGATAGCATAAGAGACCTATGGGACTGTATCAAATGCACCAATATTAGAATTATAGGAGTTCCAGAAGAAGAAGAGGAGAAGAAAGACTATGAAAAAATTCTTAAAGAGGTTATAGTTGAAAACTTCCCCAGCATGGGAAAGGAAATAGTCAACCAAGTTCAAGAAGCACAAAGAGTTCCATACAGGAGAAACCCCAGAAGAAACACACCAAGGCACATTCTAATCAAACTAACGCAGACTAAATATAAAGACAGATTACTAAAAGCAGCTAGGAGCAAACAACAAATAACGTATAAAGGAAACCCCATACGTTTACCTGCGGATCTCTCAACAGAAACCCTACAGGCCAGAAGAGAATGGCAAGATACATTTAAATGGCTAAAAGAGAACAACTTCCAACCAAGAATTCTCTACCCAGCAAGAATCTCTTTCAAAATCGATGGTGAAGTCAAAAGCTTCACAGACAAGCCAAAACTAATAGAATTCTGTACCACAAAACCAGCCCACAACAAGTGTTAAATGGCCTGATATAGCCAATAAATACAAGAGTAGGAGAAGCCTTACAAATCAAATCCCAAATTTCTAAGAAGATGACAATAGGAACATTTGTATCAATAATTACTTTGAACGTAAATGGACTAAATGCTCCAACCAAATGACACAGGCTGACTGAATGGATCCAGAAGCAAGACCCATATATATGCTGTTTACAAGAGACCCACTTCAGACCTAGAGACACTCACAGACTGAAAGTGAAAGGCTGGAAAAAGATATTCCATGCAAATGGAAATCAAAAGAAAGCTGGAGTAGCAATCCTCATATCAGACAAAATAGACTTTAAAGTAAAGAAGATTCTAAGAGACAAGGCAGGTCACTACATCATGGTTAAGGAATCTATCCAAGAGGAAGACATAACAGTCAGTCATGAATATCTACGCACCCAACACAGGGGCACCTCAATACATAAGACAGGTACTTTCAGACATAAAAGAAGAAATCAACAATAACACAATAATAGTAGGAGACTTTAACACTCCTCTCACACCAATGGACAGATCATCCAAACAGAAAATTAAGAAAGAAACACAAGCCTTAAATGCCACACTGGAAAAGATGGACCTCATCGATATCTTTAGGACGTTCCGTCCAAAAGCAGAAGAATACACTTTCTTCTCAAGTGCTCATGGAACATTCTCCAGGATAGACCACATCTTGGGCCCCAAATCTAACCTCAGTCAGTTCAAGAAAACCTAAATTATATCAACCATCTTCTCGGACCACAATGCAATGAGACTGGAGATCAACTACCAGGGAAAAAACCCTAAAAACACAAACACATGGAGATTAAACAATACATACCTAAAAAACCAACTGATCATTGAGGAAATCAAAGGAGAAATTAAACAATTCCTAGAAGATAATGACAATAAACACACGACAGTGCAAAACCTATGGGATACTGCAAAAGCAGTTCTAAGAGGGAAGTTTATAGCAATACAATCCCACCTCAAGAAACTAGGAAAATCTCAAACAGACGACCTTACCTTATGCTTAAAACAACTGGAGAAAGAAGAACAAAAACACCCCAAAGCCAGCAGAAGAAGAGAAATCATGAAGATCAGAGCAGAAATAAATGAGAAACAAAAGAAACAATAGTAAAGATAAATAAATCAAAAAGCTGGTTTTTTGAAAAGGTAAACAAAATTGACAAGCCACTGGCCAAACTCATTAAGAAAAAGAGAGAGAAGAACCAGATCAACAAAATCAAAAACAAAAAAGGAGAGATTACAGCAGATAATGCAGAAATCCAAAGAATTCTAAGACTATTATGAGCAACTCTATGGCAACAAACTGGACAACCTGGAAGAAATGGACACTTTCTTGGGGAAGATTAATCTCCCAAGACTGAGCCAGGAAGAAACAGAAGCTTTGAACAACCCAATCACAAGCTCAGAAATTGAATTTGTGATTAAAAATCTACCCAAAAATAAAAGTCCAGGGCCAGATGGCTTCACGGCCGAATTCTACCAAACATTTAAAGAAGAGCTAATGCCTGTCCTTCTAAAACTCTTCCAAACAATTGCACAGGAAGGAAAACTTCCAAACACATTCTACGAGGCCACCATCACCCTGATACCCAAACCAGGCAAAGACAACACAAAAAAGGAAAACTATAGGCCAATTTCACTGATGAACTTAGATGCCAAGATCCTCAACAAAATCCTAGCAAACAGAATTCAACAGCACATCAAAAAACTCATACATCACGATCAAGTCGGGTTCATCCCAGGCATGCAAGGCTTCTTCAACATCTGCAAATCAATCAGTGTGATACACCATATCAACAAACTGAGAAACAAAAATCACATGATCATCTCAATAGATTCAGAAAAAGCCTTCGACAAAGTACAACATCCATTTATTATAAAAACTCTTCAGAAAATGGGCATAGAAGGAACCTATCTCAACATAATAAAAGCCATCTATGAGAAGCCTACAGCGAACATTATTGTTAATGGTGAAAAACTGAAAGCATTCCCTCTAAGATTAGGAACAAGACAGGGGTGCCCACTTTCACCACTACTATTCAACATAGTCCTGGAAGTCCTAGCAACAGCAATAAGAGAAGAGAAAGAAATCAAAGGAATCCAGATTGGAAAGGAAGAAGTCAAGCTCTCTCTTTTTGCAGACGACATGATATTATACATAGAAAATCCCAAAGACACGGTTACAAAGCTACTAGAGCTAATCAATGAATTCAGCAAAGTCGTAGGATACAAAGTCAACACACAGAAGTCACTGGCATTCCTATACACAAACAATGAAAAGTCAGAAAATGAAATCAAAGAGGTAATCCCCTTCACCATTGCAACCAAAAGAATCAAATATCTAGGAATAAACCTACCCAAAGAAACAAAAGAATTGTACACAGAAAATTACAAGACACTCATGAGAGAAATTAAAGAAGACTTGAACAGATGGAGAGATATTCCATGTTCCTGGGTCGGAAGAATCAATACTGTGAAAATGACCATACTACCAAATATCATCTACAGATTCAATGCAATACCTATTCAACTACCATTGACATTTTTCATAGAACTAGACCAAAGAATAACACAGTTCATATGAAAACACAAAAGACCTCGAATAGCCAAAGCAATCCTGAGAAAGAAAAACGAAACTGGAGGAATCAGCCTCCCTAACTTCAGACTCTACTACAAAGCAACAGTCCTCAAGACAGTATGGTACTGGCACAAAAACAGAACTATAGGTCAATGGAACAAGATCGAGAACCCAGAGATCAACCCACACACCTATGGGTACCTTATTTTTGACAAAGGAGGCGAAACTATAAAATGGGACAAAGACAGCCTCTTCAGCAAATGGTGCTGGGAAAATTGGACAGCTACATGCAAAAAAAAAATGAAGTTGGAACATTCCCTGACCCCATACACAAAGATCAACTCAAAATGGATTAAAGACCTAAATGTAAGACCAGAAACCATCAAACTCTTAGAGGAGAATATAGGCAAAACCCTCAAGGACATAAAGCAAGATCTTCTCTGACCCACCTACTAAAATAGCGAAACTGAAAAGAAAAATGAACATGTGGGACCTCATGAAACTTAAAAGCTTTTGTACGGCAAAAGAAATCACCAAAAAGTTGAACAGACACCCCACAGAGTGGGAGAAAATCATAGCAAATGAAACAACCGACAAAGAATTAATCTCCAAAATCTACAAGCAACTCAGACAACTCAGCACAGGGAAAACGAGCAGCCCAATCAAAAAATGGGAAAAAGATCTAAAGAGACACCTCTCCAAAGAGGACATACAGATGGCCCAAAAACACATGAAATGATGCTCAACCTCGCTTATTATTAGAGAAATGCAAATTAAAACCACAATGAGATACCACCTCACACCGGTCAGAATGGCCATCATCAACAAATCGACAGACAACAAATGCTGGAGAGGGTGTGGAGAAAAGGGAACCCTCTTGCATTGCTGGTGGGAATGTAAATTGATACAACCTCTATGGAAGACAATATGGAGATTCCTTAAAAAACTAAAAATAGAAGCACCCTATGACCCAGCAATCCCACTATTAGGCCTATATCCTGATGAAATCAAAACTGAAAGAGGCACCTGTATCCCAATGTTCATTGCAGCTCTATATACAATAGCCAGAACATGGAAGCAACCTAGATGTCCATCAACAAATGAATGGATCCAGAAGCCCTGGTACATATATACAATGGAATACTACTCAGCTGTTAAAAGAAATGCAGAAGACTCAGTCCTAATGAGGTGGCTGGCTCTCGAACCTATCATAAAAAGTGAAGTAAGTCAAAAAGAGAAAGACAAGTATAGTATACTAACTCATATATATGGGATCTAGTAAGATGGTCATGATAACACACGCAGTGAACTCATGGAAAAACAGAGAATAGACATAAGGACATTGTGGAGACCGAACAGTGGGAGGGAGGCATGGAGGGAGTAACACGGAAGCCTATACTGTCATGTGTGGAAAAGATAGCTATTGTCATTGTGCTAGGGGAATAGGAGTGCCTACAACCACTTGGGGCGATGGTCTGAAGGGATGGGAGGGGGGAACTGGGTGGGGGGGAGGGTCCAGGGATATGCATATGAATGATCTGGGAACATACATGTTGGTGAACAACAAAACTCTGTAAAATCTTTAAAATAAAGGGAAAAAAATTTTAAAAACAAACAAACAAACAAACACAAAAAATCGATGTGCTGGGTTGGGTCACGCTTTACTGGAATGAAATCGCTGTTTATAGGGTGCATACGACCATGACTACTTCGACACAGATCCTTCTGAATTTGGCATGCCTTGGCTTTTGTGTGCCGTGTGACACTTGCGGTCTTTATTTGTGTCTGTTTAAAACACTGAGAGATCTTTTGTTAATGCAACGGCTACAGTGTTTCTTAGTCTTTGCCAGGATGCATTATTTACAAAATAAAGTTTGTTCTTTAGCTCATGGCGAGTAGTAACACTTGTACGGTGAGCGTTACAATGTAACACTCTACCTCCAAAGGCAGTGCAGTAGAATGAGGGTCTGTACATTTCTGCATAAATGGACAGATAGTATTTGGGGCTTTGTGGCCCGTGCAGGGTCTGTCCCACCCCTCACCCCCACTTCTCAGCCGTCCATCGCAGTGTGGAGCAGCCAGAGGTGTGTGTCTTCTAAGATTTTGTTTATGGAGACTGAAATCTGAATTCCGTGTGATTTTCACATGATGACATAGTCTTCTTTTGATTTATTTTTCCATGATCTAGACGTATACAAACCATTCTCAGGTGGCGGACTGTACAGAGCAGGTGGAGGAGCGGGGTTTCGTCTGCGAGCCCTGCTTTGCTGACCCCTGGCCTATAGAAGACAGGCATTTATCCTGGCTTGGGTATCTGCTGGTTGACGGTAGATGCTCACTGATCCTGATGTGTCCGCTGCTGGTCGCGTGTGGTCAGGCTGGTTTAGCTGGGCTGTGCTGGGCAGCTCAGCCTCCAGGCGCAGCAGGAACTTGGCTCCTTACCTTGGGCCAGGGCTGCCTTCAGGGTGTTTGTTCTGGGCCCTGACTAAAGAGGCAGGAGCTCCCTGGGCAAGCTCTTCTCCTGTGGAGACCGAGGCGCTGGAGGCAAGCCCATTTCAAGCCGGTGTTGGCATCATGCTTGTGAACATCCCATTGGCCAAACGGGTCACATGACCGAACCCAGCGTCAAGGAGTGAAGAGTTAAGGGCCACCTGTAAGAGTGTAGTGCCGAGCCTCAAGGCCAGGGTGATAGGGAGGGGCGAGAGCTGGACCGAGCATTCAGTCTCCCACGGATGCCGACTCAGTCACAAGCACAGTGCTGCTGCTGTTTAGTTGCTCAGTCGTGTCCGACTCTTGGTGACCCCATGGACTATAGCCCACCAGGCTCCTCTGTCCATGAGATTCCTCAGGCAAGAATACTGGAGTGGGTTGCCATCCCATTCTCCAGAGGATCTTCCCGACTTAGGGACTGAACCCACATCTCCTGCATTGGCACGTGGGTGCTTTACCACTGAGCCACCTGGGAAGCATTCAGATCTGTAGCATGATGTATGCAGTTTGTTTCCAAGTAATTTCTTTCTGGCAACATGCCCATTCTTAAAAAAATAATGTATTTATGGGGCTTCCCTGGTGGTCCAATGGGTAAAAAGTCTGCCTTGCAGTGCAAGGGGCACTGGTTCGATCCCTGGCCTAGGAAGACCCCATATGCCACGGAGCGGCTGGGCCAGTCAGTCCAATTACTAGCCAGCACTCTAGAGCACCTGTGCCCAAAGCCAGTGCTCTGCAACAGGAGAGGCCACTGCAGTGGGAGGCCCACAGAGGCCAAAGAATGAAGAAGGATGAAAATAAATAAATAAATAAACAATAAAAGAGGCCAAAATTAAAAAAGAAATAATGTGTTTATTTATTTTTGGTGACACTGGGCCTTTGTTGCTGCCTGTGGGCATTCTCTAGTTGTGGAGTAGCAGGGGCTACTCTCTAGCAGAACTGTGTGGGCTTCCCATTGAGGTGGTTTCTCTTGCCGCAGAGCATGGTCTCTAAGGTGCATGGGCTTCAGTAGCTGCAGTTCGGGCTCTAGTACGTGGGTTCAGTAGTTGTGGCTCAGGGTGCAGTTGTGGCATGTGGAATCCTCGAGGACCAGGAATCAAACCCATGTCCCCTAAATTGGCAGGCAGACTCCATCCATTGTACCACCAGGGAAGTTTAGCTTGCGCATTCTCCCTTGCATTTTTGATGCCTCCCAGATGGGCAGGTTCTCCTGGCTCTCTCCCCAACCTGTGCCCCCAGTCTCTCATGTCAGGTGTAATGAGGAGACAGGATTCAGGCCTGTCTCCTCACACTGCTCCTCAGGTCCTGGCCCAAGGACTCATATCACCAGTTTCACTAACAGCCAGACTTCTTACCCAGGAGAGAGGCCGAGTGTGTTCAGGGTAGAGGGTGCCAATTTCTGCAGCTGGGTCCAAGGCCAGGTGCCTTTTCTAGGCACCGCAGAGGGACTTGGAAGGGAAGAGCTGTCTGTATTGGGAACAGGGCTCTGGAGTCTCCTTCCTCCCACTTGAGGGAAGCGTGTCTTGGGAAGTGTGTCTTTGGGGTAGTCACCGTTCCCCCCGAGCTCTCAGTCACTGTTCCCCCTGAGCTCATTCTCTTATCCATCTGATGGAAACTCGCAGTCTAATGGAACATCCCCCATGAGCTGTGAGTATTCACGCTTGTTGCATGCCTGGTGTGTAGCTGGTGATAAGCACGCTGCAGCCTGACTATCTCCAGTTAACTCGTGTGGGTTTCAGGACAGTGGGTCAGGAGTGAGACGACTGATGTGGAATATGCAGTTGCATGTAAATATGTAAGCAGGCACCGGGGTGCCCAAAGCCCCAAGTGCTCTGCAACAGGAGAGGCCACTGCAGTGGGAGGCCCACACAGGCCAAAGAATGAAGAAGGATGAAAATAAATAAATAAATAAACAATAAAAGAGGCCAAAATTAAAAAAGAAATAATGTGTTTATTTATTTTTGGTGACACTGGGCCTTTGTTGCTGCCTGTGGGCATTCTCTAGTTGTGGAGTAGCAGGGGCTACTCTCTAGCAGAACTGTGTGGGCTTCCCATTGAGGTGGTTTCTCTTGCCGCAGAGCATGGTCTCTAAGGTGCATGGGCTTCAGTAGCTGCAGTTCGGGCTCTAGTACGTGGGTTCAGTAGTTGTGGCTCAGGGTGCAGTTGTGGCATGTGGAATCCTCGAGGACCAGGAATCAAACCCATGTCCCCTAAATTGGCAGGCAGACTCCATCCATTGTACCACCAGGGAAGTTTAGCTTGCGCATTCTCCCTTGCATTTTTGATGCCTCCCAGATGGGCAGGTTCTCCTGGCTCTCTCCCCAACCTGTGCCCCCAGTCTCTCATGTCAGGTGTAATGAGGAGACAGGATTCAGGCCTGTCTCCTCACACTGCTCCTCAGGTCCTGGCCCAAGGACTCATATCACCAGTTTCACTAACAGCCAGACTTCTTACCCAGGAGAGAGAGGCCGAGTGTGTTCAGGGTAGAGGGTGCCAATTTCTGCAGCTGGGTCCAAGGCCAGGTGCCTTTTCTAGGCACCGCAGAGGGACTTGGAAGGGAAGAGCTGTCTGTATTGGGAACAGGGCTCTGGAGTCTCCTTCCTCCCACTTGAGGGAAGCGTGTCTTGGGAAGTGTGTCTTTGGGGTAGTCACCGTTCCCCCCGAGCTCTCAGTCACTGTTCCCCCTGAGCTCATTCTCTTATCCATCTGATGGAAACTCGCAGTCTAATGGAACATCCCCCATGAGCTGTGAGTATTCACGCTTGTTGCATGCCTGGTGTGTAGCTGGTGATAAGCACGCTGCAGCCTGACTATCTCCAGTTAACTCGTGTGGGTTTCAGGACAGTGGGTCAGGAGTGAGACGACTGATGTGGAATATGCAGTTGCATGTAAATATGTAAGCATACCACATTTACCCAGTCTCCAGGGCCTTTCTGGAATCTGATCATTAGAATAGTAAAAGGAAATATGTATAGTGGTTCCTAGAATTATCCAGGGTTGGTCCAGGGACCTCCATGGATACCCCAATCCTTGGATGCCCAAGTCCTTTATATAAATGGTGCAGTGTTTGCATATGACCCACACATATCTTCCTGTATACTATTTAAAACAAAATATTTATGTATTTGGCTGTGCCAAGTCTTCTGTGGCACGCGGGGTCTCTTTTTAGTTGTGGCACGTGGGATCTAGTTCTCTGACTAGGGATTGAACCCAGGTCCCCTGAACTGGGAGGATGGAGTCTTAGCCACTGGACCATGAGGGATGCCCCGCTTTCTGTCCACGTATGTGTTAAATCATCTCTTGAATACCTATACTGCCTAATACAATTTAAGTGTTATGTAAATAGTTGTAAACGCAATGTAAAACTATATACATAATGACTAATCTGAGATTATACATATCTGTAAACAACAAAACTCTGTGAAAGTAAAATAAAAATAATTAGTAAAAAAGCTACATAAATAGTTGCTGGTGTATGGCAAATTTAAATATTTATTTTAGGGACTTCTGGGGAAAATTTTGTAAAATGTATTTTTGATCCTTGGTTGGTTGAATCCATGGATGTTGGACCTGGAGGTACATAAGGCCAATTGTACTCATTCCACGATCGGTTAAGTGGTGGTGGGGGTATGGGGATGGGTTAGATCATGGTTCTTGAGCCTTCCTTAGTCACCTGTGAGGCTATGCTCATCTACCGATGCTCATACAATGCGGTGCACATTGTAAGGAACCCATGGACACCACGTTAGGATCCCACGGCTTGAATACTTTCAAAGGCCCCTTCAAAAGTCCTTCATTCGGTGTTTCTGGGAATGGCTGAGGCCAGAGTTGAAGTTCATGTTTAGATCAGCCCCTCTGCGTGCTGCTAACTTGCATCAGTTGTGTCTGACCCTGTGACCTTACGGACTGTACCCTGCCAGACTCTTCCGTTCATGGGACTCTCCAGGCAAGAATACAGGAGTGGGTTGCGATGCCCTCCTCCCGGGGATCTTCCCAACCCAGGGATCGAACCTGGGTCTCCTGCACTGACAAGCAGGTTGTTTATCACGAGCGTGCCCTGGGAAACCCCAGGTCAGTCTCTTTATCTCTCCGCATTTCCGTTTGCCAGCCTGGGGAGGGGCTGGGGACAGAGGTCAGCCTCCTGGTCCTCTGGGAGGAGTATCTGTGTGAAATGGCTTGCTCAATTGTCGACGGTTTCACGAATCGTTTTTATAACTGCTTTGCTCTGAGAGGAGTTGCAGAGCTGAAAATCAGAATTCTTTATGGACTCGGTGGGTTCCTGGAAGGTTGCAAGCCAGTCAGGTTTTTAATAAACCAATCTCTGAAGCACCTGGCTATGACACCATTTAGAAGCACCCCGCAGCATGACCTCCATGGTGGCAGACGCTCTTCTGCAAAGCAGGATGTTCCTCCCTGTCAAAATGCCGACCTTCCTGTAGCTGATTTGCTCAAACCAGCAGCAAAGCTGGACATTCAGAGCGGGCCCCAGGACGCTCCTGGTTGATTCTGATGAGGTCATTTGAGGGAGCCTGGGGTAACATCCATCTCTCCCTGGAGTGCTTAACAACGTGGGCTGTACCTACAGAGCCTGAACTCCAGCTGCCTCCCTCATTTCCTTTGTGGCCTCAGGCAAGTTGCCTACGGGCTCTGAACCTCAGTTTCCTAGATGTCAAATGGGAATCACCGTGGTAGCTACCTCTGTAGAGTCGTGAAAATTCGTGAGACAGGGCACCAGAGTTCTTGGCACTATAAGATTGTGCCATCAGTGGCAGTGGGTGATGTTTTCTTGCTGATGTCTTTGGCTAATCACCATGGTCAGAAAGAGCGTTCTAGTCTACATGGATGCATGCACTCGACCCAGGGAGGCAAACCTCATGTTTTTTATAGTAGTTTCTGAGGATATATATGCTCATGTAGAATCAGAAAATTGAAGTTCATGTTTAGATCAGCCCCTCTGCGTGCTGCTAACTTGCATCAGTTGTGTCTGACCCTGTGACCTTACGGACTGTACCCTGCCAGACTCTTCCGTTCATGGGACTCTCCAGGCAAGAATACAGGAGTGGGTTGCGATGCCCTCCTCCGGGGATCTTCCCAACCCAGGGATCGAACCTGGGTCTCCTGCACTGACAAGCAGGTTGTTTATCACGAGCGTGCCTGGGAAACCCCAGGTCAGTCTCTTTATCTCTCCGCATTTCCGTTTGCCAGCCTGGGGAGGGGCTGGGGACAGAGGTCAGCCTCCTGGTCCTCTGGGAGGAGTATCTGTGTGAAATGGCTTGCTCAATTGTCGACGGTTTCACGAATCGTTTTTATAACTGCTTTGCTCTGAGAGGAGTTGCAGAGCTGAAAATCAGAATTCTTTATGGACTCGGTGGGTTCCTGGAAGGTTGCAAGCCAGTCAGGTTTTTAATAAACCAATCTCTGAAGCACCTGGCTATGACACCATTTAGAAGCACCCCGCAGCATGACCTCCATGGTGGCAGACGCTCTTCTGCAAAGCAGGATGTTCCTCCCTGTCAAAATGCCGACCTTCCTGTAGCTGATTTGCTCAAACCAGCAGCAAAGCTGGACATTCAGAGCGGGCCCCAGGACGCTCCTGGTTGATTCTGATGAGGTCATTTGAGGGAGCCTGGGGTAACATCCATCTCTCCCTGGAGTGCTTAACAACGTGGGCTGTACCTACAGAGCCTGAACTCCAGCTGCCTCCCTCATTTCCTTTGTGGCCTCAGGCAAGTTGCCTACGGGCTCTGAACCTCAGTTTCCTAGATGTCAAATGGGAATCACCGTGGTAGCTACCTCTGTAGAGTCGTGAAAATTCGTGAGACAGGGCACCAGAGTTCTTGGCACTATAAGATTGTGCCATCAGTGGCAGTGGGTGATGTTTTCTTGCTGATGTCTTTGGCTAATCACCATGGTCAGAAAGAGCGTTCTAGTCTACATGGATGCATGCACTCGACCCAGGGAGGCAAACCTCATGTTTTTTATAGTAGTTTCTGAGGATATATATGCTCATGTAGAATCAGAAAATTCTTAGGCAGAATTTTATAGGTCATTTAGGATAGACTTCCTTTCAGTGGGAAAATTCTTTCTTCCACTTCCCTGGTAGCAGGTTGTCCTCCTACTGCTTAAATACCCTCCATAACAAGAAACTCACCACCTCACAAGGCTGCTTGTCCTATTGCAGGGCTGGTTGGTCTTCATATTTCTCATGTCGCGTTCAGGCCTGATCCCTCTAAGCGGTCCTGGCTTTGCCTGCCCTACCCCTATGTGAGGGTTATTCCCACATATGATGATGCCTCAGCTTTCTCTAGCTGCTTCTTCTCTAGACTTCTCTTACTCCACTGCTCTCCCCTCTCTGGTCAGATGCAAATTGTCAAAAGTCCTTCTCACATCACACTGTTGAGAGCCTGGGCTGGTCCAAGAAGCGCTGGGTACAGAGGGGCCAAGGAGTCGACCCTGAGGGATAAGGCAAGGGAGGATGCTGGGAAACCAGCCTTTTGGTCCCGAACATCTGGGCCTGGTGGGCCTTCCTGGACCCTTTCAGTCCTAGGACATGAGGTCCACAGCCTGCTGTCTTCTCAGATAACCGGAGCTCATCAGTAACATGTGATGTGCTCTGAACACCCTCTGTGATCCTGCCCACCCTGCCTCGTCCTTTAGAAATCCCTCACCCTCTTCTTCTCTAAGATTTGAGCTTAGATTCCACACCCTCCAAGAAAGTTCTCGGTGACCACCAGTTACCCGGCTCCAACTCTGTGCTCCCGCGTTCCGCAGAATTCCTCGCCGTAATTCTGACCACAGGACAGCACCGTGGCCTCTCTTCTGTGCCCGCTGGACTGTGAGTTTTGTGAGAGCTGATGTTGTTCCTCCCAGGTCACCATTTTGTCCCCAGTGCCTGTCCCCGTAGCTGCTTCTCAGTGTTATTTGCTGAATGAATGAATGCTTGATTGGAGAAAAACCTGACTGATGGGAAAGATAAGCCAAGAAACATCCCTCAGCAAAGCTGGGATCTGAACCCAGAAACTGAGATCTTGGGGAACCCCAGGGTCCCTCACAGTTCCCAACCCAGGCCTCTCAGGCCAGCTGAAGCTGCAGAAAGTCTGAGTGCAACTATAGGTTGACCCACGAACCTCCCATCACCCAGAATTAATCATAACGGACATTTGGTCCCCTTAATAAACATAATCATGATCACAGTGCTAATAGTGACTTTATGGAGGGCCTTCCACCTCAGTCATCACAACAATGCTGCAAAGTTGGTTTCCCCATTTTACAGTTGAGGATACTGAAGCCTGGCCAGTGACGTCACCTGCCTGAGGCCCACTCCACCGCTGAAATTCTAGCCAACTCCTCAGGCTCCATGGCTCTCACTACCCACTAGGTGTTCTCGCCACTGGCTGCAGGACCTACAGGTGCTTCTGTTTTCCCCCCAGAGAGAAAGGAGCAATCAGAAAAGGCTAATGAACGGTGATTAATATTATGATAGAGTAAAGGTCCCTGAAGACTAGAGTGTCATCCGGGGAGACTACCAGGGGAGGGTAAGCCTGAGCTGCATGTTTTCTCTTTTTTTACCTGTAAGTTTTAAACCACGGAGACAGTAGAGCTTCATACATACACAAGCCAAGGAAAAGCGTCATCCTCCTTCCCTCGTTCCTCCCCTTTAGAGGTTAGCAGATTGGAGAGTTTGAAATGCATCTCCCAGGCTTTCTATGCATAGAGAACCACACACAGAGCGATGTGCTGGCACACAGCTCACAGCCTGCTGGGGATGGTTGTGGTGGGGGACACATGGGCCCATTTCCTTGGTGTCAGGGCTCCTGCCACGGCTGGTTTCATGCCGCCACTGTGCCGGCAGTAAATGAGCCGATGGGAAGAGCTGTGTCATGACCATCTGTGCCAGTACCCTCAAGAACACTGACATCGTAAAATATAGTAAAATAATTAGGAAGCTTTGGGCATTTATTACCTTTTAAAAACTAGAATATACTGAATTGGAAATTCATCTGATTTAATTTTTAATCACGACTGTGTTTCACAGCTGGTTCATAAGACTGGAAAATTTCATAGTCAGTTCTTGCTAGCTGGGATGAGCCAGTTCTAGCATGCCATTCTTTGCTTTTTCACTCAAATACGAACACTATAACACTATATAATTTTTTCCCTTTAGCTTGCTTGTTATTTAAAAGGCTCTTCATCTGATCATTTGTTGGTTCACCCGTGTCCTGTGTTAGGAACCGGGCCAGGCCGCCATCATGAGCAGATAGCCACGTGCTGGGTCTTCATCAGCATTTGGCATATGAAGGAGGCAGTCATTGTCAAGTAGACGGACCCTGCAGTGAGGTCTCTAAGAGGAAGCCGCAGGATGTTGTTGTAGGGACAGGTGAGAGGGACAGGTGTGTGGAGGTCAGCATGTGGAAGGAGAGAACCTGCTTGAGGTTCAAATCAGGAAAAACTTCTTCTTCTGAGGTGATAGAAACCAAGACCTGAAAAACAAAATGGCACCAGCCATGCAAAACTTAGTGGAAACACTTGCCATACATTCACTTGGGTGCTGTTTCTGTAAATTTTACAAACATGCAAAACAATTCTGTATATTGTTTCCTAGAAAATGTCCTTGAAGAGTAAAATCTAGAAGGCTCCCTTCCAGCTTCAAGATGGTGGTTACCCTTGGAGGGAGGGTTGGAAAGAGAACCAGTTGGCAGTAGGGATGGTCTTCAGCAACCTTTCTGTATTTTTCTGACGCAGGAAGAGACAGAAGTCTGAGAAATGGCTGGTGGTCATTTTTGTTGGCTCTTGCTGATGGATACAGAGTGATCAGCTGCCTTACTCTTGATAATGTCTCAGTGCTTGAACTGTTGCATGAGTATGAGTTTTTAAAGAATGGCTGCACAAAAGTGAGGGGGAAAAGAGAGGCCTGAGAGTGATAGGCAGGGACCAGGTTATACAAGCCTTAAAGATGGTGACCCTAAGTGTGAATTTAGTGTAAGTACTGTGGATGCCTTCTTGAGCTGGTGGGTGACATAGTCTAGTTTACCTTAATAGACGGTGGCTCTGGAGGCTGTGAAAGGGAGTCAGTGGAGAGTGGAGGAAGCATTGGGAGGCCAGTGGGGTCTCTTGGGGCTGTCTGGAGGAGGGCTGGCGATGGCAGGAAGCAGGGGAGGGGAGCAGTCATGAAGTCTGGTTTGGATGAGTTGCTGTGGAATGAGATATGGAGTGATGAACAGAGGGAGAAAATGTCTCCTTTGTTCATAGCCAAGACATGGAGGCATCCTAAGTGGATGTAGTACATACATATTGATACAATGAACCACTACTCAGCTATAAAAAAGAATGAAATGGTGCTATTTGCAGCAACGTAAATGAACCTAGATTATCGTACTAAGTAAGTCAGAAAGAGAGACAAATACCATATGATATCACTTACACATGGAAACTAAAATATGACATAAATGAACATATCTACAGAATAAAGACAGACTCATAGATATAGAGAACAGGCTTATCATTGCCAAAGTGGTGGAGGTTGGGGAGGGAAGGATTGGGCGTCTGGAATTAGCAGGTGCAAACTAGTACATATAGGATGGATAAACAACAAGGTCCTACCATATAGCACATGGGACTATATTCAATATCCTGTGATAATCCAGAACAGAAAAGAATATGAAAAAGAATATATATGTGTGTATAACTGACTCTCTACTGTACAGTAGGAATTGCATACAACATTACAAATCAACTATACTTCAGTTTTTTTTTTTGAAATATGGAGATATGAAGGATAACTTCTTTCTAACAACTTCACGGAGCTATGCTTCACATATGATTTTTCACTCATTTATAGTGCCCTGGGATTTTGGTAGGGATGGCTTTCTTTCTGAAACCTGAGCGGATGGTGGCTTCAGAAACTGTGATAGGGCCAAAGAGAGGACTAGGCTTGGCCCTGGACCTGAGCTGAGGTTGGGGACTCTCAGTGAGATCTCCTGTCATGCAGGAAATGAAATATTCACGACTGGGGCTTAAGATGAAAATCTGTGAGGAATGAACAAATTGAGAGTTCAGTGGATGTAGATAACCACAGAAAGAGTATAGTGGGTGGCAGCGGGCTTCCAATCCAGTTGGACTAGAGTTCATGCCTTGGGCTCCCTCTCCCCAGATGAAAGGAAGGAAAAGAAAAGAGAGGGAGAAAGAGAGAAACATAAAGTGATGGCAGACCTGAAAACAAAGGTCCCTAGAGCTCTAGTCTAGTGCCAGCAAAGACAGCCGTTAGTCTTGGCTCCTATGGGGCACTATGAGACAGAAGCGCCTCATACAAGGTGGAGAGGGAAGCTGGGTTGACTGTTTAAAATGAAAAAAACAAGCAATAGACAGACTCTTGTTCACAATGAGCCTCTGGACCAAACTTCCAAAACAAATGAAGAAAATTAATGTTACAAAGCCAGTCTTCAAAAACAATGACAAATGAATTCACTCCAGTTAAAATCAAAGTAGTATTCTGAAAATGAATTTTAAACAACTGCTTAGGGTCTGTCAGGCATAGGTTTGACTGTGAGTAACAGAGATTCAAAATAACAGTGGCTCAAGCAAAACAGGAATTAACTGTTCTTCTGTGAATACACTCTGAGTCTGTGTTAAGTCCTCAAGAACCACACTTGATCCAGCGAATCAGTATCTCAGTGCTTGAATTATAGCCTCATGGTCCAAATTAATAGCTAGAGATCGAGCCATTACATCTGCATTCCAGGCAGCTGGATGGTAGAAGGGCATATATCAGTTGTTTTTTAAAGTTTTCAGGAAGGTGACACATGACACTTCCACCTGCACTTTATCGGCCAGAACTTGCCTGAATGAGAAGTCAAGACGTGTGTTCTGTTATTACAGATAGCTCACAGCTCAGTTATAATCCAGGGGTTCTGTTACTATGAACAAAAGGGATAATAGACCATTAGCACTCTGTCTTAGGATCTTCAAAGAAATAAAGTAAGGATAACATCCATCAAGAAGAATAAGACCTGGGGTTACAGGGGAGTGGTTTGTTTGTCTGAATTTTAAAACCTCTGCTCTGAGAAAGACAGTGTTAAGAGAATGAATAGGCAAACCACAGACTAGGAGAAAATATTTGTAAGCCATATATCTAATAAAGGAATAGTATCTAAAATACATTTTTTTAAAACTCTCATGCATGCATGGTACGTCATGTTCAACCCTTGGTGACCCTATGGACCGTAGCCTGCCAGGCTCCTCTGTCCATGCGATTCTCTAGGCAAGAATACTGGAGTGGGTTGGCCATGTTCTCCTCCAGGGGGCAAGATCCAGGGGATCTTCCCAACCTAGTGATTGAACTGACGTCTCTTATGTCTCCTGCATTAGAGGCGGGTTCTTGAACACTAGCCTCACCTGGAAAGCCCATCCAAAATACAAGGTGGAGAGGAAGCTGGGTTGACTGTTTAAAATGACAAGAAACAGTCTTGTTCACAATGAGCCTCTGGACCAAACTTCCAAAACAAATGAAGAAAATTAATGTTACAAAGCCAGTCTTCAAAAACAATGACAAATGAATTCACTCCAGTTAAAATCAAAGTAGTATTCTGAAAATGAATTTTAAACAACTGCTTAGGGTCTGTCAGGCATAGGTTTGACTGTGAGTAACAGAGATTCAAAATAACAGTGGCTCAAGCAAAACAGGAATTAACTGTTCTTCTGTGAATACACTCTGAGTCTGTGTTAAGTCCTCAAGAACCACACTTGATCCAGCGAATCAGTATCTCAGTGCTTGAATTATAGCCTCATGGTCCAAATTAATAGCTAGAGATCGAGCCATTACATCTGCATTCCAGGCAGCTGGATGGTAGAAGGGCATATATCAGTTGTTTTTTAAAGTTTTCAGGAAGGTGACACATGACACTTCCACCTGCACTTTATCGGCCAGAACTTGCCTGAATGAGAAGTCAAGACGTGTGTTCTGTTATTACAGATAGCTCACAGCTCAGTTATAATCCAGGGGTTCTGTTACTATGAACAAAAGGGATAATAGACCATTAGCACTCTGTCTTAGGATCTTCAAAGAAATAAAGTAAGGATAACATCCATCAAGAAGAATAAGACCTGGGGTTACAGGGGAGTGGTTTGTTTGTCTGAATTTTAAAACCTCTGCTCTGAGAAAGACAGTGTTAAGAGAATGAATAGGCAAACCACAGACTAGGAGAAAATATTTGTAAGCCATATATCTAATAAAGGAATAGTATCTAAAATACATTTTTTTAAAACTCTCATGCATGCATGGTACGTCATGTTCAACCCTTGGTGACCCTATGGACCGTAGCCTGCCAGGCTCCTCTGTCCATGCGATTCTCTAGGCAAGAATACTGGAGTGGGTTGGCCATGTTCTCCTCCAGGGGGCAAGATCCAGGGGATCTTCCCAACCTAGTGATTGAACTGACGTCTCTTATGTCTCCTGCATTAGAGGCGGGTTCTTGAACACTAGCCTCACCTGGAAAGCCCATCTAAAATACTCAAAACTCAACAATAAGAAAAAAAAATCCCACTATTTTAAAAGTGGGCAAAAGATTTGAATAGACACCTCACCAAAGAGGATATGCAGCTGACAAATGAGTGCACAAAAAGCTACTCAAGATCATCAGAGAAATGCAAATTAAAACCACAATGAGATACTGCTTCATACCTATCAAAATGGCAGAAATGGAAAAGCCAGTTCAAACCAAGTGCTGGCAAGGATGTGAATCAACTGGAAATCCCACAGATGACTAATGGGAATGAAAATGGTGCAACCACTTTGGAAAACAGTTTCAGCAGTTTCTTAAAAATTAAACATATTCATATCGTGGGTCTCAGCAATTTCACTGCTAAGTATTTGCTCAAGAGAAATAAGCACATGTGTTTGTACAAACGCAGATGTGGAAGAACGGACATGTAGACAAAGAGGGGAAAGGGGGAGCGAACTGGGAGATTAGGATTGACAGGCACACAATAGCATTCGTAAGACAGATCGCTAGTAGAAAGCTGCCGTGTAGACAGGGCGCTCAGCTCCGTGCTCTGCAATGACCTAGATGGGTGGGTAGGGAGAAGCGAGGGAGGTGCAGGAGGGAGAGAATATATATATACATATAGCTGATTCATTTCATTATACAGCAGAAATGAACAGAATATTGTAAACCAATTATACTCCAATTAAAAAAAGAGAAAGATTTGTGAGTGATGTCTCTTAGCAGATTTATTTGCAGTAGCCCAAAACTAGACAAAACCCAAGTACCTGTCAATGGGTAGATTAAAGAAAAGAGTGTCCCATCTAAACAATGGAGTACTATTCACCAGAACAAAGAAATGAGCTCTGATACACACACCTGTAGGAACAAATCTCAAAATAATTGTGTTGAGTGAAAGAAGGCAGTCATGCCTTCCATTTGATTCTATTTGTATAAAGTTTTGGAAAAGGTGGAGTAATTTATAGTAACAGGAAGTAGCTCACTGTTTGCTGTGGACCCAGAATGGGAGATACGGAGAGAGGCAGGAGGGGACAGGGGTCACAGAGGCCATAAAGTAGTTCTTAGGGGTGATGGGTATGTTTACCGTATTATCTTGATTGACAGTTGTCAAAATTTATCAGATGGCATACTATATCTTAATTATACTTTAGGAACACAGTTAGAAAAAGAAAGAACATAGCATTATGAAACAAAAAAGAGAATAAGAAAAGATGGGTGGGAAAAAGAACCAGTTGAACATTCTGGGAATGAAAACTATTCATTGCGTTAAAAGGATTTATTTAAAAAGGAAGGAAAGAAAGGGAAAGCCTCAATAGTCATAAAGCTCGGGACTGGACACAGTCAAAGAGAGACTGAGTGAGTTGGAAGAGCATTCTGAGAAATTTTCTGAGTGCATCACCCAAAAGACATAGAAGGAAATTATAAAAGAGTAGTTATAAGACACGGAGAATAAATTGGGCTCTGACCCTATATGTTGAATGGAAATTCTGCCAAGAGACTAAAGAAAATGACTGAGACGCTGTCCTCAAAATTATAAAAGCTCAGATTTTTCCAGAACCCAAAAACACACATAAATCCTTATTAAGTAATGTGCTTGACAAGCAGTGAAGAAAATTTTAAAAAAACAAATCTTCACTACAAAACCACAGAATGAAACTGCATAAAATCAAGCCTAAAGAGGAAGTCTTAAAATGTACGGCAGGCAGATGATCCCCAGAAGAACAACACAGGCTAAGTTACTAATAGTAGGTTGCTTAAGAGCCGACGGTGGCCTTTTTGGCCGTCGTTATTTGCTGAAAGAAAATAAACTTCATCTGTCTAGAATTCCATATCCAGCTGAACTTGGGTTCCAAAGTGATGATGAACTAAAGGCAGTCTGATCGAAGATGAGGGCGTCCAACCCGAACCCTGAGGTTGTTGAACATTTAGAGGTTGGGGAGGGGAGGAGCCCTCTGGAATCACATGGGCCTGCTCACCCAGTGCCAGGCCCCATCTCCGCAGAAACCAGAGGAGAGGAAGACCTGCAGCTGTTGTTACTGCAGTGGGAGCTCTTGGCAACACTGGGTGTTGGCAGTGCGGGCCCCGGGGTGGGATTCGAAGAATGGGAGATACGGAGAGAGGCAGGAGGGACAGGGGTCACAGAGGCCATAAAGTATCTTAGGGGTGATGGGTATGTTTACCGTATTATCTTGATTGACAGTTGTCAAAATTTATCAGATGGCATACTATATCTTAATTATACTTTAGGAACACAGTTAGAAAAAGAAAGAACATAGCATTATGAAACAAAAAAGAGAATAAGAAAAGATGGGTGGGAAAAAGAACCAGTTGAACATTCTGGGAATGAAAACTATTCATTGCGTTAAAAGGATTTATTTAAAAAGGAAGGAAAGAAAGGGAAAGCCTCAATAGTCATAAAGCTCGGGACTGGACACAGTCAAAGAGAGACTGAGTGAGTTGGAAGAGCATTCTGAGAAATTTTCTGAGTGCATCACCCAAAAGACATAGAAGGAAATTATAAAAGAGTAGTTATAAGACACGGAGAATAAATTGGGCTCTGACCCTATATGTTGAATGGAAATTCTGCCAAGAGACTAAAGAAAATGACTGAGACGCTGTCCTCAAAATTATAAAAGCTCAGATTTTTCCAGAACCCAAAAACACACATAAATCCTTATTAAGTAATGTGCTTGACAAGCAGTGAAGAAAATTTTAAAAAAACAAATCTTCACTACAAAACCACAGAATGAAACTGCATAAAATCAAGCCTAAAGAGGAAGTCTTAAAATGTACGGCAGGCAGATGATCCCCAGAAGAACAACACAGGCTAAGTTACTAATAGTAGGTTGCTTAAGAGCCGACGGTGGCCTTTTTGGCCGTCGTTATTTGCTGAAAGAAAATAAACTTCATCTGTCTAGAATTCCATATCCAGCTGAACTTGGGTTCCAAAGTGATGATGAACTAAAGGCAGTCTGATCGAAGATGAGGGCGTCCAACCCGAACCCTGAGGTTGTTGAACATTTAGAGGTTGGGGAGGGGAGGAGCCCTCTGGAATCACATGGGCCTGCTCACCCAGTGCCAGGCCCCATCTCCCGCAGAAACCAGAGGGAGAGGAAGACCTGAATGCAGCTGTTGTTACTGCAGTGGGAGCTCTTGGCAACACTGGGTGTTGGCAGTGCGCTGGGTATCCCTTCAAGGCCGAGGAGGGAGATGGGATTCCTGCCCGACTCAGGGTCTGTCCTCCAGCAGTGGGGGGCACCATAGTGGGAGGCCACAGGGTGGGGTTCTGTGGGCTGGCCCCAGGCCCTCGACAGGGGAGGCGGCCGGGGACACGAGAGGTCCCCTCGAGGATGCCCATTCAAGACTGTTTCTCTGTCTTCCAGATTGTGGACAAGAACAACCGCTACAAGTCCATAGATGGGTCCGATGAGACTAAAGCCAACTGGATGAGGTGAGTCCCGCCCTCGCTCATTTCCCAGGAGCCTGGTCCGAACTCCAAAAGGAGGCTGAGGGAGCACATTGGACCTTTAGGGTCTCCAGTGGCGGAGGCCCTGGAGGCCCCAGAGCTGCTCTCTGCAGGCCGTGTCTAGCTCTGGGGGACCATCCCTCGCGCTGCCCCAGGCTTCCCTCAGGGGAGTCTGGAGGAGGCCCGTGGCCAAACCCATCACTTCTGGGGACACGCTTGTCCATGTTTCTGGAGGCCCTGGGCCCCAGCCTTCTGGCAGCATTCCCGCCTGGAGGTGCGTGGTGTCCTTGGACTGTGGCACCTCTCATTGGACGGGGTACAGGACTCCTCAGCCCCCAGCCATGAGTAAAAGGCCCACAGGCCAGAGGGCATGGGCTCTAGCTCCGTTTTTGATCGTTAGACTGGTTTTGTCCGCTGTTTAAGACAGACGTTGGTGCCGGAAAGGCGGCTCCACTGAGCCTGGGACCTGGTGCTCTCCTGTGAGTTCTGGGCTGCTGGACGTTGTGGTCTGCAGTGGCAGGGGGCTGCCCGGCGGGGTCAGTGGGCAGTGTGAAGGTCAGACTGAACTTGGGTTCCAAAGTGATGATGAACTAAAGGCAGTCTGATCGAAGATGAGGGCGTCCAACCCGAACCCTGAGGTTGTTGAACATTTAGAGGTTGGGGAGGGGAGGAGCCCTCTGGAATCACATGGGCCTGCTCACCCAGTGCCAGGCCCCATCTCCCGCAGAAACCAGAGGGAGAGGAAGACCTGAATGCAGCTGTTGTTACTGCAGTGGGAGCTCTTGGCAACACTGGGTGTTGGCAGTGCGCTGGGTATCCCTTCAAGGCCGAGGAGGGAGATGGGATTCCTGCCCGACTCAGGGTCTGTCCTCCAGCAGTGGGGGGCACCATAGTGGGAGGCCACAGGGTGGGGTTCTGTGGGCTGGCCCCAGGCCCTCGACAGGGGAGGCGGCCGGGGACACGAGAGGTCCCCTCGAGGATGCCCATTCAAGACTGTTTCTCTGTCTTCCAGATTGTGGACAAGAACAACCGCTACAAGTCCATAGATGGGTCCGATGAGACTAAAGCCAACTGGATGAGGTGAGTCCCGCCCTCGCTCATTTCCCAGGAGCCTGGTCCGAACTCCAAAAGGAGGCTGAGGGAGCACATTGGACCTTTAGGGTCTCCAGTGGCGGAGGCCCTGGAGGCCCCAGAGCTGCTCTCTGCAGGCCGTGTCTAGCTCTGGGGGACCATCCCTCGCGCTGCCCCAGGCTTCCCTCAGGGGAGTCTGGAGGAGGCCCGTGGCCAAACCCATCACTTCTGGGGACACGCTTGTCCATGTTTCTGGAGGCCCTGGGCCCCAGCCTTCTGGCAGCATTCCCGCCTGGAGGTGCGTGGTGTCCTTGGACTGTGGCACCTCTCATTGGACGGGGTACAGGACTCCTCAGCCCCCAGCCATGAGTAAAAGGCCCACAGGCCAGAGGGCATGGGCTCTAGCTCCGTTTTTGATCGTTAGACTGGTTTTGTCCGCTGTTTAAGACAGACGTTGGTGCCGGAAAGGCGGCTCCACTGAGCCTGGGACCTGGTGCTCTCCTGTGAGTTCTGGGCTGCTGGACGTTGTGGTCTGCAGTGGCAGGGGGCTGCCCGGCGGGGTCAGTGGGCAGTGTGAAGGTCAGATGCCTCGTTGCCCCCTGGCGGCCTGTTTCTGGGATTCAGGAGCCATCATGGGGCTAGGAGCTGGGCCTTGGAGGGCTGGACCTGGGGCGGAACCGCACGGTGGATGGGGCCTCTGTTGGTGTTGGTGCAGTTATGTGCCCTGTGGGGCTGGGGGCCAGAGGGTCGAGGAGAGATTGTGCTTGGAGGGAGGGCAGCTAGGCCTCCTTAAGAGGGAGTTTACTGGGCCTAAACCTGGAGACTTGCCAAGCAACTGAGGAGAAACTGGTTTGAGGTGGGGAGGTCAAGGTGAGGCTGTCTGGTCCCCTTCCCCGGGGCCCCACTGCCCACGTGTCTCCCACCTGAGGCCCACTCGTGGCCTGGCTGCAGAGGACACCTCTGGGACACTTAAGGATTCACCGTCTTATTTGTCGAGGACGCTGTCCTCATTACCATTAAACAGGTGCAGAAGCAGAGGCACCAAGGGACAGGCAGGCTGCCATCTTGTGCCGTGGGGACCAGCATCCACTCCCCAGCCCTTTTCACACCGTCAGGTCAGCTGTGTCCTGAAAGTGGCTCCAGGAAGGTGGGTGCGCACTTCTGACCGCCCTCTTCTCCCCAACCACTGGGTACAGGTCTGCCTAGTACGTGCAATGCAGCAGCAATTTCTGAGCACCTGCGGCGAGTCAGAACCTGTACCGGGCGTCCTGGATGGCTGGGCCCAGCCCCGCTCCCCTGGCCGTCCCAGGACTCACACCTTCTGCCACAGAAGTTATTTTCTCTCATAAGGCTGTTCTCTGGAGCCACGGATGATGTGCTAGGAGGGCTCAGATGGAAGTGAAGGTGGGGAGGACCTTTGAGATAGGCCTTCGAAGGGGCCGAGATTTCACATGAGGGCACTGTGACAAAGACTCAGAAGTGGGGCGTGGGGACCAGGTCTCACATGGGCTGCATGGCCCAGGCCCCTGGCCCGTGGCTCTGGCCTGGCTGCAGGCAAGAAAAAGAGAATGTGTTTGAGTGCAGTCTGGGTCAGGCCTTTCTGCACGGAAACTCTGGCCAGGAGAGCTGACGCTGTTCCCCTCTTCGTGCGTCTCTGATCTTTCGGTCTGGGGACGAGGCAGTGCAAAAAAGGGGCTTCATCCTCCGTGCTGAGTGGTCATCTGGCACTCCAGCGGTTCTGACATAATCAGGCTGGAACTGAGCCCAGGGCATTGGTCATTTGTAAAGCTCTCCAGAGTAATTCTGATGTGGCACCTCCAGAGTGATTCTGCAGGATTCTGAGTTTGTAAAGCTCTCCAGAGTGATTCCGAGGTGAGAACCACTTCTCTGTTCTGATCTGCATGCTATAGTGGTAAACTGAGGCCCAGAGCAAGGCAGGGTCAAGATCATGTGGTCAACCACAGAATAGGACTGGACCCATCTCTGCACGTCTAGAGCAGCATTCTCTCTGTGCACAACCAACTAGGCAAAGCCTGGCTTCCTGGGCCTCGTGGAAGTGGGTTCTGCTATGCTCTCTCTCTGGCCAGTTCAGTTCAGTTAGTTGCTCAGTTGCGACCCCGTGGACGGCAGCCCGCCAGGCTTCCCTGTCCTTCCCCATCTCCCGGAGCTTGCTCAAACTCATGTCTGTTGACTCAGTGAGGCCATCCAACCATGTGCTCTGTCATCTCCTTCTCCTTTTGCTGGACTGGGACCTATCCTGTTTCTGCTCTGATCCAAAGTGGCGCACGGCTGGTGGGCCCTCATCTCATTAGAGGCTCAAGGGGTAGGCTGGGGTTGGGTCTACGGTTATTGCGAAGGAGCTAGCCCTCTGGTGGTGACTGGAATGAGGAGAAAGCCCTTTCATCCTGGGACCCCCTTCTTTACCTTTACTATATGGTTTCCCTTTGTACAGCTCCTTCTAATCTGCAGACACTTTCACCAGCTCAGAGGCTTGCAGATGATCGAATGGAGTTGTTAATTTTCTCAACACCTAAGTGTAGACCAGGAAGAGAATGGGCACCCACTTGATGAGCATTGACTCTAAGGCAGCCGTGTGCAGGGCACTCTGTGTTCATGAGATCCGGGGTCCACACCCTCCAGGGGCTCTTTTGTCCCCTGGAGGCATTTGGCAGTATCTTGAGAAGTTTTGGGTTGTTACAACTCTGTGGGTGAATGCTGCTGGTTTCTATCAAGCAAAAGCCAAGGATGCTGATAAGCATGCTGTATTGTCCAGGAGGCCCTCTGCCCCACCAACAAAGAGTGTTCTGATCCTAAATGCCAACAGCAGTGAGATGAAGAAGCCTGAACAGACTTCTCCTGGCAGCCCTCGGAGGTGGCACTAGGAGGGAACAGGGTTTGCACAAGAGACAGCCTCTAATTCAAAGTCTGTCTTAGTGCAAGGCCCAGGCCCCTGCCACTGTCTTGGCCAGGTGACAAAGCCTCCGCCTTCTGCTGCTGCTGCCTGGGCTGTGGGATTCTGGGGGGGTGGTGTAGAGAGGGGAGAGCTGAAGGATCTTTGCACCCCATTTCTTGCTGTGCCTTTGGCAGAAGCCAAAGAAGTGAATCGGGCTCCAGATTCCCCACCGCACTCTAGGATGCTCTCTTGGGTGGATGATTTAAAGGGTAGACAGAACCACATTATGGACATGCTGGGTTGCAGAGCCAGAGCAGACGCAGGCCAGAGGGGTAAGGGCTGGGCCGTGCCCATGCCCAGGGCCCCTGGCTGCTCTGTGCAGATAGAAGCTGAAGTCCTTCTTGGTCTCCATCAAAGTGAATCCTGTCTCCTGATGGACGGTCAGGGACTTCTCACATTCTACCCATGGGCTACCGAGAAGCAGCCCCCAAAGGAGCTACTGCTGGCGCTGCAGTGGGGCTGGGGGAGGCTGCTCACACCCAGAGGTGGGGTCTCGGGAGACTAGGAAAGGGAAGAGATCTGCGGGACAGAACGAGCTTTCTGTGAGCACGCCTTAGTCATGGGCGTCCCAGCAAGGCCACACCCCTCGGAAGCCCTCTGTAAATGGTCCCCCTGTCTAAAGAACCTTCCTGCACGCCACTGGGCTCCATGGGTCTGTGTGAATACAGCTTTGTAGAGGCCGTGGCCTCATCCTAACCCCAGTAAGGATCTTTTATTTCTATTTAGGGCTTTAAAGCTCTTTCCATCAGTGTGCTTCTCCCCCCTTGGTAACAGCCCTGAGGCTGGAGCCCTTGTCCCTCAGGTTCTAGGATGGGAAGAGAGAGGGGCAGGGAGGGACTGCTGAGCCACCCTGAACTGTCTCAGCTAGTCAGAGGCCAGGCAGGGCCTGAAATCGAAGGCGTCCGGCTCCGTCCCGCACTCCCAACGAATACAACGCATCTCCTCCTGCCCTCCAAGGAGCAGCGAAGGGGTCTGGCGCTAGGAGGAGGGTATGGTGGTGGTGAGCGGGCGAGGGTGCCCAGGTGCCTCCTGGCTCCTCAGCTGGGGGCCAGCCCTTAGGAAGGAGGAGGCCCACCCCATTGACGGTCATTTACCCAATTGTGCTTTGTGGGATATTCAACCCAAGGAACGTGGCGCCCCTGGCTGAACGTAAGAGGAAGCCCAAGTTCTCCAAGGAGGAGTTGGACATTCTGGTCACTGAGGTGACCCACCATGAAGCGCTTCTCTTTGGGAGGGAGACCCTGCGGCTGTCCCATGCGGACAGGGACAAGATTTGGGAAGGCATAGCTCGGAAAATCACCTCCGTCAGCCAGGTTCCCCGCTCCGTCAAAGACATCAAGCACCGATGGGATGACATGAAACGGAGGACCAAGGACAAGCTGGCCTTCATGCAGCAGTCCCTGTCGGGCCCCGGGGCCGGGGGCCGGGCCCCGCCCATCGTGCTCACGGCCCATGAGAGGGCCATCGAGTCAGCGCTGCTCACAGCCCGCTCTGGGCATGGCTTCCCCAGGGCAGAAATGGACGGCACCGACAGCCCTTCGACCAGCTGTGAGTACCGCTTGCCTCCCTCCGCAGGTGCCCCCTGCCTGCTTCCCGCTCACTCGTGGTGACGTCCCCTGCACCTGCCTTCTCTCTCTCTCTCTCTCGTCCCTCTCTGTCTCGCCCAGCCCTTCCACACTTCTCTCTTTCTCCCAGTCCTCTCTCCCCTTTTCCCTTCATTCATTCTAGAATATTTCCTGAACGCGGTGCCAGGTGTGGTGCCGGGAGCTGGGAAGACAGCTGAGTATAATCCCTCCCCAGCCCTGCCCTTGGGAAGTTCCTTAGACTCATGAGAATAAACGCAGTTTACTTGAATGGTTGCACTTGGAAATGGGTAAAGAAGGACCGATAGATGAACACAGGAAGTCCTGCGAGCAAAGCTGGCTTGATGGGTGTGTGGGCTCTGTCCCTCCAGGGCTCAGAGCGGGGCTAACCACTCTTCTGCTCTTGCCTTCCTGAAACTCAGAGGAGGTTTGAAACCAGGTGCCCACATTTTCCTGCTGCGTTCCGCCCTGCAGGTGATGCAGAAGCCTGCCTGAGAGCAGGAGTGGCGCTCTGGCTGGGGAAGGCCCCCAGGACAGACGGTTGCGCTGAGGCGAGGGGTGAGGAAGAGTTAAACCAGCCAGTGCGCGTGGGGCGCCGGGGAGGGCCGGGCCTCGCCAGCAGAACAGCATGTACGAGGCCCCGCATCAGGAAGGCGCTTGGCACGTTCCAGGAGCAGAGAGGAGCCAGGGAAGCCCCGCGCAGCAGCCGAGGGGGAGGGGTGTCAGAGGAAGCCAGCCAAGCCCGGCCCCGACTGCACAGGCCTTTCTGTGTGTCTGTTCTCCGACTCTTTATGTCTCTGATGTCGCCACGTGCCCTCTGCCGTGCCTTGCTGCCTTTTTTTCTCTGTGCACTTGGCCTCTTTCTGCTTAGGCTCTCTATAAGAGCCCCTGTGCTCTGGCTCCCTTCCTGGTGGCTGCCTCCATGCCTCACTCTCTCAGCTCTCCTCTTCTTCCTTCCCTTCTGCTTATGGCTTAGGATGAACCAGGGGACTGGGGGCTGTGGAATCTCCCAGCCCAGACGTCCGTTGGGGCCGTAGTTCTCGCCGGTGCTCCACCGGAAGAAGGAGCACTCAAGAGTCCTCCCTGCTGGGCCTGCACCCCCTTTGGCTCTGCTTCTGCACACACCTGCCCCCCACCTGCAGCTGGTGAGCCCAGCTGGAGGCTGTCTGGCTTCTGAGTAACCCGAGAGCAGGAGGGCTCCAGGGATGCCCGCTGGGCCAGCCCTCAGGAAGGCGGTTCACGGAGACCCAGTCTTCCCTTCCCGGGCTCCTCGCCGCAGGGCGCTTGCTGATTTCCTGTCTGGCTGGGGCTCCTGACAGGTGGCCATTCAGAGTCAGATATTAAGAACTAGGAAAGCAGGCAGCAGACCATCCAGTCTGATGTCCGTGTCGTCCTGATGAGGCAGCTAAGCTTCAGACCCAGAGGCGGTCACAGAGCCAGATTCAGAATGAGGACTTGTCCCTGAGTCTGCTGGCTCTCTGAGAAGCCCAGCTCCCAAGTTACAGGAGGATGCGCCCCAATTATGAGAAAAGCAAGGGGGCCCGCTAGCATCTGATGCAGTCTGGTCCTTCAATTCTGTCTTGCTCATCCTTCTGTCTCCCTGAGACTGAAGGTAATGAGGTTACCAAATGTGACGTGAGCCGGGCAGGGGGCCCAGGACCCCTCCACCGCAGGCTGGCCCGGCCCTACTGTTCGCAGCTGCTGCGGCACGTGGCCAGGGGCTGGGTGGAATGAGGCCCTGAAAGGGAGCGAGAAGCATGGCGTCCTGATCCTTCCTGCCCCAGCCCCCACATGGGTGTCCACTGAGTGGGGTTCACGAGGCCCTCGGCTCTCTCCCATGCTGGCCCAAAGGAGTCACCAGGACCCTGGGGAGGCACGTGGCTCCAGGCACCTCGAATCTGTCTTGCTGCCACCGTTTCTTGGGGGATCTGAATTCATTGCCCCCACATACAGGCAGAGAGGGTCAGGAGGGTCAGCCTGTGTATTTTTCACTCTTGCTGTGGGAATTTACTCCCCACAACCTCACGAGAGAGCCGGCGAGATCCGTGTGTGCAGGCCGGCCCTGTGGCCGCGAGCAGCCATCTGTCTGATGCTCCCCGCGCCATCGGGTGTTTCCAGGTAGATGGGGTGTGTCTGCTCCAGGGGTGCAGAGGGGGCGGCAGAGCTGGACGTCCAGGAAGAGGGTCTCTGCTCTGTCTGGGCTTGTCTCTCCCCGCCACATCCCTTGCCTCCTTTCTCCGTTCTGTCTGCTTCCCCCGCCGTGACCTAAAGCTGCAGGTTCCAGCAAGGCCACAAGGTGGCCCCAAGCAACTCAGAAATGGCCGCATGGAGGCTGGAACTCTGGGTGGTGGTCCAGAGCATCGCAATATCTTTGGGTGGGGGTAGCACTTTGCCGTGCGCCTTTCTGTCTGTCCTCTTCTGCAGTCTTCTTAACAGCCCTGCTAGATGGGCAAGAAAGAGTTCTGGGAGGTGGATAGAGCAGTTGTTAGCTTTGCTTTGAGAAACTGAGCCACAGAGAGGAACTGAGCCCTTGGGTTGACATGCCGTCACTGGGACTCGGGCCTGTTGAGAATGTGCTGTTCTGTGGAAGGGGGCCTGGGCACCCGGGCATTGTTCACATTCACCTGTCTCCCCGGGGTGCTGGCTTTGGGAGCCTAGGGGGCTGGGGCTTTTCCACGGGGGTGGAAGCGGGGCGGGGGGATGGGCCAGGAACTGAACTAGGCCAAGGGTAGTAGGGTTGGGGGAGGCTAGGTAACTTTGCTGGGGGACGGATTGGCGTCCAAGCCCAGGGCTTTCTTCTTTCTCCTGATTGTAATCATTCTGCCTTCTTTGTTTTCTCTCTCCCAAGATGATGAAGACGAGGAGACACCCGGGCCCTCGAGGCAGCCACTGCGGGTGCCCCTGCAGTCCTCCCTGGAGGAAGAGGCCTGCCTGGCAAGGCCCACCCTGCTCCGCTCCTCCTCCTCCTCTGACCAGTCCGAGACAGTGGGCCCCAAGCCGGAGGCCCTGCCCCGGCCCTCGCCCCAGGCCCAGGCTGCCTGCAGGACCCCACAGCTGCACCCCAGCCCGCCCAGCACGGGCCTCGACTGGCCTCTCTTCCATGCCCACGCCCAGCAGACTGAGGTGTTCCGGCAGTTCTGCCAGGAGCTGGTGACCGTGCACCGGGACATGGCACACAGCATGCAGGCCATCGGGCAGGCCATGGCCGAACTGACCAGCCGCGTCGGGGAGATGTGCCAGGCGCTGATGGAGATCCGGGATGGGGTTCAGGCATCTCGGCGGGGGCCTGGCGGGCCAGCCCCCATGGACTCCACCCCTCCGGCCGAGGCGCCCCCAACACCAGCGCCCCCGGCACCGGCGCCCACACGGACTACCAGGTCTCGGAAGAGAAAGCACAATTTCTAAGCCGGCCAGTCTGCATTGGGAGGAAGAAAGATGGAGGAGGGGCATCTGGCCTTGAGATGGGGGCCAGTCTCTCATGTCCAAGATCGATGACCTTGTAGGGTGTTGAGGGGGACTGTCATCTCATCACTGAACACAGGTCAGCTGCCCAGGGCTCAGCCCGATTCCCTCGTCTTTGGCAGATGCTCAAGATGCAGGAAAAACTGCCTGTTCAGTGCTTGCTTGGCCTGGAAGGTCAGCCTCCTCTTGGTCTGCATCCTGCGGCAGCAGGTCTTGCAGGGAATGGCGGGAGCAAGAGTGGGGAATCCAGTCAGTGGATTCCTGCTCTCCATCCTCAGGGCTGTTGCGTCAACCCCCCAGGCCTGGATCCTGCTGCTTCTGGATGGGGCGAGGCCTGAGGACGGGCGAGCAGAGCTCAGCCCCTCCAGGAGGGGTCTGCCAGGGCTCTGAGCCCCAGTGGGCGGCGCCCCTGCCTTGGCCTTGCGCTTGCCCTCCCCACGCGCGTGTGCTCAGCTGCCGTGCTTGCCTTTTGTGGAGCGGGGAGAAGTGTGGGCTGATGTCGGAGCAAGGAAAAGACAACCTGGCGTTCTTAGAGCACTTTAGGCCTCTCCCTGCACTTGCAGACCTGTGAGCTCGGTGGGTCCTCGGGAGAGTGGAAGAGTCCGGTATTATGATCGTCATGATCACCATCACCATCTGCATTTCACAGATGACAAATGAAACAGCATCCTCCTCGGGGGTGGGGGCAGGACTGGAAGCCAGATCTGTGGATGTTTCCAGCTCCCCTGTCCGAGGCCAGATCTGGACTTGGAGGGGTGTTGCCCCCTTCTGGCCAGGCTCTTTGGGGTTTGAGTGGGTGGCCACAGCAGCATTCAGGGTGCGAGTCCACCCCTCCCCACCTCCTCCACCACCTGGCACTAAGGCTGACAGCCAGTGGCTGGGGAGAAGTAGGAGCCACGTCTCAGGATCCAGAAGGTGACCCCTCCTCTGGCTTCCAAAAGAACCCAGAGCCCAGTAGGGCTCCTGTCCCGTTCCAGGTTCCAGCATGCCTCGCCTCTGCTTGCTTGGGCTGCGTATGCATTAGCTACACACATCTCAAAGCTTCGTGTTTGGTTTGGGAGTGTGGGGAGAGAGCTGGTTTCTTAGCGTTAGGGAGGGAGGTGGGGGTGGCAGATACAAGCTTGGCTCTGACATGGGTTGCAGCTCAGCTCTGTGTCCTCTTTGCTCCCCGGCCTGAGGCTGACATAGACCCCCAGCCAGTCCTCCATCCTCCCATACCAGCCCCCTAGAGCCAGAGTGGGGGCTGGGAGGACTGCTCTGCCCAGCGACTGCCACGGCCGTTCCTGGAGTGCTGCTTCTAAACCCAGCCCAAGCTGTGCCCCACGTTGGGAGAAAAGAGGGCACTGGGGTGCAGTATCCTGGGCTCCTTCTCCCTTTTTGTGGTTCTTTGGGGGGTTCCTGCTCCCCAACACTGGACACTCCCCTGTCCAACAGCCTGATGGCTTGACACTTGCCTGGCCTTGCCCCGCCCTCTGATGCTGGAATCAAAGATTGCCTTCCCAAGTATTTTTGTGAAGATGGCAATAAAAAGAATTGATCTCACACTTGGAACACACTCGGTCTCCAGGATCTTTCTTTGGTGTATATTCTCTTTTCTTCGCTTCCTGTGAAAACCTCAAGGCCCCCAGAGCAGGGGCTAGATGACCGAGGACAAGTGTGTTGAGGCACGGGGCTCGAGCGCCCCTAGCATTTTCCGGGTCTCCTCAGCTCTCAGACAGCTTGCCTTCAATACCCTTAGAGGAAAGGAAAGGAATCGATGGGCTGAGGGAGACAGAGCACCACGTACAAAATCATTCCTCTGTATTTAATTCTTCTGCACATCAAAAGTGAGATGATGCTCAATGAATTTTACCTTTTTTTCTAAAAGTATGTTAGGGGTCCTGGGGGAAAAAACCCACCATTTCTAGCAGGAGATTCCAGAAGGGTCGGGGGCTGTCCATTTCCCAAGGGACCTCAGGGACCACTCTGAGGCACTCAGTCTTGTTGGTCACCTGTCCACTGATCTGGGTAACAGCCCAGCTCTCCTAGATCTGAGGCTTCTCCAAATAACCGGAGTGACTTCCAGTGGCTCTCCCTGGAAGTCTCTTGAGCAGTAAAGGGACCCCCTGCCCTGTACATATTGCCCTGGCTTATTTCCAGTCACAGGAAGAGAGTCTCCCAGGCAGGAAATACCCATGTCCTGACCCCAAATCCATCCGCTTTCTAGAAGATTCCAGCCTTCCTTCAATCTCTCAGAATCTAGGTTCTCCTCTGCCATTGTTGATGAAAAGCAGGGTCATGGAAATCAAGATGATCCAGTCTCTGGGAGAGGCTGACATAGACCCCCAGCCAGTCCTCCATCCTCCCATACCAGCCCCCTAGAGCCAGAGTGGGGGCTGGGAGGACTGCTCTGCCCAGCGACTGCCACGGCCGTTCCTGGAGTGCTGCTTCTAAACCCAGCCCAAGCTGTGCCCCACGTTGGGAGAAAAGAGGGCACTGGGGTGCAGTATCCTGGGCTCCTTCTCCCTTTTTGTGGTTCTTTGGGGGGTTCCTGCTCCCCAACACTGGACACTCCCCTGTCCAACAGCCTGATGGCTTGACACTTGCCTGGCCTTGCCCCGCCCTCTGATGCTGGAATCAAAGATTGCCTTCCCAAGTATTTTTGTGAAGATGGCAATAAAAAGAATTGATCTCACACTTGGAACACACTCGGTCTCCAGGATCTTTCTTTGGTGTATATTCTCTTTTCTTCGCTTCCTGTGAAAACCTCAAGGCCCCCAGAGCAGGGGCTAGATGACCGAGGACAAGTGTGTTGAGGCACGGGGCTCGAGCGCCCCTAGCATTTTCCGGGTCTCCTCAGCTCTCAGACAGCTTGCCTTCAATACCCTTAGAGGAAAGGAAAGGAATCGATGGGCTGAGGGAGACAGAGCACCACGTACAAAATCATTCCTCTGTATTTAATTCTTCTGCACATCAAAAGTGAGATGATGCTCAATGAATTTTACCTTTTTTTCTAAAAGTATGTTAGGGGTCCTGGGGGAAAAAACCCACCATTTCTAGCAGGAGATTCCAGAAGGGTCGGGGGCTGTCCATTTCCCAAGGGACCTCAGGGACCACTCTGAGGCACTCAGTCTTGTTGGTCACCTGTCCACTGATCTGGGTAACAGCCCAGCTCTCCTAGATCTGAGGCTTCTCCAAATAACCGGAGTGACTTCCAGTGGCTCTCCCTGGAAGTCTCTTGAGCAGTAAAGGGACCCCCTGCCCTGTACATATTGCCCTGGCTTATTTCCAGTCACAGGAAGAGAGTCTCCCAGGCAGGAAATACCCATGTCCTGACCCCAAATCCATCCGCTTTCTAGAAGATTCCAGCCTTCCTTCAATCTCTCAGAATCTAGGTTCTCCTCTGCCATTGTTGATGAAAAAGCAGGGTCATGGAAATCAAGATGATCCAGTCTCTGGGAGAGGCAAAGATACCATGAAACCAGGCCTGGGGGTCTTTCCCATCAAGGTCAAGGTACTAAGTGGTGATTGGCTGGCCTCTCCCTCTGGTTCTGGGGAGGGAAGAGGTCAAGTGGGAAGCAGAGGGGACACAGAGAGGGAGAGACTTGTCAACTTCCGATGGAAACGATTTCCTTTTCTTGGTTTCAGGGTGAATGGTGGGGCTAGCCAGTCAAACAGGCAGGTGAAGCGGGTGCCAGTGGGTGGAAATGAACGGGCGACCAGTTTCAGCTTTATGTGGGGCCATCCCTCCTAAGGTTCTGAGGCGTCCGGCCGTGCTGAGGGCTGGCTGGGTGGTGTTCTGTTAAAGTCTAGGTGACCATCTAGTGGGTGAATGCGTGACCCAAAGACCTCCCTAGCCCAAAGATCCCAATGCATGGGAGAACACAGAGCCCAGCTTCTTCTCGGTCATCCTTTTCCTGTCTCTGTCTCAGTCCCTCCGGCTGCTTCCTTTCCATCAGAGACAGAGCCATGGCGGGGGAATGTCTGAGCCTGGCTGTTGTTATCCGCTCCCACCAAATAGATGCCTTGAGGGTTATTTTCTCTCTTGAGTTGAAACCGATAGTCATTTCCTGACCCAGCTGGAAAATGCAGTGCACTTGATGAGACAGAGTAGGTGAGGTTTGACAAGTGTTGTCTTAGTGCTTATCGGGCCGCTGCCCAGAGTCAGTGAAGAGCTGGGAATAAAAACAATCCATCATCATCATGAAAGTGTCAGTCCAGACACACCCCAATACCACCACCACCACCACCCCTACCACCCACCCCCTTGATGGCTTTAAGGAGTTTGCTTTGAAAGCTATCCAATACACACTAGTGTTCACAGCTCAGCCTGCGCGGTGCACTTCCCACGGCCCTTCTGACACACTCCGTGCCTTCCCTCAATGAAGTAGTGACCTGGAAACAGCAAACAGAAAAACTCTCCCTCCCTGGAAGGCTTCTGTTCCAGGAGGCGCTCTTGTTGACCTGTAGCCATGCGATGGGACGGGCATGCTTCTTTCTACCTGTTGTGTGGGCTCAGAGAGAGCCTGGGAGTGGCCCAGGTATTACCGCAGAATACTTAAAAAGTGGCTGGCCCGGCTAGAAATAAATGATGTTGGAACTTAGCTGGCTCCATTTAGCTTTACCTCGAAAATGATATAATGTAAGCATCTTTTCAGGGTAATGGATTGTTAATGACTTCACCAAGAGTTGTCATATATGTCCTATTTCAAATGCCAACTTTCAGAACAACCACATACAATTGAAGGCTGAACCTGTTTTGATCTTTGAAGATACTTTGTGATCTGTATGAAGTTTTGGAGTTCTCTTCCTAAATATTTTAAAAATGTATTTAATTGAAATCTAGTTGATTTACAATGTTGTTTGATTTCTACTCTACAGGAAAGTAATTCAGTTATACCTACATATATCTGTGTATATATATTCTTTTTCATCGTCTTTTCCATTATGGTGTATCACAGGGTATGGATTATAGCTCCCTGTACTATGCACTAGGACCTCTCTTCCTAAATATTGATTCTTGTTGTGTTAGGAAAATAGGAGGAAGTAGAAAGGGAAATTGACTTGAATCTTTCTAAACCTTCTGACATCCTCACCAGGTTGCTCTTTGGAATAAACCCCAGATAATTACATGTTCCTCATCTACTTTTTGGTCTTAAAGTTGAATGTCAGAGAAAAACATTTCCTGACCCAGCTGGAAAATGCAGTGCACTTGATGAGACAGAGTAGGTGAGGTTTGACAAGTGTTGTCTTAGTGCTTATCGGGCCGCTGCCCAGAGTCAGTGAAGAGCTGGGAATAAAAACAATCCATCATCATCATGAAAGTGTCAGTCCAGACACACCCCAATACCACCACCACCACCCCTACCACCCACCCCCTTGATGGCTTTAAGGAGTTTGCTTTGAAAGCTATCCAATACACACTAGTGTTCACAGCTCAGCCTGCGCGGTGCACTTCCCACGGCCCTTCTGACACACTCCGTGCCTTCCCTCAATGAAGTAGTGACCTGGAAACAGCAAACAGAAAAACTCTCCCTCCCTGGAAGGCTTCTGTTCCAGGAGGCGCTCTTGTTGACCTGTAGCCATGCGATGGGACGGGCATGCTTCTTTCTACCTGTTGTGTGGGCTCAGAGAGAGCCTGGGAGTGGCCCAGGTATTACCGCAGAATACTTAAAAAGTGGCTGGCCCGGCTAGAAATAAATGATGTTGGAACTTAGCTGGCTCCATTTAGCTTTACCTCGAAAATGATATAATGTAAGCATCTTTTCAGGGTAATGGATTGTTAATGACTTCACCAAGAGTTGTCATATATGTCCTATTTCAAATGCCAACTTTCAGAACAACCACATACAATTGAAGGCTGAACCTGTTTTGATCTTTGAAGATACTTTGTGATCTGTATGAAGTTTTGGAGTTCTCTTCCTAAATATTTTAAAAATGTATTTAATTGAAATCTAGTTGATTTACAATGTTGTTTGATTTCTACTCTACAGGAAAGTAATTCAGTTATACCTACATATATCTGTGTATATATATTCTTTTTCATCGTCTTTTCCATTATGGTGTATCACAGGGTATGGATTATAGCTCCCTGTACTATGCACTAGGACCTCTCTTCCTAAATATTGATTCTTGTTGTGTTAGGAAAATAGGAGGAAGTAGAAAGGGAAATTGACTTGAATCTTTCTAAACCTTCTGACATCCTCACCAGGTTGCTCTTTGGAATAAACCCCAGATAATTACATGTTCCTCATCTACTTTTTGGTCTTAAAGTTGAATGTCAGAGAAAATAATCCTATCTTTTAGAGCCGGATGGCTGTTTAGAAAATGAAAAAAAGAAAAGACTATATTCTTTTTCCCTTGTGCTCTGTGACTCAAGTGATTCTTATTAGGAAAAAAAAAAATCATGAGTGAATGGTTTGCCTTCTGTGTCTGAGAATAAGCAAGTTTGGATCTGCCTCGATTCTGCTCTGTGCTGACCACTAGCCTGAGTCATTTTGGATGTCACATCTCAGGCTCTTGCTAACATGGGAACTGGAAAATAGTTTGCACAGTTGGAAGAAATCTCACCTGTGAAGAAAAGACAGACTCCTGTAATTGGGGAGTTGAGAATGCATGTGAGGGGTGCTGTGCCTGGGGTGCCACAGATGTGGAGTCCCAAAGCTGCTAGCCGCCAGGACTGTCGCCTCCACCACCCGGTGCTGGAGTTGCTGGCCATGCATGTCTTTTCCTTTATGAGGGGTTGAGGGAGAGGGGTGAACAGTGATAATTGCTTAGTGAAAAAGACTTGGAAAATACAGAAAGTCATAAAGAATTAGAACCATGATAGATAATCACTGTGAAAACACTGGTGTATTTCCTTCAAGTGCCAGGCTTGTTCTTAAGGCATGATTAGGCCCTAATACAAATGGCTTTCAGTTCTAGTGTTCCCACTTTGTACTGTAGCAGGACCATTTTCCATGTCATAAAAGGTTCTTTGAAAGAATTTTTCTGTAGATGAGTAATATTCCAGCATACAAACATACCATGGTTTATCAAGTCATTTTTCTAGTATTAGGCATGGAGATGTTATTGCTTTTGCACTGTTACAGTGGAACAAGTCAGTGTGGTGGTAGGCAGAGTTGGCATTCTTGATCCACGTCTTAACATTTTGGATGTGTTTTTTCTTAATTTTACAACAACTGTGGGAAAATCCACATGGCATAAAATTTACCATTTAAAAAATTGACTTGAATCTTTCTAAACCTTCTGACATCCTCACCAGGTTGCTCTTTGGAATAAACCCCAGATAATTACATGTTCCTCATCTACTTTTTGGTCTTAAAGTTGAATGTCAGAGAAAATAATCCTATCTTTTAGAGCCGGATGGCTGTTTAGAAAATGAAAAAAAGAAAAGACTATATTCTTTTTCCCTTGTGCTCTGTGACTCAAGTGATTCTTATTAGGAAAAAAAAAAATCATGAGTGAATGGTTTGCCTTCTGTGTCTGAGAATAAGCAAGTTTGGATCTGCCTCGATTCTGCTCTGTGCTGACCACTAGCCTGAGTCATTTTGGATGTCACATCTCAGGCTCTTGCTAACATGGGAACTGGAAAATAGTTTGCACAGTTGGAAGAAATCTCACCTGTGAAGAAAAGACAGACTCCTGTAATTGGGGAGTTGAGAATGCATGTGAGGGGTGCTGTGCCTGGGGTGCCACAGATGTGGAGTCCCAAAGCTGCTAGCCGCCAGGACTGTCGCCTCCACCACCCGGTGCTGGAGTTGCTGGCCATGCATGTCTTTTCCTTTATGAGGGGTTGAGGGAGAGGGGTGAACAGTGATAATTGCTTAGTGAAAAAGACTTGGAAAATACAGAAAGTCATAAAGAATTAGAACCATGATAGATAATCACTGTGAAAACACTGGTGTATTTCCTTCAAGTGCCAGGCTTGTTCTTAAGGCATGATTAGGCCCTAATACAAATGGCTTTCAGTTCTAGTGTTCCCACTTTGTACTGTAGCAGGACCATTTTTCCATGTCATAAAAGGTTCTTTGAAAGAATTTTTCTGTAGATGAGTAATATTCCAGCATACAAACATACCATGGTTTATCAAGTCATTTTTCTAGTATTAGGCATGGAGATGTTATTGCTTTTGCACTGTTACAGTGGAACAAGTCAGTGTGGTGGTAGGCAGAGTTGGCATTCTTGATCCACGTCTTAACATTTTGGATGTGTTTTTTCTTAATTTTACAACAACTGTGGGAAAATCCACATGGCATAAAATTTACCATTTAAAAAAATTTTTGACCTCTTTTCATTGATGTTTTATCCATTTATTTTCATCCATCTTTACTCTTTTGGCCTGTGTGGATCTCCCATCTCAGTGGCCTCTCCGGTTGCAGAGCACTGGCTCCAGGCGCATGTGCTCCAGAGTGCTGGCTCATAATTGGACACACCGGTCCGGCCATTCCGCGGCAGGTGGAATCTTCCCAGGCCAGGGGTCAAACTGGTGCCCCTTGCACTGCAAGGCAGACTTTTTACCCAGTGGACCACCAGGGAAGTCCTAAAATTTGCCATTTTAAATGTAAAGTTCAGTGGTTTTGAGTACGTTCACATAGTTGGACAAACATCACCAGCATCTCCAGAACCTTCTTCCTGATCCCCAGCTGAAATTCTGCCCTATCAAACATGAGCTCCCCATTTTCCCCACCTCCGGCCCCTGACAGCCACTCTTCTATGTTCTGTCTCTGTGAATTTGACTACCCAGAGAAGTGGGATCATATACTATTTGTTGTTCTGTGACCAGCTTCTTTCATTGAGTGTGTGTGTCTTCAAGGACCGTTCCTATTGTAGCAGGGGCCAGCCATCCCTGTTATGGCTAATATTCCATTGGGCGTCTATACCACATCTCGTTTATCCATTCACACCCATCACTAGACATGTGGGTTGCTTCCATGTTTTGACTGTTGTGCCTAATACTCTGTGGACATGAAGGAACAAATACCTGTTGGAGTCCATGTTGCCAACTTTGTTTCCCAAAGCATTGTGCCCATTAGCATGGGAAGCCCTAGTCTAGCCACCTTGACCAGGATAGAGCTTATCATTTAAAACATTATTTGTGCCAGCAATACAGTGTGCTACTTTGTGCCTCTTTTCTTAGCAGTGATGCTGAATTTGCTTTCATTTATCCATTATCCATTTGGATTTTTTTTTTTTTTTTGATATTTCTGTGGGTGTTGGAAATGTCATTTCAGGGAGACTGGGTGAGAGCTGTAGATTCTAAGGGTTGGACAGAACTGAAGAGGTTTTCTGGGCTTTGCTAACTTGATGCTTTACATGCCCACAAAGGAGCCGTGAGTTCTAGCAGGCAAAGCATAGACCTCAGGGCTCTATTTCCCATTTATTAGCTGTGTGACTTTAAGCAAGTGACTTAGCCTCTCTGAGCCTCAGTTTCCTTGCCAGAAAATTACTTAAATTAAATGGCTTCTCATCTTACCTTGCCTCTTACTTACCTACCTCTCCTATCCCCAGTGGACCTCCTCTAAAGACTTTTATCTTTAACATTCATTGATTGATCTCGTGGGCACCCTTGTCACATGAGTAATTTCTGCTAGGCTTTGTGACATACTGGAAACAACTCAAGGGTGTCACCTTACCACCTTCAGAGGCCTGAGAGTATCTGGGATCCCCTGCAGTTAAAAGTTAGTGAAAAGAGGGGAACCCCCTGGTGGTCCACTGGTTAAAACTTCGCCTTCCAATGCAAGGAGCACAGATTCGATCCCTGCCTGGGGAGCCAAGATGCCACACGCCTTGGAGCCAAAAAAACACATAAAAACAGGCACTATTGGAACAAATTCAATAAAGACTTTATAAAAAATTTAGTGAAGACTGGTTTTCCAATCACCTGTCTATCTGGCATTGAATCTTGTATTTACCAGAACCTAAGAGGTAGGGAGGACAGGTGTCATTTCCAGTCTCAGAAAATGGATTCTTCGAGGCACAGAGGCTTGCTTGAAGTCATACCAGCCAGTGGGACAAGGGACCGGCTCCAGCCGCTGTGCCCGTCCTCGACGAGGTGGCTGCTCTGTAGAGTTCTGCAGGTGCTCACGTGCCGTGGACGTCTAGCCACTGGCCCCTGCCCGGCACTGCGCCCGGTCCCAGTGGGCGCTCACCAAAGAGTGACCCGCACCTTCTCACCTGTCCCCCTCGCCCCCAGGTACGTGGTCATCTCCCGGGAGGAGAGGGAGCAGAACCTGCTGGCCTTCCAGCACAGCGAGCGCATCTACTTCCGGGTGTGCCGGGACATCCGGCCTGGGGAGCGGCTGCGCGTCTGGTACAGCGAGGACTACATGAAGCGCCTGCACAGCATGTCCCAGGAGACCATCCACCGCAACCTGGCCCGAGGTGAGTACCCACAGGCAGGGCAGGGCCGCGCCCGCTGCCAAGCCCCGGTGAAGCCATAAATGCTTCCCTAGGAGCCTCTAGGAAATCCGATGGGAAATACTGTACCATGGGCAGACTGAGAGGGCTTGGGGAAACGAGCGGGCTAGATTGGAGTGGCTGTGGCTACCTGGAGTGTCCTCCTCCCTCAGACATGGTCAGGAGTCCTGTGATAGACATTTCAGAGGATTAGGGAGAGAGGCAAGTCTCCAGTGCCCAAGCATGTGTGTCATCCAAACTGATTGTGTTTCCCCAACTCAGATTGATGGAAGGATGTCGTCAATTGCCACTGGCTCAATAATAGCAGCAATAACAGGTAATACTTGCTAAGTGCTTAATATATGCTAAGTAGGTGTTCTACAGGGTCCCCTGTAATCATTTCCAGTAGCACCTGCCCCATGAATGTGCAGTGAGAAGTCAATGAATGATACACATAACACACGAAGAACAATGTCTGCCTTCACCATCCTAAGCCCTCGGTTGTAAACTTGCAATACTAATGATGGCATGTGGCTTATTCTCTCCATCTCTAAGTGTAGCAGCTGACCATCAGATAAATGCAGTGACTCATTCATCACATAAATGCAGCGGGTAGCAGTGGCAGAGCTAGGCTCCGAACCCACATCGTCTCCATCCAGGGTCTAAGCTCTATCCCATAGTGTTGTGTGACCGCCTGGACAAAACTAGTTTTCTTCCCTGGTTCCTCCTGGGAACTGTGACACTGTAAAAGAACACTTTCTCTCGGAAGAAGACGGTTGGAGAGACGTGGGAAGGGGACTTTACGTATAGGTCATAGCCTGGTGGGTGGGTTTCCCTCCAGGCTCTGTTTACATGAGTCTTTTGAAAGTGGTTTAAAATATTCCCCAGCTCCTGGCCCTTTGCCTCCTCAGCCATGGCCAGGGCAAATGAGTGAGCTCAGATCCTTTTTCCAGTGGGACCTTCCTTGAACTAAAACCACACAACCAAAGATCCAGAGTCCATCCGGTCCTGGGACCCAGAACTATACCTAAGAACTATGCCTCACCATAACATGCTTCTGACCAGTCTACCTATTGGACATAAAGCTTCATTTGGAATATGAGGAGAAATAATGAAAAGGCGGGTGAGATGACCCATTTGGAATTAATGCTATCTTCAAAACCAAAACAGAGCCAAGCACATTGTGGACCCTGAGCACGCAGCTGCTTCCTGACTTGGTAAAAGGTATCTGGTGATTGGATGGGCAGTGAGAGGAGACCCAGTAGGTACACTCATCTCTTGTCTTCTTTGGAGCTGGGTGTTGGGCACATCCTTGCCGACTACAGTTGGGAAGGCATGCTTCCATGATGTGATTGCTGTGGTTTCCATTTGACCTCCGAAGATGCCTTGTATAAAAGTGTCTGGTACCTAGCAGGTGCTCAGTAAGTCTTTGTTGCATGGATCAAAGAAGACATGAATGAAGACTATCAAGAACTCTCTGAAAGAATCTTATCACCAGAAGAGGAGGAAAGCAAGCCGTCTATCTGAGGACACAGGTTCCATCCCTTGGACATGATCTTCTTAAATTCTTCTGAATTTATAATGTCCCTTTTCTCTGGTATCTTCTCCAAAGCACCTCAAGCTGCATCATCCTCAGAGAGCCCCGAGACCCAAGGGGAGTGCTCAGAGAAGGGCGTGAGCTTTCAGGAGTCGTTCAAAGGAACGTGGCAGACAGGCTTGAAATGAGATAAACCAAGATGCATGAAGATACAGGAGGAAGGCATGTTTATTCCTGGCCAGACTGAGAAGTAGGAAACAGGAAAGAAACTGAAAGCCACCATGGGGTGGGACCAGAGCAGAGGGTGGACTTGGCCCTGAAGCCCTTGGGAGCGGCCACGGAGCCCAGTGGCCTTTAGACGTGTGTCCATGTAGTCTGTAGCTTTGGAAGACTCTGATACGGTTAGTGGTGTCTTAGATCTGTGTGCCGGTCCTTCTGGATGGGGGATTCCTCAAGCTCAACCACTTGAGGTCTTACATGGAAGCAGACATCTTTGTAATTGGAGGCTGGAGCCCTGGTAAAGTCCAGAGCATGAAGTCCTTATAAAGTAGGAACCCCCACTGGTGTCTTAAGTGGTAAAGAATCTGCCTGCCAGTGCAAGAGATGCAGGAGACATGGGGTTCAATCCCTGGGTCAGAAAGGCCCCCTGGAGAAAGAAATGGCAACCCACTCTAGTATTCTTGCCTGGAGAATTCCATAGACAGAGGAGCCTGGTGGGCTACAGTCTGTTGGATCACAGAGAGTTGGATATGACTGAGCAACTGAGCAGCATTAAGTAGAAATATTAGTTGGAGCCCAGAACTGCTTCCCAAAGAGTATAAATGATTCCTTTGTAGTTATCTTTTAAGAATGCTGCGCCATGCTTAGTTGTTCAATAGTATCTGACTCATTGTGACCTCATGGACTATAAGCCCGCCAGGCTGCTCTGTCCATGGGGATTCTCCAGGCAGGAATACTGGAGTGGGTTGTCATGTCTTCCTCCAGGTATTTTTTAAGAATAGGATGCATCTAATATGTGTATTCAAATAATTGATCTATTATTTGTCTACTTCAGGTCATTAATTCACGTTGTGGTGTTTCTCCCATGTTTTACGGAGGCTTTAGAATCAATTTCATAATGTTTAAAGGTATTCTTTGACCCATAGATTTTTTCTGGGAGCCTTGACCCCAAAGAAATCTCCTGCTCATCCTGGAAAATTTCAATAACCTTGTCCTTAAGCAGAGAGGCATGAGGAATTCCTAATGATGTGTAGCTTTGACCTCTCGACATCCCCAGCTATTTGCTATCTGATTGGTCCATGAGAAAGTGCAAAGGTAGTCACTGACTTTCAGAGATTCTGATGGGCAGTCTTGCCTGTGAAATAAACATGTTGTGTTTTTCAAAAGTTCTGTTCATTTCGACTCTTTCTGCCCTTCAGCCATTACAGAGATGAGGCTGCCTGAGTTTCAAGATATTAGGTCATTCCTAAGGGTTCATGTGAGGCCAGAAAAGGAGCATGCTGAGTAGGTTGCTCCCTTCTGGGCTCTGACCTGTGGGAAACCTGGAGTCCTTCACGGGCCAGGGCACAGCACCTTATGCCAGCTGTGGGATGCCAAGGCTTGGTGACAGTGTGGAACGTCTGGATTGGACACCAAGAGCCCTTGGCCTTCACTCGAAGACCTTGAGCAAACACAGCTCTCAGAAGCCTCGTTACAATATATATTCAGAGTCATAGCTCCCAGAGCACCACCCCTGATCTAGGAAACCTTTGAGAGTTCCTAGCTCCACGGACAGCTGGCTGTCAGGACCTTCTGAGGGTGCCTCTTAGCATCTGTCCCTCCCAGGGCAGCATCCACACATCTAGAGCAGTTTGTGCAACCGTATTAGCCATTTTGAAGAATCTAGCTAACATAACATATTGTGGGGGAGTTCGATTCACCAAGGTCTTTGATGTCATTTGCATGATAGAAAGAAATAGAAAAGGAAATGTCTTTAGAATTATCAGGTAAGGAAACACAGCTACTGTATTTGCATTAGGTCTACGTGGACAGATCATGCTTTATCCTGCTGGAGGCTGCTGTCTGGGAGCCCACAGCAACTGTCGGGGTCCCTGGCTTCCCTTTTCTCCCTGCCTCAGTCACCCAGTGAGATGCAGGCCATGGTTCCTCACGTCATCCTAGTGTTCTGATTACTGGAAGCACTAGAAAGGACAGTTGCTGTGGGACGGACTTTGCCCTAAGGGAGCTGTCTCCTGAGAATCAGGGAGGAGAAAGGAGTGGGACTCGATGTCTTGTATACCTTTTACCAAGTCAGGCTTCCCTGGTGGCTCAGATGGTAAAGAATCTGGCTGCAATGCAAGAGACACGGGTCTCTCAGTTCCTGGCATCAGGAAGATCCCCTGGAGAAAGGAATAGCTACCCACTCCAGTATTCTCACCTGGAGAATCCCATGGACAGAGGATCCTGGCGGGCTACAGTCTGTGGGGTCGCAAAGAGTCAGACACGACTGAGTGACTAATGCACCACCAGGTTGAAGCAGCCATCTTCCAATTGCTAAGACTGGACTGGGGAAGCCTACAACCATGAGATCTCCTTATGCCCTTAGCTGAGCTGTGTTCCCACCCACTCAGTATATCACGGGGAGTGGAGTTATCATCTTTTAGGATGACAGAATGGCAAGTTCCTTAACTTCCAACTCCCCACCCCTACAGCGTTTGTTCAGCTTGTAAACATAGAGCTTCCATACATAAGGCTGCATTGGAACTGCCTCTTTAAAAGGAGTCCTTGCCATTTTGGGGGGTCCTTTGACTGTAGACCCCGTGATCTGTTGAATAATCTATCTCCCTTTTTGCCACACCTGCTCCTTAAGTCCAGACCCATAGGGATATGTCAAGTGACTTCCTGACGGACAGGAGCACCTTGTTTTCTGTTGGTTTCTCCTCTCTGGGGCTTTTCCCCACTTCCTCACACCATGGTTTTCCTTCCTAGGAGAGAAGAGGTTGCAGAGGGAGAAGGCTGAACAGGCTCTGGATAACCCAGAAGACCTGAGGGGTCCCCTTCAGCTCCCCGTGTTGAGACAGGGCAAAAGTCCCTACAAGCGTGGCTTTGATGAGGGAGACACGCACCCCCAGGCCAAGAAGAAGAAAATTGACCTCATTTTCAAGGATGTGTTGGAAGCCTCACTGGAATCCGCGAAGGTAGAAGCCCACCAGCTGGGGCTGAGCACCTCCCTGGTCATCAGGAAGGTCCCCAAGTACCAGAATGACGCCTACAGTCAGTGTGCAATGACCATGTCACATGGCGTGCAGAACGTCAGCCGGACCCAGGGGAAGGGACTGGAAGATCCCCAAGGGGCTTCCAAGGAGGCAGGCCCACTGGAGGACGAAGAAGAGGAACCTTCGTCGTCAAGGCTGACAGTCCTGCTGAGGCCTCCCTTGCTTCTGACCCCCACGAGCTGCCCACCACCTCCTTTTGCCCTAACTGTATTCGCCTAAAGAAGAAGGTCCGGGAACTCCAGGCGGAACTAGACATGCTTAAGTCTGGCACGCTTCCTGAGCCCCCCACCTTGCCAGCGCAGGTATTGGAGCTCCTGAGTTCTCAGACCCTGCAGGTAAGTTGCTGTGGATGAGATTGTTGTCCGAGGGAGGAACGTGCGGTGGACCAGATGGAGGGGTGCCTGGCGCCCTGGGGTCCCACCTGCAGGGAGACCTAGGGTGTGGAACTCAGAGGGGTTCATCGGGCACAGCCCCCACTCTTGGGTGCCTTCGACAAGCCGCCTTACAGCCCCCATGGGGGCTTCGTGTCTTGCCCTTGTAATCCTCTTTGTCAATAAAGGAAGTTCCGCCGCAGCAGGGGTGTGTGCTGTGTTCTTGACCCGTTGCCTTTCTCCGATGTCCTACCCCACAACCCAGCTTCTGGACTCACTCTTTCTCATCTCTCCCAGTCTCAGGTGGGGTGTCACAGAGGGGAGAGCCCCCAGCCTTCCAGATGGGGCTACAGGGCAATGATCTCCCTTTGCCCATTTCTCTTGGCCGCCTGGGTCTTTTAGGGTTGCTCAACCATGAGGAATGTGTCTCAGTCCATGTCTGCAGCTGAGCTAGAGATATGCCTAGTGCTTCCTTTTAACTGCTCGCCTTAGCTTAGAATGAGGTCAAAGGCTCCTTGGATAACCCAGAAGACCTGAGGGGTCCCCTTCAGCTCCCCGTGTTGAGACAGGGCAAAAGTCCCTACAAGCGTGGCTTTGATGAGGGAGACACGCACCCCCAGGCCAAGAAGAAGAAAATTGACCTCATTTTCAAGGATGTGTTGGAAGCCTCACTGGAATCCGCGAAGGTAGAAGCCCACCAGCTGGCGCTGAGCACCTCCCTGGTCATCAGGAAGGTCCCCAAGTACCAGAATGACGCCTACAGTCAGTGTGCAATGACCATGTCACATGGCGTGCAGAACGTCAGCCGGACCCAGGGGGAAGGGGACTGGAAGATCCCCCAAGGGGCTTCCAAGGAGGCAGGCCCACTGGAGGACGAAGAAGAGGAACCTTCGTCGTTCAAGGCTGACAGTCCTGCTGAGGCCTCCCTTGCTTCTGACCCCCACGAGCTGCCCACCACCTCCTTTTGCCCTAACTGTATTCGCCTAAAGAAGAAGGTCCGGGAACTCCAGGCGGAACTAGACATGCTTAAGTCTGGCACGCTTCCTGAGCCCCCCACCTTGCCAGCGCAGGTATTGGAGCTCCCTGAGTTCTCAGACCCTGCAGGTAAGTTGCTGTGGATGAGATTGTTGTCCGAGGGAGGAACGTGCGGTGGACCAGATGGAGGGGTGCCTGGCGCTCCCTGGGGGTCCCACCTTCAGGGAGACCTAGGGTGTGGAACTCAGAGGGGTTCATCGGGCACAGCCCCCACTCTTGGGTGCCTTCGACAAGCCGCCTTACAGCCCCCATGGGGGCTTCGTGTCTTGCCCTTGTAATCCTCTTTGTCAATAAAGGAAGTTCCGCCGCAGCAGGGGTGTGTGCTGTGTTCTTGACCCGTTGCCTTTCTCCGATGTCCTACCCCACAACCCAGCTTCTGGACTCACTCTTTCTCATCTCTCCCAGTCTCAGGTGGGGTGTCACAGAGGGGAGAGCCCCCAGCCTTCCAGATGGGGCTACAGGGCAATGATCTCCCTTTGCCCATTTCTCTTGGCCGCCTGGGTCTTTTAGGGTTGCTCAACCATGAGGAATGTGTCTCAGTCCATGTCTGCAGCTGAGCTAGAGATATGCCTAGTGCTTCCTTTTTAACTGCATCCCTTAGCTTAGAATGAGGTGTGGCAGTTCTTCCAAGCCGGTATCTTAACTGCATTCCTATCCCCAAATCATTTGGGACCCCAGCTGCCTTCATGTGAGGACACATTAGTGGTGGGACCAACGAGTCCCCCATCTTTGCTGCCCCACTGGGGAACCTTTGACATGCTGCGTGCCTCCATCGGCTCTGCTCTCCTAGATGTGCTCTTCAGTTGACTCAGAACATTTTGGTTCCCTGAGCACCTGCTCGTGGAGGGGGAGGGCAAGCAGCCTGGAGCCTGGTGGCCACCAGAGCTAATCCACAAAGAGGACGGAGACAGGCGTGGATGACAAGAATGTTTATAAATGTATTCCAGGCTGGCATTCAGTCTGTCGTAGGGACTGGTTTCCGTTTCACGGACTGCGGCACGTTCTGGACGTTCTCTCCTTCCTTTGAGAAACATCTATTTTTTTCTTTTTTCCCAGCAGGTGTAACGGGTTTCTTTCCCATTTGTCTTCCAGCCTCAGAAAGCATGGTCTCCGGGCCCGCCATCATGGAGGATGATGACCAGGAGGTCGACTCGGCCGACGAATCCGTCTCCAACGATATGATGACAGCCACCGATGAGCCTTCCAAGATGTCCTCGGCCACCGGGCGCCGGATCCGGCGCTTCAAGCAGGAGTGGCTGAAGAAGTTCTGGTTCCTGCGGTACTCCCCCACCCTCAACGAGATGTGGTGCCATGTCTGCCGCCAGTACACAGTGCAGTCCTCCCGCACCTCCGCCTTCATCATCGGCTCCAAGCAGTTCAAGATCCACACGATCAAGCTCCACAGCCAGAGCAACCTGCACAAGAAGTGCCTGCAGCTGTACAAGCTCCGCATGCACCCCGAGAAGACGGAGGAGATGTGCCGCAACATGACGCTGCTCTTCAACACCGCCTACCACCTGGCCCTGGAGGGCAGGCCCTACCTGGACTTCAGGCCCCTGGCCGAGCTGCTGCGCAAGTGTGAGCTCAAGGTGGTGGACCAGTACATGAACGAGGGCGACTGCCAGATCCTCATCCACCACATCGCCCGGGCGCTGCGGGAAGACCTGGTGGAGCGCATCCGCCAGTCGCCGTGCCTCAGCATCATCCTGGACGGGCAGAGCGATGACCTGCTGGCCGACACGGTGGCCGTCTACGTCCAGTACACCAGCAGCGATGGGCCCCCGGCCACAGAGTTCCTGTCCCTGCAGGAACTGGGCTTCTCCAGCACGGAGAGCTATCTGCAGGCGCTGGACCGGGCCTTTTCCGCCTTGGGCATCCGGCTGCAGGATGAGAAGCCCACCGTTGGCTTGGGCATAGACGGGGCCAACGTCACAGCCAGCCTCCGGGCCAGCATGTTCATGACCATCCGCAAGACGCTGCCCTGGCTGCTCTGCCTGCCCTTCATGGTGCACCGGCCCCACCTTGAGATCCTGGATGCCATCAGTGGGAAGGAGCTCCCCTGCCTGGAGGAGCTGGAGAACAACCTGAAGCAGCTGCTGAGTTTCTATCGCTACTCGCCACGCCTCATGTGTGAGCTGCGGTCCACGGCCTCCACCCTGTGCGAGGAGACAGAGTTCCTGGGGGACATCCGGGCTGTGCGGTGGATCATCGGCGAGCAGAACGTCCTCAACGCCCTCATCAAGGACTACCTGGAGGTGGTGGCCCACCTGAAGGACGTCAGCAGCCAGACCCAGCGGGCGGACGCCTCGGCCATTGCCCTGGCCCTGCTGCAGTTCCTCATGGACTACCAGTCCATCAAGCTCATCTACTTCCTGCTGGACGTGATTGCTGTGCTCTCACGCCTGGCCTACGTCTTCCAGGGCGAGTACCTCCTGGTGTCCCAGGTGGATGACAAGATCGAGGAGGCCATTCAGGAGATCAGCCGGCTGGCCGACTCCCCAGGTGAGTACCTGCAGGAGTTTGAGGAGAATTTCCGGGAGAGCTTCAACGGGATCGCCATGAAAAACCTCAGGGTGGCTGAAGCCAAGTTCCAGGCCATCCGGGAAAAGATCTGCCAGAAGGCGCAAGTCATCCTAGCTCAGAGATTTGATTCCCGCAGCCGGATCTTCGTCAAGGCCTGCCAGGTGTTTGACCTGGCCGCCTGGCCCAGGAATAGCGACGAGCTCATGAGCTATGGCAAGGAGGACATGGTTCAGATCTTTGACCACCTGGAAGCCATCCCCACCTTCTCCCGGGATATCTGCAGGGAAGGGCTGGATCCCCGGGGGAGCCTGCTGATGGAGTGGCGGGAACTCAAGGCGGATTACTACACCAAAAACGGCTTCAAAGACCTGATCGGCCACATTTGCAAGTACAAGCAGAGGTTTCCACTCTTAAACAAGATCATCCAGGTCCTCAAAGTCCTCCCCACCTCCACCGCTTGCTGTGAGAAAGGCCGAAACGCCCTGCAGCGAGTCCGCAAAAACCACCGCTCCCGCCTGACTCTGGAGCAGCTCAGTGACCTGCTGACCATCGCCGTCAATGGCCCTCCGATCGCCAACTTTGATGCCAAGCGAGCCCTGGACAGCTGGTTTGAGGAGAAGTCGGGCAACAGTTACGCACTGTCGGCCGAGGTCCTCAGCAGGATGTCTGCCCTGGAGCAGAAGCCGGTGCTGCAGACCGTGGACCACGGGTCAGAGTTTTATCCGGATATATAAGGAGCTGGCGTCGCAGCGTTCACTAAGCTGTTGAATATTTTTTTAAATCTATACTCATAAGCTTTGATATATTATAGAAATATATATTATATTATATATATATATCTATCTATTAAAAAAAAAACCACACTGAAAAAATTTTAAAAAGCCAAGGTGACACATCTACCCGAAACTACTGGGAGATCTCAGAAAGGAAGAATGTCGGGAACTGACTCTCGTCTCCAAAATCTGGCAGCTGCCACACACGTGGAAACTCATTTTCACTCACCGAAGCATGTGCTGGGGCTCCACAGGCTCCCCACCTGACCGTCAACCAACTGCATAAGCTAAAATGACAGGCCTGTCCTCACCTTTAGGTAGCTCATTTTGTTTTATGTTCTCGTTTGGGGGTTGAGGGGTTTGGGTTTGTGGGCGTATGTTCTTGCCTTTTTTTCTTGTTTGGTTTTATGAAGAGGGTTTCTTAGCCTCTTCCCTGACACGCTGCTCTGGCAGAATCAGACCTCCGATCTTAGAGAGGGTGGGCTGTGTATCCAGATCAGGTGTTTGACTTTCCACCCCACTCCCACCCGCCTTCAGCCTGAGAGCTTCTTCATTCCCTGGTGAGCGTTCCTTCCCTGTCTCCCAATCAGAAGTGTCCGTCAGACTGTGACACCCGCCTCTCCCACCGTCCCTGGGCTGATGATTCCCTCCTTCCGGTTCCCCGGATCCTAAACATTTGCCCTGTTATACTGCTTGAAATCCTGGGGAATGGGGAGGGCATGAGCCCTTTGATTCCTGTTTTCACCTGGTCTGGGATACCTTCATAGAATCCCCTTCAGATCCAGGGAATATGGGGAAAGTCCTCAGTGACCCCTGCATGAAAACCACCGCTCCGCCTGACTCTGGAGCAGCTCAGTGACCTGCTGACCATCGCCAATGGCCCTCCGATCGCCAACTTTGATGCCAAGCGAGCCCTGGACAGCTGGTTTGAGGAGAAGTCGGGCAACAGTTACGCACTGTCGGCCGAGGTCCTCAGCAGGATGTCTGCCCTGGAGCAGAAGCCGGTGCTGCAGACCGTGGACCACGGGTCAGAGTTTTATCCGGATATATAAGGAGCTGGCGTCGCAGCGTTCACTAAGCTGTTGAATATTTTTTTAAATCTATACTCATAAGCTTTGATATATTATAGAAATATATATTATATTATATATATATATCTATCTATTAAAAAAAAAACCACACTGAAAAAATTTTAAAAAGCCAAGGTGACACATCTACCCGAAACTACTGGGAGATCTCAGAAAGGAAGAATGTCGGGAACTGACTCTCGTCTCCAAAATCTGGCAGCTGCCACACACGTGGAAACTCATTTTCACTCACCGAAGCATGTGCTGGGGCTCCACAGGCTCCCCACCTGACCGTCAACCAACTGCATAAGCTAAAATGACAGGCCTGTCCTCACCTTTAGGTAGCTCATTTTGTTTTATGTTCTCGTTTGGGGGTTGAGGGGTTTGGGTTTGTGGGCGTATGTTCTTGCCTTTTTTTCTTGTTTGGTTTTATGAAGAGGGTTTCTTAGCCTCTTCCCTGACACGCTGCTCTGGCAGAATCAGACCTCCGATCTTAGAGAGGGTGGGCTGTGTATCCAGATCAGGTGTTTGACTTTCCACCCCACTCCCACCCGCCTTCAGCCTGAGAGCTTCTTCATTCCCTGGTGAGCGTTCCTTCCCTGTCTCCCAATCAGAAGTGTCCGTCAGACTGTGACACCCGCCTCTCCCACCGTCCCTGGGCTGATGATTCCCTCCTTCCGGTTCCCCGGATCCTAAACATTTGCCCTGTTATACTGCTTGAAATCCTGGGGAATGGGGAGGGCATGAGCCCTTTGATTCCTGTTTTCACCTGGTCTGGGATACCTTCATAGAATCCCCTTCAGATCCAGGGAATATGGGGAAACGAAGAGCCAAGAAGGCCAGACCCCAGTAGGGCAGCGATTTTTGGCTAAAAAACACATAAAATGAAAAGTATGTATTAAATTTACATGAATTATTTATACTCTGTCTTTCTACTCATACAATGTGTTTGGGGGGGTATTTTTTCTTTAATAATCAAGAAATGCCTGCTACAGGTCAATGGCAGGAGATGTCAATGCAAGTTGTGCCCTGGGCTATGCGTAGCTCCGAGGAGTGTCTCTAGAGATTGGGTCCTTCTCTTGCAATAAGGCTGGTGGCAAGCCCTGCAGCCTGACAGGAAGGCAATGGAAAAGAGAGGAATGTGTCTATGCCTGTGAATGCTTCCTTTTTTGAACAGGGTAGAAATGTCCTAAAAGAAAGGAATAAACAAGAAGTCAGACAGGAGTCTCAAGGCATGAGCCTGCACACACACACACACACACACACACACACACACACACACACACACACACACACAGCCGAGATATAAGCTTTAGAAATAGCCACTTGCCTTCTCCCTGGGGCAAGTAGTGGTTTCATCTAGAGGAGTCTTGATCAATGCTCTTTTGTTCATGTAATTACCAGTATACCTCGCAAGGGAGTGTTTTTTTTTTTTTCTTTTTTTTAAACAAATGTGCGTGAGCTGTTAAAACCTTCTGTCCGTGTTTCCACATCTGAGGAATGCATACCTGATAGGCAGAGGTCCTACATGGTGGACGCAGGTTCCTTTGAAGGGGAGGGAGGACGATCTGCATTGTCTGTGGTCCATCAGGAGCCACCCCTCTCCGTCGGCGGAGGGTGAACAGAGACGGTGTGATCTGGCCACAGGCGCGGCCCGCGTGTCCCCACCTGCTCGCCAAAACCCTCTCCGCTCGGAGAGCTTCTTCATTCCCTGGTGAGCGTTCCTTCCTGTCTCCCAATCAGAAGTGTCCGTCAGACTGTGACACCCGCCTCTCCACCGTCCCTGGGCTGATGATTCCTCCTTCCGGTTCCCCGGATCCTAAACATTGCCCTGTTATACTGCTTGAAATCCTGGGGAATGGGGAGGGCATGAGCCCTTTGATTCCTGTTTTCACCTGGTCTGGGATACCTTCATAGAATCCCCTTCAGATCCAGGGAATATGGGGAAACGAAGAGCCAAGAAGGCCAGACCCCAGTAGGGCAGCGATTTTTGGCTAAAAAACACATAAAATGAAAAGTATGTATTAAATTTACATGAATTATTTATACTCTGTCTTTCTACTCATACAATGTGTTTGGGGGGGTATTTTTTCTTTAATAATCAAGAAATGCCTGCTACAGGTCAATGGCAGGAGATGTCAATGCAAGTTGTGCCCTGGGCTATGCGTAGCTCCGAGGAGTGTCTCTAGAGATTGGGTCCTTCTCTTGCAATAAGGCTGGTGGCAAGCCCTGCAGCCTGACAGGAAGGCAATGGAAAAGAGAGGAATGTGTCTATGCCTGTGAATGCTTCCTTTTTTGAACAGGGTAGAAATGTCCTAAAAGAAAGGAATAAACAAGAAGTCAGACAGGAGTCTCAAGGCATGAGCCTGCACACACACACACACACACACACACACACACACACACACACACACACACACACAGCCGAGATATAAGCTTTAGAAATAGCCACTTGCCTTCTCCCTGGGGCAAGTAGTGGTTTCATCTAGAGGAGTCTTGATCAATGCTCTTTTGTTCATGTAATTACCAGTATACCTCGCAAGGGAGTGTTTTTTTTTCTTTTTTTTAAACAAATGTGCGTGAGCTGTTAAAACCTTCTGTCCGTGTTTCCACATCTGAGGAATGCATACCTGATAGGCAGAGGTCCTACATGGTGGACGCAGGTTCCTTTGAAGGGGAGGGAGGACGATCTGCATTGTCTGTGGTCCATCAGGAGCCACCCCTCTCCGTCGGCGGAGGGTGAACAGAGGACGGTGTGATCTGGCCACAGGCGCGGCCCGCGTGTCCCCCACCTGCTCGGCTCAGACATGAGAAAACTGGGTGGCTTCCTCCCTTCTTGGTTTATCTTGTCTCCGAGGCCTCATGCCACCGTTGAGAACCGGAATGGACCTGTCAGCAACACTGAACATGCCACCCCCTCCTTCCTTGTCCGTCCAGACCGTCACCCCCACAGACCCCTCCCCCCATGGTCTTGGTGCTAAGATAACTTTAGAATTATTGCTGCTAGTCAATAGCTTTTCATTATATAAATATATTATATATATTATATATTATTTTTGAAACCTTTTTTGTTTTCAACAGTGATGTAGCATGTTAAAAACAAAAACAAAAACCAACTGGTTTTCTCCGACTGTCCCACTGCCAGGCCTCATATGCTGCCTTCTTCAACGAATCAATGCACCCCTGCCTGGTTACATTCCCCCCTTCCCCTCCCCAGTCTCACGCCCTCTCCTGCCCTCTTCTCAATAAGGAGAGTCTTAGCAGGGACTTGCAAGGAAAGGCTCAAAGCCCTTTCTCCTGCTTGGAAATTCCCAGCTGCATCGACTTCTCTTTAAGCCGATGTCTTCTCCCCCCGCTCCCCTCATCCCATCAGGGTCAGCATCTGTGGTCAAGCACAAGGGTCCACCTTTCTCTCCCTGACGTCCTCTCCACCACACCCCCCCCAACCACTGCATCTGCGGGAGCGCCCTTTGGACACCACACAGACTAGGATGGCTTGAGGGCAGAGACAACTGGCACGGTGGGCCTCCACAGGGATCAGAAACCATAGTCGGGATCCTTTCTTCTAGCCAACAGTTGCCTTACGCCTCCTCCTGTCCCCTTTTGCACCTCCCCACCCGCTCAGTCAGGAGATAGGGAGTCACGCCCTAGACCACTCATTGGAAACCAGGAGGAAAGACCCACTGATGGCTGCCTGAGACCTGAGGCAGGACCACGCCTGTTTCCTCTCAGGAGACCGTGGCCAAAATTCGCTCAAATTTTTATCCAGTAGGGAAGAAATTCATTTGGGCCAGTCCCAGTGTCTGTCTGGTCAGTTGAGAGAAACAGGGGCTGGCCACCTGCCTCTGGGCCAGGAATGTGGGTGGCTGCTAGCAGCGCTAGGCTTCGTGCCATTGCCTGCCCTGCCAGGCACCAGACCTCAGAGAGGCTGGGCTCTCTGGAGGGGTCCTGCAGTGTGGGAAGGCATCTCTAAAACTCCAGGTGCTCATGGCCCTCTGAAAGCCACTTTGCCTGGGGACAGGGAGCCATTTGGGGGACACACCACTGCAATTGACACAGAGATTTTACCCTCACAAGCTCCAGTGTTTCTACCCTGTGAATGCTGCATGTGATTACTCGTGGTCTCCATCCCAGGGCTTCCACTCTCTGCCTCCTTGAGAAGGGTGCCTGGGTTGTGAGGGACCCTCAGGGTCTTCCCACATGCTTGGGCAGTCTAACCTCTCTTCGATGAGTATAAATAGCTGTGGCCCGGCAGCCCTTGGATCCCTAATGCAGTCCCTTCAGATGAGACAGAGCCTTTAAACTCATGCGCCTGGCTTAGGAGTGACGACCATTGACTTAGAAAAAAATATTTGTGTCTCTGGAGTTGAGCTGGTCCTCACTGGGTTGACTGATGAGTGATTTTCTTTGGTTCACGGAGGGGGCGGGAGATGAGAGCAGGTTTGTGGCCACTGGTGCCAGGCAGATACGTCACAGAGCTTGAGAGCCAGAAGCCCTTGTGATTCAAATGGTCTGCTTTTCCTCAGTGGAAGAAAAAAGAGGCCTATTGCCATCCAGTATCTATCTGTGAAACATGAGGCAGCCCAGCCCTGTCTGCAACTCTGGCCACATCCCGATTTCCAAGTTTCACCTGCCTGGCTGAATGTGAGAATTCGGGCATCCGCAACACCAGCTTTTTTTTTAAAATCTTTTTTATTGGGATGGTCGCGGGGGATATCCTGGAGTCCTCGTCCTCACTGAAGGATGAGCTGAGGCTCGACCTCCTGGATCCCTGGACAGTTGCTGCATTGGGTGCTAAGCCCTGAGTCTAGGGCAGTCGGGGGTCTTCACTCTGTCCCCCGCCACGTGTCTCATGTCGAGTTGTCTTGCTGAGCCCCCTGTCCTTGATGCGCTGATGGTGACCCTTGGACTTGGAGAAAGGCCCTTGTTGTTATTGAAGGTGGTGTTTAAATATTTTCCACTTGTGTTGAAGTGTTACCAAGAAGGAGAAATAAGCAAAGATATGTAGCATGCTGAAAATGATGGTGGAGAGACTGGGATGGGCCAGACGTGGCCCGGCGTGAGCTGTGCCATGGGCATGACTTTGGCTGTTCGCCTGGCACCTTCATGGGGTTCAGAAAGTGACTTGGGGGTTGAAATAGAACTTCTAGATCCCTTTCCCTTTGTTTTTTTCTCCTGTAGGAATAGAAATTCTGTAACTAGAGCTGGTTGCAGCTTTCCAATCTGATCTCCGAATAGAATTCGTGTTCTTTGTTGGCTCCTACACCCAGTTTGGACAGAAGGCTCTGGACCTCATACCCCTCACTGTTTCAAGCAGCAGGCCTATCCAGGCCAGGCTGGGACAGCCAAAGCTAGGAGGCCAGGCCTCCTTTGTTGAAAATGGCATGTTCAGAGAGCAGGTGATCTTGGGACAGTCCTGTTTCAGAGGCCAGCGTTCTGGGGGAGGTGGTTCTAGGCTGGCTTCCTCCTCCAATTTAGAGGAGGGAAGGTTATGTCCAGAGATTCACAGGAGCCCTTCGTGTGCTTGGAGGAAGGCCTCTCTCTGCTCTCCGTGAACAGGGTGCTTTAGTTGAGTGGATGGAGCTGTGATATTTTAAGAAACCTTTAGAGGTGATCTTTGTGTGTTAGCCAGAGGAAGAAAAAGTGCCCTTCTGGGAGGAAACATGGTACGGCCCTCATCTTCCATCTGGCTCTCCCCACCCCTCTATCCCTTCAAGTGGTATCGCCCTGGAAATACCTATGCAATCCAGTCTCCGGGCATCCGCAACACCAGCTTTTTAAAATCTTTTTATTGGGATGGTCGGGATATCCTGGAGTCCTCGTCCTCACTGAAGGATGAGCTGAGGCTCGACCTCCTGGATCCCTGGACAGTTGCTGCATTGGGTGCTAAGCCCTGAGTCTAGGGCAGTCGGGGGTCTTCACTCTGTCCCCCGCCACGTGTCTCATGTCGAGTTGTCTTGCTGAGCCCCCTGTCCTTGATGCGCTGATGGTGACCCTTGGACTTGGAGAAAGGCCCTTGTTGTTATTGAAGGTGGTGTTTAAATATTTTCCACTTGTGTTGAAGTGTTACCAAGAAGGAGAAATAAGCAAAGATATGTAGCATGCTGAAAATGATGGTGGAGAGACTGGGATGGGCCAGACGTGGCCCGGCGTGAGCTGTGCCATGGGCATGACTTTGGCTGTTCGCCTGGCACCTTCATGGGGTTCAGAAAGTGACTTGGGGGTTGAAATAGAACTTCTAGATCCCTTTCCCTTTGTTTTTTTCTCCTGTAGGAATAGAAATTCTGTAACTAGAGCTGGTTGCAGCTTTCCAATCTGATCTCCGAATAGAATTCGTGTTCTTTGTTGGCTCCTACACCCAGTTTGGACAGAAGGCTCTGGACCTCATACCCCTCACTGTTTCAAGCAGCAGGCCTATCCAGGCCAGGCTGGGACAGCCAAAGCTAGGAGGCCAGGCCTCCTTTGTTGAAAATGGCATGTTCAGAGAGCAGGTGATCTTGGGACAGTCCTGTTTCAGAGGCCAGCGTTCTGGGGGAGGTGGTTCTAGGCTGGCTTCCTCCTCCAATTTAGAGGAGGGAAGGTTATGTCCAGAGATTCACAGGAGCCCTTCGTGTGCTTGGAGGAAGGCCTCTTTTGCTCTCCGTGAACAGGGTGCTTTAGTTGAGTGGATGGAGCTGTGATATTTTAAGAAACCTTTAGAGGTGATCTTTGTGTGTTAGCCAGAGGAAGAAAAAGTGCCCTTCTGGGAGGAAACATGGTACGGCCCTCATCTTCCATCTGGCTCTCCCCACCCCTCTATCCCTTCAAGTGGTATCGCCCTGGAAATACCTATGCAATCCAGTCTCCCTAGGAGAGCGCATGGAAGCAGGGGTATGTGCAGTGTATAATACAAATGCTACAGCTTATAGATTGTATATATGAACGTATGCAGTACGTATACACACAGAGTAAGAGATTAAATCACGTCTATATATCTATAAATAATATCCTATATATTTATACATTTCTATGTTTTAAATAGATATAAAAATAGAGTCTATAGAGAGCTGGGAGAGCAGCGGGAAAGCCTGTCGCTGTGTTGTGAGAAGAGGGAGGAGGCAGAGCCTTCGCAAGGGAGCCTGGGAGGAGCCGAGCAGGCGGAGTTTGCCGGGAACGGGGCCTCCAACCTGGCCAGGCCCTGGCCCTCTCCGTGCACTTTCTCTCCTTTCCCGCAGGCTTCGTCTGAGGTTGGAAGGAGATCCTCACCCCCTCGGGCTCCCCCAGAAGGGTCTCCTTGGCCCCCTAGCAAGCCTACACTGGGGTGGTCACTGCCGCTTGGGCAGTAGGATGTGGTCTCTGACCCCTGGTGTAGGGACACTGCACAATGTTCCCACATCCCCTTCCACTCACAGCAATGAGCAGCGCTGGTGGCAATAGGAAAGGTACAAATCGGACCGAGAGAGGTCCAGGAAGATGCCGCCCCCACCCCGCCCCGCCTCCCCCTTCAGATGCTTTTTGCTGTCCCCCCCCAGAGGCCGAACCTCTGAAGTACAGCCGTCCTGGCCTCCCTCCCCCTCTCCATCCTTGCCTGCCAGGGCAGCATCTGCGGTCAGCGCTGCCCCCCATGCAGAGGCTTTCCGGCCAGGGCAGCAGGGATCAGCTAGTGGGAAAGGGTGAGAGAGACATATCCACATACTCATAAACTCAGTAGCAAGTCCAGTTCAGAAGCGGGGTTCCGGCCCAGCCCACGTACACAGCTGCTGCTGCTGGCTGCACTCAGGACAACGCCCCTCCTTCTCCTGCGCTGGGGCCCCATGACCCCTGGCCCCACCGGCCCCGTCGCAGGCAGCTCTAGTTCACGTACACTGTTCTGATTCTGTGACTCCAGGCAGAGGCTGAGCCAGAGGCCCCACGCCCGCTCATCCACTTCCTCAGCCTGGCCCTGCTCCGGCCCCCGCCCAGATGGCCAGGGTGTCCCTGGCAGCACGACGAAGGGCTTTGGCAGCCCCGACAGGATCAGAAATCCGTTTCACTTCCAGGTTTCTCTCGATTGTTTCTTTTCCCAGGAGGTGGAGGAGGAGGGGCTTAGGGGGCAAAGAGCGCGGGAGAGGGTGTCCTGGCGACATCCTCCGCTCACCAGCCTCTGCCTTTTGGGGCTCGTCTCCCATCTCCGAGCCTCCTCGGACCTCCGTCCTGCACTTCCATGCCATTTACCAACGTACCTCAGTCTCCAGCAGAGCCCCCCACACACCTAGAGTCTGGGGGTGGTTTGCTTTGCCAATGCCCACCTCTTCGCCCCTCCACGTCCACCTGAGTCTCCTTGAGCCACAGCTCGCTGCCAGCCGGGTCTCCGAACACCCTCCAGTGCCTGGCTCAAGAGACCAGGCCTGCCAGGGCCTTCCTCGCACTGCGGTGGAACAGACCCGGGGCCAGGGGCTGGGCATCCCCGGGTAGCAATCCCACAAAGCACTGTACCTCAGAGAGAGAGCACCCACCGGGCACCCAGGGCGCCGCGCCCTCCGTCCAGAGGAGGACGGCCGGTTTCTCTACTGCTCACAAAAAAAGACACGGGCCAGGCTGCCCTCGAGGCACCCTCAGTCTTCACTTTGGTCTCTCCGGCAGAGCCAGCAGTCTGATTCCGTCTTTTTTCAGCCCCTCAGTCTCTCTCCTCCTCTCCACCCTCTCGCTGCTGAACCGTTTCATTTCAATCACAAAGGAAAATAAAGTGGGGGTGGGGGGGAAAATACCTAGGAGTCTATTATCACATACATATGACTATGTTAATACTTTCTTTCTTAAAAAATAAAACTCTTGATGTTATTATTTTGCAGACTACGCTTTATAGTACCTGTGTGACGGGACCTAGAACACTGGATACAAATAGAGCTATGTTGGTTTTATCATAATATGTACGCAGAAACTTTCCTTTGGTCATATTATCCTTGTAATGTAAGGAGATTATTAATAAAAGCATTTAAATTTACTCACAGAAGTCGCATCTCAGCCTTTCTTGTCTCCCTCCCAGCCTATGCCCAAGGTGATTCAGAATGAGTCCCATGCTTGGGTGTCAGAGGAAATGCCTGCTAGCTGCGTGGTCCGAAGCAATTGAAAAAGGCCTTCTAAGTCCCTTCCTGTTGTCCTCACTTTTCCCCCATTTAAGGCCACTTCCAACTGGTAACCTACAGACCTCACCCCAAAAGAGGTGTCATCAAAACATTTAAAATACGTCTCTTGCCTCCACACATGTTTATCCTGCAAAATTCTCCGAGCTATTGCAGATAAGTAGTACTCTGATTCTCCATCCACTTACCTGGCACGATTCCCCACTGGCAGGCTCCATCCCAAGGGAAGGTCCTTCCCAATAGTTTGCTAATGGCCTTGGTACGGGGATGAGTGATAAAGTGATGTTTTGCCCAAATTGCCTTAGAAAGATGGGTGTACATTCAAGAAAAACATAGAAGAGTGGTTGTATTATTTCCTCCCAGATGCTGAGCCCTCCTCCTCTCAGCTCCTGTTTCCCACAACCCAGCTTCCAGTCACGGGCCTTCCCTCTCGTCCTTTCTGAACCTCTGCCTGCTCAGTGCCTGCCATCTCCCCTCCCCGCTTCCCCCAGCCTGTCTCCCTCTCAACCCCTCTGTCACTCAGAGCTTCCTGTTGTGAAGGTCATCCCACAGTCTTCGTGAAATGTTCAGCTCCTCTTTGCCTAGGGAAGAGGGCAGAGGGCAGAACGAGCAAAGAGGTATAGTTGTCCCTGTGTAGCCAGCCCGGGGTGAAATGGAGTCGAGCCTGCCCCACTGCTGCCCATTGTATTTGACCGACATATGCAGTTGGGAGGCAAGGGAAAGGAAGCTCTTCCACCTGCACTTGACCATAGGCTGGGTCTCCCCAAAACAAGGCTTGGAGGATGTGACAAGAGGGCAGGCCTAGTCCACGGCCTCTCCTCTTTCTCCCCAGCTGCCTCCAGCTTCCATCTCCAAGTTCAAAAGACAAGTTGGGTTCACCTCAGAGAGAAGATTTAGGAAACTGTTCTGAAGACCCATTGCTGAGTGACAGTTTCTATGGTGACCTTTTGAAAACACAGATCCAATTGTGGTGTCTTCTCTGCCTACGGCCTCTGAAGGTTTTCTCTTTGCTCTTTGTGAAGTGAAAGTTGCTTAGTCGTGTCCGACTCTTTGCGACTGCACAGGCCCCATTAGGCTCCTCCCAGGGGAGCTTGGCAGGCAACAGTCCATGGGGCCACAGAGAATCAAACACAACCAAAGGACTAAGAAGAAGCATCCTTTGTAAGAGCCTTTGGTTTTAATGTGACTCCCTGATTTCCTACTGATCTGAAAATTCTGGCCCTAAGCCTGGCTTAATGGTGAAGCCTCTTCCTCCTGAGGTCAGGGCTAGAGCAGCAGTGAAGAGGCCCCACGATGACAACTCTGGAAGTTCCCTTGTCCCCGTTCACCACCTTGAGGACAGGTGAGCCCTGAGCCACTGCCCTGACTCTCCAGTGACAGGGGTATTTCTTTGGTATATGTCTCTAGTTTCCACATTTTCTTCTCAAGAATAAAGTTAAAGCCCCAAGAAGTCCTGCCTGAGAATGCTCACAGCAGCAGCAGTTCCTCCAACAGAAAAAAGGAGAGAGAAATATCTAAACATGCATCAACACATCATACAGCAGCAAAAAATAAAGGAACTAGAGCTACATAAATCTGCATGGATAAAGCTCAGAATTTTAATGTAGGGCAAAAATAATGTGATATAATTCAAAATTAATTAACAAACTACTCTATACAGTTGCCATATGCTTGTAGTAAAAAGATTACAACAAAAAGGTTTAGGGTGAGAAATCTCGCATTCAGGATGGTGATCTCCTGAGTGAGAGGCTAAGGGATTTCAACTGTGTTTATCAAGTCTTATAATACCTGGTAGAAGTTCATGAGTATTTATTAGATTATTTTTCTGCATTGTATAAGTTTAATTTTTTTTTCGCTTCATCGTTTTTAAAAAATGTGTTTATTTATGGCTACCCTGGGTCTTCGTTGCTGTACGGGCTTTCTCTGGTTGCATGGCTTCTCATTGCTCTGTGTGGGCTTCTTCTTGCGGTGGGGAGGTTTCCCTGTTCCAGGGCATGGGCTCTAGGCTTGTGGGCTTCAGTAGTTGTGGTACCTGGGCTCAGATGCCCCGCAGCAGGAGGACTCTTGCCAGACTAGAAATCAAACTTGTGTCCTCTGCATTAGCAGGTGGATTCTTTTTTTTTTTTTTTTTGGTTGGGGGAGCAGGTTGGGGAGGGAGGGGGGCAGGCGGGCCACTTCTATTCACCTTTCATTTATCTATTTTCATCCATCTTTGTTCTTTGGCCCATGTGGGCCTCCCATCGCAGTGGCCTCTGTCTCTGCAGAGCACCAGCTCTGGCGTATGACCTCCAGAGCTCTGGCTGGGTAGTTGGACACATCGGTCCAGCCACTCTGCGGCACGTGGGATCTTCCCAGGCCAGGGATCGAACCGGCGCCCCTTGCACTGCAAGGCGATGTCCTTACCCACTGGACCACCAGGGAAGCCCAGGTGCATTCTTTTTTTTTTTTTTTTTAAAGATTTTATTTATTTATTTACTTTGGGCGGGGGTTGGGTTGGGGAGGGAGGGGAGTGGGCGGGCCACTTCTATTGGTCTTTCATTTCTCTATTTTCATTCGTCTTCATTCTTTGGCTCCTGTGGGCCTCCCATCGCGGTGGCGTCTGTTGCATAGTGCCGGCTCTGGGCGCATGCACTCCAGAGCTCCGGCTCGGTGATTGGACACATCAGTCCAGCCGCTCCGCGGCACGTGGGATCTTCCCAGGCCAGGGCTCGAACCGGCGCCCCTTGCACTGCAAGGCGGTGTCCTTACCCACTGGACCACCAGGGGAAGCCCCCAGGTGCATTCTTAACCACTGGATGACCAGTGAAATCCATGCCAATGTAATAAGTTAACAGGAATTTTAAAAAAAGAGAAAGAACAGACAGCTGACCCTGTTAGAAGTTATTTATTGACCATTGCAAGGTTTTTGCTCCAAAGTATGACACCAGACATACGACTACAATATCTCATGCGTCTTTTTGTGCTTCAGTTCATGATTGCAAAATAGACACACGCTTAGAATGGACAACAGGAAACACGGGCAGCAAAAACAAATCACAAGGACTAGGTCTTTTTTGGTGGTCCTCACCTCCGTCTGGTGTAGGCTGAAGTCTCCTGATGCTCAGGACTCCTCTACACCCCAGAGGAGATGCTCCAAAGGACTGCTCTCCCATCTTGCTGTCTCTATATAGCATCCATTGGGGTAAATTTGTCATTCCATCTATGCCAAGAGTCCTGTCTCAAATTGAGATGGACAGATGCCTGCAGATCTTGATCACTAGGCACTCAACAAATACATACTGATTTGACAGAAGAAGTAAGTCGCAGATGACTGAGATTAGACTCTTAGTTCTCCATCCCCATCACCGCATCTATGATAAAGCCAGATGACCTTGTGGGCAACAGCCCAATTGGAGATCGTTTCTCACTTTATTTTCACCTCTGCTTCATGCAGTTCTTAGAAAATGCTCCCTGGACAAAGTGTTCCTTCTGAAGAAAAAATCGGATGCATTCACACAGACCCAATTACTCTCACCTGGTAGTAAATTGCAACTGCATCTGGTACGAGGTAAGCTGATGCAAATATTATTGAAGATTTTTCATCTGGCCATCTGATATCTCTGGGCAATTTAAAATTCACCAAGATGGAGTTTTCACGGGAAAACACAGCTTTTATATTCTTGTTTATATAGTCTCGTCTTTATAACTTACTATGATAATTATTTACATACTGAGCTATAAATTGTCGTTGTGTGTATGCGTGCTCAGTTGCTTCAGTCATGGCTGGGTCTTTGTGACCCTCTGGACTGTAGCCCACCAGGCTCCTCTGTCCATAGGACTCTCCAGGCAAGACTACTGGAGTGAGTTGCCATGCCCTTCTCCAGGGGATCTTCCTGACCCAGGGAACAAATCCAGGTCTACTGCATTGTAGGCAGATTCTCTACCACAGAGCCCCTAGGAAAGCCCATAAATTGTCATTAGGTGAATGGTAATACTCACTGTCATGAATTTCTAGGCCAACTGCTCTTAGAAGTTATTTATTGACCATTGCAAGGTTTTTGCTCCAAAGTATGACACCAGACATACGACTACAATATCTCATGCGTCTTTTTGTGCTTCAGTTCATGATTGCAAAATAGACACACGCTTAGAATGGACAACAGGAAACACGGGCAGCAAAAACAAATCACAAGGACTAGGTCTTTTTTGGTGGTCCTCACCTCCGTCTGGTGTAGGCTGAAGTCTCCTGATGCTCAGGACTCCTCTACACCCCAGAGGAGATGCTCCAAAGGACTGCTCTCCCATCTTGCTGTCTCTATATAGCATCCATTGGGGTAAATTTGTCATTCCATCTATGCCAAGAGTCCTGTCTCAAATTGAGATGGACAGATGCCTGCAGATCTTGATCACTAGGCACTCAACAAATACATACTGATTTGACAGAAGAAGTAAGTCGCAGATGACTGAGATTAGACTCTTAGTTCTCCATCCCCATCACCGCATCTATGATAAAGCCAGATGACCTTGTGGGCAACAGCCCAATTGGAGATCGTTTCTCACTTTATTTTCACCTCTGCTTCATGCAGTTCTTAGAAAATGCTCCCTGGACAAAGTGTTCCTTCTGAAGAAAAAATCGGATGCATTCACACAGACCCAATTACTCTCACCTGGTAGTAAATTGCAACTGCATCTGGTACGAGGTAAGCTGATGCAAATATTATTGAAGATTTTTCATCTGGCCATCTGATATCTCTGGGCAATTTAAAATTCACCAAGATGGAGTTTTCACGGGAAAACACAGCTTTTATATTCTTGTTTATATAGTCTCGTCTTTATAACTTACTATGATAATTATTTACATACTGAGCTATAAATTGTCGTTGTGTGTATGCGTGCTCAGTTGCTTCAGTCATGGCTGGGTCTTTGTGACCCTCTGGACTGTAGCCCACCAGGCTCCTCTGTCCATAGGACTCTCCAGGCAAGACTACTGGAGTGAGTTGCCATGCCCTTCTCCAGGGGATCTTCCTGACCCAGGGAACAAATCCAGGTCTACTGCATTGTAGGCAGATTCTCTACCACAGAGCCCCTAGGAAAGCCCATAAATTGTCATTAGGTGAATGGTAATACTCACTGTCATGAATTTCTAGGCCAACTGCTCAGGTTTCTGATGACCTCACCATTGAGAACTCAGCTGGGACTCTGATTTTCATATAGCTTCCACAAAAAATGTTTATTTTTCTTCCAGCTCACCTATCTATCCTTCATTCATTAATTCATTCAACAAATATTTATTAAGGGTTCACGAGTCCGTTTTATTCTAGGTGCTTGGACTACACCAGTGAACACCATAGGCAACCCCCTCTCCCTGAAAAAAGTGTCTTATTTCTGTTAAATGAGATGATTGCCAGCACCTAAGATGTTAAGCAGAGACATCTGACTCCTATCAGGGACAACCTTTAGTTGGGCTTCTGGAAAATGAAATCTTTGAAACCCAAAGAAATGAATGCCTCATCATAAATGACTGTGGGTTAAGTTGCTATTCTGGGATCAGGGGCCCCATTAGCTCACCACGAATATCCTTTGGTGTGACTGCAAGGCAAGTGCATGGACTTACAAGAAAGAGAAACCCACATTTCCTAATCTGAAGTCTAGAATCCAGGCTCTTCTAGACTGGCATAGCAGTTGTTACCAAGAACTGAGTCCTGGTCAGCTTATACAGGGAATGTTTTGTTCTGTTTCGGCATGCCGGCCAGAAAAGGGAGATCAGAATGGTGAGAGGGATCTCAACAACATGTTGTAGGAAGTCCCTCACACGTTCTTGTTGTTCAGGAATTCAGTCACGTCCGACTCATTGTGACCCACGGACTGCAGCCTGCCAGGCCTCCCTGTCCTTCACCATCTCTGGGGCTTGCTCACACTCATGTCCATTGTATCAGTAATGCCATCCAGCTATCTCATCCTCTGATGCCCTCTTCTCCTGCTCTCAATCTTTCCCAGTGAGTTGTCTGTCTCATCAGATGACCAAAATACTGGAGCTTCAGCTTCAGCATCAGTCTTTTCAATGAATATTCAGGGTTGATTTCCCCTAAGATTAACTGGTTTGATCTCCTTGCCAACACATGCCTTGCCTAAAAATGTTTCGGCAGGTGGCCAGACTTACTGGGAGAAATCTCCAATCATGTGAAAGATTTTCCCATTGAAGAGGGATGAGATATTGTTTCTGTTTCTTCAGGGGACTGGTGGACGTTATTTCTAGATGTTTTTCTACTGCTGTCCAGAAAGGAAAAATAATGATGAAAGGTGACATGTCTCTGCTCAAATTCTCCGGCAGAGACCAAGAATGACTTCACTTGTTAAAGCACTGAAGGAAAGGAATTCTTCTTTAGATCAGGGGCCCAGGGTGCCATCTGAAGGCCCAGAGTTTAGCTGTCAGTATTAAGAAAGTCCAGATGCAGAATCCATGGCTCTAGAAAGATCTGGAATGGTTCTGGCACTTCCTGGAGATGATCAGCTGCCAACATGAAGCTTAAAAATGATCTGCTGGTGGCCTCAGAGTGTTTCCAGCCAAGGGCGCCTACAGTGTTTGAGCCAAATTTCATCTGTCACTTCATTCAGAGATGGAGCTGCCACATCATCAACCTGCTTCTATGGATGGTCCTCATCCGAGCCCAGGAATCCTGGCTCCTAAGCAAATATTACATCCATCAGCAAGGCTTCTAATAGTATAATGAATGATGTGCACAGCCATTTCAAATCGTCAGGTAGTGATTTGAAACCTAGTTGCTGATTATGTGCTAATTAAAGTGACAGACCCTAAAAACAGGGCAACAGAGGCACATTTGAAAAGATCTCATTTCCTTCTCCCCTTCCACAGGCCCAGACTCAATTAACGTGTGCCCCTCACAGAATTCCTCCTCAAGTGGCTGGTGTGCTGAGAAGGGATGAGTCTGATTCAGAGGGTCACTTTGGTTATGCTGGTGGACATGCCAACCAGTGCCCAATGGAAGGTCTCCTTACGTAAAATAGAAACTGATGGTGAGATGAAACAATACAGTTATTCAATAGAAAAGCACACAATCCAATGCAAGAGCAGGATACGAAAAGCACAAATGAAAAAATTAAGAGTTCAAAGGATTAAAAGAAAAAACAGAGGTTCCTAAACATCACGCTATGTCCAGCATTGGCACAGCTGCCCAGGGTGGCCTGAGAGCCCAACAAGGACTGTGAAACCATGTCAGCAACGTGGCGACGAGAACTTCTTGAAGTGCAGGGCTCCAGCCTCTTCCTCTAAACCGCTCTGTGCTTGTTAAAAACGCAGGCTCCTGGAGTCCAGCCAGGATTTGGAATGTCTAAGGCAGGGCCCGGGAATCTGCTGGTGAGTCTTCACGCACTATTTGAGAAGTGCTGGGTCCGTGCCTCGGGTCAGTCGCATGATTTCATGCTGGCTGAGACTCCATCCTGCCCTGACAGTCTCTAATGCTTATGAGACGATCCAGGATATGTCACTCTCGTCATCATTTTTTTCCCCATCATGCCTCTTTTATTTTTTTTTTTTATATTTATTTTCATCCATCTTTGTTCTTTGGCCTGTGTGGGCGTCCCATTGCCGTGGTCTTAATCTTGTTGCAGAGCACCGGCTCTGGGAGCATGCACTTCAGAGCGCTGGCTCGTAATTGGACACACTGGTCTAGCCGCTCTGCCGCACATGGGATCTTCCCCAGCCAGGGATCGAACTGGTGCCGCTTGCACTGCAAGGCAGACTCTTTACCCACTGGACCACCAGGGAAGCCCCCGTCATCATTTTTGACATGCTTCCTTTAAAAAAAAAAAATCCATATTCTCTGCACCCGTGATTTCACCAATTCAGCTTTTCTCTGCATCTGGCCTGATACCCACTGCAAAACCTGCACACGAGCCAGATTCGATAAGCATCTCTTCAATAACAGATAAGTAAAACGCTCCTCCTGACCCACATGTCCTGTCTCCATCCGTGCTCATTTTTAAGAAACAGGAGTGTGACGGGAGAGGAAGAGAGTCCTGGTCTCTGCACTTCGGTCTGTCTTCCGGTGTGAGAATGCACATGGGGCACAAAAGGATGGGGGGGAGGGGTGGGGGGCAGGCTGTGCACGAGGAAAGGGTAGGGGGGTTGAGGCCACCGGCTCGGGTGGCTGGCTAGAGGTGCAGCTGGTGCCACATGGCGATCTGCCGGCGTGGGTTCTTGAGCATCTCCTCCCAGTGGCTGCGCTCCGAGCCCGAGGCGTGCAGGCCCAGGCTGCAGTGCCCGAGCACACAGCTCTCCCCCTCGGCGCCCAGGCCCAGCACGTCCAGCTCCACGCTGGAGGCCTGCAGTAGGTCATCCGGCAGCTCGAACATGATCATCTCGTTCCACACGGGGTTGATCTTGTGCTTGGCTCGTTTCGTCTGCTTCTTCTTCAGCTTCCGAGCCTGGTGCTTTAAGGTCACCTTGACTGAGACATCTGGGGAGGGATGGAGGAAGGAGACAGAGAGAAGGGCCAAGAATGAGCTTCAGGGGTGTGGAGGGACCTGGGGTGATACTGCTTCTTGGGGATGGAGATACAGGGTCTCTGGCTCAAGATCCGCACTGGGGCTTCATCTGTACTGCCCTTCTCCCCCACCTCGTGGGCCACATAGTCATTCAACAGCAATTAAATGCCCTTCTTGTGGCAGATACTTGTCTAGACCTGGGGATACTGAAAAGGCTCCTGTCTCAACTATGGAAACCCTTCCATAGCACAGAACATATGGCTGGTCACTAGGAGGCCCATGACAAGGTCACACTAAAGTATGGCCAAGAAACCTTCGTCAAGAGTGCTTCCGAGTGCCTTCACGTCCCATATCAAGCCAGACCCAGGATGATGACTCAGACATCCTGAAGCTTTTACACTCAGATGAGAAAAACACTAAGCCACCCCTAGGTCTTCATCCTTTCCGTTCTCCATCCAAGCATGTCTGTCTTTTCCTAAGGTAGTAGATTTCCTGCTGGTTGCTTGAGTTCTCATCTGTTCTTTTGCAAGTCTTATTGGAGGATCCCACCCTCGTGCGGAGGGTGAGGGCAGCCTGTCTTGTCTCCAGTCCACCTGCCCTGCTCCGGGAAACCAGCCCACAGGCTGCCAGACAAGTTTTCACAAAGCACCTCGAGGCTCAGGATGGGGACTGTGTTTTCATCAGACAAGGTTTCCAAAGCTAATGTGAATATAATTGTTGCTCTATATTTACTGCTTTCATTATCACCCCCAGCTGGTTAGTTTGTTATTTCAGCAGAGAGATTTGAGAGACAAAGTGTTGAGCTGTAATTGTCCTGACAGGAGCTATAAAAATTCAAAAAAAAAAATAAAAGAGCAGGAGGTAAAGAATCGTCTGGAGGGGATGAGAAAAGGGCCTTGAATTCTGATCTTTGGCTCAGGGATCTGTCAGCCAGACCAACTGGGGAGATTTTTCATTCATCAAAAATCTCTTGCCAAAAGGTCCTGAGTGCAGGGATAATTCTTTGTTTTCTGCAATAAATATCAATTTATTTATATACTGCTCGGAGCACTTGGCTCCCAGTCTGAGTGTCACGCGGCTGACCAACGCTGCTTTCCTGCTTTGACCAGAAAGGCTGTTTGGTCCTTAAGACTTGGGGCCTGTGCTGGGGGATTCAGAAGGAAAAGCCGAGGTTTTCCAGAGGGCTGAAGAGATGTTTATTTGGGTATATGGGGCACAGACTCCGCCTCAGCCCCTGCACCCACACACCTTCTGCCGGCACCCACACCCAGCTGGTATGGGGATGGCAGGTCGACGGAGGCAGGGAAGGGAGGGGAGCCTAGGGCGGGTGTGGGGAGCAGAGCAGTGGCTAGCTGAGACTGGAGAACGGAGAACCCGACACCGGCCCAGAAGATGGGTCTAGCCAGGTCTGGGTGACGAGGGCTGGGTCAAGCTTCCCCTGCAGCCCAGACCCTCCATTCCCTGACGACAGTCTGATCCTTGGTTCCCTATGGCTCATGGGCCAGGTTGATTCTTCTCATGATGGATTTGCCATGTGGGAATCCCAGGCAGCTCACCGCTGGGCCCTAGTGGGTGGGACTGGCCCAGGGGATTAATGAATGGGGCTGTAGAGAAGTGAGTGTGTCCTTCACAACTGGCTTGTGAGCTTGGGGTGGAGGACACAGCAGAGACGGACTCCAGAAACACACTCCTGTTCCAGGTGTCGGCTCATCTGTCCCCACTGCCTCCCAGCTGTCGCCTCCCGCTGCACATGGACCTAGAGGGGCCCTGGCTCCCCTCGCACACGTCACTCACCCTTTCCCAGGAGCTCCTTGGACTGGGTAGAGTGGAGGTTCTTGGCTTTAATCAGCACGACTAGGAGGCGGTTGGCAGCTGGGAGGTAGCTGATGGAGAGAAGGACCTCTCCGGTCCCTCCAGACGGCTCCTGAAACAGAAGAGGGGGCGCGGGAGGGGAGCTTCATTTAGGGTTGCCCTCTGACCCCTTCACTGTCTCCGAGGCTGGAGTCACCCTGGACATGGATCCAAGAGGCATCCTAGAAATCCTTTACCCACCAGGACTGTTTCACCTCTGCAGAAGGGAGGAAGGCACTGAGGAATTCTACGCAGCATGTGTTTCAATATGAGTTGGTTTCATTTGCCACAAAGGTGGTTTTTGCAAACAGCTTATCTTCAAACCTAACATACAAAACAGACCAAAGAGATGCCATTTGGCAGGGCCAGAGGGCCAGGACCTCCTCTCACTTTTGTCCTTCAGTGGATTTGTTGAAATTCCAAGCAAACTCTTGTAGGAATGTCCGTGGAGACAATTTGTAACGCTGCAGATCAGGGGGGCAAAGACATGCTGGATGCTTCTCGGAGGGGATTTGGAGAGTGATGCTGGACGGAGGAACTGGCCAGCCCTCTGCCTTGGTCACATCTTTCATTCAGGAAACGTGTCTTCAGTACTACAACACTCAACTAGCCCTAAGTGGCTGGTCGTCTGATGGAATGATTCTGAGTCAGAAGGATCTGTGGCAATGGCGTTAAGGGTGGCAGCTCACATGACGCCCTGTCCTTGGTTCCCTATGGCTCATGGGCCAGGTTGATTCTTCTCATGATGGATTTGCCATGTGGGAATCCCAGGCAGCTCACCGCTGGGCCCTAGTGGGTGGGACTGGCCCAGGGGATTAATGAATGGGGCTGTAGAGAAGTGAGTGTGTCCTTCACAACTGGCTTGTGAGCTTGGGGTGGAGGACACAGCAGAGACGGACTCCAGAAACACACTCCTGTTCCAGGTGTCGGCTCATCTGTCCCCACTGCCTCCCAGCTGTCGCCTCCCGCTGCACATGGACCTAGAGGGGCCCTGGCTCGCCTCGCACACGTCAGTCGCCCTTTCCCAGGAGCTCCTTGGACTGGGTAGAGTGGAGGTTCTTGGCTTTAATCAGCACGACTAGGAGGCGGTTGGCAGCTGGGAGGTAGCTGATGGAGAGAAGGACCTCTCCGGTCCCTCCAGACGGCTCCTGAAACAGAAGAGGGGGCGCGGGAGGGGAGCTTCATTTAGGGTTGCCCTCTGACCCCTTCACTGTCTCCGAGGCTGGAGTCACCCTGGACATGGATCCAAGAGGCATCCTAGAAATCCTTTACCCACCAGGACTGTTTCACCTCTGCAGAAGGGAGGAAGGCACTGAGGAATTCTACGCAGCATGTGTTTCAATATGAGTTGGTTTCATTTGCCACAAAGGTGGTTTTTGCAAACAGCTTATCTTCAAACCTAACATACAAAACAGACCAAAGAGATGCCATTTGGCAGGGCCAGAGGGCCAGGACCTCCTCTCACTTTTGTCCTTCAGTGGATTTGTTGAAATTCCAAGCAAACTCTTGTAGGAATGTCCGTGGAGACAATTTGTAACGCTGCAGATCAGGGGGGCAAAGACATGCTGGATGCTTCTCGGAGGGGATTTGGAGAGTGATGCTGGACGGAGGAACTGGCCAGCCCTCTGCCTTGGTCACATCTTTCATTCAGGAAACGTGTCTTCAGTACTACAACACTCAACTAGCCCTAAGTGGCTGGTCGTCTGATGGAATGATTCTGAGTCAGAAGGATCTGTGGCAATGGCGTTAAGGGTGGCAGCTCACATGACGCCCTGTCCTCGGTGCAGGTGTGACATCCAGCCAGTGAGGTTTTTGTTCTCCAAAGCTATCCTTAGCACCTAGCACACAATAACACATATTGTGGGAAGGAAGGCGGAGATATCCTGTTTAATCTTGACAAGAGAAAAGGGATACTGACCAGGTTCCCATTTTTTTTTTTTAATTTTTGGTCTCCTTTTATTGATTTTTTAAATTTTTATTTATTTTTTACTACTTTCTCTTTCTATAACAGTTTTTTTTTTTTCCTTTCTTCCTTTTCTTTTTTTTTTTTTAAGATTTATTTATTTATTTATTTTGGGCGGGAGTCTGGTTGGGGAGGGAGGGGAGTGGGCGGGCCACTTCTATTGGTCTTTCATTTCTCTATTTTCATCCGTCTTTGTTCTTTGGCTCCTGTGGGCCACCCATCGGCGTTTGTCGTTGCAGAGCACTGGCTCTGGGCGCATGTGCTCCAGAGCTCCGGCTCAGTAATTGGACACATCAGTACAGCCGCTCCGCGGCACGTGGGATCTTCCCAGGCCAGGGATCGAACCAGCGCCCCTTGCACTGCAAGGCAGTGTCCTTACCCACTGGACCACCAGGGGAAGCCCGTCTTTTTTTTTTTTATTATTTGGGTGGGGGGTGGGGTGGGGAGGGAGGGGAGCAGGCGGGCCACTTCTATTGGTCTTTCATTTGTCCATTTTCATTCATCTTTCTTCTTTGACCCGTGTGGGCCTCCCATCACAGTGGCCTCTTGTTGCAGAGCACCGGCTCTGGGCGCATGTGCTCCAGAGCTCCGGCTCGGTAACTGGACACATGGGTCCAGCCGCTCTGTGGCACATGGGATCTTCCCAGGCCAGGGCTCGAACCGGCGCCCCTTGCACTGCAAGGCAGTGTCCTTACCCACTGGACCACCAGGGAAGCCCCCTGTCTTTTTTTTAAAAAAAATAACTTTTATTTTACTTTTAACTTTTACAGAGTTTTGTTGTTTATAGATATATATGTTCTCAGATTAGTCATATGTATATCCCCCCATCCCACCCCTCCAGACTGTCACACAGCACCCCTGAAGGATCTGCTTTTCTCACAGAGCAATGACTATAGCTATTTTCTTCCCATATGATAGTACAGGCCTTCATGCTACTTCCTTTACGCCTCTCACCCACTGTTCCTTCCCCACAATGTCCATATGTCCACTGTCCATGTGCATTTATTTTTCATCCATCTTTATTCTTCTGCCTATGTGGGCCTCCCATTGCAGTGGCCTCTCTCGTTGCAGAGCACTGGCTCTGGGCACATGTGCTCCAGAGTGCTCACTTGTAATTAGACACACCGGTCCAGCCACTCCATGGTACATGGGATCTTCCCGGGTCAGGGATCGAACTGGTGCCCCTTGCACTGCAAGGCGGACTCTTTACCCACTGGACCACCAGGGAAGCCCCCAGGTTCCCATTTTTAAGCTTGAGACCTAGATGCTCAGAGAGTGCATTTCACTGAAGTCATGTAGCTGATGTGTGTGTGTGCATGTGTGTATATTAGTCACTCAGTCATGTCCAACTCTTTGCGACCCCATGGCTTGCAGCCCGCCAGGCTCCTCTGTCCATGGGATTCCCCGGGCAAGAATCCTGGAGTGGATCACTGTTTTCTTCTCCAGGGGATCTTCCTGACCCAAGGATCGCATCCTGGTCTCCTGCATTTTAGGGGGATTCTTTACCATCTGAACCACCAGAGAAGCCCCCTGTAGCCAGTAAGTAGGAGAACTGAGCCTTGAATAGGAGCCTAGTCTGATAGCAAAGCCCAAGTCCTGAAGCCATGGTCCCCAGCATCCTCAGTGGACAGATCTCTCACCTCACTGGGAGGGAAATGAGCTCAGGCACATGTGCAGGCACCCAGTGGGGTGGCGGCTGAGCTGGGGTGGGCAGCAGCCTTCTGCTTCAATAGCACTTATCAGAGGTCCACAGCTGCTGGCTTGGTTGGTGACCAAGTGAGAGGAGCCTGCACGCATTCGTCCGTGAAGGGCTCATCACCTCTGGGTGGGGCGGCAAAAGCCCCAGAGGAGCCCAGCCGACTACACCACAGACAGAGGATTTTAATAGCATCTGCCTCCTCGGTTCTGCTGTTTAAAGAACCTGCTGACAGAAATAACCCTCTTCCTTTTTCCACTGTCTCCCTGTTTTTCTTCCCGCCCCCTAGCTTTCTCCTGGGCTCTCAGTGAATCATGCCAGCTGTCCTTAGAGAGGGTCACTCTGTGGGCCCTGGTGACGCACCTGCCACTCTTGGGTGAGCATCTTCCGGTAAGACCTGGGGCAGAGTTGGCACTTCCTTTCACCCGTTCTGACCAAGAGGAGAAAAACACGTGGGCTACAGCAGCTGAGGGGTCCACCCACTTTGTCCAATAGGCCTGCGCTGCAGGAGAGGGGGGGTCTCCCTGGCATCCGAACACACCGTCCAGCCACTCCATGGTACATGGGATCTTCCCGGGTCAGGGATCGAACTGGTGCCCCTTGCACTGCAAGGCGGACTCTTTACCCACTGGACCACCAGGGAAGCCCCCAGGTTCCCATTTTTAAGCTTGAGACCTAGATGCTCAGAGAGTGCATTTCACTGAAGTCATGTAGCTGATGTGTGTGTGTGCATGTGTGTATATTAGTCACTCAGTCATGTCCAACTCTTTGCGACCCCATGGCTTGCAGCCCGCCAGGCTCCTCTGTCCATGGGATTCCCCGGGCAAGAATCCTGGAGTGGATCACTGTTTTCTTCTCCAGGGGATCTTCCTGACCCAAGGATCGCATCCTGGTCTCCTGCATTTTAGGGGGATTCTTTACCATCTGAACCACCAGAGAAGCCCCCTGTAGCCAGTAAGTAGGAGAACTGAGCCTTGAATAGGAGCCTAGTCTGATAGCAAAGCCCAAGTCCTGAAGCCATGGTCCCCAGCATCCTCAGTGGACAGATCTCTCACCTCACTGGGAGGGAAATGAGCTCAGGCACATGTGCAGGCACCCAGTGGGGTGGCGGCTGAGCTGGGGTGGGCAGCAGCCTTCTGCTTCAATAGCACTTATCAGAGGTCCACAGCTGCTGGCTTGGTTGGTGACCAAGTGAGAGGAGCCTGCACGTATCCGTCCGTGAAGGGCTCATCACCTCTGGGTGGGGCGGCAAAAGCCCCAGAGGAGCCCAGCCGACTACACCACAGACAGAGGATTTTAATAGCATCTGCCTCCTCGGTTCTGCTGTTTAAAGAACCTGCTGACAGAAATAACCCTCTTCCTTTTTCCACTGTCTCCCTGTTTTTCTTCCCGCCCCCTAGCTTTCTCCTGGGCTCTCAGTGAATCATGCCAGCTGTCCTTAGAGAGGGTCACTCTGTGGGCCCTGGTGACGCACCTGCCACTCTTGGGTGAGCATCTTCCGGTAAGACCTGGGGCAGAGTTGGCACTTCCTTTCACCCGTTCTGACCAAGAGGAGAAAAACACGTGGGCTACAGCAGCTGAGGGGTCCACCCACTTTGTCCGATAGGCCCGCGCGCTCCAGACAGTCAGGGAGAGGGGCTCCCTGGTCTGCCTTGGGGCTCTCCCTTGACACATCCACCGAGAGTCCCACTTCTGACTTCTAGCTCCATGCTGCCCTCTGGGACTGCTCATACTCGTGGCAAGCAGGCCAGCCTTCCCAGTGGATGTGACAGTGTACTTATGGGACGGCAACAGCCATAGTGAGTGTGGTAATTATTAGGATGAGTGAGCTGCGAAGGCAGGTCTTGGTCTTCATCACTGCTGGGCCCGCAGCTGCGGGCACACTGTCTGGCACAGGGCGGAAACCAGGCAAAGCCTTTGTGGAATGAATGAATATGTTTTCTTCTAGGAGAAAGGGTAGGCGCAGGTTAGGGATCTGACTCTTCTGCCTGGAGAGGCGGGATTGCCGCCCTTCACGGGCAGCACTGAAACCCTTCAAAGGGCCTCGAGGGGGAGCTCCTCCCTGTCCCGAGGAAGCTGGTTTACCAGCTGAATACACCCAACTGTTGGGCTGCTCTTCCCAGGGACCCCAGCTGCGCGTCCACGCAAGTCCCAAATCACACACTAATGAGAGAGTGTTCTGGGAACAGGCTGGTTCCAGCTGAGAGTGGCTCTCAGTGTTTATCAATTTTCTGAGCCTGGGAAAGAGAGGAAAATAGGCAACAAGGAGATCAGGGCAAGAAGCAGAGCAGGTGAGGAGTGAACGCGGACTGTCCCCTCCTGCAGCGTCCATCAGGAAAGGCGCCTGCTGACCAGGGCGCCTGCGCAGTTGGGCACTCACAGACTACAGCGGCAGGAGGACACCTCGGGCTTTACGAGCAGACTGACCTGGCCTCAAGGCCGAGTGGGCCGGGTCCCAGCTGGGAAACCCTACGTCGGTTACGGAGCTTCGCTAAGCCTCCGCTCTCTTGTTATAAAGGACATAGTCCTGGCATCTGTCCTGCTTCATTCCTTAGGGACAGAACTTAGGTGAGATTCTAAACATAGCAACTGATAGATGGTAAGTGCTCAAAAATTAATAGCTTCTTCTTGTTACTCATGTGTGCTGAGTCACTCTGTCAGGTCTGACTCTTTGCAACACCATGGCCTGCAGCCACCACACTCCTGTGTCCATGGGATTCCCCAGGCAAGAATACTGGAATGGGTTGCCATGCCCTCTTCCAGGGAATCTTCCCAACCCAGGAATCGAACCGGGGGCCCCTGCATTGCAAGTGGATTCTTCACCTGCTGAGCTACCACGGAAGCTTATCAGCAAACTTTTTTGTAAAAGGCTAGATAGTAACTATTTTAGGCTTTGCAGGCTGTATGGTCTTCAGAGAAGACACTGACCAGCTGGTTGAGAGAGTGACCATCCAGAAGGTTCTCTCTAAGGCACCATCACGCAGGGTCTTGGATGAAGCCTGACCTGGGGGCCTAAACAGCCATACCCTGTCCCGCTGTCCTAGCCTGGAGGGAATGGTGGTTTGTTCTCCAAGGAGCCTCCCTCTGAACAACTTGTGCAGCAGCAGAGGGGTGGGAGGGCTGGGGAAGACCGTCCTGGGCCCCAAGCCCTGGTCCCTCCTTCCAAGTCCAGCAGAAACACCACCACCCAACAGGCCTTCTGGAACTCTCTGTCCCAGACAGAGCACTTCCATCAGGCCCCTCTGAGATGTGTTATCTCAGATACCGGCAGCACCAGAGCCGGCGTGCTCACGGTGCCACATGTTCCGTGATGGTGAGACCAGGGGTAGGGGCGTCTGTGCACGGGACGCCAGAAGCAACACTAGACCCCAGGAGTCCCCAGTCCTGGGCCCTCGGTCTGCTCCCGCCTCCCAGCCTACCTTTACATCCCACCTTCCTCCCCAGACCCCCATCCCCAGGCTGGGAAGGTCTCAGAAGCTCGTTCCGTGAGCCCTGGCCCAGCCCTGCCATGCCAACCCAGGCAGAGGGGAGCCTACCTTAACTGAAGTCTTCAATTCGCCCCACTGGGAGGCCCCCAGAGGCACCGACACCCCGTCCAGGCCCAGGCGCAGCTCCCCAACCACACTATGGCGGGAGAAGCGGTCGCAGGTCCTCAGGGTCAGGGTCAGGGTGGCCGCGGGGAGCTCCTCCTCTGCCAGGGGGAGCATGAGGCCTTCCTCCCACGTGGTGTGCAGCTGCCGCTTCTTGAGCGCTGTCTGGGCCTCCGTGGAGCCCGCGCTGCTGGCCACGCTGCCCTGGACGTAGCAGTCACAGCCTCCGTCATGGTCGCTGGTCACAGCTGTAGCCAGAGGGAAACCAGCACAGACGTGGAGCTTGTCAAGGACAAGAGGAGGGGAGGCTCACGGCCCTGCTGTGAGCTGCAGAATCTGGCTTAGCGGCCATGACCTTGGGCCATGGCCTTAGCCGACCACCCCAGCTTTGTGAGATCGCCTCGCAGTAAAACATGGAGAAACAGGAGACCCCCCCCCGCCTCCGTATTCTGACACTTTCCCAAGGCGCCAGGGACCACAGACTGTTGGTTTTTATGAGGGTTGCTGTTGATATCATAATTCATTTGTTCTCTGTTTTAAATATGTCTCACATAATCACTTGTGATGTGAATCGCTGGGCCACAGCCTCGCGAGTGTTGTTTTACATCTTGAGCCTTGGTGTTTTTAATGCTTCCCCGTGTGGAAATTTGCACCTGCGGAGCGTTCAGGACTGGTTCCTCAATGATAATATGAGAAGTGGTAGCTGGTGTTACCCAGAAAGAGAAGGTGAAGGACTGAATCTACGTGTCCTAACAGGAAGAACCTGGCACTGAGTTGCCTGGGGGAAGGTCCCCCTTCCAGAGGAACTGGGCTTAGTCCCAACTCTGGCACTTGATGTTGCTAGACTTCGGTTTCCAAATCTGTAAAATGGGACTATTGTAAAGCCTAAATATAAGAATGTCTATAAAACACTAATAAAAAACTTAAAGTAGAAAGAAAAAATACTCTCAAAAAAGCAAAATTCAATACAGAACTCCAATTTATCCTGTTCCCAGCGCCTAGTTCCTAGGCACCACAGAGTAGCCCATTTTTAGCCCCATGATCTTTGCAAAGACTTAGCTGTGTTTGCTGATGTTGGGAATTATGAGAGTAGGGAGACCAGACACATTCTGATCCCATAGGAAAGACTGCCTAGTTCTAAGACAACAGAAGCTTGGCCGACCATTCAGAACACCCTCTGTGTCCAGCACAAAGCCCTGTCCAATCGCAAAGGCATCTATGGCAGAGATGACTTGCTGTTCACCAAAACTCAGTCCTTTTTTTAACCAGGGACCTGGTAAGCCACATTTCCCAGGCTTCTTTGCAGTCAGTGGTCCTGGGACCCCGTTCTAGCCAATGGGAAGTGAGCAGGCATGATACATGCCTATGTAGGTTACAGTGTCTAAGGAATGGTTGTGCCCTCTCTCTGTTCTCCCCATCTTTCCACCTACTAGGCACAGACCACAAGGAGACCTCAGAAAAAGGAGCCTGGCTCCTGAATCCCTATTTGGCAGAAAGATGGCTGCCATCCAGGAATCTCCGTTATCGGCTGGTGTATGAGAGACAGGAAACCCCCTGTGTGTCTGAGCATCACACGCCTCCGGGTCCTGTTTGCTACAGAGCGTTCATCTAGCACCCAGGGCTCCCTCCAGCCACAGATCCTTGGGGAGACGGGCACACAGAAGGCCACGAAAGTCAGCTAAGAGCATACCTTCCAGACGAGTCACAAACAGTTCAGCCTTTTGCTTGTCATAATCCAGACAGTAGTGAAGTTTGGGAGCCTGGTTCCAACTGGCAGCCTTCTCGGGGTTCCAGGTCTCCATGACACACACATCCTCCACCACACCTGTTAAGAAGGTAAAGCTGTCACTCCCGCCCACCCTGGGGTCCTGTTTTCCAGCCCATGATGCTTTCCGTCTCCGCCACCCAGGTCATGAATTGAAACCCACAGCTTCCTAACCAGGCACAAAAGCATGGTGGCTGCCCCAGGCACCTCCTGTGCTCCTGGGCATTGCTTTCAAAGGACCATCTCAGCTCAGCGGGCAAGACATGGGCTTAAGGGTCAGCCATGAGCTGTTATGTGATAGTTATGCGATCCTGGACAAGATACTTGACTTCTTTGAACTTTGGTATCCTCATCTTTGTGCTTCCTCATCTGGAGGCTCAGATGGAAAGCAATCTGCCTGCAATGCAGTCTTTTACCTGGGTTCAAAATTATGAGAGTAGGGAGACCAGACACATTCTGATCCCATAGGAAAGACTGCCTAGTTCTAAGACAACAGAAGCTTGGCCGACCATTCAGAACACCCTCTGTGTCCAGCACAAAGCCCTGTCCAATCGCAAAGGCATCTATGGCAGAGATGACTTGCTGTTCACCAAAACTCAGTCCTTTTTTTAACCAGGGACCTGGTAAGCCACATTTCCCAGGCTTCTTTGCAGTCAGTGGTCCTGGGACCCCGTTCTAGCCAATGGGAAGTGAGCAGGCATGATACATGCCTATGTAGGTTACAGTGTCTAAGGAATGGTTGTGCCCTCTCTCTGTTCTCCCCATCTTTCCACCTACTAGGCACAGACCACAAGGAGACCTCAGAAAAAGGAGCCTGGCTCCTGAATCCCTATTTGGCAGAAAGATGGCTGCCATCCAGGAATCTCCGTTATCGGCTGGTGTATGAGAGACAGGAAACCCCCTGTGTGTCTGAGCATCACACGCCTCCGGGTCCTGTTTGCTACAGAGCGTTCATCTAGCACCCAGGGCTCCCTCCAGCCACAGATCCTTGGGGAGACGGGCACACAGAAGGCCACGAAAGTCAGCTAAGAGCATACCTTCCAGACGAGTCACAAACAGTTCAGCCTTTTGCTTGTCATAATCCAGACAGTAGTGAAGTTTGGGAGCCTGGTTCCAACTGGCAGCCTTCTCGGGGTTCCAGGTCTCCATGACACACACATCCTCCACCACACCTGTTAAGAAGGTAAAGCTGTCACTCCCGCCCACCCTGGGGTCCTGTTTTCCAGCCCATGATGCTTTCCGTCTCCGCCACCCAGGTCATGAATTGAAACCCACAGCTTCCTAACCAGGCACAAAAGCATGGTGGCTGCCCCAGGCACCTCCTGTGCTCCTGGGCATTGCTTTCAAAGGACCATCTCAGCTCAGCGGGCAAGACATGGGCTTAAGGGTCAGCCATGAGCTGTTATGTGATAGTTATGCGATCCTGGACAAGATACTTGACTTCTTTGAACTTTGGTATCCTCATCTTTGTGCTTCCTCATCTGGAGGCTCAGATGGAAAGCAATCTGCCTGCAATGCAGTTGACCTGGGTTTGATCCCTGGGTTCAGAAGACCCCTGGAAAAGGAAATGGCAGCCCACTCCAGTATTCTTGCCTGGAGAATTCTATGGACAGAGGAGCCTGGCAGGCTACAGTCCACGGGGTCTCAAAGAGTTGGACATGACTGAGAGACTATTCTTTTCTCTTCTTTCTCTCATCTTTACAATGGGAATGACAGCGGTGTCTTCTTTCTGGAGTTACTGTGAGTGTAAAATGAAGTAAAGTGAGAAAAGCACTCCACCCGGGGCCTGGTCCCTGGTGAGCGGTCAGCAGGGGACACGGTCATAGACGCTGTGCTTCTAGCCATCCTGTTCCAGGCAAGCCAGTCCCCAGCCCAGCTCCAGCTCCAGCTCCCCTAGAGAGTCTGAACCCTGCTCCCCAGGAGTTCATGGCTGGAATGCGTTAGGAGTAGATGCAAGGTTAGGGATCGTGGAGTGGACTTTAGTGCATGTTCAACAAATACTCACCGAATAAATGAATGACTGTCTCTTTAACTCAGTTGCTAAAACTACAAATATTGCTCATTCTTCGCCTCACTTGAAGTGGATCTAAAAATCTGGAAGGTTCTCATTAGTCAAGCATCATTCAAGAATGGAAGGATTCAGTCACGTTAGCAAACTTCACTTGAAATAAATTGGAATTAATTTTTTTTTAATTTTCAGAATTAAAGGGTAGAAACATAGAGGAGTATTTACTTTCCAAAATGGTTCATGATCAGGTTCCTGAAAGTAGTGAAGAATCTCCCTGGTACGTCTAACAAGGAATGGATTGACCAGCATGTGAACAGTAGCGTGGAAAGGCAGACATGCAAGCACTCAGCACTGGGGTGAGGGGAGAGGGATCTCCAAGAAAACACATGGACAAGGGCAGCAGGTCAGTGCCTGACGGGGCTTGCCTGGCACTCTGAGCTCTTAGCTCTCAGACTGCCTCAGCCTTCAAAATCAAAACTCAACCAAGACCCAACCAAAGTCAGCACCCCTCAAAAATGTAGGAGTGGAAGCAGCTTCAAGAATCAGGACCCTAGGGTTTCCCTGGTGGTCCAGTGGGTAAGGACACTGCCTTGCAGTGCAAGGTGCGCTGTTTCAATCCCTGGACTGGGAAGATCCTACGTGCCGTAGAGTGGCTGGATCGGTGTCCAACTACCGAGCCGGAGCTCTGGAGAGCATGCGCCCAGAGCCGGTGCTCTGCGACAAGAGAAGCCACTGCGATGGGAGGCCCACTCAGGCCAAAGAACAAAAAAGATAAGTGAATGTAAGATCAATAGAAGTGGCCAAAAAAAAAAAAAAAAAATCAGGACCCTGAGCCTTGCAAAGGGCCAATGAGATCTCCGCTGGTAGGAGTGGACTGAGTTGGCTGCACTGTGGGGACAGAGTCTACCTGACCCAGTGTCCTCCGCCCCTGCATGCCCTTGCCTCCAGTAGTACTTGCTGAACCAATTGGCTCTTGTTAGATTACAGTGGAATCAGAACTTGGCCGTTGCCTTCTGCCGTGGGAAAGGGACGAGGAGAAGGAAAGAGAAGACAATGGGATCTGAATCCCTCAGTTTTAGACTCTGGAGGACTCTGGTGCTGGCCCTGGGGGACAGTGGCCAAGCCTTGCTTCATCCCAGGTGAAGATGAAAAATCCGGTGTATGTGCTAGCCACTCAGTTGGATCTGACTCTTCACGACCCCGTGGGCGGTAGCCTGCCAGGCTCCTCTGTCCATGGCATTCTCCAGGCAAGAAGACTGAGGCTCCCAAGAAAAGGGAGCCCTGCTGTGATTTGATTCTGAGAACCACTCCCAAGGGTCCTCATGCCAATTGCTCCCTGCCCTCCAAGCTAAGCTCTCAAGTCCTCTATGGGTCTATTTTAATTTAAAATGTGGGTGGGCAAACCTTGAGGCCAGAAATCAACCAGGATTCCTTCCTGCAGAAGGACCTAGTTGAATCTGTTTAGAGAGAAATGCCAGCGCTATTGCTGTGGCTGGGGGCCAGGCTGGGGATGGGGCACCCGTCCACTGGCCAGCCTGGCTGGTGCACCCAGACCAGGAGACGCCTTAGGAGCCAGGCCAGTGTCAGAGCTCCTTATGGGCATCTGCCTCCACCATCTCCCACACAAACTAAACCCCAAACCGCATAACAATCCATTCTCCTGGCAGAATTATTCTGTCTCCTTGTAAATCTATATGCTCCTTTGGGTAAGGCACTGTCTCTGCTTCCATATCTGCCCCATTGCTCAGTAAAGCGCCTTACACGAAAAGGTGCTACATTCTTGATGCTGATGTTGACAAGAAGGAGAATAGAAATAATGATCATGCTTTGACTACATCCTTGGTCCAGGCTCTGATTTAAATGCTCTATCTGTATTGTTGGGAAAGTCGCTCCGTCATGTCCGACTTTTTGCGAACCATGGAGAAGCCATGGGATTCTCCAGGCAAGAACACGGAGTGGGTTGTGGCCATGCCCCACTCCAGGGCATCTTCCCAACCCAGGGATGGAACCCACGCCTCCTGCACTGCAGGTGGATTCTTTACCACTGAGTCACAAGGGAAGCCCTCATATGCATTGTTACATTTATATTTTACAATGACCCTACTGGGCAGGTGACTGTATGATCTTATTTTCTATCCAAGGAAACTGAGGTCCAGAAAGATTATCCCTGTGACCAGGGTCACACAATGGGTACACAAAAGGGGAAAGCAGTAAACCCATGACTCTGAATGAAGCCCATAATTTAGCCACAACTCTTTATCTCCTCTCTAAAGTCACATACACAACTTGAAAGGGACTCTCCATTTCCTAGAGGAAAGCTGGAAACCTTGGGGAGACACACTTGGGGAATAATGGAGTGTAGTTCCAAGGTCTGGTGCCCCCCGCTTACCCAGTGTCCAGTGCCATGGACCCTGGGGCCGGCCACGTCCACCAGCTACAGAGCTGCTTTCCCACCCTGCTAAGCATCGCTCACAGGAGACTGCGGGCCAGGAGAGCCCTACCGTTCTGAGGAAGGACGAACAGCTCCTCGGTGACCTGCCTCTTGAGGCGGCTGTCATTCGGGACCCCCGTGTAGAGCCTTAGGGCATCTGCCTCCACCCAATTTTTTTCCGCGTAGCTGGCTGGGCCAGGCTGGGGATGGGGCACCCGTCCACTGGCCAGCCTGGCTGGTGCACCCAGACCAGGAGACGCCTTAGGAGCCAGGCCAGTGTCAGAGCTCCTTATGGGCATCTGCCTCCACCATCTCCCACACAAACTAAACCCCAAACCGCATAACAATCCATTCTCCTGGCAGAATTATTCTGTCTCCTTGTAAATCTATATGCTCCTTTGGGTAAGGCACTGTCTCTGCTTCCATATCTGCCCCATTGCTCAGTAAAGCGCCTTACACGAAAAGGTGCTACATTCTTGATGCTGATGTTGACAAGAAGGAGAATAGAAATAATGATCATGCTTTGACTACATCCTTGGTCCAGGCTCTGATTTAAATGCTCTATCTGTATTGTTGGGAAAGTCGCTCCGTCATGTCCGACTTTTATGAACCATGGAGCAGCCATGGGATTCTCCAGGCAAGAACACGGAGTGGGTTGTGGCCATGCCCCACTCCAGGGCATCTTCCCAACCCAGGGATGGAACCCACGCCTCCTGCACTGCAGGTGGATTCTTTACCACTGAGTCACAAGGGAAGCCCTCATATGCATTGTTACATTTATATTTTACAATGACCCTACTGGGCAGGTGACTGTATGATCTTATTTTCTATCCAAGGAAACTGAGGTCCAGAAAGATTATCCCTGTGACCAGGGTCACACAATGGGTACACAAAAGGGGAAAGCAGTAAACCCATGACTCTGAATGAAGCCCATAATTTAGCCACAACTCTTTATCTCCTCTCTAAAGTCACATACACAACTTGAAAGGGACTCTCCATTTCCTAGAGGAAAGCTGGAAACCTTGGGGAGACACACTTGGGGAATAATGGAGTGTAGTTCCAAGGTCTGGTGCCCCCCGCTTACCCAGTGTCCAGTGCCATGGACCCTGGGGCCGGCCACGTCCACCAGCTACAGAGCTGCTTTCCCACCCTGCTAAGCATCGCTCACAGGAGACTGCGGGCCAGGAGAGCCCTACCGTTCTGAGGAAGGACGAACAGCTCCTCGGTGACCTGCCTCTTGAGGCGGCTGTCATTCGGGACCTGGGGGCTGGCTGGTGCTGCGGGCTCTGCTGTGGTCCTCAGTGTGTAGTCAGCATAGTTGATGACCTCCGGGGCCGTCACGGCTGGCCTGGGTCCGTAGATGTCCGGGAACTTCAGGAGGGCTCGGGGCTGGACGGGCTCTGTGGACTTCTTGATGTTAAACTGCAAACACAAACCACTCTGATCAGTCCACAAAAGGTCCTCCTGCCTGTTTCCAGCCGCACAAGGGAGAAGGGAGAAGAGGTGACCTGAACTCTTGGGGATGCAGAGGAAGGCTGTGGCTCCTTTCTCTGAGGAGCACAACCTGGGGAGACCAAATGTCATCTCCAAGTGCAGTAGAATCCCCAGCAGCACGCATCGCACCAGCACCTGCTGAAAGGCCAGCCCTGTGCGTCCCCCAGGCATCCATGCCCTAGGCGCCCTGCCGCTGTGCTCCCAGGGGTTCCCCAGGCCCATCCCCGCAATTCACTGCTCCCTTGAGCAGCATACCTGCCCTTGTTTTCTCTTCTCCATTTTCTTCTCATCCTCCTCAGCCCCTTCCCTTCTGCACTCAATGGCTCAGAAATGTATGTGGTCCCACCATGCGTAGGAAAAATTGAAACTCCTTGCAGTGACCTAAAAGTGCTGGCTCTGCTCACCTTTTGACGTGGCCCCCAAACCCTTCTCCCTCCTCTGAGCAACCTGCTTCTCAAACAGGCTGAACTTTCTGGGTCTGGCTTCTGTCCACCAATCCCTTCCCCCAAACCTCCCACCCCCCACCTCTAAATTAAGTCCCTCCTCCAAGCCTAGCCCTCCCTGTCACCTCAACCTCCACTTTGCTGTAGAACGTCGTTCTCATCCTGTACTGTTTCTATCATTGCCTGACCTTTTTGTGGTCAGTCTCTCTCACTAGTGTGCGATCTCCATAAGCACAGGGATGAGGTCTTGTCTCGCTCCTGCGGCATATGCACCTGGGGAGCCGGCAACACATGCTTGTGGCTAGGGCTCCCGTGTTCAGTAATGTAGTAGGCTCAGTGCACACAGATGTCAGGGTGAGGACCATGAGGAGATCTGTGCTCCACCTGCCCAGGGGACGCTTAGTTCACCTGGCTCTTGAGGCCTGTCATTCGGGACCTGGGGGCTGGCTGGTGCTGCGGGCTCTGCTGTGGTCCTCAGTGTGTAGTCAGCATAGTTGATGACCTCCGGGGCCGTCACGGCTGGCCTGGGTCCGTAGATGTCCGGGAACTTCAGGAGGGCTCGGGGCTGGACGGGCTCTGTGGACTTCTTGATGTTAAACTGCAAACACAAACCACTCTGATCAGTCCACAAAAGGTCCTCCTGCCTGTTTCCAGCCGCACAAGGGAGAAGGGAGAAGAGGTGACCTGAACTCTTGGGGATGCAGAGGAAGGCTGTGGCTCCTTTCTCTGAGGAGCACAACCTGGGGAGACCAAATGTCATCTCCAAGTGCAGTAGAATCCCCAGCAGCACGCATCGCACCAGCACCTGCTGAAAGGCCAGCCCTGTGCGTCCCCCAGGCATCCATGCCCTAGGCGCCTGCCGCTGTGCTCCCAGGGTTCCCCAGGCCCATCCCGCAATTCACTGCTCCCTTGAGCAGCATACCTGCCCTTGTTTCTCTTCTCCATTTTCTTCTCATCCTCCTCAGCCCCTTCCCTTCTGCACTCAATGGCTCAGAAATGTATGTGGTCCCACCATGCGTAGGAAAAATTGAAACTCCTTGCAGTGACCTAAAAGTGCTGGCTCTGCTCACCTTTTGACGTGGCCCCCAAACCCTTCTCCCTCCTCTGAGCAACCTGCTTCTCAAACAGGCTGAACTTTCTGGGTCTGGCTTCTGTCCACCAATCCCTTCCCCCAAACCTCCCACCCCCCACCTCTAAATTAAGTCCCTCCTCCAAGCCTAGCCCTCCCTGTCACCTCAACCTCCACTTTGCTGTAGAACGTCGTTCTCATCCTGTACTGTTTCTATCATTGCCTGACCTTTTTGTGGTCAGTCTCTCTCACTAGTGTGCGATCTCCATAAGCACAGGGATGAGGTCTTGTCTCGCTCCTGCGGCATATGCACCTGGGGAGCCGGCAACACATGCTTGTGGCTAGGGCTCCCGTGTTCAGTAATGTAGTAGGCTCAGTGCACACAGATGTCAGGGTGAGGACCATGAGGAGATCTGTGCTCCACCTGCCCAGGGGGACGCTTAGTTCACCTGCAGGAAAGGGCATCACTCTTTACACAAAGACCCACCTGCTTGTCAGCCTTAAGTACGCAAAGCTGCCTCATACCGGAGTGGAATCTTCTATCTTTGCCTCCACTGGGGCCTGCGATTTCTCCTATTTGACAGACTCAAAGTTACATACCAGGCAGCAATACTGGGGACTTGCCCAGTCCCCAAGAAATTGCGCATGGATGACCAGATATAGAGGCTGACACGCTGGCACGTTCGGTGGGGTGCCCACCAGGCAGCCCTCAGATTGAAGCAGGTACCAACCCACAGCAGAGCCTCCAAGGAGCTGCCTGCTCTCCTGTCCTGCCCCTCCCCTCTCCGCGGCTGTTGCAGGAGCTAGCCCGGGGTCCAGGGGGCTCTCTGCCCAGAGGCAGGCATGACTGGGAGACTGGAAAGTGTGTGCAGCCCCAGAGGAGGGCGCTGGTGACACCGTTTCAGAGATCATGCTTAGTGTCTGCACCCTGTCCATTTCACTACCCCAGGACAACTCCCCGACATTTTGCCCGGGTTGAAATTCTATCCCCAGATGTCCCTGGAACTTGATGATGGGGACATCCCTAACTATTCTCGTTGCCTGAACAATGGACGAAGTCCTTGAGAAGGTATTAAAGAGATGAGAGGCTACACCCACTTCCTGCAGAAATCCTGAGGGCTTCTCAGGCTTGTATTATGTATTGCATTATGTATTTATCTGAACTCCCTAAAAGGCTGCGAGGGGATAAAATACCTCATTCCTCCCTCAGGAACACTGCCCAGTAGGCTGTAACGCAGCCCAGGGCAAGCACATCTAGCCTGTTCGCTGCTGAGTGCACCGCTCATCAACTGACTGAGCGCATGAACCAGGACTTCCATGAAGCAGGGTTGCTTGGGACCAGATGGTGGGGTCAGTGACAGGACCACACCTCTACCAGCCTAAGCCCACGGCCCCAGGGACTCCGAATCTTTTCCTGCCTTTAAGTGCACACAGATGTCAGGGTGAGGACCATGAGGAGATCTGTGCTCCACCTGCCCAGGGGGACGCTTAGTTCACCTGCAGGAAAGGGCATCACTCTTTACACAAAGACCCACCTGCTTGTCAGCCTTAAGTACGCAAAGCTGCCTCATACCGGAGTGGAATCTTCTATCTTTGCCTCCACTGGGGCCTGCGATTTCTCCTATTTGACAGACTCAAAGTTACATACCAGGCAGCAATACTGGGGACTTGCCCAGTCCCCAAGAAATTGCGCATGGATGACCAGATATAGAGGCTGACACGCTGGCACGTTCGGTGGGGTGCCCACCAGGCAGCCCTCAGATTGAAGCAGGTACCAACCCACAGCAGAGCCTCCAAGGAGCTGCCTGCTCTCCTGTCCTGCCCCTCCCCTCTCCGCGGCTGTTGCAGGAGCTAGCCCGGGGTCCAGGGGGCTCTCTGCCCAGAGGCAGGCATGACTGGGAGACTGGAAAGTGTGTGCAGCCCCAGAGGAGGGCGCTGGTGACACCGTTTCAGAGATCATGCTTAGTGTCTGCACCCTGTCCATTTCACTACCCCAGGACAACTCCCCGACATTTTGCCCGGGTTGAAATTCTATCCCCAGATGTCCCTGGAACTTGATGATGGGGACATCCCTAACTATTCTCGTTGCCTGAACAATGGACGAAGTCCTTGAGAAGGTATTAAAGAGATGAGAGGCTACACCCACTTCCTGCAGAAATCCTGAGGGCTTCTCAGGCTTGTATTATGTATTGCATTATGTATTTATCTGAACTCCCTAAAAGGCTGCGAGGGGATAAAATACCTCATTCCTCCCTCAGGAACACTGCCCAGTAGGCTGTAACGCAGCCCAGGGCAAGCACATCTAGCCTGTTCGCTGCTGAGTGCACCGCTCATCAACTGACTGAGCGCATGAACCAGGACTTCCATGAAGCAGGGTTGCTTGGGACCAGATGGTGGGGTCAGTGACAGGACCACACCTCTACCAGCCTAAGCCCACGGCCCCAGGGACTCCGAATCTTTTTCCTGCCTTTAAGCCTTCCCCAGCCACCAGAGATGCTTGTCATTACCCATTTTGATGAGTCACCCTGAGAGGAGTTGTACAGTTTGTAAACCCAGGGCTGCTTTGCATTCCCGCCTCATCGAGAGTGTCTTGGGGCATCCCGGGGCCTGGCTTCTCACACTGACCCAGCTGTCCAAGGTGGGCAACCTTTGGCAGGTCATTTTGCCTCTGAATCATCACTCAAAGGAACAGGTGATTTCAAGGCTGTGTCAGTCCCACGTGCTGAGCTACCAAGAGGTGGGAGACATGGTTCTTTATTTTCAGATGAGTTGGGGAGACAATCAGAAACAGGCGAGTAAGTCACCGTCTATTTGGCAAGCAGGACAGAAGCAGGCAGCAGACTGCCTGTGTGGCTGACAGATTGGGAAGAGCAGATGAAACCTGCGGGGGGACAAGCACAGGAGTCCCGGGAGCCGGGGCGTGAGCGAGGCCTTGAAGGAGGGCGAGCCTGGATGGTGGGAGGAGGGGTGGGAGGAAGGCTAGGCCCTGGGAGGAGACACCAGAGCAGTGACTGACGTCCCCCTGTCTTTCTATCTTCCACAAAGTCGTGCCTGCCTCTAATATGCCATTTCAGCCTGAGTTACGCTCATCTATTTCACAATAAGGAAACAGAGGAACGAGGAAATTCAAGGTCATACAACTGAAGAGTGGTGTATAATTGAGCCTCCAGATAGTTACCCTTCAAGGATGTGTCATTTCCACTGCCTTTCAGCTGCTTCTCAATAAAAGAATCCTTGCTTGTTCTGGATGCTGGATTCTAAGTGGCAGCTGCAGCATTCCGGGGTGCAGGGGGCCAGGACTTTCCTCTGTGTAACAACTTCCCACAGCTTCCCACCGGCTGCTGGGCCACCTCCCCTTCTTGGATTCATCCTGTTCTGTCACTCCCGGGGCCAGAACTGAGGCAGTTGGGCTGGTCTAGGGAACACACTTCCATTTTATATTTTGTTTCACCTTAGTTTGATCATTTTAAAAAAGGGTTTTGTGTGTGCGTTCTACGTTGCTTCTGTCACATCTGACTCTTTGCGACCCTGTGGACCACAGCCGCCGGGCTCCTCTGTCCATGGGATTCTCCAGGCAAGAATACTGGATTGAGTTGCCATGCCCTCCTTAGAAAAGGGATATGTTGATTAATTCCCGGTTTGATCAAGTTGGGCTGCGTTTGCATCATTAAGAGGGAAACAGTCGTTGGACTCAGTTCTGAGTGAGGTCAGCCTGTGTCACCTTGCATCTCTGCAGAGCCTGGGCTCGCATTCCTCCCTTCTTAGGGGGTCCCGCTTTGTGTGCCCCTGAGAACCGCAGGGGCCTGCCTCGGGTTGAGCTTTCCTTGGGTGCCCGTCAATACCCATTCCCTCCTTCCCCCACCTTCCCTCCAGCTCACCAGGCTTTTTAGGTCCCACCCCAACTCCAAGGCAAGAGGGAGAAGGGGGTCTGCTTGGTCTGGTTCTATTTGTTCTTGGCATTATCTCATGGACTGCCCTGGGGAAGCTGCCCAGACAGAAGGAAAGGACTTGCTTTCCACTGCAATAGAAGAGACATTCTCTTTTCCTGAATAGGAAGCACGTGGCCCTGACTCGTGACTACAAGCTGGGCCAGTCCTGGGACAGAGCTGACAAGATGGACTGCAGAGAGAGAAGGAAGCTGTGTTTTAATGACAGTGTCAGTAAGCCACCAGTTCAACCAAGCCTGAAAGCTGTCTTACCTCTGTACTTCCAGTTACATAAACAATGTTGTTCTTACTGTGGAAGCCCCTTTGGATTGGGGTCTTCATCAACTGTGGCCAAAAGCATCCTGCACTGACGCAATGCATTTTTATCAAGCATCTCAGGAGATCATGATCTTGGTGTAGAGAAACATTGCTAGACTCAAACTCCCCAAGCCCCTCCACGTCCAGCCAAAGTCATCCTCGTTGATTTTACGTCCTTGGTAAGCGTCTGTCCCAGGCAACTGGGGAGGGGCCAGGACTGGCCCCTGGCTGCTCACCTCCTTCTTGGATTCATCCTGTTCTGTCACTCCGGGCCAGAACTGAGGCAGTTGGGTTGGTCTAGGGAACACACTTCCATTTTATATTTTGTTTCACCTTAGTTTGATCATTTTAAAAAAGGGTTTTGTGTGTGCGTTCTACGTTGCTTCTGTCACATCTGACTCTTTGCGACCCTGTGGACCACAGCCGCCGGGCTCCTCTGTCCATGGGATTCTCCAGGCAAGAATACTGGATTGAGTTGCCATGCCCTCCTTAGAAAAGGGATATGTTGATTAATTCCCGGTTTGATCAAGTTGGGCTGCGTTTGCATCATTAAGAGGGAAACAGTCGTTGGACTCAGTTCTGAGTGAGGTCAGCCTGTGTCACCTTGCATCTCTGCAGAGCCTGGGCTCGCATTCCTCCCTTCTTAGGGGGTCCCGCTTTGTGTGCCCCTGAGAACCGCAGGGGCCTGCCTCGGGTTGAGCTTTCCTTGGGTGCCCGTCAATACCCATTCCTCCTTCCCCACCTTCCCTCCAGCTCACCAGGCTTTTTAGGTCCCACCCCAACTCCAAGGCAAGAGGGAGAAGGGGGTCTGCTTGGTCTGGTTCTATTTGTTCTTGGCATTATCTCATGGACTGCCCTGGGGAAGCTGCCCAGACAGAAGGAAAGGACTTGCTTTCCACTGCAATAGAAGAGACATTCTCTTTTCCTGAATAGGAAGCACGTGGCCCTGACTCGTGACTACAAGCTGGGCCAGTCCTGGGACAGAGCTGACAAGATGGACTGCAGAGAGAGAAGGAAGCTGTGTTTTAATGACAGTGTCAGTAAGCCACCAGTTCAACCAAGCCTGAAAGCTGTCTTACCTCTGTACTTCCAGTTACATAAACAATGTTGTTCTTACTGTGGAAGCCCCTTTGGATTGGGGTCTTCATCAACTGTGGCCAAAAGCATCCTGCACTGACGCAATGCATTTTTATCAAGCATCTCAGGAGATCATGATCTTGGTGTAGAGAAACATTGCTAGACTCAAACTCCCCCCCAAGCCCCTCCACGTCCAGCCAAAGTCATCCTCGTTGATTTTATCTTTGTCCTGCCTTGGTAAGCGTCTGTACAGCACTGGCTGCCTTTCGTGTGGAATGATTTATCGCCCTCAGCCAGGCAGAAAGCAGAGGCGGCTGACCACAACATGAGCCTCTCCAAGGGGTGAAAGCAGCCATTGATGACCCATCTCCTTCCCTTGTACAATCTCATTTGTTGCATTTCAAAACCCTGGTTCTGCCACATCCTTCAAATTGCATCTGTTTCCACTTAACTGGCTTAAACTTCAGTGCCCAGGAAGTGGAAAAGAGGTTTGGAAGTTGAGGGAGGGAGCTTGGGAAAGGATTATAGGTGGAGTGCAAGAATGTCTGGGAGGAAGGAGGTGCTCAGGGGAGCAAACCCCAAGGAGGACCTGAGCTCAGGCTTTACACTGTGGATGTAGGAAGGACAGGCTTTCAAAGTGGGGTTCTCTTTCTAAATGTTGGTGGCTCAGTCATGTCCAACTCTTTGAAGCCCCATGGACTGTAGCCTGCCAGGCTCCTCTGTCCACGGAATTCTCCAGGCAAGAATCTTGGAGTGAGTTGCCATTCCCTTCTTCAGGGGATCTTCCCGACCCAGAGATCTAAGCCAGGTTTGATTGCAGGAGAATTCTTTGCCATCTGAGCCACCAGGGAAGCCCCTCTCTTTCTAAATGCCCCTTGAATGCAGAGAAGAGGGCCTGGAAATAGAGATGCAGGGTGAATCAGGGTAGATTTCCAGCGGAGGCAGGCATCCACCAATTAGGGAATGTCTGGCTGTGCTCAGAATTGCAGGTACACCCTTACGGGGGTATCTGCTCAGTTTGAGGTGTCCCCTTGGCTTCTCCCTCCTCCAGGGCCATGGGCCACTTACTCCTCTCCAGGTGGCCAGATCTGCATGACCACCAACCAACGTCACGTGGGCAAAGCCCCAAAGTGCCTCATGTCACATCCATGCCACGCCTCTCTTGTCACCTGCCCTGGGCTTCTCCGAGGCTGCTGATCTCTGAGACACTCAGAGACACTCTGGGGCCACCCAAAGGCAACCCAGAGATATCAAGGGTGAAAGTTTCATGGGGAGAACTCAACTGCTGGAGGTGACACCTGCACATCCAGTAGTCGCCCTTGGGACTGGGAGGTGGCTGGCGCTGTGACACTCCCTGTGCATGCCCCTCCCCATCCCTCCCCTCTCTGGGTGCCACTTGCTGATGAACAGAAGCCCAGAGGCCTCTAGCGGACTCAGCTTCCCCATTATCCAGGCTAAGACAGATGGTATAGCGGAGAGGGGTAAACCTTCACTTAATGAACAAATATTTATGGATCCCCGATGACAGGCCAGGTCCTATTCTAAGTGGTAGGAACAGAGAGGTGAACAAGACAGATGCTGTCCTTTCCTATGGGGCTTATGTTGAAAAAAAGGAAATTAATTATGTAGTTAATGATCTGTAAACAAATGTTTAGCCTTACTAGAGATGTTAGGTGACCGCTTGAGCAACATGATTAATTTTTCACCTAAAGACTGTTTATTAATTTGGGTTTCCACGCTGGGGCATCCATCTTAAAGCATCGCAGCATCCAGGAAGTTACCGGTGGGGGAAACAGGCCCAGTTAGAAATGGAAACAAATGGTTTTGCCCTTTATATTTGACCTTAAAAACAAAGAGAGATGGCAGAGAGGAGAGAGTTGAACACAGAGTATTCAGAGAAGGCCACACACGGGCTACTGTGGCTGGGGACTGCGGCTGAGCATAGCAAAGCCCCACTCAGAGGGGAGATGCTGGGTTAGAGGTCAGGGGCCTGCCAGCCTCTGTCCTGAGCTCTGATGTGGGTAATCATGTGTAAAAGAGTTTGAAGCACAGCCTGGTCATCAGAGGTCATGCTCTAAAACAAGACAGTATGGTTGACTCTAGTCTCAGCCAGTCACTCACTGTGTGATCTTGGGTCTGATTAATTAATCCCTCTGTGCCCCTGGTTTCTTATCTGTGCAGTGGGGGTGCGAACAATCGCATCTCTCCTCAGGTTGTATTGAGGGTAGAAAAGACCATGGGGTGTAGAGCTCTTCGCACCCACACTGGCATGGCACGCCCTTGATGAGCACTGGAGATATTTACTCTGAGACACTCAGAGATACCCAAAGGCAACCCAGAGATATCAAGGGTGAAAGTTTCATGGGGAGAACTCAACTGCTGGAGGTGACACCTGCACATCCAGTAGTCGCCCTTGGGACTGGGAGGTGGCTGGCGCTGTGACACTCCCTGTGCATGCCCCTCCCCATCCCTCCCCTCTCTGGGTGCCACTTGCTGATGAACAGAAGCCCAGAGGCCTCTAGCGGACTCAGCTTCCCCATTATCCAGGCTAAGACAGATGGTATAGCGGAGAGGGGTAAACCTTCACTTAATGAACAAATATTTATGGATCCCCGATGACAGGCCAGGTCCTATTCTAAGTGGTAGGAACAGAGAGGTGAACAAGACAGATGCTGTCCTTTCCTATGGGGCTTATGTTGAAAAAAAGGAAATTAATTATGTAGTTAATGATCTGTAAACAAATGTTTAGCCTTACTAGAGATGTTAGGTGACCGCTTGAGCAACATGATTAATTTTTCACCTAAAGACTGTTTATTAATTTGGGTTTCCACGCTGGGGCATCCATCTTAAAGCATCGCAGCATCCAGGAAGTTACCGGTGGGGGAAACAGGCCCAGTTAGAAATGGAAACAAATGGTTTTGCCCTTTATATTTGACCTTAAAAAAACAAAAGAGAGATGGCAGAGAGGAGAGAGTTGAACACAGAGTATTCAGAGAAGGCCACACACGGGCTACTGTGGCTGGGGACTGCGGCTGAGCATAGCAAAGCCCCACTCAGAGGGGAGATGCTGGGTTAGAGGTCAGGGGCCTGCCAGCCTCTGTCCTGAGCTCTGATGTGGGTAATCATGTGTAAAAGAGTTTGAAGCACAGCCTGGTCATCAGAGGTCATGCTCTAAAACAAGACAGTATGGTTGACTCTAGTCTCAGCCAGTCACTCACTGTGTGATCTTGGGTCTGATTAATTAATCCCTCTGTGCCCCTGGTTTCTTATCTGTGCAGTGGGGGTGCGAACAATAGCATCTCTCTCCTCAGGTTGTATTGAGGAGTAGAAAAGACCATGGGGGTGTAGAGCTCTTCGCACCCACACTGGCATGGCACGCCCTTGATGAGCACTGGAGATATTTACTTGACTCTGGCGTCTATGCAAAGTGTGTTCATGCATCAGGACCTGTCCATCAACATTTAAAACATTCATTTGTGGGCTTCCCTGGTGATCCAGTGGGTAAGGACACCACCTTGCAGTTCAAGGGGCATCAGTTCGATCCCTGGTCTGGGAGGATCCCACGCGCCGCAGAGCGGCTGGACTAATGTGTCCAACTACCGAGCTGGACCTCTGGAGTGCATGCGCCCAGAGCCAGTGGTCTGCAATAAGAGAGGCCACTGAGATGGGCGGCCCACACAGGCCAAAGAACAAAGATGGATGAAAATGAATAGATGAAAGACCAATAGAAGTGGCCAAAAAACAATTCATTTGTGATGAGATATGTGTGTGATTGTAACTTAGTCATATCCGGCCCTTTGTGACCCCATGGACTCTAGCCCACTAGGCTCCTCTGTCCATGGGATTCTCCACGCAAAAACAAGTGGTAGCTATTCCCTTTGGCAGGGATCTTTCTGACCCAGGGATCAAACCCTGATCTTCTATATGGACTGTAGCCCGCCAGGCTCCTCTGTCCTTGGGACTCTCCAGGCAAGAATACTGAAGTGGGCAGCTATTCTCTTCTCCAGGGATCTTTCTGACCCAGAGATTGAACCGGGGTCTCCTGCATTGCAGGCAGATTCTCTACTGTCTGAGCCACCAAGGAAGCCCTTGAGATGAGATACTCAGGTATTAAAACAAAATAGGTCCCTCCCCCACAGATGGTCTGAGAAGTTCTGGTCTAGACGAAGCTTCTCACAGCAGAGCTGCTGGGGAAGGTGCCACTGTAGCTCCCAGGGACCCTGACCTCCCCGCAGTCACACTCTTGTGTCATCCTTTACCCTTGATGATCCGCTGAACCTTGTGAACTGCTTCTGATGAATAAAATCCACGAATGGGATGAAATACCTCTTCTGAGACTCGTTTACAAAAAGTCTAGTTCTACTCGTTGTCAACGTGTTTTTTCAATTGAAGTACAGTTGAGGAGTAGAAAAGACCATGGGGTGTAGAGCTCTTCGCACCCACACTGGCATGGCACGCCTTGATGAGCACTGGAGATATTTACTTGACTCTGGCGTCTATGCAAAGTGTGTTCATGCATCAGGACCTGTCCATCAACATTTAAAACATTCATTTGTGGGCTTCCTGGTGATCCAGTGGGTAAGGACACCACCTTGCAGTTCAAGGGGCATCAGTTCGATCCCTGGTCTGGGAGGATCCCACGCGCCGCAGAGCGGCTGGACTAATGTGTCCAACTACCGAGCTGGACCTCTGGAGTGCATGCGCCCAGAGCCAGTGGTCTGCAATAAGAGAGGCCACTGAGATGGGCGGCCCACACAGGCCAAAGAACAAAGATGGATGAAAATGAATAGATGAAAGACCAATAGAAGTGGCCAAAAAACAATTCATTTGTGATGAGATATGTGTGTGATTGTAACTTAGTCATATCCGGCCCTTTGTGACCCCATGGACTCTAGCCCACTAGGCTCCTCTGTCCATGGGATTCTCCACGCAAAAACAAGTGGTAGCTATTCCCTTTGGCAGGGATCTTTCTGACCCAGGGATCAAACCCTGATCTTCTATATGGACTGTAGCCCGCCAGGCTCCTCTGTCCTTGGGACTCTCCAGGCAAGAATACTGAAGTGGGCAGCTATTCTCTTCTCCAGGGATCTTTCTGACCCAGAGATTGAACCGGGGTCTCCTGCATTGCAGGCAGATTCTCTACTGTCTGAGCCACCAAGGAAGCCCTTGAGATGAGATACTCAGGTATTAAAACAAAATAGGTCCCTCCCCCACAGATGGTCTGAGAAGTTCTGGTCTAGACGAAGCTTCTCACAGCAGAGCTGCTGGGGAAGGTGCCACTGTAGCTCCCAGGGACCCTGACCTCCCCGCAGTCACACTCTTGTGTCATCCTTTACCCTTGATGATCCGCTGAACCTTGTGAACTGCTTCTGATGAATAAAATCCACAAATGGGATGAAATACCTCTTCTGAGACTCGTTTACAAAAAGTCTGGTTCTACTCGTTGTCAAAGTGTTTTTTCAATTGAAGTACAGTTGATTTATAATATTGTGTTAATATTGTGTTTCCTGTGCTATACAGAAGAACCCTGTTGTTTACTTTATATGCAGCAGTTTGTATCTGCTAATCCCAAGCTCCCAATTATCCCTCTCCCACCCCGTTTCCCCTTTGATAACCATACATTTGTTTTCTGTGTTTGTGAATCTGTTTCTGTTTTATAAATATGTTCATTTCTATCATACTTCAGATTGCACGTATAAGTGATGCCATGTGGCATTTGGCTTTATCTTTCTGACTGGCTTCACTTAGTTATGATTGTCTCTAGGCCCATCTGTGTTGCTGTATGTGGCATTATTTCATTCTTTTTATGGCTGAGTAGTATTCAATTGTGTACATGTGTCATATCTTTATCCATTCATCTGCTGATGGACATTTAGATGGCTCCCGTGTCTTGGCTATTATAAGCAACAACTGACAATTTCTTAAAACTTAAACATTTATGTACCCTCTGCCCCAACAATTCCACTCATAGGTATTTTTTCCAAGGAAGATAAAAAATATTTGTTGACAAATATATTGAATACTGACAATAACTTGAATCATACTAGCCCAAAACAGAAAGGAGTCCAAATGTCCATCAGCAGGACTATGGGTAGGTACATTGTGGCATTTTCTTACAATGCAGTATGCCTCAACAGTCAAGAAATGAATTGTAGATACACTCAACAAGAGGAAAAACACAAAAACATGGTGATCATGTTTTACACACACATGATACACAGGCATCTATACTGTGTGATTTCATTTTATCAGTGATTCTCAGCTCCAAGGAAGCCCTTGAGATGAGATACTCAGGTATTAAAACAAAATAGGTCCCTCCCCCACAGATGGTCTGAGAAGTTCTGGTCTAGACGAAGCTTCTCACAGCAGAGCTGCTGGGGAAGGTGCCACTGTAGCTCCCAGGGACCCTGACCTCCCCGCAGTCACACTCTTGTGTCATCCTTTACCCTTGATGATCCGCTGAACCTTGTGAACTGCTTCTGATGAATAAAATCCACAAATGGGATGAAATACCTCTTCTGAGACTCGTTTACAAAAAGTCTGGTTCTACTCGTTGTCAAAGTGTTTTTTCAATTGAAGTACAGTTGATTTATAATATTGTGTTAATATTGTGTTTCCTGTGCTATACAGAAGAACCCTGTTGTTTACTTTATATGCAGCAGTTTGTATCTGCTAATCCCAAGCTCCCAATTATCCCTCTCCCACCCCGTTTCCCCTTTGATAACCATACATTTGTTTTCTGTGTTTGTGAATCTGTTTCTGTTTTATAAATATGTTCATTTCTATCATACTTCAGATTGCACGTATAAGTGATGCCATGTGGCATTTGGCTTTATCTTTCTGACTGGCTTCACTTAGTTATGATTGTCTCTAGGCCCATCTGTGTTGCTGTATGTGGCATTATTTCATTCTTTTTATGGCTGAGTAGTATTCAATTGTGTACATGTGTCATATCTTTATCCATTCATCTGCTGATGGACATTTAGATGGCTCCCGTGTCTTGGCTATTATAAGCAACAACTGACAATTTCTTAAAACTTAAACATTTATGTACCCTCTGCCCCAACAATTCCACTCATAGGTATTTTTTCCAAGGAAGATAAAAAATATTTGTTGACAAATATATTGAATACTGACAATAACTTGAATCATACTAGCCCAAAACAGAAAGGAGTCCAAATGTCCATCAGCAGGACTATGGGTAGGTACATTGTGGCATTTTCTTACAATGCAGTATGCCTCAACAGTCAAGAAATGAATTGTAGATACACTCAACAAGAGGGAAAAAACACAAAAACATGGTGATCATGTTTTACACACACATGATACACAGGCATCTATACTGTGTGATTTCATTTTTATCAGTGATTCTCAGCTCAGGAGGATATCTGCAAACCCCAGAGGCATTTGGGGTTGTCACAACTTGGGGGTGCAGTTGTTACCAGTTAGAGGCCAGAAAGCTGTTAGCTATCATTCTACAATGCACAGGACAGCTCCCCACAACAAAGAATGCTCTCATTCCGGTGTAAACAGTGCCAAGGTTGACAGACATTGATGAAGTTCTAGAACAGGTGAAGATGATCCATGGAGACAGAACTCAGAGCAGTGGTTTTGATGTCATCTGGGGAGAGCTGAGGGGTAAGAAGGCATGGTAGAAGTGTGGTGATAGCCCACATGACAGGTATTTGTCAGAATTGATCTTCATACGCTAGTGACTTGGGATGCATGCATGTCACTATACGACAACCATGCCTCAATAAAATTGACATATACACACACATGCACACACCCAAACACACCTCTAGCCTACCGGCTGAACTAAGCTTTCTGGTCTCTGGATCAGTATTTCTCAAACCTTCCTTTCCAAAGCAGTGCCAGAGGTGGACAAAGGGAACACACACTCCAGGGAATGGGAAATCTTCTGGAACAACTGGAATTCTTTCTTGAAATCTCTAGTTCTATCTTAAAGTTCATGTGACTTCTTATATTTGACTCCATATGACTGTCTTAGTATTAAAATATTTGGAATTACCACCAGAAAGGACAGGAAAGTTTCACTTATTTATTTTGTGACTTGGAATACTTTCCAGGACCCTGGCTAGTACCACATTCCCCCTGCTCCCCAAGACACACACACAACATATACACACATCCATCCCCTAGCGGAGAAGCAGGACTCTTTCTGTGTTGGACAATACATAATAAATCAAGCTGAAACTCAACTAAGAGAAACAGTCATTTTTTTCTTCAGGGAAGGAACAACTCCTAGAAGCTAAGTTTGCGTGAATGGCTGGCCCTCCATCCAAGTTTTCCTTGCAACAATATAGATAACTCCCCTAAAGAGAATTTCAGGTGCAGCTGTAGAAGCTTTTAACCGATCCAGAGGTTTGATCCCTTCTGCCCATTCCCTCTGTAAAGCAACCTTACACACACCTACAACTGATTGTACCTTCTTTGCTACCAGGACACTTGTTCATGACCTTGTATTAGTCAGGGAAGGCCAACTGTTATGCAACAAACAACACCCAGTCTCATGGTTGAACACAGTGAAAGTTGGTTTCTCTAGTCTTAAAGGATCTGCTAGCCCTTCTCCAAACTTAGACCTCCCAGCGCCTTGCATCTTGTGCTTCTGCACACTTGTGTCCCATGACATTCAGATATGAACTCACCAGATCCTCATACTAACCCTATCAGGAAGTGGGGCTATGATCAATCCAATTTAACAGATGAGGATGCATAACCAGCTAGTGAGCAGCTGAGGTGAGATTCAAAGCCAGGCTGGCTCCCTCCAGACCCCTCTGTTGAACTGCTCTGCTGTGCTTCCAGCCCTTTACCATCTATTCATATTTGGAATCATCCCTTGCTCACCCATGCTTTTGTGCCCCTTAGGCTGATGCCTGGGCCACTGCCTGGCCCAGAATTCCCAGAATTTTGGGAGAGGTCCAGGAATTTCAAGCAAGGTAGACAGACAAGTTGAGCTGCTCAAAGGCGTGACCTCCCTCTCCGTCAATTCTCTTGGCTTCCAACAGACAGCTGTTTATCTGGTAGATCTCCAGCTCCCGGGCAGCTGCTGGTACCAGGATTTCTAGTTCTCAGCTACTTATGGGTGCATCCATGGGGTCAGGTCTTGGGGGAAGGGTTCATTTCAAGCTGCAAATTTGAGATTCACTTTGAAGAAGCAGCTTTTCTTCCATTCCAGGAGCCATGCAGTGTTTCCATGGTAACCCAGCCACCACACATCTTTTGCTACCCCTTTCAGCACCCCCTCTTCTGTTTATTAAAGATCCGTGTCCTCGATTCTTTCTTAAATCCCCTTCCCTTGAGACTAACACCCGGTTAGTCCTTCCCCTCTCGGTGATTATTTTAAATTCTAAAAAGGCTGGTCTGTGATTGACTTAGCACACTCCCTGCCTCATAGCTGGCATCTAAGGCAACAGATACTTTCTTAAGCCTTGCCAGTAAAGAGAATTTCAGGTGCAGCTGTAGAAGCTTTTAACCGATCCAGAGGTTTGATCCCTTCTGCCCATTCCCTCTGTAAAGCAACCTTACACACACCTACAACTGATTGTACCTTCTTTGCTACCAGGACACTTGTTCATGACCTTGTATTAGTCAGGGAAGGCCAACTGTTATGCAACAAACAACACCCAGTCTCATGGTTGAACACAGTGAAAGTTGGTTTCTCTAGTCTTAAAGGATCTGCTAGCCCTTCTCCAAACTTAGACCTCCCAGCGCCTTGCATCTTGTGCTTCTGCACACTTGTGTCCCATGACATTCAGATATGAACTCACCAGATCCTCATACTAACCCTATCAGGAAGTGGGGCTATGATCAATCCAATTTAACAGATGAGGATGCATAACCAGCTAGTGAGCAGCTGAGGTGAGATTCAAAGCCAGGCTGGCTCCCTCCAGACCCCTCTGTTGAACTGCTCTGCTGTGCTTCCAGCCCTTTACCATCTATTCATATTTGGAATCATCCCTTGCTCACCCATGCTTTTGTGCCCCTTAGGCTGATGCCTGGGCCACTGCCTGGCCCAGCATTCCCAGAATGTTGTGAGAGGTCCAGGAATGTCAAGCAAGGTAGACAGACAAGGTGAGCTGCTCAAAGTCGTGACCTCCTCTCCGTCAATTCTCTTGGCTTCCAACAGACAGCTGTTTATCTGGTAGATCTCCAGCTCCCGGGCAGCTGCTGGTACCAGGATTTCTAGTTCTCAGCTACTTATGGGTGCATCCATGGGGTCAGGTCTTGGGGGAAGGGTTCATTTCAAGCTGCAAATTTGAGATTCACTTTGAAGAAGCAGCTTTTCTTCCATTCCAGGAGCCATGCAGTGTTTCCATGGTAACCCAGCCACCACACATCTTTTGCTACCCCTTTCAGCACCCCCTCTTCTGTTTATTAAAGATCCGTGTCCTCGATTCTTTCTTAAATCCCCTTCCCTTGAGACTAACACCCGGTTAGTCCTTCCCCTCTCGGTGATTATTTTAAATTCTAAAAAGGCTGGTCTGTGATTGACTTAGCACACTCCCTGCCTCATAGCTGGCATCTAAGGCAACAGACTAGGACGTTTACTGGTGAAGTAGCCTTGCCAGCTACGCTTACCTATCAGCCAAGTAAATGCACCTCTCCCAGATCAGCAGGAATGAGCCCCAACTGGGAATAACAGCCAGCTTTAGTGCGAACTCTTTCTCTGCTGCTAATCATTCACGAGGGCTTCCCTGGGGGCTCAGAGGATAAAGAATCCACCTACAATGCAGGAGACCTGGACTCCATCCCTAGGCTGGGAAAGGCGCCCATCTCCAGTATTCTTGCCTAGAGAATTCCAGGGAGAGAGGAGCCTGGTGGGCTACATGGGGTCATGAAGACTTGGACATGACTGAGCAACTAACACTCACTTTTCACTTTCAGTCATTCATGTAATCATTTGTTCAACATTTATTCAATCTCTAGATGCTTATCAGCTTCAGGAATAAAACGTGGATTGGGCATTTCCAGTGGGGCGGGAACAAGAAACCAGTCAATGCAAGAAAGCAACCCCAGAGAGAGCAAGCCCTATGAAGACAGTGGCAGATGGTGATGAGGGTGTGTCCACTGAGACTCTGAAAACAAGAAAGTCATCCTGGGCTAAAATTTGGGGGGAGGAAAACTCATATACAGCATTCATTATGTATCAGATACAACTGTGAGAAATTCACCCATAAGGCTCAATTTAAATCTCACAACCTAACATGGAGGCGTTGTTATTCTACCCTCCTTTATGGAGGAGGATACTGAGGTTAAGTGTGAAGTCACACTGTCAACTAAATGCAGACCTGGAATTCAAACCTGGGTACATGACTGTGGAACCTACAGGCTTTACAGCTCAGCCATGCACCTCCTGACCTGAGAGAAACCAAGATCCAAAGACGCGATGGTCTGTTATCCTTCCAAGTCTTGAGTTATCTCAAGAGAAGCCCGCGTGGGTTGAGGGGAGGATATCCTACCGCCAAGCCCCTCCCCCGCCACCCAGGCTTTGCTTCAGTCAATAACCAACACTGAGATGGCTTTACGTGATGGAGACTGTGGTAGACAAACACCAAAAATCCATACTCCCGGTGAATTTTAAATTCTAAAAGGCTGGTCTGTGATTGACCCTTGCCATGCTATCTAAGGCAACAGACTAGGACGTTGCCTGGTGAAGTAGCCTTGGCAGCTGCGCTTACCTATCTGCCAAGTAAATGCACCTCTCCCAGATCAGCAGGAATGAGCCCCAACTGGGAATAACAGCCAGCTTTAGTGCGAACTCTTTCTCTGCTGCTAATCATTCACGAGGGCTTCCCTGGGGGCTCAGAGGATAAAGAATCCACCTACAATGCAGGAGACCTGGACTCCATCCCTAGGCTGGGAAAGGCGCCCATCTCCAGTATTCTTGCCTAGAGAATTCCAGGGAGAGAGGAGCCTGGTGGGCTACATGGGGTCATGAAGACTTGGACATGACTGAGCAACTAACACTCACTTTTCACTTTCAGTCATTCATGTAATCATTTGTTCAACATTTATTCAATCTCTAGATGCTTATCAGCTTCAGGAATAAAACGTGGACTGGGCATTTCCAGTGGGCGGAACAAGAAACCAGTCAATGCAAGAAAGCAACCCCAGAGAGAGCAAGCCCTATGAAGACAGTGGCAGATGGTGATGAGGGTGTGTCCACTGAGACTCTGAAAACAAGAAAGTCATCCTGGGCTAAAATTTGGGGGGAGGAAAACTCATATACAGCATTCATTATGTATCAGATACAACTGTGAGAAATTCACCCATAAGGCTCAATTTAAATCTCACAACCTAACATGGAGGCGTTGTTATTCTACCCTCCTTTATGGAGGAGGATACTGAGGTTAAGTGTGAAGTCACACTGTCAACTAAATGCAGACCTGGAATTCAAACCTGGGTACATGACTGTGGAACCTACAGGCTTTACAGCTCAGCCATGCACCTCCTGACCTGAGAGAAACCAAGATCCAAAGACGCGATGGTCTGTTATCCTTCCAAGTCTTGAGTTATCTCAAGAGAAGCCCGCGTGGGTTGAGGGGAGGATATCCTACCGCCAAGCCCCTCCCCCGCCACCCAGGCTTTGCTTCAGTCAATAACCAACACTGAGATGGCTTTACGTGATGGAGACTGTGGTAGACACAATATGTACGAGAAGTGCCTGGCGCGGGTATTAGTATAATAATAACCGCTTTGATGGAAACCAGCAAAATATGACAGAGCACTCAGGAGCACATCCAACTTTACCTGGAGGAGGGGTGAGCAGAGTGGGGTTGAGGGACGGAAAGGAAAATCCTCTGAGGATTCAGACTCTGACTTCTGGTTGCCCCTCGGCCCCAAATCCAAGGCAGCATGTTGACAGGTGGAGAAGTGGCAGAAAGGGCTCTCTGGGTCAGGGCAGAAGTCGAAAGTCTGCAGTCTGCTGCAGGTACCACCGCGGGTACCACCAAAGCTTACAGCCCCATGAGAAGCGGAGGGACAATGAGGGTGGCCGTTATCCTCACCCTTCTGGAGGACACAGAATTCAAACACAGATTTTTAAAATAATCATTCCACGGGGTGGCCACACAACGGTAAGATCCCGCCCAGAGAGCCTGGGAAGGGGTGCCTGCATTGACTCCGTCAGTCACATTTGAAAAGCCGGACGGGGCAACATGGCCGCCATCTCTCCGGCACCTCCTCCGCACCAGACTCTCTGCAAAACGCAACAGACTTTACCGTATTTGAGCTTCACACAACCCTAGAGATAAGGGCCTCCTCTTTTCTCTTTTCTATATCCTAATACGGGCTTCCCTGGTGGCCCAGTGGTAAAGCATCATTCTGGATGCCAGATCAAACCAGAAAATGAAAGTGATTTCTAAACAATCAAGCCTTGAGCAAACAGAGGACTTACCACGTGGGCCCTGACCTTTGTCAATGTGTGTATACTCTTTCTGACGCCTGACTTTCCCTTTATTATTGTTTATTAAAGTTGGTAATAATAGCTAACGCTGATTGAGGAGCTTATCAACATGGCTGTGGCAGGAGCAGATGGCACATTCGGAGTGGGTACTTGAGGGAAATTTCATAAAGCAGATGTTTACAGAGGTGCAGAGGATTACTGAAACTAACAAGTCATCAGAAATCTCCTGGGGCCAGGAGCCACTGGGCAGTGTTCACGCCCCTTGACCTGGCCTTCTGGGACCAGGGCATGGGGAGTAGAAAAGGGGGTAGGTCTGGGTGGGATAGAGGGTGTGTGTAGAGGGAGAAGGGTCCAGAGAGTAGATCTGGATGCTTTCCAGCCCAGCACCAGTGTTCTGAGCGCTGTCCTACCTGAACGACTCAACTGACTCCTCATGACAATCTAGTGACAATGGCACAGTTGACAGAGGGCCACATCGAGGCACAGAAAGGTTGAATCAGTAGCCCACCCTCATACAGCAAGTGAGGGGCAGATTGGAACTGGAACCCAAAGCCTGAGGGCTTCATCCCCTTGCATGTGAAGTCCAGTCATTTAAAAGAATCATCAGATGGACAACTTAGATCAGTTGGTAAAGTATCTACCTGCAGGTCACTGTTTGTCTCTCTGATAGCCTTGCCCTTTCTTTGTGAATTCCCTGTTCTGGAAATAAAATCTAAGGTGCTTGGAGGGTGCTCTGTGAGAAAAAACTTGGGGTGGGTTGGAGCCAAAACAGAGAATGAGCTTAGAGCTCACTGAAGACCGCTTCTCGGCCTTTTGGCTAAGACCAAGCGTAGAGCTCCCTGAAGCTGCTCTCAGCTTCATTCTGCGGCCGTTTCCAACACGTCTTCCAGCTGCCCAACCACACTGCTCTTCCCCAGTCTTCTCTTTATTTTCAAATGTGGTTCTCTCCAAAGCATCGTTCTTTTTACTGTTTTTGGCCACACCTCACGGGATCTCAGTTCCCTGCCCAGGGCTCGGATCTAGCTGCCGAGGTAAAATCGTCAAAGCCTAACCACTAGGCCACCAGGGAACTCAGCAAAACATCATTCTTAATTTTATTTGAAACACTGCCTTCACTGTCCCGTCTCAATAACTTACACCTCTCTCATCGGGCTACTTCTACCAGAAAGTCCCAAACTCTGTGCTTTATAATGATTTTCCAAGTAAAACGTGGTCCCCCAGGATATTATCTCATTGGTCTTTGCAATAGAAGATGTTTAAAAACTGTTTCCAACGTCAGTTGTATGAACAGAGGCTTGACGTGAGGGAGACAAATCGAAAGTAAAGCCACCGCTCCCTCCAGGCTTGTCTGGATTCCCTGCCATGTCACTGAAGGTGAACACAGAGATTCTTCCACAAGCTCAGCACCTTCCCCTGCATTTCTGTGCTTGAGATGTTTATTTTGGGTGCCAGACGAGGCGGCAGCTCTGTGAATCTCCTTCCCATTCATCTATCCATCCACCCTGTGACTCAGGCAGTCATTCAGTGTTTCTTCTCACTTCACTTGCTCTCTGTCATCCTGCTCAGTTTTTCTACGAAGGAAAAGTATACTTTGGATTTAATGAGGGGAGGGTGGGAGGAATCAAGAAATAGGTCAAGGTACTGGAAGGTTTCTGCCAGGTGGATTAGGGCTCGGTTTCAGATTATCTTTGGGACGCTCCTCCCTTTTTCTTATTCGTATGTGCATGTGCATGTATTCCCACTCACATATGCACCTATTCATACATGCAACCACCCCTCATTATTTGACTCTAATTTGTTCATGCCAGGCTAGTGGATTTCAAAGAGCAGTCGCTTGTGTTCCATTATTTTAATCTGTGAGAAAAACTTGGGGTGGGTTGGAGCCAAAACAGAGAATGAGCTTAGAGCTCACTGAAGACCGCTCGGCCTTTTGGCTAAGACCAAGCGTAGAGCTCCCTGAAGCTGCTCTCAGCTTCATTCTGCGGCCGTTTCCAACACGTCTTCCAGCTGCCCAACCACACTGCTCTTCCCCAGTCTTCTTTATTTTCAAATGTGGTTCTCTCCAAAGCATCGTTCTTTTTACTGTTTTTGGCCACACCTCACGGGATCTCAGTTCCCTGCCCAGGGCTCGGATCTAGCTGCCGAGGTAAAATCGTCAAAGCCTAACCACTAGGCCACCAGGGAACTCAGCAAAACATCATTCTTAATTTTATTTGAAACACTGCCTTCACTGTCCCGTCTCAATAACTTACACCTCTCTCATCGGGCTACTTCTACCAGAAAGTCCCAAACTCTGTGCTTTATAATGATTTTCCAAGTAAAACGTGGTCCCCCAGGATATTATCTCATTGGTCTTTGCAATAGAAGATGTTTAAAAACTGTTTCCAACGTCAGTTGTATGAACAGAGGCTTGACGTGAGGGAGACAAATCGAAAGTAAAGCCACCGCTCCCTCCAGGCTTGTCTGGATTCCCTGCCATGTCACTGAAGGTGAACACAGAGATTCTTCCACAAGCTCAGCACCTTCCCCTGCATTTCTGTGCTTGAGATGTTTATTTTGGGTGCCAGACGAGGCGGCAGCTCTGTGAATCTCCTTCCCATTCATCTATCCATCCACCCTGTGACTCAGGCAGTCATTCAGTGTTTCTTCTCACTTCACTTGCTCTCTGTCATCCTGCTCAGTTTTTCTACGAAGGAAAAGTATACTTTGGATTTAATGAGGGGAGGGTGGGAGGAATCAAGAAATAGGTCAAGGTACTGGAAGGTTTCTGCCAGGTGGATTAGGGCTCGGTTTCAGATTATCTTTGGGACGCTCCTCCCTTTTTCTTATTCGTATGTGCATGTGCATGTATTCCCACTCACATATGCACCTATTCATACATGCAACCACCCCTCATTATTTGACTCTAATTTGTTCATGCCAGGCTAGTGGATTTCAAAGAGCAGTCGCTTGTGTTCCATTATTTTTTAAAATTTTATTTACTTATTTATTTTTGGTTATTCTGGGTTTTCACTGCTACTGCAGGCTCTTCTCTAGTTGCAGGGGGTGGGGGCCACTCTCTAGTTGGGGTGAGCAGGCTTCTTGTTGCAATGACTTCTCTTGCTGTGGAAGTCGGGCTCTAGGGCACACGGGCTTCAGTAGTTGTGGCCCATGGGCTCCATAGCTGCGGCTCGGAGGCTCTAGAGCACAGGCTCCATAGTTGTGACTCACGGGCTTAGTTGCTCTGCAGCATGTGGGATCTTCCCGGATCAGGGATCAAACTCGTGTCTCCTGTATTGGCAGGAGATCTCTTTACCACTGAGCTACCAGGGAAGCCCGTTCCATTATTTTAAATGGGAAAAAATACAATGCATTCCAAGTCCACTCAAAACCACAGTCAGATTCCCCAGATATGACTGTCATGCCCTTAAACATCATGCAAAACTCCTCCAGGAATGTTCTATAGCATGAATCAATGGAAAGGCCCTTTGCTTAATTAGCACTTTGGGAACGCCTGGGTGGGAAGTCGTGTGTGGGGGCAGTGGATGGACATGGTAAGGGATCAAGACTCCTGTTCCTGGCATCGCACTGGCCTCATGATGCCAACATGAGGCAATGATAGTAAAAAGGTAATAAAGGTAGTAAACACCACTTCAACTGGACCCGGGCTTGTAGAGTCCCCAAGAACCTGGGTGAAACAGACTGAGACCCCTGAGGGACTAAAGCTCGTGGGAAGAGAATGAGGAATGTGACAGTTACATCCTGCTCAGTTTTTCTACGAAGGAAAAGTATACTTTGGATTTAATGAGGGGAGGGTGGGAGGAATCAAGAAATAGGTCAAGGTACTGGAAGGTTTCTGCCAGGTGGATTAGGGCTCGGTTTCAGATTATCTTTGGGACGCTCCTCCCTTTTTCTTATTCGTATGTGCATGTGCATGTATTCCCACTCACATATGCACCTATTCATACATGCAACCACCCCTCATTATTTGACTCTAATTTGTTCATGCCAGGCTAGTGGATTTCAAAGAGCAGTCGCTTGTGTTCCATTATTTTTTAAAATTTTATTTACTTATTTATTTTTGGTTATTCTGGGTTTTCACTGCTACTGCAGGCTCTTCTCTAGTTGCAGGGGGTGGGGGCCACTCTCTAGTTGGGGTGAGCAGGCTTCTTGTTGCAATGACTTCTCTTGCTGTGGAAGTCGGGCTCTAGGGCACACGGGCTTCAGTAGTTGTGGCCCATGGGCTCCATAGCTGCGGCTCGGAGGCTCTAGAGCACAGGCTCCATAGTTGTGACTCACGGGCTTAGTTGCTCTGCAGCATGTGGGATCTTCCCGGATCAGGGATCAAACTCGTGTCTCTTGTTTTGGCAGGTGAACTATTCACCACTGAGCTACCAGGAAGCCCGTTCCATTATTTTAAATGGGAAAAATACAATGCATTCCAAGTCCACTCAAAACCACAGTCAGATTCCCCAGATATGACTGTCATGCCCTTAAACATCATGCAAAACTCCTCCAGGAATGTTCTATAGCATGAATCAATGGAAAGGCCCTTTGCTTAATTAGCACTTTGGGAACGCCTGGGTGGGAAGTCGTGTGTGGGGGCAGTGGATGGACATGGTAAGGGATCAAGACTCCTGTTCCTGGCATCGCACTGGCCTCATGATGCCAACATGAGGCAATGATAGTAAAAAGGTAATAAAGGTAGTAAACACCACTTCAACTGGACCCGGGCTTGTAGAGTCCCCAAGAACCTGGGTGAAACAGACTGAGACCCCTGAGGGACTAAAGCTCGTGGGAAGAGAATGAGGAATGTGACAGTTACATCCTGCTCAGGGATCAGCCACACATATTCTGATTTCTCCCTCTGTTCTCTGACTCTGGGGCAGCCAGTGGCTTTTTAGTTTGTCTCCTCTCTGGGTCTGCTGCTTCCCCACCCTGCCAGTCTCTCCCCTTCTTTCACCTTCACCTTAAGCCCCTCTGATTTCAGGTTCAAGTGCCTCTCCCATCACGCTATGAGGGCCTCTCTGTTTCTCTTTCGGTAGTCCAGGTACATGATGGGAACCTGGGCCAGTACCTGAAAACCTCAGAATGTTGAAAGATACGGAGGTGTTTTCTTCGGGAGTGAACACAAGGTGCGAGTGAACCATCAGTCACAGGGAGAGAAGAGCCATGAACCTGAATTATCTATATGCTGAACCAAAGGAGAAACTAGAGAGACAAGAAGATGGGATGGGTCTGGGACCTGCCACAGGGAAGGGACTGATGGACACAGAGCAAAGGTCCACAGCATGTTCCAAAGGGCCTAGTGTTTCCAGTGGGTGTACGCTCATCTCCCTGAAATAATCTATGCTAATTTCTTGATGCAAAATCCATCCTGTCTTCCCCGTTACTAAGCAACCAGCCCAAACATGTTTACTGTGTAAATTTCTCGGAGGGCCCAGGGCTGCATCCACTGCGCAAAGCAGGAAGGATGCAAGATGCATGGAGCCATCCAAAGCTTGGGGAAAGAATTTTGAAGTTAACCTGTCATGATTCATATATTGCAGACACTTTTAGGCCATAGCTGGGGAAATGCAGTGACTCCAGTAAAATTGTCACTAGTATTTTTCTGCTATGCTCCAGTCTAGTGATCAAAGTGTGAACTCTGGAGCCAGACCTCCTAACTTTGATTCCCACTTCTTCTCTGAGTAAGTTCCTTAAGTATTCTGTGCTTTATTTTTCCCATGTGTAAAATGGAAGTAATAATTATGCATATTTCATAGAGCTATCGTGGGGATAAAATTAGTATGATTAAAGAGCTTAGAACAGTGTCTGGCACACAGAAATTACTCAGTAAACATTAGCTATCCTGTGACTACCACTTCCCTGATGGCTCGGAGAGTAAAGAATCTACTTCAGTGTAGGAGACGTAGGAGATGCAGGTTTGCTCCCTGGATGGGAAAGATCCCCTGGAGGAGGGCATGGCAACCCACTCCAGTATTCTTGCCTGGAGAATGCCGTGAACAGAGGAACCCATTGGGCCACAGTCTAGAGGGTCGCAAAGAGTAGGACATGACGAAAGCGACTTAGTATGCATGTACTATTACTATTCTTTATTACTCTATGGAAATGGATATATTTTTTGTTTCTTTATATGAGTAGGAGTGTTTACCAGCAGGAGATCAGCTGAGAAATCAATTCTTTAAAAGGACTGAGACTCCAAGAAGGGCAGGCCTTACAGCAGTGCAGAGTGAAATCAGTTCCAGGAGTGGGGTCAACAATTCATGCCAGCCTCCTGTGATCACTGAAGCACTGGGAGCCCTTGTCAAAGCAGTCAACATGAACTGGAGAAGGTTATGCTTTGGGGTGAAGGTGGGGATGCCCATCTTAAGGGTTTCTCATGGCTCCCTCACCTGCAGCATGCTTTATGACCACCACTGGCTTCATTGTCTGCCTCCTCATTACAAGAAGAGCAGACAATCTGTCTTTTTAGGCCATGTCCCTGTGCCTAGCATATGTTCCTCAACCTTTGATGAGTGGACTTAATAGCTGCTGAACCACATTACTGGGGCTCTGGTCCATCCTCTCTGATAAGTCTGCATTCAGATGAGTGCTCTGAGAAGATGGTGCTCCAGAGGGTCTAAAGAAGAGGAAACTAAGCAGGAGGGTTAATCAGGCCACACTGATGTTCCCCAGGCCCTAGTCTAAGGGAGCAGGTGGCCTCAGGCATAGCAGCAGAAAGCAGACAGGGTCAGGGAGGTGGTGAACACCAGACCCCAAAAGAAGGCAGTGTTCTAAAAAAAATAAACAAGAAGGCCATGTCCTGACTATAGTCTCCAAATCCTCCTAGCAAAAAACAACATACTGGCTTGATTATTAAGATGGTGTTCACGAACATGACAGCACAACTTGACTTAGAATAAAAACTTTACTGAGTTATAACTATATCAGAAAAGCATACAAATCGTAAATGTAGAGCTGGCTATGTTTTCTTTCCTCAAGTGGACACAGCTGCACAAGCAGTACCATGTGTAGAGGCAGAGCTTGGAGACAAAAGCTGCGAAGCTTCCTGACTCTGCCCCAGGCATTGCCTGCCTGCAGTGAAAACCCCAGATATAAATGGGCTTGATTCCAAATCTAGTGGAAATGGAATCTCAACCATGAGAGTGCCTTTGTACCTTGACTCTCTCATTCAGTGTTATGTTCCAGGAGAATGACCTAACTCAGAAGCTACAGTGAAGGACTCTCATGTGCCTGTTATCTTCTGGATATTGTCAGGGATGCAAGGAAAATGAAATACACTCCTTGATCCTGGAGGGGGAAAGACTCCATACATAGGTTGCTTGATAAAAATACAGCACATAAATTGTATTATTTCTTAAGAACTTCCAATCTATTAGTGTTTGCTCTAGTCTAAATGTTTGCACCCCCCAACTAAAAATTCATATATTAAAACCTAATTTGTAAGGTGATGCCATTAAGAGGTACGGCCTTTGGGTGGGTAGGCCATGAGGGTGAAACCTTCATGAGAGGGATTAGTGCCCCCATATAAGTGACAGGAGAGAGCTCCCTGCCCTTCCACCAGGGAAAGGCTACAGCCAAAAGTCTAGGAAGCAGGTAGGTCCTCACCAGACACTGGACTGGCCAGAGCTTTGATCTTGGATTTCCCAGCTTCTAGCTTCATGAGAAATACATTTTTGTGTATAAGCTACGCACTCCGTGGTATTTTTGTTATAATAGCCTGAATGAACTAACCTCATGTTCCATCAAAAGCCACTTGCCTTCTCAACTCTGCTGGAAGGAAGGGAGGATTTTAGAGTCTGGTAGTAAGTAGCAGTGTGGGGTAGGAGATGTGGATGGAAGAGGCCGGGGGACCGCTGCTGGGTGGCCTTGGAGGAAGCCTTAGACCCCATGTCAGCTTCAAGAGGACAGTGGCAGGGTTACTCTGGGAACCTCTGCGATGCATCTGAGAAGATTCACGTAAGGGACAACAAGGTAGTCACCAGATGGGAAGGAAAATCAGATGCCAAAACTAAAGCTTTCTGAGAAGAGAACCTGAGTCAGGCTAAGGTGCTAAGGGCACCGAGCCGTGGGGAAGGCCGGCCCCTGCTCGCTCAATAGCTATTTAGGTTCACCAAAGGAGGGCTTCTTCTGAAAGGACCCAGAAATGCGGTCAGCCTATGCAGACAAGCATGAAAAGGTTGCCAAATCTAGTGGAAATGGAATCTCAACCATGAGAGTGCCTTTGTACCTTGACTCTCTCATTCAGTGTTATGTTCCAGGAGAATGACCTAACTCAGAAGCTACAGTGAAGGACTCTCATGTGCCTGTTATCTTCTGGATATTGTCAGGGATGCAAGGAAAATGAAATACACTCCTTGATCCTGGAGGGGGAAAGACTCCATACATAGGTTGCTTGATAAAAATACAGCACATAAATTGTATTATTTCTTAAGAACTTCCAATCTATTAGTGTTTGCTCTAGTCTAAATGTTTGCACCCCCCAACTAAAAATTCATATATTAAAACCTAATTTGTAAGGTGATGCCATTAAGAGGTACGGCCTTTGGGTGGGTAGGCCATGAGGGTGAAACCTTCATGAGAGGGATTAGTGCCCCCATATAAGTGACAGGAGAGAGCTCCCTGCCCTTCCACCAGGGAAAGGCTACAGCCAAAAGTCTAGGAAGCAGGTAGGTCCTCACCAGACACTGGACTGGCCAGAGCTTTGATCTTGGATTTCCCAGCTTCTAGCTTCATGAGAAATACATTTTGTGTATAAGCTACGACTCCGTGGTATTTTTGTTATAATAGCCTGAATGAACTAACCTCATGTTCCATCAAAAGCCACTTGCCTTCTCAACTCTGCTGGAAGGAAGGGAGGATTTTAGAGTCTGGTAGTAAGTAGCAGTGTGGGGTAGGAGATGTGGATGGAAGAGGCCGGGGGACCGCTGCTGGGTGGCCTTGGAGGAAGCCTTAGACCCCATGTCAGCTTCAAGAGGACAGTGGCAGGGTTACTCTGGGAACCTCTGCGATGCATCTGAGAAGATTCACGTAAGGGACAACAAGGTAGTCACCAGATGGGAAGGAAAATCAGATGCCAAAACTAAAGCTTTCTGAGAAGAGAACCTGAGTCAGGCTAAGGTGCTAAGGGCACCGAGCCGTGGGGAAGGCCGGCTCCCCTGCTCGCTCAATAGCTATTTAGGTTCACCAAAAGGAGGGCTTCTTCTGAAAGGACCCAGAAATGCGGTCAGCCTATGCAGACAAGCATGAAAAGGAAATTCTGGGGAAAGGAACCCAGGGGTCTTGCTGCCTGTTGCTTACGGATTCCACAGCAGTGGTGAATTACAAATGATCACACACACATTCCCTGTCTGGCCCCTTGCTCTGGCTCAAGCATTCAGCCATCACTGCCTGATAACCAAGCTTTGAAAGCTGAGCTGATAACGGGGGAGATTCCAGGTGATGCTGCCAGGCCACGAGGACAGCCGAGTGAGACGGAATCCCTCCCCCAACCCCCATAAAGGACTGCACACGGGGGCAGAGCAGGTGAGGGATTGTGTGAGAAGGCAGGAGAAAGGGTCCACAGTGTATATTTCAGGAAAGCCAAGAAAGAGCATGAATTGAAGCCAGCTGGAGATCTGAACAGCAGAGAGGGTTTGCACCTCGGCCACCGCCCACTGGTCAGAGATACTGGACTAATGCCTTCAGCCCTCTGGAGGAGCCTGTGGGCACTTCCTCAGAGTGTTTGAAAAAGCAGCCAATAAAAGACATAGAACTACCATAGTGCATCTAATAAAATCAATCGAGGAAATGGCTACACATGCGCCTCTTTATTCTTTCATTAAATAAAAGGATCTAGCGGCAGATTTAATAAGTACATCATTTAGAATTAGAGATGAGCACAAACGCTCTCATAAAGCATTCGCCAGCAGCTCTGAGGTTCTCTGAAATGACCTGTGATTTCCCTTGAGGATCAAGTCACAGATAGTTTTCAAAGTCCTATGATGGGGCTTCCCCTGGTGGTCCCATGGGTAAGGACACCGCCTTGCAGTGCAAGGGGCGCCGGTTCGATCCCTGGCCTGGGAAGATCCCACGTGCCGCGGAGCGGCTGGACCAATGTGTCCAATTACCGAGCGGGAGCTCTGGAGCACATGCGCCCAGAGCCGGCGCTCTGCAGTGACAGACGCCACCGCGATGGGAGGTCCACAGGAGCCAGAAGAACAAAGACGGATGAAAATGGAGAAATGAAAGACCAATGGAAGTGGCCCGCCCACTCCCCTCTCTCCCCAACCCGACCCCCACCCAAAATAAATAAATAAATCTTTTTTTTAAAAAAAAGTCCTATGATGTATTGTCTACACTCCCATTTATAGAAAATGCTGTTTCAGGCTGAGGTTCATGAACATGAAGATATAATTTTGTCCTCTCCAAGACCACAGACCCCTTCCATAGTAGCTACTATGGCGTCCTTGTTGGCGTCTGGGGACCTCAGGTGAAGAGCCCTCAGGGAAAACGTCAAGTTCTTTCCAAAGTCACTACAAACTTTAACTTCAGTTGGCCATTTATGGCCAGAAACCAGCTTCCCAGGCACAGTTAATGAATCCAAGGAATTTTTCCAGCCACCACAACCCGCAACTCACAGGAACGTGGGCAGTTGCTCTGTAACCCACAGACACCGCAGCTCTCCTGGGTCCAGGAGCCTGGAACCCTCTCCCCCAACCCTGACACCCTCCCCGTGTGGGGAACGTCCTCAGAGAAACTTCCTTAGCAGCCTTGTCTCCTCCTTGTCAACATGTGCCCTGCCCGTCGCCCCGCTGCCATCTGCCACCTCCTTCACTTCTTCTGAAATGTCAACGCGTTGTCTTTTCTCTGTGGACTTTATCTGGGTCAGCGGCTGGATCAGTCTGAGCCTAAGCGCAGCCAAACCAACATAGTGAGATCTCAGCCTCAGCACATTCACACCTATAGCTCCAGCCCCACGCGCCCAAATCCTTGTCACTGAAGGAATTAACTGAGGGATGCGAATGGACCATCTCACATATCAACAGGGGCTTCCCAGGTGGTAAAGAATCTGCCAGTAATGAAGGAGATGCTGTTTTGATCCCTGGAGGAGGAAACGGCAACCCAGTCCAATATTCTTCACTGGACAATCCCATGGACGGAGGAGCCTGTACAGTCCATGGATGGGGTCACAAAGAATCAGATATGACTCAGTAGCTGTGCACGCATGTATCAGTAGACATTTACTGTGGCCCCGTAAGGCAGCCCTGGGCTGCAAAGTGATTGCAGAATGCGTCTACATTTGAAGAAATCACTCAGACCATGGCTGGGCCTGGGGATGCCTTTATTGGTCAATAATTTCTTATTGGGCACCTGCTAGGTTCCAGGCGCTGAGTAAGTGCTAGGAATAAATATTGTGCTAGTGAGCAGATACGAAACATCGTGTCCAATGGTCACAAGTGCTACAAAAGAATTAAGAAGTGCTACAAAAGAATTAAGAAGGAATAGTATGGAGGAGGTACAGGGGAGAGGGGCTTTGTTACATGTGGCTGTAGACAAAATCCTCCTTGAGGAGGGAAAATTCAAACAGAAGGAGCCCCTGAGCGTGAGAAGGAGTCATCTCTGTGAAAAGTCAGGGGAAAATGGGAGGGATTGATTCTTTAAGAAGGATCAAAAATTCAGGGGAACCGAGACTGCCCAAGAAGCGGGGCACTGGTGTGAGCTTGGTTAGTGAAGTAAAGAAACCCCTGCCATACGGACAGGCAAGGCCGTGATGTGGCGTAGCTGACCGTACAACGCCAGAACCAGACCAGTTTAGAATTAGGCTCTGAAGCTTCTCGAGCTGTGCAGCCTGGGGCAAATCACTCACCCTCTCTGAACCTCAGCTGCTTCATCTTTATGCTGGGATCCCCATATAAGTCTGAGTTGCTAAACACATTAAGTGTGAAGAACTTAGAGCCTGACCCAGAGCACGTGCCAGGCTACAGTTTGCATGGTTTGTTCCGAACTCTGTGAGAGGTTGTAGAGGAAGCGAAGGCAGGAAGACGTGTGATCGTGTGATCCGGTTTGTTTTCAACAGATCCTTGGCCACTGCTTGGGCTCCTGGTCCTCAATAAGACAAAGAGTTGGGAGGGATTCCTGAGGTCACTGGCACCAACCCCGTCCCCAGTGGTTCTCCGTGGGGAGGAGGGAGCGGACAATGCCCGAAGAGCCACCCCTGTGAGAGGTAGATGAATGGCCATCGCTTAAGGACGCCAGGTGGGAGAGGAGGTTGAGGTCCTGACATCGGGGCAGAGCTCCGCCAGCCCTGCCCCTCCCTGGCCCCACGGGGAGCCGGCTGCTCCCGCCTCAGACGGCTCTGGGTCCCCCAGCCCCCAGCCCAGCTGGCTGCCGATCCACCAGTGACAATGTCACTTTGCTGGGATCCCAAGTGCCTCAAGGACAGCAGCCATTTCCTCCCACTCTCACAGCGATGACACAGGCCCCCGCACCTGCGTCTGAGCTTTTGAATAATTAATTGGCAAAAGGAAAGTGGAGGCACAGCTCAGAGAGCTGCTCCTGGAACCCTAAGCTCTGGAAGGAATCTAGAGGGCCTGGAGACCCTGCCCCGGGGCCTGCCTTCCTCCCATGCCTCTGGCCAGAGGCCTCCTCCTGGGTCTCCAGAGGACATTTCTCATTTGCTGCTTTGAGAATGTGTCTGGAGCTCACAGCCCACCAGGGCAAACCTTCCAAACCTTTCTCAGACCTCTGCTGCACTGCATAGTGGGGACACCACCCATTTCCTGCCCAGAGAGGTTCCAGGGACTGGCTAATGGCGGGGATAAAAGCCCTCCTGTCTTCAGGGGCATCTCCAGATACGTCCTGGAGAAGATCCCAGCTACTGCCTCAGGCTAGCTGGAGCGGAGGGCTGCTGCGAGCGGGGAGGGGCCCCCCCTCCAGGCTCAGGGGGTCTCCAGATGGCAGCAGCCCAGCCCAGCCGCCCCCTCCCCAGCTCCCACTGCAACAAGCGGCTGCCACCACCTCCCCTCTGAATTCTGGCGGAGTCTCCCTCCTCAGCTAGGGCAGTGAGTTGCCCACAGCCCACAACAGCGGCTCTCTGTTCCCTGTCACAGTCCCCCTTTTGCTCCCCTATTCTTCTTGGAGCTTCTCATTCTCCACCATTTCCCTTTCTGTCTCCCCTCAGCCCCTCACAGGCTCCCTGTCTCTCTCGGCCTCTACACTCGCCTCCCAGCCCCCAACACTCCTCTCAGCTTGATTCCTATCCAAGCCCCCTTTTCCATTCCCTCCCTTTAGCGCATGCAACCCCCTTTCCAGCGCCCCCACCCCCACAGGAGGGCACGGACAATGGCCCAAGGGGAGCCACCCCCCTGTGAGAGGTAGATGAATGGCCATCGCTTAAGGACGCCAGGTGGGAGAGGAGGTTGAGGTCCTGACATCGGGGCAGAGCTCCGCCAGCCCTGCCCCTCCCTGGCCCCACGGGAGCCGGCTGCTCCGCCTCAGACGGCTCTGGGTCCCCAGCCCCCAGCCCAGCTGGCTGCCGATCCACCAGTGACAATGTCACTTTGCTGGGATCCCAAGTGCCTCAAGGACAGCAGCCATTTCCTCCCACTCTCACAGCGATGACACAGGCCCCCGCACCTGCGTCTGAGCTTTTGAATAATTAATTGGCAAAAGGAAAGTGGAGGCACAGCTCAGAGAGCTGCTCCTGGAACCCTAAGCTCTGGAAGGAATCTAGAGGGCCTGGAGACCCTCCCCCGGGCCTGCCTTCCTCCCATGCCTCTGGCCAGAGGCCTCCTCCTGGGTCTCCAGAGGACATTTCTCATTTGCTGCTTTGAGAATGTGTCTGGAGCTCACAGCCCACCAGGGCAAACCTTCCAAACCTTTCTCAGACCTCTGCTGCACTGCATAGTGGGGACACCACCCATTTCCTGCCCAGAGAGGTTCCAGGGACTGGCTAATGGCGGGGATAAAAGCCCTCCTGTCTTCAGGGGCATCTCCAGATACGTCCTGGAGAAGATCCCAGCTACTGCCTCAGGCTAGCTGGAGCGGAGGGCTGCTGCGAGCGGGGAGGGGCCCCCCCTCCAGGCTCAGGGGGTCTCCAGATGGCAGCAGCCCAGCCCAGCCGCCCCCTCCCCAGCTCCCACTGCAACAAGCGGCTGCCACCACCTCCCCTCTGAATTCTGGCGGAGTCTCCCTCCTCAGCTAGGGCAGTGAGTTGCCCACAGCCCACAACAGCGGCTCTCTGTTCCCTGTCACAGTCCCCCTTTTGCTCCCCTATTCTTCTTGGAGCTTCTCATTCTCCACCATTTCCCTTTCTGTCTCCCCTCAGCCCCTCACAGGCTCCCTGTCTTCTCTCGGCCCTCTACACTCGCCTCCCAGCCCCCAACACTCCTCTCAGCTTGATTCCTATCCAAGCCCCCTTTTCCATTCCCTCCCTTTAGCGCATGCAACCCCCTTTCCAGCGCCCCCTCCCCACGCCCTTCACACACCTCACTCACCCCATCCCCACCCCAGGCTTTAGGAACCCACCCCCCGGGTCTCCGAACACGTTCGCGGTCCCCACTCCCCGCCCCGTGCTCTGCAGCGCAAAGAACGCTGACCCCTGTCTCCCACCCACTCCCCGCCTTCGCCGCCGCCCGGGCGACCCCACCGGCCCGGGGAGGCTGAGGTGCTGGCCCTGCTCACCTGTTGGGCGGACCGGAGCACGCTGGGCTTCGCCTTCTCCGGATCGGGGTCCTGGTCCCTCTGCAGCATCCCCTTCTTGGGGTGCATGTGGCGGCACAGGCAGGTGACCCCGCACAGCGCGAGGATGCTGGTGGCCGTGCCTAGCGTGGCGCCCAGTGCGATCACGGGCACCGACAGCACCATGGTGCCCGCTCCCCGCGCGGGGCTCGGTCCTGCCGCCGCGTCCCTCCCCAGGCGCGCCCGCTCTCCCGCCGCTGGAGGGGCGGAGGGGCGGGGAGCGAGGGCGGCCCGAGGACGTCAGAGCTGGAGGCTGGACCCGGAGCTGGCTGGCGAGCCCGCACTCAGCCTCAACCAGCCTCCCTCCCCGCCAGCACGTGACCCGACTCCCCACCCCAACCCAAGCCAGATCAGTTCAGGTGCAAGGAGCCTAGGGTCCTCTCGGGCCCTGCTTCACGCTTTATGTAGAAAGGCACTTGGGTTCCAGAAGAGGAGGAGCTAGTCAAGGTCACCCTGTGCGTTAGGCTAATGGGCAAACCTCGGCTCAACTCTAGGCCTTCAGGTTCCTGGGCAGAGGGTCATTTTATCAGACGGCTAGTCCTGAGGCAAAGAGCGGACTCCTTGGAAAAGACCCTGGTGCTGGGGAAGATTGAAGGCAAAAGAAGAGGGCAGCAGAGGAGGAGATGGTTAGACAGCATCAGGGACTCCGTGGACTTGAATCTGAGCAAACTCTGGGAGATGGAGAAGGACAGGGAAGCCTGATGGGGTCACAGAATCAGAAGCCACTCAGCCTCTGAGCAAAGACCCTTTGCTCACCCTCTGGCCAAGGGGGCGTCAGTAAGGGTGGTTCTGAAATGCAGAGCTGATCCTGTCTGCCATAGGCATAAAAGCTTTCAAAGTTTCTCCAGCCATAAACCTGGCTCCAGCTGAATTCAGAGCCCTTTGGGATGTGATCCCTGTCCTCTACACACTGCCCTGGAGCCCCAGACCCTCCAGGGGCGGCAGTATGGAGGCTCTAAAGATAGCCACGTTTAGCTGGTGAGGGTCTTCAGCGCATCCACCTGTGGGTGTGCACAGCAGGCACTCAAAAACTGTGCAAAGGTTCCATGGTTCACATGATCATCTCATGCAGGACCTCCAGTGTCTTGAAAGGAATCCCATTTGCTAGATGAGCTCCATTTGATTAAATGAACCCTTCTGCAAGTATCTATTTTGTACCTGCTGTATGGCCAGTGGCTTTTCCTACTGAGTTTCATTGGCTGCCATCTATGGAGCTGAAGGGCCTCATTCTCCGGTGGTAGGCTTCACAGTCTCTCTCCTAAGACCTTCCCTGAGAGGTTTCTTGGCTCCGGAGCCTGGCGACGCACACTCTTCTGGGGAAATAAGAGGTTTAATTAATGCTGCTGGTGCCGATTTCCCATGCCTGAGCTGCTCCCCAGGAGACCCTCGATGCCACCTAACAAGGTCTGGGGTGGGAGTGAGGGGAAGGAGGAAGAGCCTCACTGTCGGACATTTTCTGATGGGGATCAGACATCTGTCATGTGGTCCCTGGTTACTATGGTTACCGAGATGTTAGCAGCTGCACTGACCTTCATTTTCAACAGCAAGAGGGCTCCAGCCCAAGAGGAGCAGTGTGCCTTTTGCCTGTTTCACACACAGTGAGCCCATGACAGAGCTAGGCTGGACCTCTGGAGGTTCGAAACCCAGTAGGTCATTAGGGCTCTGAGTCACCTTGGCTACTTCCCATCAAAGATGTGCCTTTTGCCTCTTGGTTACTGTTACCCAGGCAGCAGCCTTTAATGACAACTGTCTAAGAGAAGGCATGACTGGGATCCTTTGAAAAATGAGATCCTCTCTCTTGAGGAAGGCAGTTGACAGAGTCGGCTGAGTGGAACACGAAGACAGCCTGAGGATGAGGCTTGCAAATAATTGGAATGCTGGGGCCACCAGACCGCCAAGGGCAGACAGAGCAGTAGGCTCGGATGGCGGAGTGGGGTGGAGGCAATTTCTGGAAGGCTGAGGAGTAGATCTCTGAAGATTCTCCAGTTTCTTGGTGAAATGCCATTGTTGCTATTTCAATGCATTTTTTTCCTTGTTGGATGTTGATTTTGTTGTTTAAGTATTCTGAGTAACTGCTTTGAATTGCTAAGATACTCAAATGCTTTTATCCTGGGGGAAGGGTTTCAAATATAAAATGTACCCTAATTTAGGAAAAAATGATTTGTGGTGTTTGCCTATAGTGCTAGGCAGGAGGGAGGAAATGCACACCGCCAAGCAACTGAATTTTAACTTCAGAAGGATTCAGAGCCTGATCCCGCAGTGGTATTCTTCTACTAGTCTACTCTTCCTAAGTTTCATTGGCTGCCATCTATGGAGCTGAAGGGCCTCATTCTCCGGTGGTAGGCTTCACAGTCTCTCTCCTAAGACCTTCCCTGAGAGGTTTCTTGGCTCCGGAGCCTGGCGACGCACACTCTTCTGGGGAAATAAGAGGTTTAATTAATGCTGCTGGTGCCGATTTCCCATGCCTGAGCTGCTCCCCAGGAGACCCTCGATGCCACCTAACAAGGTCTGGGGTGGGAGTGAGGGGAAGGAGGAAGAGCCTCACTGTCGGACATTTTCTGATGGGGATCAGACATCTGTCATGTGGTCCCTGGTTACTATGGTTACCGAGATGTTAGCAGCTGCACTGACCTTCATTTTCAACAGCAAGAGGGGCTCCAGCCCAAGAGGAGCAGTGTGCCTTTTGCCTGTTTCACACACAGTGAGCCCATGACAGAGCTAGGCTGGACCTCTGGAGGTTCGAAACCCAGTAGGTCATTAGGGCTCTGAGTCACCTTGGCTACTTCCCATCAAAGATGTGCCTTTTGCCTCTTGGTTACTGTTACCCAGGCAGCAGCCTTTAATGACAACTGTCTAAGAGAAGGCATGACTGGGATCCTTTGAAAAATGAGATCCTCTCTCTTGAGGAAGGCAGTTGACAGAGTCGGCTGAGTGGAACACGAAGACAGCCTGAGGATGAGGCTTGCAAATAATTGGAATGCTGGGGCCACCAGACCGCCAAGGGCAGACAGAGCAGTAGGCTCGGATGGCGGAGTGGGGTGGAGGCAATTTCTGGAAGGCTGAGGAGTAGATCTCTGAAGATTCTCCAGTTTCTTGGTGAAATGCCATTGTTGCTATTTCAATGCATTTTTTTCCTTGTTGGATGTTGATTTTGTTGTTTAAGTATTCTGAGTAACTGCTTTGAATTGCTAAGATACTCAAATGCTTTTATCCTGGGGGAAGGGTTTCAAATATAAAATGTACCCTAATTTAGGAAAAAATGATTTGTGGTGTTTGCCTATAGTGCTAGGCAGGAGGGAGGAAATGCACACCGCCAAGCAACTGAATTTTAACTTCAGAAGGATTCAGAGCTCACCATGTGGCATTCCTTCATTCTACCAAGAGGAAGCCTGGGGCCCGAGAGACTGTGGCTGGTCGCGTAGTAGAAGTGGCCAGTGGCAGAGCTGGGAAGTTGTTCTAAATCGGACTGCCTTAGGCTTTGCTGCAGTAACTTCAAATCTCTGGGATTAACTCGGTAAAACTGTATCTTGCTTCCATTACAGTTCAAGGAGGGTCAGGGAACCTGGGTGGGCAGCTTATCTCTAGTTAGTAACTCAAGAATGTGGGTTTTTCCTGTCTTGTGACTCCGTAGCTTTCAGGAGTCAGAGAAAAGAGAGGGAACTGAAGACCACTTTGGGTATTTCAGAGCCATGGATGGAAGCAGTACATGCCTTTCATCTCATTGATCAATCAGAATTCAATAACATGATATCTCATAATATAAGAGAGGAGATTGGGAAATATAGAGGAGAAGTATTAGCAAAAGTAGCCTTTGCCAGAGGAGCGAGAGCTTAGGACTACCTGTCTAGTGCATTCACTCACTCAACGAAGTCTTTGAGTTTCTACCATGTGCCAGGCACTGTGCTCAGTGAAAGAGCACTTTTTGCTGTTTAGTCTCTAAGTTGTGTCTGACTCTTTGTGACCCCATGGACTTCAGCACACCAGGCTTCCCTGTCCTTCACCATCTCCCAGAGTTCGCTCAAACTCATGTCCATTGAGTCAGTGATCAATCTAACCATCTCATCCTCTGCCGCCCCCTTCTCCTTTTGCCTTCCCTCTTTTGCAGTATCAGGGTTTTTCCAATGAGTTGGCTCTTTGCCTCAGGTAGCCAAAGTACTGGAGCTTCAGTTTTAGCATCAGTGCTTTCAATGCATTTTTTCCTTGTTGGATGTTGATTTTGTTGTTTAAGTATTCTGAGTAACTGCTTTGAATTGCTAAGATACTCAAATGCTTTTATCCTGGGGGAAGGGTTTCAAATATAAAATGTACCCTAATTTAGGAAAAAATGATTTGTGGTGTTTGCCTATAGTGCTAGGCAGGAGGGAGGAAATGCACACCGCCAAGCAACTGAATTTTAACTTCAGAAGGATTCAGAGCTCACCATGTGGCATTCCTTCATTCTACCAAGAGGAAGCCTGGGGCCCGAGAGACTGTGGCTGGTCGCGTAGTAGAAGTGGCCAGTGGCAGAGCTGGGAAGTTGTTCTAAATCGGACTGCCTTAGGCTTTGCTGCAGTAACTTCAAATCTCTGGGATTAACTCGGTAAAACTGTATCTTGCTTCCATTACAGTTCAAGGAGGGTCAGGGAACCTGGGTGGGCAGCTTATCTCTAGTTAGTAACTCAAGAATGTGGGTTTTTCCTGTCTTGTGACTCCGTAGCTTTCAGGAGTCAGAGAAAAGAGAGGGAACTGAAGACCACTTTGGGTATTTCAGAGCCATGGATGGAAGCAGTACATGCCTTTCATCTCATTGATCAATCAGAATTCAATAACATGATATCTCATAATATAAGAGAGGAGATTGGGAAATATAGAGGAGAAGTATTAGCAAAAGTAGCCTTTGCCAGAGGAGCGAGAGCTTAGGACTACCTGTCTAGTGCATTCACTCACTCAACGAAGTCTTTGAGTTTCTACCATGTGCCAGGCACTGTGCTCAGTGAAAGAGCACTTTTTGCTGTTTAGTCTCTAAGTTGTGTCTGACTCTTTGTGACCCCATGGACTTCAGCACACCAGGCTTCCCTGTCCTTCACCATCTCCCAGAGTTCGCTCAAACTCATGTCCATTGAGTCAGTGATCAATCTAACCATCTCATCCTCTGCCGCCCCCTTCTCCTTTTGCCTTCCCTCTTTTGCAGTATCAGGGTTTTTTTTCCAATGAGTTGGCTCTTTGCCTCAGGTAGCCAAAGTACTGGAGCTTCAGTTTTAGCATCAGTCCTTTCAATGAGTATTCAGGGTTGTTTTCCTTTAAGATTGACTTGTTTGATCTCTTTGCAGTCCAAGGGACTCTCAAGAGTCTTCTCCAACACCACAATTCAAAGGCATCAGTTCTTTGGTGCTTAACCTTCTTTATGATCCAACTCTCATATCCGTACATGACTACTGGAAAACCATAGCTTTGACTATGTGAAATTTTGTCAGCAAAGTGATGTCTCTGCTCTTTAACATGATGGCTAGTTTTGTCATAGCTTTCCTTCCCAGGAGCAAGTATCTTTTAATTTCATGGCTGCAATCACTGTCCACAGTGATTTTGAAACCCAATAAAATGCAATCTGTCACTCTTTCCACTCTTTCTCCTTCTATTTTCCATGAAGTGATGGGACTGCATGCTATAATCTCCGTATTTTAAATGTTGAGTTTCAAGTCAGCTTGAAGATCCAGGAAATCTTCCCAACCCAGGGATCGAACCCATGTCTCTTGCATCTCCTGCATTGGTAGGCAGATACTTTACCACTAGCACCACCTGGGAAGCCCATGAAAGAGCAAAGTTAGGGGGCAAAACCCAATTTTGGCATGATCCCTCTCACATGGAGTTTACATTCCCCCAGCGAAGGCAAACAATAACCGTTCGGCATGCAAATGACAGCTGTGAAACAAGCTAAGAAGGAAAGCTTCAAGTTGAGATTTGACTTATGCTGAGACACCAATGAAGGCTTCCCAGAGGAGGCAGTGGTCTAAGACTAAAGCTAATGCAGCAAAGAGGGGAAAAGAGTGTTCCAGGCAGAGAAATGGTACACACAAGAACCCAGTGATGGAACTGTCCATTTGGAACCCAGTAATGGAACTGACCAGAGCCCACAGTGTTGGTCAACAGGCTCTGGGGGAGGGCGGATTGAGTTTTAGCATTTGTTGACTTCTCTGGTGTAAAAACTCCTGTCATGCTCAATTCCCAGCTGCGAACAAATTCCTGAGCATTCACCAGTAGGAGCAGTTCTAGCACCCAACAGGCAGAAGCTCCGTGTGAGATGAGACTCAAGGGAGAGGTGGCGCTGGACGGCAGGGCAACAGGACATGATCAGATTTATGTTTGGAGACGGTTCCTCTGGCTGCAGTATTAAGAGCAGATGGGAGGGGACAAAGAGGACCCTGGTGGATTGGAGAGGAGGCCATGGCGGCGAGCAGGAGAGGGCTGCCAGGCTTCCGTCACCACGCTATGGAAAGGAATGTGTGAGGTCCAGCTAATCGCCACTCAAAAGCCAATAGTGAGGCCAGTCTGGTGGAAAGAGAAGTTTGCTGTATTTCAGATGTCGGCAGCTGTGGGGAAGGATGGCAGACATCTGTCTAAAGGTCGACTCCCCCATCCAACCTCGATGAGCTGAGAGTGAGAGCTTTCATAGACAAATTAGACGTGGGCCACATGTAGAAACAGCGCCGTCATCTCTTAAGTCGTCTTCAAGTTGGTCATCGGCAGTCTGACCAGCCTCTTCTTGATTGTTTTAGGTACAGTTAGTCTTCAGTTCCAGGGTCCACTTGTTCCCATATTTTTGCAGCCAGTTCTCGGAATTGTGGCAGTTCACGTCCTGGGTACAGTTGGGTAATTATGTAGTGCACTTCTCCACCTGGTGCTTTGGTATCTACCAAACAGTCCACAGGATATGGCTCAGGAATATTATCTATAGCCCTTGAGGAAGACATAAAGGTCCTTGGCTATGCTTAATGACTATATTATTATTATTTAGTCTCTTTGAGCTGTTTTCCTTTGTTTCAGCATTTCTCACTTTTCTGATTCAGCTTATTCTTTGACTGAAGTTTTCCACAGGCAAAAGGCAGGCAGAGGACATGGAGAGGGGCAAGGACCGCCGTTTCAATGACACGTATGTGATGGGTCTGCACTGTAAATGACATAAGGAGAAGGCAGGTGTAGGGCGTGTCCTCTTTCCTCTCTTCTGACTTCCGCCTCTCAGCTCTGTATTGTTAGCTCACTCATTGGGTGACTTCGTGGTTCTCCAAGCTGGGCTACTGCCTAACTGGAGGTTCCCCAATCCTTGGGTCCCACTGAAGGCCCGGTGTGCCAGGGGAAGCTGCTGAGGATGAGGGACTGGGGACCCTGGACTCCCAGCAGGGTGTTGCAGGATGGATTGGTAGAGGAAGGCCAGTTTTGTTTGGAGACGGTTCCTCTGGCTGCAGTATTAAGAGCAGATGGGAGGGGACAAAGAGGACCCTGGTGGATTGGAGAGGAGGCCATGGCGGCGAGCAGGAGAGGGCTGCCAGGCTTCCGTCACCACGCTATGGAAAGGAATGTGTGAGGTCCAGCTAATCGCCACTCAAAAGCCAATAGTGAGGCCAGTCTGGTGGAAAGAGAAGTTTGCTGTATTTCAGATGTCGGCAGCTGTGGGGAAGGATGGCAGACATCTGTCTAAAGGTCGACTCCCCCATCCAACCTCGATGAGCTGAGAGTGAGAGCTTTCATAGACAAATTAGACGTGGGCCACATGTAGAAACAGCGCCGTCATCTCTTAAGTCGTCTTCAAGTTGGTCATCGGCAGTCTGACCAGCCTCTTCTTGATTGTTTTAGGTACAGTTAGTCTTCAGTTCCAGGGTCCACTTGTTCCCATATTTTTGCAGCCAGTTCTCGGAATTGTGGCAGTTCACGTCCTGGGTACAGTTGGGTAATTATGTAGTGCACTTCTCCACCTGGTGCTTTGGTATCTACCAAACAGTCCACAGGATATGGCTCAGGAATATTATCTATAGCCCTTGAGGAAGACATAAAGGTCCTTGGCTATGCTTAATGACTATATTATTATTATTTAGTCTCTTTGAGCTGTTTTCCTTTGTTTCAGCATTTCTCACTTTTCTGATTCAGCTTATTCTTTGACTGAAGTTTTCCACAGGCAAAAGGCAGGCAGAGGACATGGAGAGGGGCAAGGACCGCCGTTTCAATGACACGTATGTGATGGGTCTGCACTGTAAATGACATAAGGAGAAGGCAGGTGTAGGGCGTGTCCTCTTTCCTCTCTTCTGACTTCCGCCTCTCAGCTCTGTATTGTTAGCTCACTCATTGGGTGACTTCGTGGTTCTCCAAGCTGGGCTACTGCCTAACTGGAGGTTCCCCAATCCTTGGGTCCCACTGAAGGCCCGGTGTGCCAGGGGAAGCTGCTGAGGATGAGGGACTGGGGACCCTGGACTCCCAGCAGGGTGTTGCAGACCCCAGAGGCTAGGCATCAGCAGAGGGGCAAGGAGGGAAGGAGCTCTGCTAAGGCCCAGGAGTGAGGCCCAGGCTCAGGACTCCTGCTGCCGGTTCTGAGCAATTCTGGGGCCATGTTATAAAGCAGAAAGGAGACGGGTTGGCTCTGGGGGCCCCTGATACAGAAATCCAAGTTGGCAAGTTGAGCACATCACAGCCTTACTTATTGACCATGGCTGATTCCATGTGGCTGGACAGGTCACCCCAACACCCTCGTGCTGTTTGATACCCCCAGTTCTATCTCAGCAGAAGATAAAGCAGTATATTCCAAGTCTCAGAGGTAGAGCTCCTCCACTCCATTCTATTTCTCATGAAGCTGGTTTAAAGGCTCCTGGAATATATGAAGATTTCACGGTTTCGTCTAGAGGGTTTTCTCCTGCCTGGTTAGGAGGAAGGTAAGCACTTACACAGAAACACGGTGCCTTACTTTGTGTGGAGGCATAGATTCCTTTCAGAATCGAACAAAAGCTGTTCCATGCAGAAAAATGCTTGAACGCAATACCTATGAAATTTTGTATGTAATGCCGAATTATTCAAGGATCGTGGGACACCTTCTCAAAGTTCCTAGACCCCAGAACCCCAGAGGAAGCTTTTGCATGACCGAAAAAATAGTGGACTTAAAATCAGAAGAAATAGGTTCAAATCCTTTCTCTTTAAGGACACTAGACAGTATGATCAAATGGCAGATAAGCTTAAGTTTTCTGAGCCTTGATTTCCACGTCTGTAAAATGGGGATGATCACCTCCACTTCATGAAGATGCTGTGGAACTAAAGCATACTGGTACAATGACACGTATGGTGGTCTGCACAAGCTAAGGAGAAGGCAGGTGTAGGGCGTGTCCTCTTTCCTCTCTTCTGACTTCCGCCTCTCAGCTCTGTATTGTTAGCTCACTCATTGGGTGACTTCGTGGTTCTCCAAGCTGGGCTACTGCCTAACTGGAGGTTCCCAATCCTTGGTCCCACTGAAGGCCCGGTGTGCCAGGGGAAGCTGCTGAGGATGAGGGACTGGGGACCCTGGACTCCCAGCAGGGTGTTGCAGACCCCAGAGGCTAGGCATCAGCAGAGGGGCAAGGAGGGAAGGAGCTCTGCTAAGGCCCAGGAGTGAGGCCCAGGCTCAGGACTCCTGCTGCCGGTTCTGAGCAATTCTGGGGCCATGTTATAAAGCAGAAAGGAGACGGGTTGGCTCTGGGGGCCCCTGATACAGAAATCCAAGTTGGCAAGTTGAGCACATCACAGCCTTACTTATTGACCATGGCTGATTCCATGTGGCTGGACAGGTCACCCCAACACCCTCGTGCTGTTTGATACCCCCAGTTCTATCTCAGCAGAAGATAAAGCAGTATATTCCAAGTCTCAGAGGTAGAGCTCCTCCACTCCATTCTATTTCTCATGAAGCTGGTTTAAAGGCTCCTGGAATATATGAAGATTTCACGGTTTCGTCTAGAGGGTTTTCTCCTGCCTGGTTAGGAGGAAGGTAAGCACTTACACAGAAACACGGTGCCTTACTTTGTGTGGAGGCATAGATTCCTTTCAGAATCGAACAAAAGCTGTTCCATGCAGAAAAATGCTTGAACGCAATACCTATGAAATTTTGTATGTAATGCCGAATTATTCAAGGATCGTGGGACACCTTCTCAAAGTTCCTAGACCCCAGAACCCCAGAGGAAGCTTTTGCATGACCGAAAAAATAGTGGACTTAAAATCAGAAGAAATAGGTTCAAATCCTTTCTCTTTAAGGACACTAGACAGTATGATCAAATGGCAGATAAGCTTAAGTTTTCTGAGCCTTGATTTCCACGTCTGTAAAATGGGGATGATCACCTCCACTTCATGAAGATGCTGTGGGAACTAAAGCATACTGGTACATAAATAACAGAGGATCCTCAATGAATAATAAGAATTGAAATTATTTCATTTGCTCCAGACCCTTTAATTCCTCAATAAAACAGCTTAGCTTAATGAAAGAGTAGCTATTGAAGTCACTCAGGTATGCATTATTCTATCTTGGTTGCTTATGAGCTGAGAGACGCTGGATAGATAAGTCAGCTTGATCTGCTTGACCTTTAGTCTTTTTTTAGTGCGTTTTCTTTTAAATTTATATAATTAACTTGGGTATATTTGCAAAGGTGGCTGCAAATTATCTGCAAAGGGTTCAGGGAAATTATAAACTTCCAGGATTCTGCCATCAAATTGTTAGGCAAGCGTCTTATTTTGGCTCTTTCTCTGCTGTAAAGAAGCGCGACTAGGGCTTCCCCTGGTGGTCCAGTGGGTAAGGACACCGCCTTGCAGTGCAAGGGGCGGCGGTTCGATCCCTGGCCTGGGAAGATCCCACGTGCCGCGGAGCGGCTGGACCGATGTGTCCAATCACCGCGCTGGAGCTCTGGGGCACATGCGCCCAGAGCCGGAGCTCAGCGACAACAGAGGCCACCGCTAGGGGAGGCCCACAGGAGCCAAAGGACAAAGACGGATGAAAATAGAGAAATGAAAGATCAATAGAAGTGGCCCACCCATCCCCCTCCCTCCCCACCCCACCCCCCAAAAAGATTAAAAAAAAAGAAGAAGAAACGCTACTAGCGGCCATAAGTGAGCCTCCTGGTGTGTACAAAAGGAGTGTTAATATTTATGAAGTGCTTCCTATGTGCCAGGCAGGGCTCTGAGCATTTTATCTGTACTAATACGTTTTAGAAACGTTAAGAGAGATGATGCAAAGCTCTAATTAGCATGATGTGAGAATAAATACCAAAAACTATGATTTACATTAAAACAGGATCTTAGGGTACGGAATGCCATTTTGAACTTTTTGTTGAAGTATGACCTATGGGCGTAAAGGGCGTAGATCATAGGCATGGTTTAGATCATTTTACAAAATGGACACATCCATTCTATTTAGCACCTTGATCAAAAAACCAGAATATTCACATTCCAGGAATCCTTTATGCATTGGTTTCCAGAATTCCCTCATTTTAACCAGCATTTTCGATGGATGGAGCAGTCCAGGTTCGCATGTGTTCAACTCAACGGGATACCCTGCTGGGGCTAGGAAGTGGGCCCTCGTGTGCTGTCCCCCGATGGGAGGATGCTGCCATCTAGAGGACACAGAGGGAATGGACTCTCCCCTCCAGGTCGTCCCTGCCCGTGGGAGGGGCTTCGACTGTGGCAGTCGGTGCTGGCGGTCAGGCTGGAAAGCAGTACTGTGTAATCATCAAGTCAGAGGGTGGTCCCAGCTATCCCAGGGTGAATCTGGGTCCTAGCAGGGAACCATATGTGTTAAGTTGCTTCAGTCACGTCCAACTCTCTGCGGCCCATGGACTGTAGCCCTCCAGGCTCCTCTGTCCATGGGATTCTCCAGGCAAGAATACTGGAGTGGGTTGCCATTTCCTCCTCCAGGGGATGTTCCTGACCAGCGATGGAACCTGCATCTCTTAGCGAGGCAAAATCAGGGTCAACCTGGTGTCAAAGGGCAAAGACACTGGAGGATGTTTGGGAAATTATTGTGAAACAAAATCAAATAATCAGTGAAAAGTACTTTGAAGGTGGCTAAGTGCTAAATAAACAAGATGTTTATTGTCACCAATGTTATCAAAACACTTTACATTAATCAGTATGCCTGGGAGAGATTCACATTAGGAGAATTGACGCTAATGAGCAAAACACCATGAATAAAAACGGCAAAATGCGAATTTCTGGGCCCCATTTCTACCAGGGTGGCTGATCCAGGGTCACTGGTTTCCCAGTGGTAAAGATGAATGAGGCTCCTACCTTCCATCACGGCTCATAAGGAAAATTGTTTCTCATCTTCTACTCACAGAATTGAGAGTTATTTGTTGATTGCTTATAACACTAATTACATGGCCTTACCGTCAGAATTTGAAGTGTTCATAATTAACAAATATATCACACAAATGAATGAAGGTGCTATTCCTTCTTTTCTGTAAGTCTAGTAAGAGTGACATCTCCTCTTTCTTTTGTAAGTAAACTTGCTAGATACCATGTAAAATTAAGATCATTCTTGACAGTATCAATCTTGGTTTCTATGTGCTCTGGAGACTGGAGGATGTGACTAATCATCTCCAAAGATGCCCATCAATTCCTTTCCTCCGCGGAAATGGTTGCTGCCCCACGTGGAGAGATAGAGTGCATTCCCCTCACTTTTGATGTGAGCTGGCCTTGGTGATTTTCTGGACAACAGAATGCGCAAAACTGACGCTCTGAGACTTCCAAGACTAAGTCATAGGAAATTTCCGAGCTTTTGCATGGGCCTCTTGGAATGCTCACGGGAGATGCTCCCTTTAGGAGCCCAGCTTCCACACTGTGGGAAGGCCAAGTACACAGAGGAACCTTGGGTAGAAGCTCCCAAGGCCGACCGCCCACCCAGGTTGCTCTGTGAGTGAGCCACGTGGGAGGTCCAGCTCATTCCAGCCTTCTGATGAGACCAGCGTCACCACCCCGCGGATGTGACTGGCTCACGCAGAGAGACCCCTAAGCAAGATCTGCTCATCTGAGTGCAATCAACCACAGAGACATGAGAGATAATTACCAAGTACTGTTTAATCCCTTGATACCTGGGGCTGTTGGCTACGTCTCACAAGAGAACCTGAACATGTCAGTATTGTGAACCTGGAGGTGAAAGTGCAGGTTGCTCAGCTGGGCCCCAATCTTTCTGACCCTGTGGACTGTAGCCTGCCAGGCTCCTCTGTCTGTGGAATTCTCCAGGCAAGTATACTGGAGTGGGTTGCCTTTCCCTTCTCCAAGGGATCTTCCAGACCTAGGAACTGAACCCTCGTCTCCCACTTTGCAGGCAGATTCTTTACTGTCTGAGCCCCCAGGAAGCCCTTACCGGGGGATTCTGTTTCCTGGTGATATAAACCTTTCTGCAGAAGTATAATTCAAACAAAAGGATTCTGTAAAACTCCTGACACTTCCGAGCTTTTCTGCCGTGTCCCCTGAAAACAATCTTTAAAGAGAAACCTGCAATTTGGCCCAACGATTTTCCTGATGATAATGCTATAATGGACATCTCTGTATTCATGAAGAGCATAGATGCTTGCAAGATGCTCTGTCAGATCAGAACAGGACTGTTGGACTTTCTTCTCCCACTTCAATAATGGGACGGACATACAAGCCCACGGCTCTGTTAGATGTCTTATTTTAATAAACAGTCTGTCACTTAAACTAACATGGGAAATACATGTTTTCCAGTGAACTGTTTAGGTGGCACTGGTGGAGGGTGGTCCATGAATCATAATTTGAGAAACACTCGAGTGTTGGTTGTGCCTGGAGAGGGGTGGGCAGAGCAGGCCATGGGTTCTTTTTGTTTTTATTATTTATTTCACTATTGTTATTTTGCCCTCACTGTCTGGCAGGGGCATGTGTTCTCTTTTGTTGTAGTTTCCCTACAAGGAACCAACTTTCTGGCTCTGTCTATGCACATGGCCCCATCCCCCTGCCTGCAGCCTTTTTCTACCTGCCCTGAAGGAACACCACCCGGATTCAGGAATCAAGGCCCAGATCCTCTCTGCTCTCCTGGGGGCCCCCACCTCATACTCTGGCTAGAAAGCGTCACCCTCGCACACCCCACTGCCTGCTCCTGCTACTGCCCTTGGCTCCAGTAGCGTCTGGACACCTCACTGTGCAGCTGGGCATCTCACTGTGCCCTCCAGCCACAGCCACCTGCCCCACGGGAGCGCCACCCGCTGACCTCAGAAGCTGAGAGGTTCCCAGCATGGGCCTGAGCTGGCGCCCTCTCTGTGCACATCACCATAGGAAGTGGCAGCAGTCATTTCCCTCGCCCGGCCCCTGATTGCCTTAATCAAACCCATAGGGCCTTTTAAAAAAAGAAATGTAGTATTTATTTTATAGTTAAATAAACAGGATGACTCAGAAATGACAAATGTGCATCTGTTCGCAGCTTCCTCATTTTAGTTCTTTTGCTTTAAAATTGTTTTTAGGGTATAACTGATATTTAACAACTGTACCTATTGAATGGGCTTCTGTAAGGTAAATGAAGTCACACAAGCAAAGGGCTTGGAACAAGAGCCATTGCATTGGAAGCATCTCGTGAATGCTAATTGCTACTATCATTGTTATTATTAATCAGAGCGTCTCTAAAGATATCAGTAAGCTTTCTTGGAAGTCTCTATTGTTCTACCCCAGCAAAATGTGTGATTTTGCATCTTCATCCACTGTAGATTTTTAGTGACCTTGAAATGAACCAGGTGGTGAAACAAAACTTGGTCCCAGGTTTCTTCCATGACGTCCGTCGTTGCTGTCCTGGTAATCAAATGGGAAGTGCTCACCTTTAAGTGACGCATCTCTCTCTCTAGTTTGCCCTGTGCTTTCTTGGCATGATCTCCACAGCTCCTTGACCTCTTGAGGGTGCACGCTGGGCCATTGCACTGCTGTTTAGAGGAGTGTGTGTGGTTAACAGAACTAAGTCTGGAGTCAGACAGCTTAAGTTCAAATCTCAGCTACTCTATGTAGAGCTGTGGCAAGTGGCTGAATCTCTTTTATGTCTCAGTTGTCTCATTTGTAACATGTGGGTGAGGATAGGTAATACTGGAACTGTCATGTTGTGAGGAATAAGTCAAGTAACTGCACAGGGCCTGGCAACAAAAGAGCGTTTGTTTTGGTTAGTCGGTGTCCCAGTGGCAAAACCTGGGATTTGGAAGTTGTGTAAGATCCTCTCTATGGTGACCCTCGTGTTAGATCTATTGTTAGGGATGTGTGTGTGTGTGTGTGCTATGTACATGCCTCTCCAATTCAGTGCTTCCCAACTGGATGCAATTTTGCCTTCCAGGAGGCATTAGGCAATGTCCAGAGATATCTTTGGTCATCTCTGTTGGGAGAAGGGGACTGACTACTGTGTCGTGGAGGATGAGGATGCTGCTCAACGCCCTGCGAGGCACAGGACTGTCTCCCATTCTCCAACAAAAAAAATATCCAGTCTAACGTGTCTGTGCGCAGACACGGTAAAGAATCTGTCTCAGACGGTAAAGAATCTGCCTGCAATGCAGGAGACCCAGGTTTGATCCCTGGGTGGAAATGAGCCCCTAGAGAAGGGAACAGCTGTCCACTCCAGGACTCTTGCCTGGAGAATCCCATGAGTAGAACAGCCTGGTTGGCTACAGTCCATGGGGTCAAAAAGAGTCACACATGACTGAGCCATTAACATTTTCAAATGAGGTTAGAAATCTCTGTTCTGGTTAAAACATAAGCTTCCTAAGGACAAAGGCAGCCTCTGGGCCCACTGACGCATCCCCCGATGGCAGCAAAGTCCTTGGTCCTCAATAAATCCCTGCTGAGTAGATGACTGGCGTGAACGAACGACCACCAAGGTTATGAGCGGGCGGGGATGTTTATGGAGTTAGGCGAGAATATGGGTTGGCTGCAGACCTGTTCCCCTACCCAGGTCATACCTGGGAGAAAGGATCCCCAGGCTGGAGGGTGGTAGAAGGGTGGGTTAGGGTGAGCCCTGGGATGCAGGTCTCTCTTGGGGCTGGCTGGTGGATCAGGGGTTCGTGCAGTCTACTCCAAGCCTAACATTCCAGAAATGTCATCAGAAAACTCTCACACAGCAGCCATCAAGAGCAGAGATTCGCCTCCAAACCTTCTGGAGGCAGGGTCCGTGGTTTGCAGGCCCCTGGGAGACCTCAGTCAAGTTACTTTGTCGTCAGCAGTGTTCAGGGGTCCCCAGGGGGCTTAGAGGTGATGCTAAGGTTGCTTTCAAAGCAATTAGGACAAATCCTCTAGAATCTGCTGATATGAGCAATCCCCTTGGTTCTTTTTCCCTTCAGTGATCACTTCCTGCCCTGGAAAGTGCTACCTCCCAGCATTTCTGCAATTTTGAGAAGAGAATCCACATCAGTGAATTCCAGCATCCCTCTAACTCTGGCCCAGCATCCCTTTCACAGAAACAAACAGGCGGAGGCTGGATCATCCCAGTCCCAGCCTCTTCCTTATACATTCCCTGCTCCTTCCCTCAGAGCGCGGTGACGGGGGCAAGACGGAGACTAAGGCTGCCGTCCTCGGAAGCCGCACCATCGTGAGCTTCCTCTCAAGTCCACATGACAGCGGCTGATGGAGAGACCTTGGGAAAAGAGTCCAGAGCGTCATTCAGCCAAGCAGTGACTGAGGACTTCTCATGCTGGTAATGGGATCTCACTTGAACTTTCCCAGGAATGCAGGTCTGAACTGGTAAACACTTGCAGGCTTCAGGAATTGCAAAGTAACCTTTGAGATCAAGATGTGTATGCATTGAAAACATTTCAAGTACTAAAACTGATTTTAGGGCTTCCCCTGGTGGTCCAGTGGGTAAGGACACCGTCTTGCAGTGCAAGGGGCGCCGATTCGATCCCTGGCCTGGGAAGATCCCACGTGCGGCGGAGCGGCTGGACTGATGTGTCCAATGACCGAGCTGGAGCTCTGGAGCGCATGCGCCCAGAGCCGGTGCTCTGCGACAACAGAGGCCACCGCGATGGGAGGCCCGCAGGAGCCAAGGAACAAAGATGGATGAAAATAGAGAAATGAAAGACCAATAGAAGTGGCCCGCCCACTCCCCTCCCTCCCCAACCCGACCCCCGCCCAAAATAAATAAATAAATCTTTTAAAAAAAAAACCGATTTTACTTGAATTTAACAGAAGAAAAAGAAATTGAGGTTATGCTCAATGAATTTTGATCAGATAAATGCCCTTCGCTACGAGATATTAATTTAAGAGATTCTTTAAAGGTGAAATAACAGAGTATGGAAAAATTAGGAGGTTCAAGTTATTATAGAGCTTTCTTTTTTTTTTTAATTCCCTGTTTTACTTTGAAGCAGAAGAGACTGATACCCTGCTAAGAAAGGAGGAAATCAGCACACTTAATAATGTCCCCACCTTCCTTTCCTGCATATGAGCAATCCCCTTGGTTCTTTTTCCCTTCAGTGATCACTTCCTGCCCTGGAAAGTGCTACCTCCCAGCATTTCTGCAATTTTGAGAAGAGAATCCACATCAGTGAATTCCAGCATCCCTCTAACTCTGGCCCAGCATCCCTTTCACAGAAACAAACAGGCGGAGGCTGGATCATCCCAGTCCCAGCCTCTTCCTTATACATTCCCTGCTCCTTCCCTCAGAGCGCGGTGACGGGGGCAAGACGGAGACTAAGGCTGCCGTCCTCGGAAGCCGCACCATCGTGAGCTTCCTCTCAAGTCCACATGACAGCGGCTGATGGAGAGACCTTGGAAATGAGTCCAGAGCGTCATTCAGCCAAGCAGTGACTGAGGACTTCTCATGCTGGTAATGGGATCTCACTTGAACTTTCCCAGGAATGCAGGTCTGAACTGGTAAACACTTGCAGGCTTCAGGAATTGCAAAGTAACCTTTGAGATCAAGATGTGTATGCATTGAAAACATTTCAAGTACTAAAACTGATTTTAGGGCTTCCCCTGGTGGTCCAGTGGGTAAGGACACCGTCTTGCAGTGCAAGGGGCGCCGATTCGATCCCTGGCCTGGGAAGATCCCACGTGCGGCGGAGCGGCTGGACTGATGTGTCCAATGACCGAGCTGGAGCTCTGGAGCGCATGCGCCCAGAGCCGGTGCTCTGCGACGACAGAGGCCACCGCGATGGGAGGCCCGCAGGAGCCAAGGAACAAAGATGGATGAAAATAGAGAAATGGAAGACCAATAGAAGTGGCCCGCCCACTCCCCTCCCTCCCCAACCCGACCCCCGCCCAAAATAAATAAATAAATCTTTTAAAAAAAAAACCGATTTTACTTGAATTTAACAGAAGAAAAAGAAATTGAGGTTATGCTCAATGAATTTTGATCAGATAAATGCCCTTCGCTACGAGATATTAATTTAAGAGATTCTTTAAAGGTGAAATAACAGAGTATGGAAAAATTAGGAGGTTCAAGTTATTATAGAGCTTTCTTTTTTTTTTTAATTCCATGTTTTACTTTGAAGCAGAAGAGACTGATACCCTGCTAAGAAAGGAGGAAATCAGCACACTTAATAATGTCCCCACCTTCCTTTCCTGCATATGAATACTATTATTATTCATTTTGTCCCAGTTTATAGCATCAACAATCTGTTCTGATACCACAAGCCTTCCGTGACAGATGTTGTTCAGCAAATCCTTCATCCTTTCTCTTCTCACACCTGGGCTCTGCTGCCCAGTGTCCTTTGCGATCAAACGCACCTGCACTTTAGAGGACCACCATGAGCAGGAGTGCTGCGTGTCAGCTGCATGGCCCATGAAAACCACAGTGGGTGATCCTCCATGCTCCTTCCCTTCCTACTGATGGGTGCATGAAACCCAGGGCATCTGGATGCCCATGGTGACTACAAGGGGCAGACGCCTGGAGCCCTGAATTGCCAGTTAAGGCAGAGCTGCTGCCAGTTGGGAAATAATTACTTTGAAATGTATATGAGCCGCATGGAAACTTCTGTCATGTTTGAGCCCTTCCGTATTTTCGATGTGTTCATTAGGGTTAATGTGACCTTAATCAGTACTCTTGCTCTACAATTAAAGAGGCACAACAATCACTAGCTTTCCCAATTCTGTGGGCTTTTTTTAAGCTTGACTGGTTGATTTATTCACAGATAGTTCCTTTCAGGAAAGCCCATCATAATAATGGCTAACATTTTAAATTACTGGGTTTGTAATTACTATATGACAGGCACTGTGCTAATTAATGTCTTTCTGGTCCTAGTCCATGTAATTTTTGCCACAGTCCTATTATGTATGAATGCCTTCCTCATCACGGAGGAGTAAACTGAGGCACAAGGACGTGATGTAAGACAACACAGCTGAAGGTTCCAGAGCTGGATTTCACCAGGTTAGGCAGGTTGGCTCTGAGTTCATTCTCTTCTCCTCATTGGTAAACATTTTAGGGAATTGCATTCCTTAAGTTCTTGTGTGGTTCCTTGCCTTATTTATTTATTTTTCAAATTGCTTGTAATGTCCTTTTATACAGTATCAAATTCTATGACTATATAAAATCTCAACTCTATTTTTCTGGGTATCTTCTCAGAATGTCCAACTCTTTCTCTAACTAGGTTAATCCCTCTCCAGGCCTGCTCTGTTAGCTGGAGCTGTGGTACTTCCCTCTGTCACCCTTCCAGGTCATGTGCCACATTTTCCTCTTTCTTTGGTGTGAAAAAAGTACTCCATCTGCTCTAGCACGTCGTTATGCAACTTTCTCAGAAAACGACTATGAGAGACTAATGTTCTCAGTTCTGGTAAACCTGAAGATGTCTTTTATTATTATTATTATTAACTTCAGATTCTAATAAGTGCTACTGACTACTTGGACATAGAATTCTGGATTGGAAATAGTTGTCTCTCACAATTCAAGAAGTATGCTCTGTATTTTTTTTTTTAACTGACCGTTTTCTGATGCCAACCTGAATTTCATTCCTTTACTAGCAATCTTTCTGTTGTTGTTTCTCTCTAAAAGTTCTACTCTTTACAAGTTCTACTCTTTATACTTGGGGTTTGTAAGTGGATATGGATACCTTTCTATTCATTGTCCTGGGCATTCCGTGGGCCTTTCAGTCTTAATACCTGGTCCTTAGTGCTCAGTCGTATATGAATTTTTTTGATTCCACAGACCGAGCCCTCCAGGCTCTTCTGGAATTCTCCGGGTAAGAATACTGGAAAGGATAGCCATTCCCTTTTCTGGGGGATCTTCTCGATTCAGGGATCAAACCTGGGTCTCCTGCATTGTAGGCAGATTCTTCTTCTTCTTTTTTTTCTTCCATTCTTTTATTTTACTTTTTACAGAGTTTTGTCGTTACTGACACACATCGATCTGGATCCTCCATAGGAATACACACGTTCCCCCCGCCCTGAACCTCCCCTCCCTCTTCCTCCCCATCCCACCCCTCAGGTCGCCACGGCAGATTCTTTGCCGTCTGAGACACCAAGGAAGCCCACCTGGTCCTTAGCCCTGAGGAATACTTTTGTTCTTATCATTCTCCAGTTCTTTTCCTGGAGCTCTAATTAGTCAGATGTTGTACTTTCTAGATCAGTCTGTCATGTCTCATATTTTTCTCATAATTTCTATCCTTTTGTCTTCTTTTGCCTACCATCTGGAGATGCCCCTGACTTTATAAAGCAAACTTTCCATTCACCTTGAATTTTGGCAGTCCTCTTTTTACTTTTCAAGAACTCTTTCTTGATGTATCTTTATAGCAACTCTTGCATTTCCTACTTGCAACAGCTTCTGAAACTTTCTTGGTACTCCTCTGTCATCAGGTCTTGCCACATTTCTCTTTTGGTGTGAAAAAGTACTCCATCTGCTCTAGCACGTCGTTATGCAACTTTCTCAGAAAACGACTATGAGAGACTAATGTTCTCAGTTCTGGTAAACCTGAAGATGTCTTTTATTATTATTATTATTAACTTCAGATTCTAATAAGTGCTACTGACTACTTGGACATAGAATTCTGGATTGGAAATAGTTGTCTCTCACAATTCAAGAAGTATGCTCTGTATTTTTTTTTTTAACTGACCGTTTTCTGATGCCAACCTGAATTTCATTCCTTTACTAGCAATCTTTCTGTTGTTGTTTCTCTCTAAAAGTTCTACTCTTTACAAGTTCTACTCTTTATACTTGGGGTTTGTAAGTGGATATGGATACCTTTCTATTCATTGTCCTGGGCATTCCGTGGGCCTTTCAGTCTTAATACCTGGTCCTTAGTGCTCAGTCGTATATGAATTTTTTTGATTCCACAGACCGAGCCCTCCAGGCTCTTCTGGAATTCTCCGGGTAAGAATACTGGAAAGGATAGCCATTCCCTTTTCTGGGGGATCTTCTCGATTCAGGGATCAAACCTGGGTCTCCTGCATTGTAGGCAGATTCTTCTTCTTCTTTTTTTTCTTCCATTCTTTTATTTTACTTTTTACAGAGTTTTGTCGTTACTGACACACATCGATCTGGATCCTCCATAGGAATACACACGTTCCCCCCGCCCTGAACCTCCCCTCCCTCTTCCTCCCCATCCCACCCCTCAGGTCGCCACGGCAGATTCTTTGCCGTCTGAGACACCAAGGAAGCCCACCTGGTCCTTAGCCCTGAGGAATACTTTTGTTCTTATCATTCTCCAGTTCTTTTCCTGGAGCTCTAATTAGTCAGATGTTGTACTTTCTAGATCAGTCTGTCATGTCTCATATTTTTCTCATAATTTCTATCCTTTTGTCTTCTTTTGCCTACCATCTGGAGATGCCCCTGACTTTATAAAGCAAACTTTCCATTCACCTTGAATTTTGGCAGTCCTCTTTTTACTTTTCAAGAACTCTTTCTTGATGTATCTTTATAGCAACTCTTGCATTTCCTACTTGCAACAGCTTCTGAAACTTTTCTGCAGAAGTTCTGAGAACTACTGCCTCTTATCTGTACTAGCCCTATTTTCTTCAGAACCAACATTACCATTTATTTACCTTACGCTTTATGGATGGCTGTTAGAAGAATTGATGCCCTCTCGGGCCCTTACAGTTACTTCTGTCCCTTCACTGACCCGATGCAGGACTGTACTGTGCAGTAAATCACTTCTCTGTCGTTAACAGCTTTGTAGTTAACAGATGCTGTTTAATAACCATTAGGACCAGGTGGCCTCTATGCTCTGTTTGTCCCCAGACAATGATGAAAGCCTTCCCTGAGGTATTCCCAGCACCCAGGAGACGAGTTCCCCGTTTGTAAAATCTTGACTTAGGAATGCATGTCCTGTTCTCAAGCACCTACCCCCATACCTTAGTTAACCATAAAACTGTCCCATTTGCCCCCTGACAGTGCTGAGTGTGGCTGAGAACACTTTCGGATCACTGTCTGTCCAATTCCGATCCCATCCTGTGAATAGGTTGCCCTACAATAAACCAGTCCATTGACTCTGTGCAGCTACCTGCCTTGTGTTTTTTGTCTTCTTTCCGTCCTTCCTTCCTTTTCCTTCCTGCCATCCTTCCTCCCCTCATGGACTTCTATTGAGACCAAAGGAAAAAAGAAGCTCTCTTTGCTGGTATGCATGGTTTTGCATTATTTATGATAGTGTTTATAATATTATTTATGATAATGCATATTAGTACTTTCCAAATGCCACTGTGCACAGGGGGGTCTGTTTGAGACACAAGCCCACAAAGGAAAGCAGAATCCAGAGATGTTAGGAAATACCATTCCTGGATTCAGCTATCCCTGAAGTCAGCCCAACCTTTGGTTATATGAGTTACCGATATTTTTTTCCTTTGTTTTATCCAATTTGAAAAAAATTCTGCTACTTTCAACCAACAGAGCTCCAAATAACATAACTAACCACTTACCTACTATTTGTGGTGGGTCCTTTCATCTTTTAAAACTCATTTTCCTCAGCTGTAAAGTGAGGATGGGATCCCAGCCTCCCTTGAGAATGGTGATGAACCGAGTGAGAGACTGAGTTTGATCACCCTTTAAAAACTGTAGCCTGCTATGTGTGCTCAGTTGCTTCAGTTGTGTCCAATTCTTTGCGACCTTGTAAACCGTAACCCCTCTATCCATGGGATTTTCCTGCTAGAATACTGGAGTGGGGGGCCATGCCCTCCTCCGGGCATCTTCTCCACCCAGGGATTGATCCTGAATCTTCTGTATCTCCTGCATTGAACCCAGATTCTTTACCTGCTGAGCCATCAGAAAAGCCTGGTAAAAGGTATAAATTCACATAATTAGCAATGTAAGGACTCAGGCTTTTATTTAGTTGGAATCATCCCGTTCCAGACAATGATGAAAGCCTTGGGCCCCCTTCCCCGTTTGTAAAATCTTGACTTAGGAATGCATGTCCTGTTCTCAAGCACCTACCCCCATACCTTAGTTAACCATAAAACTGTCCCATTTGCCCCCTGACAGTGCTGAGTGTGGCTGAGAACACTTTCGGATCACTGTCTGTCCAATTCCGATCCCATCCTGTGAATAGGTTGCCCTACAATAAACCAGTCCATTGACTCTGTGCAGCTACCTGCCTTGTGTTTTTTGTCTTCTTTCCGTCCTTCCTTCCTTTTCCTTCCTGCCATCCTTCCTCCCCTCATGGACTTCTATTGAGACCAAAGGAAAAAAGAAGCTCTCTTTGCTGGTATGCATGGTTTTGCATTATTTATGATAGTGTTTATAATATTATTTATGATAATGCATATTAGTACTTTCCAAATGCCACTGTGCACAGGGGGGTCTGTTTGAGACACAAGCCCACAAAGGAAAGCAGAATCCAGAGATGTTAGGAAATACCATTCCTGGATTCAGCTATCCCTGAAGTCAGCCCAACCTTTGGTTATATGAGTTACCGATATTTTTTTCCTTTGTTTTATCCAATTTGAAAAAAATTCTGCTACTTTCAACCAACAGAGCTCCAAATAACATAACTAACCACTTACCTACTATTTGTGGTGGGTCCTTTCATCTTTTAAAACTCATTTTCCTCAGCTGTAAAGTGAGGATGGGATCCCAGCCTCCCTTGAGAATGGTGATGAACCGAGTGAGAGACTGAGTTTGATCACCCTTTAAAAACTGTAGCCTGCTATGTGTGCTCAGTTGCTTCAGTTGTGTCCAATTCTTTGCGACCTTGTAAACCGTAACCCCTCTATCCATGGGATTTTCCTGCTAGAATACTGGAGTGGGTAGCCAGGCCCTCCTCCGGGGCATCTTCTCCACCCAGGGATTGATCCTGAATCTTCTGTATCTCCTGCATTGAACCCAGATTCTTTACCTGCTGAGCCATCAGAAAAGCCTGGTAAAAGGTATAAATTCACATAATTAGCAATGTAAGGACTCAGGCTTTTATTTAGTTCCTTTGGTAGGGCTGGGTTTTCTTTTCTTTCCTCTCCGGCCAAAAGAATCTCTAAATCTCCATTTCTTCAGAAAACTACAACGAAAGCAAACGAAGGCGACTTGGGCTTCTGGCTGGAGTGCTTGGCTGGGGCACTTTTCCAGGACGGAGATGGAATGGATGACTTTCTTACTCAATGTTTGTTCAGTGCTCTGGGCCTATGAAGGGCCCTGGAGTCTCTGACTAGGTTTGTTATTGATGTTTGGTGAGCCATAAAACCCCGATTTCCTGCCTGCACCCTCAACCATAAAGTAACTGTTTGCTGCAGCCTGTAAACACCCCTTGGTCAGCAGGCCCTGCGCCCAGAGCCTGTGGGGCTGGTTCGTGAACATCCTCCAAGGGCCTCCTGACAGCATTTCCCTCCTCTCTGCTTTCCCTCGCAGGCTGCTCTGACGTGCTCCCCAGTTGTGGACTGGACAGACCTGGTTTTTCCAGCCTTGCCCACCCAGGGCAAGCAGAGCTCTGTGCTGGGAGCAGTGGTCTCAAGGGATTGGTGTGTCTGACCCTCGACATGTAGCATCAGCCCTCCCTGCTCACCACACAAAACTCAAGTTTCAGGGCTGGGGCCAGCCAGAGCTACTGTCCCCACCGTTGGCTTCACGTTGGGAAGGTCTGTTGGGGTGAAGGGTCTCAGAAGCCTGGTCTGCACCTTCACCCTCTCTCAGGGCCCCTGCCTCTGGCGGCAGCCACAGGGGTTGCATCCCCACTGCACACTCCCTTTTGCCCTGCAGCTTCTATGGCCTCCACTGGAAGACTCTTCAGAGAGAGAATGTTTGGTGCAACTCTCTCCAAAGAGATTGCGGGAAGCGCTGGGGGAGGCTGATTCTGCCTCATTCCAGTCAAGGAGAGATTTCCACATCGGAGCACCATCCAAAAGGACAGTCGGCCTTGAGAGCAGGAAGTCCCCTGTCATTTTAAGAGACAAGGGACAACATACTCATCTTAATCTAGTTGAAGGAAAAGTGTTAACTCACTCACCCAACTCAGTGAAAAGCAGGGGCAGAGTTATCCTGTTTGTAGATCCAGGGTTTCCACATCTTATCTTGACCTCCCATTCCATCAAAATCCTCTCACGGGTCTGGAAGCCAATCCTGAAGCTGTGACTCAACAGGAAAGAGCCGTCTTCTCTTTCCAACAGCCAGATGTAAAATCCTAAGGAAACTGATTGATTGGCCCAAGTTGCATGAAGCTCCCCACTCCTTGGACCAATCACAGGGCCTGAGAGAAGGGCGGGGCATGTGAGGGTCTGCATCTGTCTATCCCCAGGTACTTCCTCCTGCCTGGAGACCTCTACCTCAAATCCTTTATTCTACTCTTTGTTGGAGTAATGGCTTCTTAACCTTTACATCTCAGCTCCAATGCCCTTCCCTTAGCTAACTTTCCTGACAACCCCCCACCCTGCCTATATGTGGGTGACTTCGTGGGCTTTCGCATAGCACCCTGTGATTTTTCCCTCATAGCACTTATCAGTCTGGAAACAGGTATTCATTTCTGTGATTGTTCGATTAATCCCATCTCTGCCTCTAGCCAGTCATCCTGTTGGCAGGAACTGTGTCCATTTCACTTCCTATGATGTCTCCTCTTTCTTGGTCATGTAGTGAATAGTGAATAAATATTTGTCATCATTTGAATAATGACTGGTGAGATTTCCTATAGCTGGGGTGGACCTGGAAAGGACTTCAAGCCGTTCGTGACTTCCAGCAGATGTCTGAGTGTTGTGATGTAACACAAGTCTCCCACTCTCCTAGGACATGGACCGGCCACCACCCTGTGCATCAAACACTGAAGCCAGGCGAAGAGCGTCTGCTTCCTGAGTCCCTCATTCCGCCCAGGGTGGGAGCAGCCATCCAGCAGCATTCTTTCCCTCATTGTGGCCCCAGTCTCTGTCATTTACAAGTTGTTTTGCTCATTTGCTGTCAGGTTTTGTATTTTATGTTCTTCATCTTTTCTTATGAAATATTTTGACATAGCAAAAATAGTACAGAGGAACATATAATGTGCTTTTGTGTTCCCGTCCCCCAGGATAAAAGAGAAACCATTACTGACATAAATAAAGCCCACTGCTGTCTCTAACCCTTATTTTCTCTCTAAAGCAATATCTGGAAAGTCTGGAATTCGATGGTTATTATTTTCATGTGTGTTGTTGTATTTTTCCTACACATGTGAGTATCCATAAACCATTTACAGTGTTTTTCAAATTTTAGAACTCCATATAAATATTATTACATTGTATAGCATCTTTATGAACTCTGGCTTCTTCCCAATTTTATGTTTGTGTGATTTATCTATGCTGTATTTATAGCCTTGGTCCATTTATTTTTATTGCTGTGAAGTATGTTCTGTTTTCCAAGGTACCATTCTTATTGGTTCTCTCGCTGATGAGGAGTGAAGTGGTTTCCAGTTTCTGCCCTAGTAAATAGTGCTGACTTGGGCATTCTTGTCTGTCTTCCTTTTGCAGAAGGCTTTCTCCAGAATGTCTCTGAGCAGACAGTAATGCTGTGGAGACACACTCCTTGTTGGTGAGAAACACTATCTGATAGATTGTCCCCATGGCCACAAACGGGATTTTCTTTTTTTTTTTTTTTTAAAGATTTATTTATTTATTTATTTTGGGCGGGGATCAGGTTGGGAAGGGAGGGGAGCGGGCGGGCCACTTCTATTGGTCTTTCATTTCTCTATTTTCATCCGTCTTTGTTCTTTGGCCTGTGTGGGCCTCCCATCGCGGTGGCATCTGTTGTTGCAGAGCGCCGGCTCTGGGCGCATGCGCCCAGAGCTCTGGCTCGGTGATGTAACACAAGTCTCCCACTCTCCTAGGACATGGACCGGCCACCACCCTGTGCATCAAACACTGAAGCCAGGCGAAGAGCGTCTGCTTCCTGAGTCCCTCATTCCGCCCAGGGTGGGAGCAGCCATCCAGCAGCATTCTTTCCCTCATTGTGGCCCCAGTCTCTGTCATTTACAAGTTGTTTTGCTCATTTGCTGTCAGGTTTTGTATTTTATGTTCTTCATCTTTTCTTATGAAATATTTTGACATAGCAAAAATAGTACAGAGGAACATATAATGTGCTTTTGTGTTCCCGTCCCCCAGGATAAAAGAGAAACCATTACTGACATAAATAAAGCCCACTGCTGTCTCTAACCCTTATTTTCTCTCTAAAGCAATATCTGGAAAGTCTGGAATTCGATGGTTATTATTTTCATGTGTGTTGTTGTATTTTTCCTACACATGTGAGTATCCATAAACCATTTACAGTGTTTTTCAAATTTTAGAACTCCATATAAATATTATTACATTGTATAGCATCTTTATGAACTCTGGCTTCTTCCCAATTTTATGTTTGTGTGATTTATCTATGCTGTATTTATAGCCTTGGTCCATTTATTTTTATTGCTGTGAAGTATGTTCTGTTTTCCAAGGTACCATTCTTATTGGTTCTCTCGCTGATGAGGAGTGAAGTGGTTTCCAGTTTCTGCCCTAGTAAATAGTGCTGACTTGGGCATTCTTGTCTGTCTTCCTTTTGCAGAAGGCTTTCTCCAGAATGTCTCTGAGCAGACAGTAATGCTGTGGAGACACACTCCTTGTTGGTGAGAAACACTATCTGATAGATTGTCCCCATGGCCACAAACGGGATTTTCTTTTTTTTTTTTTTTTAAAGATTTATTTATTTATTTATTTTGGGCGGGGATCAGGTTGGGAAGGGAGGGGAGCGGGCGGGCCACTTCTATTGGTCTTTCATTTCTCTATTTTCATCCGTCTTTGTTCTTTGGCCTGTGTGGGCCTCCCATCGCGGTGGCATCTGTTGTTGCAGAGCGCCGGCTCTGGGCGCATGCGCTCCAGAGCTCTGGCTCGGTGATTGGACACATCAGTCCAGTTGCTCCGCGGCACGTGGGATCTTCCCAGGCCAGGGATCGAACCGGCACCCCTTGCACTGCAAGGCGGTGTCCTTATCCACTGGACCACCAGGGGAAGCCGGGGATTTTCCATGGTTCTTCATCTTTGCTATCACAGAGAGTTATCCGACTCTTCATTTTTACTAATAATGGGAGGAAATGGAAATGCACAATGTTATTTAAATTTGTATGAAAGGGAAACCCATTCCAGTATTCTTGCCTGGAAAATCCCATGGACAGAGGAGCCTGAGGTCTACAGTCTATGGGGTCACAAAGAGTTGGCCATGACCAAGTGACTAAATGGCCATCATTGCCAGGAGCAGAGCTGAGTGATTGGGACAGGAGTGGTAAGATTAGGACAAGAATGACCAATGAGATGATCATCTTTCTATCAGCACCTTTCGTATTTCATCTGAGAAATGTCTTTTCATGGATTTTACCCATTTGACTGTTGGTTGTTGGCTTTTTTCTTATGGCTTCACGGAAGATTTTCACATGTCATTGACCTTCATTCTGTGTCTGTCATCTGCGTGACATATCCCCCTCCCAATTAGTGATCATCTTTTTACTTAGTTTGTGGTGACTTTTGGTAGGCAAACATTTTTAATATTAAGATGTTCAGATTTTTTTCTTTCATGGCTTGTACTTTTTGTGAATTGTTTAAGAAAGGTTTTCCTATTGAAGCAGTGAATATATTGCTATATTTCTATATATTTTAAAATATGGAATTATATAAATCTATAAATATTTTATTCTAGAAGTCCTTCCCCTACATTTAAGTCATTTATTCACCTGTGTGCTTGATTGGAGGTGGAATCTAATTTTATTTTTTTTCCAATAAAATCATTGATTAATTGACTAGACCATCCTTTTCATATTGATTGGCTGGGAAACCTTTGCCAAGTGTAAAGTTTCCATATTCGTGTGGGAGTATAAGGTTTCCATGTTTGTTCCTGGGTCTTCTGCTGCCCTGGTCCACCCATGTTGCACTATCTCAATTACAGTGGCCTCGTAAGAAGTCTTAACACCTGCCAGGACAAAGGTCACTAACTGAAAAATTGTCTTGGTTATTCTTGCTCTCCCATATATATTTTTAGAATCCATGTCAAGCATAATAAGAAACCTTTTTGAACCTTTGACAGGAATTGAACTGAATTCAGAAATTAATTTGGAGGAAATTGACATATTTATGATATCGAATCTTAACATCTCCAACAAAGCTTATCTCTCCTCTACCATGGCCTTCTTTAAAGGTTTTTTTAAAATAAAGTTTTAACTGATTGTTACATAAAGCAAATTGTAAATCTTTTGCTGAATTTACTTTTGCTTACTTATTTTTGTTGCTGTTATAAATTGAATCTTTTTAAAATTACCTTTTCTAGCTCTATGGGGCTAGGATGTAGAAATGCATTTTATTTTTGCTGATTGATCTTCTATGCAGCAGTCACGGGCAAACTCGCTTAGTTCTAATAATTTGTCTGTAAAGTCTCTTGGGCTTTCTGTATAGATAATTTTGTTTCTTCCTGTTCAATCTTTACTCTGTTTCTTTTTTTCCTTTTATTACAGTGTGACTAGAGCCTCCAATTCAGTATTAAATAAAGACAGGAATAGCAGATTTTCTGCTCTACCAATGCAATTTATTTTTAAGCTATAATCATGAAGTCTATTTGGGTTTTGTATTCTTTTTTATCCTTCTTTACACTTTATTCCACACATTTTCTATAATTGGTAGGCATTGAATTCTTTTTTCCTATTATTATCTTCTGAAAAAAAATTTAAACTCCTGGAAAAGTTAATAATTCAATGAGTACCCATGGACTTTCTCATCTCACCAGCTGTTAACATTTTTTTTTAATTATGTATTTATTTGGCTCCACTGGGTCTTAGTTGAGGCATGTGGGATCTAGTTCCCTGACCAGGGATCGAACCCAGGCCCCTTGCATTGGGAACACAGAGTCATAACCACTGGACCACCAGGGAAGTCCCAGCTGTTAACATTTTGTCTGTATATAGATACACACATCCACATACACACACACACACACACACACACACATGCACTTGACCAATTAATTTAATAAAATATGTGCAAGATATTTTCACTAAAAACTAATTGAAAATTTACTGAAATGAATTAAAGATGTAAATATTGCAACGATGTCACTTTTTTTTCCTAATCCATGTCAAGCATAATAAGAAACCTTTTTGAACCTTTGACAGGAATTGAACTGAATTCAGAAATTAATTTGGAGGAAATTGACATATTTATGATATCGAATCTTAACATCTCCAACAAAGCTTATCTCTCCTCTACCATGGCCTTCTTTAAAGGTTTTTTTAAAATAAAGTTTTAACTGATTGTTACATAAAGCAAATTGTAAATCTTTTGCTGAATTTACTTTTGCTTACTTATTTTTGTTGCTGTTATAAATTGAATCTTTTTAAAATTACCTTTTCTAGCTCTATGGGGCTAGGATGTAGAAATGCATTTTATTTTTGCTGATTGATCTTCTATGCAGCAGTCACGGGCAAACTCGCTTAGTTCTAATAATTTGTCTGTAAAGTCTCTTGGGCTTTCTGTATAGATAATTTTGTTTCTTCCTGTTCAATCTTTACTCTGTTTCTTTTTTTCCTTTTATTACAGTGTGACTAGAGCCTCCAATTCAGTATTAAATAAAGACAGGAATAGCAGATTTTCTGCTCTACCAATGCAATTTATTTTTAAGCTATAATCATGAAGTCTATTTGGGTTTTGTATTCTTTTTTTTCCTTCTTTACACTTTATTCCACACATTTTCTATAATTGGTAGGCATTGAATTCTTTTTTCCTATTATTATCTTCTGAAAAAAAATTTAAACTCCTGGAAAAGTTAATAATTCAATGAGTACCCATGGACTTTCTCATCTCACCAGCTGTTAACATTTTTTTTTAATTATGTATTTATTTGGCTCCACTGGGTCTTAGTTGAGGCATGTGGGATCTAGTTCCCTGACCAGGGATCGAACCCAGGCCCCTTGCATTGGGAACACAGAGTCATAACCACTGGACCACCAGGGAAGTCCCAGCTGTTAACATTTTGTCTGTATATAGATACACACATCCACATACACACACACACACACACACACACATGCACTTGACCAATTAATTTAATAAAATATGTGCAAGATATTTTCACTAAAAACTAATTGAAAATTTACTGAAATGAATTAAAGATGTAAATATTGCAACGATGTCACTTTTTTTTCCTAATGGATCCAAAGACTGAAAATCTGTTTAACTCTGTTATCAGGAAAAGGATAACAAAACTCGGTAAGAAACTGTAACTCATCAGAATGACGCAAGTTTAAAAGACAATATCTACCAGAAGAAACAGAACATTTACATATTGCTAGTGGGAGAATACATTGGTAGAACTAAGGAAGGGCTTGCAGGGTGGTGCTAAAGGTAAAGAATCCATCTGCCAGTGCAGGAGACATAAGAAAAGTGCGTTTGATCCCTGGGTCAGAAAGATCCCCTGGAGGAGGGCATGGCAATCCACTCCACTATTCTTGTCTGGAGAATCCTGCGGACAAAGATGCCTGGCAGGCTACAGTTCTTAGGGTCACAAAGAATCGCACACAACTGAAGTAACTTACTGTGCACACACTATGAGAAATTGTTTGGCGGGCTTCCCTGGTGGCTCGGTGGTAAAGAATCCACCTGCCAGTGCAGGAGACACAAGGTTGATCCCTGGGTCAGGAAGATCCCCTGGAGAAGGAAATGGCAACCCACTCCAGTATTCTTGCCTGGAAAATCCCATGGACAGAGGAGCCTGCTGGGCTGCAGTCCAAGGGATCATAAACAGTCAGACATGACTAAGTCCCTGGACAACAACAACCCCTCAGACCCTAGGCCAGCGATAAGATAGTCCCAGCGGCCCTTTGGCAGAGTGGCGTGCCTCTGAGAATCCTGGATTGCTGCCTTCCCGATCCGGATTCCACCCTGCAAGTCACCCTATAATAAATGGACCTGTTGATCCTATGGAGCTGCCTGTCTCATTTTTCAGTTTCAAGATGCCTTCTCAGTTGGGTGAATAGTTTTCCTTCCCTCCATCCTCCAACATTCACCATTAAGCCTACGTTCTCTGTAGAGTTTTTGTAGCTCTATCAGGTTAGGAAGTCCCTTTCTATACCTAGGTTGCTAAGAGTTTTAGTTTTCTATTGTGATTGAGTGTTAAGAGTTTTCAAAAGACAATAATAAAAAATGTGCAAGATATTTTCACTAAAAACTAATTGAAATTTTCTGAATTAAAGATGTAAATATTGCAACGATGTCACTTTTTTTTCCTAATGGATCCAAAGACTGAAAATCTGTTTAACTCTGTTATCAGGAAAAGGATAACAAAACTCGGTAAGAAACTGTAACTCATCAGAATGACGCAAGTTTAAAAGACAATATCTACCAGAAGAAACAGAACATTTACATATTGCTAGTGGGAGAATACATTGGTAGAACTAAGGAAGGGCTTGCAGGGTGGTGCTAAAGGTAAAGAATCCATCTGCCAGTGCAGGAGACATAAGAAAAGTGCGTTTGATCCCTGGGTCAGAAAGATCCCCTGGAGGAGGGCATGGCAATCCACTCCACTATTCTTGTCTGGAGAATCCTGCGGACAAAGATGCCTGGCAGGCTACAGTTCTTAGGGTCACAAAGAATCGCACACAACTGAAGTAACTTACTGTGCACACACTATGAGAAATTGTTTGGCGGGCTTCCCTGGTGGCTCGGTGGTAAAGAATCCACCTGCCAGTGCAGGAGACACAAGGTTGATCCCTGGGTCAGGAAGATCCCCTGGAGAAGGAAATGGCAACCCACTCCAGTATTCTTGCCTGGAAAATCCCATGGACAGAGGAGCCTGCTGGGCTGCAGTCCAAGGGATCATAAACAGTCAGACATGACTAAGTCCCTGGACAACAACAACCCCTCAGACCCTAGGCCAGCGATAAGATAGTCCCAGCGGCCCTTTGGCAGAGTGGCGTGCCTCTGAGAATCCTGGATTGCTGCCTTCCCGATCCGGATTCCACCCTGCAAGTCACCCTATAATAAATGGACCTGTTGATCCTATGGAGCTGCCTGTCTCATTTTTCAGTTTCAAGATGCCTTCTCAGTTGGGTGAATAGTTTTCCTTCCCTCCATCCTCCAACATTCACCATTAAGCCTACGTTCTCTGTAGAGTTTTTGTAGCTCTATCAGGTTAGGAAGTCCCTTTCTATACCTAGGTTGCTAAGAGTTTTAGTTTTCTATTGTGATTGAGTGTTAAGAGTTTTCAAAAGACTTTCCATGCATTTATCATGGTGGTCATATTCATTTTGCATCTTTGGTCTGTCAATGTGATAAATTACAGGGATCCAATTTGAGAGGTTAAAGCAACTTTGCATATCTAGACTCAAGCTCTCTGGTCTGTGATGTGTTGTCCTTTTTATATATTGCCGTATTCAATTGACTATTTTAAGTAAATCAGGTAAATATGATTTCTTACTATTTCAAGGAAATACTATTTTGTGTGTATGTTTATAAATAAGAATTATCAATAACTTAAAAATTTAGCTTTACTTTTTCGTTGCACTGGGTCGTCATTGTTACTAACTGTGGCAAGTTGGGACTAGTCTTTGTGGCGGCGCTTGGGTTTCTCATTGCAGTGGCGTCTTTGGTTGCAGAGCCCAGCCTCTAGGAGCATGGGCTTTGTGGACTTACTTGTTCAGTAGTTTAGACTCAGTAGTTATAGCGCATGGGCTTAGTTGTTCAGTGGTTTAGGCTCAGTAGTTGTGGCACATGGGCTTAGTTGCTCTGCAGCATGTGGAATTTTCCTGGATCAGGGATCAAACTCATGTTCTCTGCATTGGAAGGTGGATTCTTATCCACTGTGCCACCAGGGAAGCCCCCAGTCATTTTAAAAGTTATATCAGTTTGTATTTTCTACATTTTAAAGTTAACATAATGGGGCCACACAGATTGAAGGCTGTAATACTTTCTCAGATATTCACTCCTTCATTCTTACATAGTGTCCCTCCATCTGGAAATGCTTCTAGTAAAGTATGCTTTCTTTGACATATAGCCTTTGACATAAGTCACGTTGGTTTTTATCTCATTCAGATTTGCATACTGTGTCATTTTTGGTTCTTCTTATCTACATTTTCTGTGTCTGAGGTGTGTTCTGACCCACACACTCTCTTGTGGAATTTGGCTTTACGTGGGGTCACTAGTGGTAAAGAACCCACCTACCAGTGCAGGCAGACATGAGACACAGGTTCAGTTCCCGGACCAGGAAGATCCCGTGGGTGAATAGTTTTCCTTCCTCCATCCTCCAACATTCACCATTGCCTACGTTCTCTGTAGAGTTTTTGTAGCTCTATCAGGTTAGGAAGTCCCTTTCTATACCTAGGTTGCTAAGAGTTTTAGTTTTCTATTGTGATTGAGTGTTAAGAGTTTTCAAAAGACTTTCCATGCATTTATCATGGTGGTCATATTCATTTTGCATCTTTGGTCTGTCAATGTGATAAATTACAGGGATCCAATTTGAGAGGTTAAAGCAACTTTGCATATCTAGACTCAAGCTCTCTGGTCTGTGATGTGTTGTCCTTTTTATATATTGCCGTATTCAATTGACTATTTTAAGTAAATCAGGTAAATATGATTTCTTACTATTTCAAGGAAATACTATTTTGTGTGTATGTTTATAAATAAGAATTATCAATAACTTAAAAATTTAGCTTTACTTTTTCGTTGCACTGGGTCGTCATTGTTACTAACTGTGGCAAGTTGGGACTAGTCTTTGTGGCGGCGCTTGGGTTTCTCATTGCAGTGGCGTCTTTGGTTGCAGAGCCCAGCCTCTAGGAGCATGGGCTTTGTGGACTTACTTGTTCAGTAGTTTAGACTCAGTAGTTATAGCGCATGGGCTTAGTTGTTCAGTGGTTTAGGCTCAGTAGTTGTGGCACATGGGCTTAGTTGCTCTGCAGCATGTGGAATTTTCCTGGATCAGGGATCAAACTCATGTTCTCTGCATTGGAAGGTGGATTCTTATCCACTGTGCCACCAGGGAAGCCCCCAGTCATTTTAAAAGTTATATCAGTTTGTATTTTCTACATTTTAAAGTTAACATAATGGGGCCACACAGATTGAAGGCTGTAATACTTTCTCAGATATTCACTCCTTCATTCTTACATAGTGTCCCTCCATCTGGAAATGCTTCTAGTAAAGTATGCTTTCTTTGACATATAGCCTTTGACATAAGTCACGTTGGTTTTTATCTCATTCAGATTTGCATACTGTGTCATTTTTGGTTCTTCTTATCTACATTTTCTGTGTCTGAGGTGTGTTCTGACCCACACACTCTCTTGTGGAATTTGGCTTTACGTGGGGTCACTAGTGGTAAAGAACCCACCTACCAGTGCAGGCAGACATGAGACACAGGTTCAGTTCCCGGACCAGGAAGATCCCGTGGAGGAGGGCGTGGCAGCCCTCTTTGCCGATGGTTTCTCCCCGTCCTGCACGTGGGCTCCTCAGCCTCTGATCAATGATCATCTTAAGCCTGATTTTAGTGAGGCCAAATGCAGACTCTGTGAACTGGTGGTTTCTGCCAGAAGTTGCTTTATGACAGAGAATTGGGGAATCTGAAAATGAAAGCAAGTTCGATCAAGTTGGGAAATGCCGTGTGGCAAGTCAGGCTGCCAGGCTGCAGGCCTGAGGGACAGGGTGACCGGTCTTTCTCCCGTGGGTTTCTGTTCTTGGGTTGGACATGTTTCCACTGTTTAGCCTTAGACACAGTCTCTCGACGCACAGCAGCCATAGCTCCTATTGACTGAATTCTTACAATGTTCCTGGCTTCATGTCGAGCAGGTGACGTGTATTTATTGTTTGGTTGTAGTAGGGTAAATGGAGGCCCCCTAAATACATGTCCACATCCTAATCTTTGCAACCTGTGAATATGTCCGAATTTGGAAAAAGGGCCTTTGTAGACATGATGAAGTTAAGGATCTCAAGACCATTTCCGATGAAGCAGGTGGGTCCTCTATCAATGCCAAGAATCCTTCCACAAGACAGGTGAGAAAGCCCCGAGAAGACAGGAGCAGAGACTGGAGTGAGGTCGCCACAAGCCAAGCAAAGCCCAGACCCACCAGGAGCTGGAAGAGACAAGGATTCTCCCCTAGAGCCTTCAGAAAGGGCACAGCCGTGCTCATACCCTGATCTTGGACTTCTGGCTTTTAGAACTGCGATAGAACACATTTCTGTTGTAAGCCATCCAGCTTATGGCGATCTGTGATGGCAGCTCTGGAAAACTAATGTTTCCTTCAACCACGCTGGGAAATGGGCTTTGTCACTATCTCTCATTTTGGAGATGAGGAAATTGAGGCACAGAGCTCAGATAACTTGTCCAGGGTCCCTAAAGTTGGAGAAGACAGCACCAAAGGGAACATCAGTGACAGGCCCTAGGTCACAACTTGACTCCTGTGGAATTCCTTTTTTTTTTTTTTTCTATCATATAAGTGAGGATGTTGGAAAAAACGTTTCCCATAAAGATGTGAATGAATTTAATGGCACCGGGGAGAAAAGGCTGTAAGCAGCTTCGGCAACATGACCTCTTGCTGTCCTCTAGTGGCCAAGATAAGGAATGTCGCCACATCCTTTCGCTTGGTCTTGTTTCTAGTTCCACCTAGAACTGGTATGAAAAACTGCACTTAATAAGATCTCAGAAATGTCTCTGTGCACTCTGCCAGGGTTCTCTCATACATTTGCAATGGCTGAAGAAGAGAGGTCCCGTCTGTTTCATTGGGGCATATCCAGCACTGAGCCCTGAATCAGGAGAGGAGGCCAGGTGTCGAAGGAAAGCTGGCGGGACTGGAGCCCGACTACTCCTGGGTGAATCTGGGCATGGTGCAGCCCTCTCAGAACAGCCATTTCCTCATCTGTAAAATGATTATAATACTTGCCTCCCACTTGGAAGATTAAATGATATAAAGTGCTGGCATGTGGTGGTTGTTCGTTACTCAGTTTTCTCTGATTCTTTGTATCCCCATGGACTGCAGCACAGGCTTCCCTGTCCTTCACTATCTCCCGGAGCTTGCTCAAGCTCATGTCCATTGAGTCAGTGATGCCATCCAACCATCTCATCCTCTGTTACCTCCATCTCCTTCTGCCTTCAAAATTTCCTAGCATCAGGGTCTTCTTCAGTGAGTTGACTCTCCATATCAGGTGGCCAGAGTATTAGAGCTTCAGTATCAGTCCTTCCAATGAATATTCAGGGTTGATTTCCTTTAGGATTGACTGGTTGGATGTCCTTGCAGTCTAAGGGACTCTCAAGAGTCTTCTCCAGCACCACAGTTCAAAAGTATCAGTTCTTTGGTACTCAGCCTTCGTTATGGTCCAACTCTTTCATCCATACATCAATAAAGGTTAATATTCGATACATTTTGTCTGAATGAAATGCGGAGCTTCCCTTATGGCTCAGCGGTAAAGAATCCACCTGCCAGTGCAGGAGATACACGTTTGATCCCTGGGTCAGGAAGATCCCCTGTAAAAAGAAATGGCAACCTACTCCAATATTCTTGTCTGGGAAATCCCATAGACAGAGGAGCCTGGCAGGCTACAGTTCATGGAGTCGCAAAAGAGTTGGACACAACTGAGAGACTAAACAACACCACCATGAAGGAAGCGTCACAACCTAGAAGAGAGAGTCATAAACGGTGTCTGAGCAGGAAGCAGGAGTATGTCCTGGGGAAATACTGGGCTTGCCAACAACCCTGGGACATAGACCTATTTGCCCTGACACTCATTCACCCTTTGTCACTTTTATGGCCCTCGGCTCTGTCATCTGTGAAATGGAAGGTTGGATAACAGAATCGTCTGCACTCCGCCTCCCATAACTGAATCCTACGGACAAGGACAACCCAGTGACCACATCTGGCCTGCCGCTGGTTTTCAGGCTGCCCATGAGCCAAGCATGTTTTCTAAATGGCTGAAGAAACTCAAAAGAAGAAATCTTTTATGACACGTGAAAAAATATGAAATTCAAATATGCGTGGGCAAATCAAGTTCTGTTGGAATCCAGCCAAGCTCATTTGTGTGTGTGTGTGTGTGTGTGTGTGTGTGTGTGTGTATTGTCCATGGCTCCTTTCTTGCTACCATAGCAGAAACGAGGCGCTGGCATGGAAAGCTGAAAATATCTGGCCATTTACAGAAGTCAGCCAGTCTCCAACATAACCAATCAACCCGTTCGGTCGCTCAGTCGTGTGCGACTCTGCGACCCCATGGACTGCAGGGTGCCAGGCTCCCCTGCCCTTCGCCATCTCCTGGAGCCTGCTCAAACCAACAAAACTATTTAACTATCCCACATAAGAAGTTCAAACCAAGAGCGTTCAGGGTCTACAGCCCTCAGGTCTCTTGGCTTCTCCTCCTGGTCACATGGTGGCAGCCAGTTCCGCAGATCTCCATTTGTGACTGGAAGTAAGGAGCGGAGAGAAAAGATCTCCTGCCATGAGGCTTGTATCAGGAAAGAGAATACTTTCCAGAAGTTGTGTGTGTGTGTGTGTGTGTGTGTGTGTGTGAGAGAGAGAGAGAGAGAGAGAGAGAGTCACTCAGCCATGTCCAATTCTTTGTGACCCCATGCACTGTCACCCATCAAGCTCCTCTGTCCAGGGAGTGCTCCCAGCAAGAATACTGGAGTGAGTATCCATTCTCTTTTCCAGGGGATCCTTCTTGACCCAGGGATTGAACCTGGGACTCCTGCATGGCAGGCAGATTCTTTGCCATCTGAGCCACCAGGGAAGCCTCTCCCAGAAGCCCTGTGGGTTGATTATAAAAGGGCAAGCACTTGGGAGAACAGAGGCAGCAACTGCAAGAACCCAAGCGACCGATGGGGATGACCAGAACTTAGAGGCTGAGGATGGGGAGATATGGGACAGACTCTGGTAATTCTGGAGGAATTTCTGCTGGACTGATTGGGTGGGGATGGAAGGCGGAGAAAGGGTGGACCCAGGGTGCTGTCCACATACTTGGCTTAAAACCCCTGGGGAAGCTTCTTGGATGATTGGGTGAGTTTTACAGAAAAGCGAGCACTGAGGCACGAGTCCGGATGTCCTTCTATGTGAGAGGTCTGACTGCCTCTGTGTGTGTGTGTGTGTGTGTGTGCATGTGTGTGTGTCCTCCTTTCTCACTAGGCTGCTTCTAGGCCCAGCTGGTTGGAGAAGCAGCCGAGGCGGGGAGTAGTGATAATAACCAACAGGTTGGCACAGGCTTGCTGCTGCAGCCTCTTACTGATGCCTGCCCGGCCAGCCTGGTCGCCACATGCCATGCACCGAGCCATGTGCTAACATTATTAACCAATGTAATCCTTGCAACAGCCCTGTAAGTCCCTTTATCAACCCTCCTTTTATAGATGGGGAAATCTGGGGTTCAGAAAAGTGAGGGGACAGGCCCAAGGGGCCCCAGCAGCTGCGTGGCCAAGCCAACATTTGAACCTGGGCCATTGGATCTCAGAGTCTAGGTGTATCAACAACCCCTTCCAGCCATGGGAAGGGAGGGCAGGCTAGGGTAGAGAAGCTGAGTAGTTTCTCTTTCTTCCAGCACCTCTAGATGTAAAAATACTTAGCCGAGCACTGGCACACCATACATGCTCTATAAAATATACTAATTGCTGTTATTTTTATTAACACCAAAGAAAACTGGGCAGGATAGGACCCGCTGAGTGCCCGTGTCCTGTAGGAGACCGAAGATGCAAGTCAGGGGAAGAAATGGACTTGTGTCAGATGCCAAGCCATCAAAAGTAATTGGCAGGAGGGAAGAAACCAGACAGAGTGTGTAAGTGTCTCTGTTTCTCTTTATTTGTTGTCACACTATTCTAGTTAAAGAGTAGAAATTTAGCAAGAAAAAGAGCACAAGTCCTCCTACAGTTTTCTAGATTTACATTCTTCTCGCTTATTGGAAAAGGAAAAAAAAAAATTGGACCAAATGTTACAACCATGAAAAAACTTCAAACAGCAGAAATATGGAGGGAAAACAAATCAGACAGGCAGCTATGTGGAAATTGAAAAATGCAAATGACACGGAGCTTGTTTCAATTATCTGACGCCCCCATGCTGGAACTGATTACTGCTGTTGGGAGGAGGAAATGGGATGAGAGGATTCTGCAAATGAGATCCTCAAAACTTTGGAGAGAAATTCAATCCTGGCACGAAACCACCAGAGGGGCGGGCTGGGAAATGAAGAATAATGTGGAATTCCCTTTGGGAGGTGAGCTGGCAAATGTTCCCCCCTCTAGGGTTGAGGTCCCTGTAGGAACAAGGATTTACCTCCGGGGGGCCATCAACTTCCTGTAACAGAAAGACGTGACTCCAGGGCCAGTGGTGGGAAACTGAGAGACACTGGTTAAACCCACACAGAGAGGAGAGAATAGATTTGGAACCCCTATGGCAGGGCAGTCATGGCTGCCCCACAGTGGTCTCTCCTGTCAGCAGGGCCTTGCGTAAGGCCTTCCGAAGCCAAAACCAAACCATGAAAGAGAAACTGTACAAAAGGAAAAGTGGCTGTTGGGCAGAAGGGAGCCACCCTTTTCAACTCACCCATTCCAGGAGGAAATTTGTGGTCAGTAATCGTGACCCATGAGAATTGCTTTTCTGGGAATGACAGAGTCTAGGTGTATCAACAACCCCTTCCAGCCATGGGAAGGAGGGCAGGCTAGGTAGAGAAGCTGAGTAGTTTCTCTTTCTTCCAGCACCTCTAGATGTAAAATACTTAGCCGAGCACTGGCACACCATACATGCTCTATAAAATATACTAATTGCTGTTATTTTATTAACACCAAAGAAAACTGGGCAGGATAGGACCCGCTGAGTGCCCGTGTCCTGTAGGAGACCAAGATGCAAGTCAGGGAAGAAATGGACTTGTGTCAGATGCCAAGCCATCAAAAGTAATTGGCAGGAGGGAAGAAACCAGACAGAGTGTGTAAGTGTCTCTGTTTCTCTTTATTTGTTGTCACACTATTCTAGTTAAAGAGTAGAAATTTAGCAAGAAAAAGAGCACAAGTCCTCCTACAGTTTTCTAGATTTACATTCTTCTCGCTTATTGGAAAAGGAAAAAAAAAAATTGGACCAAATGTTACAACCATGAAAAAACTTCAAACAGCAGAAATATGGAGGGAAAACAAATCAGACAGGCAGCTATGTGGAAATTGAAAAATGCAAATGACACGGAGCTTGTTTCAATTATCTGACGCCCCCATGCTGGAACTGATTACTGCTGTTGGGAGGAGGAAATGGGATGAGAGGATTCTGCAAATGAGATCCTCAAAACTTTGGAGAGAAATTCAATCCTGGCACGAAACCACCAGAGGGGCGGGCTGGGAAATGAAGAATAATGTGGGAATTCCCTTTGGGAGGTGAGCTGGCAAATGTTCCCCCCTCTAGGGTTGAGGTCCCTGTAGGAACAAGGATTTACCTCCGGGGGGCCATCAACTTCCTGTAACAGAAAGACGTGACTCCAGGGCCAGTGGTGGGAAACTGAGAGACACTGGTTAAACCCACACAGAGAGGAGAGAATAGATTTGGAACCCCTATGGCAGGGCAGTCATGGCTGCCCCACAGTGGTCTCTCCTGTCAGCAGGGCCTTGCGTAAGGCCTTCCGAAGCCAAAACCAAACCATGAAAGAGAAACTGTACAAAAGGAAAAGTGGCTGTTGGGCAGAAGGGAGCCACCCTTTTCAACTCACCCATTCCAGGAGGAAATTTGTGGTCAGTAATCGTGACCCATGAGAATTGCTTTTCTGGGAATGACAGAAAATGGCTCTTTGAGGAGGAAGTGAAGATAATCCCCTACGTAAGAGGTCAACAACCTTTTTTGAGCAAGGGGACGTTAATAAATAGTTTAGGCTTTTTTAGTGGGCAGTTGCAACAATGCTGTTAGAGTGTGAGATGAGCCGTAGACAATGAGTAATCAAATGACCATGTCTGTGTTCCACTAAATGTATTTATGGATGCTAGAAGTTCAATTTCATTGTGAAGAGAATGAAAAGATAAGTCACAGACTGGAAGAAAATATTCGCGAAATATATCTGATATCCAAAATATACAAAGAACTCTTAAAACTCAAGAATAAGAAAATAAACAACCCAATTAGAAAATGAACAGAGGGTCTGGACAGGTATTTCACAAAAGAAGATATACCGGTGGCAGGTATATCTATGGAAAGATGCTCAGCATCATAAGCCATTAGGGAACTGCACATTAAAACAACAGTGGGTACCACCACCCGCCTCCTAGAAAGGCTAAACTCCAAAACACTGACGACATCAAAGGCTGACAGAGATATGGAGCCAAGGGTGCTCTCATCCATTGCTGGGGGAATGCAAAATGATATAGCTACTTTAGAAGACTGGCCATTTCTAGCAAAACCAAGCACCCCATACAAGTCCGCAATCATGCTCTTTGGCATTTACCCAAACAAGCTGAAGATGTATGTCTACGTCAACCTGCACACCAATGTTTATATAACAACCTTATTCTTATTTGCCAGAACTTGAAAATGACCACATGACCTTCAATTGGTGAATGGATAAACAAACAGTGGTCTATCCAGACAGTGGCATGTCATAGAAAGAGATAAACTAACAAGTCAAGAAAAAAAAATAGATTTGGAACCCCTGGGGGTCATGGCTGCCCCACAGTGGTCTCTCCTGTCAGCAGGGCCTTGCGTAAGGCCTTCCGAAGCCAAAACCAAACCATGAAAGAGAAACTGTACAAAAGGAAAAGTGGCTGTTGGGCAGAAGGGAGCCACCCTTTTCAACTCACCCATTCCAGGAGGAAATTTGTGGTCAGTAATCGTGACCCATGAGAATTGCTTTTCTGGGAATGACAGAAAATGGCTCTTTGAGGAGGAAGTGAAGATAATCCCCTACGTAAGAGGTCAACAACCTTTTTTGAGCAAGGGGACGTTAATAAATAGTTTAGGCTTTTTTAGTGGGCAGTTGCAACAATGCTGTTAGAGTGTGAGATGAGCCGTAGACAATGAGTAATCAAATGACCATGTCTGTGTTCCACTAAATGTATTTATGGATGCTAGAAGTTCAATTTCATTGTGAAGAGAATGAAAAGATAAGTCACAGACTGGAAGAAAATATTCGCGAAATATATCTGATATCCAAAATATACAAAGAACTCTTAAAACTCAAGAATAAGAAAATAAACAACCCAATTAGAAAATGAACAGAGGGTCTGGACAGGTATTTCACAAAAGAAGATATACCGGTGGCAGGTATATCTATGGAAAGATGCTCAGCATCATAAGCCATTAGGGAACTGCACATTAAAACAACAGTGGGTACCACCACCCGCCTCCTAGAAAGGCTAAACTCCAAAACACTGACGACATCAAAGGCTGACAGAGATATGGAGCCAAGGGTGCTCTCATCCATTGCTGGGGGAATGCAAAATGATATAGCTACTTTAGAAGACTGGCCATTTCTAGCAAAACCAAGCACCCCATACAAGTCCGCAATCATGCTCTTTGGCATTTACCCAAACAAGCTGAAGATGTATGTCTACGTCAACCTGCACACCAATGTTTATATAACAACCTTATTCTTATTTGCCAGAACTTGAAAATGACCACATGACCTTCAATTGGTGAATGGATAAACAAACAGTGGTCTATCCAGACAGTGGCATGTCATAGAAAGAGATAAACTAACAAGTCAAGAATATATATAAAGGATACTCAAATGTGTATCACCAAGGGAAAGGGGCCAGTTTGAAAAGGATACCTACTACATAACTTCAACTACATGACTTTCCAGATAAGGCAAAACTATGCAGACAGTACAAAGGCCAGTGGATGCCACAAATTGGGTGGAAGGAGGAACGATGAATAAGTGACCAGGACAGAGCTGACTGTTCTGTAATTCGCACTGAGCAGGAAGGAGGGTGTGGCTTTCTGAAGTCAAGAAACAAAGGCCTGGAAGGGGCAGGAAGGGTCAGATGAAGGAGGACAGAGTGACTGCAAAGCACAGACAGGACACATGAGTGTCCACCACCAGAGACCATCCTTCCTGAACAGACTGCTGCCCTGTAATGATCCATGAACAGACTCTCTAATTTATTTTGTATTAAAAATAATTTTTAGGGGCTTCCCTGGTGGTCCTGTGGTTAAGAATCCACCTTGCAAAGCAGGAGATGAGGGCTTGATCCCTGGTTGGGGAACTATGACCTCGCATGCCACAGAGCAATGAAAGCTGGGCAGTACTGAGTCCAAGAGTCACAAACAGAGGTCATCTTCTGCAACGAAAGATTCCGCATGGAGAGAATAAGACCTCACACAGCCAAACAAACTAACCAATACATAAATTAAAAAGTTTTAAAATAATTTTTATAGAATTCTCTGACTTCAAAAGCAGCACCCAACCTCTGGAGAAAAGTCAGAAAATGGTGGTAAGCAAAGTAAAAGCAAGATAACAAAAATCAAAGGCTGACAGAAGAATATGAAAAGCCAAGGGGTGCTCTCATCCATTGCTGGGGAATGCAAATGATATAGCTACTTTAGAAGACTGGCCATTTCTAGCAAAACCAAGCACCCCATACAAGTCCGCAATCATGCTCTTTGGCATTTACCCACACAAGCTGAAGATGTATGTCTACGTCCACCTGCACACCAATGTTTATATAACAACCTTATTCTTATTTGCCAGAACTTGAAAATGACCACATGACCTTCAATTGGTGAATGGATAAACAAACAGTGGTCTATCCAGACAGTGGCATGTCATAGAAAGAGATAAACTAACAAGTCAAGAATATATATAAAGGATACTCAAATGTGTATCACCAAGGGAAAGGGGCCAGTTTGAAAAGGATACCTACTACATAACTTCAACTACATGACTTTCCAGATAAGGCAAAACTATGCAGACAGTACAAAGGCCAGTGGATGCCACAAATTGGGTGGAAGGAGGAACGATGAATAAGTGACCAGGACAGAGCTGACTGTTCTGTAATTCGCACTGAGCAGGAAGGAGGTGTGGCTTTCTGAAGTCAAGAAACAAAGGCCTGGAAGGGGCAGGAAGGGTCAGATGAAGGAGGACAGAGTGACTGCAAAGCACAGACAGGACACATGAGTGTCCACCACCAGAGACCATCCTTCCTGAACAGACTGCTGCCCTGTAATGATCCATGAACAGACTCTCTAATTTATTTTGTATTAAAAATAATTTTTAGGGGCTTCCCTGGTGGTCCTGTGGTTAAGAATCCACCTTGCAAAGCAGGAGATGAGGGCTTGATCCCTGGTTGGGGAACTATGACCTCGCATGCCACAGAGCAATGAAAGCTGGGCAGTACTGAGTCCAAGAGTCACAAACAGAGGTCATCTTCTGCAACGAAAGATTCCGCATGGAGAGAATAAGACCTCACACAGCCAAACAAACTAACCAATACATAAATTAAAAAGTTTTAAAATAATTTTTATAGAATTCTCTGACTTCAAAAGCAGCACCCAACCTCTGGAGAAAAGTCAGAAAATGGTGGTAAGCAAAGTAAAAGCAAGATAACAAAAATACACCTCTGATCCTGTGTGCTATGTTGTGCTTAGTCGCTCAGTCATGTCTGACTCTTTGCTACCACAATCTGCGGTCATTCAGGCTCTTCTGTCGATGGAGATTCTCCAGGCAAGAATCCCCATCAACAGTCGGTTGCCATGCCCTCCTTAAGGGTATCTTCCTGACCCAGGGATTGAACCCAGGTCTCCCACATTACAGGCAGATTCTTACCATCTGAACCACAAGGAAAGCCCAAGACTACTGGTATGGGCAGCCTATCCCTTCTCCAGGGAATCTTCCCGACCCAGGAACTGAAATGGGGTCTCCTGCATTGCAGATGGATTCTTTACCAGCTGAACTACAGGGAAGCCCACCTATGATTGTACCACCCAACTTTGGCCACTGTTCACCTTGGCTCGCTGTCCATCTGGTCTTTTCCCTATGAGCACAACATATTTATATGTTCATCTATTAAAAAGATGGAATCACGCACTGCATTCCCACTATAACCTTTTCTTTCTTCACGTGGCAGTATATAATCGATGTCCTTTCATCAATGTCTTTTCAATGATGTTCTTGTCAACAATCTATAGTCTCATTCTTTTTTTTAAATCTTTCGTTTTTCTGCCTCTAAGTTATCATTTATTTTCATCCATCTTTATTCTTTGGCCTTTGTGGACCTCCCGTTGCAGTGGCCTCTGTCATTGAAGAGCACTGGCTCTGGGCGCGCTGGCTCATAAGTGGACCCACCAGTCGAGCCGCTCCACAGCACTTGGGATCTTCCAAGGTCAGGATCAAGCTGGTGCCCTTGCCCTACAAGGTGGATTTTTCCCACTGGATCACCAGGGAAACCATATAGTCTCATTTTAACCATTATATCCATGTTAACCTCCAAGAGTCACAAACAGAGGTCATCTTCTGCAACGAAAGATTCCGCATGGAGAGAATAAGACCTCACACAGCCAAACAAACTAACCAATACATAAATTAAAAGTTTTAAAATAATTTTATAGAATTCTCTGACTTCAAAAGCAGCACCCAACCTCTGGAGAAAAGTCAGAAAATGGTGGTAAGCAAAGTAAAAGCAAGATAACAAAAATACACCTCTGATCCTGTGTGCTATGTTGTGCTTAGTCGCTCAGTCATGTCTGACTCTTTGCTACCACAATCTGCGGTCATTCAGGCTCTTCTGTCGATGGAGATTCTCCAGGCAAGAATCCCCATCAACAGTCGGTTGCCATGCCCTCCTTAAGGGTATCTTCCTGACCCAGGGATTGAACCCAGGTCTCCCACATTACAGGCAGATTCTTACCATCTGAACCACAAGGAAAGCCCAAGACTACTGGTATGGGCAGCCTATCCCTTCTCCAGGGAATCTTCCCGACCCAGGAACTGAAATGGGGTCTCCTGCATTGCAGATGGATTCTTTACCAGCTGAACTACAGGGAAGCCCACCTATGATTGTACCACCCAACTTTGGCCACTGTTCACCTTGGCTCGCTGTCCATCTGGTCTTTTCCCTATGAGCACAACATATTTATATGTTCATCTATTAAAAAGATGGAATCACGCACTGCATTCCCACTATAACCTTTTCTTTCTTCACGTGGCAGTATATAATCGATGTCCTTTCATCAATGTCTTTTCAATGATGTTCTTGTCAACAATCTATAGTCTCATTCTTTTTTTTAAATCTTTCGTTTTTCTGCCTCTAAGTTATCATTTATTTTCATCCATCTTTATTCTTTGGCCTTTGTGGACCTCCCGTTGCAGTGGCCTCTGTCATTGAAGAGCACTGGCTCTGGGCGCGCTGGCTCATAAGTGGACCCACCAGTCGAGCCGCTCCACAGCACTTGGGATCTTCCAAGGTCAGGGATCAAGCTGGTGCCCCTTGCCCTACAAGGTGGATTTTTTCCCACTGGATCACCAGGGAAAACCATATAGTCTCATTTTAACGGCTATATAATATTCCATCACACAAACTGTTAAAACCTCAGAAAAAAATAGAAACAAAATTAATGAATCACTGAAGTAGCAAATAATTAAATGTTTATTGTGCATACACCAAACAGATTGTTTTCAAACTGGGAGTACTCAAAACATGGAGTGAGTCTCAGAGGTACACTGTTACAGAGTAGTTTATACAGTATGGAGGCCATGATGATTCTTCACAGTGATTGGTTACAATATTAGAGTTTTCTTAAATGAAAAGGAATTGGTTAGCAGTTACCTCATTTCAATTTGGGAGAACAGTTTAAGCTTCAATTATGATTTACAGAAGAATAAGCAAGAAGTGACCCAGGGCAAGTTCACCTCGTTTGTCTTGAAAAATAAGCTAAATTAAGCTTTGCTTGTTTGACTAAACCGGTTTTGTCTGCTCAGGGAATTTTCAAGTCTGGTCTCTGTGTGTGTGTTTTCTTTGAACAGAGCGTACGGTTGCCTTCATTATCAGTCCCTTACTGTTGAATATTTAGGCTGCTTCCCAATTTTCATTATTCTAAACAACTGTGATGAATATCCTCTTGGCTACGTAGTAACCCTCATCCTCATTCACTTCAGTTACATTTCTAAAGACAGAGTTACCTGATCAAAGGATATGGCATGTTTTTAAGGCTTTGATGTATGTTGCTTAATTAACCCCAAGAAAAGTAGTCCTAAATTATACCTCAGAGAGGGATATTTAAGGGGACTCTGCTGATCTTCATAACACAAGATCTAGAAAAACGCTTTGCACGTAGCAGGAGCTTAATAAATATGCATGGTTTGTAATTTGAGCATAATCAATTCAGACTCTCCCGAACACTGTCTCTCCAATTTTCCTGCTGTATTCTGTTAGCTTCCAGAGATAGAGCAAAGATATGCTCAAAATAATGAGAGAAAGGAGAGACGTGATGAAGAGGAAGAGGAGCAGGACCACCGGGGAGTGAGGTCCTTGGTCATCACACAGCTCGTTTATTGAAATACAGGTGTCAGTGGTCCAGGTATGAACGCATCTGTTCCAACAGGCGTGAGAGTCTGAATTACCTAAAACAGCATCAGGAAACTAGGCTGGGCAAAAATGATGCCCATGCGAGTACTGAGCTCAGAGGTTAAAGACCATGCAGTAAAGAACTATTGTGATAACCAACCTTGGAATGAGCATCACAGAACTTCCACTCAAGAATACCCGCTCCCTCCAGCAACCAACATAACCAGCCTACGGACAGCGCTCACACAAGTGTGGGTGCAAAGACAAAGGAGCAGCTTGATGCCATCTGGGCTAACCCCCAAAGCTTTGATTTCTAGTTTTTAAGCTCATTTTTAAAACAAATTCTCTGGCTAGAGGGCTTGGTTCATTTTGACAGAAAAAAGATAATCATTGAGAAACAGAAGGAGGTTTGGTTCCGCCTTACAATGGCTTCTATGTTAAGCCTCACAAATGAAAGTCATATTACACTGGATTTATACAAGCCCTGACATCAAAGAGAGGCAAATGAAGGAGAAAAATGTATTAAAACATGCAAAAATAATCTTTCTATAAAACCTGACATTTATGAACATAGCTCAAAGAAATACCTTAAAATTAATCTGTGGATTACACAATTTGAAATGTATGGGAGCAGACAAGATGAAGGAGGTAGAAAAACAAACAAAATGAAGTGTATTGACATTCTGAAGTCTCTTTTCATTTAACAACAAGTATTTCCAGTGAACACAAGGCTCCCTCAGTTATTAACCGTTCACTTTTTTTTGTACAAGCTACATTCAATTTCGATCATACACAGTAATAGGAAAAATCCTCTTTAGGATTACCTGCACAAAATTGCAAAGAAAAAAATTATAAGATCATACGACAATTCCAAAGCTGAATGACAAATGTGTTCACCCAGCAGCAGATAGAAATGAAGGAGAAGGTGGGAATGATTAAGTTTTCAATTTCCCCACAAGGACTTGACGTTAATTTCAATTCACTTCTGTGCCACTTTGTAAAGGATTATTAAAGAAAACAAATAACCTGATGGCTTGATGACATGAAGGGAGAGGGAAATGATTTCCCAGAGGGATTGTCACTTAGAAGCTGGGTGCCTCTGTGCTCTCCACAGTGGGGTTAATGCGAGGATTTCAATAGGCAATGGAATGCAGGTGCTAGGCATGAGGTGGAGACTCTTATTAACATGAACAGAGCAAAAATTTATTCTGGAAGTGCCTGTTAATAAAGATCACCAATACATCTAATATAATATACTTCTCTAAACTTCTTTTCAATTCTTTGATGTCTGCAGTGCAATCAGTAATAAATCCTGCTCAGAGTGTTTGAAGATGAAAAGTTAAAGTGAAGTCACTCAGTCGTGTACTGACTCTGTGCGATCCATGGAATTCTGTAGGCGAGAATACTGGAGTGGGTAGCTTTTCTCTTCTCCAGGGGATTTTCTCAACCCAGGGATCGAACTGGGGTCTCCTGCATTGCAGGTGGATTCTTTACCAACTGAGCTACAAGGGAATCCTTTGAAGATGGAAGACACAACAAATCATAGGAATTTTTATTGAACACTTATCTCACGCCAGTTAGTTGCTTTCCATCATCTTGAATAAGCTCCATAACAACCCTACAGGGTGGGACTATTAGTCATCTAAAGAAATACCTTAAAATTAATCTGTGGATTACACAATTTGAAATGTATGGGAGCAGACAAGATGAAGGAGGTAGAAAAACAAACAAAATGAAGTGTATTGACATTCTGAAGTCTCTTTTCATTTAACAACAAGTATTTCCAGTGAACACAAGGCTCCCTCAGTCATTAACCGTCCACTTTTTTGTACAAGCTACATTCAATTTCGATCATACACAGTAATAGGAAAAATCCTCTTTAGGATTACCTGCACAAAATTGCAAAGAAAAAAATTATAAGATCATACGACAATTCCAAAGCTGAATGACAAATGTGTTCACCCAGCAGCAGATAGAAATGAAGGAGAAGGTGGGAATGATTAAGTTTTCAATTTCCCCACAAGGACTTGACGTTAATTTCAATTCACTTCTGTGCCACTTTGTAAAGGATTATTAAAGAAAACAAATAACCTGATGGCTTGATGACATGAAGGGAGAGGGAAATGATTTCCCAGAGGGATTGTCACTTAGAAGCTGGGTGCCTCTGTGCTCTCCACAGTGGGGTTAATGCGAGGATTTCAATAGGCAATGGAATGCAGGTGCTAGGCATGAGGTGGAGACTCTTATTAACATGAACAGAGAAAAAATTTATTCTGGAAGTGCCTGTTAATAAAGATCACCAATACATCTAATATAATATACTTCTCTAAACTTCTTTTCAATTCTTTGATGTCTGCAGTGCAATCAGTAATAAATCCTGCTCAGAGTGTTTGAAGATGAAAAGTTAAAGTGAAGTCACTCAGTCGTGTACTGACTCTGTGCGATCCATGGAATTCTGTAGGCGAGAATACTGGAGTGGGTAGCTTTTCTCTTCTCCAGGGGATTTTCTCAACCCAGGGATCGAACTGGGGTCTCCTGCATTGCAGGTGGATTCTTTACCAACTGAGCTACAAGGGAATCCTTTGAAGATGGAAGACACAACAAATCATAGGAATTTTTATTGAACACTTATCTCACGCCAGTTAGTTGCTTTCCATCATCTTGAATAAGCTCCATAACAACCCTACAGGGTGGGACTATTAGTCATCTTAATTTGCCAGTGGAAAATATTGAAATCTATAGAAGGTGAGAAGTTTTCCTAATGACTGGAAGAGGCAGAGGGGTTAAGACCATGGGACCCGGAGCCAGACTGCTTCTGTTTCCCCAGTGGGGGTATAGGTAAGGGTCCTCCAGAGAAGCAGAACCTATAGGATATATGTCCTACATGTATTATATATGTGTGTGCACATATATGTACATATACACACATGCATAGATGTGTGTATGGGTATATATGTGTGTATATATATATATATATATATGGCGACAGAGAAAGAGGTATTATTTTAAGGAATTTGCTCATGTGACTCTAGGCACTGAAAAATGCAGCATCTGCAGTGCTGACTGGCAGGCTGGAAATTCCAGCAGGCACCGACATTTCTGTCTTAGGTCAAAAGGCAATCTGGAAGCAGAATGCTTTCCTCTTTGGGGGACATGAGTGTTTTTTCTTAAAGGTACCATCTGATTAGATGACGACTACCCATATTACAGAGGGTAATCTACTTTAATAAGTCTGCTGACTTGAATATGAATCATGTCTAAGAAATAACTAACCTTCACAGCAATGTCTAGACTGGTGTTGGACCAAGCAGCTGGGCATTAGAGTCCAGTTTAAGCTCACACATAAAATTAACCACCGCAGGTGTTAAGAATACTACCTCTTTCATCAGGTTTGTTGTTGTTCAGTTGCTACATCATGTCTGACTCTTGATGACCCCGTGGACTGCAGCTTCCCTGTCTTTCACCAGCTCCCGAAGTTTGCTCAAACTCAGGTGCATTGAGTCCGTGATGCCACCCAGCCTCTCATTCTCTATCACCCTCTTCTCCTCCTGTCCTCAGTCTTTCCCAGCCTCAGGATCTTTTCCAAGGAGTTAGCTCTTCACATCAGGTGGTCAAAGTATTGGAGCTTCAGCTCCAGCATCAGTCCTTCCAGTGACTATTTAGGGTTGATTTCCTTTAGGAATCATCAGACTTGGGCAGGATCAAATGAGATAATGCCTGTACACTATTGGTGTGCCCTGATTCCTCGGGATCTTTAGTTCTTATGGACATAACCTGGCGTGGAGACAGCGGTTCATGGATGTCACCTGTTGCTATTAATATTAAGTATTGGATCCATATTAGAATATAGGTCATTTGCCTCCAGAACTCATGGTCAGGCTCTCAACCAGTGCGATCTGATAGCCCCCAGACCAACACGTCTACCAAGCACTCGTCACATGACTGGTGTGACTAACATTTTAATTGAAAAGCTAAAAGAGGGAAAATTTCAAAATACGGCAATGAACTGGGTTCCAGAACATACTGGATTAAATAAACTAGTCTACCAACACAAAGCTACTTTGGATTGCTTTTTTACTTTTCTTAAACACAGCTACTAGAAAAAGTAAATGACCCGTGTGCCTTGCATTATATTTTTATCAGGCAATATGGCTCTAAAATTCATGCTTTCTTAGCAACACACTGGTGTCTCTCCTGTGTACCTAAGCCCCACATTTCTGTCTTAGGTCAAAAGGCAATCTGGAAGCAGAATGCTTTCCTCTTTGGGGGACATGAGTGTTTTTTCTTAAAGGTACCATCTGATTAGATGACGACTACCCATATTACAGAGGGTAATCTACTTTAATAAGTCTGCTGACTTGAATATGAATCATGTCTAAGAAATAACTAACCTTCACAGCAATGTCTAGACTGGTGTTGGACCAAGCAGCTGGGCATTAGAGTCCAGTTTAAGCTCACACATAAAATTAACCACCGCAGGTGTTAAGAATACTACCTCTTTCATCAGGTTTGTTGTTGTTCAGTTGCTACATCATGTCTGACTCTTGATGACCCCGTGGACTGCAGCTTCCCTGTCTTTCACCAGCTCCCGAAGTTTGCTCAAACTCAGGTGCATTGAGTCCGTGATGCCACCCAGCCTCTCATTCTCTATCACCCTCTTCTCCTCCTGTCCTCAGTCTTTCCCAGCCTCAGGATCTTTTCCAAGGAGTTAGCTCTTCACATCAGGTGGTCAAAGTATTGGAGCTTCAGCTCCAGCATCAGTCCTTCCAGTGACTATTTAGGGTTGATTTCCTTTAGGAATCATCAGACTTGGGCAGGATCAAATGAGATAATGCCTGTACACTATTGGTGTGCCCTGATTCCTCGGGATCTTTAGTTCTTATGGACATAACCTGGCGTGGAGACAGCGGTTCATGGATGTCACCTGTTGCTATTAATATTAAGTATTGGATCCATATTAGAATATAGGTCATTTGCCTCCAGAACTCATGGTCAGGCTCTCAACCAGTGCGATCTGATAGCCCCCAGACCAACACGTCTACCAAGCACTCGTCACATGACTGGTGTGACTAACATTTTAATTGAAAAGCTAAAAGAGGGAAAATTTCAAAATACGGCAATGAACTGGGTTCCAGAACATACTGGATTAAATAAACTAGTCTACCAACACAAAGCTACTTTGGATTGCTTTTTTACTTTTCTTAAACACAGCTACTAGAAAAAGTAAATGACCCGTGTGCCTTGCATTATATTTTTATCAGGCAATATGGCTCTAAAATTCATGCTTTCTTAGCAACACACTGGTGTCTCTCCTGTGTACCTAAGCCCCACATAGGCAGGCTAAGCAGATCAGATGCTGCATGTGTCTGTGTGTGCTTTACTCAACTGTGTCTGACTCTTTGTGACACCATGAACTGTGGCCTGCCAGGCTTCTCTGTCCATAGAATTCTCCAGGCAAAATTACTGGAGTGGGTAACTATTCCCTTCTCCAGGGACCTTCCTGACCCAGGGATTGAATCTGGGTCTCCTGCATTTGTAGGCAGGTTCTTTACCATCTGAGCCACCGGGGATGCCCTAAACGGTGCATTAATACATCTTAATTTCAGTGAGGCTGCCTGAATTCACCCTTAGAACTTCTTAACAGTAGCAATAATCACAAAGGAAAAAATGGGACTTTGTTTCCATGAAGAGCTTTTGCTCATTAAAAGGCATTCTTAAAAGAGTGAAAAGGCAAGCCATCCATTTGGAAGATATTTACGATTTATACACTTGACAACAAAATATTATTATCTTTTATATATCCAGGATTTATAACGAATTTCCGCAAATCAGTTAGAGAAAGCAATATAACACAATAGACAAATGTGTGGGAGATTCAAGTTGGTATTTTAAAAAGAGGATGACAAATGACCAATAAATGCACAAAATGCAAATGTCAACCTAATGGTTTAAATGAAAGTGACAGAAGACATCAAATGCTGACAAAATGTGGAATTAATATTTTCACACACTGTTGATGAGCTATAAATGAATATAACCGCTTTGGAGGATTTTTTTTTTCTTATCTGTGTCTTCCAATTTTCCTAGCAAGAGCAAGTGTGCTTTGCTTACCCTCACCAAAAAAAAAAAAAAGAGCCATAAAATTGATCTTTAACTTAAAAAAAAAAAAACAGCTTTTCAAGCTATATAAAATAATGAGTCAGGGAGAAGAGAGCCTTGGGCTCTGCTGTGCTGAAAGGAATTGTCAGCAGTTAATTGAGCCTCAGGGAGACTAAGTTTCACAGATGACAAAACACAGGACATGATCTTTTAAAAGCGGACCTTGTGGGCTCTCCACAACCTGCAGGATATTCTTTGAAACCAGGAACCAGAGGGGCCCTGCCAGGGGCTTTGGTGGCAGCGGCGGGGAGTGAGCTGCGTTGTTACTTTCCTATTAAGCCATAAAATAATTCTCTTTGGAAAAAAATATGTCTGTAATAAAAGACCCCATGGAATTAGACCCTATCATTGAAAACTGGAAATTTGCAAAGCGTTGCTTAGGCCTTTGATATCATGCTCTGCCCCAAATCTAAGAGTTAAGAGTTATTCTTGCCTGGCAGATGTTTTTGAAGTTCCCCAGAATGTTAAGCAGTGCGTGAGGCCCCATTCTAGCTCTTGATCAGGGAAACGGAGAGATGATTGTTGTGAACTTCAAACTGGGCCTCGGGGATCAGCTTTCTGTCTGTCTACAAAGCCTGCCGCTTCCAAGTTCCTCTGCTGTTCCCAGGGCCTCTTATCCTGGGGGCCACAGACCCCTAACGTGGTTGTGGAAGGGATTCAAGGAGTCTGTGAACTCAGATGGGGGAAAATATATTAATGTTCCCTAATTTCTGACTGAAATTTGGCCCTTCGGTTTGTAAAGTAGGCTACACAGCAATATTACCCATCTCTATTTACTTTCGTAGAAATCACATATCTTTTCATATCATATTACAGTTGTCGCAGATAGGTGGAAATGAAGTCTCTGCTTAGCTGCCTTTCAAAACTAGTTAGAAAATCCACTGCCTAAACTTACTATTAAAGATAATAAAGAAGCTTCCATACTAGCATCACAATGTGAAAACAGATTTTGATAATAGTACTTCAGGAAAGCTATAATCTTAGGTATCAAAAGTATTTAAAAGTATGGTTCTGAGGTGCCAATGGGCTTCACCAGACAGCCAAAGGGGTCCTGAGATGACAGAGGTTAAGAACCCCCGTTGTTCAGGGAAGCACCCTGACTGAAGCCGCCCACCCTGGCCAGGCACCATGGTAACCATCTGTGTGAGTTGTTTTATGACTGGAGGTCCTGGTAAGGAACACAGAACTAACAAGCCACCACCAAGCCGAAGAGTTCGAGAAAGGTCCAAAGAAGACACCACATGTCCTTCCACCTCCCAGAATCCTTCTTGCTGGCCTCCATCTTGGTTGGGCAATGCTTGCACCTCCAGGAAGGACCCTGCGTCAGAAAGATTGGCCAAAGACAGCCCAGAAATGATCCCATCTCCATAAAACTCGAGACAGCGAGCAACATGGCAGGGCAGTTCTCCTTACCCTGCTGCTCTCCATCCGGGCGCCCCTTCCCCATAAAGTCTCTGGCTTTGTCAGCTTGGGTGTTTCTCCTCAGACAACTCATTTTCATGGGTTAGACAAGAGCCCACTCTCAGGCTCCGGAAGGGGCCCCCCTTCCTTCAACACTATCAGGACAGGAAGAGGGGAGGTGGGTTAGGGCAGGGAGAACCAAGCCAAAGAGTAAGACAGGGTTCAGGGGCTGGTCTTTGGCTCCGGCACAAGGTTGGATATGCCAAGGAGAGGCCCAACACAGCCTGAGAGAGCCAGGCGAAGCGGAGAGGTTCAGAAGAACAAATAGTCCAGAAGCGGGCTGCTCCTGGCAGCACCAGGAAACACAACCTGAGCCCAGAGGGAAGTCTCCCTGCTCTTTAGAGGACCCAAGGTCACTTTTTTTTTAGATTTTTTTTTTTGGTCTCTTTTATTGACTTATTTATTTATTTATTTTCATCCGTCTTTATTCTTTGGCCTGTGTGGGCCTCCCACAGCAGTGACCTCTCTCGTTGCAGTGCACAGGTTCTGGGGGCATGTGCTCCAGAGTGCTGGCTCGTAATTGGACACACCGGCCCAGCCACTCTGTAGCACATGGGAGCTTCCCGGGCCAGGGATCGAACCGGCATCCTTTGCCCTGTGAGGTAGGCTCTTTACCCACTGGACCACCAGGGAAGTCCCAGGGTCACTTGTTGAAGCTCCAAGCTTGACTTAGGTCTCATCAGGTTCAATCCTGCCTTCATCACTCACCTTGGGCACCTTACCTAATCGCGTGGTAAACCTCAGTTTTTCCATCTGTAAAATGGCAACAACAACCTCCCAACATTTTAAAAATTTATTCCCAAATGTAACATAGATTAAAGAAAGCCAGTGTTTTCTTGCATTCAGTGATTATGATTAGAGGACACTTGGAATCATTGCAAACATTTAGGCAGATAGTGAAATGAATTTGCTTCAGGATCCTATAAAATGCCTCTGGAAAACTTCCACAAGTAACTCAGTGTCTCAAACAAGAAATTCAAACCTCAACTGGCAGAGAACTATAGAATTCAAAAATTCTTTTATTTTCAAAAATTATTTTTCCTCTGATACATAGTGCTAAACCTATTAGACTCAGACTTTCTACTATCTCATTGTAGCTTTAATTTGCATGTCCTTAATGGTTAGTGAAGGGCTTCCCAGGCAGTGCTAGTGGTAAAGAACCTGCCTGCCAATGCAGGAGACATAAGAGACCAGGGTTCAATCCCTGGGTCGGGAAGGTCCCCTGGAGTAAGAAATGGCAACCCACTCCTTACTAAGGATCTTCCTCATGACCTAGTGTTAGGAATGGGTCAATTTGGCCATGGGATAATCAACAACAAGTCTCTGACTCCTTCTCAGCCAAAAAAATTAATTGATTATCAATCTAAGAAAGAATTGGAAACATTTATTTGCTCCAGCCTGAGGAGTATACCCCAGGAGACGGTCTATCAGAAAGCTCTGAGAGCTGTTCCAAGGAGACAAATGGGGAGACCAGTGTATATGTGATTTTGGTGAAGGGGTGCATTCAGTCAAGTACACATCTTGGCAGAAAGTTACTGCTATTTGTAAGGAATAGATACCACAGGAAATGGATTTAGTGTTTTTCTAAGTATGGGAGATACAAGAAACTGTGTTCATATAATTTTCTTGTGAAAATATCTAACCATCTAAAGACCAATTCTGCCCATTTTCCCAGAGCACGAAATGCTTCCTCCTGATCTTAGCCCCGAATTTCTTTCACCATGTCTTTGTAGTGACTTAATTCTTCCAGAACTTGTTTGTGGGCAACATACCTTTATTTTATAACCCCTGCTCACATCACCTTGGGCACCTTACCTAATCGTGGTAAACCTCAGTTTTCCATCTGTAAAATGGCAACAACAACCTCCCAACTTTTTAAAAAATTTATTCCCAAATGTAACATAGATTAAAGAAAGCCAGTGTTTTCTTGCATTCAGTGATTATGATTAGAGGACACTTGGAATCATTGCAAACATTTAGGCAGATAGTGAAATGAATTTGCTTCAGGATCCTATAAAATGCCTCTGGAAAACTTCCACAAGTAACTCAGTGTCTCAAACAAGAAATTCAAACCTCAACTGGCAGAGAACTATAGAATTCAAAAATTCTTTTATTTTCAAAAATTATTTTTCCTCTGATACATAGTGCTAAACCTATTAGACTCAGACTTTCTACTATCTCATTGTAGCTTTAATTTGCATGTCCTTAATGGTTAGTGAAGGGCTTCCCAGGCAGTGCTAGTGGAAAAGAACCTGCCTGCCAATGCAGGAGATATAAGAGATGGGAGTTCAGTCCCTGGGTCGGGAAGGTCCCCTGGAGTAAGAAATGGCAACCCACTCCTTACTAAGGATCTTCCTCATGACCTAGTGTTAGGAATGGGTCAATTTGGCCATGGGATAATCAACAACAAGTCTCTGACTCCTTCTCAGCCAAAAAAATTAATTGATTATCAATCTAAGAAAGAATTGGAAACATTTATTTGCTCCAGCCTGAGGAGTATACCCCAGGAGACGGTCTATCAGAAAGCTCTGAGAGCTGTTCCAAGGAGACAAATGGGGAGACCAGTGTATATGTGATTTTGGTGAAGGGGTGCATTCAGTCAAGTACACATCTTGGCAGAAAGTTACTGCTATTTGTAAGGAATAGATACCACAGGAAATGGATTTAGTGTTTTTCTAAGTATGGGAGATACAAGAAACTGTGTTCATATAATTTTCTTGTGAAAATATCTAACCATCTAAAGACCAATTCTGCCCATTTTCCCAGAGCACGAAATGCTTCCTCCTGATCTTAGCCCCGAATTTCTTTCACCATGTCTTTGTAGTGACTTAATTCTTCCAGAACTTGTTGGTGGGCAACATACCTTTATTTTATAACCCCCTTCCTTTTGGTCTTAATTTCAACCCAGGGTTGAGAGGCATTTCATGATCAATTTGTCCCATAGCTCTAAGAATGCTCATTCCCAGGTCAGGCAAGAAACTCAACACGCTGTTACTGGACTGAGCTCTCTTAACAGTAGCTGAAAGCTTTCAGACCCCCTGTCTTATTAGTCTGTCGTGGTCCAGGAAATGGTTCCCTCTTATTGCTTCTTCTAGTATCTAGAGTCATACATTATAATCATTGACCTTATAGGAGTATATATTCAGCCCCTTGTTTCTGGTTGCCTGATTGTTATTATTTTTATCAGAGACTCAGTCAAATCTTTGGTAGTGCATGAAATAATAAACTTGTAAAATAGGTAGAGTGCAAGTACTATACCTAGGGACATTAAAACGACCATAAGTAAGACATGTTATCGTCTAAGGCATTACATGGCTGGCCCTAGAAGAAGACAAATTGATCTTCATGGTTGAGCAGGTAGTTCTGCCGTTAGGGAGGTCTGGGTAATGCATCACGTCAATGCACAGTACACACTAGCAAGGAGGGAGGTGGCTCAAGTGGGCAAAAATACTCGTTAAAACTGATCTGGTCTTACTTTAAAACATGAATTTTATTTTATCATCAGCAATATTTTAAACAAGCTTATCTATCCAATTTTAGAAAGAGAGAGAAGAAAAGAAAAAATTAATACCCTCCTTCTAGTACCAGTCTCATTTCTCCACAGGAAGCTTCTTGGAAGTCCTGTTTGTATTGTTTGTCTCCATTTCCTCACCACCACCCTCACTCACTCCACACTGGCCTCCTCCCTCCCCTCCTACGAGCCTACTCTCCCTGAGGGCAGTGCCTAGGCATAGCATCTCTCAATCTTCATCCCACTAAATTGCTCAAGGAAACTGGCCCAGTCTACTACACTTCTTTGAAGCACTCTTCTCTTGCCTTCTGCAATGTCTTATTCTCCTGGGTTTTCTTCTAAGGCTACCTGATCCTTCTCTTCTTCTCCTTTAAGTAGAGAAGCTCTTGGAAACAATACCAGGACTCCTTTCTCAAATCGTATTCTCACCCTCAAGCAATCTCTTCCATACTCCTGCTCCATTCCTATCCCCAAACCCAAGAGGAAGATTTCCAGCTCAGGTCTCTTGTCTGCTGCTGCGGCTTAGTCACTTCAGTCATATCTGACTCTGTGTGACCCCTGGACTGTACGGCTCCTCTGTCCATGGAATTCTCCAGGTGAGAATACTGGAGTGGGTCGCCATTCTCTTCTCCAGGGGGATCTTCCCAACTTAGGGGTCAAACCTGGGTCTCTTGCATTTCAGGCAGATTCCTCACCACTGAGCTATCAGGGAAGCCCTGAGTGTGTGTGTGTGTGTGTGTGTGTGTGTGTATTTGAGACACCATGGACTGTAGCTCACCAGGCTTTTCCATCCATGAATACTGGAGTGGGGGCTCCCCTGGTGGTACAGCAGGCAAAGAGTTCGCCTTGCAGTACAATGGGCAACGGTTCGATTCCTGACCCGGGAGGATCCCTCAGGCCACAGAGTGGCTGGACCGGTGTATCCAATTGCAGGCCAGTAGTTCATGTGCCCAGAGCTGGTGCTCTGCAACAAGAGAGGCCACTGCAATGGGAGTCCCACACAGGCCAAAGAATAACCTCCTCCAGGTCTCTGGTCTAGGAGACCCAAGCAATCACATCCCATGGCTGTTGACATTTTGCATTAGAAGGTCCCATGGGTTCAACATGTCCAAACACAAACTATTCCCACGTATCTGTTTCCCCTCCTGTGTTGTCTTCCCGTCAGTGGAATCCCAATATTCACCTAGCTATTAGACCAGAAGCTCAACTGTCACTCAACTCTTCACATTCCACACATTCAAACAACCCTTACATGCATCCAAACTAATTCTCCAAACCTCCCTCTATGCACCACTCTGAGGCCCTAGCCCAAGACACCAAACTCCAAGGAGCTCCCAAAGATGCCCCAAGACCAGCTGGGCCTGCAGAGACCATGGGCTTTGTGCTTCAAATCCTCCTCGGGTAATGATGGTTAGTGCTTCCAGGTCTGTTTCAAATTGGGCTTTTGTGCTTCAGGATTCTCCTTTAAGTAGAGAAGCTCTTGGAAACCCAAGGCTACCTGATCCTTCTCTTCTTTTTTAAGTAGAGAAGCTCTTGGAAACAATACCAGGACTCCTTTCTCAAATCGTATTCTCACCCTCAAGCAATCTCTTCCATACTCCTGCTCCATTCCTATCCCCAAACCCAAGAGGAAGATTTCCAGCTCAGGTCTCTTGTCTGCTGCTGCGGCTTAGTCACTTCAGTCATATCTGACTCTGTGTGACCCCTGGACTGTACGGCTCCTCTGTCCATGGAATTCTCCAGGTGAGAATACTGGAGTGGGTCGCCATTCTCTTCTCCAGGGGGATCTTCCCAACTTAGGGGTCAAACCTGGGTCTCTTGCATTTCAGGCAGATTCCTCACCACTGAGCTATCAGGGAAGCCCTGAGTGTGTGTGTGTGTGTGTGTGTGTGTGTGTATTTGAGACACCATGGACTGTAGCTCACCAGGCTTTTCCATCCATGAATACTGGAGTGGGGGCTCCCCTGGTGGTACAGCAGGCAAAGAGTTCGCCTTGCAGTACAATGGGCAACGGTTCGATTCCTGACCCGGGAGGATCCCTCAGGCCACAGAGTGGCTGGACCGGTGTATCCAATTGCAGGCCAGTAGTTCATGTGCCCAGAGCTGGTGCTCTGCAACAAGAGAGGCCACTGCAATGGGAGTCCCACACAGGCCAAAGAATAACCTCCTCCAGGTCTCTGGTCTAGGAGACCCAAGCAATCACATCCCATGGCTGTTGACATTTTGCATTAGAAGGTCCCATGGGTTCAACATGTCCAAACACAAACTATTCCCACGTATCTGTTTCCCCTCCTGTGTTGTCTTCCCGTCAGTGGAATCCCAATATTCACCTAGCTATTAGACCAGAAGCTCAACTGTCACTCAACTCTTCACATTCCACACATTCAAACAACCCTTACATGCATCCAAACTAATTCTCCAAACCTCCCTCTATGCACCACTCTGAGGCCCTAGCCCAAGACACCAAACTCCAAGGAGCTCCCAAAGATGCCCCAAGACCAGCTGGGCCTGCAGAGACCATGGGCTTTGTGCTTCAAATCCTCCTCGGGTAATGATGGTTAGTGCTTCCAGGTCTGTCTTAGGATGTTTGAGTGTAAGCAGGGAAAGTGCCCTGTGGGCCGTATTCACGGGGTTTTGGTGCATAGCACACTGCCCTGCATCCCATGTTGTTGTTTAGTTGCTAAGCTGTGTCCAACTTTTTGTGACCCCACAAACTGAAGCGCAACAGGCTTCCCTGTCCTTTGCCATCTCCTGGAATCTGCTCAGACTCATGTCCATTGAGTCAGTGACGCTATCTAACTATCTCATCCTCTGCTGCCCTTCTGTCCTGTTGCCCTCAATCTTTCTCAGCATCAGGGTCTTTTCTAAAGAGTTGGCTCTTCGCATCAGGTGGCCAAAATATTGGAGCTACAGCTTCAATCCTTCCAATGAATATTCAGGGTTGATTTCCTTTAGGAGTGACTGGTTGGATCTCCCTGCAGTTCAAGGAACTCACAAGAGCCTTCTCTAACATCACAATTCAAAAGTATCAATTCATCGTTGTTCGGCCTTCTTTATGGTCCAGCTGTCACACCCCTACACGACTACTGGAAAGATAGCTTTTACTATCTGGACCCTTGTTGACAAAGTGATGTCTCTGCTTGTTAATACACTGTCTAGGTTTGTCACAGCTTTCCTTCCAAGGAGCACGCATCTTTTAATTTCATGGCTGAAGTCACTGTCCAAGTGATTTTGGAGCCCAAGAAAATAAAATCTGTCACTGTTTCCACGTTTCCCGCTTCTATCTACCATGAAGTGATGTGACCAGATCCCATGTTGTTAGGCTGCAGGTGGATTGTGGATATGTTTTGGAACAAAAGCAGACAGAACTTCTGAGTGGACAAATTATGGGGAAAGAGAGAAGATGGATTTCAAGATTACTCCTGGGCTTCTGCCTTGAGCACACTGACGGGTGGTGTTAAAGTGAAAGTGTTGGTCGCTCAGTCATGTCCGACCCTGTGTGGCCCCATGGACTGCACTCTGCCAGGCTCCTTTATCCATGGAATTCTCCAGGCAAGAATACTGGAGTGGGTTGCCATTTCCTTTTCCAGGGAATCTTCCTGGCCCAGGGACTGAACCCAGGTATCCTGCACCGCAAGCATACCCTCTACCCTCTGAGCCACCAGAAAAACCCAAGGTTATGCTGCAACTGGTGGTCAAAAACAAGGAACCCTGGGAGGGTAAGAGGTTGGGAAATGAGAATGGAGAGTTTTACTTTAGGCATGTGACGTTTTTGATATTAATGAACTAACGAAGCTTCCATCTTATACTTTGTAAGGATCACCAGACAAAGGGCTGTGCGATTCCAGATGCTGCCTTCCTTTTCAATCCCTTGTTAAGAAGGAATAAAGAGAAAGATAACAGAATAAAATATTCAGCCTTTTGTAAAAACACTTTTATGTTCAGCGGTCTGGTAGCAGAGCCACATCCTTCCTGGGCAGGCATACTAGCCAATCAATCACTGTGTCCTACGAAGCGATTGTTCAGGGGGCAAACTAATTAAAAAGTTAATCCCATGATTTTCATCTTAATCTCTTTTTCCCATTAGCTTTGATCAATGCCCACAAATACAATTTAGCAGAACTTTCATTTAGATAAATGACCGAGTGGGTTTCCTAATTAGTCTGTTTGTTATGAACCGATGGATAACTAAAATTATATGCTAATTACTAAAAATTGCACACTAATTTTTAAAGTACTTTCTTAACACAAAAGCTATATTCCCATTATCAAACAAAAGCTTTCCCAGGAGCACGCATCTTTTAATTTCATGGCTGAAGTCACTGTCCAAGTGATTTTGGAGCCCAAGAAAATAAAATCTGTCACTGTTTCCACGTTTCCCGCTTCTATCTACCATGAAGTGATGTGACCAGATCCCATGTTGTTAGGCTGCAGGTGGATTGTGGATATGTTTTGGAACAAAAGCAGACAGAACTTCTGAGTGGACAAATTATGGGGAAAGAGAGAAGATGGATTTCAAGATTACTCCTGGGCTTCTGCCTTGAGCACACTGACGGGTGGTGTTAAAGTGAAAGTGTTGGTCGCTCAGTCATGTCCGACCCTGTGTGGCCCCATGGACTGCACTCTGCCAGGCTCCTTTATCCATGGAATTCTCCAGGCAAGAATACTGGAGTGGGTTGCCATTTCCTTTTCCAGGGAATCTTCCTGGCCCAGGGACTGAACCCAGGTATCCTGCACCGCAAGCATACCCTCTACCCTCTGAGCCACCAGAAAAACCCAAGGTTATGCTGCAACTGGTGGTCAAAAACAAGGAACCCTGGGAGGGTAAGAGGTTGGGAAATGAGAATGGAGAGTTTTACTTTAGGCATGTGACGTTTTTGATATTAATGAACTAACGAAGCTTCCATCTTATACTTTGTAAGGATCACCAGACAAAGGGCTGTGCGATTCCAGATGCTGCCTTCCTTTTCAATCCCTTGTTAAGAAGGAATAAAGAGAAAGATAACAGAATAAAATATTCAGCCTTTTGTAAAAACACTTTTATGTTCAGCGGTCTGGTAGCAGAGCCACATCCTTCCTGGGCAGGCATACTAGCCAATCAATCACTGTGTCCTACGAAGCGATTGTTCAGGGGGCAAACTAATTAAAAAGTTAATCCCATGATTTTCATCTTAATCTCTTTTTCCCATTAGCTTTGATCAATGCCCACAAATACAATTTAGCAGAACTTTCATTTAGATAAATGACCGAGTGGGTTTCCTAATTAGTCTGTTTGTTATGAACCGATGGATAACTAAAATTATATGCTAATTACTAAAAATTGCACACTAATTTTTAAAGTACTTTCTTAACACAAAAGCTATATTCCCATTATCAAACAAAATGTCCTGTGTATGGCACATTCACCAACTGTTCAAACCTGTTTCCCTGGACTTTCTAAAGTCAAGTCTCAGCACGCTGTATTCGTGAACAGCAGCCTTGAGCAATGTCTGTTCCCCCCTCACCCTACACTATCACACCAATAATAGTGTAAGTTGTACCAATGCGAAGAGTCTGTGAACTTCTCAGCTACTTGGGAGCTTGTGCTGCCCCCTGACAAAACAACAATCAGGCTGAGAACCACAGAAAATGACTAAGTGAGACTGACCGTGCGGATGGGAGGAGTAGCTGAGAAGGGGTGAATTTTGCAGTCAGTCAGAGAGTTTATGGCTCTGTTCACTAGATCTGCAAGGCAGGAGCATTCACTTGTTGACCATCTTATCATCTACAGCAAAATATCTGCTGCTTCCAAGTCCCATAGCACCTCTCAGGAGGCCAGAATCCTTATGTTCCTCCAACCAAAAGAGATCTTCATTTTGAAAATAAAAACGGTTCAGTATAGAGAGCTGCAATGAACATTGGGGTACAGGTGCCTCTTTCAGTTTTGATTTCATCAGGATATAGGCCTAATAGTGGGATTGCTGGGTCATAGGGGGCTTCTATTTTTAGTTTTTTAAGGAATCTCCATATTGTCTTCCATAGAGGTTGTATCAATTTACATTCCCACCAGCAATGCAAGAGGGTTCCCTTTTCTCCGCACCCTCTCCAGCATTTGTTGTCTGTCGATTTGTTGATGATGGCCATTCTGACAGGTGTGAGGTGGTATCTCATTGTGGTTTTAATTTGCATTTCTCTAATGATAAGTGAGGTTGAGCATTGTTTCATGTGCTTTTGGGCCATCTGTAAGATGGTCATGATAACACATGCAGTGAACTCATGAAAAAACAGAGAATAGACATAAGGACATTGTGGAGACCGAACAGTGGGAGGGAGGCATGGAGGGAGTAACATGGAAACCTATACTGTCATGTGTGGAAAAGATAGCTATTGTCATTGTGCTAGGGGAATAGGAGTGCCTACAACCACTTGGGGCGATGGTCTGGAGGGATGGGAGAGGGGAACTGGGTGGGGGGAGGGTCCAGGGATATGCATATGAATGATCTGGGAACATACATGTAAAAAAAAAAAAAAAAAAAAAACGGCTCAGGTCTATCTCCTTTACAGTGATTTTTCCTCTTGGGTTTTCACTGCCCTTTCAACAAAGTGTGAGAAGGGTGAGGAAGGGCACCTGCTATGAAGGAGAACCAGTAGAGACCCCTGGGATTAGCCTTCTCTCTTCTTGGTTAGAACTTTTGCTGATCTTTTCCCCTTCAAGGCCGCTCACAACATTTTTTAAAAAACTGAACCGCCAACTTCAGTCAGACCTAATCCAGCATCCTACATGGCATTTCGTTTTCACATCTCCTTGGTAGTTTCCACCCTGTGCCAATTCCTCACTATTTCCTTGTCTTTCATGACCTTGACACTGTTGAAGAGTTATGTTTGGTCATTTTGTAGCCTGTCCTCAATTTGGATTTATCTGATGTTTTCTTATGATTAGACTGGGGTTTTGAAGTTTCTGCAAGAAATTCTCACAGAAATGATGAGTCCTTTGCAGAGTACCATATCAGGGGTCCATGACACCAGGAAGTTCCATTACTGGGGATGACAACCTTAGTCACTTCGTTTTGGAGCTCTCTGTCAGGGCTTTCACTGTAAGGTGGAGAATTCCATTTGTAATTAATATATATTTGGGGGGAGAGGCTGTGAGACCCCCTGGGCTTTATTCGTAACCTGATTTTCCTTCTATGTGCACATAGGGGCAAGTGGTGTGTTTAGAAGAAAACTCTGTTACTATAAGAAAGACCTGTAGCTACATCTTGAGGGGCATAAAGGAAAGTGTGTAAGGCAGCTTTCTACTGTGTCTGGGGTGGGAAGGTATACACTGATAATTGAATGGAATTCAGTTCTTTTCATTTATGAGTTCATTCAGCAAACGTTTGTCCATAAAGGTTCATTTTTTTCTAGTGTCTACAATTTGGCACGGGTATTAAACAACATCTGTTACCGTTTTTGTTTCCCCATAAAAGGTTCACATTCCCAAAGCTGGGAGGGAGTAACATGGAAACCTATACTGTCATGTGTGGAAAAGATAGCTATTGTCATTGTGCTAGGGGAATAGGAGTGCCTACAACCACTTGGGGCGATGGTCTGGAGGGATGGGAGAGGGGAACTGGGTGGGGAGGGTCCAGGGATATGCATATGAATGATCTGGGAACATACATGTAAAAAAAAAAAAAAAAAAAACGGCTCAGGTCTATCTCCTTTACAGTGATTTTTCCTCTTGGGTTTTCACTGCCCTTTCAACAAAGTGTGAGAAGGGTGAGGAAGGGCACCTGCTATGAAGGAGAACCAGTAGAGACCCCTGGGATTAGCCTTCTCTCTTCTTGGTTAGAACTTTTGCTGATCTTTTCCCCTTCAAGGCCGCTCACAACATTTTTTAAAAAACTGAACCGCCAACTTCAGTCAGACCTAATCCAGCATCCTACATGGCATTTCGTTTTCACATCTCCTTGGTAGTTTCCACCCTGTGCCAATTCCTCACTATTTCCTTGTCTTTCATGACCTTGACACTGTTGAAGAGTTATGTTTGGTCATTTTGTAGCCTGTCCTCAATTTGGATTTATCTGATGTTTTCTTATGATTAGACTGGGGTTTTGAAGTTTCTGCAAGAAATTCTCACAGAAATGATGAGTCCTTTGCAGAGTACCATATCAGGGGTCCATGACACCAGGAAGTTCCATTACTGGGGATGACAACCTTAGTCACTTCGTTTTGGAGCTCTCTGTCAGGGCTTTCACTGTAAGGTGGAGAATTCCATTTGTAATTAATATATATTTGGGGGGAGAGGCTGTGAGACCCCCTGGGCTTTATTCGTAACCTGATTTTCCTTCTATGTGCACATAGGGGCAAGTGGTGTGTTTAGAAGAAAACTCTGTTACTATAAGAAAGACCTGTAGCTACATCTTGAGGGGCATAAAGGAAAGTGTGTAAGGCAGCTTTCTACTGTGTCTGGGGTGGGAAGGTATACACTGATAATTGAATGGAATTCAGTTCTTTTCATTTATGAGTTCATTCAGCAAACGTTTGTCCATAAAGGTTCATTTTTTTCTAGTGTCTACAATTTGGCACGGGTATTAAACAACATCTGTTACCTCAGTTCTACTTTAAGGTAGATATTATCACCCACTTTACAGATAAGAATATTGAGGTTTAAGAAAGCACATTGCCCAAAGGCATGTGGCAGAACTGAGACTCGAACCCTGGCCTGTCTAACTCAAAAGTGTGCTACTTCCATGACCCCAAGCTTTCTACCCTTCTATCGGTCAAGCACTGTGATCAGGGTTGAGGATACAGAAGCAGAAGACACGGTTTCAGGAAGAGCTGGTGCGCCAGCATTGGAGGCCTCAGGAAGCAACACAGAAGGCCTGGGGAAGAACCGTTACTCATAGGTGTCATCCTTTTCTTCTAAGAATCCAGCCTGGCTCTTCTCAGGTCTTTACTGAGTCAGGGTGGACTTGTCTGGTGGCCTTCAGCCCAAATAGCTACCCAGGAAAAAGAGCTGGCACCGACGGCATGCTTGTTGTTGACCGTGATTTATCTCAGCCACCTTATGAAGTGGGTACATCTGTCCCACTTAGCTCATGAGAAGACCAAGGTTCAGAGGGGCTAAAAAACATACCCCAAGTCACCAGCTAGGAAGTGGCGAAACTGATCCCAGATCTGATTGACTCCAAAGTCTCCAGGACCCCTGGTTCACCAGAGGGGTGCGAATTCCAGGGGCATCCTCACCACCAGTGGGACAGTGCGTCTGTTGTCTTCCAGTTTGCAGGAAGGATGCTGGTGATCCCATCATGCCTGATGGCCGCTGACAACAGTGCATTTGTTACAAGTCTTTTTGGTTCAAACCGAAAGGTCTCGGTGCAGCTTGTGCTTTTTTAAACCACCTCCTCCCACAGTCAATTCATGTCAACAGATGGAAAATGGAAAGTGATGATTCTGAATCATTTGAAAAAGGACAAAAAATGGGGGGCTTTTATTCGTAACCTGATTTTCCTTCTATGTGCACATAGGGGCAAGTGGTGTGTTTAGAAGAAAACTCTGTTACTATAAGAAAGACCTGTAGCTACATCTTGAGGGGCATAAAGGAAAGTGTGTAAGGCAGCTTTCTACTGTGTCTGGGGTGGGAAGGTATACACTGATAATTGAATGGAATTCAGTTCTTTTCATTTATGAGTTCATTCAGCAAACGTTTGTCCATAAAGGTTCATTTTTTTCTAGTGTCTACAATTTGGCACGGGTATTAAACAACATCTGTTACCTCAGTTCTACTTTAAGGTAGATATTATCACCCACTTTACAGATAAGAATATTGAGGTTTAAGAAAGCACATTGCCCAAAGGCATGTGGCAGAACTGAGACTCGAACCCTGGCCTGTCTAACTCAAAAGTGTGCTACTTCCATGACCCCAAGCTTTCTACCCTTCTATCGGTCAAGCACTGTGATCAGGGTTGAGGATACAGAAGCAGAAGACACGGTTTCAGGAAGAGCTGGTGCGCCAGCATTGGAGGCCTCAGGAAGCAACACAGAAGGCCTGGGGAAGAACCGTTACTCATAGGTGTCATCCTTTTCTTCTAAGAATCCAGCCTGGCTCTTCTCAGGTCTTTACTGAGTCAGGGTGGACTTGTCTGGTGGCCTTCAGCCCAAATAGCTACCCAGGAAAAAGAGCTGGCACCGACGGCATGCTTGTTGTTGACCGTGATTTATCTCAGCCACCTTATGAAGTGGGTACATCTGTCCCACTTAGCTCATGAGAAGACCAAGGTTCAGAGGGGCTAAAAAACATACCCCAAGTCACCAGCTAGGAAGTGGCTAAACTGATCCCAGATCTGATTGACTCCAAAGTCTCCAGGACCCCCTGGTTCACCAGAGGGGTGCGAATTCCAGCATCCTCACCACCAGTGGGACAGTGCGTCTGTTGTCTTCCAGTTTGCAGGAAGGATGCTGGTGATCCCATCATGCCTGATGGCCGCTGACAACAGTGCATTTGTTACAAGTCTTTTTTGGTTCAAACCGAAAGGTCTCGGTGCAGCTTGTGCTTTTTCAAACCACCTCCTCCCACAGTCAATTCATGTCAACAGATGGAAAATGGAAAGTGATGATTCTGAATCATTTGTGACACATAAAATGCTATAGTACAAACAAGGATAGTCCCCAAGAGGTATGGTATACAGTAAGTCAGGTCTCCCTGCCCTCTGGCTGTTGACGAAAGAGTTTGGTACCTCCCAGAGTCAACACTTAATAAATAGCATTTGCTGCTGTTGTTAGTCATTTGTGACCTTCATGTTACCAGGCATTTGCTGAACTGTCCAGTGAAGGAGGGGACAGAAAAGTCTATTGTTTTCCTGCCTTTTCCATGTTGACATCTCCCTAGATGCTTTTCAAGGATTGAGCTTTCTGTTTAGTATTAGTTTTAAAAAGGCGCAAGCAAGGTAGAGTCGCTGCACACAGTGGCTGGAAAAGAAAAGGAAAACTGATTAGTAGCAGGGCCAAGGATCGGGATGGGGAGCTCAGCTGACCATCTGATTTATTACAATCACTTCACTTTGTCGCTATCACATACAGTCACTGGTTATCTTGACTCTGCTGCTGCTGTTCTGGTCGAGGCGATGAGAACGAGTGACCAAAAGAGGAGGTGATCAGAGGCCATGAAAAGGAACAGGGTATAAAGAATCGGAAGCTGCTCTTGTTTTCCTCATCTCAGTTTGGAATCCCTCAGACCAGACCCAGAGTCAAGAATTCAAGGGTAGGTAATTTATTTGGAAGATGCAGGACTCATTGGTACTGAATTAAGGAGATTGAACTGGAAAAGGAAAAAAGATCAATAAAGGGATATGCTATCCAGCTAGCTGATACTCTGGGGACTGGAGCTACAGGTGAACCCTGAGATACAGCGGTCCCAGGTGGCACTAGTGGGGAAGAATCTGCCTGCCAAGGTAGGAGTCTCAGGATACACGGGTTCAATCCCTGGAGTGGGAAGATCCCCTGGAGTAGAAAATGGCGTTCCGGTATTCATGCCTGGAAAATCCAATGGGTCAGACACAACTGAGCAACTGAGTACACACACAAAGCAAGTGTCAGAATTACCCAACACTCCTCCATCCCACCCAGGGAAGGCAGCTGGGATATTTACACACCAGCTTAAGAGCGTCAGTGATGGAGGGCTGTTTCCATGAGCTCTGCTGAGCATACGAAGTGGTCTTCGCAGCTTGGGAGAAAGCTCTTAGGCAAAGAGATGCAAACGTGGCCAGTCAGAAGTCAATCAGTGGGCTTCCCCTGGTGTTCCAGTGGGTAAGGACACCGCCTTGCAGTGCAAGGGGTGCCGGTTCGATTCCTGGCCTGGGAAGATCCCACGTGCCGCAGAGCGGCTGGACCGATGTGTCCAATTACCGAGCCGGAGCTCTGGAGCGCATGCGCCCAGAGCCGGTGCTCTGCGACAACAGAGGCCACCGCGATGGGAGGCCCACAGGAGCCAAAGAACAAAGACGGATGAAAATAGAGAAATGAAAGACCAATAGAAGCGGCCGGCCCGCTCCCCTCCCTCCCCAACCCTACCCCCGCCCAAAAATAAATACATAAATAAATCTTAAAAAAAAAAAAAAGATACAGTTCTAAAAAAAGAAGTCAATCAGTATTCACGTAGGGCTTTGGTTTGCGGATGGGGACCAATAACATCTGCTATTTCCTTAAAACAGACAAAACATCCAGCCCTGCCCAGGGCTCCCCATATCATGAAATGTGCCTCCATATACTCAGCTTCTGATGCCAAAGACCTTACAATTTTCCTTGATATGCTTTTGGGTTCGAGTTTTGTTTTGTGTATGTATGTTTACTTGTTCTTGCCACCCATTCAGTCTATCCCCCAATCCTGCCAATTCATCTTCAAAATATATCTTGAATCCTGCTTCTTATCACCATCTGCATTATCGTCTTTCACTAGATTTCTTCCCTAGCTTCCTAGTCTGAATTCTTGTTTATATGCTCATCCCCCATATGGGAGTCAGAGTAATCTTTTAAAACTTAAATCACTTTATTCTCCATTTCAAAACTGTCCCCTTTGCACTCTTAGAAGAAAATCTGAAGTCCTTATCAAGTTCTTCATGATCTGGCTCCATCCCTGATTTCAGCTTCCAGCCACTGTCCTCCTCATTCATGGTGTTCTGGCCAGATTGGTTTTCTGGCTGCCTTCTTGCCTCAGGGCCTTTGCACCTGTTATGTCAACATAAAACACTGCTCTAGATGTTCATGTCTCAACTAGTTTATTCATGTAGTTGCTCAAATGTCATCTCTGTAGGGAGCACTTTTTAAAATCCTCTAGAAAATAAACAAAAATATAAACAAAAGTAGACTTCTGTCACTTTATTCTTTTTTATTTTGGGGTGGGGGGCGAGTTGGGGAGGGAGGAGGGCGGCGGGCCACTTCTATTGGTCTTTCATTTATCTATTTTCATCCATCTTTGTTCCTTGGTCCATCGCAGTGGTCCCTGTTGTCACAGAGCACCAGCTCCTGGATCTTATGCCCCAGAGCTCCGGTCCAGTTATTGGACACATCAGTTCATCCACTCCACGGCACGTGGGATCTTCCCAGGCCAGGGATCGAACTGGCGCCCCTTGTACTGCAAGGTGGTGTCCTTACCCACTGGGCCACCAGGGAAGCCTTGTCACTCTATTCTTTTAACCTGGTTTATTTTTTCCATAGCAGTGATCATGACCTGGCTGATTGTAGTTTGTGTTTTTAGTTACTGCCCATTCCTGAACTAGAACATACATGGTGTTAGGGAGGGACTCTGACTTGCTGCACTAGCCCCAGCTCCTGGAAGGGCATCAACACACAGTAGGTCTTCAATAAACATTTGCTAAATGAATGGATTAATAACTGCTTCCTGCTCCTGCTGAGATCACCTGTCAGTCAAGAATCTTCAGAACAGACAGAAGTTTCAAACCTCAGCTAGACCACTGCCAGCCTGCATCTTTCCCCCAAACTGGGGGCTCCAATGAAACCCACACTCTTAGCAGAGTCATGAAGGTCCCAGGGCTCCTTCCAATATGTTCTTTGGGGAATCCATTACAAATCACAGCTTGGTCATTTTTCTTTTTGCTTGCCTCCCTGAGAACAGTAGAAGGAAGATCAAGACCATCAATGTTCCATGTTTGGTCATGGGGACGAAGTACTGTCTTGTGGTTATTTTTTTTCTTCATTTAAATAAATTTATTTCTTGTAACTTTGTTTAGAATAAGTAGGTTTTCTTCAGCTATGAGAACAATCTTTAAAGGATGGTGGATTGTTGGCTAGCTTAATGGATGGAATAGGAAGGTGGGAAATGTAAAATGCAAGGAAACATATATCCAGAGCTAGATACATTTGTTCTCAGAGCCTAAACTGGCTAATCCATTAAATACAATCTCCTCAGAAAAAAAGCATGAAGGTTGTACTAACTGATGCATGGGGTTTCCTCCTTCAAATAAAAGTAGATATACCAACTAACCTAGAAGATAGCTGAAATACAAAGAAATCCAAATCAGAAGAATACTCCCGATTCGAGATAAAATGCATGCATTTTAGCCAGAGGCACTTCTATCGGTCTTTCATTCATCTATTTTCATCCATCTTTGTTCTTGGGCCTCTGTGGGCCTCCCATCACAGTGGCCTCTGTCGCTGCAGAGCACCGGCTCTGGGTGCATGTGCTCCAGAGCACTGGCTGGGTAGTTGGACATATCGGTCCCTGCTCGAGGGCACATGGAATCTTCCCAGGCCAGGGACCAAGCCAGCGCCTCGTGTTCTGCAAGGCGGTGTTTTTACCCACTGGACCACCAGGAAAGTCCCAGATGCATGTATTTTCAAAAGTGGTCCATCTGGTTGAATGTTGGCACAAGGTGCTAAGTTCTTCCCCAAAATAGAAAGCACAAAGGAAGATTGGAGAGGCGTCTCACTTTATGATCTTGCTCTCAAATTGCTTAGCACTTGCGAACCACCTTGAGATAGTAGGTGCAGCTACAGTTGGAGAGGATCCCCAAGGAGCGCTCGCTGGGGTTGGCCGTCTCGTAGACCACATCCATGCAGATGCCACACACCATGTCCTTGCGCTGTACCACGAACGAGAGCTCCATGTCCTTCTCGTGGGCCTGGATGCACGATTTCATACGCTGTGACCTCTGGGCAGCCTCCACGGGATGGAAGGGCTGCAGCCCGCGTGTCACAAGCGTCGCCATGCAGATACACACAGTTCTTTCCGTAGCGGCACTCCCCCATTGCGGCACAGGGGCACAGCTGCTTCCTAGTCTCCGCGGCACCATGCTCCTTCTCCAAGTCTTCCTTGGTGCCTGAGCCTTGCAGAGGGGCTCCAGTGGAGGAAGGGGCAGTCCCGCCACAGGAGGGCTGCCCAGGAACAAACTCGATAGCCGTCACCCGGTCTTCTGATCCCGCTCCTACAGTTGCAAAGTTTGAATTTCTTGACTCGCTGCCCATATGCATTTCAACAGTCGCTCCAACTGATGAGAGAAGGAATGCAGTAAGGAACGACTTTGCAGTTAGATCTGGATTTTTTGAGGCTGCTTTTGCAAGGAAACATATATCCAGAGCTAGATACATTTGTTCTCAGAGCCTAAACTGGCTAATCCATTAAATACAATCTCCTCAGAAAAAGCATGAAGGTTGTACTAACTGATGCATGGGGTTTCCTCCTTCAAATAAAAGTAGATATACCAACTAACCTAGAAGATAGCTGAAATACAAAGAAATCCAAATCAGAAGAATACTCCCGATTCGAGATAAAATGCATGCATTTTAGCCAGAGGCACTTCTATCGGTCTTTCATTCATCTATTTTCATCCATCTTTGTTCTTGGGCCTCTGTGGGCCTCCCATCACAGTGGCCTCTGTCGCTGCAGAGCACCGGCTCTGGGTGCATGTGCTCCAGAGCACTGGCTGGGTAGTTGGACATATCGGTCCCTGCTCGAGGGCACATGGAATCTTCCCAGGCCAGGGACCAAGCCAGCGCCTCGTGTTCTGCAAGGCGGTGTTTTTACCCACTGGACCACCAGGAAAGTCCCAGATGCATGTATTTTCAAAAGTGGTCCATCTGGTTGAATGTTGGCACAAGGTGCTAAGTTCTTCCCCAAAATAGAAAGCACAAAGGAAGATTGGAGAGGAGTCTCACTTTATGATCTTGCTCTCAAATTGCTTAGCACTTGCGAAAACACTTGAGACAGTAGGTGCAGCTACAGTTGGAGAGGATCCCCAAGGAGCGCTCGCTGGGGTTGGCCGTCTCGTAGACCACATCCATGCAGATGCCACACACCATGTCCTTGCGCTGTACCACGAACGAGAGCTCCATGTCCTTCTCGTGGGCCTGGATGCACGATTTCATACGCTGTGACCTCTGGGCAGCCTCCACGGGATGGAAGGGCTGCAGCCCGCGTGTCACAAGCGTCGCCATGCAGATACACACAGTTCTTTCCGTAGCGGCACTCCCCCATTGCGGCACAGGGGCACAGCTGCTTCCTAGTCTCCGCGGCACCATGCTCCTTCTCCAAGTCTTCCTTGGTGCCTGAGCCTTGCAGAGGGGCTCCAGTGGAGGAAGGGGCAGTCCCGCCACAGGAGGGCTGCCCAGGAACAAACTCGATAGCCGTCACCCGGTCTTCTGATCCCGCTCCTACAGTTGCAAAGTTTGAATTTCTTGACTCCGCTTCGCCCATATGCATTTCAACAGTCGCTCCAACTGATGAGAGAAGGAATGCAGTAAGGAACGACTTTGCAGTTAGATCTGGAGAGGCTGCTTCTTCCTGTTTCCGGAGCGTGCTGTGTTCATATTTGCAGCGATCTCTGTAGATACAGGACCCTCGCTGAAAATACTTGCACACTACACGGCAGGGACTGTTAGAGAGGTCCTGTGAGTAGCGACAGTTATCTCCTTCCTTACAAACCCATACATGAAATACCGTCTGAGTTTCTGGTTTGTTTTTCGTGCCTTTTGTCTCTTAGCCTTCACAGTGAAATCCCTCCTTGTCAATCCGTGTCGAAGTCTCTTAAAGGTTCCTCCTCTCCATCTGTACAATAAAACATAATTTTAAAATAATAATAACTAGACCTCCCCCAGAGATGGTTGTGAAACTTAAAAGTCCATGTAAACTTCTTAGCAATGTGCTTCAGTCTACAGTTTTAACTTAATACATATTGACTAACAAAATTTGTCTGAAATATCCCAGCTTCTGAGAGTTATTTTTAAAACTAGGAAAATAAGTAATCCCACCTCCCTGTTAAGGTCCACTCACGTGCTGCATACGAAATCCTGAGCAGTTTTTCATAGACCCTTATATTTGCTTTTCTGTCCTCTCTCTACCTTGGTCTTGTGTTTTAATAAACTACATGGCAAAGCTAGTCATTTCCCGAAGTACCTGGCAGGCAGGAGGTCCACACTACATGGTGAGTGAGCTGACAGTATCATCTCTTTGACGTTTCTGTTGCTTGTTCTGCAGAAAATATTTCCCTTTTATGACCCACACTTTCAAAGATGGCAAAAAAGTGAGAGGACTTTCTCCATCACTGTCCCCCTCATCCCAGAAAACCCTTAACTGTGACCACACCCATCTCCTCTCATACATACCGCCCCTTGATCCTCAAAACAGTAGTCAGTTCTACCTTGTGTGTGTAGTTTAAAACTACTTCATTTACTCCATTATAAAAAGAATTCAGGCTCATTTGAGAAAAGTTCACAAATTACAGAAAAATAAACAAGAAGAGGGAGAAAAAGACCACATTGCTCTACCACCTAGGGATAAACCACTGTTAATATGCAGATACATTTCCTTCCAGTGCTTTCTATGTACATGTTTACAGTTTAAATATACAATTTATCTTTTTTTTTTTTTACTTAACCTCATAGCGTAAACACTTGTTCAACCCTTTGTGCAAATCTTTTTAAAGAGCTGAGCGTTTCCTCCTTGTAGACCATTTCACTTATTTTATGTTTTTTTAAATTGTAGAGAATGCTGGGATAAACATCCTTTGATATGTATCTTTGCGGCATTGCCTCTCATTTCTTTAAGATGCCAAAGGAATCTTTTAAGCTAGGCAATTATCTCCTTCCTTACAAACCATAATTCTTACTGGTTTGTTTTTCGTGCCTTTTGTCTCTTAGCCTTCACAGTGAAATCCCTCCTTGTCAATCCGTGTCGAAGTCTCTTAAAGGTTCCTCCTCTCCATCTGTACAATAAAACATAATTTTAAAATAATAATAACTAGACCTCCCCCAGAGATGGTTGTGAAACTTAAAAGTCCATGTAAACTTCTTAGCAATGTGCTTCAGTCTACAGTTTTAACTTAATACATATTGACTAACAAAATTTGTCTGAAATATCCCAGCTTCTGAGAGTTATTTTTAAAACTAGGAAAATAAGTAATCCCACCTCCCTGTTAAGGTCCACTCACGTGCTGCATACGAAATCCTGAGCAGTTTTTCATAGACCCTTATATTTGCTTTTCTGTCCTCTCTCTACCTTGGTCTTGTGTTTTAATAAACTACATGGCAAAGCTAGTCATTTCCCGAAGTACCTGGCAGGCAGGAGGTCCACACTACATGGTGAGTGAGCTGACAGTATCATCTCTTTGACGTTTCTGTTGCTTGTTCTGCAGAAAATATTTCCCTTTTATGACCCACACTTTCAAAGATGGCAAAAAAGTGAGAGGACTTTCTCCATCACTGTCCCCCTCATCCCAGAAAACCCTTAACTGTGACCACACCCATCTCCTCTCATACATACCGCCCCTTGATCCTCAAAACAGTAGTCAGTTCTACCTTGTGTGTGTAGTTTAAAACTACTTCATTTACTCCATTATAAAAGAATTCAGGCTCATTTGAGAAAAGTTCACAAATTACAGAAAAATAAACAAGAAGAGGGAGAAAAAGACCACATTGCTCTACCACCTAGGGATAAACCACTGTTAATATGCAGATACATTTCCTTCCAGTGCTTTCTATGTACATGTTTACAGTTTAAATATACAATTTATCTTTTTTTTTTTTTACTTAACCTCATAGCGTAAACACTTGTTCAACCCTTTGTGCAAATCTTTTTAAAGAGCTGAGCGTTTCCTCCTTGTAGACCATTTCACTTATTTTATGTTTTTTTAAATTGTAGAGAATGCTGGGATAAACATCCTTTGATATGTATCTTTGCCGGCATTGCCTCTCATTTCTTTAAGATAGAGCCCCAGAAAAGGAATCACTAGTTCTAGAGGATACAAACTCTTAAGGTGTTTTGTGCAATTTCATTTCGATTTCTAAGACTGCTTGAATGTGACTTCCATGAAAGAGCTCCAGGAAAGCAGATTGCCTCCAAGAATTTACTTCCAAGTTTTGAAATGTTTCAGACTCAGACTGTTTTAGCATTCAGTTTAAATGAGCACAGAAATCTTCTATAGCCTACGTCTCCGCTTCAGACTTCTTCCTGCTTTAATAAAATGCGGCAACAGCATTATAAAAGTAGTTCTTTGGTAAACAGCCTCTTTTTGTGTTCCCTAGGATTGTTTTCTGAAGTCTTTCGGGTGGGTATTGGGTTTATGCCTAGAATTGTGTGTAGAACTTTTGCTCATGATGTCTTAAGGGTTTAGTTATGCTTTATGGTCTTTTTTTTTTTTTTTTTTCATTGCCAAAGGAAGTCCAGGCAATGAGCCCTGCTTTTACAAGTCTATCTGAGTCCAGCCTCAAAGGCCAGGACTGCCTGGCAAGGATTCCATAGGGGAACTTCCTATGAGTAAGGCGTTCTCTCCCTGAGGCTGGGCCAGCCTGAAGAAGGCCTTGCCAAAGACACACAGTTTATAATTGGAGGGAAGTGAGTGTTAGTCGCTCAGTCATGTCCAACTCTTTTCGACCCCACAGGCTGTAGCCCACCAGGTTTCTCTGTCCATGGAATTCTCCAGGCAAGAATACTGAAGTGGGTTTCCACTTTCTTCTCCAAATTGGAGGGAAACCATGGCTTTGTAGATAGGATGGGTCAGGCATGATCTAATATGATATCCAGGAGACATAACATTCAGAAGAATCAAGGGTTCTTGGATGGTTTGGGAAGTGATGGTACAGCCATCCTACCTCATTTCACGCATGCAGCCTTGTTAAACCGAAAGAACCCAGCACCTCGGCATTGACCTGAAAAGATGTCCGTTTTTGTTAATTCTAAATAGAAGTGTAGAGAATGCTGGAAAATTTTTAGTTTTTGCGGCATTGCCTCTCATTTCTTTAAGATAGAGCCCCAGAAAAGGAATCACTAGTTCTAGAGGATACAAACTCTTAAGGTGTTTTGTGCAATTTCATTTCGATTTCTAAGACTGCTTGAATGTGACTTCCATGAAAGAGCTCCAGGAAAGCAGATTGCCTCCAAGAATTTACTTCCAAGTTTTGAAATGTTTCAGACTCAGACTGTTTTAGCATTCAGTTTAAATGAGCACAGAAATCTTCTATAGCCTACGTCTCCGCTTCAGACTTCTTCCTGCTTTAATAAAATGCGGCAACAGCATTATAAAAGTAGTTCTTTGGTAAACAGCCTCTTTTTGTGTTCCCTAGGATTGTTTTCTGAAGTCTTTCGGGTGGGTATTGGGTTTATGCCTAGAATTGTGTGTAGAACTTTTGCTCATGATGTCTTAAGGGTTTAGTTATGCTTTATGGTCTTTTTTTTTTTTTTTTCATTGCCAAAGGAAGTCCAGGCAATGAGCCCTGCTTTTACAAGTCTATCTGAGTCCAGCCTCAAAGGCCAGGACTGCCTGGCAAGGATTCCATAGGGGAACTTCCTATGAGTAAGGCGTTCTCTCCCTGAGGCTGGGCCAGCCTGAAGAAGGCCTTGCCAAAGACACACAGTTTATAATTGGAGGGAAGTGAGTGTTAGTCGCTCAGTCATGTCCAACTCTTTTCGACCCCACAGGCTGTAGCCCACCAGGTTTCTCTGTCCATGGAATTCTCCAGGCAAGAATACTGAAGTGGGTTTCCACTTTCTTCTCCAAATTGGAGGGAAACCATGGCTTTGTAGATAGGATGGGTCAGGCATGATCTAATATGATATCCAGGAGACATAACATTCAGAAGAATCAAGGGTTCTTGGATGGTTTGGGAAGTGATGGTACAGCCATCCTACCTCATTTCACGCATGCAGCCTTGTTAAACCGAAAGAACCCAGCACCTCGGCATTGACCTGAAAAGATGTCCGCGTTTTTTTGTTAATTCTAAATAGAAGTGTAGAGAGATATGTGTGGTTTTATCCCGTATTTGTAAAAACTGAAAATAACAAAGGCAAAATTGAGTTCAGGGGAATCTTTCACATCTATATGAACCAAAATAAATATGTGAAGGGACACACACGAGACTGTTGGTGACTGGCTCCCTAGCTATTTGGAACTGGGTCAGAGAAGAATAAGGAGACCTCTGCTTTACACAATTCAATTGAATAACATGTTACAAAGAGCAGGTATTATTTTTGTAGCTAAAAAAAAATAACAAAAGCCGCCCCAAAGAGAAAAAAAATACTGGAGCAGGATGGCATGAGAAGGGACCTTGGTCTGGGAGCTTGTGGACAGACCCTGTGCAGGGTTGGGGTCCTGCTCTGAGGGAGGCAGGTGCATCTCCCATGGGAAGGCCCTGCTTCCCAGACAAGTGGTGGAGGGGGGTGTGGGCCATGTCCTTTCCCTGACAGCTAGGAGAGAATCCACTATGTTGGCATTCACTTGCAATATCACACTTGAAATGGCTTCTGGGAAAAAAAATAATTGAAACAATCCAGACAGAGGCAAGAGCTGCTAACCTGGGCGACACTAGCAGCAAAGAACCTGGAGCCAAGGCAGGAGACGTAAGAGATGGGTGCTGCGTGCCTGGGTGGGGAAGATCCCCTGACGAAGGGCGAGGCAACTCTCTCCAGGATTCTCTCCTGAAGACTCCCATGGACACAGAAGTCTGGAAGACTATAGTCCACAGGGCGCGACAGAGTTGGACACGACTGAAGCGACTTAGCACCCAAGCATGCACTCTGGAGACTAGAGGGAGGGTGGCTAGGAGCTGAGAGGAGAGCAGCCTTTCAAAGTTCCAGAAAGGGAAAGAAGGATCCAGCCTCAGCCTCTGAGCTGCACGTAGAGCCTCCTGCAAGGCAGGCCCCAGGCTTTGAACTGGAGACAGAGCCCAAGGCATTCATGAACCTTCTTCCCTGGAGTCCTCCTCGAGGTGTGTGTCTTTGAAGAGTGACAACTCAGAAGTGACACGACTTTCAATCGTGATTTGTTTTATATTCTATTTGTGAATTAGGGTGTGTTTATGGTGAAAGAATGATTTAGACGACGACGAGTCAGCTGGAAATATAAAGGCATAATTGGATCTCTGAGTCTATGAAAGACTCTCATCTTGTGTCTTACAGGATGACATTTTCTTACAGACATCAGCTTGGCTCTTGTGTTCAGTTTCTTTTCTTCCCTTTCTTGTCTGTCAAATATTAGATTTTTCCTTCCCCTAATCAGAAATTAAAAAGAAAAAAAACCCTCCAATTAGCATCAGGATGCTGGAAAGGAGCGCCTGGGGGAGGTGGCATCTTGTGGCAGGTTGGCGCAGGGGCTCTGGAGCGTTGACCCAGAGCGGGGCAGCCTGCAGGCAGCGCCCAGTCAATGGTCATCACCAGAACCTCTGCACCCTCAGCTCAGCCACCGATTTGTGGTTTCCTCTGGCAAATCAGTTCATTTCTGTGGTCCCCTTGTTCCTCCTCGGTCAGCGGAGCTCTTGACAGTTAATAACTTCAGCAAAGCCCAGAAAAGCAACATAAATGGGACAAAGGCGATGCCAATGATCAAAAAAGCCCACCCCATTCCACTGTAGAAGGATAATATTGTTTCACTGCGGACTGCTCTCAGCATGTGGGCCTTATGTTCTCTGAAGAGCTTGGAACCCGTTCCTCAGGGCTGCTAAAACTGGCCTTGTTCTGCTGTCAGATCGGCCGGCGACCTGGGTCCACATGACTGAAATTGGCCGGCGGCCTAGCCCCATCAGGCCACGTGGGTTGCCAAATCTTGCAAGACCCTTTCTTTGGAGCAGAGAGTATCACACACGTTGCCATCCAGAAAAAATGAAAGCCTTCACAGCAGCCCAGCAGCCTGCTTCCCTCTGTGGCTTTTGGGCACAGTTTTGTGACTGGGGAAGGGCAGGAGACAAAAGTCTTTCTATCAGATCTGGTCACCAGGCTGGTGCTGGATTGTGAGGGGTCGAAGGCCTCTTTCCCTGGTACCAGGTGAATCGTTGTCACTGTGCTTGTCTCCTCTCTTGGAGTAGACAAGGCAGGCAGAGGGATCTATTGCAACTGCCCTTGACTCTGTTTATAATCACCGACATGAAAGGAAGGGAAAGAGATGGAGTTTATAGGACGGGCTTTTTGTGGAGCCTAATTTATCTCTCTCCAGCAGCAGCAGGCTGAGCAGGTTTCCTTTTTGTTTCTGATGCGGAAAACTGAAATATGAATCCATGTTGATGAGAGAATAAAGGAACTGAAAGAGGCATAAATCTTATCTTCTCGCAACCCTCAAAGATCAGCTTCTTGTGAAGAAGGGGATTATACTTCTGTAATTAACTGCTTTTCAGCTCCTGGTGATGGCTCAGCGCTGAATAATAGCACCCGGCGAGGCTGGATGAAAGACGGGCGGGCGGGCCGCGGCAGCCACGGATCATGAACAATGGTCTCAGGCCTGACATCCTTTCCCGGGCCCAGCTTGCACAGAGTCAAGCCAGGAGGTATTTGTCCCCTGTCTAGCAGCATTCATAGCAATGAGAATAGAATTCAGGAACAAATAGCTTGCAGAGACCTGTTCCTCTGTGGCTGGGAGCTGCCATGAGGCACCCTGAAGACCTCAGCCGAGCTTTCACCCTCTGCACTCCAACTGGTGCCAGGGACCCGTTCGGCTCAGTTGAGTTCAGTCGCTCAATCGTGTCCAACTCTTTGGGACCCCATGGACTGCAGCCACCAGGTTTCCCTGTCCTTCACCATCTCCTGGAGTCTGCTCAAACTCATGTCCATTGAGTCAGTGGCTCCGTCCAACCATAAGGACCCGTTAGGGTCTTCCCTGGTGGTCCAGTCGGTAAAAAGTCCGCCTTGCAATTCAAAGGGCACCGGTTCGATCCCTGGCCTGGGAAGATCCCACGTGCCACGGAACGGCCGAACCTGTGTGTCCAATTACAAGCCAGCGCTCTGGAGCGCATGTGCCCAGAGAAAAAGACCCATTAGGTGCTTCTTAAATCCCAGTGCAGGTGACGGCCCCTTTCCAGCTGTGAGATTTGGAGAAAGTCGTCTGATTTCTCTGATCTGCGGTATTATCATCCACCAAATGCAGGGGGTCTTGTAGAGTCTGGGAGAGGAAGAGTTCAGATTCTGAGTATAAACAGATCACTAATCACACTGCCTGGCACATGGCAGGTCATCAATAAATGCTAGCTATTATTAAGATTACTTTGTGGAATACAACCCTGTTTACAAGGCTTATCATGCAAGGCACAGTACAGATCTTAGTGCCTGAAATCCTCACACCATCCCTGTCCGGTAGGCAGGATTCTTCTTCCCGTTTCGTGGATGACAAGACAGGCTCAGTGTGGAGCAGTGACCTGCTCAGGATAAAAGGCAGCAGAGGAGCCGAATCTTCTATATCAGGTCCCTCCCCACTCACCGCCTCTCCATCAGCACTAGACTCCTAGGCCCACAGCTGTTCCTCCCCAGCTTGGTCTGCCTGTTGCTCTCCGGGTCTCACCACCCCAGTATCAACCCCTGGGCCACCTTCACTTCCCCTCTGCCTCCCCGCCCCGGGCTGGCATCCCAGAGTCCTTCAGGGTCTTCTGAACTGTTTCCAGAACTGCTCCCTTCTCAGTCCTGCTGCCAGTGCATGCTGACCCAGAACCCCAGCTCTTGACAACTGGGGCACCTACAGCGAGTGGGCGCCTGAGGGGGGGGTCATAGAGCTTTCACCCTCTGCACTCCAACTGGTGCCAGGGACCCGTTCGCTCAGTTGAGTTCAGTCGCTCAATCGTGTCCAACTCTTTGGGACCCCATGGACTGCAGCCACCAGGTTTCCCTGTCCTTCACTATCCCCCAGAGTTTTCTCAAACTCATGTCCATTGAGTCAGTGGCTCCGTCCAACCATAAGGACCCGTTAGGGTCTTCCTGGTGGTCCAGTCGGTAAAAGTCCGCCTTGCAATTCAAAGGGCACCGGTTCGATCCCTGGCCTGGGAAGATCCCACGTGCCACGGAACGGCCGAACCTGTGTGTCCAATTACAAGCCAGCGCTCTGGAGCGCATGTGCCCAGAGAAAAAGACCCATTAGGTGCTTCTTAAATCCCAGTGCAGGTGACGGCCCCTTTCCAGCTGTGAGATTTGGAGAAAGTCGTCTGATTTCTCTGATCTGCGGTATTATCATCCACCAAATGCAGGGGGTCTTGTAGAGTCTGGGAGAGGAAGAGTTCAGATTCTGAGTATAAACAGATCACTAATCACACTGCCTGGCACATGGCAGGTCATCAATAAATGCTAGCTATTATTAAGATTACTTTGTGGAATACAACCCTGTTTACAAGGCTTATCATGCAAGGCACAGTACAGATCTTAGTGCCTGAAATCCTCACACCATCCCTGTCCGGTAGGCAGGATTCTTCTTCCCGTTTCGTGGATGACAAGACAGGCTCAGTGTGGAGCAGTGACCTGCTCAGGATAAAAGGCAGCAGAGGAGCCGAATCTTCTATATCAGGTCCCTCCCCACTCACCGCCTCTCCCATCAGCACTAGACTCCTAGGCCCACAGCTGTTCCTCCCCAGCTTGGTCTGCCTGTTGCTCTCCGGGTCTCACCACCCCAGTATCAACCCCTGGGCCACCTTCACTTCCCCTCTGCCTCCCCGCCCCGGGCTGGCATCCCAGAGTCCTTCAGGGTCTTCTGAACTGTTTCCAGAACTGCTCCCTTCTCAGTCCTGCTGCCAGTGCATGCTGACCCAGAACCCCAGCTCTTGACAACTGGGGCACCTACAGCGAGTGGGCGCCTGAGTGGTGTCCAAGGAAGGGTAACACTCTCTTCATCGCCCTCCATACTGGTGCCACGGGAGTGGTCCCAACGCCCACATCCCTGTCCTCCCCTGCGAGGGATCAGCAGCCACCGCCTCAGCTTACTTCTTTTCCTTGGCATTCAAGGCTCTTCAGCTGACCCACCCGAATTCATCTCTTCTCGCTCACAGGGAGAGTCCCATTGCCAGCTGAGCCCGATGTAGCCTCGGTCATACAGGAGGACCCCGTGGCCTCTCTGAGGGCTCAGTGGATTACATTCTTTTTTTCCCTTTGGATTATATTTGTGATAAAGATGCAGAACACTCTTGAGAGTCCCTTAGATTGCAAGGAGATCAAATGAGTCAATCCTAAAGGGAATCAACCCTGAATACTCATTGGAAGGACTGATGCTGAAGCTCAAACTCCAATACTTTGGCCACCTGATGCAAAGAGCTGATTCCCTGGAAAAGACCTAATGCTGGGACAGACCAAGGGCAGGAGGAGAAGTGAGTGACAGAGGATGAGATGGTCGGATGGCATCGGTGACTCAATGGACATGCGTTGGAGCACGCTCCAGGAGATGGTGAAGGGCAGGGAAGCCTGGCGTGCTCAGTCCATGGGTGGCAGAGTCAGACATGAGGGAGCAACTGAACAACAGCAAAGACGGACATGCCCCCCTAGGATGCCCCATTCCATTCAGAATCAATGCTTAACAGAGCCACGGAACACAGAGATCAAGAAGTCCCTCTACCCATACATTCCATGGATGGAACTTAGGCCCTGAGAAGCTCAGTGACTTAGGCAATGTCATACAACTTCAGAGTCTAGTAGAAGCCTAGGTCTTCTAGCTGAGAATTCAGTATGGCTGAAGGGTAGGTCCTGTTGGAGCACAGCCACAAGCAGGGGTGTGGGTGACACCGTATGTTGTCCTTTGCCTTCCGTGGGCCTTTCTCCTCCTTCCAGGACTTCCCACCCCTTCCCCGGGCACCCATCCTCGCCTCCCGCCCGGGCTGGCATCCAGACTTCAGGGTCTTCTGAACTGTTTCCAGAACTGCTCTTCTCAGTCCTGCTGCCAGTGCATGCTGACCCAGAACCCCAGCTCTTGACAACTGGGGCACCTACAGCGAGTGGGCGCCTGAGTGGTGTCCAAGGAAGGGTAACACTCTCTTCATCGCCCTCCATACTGGTGCCACGGGAGTGGTCCCAACGCCCACATCCCTGTCCTCCCCTGCGAGGGATCAGCAGCCACCGCCTCAGCTTACTTCTTTTCCTTGGCATTCAAGGCTCTTCAGCTGACCCACCCGAATTCATCTCTTCTCGCTCACAGGGAGAGTCCCATTGCCAGCTGAGCCCGATGTAGCCTCGGTCATACAGGAGGACCCCGTGGCCTCTCTGAGGGCTCAGTGGATTACATTCTTTTTTTCCCTTTGGATTATATTTTTGATAAAGATGCAGAACACTCTTGAGAGTCCCTTAGATTGCAAGGAGATCAAATGAGTCAATCCTAAAGGGAATCAACCCTGAATACTCATTGGAAGGACTGATGCTGAAGCTCAAACTCCAATACTTTGGCCACCTGATGCAAAGAGCTGATTCCCTGGAAAAGACCTAATGCTGGGACAGACCAAGGGCAGGAGGAGAAGTGAGTGACAGAGGATGAGATGGTCGGATGGCATCGGTGACTCAATGGACATGCGTTGGAGCACGCTCCAGGAGATGGTGAAGGGCAGGGAAGCCTGGCGTGCTCAGTCCATGGGTGGCAGAGTCAGACATGAGGGAGCAACTGAACAACAGCAAAGACGGACATGCCCCCCTAGGATGCCCCATTCCATTCAGAATCAATGCTTAACAGAGCCACGGAACACAGAGATCAAGAAGTCCCTCTACCCATACATTCCATGGATGGAACTTAGGCCCTGAGAAGCTCAGTGACTTAGGCAATGTCATACAACTTCAGAGTCTAGTAGAAGCCTAGGTCTTCTAGCTGAGAATTCAGTATGGCTGAAGGGTAGGTCCTGTTGGAGCACAGCCACAAGCAGGGGTGTGGGTGACACCGTATGTTGTCCTTTGCCTTCCGTGGGCCTTTCTCCCTCCTTCCAGGAACTCATCAGCTGGCCTGGGATGGCTGTTTGCCCACTCTGAGTTGCTAGGCTGTTTGGTCATTCCTGGGTCCAGAATGATCTTCTGGATCTGTCATCATCCTTGAGTTCTTTCCAGCCTGAACGCAACGGGGGCTGGTGTGCCAGGTCTGGTCATGTTTGCTGGCAGAGACCATGCTTTGGAGCAACAGCTCTGTTTAGGTAGAAGCAGACACTGAAAACTGCTGCTGGCTTCTCTACCTCGGTAAACAGGGACTACACCCTGCCACTTTGGGCTTTGCAAGGGGATGGGAGCCCAAGGCAGGCTGTGCCCACCATGACCTGCAGGGTGGGGCAAGGCATCAGAGATGCTTCCTTCCCTTTTGCCCCTTAGGTGTTGAAGGACTCTGCAGGCACTTCCTGCCATTTAATACCTGTGGGACATTAGGTCAATTTTTCACCCTCTCTGGATGGACCAGTCAGCAAAGGCATGTCTCTCCATGCTGTTCCTCTTTGGTAAGTAGGGACCAGGTCTACCTATGCATCAGTCACCAGGGTGGGACTCTTGAAACATTCAGATACCCAGACTCACTGAGTCAGTATCCCTGAGGCCAGGGCCAAGGAAACTGCATTTTAATGAAATTTTCAGGTGATTCTGGTATAGGCATCTCAGGAACTGCCCCTCCATTATCACTGTCTGAATTCCAGCAGAGTCCCTGGAAAGCCAGGAGAAAGAGATAGGCAGAAGGTGGGGCTAATAGGTGGTGTCAAAGTACCAGTCCTCTTCACACATATATCGGTAGTTATGCTTGTTTGATGTTGACTTAGAAACAAAGGTTCTTAGACGTGTCTCCTTAGAAGAGGTGACATCACTGCTTTGTTATTGCTGTTCAGTCACTCAGTCGTGTCTGACTCTTAGTGACCCCATGGACTGAGCAGTGTTCCCCAAGGAAATTCATGAGCACTAACTCTCATCTGTTGCGAAGCCTAGGTCTTCTAGCTGAGAATTCAGTATGGCTGAAGGGTAGGTCCTGTTGGAGCACAGCCACAAGCAGGGGTGTGGGTGACACCGTATGTTGTCCTTTGCCTTCCGTGGGCCTTTCTCCCTCCTTCCAGGAACTCATCAGCTGGCCTGGGATGGCTGTTTGCCCACTCTGAGTTGCTAGGCTGTTTGGTCATTCCTGGGTCCAGAATGATCTTCTGGATCTGTCATCATCCTTGAGTTCTTTCCAGCCTGAACGCAACGGGGGCTGGTGTGCCAGGTCTGGTCATGTTTGCTGGCAGAGACCATGCTTTGGAGCAACAGCTCTGTTTAGGTAGAAGCAGACACTGAAAACTGCTGCTGGCTTCTCTACCTCGGTAAACAGGGACTACACCCTGCCACTTTGGGCTTTGCAAGGGGATGGGAGCCCAAGGCAGGCTGTGCCCACCATGACCTGCAGGGTGGGGCAAGGCATCAGAGATGCTTCCTTCCCTTTTGCCCCTTAGGTGTTGAAGGACTCTGCAGGCACTTCCTGCCATTTAATACCTGTGGGACATTAGGTCAATTTTTCACCCTCTCTGGATGGACCAGTCAGCAAAGGCATGTCTCTCCATGCTGTTCCTCTTTGGTAAGTAGGGACCAGGTCTACCTATGCATCAGTCACCAGGGTGGGACTCTTGAAACATTCAGATACCCAGACTCACTGAGTCAGTATCCCTGAGGCCAGGGCCAAGGAAACTGCATTTTAATGAAATTTTCAGGTGATTCTGGTATAGGCATCTCAGGAACTGCCCCTCCATTATCACTGTCTGAATTCCAGCAGAGTCCCTGGAAAGCCAGGAGAAAGAGATAGGCAGAAGGTGGGGCTAATAGGTGGTGTCAAAGTACCAGTCCTCTTCACACATATATCGGTAGTTATGCTTGTTTGATGTTGACTTAGAAACAAAGGTTCTTAGACGTGTCTCCTTAGAAGAGGTGACATCACTGCTTTGTTATTGCTGTTCAGTCACTCAGTCGTGTCTGACTCTTAGTGACCCCATGGACTGCAGCAAGCCAGGCCTCCCCGTCCTTCACTACTTCCCTGAGCTTACTTGAACTCATGGCCACTGAGTCAATGATGCCATCTAACCATCTCATCCTCTGTTGCTTCCTTCTCCTCCTGCCCTCAGTCTTTTCCAACATCAGACTCTTTTCCAATGAGTTGACTCTTTGCATCAGGTGACCACAGTGTTGGAGTTTGAGCTTCAGCATCAGTCCTTCCAATGAATAGTCAGGGTTGATTTTCTTTAGGATGAACTGGTGGGCTCTCCTTGCTGTTCAAGGGACTCTCAAGAGTCTTCTCCAGCACCACTATTTGAAAGCATCAGTTCTTCAGTGTTCAGCCTTCCATATGGCCAAACTTTCACATCCATACATGACTACTGGAAAAACTATAGCTTTGACTAAACAGAGGCCTTTACTTAACCCATCCCCGAGACAGAAGATTGGCTTTCAGCTCTACCAGTTTCTGCCTGGGGCACAGTCCTGACACCCTGCCTCCAAGACACCTGTAGCTCCACTACACGTTTTCCCCTCTCTAAGCTCATCTGTCTCAGCTCATCAGCAAGACGACATCTTGCAGGATTAGTGGACTGGACTGGAGTCCCCAGCACATTCCCTACAGAGCAGAAAAGGTTTTTCAAGGAAAATGCAAGGCAGATGTAGACCTGAAGGTGGCGCTGTGGCTCCAGTTGCGGAGAGGGTCTGCGTTTTCAGAGCCTGGTGGGAACTGGGTCCTGTGGAAGACAGGTTCTCTCCTTTAGCAGGGCCCTCACAGTCCAGCAGACCCTGCTCATTTGCAAGAAGCAGCTAGGCCCACCCACTCGGCCTCCCCACCTCCTGGCCCCCTTCACACACCATCACAGGTCTCTGTTTCCCGTGGGCCCTCCCTTCAGAAGAGGAGAAGGAAAGCTTGTTGCAAATGACTAGTGTGTGGGGCAGGGTTCTCACTGTGTTTCCCGGTGCTCATTGCAGTCAGGGGGCCCTTGCCGTGGAGCTGCTGTGGGGTCTCTAACGTGGTGTGTTTGAGTCACAGCCTTCTAGACCCATACCTCCAATCCCCAACAGTCACCCCGGGGGGACTCCATATCCTTCCTACTGCTGCCTTCGGTCCGTTCATTTGGGTTCATTTTTATTTCAGCTGAGTCACTGAATGATGAGTCCAGGGGGAGAGAATGATGGGAACAAGAGGAAGGAAAGAAGAAAACACCAACACCTGCGAAGTGCCCGCTGGGTCCCCAGCACCTCCACACAACTATAGCTGTGAGTCGAATACTTTCAGGAGCATCACCCTTTCCTCCAAACCACAAGCCCACTTGCCAGAGAGGCCCACGTTCTGTCCCTGGGTCGAGAAGATTCCCCCAGAGAAGGGCATGGCTACCCACTCCAGTATCCTTGTCCGGAGACTTCTACGGATAGAGGAGCCTGGGGGGCTACAGTCCATGGGGTCGCAAAGAGTCAGACACGACTGAGTGACAACGCTTTCACTTCAAGCCAGGCTCCCAGGTGCTGCTCTGGTGGGACAGGTCGGGCACCGAGAGCCCGTGCCTCTCTCCTCCCGCCCACTTCCTTCCACCCTCCCAGCGGCCCTCTCCAGTAGCCTTGACACCCTGCCTCCAAGACACCTGTAGCTCCACTACACGTTTTCCCTCTCTAAGCTCATCTGTCTCAGCTCATCAGCAAGACGACATCTTGCAGGATTAGTGGACTGGACTGGAGTCCCCAGCACATTCCCTACAGAGCAGAAAAGGTTTTTCAAGGAAAATGCAAGGCAGATGTAGACCTGAAGGTGGCGCTGTGGCTCCAGTTGCGGAGAGGGTCTGCGTTTTCAGAGCCTGGTGGGAACTGGGTCCTGTGGAAGACAGGTTCTCTCCTTTAGCAGGGCCCTCACAGTCCAGCAGACCCTGCTCATTTGCAAGAAGCAGCTAGGCCCACCCACTCGGCCTCCCCACCTCCTGGCCCCCTTCACACACCATCACAGGTCTCTGTTTCCCGTGGGCCCTCCCTTCAGAAGAGGAGAAGGAAAGCTTGTTGCAAATGACTAGTGTGTGGGGCAGGGTTCTCACTGTGTTTCCCGGTGCTCATTGCAGTCAGGGGGCCCTTGCCGTGGAGCTGCTGTGGGGTCTCTAACGTGGTGTGTTTGAGTCACAGCCTTCTAGACCCATACCTCCAATCCCCAACAGTCACCCCGGGGGGACTCCATATCCTTCCTACTGCTGCCTTCGGTCCGTTCATTTGGGTTCATTTTTATTTCAGCTGAGTCACTGAATGATGAGTCCAGGGGGAGAGAATGATGGGAACAAGAGGAAGGAAAGAAGAAAACACCAACACCTGCGAAGTGCCCGCTGGGTCCCCAGCACCTCCACACAACTATAGCTGTGAGTCGAATACTTTCAGGAGCATCACCCTTTCCTCCAAACCACAAGCCCACTTGCCAGAGAGGCCCACGTTCTGTCCCTGGGTCGAGAAGATTCCCCCAGAGAAGGGCATGGCTACCCACTCCAGTATCCTTGTCCGGAGACTTCTACGGATAGAGGAGCCTGGGGGGCTACAGTCCATGGGGTCGCAAAGAGTCAGACACGACTGAGTGACAACGCTTTCACTTCAAGCCAGGCTCCCAGGGGTGCTGCTCTGGTGGGACAGGTCGGGCACCGAGAGCCCGTGCCTCTCTCCTCCCCGCCCACTTCCTTCCACCCTCCCAGCGGCCCCTCTGGAGCTTCCACCAAGCTGGAGCTAAAGCACTGTGCACATTAATCTGTATGCAGCTCTTAGAGGAAATACACCCCCTGATTTTCAAATATAAAACCCAAGGCCCAGAACAGTGAGGCGATTGGCCAGGATCCTGTGATGACTAAAGCACAGAGAACTAGGCTGTGGGCCCAGGCACGCCTGACTCCAAAGCCCCCACCTGGAAGACAGTGAGCGCTCTGCTTTCTCCAGGGGGGCAGCCAGGGACAACGGCTCCCCTGCTGCACAGAGGACTAGGCCTGGTAACCGCTGATGCCAGAGATCTGACCAGTTGAGTGCAAAGTAGGAACCTAAATAGGACAGGAGGACAGTCGAAGATGGGAAACACGTGGGGAGTGGCCTCTGAGCCTCCAGGGACACGGCCATCCAGCCCCAGGCAGGTCCCGGCCCGGCTGATTTCAGAAGACACCAGCCAGACGTGCAGTAAACATTCAGAGTCAAACTTTCCAGGCTGTTTTGCTCCAGGGCTGTGAAATATGAACTGGATCTCGGACCCTGCTTTGCAGGTGGAGGGGAGACTGTGGCCGAATAGCAAGATGCTTAAAAAGGGACAACAACAAACAGTGAAGTCGTTTGTTTGCTTGCAATTTGGGGTTTGCTTGGAATCTTGTAAGGATCACAGAGTTGGAGTCAGAAATCTACGGGCTCAAAGGTTATCTCTGCATTTGGTCTGACGTCTCTGAGTCTCGGCTGCCTCCTTTGTAAAATGCTGTTCCCAACAGTCCCCATGTCACTGGGCGGCCGGTGGGGGGGTGGGGATTCCATGAGCGCCCCTGTGCAGAAGCATCAAATCTGGGTGCTTCTCTGCCTGCTCTCCTCACTCTTCTCAAAGCCCGTGGAACTGACTGTATGTGCCAAACGGATGTGCTTCCAAGGGGCACTCAGCAAATGGGTTATCATTTCTCACTGCGGTCAACTGGCTGAAACACTTCTTCATCTTACTATGAGATGTCACACTGAGCCTCAAAATTGTAAACATAGAACCTTAGAGAGCTCAGGACTGAATCCAGTTCCATTTTAGGGATGGGGAACATGACTGACCTAAGGTTACCCACTGGGTTAGTGGCAGAGCTGGGGGTGGAGCCCACATTGATTGATTCCTAGCCCAATTCTCTGTCATCCCAGCCGAGAAGGAAGGCCCTCAGGATGCTGTCTTCATCCTTCTGGTCCATGATTCCAGCATCTGTGAGGAGAATAGAGGGAGGGATTCACCAAGGGAGACCCATTCTGCTCCATGAACCCTATCCTGTGGGGTCACATGTTAAGAATCTTTGGGACCTCTGTTATAGGCCTGAGACCTCAGGATCCAGGACCAGTCCTGTTATCAACCAGAGCCAAGGGTGGAGTAGACCTCCCCACAGGTGTAAGGAGATTGCCCAACTTGGAACTGGTTCCATCTCTGCCTCTTACCAGCTATGTGACCTGGCAGGGAATCACTCTCTGAGCCTAGATCCTGGTCTGAGAACCAACGGGAATAAAAGTACATACGTTGGGCTTCCCTGGTGGTCCAGTGGGTAAGGACACCACCTTGCAGTGCAAGGGACACTGGTTCAATCCCTGGCCTGGGAAGATCCCATGTGCTGTGGAGCGGCTGGACCAATGTGTCCAACTACTGAGCTGGAGCTCTGGAGCGCATGCGCCCAGAGCCGGTGCTCTGCAGCGAGAGAGGCCACTGTGATGGGAGGCCCACACAGGCCAAAGAACAAAGATGGAAATAATAAGTGAAAGACCAATAAAAGTGGCCCCCCTGCAAAAAAAGTGCATACCTCATAGGTTATGGTTAACATTAAACAAATTCACATAATAATAATAATAGCAAACACTTAGGAAGCACATACTATCTTCATAACAACCTGTATTTCACTACTGAGGAAGAAGTCTCAGAATGGCTAAGGACACACAGCTGGAGAGGACAGGGCCAAATTTTCAGCCCAAGTGGACTGGCTCTAGAATCCCACTGTCTTAATAGCTCTGCCCCTTGGCCTCTCAGTTTAGGCAAAGCCCAGTACTGAGCACTGTAAGGTGTTCCAGAAAGACCCCTCCCTCCTTTCTTTCTTCCCTCTTGACTCCCTCCCTCTCTTCTTCCACCACCCTCTTCTTGCTCCCAAGAGAGGGCAGATTCTAGAAACCGTATGCTGTGGTTTCTCAGACACCGGAAGTCCACTCAACTTGACCATTTCACCTTAAATCACTTTTCTTCTCTGCTTTGTTGTTGGTTTTGCTTTTCACATTTTTTTTCACTCTTTAATCAAAAGCACGGCTGAATTGCCAGCAAAGCAAATCTCTTGATCCTGTGCTCCTGGGCACCAGGTGAGCCTCAGTGCTCAGCTAAGCTCCCAGTGCCAGTCAGCCAAGGGGCACAATAGCCCGGCTTCTACTTGCACACATGCCTGCTGACACCCAGCTCACGGCCAGCTTCCTGAATACAAACAACGAATTTGGGAGAAAATACTCCTTCCTGTTTGTGGATGTCTGGCGACACTCAAGTTCCTGGTTAATATAGAGAGACTTTGTCAAGATGTTCAAATGCTCGTCTTAGCACAGAATCGTGTCTTCTCACCTGCCTCTGTGTGTAGCTCCCAAGAGCAGAGGGTCTCAAGAAATAATAGGAAAGACTCAGTCACTGAGTCTTCCTGAACCCCGACTCCCCTGAGGCTCTGGCTCCCTTCCAGCTCCTTGCAGGCCTTGGGCCTACAGAGGATAAGACAAGGAAATAGAAAAGAGCACTAAGAAGGACCAAGCTGCAGGGCGAAGAAAGGTAACTCAGGACAGTGGAGAATCCGGCCAAGCTGTTTAAAGGCCCAAATGTATTGCTTTTCCCAGTGGCCCAGAGGAAAAGCAGTCTACCTTGGGGACCCAGATCCTCTGCTATGGCTTGAAGGGGGAGGGTAGAGACCCCAGTGTCTGCTCAGGTGGGATCTCAGACCTGCCTCTGAGCCTGCAGTGCCAGCATTTAGAGAGAAAGTGTTCATTACTCAGTCCTATCTGACTTTTCATGACCCCAGGGGCTGTAGCCCACCAGGCTCCTCTATCCATGGAGTTTTCCAGGTAAGAATACTGTAGAGGGTTGCATTTCATTCTCCAGGGCATCTTGCCGACCCAAGGATCAAACCCAGGCCTCCTGCATTGCACATAGATTCTTTACCATCTGAGCCACTCGGGGAGCCCAGCATGGACAGTAGGTTTATGCAGATGGTTAGCAGAGCCCTTAGCCGCCTCTTGTCTTCTCATCTCTGCTTGTTGAAACCCTGCCCATGCTTTGGGACCCCTCTCCAACACTACCACTTCCAGGAAGACTTAGAATCAATCCCATCTTTCTCCCTTATACCTCTCACCATCCCCTACTCTTACCACCTTCTACCTGGCCTTATGGTGGCTTCTCCACCTGCCTTCATTTTGGAGGTGCTCATCAGGTCAGGCTCCACTTACACGGCAGACCCAGTGTCAGTCACTGGTGATGAGAAAGATCTAGTCCCTGCACTACTTACAGAGCTCACACACTCACAGTCTAGCAGAGGCAGACAAGTCAACACATAATTAAACTCAGTATGGAGGAATGTGCAGACTGCCTTGAATGTTGAGCGGATGGGCCATCTGCCTGGAGTTGGAATGGGGGTGGGGGAGATCCCAGGAGACTTCCCAGGGGTAAGGATGCCTTAGAGATGGGCTGCACAGAAGGGCAAGGGGATAAGGAAGAAGGATAAATTCAGGAGAGGTTGAACAGTACGTGCAAAAGCAGGGAGGTGCAGGAGAGCGGTTCCCAGGGAGTGAGCCCCAAGGAGCTCAGATGGCTGGAGTGGAAGGGGTCCTGGGCATTCGTGGGACGTAGGATCAGCCACGTGGATAGCTGTCAGATCCCCGAGGACCTGGTAAATGCTGCTTAGCCATCTGGGCTTTGTCCTGCAGGCAATGGAGCACCATGGAAAGGGCTTTAGGAGGCGTAGACCTGACCAGTTTGTGCTGTTTTTTAAAAAAATATTTGATTCGCATCTGAAGGGGAGTAGAGACCCCAGTGTCTGCTCAGGTGGGATCTCAGACCTGCCTCTGAGCCTGCAGTGCCAGCATTTAGAGAGAAAGTGTTCATTACTCAGTCCTATCTGACTTTTCATGACCCCAGGGGCTGTAGCCCACCAGGCTCCTCTATCCATGGAGTTTTCCAGGTAAGAATACTGTAGAGGGTTGCATTTCATTCTCCAGGGCATCTTGCCGACCCAAGGATCAAACCCAGGCCTCCTGCATTGCACATAGATTCTTTACCATCTGAGCCACTCGGGGAGCCCAGCATGGACAGTAGGTTTATGCAGATGGTTAGCAGAGCCCTTAGCCGCCTCTTGTCTTCTCATCTCTGCTTGTTGAAACCCTGCCCATGCTTTGGGACCCCTCTCCAACACTACCACTTCCAGGAAGACTTAGAATCAATCCCATCTTTCTCCCTTATACCTCTCACCATCCCCTACTCTTACCACCTTCTACCTGGCCTTATGGTGGCTTCTCCACCTGCCTTCATTTTGGAGGTGCTCATCAGGTCAGGCTCCACTTACACGGCAGACCCAGTGTCAGTCACTGGTGATGAGAAAGATCTAGTCCCTGCACTACTTACAGAGCTCACACACTCACAGTCTAGCAGAGGCAGACAAGTCAACACATAATTAAACTCAGTATGGAGGAATGTGCAGACTGCCTTGAATGTTGAGCGGATGGGCCATCTGCCTGGAGTTGGAATGGGGGTGGGGGAGATCCCAGGAGACTTCCCAGGGTAAGGATGCCTTAGAGATGGGCTGCACAGAAGGGCAAGGGGATAAGGAAGAAGGATAAATTCAGGAGAGGTTGAACAGTACGTGCAAAAGCAGGGAGGTGCAGGAGAGCGGTTCCCAGGGAGTGAGCCCCAAGGAGCTCAGATGGCTGGAGTGGAAGGGGTCCTGGGCATTCGTGGGACGTAGGATCAGCCACGTGGATAGCTGTCAGATCCCCGAGGACCTGGTAAATGCTGCTTAGCCATCTGGGCTTTGTCCTGCAGGCAATGGAGCACCATGGAAAGGGCTTTAGGAGGCGTAGACCTGACCAGTTTGTGCTGTTTTTTAAAAAAATATTTATTTGTTTTGTTGCACCAGGTCTTAGCTGCAGCATGTGGAATCTAGTTCCCTGACCAGGGATCGAACCCAGGCCCCCTGTGTTGGGAGCTCAGCATCTTAGCCACTGAACTGCCAGGGAATCCCCCAGATCTGCGTTTTTTAAGACCACTTGTGCTGCTGCGTGAAAATGGATGGTGGTTCGGCAATAGGTGAAGCAGGAAGACCAGGTAGGAGGTGGTAGCAACTGTCCAGGTGAGATGTGATGGCTTGAACTAGGGGACGGAGGGCAGGGAAGAGAAGTCGAAAGATTCGAGATCCACCAGGCGGGTGGGACCTGCCAGACGCGGGTGGTGGTGGGAGAGAACCAGTCGGGATGATTCCCAGCACCTCAGCACCTTCGGCCAAGGTCTGGGGGAGGAATGATGGTATCTAGTTTAGGAAATGTGGATCTGAGGAGCCTGGGAGACACCCCTGGGCATCTGTAGCAGCCCCTTCCTCCTCTTTGCCTTTCTCCCTGGACCCCCTTTCCTGTGGATCTTTCTCAGACTTACTGCCTCTACCTGTGCTTGAGGGGTAGCCCCAAGTTGGGCTAATTGTTTTCACCTCCAGTGCCAGAGATCATTGCAAAAAGTGAGCAGATAGACGCATCTCTGCTGAAGGTGTTCAAGCTGGATTCCAGTATGCCATGCCTCTCTGGGGTGTGTGTACTTCAAAAAAAAAAAAAAAAAAAAAAACCACAAAACAAAACCAAAAACTCTAGAAGTTAATCAAAAGGTGGAATTCCAGGATTATCAGGAGGGAGATTTGGTGGGGTCACCCCATCATGTCTCCACGGCCTGAGAACACACTTGCTGGAGTTGGTGGACCAGCCAGGGCTGGGGTCCTCCTTCCTGCATCTTTTCCTGTTTGACCACTTGTCCAGCTCTGCAGTCTTAAGCAGTGTACCCTACACCCAGTCTCCACACCGACCACCTTCCCATCGAGCCCGCATCACAATTTCGAGGCCCCAGGAAAGCTCTTTGTCCTTCCTGGGAACATGTTCTTATTTATAAACTGTCCACGTGGATAGCTGTCAGATCCCCGAGGACCTGGTAAATGCTGCTTGCAGGCTTTGTCCCAGGGGGCCGGGGTTGGGAGACCTGACCAGTTTGTGCTGTTTTTAAAAAATATTTATTTGTTTTGTTGCACCAGGTCTTAGCTGCAGCATGTGGAATCTAGTTCCCTGACCAGGATCGAACCCAGGCCCCCTGTGTTGGGAGCTCAGCATCTTAGCCACTGAACTGCCAGGGAATCCCCCAGATCTGCGTTTTTTAAGACCACTTGTGCTGCTGCGTGAAAATGGATGGTGGTTCGGCAATAGGTGAAGCAGGAAGACCAGGTAGGAGGTGGTAGCAACTGTCCAGGTGAGATGTGATGGCTCGAACTAGGGGACGGAGGGCAGGGAAGAGAAGTCGAAAGATTCGAGATCCACCAGGCGGGTGGGACCTGCCAGACGCGGGTGGTGGTGGGAGAGAACCAGTCGGGATGATTCCCAGCACCTCAGCACCTTCGGCCAAGGTCTGGGGGAGGAATGATGGTATCTAGTTTAGGAAATGTGGATCTGAGGAGCCTGGGAGACACCCCTGGGCATCTGTAGCAGCCCCTTCCTCCTCTTTGCCTTTCTCCCTGGACCCCCTTTCCTGTGGATCTTTCTCAGACTTACTGCCTCTACCTGTGCTTGAGGGGTAGCCCCAAGTTGGGCTAATTGTTTTCACCTCCAGTGCCAGAGATCATTGCAAAAAGTGAGCAGATAGACGCATCTCTGCTGAAGGTGTTCAAGCTGGATTCCAGTATGCCATGCCTCTCTGGGGTGTGTGTACTTCAAAAAAAAAAAAAAAAAAAAAAAAACCACAAAACAAAACCAAAAACTCTAGAAGTTAATCAAAAGGTGGAATTCCAGGATTATCAGGAGGGAGATTTGGTGGGGTCACCCCATCATGTCTCCACGGCCTGAGAACACACTTGCTGGAGTTGGTGGACCAGCCAGGGCTGGGGTCCTCCTTCCTGCATCTTTTCCTGTTTGACCACTTGTCCAGCTCTGCAGTCTTAAGCAGTGTACCCTACACCCAGTCTCCACACCGACCACCTTCCCATCGAGCCCGCATCACAATTTCGAGGCCCCAGGAAAGCTCTTTGTCCTTCCTGGGAACATGTTCTTATTTATAAACTGTCAGGATTAGGCTCTTTTTCTTCCTCTGCCCCCACGTTTCTTCCTTATTCCATGGTGGTGAAGAACAAGAGTTCTGGAATCCAGCTGATCTAGGAGTAAATTTCAGCTCCATCACTTTCTATGTGGATGTTCCTTCACCAGTGCCTTAGTCTCCTCATCTGTAAAGTGGGCACAGGAACAGTGCCTACTGCATATTATTAGTGTCCATATTCAATGGAATGGTGTTCAGAGAGCTCTGCGCTCAGAGACTGGCATCCAGGGGATGCTCAAAACCTGCTAAGGTCATGGTCATCGAGTCAGGAAGATGCCCCACATTCCTTTCTTCCTCCCTCAGGTTCTTACAAATACTCCCAACTGAGGGGTCCCTCTGGCCTGGGCTGCCCACCATCCAGTTTGGAGGCAGAAGGCTGGACTCAGTGACCTCCTGGGCCTTTTTGACTTGGGGGTCTGGGATCTCAAAGGCTTGGGAATGTTCTCTGTGAACTTCTTCACCTCAATATTCTGGGTGTTTGGGGAGCTGACCTCTGTCAGTCTGTCTCTATTTAGTTTTCTACCTTTTCTGGCGACTCTGTCCCTCCGCCCCCTTGCTTTCTGCATCCTTTCCTGTGCCTGGACAAGTTAAAGCCTGCCTCTCCGTCGGCTGTCCCAGCCCACCCACCGGCTCCCCAGTTACTGAACTTCCGGCTTCGCTTCACTCTGCATTTCCCGAGAATGTTCTGAGGAGCTCCATGGAACTACCCTACTTGCCAGCGCTCTGTGTTTCTAAGACCGACTTCAGAGCAGAGGGAAATGGTTTTGGCAGAATGAGCTTTGGCATGGTCTGTGCTGCCTCTGTGCCTGGCAGTTCCCAGGGCCCAGGGAGCGCGCCTTTGTGGAACACTTCTTTCGACCGCCTTGGTCTGTCTTCCTGTGTTTCAGTCATGGCTCTCCAGAGACACAGAGCTAAGAGGGTGTGTGTCTGTGATAACGTGAGTATATATATTAAAGCACCAGTTACAATGGTGAGGGTGTGTGTACCTATACACGCAAAGGGATTGAATGAATTGGTTGACACAGTTATGAAGGCCGGTGAGTCCAAAACGTACAGGACGGGTCAATAGGCTAGAGACCCAGAGAAGAGCCAGTGACATGGTTTACATTTGAAGGCTTCAGCTGCAGAATTCCCTCTTACTTGCGGGAGGTCGATATTGTTGCGTTCAGACCTTAACCTGGTTGGATGAGGCCCTCTCACATAATGGAAAGCAATCGGCTCCCAGGTTACCACATTAAATGCTAATATCACCTGGAAACACCTTCACAGAAATATCCAGAATGACGCTGGACCGTGGCCCACCATGGAAAACATCCGTTACCTTTATTCAAAGGTTTGACAGAGTTTTTGTTCACAGACCCGTATGTTACCCCAAACAACCATATGCAATCCATGGTTCTTTTTTCCCTTATTTCCTAAAGGTTTTACAAATACTCCCAACTGAGGGGTCCCTCTGGCCTGGGCTGCCCACCATCCAGTTTGGAGGCAGAAGGCTGGACTCAGTGACCTCCTGGGCCTTTTTGACTTGGGGGTCTGGGATCTCAAAGGCTTGGGAATGTTCTCTGTGAACTTCTTCACCTCAATATTCTGGGTGTTTGGGGAGCTGACCTCTGTCAGTCTGTCTCTATTTAGTTTTCTACCTTTTCTGGCGACTCTGTCCCTCCGCCCCCTTGCTTTCTGCATCCTTTCCTGTGCCTGGACAAGTTAAAGCCTGCCTCTCCGTCGGCTGTCCCAGCCCACCCACCGGCTCCCCAGTTACTGAACTTCCGGCTTCGCTTCACTCTGCATTTCCCGAGAATGTTCTGAGGAGCTCCATGGAACTACCCTACTTGCCAGCGCCTGTGTTTCTAAGACCGACTTCAGAGCAGAGGGAAATGGTTTTGGCAGAATGAGCTTTGGCATGGTCTGTGCTGCCTCTGTGCCTGGCAGTTCCCAGGGCCCAGGAGCGCCTTTGTGGAACACTTCTTTCGACCGCCTTGGTCTGTCTTCCTGTGTTTCAGTCATGGCTCTCCAGAGACACAGAGCTAAGAGGGTGTGTGTCTGTGATAACGTGAGTATATATATTAAAGCACCAGTTACAATGGTGAGGGTGTGTGTACCTATACACGCAAAGGGATTGAATGAATTGGTTGACACAGTTATGAAGGCCGGTGAGTCCAAAACGTACAGGACGGGTCAATAGGCTAGAGACCCAGAGAAGAGCCAGTGACATGGTTTACATTTGAAGGCTTCAGCTGCAGAATTCCCTCTTACTTGCGGGAGGTCGATATTGTTGCGTTCAGACCTTAACCTGGTTGGATGAGGCCCTCTCACATAATGGAAAGCAATCGGCTCCCAGGTTACCACATTAAATGCTAATATCACCTGGAAACACCTTCACAGAAATATCCAGAATGACGCTGGACCCCGTGGCCCAGCCAGTTGGACATGTACCAATCAACCACCATCTCCTGTTATTTTTTTTCCCTTTATTTTAAAGGTTTTACAGAGTTTTGTTGTTCACAGACATGTATGTTCCCAGATCAGTCATATGCATATCCATGGTCCCCCCCACCCCCAGTTACCCCCATCCCACCCCTCTGGACCACTGCCCCAAGCCATTGTGAGCACTCCTATTCCCTTAGCACAATGACAATAGCTATCTTTTCCACACATAGCAGTATAGGCTTCCATGTTACTCCCTCCATGCCTCCCTCTCCCTATTTCTTCCCCACATTGTCCCTATGTCTATGCTCTGTTTTTCCATGAGTTCACTGCATGTGTTATCAAGACTATCCTACTAGATTCCATATATGTGTGTTAGTATACTGTATTTGTCTTCCTCTTTTTGACTTCACTTTTTATGGTAGGTTCTAGAGCCAGCCACTTCATTAGGACTGAGTCTTCTGCATTTCTTTTAACAGCTGAGTAGTATTCCATTGTATATATGTACCAGAGCTTCTGGATCCATTCTTTCGTCGATGGACACCTAGGCTGCTTCCGTGTTCTGGCTATTGTATAGAGAGCTGCAATGAACATTGGGGTACAGGTGCTTCTTTCAGTTTTGATTTCATCAGGATATAAGCCTAATAGTGGGATTGCTGGGTCACAGGGTGCTTCTATTTTTAGTTTTTTAAGGAATCTCCATACTGTCTTCCATAGAGGCTGTATCAATTGACATTCCCACCAGCAATGCAAGAGGGTTCCCTTTTCTCCGCACCCTCTCCAGCATTTAGTGTCTGCAGATTTTTTGATGATGGCCATTCTGACGGGTGTGAGGTGGTATCTCATCGTAGTTTTCATTTGCATTTCTCTAATACTAAGCGAGGTTGAGCATCGTTTCATGTGCTTTTGGGCCATCTGTATGTCCTCTTTGCATCTCCTGTTATTGATGGGACTTCCCTGGTGACTCACAGGGTAAAGAATCCGCCTGGTAATGCAGGAGACGTGGGTTCAGTTCCTGGGTCACGAAGATATCTTGGAGAATGACACGGCAACCCACTCCAGAAGTCTTGCATGGAAATCCCATGGACAGAGGAGCATGGTGGGCTACAGTCCATGGGGTCTGAAGAGAGTTGGACACAACTGAGTGACTAAACAGCAACAACCTGTTCCTGACAAACATACCAGAGAAATAGTCCAAGTAGCTTGTATTCCAGACCAGGTGGTGTCCACCCTTCCCCAGAGGATCCTGATGGTGTCAAATTGACTTTAAGCAGTCAACACCCCTTGACCTGAAGCAGAAGAGACCTGTGATTGAAGACCTCAAGGTCGAGTGGCGGACACTGAGCATCTTTCTAACATGAACTGGGGAAACAGGGTTGAGGGCTGTCACTGTCCCTAGGACCTCATAGGCAGTGACCGTCAAACCTGGTTGCTTATTAGGATCACCTTAAAATGCAGATTCCCAGAACCTCATTATTGGGGAAATGGCTGATTCAAAAGACCAGGACCTCGGACGTTTTAGCAAGTACTTAACACATTGCCATAGAGAATGTCATAATGAGAGTGGAGTTATTAGCATCTCCTGAGGCCAGACCTTCTCCTCTGGGATGAGACACCCGGTCCAACTCATCATTTCATGTTGATTCACCTTTACCATCTCACTTGAATGCCTCTGGTCATAGAGATCTTATTCCCAATGAGGGAGCCCTGGTGCTTTACGAGGAGACATGGTCTGAGGTTCACAGGGTGGGCTTCTTTATTTTAGTTTTTAAGGAATCTCCATACTGTCTTCCATAGAGGCTGTATCAATTGACATTCCCACCAGCAATGCAAGAGGGTTCCCTTTTCTCCGCACCCTCTCCAGCATTTAGTGTCTGCAGATTTTTTGATGATGGCCATTCTGACGGGTGTGAGGTGGTATCTCATCGTAGCTTTAATTTGCATTTCTCTAATACTAAGCGAGGTTGAGCATCGTTTCATGTGCTTTTGGGCCATCTGTATGTCCTCTTTGCATCTCCTGTTATTGATGGGACTTCCTGGTGACTCACAGGGTAAAGAATCCGCCTGGTAATGCAGGAGACGTGGGTTCAGTTCCTGGGTCACGAAGATATCTTGGAGAATGACACGGCAACCCACTCCAGAAGTCTTGCATGGAAATCCCATGGACAGAGGAGCATGGTGGGCTACAGTCCATGGGGTCTGAAGAGAGTTGGACACAACTGAGTGACTAAACAGCAACAACCTGTTCCTGACAAACATACCAGAGAAATAGTCCAAGTAGCTTGTATTCCAGACCAGGTGGTGTCCACCCTTCCCCAGAGGATCCTGATGGTGTCAAATTGACTTTAAGCAGTCAACACCCCTTGACCTGAAGCAGAAGAGACCTGTGATTGAAGACCTCAAGGTCGAGTGGCGGACACTGAGCATCTTTCTAACATGAACTGGGGAAACAGGGTTGAGGGCTGTCACTGTCCCTAGGACCTCATAGGCAGTGACCGTCAAACCTGGTTGCTTATTAGGATCACCTTAAAATGCAGATTCCCAGAACCTCATTATTGGGGAAATGGCTGATTCAAAAGACCAGGACCTCGGACGTTTTAGCAAGTACTTAACACATTGCCATAGAGAATGTCATAATGAGAGTGGAGTTATTAGCATCTCCTGAGGCCAGACCTTCTCCTCTGGGATGAGACACCCGGTCCAACTCATCATTTCATGTTGATTCACCTTTTTACCATCTCACTTGAATGCCTCTGGTCATAGAGATCTTATTCCCAATGAGGGAGCCCCTGGTGCTTTACGAGGAGACATGTGAAGTCTGGTTTCCTCTAACTTCCAGCAGCTGGTCCTCGCTCCAGCTCTTGGAACCAGAACAAATCTGTCTAATTGCTCATTCACTGGAGAGCCCTTGAGGTATTGATGACATTTCTCATTTCCTGATGTGTCTTCTCCGGGTAAAAAAATCCTCAGCCCCCTCACCAGGTCATGTCTCTAAGAGTGTGAGTTTCCGGGAGTAGACCCTGCTCAGATCATTATCTGGCCCCTTCAAGGCTTAGCAGAATAATCACCTCCCTCCTTCTGGACACTGCACCCCCATTCATGTGACCTTTGTGTTAGTCCATCATGCTGTGAGTGGATTCCTCCAAGTCTGAGCCCTGAGCCTGGCTCCTTATTCTCTTCCACTTGACTTAACTGTTTCACGGTGAAGAAAAGCTTCCTCAAGGGCCTGAGAACCCCAGAATGTTCTCTTCCATTTTGAAAACCACATGCTACAAGATGTTCTCTAGGCATCTGAGAACATAGGGTTTGCTGCCTCTTTGGATTGGCCACCTCTGACCTGAGACGATGGCCGGATCCACGTTCTGATGCCCCTTCCTGGAGGAGATGCCACAGTGCAGTAGAAAGCTCAGCTTTGGGGCCAGGCAAACTTGGGTTCAAATCCCAGCTCTAGCAACTGCAGGACTTGGGGTCACTGAGCCTCAGTTCCCTCATCTGTAAACAATACCTGCCTCCTAGGGCCCTGCTGAGAATTCCAGAGAAAGTGTCCAAGCAATTCGCCCAGGACCTGACCCACAGTAGATGTGGTGTTAAGTCTGATTCTCATCTCCTCTTGAGGAACTTCATTCTCTTCTTTTTCCTTCTTTCCCCATCAGCTCCCCCAATTCTAGCCTCTAATGCTGAGGCATCATAGTGGAATAAACAGCTCCAGGTAAATCCTGGGGCTTTGGGCGCGTGGTCCCATGAGAAGGGACAAGCCTTTTCCTCTGATCTCAGACCTGAGAAAAGTGACCAGGCAGCTGCTCTGGGACCCCTTCCAGTGCTGCCCAGGACATTCCCCGACAAGCCTCAGGCCCTTTGGAGCCCCGAGCCCTGGAAGGGAGGGAGGCAGATGAGAAAATCATCTAACAAGCTCCGAAGGGAAGGGAGGACCATACCTCTAGCTGCTGAGCCCGGATTCATGCCCTCCCTCACTGCTCAGGCTTCCACCAGCCCCTCCTCTGTGGGAAGGCTCAGGGACACCCATAGGAAATAAAGGATCTTTCACCTCAAGAGACTAACAAGCCAGCAGCATGGACAGACAAGGAAACAGTAGCTTTCATCCAGGTTGAAAGGAGCTATCTTAGAGACAGAACACACAGAAAGTGCGAGAGAGCTTATAAGACGGGTAGGGGGCTACCTGGAGGGAATAGAGGCACTCTAGGCCCAGGGCATGGCCTGGGCAAAGGCCCGGGGATAGGAAAGTCCTCTCAGTGTGGAATGACCTAAATCAGCAAAGGAGGAGGGGGCTGGAAGGCAAGAGTGGAAGCAGGGAGGCCAGTTGGGCATCTCCTGGGATGACCCAGACTGGAGGCCACGGACACAGGAACTAGGCCAGGACCCTGGCCCATGCGACGCATGTCGGGACACAAAGACCAGCCCGACGTGCAGCCTCCTCTCAAGGGAGGCAGCCACCCAGCCATTCACTTGTCCATCAGGGCTAACTGAGCACCAGTACTGTGCCACGCCGTGCTCCAGCAGAGAACGTTCCAGGGAAGAGAAAAGGCCTGTACCCCAGGGTGTGAGCTTCCTAGGACTGCGGCAAGAAAGTAACATGAACTGAATGGATTAAAGCAACCTACCTGTATCCTCTCACTGTTCATAAGACTGGAAAACTAAAATCAAGATGTACAACAGAATCATCGTCGATCGACTACACTTCAATTAAAAATAAAATAAAAGCAAGGTGGCGGCTAGGCCATGCTCCCTCCGGGACTCTGGAGAGAACCCAGCCCTGCCTCTCCCTAGAGTCTGAAGGAGGCTGTGAAATCCCTGACTTGCCGCTGCTTCGGTCCAAACGCTGAGCCTGTGGTTGCATGGCCTTCTCGCTGTGTGTCTGTCTCTGTGTGTCTCCTCTTTTCCTTGTAAAGACGCCCGTCAGGCTGGATCAGACCCCAACCCTCCAAGTATGACTTTTTCTTAACTCATTCCATCTGCAAAGACTCGATTTCCAAATAAGATCACATTCATAGGAATCAGGGGGACATCGAGATATCTTTCTGAAAGGGGACACGGTTCAACCCACACCACCAAGGAACCACAATGCACTGGGGCAACTGCCTTAGATGAGCTGAGGATGGGCTTTGGGAAAGCAGGCTAAAAACAGCTCTCAGCAAGCAGGGGAATCCCAGAGGACTTTCTGGAGGAGGTGGCCTATTGATAGGCGGGATTTAGATATGCAGCTACGGAGAAAGAAAGGCATTCCAGGCAGAGGAGGATGTAGGAGTGAAAGCCCGGAGGAGGGAATTGAGGGCCGTAATGCTGAGACTCCAGTTACACCAGGCCTCTCTCCCTCCCTTCTGCCTGCCTGCCCCCCACATCTTGTTTACTCCATGCTCACTCCCGTTCCATCCCCTCTTGCTCTTGGCTTGGCTGGAGTTTGGAGAGAAATTGTTGCCTGAGATCGTCATGACATCCCTATCACAAAGTCCAAACCTGGGCTTGTTTTTTCCTGAGCTGCGGTTAGGAAAAAATAATAATAACAAACTGTGTTTATCAAGCAGCAACCCAGTAGGAAATTATAACCTTTTAAAATAAATATGTATCTAATTATAGGGAAGCACAGTTGACTTCTGCAGCAGTGTCAGGATTTTCCCTGCGAGCCAAGTCTGCAGATACTGGTGTTCCAACCCCCTCGCCCCTGCCCACATCTCCCTGGGCATTAACCTCAGAAATACCATCTCAGCGGGTCTCTCTGCCAGCAGCGAGCCAGGCTGCGCTGAAACGCCCTGAGCAGGCTGGAGAGGGGCCCAGGTCCCCTTTCAGAGCCCCCTGATTATCTCCCAACCACAAAGCCCACAATCTCCTACCTGCCACCCCCGACTGTCTGGCCTGCCCACAGCTCTCTGCCCACACGCACGTCTGGGGTCGGCAGTTTTCGCCTTTACAGCAGAATCAGGAGTCCCGGTGAGACGGGACTGGGCGGTGAGCTCACACCAGAGCTGGTCCAGGCAATGCCCTGGGCTTTCCCTCCAGGGCCTGCCCGCCTTTCATCTCTAAGTCCACAAACGGTTACTGAGCATAGACTGCTGTGTCCACACACGCCGTAAGTAAAGTCTGCAGAATGCAGATTGCATGTTCGCGCTGAGGTGTGGTAATTGTTGCTATTTATGACTAGCTTGCAAATACCACCACCCGGTGGATCCTCAAATGACTTCCTCCTTTCAGCAAATATTTACTAAGCACCTATTATGTGCCAGGTACTGCTAGACACCTGGCTCCCTTCCTCAGCTCTTTCGAGTCTTTTGCTAGAAAGTCACTGGGGTCTCCTCTGCCCACTGTCTTTAAGACTGTCCCCATCCTACCCCACTCTGGGCTCTCCCACCCTCCGTTACTCTGCCCATCCACTGGGATCTGACAAGACTGGGGGCCTGGGGAGCCCAGAACAGTGCCCGGCAGGCGGATACAGCTCCGTCACTGACGAGCAGGCTTTCAAGGGTCAGGTTCATGGAGACTTCAGGCATCATGGTGGCCTGGATTTGAATTCTGGTGCTTCCACTTCCTAGTTCTGTGACTTTAAAGCACATAGTCTCGGTGTCCTTTTGTAAAATGGGACTCTAAGAGCATTCCTACCACCTAGAGAGTTACTGTGACGTGGATGAGGTGGTGTCCAAGCTCAGAGCAGGTGTCCAGGCTCCTGGCTCCCTTTTCCTTCCTTTCAGAGGGGCTGCGGGGAGCCCAGGGAACAGAAGCCCACAGGCCCAGAGGCCTAGGGCAGGGACACTCCCCCTGCTTCTCCGTCCCTTCTTGTTTCCCACAGGTGTACCCATCCCGGGCTTCCCAAGGGTGCCTCCACCTCCCCTGCCACCTCAGCCCCGCAGCAACCTCCCTACAGCCTCGGCTCTCCCCCAGCGGCTCTCCGCTCGCTTTGGCACTAGCGGGCCCTGAACACCTTTGAAATGAGAGGACAGCTTCCCCAGGACCCATGCAAGTCCCAAGAAGAGGGTCTCCTAGGGAAGGGAGGCCCTCCAGGAGTGGGGTGCAGTGTTGACGTCCCTCCACCTGCCCAGCTGCAGCTCTTTGGTGAGACGGGACTGGGCGGTGAGCTCACACCAGAGCTGGTCCAGGCAATGCCCTGGGCTTTCCCTCCAGGGCCTGCCCGCCTTTCATCTCTAAGTCCACAAACGGTTACTGAGCATAGACTGCTGTGTCCACACACGCCGTAAGTAAAGTCTGCAGAATGCAGATTGCATGTTCGCGCTGAGGTGTGGTAATTGTTGCTATTTATGACTAGCTTGCAAATACCACCACCCGGTGGATCCTCAAATGACTTCCTCCTTTCAGCAAATATTTACTAAGCACCTATTATGTGCCAGGTACTGCTAGACACCTGGCTCCCTTCCTCAGCTCTTTCGAGTCTTTTGCTAGAAAGTCACTGGGGTCTCCTCTGCCCACTGTCTTTAAGACTGTCCCCATCCTACCCCACTCTGGGCTCTCCCACCCTCCGTTACTCTGCCCATCCACTGGGATCTGACAAGACTGGGGGCCTGGGGAGCCCAGAACAGTGCCCGGCAGGCGGATACAGCTCCGTCACTGACGAGCAGGCTTTCAAGGGTCAGGTTCATGGAGACTTCAGGCATCATGGTGGCCTGGATTTGAATTCTGGTGCTTCCACTTCCTAGTTCTGTGACTTTAAAGCACATAGTCTCGGTGTCCTTTTGTAAAATGGGACTCTAAGAGCATTCCTACCACCTAGAGAGTTACTGTGACGTGGATGAGGTGGTGTCCAAGCTCAGAGCAGGTGTCCAGGCTCCTGGCTCCCTTTTCCTTCCTTTCAGAGGGGCTGCGGGGAGCCCAGGGAACAGAAGCCCACAGGCCCAGAGGCCTAGGGCAGGGACACTCCCCCTGCTTCTCCGTCCCTTCTTGTTTCCCACAGGTGTACCCATCCCGGGCTTCCCAAGGGTGCCTCCACCTCCCCTGCCACCTCAGCCCCGCAGCAACCTCCCTACAGCCTCGGCTCTCCCCCAGCGGCTCTCCGCTCGCTTTGGCACTAGCGGGCCCTGAACACCTTTGAAATGAGAGGACAGCTTCCCCCAGGACCCATGCAAGTCCCAAGAAGAGGGGTCTCCTAGGGAAGGGAGGCCCCTCCAGGAGTGGGGTGCAGTGTTGACGTCCAGGGGGCTCTGGAGAGAGGATCAGGAGGGGCTGCTGCGGCTGAGCAGCTGCCAGTCAAGGAAGGAGGTGGGGCTTGGGCTGGATGGGATTCAGAACTGCCAGGTAGCCGTGGCAACCTTTCACTCCAAAATAGGAGAGGCCGTTCCACCTCCTGTGTCTAAGGGGAGGCCCAGAGAGGGCCGGGGACGCCAAGGCCAGCCACGGCTCCCACCCGACTGCCCTAGAGGGGCTGTCTCTCTTGAGGACAGCCCTGCCTCCCATCACTAGCATGGGGTCAGGGTGAAGCTCGAGGCTTGCATGCAGGCCCTTCGGCAGGCACGGGGGTCGGGGGAGGTGACATCACTGCACATGCTGCGGGAGAGCCGGGAACTTATCAACAATCATCAAACAGGCACAGCCACCCAAGGCAGGAAGGTGCCAGTCACCACACGGGTCTGGTTTCCCCCTCGCAGCTGTTTGGTGGGCACCGACTTGACAACATCCGGGAGCAGCCCTCCTTGGAAGGTGACGTGTTCTGGAGTTCAGGACTCTCTTGGGGCGATGGCAGGAAGCAGCAGAGGCCAGGACAGCAGGTGCACACGGGACAGAAGGTGGAGCATATTGAGCATTTGAGGTCTAGCTGGGGAGATGCTGGCCTCTCATCTGCCTCCAGGCAGCCCGGGTTGGACGCCAAAGCACCAGGTTCACCCTGGGGTTGCTGGCTGGTCCTGAGCGCCTCTGCCGGGCACTCTGCTGGGCACGCTGCCTGCACGATCGCATCCTGCCCCAGGGCAGGCTGAGGATAGTACGGCCAGGAGCCCTCCTCTGTAGCCAGGGAGGCTGAGAGCGGCCCAGCCACTTGCCCAGGGCACACCCAAGCGGCACAACAGTTTTTAAAGCCAGCTCAGCCCACCTCCCAAGCCCTCCTGCTGATGAAGAAACCAAGACCAGGGGAGGCCAAGGCCAGTCACCGGCAGATATCAGAACGGTCAGACTCTGAGGCCAGGATCCTTAACCCGGGGTCTGTGAACGTGGCTGGGAAAGAAACACAAGTTTATGCTCGTTCACTTCTATGTGAAATTTAGCATCTCCTTTATAACACCCGTTATATTCACAGCACCTCTGACTCTGTCACCAGTCGAAAACGTAGGTGTTTCCATGTCACACTTGTGGCAGAGATCCTAAAATATCATCTGTGCTCATTTCTGCTTTAAAAGTACAGCCGTAAAATAAAGAATTAAAAAAAAAAAAAAGTACAGCCGTTGTTGCACCTGACGCTAGGTCTTATCACAGAACATTAATAAAGAAGCACATACATTGCTGTAGCCTGATTTGAAATTGTTAGATAACTTAAAAAGAAAAAGACAAAATGAGCTTGCTTTGTAATTGTGCATATTTTACGCATTTAAAAACATTGGCCTAAGAAAGAGCCCTCAGTCTTGACCAAACAGTCACTGGGGTCATGGCACATAAACGGTTAGGACGCGCTGCCCCCAGCCTGAGCTCCTAACCAGTGACTCATCTTTCCTTTGGATCCCAAGCCCGGCAGAGTCACAAGCTTGGACGAGCCTGGGGGCGGGCACATTCAGGGGAGCCTGTCCCTCTTCCCCTCCCCCTGTCTGACTCTTTCCCAGACCTTTCCCATCCCTCGACCAGGCAGGAGTTAAAATGCCCAGGTCTCTGGAGAACCTTCTCTTCTCTTTTACAACCCAAGTCAGGTTTGTGCTCATTTCCAGGCACCAATTACAGGCCGGCTCTCGGACCAATTAACATGTGCAGGTGCAATAATGTCGACACGGACAGTCTGGGGGTATCTCGGCAGACATTTTTCATGAAATATTTATGAGACTCTGGGGACTTTAACCCTTTCCACGGCCGTGCCTCTTGGCTCCAGCAGCGCCCTGGCAGGCTCGTGCAGGGGCAGGGTGGGAGGGCAGGGAGGGTGAGGACGCCCCGGGTTGAGGGGTAGGGAACAAGACCTCTCTGGAGGTCGTAAAAACAACAACAGAAGAATCTATAGAATGAGACGAATCAAGCAGCTGGTGTTCTGGAGGGTGCCACTTTTTGGGGTGGACGGTACCCACTGAAAGAAACCAGGGGTTTATGCTGGGGTTAACCGGGTCTGTGAACGTGGCTGGGAAAGAAACACAAGTTTATGCTCGTTCACTTCTATGTGAAATTTAGCATCTCCTTTATAACACCGTTATATTCACAGCACCTCTGACTCTGTCACCAGTCGAAAACGTAGGTGTTTCCATGTCACACTTGTGGCAGAGATCCTAAAATATCATCTGTGCTCATTTCTGCTTTAAAAGTACAGCCGTAAAATAAAGAATTAAAAAAAAAGTACAGCCGTTGTTGCACCTGACGCTAGGTCTTATCACAGAACATTAATAAAGAAGCACATACATTGCTGTAGCCTGATTTGAAATTGTTAGATAACTTAAAAAGAAAAAGACAAAATGAGCTTGCTTTGTAATTGTGCATATTTTACGCTTTTAAAAAACATTGGCCTAAGAAAGAGCCATCAGTCTTGACCAAACAGTCACTGGGGTCATGGCACATAAACGGTTAGGACGCGCTGCCCCCAGCCTGAGCTCCTAACCAGTGACTCATCTTTCCTTTGGATCCCAAGCCCGGCAGAGTCACAAGCTTGGACGAGCCTGGGGGCGGGCACATTCAGGGGAGCCTGTCCCTCTTCCCCTCCCCCTGTCTGACTCTTTCCCAGACCTTTCCCATCCCTCGACCAGGCAGGAGTTAAAATGCCCAGGTCTCTGGAGAACCTTCTCTTCTCTTTTACAACCCAAGTCAGGTTTGTGCTCATTTCCAGGCACCAATTACAGGCCGGCTCTCGGACCAATTAACATGTGCAGGTGCAATAATGTCGACACGGACAGTCTGGGGGTATCTCGGCAGACATTTTTCATGAAATATTTATGAGACTCTGGGGACTTTAACCCTTTCCACGGCCGTGCCTCTTGGCTCCAGCAGCGCCCTGGCAGGCTCGTGCAGGGGCAGGGTGGGAGGGCAGGGAGGGTGAGGACGCCCCGGGTTGAGGGGTAGGGAACAAGACCTCTCTGGAGGTCGTAAAAACAACAACAGAAGAATCTATAGAATGAGACGAATCAAGCAGCTGGTGTTCTGGAGGGTGCCACTGTGGGTTTCAGAGCACCCAGGTTTTAGTCTGGACTCTTTGGTACCCAGGCTTCCCAGGTAGCTCAGATGGTAAAGAATCTGCCAGAAATGCAGGAGACCTGGGTTTGATCCCCGGATGGGGAAGATCCCCTGGGGGAGGGTATGGCAACCCATGCCAGTATTCTTGCCTAGAGAATCCCATTGGCAGAGGAACCTGTTGGGCTACGAGTCACAAAGAGTCGGGCACAACTCAGTGACCATCATTATGGGGCCCTTGCTATGTGACTCTAGACAAGCCCATCACTCGTCCACTCTGGGCTTCTGTGTCGTCATTTGTAAATGGGAGGGCATGGCCCATTTCACACAGCCACCTCACACAGCCGCGGTGGGATGTTCACAGCTGAGCCAGTGGGAGAGGCTTTGGAAAGGGTTCCTCCCCGCAGAAAGCTTCTCTCCAGGGCTCTGGCTCCCACCATCCCGTATCCCCAGCAGAAGGAGACGAGCGAGAATCCGCAGCCATGTGCACTTGGCTGGTGCCGATTTCACAGACGCTGTGATTTTTGGCGAGCAGAGCCTACCAGATGCAGGGGAACAAGCCCTTCTGACAGCACACAGGTTTTAGCCATGGCCAAAACACTGCCACCTCCACCACGCTGTTTGACAGCCTCACAGGACTCCCGGGAGATGGTCAGACCAGAGACCAGCAGCGGGCTCAGGGAGGTTCCTTGGCCTCTGAGAGCTAGGATTCGGTCTCAGGTCGTCTGCTCACAGAGGGGACCTGCCTCCTGTCCTGGGTGACTCAACCTCTCCCCCAGCGGCAAGTCTCAGCCTTGGAGACGCTAGTCAGAGCTCTGGGATCCCTGGCTGAGGGGCCACACCCTTCCCTTCCAGAGTCCTGAAGGTACTTCTGCGAGAACATGATTTTATTCCCTGAGGGAACGGTGTCTCTTCCTCTCCCTGAGCCCCTGGAATAGTTAAGGCATTATGGTGCAAGATTTCTTTTGTAAAATCAAGACTTTAAAAATTAGAATCAATTAGGCAGGGTCCTCTCTCCCCACCGGCTGTCACCTCTGCCAAAGGAAAGCCATCATCAGTCACAAGGCTGGTCTCTGCCCTTGACAGCCCAGCACCAATGAGGCCCACAGAACCTGGCTAGGGATGTCGCCCCGTCCTCCTGACTCTCCTCTTTATCCTCTCACCGGCTTTTCACTCAGGACCTCGGCTGCTGAAATCCAACTCCGTCCCCTTTTCACCTCTTCTTCCCGCAAAAGGGACTTTCAGAGTTTGCGAAGAGGCTCCAGTTCTTGCCTAGAGAATCCCATTGGGGGAAAAGAGGAACCGGGGTTGGGCTACGAGTCACAAAGAGTCGGGCACAACTCAGTGACCATCATTATGGGGCCCTTGCTATGTGACTCTAGACAAGCCCATCACTCGTCCACTCTGGGCTTCTGTGTCGTCATTTGTAAATGGGAGGGCATGGCCCATTTCACACAGCCACCTCACACAGCCGCGGTGGGATGTTCACAGCTGAGCCAGTGGGAGAGGCTTTGGAAAGGGTTCCTCCCCGCAGAAAGCTTCTCTCCAGGGCTCTGGCTCCCACCATCCCGTATCCCCAGCAGAAGGAGACGAGCGAGAATCCGCAGCCATGTGCACTTGGCTGGTGCCGATTTCACAGACGCTGTGATTTTTGGTGAGCAGAGCCTACCAGATGCAGGGGAACAAGCCCTTCTGACAGCACACAGGTTTTAGCCATGGCCAAAACACTGCCACCTCCACCACGCTGTTTGACAGCCTCACAGGACTCCCGGGAGATGGTCAGACCAGAGACCAGCAGCGGGCTCAGGGAGGTTCCTTGGCCTCTGAGAGCTAGGATTCGGTCTCAGGTCGTCTGCTCACAGAGGGGACCTGCCTCCTGTCCTGGGTGACTCAACCTCTCCCCCAGCGGCAAGTCTCAGCCTTGGAGACGCTAGTCAGAGCTCTGGGATCCCTGGCTGAGGGGCCACACCCTTCCCTTCCAGAGTCCTGAAGGTACTTCGGGAGAACATGATTTTATTCCCTGAGGGAACGGTGTCTCTTCCTCTCCCTGAGCCCCTGGAATAGTTAAGGCATTATGGTGCAAGATTTCTTTTGTAAAATCAAGACTTTAAAAATTAGAATCAATTAGGCAGGGTCCTCTCTCCCCACCGGCTGTCACCTCTGCCAAAGGAAAGCCATCATCAGTCACAAGGCTGGTCTCTGCCCTTGACAGCCCAGCACCAATGAGGCCCACAGAACCTGGCTAGGGATGTCGCCCCGTCCTCCTGACTCTCCTCTTTATCCTCTCACCGGCTTTTCACTCAGGACCTCGGCTGCTGAAATCCAACTCCGTCCCCTTTTCACCTCTTCTTCCCGCAAAAGGGACTTTCAGAGTTTGCGAAAGAGGCTGGAAGGTTTTCACAAAGGTTGTGGGAAAGACGGAAACACAACTTTAAAACAAAAGCAAATACACAGTGCAGCGAGAATGTTAAAGAACCCTGTGAGAAAGCGCTGCCGGAAACAGCTTTTGTGTTGGCTGATGGCCTTCCCGGGGTGGGGGTGGAGGGGCGGGGGTGGGTTGGCCTGTGAAAGAGACACAGCTGGAATGAACGGACCACTTTGCCGTCTGGTTTCTTCCTTCGCTGTCAGAAGCGCTCTCCTGTGGCAGCCTGTTCGATGACGGTGTTTCCACCAGTAGAACTCGAGACATTCGTGAGCAAGAGATTGTTACAAAGACCAGACTGTTGGCTGGAATCCGGCAATGAGGCAGCATCCTTGCTCGCTCTGTGCTTCACAAACTGGCTCCCAGGCCTCACCGGGCCCCTGGTTTCCCAGCTGAAGGCAGAGAAAGGGGCCGATCCTCTCAAGCGTGGCTGGACCCGGGAGTCAGGAGACTCTCAGCCGCAGGCCCAGTGTGCGCCTGACCCCAGACCCGCAGGGAGGGCCGCTGCCCAGGCCTGCCTCACACGATCGTCAGAGCTGCTGCCAGTTTGACCTCTGCGTGGTCCCACTCCTCGAACATGAGCAAGAGCCTCAACTTGAGCTCCTGGAGGACCAGGTCTGGGTGGAGATGCTGTTTGATTTCTGACCCATTACAGGGACGAGCCGAGGGAGCAAATGTCTAATTCCCAGAGTTCAGGAGAGAGGCCCGGACGAAGGGGCAACCTGAGCCCCTCAGCCGGGTGATGCCTGGACACCTGGGGAGTGTGCGCTTGTTGAGGTGGAAGAGGGTTTTGGAGAAGACTGTGAGAGCCTCCGTTCTCTCCGTCAGCCTCTTCAGGTCACGGCTGCTTCCTGGAGTCAGCACACATGGGGCGGCAAGACCCTGAATGACCACCAGTTACGGCTCCCGACCTCACAACCTCCTGTGTGCTGAGACCTCTTAGTCTGCGTATCCAGCCTGACCCTCAACCATCAAAAGTCAAAGATTTGGAATTTGGAAGCCACCCCTTTGCTCTCCTGCTGGCTGAGGCAGTCAGAGCTTCAAAGGCCCATCCAGACGTGCGCTCAGAGCAACTGACTCTCAAAGTCAGGACGGAGCCTCTCAGAAGGCGCAGCAGCAGCTCTGGCCTGACCCAGGCCCACGGGCCAGGCCTGCTTCTCTCCGTAGGATGTGGGAGGGAAGGATCAGGGGAGTTTTAACCCTGCGGGCTGACCTGGAGTTCGAGCATCAGTTCCAGGAATGTGGCTTTCCTTCCACAAAATGAAGGAGCTACCTGTGAAGGAGCACGGGCTTGGTGAGGGAGCAGAGGAGCCTTGGCACGGTGTTTCCACCAGTAGAACTCGAGACATTCGTGAGCAAGAGATTGTTACAAAGACCAGACTGTTGGCTGGAATCCGGCAATGAGGCAGCATCCTTGCTCGCTCTGTGCTTCACAAACTGGCTCCCAGGCCTCACCGGGCCCCTGGTTTCCCAGCTGAAGGCAGAGAAAGGGGCCGATCCTCTCAAGCGTGGCTGGACCCGGGAGTCAGGAGACTCTCAGCCGCAGGCCCAGTGTGCGCCTGACCCCAGACCCGCAGGGAGGGCCGCTGCCCAGGCCTGCCTCACACGATCGTCAGAGCTGCTGCCAGTTTGACCTCTGCGTGGTCCCACTCCTCGAACATGAGCAAGAGCCTCAACTTGAGCTCCTGGAGGACCAGGTCTGGGTGGAGATGCTGTTTGATTTCTGACCCATTACAGGGACGAGCCGAGGGAGCAAATGTCTAATTCCCAGAGTTCAGGAGAGAGGCCCGGACGAAGGGGCAACCTGAGCCCCTCAGCCGGGTGATGCCTGGACACCTGGGGAGTGTGCGCTTGTTGAGGTGGAAGAGGGTTTTGGAGAAGACTGTGAGAGCCTCCGTTCTCTCCGTCAGCCTCTTCAGGTCACGGCTGCTTCCTGGAGTCAGCACACATGGGGCGGCAAGACCCTGAATGACCACCAGTTACGGCTCCCGACCTCACAACCTCCTGTGTGCTGAGACCTCTTAGTCTGCGTATCCAGCCTGACCCTCAACCATCAAAAGTCAAAGATTTGGAATTTGGAAGCCACCCCTTTGCTCTCCTGCTGGCTGAGGCAGTCAGAGCTTCAAAGGCCCATCCAGACGTGCGCTCAGAGCAACTGACTCTCAAAGTCAGGACGGAGCCTCTCAGAAGGCGCAGCAGCAGCTCTGGCCTGCGACCCAGGCCCACGGGCCAGGCCTGCTTCTCTCCGTAGGATGTGGGAGGGAAGGATCAGGGGGAGTTTTAACCCTGCGGGCTGACCTGGAGTTCGGAGCATCAGTTCCAGGAATGTGGCTTTCCTTCCACAAAATGAAGGAGCTACCTGTGAAGGAGCACGGGCTTGGTGAGGGAGCAGAGGAGCCTTGGCAAGCCCTCACCTCTGCTGGAGCCTCTGAAGTCCTTCTCAGACCTCTGCCCGTGAACCTTCAGGGCATCAGTTTGCTGGTCTGCAGAATTCACACCTCAGTATTTTTTTTTTTTTTTTTTTTTGAGTGACTTCCTGGTGATAGGCATTGTATTTTCAGTGCTGGACACACAGCAGGCAAGAGAGCTCTTAGAGCTCATGTTCTAGTGAAGAAAGAACAAGGGTCTTCTCACTGCTTTCCTGCACATGGTGTCCAGCCACCTCATTTGACAGAGATGCAAACCCAGAGAGGGAAGGGACTGGCCCAGAGTCATTCGACAAGTCCCTGAGCCCAGGCATCTTGGGGGCTAGCCTGCGAGGCCTCATCACCCCAGGCTGCTCATAGGTCTTAAAGTAGCTGAAAGCACTCCCGGAGTCAGGGTTGTGCATCCTGGAAGTGGAGGAAAGAGGTAGGCTTGAAAGCCCTAGCCAGGAGCTGCTAGCTGCCTTCTTCAGCCGAGCAGCCTGGCAGAAGGCTACTGGGCCCAGCGTCTAGGGTCTCTGCCCCGCTCCCATCACTGACAGTGTGAACCAGGAGGGTCAGGAGGTGATGAAAGGGGGCTGGCTAGGAGGCAGAGAGAGGCCTTAGAGGGAGGCCCAGACTTCCAGGCTGGATAAGGCTGAGCCCAGGTCTCTCTCAGGACTGTCACAGGCCAGTTCCTGAGAAGTCTGTTTCAGACCTGAGAGCTGATCGCTGGAGCTGTGACTAGTAGAGACCATGAACAGCCCTTTTCCCTGCTATTGCATTTTACAGCTCACAGCTCCTCTGAATAGCATTTTCCCCATTAAATCAGATGTTTTTCAAAAAAGGAGGGGAGAGAGGGAGAAGGAATAATAATCACAACCATAAATTATAAGTCACGTTTCTGTGCCTGGAAATAAGTTACGCAGCAGCAGCTCTGGCCTGCACCCAGGCCCACGGGCCAGGCCTGCTTCTCTCCGTAGGATGTGGGAGGGAAGGATCAGGGGAGTTTTAACCCTGCGGGCTGACCTGGAGTTCGAGCATCAGTTCCAGGAATGTGGCTTTCCTTCCACAAAATGAAGGAGCTACCTGTGAAGGAGCACGGGCTTGGTGAGGGAGCAGAGGAGCCTTGGCAAGCCCTCACCTCTGCTGGAGCCTCTGAAGTCCTTCTCAGACCTCTGCCCGTGAACCTTCAGGGCATCAGTTTGCTGGTCTGCAGAATTCACACCTCAGTATTTTTTTTTTTTTTTTTTTTGGGTTTATTACTGGTGATAGGCATTGTATTTTCAGTGCTGGACACACAGCAGGCAAGAGAGCTCTTAGAGCTCATGTTCTAGTGAAGAAAGAACAAGGGTCTTCTCACTGCTTTCCTGCACATGGTGTCCAGCCACCTCATTTGACAGAGATGCAAACCCAGAGAGGGAAGGGACTGGCCCAGAGTCATTCGACAAGTCCCTGAGCCCAGGCATCTTGGGGGCTAGCCTGCGAGGCCTCATCACCCCAGGCTGCTCATAGGTCTTAAAGTAGCTGAAAGCACTCCCGGAGTCAGGGTTGTGCATCCTGGAAGTGGAGGAAAGAGGTAGGCTTGAAAGCCCTAGCCAGGAGCTGCTAGCTGCCTTCTTCAGCCGAGCAGCCTGGCAGAAGGCTACTGGGCCCAGCGTCTAGGGTCTCTGCCCCGCTCCCATCACTGACAGTGTGAACCAGGAGGGTCAGGAGGTGATGAAAGGGGGCTGGCTAGGAGGCAGAGAGAGGCCTTAGAGGGAGGCCCAGACTTCCAGGCTGGATAAGGCTGAGCCCAGGTCTCTCTCAGGACTGTCACAGGCCAGTTCCTGAGAAGTCTGTTTCAGACCTGAGAGCTGATCGCTGGAGCTGTGACTAGTAGAGACCATGAACAGCCCTTTTCCCTGCTATTGCATTTTACAGCTCACAGCTCCTCTGAATAGCATTTTCCCCATTAAATCAGATGTTTTTCAAAAAAGGAGGGGAGAGAGGGAGAAGGGAATAATAATCACAACCATAAATTATAAGTCACGTTTCTGTGCCTGGATGGTTCCTGGCTTCCTGGGATCGGTGAATCGGAGGCAGTGTGCGGGAACGCTCGCTATAATGAGGCAACAGGGGAGGCCAGGTCTTCCCGGGGGTTGTCTGCCACCCGTCTGATATTTCACACAGCCTTGCTTCACATGTATGGAAAGATTGGGTGCGGCAACTGGGAAAAGTGAATAGCAAGAAAACAGTCATCCCGGACTCAGCCTGAGGATTCTAAAAAGGGGCGGAGCGCTGCCCAGGAGCCCCCCAGCTAGGTTTGCGGAGAGCTCGGCATCTTCGCCCAGCATGCCGTCACGTGCCATGGGTTCCCATGGCCCATCACGCTCACTTTGGAGCCAGAATCCTTTACAGATGAGAAAACTCTTATGAGTATGCGTGGGGGCTCCCACGCTCTGCCCGCGGCGCCTCTGTGAGCCAACAAGCTCTCCTCGGAGCATAAATAAATCAACCGCAGGAAAACCTACGGAAACTCAAAGAGGAGAATTTAAAAGAAGGCTCTGGATAAACATAAAACATAAAGCGCTGTAGCACTTGGGAGAGGGCTTGGGCTCCGAGGAAGGGGAGGGAAAGGGCAGTCGTATGTTTAGGATCAAGTGGCGTGCATACGCGCTTAGTCGTTCCGTCGTGCCCGGTTCTTTACGACCCCGTGGATTGCAGCTCGCCAGGTTTCCCTATCCGTGGCAATTCTCCAGGCAGGAATACTGGAGTGGGTTGCCCTGTCCTCCTCTAGGGAATCTTCCCAACCCAGGGGTCAAACCCACATCTCCTGCATTGGCAGGCAGATTCTCCACCACAGAGCCACCTGAGAAGTCTGTTTCAGACCTGAGAGCTGATCGCTGGAGCTGTGACTAGTAGAGACCATGAACAGCCCTTTTCCCTGCTATTGCATTTTACAGCTCACAGCTCCTCTGAATAGCATTTTCCCCATTAAATCAGATGTTTTTCAAAAAAGGAGGGGAGAGAGGGAGAAGGGAATAATAATCACAACCATAAATTATAAGTCACGTTTCTGTGCCTGGATGGTTCCTGGCTTCCTGGGATCGGTGAATCGGAGGCAGTGTGCGGGAACGCTCGCTATAATGAGGCAACAGGGGAGGCCAGGTCTTCCCGGGGGTTGTCTGCCACCCGTCTGATATTTCACACAGCCTTGCTTCACATGTATGGAAAGATTGGGTGCGGCAACTGGGAAAAGTGAATAGCAAGAAAACAGTCATCCCGGACTCAGCCTGAGGATTCTAAAAAGGGGCGGAGCGCTGCCCAGGAGCCCCCCAGCTAGGTTTGCGGAGAGCTCGGCATCTTCGCCCAGCATGCCGTCACGTGCCATGGGTTCCCATGGCCCATCACGCTCACTTTGGAGCCAGAATCCTTTACAGATGAGAAAACTCTTATGAGTATGCGTGGGGGCTCCCACGCTCTGCCCGCGGCGCCTCTGTGAGCCAACAAGCTCTCCTCGGAGCATAAATAAATCAACCGCAGGAAAACCTACGGAAACTCAAAGAGGAGAATTTAAAAGAAGGCTCTGGATAAACATAAAACATAAAGCGCTGTAGCACTTGGGAGAGGGCTTGGGCTCCGAGGAAGGGGAGGGAAAGGGCAGTCGTATGTTTAGGATCAAGTGGCGTGCATACGCGCTTAGTCGTTCCGTCGTGCCCGGTTCTTTACGACCCCGTGGATTGCAGCTCGCCAGGTTTCCCTATCCGTGGCAATTCTCCAGGCAGGAATACTGGAGTGGGTTGCCCTGTCCTCCTCTAGGGAATCTTCCCAACCCAGGGGTCAAACCCACATCTCCTGCATTGGCAGGCAGATTCTCCACCACAGAGCCACCTGGGAAGCCCTCTCTCTGGTTAACAGACCCAAATAATGTAAGGATGGCAGGCTGGGGAACCAGCACCTTCAGCTCCTCTGTTACCAGCTGTGCAACCTCAAACAAGTCACTTGCCCTCTCTGAGCTTCTGGGCTCCGTTTTCTTATCTGGCAATGGGATAACCCGGAGGCAGGGGTGATCAGAGGATCACTGTGTGCTTGTTTCAGGTGGGTCCCAGCAGGAAACAGGCAGCTCCCTCAAACTGGGTAACTGGAAGAAAATTTCATAAAGGAATTATTCACCAAGACCTAGGTGGGAGACAGGAAAATCTCAAGGAACAGTGCAGTGCCTTGGGGGGGCCGTGGTCCCCGTCGCCAGCCCCAGGCCCACGTAGGGAAGGCCACTTGGCAGCAGCGGTGGCCTTCAGTCGAGCGACACAGCAGCCGCCCCTCCTTCCCCATTTGGCAATCGGCGCCCAGGAGACTGAGTGTCTCTCCCCTCTGGAGTGCAAGCGAGGCCGTGGGCACCCTCAGCCAGCCATCAGCTTGCCTGGACTCAGCCTTGACTCCAGCCTTTGGACTCAGCCTTGACTCCGGCCTTCCCACCCCCACCAAAGCAGACAGAGCAGCCAAGTCAAGCTGCTGCCACCAAATCAGATTTGTTCAAAGCGCTTACCACCAGGACCTGAAATCATCTTTATCTAGGTCTTGTCTCCCTCTATCCTCTTGTTTCCTTTCTTCCACCTCTTTGCCTTCTTCCTCCCTTCTTCTTCCTCTTTGTTCCTGCTCACTCCTCTCTCTCTTTTCCCCTCCCTCCATTCCCCTCTTAATAGCCAATGCCCCAAAGGGCCACTCTTCAGTCAGAATGGCTCTTGCCTTTTTTTTAGTATTTCGCTTTACATTTCAAGGACCTTGATGGGCCTCACCAGTATGTTTAGGATCGAGGGGCGTGCATACGCGCTTAGTCGTTCCGTCGTGCCCGGTTCTTTACGACCCCGTGGATTGCAGCTCGCCAGGTTTCCCTATCCGTGGCAATTCTCCAGGCAGGAATACTGGAGTGGGTTGCCCTGTCCTCCTCTAGGGAATCTTCCCAACCCAGGGGTCAAACCCACATCTCCTGCATTGGCAGGCAGATTCTCCACCACAGAGCCACCTGGGAAGCCTCTCTCTGGTTAACAGACCCAAATAATGTAAGGATGGCAGGCTGGGGAACCAGCACCTTCAGCTCCTCTGTTACCAGCTGTGCAACCTCAAACAAGTCACTTGCCCTCTCTGAGCTTCTGGGCTCCGTTTTCTTATCTGGCAATGGGATAACCCGGAGGCAGGGGTGATCAGAGGATCACTGTGTGCTTGTTTCAGGTGGGTCCCAGCAGGAAACAGGCAGCTCCCTCAAACTGGGTAACTGGAAGAAAATTTCATAAAGGAATTATTCACCAAGACCTAGGTGGGAGACAGGAAAATCTCAAGGAACAGTGCAGTGCCTTGGGGGGGCCGTGGTCCCCGTCGCCAGCCCCAGGCCCACGTAGGGAAGGCCACTTGGCAGCAGCGGTGGCCTTCAGTCGAGCGACACAGCAGCCGCCCCTCCTTCCCCATTTGGCAATCGGCGCCCCAGGAGACTGAGTGTCTCTCCCCTCTGGAGTGCAAGCGAGGCCGTGGGCACCCTCAGCCAGCCATCAGCTTGCCTGGACTCAGCCTTGACTCCAGCCTTTGGACTCAGCCTTGACTCCGGCCTTCCCACCCCCACCAAAGCAGACAGAGCAGCCAAGTCAAGCTGCTGCCACCAAATCAGATTTGTTCAAAGCGCTTACCACCAGGACCTGAAATCATCTTTATCTAGGTCTTGTCTCCCTCTATCCTCTTGTTTCCTTTCTTCCACCTCTTTGCCTTCTTCCTCCCTTCTTCTTCCTCTTTGTTCCTGCTCACTCCTCTCTCTCTTTTCCCCTCCCTCCATTCCCCTCTTAATAGCCAATGCCCCCAAAGGGCCACTCTTCAGTCAGAATGGCTCTTGCTCTTTTGTTTGTCTTAGTATTTCGTCTTTACATTTCAAGGACCTTGATGGGCCCATTACAGTTTTCCAGTTTCATTCACTAGATGAATTTACTGCCCCTCACTTTTGACTCCACATTGTGGGCTTTGACTCCAAGGGAGGGAGGTGTGCAGTTGATTGTTTGAGTATTGGGAGACCAGAAACTCCCGGGAACCATGCCCGTCAAACAGAGGCTCCTAAGACTTCCTGGAGGTGGAGAGGTTTAACATTTCCTTTGTACAGGGGAATATAGCATCAGGATCTGTCTGACCTGGCCTGGCCCCTCTAGTGGGAGGATGGTGGGACCCAGGGGTGGGAGAGCTGTGTCTGCTGGGGAAGGCTGACCTCAGCCACAACTGAGGCAGTATTCCAGGTGGCCAAGGAAGAAGGACAGGGAAAGATGGGAACCAACCAGATGGAACCTAATGTGTCCCAGGCCTTGGGCAAGGGCTTTCACATCCTGTAGCACTCACATTGGCCCCACACGGATCTTCTCATTTTATAGGCAATCTCCCCATTTAATAGATGAGGAAAGCAATGTTGAAGGCCAGCTGAAGGCTCATGTCCGTGATGAGAAATACGAAGCAGTAGGGTCAACAGCCTTACCAAACAGCATCTACCATGTGCCCGGCACTGGGCTGTGATGAGGAAGACCATTTTGTCTCATTCCAGAAGAGAGCAGATGAAGCTGCCAGTCAGAATCCCAGCATGTCAGAGCTGGGGATGTCCCAAGCATCTTCTAGAAGCCCGACATCTCTGCTGAGCAGATGGGCAGCTGAGGCCCAAGGGAGAAGTCGGTTCCCCAAGACACACGGAGTGTCTTCTTCCTCCACGTCTCAGCACTGCTCCTCCAGGAAGCCTGTTCTGCTTCTAGGCTCCCCTGTTTAGAAGTTGATTTTTATTCCCCCACTTAAACAATTAAGCTTTAATACACCAAAAACCGGTCATTATCCTCCTAAGGTTTAAAAAGCAAGATTACTATTTGGAACACAAGCAATTAGCTACCTTCTGGTGCTTCCATACTTCCTCTTTCCCAGAGGATGGAGCTCTGGGGGGTCTGCCGATTAGGGGTTCTGGCCGAGGCCATGGAGGTTCTGGGAGCTGGGAGCTGGAAACGCTCCAGAAAGGGAGTGAAGGGTGCTGAGGCTGATGGTGGGAGGCTGTGCAGAGGTGGAGCGCTCCTCTTTAGAGGTGCCAGCTGGGCACTGAAGCACTCCTTCCCCACTGCTGCCCGAGCTGCAGCCCTGAGCCAGGGGAGCAGGAGGGCCGCCCACCTCCCAGGATGACAAGTATGTGAGTCAGCGGTCGCAGCCTGTGTGAGATGTCCCTGCAGAGGACCCTGAAAGGCCCTACGAGCCCTCTACATTTAGATGAAACACTTAGATGTTTTTTCATAGTTTCGGAAGGAGGATCCCTAGATTTCACTAGATCTTTTTTTTTTTTTAAGGTAGTTTATTTTTATCATTTTATTTATTTGTTTATTTATTTTTGGCTCTACTGGATTTTCACTGCTACTGCAGGCTCTTCTCTGGTTGCAGGAATTGGGGGATGCTCTCTAGTTGAGGTGAGCTGGCTTCTTGCTCTTATTGTGGAACTCAGGCGCTAGGGCACTGGAGCTTCAGTAGTTGTGGCACAGGTGCTCAACAGTTGCGGCTCCCAGGCTGCAGAACACAGGCTTAATAGTTGAGGCTCACAGGCTAAGATGCTCCGCAGCCTGTGGGATCTTCTCAGATCAGGGATCGAACTTATTTCTCCTGCACTGGCAGGTGAACTCTTTACCTCTGAGCTACCAGGAAAGTCCCCCACCTTTTTTTTAATGGCAGAAAGAAGAATGAGCTTATGGCCAGAGCACCCTGAACACACCTGATCTTGTCTGATCTCAGAAGCTAAGTAGGGCCGTGCCTGGTTAGTACTTGAGATGGGAGAAAGAATGAGTTTTATGCTTATTTTGCAATGAAATAGACATAAAGAGGGGACTTCCCCTGTGGGCTTCGTGGTAAGGCAGGAGACCAAGAGACTCAGCTTTGATCCTTGGGTCAGAAAGATCTGGAAAAGGGCATGGCAACTGACTCCAGTGTTGTTTAACCAATACCTTAAGGTTTAAAAAGCAAGATTACTATTTGGAACACAAGCAATTAGCTACCTTCTGGTGCTTCCATACTTCCTCTTTCCCAGAGGATGGAGCTCTGGGGGGTCTGCCGATTAGGGGTTCTGGCCGAGGCCATGGAGGTTCTGGGAGCTGGGAGCTGGAAACGCTCCAGAAAGGGAGTGAAGGGTGCTGAGGCTGATGGTGGGAGGCTGTGCAGAGGTGGAGCGCTCCTCTTTAGAGGTGCCAGCTGGGCACTGAAGCACTCCTTCCCCACTGCTGCCCGAGCTGCAGCCCTGAGCCAGGGGAGCAGGAGGGCCGCCCACCTCCCAGGATGACAAGTATGTGAGTCAGCGGTCGCAGCCTGTGTGAGATGTCCCTGCAGAGGACCCTGAAAGGCCCTACGAGCCCTCTACATTTAGATGAAACACTTAGATGTTTTTTCATAGTTTCGGAAGGAGGATCCCTAGATTTCACTAGATCTTTTTTTTTTTTTAAGGTAGTTTATTTTTATCATTTTATTTATTTGTTTATTTATTTTTGGCTCTACTGGATTTTCACTGCTACTGCAGGCTCTTCTCTGGTTGCAGGAATTGGGGGATGCTCTCTAGTTGAGGTGAGCTGGCTTCTTGCTCTTATTGTGGAACTCAGGCGCTAGGGCACTGGAGCTTCAGTAGTTGTGGCACAGGTGCTCAACAGTTGCGGCTCCCAGGCTGCAGAACACAGGCTTAATAGTTGAGGCTCACAGGCTAAGATGCTCCGCAGCCTGTGGGATCTTCTCAGATCAGGGATCGAACTTATTTCTCCTGCACTGGCAGGTGAACTCTTTACCTCTGAGCTACCAGGAAAGTCCCCCACCTTTTTTTTAATGGCAGAAAGAAGAATGAGCTTATGGCCAGAGCACCCTGAACACACCTGATCTTGTCTGATCTCAGAAGCTAAGTAGGGCCGTGCCTGGTTAGTACTTGAGATGGGAGAAAGAATGAGTTTTATGCTTATTTTGCAATGAAATAGACATAAAGAGGGGACTTCCCCTGTGGGCTTCGTGGTAAGGCAGGAGACCAAGAGACTCAGCTTTGATCCTTGGGTCAGAAAGATCTGGAAAAGGGCATGGCAACTGACTCCAGTGTTGTTGACTGGGGAATGCCATGGGCACAGGAGCCTGGTGGGCTACAGTTCACAGGGTCGCAAAGAGTCGGGCATGACTGAAGCGACTGAGCACGCACACATACCTAAAAAGGAACACACAAAGGAAAGAATAACAGAGAAAGTGTTGTGTATCAAGTCCTCCCACTGAAAAGCAGGACACTGTCAGAGCTGGATGCCCCCGCAAGCCCCGCTTTAATTGCATCACCCTTCTCCCTCCAGAAGCAACTATTCTCCAGGTTTTTTGTTTTTTTTTTTTTAATTATCATTCTCTGGTTGTCTCTATCATTTTCCCACCTATGAACCTATTCCTAAATGACAGCTTGTTTGGTCGTGCTTGTTTCTGAACTCTGAATGTGAATATTCGGACTTGCTTCCCAAGGGCCACGTGACATTTCTTTTTGAGATCTGTCCAGTCAAGTGTGGACCTGACATTTGTGCCTTTCCCCTGCTCTGTAGTCTTGTGTGGCATAACTCAGCCACAGCTCACCGGTTTCTGGAAATGAGGAAGAGTTCCAGGACCTGACTTTTACAGACAATGCTCTGTGGACATTGTCTTGTATGTGTGCAGGAGACCGTCTAAGGAAGGTGACTGGACGAACTGCAGGGGCCTGGGCTCTGGGCACATTCAGTTTTCCCAGACTGTGCCAGATTAGTTTCCAGAGTGTTTTTCCAACTTGCATTCCCATCAGCAGTAGATGAGTGTTCCAGTTTCTCCGTATCTCACTGTTCTCCATATTGCCGGGCATTTTGATTTTGGCCAATCTGGCGCACGTGTGTGTGTGTGTGTCTGCGTATGTGGGAGGACTGGTGATGTTACTTACTTATTTACGTATTTATGCCACATCTTGTGACTTGTGGGATCTTAGTTCCTGGACTGGGGGCTTGAAACCAGGCCTTTGGCAGTGAGAGCTTGGAGTCCTAACCACTGGACAGCCAAGGAATTCCCTGTTCTTTAGTTTGTATTTCTCCAATAATTAAGAATAGGGGTCCCTTTTTGTATGTTTATTGGCTATTAGGGTTTCCTTTCTAGAAAGCAGGGCTCTGGTCTGTTACCCATTTTTCTATTGTGTTTTTTTTTTTTTTGATGATTGATTCCTATCGAACTTTTGGTTTGCTCTTGTATTAAAGTGTTCTAGACATCAACCCTTTGCAGTTGTATGAGTTACAAGAATCTTCTCACATCCTGGCTTTTCTTTCAACTTTATTCACTGCAGTTTCAAAGGGTCCATGACCCCAGGGAAGGTTGAGAACCGTTCATACAAGAGGTTCTCTAAACAAGAGGCCCATGAGGCAGACAACCTCTTTAATTGCATCACCCTTCTCCCTCCAGAAGCAACTATTCTCCAGGTTTTTTGTTTTTTTTTTTTTAATTATCATTCTCTGGTTGTCTCTATCATTTTCCCACCTATGAACCTATTCCTAAATGACAGCTTGTTTGGTCGTGCTTGTTTCTGAACTCTGAATGTGAATATTCGGACTTGCTTCCCAAGGGCCACGTGACATTTCTTTTTGAGATCTGTCCAGTCAAGTGTGGACCTGACATTTGTGCCTTTCCCCTGCTCTGTAGTCTTGTGTGGCATAACTCAGCCACAGCTCACCGGTTTCTGGAAATGAGGAAGAGTTCCAGGACCTGACTTTTACAGACAATGCTCTGTGGACATTGTCTTGTATGTGTGCAGGAGACCGTCTAAGGAAGGTGACTGGACGAACTGCAGGGGCCTGGGCTCTGGGCACATTCAGTTTTCCCAGACTGTGCCAGATTAGTTTCCAGAGTGTTTTTCCAACTTGCATTCCCATCAGCAGTAGATGAGTGTTCCAGTTTCTCCGTATCTCACTGTTCTCCATATTGCCGGGCATTTTGATTTTGGCCAATCTGGCGCACGTGTGTGTGTGTGTGTCTGCGTATGTGGGAGGACTGGTGATGTTACTTACTTATTTACGTATTTATGCCACATCTTGTGACTTGTGGGATCTTAGTTCCTGGACTGGGGGCTTGAAACCAGGCCTTTGGCAGTGAGAGCTTGGAGTCCTAACCACTGGACAGCCAAGGAATTCCCTGTTCTTTAGTTTGTATTTCTCCAATAATTAAGAATAGGGGTCCCTTTTTGTATGTTTATTGGCTATTAGGGTTTCCTTTCTAGAAAGCAGGGCTCTGGTCTGTTACCCATTTTTCTATTGTGTTTTTTTTTTTTTTGATGATTGATTCCTATCGAACTTTTGGTTTGCTCTTGTATTAAAGTGTTCTAGACATCAACCCTTTGCAGTTGTATGAGTTACAAGAATCTTCTCACATCCTGGCTTTTCTTTCAACTTTATTCACTGCAGTTTCAAAGGGTCCATGACCCCAGGGAAGGTTGAGAACCGTTCATACAAGAGGTTCTCTAAACAAGAGGCCCATGAGGCAGACAACCTCAAACTTTTGTGAAGTTTGATGGTGTGACAGCAAATTGGACCAGAAATCAAGGATGTCACATCCAAAGATTTGCAGCTTCTTTAGAAAGACCGGGCTGTCAGAGCCTGCAGCTCCTCCTCAGTCAGGGTGGCCAGCAGGGCACAGGGCAGCTGCTCGCCTTCACCCCAGATCGGACTGTTTCCAGACACTGAGGGTCCTTGGGCTGCGCTGGTGGTTTCCTTCCACCTCCCTGGTTTGGTCCTGCGAGTTGCCTCTGGGTATTTGCATGTCATTAGCATGCTGCCCCTCATCATTCTATGCAGAGTTCCATCTACCCTTGTGGTTTTCCTCACTTCCCTTGTGGTGTGGACACTTCTGACACAGCCACCACTTCAGGCGAATCTCAGGCCCTACATCCAGAGCAGGAGAAAATCTCGCCGTATCTACCAAGTGGGTTTGATGGAGGCCTGTGAGGACCTGGCTCCTAAAGGAGCACAGAGAAGAGAGGAGGCACCCAGCATCAGGCCGGGAAACACCTCTGCCGCGGTCAGTGCTTGGAGACGCCATCATTTGTTTAGGAAGACTGTTGGTAACCCGTAAATCAAACAGACGTGAGCACTGGCTTGTTGTCAAGGCAGCCCATCTCCAGCTAGTTGGTTTCCTGTTTATCTGGGGACAGCCTGATTTGCATCTCATTTATATCCACTAGTGTGCAGAAGCTTAGGGTCCAAATTCCAAGCGTCTGAGATAAAATGAAATTTCACAAGTGGATTCACATCCGATATGGGACGTCTGAGTGGCCCAAAACCAAGTGGGCTCTCTTCTGCAGCTCATTTCTCCAGCACTTACTGTGTACCAGCAGCTGGCCTAGGAGTGCTCCACACAGGGTCTCATTTTAGCTTGGACCCAATTCTACGTGCTGCAGCGACTCAGCCCTCGTGTTCCGACGAGGACGTGGACAGTTGCTCAGGTGACCCAGCGTAGGGTCCATCATGGCGGTTGCCCACTCACACCCTGGAGACAGACAGACCGGTCTGGGTATCGCAGCTCTGGCCCTTGTCGGCTAGGTGTTCATGGACAGGTTAGTTCCTTTTTCAAGGGTGTCCTCCTCCCCACTGAGGGAATGGGAGCGCTCATGTAGTTATTCCTGAAGGTGTGGGTGAGGGTGTGGTGAACCACGCGATAAACACAGCTCCCACAAGACTGTGATAAGAAAAAGAGGATTTGGTCTCATTCTTGCTTCTCTGGGGTCCATGCGCCTCCCATGAAGGCAAGATTTTTCCCGTTAGCCACAGGCACAAAATGAGTTTCCTGCCCTCACCGGCTAGATGCCCACCCCTCCTCTTTACCCACCTTGCCCTGCCAAGGACACACAGGTAGATGTGAGCTGGTGGGTAGAGGGGCTCATGGTGTGCCCCTGGCGTGTGGATGCCACCTGTGGGAGATGAAGGAACTTTCCCCTGGCGTTAGTCTCAGACTGTCCTCATGGAAGACGCACTGGAGCAGCAATAGACATTCAAGCTTCTCTCAGTAGTTTCCATTACCTTTTCCCTCCTCTTTGCAAGCTGCAGTCCCGTCAGCCTGAGGCTGTTAGTGATGATATGGCTGCCCATTTTCCTATAAACAGAGTGTTCAGGACCTGCACCATGGTGATGATGCAGAACTTCCTGACTTGCCCTGGATCAGTCTAGGATCTGGTCACAGTAAAGCCTTCTGTGGCCCCTTCTCTGCTCCCAAGTCTGACCCATCCCTTCCGGATGACTGGGATGATTTCAGACCCCTGAACCTCTGAACCACCTCTCCCAGGAGAATGTGGTGGTGAGAGCGGGCTTTGAGGGGTCAGACCACCCGGGCTTGAACGTTTTTCTGCCATCACTAGCTGTGTGTTCTTGGAAAAGTTACTGCATTTCTCTGTGCTTATATCTGTATCTATAAAGCAGAGCTACTATTACATGAATATGTGAGTAACGCTGAGGACAAGGCTCTGCATTGATGACCATTGTTTCGGTGCAGTGTTCACAAGAAGCATGGCTTTTACCTGGGTTCAAATCCTGCTGCCTCCACTAAGGTGCCTGTGACCTTAGAGGTCTCTCTGAACCTCATCCTCTGGGTTGCCTGCTCTGGAGGGAGTTACGAGAGCTGATTCATGGGTGTGGGGTTACTGTAGTCCCACAGGGCCCTAGGCTCGGAAGGGTCTCGTGCCTGCTCTGATGCTCTGCTCTTGCCATCTTGGAATTTCTACAAAATCTTGAGCAGTGACCTCTCCTTTTCACTCAGCTTTGGGTCCTACAGATCATGTCAGACCTTCTTGTCTCCCATCTCCTCTCTTGTCCTCTTCTGGACTTGGCACCAGGGCCCACTACTGGTCCATCAGGGTCCCCCATATGCAGAATTCAGGGGACTAACCAGCAGTGGCTGGAGCCTTCCTGAGGCCCAAGGGGGACTGGCCCCTCGGATGACACGCGGAGCTGATTTCAGTGGAAACTTTTTGGCTTCAGATTCTGACCTTGGAGTGTGTTGATTTAGGCTCTTTGCTGCTGTGGAGCTGACCATATATTTTCAGAGTATTAGGTGATTTTAGGGAAAAAAATCAATTTTAATACCACCAATCGGAACTGTAGAACCTTGCAGCTGATACCACAGTCCTACTCTCCCCCGGCTTATAAGACAGGGGGGCAAAGAACCAGGGCCCCCGCCCCCCCCCCCCCCCGGCTCACTGCTGCCTCCACAGTACCAGAGGGTGCAAGTAAGGCAGGGCAGGTGGGGAGAGGCAGCGGACGGAGCCTCACCTGAACAGGCAGAGTTCTTCCCTGACAGCAGCTCCTTAGATCTACACATTTTGTGTAACAGCTGGTTAATCTTTAAGCCAGAGCATGTTCTTTAATGATAACTATTCATTGTTTAATAGTTAATGTATTCTCATGATTGAAAACCCCAAAGGCACAAAAGGATACAGAGTGAAAGGACTTCCTCTACCCTTGTTTTCTTTCACAGAGTCACCAATGCTTTCTAAATAGTTTATCTGTATCTATAAAGCAGAGCTACTATTACATGAATATGTGAGTAACGCTGAGGACAAGGCTCTGCATTGATGACCATTGTTTCGTGCAGTGTTCACAAGAAGCATGGCTTTTACCTGGGTTCAAATCCTGCTGCCTCCACTAAGGTGCCTGTGACCTTAGAGGTCTCTCTGAACCTCATCCTCTGGGTTGCCTGCTCTGGAGGGAGTTACGAGAGCTGATTCATGGGTGTGGGGTTACTGTAGTCCCACAGGGCCCTAGGCTCGGAAGGGTCTCGTGCCTGCTCTGATGCTCTGCTCTTGCCATCTTGGAATTTCTACAAAATCTTGAGCAGTGACCTCTCCTTTTCACTCAGCTTTGGGTCCTACAGATCATGTCAGACCTTCTTGTCTCCCATCTCCTCTCTTGTCCTCTTCTGGACTTGGCACCAGGGCCCACTACTGGTCCATCAGGGTCCCCCATATGCAGAATTCAGGGGACTAACCAGCAGTGGCTGGAGCCTTCCTGAGGCCCAAGGGGGACTGGCCCCTCGGATGACACGCGAGCTGATTTCAGTGGAAACTTTTGGCTTCAGATTCTGACCTTGGAGTGTGTTGATTTAGGCTCTTTGCTGCTGTGGAGCTGACCATATATTTTCAGAGTATTAGGTGATTTTAGGGAAAAAAATCAATTTTAATACCACCAATCGGAACTGTAGAACCTTGCAGCTGATACCACAGTCCTACTCTACCCTGGCTTATAAGACAGGAGGGCAAAGAACCAGGGCCCCCGCCCCCCCCCCCCCCCGGCTCACTGCTGCCTCCACAGTACCAGAGGGTGCAAGTAAGGCAGGGCAGGTGGGAGAGGCAGCGGACGGAGCCTCACCTGAACAGGCAGAGTTCTTCCCTGACAGCAGCTCCTTAGATCTACACATTTTGTGTAACAGCTGGTTAATCTTTAAGCCAGAGCATGTTCTTTAATGATAACTATTCATTGTTTAATAGTTAATGTATTCTCATGATTGAAAACCCCAAAGGCACAAAAGGATACAGAGTGAAAGGACTTCCTCTACCCTTGTTTTCTTTCACAGAGGCACCAATGCTTTCTGTTTCTTCTAAGAGATAGTTTATCTTTATTCCAGAAGTGAATATATTTATGTTTTCTATGTGTGTTGATATTGTCAGGAAGATCCCCCTGGAGGAGGGCATGGCAACCCCCTCTAGTATTCTCGCCTGGAGAGTCCCATGGACAGAGGAGCCTGGCAGGCTGTGGTCCATGGGATCGCAAAGAGTCAGACACGACTCAGCGCCACCCCCACCATCAAGCTGCTTGCCAAAGAGACTCTCTCCAAACCCGGGTCCTGTTCCCACCCCCCCAGCCCCACACCAAGAACCCCAGGGTCATATAAAACAAAGACATTTCCTTTTCTTTTGTGTAAAGCTTTGGGCTGGTAGATGACATTACTCAATTGTTTGGAGACTCGGTTTCCTTTTATCTCATCTCCCCACCACCCCCGAGGGTTGCGGACATCATCATGGGTGAGGCTGCATGTCAGCCATGTCCTGGTTGTAGGCAGGAAAGGGAAAGAGATCAGCAGGAGGTGGCCCATTGTCTTAAAGGCTTTGCCTCAGATGACATGCACGTCACTTTGGTTGACATCTGTCGGCAAGAACTTGACCTGAACGTCAAAGAAGGCCAGAAAGCACAGTCTAGCCAGGTGACAAGGTTCCCCCTTATGATTCATTGCTCTGGAAGCAGGAATGGACTCCGATGGATAGCTAGCAGAGGAAGCTGCTGCAGGAAACTCCAGTTCACCAGGAGCTGGTGGCTGGAGGGGTGGCTGGTGGACGACCCCAGGTCCCTCGTGCTTTAATTACTCAGGGAGAGGGACCATGAGCTCTGGCCCTGGCCCTGGCTGCCAGGAAGAAACTGCTGGGGTTCTCCTGACCTTAGTCCACTCCTTTTTCTAAACAATGCTCTCAGTGGTGGTTGGGCCTTTCCTCAGCCCCCCTCCCAGCTAGCCATTCATTCCTGGCTGGTGATGATTCCGAACCAGCGCTTGGCACTTCTGGCCCTTGGAGCTGCCACTCAGTAAGGAACCCTGGGCCGCAAGTAAGCATCGGGGTCCACGTTCTAAGAGCCCAAAGGGACTCGGTGACAGGAGAAATTTTTGAGTACTTGAGAAGCACCTTCTAAGATGAGTCAGATTTTTATTATCCAGTGATTAACATAGATCTCTGGACTGAATGCTTATGGCCCCCCTAAAATTCATAGGCTGAATCCTAATGCCCACTGTGATGATATTAAGATTAATGCCCTTATAAATGAGGCCTGGGAGAGATCCCTTGCCTTCCCCTCCCCAACGATGTGAGTTTAAATTTAAAGGCACCATCTGTGAACCCAGGAAAGGGGAACTTACCAGACCAGCATCTTGAGTCTGGACCTCTAGCCTCCAACACTGGCATAAATAAACCTCTGTTCTTTGTCAGTCACCTCGTCTGTGGTATTTTCTAAGCAGTCCAAAGGGGCCAAGACAGCCCCCAAGACTCTTCCTGCTAATATCATTGTAGTCCAACAGGGGTCACTGTTTGTACCTGAAAGTCATAAAATTGCTTTTAAAAGCTCTGATATAAATCTAAATTGGACTTTGATTGCAAATAGTATGACACTTCATTAATATGAAAAACGAATAACAGCTAATATTTATTGAGCACTTACTGTGTCAGGTACCATTTAGCACCTTACATAACAGTGTATTATCTCTCTTAACCCTTACCACTCCTGAGGTCTCTGTTTGGCCCCAGTTTTCAGACGAGCAGACTGAGGTCTAGGGAGGAGGAGACTTGATCGAGGCCCCACAGTCAGCATGGAGCAGAGCTAAGGCTTGATCCCAGCTCCGCCTGACTCCAGAACCTTAGCTCCTGAGAAGTCGCCAGGCTGAGCATCAGGGGAATAACTTACCCCAAACATTTCCAAGGTGCTGCATGGCTCCTTGATCACTCTCCACTCCCAAACACACTGGAGTTCCTTGCTACCTATGGAATGCTGGGTTCTCCGGGGAAACCTTAGTCCACCCTTTTCTAAACAATGCTCTCAGTGGTGGTTGGGCCTTTCCTCAGCCCCCCTCCCAGCTAGCCATTCATTCCTGGCTGGTGATGATTCCGAACCAGCGCTTGGCACTTCTGGCCCTTGGAGCTGCCACTCAGTAAGGAACCCTGGGCCGCAAGTAAGCATCGGGGTCCACGTTCTAAGAGCCCAAAGGGACTCGGTGACAGGAGAAATTTTTGAGTACTTGAGAAGCACCTTCTAAGATGAGTCAGATTTTTATTATCCAGTGATTAACATAGATCTCTGGACTGAATGCTTATGGCCCCCCTAAAATTCATAGGCTGAATCCTAATGCCCACTGTGATGATATTAAGATTAATGCCCTTATAAATGAGGCCTGGGAGAGATCCCTTGCCTTCCCCTCCCCAACGATGTGAGTTTAAATTTAAAGGCACCATCTGTGAACCCAGGAAAGGGGAACTTACCAGACCAGCATCTTGAGTCTGGACCTCTAGCCTCCAACACTGGCATAAATAAACCTCTGTTCTTTGTCAGTCACCTCGTCTGTGGTATTTTCTAAGCAGTCCAAAGGGGCCAAGACAGCCCCCAAGACTCTTCCTGCTAATATCATTGTAGTCCAACAGGGGTCACTGTTTGTACCTGAAAGTCATAAAATTGCTTTTAAAAGCTCTGATATAAATCTAAATTGGACTTTGATTGCAAATAGTATGACACTTCATTAATATGAAAAACGAATAACAGCTAATATTTATTGAGCACTTACTGTGTCAGGTACCATTTAGCACCTTACATAACAGTGTATTATCTCTCTTAACCCTTACCACTCCTGAGGTCTCTGTTTGGCCCCAGTTTTCAGACGAGCAGACTGAGGTCTAGGGAGGAGGAGACTTGATCGAGGCCCCACAGTCAGCATGGAGCAGAGCTAAGGCTTGATCCCAGCTCCGCCTGACTCCAGAACCTTAGCTCCTGAGAAGTCGCCAGGCTGAGCATCAGGGGAATAACTTACCCCAAACATTTCCAAGGTGCTGCATGGCTCCTTGATCCTCTCCTCCCTCCCCCAGTCTGTCTCCATGCCCATTTCAAAAGATGGAGGCACAGAAAGTCAAATCCGCACAGCCATGGAGTCCTTCTACTTGGCCTTACATGCCTGGAGAGTAGGGGGGTTCCTCCCTGTCTTTGGGAGCAGCTCTGTCATGTGGGTGGTCAGCCTTCTCAGATCCTTGGCATGCTCCACACCACTGAGAAGGGAACCGCTTGCCACTCTTCTCCTGGAGGAAGGCGAGCAGGCTCTGCTGCCCCATGGGGACGCCAGCAGATGCTTCTCCCCTCCGGCTCCTCCCAAGCCCTCTCGCTGGTTCAGGGCTGCAGGATTCTTCCTCATCCCCTGCCCCTTCCACTCTTCAGCTTGCTCTTCCTCTTCTTCCAGTGCTCCCGCGAGCACTTTCTAAAATATTAGCCAGCCTCATACTGTCACTTTCGCCTAGAAATCTTTCGTGTTCCCGTTCTCCGCAGCACAAAGCTGCTACCTGGCCCCTGAGGCCCTGCACGACCTGGCTTTTCCTCCCTTCCAGACTTTCACATGTTGCCTCCCCTGCCACCCTCGTCCCCTACCCAGCGGTGCTCCCCCAGATGCAAACACAGAGCGGGAGCAGAGGGAGGGGCAGTGGGCAAATATCCTTGGAAGATTCTGTATTGCCTTCCTGGAAATAAACCCCATTGAAGGACTTCTTAAACCTCAGCGCTCAACGAAGCGTCTCCTTAACCTTGAACTGTAAAGCCAGCCAAGATGTGTGGTCACAAGTTGTCCTTTGTTATCTCTTCCTTGAACTATGGATTTCTTTTATAAATTAAAATATAGTTGATCTACAGTGTTAGTTTCAGGTATACAGCAAAGCGATTTAGTTTTAGATAGATAGATAGATAGATACAGTGTGTGTGTGTGTGTGTGTGTGTGTGTGTAAGTCGCTTTAGTCATATCCGAATCTTTGTGATCCCATGGACTGTAGCCCACCAGACCCCTCTGTCCATGGGACCACAGGATTCTTCAGGCAGGAATACTGGAGTAGGTTTCCATTTCCTTCTCCAAGAGATCTTCTGGACCCAGGGATTAGACCCGAGTCTCTTGTGTCTCCTGCATTGGCAGGCAGGTTCTTTGCCACTAATACCACCTGGGAAGCCTATGTATCTATATATAGATATATACACGTATACATATATGTAACTTTTTCCAGTTCTTTTCAATCACAGGCTATTACGAGGCATTGAATATAGTTCCCTGTGCTATATAGTAGGTCTTTATTGTTTGTCTATTTTACATACATTAGTGTGTATCTGTTCATCCAAAGTTCCTGTTTATCAAACTTAGTCCCTTTCTGAATCTCACACAGGGTGTAGCATGTCACCAGTGCTCAACAAACATTCCTTAAACCAGAAATGAAAAAGGAGTTGCTAGCTTGGAAGGGCTACGATCCCGCCTTCCTCAGTCCAGTCCCAGATCTGGTTCCCATGGCAACCACTCCCTAAGGCCTGGGATGGCCTGGCCTAACTCTGAGCATGATGGACAGGCCAAGAGGTTTCCCTGGCAGCTCAGGAGCAGGCACCGGGGACCCCATTTGTTACCATGACAGGCTCTGCATGTGCAATCTGGGGGTCCCTTGGAGAGATACATCATTTGTCATCTGCAAGAGTGGCGGTAATAAAGGACCCAGGATGAGGCTTCCTAGCTTGTAGCAGGCTGCCTCCATCCTCTCCTGGACTGAAAAGTGGCTGCGTTTTTGCCAAGGACCGGAAAGAGGGTGTTCTGGGGACCACCACAGACATGTGCCAGACCTTTGTTGCCAGTCCCAGGGGTGGTGGGGCCCGTGGACAATGGAAATGAGAGAAGCGGGCAGAACAGTTTCCGGTCCGTTTCAGGAGCCCCGCCCTGCTTGGAGGGGGCACCCTGCTCCGTTCCAGCCAGTGGAGCCCTGTGGGCACAGCACCCGGGAAAGCCATAGCTTCCGATCTCTGTGTGAAGATCCTGAGTTTGAAAAACTGGTTCCCAAATTTTTCAGTGTAGGTGAAAGTCACATATCAGTCACGGGTTAAACAGACAGCTTTGAATGTCAGAAGAGCACGTTCCAGCTGCATTCTTTCGAGCGTGTCAGAGTTGGGTGTCGGTCACTCGGGCAGGGAGTGCTATTAGGGTGCGTCCGCCGAGTGTCAGTGCTACAGCAGGGGCGTTATGTCACCCAAATGCCTCAGGGTCATATGTCAGCTCACATGGTGGTGCAAGGAGCATGCCCCCGGAACTACTTGGGGCCAGCCCCCCATCTGGCTCTCTGCACCCCTCACAGGTGGCCCCTCTCCTCGCACAGTCTGTCAGGGTGGATCTGGGAGCCCCAAAGCTCCACCTTCAGCCTGTGGAGTTGGGGCCCCAGGGTGTGAAGGTGCAGAGCTCTCAGCCAGGGACTGTGCCACAGACTCCTGGGCCCGCAGATAGCAGCCCCTTCCACGCTCAGCTGCCCCACCTGCCACTGGCCACGCACAGCCCTGGTCACGCTCCCTGGAGAAGATGCCAGATGCAGTCTGCTCTTCCAACCGGCCAAGCAGGGGTCACAGGCCTGCTAATACAAATTATAGTTCATTCCAGGCAGCCTCGCAGGATAGCAGCCCCTTCCACCCGCAGCTGCTCCACCTGCAGTAATTTACAAGGCACCGGGGACCCCATTTGTTACCATGACAGGCTCTGCATGTGCAATCTGGGGTCCCTTGGAGATACATCATTTGTCATCTGCAAGAGTGGCGGTAATAAAGGACCCAGGATGAGGCTTCCTAGCTTGTAGCAGGCTGCCTCCATCCTCTCCTGGACTGAAAAGTGGCTGCGTTTTTGCCAAGGACCGGAAAGAGGGTGTTCTGGGGACCACCACAGACATGTGCCAGACCTTTGTTGCCAGTCCCAGGGGTGGTGGGGCCCGTGGACAATGGAAATGAGAGAAGCGGGCAGAACAGTTTCCGGTCCGTTTCAGGAGCCCCGCCCTGCTTGGAGGGGGCACCCTGCTCCGTTCCAGCCAGTGGAGCCCTGTGGGCACAGCACCCGGGAAAGCCATAGCTTCCGATCTCTGTGTGAAGATCCTGAGTTTGAAAAACTGGTTCCCAAATTTTTCAGTGTAGGTGAAAGTCACATATCAGTCACGGGTTAAACAGACAGCTTTGAATGTCAGAAGAGCACGTTCCAGCTGCATTCTTTCGAGCGTGTCAGAGTTGGGTGTCGGTCACTCGGGCAGGGAGTGCTATTAGGGTGCGTCCGCCGAGTGTCAGTGCTACAGCAGGGGCGTTATGTCACCCAAATGCCTCAGGGTCATATGTCAGCTCACATGGTGGTGCAAGGAGCATGCCCCCGGAACTACTTGGGGCCAGCCCCTCATCTGGCTCTCTGCACCCCTCACAGGTGGCCCCTCTCCCTCGCACAGTCTGTCAGGGTGGATCTGGGGAGCCCCAAAGCTCCACCTTCAGCCTGTGGAGTTGGGGGCCCCAGGGTGTGAAGGTGCAGAGCTCTCAGCCAGGGACTGTGCCACAGACTCCCTGGGCCCGCAGATAGCAGCCCCCTTCCACGCTCAGCTGCCCCACCTGCCACTGGCCACGCACAGCCCTGGTCACGCTCCCTGGAGAAGATGCCAGATGCAGTCTGCTCTTCCAACCGGCCAAGCAGGGGTCCACACAGGCCTGCTGCTAATACAAATTATAGTTCATTCCAGGCAGCCTGGGGCGCTGGGGAGGAGGCAGCTCGAGCTGTCCGTGGGCTGGTTCTATCATTTGTCTCCTCCCTTCCCAGGACAGGCACCACCCAGGCAGGCCTGGCTCCATCTCCGCTGCTACCTGGGGGCTGAGCAGATTGGCCGAGGCGTCCCATCTCCCTGTCCACCCAGTCCCCAGCTCCATGCAAGGCAATGAGCGAGAGACAGAGCTTGGGGTCAAGGGAAATAGAGGGAGTCAACTCTGGCTCGGGCACTAGCTGTGTGACCTTGAGCCAACTGCTTAACCTCTCTGTGCCTCAGTTTTGTTGGTGTTCATTCGCTAAGTCGTGTCTGATTCTTTTGCGACCCCATGAACCACAGCCTGCCAGGCTCCTCGGTCCATGGCATTTCCCAGGCAAGAAGACTGGAGTGGGTTGCATTGGCAGGTGAATTCGTCACAGCTGAGCCAGCAGGGAAGCCACCTCGTGCCTCAGTTTACTTCTCTATAAAATAAAGATGGGGGTGTTATGATAGAAGAGCCCTTTGTGGCCACGCCTGCCGCAGCGCAGGCTCAGGGCTCTCTTCTGTCTGTTCTGTTGGCCCACAGGCCTGCAATCCAGGGAGGGGAGGAAGCAGGGAAGACTCTACCTCCCTCTCTCTGTCTCTCTCTGTCCGTTCTTCCCTCCTCCCTACTGCTTTCTTCAGAGCGGCAGAACATTTCCATCTCTCCAAGTGGACGTGGGCACTACAAACAGCATTTCCGAGCGGCCTCGGAAAGGCAAGCTCTGGAGCACAGGTCTCTTGATACAAGTCTCCATGGCATTTTTCTCCCTTCCCCCTCTTCCCTCCATCTTCTCCCCTCTGGGCCCATCCTCACTTGACTGTCTTTACTCTGGACCTACCACGGCTGAGCTTCTGCGTCTGCCACAGAAAGAAGTCTTCCTCGGAGAAGCCCACGCTGAGGAGCCAGCCCTGCTCTCCCGAAATGGGTGTGTTGGACACTGTCGGTGGCCTGTCTGAGCCCCTCCTGGTCTTTCAGATAAGAACACCCCTTCACGGGGCTGTTAGGAGGACTGATGAAATGGTGTTCCCAATGCCCTGGTCCTGGGACCTTCTGTCCCTATTCTCTCTCCTTGGGCATCCCCCCCAGAGATGCCCTGTTTCACTCCAGGCAAAAGCAGAGAGATCCGGCCGATTGTCCAGTGCAGTTTCAGTGCCTCCTGGCTTCACTGGGGCATCGCAGCCTTGGACAGCCTGCTTCCTCCCGGGGCGGTGACCCCCCAGGTCATTCAGCCAGGGCCTGAGCCAGGGTCAGGCCCTTCTCGGGCTCCCCGGCTCGTCTTCACTCTCCGCCTCTGTCTCCAGGCCTGGAAAATGACACCCTTTGCACTGATTTTTCTCAGCCACTCCACCCCCTTCTAGCCATTTCTCTCCGCAGGGAGAGCAAGAGCCTAGAGGTAAGAGTGGTGCTCCCTTCTCACATACCCAGTGTTTGATCTCTGATGTAACAAGTTCGACCATTTTTCTTCAGAGAGTGAAGGAGAGTCAGAGAGAGAGAGAGGGGAGGAGACAAAGAACCAGAGAGACAATGAGATAAAATGAGCCAGAAACTCAAAGGAAGGTGGAGGAAGGAAGACAAAGCAAGGCTCAGAGAGAGAAAGTCAGTACTGGGAACACTCCCTTAGCAGTCGCCTCTGGCCTCCCTTGCCCTCCAGCTCTGCCCCCGCAGAGCTCTGCCCCCGCAGCCCCAGCTGAGCCGCAGCCCCGAAGCCACCATGTCCACTGTGTGGGATGGCGCCCTTCGCAGGAGGGGACAGCCTCTCGCTCAGCGCAACAGGGCATCGACCCAGGACTCAGGAGCGGGCATGAGCAGCCTGGCGCTGCTGGCAGGCAACTACGAGGCTGCCCGTGGGGAGCCAAGACCCTGCCTCCCTCGCGCCTGGGGCTGAGCAGCCTTTTGGGGCACCCAGGAGCCAGCCCCACCCTGGCTGAACATGAACTCCGCAGCTATTTCCTGCTCTGCCTGCCCTCCCCCTACTTCCTCCTCCCCTTCCTTGTCTCTCAGTCTTCGATTTCCTATTTGAGAACAGTTCCAGCCTGTGCCACCGCTGAATTCCCATCCTCTGTAACCAGCGCAGGCTGTTTGGAGCCTGTGAGTCAGAGACCAGCGCTGGTTTTTATTAAAGGCAAAAGGAAAATAATCTGACTTATAAAAGCAAAGCACCGTGGTCTAAGCCAAATGTTCCATGGGACAACTCACTGCTGAGACGAGATTTTACAGCACTGCGTACACACATAGTAGACCCCAGCCCCTTCCCTGTCCCTGGTGGGAGCGTCAAACCTGCGTGGGCTGGTGTGTTTGTTTTTTCCCTAGCTAAATGTTTCTAGGTCACTTCCATACTCCCCCACCGGGAGCTCCCATACAGGAAACACCATGGATTCCATTCTAGTCCCCGAGCCTCCATAATTAATGGGATCACTGGAAACCCACCAAGAAGGATGCTGGGGCGAGGGGTCTTATCTCTCTGCTCTGCAGAGGAAGAAGCTGCCAGCCGTGTGAAAAGCTGAGCTCGGTCAGGCCTTGGGGCTACCTCTGCGGCCAACAATGATCTGGCTCCCGGAGAGCCCTCCCAGGGTTGGCCCTCCCAGGACCTAGTTCCCTCCCTCCCCAGCACCCTTTGAAGCTGTCTCTTCCTATCATTCTCTTCTCGTCGAGTCTATTAGTGTTCTCTGGCAGGCTCTGCCAAGTTCAGCTGCATCTCCTTGTCTAGTTTATATTAGAAGAGAAAGCTCTGGCATGTTTTCCCCTCACCTGAGGAAAGAGACGCTTCTCTTTTTCAAGACACGCATGGCCTTTGATGAAGCCCAAGAAAGACTTAAATGATAATGAAATGCGGTCATTGGGAGATGAGATTGCCCAAGAGCACTTCCAGCTGCCTTGTGAAAATGGCTTGGCTATCCAGCGGAGTCCTGCCCTGGGTGCCTTTTGCAGCTCAACTCCCGCCTGTTCCCTCTTCCCCGCCTAGACGATTTCAGTAGGCTGTCAGTGTGGTAGGCTTCCGACAGGTCTCCCTATCATCTGTTCTCCTTCCCTTCCTGAACATGATTCTTCCTGCTCTGATCACATCCCTTTCCTCCAACAAGTCCTTCATTGGCTCCTAAATTCCCAGTTCCTATACCCTTCCCCTCCTTCACAAAGCCTTCTTGACACCTTGAAGGTAGGATGGACTACATCAAATATCTGACCTCTATAGGACTGTGTCTGAAGACCAGTTCAAAAAAAAAAAAAAAAAACACATATACACTTCACTCTTCCTGCCTGAGATTCTTATTATCTATGCATTGATGCTTGACAGAAGAAAAATAAAACAGCCTCTGTGAATAAAGGCTCACCATGAACCAGGTACAGATGGAGAGCTACCTTGAAGGCACAGAGGCCTGGCTTCAAACCCTTGCTCTGCCATTGACCAGCTCAGTACCCAAGGGTAAGCTCACTCTGCTCTGTGAATGTGCTTCCCCATCTATAGAACAGGACTAATGATACCTCATAGGATTGCTATGGAGATTAAAGAAGGTATAACTAATGTTCTGGGCACATCAAGACTATTGGATAAATACACACTGCTTTGCTTTGTATTCCTCATAATGAGAAAGGTAACAAAAAGTCCTCATAATGATAAGAAAAGCTTTGACAAATCTAGACAGAATATTAGAAAGCAGAGACATCGCTTTGCCAACAAAGGTCCATATAGTCAAAGCTATGGTTTTTCCAGTAGTCACATACGGATGTGAAAGTTGGACCATAAAGAAAGATGAGCACCAAAGAGTTGATGCTTTCCAACTGTAGCTCTGGAAAAGACTCTTGAGAGTTCCTTGGACAGCAAGAAGATCCAACCAGTCAAACCTAAAGGATATCAACCTTGAATATTCGTTAGAAGGACTGATGCTAAAGTCGAAGGTCCAATACTTTGGCTCAGAACTGACTCATTGGAAAGGACTCTGATGCTGGGAAAGACTGAGGGCAAAAGGAGGAGAGGGCAGCAGAGAATGCAATGGTTAGACAGCATCAACCACTCAATGGCCATGAGTTTGCAGAAACTCAAGAGATAGGCATGCTGCTGATCACGGGGTCACAAAAAGTTAGACACAACTTAACTGAACAACCACAGGACTGGTTTTATGGATGATGAGAAACCTTCTCAACCGTGGCTGTGTTTCAAAAACATCTGGGGAACTTCTAAAATTACAAATGCTAGAGTGTTCCCCCATCCTAGCTCTTCTTGGATTTAACCCCAGCATGTTTGGTCACAGACCCTGTCTAGACAGGATGAGAACTGCTGCCCAAGGTGCTGAAGAAGCAGATGCCCAGGCAGGACTGGTTGGAGGAAGAACCCAAGAAAGGAGCTTTGTCAAGAATGGGGAGGACTGTGGTAGGTGTGGGCGAGACCAGGAGCCTGGGTTCTGGAGGGAACCCAGGGCAGTCCCTCACTGTCCAAACCACTGACCCACAGGGTAGATGAGGAGAGGTCAAGCACCATCCTGATGTTATCCCTGGGCACACTCAAGGTGGGGGTGCCTTGGGTCTGAGAGGATAGACAGGCCTCAGGGGAAGTCAGGCTATCTCGTTTGGCCAGAAACAGGCAGGGACCAGAGCCTCAGCCTTCAAGTCAGGGATGGGGAGCTCAGGAGAAGCAGGAGCCAATTGAGGTTGACGGGGACAAAGACGTGCGCTCCATCACTAAGAACAGAAAGGAGAAATGACCCAGAAGCATTTTTAACTTCCTGCAAGATGGTTCGTGCCATGGGGCTTACAGCTGCCCAGGGTCTCATTCCATCTTCTTAGAGACTGTTGTGGTCAAGAGAAGAACCGTCCCCCAAGTCGAGAGGTGTCCAGTATGCTAGGGGAGAGAGCAGAGGGTCATTACTAATAGCTCCAGAGAGAATGAAGAGGCTGGGGCAAAGCGTAAACACTATTCAGTTGTAGACATGTCTGGTGGTGAAAGTGAAGTCCAGTACTGTACAGAACAATATTGCGTAGAAGCTGGACGTGCTGCAGTCCATGGGGTCACAAAGAGCTGGACGCAACTTAGCGACTGAACAACAACAAAGGGAAAACTCTCAGACAGTTAGAAGAGCCCCTTCTTTTCACCCGTCACATGCTTGTTCGCCCATGCAGTCATCCATAAATACGAACCAAGTGCCAGGCCCTGTGCTGGTGGGCAAAAACATACATAGCAGTGATCACAGGAGAGGGTTTTCTGTCCTGGTGGATCTCAAAATCACTCATTCATTCATTTATCCTTCCAACCTGCCCGCAGAAAACGACTCTCAAGTAGGCCCATGAGCTACCTGCAATGAGCTTTGTATTTCTCATCACATTCTGCTCTCCCCTCTCCTAGACACACCGTCTTCTCTTGCCTCGACCCCCAGCACTTCCTCCTTCAGCTGTGTCCTCAGAGGAAGGTCTTACTTGGGTTCCTTTAGAAAATAGAACCAATCAAAAAAGAGGCTTTCCACACGTTCCTGCCTCCCATGTACCCACTTTCCAACACATATGTCCAAGTCCTCTGCCTCTTCTCCCACGTTCCCCTGGGTTCTGGAGGGAACCCAGGGCAGTCCCTCACTGTCCAAACCACTGACCCACAGGGTAGATGAGGAGAGGTCAAGCACCATCCTGATGTTATCCCTGGGCACACTCAAGGTGGGGGTGCCTTGGGTCTGAGAGGATAGACAGGCCTCAGGGGAAGTCAGGCTATCTCGTTTGGCCAGAAACAGGCAGGGACCAGAGCCTCAGCCTTCAAGTCAGGGATGGGGAGCTCAGGAGAAGCAGGAGCCAATTGAGGTTGACGGGGACAAAGACGTGCGCTCCATCACTAAGAACAGAAAGGAGAAATGACCCAGAAGCATTTTTAACTTCCTGCAAGATGGTTCGTGCCATGGGGCTTACAGCTGCCCAGGGTCTCATTCCATCTTCTTAGAGACTGTTGTGGTCAAGAGAAGAACCGTCCCCCAAGTCGAGAGGTGTCCAGTATGCTAGGGGAGAGAGCAGAGGGTCATTACTAATAGCTCCAGAGAGAATGAAGAGGCTGGGGCAAAGCGTAAACACTATTCAGTTGTAGACATGTCTGGTGGTGAAAGTGAAGTCCAGTACTGTACAGAACAATATTGCGTAGAAGCTGGACGTGCTGCAGTCCATGGGGTCACAAAGAGCTGGACGCAACTTAGCGACTGAACAACAACAAAGGGAAAACTCTCAGACAGTTAGAAGAGCCCCTTCTTTTCACCCGTCACATGCTTGTTCGCCCATGCAGTCATCCATAAATACGAACCAAGTGCCAGGCCCTGTGCTGGTGGGCAAAAACATACATAGCAGTGATCACAGGAGAGGGTTTTCTGTCCTGGTGGATCTCAAAATCACTCATTCATTCATTTATCCTTCCAACCTGCCCGCAGAAAACGACTCTCAAGTAGGCCCATGAGCTACCTGCAATGAGCTTTGTATTTCTCATCACATTCTGCTCTCCCCTCTCCTAGACACACCGTCTTCTCTTGCCTCGACCCCCAGCACTTCCTCCTTCAGCTGTGTCCTCAGAGGAAGGTCTTACTTGGGTTCCTTTAGAAAATAGAACCAATCAAAAAAGAGGCTTTCCACACGTTCCTGCCTCCCATGTACCCACTTTCCAACACATATGTCCAAGTCCTCTGCCTCTTCTCCCACGTTCCCCCTATTATCAGCATGGACTGTCCCTGAGACAAAGGCCACCTCCCTCTAATCCCCAGATCCCAGCCACCCTGGCTCCCTGGAGCACATCATTCAGAGATTTTATTTTATCCTTTGTCTCCAAGTTCTGCTCTCTGCTGGATCATCGCCGACAGCATACAAACATGCTGTTATTTCTCCCTTCCTAGAAAATTATAAAACATCTCTGGACCTCACTGCTTCCTCCGATACTATTCCATTTCCTTCTTCCCCTTGTCATCAAAACTCTATGAAAGCTGTCTCCGTGGGTTGTCTCCAGTTTCTTTCCTTTTTAATCCTACTCCAGTCAGCTTCCAACCCACCATTCAGTGGAATGACTCTCAGCAAAGACACCAAAGACCTCGAAGACCCCAGAGCCACTCTGCTGCACTCATCTCCCTTGACCCGGCAGCAGCATCTGACCTAATTGATCACCGCCTCCTCTTGAAACCGCTCTTCATTTGCTTTCCAAGGCGTCACACTTCACTGGCTTTCTTCCCACCTCACCAGTCGTGCCTTCCTGCCTCCTTTGTTGGTGCTGATTTTCGGTCTCTTCATGTTGGGGCAGCTCTAAACCACATCTCCAGGTTGACAATGCCCACCTTTCTAGCTCCAGGCCAGACCTTGCTCCAAATCCCAGCCTCAAATATCTGACTGCCCAACAGCATCCAGCATTTCTTCCTCACACTCGACCCATCCGAAATGCAGGTTCTGATCATTCCCACCATTCAGCTCCCCCCTGCAGCCCTTCTCCAACTCGGTTAATGGCAACTTCATCCATTAGCTTCAGAGTTGTTTGGACCAAGGTATCTCACTCCCATCCGGACTCCTCTCTTTCTCTCACATCCCCTATCTGTCAAAAAAATCTGTTGACCTTACTTCCAAAATGTAGCCGGAGCTGCACCAACTCTCTCCACCTCCTCTTTTGCCACCCCAGTCCAAGCCAGCGCCTCTCACCTGGATTTTTTTTTTTTAGAGAGAGAAATTTTTTTTTAACATTTATTTTATTTATTTATCTTTTTGGGGGGTAGGGTAGGGAGGGAGGGGGACGGGCGGACCACTTCTATTGGTCTTTCATATCTCTATTTTCATCCATCTTTGTTCTTTTGGCTTCTGCAGGCCTCCCATGACGGGTGGCCTCTGTTGTCGCAGAGCACTGGCTGTGGGCTCATGCGCTCCAGAGCTCCGGCTCGGTAATTGGACACATGGGTCCAGCTGCTCCGCGGCACGTGGGATCTTCCCAGGCCAGGGATCGAACCGGCGCCCCTTGCACTGCAAGGTGATGTCCTTACCCACTGGACCACCAGGGAAGCCCTCACCCAGATTTTTATAGCTCCCTCCTGCTGGTCTCCACACCGGTTATATCAGCCTTGACTTCAGACCCTGCCACGGCCCCATCTCCCTTGGGGACACCAAGTTCCACAGACCCTCCTGGCTGTGGTCCGTCACTGCTTAGACTTCCTCCCTTCTTCACTTCTCCATGCTTGAGTCTTTCCAGGTTTATTCCCTCCTCTGGGCTTTCTAGACTTTCTATTCTCTCTTCCTGGACCGCTTCCCATGCAGATACCTACATGGCTTTTTCCTGTCACCATCTGCACATCTTTGTTCAGATGTTACCTTCATGGCGAGCCCTGCCATAAGCTTCTATCGAGAATTCCTGTGCCTGTCCACGCTTATCTTGTCTTCCTTCTCTCCCACCTCTGGCAGAGCCCTTCATGCCATCTCACATGATATACATTTACATATTCTTCACTTCCCTCGAGAGAATGTGGGTCTGTATAATGAACTGAATTATGTTTCCTCTAAAGATACGAGCTGGGGGTTCCTGGGTGGTGTCGGCTTCCCAGGTGGTGTGATAGAGAACCTGCCTGCCATTGTAGGAGATGCAAGAGTTACAGGTTCAATCCCTGGGTCAGGAAGACCCTCTGGAGTAGGAAATGGTAACCTGCCCCATTGTTCTTGTCTGGGAAATCCCATGGACAGACGAGCCTGGTGGGCTACAATCCGTGGGGTCTCGGCATCAAACACGACTGAGCATGCACACGTGCACAAGATAAATCCAAGGCCTGACCCCTGTAGCTGGGATTTGACCTTATCTTGAAATGGTTTCTTATAGATGTAATTAAGTTAAGGGTCTCTGGATGATGTCTTCCTGGATTTAGAGTGGACCCCAAATCCAAGAAAAGACAGGGAGAGTTGAGGCACAGAGACACCGGGAAGAAGACCACAGGAAGATGCAGGTGGGGGTGAGGGCCCCATGCTCCGGTAATTGGGCTACCCAGAGCTCCGGCTCGGTAATTGGACACACAGGTCCAGCTGCTCCGCGCACGTGGGATCTTCCCAGGCCAGGGATCGAACCGGCGCCCCTTGCACTGCAAGGTGATGTCCTTACCCACTGGACCACCAGGGAAGCCCTCACCCAGATTTTTATAGCTCCCTCCTGCTGGTCTCCACACCGGTTATATCAGCCTTGACTTCAGACCCTGCCACGGCCCCATCCCCCTTTGGGGGACACCAAGTTCCACAGACCCTCCTGGCTGTGGTCCGTCACTGCTTAGACTTCCTCCCTTCTTCACTTCTCCATGCTTGAGTCTTTCCAGGTTTATTCCCTCCTCTGGGCTTTCTAGACTTTCTATTCTCTCTTCCTGGACCGCTTCCCATGCAGATACCTACATGGCTTTTTCCTGTCACCATCTGCACATCTTTGTTCAGATGTTACCTTCATGGCGAGCCCTGCCATAAGCTTCTATCGAGAATTCCTGTGCCTGTCCACGCTTATCTTGTCTTCCTTCTCTCCCACCTCTGGCAGAGCCCTTCATGCCATCTCACATGATATACATTTACATATTCTTCACTTCCCTCGAGAGAATGTGGGTCTGTATAATGAACTGAATTATGTTTCCTCTAAAGATACGAGCTGGGGGTTCCTGGGTGGTGTCGGCTTCCCAGGTGGTGTGATAGAGAACCTGCCTGCCATTGTAGGAGATGCAAGAGTTACAGGTTCAATCCCTGGGTCAGGAAGACCCTCTGGAGTAGGAAATGGTAACCTGCCCCATTGTTCTTGTCTGGGAAATCCCATGGACAGACGAGCCTGGTGGGCTACAATCCGTGGGGTCTCGGCATCAAACACGACTGAGCATGCACACGTGCACAAGATAAATCCAAGGCCTGACCCCTGTAGCTGGGATTTGACCTTATCTTGAAATGGTTTCTTATAGATGTAATTAAGTTAAGGGTCTCTGGATGATGTCTTCCTGGATTTAGAGTGGACCCCAAATCCAAGAAAAGACAGGGAGAGTTGAGGCACAGAGACACCGGGAAGAAGACCACAGGAAGATGCAGGTGGGGGTGAGGGGCGATGCTGGCAAAAATCTAGAAGTTCCAGGAGCCACCTGACCTGGAAGAGACAAAGAGTTCTCCCTTAGAGCCTGCAGAGAGAGTGAGACCCTGTCAACAACTTGGTGTTGGAGTGCTGGCCTCCAGAACGGGTGAGACAATACATTTCTCTTGTTTTAAGCTGCCAGACTTGTGCAAGCTCAGTCCTAGGAAATTCAGATGTGATCTTGGTTTCATCCCCTGCTGCTTCCCCAGTTTTAGCACAGCGCGAGGCAGAGTGATCACCCACATGAGGAGTGACTGAACGAATGTCATTTTACCCAGCAGGGTGACAGCGCTCTAAGTGGGACCAACAAGCACAGGCACAGTGTGTCCCCTCCATTAGCCTGGAAAACTGCACAGAGAAAGACTCTGGGGACCCAGGTTCAAATCCCAGCCCTGGGACGGAGCAGCTGGAACCTGCACCCTACCTCCCTTTCCCTCCTTTGCAAGATGAAGGGGAAAGTTCTACATCCCAGTGTATGTGTGAGGATCAGATGGTGTGCAGTAGATGCTGCAGGCTTCCCTGGTGGCCCAGCAGTAAAGAATCCAGCTGCTGAGCTTCGCTGGTGGTCCAGTGAGTAAAGAGTCCGCCTTGCAGTGAGGGCGGCACCAGTTCGATCCCTGGCCCAGGAGGATCTCATGTGCCGCGGAGCAGCTGGACTGATGTGTCCAGTTACGAGCGAGCGCTCTGGAGCACGTGTGCCCAGGGCCGGTGCTCTGCGGAGAGAGGGGCTGCTGCAATGGGAGGCCCACACAGGCCAAAGAATGGAAACGGATGAAAATAAATACAGAAAATACCAATACAAGAGACCCAAAAAAATTTTTTAAAAAAAGAAGATTCCACCTGCCAGTGCAGGAGACATGGTTCTGTCACTGGGTTGTAGAGTAGGAAATGGCAACCCACTTCAGAATTCTTGCCTGGGAAATCCCACAGGCAGAGTAGCCTGGTCCATAAGGCTGCAATAGAATCAGACACGCTTAGCGACTGATCATCAACGGTAAAGGCTGCGTGAATGTGAGCCTCCTTCCTCCATCCCTCAGGGTCCTCCTCATTTCTAAAATAGAGGAAACACCCATGCTTTTCTGCCTTGGAGAACCATTCTTATGGTTTTTCATCAAATGCTATTTAATGATATGGGAAATATCCATGCTATATTGTTAAGTGAGACCCTGTCAACAACTTGGTGTTGGAGTGCTGGCCTCCAGAACGGGTGAGACAATACATTTCTCTTGTTTTAAGCTGCCAGACTTGTGCAAGCTCAGTCCTAGGAAATTCAGATGTGATCTTGGTTTCATCCCCTGCTGCTTCCCCAGTTTTAGCACAGCGCGAGGCAGAGTGATCACCCACATGAGGAGTGACTGAACGAATGTCATTTTACCCAGCAGGGTGACAGCGCTCTAAGTGGGACCAACAAGCACAGGCACAGTGTGTCCCCTCCATTAGCCTGGAAAACTGCACAGAGAAAGACTCTGGGGACCCAGGTTCAAATCCCAGCCCTGGGACGGAGCAGCTGGAACCTGCACCCTACCTCCCTTTCCCTCCTTTGCAAGATGAAGGGGAAAGTTCTACATCCCAGTGTATGTGTGAGGATCAGATGGTGTGCAGTAGATGCTGCAGGCTTCCCTGGTGGCCCAGCAGTAAAGAATCCAGCTGCTGAGCTTCGCTGGTGGTCCAGTGAGTAAAGAGTCCGCCTTGCAGTGAGGGCGGCACCAGTTCGATCCCTGGCCCAGGAGGATCTCATGTGCCGCGGAGCAGCTGGACTGATGTGTCCAGTTACGAGCGAGCGCTCTGGAGCACGTGTGCCCAGGGCCGGTGCTCTGCGGAGAGAGGGGCTGCTGCAATGGGAGGCCCACACAGGCCAAAGAATGGAAACGGATGAAAATAAATACAGAAAATACCAATACAAGAGACCCAAAAAAATTTTTTAAAAAAAGAAGATTCCACCTGCCAGTGCAGGAGACATGGTTCTGTCACTGGGTTGTAGAGTAGGAAATGGCAACCCACTTCAGAATTCTTGCCTGGGAAATCCCACAGGCAGAGTAGCCTGGTCCATAAGGCTGCAATAGAATCAGACACGCTTAGCGACTGATCATCAACGGTAAAGGCTGCGTGAATGTGAGCCTCCTTCCTCCATCCCTCAGGGTCCTCCTCATTTCTAAAATAGAGGAAACACCCATGCTTTTCTGCCTTGGAGAACCATTCTTATGGTTTTTCATCAAATGCTATTTAATGATATGGGAAATATCCATGCTATATTGTTAAGTGGGAAGAGAGTTGGTTCTGAAATCGCTTGTGCATTAGCTATGCTGGTAACAAGTGAGCATGAAAGGACAGTCCATTACCAGAAAGAAAATCTTTCTCCAGAGCCCACAGTCCAGCATTCAAATTGTTCTTTGCTTTTTCCATTGACTTTTATCTCAGTGCATACAGAGGCCACCTGGGGTGGGCACTGGGGAGCCCGCCTGCCTGCTTTTTCTCTGTCCTCCTCATTTCCCTTCATCCCCTCAGACTTCCCAACTCTTTGAGTTCTTTCTGTAATGCTTTATAAATTTCCCTGTAAGAGTCAGGCGCATCTTTTGCTATGTTTATCCTTGGGTATCTTTCAGGTTGGCTTGCTACTTTGAAAGGAATGTATTTCTCTATCACAGTTTTGCTTGTCTGCTTGTATTTTAGGGGAGGCTTATCTGGGTTGCAGCTTATATGTTAAATCGATGTGGGAGGAATCTTGGACCCCCTCGCTGCCTCCTGGCCCCATGAATGTTTCCTTCACTGCTCACACATTTTTCATTTGGGGCCATTTAATTTCTTTCTTTGTGCACATTGAACTAATACAACATATGTGTTCCTGGTGGTCTTTTTTACAGGACTGTGCAGTTTAAATGATAAGGGAAAGAGTCTGTCTTAATCACAACAGTTACCCCAGGATTTACCTGGCATTTGGGGTGTGTGTGTGTATGTTCATTGAGTGGGTCCCATGCATGTACATGTTGATGTAAGGATGGATGGGGAATATATGGATAGATGGATGATGGATAGATGGATAGATGGATAGATGATGGATGGATGGATGGATGGATAGATGGATGATGGATAGATGGATTGACGGATGGATGATGGATAGATAGATGGATGGAGGGATGGAGGAATGATGGGCAGATGGATGGAGGGAGGGTTGGAGGGATGGATAATCCAAGTTCTGCTTCTTCTGGCTATAGGAACTTGGGTTGGTCACCTCCTTACTCTGCGCTTCAGCTTCTCCAAAGGACACAGCTTCTGGATTCCCTTGCCTTACTAAAACCCTCTGATTCAGACACAAGGGCACTAAAATAAGCTAAGAGCAAGTTAACTTCCACAAGGCGGGCTCCCAACTATAAGCAAAAATTAAGGGAGTGGTTTCCAAGTTTCTGACTGGCAGTTATGGCAAAAAGATGTGGCACGACATTGTCTGCTTGACTGACTTCAGACACGCCCACATCCTCAGCCAGGGTAGAGCACTCTGTGAGAAATGGGGATTCCTGGTCAAAACCAACCAGAGGTTCAGTCTTCCACAGCGGTTGAGTGGATATTCCACAGGTTGGGTCCCAGTGGAGGGGAAGTAATGGCAATGGCAACCATGCGATGCCGGGTCACCAGCTGAAGCACCTTCCTTTCACTTTGGTGCTCTCCCCTCTGCCTCCAAGTCCTCCATTCTATTAGAGTTTTGACTTGGTTTATTGGAAGTGAATGGAAATACAATTGGTATCTAGATATTGAACTTGTCCTGGGCAACCATAGCAAACTCTTAATCATTCCAGAAGACTGTAGTTCCTTTGTGATTTTCTATATAGAGATTTAAATAAAGCAGGTTATGTTTCCTTCTTCCCAATTCTTATGCAATTTGCTATGTTTTCTTTCCTGATTGCACTGATTAGGGTCAATAGTTCAATGCTGAACAGAATCAATGATAGAGGCATCTTTATCTTGTTGCTGACTTTAGTGGAACTATGCCTAAAGTTTTATCAATTACTTTTTAATTATGTAGATAACACTTGACCAAATTAGAAAAATTCCCTTCTTTTCCTACTTGTCCAGGAATTTGTTTTTTTTTTTAAATCATGAATATGTGTTGAATTTTATTAATTGCATTTCCTGCACATTTTAGGATGATCCTCTAGTGTTTTATTTTCCTTTAATCTGTTAGTATGTTGTATTATATAATAACTTTCCTGATAATAAATTAACTCTGAATTCCTGAGTTTCACGCTACTTGATTATGATGTATTTTTTTTAATGTATGGCTGAGTTCCATTAGCTAATATTTTATTTAGAAATTTCCTGCTAAAGTTCATAAGTGAGATAGATCTATAATTTCTTTTTTGTACTGGGGCCATTTTGAAGATCCAGTGGCAAGGTGCTTCGAACATTATACAGCACTCCAAATTTTTAGATATTTAATAATTACCTTAAAGAATCTCTAGTCTGGTCAGGGAGGAAGCTCTGTCTGACTAGAAGGTGTGTTGGACTCGATACACGAGACAATGTGAGAGGCGCCTGGCTGGCACGGTGCCTGGAACTCCACAGTTGAGAATCTGTCCATGGTTCTGTCTCTGGTCCACAAGAGTTTCATTATTCCCAAGAAGCCCTGAGAATGGGCCATCACCGAGGCTAATTTCAGGAGTAGCTGCTAATCCATGAGACAGGGCAGAGAAGAGCCGATTTGCCCACTTTCCCAGTACAAGGACCACTTCCACTGGAGAGATAACAATCAGATAGTGGTATCCTTGGCAACCGAAGGGAATATAAGTCCATATTCTTCGCCATCAATGTGGAGTAGGCTTGGAGGATGGGGGAGGGTGGGGATAGTCCGAACCCTTTAAACTGAGAAACAGAACATCTTCCAGCTGAGTGGTTCTAACATCAAATCATTAAGAAATAGAGTTTTATACCTAGAAGGCATTGTTTGTGGGTTTGGCCTAGAACTATGACACAGTTCCAGGTTTGTCCCCAAGCAGTAGTTTTTATGCATCCTAGAAATGGGATGAGATCTTCTTTTGAGGACCCCAAGAAGACTGAGGTTGTAGAAAGAGCCTTGGGTTGGAGAAGGAGACCCACGTTCAAACCTTCATTCTTCACTTACTCTCCATGGCTGCAAGCTCTTGACTTTGTGTGTCAAACAAGAATTTCACTCCAACATCTAGAGCTCTAATGAAGATTACATATGATAATAAGTCTGCTACACAGTAGATGCTCAGTTAATTTGCTCAGTTGCCTGGGAATCTGGGGGCAAGTACATGTCCTAAAAGTAATAAAGAGTGATACAGCCAAAGCTGGGTCTTGCTCCCTCAGGTCCAAACTTAGACTTCCAGCACATTCAGACCAGGCTCACGGGGTGTCAGCATCTAGGAAGAGAGTCAGTTTGGGCTGTGGGGCGTGGCTCTATGAGAGGAGGGTAGACACCAAGTTACCAGCTTGTCAGTTCCAGGAGGACCCTCAGAGAAGGGCAGCTTGGATTTGTGGATTATCACGGACCATACCAAGGGCCAGCCTGGGTATCAGTGAGAGAGGAATCCGAGAGGACTTCCCACAATAAAACTCGGATAGGTAGAGGGAGTGCAGTAGGCAGCAGTCTCTGTTACCTTGGTGGTGAGTTCCAAGGAGAGCTTCCCATGCAAGAGCTTCATCCACTACTCTTGGCACAGAGATCCATTCCTCTACCCTTCCTTCTTTCCATTCTCATCGTCCACCCATTCATCTGCCACCCATCTACGTGTGCAGTGACTCACCCACCCACCCATTCTCCTATCAAATCATCCATCCACTGACCCAACCTTCTGCACATTCATCCATTCTTCCATATGTCCATTCACTTCTCATCTTATCAATAGTAATAATGATAACAATACAACCATAGTGTCTGATGGTTATCTAGTCCTTTTTTTGTGCCAGTCACTGTTTTAAGTTTTTCATCAATCAAGTCAAGTTCCTCAGTTGTGTCTGACTCTTTGCGATCCCATGGATAAGCCAATGGAATTCTTTGGCCAAGAATACTGGAGTGAGTAGCCTATCCTTTCTCCAGGACATCAAGCAACATTTTTTTCCAGGGTTTGTCCCCAAGCAGTAGTTTTATGCATCCTAGAAATGGGATGAGATCTTCTTTGAGGACCCCAAGAAGACTGAGGTTGTAGAAAGAGCCTTGGGTTGGAGAAGGAGACCCACGTTCAAACCTTCATTCTTCACTTACTCTCCATGGCTGCAAGCTCTTGACTTTGTGTGTCAAACAAGAATTTCACTCCAACATCTAGAGCTCTAATGAAGATTACATATGATAATAAGTCTGCTACACAGTAGATGCTCAGTTAATTTGCTCAGTTGCCTGGGAATCTGGGGGCAAGTACATGTCCTAAAAGTAATAAAGAGTGATACAGCCAAAGCTGGGTCTTGCTCCCTCAGGTCCAAACTTAGACTTCCAGCACATTCAGACCAGGCTCACGGGGTGTCAGCATCTAGGAAGAGAGTCAGTTTGGGCTGTGGGGCGTGGCTCTATGAGAGGAGGGTAGACACCAAGTTACCAGCTTGTCAGTTCCAGGAGGACCCTCAGAGAAGGGCAGCTTGGATTTGTGGATTATCACGGACCATACCAAGGGCCAGCCTGGGTATCAGTGAGAGAGGAATCCGAGAGGACTTCCCACAATAAAACTCGGATAGGTAGAGGGAGTGCAGTAGGCAGCAGTCTCTGTTACCTTGGTGGTGAGTTCCAAGGAGAGCTTCCCATGCAAGAGCTTCATCCACTACTCTTGGCACAGAGATCCATTCCTCTACCCTTCCTTCTTTCCATTCTCATCGTCCACCCATTCATCTGCCACCCATCTACGTGTGCAGTGACTCACCCACCCACCCATTCTCCTATCAAATCATCCATCCACTGACCCAACCTTCTGCACATTCATCCATTCTTCCATATGTCCATTCACTTCTCATCTTATCAATAGTAATAATGATAACAATACAACCATAGTGTCTGATGGTTATCTAGTCCTTTTTTTGTGCCAGTCACTGTTTTAAGTTTTTCATCAATCAAGTCAAGTTCCTCAGTTGTGTCTGACTCTTTGCGATCCCATGGATAAGCCAATGGAATTCTTTGGCCAAGAATACTGGAGTGAGTAGCCTATCCTTTCTCCAGGACATCTTCCCAACACAGGGATCGAACCCAAGTCTCCAGCATTGCAGGTGGATTCTTTACCATCTGAGCCACCAGGGAACCCCGAGAATACTGGAGTGGATAACCTATCCCTTCTCCAGGGGATCTGGAGTTGTAGTTAGTTCTCACAATAAGCCTAAGAGGAAATTCTATTATTATTTCCACTGTACAGATAAGAAACCTGAGGTCCAAAGAGAGTGATTCATTTGCCTGGGTATACCAGAGCTAAGATTCAAACCTAGAGGTCTGGCTTTAGAACCCACACACCTAACCACTGTGCTAAATGGCCTTTCAAATACTCACACGGTAACCATCCAACCCCCCCAATCAATCTTCTTACCTATGCTTCCATCCACCACCCGCCTGCCCTTCCCACCCTACCCACCCAGCCCAATGCATCCCCTTCCACTATCTGCTTCCCTCTATCCATCTTCATTCCCAACTAGTTATGTTTCCCTGGCTGTACCCGCAAATCCATCCATTTAACAACCATTGACCAAGCACCCTCTATGCAGAGGGCTAATGTTTAGAGATGAACACTGCTTTGTCTCTGCCACCAAATGACTTACTCTTCTGTGAGGGTCAACTGGGAGATGAGCCAGTGGGGTAACCCAGTGATGTTAAGTACTAGGAAGAAAGTGAGCCTGTGGTACTCTGGCTCCACGGGGGAACAGTCTACAGAAGAAGCCTGGGGAGGTCCAGGATAAACGTCTGAGGATAGAGAGGCTGATGTCAGAATGATCTTCCAGGAAGAAGGAGCTTCCCCTGCAAAGGCACAGACCCATCTATGTATTGGGACTGGGAGGGGTATGATCCCCTTCTCTCTGTTAGACTGTAGGGAACAGTACTGTCCAAGTCATGGGTAGTCAGTGAGGATGCAGACAGGCGGGTTTCCCTGGAGGCTCAGATAGGAAAGAATCTACCTGCAATGCAGGAGACCTGGGTTCGATCCTGGGTCGTGAAGATCCCCTGGAGAAGGAAATGGCAACCCACTCCAGTATTCCTGCCTGGAGAATTTCATGGACAGAGGAGCCTGGTGGGCTATAGTCTATGGGACCGCAAAGAGTCAGACACAACTGAGAGACTAACACACACACACAGAATGGGACAGGTCTAGTTAGGACTGGCCAGAACAGGGGTCGGGTGGGGCTTGAGCCAGCATCCAAAGAGAGTCTCAGGGCAGCTCTCTGAAAGTGAAATCTCAAGCTCAAGGTTCCTTTAAGATCCACGCATGTTTGGTTTCCCCCAGAGCCATCCTGCATTTGCTATTCTGTGCACTTTCCACGTATTTGCAAGTTCTGATTGAACAAACACTGGCTGGGGCACAGTGAACCCAAATAATTGTGTGCCTGTCAATGGTACATGTTAATTGGAGAGTTGTAGAGTCCACGGGATGGGTCACAAGGGAGAAGCCAATTACTCCATGTACCTATTTGAAAGGCTCCCATTCCTGGAAGCCTGACTGGCATTAGAACACTCTGTATTGGTCCGTGTTATTGATTTTCTTCCCGCCTCAGTTGATGGGCTCGTTAATTGACAATTACCTTTTTCCCTGTGTTGAGAGAATTGACAACAACGACCTGAAGTGTTCAAGTTTCATTTGAGCTGAGCTAAGCCTGTACCTGTTTAACCTATAACAAGTTCCAACAGGGAACTCTAAGGAGCGGGGGCCTCCTAGGAGGAACTCAGGGTATTGGGAATGAACTTAGGTCCTACTGGGTGCAGAATCTGGTGTGGACCATGCCGGGGCCTCGGCATCAAGAATGAAAGGATGAAGGAAGGAGCTGGATGGAGGTGGAGACTGAGATTGATACACAAAATCTCCCAGTGGGACCAATTCACATTTGGCTCCAGAGGGCAGTGAAAGGAGGGAGGACCATTTACCAAGCACCTACTATGTTCCAGGCACCTATTCATAGTCTTTTTTTATTTTTTATTTTTTTTGGCCACTTCTATTGATCTTTCATTTATTCATCTTTGTTCTTTTGGCCTGTGTGGGCCTCCCATCTCAGTGGCCTCTCTTGCTGCAGAGCTCCGGCTCGGTAATTAGACACATGGGTCCAGCCGCTCCACAGCATGTGGGATCTTTCCAGGCCAGGGATCGAACCAGCGCCCCTTGCACTGCAAGGCAGTGTCCTTACCCACTGGACTACCAGGGAAGTCCTTCGTAGTTCTTGATTACATTCCACATTAATTTTTAATACTATCGATAATGCTATGTATCTGTGTGTATGCTTTGTATGTAAAAATCAGATTTTTTGCAATCCTGCCAAGTCAATTGTTGCCCCTTGAGAGTGTCTAAAGTAGAGAAACTAAGGCATATGGACTTGGTGGGGTTGGGCTCTCATTCCAGATACTCTGGCGTAAAGGACAGACATCTGACTTGGATTCCAGTCTCCACTCTTTTGCTTACTGAGTTAAGCTCTCTGAACCTCACTCTTCTCATCTGTTAAATGGAGCTATAAACAGAACTCACCTTACATTGGATGCTAATGATAATTCAAGGAGGCAATACCTACAAAATGCTTAGTAAATAAGAATAATAGCTCTCAATGGGAATTCTCTGGGGGGGGTCCAACGATTAAGACTCCATGGCCCCAATGCAGGGTGCCTCGGTTTGATCCCTGGTTGAATAACTAGATCCCACATGCCTCCATAAAGAATGAAGGTCCCGCGTACCACAACTAAGACCCGGCACAGTCGAAAAAAAAAAAAAAAAAAAGTACTCATTACTAGAGTTGTCATTTCTACATCTCACTGTCTGGTGGGACAGATGTTCCTGGTATGTCCCCGGCTCTTAAGGAGCAGGGACCACATCTGATTGATCTGGGTGACTCTGGCCCCGGACCTTCCTGGCGTGTGAACCGTTCGCTCTGAAGCAGGTTGACTCTGTCTGGGAGCAGACCAGGCAGCAGGAAAAAGGTCAGGAACCAGAGGGGCCGCCCATGAGCACCTGGGGGCCACGTGTGCCTCTGGGAACGCCATGTCCAGTCACCAAGAGGAAATTGCTGTTTTAGCCTCTGCAGATGTCTGAGCGACATCAGAGACTTCCTGAAACTCCTCACGTCGCCTTGCCAGCTCATCTGCCCCCGCCGACCCGAGGTGCCCAAGAAGTCTGAAGTGTTTTCTGTGGATGAGGGCAACATCCTTACCCACTGCCTGAAGGTCAAGGTTCAATGGCCAGGTGTTGGTCAGTGCCCTTTCTGCCTCTTAGCCCAGCCAGAAGCCCAGAGACACCAGCATGGCTCAGGAGCTGGCCTGTCTGGGGATCCAGGCCTCGCAAGCCAAATCTTACAAAACCTTCCTGCACGCTTTGCCCTGGGAGGTGGGGGCTGCTGGGGTATGGCTAACATCAAGGAGACTCTTGCCCGTTTTTTTTAACAGCTGAAGATTTTACATTCAAAATAAGTGAAGAGGCCCTGCCCCTACCCACTGGTGTGGGCCTTCTCTGCTGCACAGCCTCTTCTCTAGATCTGCAAGTTCCTTGTCATACCACCGTGCAGAAAACCACCTCATCAAACACCAGTCCAGGAGGCACAAGCCACAGACCTGACTTGGTTTGGTGCACTGGTTTCCAATTATTTTTAAGCTGTTTATCCCTTTCTTCAAATGAAATCTTAGGTGGAAACCCAATTGATATGTCAGAGAAACATATCTGCAATGTGCAACAGGAACAGAAACTAACCCATGTGTGAATATCACATCTCCTCCCATCCCACGCTTCCTGCTTTCTCGACAGTCATTCAAGGGCTCTGCTCTGTTTGGGCAATCACCACAACCCCAACCTGCTCCCTCTTTTTCCCAGCAGCTCCCTCCACCTCCCGGCCAGGATCCCTCACACCTCCAGGGCACAGTGGAAAACTTCCCAGCTGGTGGTGCATGCTGAGTTGCTTCAGTTGTGTCCAACTCTTTGTGACCCTATGGACTCTAGCCTGCCAGGCTCCTCTGCCCATGGGATTCTCCAGGCGAGAATACTGGGGTGCATCCAGGGGATTTTCCTGACTCAAGGATCAAACCCACATCTCTTATGTCTCCTGTATTGGCAGGCAGGCTCTTTACCACTAGCGCCACATGGAAAGCCCCTAGTTGCAGTGAGAGGGGCGCACTCACTTAGCTGGGTCACCAGGGACGAGTACCCAAGCTTCTCTGGACTGCAGGTTGGTCATTTGTTAGACAAGAGGAATAATCACATTCACCTACTGTTGTGTTGTCTGGAGGACTGAAGGGATTTGTGAATGTAAAAACACACCCTGAAGAGCTATCCTGAGAAGTGAAAGGACACCTTGTTGAGTTTTCTGTCCTTTTTTTGTGTAGGTGGGAGAAACATCTTCCATTAAATGGTGAAGAGGGCAAGCCCTGGAAAAAAACTGCTTCTCTTTTGCTTGAAAAAAAAAGAAAAGACAAATGCTTTCCCTCCCCACTCCGTGGAACAGAGCCCGCTCCACTCTCTGTTCTGAACATCGGGTTCCTGGGCCTGCAGTTGCTCTCAGTGTCCAATATTTTTTTTCCTGTGAAGAGGCCCTGCCCCTACCCACTGGTGTGGGCCTTCTCTGCTGCACAGCCTCTTCTCTAGATCTGCACCTGCATACCACTTTGCAGAAAACCACCTCATCAAACCCTAGTCCAGGAGGCATATGCCACAGACCTGACTTGGTTTGGTGCACTGGTTTCCAATTATTTTTAAGCTGTTTATCCCTTTCTTCAAATGAAATCTTAGGTGGAAACCCAATTGATATGTCAGAGAAACATATCTGCAATGTGCAACAGGAACAGAAACTAACCCATGTGTGAATATCACATCTCCTCCCATCCCACGCTTCCTGCTTTCTCGACAGTCATTCAAGGGCTCTGCTCTGTTTGGGCAATCACCACAACCCCAACCTGCTCCCTCTTTTTCCCAGCAGCTCCCTCCACCTCCCGGCCAGGATCCCTCACACCTCCAGGGCACAGTGGAAAACTTCCCAGCTGGTGGTGCATGCTGAGTTGCTTCAGTTGTGTCCAACTCTTTGTGACCCTATGGACTCTAGCCTGCCAGGCTCCTCTGCCCATGGGATTCTCCAGGCGAGAATACTGGGGTGCATCCAGGGGATTTTCCTGACTCAAGGATCAAACCCACATCTCTTATGTCTCCTGTATTGGCAGGCAGGCTCTTTACCACTAGCGCCACATGGAAAGCCCCTAGTTGCAGTGAGAGGGGCGCACTCACTTAGCTGGGTCACCAGGGACGAGTACCCAAGCTTCTCTGGACTGCAGGTTGGTCATTTGTTAGACAAGAGGAATAATCACATTCACCTACTGTTGTGTTGTCTGGAGGACTGAAGGGATTTGTGAATGTAAAAACACACCCTGAAGAGCTATCCTGAGAAGTGAAAGGACACCTTGTTGAGTTTTCTGTCCTTTTTTTGTGTAGGTGGGAGAAACATCTTCCATTAAATGGTGAAGAGGGCAAGCCCTGGAAAAAAACTGCTTCTCTTTTGCTTGAAAAAAAAAGAAAAGACAAATGCTTTCCCTCCCCACTCCGTGGAACAGAGCCCGCTCCACTCTCTGTTCTGAACATCGGGTTCCTGGGCCTGCAGTTGCTCTCAGTGTCCAATATGTTCCTGTTCTGGTTTTGTCTCTGCCGCCCGTTTCCACCAGGAGAGGTTTCAGCCCCCCAGGCTGTAGCTCGGAGGCCCCTCGGAAGTTGTGCTGGGTTCAGAGCAGGAGGGGGCAGCCGACCACCACCAGGATCAGTCTCAGATTCTGCCCAGGTGTCTCTCTCTCTGGATGACCTTCCAAGACACCAGCCTTCCTGGAGGAGGTGGCAAAGGACCCTCACTGGGCAGACTGAACCCATGGAAAACTTGAGTCCTGCTGCAGGGTCCTGGGATACCTCTGATGGGTGGGCTTAGTCCCCATGCCCCTCACAGAGAAGGACGCAGGAGAGGGGCTTACAGGATGGGCCTGGAGCCCCGCACTGCCCAGAATCTGGGAGACAGACCCCAGCAGGGCCGAACGGAAGCCACTTCGTTTGGGAAAGAAGACCATCAGGAAACCAGTGACAGCCCAGGGTCTCTGTGGCCAGGCCTCTGCGAACTCCTGCTAAGCAGCCACTCACGGGGCCTTAGATGGCATCGGAAGGCAAGTATGATTGTCCGCTTCTACAGATGGACGTGAGCTTGAGCAGACTCTGGGAGACAATGACGGACAGGGAGGATTGGCGCGCTGCAGTCCACGTGGTCGTGGCAAAGCGTCAGACTGAGCGACTGAGCAACGACCACAGGTGGGGACGTGGAGGCTCAGAGGAGTGCAGCAAGCTATGTGTGACCCCAGAACCAATGACTCTGGTGGGGCCAGGACGGCCGGGAGAACCCAGTGCTGAGCGCAGTGGAGAGACATTGGGAAGGGGCTGCAAGTAGGAGGCTCGGAGCACAGCAGTGCAAGACACCTTGTTGAGTTTTGTGAATGTAAAACACACCCTAGTCCTGAGAAGTGAAAGGACACCTTGTTGAGTTTTCTGTCCTTTTTTTGTGTAGGTGGGAGAAACATCTTCCATTAAATGGTGAAGAGGGCAAGCCCTGGAAAAAAACTGCTTCTCTTTTGCTTGAAAAAAAAAGAAAAGACAAATGCTTTCCCTCCCCACTCCGTGGAACAGAGCCCGCTCCACTCTCTGTTCTGAACATCGGGTTCCTGGGCCTGCAGTTGCTCTCAGTGTCCAATATGTTCCTGTTCTGGTTTTGTCTCTGCCGCCCGTTTCCACCAGGAGAGGTTTCAGCCCCCCAGGCTGTAGCTCGGAGGCCCCTCGGAAGTTGTGCTGGGTTCAGAGCAGGAGGGGGCAGCCGACCACCACCAGGATCAGTCTCAGATTCTGCCCAGGTGTCTCTCTCTCTGGATGACCTTCCAAGACACCAGCCTTCCTGGAGGAGGTGGCAAAGGACCCTCACTGGGCAGACTGAACCCATGGAAAACTTGAGTCCTGCTGCAGGGTCCTGGGATACCTCTGATGGGTGGGCTTAGTCCCCATGCCCCTCACAGAGAAGGACGCAGGAGAGGGGCTTACAGGATGGGCCTGGAGCCCCGCACTGCCCAGAATCTGGGAGACAGACCCCAGCAGGGCCGAACGGAAGCCACTTCGTTTGGGAAAGAAGACCATCAGGAAACCAGTGACAGCCCAGGGTCTCTGTGGCCAGGCCTCTGCGAACTCCTGCTAAGCAGCCACTCACGAGAGCCTTAGATGGCATCGGAAGGCAAGTATGATTGTCCGCTTCTACAGATGGACGTGAGCTTGAGCAGACTCTGGGAGACAATGACGGACAGGGAGGATTGGCGCGCTGCAGTCCACGTGGTCGTGGCAAAGCGTCAGACTGAGCGACTGAGCAACGACCACAGGTGGGGACGTGGAGGCTCAGAGGAGTGCAGCAAGCTATGTGTGACCCCAGAACCAATGACTCTGGTGGGGCCAGGACGGCCGGGAGAACCCAGTGCTGAGCGCAGTGGAGAGACATTGGGAAGGGGCTGCAAAGGGGTCGGGCCAGGTTTCAGAATCCACGTGCCCCTCCGGTCAAGGTGATCGGAACCAGCTGAGCCATGGGGAGCTCCGTTCACGCAGCTGACCACGGCTTACTGAGGCTCGCCGGGGCTCACGGGGGGGAGGCAGGGAGGAACAGAGCCGACTAGAGCACAGAGCAGAGCGTACAACGGGCCGCGGGAGTAAGCCTGGTGTAGCGAGGACAGTGCTGGCACAGAGGTGTGAGAAGGCCGGTGGGCACGAGGAGCACTGAGGGCGATCAGGAGAGGTAGCAGAGCCTGGCAGTGAGGCCAGGGGAGAAGGAGGGGCGGGGGGGTGGGAGCAGAGCTCCGAGCCACGGAAGCACTGACCACACAGTGTGTCACTGCTCACGTCCCGGGGCTGCCCTGCTAGGCTGCACCCTTCACGCCGGGTCTTTCCTCTTCCAGGTGTGACCTTGGTCAGGGTGTGGGCCTCCTCTTCTTGTCGCCAGCCCCATCACTCTAGATGCCCAGGGGCCCCTCCCTCCCGCCGAGGAAAGGGTTCGGACTTGGTGTCGTTCACCTGGGGTGAGTTAGGAAGGACTGGGCTGTCTCTGGGTTTCAATGGGTGTCACTCCAGACTGGAGGCTTGACCAGGGACCTCTGACCCTGTCCCCTGGTAGTTCACATCGACAGCAGTGGAAAGGGAGACTGAGCTCCTGTGGCATCCCTGAGGCTCCTGGTGCTGATGACAGGCCTCCCTGGTCCAGTTATGACTCACAATGTCTCCATCAGTCTCCTGGGTCCTCCCTTCCTCCCTCTTGTTCATTGTCATCCACAGGGGGAAATTCACCCTGCAAGAATTTATCCCAAAGTTGTTAAGAGCCAGGACTCTGGAGCCAGCCTGCTGGGTTTGGGTCCCACTTCTTAACTAGTTAGCTGTTTTTGAGGCACATAGCTTAACCAATGCCTCAGTTTCCTCATCTGTAAAGTGGGTATAATAACAGGACCTACCTCCTAGAATTGTGGCGGGGATTAGGTCCCAAAACCCACACTTTTTCTGGGACTCTACAGTGTCCTCCGGTGGGGCCAGGACGGCCGGGAGAACCCAGTGCTGAGCGCAGTGGAGAGACATTGGGAAGGGGCTGCAAAGGGGTCGGGCCAGGTTTCAGAATCCACGTGCCCCTCCGGTCAAGGTGATCGGAACCAGCTGAGCCATGGGAGCTCCGTTCACGCAGCTGACCACGGCTTACTGAGGCTCGCCGGGGCTCACGGGGGGGAGGCAGGGAGGAACAGAGCCGACTAGAGCACAGAGCAGAGCGTACAACGGGCCGCGGGAGTAAGCCTGGTGTAGCGAGGACAGTGCTGGCACAGAGGTGTGAGAAGGCCGGTGGGCACGAGGAGCACTGAGGGCGATCAGGAGAGGTAGCAGAGCCTGGCAGTGAGGCCAGGGGAGAAGGAGGGGCGGGGGGGTGGGAGCAGAGCTCCGAGCCACGGAAGCACTGACCACACAGTGTGTCACTGCTCACGTCCCGGGGCTGCCCTGCTAGGCTGCACCCTTCACGCCGGGTCTTTCCTCTTCCAGGTGTGACCTTGGTCAGGGTGTGGGCCTCCTCTTCTTGTCGCCAGCCCCATCACTCTAGATGCCCAGGGGCCCCTCCCTCCCGCCGAGGAAAGGGTTCGGACTTGGTGTCGTTCACCTGGGGTGAGTTAGGAAGGACTGGGCTGTCTCTGGGTTTCAATGGGTGTCACTCCAGACTGGAGGCTTGACCAGGGACCTCTGACCCTGTCCCCTGGTAGTTCACATCGACAGCAGTGGAAAGGGAGACTGAGCTCCTGTGGCATCCCTGAGGCTCCTGGTGCTGATGACAGGCCTCCCTGGTCCAGTTATGACTCACAATGTCTCCATCAGTCTCCTGGGTCCTCCCTTCCTCCCTCTTGTTCATTGTCATCCACAGGGGGAAATTCACCCTGCAAGAATTTATCCCAAAGTTGTTAAGAGCCAGGACTCTGGAGCCAGCCTGCTGGGTTTGGGTCCCACTTCTTAACTAGTTAGCTGTTTTTGAGGCACATAGCTTAACCAATGCCTCAGTTTCCTCATCTGTAAAGTGGGTATAATAACAGGACCTACCTCCTAGAATTGTGGCGGGGATTAGGTCCCAAAACCCACACTTTTTCTGGGACTCTACAGTGTCCTCCGGGTGGTGAAACATCCCAGGTGGTATACCTAGGGAATTCTCAGTGGAGGTGAGAGTGAGGGTATTTATCAGGCAGATGCTGGTCCCTGCAGAGCAGAGGCCAGAAGGCCAGTGAGCTAAATGGGCAGAGGAGTGCACAGTCACCATGGAGGGTTTAAAGCCAAAGTTCTAAGATAAGGAAGGTACGCAGGGAGAAAGAGATGGTAGGTCGAGAGCCCAACAAAGCATCTGGGCAAACAATGGACTGGGCCGGAAGGGAGGAGGAGGCGCTGAGGAGGAGGAGGAGAGACCTGGCTGCACAGAAGCATGGAGGCGGGATGCTTAGGGTGATACCTACGTACATGGTTGATGCTGGGGGTGGGCCCGTGAAGGGGCTTTCTGCAGTGCCCTGCACAGGTGTGGTTACACGAGCCAGGTGCCATGCTGGGGGCACCCACAGCTGACCTCACGCACTCTCCACGTCATCTCTGTTTCATAAATGAGGAAGCTGAGCCAGCTCAGAGAGCAGAGAACCTTCCCCAAGACCCCTCCCATTCAATGACCTCTCTGATTCATCCGTCTACAGAGCTGGCAACCTTCCTAGTGCCCCACACGGTTGCTTAGGAAACAGAGGAGTCTTGGAGAAGGAAGGGGAAGCTGGTTGGGGGTCAGGCTGTGAGCTCAGGCGGGGTATTTCAGTTCCGTCCCTTTTTTTTTTTTTTTGAGAATTTTTCTTTTTTCGATGTGAACCATTTAAAAAATCTTACTGAGTGTGTTGTTTTATGTTTTGGTTTTTTTGACTGCAGGCCTGTGGGAGCTTAGTTCCCCGACCAGGGGTCAAACCCACGTGCCCTGGACTGGAAGGCAAAGACTTAACCACTGGACTACCAGGGAAGTCCCCGGCTCCAGGCTTCTGTGGAAGGCCAGCCACCCACTGGGGCCTCACCCATTGGTGAATTTATCCCAAAGTTGTTAAGAGCCAGGACTCTGGAGCCAGCCTGCTGGGTTTGGGTCCCACTTCTTAACTGGGCTGTTTTGAGGCACATAGCTTAACCAATGCCTCAGTTTCCTCATCTGTAAAGTGGGTATAATAACAGGACCTACCTCCTAGAATTGTGGCGGGGATTAGGTCCCAAAACCCACACTTTTTCTGGGACTCTACAGTGTCCTCCGGGTGGTGAAACATCCCAGGTGGTATACCTAGGGAATTCTCAGTGGAGGTGAGGTGAGGGTATTTATCAGGCAGATGCTGGTCCCTGCAGAGCAGAGGCCAGAAGGCCAGTGAGCTAAATGGGCAGAGGAGTGCACAGTCACCATGGAGGGTTTAAAGCCAAAGTTCTAAGATAAGGAAGGTACGCAGGGAGAAAGAGATGGTAGGTCGAGAGCCCAACAAAGCATCTGGGCAAACAATGGACTGGGCCGGAAGGGAGGAGGCGCTGAGGAGGAGGAGGAGAGACCTGGCTGCACAGAAGCATGGAGGCGGGATGCTTAGGGTGATACCTACGTACATGGTTGATGCTGGGGGTGGGCCCGTGAAGGGGCTTTCTGCAGTGCCCTGCACAGGTGTGGTTACACGAGCCAGGTGCCATGCTGGGGGCACCCACAGCTGACCTCACGCACTCTCCACGTCATCTCTGTTTCATAAATGAGGAAGCTGAGCCAGCTCAGAGAGCAGAGAACCTTCCCCAAGACCCCTCCCATTCAATGACCTCTCTGATTCATCCGTCTACAGAGCTGGCAACCTTCCTAGTGCCCCACACGGTTGCTTAGGAAACAGAGGAGTCTTGGAGAAGGAAGGGGAAGCTGGTTGGGGGTCAGGCTGTGAGCTCAGGCGGGGTATTTCAGTTCCGTCCCTTTTTTTTTTTTTTTTGAGAATTTTTCTTTTTTCGATGTGAACCATTTAAAAAATCTTACTGAGTGTGTTGTTTTATGTTTTGGTTTTTTTGACTGCAGGCCTGTGGGAGCTTAGTTCCCCGACCAGGGGTCAAACCCACGTGCCCTGGACTGGAAGGCAAAGACTTAACCACTGGACTACCAGGGAAGTCCCCGGCTCCAGGCTTCTGTGGAAGGCCAGCCACCCACTGGGGCCTCACCCATTGGGAGTGGCCTTGGGTGAGTCTCCTTTGACCCCAAGGAAACCCAGATACTTAGCCATGGATCTTATGCTCTGAGACTTTGTCAGGGACACAACTCTAAGGGGTTGCTCTATGCGAGTCCGGATTGGAAAATTTTCTGTGGACCCATTTTCTTCTCTGCACAGCTCACACGGTCCATGCATCAGGCACCACCCCACGGATTTGACTCAAATCAAGGCTTCACTATGTCGCAAACGTCCACTTTCCCTCCTTCGTCATTCCTACAGTCTTTCAGAGCAGCAGTTCTCAGCCCTGATACCAAGGACAATTAACTGGGAACCTTAGAAAATACTGAGGCCCCAGCCTCCTTCTCTCTGAGAAGGCTCCAGGGTGAGGCATTTTCAAAGCTCCCCAGGGCTGAGAGCATTGCTTTAGAAAACCCACTGGAAGAGGCTCTCTCTGAGCACGTGGACCCTCTGAGCACAGCAGGTATGCGTCCTGTGTGCCCACTCACATCAGCCTAATCCACCCTATTAAAGCCCACGAAACACAAATCAAAATGTTCCTGCTGGCCAGAGAATGGGTCTTTGCAAAATGCAGCCGAGTCTTGTGGACTCGAGTCCTGGGGTGAGTTCTGACTGTGTCCCTACCGTTATGATTTCAGAGTCACCCTGGACCAACATTATTCCTCTGCCGTCTCACCCCTGAGAGCCAAAGCCCCTCCCCTAGACTTTCATTGTCCCTGTTATATTGTTGAACAGGAGCCTTAGAGGCTTGTGGTCATGATTTTGAAATATTAAATTACACCCGAACATTAAGGGCTATGTTTTCTGTTAGAAGACAGGTTAATTGCTGCTCTTCATCTTTAATTTTGAGATTTAAGCCGATTTCCCAGTTAGCTCTAATTGGTAGTGTTTCGACAGCCCTCCCTGACCTCACAAGCCTTTGATATGGTTTAGAAATCCTTTTATGGAAGCCTCTTTTTTTCTTGGGCCTGCACATTTAATAGATTTGTATTTCCTCCGTCATCTTTCCTTCTGCGGAGATATTTCAAAATCACACCATGTGTCCACAGGGAATAAATGCCTCCTCTCCAGCAAATGTTTTTTTACAGTGATCGGCAAAAGAGGATTAATTGCCCCTATTCACACGCATCTCTTACTTGCTGTGTTCCATTTTCATACGGAGATTTTTAATCCTTTCTTCTATAGCCAGGCTGAATTTGTCTGTAAATGCACATGCTCTGAAAGTGGTGTTTCTGGAATAGATCTGAGGCTAGTGTCCTCTCCAATCACTCTATTTTATAGATAGTAATATCACCACAGTAATCCTCTGTGTGTTAGGGGGGAGCACTCACTGGGAAAATGGGAGCTGGGGTAGTAATGAGCCCCCTGTCCCTGGAGGTGTTCAAGTACAGTTTGGAAGCAGCTTGTCTGGCATATTTTGGAGCCAAAGACAGCCTAAGAACTAAGAGGTTTTAGAGTCAGAAAGACTTGAGTTTAAATCCCTGCCACTTACTAGTCCTGTGACCTTGCGCAGCTTATGAGCCATAGTGATCCTCCGTTTCCTAGTCTATAAAACAGAGTTAATAATAAAACTTATCATACAAAGTTACCGTGGGACTCAGTGAAATAATACCTTGCCCTTAGTAGGCACTAAATAAATGTAGCTTGCTCTTATTAAACGTTATAAACAGCAACCAAGCTTCAGAAATGGAGGAGGAGAGGGAATAGGAAAGAAATCAACGTAAAAGCTCTCCATTATCAGGATTTTCCTGGTGGTCCAGTAGTTAAGAATCCTCCTACCAATGTAGGGGACACGGGTTCGACTCCTGATCGGGGAAGAGTCCACATGCTGCGGGCAACTCACTCGGGCATCACAACTACTGAAGCCCACCTGCCCTAGAGCCCATGCTCTACAACAAGAGAAGCCACTACAGAGAGAAGCCTGTGCCCCACAACTGGAGAGGAGGCCCAACTTGCTACAACTACAGAAAGCTGGAAAGTAGCAGTGAAGGCCCAACACAGCCAGTAATAATAATAGTACATAAATAAAATTTAAAATCTCTCTGTTGTCTTCAATCTCAGAACTCAACGGCCCATAGTTTACAAAGTGCTTTCACATTTGTAACCTCAATGTGTCCTCAACCCAGCTCTACAACACAGTTCCACTCTCCCAACAGTCCTTTATCCAGACTAACTGTGTGACGAAACAGAGACACAGAAAGATGCAATGACTTGCCTAAAATCACACAGGTTAGGGATAGAGCCACTAGAAATCCAAATTCATACACACCCCTTGTGATCTGCTGTGTCCACAAGACCAGTACTGTCTTCTGTCTACTTTGTTGTTGTTGCTGTTATTCATTTGCTAGGTCGTGGCCGACTCTTTGCGATGCCACGGACTGCAGAAAGCCAGGCTCCCCTGTCCTTCACTATTGCCTGGAGACTGTTCACATTCATGTCCATTAAGTCAGTGATGCCACCTAACCATCTTTTCCTCTGTCGCCCCCGTTTCCTCCTGCCCTCAATCTTTGCCAGCATTACGGTCTTTTCCAATGAGCTGGCTTATCACATCTGGTGGTCAAAGTATCGGGGCTTCAGCTTCAGCATCAGTCCTTCCAATGAATATTCAGGGCTGATTTCCTTTCAGATTGACTGGTTTGATCTTGCAGTTCAGGGGACTCTCAAGAGTCTTCTCTAACACCACAATTCAAAAGCATCAATTCTTTGATGCTCCGTCTTCTCTGTGGTTCAACTCTCACATCTGTACATGACTACTGAAAAACCCACAGCTTTGACTATATGGACCTTTGTCAGCAAAGTGATGTCTTTGCTTCTTAGTATGCTGTCTAGGTTTGTCATAGCTTTTCTTCCAAGGAGCAAGCGTCTTTTAATTTCATGCCTGCGATCACCGTCTGCCGTGATTTTGGAGCCCAAGAAAATAAAGTCTGTCACTGCTTCCATTTTTTTCCCATTCTATTTGCCATGAAGGAATAGGACCAGATGCCATGAGTTTAGTTTTCTTTCATTTTGAGTTTTAAGCCAACTGTTTGTAATCCCTCTGCTTTATTATAAAGTTTCTTCTGTTTTACAATTTTTCACATGGATCATGTTTAAAGTTTTAATTAACTTTGATACAAATATTGTTTCTGTTTTGTGTTTTGGTTTTTTTGGCTGCAAGGCTTGTGAGATCTTAGCTTCCTGACCAAGGATTGAACCTGCACCCCCTGTATTGCAAGGCGAAGTCTTAACCACTGGACTCCCAGAGAAGTCCTTTATCCAGACTAACTGTGTGACGAAACAGAGACACAGAAAGATGCAATGACTTGCCTAAAATCACACAGGTTAGGGATAGAGCCACTAGAAATCCAAATTCATACACACCCCTTGTGATCTGCTGTGTCCACAAGACCAGTACTGTCTTCTGTCTACTTTGTTGTTGTTGCTGTTATTCATTTGCTAGGTCGTGGCCGACTCTTTGCGATGCCACGGACTGCAGAAAGCCAGGCTCCCCTGTCCTTCACTATTGCCTGGAGACTGTTCACATTCATGTCCATTAAGTCAGTGATGCCACCTAACCATCTTTTCCTCTGTCGCCCCCGTTTCCTCCTGCCCTCAATCTTTGCCAGCATTACGGTCTTTTCCAATGAGCTGGCTTATCACATCTGGTGGTCAAAGTATCGGGGCTTCAGCTTCAGCATCAGTCCTTCCAATGAATAATCAGGGTTGATTTCCTTTCAGATTGACTGGTTTAATCTCTTTGCCACCCAAGGGACTCTCAAGAGTCTTCTCTAACACCACAATTCAAAAGCATCAATTCTTTGATGCTCCGTCTTCTCTGTGGTTCAACTCTCACATCTGTACATGACTACTGAAAAACCCACAGCTTTGACTATATGGACCTTTGTCAGCAAAGTGATGTCTTTGCTTCTTAGTATGCTGTCTAGGTTTGTCATAGCTTTTCTTCCAAGGAGCAAGCGTCTTTTAATTTCATGCCTGCGATCACCGTCTGCCGTGATTTTGGAGCCCAAGAAAATAAAGTCTGTCACTGCTTCCATTTTTTTCCCATTCTATTTGCCATGAAGGAATAGGACCAGATGCCATGAGTTTAGTTTTCTTTCATTTTGAGTTTTAAGCCAACTGTTTGTAATCCCTCTGCTTTATTATAAAGTTTCTTCTGTTTTACAATTTTTCACATGGATCATGTTTAAAGTTTTAATTAACTTTGATACAAATATTGTTTCTGTTTTGTGTTTTGGTTTTTTTGGCTGCAAGGCTTGTGAGATCTTAGCTTCCTGACCAAGGATTGAACCTGCACCCCCTGTATTGCAAGGCGAAGTCTTAACCACTGGACTCCCAGAGAAGTCCCTAAAGTTATTTCTTAACATTCAGGGCCTTCCATACCTGGGTGGGCCTGCTCCTGATCCGCCCAAATTCTCATTCTGAAGGTGATGCTTACCAATTCAAATGCAGGGCTTGAAACTGTTTCTTTTATCCTCACATATGTAGGGCAATCAAGCAGCCCAATAATAATAATACATAATGGTGGATACTCATAATGCACTCGTTTCATGTGGCCGTCTTAGAATTTTAATTTGATACAAGGAAGATTATTGCTCCGTACTCATTAAATCGCATGTTAACCTCTTTTAAAAACCCTTTTCCGGCAATAATAGAGGACAATTTTACATGAGGAAAGTCATTTGGGGAAGAAAATGTACTTGACAAGTTTTCTTCAGCATCGTTATGGCCCAGGCTGACCCCCATCTCCTCTCCCACACTTCTGATCTCCCCCATGGCTGTTAACAATATGTAGCTCAGGAGGCCGTTATGTGGGGGCTCATGGACACAACCACAGGGCGGGCTTCCACTGTTCTGAGCAAGGCTCCCAAGAGAGCCCCTTGGCAGAGAGTCAGCCCTTGGCACCAATGTTACGCTGGTGACTTTCTAAGAGCTCATAATCACGAGAGGTTGGGAGGAAAGAAGAGACCAGATCAGGGCCTGGGAGGGGGATGCAGTGGAGGGTCAATGGGGGCTTTTCTGACTCTCCTTAAAAAGTTACACACTCCAGGAGCTGGATTGGAAAAACACGAACATGTACCAGTCTTGGTTACCTTCAGGAGTGGGACCCCATGTAAAGGCACTGAAATCCACTCCCTCGCCTCCCCCTTCACATCACGCACACACACTCCAAAGGAGACAAACCTACAGGTCTAATCCAGCCCTCAACTCTCATTGTCTCTGGTGCCGACCTCTGCTAAACCAATTTTCTATCTTCCAGCAATGCTCCCAAAGCTCCTTGGGCTTCAAGGTGAGGGGTCTCGCTCTGTCTCTAAACCGGCTTTCCTTTCTTTGTTTTCTAGGGGCTGGGTTTTTGTGAGATCTTAGCTTCCTGACCAAGGATTGAACCTGCACCCCCTGTATTGCAAGGCGAAGTCTTAACCACTGGACTCCCAGAGAAGTCCCTAAAGTTATTTCTTAACATTCAGGGCCTTCCATACCTGGGTGGGCCTGCTCCTGATCCGCCCAAATTCTCATTCTGAAGGTGATGCTTACCAATTCAAATGCAGGGCTTGAAACTGTTTCTTTTATCCTCACATATGTAGGGCAATCAAGCAGCCCAATAATAATAATACATAATGGTGGATACTCATAATGCACTCGTTTCATGTGGCCGTCTTAGAATTTTAATTTGATACAAGGAAGATTATTGCTCCGTACTCATTAAATCGCATGTTAACCTCTTTTAAAAACCCTTTTCCGGCAATAATAGAGGACAATTTTACATGAGGAAAGTCATTTGGGGAAGAAAATGTACTTGACAAGTTTTCTTCAGCATCGTTATGGCCCAGGCTGACCCCCATCTCCTCTCCCACACTTCTGATCTCCCCCATGGCTGTTAACAATATGTAGCTCAGGAGGCCGTTATGTGGGGGCTCATGGACACAACCACAGGGCGGGCTTCCACTGTTCTGAGCAAGGCTCCCAAGAGAGCCCCTTGGCAGAGAGTCAGCCCTTGGCACCAATGTTACGCTGGTGACTTTCTAAGAGCTCATAATCACGAGAGGTTGGGAGGAAAGAAGAGACCAGATCAGGGCCTGGGAGGGGGATGCAGTGGAGGGTCAATGGGGGCTTTTCTGACTCTCCTTAAAAAGTTACACACTCCAGGAGCTGGATTGGAAAAACACGAACATGTACCAGTCTTGGTTACCTTCAGGAGTGGGACCCCATGTAAAGGCACTGAAATCCACTCCCTCGCCTCCCCCTTCACATCACGCACACACACTCCAAAGGAGACAAACCTACAGGTCTAATCCAGCCCTCAACTCTCATTGTCTCTGGTGCCGACCTCTGCTAAACCAATTTTTCTATCTTCCAGCAATGCTCCCAAAGCTCCTTGGGCTTCAAGGTGAGGGGTCTCGCTCTGTCTCTAAACCGGGCTTTCCTTTCTTTGTTTTTTCTATTTGGCTGTTCTGGATCTTAGTTCTGATGTGTGGGATCTAGTTTCCTGACTAGGGATCAAACCTGGGCCCCCTGCATTGGGAGCCAGGAATCTTAGCCACTGGACCACCAGGGAAGTCCATCGACTGGGCCTTCTAATGGATTCCGCACAGGTGAAGAAAGGACTCTGAGCCTCTGCACCCTGATTCCATCCTGTCTTTTCATTTTGCACATCAGGAAACGAAGCTCCGAAGTTTGGCATCTCGTTCCAGGCTTGTGGCTAAGTCAGAACCGGAACCCAGTCCCACCGCCACCACAGCGCGTGATCTCACACGCACGAGCCCCGTGAGACCCCCAGGACTGCAGCATCTCCAGCTGATGGTGGAGGGGAGCTGGAGTTTACCGCATCCTTACAATGTTCCAGAAACTCATTCTAAACCATACCCTCTTCTCCTGTAGTTCTACCAACAGTTTCACACAGTCGCTCTTACTGACCCACTCTATGGGTGAGACTTCTGGGCTGAGACTTGAGACTTGTAGGAGGTGAGCGGCGGCGCTGGGCTTGACCGGGGCCCCCGCTGTCCTTCTCAGCCACCGCCCTTCAGCCTGAGCTTGACTGCTGGGAACTGACCGCCCGGAGCCTCCGTTGACTTCTCTGTGAAACTAAGCTCCTCACTCCTGTCCACACTAATTTATGCTAGAGGTTCAAATCAACGGGATATAAAATTTCTTGGCAACATCAAAAGTGCTATAAAAATGCACAACTCTATACTAATGCCATTATAAAATGTGGACAAATTATTCGGTTTGGGTTTTTTTCTTTGAATGCTGTAAAAATTCTGTCAGGAAGAAAAAGGGTCTTTGCACCTGCACTGTATGAGGCATTACGGATTAGAGACACATTCATTCAAAAACTTTTATTGGGAACATTTTCTGGGCTCAGTGCTGGGTTAGTTTCAGGTCTAATCCAGCCCTCAACTCTCATTGTCTCTGGTGCCGACCTCTGCTAAACCAATTTTTCTATCTTCCAGCAATGCTCCCAAAGCTCCTTGGGCTTCAAGGTGAGGGGTCTCGCTCTGTCTCTAAACCGGGCTTTCCTTTCTTTGTTTTTTCTATTTGGCTGTTCTGGATCTTAGTTCTGATGTGTGGGATCTAGTTTCCTGACTAGGGATCAAACCTGGGCCCCCTGCATTGGGAGCCAGGAATCTTAGCCACTGGACCACCAGGGAAGTCCATCGACTGGGCCTTCTAATGGATTCCGCACAGGTGAAGAAAGGACTCTGAGCCTCTGCACCCTGATTCCATCCTGTCTTTTCATTTTGCACATCAGGAAAGCGAAGCTCCGAAGTTTGGCATCTCGTTCCAGGCTTGTGGCTAAGTCAGAACCGGAACCCAGTCCCACCGCCACCACAGCGCGTGATCTCACACGCACGAGCCCCGTGAGACCCCCAGGACTGCAGCATCTCCAGCTGATGGTGGAGGGGAGCTGGAGTTTACCGCATCCTTACAATGTTCCAGAAACTCATTCTAAACCATACCCTCTTCTCCTGTAGTTCTACCAACAGTTTCACACAGTCGCTCTTACTGACCCACTCTATGGGTGAGACTTCTGGGCTGAGACTTGAGACTTGTAGGAGGTGAGCGGCGGCGCTGGGCTTGACCGGGGCCCCCGCTGTCCTTCTCAGCCACCGCCCTTCAGCCTGAGCTTGACTGCTGGGAACTGACCGCCCGGAGCCTCCGTTGACTTCTCTGTGAAACTAAGCTCCTCACTCCTGTCCACACTAATTTATGCTAGAGGTTCAAATCAACGGGATATAAAATTTCTTGGCAACATCAAAAGTGCTATAAAAATGCACAACTCTATACTAATGCCATTATAAAATGTGGACAAATTATTCGGTTTGGGTTTTTTTCTTTGAATGCTGTAAAAATTCTGTCAGGAAGAAAAAGGGTCTTTGCACCTGCACTGTATGAGGCATTACGGATTAGAGACACATTCATTCAAAAACTTTTATTGGGAACATTTTCTGGGCTCAGTGCTGGGTTAGTTTCCAGGGATTCAGAGATAAATAAAACCAATTCCAGCCCTTCAAGGTCCTTCGGGGGATGCCAAGGGATAAAGCAGGAATTACATGTCAACGGGGAAAGTGCCAGATAGAGAGAGATAGTCGGGAGGCCTGTAAGGGGCCAAGGGAACCAGACCCAAGGTGTTGGCCAAGAGGATGGGTTCTGATCTAGACTGCCTTGGATTCAAATCCTGCTCGTCACCTACTAGCTGTGTGTCTTTGGACAGCTTTATTGACTTCTCTGTTCCTGGGTTTTCTTTTCCATACAATGGGAATTATAAAAGACAATAATCGAGTCCTATCTCAAAGGACTGCTGTAAATATTTCATGAAATGGGGGACTCTGGAAGTGTACTGAAGCCTATAGATTCCTTTGGGGAATATTGTTTCTCAAGGCACACAATAAAAATGCACAAGATTATAAAGTGCACTAATTATATTTAAAATAGTATCAAAATATTAAAAATGCAAACTTATAATTGAGCCATATACGTGCTTCTTTATTAAGGCATTAAATAATAAGATGCGACGGCAGGTTTAATAAACACCATAGTTTTGAAGAGGTAATAGGCGTGGATGGTATTTCTAGGCATTGGAACTATATAAACAAATAGGAACGTATAGGTTATTTCTATGGGTAGCCTATAGCTCAAGGAAATGCCTGATTTCACTTAAGATGAGTGCATACAAAGATGGAATGTTCCCTTCCAATTTCTCGGACCCAATTCTAGCCCAAGGTCCTGCTGGAAGCCATGGACCCAGGTGGCTACGTCTTGCCCAGGAGAGCCTCTGGTGAAGCGGAGGAGGGAGGAGGCTGCAGGCCAGGTAGGAGGAGCTTTAGGCCATTAGGAAGAGCCCCCACCCCTTGGCGGGCTGCTGGGAGGCAAGGGAGGGCTGTGAGGTCTGGGCAGAGGCACTGCTCAGTGTCTTGACTCGAGTTGTACCTGGTGATTGCTAACCGACATCCTAGGACTTGAGCTTGATCCATGTCTTTGGGTTTTTCTTTGAATGCTGTAAAATTCTGTCAGGAAGAAAAAGGGTCTTTGCACCTGCACTGTATGAGGCATTACGGATTAGAGACACATTCATTCAAAAACTTTTATTGGGAACATTTTCTGGGCTCAGTGCTGGGTTAGTTTCCAGGGATTCAGAGATAAATAAAACCAATTCCAGCCCTTCAAGGTCCTTCGGGGGATGCCAAGGGATAAAGCAGGAATTACATGTCAACGGGGAAAGTGCCAGATAGAGAGAGATAGTCGGGAGGCCTGTAAGGGGCCAAGGGAACCAGACCCAAGGTGTTGGCCAAGAGGATGGGTTCTGATCTAGACTGCCTTGGATTCAAATCCTGCTCGTCACCTACTAGCTGTGTGTCTTTGGACAGCTTTATTGACTTCTCTGTTCCTGGGTTTTCTTTTCCATACAATGGGAATTATAAAAGACAATAATCGAGTCCTATCTCAAAGGACTGCTGTAAATATTTCATGAAATGGGGGACTCTGGAAGTGTACTGAAGCCTATAGATTCCTTTGGGGAATATTGTTTCTCAAGGCACACAATAAAAATGCACAAGATTATAAAGTGCACTAATTATATTTAAAATAGTATCAAAATATTAAAAATGCAAACTTATAATTGAGCCATATACGTGCTTCTTTATTAAGGCATTAAATAATAAGATGCGACGGCAGGTTTAATAAACACCATAGTTTTGAAGAGGTAATAGGCGTGGATGGTATTTCTAGGCATTGGAACTATATAAACAAATAGGAACGTATAGGTTATTTCTATGGGTAGCCTATAGCTCAAGGAAATGCCTGATTTCACTTAAGATGAGTGCATACAAAGATGGAATGTTCCCTTCCAATTTCTCGGACCGGAATTCTAGCCCAAGGTCCTGCTGGAAGCCATGGACCCAGGTGGCTACGTCTTGCCCCAGGGAGAGCCTCTGGTGAAGCGGAGGAGGGGAGGAGGCTGCAGGCCAGGTAGGAGGAGCTTTAGGCCATTAGGAAGGAGCCCCCCACCCCTTGGCGGGCTGCTGGGAGGCAAGGGAGGGCTGTGAGGTCTGGGCAGAGGCACTGCTCAGTGTCTTGACTCGAGTTGTACCTGGTGATTGCTAACCGACATCCTAGGACTTGAGCTTGATCCATGTCAAATACTCATCCACCCTTACCCTCTCTATTTGTAAGAACCTGGGTGACGGTGGAGTTTGGTTTCTGCTGAATTTCAGACCTCAACTCCTTCACCCGTTCTTTGAACCACCTTGGAAGAAATCCTTGCCTTCGATCTCTCTGGGTTTCCTTAGCTAGAAGATCCAAACAATAATCCTGACCTCATAAGACTGTTGTAACAATTCAAGGAAAAGCCTCAGCAGGGCGTGTTCTGCATGGGGAGTGCTTCCTGAGCACGAGGTGTTCCTGGGTCATTTGCTACAGTGGCCAGTGCTGTAAATGCCATTGGCTTTGTAAAGCATGGGAAGCCATGTCCAGGCAGGAGAGCCTCAGGGTCCAGAGCACAGGCTGTAGTGCGTGATCACTTGAGTTTGAATCTCAGCTCTGTCCCTCACCAGTTATGCAACTGTGTGTACTGTTCCACCTCCTTGGGCCTCAGTTTCCCTATCTGTAAAATGAGGAAAATAATATTATACATCAGCCTGGCAGTATTGCTTCCAAGATTAAATGTATGAATGCCTGTCAGATGCTCAGACACTCCCTTACACATGTGGAATCCTCTGCTGTTGTTTAGTGGCTACGCTGTGTCCAGCTCTTTTGGGACCCCATGGACTGTAGCCTCCCAGGCTCCTCTGTCCATGGAACTTCCCAAGCAAGAATTCTGGAGTAGGTTGCCATTTCCTTCTCCAAAGGATCATCCAGGGATCCCAGGGACTCTAACACCAGGCTCCTGCATTGGCAGGTGGGTTCTTTACCGCTGAGCCACCAGGGAAACTCCCAATACTATTAGGGTTGATGCCTACTACCCAGTAAGTGAAACTAGCGGCCACCCAGCACCTACATTTTGTTATTTTCCAAACTCTAATCATCTTCATTAATGGTCCAGAAGGGCAGTGACCAAGTCCAGTTATTTACTTTTTGGAAGAATGTGTCCGCTAGAGCCAAGGTCCCAGATCAGAGACGCGGATGGTGTGGGGCAGTAGAAGGACCAGGGATCTACATCACCTTGTTGAATCCTCACGATGGTCTTTCCAGAGAGCTCTCTGTATCCGCATCTCACTAACAAACCAGTGGAAGTTCAGAAAGGTGAGGAGATTGGCTCAGGTTTGTAGAACCATGAGCAACAGAACTATGATTTGAACCCAGCGTGTCTTACATCTGGAAGCCTCAGTTGCAAGTATTTTCTGAAGAGCGGATGATGAAGTCTTCCTGGATGATGGGGCCTTTCCCCAGTCCTTAAATCTGGGTTGACCTGTGACTGCTTTGGCCAATATCATATGGCAGGAGTGGCCCCATGAGAGTTCTGGAGCCCAGACTCCTAATCTCAGGCTCCTGCTGCCCTGAGCCTCCATATGAGGACGCCTGGGCTAAGCACCTTCAGAATGCAAGGCCACGTGGGGAAGAGAACACCTCTCCCCCAGCCACCTACGCCGTCTCAACCCGAGCACCGTGAAGCGCCATGCATATGAGCCCGTCTTGGACCTTTATCCTAAATTGCCATTTGAATGCAGCCACCCAGGAGAGCCTCCAGCTGACCCCTCGTGGAACAGCTGCACTCGGCCCTGATGGCAGACTCTGGGCACAGAAATGTCTGTCACTGTTTTAAGCCACTAAGTTTTGGGTGGCTTGTCACGCAGCCGCCATTACTGAAACAGTTGCCCTGTGGAGTAAATCTATGACTGAACTGCATACAACCTGAACTCCTCCCCATCTGGCTATTCTAGCAACATCTCTTCCTGTCGAGCGCAAGCAGGTGAGGGCCCGAGCAGAATCCAAGGACCCATCACCTCCCCATGGCTGGGACAGCTGCGTTTGCCTTCGGAAGCTGGAACCGAGCAGCCTCCCTCCTTGGCTGATCCATTTGCTCGACTGCCGTTTCTCTTTCCTTTCTCCTTCCGTCACTGGTGGTGGAGGCTGCTGCCAAGATAAACTAGGGCAGATCTCACAGCCAGAAAACACCAACTGCCTGGATGCCTTTGCTTGTCTGCTTGCTTCTCTCCGAGTAACATACTTTTCTTCTTATTCATATAGAATTTTCCACTGGAGACCCAGGGTCTCTGGGGAGTGCAGACAGTCGGGGACACCAGCCTAGCCCTTAGGGCAAAACAGGCACTTTATGTGTATTATTGAAGTGTAATGGCTTTACGGTGCTGTGTTCGTCTCTGTCGTACAATGAAGTGAATCAGCAATGTATGTACATATATCCCCTCCCTCTTGGACCTCCCCGCCCCCGCCACCCCGGCACCTCCCACCCCATCAGGTCACCATTGAGTCATTTGTAGAGAGGCGGATGGACCTGGTGTCTGTCATACAGAGTGAAGAAAGTCAGACAGAGAGAAAACAAATACCGTGTATTAATGCGTGTACGTGGAATCTAGAAAAATGGTACAGAGGAATCTATTTGCAGAACAGGAATAGAGATGAAGACAGAGAAAACTGATATGTGAACACAGGTTGGAGGGAAGGGGGAGTAGGAATGGAGAGATTGGAACTGTGTGTAAATAGATACTAGTGGGAACCTGCAGTACAGCTCAGGGAGCTCAGCTCAAGGTCTATGTATATTACTTTGACCATGCCATTGTCATTATTTATGGAGGCCTGCTGTGTGCTCCAGACGTTTATTTACATCACCTTTAGTCCTCCCTGAAATACCGCAAGGCCAATGCCGTTGTCCCATTTCAAACAGGGAGAGGAATTCTGAGACCCAAGGAGATTGTGACTTGTTAGTAGGCCAGAGGCAGACTTTGGATCCAGGCTGTCTTGCTCCAAAGCTCCAGGGGACCTACGAACAGTTCCGTGGAGTAAATCTATGACTGAACCATCACCTCCCCCATCTGGCTATTCTAGCAACATCTCTTCCTGTCGGCGCAAGCAGGGAGGGCCCGAGCAGAATCCAAGGACCCATCACCTCCCCATGGCTGGGACAGCTGCGTTTGCCTTCGGAAGCTGGAACCGAGCAGCCTCCCTCCTTGGCTGATCCATTTGCTCGACTGCCGTTTCTCTTTCCTTTCTCCTTCCGTCACTGGTGGTGGAGGCTGCTGCCAAGATAAACTAGGGCAGATCTCACAGCCAGAAAACACCAACTGCCTGGATGCCTTTGCTTGTCTGCTTGCTTCTCTCCGAGTAACATACTTTTCTTCTTATTCATATAGAATTTTCCACTGGAGACCCAGGGTCTCTGGGGAGTGCAGACAGTCGGGGACACCAGCCTAGCCCTTAGGGCAAAACAGGCACTTTATGTGTATTATTGAAGTGTAATGGCTTTACGGTGCTGTGTTCGTCTCTGTCGTACAATGAAGTGAATCAGCAATGTATGTACATATATCCCCTCCCTCTTGGACCTCCCCGCCCCGCCCCCCGCCACCCCGGCACCTCCCACCCCATCAGGTCACCATTGAGTCATTTGTAGAGAGGCGGATGGACCTGGTGTCTGTCATACAGAGTGAAGAAAGTCAGACAGAGAGAAAACAAATACCGTGTATTAATGCGTGTACGTGGAATCTAGAAAAATGGTACAGAGGAATCTATTTGCAGAACAGGAATAGAGATGAAGACAGAGAAAACTGATATGTGAACACAGGTTGGAGGGAAGGGGGAGTAGGAATGGAGAGATTGGAACTGTGTGTAAATAGATACTAGTGGGAACCTGCAGTACAGCTCAGGGAGCTCAGCTCAAGGTCTATGTATATTACTTTGACCATGCCATTGTCATTATTTATGGAGGCCTGCTGTGTGCTCCAGACGTTTATTTACATCACCTTTAGTCCTCCCTGAAATACCGCAAGGCCAATGCCGTTGTCCCATTTCAAACAGGGAGAGGAATTCTGAGACCCAAGGGAGATTGTGACTTGTTAGTAGGGCGCAGAGGCAGACTTTGGATCCAGGCTGTCTTGCTCCAAAGCTGGAGCTGCTTCCACACTACGAGCTGCTTCCTTTCCAAGAAAAGAGAAAGCTGGCAACCAAGAGTCCGAGTGATGGGAATAGGGCCTGGGTTTGATGGAGCAAGATGGAGTAAGGAATGGAAACTCAGCAAGCAGTTTGTGTATTGCAAAAGATGAGTCTCTTTTCACTGAACTGGTAGCGTCCAGCCACAGCGGAGAGCTGGGTAGAGTCTGGTTGCTCCACTCTTCTTGCCCAACAGGCTCTACTCTCACAGGAGCATTGCTAGAGGGGCTTCTTGCTCCACTCTCAGTGCTAGGGGCTTCCTGGGTCTGGGAGAGGAGTCCAGAGCTCTCCAAACAGCTCTGACTCCAGGGTCCCCCTGTCGCTGTGAAGCCCAGGGGTCCAGACTCCCTCCTGGGCTGAATCACCCAGCAGACAAACCAAGTTTGGATTTGGGGCATCAGCAAAGGAAGAGAAGACCTACAAAATACTTATTATATTCAAAAAAAAGATGGAAAGAGAACTCAAAAGGGAATATCAGAACTTTGTTTACTGTTCTTATACTTATTATAAACCTTTTCCTACTGTTGTTACTTGGAATTATTATGAGGAGGGAGGCACCCCAATCATCTCAGCAGGGGATCTTTGACCAAGACTTCAGGTTTTCATCCACAAAATGAAATAGTTGTGCTCACTTGTGTTCCCAAACCAGGCTGGGCATCCTCCTGGGGAACAGGAGTCCCAATTTTGGGACCACTGCCTTGGTGATTCTGAGTGAGGGAGGTGGGGGAATAGAGATGAGACAGAAAGACTGATGTGTGAACACAGGTTGGAGGGAAGGGGGAGTAGGAATGGAGAGATTGGAACTGTGTGTAAATAGATACTAGTGGGAACCTGCAGTACAGCTCAGGGAGCTCAGCTCAAGGTCTATGTATATTACTTTGACCATGCCATTGTCATTATTTATGGAGGCCTGCTGTGTGCTCCAGACGTTTATTTACATCACCTTTAGTCCTCCCTGAAATACCGCAAGGCCAATGCCGTTGTCCCATTTCAAACAGGGAGAGGAATTCTGAGACCCAAGGGAGATTGTGACTTGTTAGTAGGGCGCAGAGGCAGACTTTGGATCCAGGCTGTCTTGCTCCAAAGCTGGAGCTGCTTCCACACTACGAGCTGCTTCCTTTCCAAGAAAAGAAAGCTGGCAACCAAGAGTCCGAGTGATGGGAATAGGGCCTGGGTTTGATGGAGCAAGATGGAGTAAGGAATGGAAACTCAGCAAGCAGTTTGTGTATTGCAAAAGATGAGTCTCTTTTCACTGAACTGGTAGCGTCCAGCCACAGCGGAGAGCTGGGTAGAGTCTGGTTGCTCCACTCTTCTTGCCCAACAGGCTCTACTCTCACAGGAGCATTGCTAGAGGGGCTTCTTGCTCCACTCTCAGTGCTAGGGGCTTCCTGGGTCTGGGAGAGGAGTCCAGAGCTCTCCAAACAGCTCTGACTCCAGGGTCCCCCTGTCGCTGTGAAGCCCAGGGGTCCAGACTCCCTCCTGGGCTGAATCACCCAGCAGACAAACCAAGTTTGGATTTGGGGCATCAGCAAAGGAAGAGAAGACCTACAAAATACTTATTATATTCAAAAAAAAGATGGAAAGAGAACTCAAAAGGGAATATCAGAACTTTGTTTACTGTTCTTATACTTATTATAAACCTTTTCCTACTGTTGTTACTTGGAATTATTATGAGGAGGGAGGCACCCCAATCATCTCAGCAGGGGATCTTTGACCAAGACTTCAGGTTTTCATCCACAAAATGAAATAGTTGTGCTCACTTGTGTTCCCAAACCAGGCTGGGCATCCTCCTGGGGAACAGGAGTCCCAATTTTGGGACCACTGCCTTGGTGATTCTGAGTGAGGGAGGTGGGCCAGGGATCTAGCAAAAAAACATCTTAACAAATGTCCCAGGGCAATTCCTCTAACAAGGACTGATCTGTAACACCGGAATTTGAGGAACATCATGATCAAGGATACAAACTGTCCAGTATGCTCAGAATAAGAGGTTTTCTGGAATGGAATGTGGAACTGCTGTGCTAAAACCAGGAAAGTTCCAGATAAACTGGGAGAAGGTTATCTTTCTTTTCCTTTTAATTTTGCTTTTGAAACTTACTGTGTCTATGCATGCTAAATTGCTTCAGCCACGTCCGACTCTTTTATGACCCCATAGACTGTAGCCTGCCAGGCTCCTCTGTCCATGAGATTCTCCAGGCAAGAATACTGGCGTGGGTTGTCCTCCAGGAGATCTTTCCAACCCTGGGATCAAAGCCGGATCTCTCATGTCTACTGCATTGGCAAGCGAGTTCTTTATCACTAGTGCCACCTGGTAGGCCCATGAAATGTATGAGTTATGACTTTTTGTTCTTTCTGTCTTTTGGCTACATGGCTCAGCATGTAGGATCTTAGTTCCCCGACCCGGGATCTTACTCATGCCCTCTGCCCTGGCAGTGCAGAGTCTTACCCACTGAACTGCCAGAGAAGTCTCTAGACGTTGGTCATCTAACCTGTACCAGATAACCACTGAGAACCTTCTGACCTGGACTTGCTGTGAATCTACAATGACAATCATATACCCTAAATCCTTCTCGCTGAGAGCAGCTGATGTTGTCATGTCTTATTTCTAAGGAATCGAAAGTGAGATAAGAAGCTCTCCTAGGGCTTCCCCTGGTGGTCCAGTGGGTAAGGACACCACCTTGCAGTGCAAGGAGCGCCGGTTCGATCCCTGGCCTGGGAAGATCCCACGTGCCGCGGAGCGGCTGGACCGATGTGTCTAATTACCCAGCTGGAGCTATGGCGCACGTGCGCCCTGAGCCGGTGCTCTGCAGCGACAGATGCCACCGCGATGGGAGGCCCACAGGAGCCAAGGAACAAAGACAGATGAAAATAGAGAAATGAAAGACCAATAGAAGTGGCCCACCCGCTCCCCTCCCTCCCCAACCCCGCCCAAAATAAATAAATAAATAAATCTTTAAAAAAAAAAAAAAGAAAAGAAGCTCTCCTAATGCATGGCCATGTGAAGTCTCCTGACTGGTGCCCGGACTGAAGGCCACAGAATGCAGCCCTCAGAGTGGGGAGTGTTCAATCTTCAGCACACCAGCCTCTATGCATTCCCACCTTCTGCAGCACTGGATCCTGAGGGGCTCTGAGTTTGCACTGATTTCTCTGTGTGCAAGGGACACAGGGATGGACCTCCTTCGGCTCTCCTTGATTTTTAGTTTTGTCTTTTCAGAAAACATGAGAGCATGTCATCTCATTTAATCCTCACCACAGCCCTGCTGGTAGGATTCAGTTTTATCTTATAAGTAACAAATCTAAGACCCAAATCCCTCTATAGACACAAAGGAGGCCAAGACCTGTAGCATCTCCTCCTTGTAACACAACAAACTCCCCACTTTCCAAGCGCCAGGAAGGGGCAGTCACTGAAAACATGCACATGGACTATGAGGAAGGTTTTGAAATGCATGTGGGGAATTAGAAAATGAATGAGGCCTCACAGAACCACTTGTTGATGCTAATATTTCTTTCTTCTAGGTCCACACTAGTGAATAGAAATTTGATATAAATTTATGATTACATGTTTGTAAATTTATAGTCTCTGTTGGCCATATTAAAAAGTAAAAACAAACATGTAGAATTGATTTGATAACATATTTTATTTAACCCAATATATCCAAAATATTATCCTTTCAGCAAATAATGAATATGAAAACTATTAATGAGCTACTTTAGATTCTCTGTTTTTGTACAATCTCTGTAATTCTGACATTTATTTTGCTCTTGTCTTGTCAATTGAATTTGCCTTACTTACAGTCCTTAGTAACCACATGTCATGAATGGCTTCTATAATGGACACAAATACTCTACATTCTTTTTTAATTTATATATTTGGCCACACCTGTGGCATGCAGGATCTTAGTTCCCTGACCAGGGATCGAACCCACGCCCCCTGCAGTGGAAGCACCAAGTCTTATCCACTGAACTGCCAAGGAAGTCCCTCCATCCTTCTTTTTTGGACAACTGGATCTGTCCAGTTCTGAAAAAGGACACATTGGGCTTCCCTGGTGGTCCAGTGGCTAAAGACACAGCCTTTCAGTGCAAGGGGCGCCAGTTAGATCCTTGTCCTGGGAAGATCCCACGTGCTGCGGAGTGGCTGAACTGATGTGTCCAACTACCGAGCTGGAGCTCTGGAGCGCATGCGCCTGGACCTGGTGCTCTGCACGACAAGGGCCACTGCGATGGGAGGCCCACACAGGCCAAAGAACAAAGATGGATGAAAATGAATAGATGAAAGACCAATAGAAGTGGCCAAAAAGAAAAAGAAAAAAGTCAGTGTAAAAAGGATGCATTAAGAAAACTTCAGCTTAAATTTGTGAAATAATTCTCCTTTGAGCTGTAATGCTTTTGGCCCTTGTATCTCTTTGCTTTGTTGTTTCCCACACACGTTTGTGATTACAGTATCTTTTCTATAAAATCGTCCTACATTGTTGTGCTCTGTAGCAAGTCCTGCCGTCGGTCTTGAACTCCACTTTGGCTGCTGTTAATTTTTGAGGCAGGAAGGGCAGTCACTGAAAACATGCACATGGACTATGAGGAAGGTTTTGAAATGCATGTGGGGAATTAGAAAATGAATGAGGCCTCACAGAACCACTTGTTGATGCTAATATTTCTTTCTTCTAGGTCCACACTAGTGAATAGAAATTTGATATAAATTTATGATTACATGTTTGTAAATTTATAGTCTCTGTTGGCCATATTAAAAAGTAAAAACAAACATGTAGAATTGATTTGATAACATATTTTATTTAACCCAATATATCCAAAATATTATCCTTTCAGCAAATAATGAATATGAAAACTATTAATGAGCTACTTTAGATTCTCTGTTTTTGTACAATCTCTGTAATTCTGACATTTATTTTGCTCTTGTCTTGTCAATTGAATTTGCCTTACTTACAGTCCTTAGTAACCACATGTCATGAATGGCTTCTATAATGGACACAAATACTCTACATTCTTTTTTAATTTATATATTTGGCCACACCTGTGGCATGCAGGATCTTAGTTCCCTGACCAGGGATCGAACCCACGCCCCCTGCAGTGGAAGCACCAAGTCTTATCCACTGAACTGCCAAGGAAGTCCCTCCATCCTTCTTTTTTGGACAACTGGATCTGTCCAGTTCTGAAAAAGGACACATTGGGCTTCCCTGGTGGTCCAGTGGCTAAAGACACAGCCTTTCAGTGCAAGGGGCGCCAGTTAGATCCTTGTCCTGGGAAGATCCCACGTGCTGCGGAGTGGCTGAACTGATGTGTCCAACTACCGAGCTGGAGCTCTGGAGCGCATGCGCCTGGACCTGGTGCTCTGCAACGACAAGGGCCACTGCGATGGGAGGCCCACACAGGCCAAAGAACAAAGATGGATGAAAATGAATAGATGAAAGACCAATAGAAGTGGCCAAAAAGAAAAAGAAAAAAGTCAGTGTAAAAAGGATGCATTAAGAAAACTTCAGCTTAAATTTGTGAAATAATTCTCCTTTGAGCTGTAATGCTTTTGGCCCTTGTATCTCTTTGCTTTGTTGTTTCCCACACACACGTTTGTGATTACAGTATCTTTTCTATAAAATGCGTCCTACATTGTTGTGCTCTGTAGCAAGTCCTGCCGTCGGTCTTGAACTCCACTTTGGCTGCTGTTAACACCGTGCTCCCCCTCTGGCTTGCCTGTTTAGGTCTGTTTGGACCCTGTGGCCTGATGTGCTCCTTCCTTCGGAGGCTTTTTCTTTCGTATGACTTGGCGACTCTCAGTCCCTGCTTCTTTTTGTAGATCGGTCTGTTTCTTCTTTCATGATGAACTGGCAGTTTCACCTTCTATTCTCTTTCCATTACCTTGAAGTATTTGCTTTTTTCGGGGTTTGCTGCCTTATACTTTTGGCTCCCCTTGACCTCTCAGAAATCCAGTCGCCCTCCTGGTTCTGCCTGTGCATTTTTTGCATTATATTCCAAATTTGCCACGGCAATTTTAAAGATACAGGTTGTCCGGTCCCTTTCCCTGGAGAGCCTGGTCTCCCGGGCGGAGCTCAGAAATCCATACTTAAGTAATCATCCCAAGTGAGTCTTCCAGGCCAGAGGCTGGGGACTGTGCCCACCTCCAGTCACTTCCCTTCCACAAGTGGAAAAGTGTGTCTGACGTCAAATCAGACTACTCACAAAAGATCTAAAAGTGAAAGTTGCTCAGTCTTGTCCGACTCTTTGAGATCCCGTGGACTGCAGCCTTCCAGGCCCCTCTGTCCATGGGATTTTCCAGGCAAGAAGACTGGAGTGAGTTGCCATTTCCTGCTCAGTGGCTAAAGACACAGCCTTTCAGTGCAAGGCGCCAGTTAGATCCTTGTCCTGGAAGATCCCACGTGCTGCGGAGTGGCTGAACTGATGTGTCCAACTACCGAGCTGGAGCTCTGGCGCATGCGCCTGGACCTGGTGCTCTGCAGACAAGGGCCACTGCGATGGGAGGCCCACACAGGCCAAAGAACAAAGATGGATGAAAATGAATAGATGAAAGACCAATAGAAGTGGCCAAAAAGAAAAAGAAAAAAGTCAGTGTAAAAAGGATGCATTAAGAAAACTTCAGCTTAAATTTGTGAAATAATTCTCCTTTGAGCTGTAATGCTTTTGGCCCTTGTATCTCTTTGCTTTGTTGTTTCCCACACACACGTTTGTGATTACAGTATCTTTTCTATAAAATGCGTCCTACATTGTTGTGCTCTGTAGCAAGTCCTGCCGTCGGTCTTGAACTCCACTTTGGCTGCTGTTAACACCGTGCTCCCCTTCTTGCTTGCCTGTTTAGGTCTGTTTGGACCCTGTGGCCTGATGTGCTCCTTCCTTCGGAGGCTTTTTCTTTCGTATGACTTGGCGACTCTCAGTCCCTGCTTCTTTTTGTAGATCGGTCTGTTTCTTCTTTCATGATGAACTGGCAGTTTCACCTTCTATTCTCTTTCCATTACCTTGAAGTATTTGCTTTTTTCGGGGTTTGCTGCCTTATACTTTTGGCTCCCCTTGACCTCTCAGAAATCCAGTCGCCCTCCTGGTTCTGCCTGTGCATTTTTTGCATTATATTCCAAATTTGCCACGGCAATTTTAAAGATACAGGTTGTCCGGTCCCTTTCCCTGGAGAGCCTGGTCTCCCGGGCGGAGCTCAGAAATCCATACTTAAGTAATCATCCCAAGTGAGTCTTCCAGGCCAGAGGCTGGGGACTGTGCCCACCTCCAGTCACTTCCCTTCCACAAGTGGAAAAGTGTGTCTGACGTCAAATCAGACTACTCACAAAAGATCTAAAAGTGAAAGTTGCTCAGTCTTGTCCGACTCTTTGAGATCCCGTGGACTGCAGCCTTCCAGGCCCCTCTGTCCATGGGATTTTCCAGGCAAGAAGACTGGAGTGAGTTGCCATTTCCTGCTCTAGGAGATCTTCCTGACCCAGGGCTCAAACCTTGGTCTCCTGCACTGCAGGCAGATTCTTTACCGTCTGAGCCACCAGGGTAACACTGAAAGGCAAGGAAGGGCAATCCCACTGTGTTAGATTGTTTCTATTAGTTCCACAGCTCAGTGACTTACAGAAAGAAAGTGACAGATGTGTTTTTCCTAATAAAATCCTTATATATACAAATGTCGTTTCAGCCAGAACCTGCCTGGCTCTGCTTACAAGTTGTTTTGTTTTTAAAATTGTAATATTGGCTTTCGTTTTTCTTTTTGGGGTGGGAGGCAATAAGGCTCTGTTTGCTAAAGAAATGGAGGGGCATGTTTCCAGTTCTCCTTAATTGAAATGATCTCGTATGCAAACAACAACAAAAAAATTAAGCTCTGGATGCGCCTCTGCAGAATTGAGGGGTAATGACCCCAGCTTAAGAGAGAAGGCGACGATCCGTTTCATTGTCTAAAGCGATGAGCATCTGTCGTGTGGAAGGTTCACGGCAGGCGCTGCCAGAGCCAAGAGAGGGGCTCTCTTCCCTCCATCCTTTCTTCCTGCTTCTGTGCTCTATTCTATTTCCTCTCACTCTTTGGAGAGGGGAGAGGCAGCAGGTGAGTGGAATGGGTGCAGCTAGTTGTGTCTCAAGCATGGCCCCAGCGCTGGTATACCAGCCAGCCAGCCACGTCTTTGGATCTCAAGAAACCCTTGCAGACCCCAGGCCCTTGCCTCCCCTCCTGTGGTCCTGGCCTCTTCAGCAGCTGTTTTTCTAAGAGGCCTTGGTGTTGTGATATGGAGTCACCTCCATCATGCCTCAAGAGGAGGACGCTGTGGCCCCTCACATCTGGTGAGGGTGTTTGGAGAACAGAGAACCTGATACCGTGAGAGCAGAAGGAAACTGTGTGGAGCCAGGGGTGGGCGGTCACTTTCTCAAGGATTTGCTCTCATAAGCACGCACCTGCCCCCCAGCATCAGCAATCCCTCTCTCTCATCTAGATGAGAGGTTGGCAAACTTGTGCAAATAAAGTTTTATTGACATATCGCCACGCCCATTTGTTTTTGCATCGCCTGTACTTGCTCTAGTCTTGGTCAGGGTCATCTGCGAGAAAGGCATCTGGGTGCCTACATTATAGGTTCCCGTGTGACTTGGAAATCAGAACAAGAGTCCCTTAGTGGAATGTTTCTCTTAAGGCAGAATTCCAATCTCCAGAGTGTGGGCAAGAACTCAGCTGAGTTACTGCACCAGAGACCGCATGGCTCCCAAAGCCCCAAATAGTTACTCTCTGGCCCTTTACAGAAAATGTTTGCCAACCCCTGACTTAGACCAGACAGCATGAACCCCTGGGCTTTGGGGGGAAGGAAGGGGGCAGCTGAACAAGGACAGGCTCCTGCCATCACAGAGGGGAGAGAAATGGCAGTTGGCCCCCAGGAACCTCGGAAGAGAGACCTTGCATGATCAGGCACCTCATTTCTCACTCGGTTTCTCCACACTGGCCGTCCCTCTGCTTCTCAAGCGTACCACCTGTTTCTACCTCAAGCCCTTTGCACCTGCTTTTCCCTTGGCCTGGAACACTCTTTCCTCAGATATCCACATACTTAGCTCTTCTTTGCCACTCAGAGCTTTGCCCCAAAGATTCCACCCCAAAGAGGCCTCTCTGAAAGCTGGGCTTGCCCTCTGCCCTCGCTCATTTATCCTCGTCGCACCTTTACTGCTGTCTAAACATTTTTGTTTGTTGTTTTTATTCTCAACTATGAGATCAACAGGTTTGAAGTTGAGAAAGTGCAAGACTTAGTTTGTGTCTCCACCCATTATTTCTCTCTGAATGACAAAGGAAAGAGGAAGGGAAAAGACAAAAATAGAGGATGAGATCAGCCACAATACTATGTCACCTATGTGTAGAAGAGACCTGACAGACACTGCACCTATTAAATTATAGAGAGATTTCCCTGGCATTCAGTGGTTAAGACTCCACACTTTCACTGTAGTGGGCACTGACTTGACCCCTGCTTAAGGAATTAAAAAAAAAAAAAGATCCACATGCCCCACGGTGATCAGTAGATAAATAATTGAATCAATGAACAAACACTTCCTAGGACAGGAAATGGCAACCCACTCTCTGGAGAATTCCACAGACAGAGGAGCCTGGGGGGCAACAGTCCGTGGGTCAGACACGAACAGTCAGATACAACGAAGCCACTAACACACACAGGACAGTGGCTGAAGCTCGGGGCTTTGGCACCAGGCTGCCTGCATTAACATCACAACCATATGTTTGGTAGCTGTGTAACATTGGGCAAGTTACTTGACCTCTCAGTGCCCTGTGAAATGAAAGTCACATGTTCACCTAATGCATGGGGTGGCGGGAAGGATTAAATGGGATGGGATGGTGCATAGATGGAAGCTAAATCCCTGTTGACTATGTGCATTAGCTATGCGCGTCAAACAGTCGTCATTCAACTGAAGGATGAACTTTGGTTTCTCTTACCCCAGCGTGAGAGCTCTGGAGAGTTTTCCAGCTCTGGGCAGGACATCGGTTCCTTGTGCAACATGGACAAGTCAGCGAATGTTTCTTCACCTCAGCTTCTGCTCTGAAGGGTAGAACGGATTTCTCTTCCTCACAGGGACATCCAGATAAAGTTGTGTGTGTGGCCATGCTTTGCCTGAAACTTGTTTTCAGGATCTGCCAAGGAGAAGAGTAGGTGCAGTTAATGCAGCAGACTACCTACTAGCTGCATGATCCTAGCCTGCTTTCTTGGTGCTTTGAGTCTCAGTCTTCTCATCAGTAAAATGGGGGCAATGGTAGTCGCTTCAGAGTGTCGTTGTGATGATCAGGTGTCACAATAGTGGTTTCTCGCACAAAAGACACTCACTCCATGATAGCAGCATTTTTACTGCTCTGTAAGACCTATGAGTGAAGTGTACATGAATGCAAATACACATCCGATGTGTTTATGCTTATGTGTGTCTGGGTAGGAATACCACAAGGTTTAAAGCTCTGGCCCAGGGTAGATTCAACTCTTGGACTAGGGTAGAGTCCATTGGACTGTAAGGAGATCAAACCAGTCAATCCTAAAAGAAATCAATCTTGAATATTCACTGGAAGCACTGATACTAAAGCTGAAGTTGAAGCTGCAATACTTCAGCCACCTGGTGCAAAGAGCTGAATCATTGGAGAAGACCCTGATGCTGGGAGGGATTGAGGGCAGGAGGAGAAGGGGACAACAGAGGATGAGGTGATTGGATGGCATCATCGACTCAATGGACACGAGTTTGAGCACACTCCAGTCGATGGTAAAGGACAGAAAAGCTGGCGTGCTACAGTCCATGGGGTAGCAAAGAATCAGACACAACTGAGTGACTGAAAAATAACAGCAGCCAGGGTAGATGTGAGTTGAATCGAGGTTCTCATTGCCAGCCTTTTTCACAATGCCTCATGACAAGTGATTTGCTTTGTGACCTTGGGAACATCCTTCCCCCTTTCTGGACCATGATTTTCCTCTTTCTGGAGTAAAGAGCATAGTACTTGCCCACAGTGATTAATTTATATGCTAGCTTGATTGGGCCAAAATGTCCAGATAGTTGGTCAAACACTGTTCTGGTTATTTCTAAGGGTGTTTGGGGATGAGACTGATATTGAAATCAGTGGGCTTTAAGCAAAGCAGACTGCCCGCCGTAAAGTAAAGTAAATGGGCCTCTTCCAATCAGCCGAAGTCCCAGGTAAAACAAAGGACTGGCTCCCCCACGTGAGGGGAAGCTCTGCTTGCAGGTGGCCTTTGGACTTGAACTGCAGCACGGGCTCTTCCCTGGCCTCTAGTCGACGGACCCAACCTGTAGAGTTGGACTTGTCGGCCTTCATAATTGTGTGAGCGAATATCTTTCCAGTTTTCAAACTCTCTCGCCCCTTCTCTACATATGTACACACACACACACACACATACACACACACTGTCTTTTATATACCTTCTATATACTTCCCTGGATGTTTGTGTACTTATGTACATTCTGTGGGTGTTGTTTCTCTGAGAACCCAAACTGACACATTCACTCCACCCTCAGGGTCCCAGGAAATCCAGAGGGGAGCTAAATACCTTCATGTACTCACACAGCCAGGGTTCTAAACAGAGCCATCACTGGCCCCTGGGTCTCAGGGTCTGGAGGCCCCCGGGGGTGTAAAGTCCCCACCAGCTTCTGACACAGGGGTACTGAGGTGGGGAGGGAGAGCTCAGACTGACCTTTCCTCAGTCTCCTGGAGCCGAAAGGGCTCACAGCGCCACCAGGAGGAAGGGAGCCTGGATCCACCATGGGGCTGAGGGCTCACCTCCATCCTTCTGCATTCCTCTTTTATTAGTTTCCTGAGGCTACCTTAATCAATTACACAAATGAGAAATGTGCTTTCTCCAGTTCTAGAAGCTGGAAGTACAAAATTCCAGTGCTGGCAGGACTGGTTTCCTCTGAAGGATCTGAGGGATCTTTGTTTCAAGTCTCTTTCCTCGCTGCACTGACTGCCGCCACCCTGAGTAAAATGGGTGAGTTGAATCGAGGTTCTCATTGCCAGCCTTTTCACAATGCCTCAACAAGTGATTTGCTTTGTGACCTTGGGAACATCCTTCCCCTTTCTGGACCATGATTTTCCTCTTTCTGGAGTAAAGAGCATAGTACTTGCCCACAGTGATTAATTTATATGCTAGCTTGATTGGGCCAAAATGTCCAGATAGTTGGTCAAACACTGTTCTGGTTATTTCTAAGGGTGTTTGGGGATGAGACTGATATTGAAATCAGTGGGCTTTAAGCAAAGCAGACTGCCCGCCGTAAAGTAAAGTAAATGGGCCTCTTCCAATCAGCCGAAGTCCCAGGTAAAACAAAGGACTGGCTCCCCCACGTGAGGGGAAGCTCTGCTTGCAGGTGGCCTTTGGACTTGAACTGCAGCACGGGCTCTTCCCTGGCCTCTAGTCGACGGACCCAACCTGTAGAGTTGGACTTGTCGGCCTTCATAATTGTGTGAGCGAATATCTTTCCAGTTTTCAAACTCTCTCGCCCCTTCTCTACATATGTACACACACACACACACACATACACACACACTGTCTTTTATATACCTTCTATATACTTCCCTGGATGTTTGTGTACTTATGTACATTCTGTGGGTGTTGTTTCTCTGAGAACCCAAACTGACACATTCACTCCACCCTCAGGGTCCCAGGAAATCCAGAGGGGAGCTAAATACCTTCATGTACTCACACAGCCAGGGTTCTAAACAGAGCCATCACTGGCCCCTGGGTCTCAGGGTCTGGAGGCCCCCGGGGGTGTAAAGTCCCCACCAGCTTCTGACACAGGGGTACTGAGGTGGGGAGGGAGAGCTCAGACTGACCTTTCCTCAGTCTCCTGGAGCCGAAAGGGCTCACAGCGCCACCAGGAGGAAGGGAGCCTGGATCCACCATGGGGCTGAGGGCTCACCTCCATCCTTCTGCATTCCTCTTTTATTAGTTTCCTGAGGCTACCTTAATCAATTACACAAATGAGAAATGTGCTTTCTCCAGTTCTAGAAGCTGGAAGTACAAAATTCCAGTGCTGGCAGGACTGGTTTCCTCTGAAGGATCTGAGGGATCTTTGTTTCAAGTCTCTTTCCTCGCTGCACTGACTGCCGGCCACCCTTGTGATTTCTTGGGATGCATAGACGCGTCCCTCCAGTTCCTGTCACAGATTCTCCCTGGGTGTGTCTCTACTCCATTTCTTAAAAGTTCACGGCTGGGGCCTCCCTGGTGGTCCAGTGGGTAAGAACATCGCCTTGCAGTGCAAGGGGCGCCAGTTCGATCCCTGGCCTGGGAAGATCCCATGTGCCGCGGAGCGGTTGGACTGATGTGTCCAACTACCAAGCCAGAGCTCTGGAGTTCATGAGCCCAGAGACAGTGCCCTGCGACGAGAGAGGCCACTGCAATGGGAGGCTCACACAGGCCAAAGAACAAAGATGGATGAAAATGGACAAATGAAAGACCAGTAGAAGTGGCCAAAAAAAAAGTTCACGGGTTGTATGGATTTTAGAGCCCACCGTCAACCAGTATGACTTCTTCTTAACTAATTACATCTGCAAAGACCCTACTCCCAAACAGATCCCACACTGAAGTCTGGGTGGGCATGAATCTGGGGAGGAGACGATCTGGCTCGATACACCTGTGCTGGGCTTTGGGGGGCATTCAGCCCCAGGACAAACGGAGAGCAATCCTTTACCTTCGACAGCTCCATTCATCCTGCTTCTCTCCGGGCTGGCCTGGGAACCTGCTGGCACTTGAAGATGCATCTCCTGCTGTAGGGGGCCCGGGGAGACTGAACATTGGCAGAACTCCCTTTCGCTGATGTGAGGTTGTACTTTTGTTTTTTTGTTTTGAGAGATTGCATTAGCAATCCAGTTCCAGTTAATAATATTTGTAAAAATGGCTATTAGAATGAAGAAGAAGAAAAAAAGAGGCAATGGGAGAGCTGTGGGCTGTGCTAGCCCTAGGACCTGGGTGTCAGAGGCAGAAATTCCTGGCTGGAGTGGGGACAGGCACTGGGACCCCTGGGGGGCACCCACCAAGCCATCTGACTCAGGGTTTCTACAGGGGGGAAGTGGGCCAAGCAGGATGTTTCCAATGGCTTGTGGAGAGGTAGAGAGAGGGCTGAGTCTGGAATATTCGGAAAGGTTTTTCTCCTAGAGATCAGTGAGCAAGGAGGGTGAGCAAGGAGGTGTTCGATTTTCTGCCTCCCTATGTCCCATCTAGCAGATATTGTAGACACCCGGCCCAGCTCCCTGTGACCTTTTACCTTGTTTATGCTGGAAGGTGGGATCTGGGAAACGGTGCTGGGCTTCCATGTGCTTCACTTTCCCAGGACCAGTGCCTGGGCCTTCTTGGAGGGCTGCCCTGCCCTCCAGCATCTAGAGCTGCTTTGCTGCAAAGGCAGGGAAATTTACATCCCTGAGAAATGCCTGAGAATTGACCTCCTCTAGCCTATCCCTGGGCTGCGACTAACCCTCTACCGACACATTCAGGGCAGCATACTTCCCTCAGAGCGTAACTTACACCCGCAAAGTCCCCTGCTACTGCCCTCTGAAGCCATCCTCCACAGGACATTGCCTGAAAGTCTTCGCTCATTTTCTTCAACTTTCCTTCCTGTTTTCTCAACTGCTTGTTGCTAAATCACTTGCACAGGAATGTCAGGTCTACTCTTTGGGGTCCTGGCCAACACCCCGCCCTTGGAGTGTCATTTGAACCCCACGTGTGCGACTGGCCTGTTGGATCCATGACTCTGGCAAGAGCCCTTGGAGAGTGATTTGAAGGACCAAGGGCTCAATAATCTCCTCCCCTGAGCCTCTGCTGAGCCTGAAGTCCCCCAATTTGAGATTCATTCCCTTGGAATGTGTCCCTCACTCCTCTTAAAATGGAGTTGCTCCTGGGAGATCAGCTTTATCGCTGGCATTAATCCTGCTTCTTGGAGTGGAGTTTCCCAGTAAATCAGAAACGTTTCGCTGTTGCAGCTGCTTCGGCGGCACCAGGCGGCTGGGTTCAACCCACGGGAGCGGGGCCGGGACAGAATCTTAGAGGCAGAAATTCCTGGCTGGAGTGGGGACAGGCACTGGGACCCCTGGGGGGCACCCACCAAGCCATCTGACTCAGGGTTTCTACAGGGGGGAAGTGGGCCAAGCAGGATGTTTCCAATGGCTTGTGGAGAGGTAGAGAGAGGGCTGAGTCTGGAATATTCGGAAAGGTTTTTCTCCTAGAGATCAGTGAGCAAGGAGGGTGAGCAAGGAGGTGTTCGATTTTCTGCCTCCCTATGTCCCATCTAGCAGATATTGTAGACACCCGGCCCAGCTCCCTGTGACCTTTTACCTTGTTTATGCTGGAAGGTGGGATCTGGGAAACGGTGCTGGGCTTCCATGTGCTTCACTTTCCCAGGACCAGTGCCTGGGCCTTCTTGGAGGGCTGCCCTGCCCTCCAGCATCTAGAGCTGCTTTGCTGCAAAGGCAGGGAAATTTACATCCCTGAGAAATGCCTGAGAATTGACCTCCTCTAGCCTATCCCTGGGCTGCGACTAACCCTCTACCGACACATTCAGGGCAGCATACTTCCCTCAGAGCGTAACTTACACCCGCAAAGTCCCCTGCTACTGCCCTCTGAAGCCATCCTCCACAGGACATTGCCTGAAAGTCTTCGCTCATTTTCTTCAACTTTCCTTCCTGTTTTCTCAACTGCTTGTTGCTAAATCACTTGCACAGGAATGTCAGGTCTACTCTTTGGGGTCCTGGCCAACACCCCGCCCTTGGAGTGTCATTTGAACCCCACGTGTGCGACTGGCCTGTTGGATCCATGACTCTGGCAAGAGCCCTTGGAGAGTGATTTGAAGGACCAAGGGCTCAATAATCTCCTCCCCTGAGCCTCTGCTGAGCCTGAAGTCCCCCAATTTGAGATTCATTCCCTTGGAATGTGTCCCTCACTCCTCTTAAAATGGAGTTGCTCCTGGGAGATCAGCTTTATCGCTGGCATTAATCCTGCTTCTTGGAGTGGAGTTTCCCAGTAAATCAGAAACGTTTCGCTGTTGCAGCTGCTTCGGCGGCACCAGGCGGCTGGGTTCAACCCACGGGAGCGGGGCCGGGACAGAATCTCATAGGCAGGAATCAGTGCCTTGGCTGCGGCCTGCCTCACACCGCAGGGTCCTTGGCCACTCCTGCCTCCTTCTCGCAACCCTTCCTGAGGGCTTATCTCAGCTGCAGGGAGGCTAATCCACTCAAGGTTTAAAATAATGGCATGATAATAATGCAAATGATGATAAGGCGTTATTATTTTTAGCGAGTTATTATTCCCAGGGATGTTTCATTTTAAGTGGGATTTCTGGAACATCAAAAATGACCATGGGACACAAGGGAATGCTTGAATGGTACAATTCAGGCACAGTGATTCCCAGATGAGAGTCGTTGGAATCCTGCCCTATACCCTTCCATTGTTGTCAGGGTACATGGGACTGCACATAGAGCCTCTTCGCACAAATTAAGGGAAGATGTCCCATCTGTGTAGTGAATTAGAAAAGGACACCTCCTGGGGACAGACACCGTTCCAAGGGTACTCAGCTTGGGGTGAGCACCAACTGAATTTCAGCCCCACTTACTCCTGCCAAGTGCCTTTGTGCACCAACTGCCTGGCCATGCAAGGAGGCATCAAGGACCTGCGTAGTCATAAAATGGAGCAAGACCCCGTAGGGCTTCCAGGCATGGAAACGCCCCAGGCATCTTGTCTGTAGGAAATAGGCTTGAAGGTCAAGCTTCCATGCCCTTCCCTGAGTTTCAAAGGGCAGGTTCAAACAAGTGCAACCCAGGCAAGGGAGGGAATGCAGAGACAAGGGAGGAGTAGTCCAGAAACAATAGTGCAGCCTTGGGCCAGGGTCTGGTTCTGCCTCAAAGGATACAGGTAAGACAATCTTTGAGCTCTTCTGCAGAACTAAACCCCCAACAAACAGAAGAAGTTAACTACTTAATGAAGCATTTTTGATATTGAAACCAAGGGCTCAATAATCTCCTCCCTGAGCCTCTCTGAGCCTGAAGTCCCCCAATTTGAGATTCATTCCCTTGGAATGTGTCCCTCACTCCTCTTAAAATGGAGTTGCTCCTGGGAGATCAGCTTTATCGCTGGCATTAATCCTGCTTCTTGGAGTGGAGTTTCCCAGTAAATCAGAAACGTTTCGCTGTTGCAGCTGCTTCGGCGGCACCAGGCGGCTGGGTTCAACCCACGGGAGCGGGGCCGGGACAGAATCTCATAGGCAGGAATCAGTGCCTTGGCTGCGGCCTGCCTCACACCGCAGGGTCCTTGGCCACTCCTGCCTCCTTCTCGCAACCCTTCCTGAGGGCTTATCTCAGCTGCAGGGAGGCTAATCCACTCAAGGTTTAAAATAATGGCATGATAATAATGCAAATGATGATAAGGCGTTATTATTTTTAGCGAGTTATTATTCCCAGGGATGTTTCATTTTAAGTGGGATTTCTGGAACATCAAAAATGACCATGGGACACAAGGGAATGCTTGAATGGTACAATTCAGGCACAGTGATTCCCAGATGAGAGTCGTTGGAATCCTGCCCTATACCCTTCCATTGTTGTCAGGGTACATGGGACTGCACATAGAGCCTCTTCGCACAAATTAAGGGAAGATGTCCCATCTGTGTAGTGAATTAGAAAAGGACACCTCCTGGGGACAGACACCGTTCCAAGGGTACTCAGCTTGGGGTGAGCACCAACTGAATTTCAGCCCCACTTACTCCTGCCAAGTGCCTTTGTGCACCAACTGCCTGGCCATGCAAGGAGGCATCAAGGACCTGCGTAGTCATAAAATGGAGCAAGACCCCGTAGGGCTTCCAGGCATGGAAACGCCCCAGGCATCTTGTCTGTAGGAAATAGGCTTGAAGGTCAAGCTTCCATGCCCTTCCCTGAGTTTCAAAGGGCAGGTTCAAACAAGTGCAACCCAGGCAAGGGAGGGAATGCAGAGACAAGGGAGGAGTAGTCCAGAAACAATAGTGCAGCCTTGGGCCAGGGTCTGGTTCTGCCTCAAAGGATACAGGTAAGACAATCTTTGAGCTCTTCTGCAGAACTAAACCCCCAACAAACAGAAGAAGTTAACTACTTAATGAAGCATTTTTTCCAGTGAGAAAGTCACAGTTTGGTAACCTCAAGAACAATAGCAGCTCAGCCGGAGTCCACCGGAGGCCATATTAAAGGAGTGAAGGCCCGGAATATTCATTGGAAGGACTGATGCTAAAGCAGAAGCTCCAATACTATGGCCACCCGATGCCAAGAGCCAGCTCATTGGAAAAGATCCTGACGATGGGAAAGACTAGGGGCAACAGGAAATAAAATCACCAGAGGAAAAGAGGATGAGACGGTTGGATAGAATCACTGACCCAATGGACATGAGCTTGAGCAAATTGCGGGAGATCGTGAAAGACAGGGAAGCCTTGTGTGTTGCAGTTCATGGGATCTCACAGAGTCAGACACGACGAAGCGACTGAACAAGGCCGTCCCTGCTCACACCTTGGTCCTTATCAGCAGCCCTGCCCTTGAGCTGTTGCTATAAAACTCTCCCCAAATCCCCTTCTAGGTCAGGACAGACAGTTTTGAAGGTATTAGCCCACTGTGTTCCCCTTTGCCTGGTAAAGCAATGAAGCTGTTCTTTCCTACTTCACCTCAAATTCTGTCTCCAAGATTCAATTTGGCTCTAGTGTACAGAGACCGAGTTTCAGCATCATGAATGTACATGTGTGTGTGTGTGTGTATGTGTCCACTGTAGCCCACCAGGCTCCTCTATCTATGGGATTCACCAGGCAAGATTACTGGAATGGGTTACCATTTCCCACGACCGATAACAACCAATATTATTCAGTAGCCACCAATATTTAGTTTACTCTGAGCACTCTCCCTAACCCATGCCAAATATATTGCCTGCACTATCTTCTTTCCCACATCAGTCTTGTGAGATAGATACAGTCTGCACCATCCCCATTTTAGAGATGAGAAAGCTGCAGCTCAGTGATGTTGCACAAATGGCCTAGAGCCACACAGCAAAGGGAAAGGTCCAGGGTTTGAGCTCCCATCATTGGTGCCGCACAAAATGTCTCCCACTCAGGATATTTCAGCAGAGAGAAGAGTGGTAAAGGGCGATGAAACCTTGCCAGCAAACTGAATCAGCAAGAAAGAGGAAGCGCATTGGCTGGGGGCTATGAAATGAGGCGGGGTGGGACAGTGGCAGGCGTTGACCGGGGGGTCAGTCCCAAGTGAAGCTTTCAAGTCTGCCTTTACCAGCTGTGTGTCGTTGGGCAAGTCATGCAGCAGCTCTGGGCCTCCATATCTGATATCCTCCGCTGTGAAAATAGGGATTAAGGAGGCAGGTCTCCAAAGGTCCTTGTCGGTTCTTAATGCCCTTCCTACCACCAACCCTTAGAGTGGCTTCAGAGGGGCAGGGTGGACCAGCGGGTCCCCAACACACTGGATGTAGAGTGACTGTAAAATCACCAGAGGAAAAGAGGATGAGACGGTTGGATAGAATCACTGACCCAATGGATATGAGCTTGAGCAAATTGCGGGCGATCGTGAAAGACAGGGAAGCCTTGTGTGTTGCAGTTCATGGGATCTCACAGAGTCAGACACGACGAAGCGACTGAACAAGGCCGTCCCTGCTCACACCTTGGTCCTTATCAGCAGCCCTGCCCTTGAGCTGTTGCTATAAAACTCTCCCCAAATCCCCTTCTAGGTCAGGACAGACAGTTTTGAAGGTATTAGCCCACTGTGTTCCCCTTTGCCTGGTAAAGCAATGAAGCTGTTCTTTCCTACTTCACCTCAAATTCTGTCTCCAAGATTCAATTTGGCTCTAGTGTACAGAGACCGAGTTTCAGCATCATGAATGTACATGTGTGTGTGTGTGTGTATGTGTCCACTGTAGCCCACCAGGCTCCTCTATCTATGGGATTCACCAGGCAAGATTACTGGAATGGGTTACCATTTCCCACGACCGATAACAACCAATATTATTCAGTAGCCACCAATATTTAGTTTACTCTGAGCACTCTCCCTAACCCATGCCAAATATATTGCCTGCACTATCTTCTTTCCCACATCAGTCTTGTGAGATAGATACAGTCTGCACCATCCCCATTTTAGAGATGAGAAAGCTGCAGCTCAGTGATGTTGCACAAATGGCCTAGAGCCACACAGCAAAGGGAAAGGTCCAGGGTTTGAGCTCCCATCATTGGTGCCGCACAAAATGTCTCCCACTCAGGATATTTCAGCAGAGAGAAGAGTGGTAAAGGGCGATGAAACCTTGCCAGCAAACTGAATCAGCAAGAAAGAGGAAGCGCATTGGCTGGGGGCTATGAAATGAGGCGGGGTGGGACAGTGGCAGGCGTTGACCGGGGGGTCAGTCCCAAGTGAAGCTTTCAAGTCTGCCTTTACCAGCTGTGTGTCGTTGGGCAAGTCATGCAGCAGCTCTGGGCCTCCATATCTGATATCCTCCGCTGTGAAAATAGGGATTAAGGAGGCAGGTCTCCAAAGGTCCTTGTCGGTTCTTAATGCCCTTCCTACCACCAACCCTTAGAGTGGCTTCAGAGGGGCAGGGAGTGGACCAGCGGGTCCCCAACACACTGGATGTGAGGAGTGCAGGGTGGGTCTCTGTGTTTTCAGCCCAGCCTGGACTCTGGGCTCCCTACCTACCTCCTGGCCACTTTTATCCTGACTCAGATCTGTAACTGCATCCTGAATACACCCAGCAGAGCCATTTATCAAGCACAGGCAATTAAGGCCACCGTTGTCAAGAACTATTCCAGGAACAGAGCCTGGAGGTGAGGAGGGGAGGAAAGAGGGTTGGGGAGGAGGAGCTCCAAGCCGGGCTTAGCATGAGGACGTGAGGACGGAGGGGCTGGAGCTAGTGGAACACGGACAGTTCCAGGCAGTCCTGCACGGAGGATGGTGCAGACCCTGCAAGCTTGTTACCCATCTTACAGATGGGGCAAGTGACGCCCTTAGCCATCATGCAGCCTGACCATTCGCCTGCCAAGAGGGCAAAGGAAGTGTTTGAACCAAGCAGGTCTGCATTCAGAGATGAGCTCTCAACCACTCTGGGTCGACCAGACACTAAAACAGAACTCTGAGCACTGGTCTGGGAGACACCAAGATAGATATCAGACACCAGAGGGAGGGAGGGAGGCTAAGATTTCACAGACAGTATTTCTGAGAGCGGGTTCCAAGATTCCTGGGTTCCTTCACCAGATCGAGGGTACAAAGAAGGGAGAGAGCAGTTGATGGGGATTTCTCAGGAGAGCCAATAGGACTGGTGAAAAAGGCACCTCCCCTCTTCCTGCCCTGATGGCTCTGTGATCGCTGGCCAGAGCCTATGTGTGTGTGCACATGTGTGTGTGTGTGTATCTGTGTACACAGGTGAGGTGGAGTCGGTGTGTAGGCAGATGAGCATTAGGGGGGCAAAAGTCTGTGTGTGTGTCTCCGTCGTGTCTGACTCTTTGGAAGATCCCCTGGAGAAGGAACTGGCAATCTGCTCTGGTATTCTTGCCTGGAGGATGCCATGGAGGGAGGGTCAAACATGCGATTATGGATGAACATATGGGTGTGTGGACCTCCGTGTGAGGGCTGAAGTTTGAACCCATGTTAGCAGGTGTGCGTGCGTGTGTGTGTGTATGTGTGCATGCCTATGGTGTGTGTGCTCACTGCAGCTCCACAGAGCCTTATGGGAGATGACATTTGAGGCTGCAGGAGGTCCAGCTGCCGGCTTCCCCAGCTTCTCCCTTCCTCTCATTAATTGGCCTGTACGAGGTGAGAGAACACAATGTTATCTGCCTAGAGGAGTGTCCATGTAGCCCTGCAGAGTAGCCCAGGGAGATTTTGCCCTTACTCTCGGCCCTTCTCTCTTCTGCTCACCCACCCCGTTGCCCAACCAAGGACCAGCTATTACCATGGCGAAAGCCCCACAGAAACCAGACGCTGCATCTGGACAGAGGGGAGCAGGGGCTCTGGGCTCCTACAGTGCAGTCTCCCACTTGGACCAGACTGAACACCAGCTGGCCTCTGCTCACTCGCCTCAGTGATAGGAAGCTCACGTTGCCCTATCACCCACCCCAGAGAACACCCTTCCCGAATAACCCAAAGCTGCTGCCCTGTCTCTTCCAGCCACTGGTCTCAGCTCCTCTCTGCTTCCTGAGTCAACATTCCAAGGCAGCCAGACTCTCCCTGCTAAACCTTCTCCGCTTTGTGGGCTGCTTCCCCTGAGACTCTGTTCCTCCCTCCTCGCCTGAGGACATGAGGTCCAGGTCCCTCCTCTGGACATTCTGAACCTATAAAGCAAGGAGTGTGGACTTGAACCCACAGTCCCTACTGAAGTTGACCAGAGCAGGGGCAGGAGGGCAGTCCTTTCTGCCCCCAGAGCCCCATTCAATGACGACTTCACCTCCAGGTCTATACTTTTAGTAGCCACATCACATTATTTGTGCTTATATTGACCTTGGTGTGGGGAGTCAAAGAAAAATGACCAGATCATTTCAGGTGGAATTCTACCAGGCCATCCCCATCTACCCACTCTGGGCTTGTTCCTTCAATCATTGATTTTTTGGATCTGAAAGTGCCTGACTTTACATCGATTACTGTTAAGTTTTTTCTTGTTGATTTTGGCCCAGCATTCTGCCTGGGAAGAGAGCTTTGGGTCATAAATCAACTGTGTCAGAATCACCTGTGTTTTCAAGGTTCAGATGAACAAACTTTTATGTCTTCATCTAAGTCCCTGGCAAAATTTTTGGACAGGTTGCAGCTTGGGCAATGTTTGCCCTGCAGGCCCCTCTCCTACTTCATTTCCCTCCACACAAATGTCTTCAGTGGGAGATGTTCAAACCATCACCATGATCCAGCTGTCTATTCCTCCATCTGCTAAGCCAGTCACCTTAGGATAAGAGGGGTTTCATGGGAGCAAAGTTGACTTTGAAGACCCCAGTCTGACTCTTGGACCATGGCATGTTCTTTTCCTGATGCTCTGAACTTTCCGCCTTGTCAGCCAGTCCAGGCTATTTGGCAAATGAAGGTAGTTTTGTGCCACTCTGGTTTCCTTGGAATTTTCTCATTCTAGCCAATTCTTGGATACCCCACAAGATCTTGGAAGTCTTTCCAGCAGAGAGTGGCCATGTCATTTTTCAAATCAAAAGAGGTAACTTTCAGAGCATATCAGTTATCAAATGCTGGGTAACAAATTACCCCTAAAACTTAGTAGCTTAAAACAGCAAACATTGGTTGTCTCAGTTTATGTGGTTGAGGTGTCTGGGAGGCTTTTAGCTGAAAGTCTCTGGATGTGGGTCTGCCATGAAGTTACAGGCAGGATGCTGACCAGGCTGTGGCCACCTGAAGCCTTGCCTGGGCTGGAAGATCCAGCAGGCTATTGGCAGGAGGCCTCAGTTTCTCACTACCTTGCCTTCTTGATAGGACAGCTTGACTTGCCTTGTGATGTGGCTGTGGGATCTGAAAAGGGGGGCCCTTAAACCCCCTTTCTGCCCCAGAGCCCCATTCAATGAGGACTTCACCTCCAGGTCTATACTTTTAGTAGCCACATCACATTATTTGTGCTTATATTGACCTTGGTGGGGAGTCAAAGAAAAATGACCAGATCATTTCAGGTGGAATTCTACCAGGCCATCCCCATCTACCCACTCTGGGCTTGTTCCTTCAATCATTGATTTTTTGGATCTGAAAGTGCCTGACTTTACATCGATTACTGTTAAGTTTTTTCTTGTTGATTTTGGCCCAGCATTCTGCCTGGGAAGAGAGCTTTGGGTCATAAATCAACTGTGTCAGAATCACCTGTGTTTTCAAGGTTCAGATGAACAAACTTTTATGTCTTCATCTAAGTCCCTGGCAAAATTTTTGGACAGGTTGCAGCTTGGGCAATGTTTGCCCTGCAGGCCCCTCTCCTACTTCATTTCCCTCCACACAAATGTCTTCAGTGGGAGATGTTCAAACCATCACCATGATCCAGCTGTCTATTCCTCCATCTGCTAAGCCAGTCACCTTAGGATAAGAGGGGTTTCATGGGAGCAAAGTTGACTTTGAAGACCCCAGTCTGACTCTTGGACCATGGCATGTTCTTTTCCTGATGCTCTGAACTTTCCGCCTTGTCAGCCAGTCCAGGCTATTTGGCAAATGAAGGTAGTTTTGTGCCACTCTGGTTTCCTTGGAATTTTCTCATTCTAGCCAATTCTTGGATCCCCCACAAGATCTTGGAAGTCTTTCCAGCAGAGAGTGGCCATGTCATTTTTCAAATCAAAAGAGGTAACTTTCAGAGCATATCAGTTATCAAATGCTGGGTAACAAATTACCCCTAAAACTTAGTAGCTTAAAACAGCAAACATTGGTTGTCTCAGTTTATGTGGTTGAGGTGTCTGGGAGGCTTTTAGCTGAAAGTCTCTGGATGTGGGTCTGCCATGAAGTTACAGGCAGGATGCTGACCAGGCTGTGGCCACCTGAAGCCTTGCCTGGGCTGGAAGATCCAGCAGGCTATTGGCAGGAGGCCTCAGTTTCTCACTACCTTGCCTTCTTGATAGGACAGCTTGACTTGCCTTGTGATGTGGCTGTGGGTTTTCGGGGTGAGGGATCCAAGAAAGAGCAGGGAGGAAGTCGCAGGGCCTTTTGGAACATAGTCCTGAAAGTGATACACCCCCACTTCCACCATATACTCTTCTTAAGAGGCAAGTCACTGAGTACAGCCCATACTCAAGCGGAGGAGAATCAGGCCTGACCTTCCGAAGGAAAAAGGTCCAGAAATATGTTGAGAGATAAAATCACCACAGAGAGTGAAAGAAGATATTATCTAATCACACCAGGATGAGGGACTTGAACCAGGACTGTCCCATGCAAAGCACATTTGTTCATCCAACACCTTCAAGGCCTCTCAAATGTTCAGATGTCAAGCCACAGTGAAAAACCCATTCTGAAAAATAAAATCTATCATGATGGACTTCCCGGGGAGTCCAGGGGTAAAAGAATCCAATTCAGGGAACACCAGTTGGTCCCAGAAGATCCCACATGCTGCAGGCAACTAACCCAGACGCCACAACTACTGAACCCTACGTGCCCTCAAGCCAGAGCCCCACAACAAGAGAAACCACTGCAATAAGAAACCTGTGCACTTCAACCAAGAGTAACCCCTGCTCGCCACAACTAGAAAAAAAGCCTGCATACGACAATGAAGACCCAGTGCAGCCATGAATAAATAAATAAATTTCAAAAATTGATTTAAAAATCCACCAAAAAGTAAATAAAAAAAAAAATCCACCAAGGCCTTTTTCACAAATAACTGAAACATGAGTTCACAAAATAGCATTTGCCTTACATGTGCCTTTTTAGGAGAGCAAAAAAGTATTCCCAATCCCTCCGAGGACCCCCCGGCTGGATCTGAAAGTTAAACTGCTGAAGATAGGTTAACAGGATAAAAGTATACATATTTATGTTGTACACCCTTTCTATGACAGGGAAGACTTCACAACGGAAGGAAGCCCCAAAGAAACCGTCAGACCTGTGTGTTTTTATGGGGACTTTGATGGAGAGTCAACAACTGTGGAGGACTGTGGTATGTGAGGGAGTGGGAGGTGATGCAGGCAGCAGGGGAACCTTAGGACTCCTCTCGGTGAGCCTGTTCCTCAAAGAGAAGCGTCTTCCTTTCTTCCAGGCACCTCTCACAGGAGGGTTTTACAGCCTGTTTCAGGGGAGAAGATGGAGGAGGGGTGTCAGAGTGAGCTTCCCTCTTCTGCCATTTCCTCAAACTCCTGCAGCCTAGAATACGCAATATGCCAAGAAGCCTATTGTCTTGAACCATTCCATATGGAAATCTAACATATTCCATTCTATTTCATTTTAACCATTCTATTCTACTCCGTGTTTTTGTTTTTGTTTTTTTTTGACTGAGTCCCATGGCTTGTGAGATCTCAGTTCGCTGGCTAGAGACTGGGCCCAGGCCCTCAGTAGAGAAATTGCAGAGTCTTAACCACTGGACTGCCAGAGAGATCCCTGTAGATTCTTAAAATACTGCTTGCACTCAACTAAGTTTATCTCATAATTCACTAATGGCTAGGGGTCCACTCTGTAAACACAAACCGCCATGCTGGAGTGTACTCTCTCCATCTGCTTTAGCGCTCTCGAGGGGCCTGACCTGAGTTTCTTAACCTACTTTTTTTTTTTAACCTTTTAGACCCCTCCTTCCTCAACGCATCCACAGACACTCTTCATCTTTAGCTCTATGGAGTCACTGAACCATGAAATGTCAGCGTATGAAAGATGCTCTGGACCAGGAATGACGCATATCTCCTTGATGCCTTGGCAGACATTACTAATCAATCACGGCACTGTCATTATGCTCAGTGTCTACCTCAGAATCCTCCCAACTCCAGGTATCTCATTTTTTGCAAGACAAAAATCTATTGTAGGTCTTCCCTGGTGGTCCAGTGGGTAAAGAGTCAGTCTTGCAGTGCAAGGGGCACCAGTTCGATTCCTGGCACAGGAAGATCTACATGCTGCGGAGTGGCTGTGCCCAATTAGAGCCAGCGCTCTGGAGCGCATGCACCCAGAACCTGTGCTCTGCAACAAGAGAGGCCACTGCGATGGGAGGCCCACACAGGCCGAAGAATTAAGATGGATGAAAATAAATAAATGAGGGACCAATAAAAGAGGCCAATTAAAAAAAAAAATCTATTGTATAAAGACTGTATTTGAAGCCCCAAAGCAAGCTCTGAATCCCAGAGCAATGCAGCGGCTTTAGGAAGGTCACAGGGCTGTCAGTGGCTGGGAGGAACTGGCAGCACTGCTCTCTTGGCTGAGCCCAGGGCTTCCCTATACTTTGCCCATATATTGTCTGACATCTTAGACCTTGCTCTTCTGACCAGCCTCGAGCGATCTCTCACCCGCCCATTCCTTGCCAACCACCTATGGACCACAGGGTGGTTAAGGAGACCCCAGACCCTTTCTAGAGAGAATGTCACATGGGGCTATCCTGCTTGGGACTACAGCCTGCATAAGCAGCTTCGGTTGGGATGCAAACCACAGCAGGAAAGAGCGTGTTTAACTTCCGGTTCGGCTCAGCCACCACTGGCTGGAATCAAGGGCCAGTAGCTCCCCTCGGCCACCGTTACCACCGAGAGGGCGCAGGCTGGGCGGCTCACTGCCTTCTGTGACTGCTCACCCTCTGGTGCCAGCCCAGGCACGACAAGGCTCTGGAGGATCACAGGCAAGCTTTCCATTATCCCTCCATGGAGGGTGCTGTTGCCGGGTGCCTGGGTGCCACAGGAGTAAGAGAAAACAGTTAATCCAAAGGAAGAGCCATCTGAGAAGCCCGGTGAAGGTTCTGAAGGGTGGAAAGGTTATTTGGGAGTAAAGGAACAGCAGTGGCAAAGGCACAGAAGCACAAGGAAACAGTGAGTTCAGGGGAAACACAGTCATGCCGTGTTGCTGGAGGGGCAGCTGAAAGCCTGCAGGCATGGCAAGTGACGACGCTGTCACCCACGAGATCTCTTCTGTGAAGGAGAGAAATATAAATATATGTATATAACAGATACAAATATAAAAATGTATGTGTGTGTATACAGATAAATATGTGTTTCTATACAATATATTAGAATGCATTTTTATTTTTATATAAATAGAAGATCCAGGGGGGCCCCCCACCCCAGTGTGCTCTGAAAAAGAGAGGCCACTGCGATGGGAGGCCCACACAGGCCGAAGAATTAAGATGGATGAAAATAAATAAATGAGGGACCAATAAAAGAGGCCAATTAAAAAAAAAAATCTATTGTATAAAGACTGTATTTGAAGCCCCAAAGCAAGCTCTGAATCCCAGAGCAATGCAGCGGCTTTAGGAAGGTCACAGGGCTGTCAGTGGCTGGGAGGAACTGGCAGCACTGCTCTCTTGGCTGAGCCCAGGGCTTCCCTATACTTTGCCCATATATTGTCTGACATCTTAGACCTTGCTCTTCTGACCAGCCTCGAGCGATCTCTCACCCGCCCATTCCTTGCCAACCACCTATGGACCACAGGGTGGTTAAGGAGACCCCAGACCCTTTCTAGAGAGAATGTCACATGGGGCTATCCTGCTTGGGACTACAGCCTGCATAAGCAGCTTCGGTTGGGATGCAAACCACAGCAGGAAAGAGCGTGTTTAACTTCCGGTTCGGCTCAGCCACCACTGGCTGGAATCAAGGGCCAGTAGCTCCCCTCGGCCACCGTTACCACCGAGAGGGCGCAGGCTGGGCGGCTCACTGCCTTCTGTGACTGCTCACCCTCTGGTGCCAGCCCAGGCACGACAAGGCTCTGGAGGATCACAGGCAAGCTTTCCATTATCCCTCCATGGAGGGTGCTGTTGCCGGGTGCCTGGGTGCCACAGGAGTAAGAGAAAACAGTTAATCCAAAGGAAGAGCCATCTGAGAAGCCCGGTGAAGGTTCTGAAGGGTGGAAAGGTTATTTGGGAGTAAAGGAACAGCAGTGGCAAAGGCACAGAAGCACAAGGAAACAGTGAGTTCAGGGGAAACACAGTCATGCCGTGTTGCTGGAGGGGCAGCTGAAAGCCTGCAGGCATGGCAAGTGACGACGCTGTCACCCACGAGATCTCTTCTGTGAAGGGAGAGAGAGAAATATAAATATATGTATATAACAGATACAAATATAAAAATGTATGTGTGTGTATACAGATAAATATGTGTTTCTATACAATATATTAGAATGCATTTTTTATTTTTATATAAATATAAAACTTATACCAGTTGGTAATAGGAACAGAAAAAGGTAGGAGAAAGAGCTGGGGATGCTGTTTTTAGATGGGTGATCAGAGAAGGCCTTTCAGAGGAAGGAACTTTGGAGCAGGGACCTGAAATGTGCAGGAGGAAATCTACAGATCACTGGAAGAACATTCTAGGCAGAAAAAAACAGATCGCAGAGACGCCCAGAGGCACATCGAGCCAGGGCTCATGGAACACTGATCCCAGTCAAACATGGGGCACAGGCCCCCCACTTAGCCAAGCTATCTGAGCGAAGATCAAACGTGAAGATTGGGCCAGGGTAGGCCTAGCTGAGTGAGACTTGGGCCAGAGTGTCGCGGAGGTTGGTGGTATCCCATCCAGATCCCTCTTGGGGGCCATGCCCCCTTCCTCATTTACCTACTAGTGGTTCACAGATGTCTCTTAATCTGAGAGCTTGAGCCAAGGGCAGAGGGACGTGTGAATACAAGAGGACGGCTCCCTTGCCTCCAGTTGGGACCAAACAAGTGGTTTCGCTTGTACTGAAGAGCTCCCCATGGGATTAGGCCCGAGTGAGTCTCCAGCCGTGATCTGCCTGCCCTCGTCCTCTCCCCTCACTTCCCTTCTCTTTTCCCAACTAGTTCTGTGCACTGAATCCCTGCCTCAGGCTCTGCCTGCTAGGAACCAGACCCAGGTATAGATTCCTTATGACTCAAATCTCAGAAATGCCCATTGCTTCAGAATTTCAGAAAGAAGAGACCCCTCCTCTCCTCTCTTCCCATTAACTGGGTTTCATCCCCTCCCGCCTTCCCACTCCTCTGAGGACTTGGCTCATCCACCTTTCCTTTCCTTCCACACTCAGGTCCACTTGACGTACCCTACCTGTTCCCCACCCAACTCCAGAGCAACAGCACTCATTTCCCTCCAGGTAACCCCCAAACCCATACGGCTGCCCAGCTGGCCCTCTCTCCCACCCAGCCCCTCTGTCCCAGCTGCCTGCTAGGCATCGGCACACGGCAGTCTGGCTCCCAGCAGCACTGACTCTAAAAATGCATTCACTACATAGCTCCAACCCAGCTCCTGTTCCTGGCCACCAGCTGCCGTAAATGACGCTCCTCTCTCCAGCTCTCCAGGCTTCCAACGTGGCTGTGTCCTGGCTCCATCTCTTCCCTGTTCAACTGCCAGCTCTCTAACATCTGCCCTCCTCTTGCTTCTCCCGTCATCAGTCTCTTTCCCTCATCCACCTCATTGATTCTGAAACAATCTTGGAAGGCATTTGCTAAAATCTTACGACATGTGAGACTCTGAGTTCTCAGTGCTGATGAACTCAATTACTCATCATAATGACCCTTTGATAGATTACTATTGTCATCCCCATTTGATTGATGAGGAAATTGAAGCATAGAAAGGTGAAATAATTCACCCAAGACCCTAGAGTTAAAAACTGGTTGTCTTATTCTGATTTCCCCAGAAACCAACTCCAAGTAAAGGCTTCATTGTGAAAAGTCTACTTGGGCAGTGAGTCCAGGAAACACTGGAAGGGGAGTGAGGAAGTGAGACAGGAAAGGTGCGGCAGGCAGTAAGGACTGTCTTAGCATGCAGCTTACCACTACAGGAACTGGAACTTGAATCTCTCTGGGTGACCTTGGGAAACATGCGCTAGGGAGCTGGGATATTAATACACCAATTTCTGTTAGTTCACAGTTGAGGGCTGTTTCTGGGGACATTAAGTTTCTGGCATTCCTAGTACAGGTGAAAGGTGATCTGCCAATGTGAGAAAGCCCTAAAGCAAAGCCATCCTGGGGCTAGGAGTTGGGAGTCAGACCTATGCAATCAAATGTCAGGGTCAGGGGTGCAGGGCAGGATCCAACAGTGTCCACTGTAGGAGTAGAGTTGGAACGGAATCCAAGCAGCACAGATCCAGGGCCCATACCTTTAATCACATGCTCTGCCAACTCCCATGTGGTGGCCTGCTGCTCTTAAGCCTGTCACATGCCCTTCTTCCACGAATTTGCCCGTCGGCACCAAGTTATGCTCCTGACCTCATGTGAAGTCTGCTCAAACCCCGTTGGTGGCTCCCATTGCCAACTGGCTGAAGAGGCATGGTTTATCCCATAGTCAAGGTCACTGCAGAATGACCTCCAATGGGAGCCTGTGTCTCACTCCTCCCTGCGGCACATCGTATCTTGCTCTCCCAGCGTCTGCACCTTTGCTCAAGCTTGCCTCTTCTTGGGATGCTCTGGCTCCATCCCTGTCTACGTTCTGCCCCACTAGGAGGCCTCCTGGCCACACAGCCCTTCTGGAGCACTCTGTCCTCTGAATGCAGGGGTTCTCTTGGTCGTTATCTATGACGAGCACTTCTGTGTTTTGTGCCACAGGTATGGCACTGTTGTCAAGCCACTTGCCCCAGATTGTTAGACACAGAACTGCTGAATTCTCCCTCTTTACCTGCTGTGACCCAGAGCAAGTGAACTGATGGCTCCAAGCCTTAGCTTACTCATCCAGAGAATGGGGAAGTGATCATATTTACATCAAAGGGTGACTGTGGGGATTGAATGAAATAATCCGTGCAAGAGAGCTGGGATGTTCTCACTACATGGTAACAATTGTATTTGGTAAGAACCTCCCCTTGGCCACATCCGGCCTAAGGATTTTTGGTCCTTGGGGACAGGAAAGGTGCAGGCAGTAAGGACTGTCTTAGCATGCAGCTACAAGGAACTGGAACTTGAATCTCTCTGGGTGACCTTGGGAAACATGCGCTAGGGAGCTGGGATATTAATACACCAATTTCTGTTAGTTCACAGTTGAGGGCTGTTTCTGGGGACATTAAGTTTCTGGCATTCCTAGTACAGGTGAAAGGTGATCTGCCAATGTGAGAAAGCCCTAAAGCAAAGCCATCCTGGGGCTAGGAGTTGGGAGTCAGACCTATGCAATCAAATGTCAGGGTCAGGGGTGCAGGGCAGGATCCAACAGTGTCCACTGTAGGAGTAGAGTTGGAACGGAATCCAAGCAGCACAGATCCAGGGCCCATACCTTTAATCACATGCTCTGCCAACTCCCATGTGGTGGCCTGCTGCTCTTAAGCCTGTCACATGCCCTTCTTCCACGAATTTGCCCGTCGGCACCAAGTTATGCTCCTGACCTCATGTGAAGTCTGCTCAAACCCCGTTGGTGGCTCCCATTGCCAACTGGCTGAAGAGGCATGGTTTATCCCATAGTCAAGGTCACTGCAGAATGACCTCCAATGGGAGCCTGTGTCTCACTCCTCCCTGCGGCACATCGTATCTTGCTCTCCCAGCGTCTGCACCTTTGCTCAAGCTTGCCTCTTCTTGGGATGCTCTGGCTCCATCCCTGTCTACGTTCTGCCCCACTAGGAGGCCTCCTGGCCACACAGCCCTTCTGGAGCACTCTGTCCTCTGAATGCAGGGGTTCTCTTGGTCGTTATCTATGACGAGCACTTCTGTGTTTTGTGCCACAGGTATGGCACTGTTGTCAAGCCACTTGCCCCAGATTGTTAGACACAGAACTGCTGAATTCTCCCTCTTTACCTGCTGTGACCCAGAGCAAGTGAACTGATGGCTCCAAGCCTTAGCTTACTCATCCAGAGAATGGGGAAGTGATCATATTTACATCAAAGGGTGACTGTGGGGATTGAATGAAATAATCCGTGCAAAGAGAGCTGGGATGTTCTCACTACATGGTAACAATTGTATTTGGTAAGAACCTCCCCCTTGGCCACCATCCGGCCCCTCAGGAGGGGACACCACCTCTTAGTTAGTCCTCTGTTTATCTGCGTGGCACCTGGCTTTGCCTCCAGCTGCTGATGGATCACAGAAAAAATGTATAGTTTTTGCCCTGTTGGATCTAACACACTCCCCTCTAAGCTCTTCCTTTTGTTTCCCCAATCCTTCCTTAATTTTCTTCTTCTTTTTTTAAGTTTCCCTCATTTTGCTCCCTAATATTCAGCACTTACAGACACTATATTTATTTCCTTGTTCACTTACTGGCTGTCTCTCTAGACAGAATTTAAACTCGCAGATGACAGAGGCTGAGTACATTCTGTGAACTGCTGTAGGTCTGGTGCCTAGAGCATGACTAACTCCTGGCAGGAGACAAATATTGGTTGAATGAGTGAAGGAAGGAAGGAAGGCAGACATTGGGCAAATGCCCAGTAACTGTTCATAGCTCTAAGCAGTCTCTCCAGAGAGCCTGTGCTATTTGGTTCCAGACCAAGGCTGCAGACAGTCAAGCAACATGTCCAGTTCCTCTCCCGACCCAACTTTGGCTTGAAGGCACTCAGCCACTGGGGCTTCTCCTCTGCGGCTGGGCCTCCTTCCATGCATTCTGTGCTTGCTCCAGGTCAGTTCAAAGGGGAGCCCTATCTTTGTTCTTAGACGCCAGGCCAGGCCTATCAAGAGATTGTAGGAGAGGAGGAGGGATGGTAAGAAAGACGGGTGTCCACAGCTGTCACTCCTTCCGCATGGCCCTGCTCTGTCACTTGAGCCCCACCTCAGTTGCTTTCAGTAAGTTAGTACTGGAGTCAGAACCCCAAGGGATCTGAGCTCCTGGGGGCCGCACACAGGGATGGTTCCACTCGCTGCCCAATCAGGCCCCCCAGCTCCCACCTTGGGAGCTGGAGGTGGGGAGAGTGGGAGACGGGAGCATATGGGCGGGTGTGACTCAGCCTGGAGGGTCCCAGCAGGAAGAACAGCTGCTTCTGTGACTCAGCAGAGAGCTGGGGTGGAGTGGGGGTGCAGAGGCTGTGTGGACTGGGACTGGAGCTGAGTGAGTAGGAGTCGGGGGCTGTGACCACCTCATCCTGCACACAGAGTAGCAGTTAAGTGACCTCCAGCTTAGAAGAGAGGCACCAAGGGGCCCCCTCCTGCCATGGGATGGGCTCCATCCACAGCTCATGAGCTTGCTGTCTGCCTCAACAAAATTCAGCCTGTTCCCAGTCCTCTAAGACGCTAAATCCTGCACCTCCTCTCAACTCTGCTTCAGCCACATGGGACCATCTGAGCTACCAGATCATTCCATCCCCTCCTTAGGGGCCAAGCCTTTGCCTGGGGCTATGCCCCTTGCGTAGAAGACCCACCAACACCCCTACGCCCATCCCAACTGATGCAATTCCACTTCCAGACCCTGCAGATGCTACACATCAGGGGTGGATTCCATGTCCCTCCTCCGTTCACCTTGGGCCTGCCTTCATCCTCGTGACCTGTCTTAAAATGCAGGTTTTATGGTACGGTGAGGCCAACAGACTAGGAGATGACTGCCTTTCAAGAGATAGTTTGTTACTCATGGATCAGAAGAGGAAGAGGCCTGCCGTACCAAAGGAGGGCCATGCGGGGAAGCACCTGGGTCAGCCAGGAGGCAGAGGAAGGCAGAGAAAAACACGGACAAGAGCCCTAATTGTGGGAAAGAACAGGCAGAGGAGGGTAGACAGGCTAGACTGCACAATTCCACTGGACTCTGGAGCCTGGGGACCGTTCCCAGTTGTCTGGGACTTGGTTCTGGACTGATTAGGACAAGGCGGATTGTGACCAGAGAGTACGGGGCTGACAGAAGGATAAAGAAGAAGGATGGGGTTTGTCTCCGGCTGATTTGCTTATGAAAAGCAGGTTCACTCTTTCAAGCAATCGCGGAACCCTGGTGTGGGGCTGGGGGAGTCTCTCCAAGGTCAACAAGGTCTCAGATGTCCAAGCCTTAGAAACATGTGGTTAAGACAGGGCTCTTGCCCCAGTGCCAGACTCTCCTGAGGGCAGCAGCTAGTCCATGGTTGAGCCCCAGCACTGGCCTGGAAGCTGCGGGATTCTTGGCAATTGCTGGATGAATAAGGGGCCACTATGGACCAGACACAGTGCCAATTCCTTGGGGATATAGCAGTGGACAGGAAGGCAAGATCTCTCCTCATAAGAATTTTACTTACTCTGTGTGTGTCTGTGTGTGTGTGTGTTAGTCATTCAGTCATGTCCAACTCTTTGCAACTCCATGGTCTATAGCCCACTGGGTTCCTCTGTCCATGGAATTCTCCAGGCAAGAATATTGGGGTGGGTCACCATTCCCTTCTCTAGGGACCCACCAGGGATGGAACCTGGGTCTCCTGCATTTCAGGCAGATTCTTGACCATCTGAGCCACCAGGGAAGCCCTCCAGTGGGCAAGGCTGGCAACAAACCAGGAAAGAGACAAATAAACAAGAGAACTTCAACTACCGGAAAGCACTGTGACAGAAATAAAACATAAAGATGAAATCACATCGATGTGACATGGAGAGAGAACGACTCCATTAGAAAGGGCAGTCAGGGCAGCCTCTCCAAGGAAGTGACCTATGGGCTAAGACTTGAATGTTGAGAAGGAGTCAGTCATGCAACAATTTCAGAGCAGAGGATCTCAGCAGACAAATTATCGAATGAAGGAATGAATAAACAGATCAGTCTTTCCGTCTGGATTTCCCATCTCTTTACAGCTGGCTATGGTACCTTTTGAGGCCTGAACGACATCAGTGCCAGAGTCTCAATATTAAGTAACTTCCATCAGGATCTTCCATCAGTAAGAGGAACATCCTCCAGGGTGACCTGGGCCCTATGAACAGGCACTTCTGGGCCTCTGAGTGGGACACCATTTAAACTCGCTCTGCTCTCTGACCACTGATTCCATTTACACCGGAGCCAGCAACCTCCTTGCCAAACTTGTCCCTGATGAGAATTAAAGTGCTTGATTTATAGCCCAGGCGCTGGGACCTCTCACAGGGAGGGTAATCGACCGTCTGTTCCATCACTGAGGCACTGCCTGGCCATCGGATACTCAGACCAAGCCCAGGTCCCAGAGATGGTAAGCACAGGCCCAGTGGCAGATCCCCGCTCTCCCGGCTCCCCAGAACCTTTCAGCAAGGCTTCTTTGGCAACCAGGGCTGGAAGTTCACCTGCAGGGGAGCAGCCGTGGTGGGCCCCTTGGAGCTTCTTGTAATGCTCCAGTCTCACTGGGAGGCCGGGCTGTCCAGCCAATCCACTTGGAGTCACTCCTCACACCACCTGAGAGGGGTGCACATGTGGTTGACCAATAAAAATCATAGGGAGGAGCACTGCGATTAAGCTGTCAGTCGCAGACGGTCGGGATATAAATACTTTGAGCAGCCCCTCTCTTTCTCTGGATGCTGGAAAAGCCATCTTGAGATGTTCATAACGTGGGCTGAAGGGCTGTTTGAGGGGGTGTCTGGGTTCCTCCTGGTCCTCGGTCCTCCCCACATCAGTCTCAGCCATAGGGTTCTCTGCTCCTCACCACGGAGGGCCGCGGGGAGGAACCCCGAGCTGTCCCCTGTGGAAGGACAGAGAGTCAGGAGAGGCCAGGCAGTGTAGGAAAGAAATATTCCCTACGCACCTATTCTCTGTTCAGACAAGATAGGAAATGTTCCATGGCCAGAGTGTTGGACTTGAACCAAGTCTTTCCTGCCTTTAGCTCTCACTCATGTTGCTATTGCCTTCTCTTCATTCCTTTATTCAGGCATTCATTCGATCATTGGTCCATTTTTCAAATACTTCTTGAACTCCATAGGGAGTGGGGAAAGCACAGATTTCAGAGCCCAGATACTGTGAGTTCAGAGCCCAGTTCTCTACTTCCTGACCAAGGAGCCCAAGGCAAATTGCTTTGTTTCTATTCCCTTATTACTCAAAAAAGCATAAGAATCCCTGCTGCCCACTGTGAGGTTCCACTAAGGATCGGTGTGCCAAGGTCTTGGGAACAACTTTCTGGGGACAGCTTGGAGGATGGATTAAAAGGGTTAAGGTGGGTTTCCCTGGTGACCCAGTAGGTAAAGAGTCCACCTTGCAGTACAAGGGGCACTGGTTCGATCCCTGGTCTGGGAAGATCCCATCGGATACTCAGACCAAGCCCAGGTCCCAGAGATGGTAAGCACAGGCCCAGTGGCAGATCCCCGCTCTCCCGGCTCCCCAGAACCTTTCAGCAAGGCTTCTTTGGCAACCAGGGCTGGAAGTTCACCTGCAGGGGAGCAGCCGTGGTGGGCCCCTTGGAGCTTCTTGTAATGCTCCAGTCTCACTGGGAGGCCGGGCTGTCCAGCCAATCCACTTGGAGTCACTCCTCACACCACCTGAGAGGGGTGCACATGTGGTTGACCAATAAAAATCATAGGGAGGAGCACTGCGATTAAGCTGTCAGTCGCAGACGGTCGGGATATAAATACTTTGAGCAGCCCCTCTCTTTCTCTGGATGCTGGAAAAGCCATCTTGAGATGTTCATAACGTGGGCTGAAGGGCTGTTTGAGGGGGTGTCTGGGTTCCTCCTGGTCCTCGGTCCTCCCCACATCAGTCTCAGCCATAGGGTTCTCTGCTCCTCACCACGGAGGGCAGGGGAGGAACCCCGAGCTGTCCCCTGTGGAAGGACAGAGAGTCAGGAGAGGCCAGGCAGTGTAGGAAAGAAATATTCCCTACGCACCTATTCTCTGTTCAGACAAGATAGGAAATGTTCCATGGCCAGAGTGTTGGACTTGAACCAAGTCTTTCCTGCCTTTAGCTCTCACTCATGTTGCTATTGCCTTCTCTTCATTCCTTTATTCAGGCATTCATTCGATCATTGGTCGCTTTTTCAAATACTTCTTAAACTCCATAGGGAGTGGGGAAAGCACAGATTTCAGAGCCCAGATACTGTGAGTTCAGAGCCCAGTTCTCTACTTCCTGACCAAGGAGCCCAAGGCAAATTGCTTTGTTTCTATTCCCTTATTACTCAAAAAAGCATAAGAATCCCTGCTGCCCACTGTGAGGTTCCACTAAGGATCGGTGTGCCAAGGTCTTGGGAACAACTTTCTGGGGACAGCTTGGAGGATGGATTAAAAGGGTTAAGGTGGGTTTCCCTGGTGACCCAGTAGGTAAAGAGTCCACCTTGCAGTACAAGGGGCACTGGTTCGATCCCTGGTCTGGGAAGATCCCATACACCGAGGAACGGCTGGGCTGGTGTGTCCAATTACAAGCCAGAGCTCTGGAATGCATGCGCCCAGATCTGGTGCTCTGCAACAAGAGAGGCCACTGCAATGGAAGGCCCACATAGGCCAAAGAATAAAAGATGGATGAAAAATAGAAAAAAATGATGGCTTAGAGGCAAAAGAAAAATAGCTTAAAGGGGCTGAGGTAAGGGTCCGAGACCAGCTCAGAAGTTGTTTAAGTTCAGCTGAGAGATAAAGGACAGACAGACCTAGATAAAAATGAGACCAAGTAGATGAGCACTTCCCATGTTTCCAGTGGGCTCCCCTGGTGGCTCAGATGGTAAAAAATCTGCCTGCAATGTGGGAGACCTGGCTTGATCCCTGGGTTAGGGAGATCCCCTGGAGAAGGGCATGGCCACTCTCTCCAGTATTCTTCCCTGGAGAATCCCCATGGACACAGGAGCCTGGCAAGCTACAGCCCATGGGGTCGCAAACAGCTGGACACAACTGAGCAAACACAGCTCAGCAGGTTTCCCACCCTTTCTGTACATTTTCTCCTTCGGCTTCAGCAGCAGTTTCAGTGGGGTGCTCTTGTTCTTACCTTACAGCTGAGGAAAACGAGGTGCAAGGAGCTTAATAACACAGCCGGAGAGGCTCAGAGTTAGGATTCGGGTCCCTATCTGTCTGAACCCAGAGCCCTGATCCTGATTCTTCCTGATGCCCACAGTCGAGAAGACCCAAATGTGGAAAGAGAAACAGGGCAGCATGCCTAGCAGGTCTCCGTGACCTCGTCCGTCCTCAGCATCCCTGAACTGGGCATCTTCCCCTGGCCTCTCCAGATCCACACGTCGCCCTCCACCTCCGCCTGCTCCGTGTCCTGGGAGACTGCTGTGTGGGTGACATATGCAGGCTCCCTGGTCCTTGCCTGTTAGGATCTGGCTGGTTCATTCAGTCGGGTGAGAGAGCAAAGGCGGGACGAGCATGAATGGGGGACGTAACGTCCCTGCCGTCTCTCTGCCTTAGTGGTCTATGTCCCTCTACTGATAGCCACGGCTCCTTGGGCAGCCCTCTCCAGACAGCCGTCTCCAGGTTCTGGCATCTACTGCCTCTCTTGCCCTTTCAAGCCTAGGGGAGTGACAGCACCCTGTTTTATTTTATTTTTTAAAAATATGTATGTATTTATTTATTTGACTGTGTGCGGCTCTGGAGTACAAGGGTTCAGTAGTTGCAGCGTGCGGGCTTCCTCCTTGGCATGTGGGATCTTATTTCCCCGACCAGGGACGGAACCTGAGTACCCTGCGTTGAAAGGTGGATGCTCTACCACTGGGCCACCAGGGAAGTCCCAGCACTCTGGTTTCTTAAAAAGAAAATTCTCTATGAGGTTTAGACTTCAGGAGAGCAAGCAGTGAGCTGCAGCTTACAATGCCATCATGGGGCGGATGAGCTTCGGGGAGACAGCAGAGGGTGACGCTCAGGGATCAGGCCCAGGGGGACACTGACATTTATGAGTCCTCTAAGGATGGGTGGGCCTCTCCGGTGACTCATATGGTAAAGAAGCCACCTGCAATGGGGAAGACCTGGGTTCGATCCCTGGGTTGGGAAGATCTCCTGGAGGAGGGCAGGGCAATCCCCTCCAGTATTTTTGCCTGGAGAATCCCATGGACAGAGGAGCCTAGCAGGCTGTAGTCCATAGGGTTGCAAAGGGTTAGACATGACTGAACGACTAAAACATAGCAGAGGACGGGCTGCCAACTGAGACTGGACAGGCAGTGGAGACTGGATGGGGCTGGAGCCTCCCTTTCACGTTGTTACTCACTCATTCTGTCTCCTTTGTCAAAAGGGCCCTGGAAGGCCATGAAACAAGATCCACTGGTCCCTGGAGGCAGCTCTGAGTCCCCGCTGAAAATGCATTCCACCAGCCAGTTGGTCTCATACCCCTATCTCCCGGGGTATCTCCAACCTGTGCATTCGTCAGCTGTGGCTCTGTGCTCTCCGAGGGGAGCTCCCTCGGGATTATCGGGGGGGGGGGGCACCATCTGGGAATGGAGCGACCTTCTCTTTGAAAAGCCTGTTGTACCCCCAGGGTCCTGGCTGGCTGAGCCCTTTGGGATATCAGGACCCCACTGGCCTCATCGGTCACCTGTGTCAGACTCCAGAAAGGCACCACTGTCCTGGCAGCCAGGTGGCTCCCCGCCGGCAGCAGAGGAGAAAGGAGCGACGGCGCAAATCCTGGATGTCTAGAGTCAGAGAAAGGGAGGGAAGAGACAGCTTTGGAATTTGATTTGTATGTGATGCTATAAAACTCCATCTTGGAACAATGGTAGATCCATTTAGAGCTAGAAAGGGCCTGCCAGAACCCACAGGTGAGGAAACTGAGGTCTAGAGAAAGGCTGTTACTCCTGGCCTCAAAGATCAGCCTGGCCCTGCCGGTGCAGTCACAGCCTGTCTCCCACCTGCCCACAGCACCCACCTGCTGGACTCCACGCCACACCAAGAAGAGGGATTATTCCACCCGAGTTAGCATCTGTGTGCCTGCCACTGGTCCTCATCTGGATTTCTCCCCACCTTTCTCCCCACCATGGAAACAGCTGATTGCCCCCATGGTGGGGGCTGCCTGGGTGCAAGACAACTGTTTTTTCACAGGGTGGAAATTAGATCTGCTTGCCAGGGAGAAGTGTCTGTGAGCTGAAATGCCAGCCAGTTGGGTGTGGTGTGAGACCTTGTTTTTGTTTGGTGCTGCAAAGATGCCAGCCAGAAGGAGGAAGGGTGGCGTGGGGACAGGACAGAGAGGGAGGGCCTGGGCCTGGCAGAGTCATTAGAAGGAACCTTAGAGAATGTGCAGGTGGAGAACAGAGGCACCGAGAGGACAGTGGCTGGTCCAGGACTGCACCGTGAAAATCACACCGCATGTTCACACCTGCTCTGCAGCCCCCTCCCGGCCCTTGCTGTGTTTTCTCCCTGCTCTTGAATCCTGAGCCAAAAGGACCTGGAGCCAGCCGTGGCCGGAACGAGCCTCTCACTACCTGTGAATTCAACTTGGGAGTCTTCCAGCCACGATAGACTGGATTATTATCCAGCAAATATTTATCACCATCCCCTCCCACTGGGCTTCCCCAGTGGCTCAGCTGGTAAAGAATCTGCCTACCAAGGCAGAAGACATAAGAGACAGGCGCTCAATCCCTGGGTCAGGAAGATCCTCTGGAGAAGGAAATGGCAACCCGTCCCAGTGTTCTTGCCTGGAGAAATTCCATGGACAGAGGAGCCTGGCGGGCTACAGTCCAGGGGTTTGCAAAGAGTCAGACACAACTGAGCACTTGCACACATGCGCAAACCCTCGCCCTGTGCAGCTGGGGGCACTCCCTACACTGAAGTTGGGCTTGGCCGTGTGACTCATTTTTTAAGCTAGAAACACCAGCAGACCTGGCAGGGCAGAAGTTGGAAACGTGCTTCTGTGAATTGCTCTGCTCCCTTTCATTCTGTAAGAAGAGGGTCCCCTTGGAGGGCAGCAGCCATAAAATGACCTTATGAAGTGACCTGAGCCCAACCTGCAGTCCGAAACAGCACCCAGTGGAGCCCATCCCAGGTGAGGAGAACCGCCGTTGACCTGCTGGCCCAGCAGGCCTGCTGCTTTAAGTCACTAACTTGGGGGATGTTTGTTTTGCAGCATGATCATGGCCACAGCTGACCGGTACACAGATGCAGAGCGGGAGCCAGAGGAGGGGCTGAGAGCTGGACTTGGAAGGTCCAAGCCACCCGTGTCCCTCCCCTGCCATGGCACTACATACTCTCAGCTAACCGCAAGGTTCCCCCAATGCAGGGAGGGCCTACGCCTCTGTTGGTACTTACTACATCTCTATGAGAAAGCCAACACTCCTCAAAGAGAGAGACCTCCCCAGGGTTTCAAAACTTAAAAAATGGCCACTCGGAGACTAGAACCAGGTCTCTTGGCTCCAGTTTCCAGTCTACCAAGCAGCTCAATCCTGAACCAGTTGAGCAGTGAGACCCATGAGAACTGAGCCAGTGGCCCGCCTTCAATGTGGTCCTGCAGAGGCCCTGGTGTCTCCCCTCCTAAGAAGCTTCCCTTGCTGAGATGATGAGGCTCACAGGTGGCCCAGGAAGCTCTTGTGCCAGCTCCTGTGCCTCCTCTGGATAGAGGGCCTGGCCAAGCCTGGCAGGGTCTTGGGCCCCTGCCCGCAGTACCACGTCCAAGGGTGAGAGATCCAGAGTAGGGGATCTGGGGCCTGATAGAACTGCATGCAGCCCTTTCTAGGTCCTCTGGCCATGTGACCTGGGACAGGGTACTGCGTGTCTCTGGGCCTCAGTTGTATCATCTGCATAATGAGACTTACCACCCCAGTAAATGGTGAGAGGTTACAGGAGATCATATACATGGAACACAGAGCAAAGACCGCGACACAAAACCAGCTCCGATAAAAAGCAACAGCTGCCGCCACCACTGTGAGGAGATTTAGGAGCTGGGAGCACTAGAGGGGCAGAGTGCTGGCAGCATTGTCTGCAGGCATCAGGCTTCCCCCAGGGGCCTGCTGGCTCACCCTGAATCCACCTGGGAAAGGGGTAGGTCAGAAGGCATTGTCTATCAGAAGAGAAAGCTGGTAGCGGCCCTCACTTTGTGCCACCAAGACAGAGCTCCGAGGGTCCCAGGTACAGGGCCCAGCCGGCTCCAGCAAAGAAACCCCAGAGAGCAATGTGAGGTCTTCCACACCATGCCGGGGACCCACAATGACCAGGCCTGGCCCCTCTTCTCCAGGCAGACCCTGGTTTAAATGTTTCAAAAATAAACAATGACAAAAGTAGTTTGGGACAGCCGCAAACGTGGGCCAACAGTTTTTCTGCTGCTCCTGAAGTCTCCTTCCTGTACAAAATGTAGAGATCACCACCTTGGTTGCAGCCTGTTGAACCCTTATTTCTGGGAGAAGGGCATGCAGATCTCGAATAACTAGTTTCACTGTCATCGTGTGTCTATTTCATTCCCAAGTGATAAAATAATCTTCATTAATTATATGGTGAATAGTTGGGGGTGATTGTAGAGAAGCTTCTCTCCCCCAGGTCCTTCGGTTCTGGGGAAAGGGCTGTGGGAGGCAGTGGCTGAGCACCGTGTCTAAGACCCCAGACTTAGAAGCCAGGCCCCTGGTTCAAACCCAGTTTGAGCTTGGGCCAGTTTCTTAACCTCTCTGTGCCCTGGCTTGCTCATTTGTAAGCAGAGGATTGATTAGAACAGTCCCTACTGATCTCAGAAGGGGATCATGAGGATATAGGAGCCCAGGACACATTCCACCCTACACTCTGCTTTGCAGCAGAAAACATGCCACTGTCATTGCAGGAAGCACTTCTGTCCCCAAGTGACACCCTGTCCACATGCCTGCAGCTCCAGGGGTAGGCTGGCCTGGCCTGCACTCGTCTATCCCTGCCGGAAGGACTGTTGGGATCAGCGTGTCTCACTCCACCCTCTGCACAAACCAGGAAATGAAGATACAGGCGGGGCGGGGCCCGGCCCACATGCACTCAGCTCCAAGCAGGTCCGGACAAACCCTGAAACTGGGCTTCCCTGAAGGGCTTTGCAAATTGCTTGACACTCATCGAATACTCAGTCCAGAACTGTGCCCACTGAAAAAGCCACCGAAAGGTTGAGAGCTGTTTTACTTGGTGGACAGTTCTAGGACGTATGCCCGGGAGGCAGCATCTCTAGAAGCCTTGAGAGAACTGCTCCAAGAAGGTGGGAGGAGGGGCCAGGTTATACAGAGGTTTATAACAATGGGCAGGTAGTCTGAACATCAAAAGTCCTTTTGTGAATGAAAGAGAACCAGATATCTGGAGTCAAGGAATTCAGCCCTTTTCTATGTATGGGGAGATGCAAAGAGCTGAACTCCCTGAAGTCATTCCTTTCATGTGCCTCTCAGCAATCTGGGGCCAATACCCTGGGATTTTTTTCACATCCCGAGTCACTCAGTGCTCATCCTAGGCAGCGGCTATAGCCTGACGGTGGCCCACTTGCACAGCTGTCCACCCTGAGTGGACTCGCTGATGGCTGCGCCATGCTTGTTTATTGACATGGCAGGAACTCCATTTCTCACCTGCAAGATTGGTGCTGTTCCCATTTGACAGAGGAGGGCACGGAGGCCCAGAAAAGGAACCTTGATTACCTAAGATCACACAGAAAGTGAGGGTGGAGGTATTTAAGGCAAGGATCTTTTCTCTTTGTTGCACCATAAGCTGCTACAGATTGGTAACCCAGGAGCCCAGTTTCTTAACCTCTCTGTGCCCTGGCTTGCTCATTTGTAAGCAGAGGATTGATTAGAACAGTCCCTACTGATCTCAGAAGGGGATCATGAGGATATAGGAGCCCAGGACACATTCCACCTACACTCTGCTTTGCAGCAGAAAACATGCCACTGTCATTGCAGGAAGCACTTCTGTCCCCAAGTGACACCCTGTCCACATGCCTGCAGCTCCAGGGGTAGGCTGGCCTGGCCTGCACTCGTCTATCCCTGCCGGAAGGACTGTTGGGATCAGCGTGTCTCACTCCACCCTCTGCACAAACCAGGAAATGAAGATACAGGCGGGGCGGGGCCCGGCCCACATGCACTCAGCTCCAAGCAGGTCCGGACAAACCCTGAAACTGGGCTTCCCTGAAGGGCTTTGCAAATTGCTTGACACTCATCGAATACTCAGTCCAGAACTGTGCCCACTGAAAAAGCCACCGAAAGGTTGAGAGCTGTTTTACTTGGTGGACAGTTCTAGGACGTATGCCCGGGAGGCAGCATCTCTAGAAGCCTTGAGAGAACTGCTCCAAGAAGGTGGGAGGAGGGGCCAGGTTATACAGAGGTTTATAACAATGGGCAGGTAGTCTGAACATCAAAAGTCCTTTTGTGAATGAAAGAGAACCAGATATCTGGAGTCAAGGAATTCAGCCCTTTTCTATGTATGGGGAGATGCAAAGAGCTGAACTCCCTGAAGTCATTCCTTTCATGTGCCTCTCAGCAATCTGGGGCCAATACCCTGGGATTTTTTTCACATCCCGAGTCACTCAGTGCTCATCCTAGGCAGCGGCTATAGCCTGACGGTGGCCCACTTGCACAGCTGTCCACCCTGAGTGGACTCGCTGATGGCTGCGCCATGCTTGTTTATTGACATGGCAGGAACTCCATTTCTCACCTGCAAGATTGGTGCTGTTCCCATTTGACAGAGGAGGGCACGGAGGCCCAGAAAAGGAACCTTGATTACCTAAGATCACACAGAAAGTGAGGGTGGAGGTATTTAAGGCAAGGATCTTTTCTCTTTGTTGCACCATAAGCTGCTACAGATTGAGTCTGTGGGCCCAGGGTTACCCACCTATAAAATAGCTGGATTTCCTGACCACTGCCACCTCCCAGGAAGCCTAGCAGGGGCGGGAGGCGGTGTTTTCTACCCAACCCATTAATCTGGATTTCCACTTTAAGGCTCCATCCGTCAGCCTTTCTTTTTCTAGAAGGGTTCACAACCACTTCAAGCTGCCAGTGACACAGAGATCGAGGTATGCTCCACCAACCTAGCTTCCTTCTAGTTTTCTCTGTCTCCTCCCTGATCTTCCGACAGTGGAGCCGCGCCCGTTCCTCTTCATCCACCTGCCTCACCCCACCCTCATAGACTTCAAGCCTGCTCTCCTCATCCCCACCTGTCGGAAGCCGACCTAGGAGCAGGCAGATGGAAGGTCAAGTTCTTCCACACCTTATTTGAGCTGTGTGACCTTGAACAAGTCACTATGCTTACTAAGCTTATCTCCTCCTTTGCAGAAAGGATGATACTACCAGCTTTGGAGGGTCATTTGGAGGATGGGAAGAGCTACTGTGCATGCACCAGTGCAGTGCTGCATTATGGGGATATTGGTAGCATGAGGCGGTGGATGGCTAACAAGACCAAAGGCAGGATGAGGGCCTGGGCAGAGCAGAATCAGGATGACATGGGTTGGGCGCTAGAGCAAGGACTCCCAAGAGTGACTGGGACCAGGTCCAAGAGACATCAGACAACAGGGCATTCTAGCCAGTGGGCAGCAGTCGGTGTCCCGGAGCAAGTGGCTGAGTGCCTCACTGAGTGGATGGGTGGGGCCCAGCCTGGGGCCCCAGCAGGTGAGTGGTGGGGACCGCACTAGGCCTGGTCACCAGGCTCAGTTTGGGGAAAAGAGTCGCAATATCCCTCTGAGGGGAGTTTTATATGCCTCCTTTACAGACAGGGGAAGCAAGGCACAGAAAGGGTAACTTTCCCAAGCCGATCCAGCTAGAAACAAAATCAGAATCAGAACCCAGCACTCTGTTAGCCAAACACTCTCCACACCAGCTCACCAGGGGTGTGAACTGAAATATTACCACGTCAGAACGTGCTCTGCCCTGGACCCCAGTTGAGCCAGGATGTGGTCAGATTCCCCAGGGAGGAGTGAAGATGCGGCCAGCCAGCCCTCTTCCAGCCCAGAGAGCCTGGCCTTCCTCCCTCTGACAGCCCAACCCCACCCCACCCCTCAAGGCTACAGGAAAGGAGACAGTGCTCTAAAGACAATTCCTGACAAAAACTAAAGAGAGGAAACAATTAACGGAGAGCAAGAGGGGGCCCTTAAACTTGTGGGGGCGGGGCTGGCAGCAGGCCCCAGTTCCTCTGCCCTCGTACTACCTTTATTAAAATAGACCAAGGTGTGCGGACCGTGTGCTGTGTGTCCAGTTACTTCCATCCCGTCTGACTCTTTGTGACCCCCGTGGACGGTAACCTGCCAGGCTCCTCTGTCCAAGGCATTCTCCAGCTAAGAATACTGGAGTGGGTTGCCATGCCCTCTTCCAGGGGATCTTCCCAACTCAGGGATCGAACCTACGCCACCTGCGTCTCCTGCATTGCAGGCAGATTCTTAACCACTGAGCCATTGGGGAAGCCCATGTTGGCCCTGGGCAGCTTGTAACATGGATTTGGGGCCAGACAGCCAAGAATGTGCTGCGGGGGATCCCAGGCCCCTGCCCAGTTCACTAGGCTCTGACTGTAGAGAGTCATACTACCCTGGAGGGGACAGGAGAGGCCACAGACCCCAGAGACTTCTTCCAGGTAGGGAGTGGGGAGTAGACTTTTTCTCCGCTTTTTCTTTCCTCTACAAGCCACGGCACTCCTCTTGAGTCACAGCTGGGCTCAGTGGCTCTGCTTACCCAGCCTTCACCCTTAACGACCCCTTACGCCTGCTCCCAAGACAACTGCCAAGTCCCTTCCGCTGAATTAGTCATTGAGGGCCAGCTCGGAGGCTCCCTTTTCAAGAGAACAGCCCTTCTGCCTCTCAAGTGGGGCCTGCAGACCTGAGGTGGGAAATTCCCAGGAGCGTCTGCTTCTTCCTCACCATGACCCATCTCTCTCCCATCTTCCCCGCACTACATTCTACAGTTTACATTCTACACAGCCGGAATGGTGCCCCCGGTGGCTCAGACGGTAAAGAATCTGTCTATAATGCAGGAGACGTGGGTTTAATCCTTGGGTTGGGAAGATCTCCTGGAGGAGGGCATGGTAACCCACTCCAGTATTCTTACTTGGAGAATCCCCACGGACAGAGGAGCCTGGCGGGGTATAGTCCTCGGGGTCGCAAAGAGTCAGACACCCTTGAGCACAGCACAGGGGTGTGCAATGCCAGCGACTCCCCTGAGAGTTAGAGGTCCTCCGAAAGCCGACAGAGAGGATGGAGGGCTGAAGAGGGGGACAAGCTACATAGGGAGGGGGCAGGCAGGTGGTTCCGTGCCTCTTTTGCTTGCTTGAGGGCCAAGCAGAAGGTAGAACCTCCCCCTCGTCTTCCCCCAGGCCTCCTGGCCCGCAGGTCCTGCGCCTTGTCCGTGACGTGGAGTGGTTCCACTTCCTGGCCGTGCTTTCCCCAGCTCCCAGGCAGGGCAGCTGGCTGGACCTAGTCCCCTCCTCCACCCCCCATAACGTATCACTGCTTCTAACACCAGACCCAGGGACCCATGGAGAGACACTGAGTGCAGAGCTGAGCTCAAATCCTGCTGCCTATTAGTGAATGTGCTTGGCTCTCTGGGCCTCAGTTAGTCTACTCGTAAAAGGGAATGTGAATCAAACTGAAATTGTGGCAGGGAACTGGTCTCTGCCAGCAATAGAAGCAAAGGCTGACGTTTAATAGGTGCCAGCACTTTCCGTGCATGATCCATTTCCTTGTCACGTACATACCCATGAGATGGCAGGGCGTGGGGTGGCTGTGATTTTCTCCATCCCACAGAGAGGGCCGCGGGGTAATGGAGCAGCGCCAGGCTTTCAGCGCGGGCAGTCTCACCCCATCCCATGTGCTTTACCGCTGTCCCCTCTCGCCCCTCCTGCTGATCAAGGCTGATGGGCACTTACTTTGCTGGATACTGTGCAGATCAGTAGGAGAGAGACTTGAACTAGCGGGCTTTCCTTCCGCAACCCCAGGAGCTGTCAATCTCATCTGTGGCCCAGCCCACTTCAGGAGGAAGGAGGCGTGGCCAAGGTTAGCTGGAGCTGGGACTGGGGTCCTCTAGCCCACGCCCCAGGGAAGCTTCTTTGGATGGAGGAAGGAGGGGACACCCCAGACCCTTGGCCATCACCTCCTACTCCCTGACACCCCCATCACCAAAGAAGCCCTGTCTGCCCACCCCTGCTTTCCTTCCGGCCGCTTTCCCTGCCTCTCCACCCCCACCCCGCCCCCATCCGCTCTCCCTGCTCTTCGCCCCCTCAGCGAGGATTTATGGTTTTAATAATGCAAGCTTTATCCACCAACCTCCCTTGCTGTTTAGTCCCTTCTAAAGATCCTTAAAATTAAAACACTAATCAGGAATTTATTTTCTCATCTATCCTGCCCTTCAGGTTATGAGGCCCCAGTGTTTTCACAGCCGCGTTCAGGGCCCTCCAAGGGGAGGAGGGAGATGGGCACAGGGAAGGAGGGCTCTGGCTTCAGTCTGGGCAGAGAAAGCAGAGGAGAGGAGGGGGCTGAGACTCTGGGAGGGAGAGGCAGATCCAGGTCAGAGGAAAGGGAGGTGCAGGTGGGTCAGAGAAGGTGTCCCCTCTCTTCAGTGACCTCCTACCACCCAAAAGGGCTATTTGCAAAGCTTAAGGATACTGTTCCCTCTATGGGAAGCCTTTGAGATGAGCCAGGAGCCCTGAACAAGGAGTCTGTGGGCTGCTTCGCCTCTGACTGGCTGTGTGATGGTGGGCAAGTTACTGGCCCTCTCTGAGCCTGTTTCTTCATCAGTACAGTGAGGGAATTGCATGATCTCTGCAGCCCCTTGTTTTTTTTTTTTTATTCTTATTTTAAAGATTTTACAGAGTTTTGTTGTTCACCAACATGTATGTTCCCAGATCATTCATATGCATATCCCTGGACCCTCCCCCCACCCAGTTCCCCACCTCCCACCCCTCCAGACCATCGCCCCAAGTGATTGTAGGTACTCCTATTCCCTTAGCGCAATGACCATAGTGTTTTCCACACGTGCCAAGGGTCCCCACCCTAGTTGGTTGTGCAGATCAGTAGGAGAGAGACTTGAACTAGCGGGCTTTCCTTCCGCAACCCCAGGAGCTGTCAATCTCATCTGTGGCCCAGCCCACTTCAGGAGGAAGGAGGCGTGGCCAAGGTTAGCTGGAGCTGGGACTGGGGTCCTCTAGCCCACGCCCCAGGGAAGCTTCTTTGGATGGAGGAAGGAGGGGACACCCCAGACCCTTGGCCATCACCTCCTACTCCCTGACACCCCCATCACCAAAGAAGCCCTGTCTGCCCACCCCTGCTTTCCTTCCGGCCGCTTTCCCTGCCTCTCCACCCCCACCCCGCCCCCATCCGCTCTCCCTGCTCTTCGCCCCCTCAGCGAGGATTTATGGTTTTAATAATGCAAGCTTTATCCACCAACCTCCCTTGCTGTTTAGTCCCTTCTAAAGATCCTTAAAATTAAAACACTAATCAGGAATTTATTTTCTCATCTATCCTGCCCTTCAGGTTATGAGGCCCCAGTGTTTTCACAGCCGCGTTCAGGGCCCTCCAAGGGGAGGAGGGAGATGGGCACAGGGAAGGAGGGCTCTGGCTTCAGTCTGGGCAGAGAAAGCAGAGGAGAGGAGGGGGCTGAGACTCTGGGAGGGAGAGTCAGATCCAGGTCAGAGGGAAAGGGAGGTGCAGGTGGGTCAGAGAAGGTGTCCCCTCTCTTCAGTGACCTCCTACCACCCAAAAGGGCTATTTGCAAAGCTTAAGGATACTGTTCCCTCTATGGGAAGCCTTTGAGATGAGCCAGGAGCCCTGAACAAGGAGTCTGTGGGCTGCTTCGCCTCTGACTGGCTGTGTGATGGTGGGCAAGTTACTGGCCCTCTCTGAGCCTGTTTCTTCATCAGTACAGTGAGGGAATTGCATGATCTCTGCAGCCCCTTGTTTTTTTTTTTTTATTCTTATTTTAAAGATTTTACAGAGTTTTGTTGTTCACCAACATGTATGTTCCCAGATCATTCATATGCATATCCCTGGACCCTCCCCCCACCCAGTTCCCCACCTCCCACCCCTCCAGACCATCGCCCCAAGTGATTGTAGGTACTCCTATTCCCTTAGCGCAATGACCATAGCTATGTTTTCCACACGTGCCAGTATAGGTTTCGATGTTACTTCCTCTATGCCTCCCTCTCACTGTTCGGTCTCCACAGTGTCCTTATGTCTATTCTCTGTTTTTCCATGAAGTTCACTGCGTGTGTTATCATGACCCTCTTACTAGATCCCATATATATGAGTTAGTATACTGTACTTGTCTTTCTCTTTTTGACTTACTTCACTTTTTATGATAGGTTCTAGAGCTAGCCACCTCATTAGGACTGAGTCTTCTGCATTTCTTTTAACAGCTGAGTAGTATTCCATTATATATATGTACCAGAGCTTCTGGATTCATTCATTTGTCGATGGACATCTAGGTTGCTTCCATGTTCTGGCTATTGTATAGAGAGCTGCAATGAACATTGGGATACAGGTGCCTCTTTCAGTTTTGATTTCATCAGGATATAGGCCTAATAGTGGGATTGCGGGGTCATAGGGTGCTTCTATTTTTAGCTTTTTAAGGAATCTCCACATTGTCTTCCGTAGAGGTTGTATCAGTTTACATTCCCACCAGCAATGCAAGAGGGTTCCCTTTTCTCTGCACCCTCTCCAGCATTTATTGTCTGTCGATTTGTTGATGATGGCCATTCTGACAGGTGTGAGGTGGTATCTCATTGTAGTTTTGATTTGCATTCCTCTAATGATAAGTGAAATTGAGCATCGTTTCATGTGCTTTTGGGCCATCTGTATGTCCTCTTTGGAGAGGCGTCTCTTTAGATCTTTTCCCCATTTTTTGATTGGGTTGTTCGTTTTTCCAGTGCTGAGGTGTCTGAGTTGCTTGTAGATTTTGGAGATTAATTCTTTGTCTGTTGTTTTATTTGCTATGATTTTCTCCCATCTGTGGGGTGTCTGTTCAGCTTTTTGGTAATTTCTTTTGCTATACAAAAGCTTTTAAGTTTCATGAGGTCCCACGTGTTCACTTTTCTTTTCAGTTCCACTATTCTAGTAGGTGGGTCAGAGAAGATCTTGCTTTGATTGATGTCCTTGAGGGTTTTGCCTATATTCTCCTCTAAGAGTTTGATGGTTTCTGGTCTTCCATTTAGGTCTTTAATCCATTTTGAGTTGATCTTTGTGTATGGTGTCAGAGAATGTTCCAACTTCATGTTTTTGCATGTAGCTGTCCAATTTTCCCAGCACCATTTGTTGAAGAGGCTGTCTTTGTCCCATTTTATAGTTTCGCCTCCTTTGTCAAAAATAAGGAACCCATAGGTGCGTGGGTTTATGTCTGGGTTCTTGATCTTGTTCCGTTGATCTATAGTTCTGTTTTTGTGCCAGTACCATACTGTCTTGATGACTGTTGCTTTGTAGTAGAGTCTGAAGTTAGGGAGGCTGATTCCTCCAGCTCCGTTTTTCTTTCTCAGGATTGCTTTGGCTATTCGAGGTCTTTTGTGTTTCCATATGAACTGTGTTATTCTTTGGTCTAGTTCTGTGAAAAATGTCAATGGTAGTTGGATAGGTATTGCATTGAATCTGTAGATGATATTTGGTAGTATGGTCATTTTCACAATATTAATTCTTCCGATCCAGGAACATGGAATATCTCTCCATCTGTTTAAGTCTTCTTTAATTTCTCTCATGAGTGTCTTGTAATTTTCTGTGTACAGTTCTTTTGTTTCTTTGGGTAGGTTCATTCCTAGATATTTGATTCTTTTGGTTGCAGTGGTGAAGGGGATTGCCTCTTGCAGCCCCTTCTTGCTTTAATGAGCAACAATCTTTGATGTGATCATTTCAGAAGTGAAGAAATGGAAAATCTGTACCTTGTTCATTTATTCATTTGACCAAAGAACTGAGGGCCTGCTCATGTGGAAGGGGCTACCCCAGGTATTGGGGAAGCCACCCCGAAGAGCCCTGGACCAGACCTTGGTCCATGGGGAAGCCGTGACTTCCCATGTACTCCATTTGTTCGTCAATAAAATGGGAAGATGTGGTGCCCTTCCTGCCACTGACTGTTATTATTTGGGAACGGCCTTCGCCAACAAGTGGTCTGGCATCAGAAAGGATTGCCTAGCATCAGCAGTGTGCAGAAACCTCACCAGGAGGTCATTCGGCCAGCTCTGGGTTTCCAAGGCCTCAGATGCGTGTCCAGTCTGACTCAGGCTGCACGAGTGCCAGGGCCAGGCCTTAATTTCACGGACAGTCCAGGCCGGGACAGCCTCACGGACGCTTGTGGTGGAGTCAGAAGGCCTAATCAGATTTGCTTTGATTGATGTCCTTGAGGGTTTTGCCTATATTCTCCTCTAAGAGTTTGATGGTTTCTGGTCTTCCATTTAGGTCTTTAATCCATTTTGAGTTGATCTTTGTGTATGGTGTCAGAGAATGTTCCAACTTCATGTTTTTGCATGTAGCTGTCCAATTTTCCCAGCACCATTTGTTGAAGAGGCTGTCTTTGTCCCATTTTATAGTTTCGCCTCCTTTGTCAAAAATAAGGAACCCATAGGTGCGTGGGTTTATGTCTGGGTTCTTGATCTTGTTCCGTTGATCTATAGTTCTGTTTTTGTGCCAGTACCATACTGTCTTGATGACTGTTGCTTTGTAGTAGAGTCTGAAGTTAGGGAGGCTGATTCCTCCAGCTCCGTTTTTCTTTCTCAGGATTGCTTTGGCTATTCGAGGTCTTTTGTGTTTCCATATGAACTGTGTTATTCTTTGGTCTAGTTCTGTGAAAAATGTCAATGGTAGTTGGATAGGTATTGCATTGAATCTGTAGATGATATTTGGTAGTATGGTCATTTTCACAATATTAATTCTTCCGATCCAGGAACATGGAATATCTCTCCATCTGTTTAAGTCTTCTTTAATTTCTCTCATGAGTGTCTTGTAATTTTCTGTGTACAGTTCTTTTGTTTCTTTGGGTAGGTTCATTCCTAGATATTTGATTCTTTTGGTTGCAGTGGTGAAGGGGATTGCCTCTTGCAGCCCCTTCTTGCTTTAATGAGCAACAATCTTTGATGTGATCATTTCAGAAGTGAAGAAATGGAAAATCTGTACCTTGTTCATTTATTCATTTGACCAAAGAACTGAGGGCCTGCTCATGTGGAAGGGGCTACCCCAGGTATTGGGGAAGCCACCCCGAAGAGCCCTGGACCAGACCTTGGTCCATGGGGAAGCCGTGACTTCCCATGTACTCCATTTGTTCGTCAATAAAATGGGAAGATGTGGTGCCCTTCCTGCCACTGACTGTTATTATTTGGGAACGGCCTTCGCCAACAAGTGGTCTGGCATCAGAAAGGATTGCCTAGCATCAGCAGTGTGCAGAAACCTCACCAGGAGGTCATTCGGCCAGCTCTGGGTTTCCAAGGCCTCAGATGCGTGTCCAGTCTGACTCAGGCTGCACGAGTGCCAGGGCCAGGCCTTAATTTCACGGACAGTCCAGGCCGGGACAGCCTGCAACAGGGGACGCTTGTGGTGGAGTCAGAAGGCCTGAGTTAGAGTTGAGTGTTGACTGCGGCACCTGCAAAATCCATAGCTTCCCCTCCCTCAATCCAGAGTCCTCCTCCAAGGAGGACAAACCTGCCTGCCCACCTGGTGAGATATGTGACTTCAGCCAAGTAGCGCAGGTGGCAGATGGAAGCACCAAGCACACAGTAGGTATTTGAGAAAATGCTTGCTTAGCGCAGCGTATAAGCCAGAAGAATGTCAAGGGCGAGCGTAGGGGGTGTTACACAGTCAAGGGCAAGTTGGGAAGGCGGCGCGGCCCACTGTGGGCCCAGAAACAGGGGACAGCTTTGGCCTTCCTGCCAGATGAGGCCTTTCCAGGCTGGCATTAGCATTTTCCAAGATGATTCAGCAAAACCAGGGGGCTTAGCCCGGCCTCCCCTTGATGCTGAGCGGCTTGTTCATGCCTCAGCCCAGCTTGTCTGCCTGATAGGAAATCAATGTGTTTATGATCTGAGGTCTCTCGCACAAAAAGAGGAAGACATAATTGCTCTTCCGAGGTCTGAAGGGCAGCGTGCCCAATCTACTGATTTAGCTCACCTTCCCAGCCCTGAATCTTGCCTCTCTTGAAGTCGAAGAATCGGAAAACAGTAGAACCCAGGACTGTGATCAAAGGACTTTGAACGTCCCCATCTTGACGGATAGATGAGCCCTCCTGGGAGATCCCCGTCTCTTCAAACCTGTAGCTGTCAAATCAAGCAACCTGAGCAAAAGAGTTTGTGTTCTCTCAAGAGGTTCTAAGTCCTGAAATAATAGAGATGTGGTCTCCAATTTACATGCCTACAAGAAATAATATACAGTCTCAGAGCAAAGGGAGATTTGGTCGGAGGTCCAAAGTCATTATACCGTATTTATGTCTCATTTAGCCTATAATCACATATCCAGAGTAGCACATGATACTGCTCTCTGCTATTATATGGGATTCATAGATCTAATTCACATTGTAGAAACGAATAGAATTTATGATGATACTGTTGCTGGGTATCAGATGCAGTGGGAGAAAATCTCCGAACACCTTCGGGACATTATACCTTATCAAAGTCCTGCACTGCCCACCTGGCTGCACGATACCTTTGTCCAGGCCGGGACAGCCTGCAACAGGGCGCTTGTGGTGGAGTCAGAAGGCCTGAGTTAGAGTTGAGTGTTGACTGCGGCACCTGCAAAATCCATAGCTTCCCTCCTCAATCCAGAGTCCTCCTCCAAGGAGGACAAACCTGCCTGCCCACCTGGTGAGATATGTGACTTCAGCCAAGTAGCGCAGGTGGCAGATGGAAGCACCAAGCACACAGTAGGTATTTGAGAAAATGCTTGCTTAGCGCAGCGTATAAGCCAGAAGAATGTCAAGGGCGAGCGTAGGGGGTGTTACACAGTCAAGGGCAAGTTGGGAAGGCGGCGCGGCCCACTGTGGGCCCAGAAACAGGGGACAGCTTTGGCCTTCCTGCCAGATGAGGCCTTTCCAGGCTGGCATTAGCATTTTCCAAGATGATTCAGCAAAACCAGGGGGCTTAGCCCGGCCTCCCCTTGATGCTGAGCGGCTTGTTCATGCCTCAGCCCAGCTTGTCTGCCTGATAGGAAATCAATGTGTTTATGATCTGAGGTCTCTCGCACAAAAAGAGGAAGACATAATTGCTCTTCCGAGGTCTGAAGGGCAGCGTGCCCAATCTACTGATTTAGCTCACCTTCCCAGCCCTGAATCTTGCCTCTCTTGAAGTCGAAGAATCGGAAAACAGTAGAACCCAGGACTGTGATCAAAGGACTTTGAACGTCCCCATCTTGACGGATAGATGAGCCCTCCTGGGAGATCCCCGTCTCTTCAAACCTGTAGCTGTCAAATCAAGCAACCTGAGCAAAAGAGTTTGTGTTCTCTCAAGAGGTTCTAAGTCCTGAAATAATAGAGATGTGGTCTCCAATTTACATGCCTACAAGAAATAATATACAGTCTCAGAGCAAAGGGAGATTTGGTCGGAGGTCCAAAGTCATTATACCGTATTTATGTCTCATTTAGCCTATAATCACATATCCAGAGTAGCACATGATACTGCTCTCTGCTATTATATGGGATTCATAGATCTAATTCACATTGTAGAAACGAATAGAATTTATGATGATACTGTTGCTGGGTATCAGATGCAGTGGGAGAAAATCTCCGAACACCTTCGGGACATTATACCTTATGGAGGAGAACTGGCCTGAAGAAGATTTAGATTTGATTAATGGTAGATTGATTATAGTTCTTAATCATCCATTCAATGCAGATGGCTCATAGATTAGGGAGGCGAAAGAATCATAAGGCTAGTACAAAAGTATGAGAAAATCATACTTTTATTGGCTGCTTCAGAGTCTGTTCAGATTTGGACTAACCCCCCCAGCACTGGTTATTACAAATGTTTTGACATTTGCCTGAGGTTTTAAGTAGCTGTCAAACTAAGGATGTTCATTTTGTCACAAAGGTCTGGCCTTCGGGACGGGGCTGGGGGTGGGGCAGATGGGGATGGACTGTGAGCTGTTTTGCTGAAGCCCCCACCTGACCTTTACCCCTGGTCAGGGCACGAACACGCTGGGCAATGGTGTTGCCCTCTCATGAGGGCAGAGGAGTTTCATTCAGGGCAGCTCTGATCAGCCTGTCGGCACTGTTCATGGAAAGCAGCGAGATTGATGATTTGCACCTGGCCGTGGTAAGACCCCTGAAGGACTCTGCTGTTGAGGCTGGTAATGTAGCAGAAAAATGCTGACATGACCAGCAACATGTAAAAATGCCTAAGCTGAGACCCCTCCCCAGTTTGGGAGTGTTCCACATCCCTTACGGAGGGAGGGTGCTGGGGACCTGAACCTGCCGCTCTCAGCCCCTAGCTGTGAAGTACATCCTGCTTTGAATGCAGTCACTCTGTTGTGTCCTCTTCCAGGAATAAACTGTAGGTTTGTGGGCACTGTCATCTGGGACCCTGGGAGTCTGATTGCACAGTTGAATCCAACTTAACTGCCACTCTTAAAGGTTAAAACTCTTTCTTCCATATTTCAAAGATGAAGCAGTGAAAGTTCAGAGGGCAAAATGACTTCTCCACAGTCAAAGAGCAGGTTTGGTGGAGAGCCAGATTGAGTCTGGGCTCATATCTCAATCCAGAGATACAGCCTGTTGTTTCCTTCTGGCCTTGCTCCTTGGAGGTGACTGGTCACTTCCCAGGAGTCCAAAGAGCACTGTTGCTGGGTATCAGATGCAGTGGGAGAAAATCTCCGAACACCTTCGGGACATTATACCTTATGGAGGAGAACTGGCCTGAAGAAGATTTAGATTTGATTAATGGTAGATTGATTATAGTTCTTAATCATCCATTCAATGCAGATGGCTCATAGATTAGGGAGGCGAAAGAATCATAAGGCTAGTACAAAAGTATGAGAAAATCATACTTTTATTGGCTGCTTCAGAGTCTGTTCAGATTTGGACTAACCCCCCCAGCACTGGTTATTACAAATGTTTTGACATTTGCCTGAGGTTTTAAGTAGCTGTCAAACTAAGGATGTTCATTTTGTCACAAAGGTCTGGCCTTCGGGACGGGGCTGGGGGTTGGGGGAGATGGGGATGGACTGTGAGCTGTTTTGCTGAAGCCCCCACCTGACCTTTACCCCTGGTCAGGGCACGAACACGCTGGGCAATGGTGTTGCCCTCTCATGAGGGCAGAGGAGTTTCATTCAGGGCAGCTCTGATCAGCCTGTCGGCACTGTTCATGGAAAGCAGCGAGATTGATGATTTGCACCTGGCCGTGGTAAGACCCCTGAAGGACTCTGCTGTTGAGGCTGGTAATGTAGCAGAAAAATGCTGACATGACCAGCAACATGTAAAAATGCCTAAGCTGAGACCCCTCCCCAGTTTGGGAGTGTTCCACATCCCTTACGGAGGGAGGGTGCTGGGGACCTGAACCTGCCGCTCTCAGCCCCTAGCTGTGAAGTACATCCTGCTTTGAATGCAGTCACTCTGTTGTGTCCTCTTCCAGGAATAAACTGTAGGTTTGTGGGCACTGTCATCTGGGACCCTGGGAGTCTGATTGCACAGTTGAATCCAACTTAACTGCCACTCTTAAAGGTTAAAACTCTTTCTTCCATATTTCAAAGATGAAGCAGTGAAAGTTCAGAGGGCAAAATGACTTCTCCACAGTCAAAGAGCAGGTTTGGTGGAGAGCCAGATTGAGTCTGGGCTCATATCTCAATCCAGAGATACAGCCTGTTGTTTCCTTCTGGCCTTGCTCCTTGGAGGTGACTGGTCACTTCCCAGGAGACCTTGAAGAACCAGAGAGAAGCACTGACCTCTAGCATATGTGTCAGGGTAGCAGGAGATGAGGGGAGCGCAGAAGCCAGGAAACAGATGGGAAAGCGCAAGGCTCAGAGAGAGGAGGAAGTTGAGAGAAAGACTCAAGACTGAGCCTGTAGAGGAAGAAGGTATCGGTCAGTGCCCGAAAGTGAGCAAGGTCTGGAGGCTCCATTTTGCAGTGAATTCCTCCACTTCTGAGCTATTTTGTTTCACCCTGCCTGGGCTTGTGAAACGCACTTATTAGTTGAAATGATCTAAATCTAATCTAATTCACAGAAACGATGTAATGATGTTCCTCACTAAATTATCTGATGCTCGACATCGTATTAAATGACCACAGACATCTTTGTTAATCACATTGAAGCAGTTTACCTGGGCTCGGGGCAGTGGCAGGCTTTCACAACTGCTTCTAAATCAATTAGCAGAGCGACATGGTAAGCACTCACATAAAAAAATGTTTAATATGAAACAGAGTGATCGTGAAAAGTACAAAAGGCCCTCATCAAAGTTCTTGTTAATTTTCACCTCGTTTCCTCTACGGTGAATAATAACACCTAACATTTATTGGGTGCTTACAATGTGCCAGACACTCTTTCAAGCACCATGCCACCGAGTCCAACCAGAAGGCTGGGGCCCAGAGAGGTTAAGGCTCCTTCCTACAGACACACAGGTAGGAAGTGACGAAGCCAGGCATAGAGCCCAAGGGATAAGATTCTGGAACCCAAACTCGTAACAAAGTCAGGGCTTGGTAGAAGTGTATCAAAAGCCTTTTCTCTCCAAAAGCCTTCCCTGGCCAGTTATGGCAGATGATTTTAGGAGATATTCAGGGACACAGACTCCCATGAGCTGACTTGGAAAGATATCAGCCAATTAATTATATATGTTTAGTGCCTTTCTGTTCCATGTTCTGTTCAGTTCTGCTCCATTCTACATACTGAGAGCTGTGTTAAGCTTGGGAGATATAAAGGCATTTGAAAATGGGGGTTCCTTACCTCTAAAAGTCCAAAGAGCAGGTTTGGTGGAGAGCCAGATTGAGTCTGGGCTCATATCTCAATCCAGAGATACAGCCTGTTGTTTCCTTCTGGCCTTGCTCCTTGGAGGTGACTGGTCACTTCCCAGGAGACCTTGAAGAACCAGAGAGAAGCACTGACCTCTAGCATATGTGTCAGGGTAGCAGGAGATGAGGGGAGCGCAGAAGCCAGGAAACAGATGGGAAAGCGCAAGGCTCAGAGAGAGGAGGAAGTTGAGAGAAAGACTCAAGACTGAGCCTGTAGAGGAAGAAGGTATCGGTCAGTGCCCGAAAGTGAGCAAGGTCTGGAGGCTCCATTTTGCAGTGAATTCCTCCACTTCTGAGCTATTTTGTTTCACCCTGCCTGGGCTTGTGAAACGCACTTATTAGTTGAAATGATCTAAATCTAATCTAATTCACAGAAACGATGTAATGATGTTCCTCACTAAATTATCTGATGCTCGACATCGTATTAAATGACCACAGACATCTTTGTTAATCACATTGAAGCAGTTTACCTGGGCTCGGGGCAGTGGCAGGCTTTCACAACTGCTTCTAAATCAATTAGCAGAGCGACATGGTAAGCACTCACATAAAAAAATGTTTAATATGAAACAGAGTGATCGTGAAAAGTACAAAAGGCCCTCATCAAAGTTCTTGTTAATTTTCACCTCGTTTCCTCTACGGTGAATAATAACACCTAACATTTATTGGGTGCTTACAATGTGCCAGACACTCTTTCAAGCACCATGCCACCGAGTCCAACCAGAAGGCTGGGGCCCAGAGAGGTTAAGGCTCCTTCCTACAGACACACAGGTAGGAAGTGACGAAGCCAGGCATAGAGCCCAAGGGATAAGATTCTGGAACCCAAACTCGTAACAAAGTCAGGGCTTGGTAGAAGTGTATCAAAAGCCTTTTCTCTCCAAAAGCCTTCCCTGGCCAGTTATGGCAGATGATTTTAGGAGATATTCAGGGACACAGACTCCCATGAGCTGACTTGGAAAGATATCAGCCAATTAATTATATATGTTTAGTGCCTTTCTGTTCCATGTTCTGTTCAGTTCTGCTCCATTCTACATACTGAGAGCTGTGTTAAGCTTGGGAGATATAAAGGCATTTGAAAATGGGTTCCTTACCTCTGGGAGGAGCAAATATATAAATGGCCATTGCAAACCAGGAGAAAAAACATAAGAGAAATACACTGAGTGCTTAATAGAGCATAGGGAAGGAAATGATTCATCTGCAGGAGTTTGAAAAGAAACAGAAAAGTAGTTACTGCTGGGAAGGATTTGGGGGAATGAAGAGGCGTTTTCCAGGCACACAGAGGAAAATGCATCCTAGACAGAGGCCTTCATGGAGGCCCAAAGACTGGGTGGGTTTCGCATGGGCCCCACAGACACTTCCATGTGGAGCAGCTGTGCTGAGTCCAGCGAAGTTTTCCAGGCGATTCTTAGAAGCTAGGAATCTCTCCTCTAGCAGAGGAAAAGTGAACCAGGACTCTTACAGCTGCAAGTGACAGAAACCCAGTTCACATGGTCTCAGACTTGAAAGGTTTTGACTCGTGTCCCCCCAAACCGTCTCGTGTGACTGCATTCAGGCATGGCTGGATTCAGGTGCTTAAACAATATCATCTGAAATCTATCTCCCTCCATCTCATAGCTAGGGTTCCTCTGGCTTAACGTTCAGGGAGCCTCTATCTAATTGATGACAAAGCTGAGTTTCAGAATATCTAAGGTTCCACCTGACCAGTTGGGCAACCTCAAGAGAAAGCAAGTACCTTATTCCTGACAACTCCAACCCAAGTCCTGGGACAAATGTTGGCGGCAGTGGTGGTTTAGTTGCTCCGTTGTATCTGACTCCTGCGATCCCATGGACTATAGCCTGCCAGGTTCCTCTGTCTATGGGATTGGCGAGACAAGAATACTGGAGTGGGTCATCATTTCCTTCTCCAAGGGATCTTCCTACCCAGGAATCAAACCCGGGTCTCCCGCATTGTGGGCAGATTCTTTACCGACTGAGCTATTTGACCCTGATGGCCTTCCTTGAATGGCCTGCGCTGTTATTAAGAAATGACCCCCGATGTCAGCAGACCAGGGTGCTGCTCCAGCCCTGACATTTAGCTAAGTAGCCTTGAGTGAGTCCCTCTATCCTCTGGATCTTGTGCTCCTCATCCAAGGAAGGGTAGCCATGAGCTCCTTAGGGGTCTTCCCTTCCAGCCTGCGCACAGCCTGCATGCTCCAAATGCCGTGCATGGAGTCTGCAGCCTGCACGCTTCCAGCTGTCCAAGAGTGGGGTAGGCTTGCCTGGCACCCTCCTCACTCCTTGGTTTTCTTTCTTTGTGACCCAATAGCAAGGGATGATTGGAGGAGGGGGTTGACTGATGGATGGGGAACAAGCAGGCATAGCCGACCCTTCCCCAAGAACCTGAAGGTTCAGAGACCCATGACGCTGTGTGTCAACTCACTGCGTAATCTGCTGCCCCACCAGCTTGAAACCTTCAGGCGAGAGCTTCTGCCCCCATGCAGGGCAATTTAAAACTCTCAGGAGAATGGCTGCACCGGAAAGTATAACTGTTTAATCCTTAAATTGACTTTTTATGTGATTTTCCTTTCTCCTCAAATTCTCACAGTACTTCACTCCTGGGCTAATCTGGGACCCTGACTCTAATGTATGGCCTGGGTCATGGCTGTATTTATCAGGCAGCAGAAAGGCTGCTCACTCTTGGCTTCAGGGTCATGGCCGGCCATTCGCCATCCCGACAGGCGGTCCCCTCCCGTCCCCTTCGAGCTCTCATCTTTCTTGTCCCCGATGCATCCTCTGAGCCTAACCTCTGGTCCTCATTTCTATCATCTGGTCCTTCCTGGCGGACTGGACATCCGGGGATGCCTGTCTTCCTGCATCACCATTTTCCCCAGGACAAGGGAAGAAAGCCTATTCAGAGGCTCGAGTAGGACACTTGCTAAACGGAGCCTCCCCGAGATGCTACTGTTGGAGGGTGAGCTGGTCTGTCTCTTCCTGCTCTTCTGTTCTGGGCCTCCCCTCCCCGCCCCCGCCCACACTCTGCCTGGGACAAGATGCTTTGTCACTTTTAAAGAGCAACCTTACAATCCAATGAGAGCCACGAGAGCTGAGGTGCTCTTTGCTTCTTTTCCCTTCTCCCGTTCCTGCCTCCCTTCCTTCTTTCCTTTCCTCTGCACTCTCTTTTCCTCCCTCCCTTCCTTGCATCCACCCAGTTATTTACGGAGCACCGACTGTGGGTCAGGTCTCCCACCAGGCACTGAGGTTACCTAGAGCAAGACAGACACAGACTCTGCTTCCCTGAGGCTCTAGCTCAGAGGGGATAACTCAGTCGTCACGGTCACACAGGAGCAAAGAGGGCACTGTCACCCCAGGGACAGTGACATTGGCGTGGTGACCTTCAAGCCAAGGAGGAGCAAGGACAGCAAAAGAGCCTTCTAGGCCAGGGGAACATCAAGGACAAGAGTCCTGGGGCAGGAAAGGTCTTGGCTTTATGTGAGGAACAGAGGGAAGCCAGCATGGCAGAGGTGGAGTGAATGAAGGGGAGATGGACTGAGCTGGGGTCTGAAGGGCAGGCAGGCCAGGTCCAGAGTGTACCTCTACAAGAGCAGGACAGCCTTCTGGAAGAGAAGAAGGAAAGGGTGTGGAGAGTTTTCAGCACAGGCAGAGGAAAAAGCATGAGCAAAGGCCCAGAGGAGGATGGGGTATATAGAGAAATTCCAGTAGCTCCCTCTGGTCCTGTGGTGCTGGAGAAGACCCCCGAGAGTCCCTTGGACTACAAAGAGATCCAACCAGTCCATCCTAAAAGAAATCAACCCTGAATAGTCAGTGGAAACACTGGTGCTAAAGCTGAAGCTCCAATACATTGGCCACCTGGTGCGAAGAGACAATTCACTGGAAAAGACCCTGATGTTGGGAAAGGTTGACGGCAGGAGGAGAAAAGGGTGACAGAGGATGAGATGGTTGGACAGCATCGCCGACTCAATCAACGTGAGTTTGAGTAAACTCCGGGAGAGAGAGGAGGGCAGGGAAGCCTGGTGTGCCACAGGCCATGGGGTCGCAAGGAGTCGGACGTGACTGAGTGACTGATCAACCACAATGTTCTGGTCCTTGGTGGTTCCACGAGAAAAGTAGTTTCGGGGTTTTTCTATGAAAGGACAATGAAGCTGGGGAGAGGGGGACATGGGGTGGGTCACGAAAAATGGGGGGATGGTGGGGGAGGGGCTGGAGACGGGGATGGGGGTTAGGCAATGGTCCCAGAAACTGAGCCTGGAGGAAATTGCCCCAGCAGCTGCCCATCCGGCCTTGACCCCGAGGATGCCCTCTGCACTCCTGTGACCCAGCTTCAGGGCCCGGGATCAGAGGTATAGGCTCACTCCTGCTCCGAACCCCTGACCCATAAACTGGAGAGTGGGACCTGGGGCCCTGGAGCCCAGCTGGATTCTGCCATGACCACTGACTCACAGAGTGACCTTATTTGGGCAGTTTATCCCATTTGTGCCTCTGTTTCCCCATCTGAACAAATAGGGAGCTCTATCTGCCTACAAGGACCATTGAATTTATGAGCGAATCCTGGCAAAGGGCTCAGCCTGGGATACACTAAGGGCTCAGTAAGTAATCCACTGTCCAGCAGGTGACTAAGGCATATGCAGCAACTGGGGCAAGAACACAATGCAACCTGCGCTCTAAGAGGGAGGAGCAGAGGGGCAAAGGGGAGGAGCGGGTCACTAGCTCTGACCAGGGGACTAGGAGTGGGGTCAGGAGTCCAGGAAGGCTTCTCAGCGGAAGTGATATGGAGGAGGCCCTTCAAGGCTCGGCAGAATTTTATCTGCAGAGGCGGAGGAGCCTGTGGCCTGAGGAAAGGGCACAGCGCGGTGTTTGGGGAAGAGCGAGTGGTCAAGACAGGCTGTGGGGAAGGAGGGAGGAGTGACGGTGAGGCCAGAGAGGTAGTCTGGGGCCCCGGAGTGCGGGCTCGGAATGTCATCCCAAGGAGACTGACTGTATCCTGAGACTGGGGAAAATATTCTTTTTTCTCAACGCAGAAAAGTGACTGACAGAATGAGAACAGATCAGAGTGTTCAAATCCCTCTTTGGCAGCCACGTGGAAGAGGCTACAGCTGCCTTCAGACATCAAAGCGGGGGAACCCCCAAAACCCAAACGTGCGGGCTGTGCTCCCGGCAGCGAATGCTTCCCCGGGAGGTGGCGCTGTGGGCTCTGGTCCTGGCTGCGCAATCAGCTTTCCAGGTGGCCTTGGGCAAGTCCTTGGTCCTCCCTGAACCTCTGTGTCCTCATCTTTAAAGCAAGCATGCTTGTGTAAGTTCCCCCAGGCTGTGCAGCAGGATGGGCTCTCAGACTCAGGTGCCCAGAGAGAACAAGCGGAACATCGGAGAGGCGGGGATTGTGGGAGGCCCGAGAAAACACATTGTTCAGAAAGGGGGCCGCTGCTCTGCCCCAGCCCGCCGTTGTCATGGAAACTCTGTGTGTGTGTGTGTGTGTGTGTGTGTGTGGAAATCCAGTATTTTTGAAAAATATTTATTCAGTTTTAATTTTTTTGGCTGTGCCGCGTCTTAGCAGCGGCACACAGGATCTGTACCTGCGGCATTCAAATCGTTTGTTGCCACATGTGAGCTCTAGTTCCCTGACCAGTGATCGAATCTGGGCCCCCTGCATTGGGAACACAGAGTCTTAGCCACTGGACCACCAGGAAAGTCCCACAACTTAAAAAAAAACAAGAAGAAGAAATTATCTTTTAAATGTTGGTTCAATTCTGGGCTTCCCTGGTGGTCCAGTGGGTAAGGACACCGCCTTGCAGTGCAAGGGGCGCCGGTTCAATCCCTAGCCTGGGAAGATCCCACGTGCCACGGAGCGGCTGGACCCATGTGTCCAATTACCGAGCTGGAGCTCTGGGGCGCATGAGCCCAGAGCCGGCGCTCTGCGACAACAGAGGCCACCGCGATGGGAGGCCCACACGGGCCAAAGAACAAAGATGGATGAAAATGGACAAATGAAGAACCAATAGAAGTGGCCCGCCTGCTCCCCTCCCCTCCCCCACCCCACCCCCACCAATAATAAATAAATAAATCTTTTAAAAATGTTGGTTTAATTCTTTTAAAATTACTCGCTGGGGTCATCTCGTCTCATCTACTGGCCCAAAGCGAACCACAACCCACCAATTTTAGGCTGTTTTGGGATTTCTGGAAAAGGGGGAAGAAAGCAGGTGGAGAGGAGGAGACAGACAGAAGGGGTCCTGAGGGGAAGAATCCTGGGCCCCAGGGCTGAAGATAAGAACCGTGTATCCTAACCCCAAACCCAAACGTGCGGGCTGTGCTCCCGGCAGCGAATGCTTCCCCGGGAGGTGGCGCTGTGGGCTCTGGTCCTGGCTGCGCAATCAGCTTTCCAGGTGGCCTTGGGCAAGTCCTTGGTCCTCCCTGAACCTCTGTGTCCTCATCTTTAAAGCAAGCATGCTTGTGTAAGTTCCCCCAGGCTGTGCAGCAGGATGGGCTCTCAGACTCAGGTGCCCAGAGAGAACAAGCGGAACATCGGAGAGGCGGGGATTGTGGGAGGCCCGAGAAAACACATTGTTCAGAAAGGGGGCCGCTGCTCTGCCCCAGCCCGCCGTTGTCATGGAAACTCTGTGTGTGTGTGTGTGTGTGTGTGTGTGTGGAAATCCAGTATTTTTGAAAAATATTTATTCAGTTTTAATTTTTTTGGCTGTGCCGCGTCTTAGCAGCGGCACACAGGATCTGTACCTGCGGCATTCAAATCGTTTGTTGCCACATGTGAGCTCTAGTTCCCTGACCAGTGATCGAATCTGGGCCCCCTGCATTGGGAACACAGAGTCTTAGCCACTGGACCACCAGGAAAGTCCCACAACTTAAAAAAAAACAAGAAGAAGAAATTATCTTTTAAATGTTGGTTCAATTCTGGGCTTCCCTGGTGGTCCAGTGGGTAAGGACACCGCCTTGCAGTGCAAGGGGCGCCGGTTCAATCCCTAGCCTGGGAAGATCCCACGTGCCACGGAGCGGCTGGACCCATGTGTCCAATTACCGAGCTGGAGCTCTGGGGCGCATGAGCCCAGAGCCGGCGCTCTGCGACAACAGAGGCCACCGCGATGGGAGGCCCACACGGGCCAAAGAACAAAGATGGATGAAAATGGACAAATGAAGAACCAATAGAAGTGGCCCGCCTGCTCCCCTCCCCCCCCACCCCACCCCCCACCAATAATAAATAAATAAATCTTTTTAAAAAATGTTGGTTTAATTCTTTTTAAAAATTACTCGCTGGGGTCATCTCGTCTCATCTACTGGCCCAAAGCGATCCACATCCCACCAGTTTAAGACTGTTTTGGTATTTCTGGAAAGGGGGAAGAAAGCAGGTGGAGAGGAGGAGACAGACAGAAGGGGTCCTGAGGGGAAGAATCCTGGGCCCCAGGGCTGAAGATAAGAACCGTGTATCCTGGCAGCAAACCCTCACCAACTGAATGCTATGAGCTGAGTGTCTCTTCTGAGCTCACTCGGGAGCCAGGAGTCTGTTTTCATTAGAAGCGGAAAGCTGAATCGGCCCTGGAGGCATGTAAACCAGCTCCCCTGTCCGGAAGGCTTTTAAATCTATCTTGTAAACTTGCCTTTCAGACCTGACACGAGGCAGCCTTGTCAGGAGAGAGGCTGGAGAGCAGAAGTCAGCAGTGTGGCTCTTATCAATCAGGCCACAGGGAGGAAGGAGCGGGAGGAGGGGAGGGGAGGACTCCAGGAGGCAGGGATTCTGCAGCCCTGGGGCGGGGTCAAGGGTACAGACCTGAGCACCAAAGCCCTGTTCTGGGTGCTGCTGCTGCTGCTGGGTTACTTGGAGCAGGTCACTGAGCCTTCACTTCTTCCATTAGATGAGGGGGCAGAGGTGGATAATACAATAAAATCATCCTGAAAGGATGGTGGCGTGACCACGAGGAGGGGGTACCCTTGTTACTTCCGTTTTATACAAGAGAGAATTGGGGCTCTGGCACTCGCCCAGGGTCAGTACATCTTATAAAGTCAGGTAGGGGACTTAAGTGGGGGAGGTCAGGCTCTGAAGTCACATCCCTCCAAAGGTGATCTGGGTGACCTCCCTCATCATCCTGGAAGATGAGAGGAGAAATGAGAAGGACGTTTTGACCATGACCCAAGGCCTCCCGTGTCGCCTTAGAACTCACTGGGTGAGTCTTGGAAAGCCCCATCCCCTCTCCGGGCTTCAACACGGGTTGGCTGTTGAACTTCCAGGACGCTCCAGCTCCGACACTCATGTATTCCATACGTGCTCCCTTAGCGTCTGTCCTGTGTCAGGGTCTTGAGGAGAGAGCAGACGGGAACAGCCCCTGAGCTCTTGGCATTTACCTCTGGGCACGGGGGTGGGGGGAGCCATGGAAAAATCGGGACCCAAGATCAGGGGTGCTGCCCAGACCGTGATGTGTTTTGAAGCAAACAGAGCAAGGCAGTGAGAGAGTGATGTGGATGGGCATGGTAGAGCGGATGATTCTGGATACAGTCACCAGGAGCTTGTCCAGAGGAAGTGAGTCGGTAAGCCCATCTGTGGATGTGAGAATGAGTCTGCCACGCCAGGGGGTGCAGCTGGAGGGAACACGCTAGGTGTTTTCAAGGACCAAAGAGAGGCTGATATGACCTCAGAGGCCCATGTGCCTTTCCTGCCCTCCTTGGCCTCCTGCTCTGGAGCCCAAGTTGCCAGCAGCAAAGGGAAGGACGGGGAGAGAGAGAGAGAGAGCTGGCTTTGAGAACTGATAGACCTGTGGGACCGGCCCTTTAAAAATCCCAGGTGGGCATTCAAAGCAATTGCCATCTGAAGATCCCATCTTGCTTAGTGTAAGTGGAAAATTACCTTCGCATCTTTTCTGGACTGTTTTTTGATCCCAATTTCATCATTCAGACGTACAGCAGTGCATTTTCAATGGGTACAATTTAATTAGGCTCAGTTTGTATAACTACATTATTAAAGACTCATTTGGAAAGAGCTTCATGTCCAAGGTTCACTGGGCTCCACCATTTGCGTGAAAACCCATTTGGAAGACAGCCCTCTGACGACCCTGGTTGGCTTCTGCAGCGTTCTCCTCCTCGGCCTCCAGTGCACCCGGCTTGTCATTTAATTTCCATCTCATTTAATAGAATGTCTTTGGACACCTCTGAGTCTCTGAGCCTCTGACGGGTGTCTCCTGTAATTACACAGAGATTTCTCATACGCTCCTTCAGTCGGTCATCAAACATTTATGAAGAACAATATGGGAGCGAAGTCTTGAGCCCGGGAGCTGGGACAAGAATAAAAAGCTGTAAATACACACTTTACAGCCTAGAAGAGAGCGGGCAGTGCGGGGCCATCAGCCCTGTTAGCAGATGGGGACAGCAAGGCTCGGGGTCCCTAAGTCAGGGCTCAAACCCAGAAACCTGGACTGGTTCTGCTTCACCCAGATCTCTGTTCCCTTGTGGTGAGGTGCAAGGAAATTTGCCACCACAGAGGCAGGTCAGGCAGGGGCCTTGACTCCTGGAGACAGACTCCTGGCAGGTATCAGAACTGGAAGCCCAGCAACCTCCAAGTCACTGAACCGGGGTGGGAGAAGGACTGCGGAAGGAGGTGGATATATTAGGCAGAGTTCTCCAGAGAAGCACTACCAATCAGATGAATACAGACAGAGAGAAAGATTTATTGTAAGGAATTGATTCACTGGATTATAGAGGCTGAGAAGTCCCCGGATCAGCTGTTCGCAAGCTGAAGACCCAGGAAAGCCGGTGGTATAGATGGTAACCCGAGAGCCGGCAGCCTTGAGATCCAAGAAGAGCGGATGTTCCCGTTGAAGTCTAAAAGCAAGAAAAGACGGACCTCCTGGCTCAAGCCAGCCAGACAGGAGGCTTTAAAAATCCCAGGTGGGCATTCAAAGCAATTGCCATCTGAAGATCCCATCTTGCTTAGTGTAAGTGGAAAATTACCTTCGCATCTTTTCTGGACTGTTTTTGATCCCAATTTCATCATTCGACGTACAGCAGTGCATTTTCAATGGGTACAATTTAATTAGGCTCAGTTTGTATAACTACATTATTAAAGACTCATTTGGAAAGAGCTTCATGTCCAAGGTTCACTGGGCTCCACCATTTGCGTGAAAACCCATTTGGAAGACAGCCCTCTGACGACCCTGGTTGGCTTCTGCAGCGTTCTCCTCCTCGGCCTCCAGTGCACCCGGCTTGTCATTTAATTTCCATCTCATTTAATAGAATGTCTTTGGACACCTCTGAGTCTCTGAGCCTCTGACGGGTGTCTCCTGTAATTACACAGAGATTTCTCATACGCTCCTTCAGTCGGTCATCAAACATTTATGAAGAACAATATGGGAGCGAAGTCTTGAGCCCGGGAGCTGGGACAAGAATAAAAAGCTGTAAATACACACTTTACAGCCTAGAAGAGAGCGGGCAGTGCGGGGCCATCAGCCCTGTTAGCAGATGGGGACAGCAAGGCTCGGGGTCCCTAAGTCAGGGCTCAAACCCAGAAACCTGGACTGGTTCTGCTTCACCCAGATCTCTGTTCCCTTGTGGTGAGGTGCAAGGAAATTTGCCACCACAGAGGCAGGTCAGGCAGGGGCCTTGACTCCTGGAGACAGACTCCTGGCAGGTATCAGAACTGGAAGCCCAGCAACCTCCAAGTCACTGAACCGGGGTGGGAGAAGGACTGCGGAAGGAGGTGGATATATTAGGCAGAGTTCTCCAGAGAAGCACTACCAATCAGATGAATACAGACAGAGAGAAAGATTTATTGTAAGGAATTGATTCACTGGATTATAGAGGCTGAGAAGTCCCCGGATCAGCTGTTCGCAAGCTGAAGACCCAGGAAAGCCGGTGGTATAGATGGTAACCCGAGAGCCGGCAGCCTTGAGATCCAAGAAGAGCGGATGTTCCCGTTGAAGTCTAAAAGCAAGAAAAGACGGACCTCCTGGCTCAAGCCAGCCAGACAGGAGGAGCGTCTTTCTTCCTTAGCCTTTTGGTTGGAGTTAAGCCTTCAACTGATTGGATGAGGGCCACCCACATTACGAGGGCCATCTGCTTTACTCAGTCTACCCATTCAAATGTGAGGCTCATTTCGAAACTCCCTCCCCCCGATACACACACCCAGAATGTCTGACCACATGTCCAGGTCCCCCATGGCCCAATTGAACAGACACATAGAATTAATGATCCCAGAGGGAAGGAGAGAGGGAGGTTGAAAAACATTGCTAGTTATAGACCAAAAGGTGGCAAGGAAGTAATGGAAGTTCACATCTCATTTTATCCTCACAGTCACTCTGTGGGGTAGGGGTCCTTATTCCCATTTTACAGATGAGGACACTGAGGCTGATTTACTTGGGTTGATAAGTGGTTTACTCGGGGACACTCAGCTGGTGACTCCATGCCTCCTTGTTCCTGGATCACATTTGTCTCTGTGGAGAAAGGCTGAGGATGCTGCCTGCAGGACTGCCTCCCAAGTCTAGTCCTTGGTTTCTGTTGCCTCGTCTGCACTTCCATCATGATCGTGTGTTCTCTGACTGTTACTCACACAGCCATCCTGCAGACCACAGAGCACAAACATCCGATCCGCCTACTGAAACAAGGCAAGAACGAGCGAGGCTGCTGAGTATGGGGTACATACCCCCCTCCCCTTTCCTGCCTCCTTCTCACCTGGCTCCCATGGTGGGGAGGTGGGTAACTAGAGGAAGGACTCAAGCTAAGAAAGGCTCCCGCTACAATCACCCACCAGAACCCTTCCCGATGCCCCGACAGCCCCGGGTTTGCTCTGAAACCATGCAGCGTCCTCAGTGCGGGATGAGGATCTCAGGTGGGCTAATCCGCCCCAGGAATCGCTTGGGGCTTGAGGACACGGCCTCCGGGCTGTTCCCATGTACATACTTTCCATGCAGAGAACAGAAGAAAGGACAATTAGTCCAGGCTGTCAGGAAACATGCACGAGCTGCTTCGTTCCTGAAAATGGCCTTCTTTTCTTCCCTCAAAATCTTCCCTGGTTGTGGCATATCTCACACGCTGCAGGGAGCTGTCAGCTCGGTGGAGCGACTGGAGGAATTAAAAATAAAAACTGACTTTCAGAGAGCAAAATCAGACCTGACAACCCAAGTCATGCAAACCAGCCGTGGTTAGAAGATGGCAAATATGTTTGTAAAAAGGAGGTGGCAGGGACCGGCGGAGGAGAGAGTCTCTCAGGGCAGAGCGTTGGGAATGTGTTCATCTTCTGAGATAAGGTTTCCAGCCCTGTCCCCCTGTGTCCATTGCTTCTCTGTCCATCCTTATGCTCATCTGGGGTCATGCCCGGTAAGACGCAGATCTCCCACTAATGACAGTCTATCTTCATTATTAGCAGATTCCACATCTATGACTCCACCTCCTTCTTAAAAGTTAGCCCCAAATCCGTAGTCATTCGTGAACACCACAGAGTGATGGACACTGAGGCTGATTTACTTGGGTTGATAAGTGGTTTACTCGGGGACACTCAGCTGGTGACTCCATGCCTCCTTGTTCCTGGATCACATTTGTCTCTGTGGAGAAAGGCTGAGGATGCTGCCTGCAGGACTGCCTCCCAAGTCTAGTCCTTGGTTTCTGTTGCCTCGTCTGCACTTCCATCATGATCGTGTGTTCTCTGACTGTTACTCACACAGCCATCCTGCAGACCACAGAGCACAAACATCCGATCCGCCTACTGAAACAAGGCAAGAACGAGCGAGGCTGCTGAGTATGGGGTACATACCCCCCTCCCCTTTCCTGCCTCCTTCTCACCTGGCTCCCATGGTGGGGAGGTGGGTAACTAGAGGAAGGACTCAAGCTAAGAAAGGCTCCCTACAATCACCCACCAGAACCCTTCCCGATGCCCCGACAGCCCCGGGTTTGCTCTGAAACCATGCAGCGTCCTCAGTGCGGGATGAGGATCTCAGGTGGGCTAATCCGCCCCAGGAATCGCTTGGGGCTTGAGGACACGGCCTCCGGGCTGTTCCCATGTACATACTTTCCATGCAGAGAACAGAAGAAAGGACAATTAGTCCAGGCTGTCAGGAAACATGCACGAGCTGCTTCGTTCCTGAAAATGGCCTTCTTTTCTTCCCTCAAAATCTTCCCTGGTTGTGGCATATCTCACACGCTGCAGGGAGCTGTCAGCTCGGTGGAGCGACTGGAGGAATTAAAAATAAAAACTGACTTTCAGAGAGCAAAATCAGACCTGACAACCCAAGTCATGCAAACCAGCCGTGGTTAGAAGATGGCAAATATGTTTGTAAAAAGGAGGTGGCAGGGACCGGCGGAGGAGAGAGTCTCTCAGGGCAGAGCGTTGGGAATGTGTTCATCTTCTGAGATAAGGTTTCCAGCCCTGTCCCCCTGTGTCCATTGCTTCTCTGTCCATCCTTATGCTCATCTGGGGTCATGCCCGGTAAGACGCAGATCTCCCACTAATGACAGTCTATCTTCATTATTAGCAGATTCCACATCTATGACTCCACCTCCTTCTTAAAAGTTAGCCCCAAATCCGTAGTCATTCGTGAACACCACAGAGTGATGGACAGTTTGCGTTTTCAACACCCATGTTCTCACCTGAGGTCCAACAAAGGCAATGTTTTACCTTCTGGTTGCAGCCCTCATGCTGTCAACAAGCGTCCTTTTGTGGTCTACGTTGTGCCTTGTTTGTTACTTTTTTGTGCAATTTGTTGCAAATTTTTATATAAAAACAAAATTTGTTATAAATTATTGGCACATGCCTTGGAGGTTGAGATGTTCTGTGATCCACAGTCTGCAAACTGGAGACCCAGGAAGGCTGGTGTTGTAGTGTGAAGCCCAGAAAGCAAGAGTCAGTGGCATGGATTCCAGTCGGAGTCTGAAGGTCTGAGGACCAAGACCTCCGAGGGCAGAAGACAATCAGTGTTCCAGCTCAGCAGTCGGATAGAGAGTGAATTTAATTTTCTTCCACCTTTTTATTCTATCCAGACCCTCACCGAACTGGATGACGCCTGCCCACCTTGGAGAGGACCTTCTGCTTACCTCAGTCCACCAATCCAAATGCTAATCTCTTCCAGAAATGCTTTCACAGACATGCCCAGAAATAACGTTGCACCACCTACCTGGACATTCCATGGCCCAGTCACGTTGGCCTGTGAAATAACACCATCACAAAAATGAACAAAATGTATAGTCTGTTAGGTGCTGAGGATAAAAAAAACCTTAAGCAGTCAAGAGGGCTAAAACTTATCAGGAGTGGGAGACGGATAGGCATTTTAGATAGTGTTATCAGCCAAGCCTGCCTGAGAAGGTGGCTTCTGAGAAAAGGAAGGGAGGGAGCTTGACAGGCAGCTGCTGAGAAAAGGGTGATACAGGCAGAGGAGCAGCAGCTACAACGTCTCTGAGGCAGAAACACACTCCCAGGTGTCCCGGAGCAGCCGACGTCCACGTAGCTGGAGTCGAGTGAACCAGGGGAGAGTGGTAGGACATAGTAGAGATGCTGTGGGACCACGTAGAGTTGACTTTCCTCTGAGTCTGGGTTCATTCCAAGAATGCAAAGTTAGTTTACTCTTTATAATGTATAATCCTATAATTTATAATATTAATAGAGCAAAGTAGAAAACTACCAAGTCGTCTCAATAGATATATTCATGGAATAAAACTAACTGGGTTGTGATGTATTATCCATTTCATGTTAACACTGGATTCTATTTGCATTGTCTTTATTGAGTGTAGGTATCAAAATTATGTTGATATCATAAAGCAAACTGAGAAGAGTGCTCTCTCTTGCTCTGTTTTCCCATTCCCTGGAAGAATGTGTGCTTCTTCCTTAAAGGTCTGGAAGAATTCCACAGAGGAGCCATATGAATATGTAGTTACCTTGGTGAAAGAATGTTTAATTGTGGATTCAGTCCTGAATAGCTATGGTACTATGCAAATTTTCTGTTTCTTTTTGTGTCCGTTTTGGTAAGTTGTGTTTTTCATGGAATTGTTCATTTCTTTAAAATTTTTCTATTCAGTGGCTTAAAACTAGTCTAGAAATCCTCACTTATACTTCAGTGTATAAGATGTGGAGTGATATCCCTTTTTCATTTCAGATAGCGGTCAATTGTGCTTTCTGTCTTCCTCTTATTCAGTGTTGCTAGGGGATCATCAATTTTAATAACATTTTCAAAGAACTAACTTCTCAGACATTCTGGTAGGCACTGGGCATAAATGTTGAACATAAGTGTCACTGTTCTCATGTATTTTACATATCTGAGGAGGAAAAGAGGCAATACCAAGCCAACATACTTTTTTCAACATAATTTTAAAAAGTAATTTGAGCAAACAGTAGGTTTTAGTAAGTTGAAAGAAACAGTAAGAAGAAAATAGAGTGATCCAGAGCAACTTTTGATTGTCTGCTTCCTCTAAGGTGGAAACATTTGAACAGAGGCTTGAAAACAAGAGTCAACCATGTGGAAATCTGGGAAGAGAGTTCTAGGCAGAATGAACAGCATGTTCAGAGACTTGAGGTGGGAGTCCCATTCAGCAGTGTGTTCAGGAACTAAACAAGACCTGAAGTGGGTGGAACATCATCTGTAAGGTAGAGAGGTTAGCAGGGGAGGAGATCTGAGAGGCGAGCAGGGTAGAGTCAGATCACGTATGGCGTGTAGTCCATGGTATAGAATTTGGACTTTATTGTAAATATTAAGTACGATGGCAAGTGAATAAGTCAGCTATTGCCACAATAACGCTCCATAACAAACAACCCCTCAAATCTCAGTGGCTCTTAACAAGTTAATTTTCTGTCCCCCTGCATCTAGAGTCAGCTGGGATGGCTGTAGTTTGCACGAATGGTTTATTTTAAGTCTTCTCCATATATTTCTCCTTTTGGGACCCGTGTTTACTAAGTGTACTCTACTCATGGACGAAAGTAGGTACCGGAAAGACCCAGCCAGACCACATGAGCTCGTTTAAAACTGCTGCTTGTATCATGTACATTAGCATTCCACTGGACAAAGCAAGGCACAAGACCAAGCCCGCCATCAACAGAGCAAGGAAATACACTGTGTCTACTCTAACGAGAGGGACTGAAAATCCATATTGCAGAGGGTGTTGATGACAGATGAGACTGGGAGTAGCTGGTACTCTCTCTTTGCTCACTTTATTCCAGACACACTAGCTCTCATGCTGCATCTCACACATTCCAGGAGAGCTGCGATTCCAGGGTCTTTGCCGTTGCTGTTCCCTATATCTGTAATATTATTCTCTTAGATGCTAGCTTGGCACGCTTCTTCAAACCCTGCTCAAATGTCAGCTCCTGGGTGAGACATCTCTGACCACTCTATCATGAATAATAGTGCTCTCTCTTACTCTCCCTATTATTTTTACAAGTTTATTATTATTTTTCATTTAGTTAGTTTTTGGCCTTCCCGTGCAACATGCCTCAGTTCCCTGACCAGGGATCAAACCCATGACCTCTGCATTGGAAGCTCAGTGTCTTAACCTCTAGACTGCCAGGGAAGTCCCCCTTGATCTGTTTTCCCCCATAGCTTTTAGTGTCAACTGACAGATGCTGATCTGTTTATCAATTGCCTCTTTCCTTGACTACAATAGAAGTTCTGTGCATCCAGGGATTTTTTTAAAAAACTTTTTATGTTCTTTTCACTGCTGTATACTCTCATCTTGAGTACTGCCTGGCACATAATAGGTACTCAGTAAATCTTTGCTAAATTAAAACATGAATTCCTACAGGCCCACCCTATTAGGACTATTCTGCTTTGGCCTTCAGACAGTAGAATCTGGTGCAGCTCTCGTTGAGAAGACCCCTGACTCCCCAGGTGGCTGACATAAAAAGTAAGGGGTCTGTCTGATGCCTGGGACTGTAGTGACACCTTTCTGTCTGTGACAAGTCGTTAGAAAGCCCACCTGGGGAAATCTTGGAAAATTGGTTTCCATGGTTCTGTTGAGCAGACCACTCAGAGGCCTGTAATCCTGAGTTTTTTCTCCCTACTGCAGCTAAAGCAGAAAGGGAACTCTAAAGGGTAGGCTGGCATCTCTCCTGAGACCAAGGAACCTGGAATACGGACCAGGCTGAGAGGGAGGGCTTCTTAGTCCTCCCTTGGCCCTCCCCAACCCAGCTCCTGGAACAGAGGTTGATATCTGAGGGGAGATCTGGGAGAAGAGAAGAGAAATCCTCCTCAGACATTCGTTGGTGATGATGAGCACACCGAGGCACTGGTTGCTTTTTCAAAAGAATAAATAGCTTCTGATCAAAATGGGAAACTAATCCATGTTGTGCACAGTGCTTAGTCACTTCAGTCATGTCTGACTCTTTGTGACCCCAGGGACTGTAGCCCACCAGGCTCCTCTGTCCATGGGATTGTCCAGGTAAGAATACTGGAGTGAGTTGCCATGCCCTCCTCCAGGGGATGTTCCCAACCCAGGGATCAAACCTAAGTCTCTCATGCTCTCCATGGTTTACATTTTCACACTGGCTTTTCACAACCGTGAATAATAGTGCTCTCTCTTACTCTCCCTATTATTTTTACAAGTTTATTATTATTTTTCATTTAGTTAGTTTTTGGCCTTCCCGTGCAACATGCCTCAGTTCCCTGACCAGGGATCAAACCCATGACCTCTGCATTGGAAGCTCAGTGTCTTAACCTCTAGACTGCCAGGGAAGTCCCCCTTGATCTGTTTTCCCCCATAGCTTTTAGTGTCAACTGACAGATGCTGATCTGTTTATCAATTGCCTCTTTCCTTGACTACAATAGAAGTTCTGTGCATCCAGGGATTTTTTTAAAAAACTTTTTATGTTCTTTTCACTGCTGTATACTCTCATCTTGAGTACTGCCTGGCACATAATAGGTACTCAGTAAATCTTTGCTAAATTAAAACATGAATTCCTACAGGCCCACCCTATTAGGACTATTCTGCTTTGGCCTTCAGACAGTAGAATCTGGTGCAGCTCTCGTTGAGAAGACCCCTGACTCCCCAGGTGGCTGACATAAAAAGTAAGGGGTCTGTCTGATGCCTGGGACTGTAGTGACACCTTTCTGTCTGTGACAAGTCGTTAGAAAGCCCACCTGGGGAAATCTTGGAAAATTGGTTTCCATGGTTCTGTTGAGCAGACCACTCAGAGGCCTGTAATCCTGAGTTTTTTCTCCCTACTGCAGCTAAAGCAGAAAGGGAACTCTAAAGGGTAGGCTGGCATCTCTCCTGAGACCAAGGAACCTGGAATACGGACCAGGCTGAGAGGGAGGGCTTCTTAGTCCTCCCTTGGCCCTCCCCAACCCAGCTCCTGGAACAGAGGTTGATATCTGAGGGGAGATCTGGGAGAAGAGAAGAGAAATCCTCCTCAGACATTCGTTGGTGATGATGAGCACACCGAGGCACTGGTTGCTTTTTCAAAAGAATAAATAGCTTCTGATCAAAATGGGAAACTAATCCATGTTGTGCACAGTGCTTAGTCACTTCAGTCATGTCTGACTCTTTGTGACCCCAGGGACTGTAGCCCACCAGGCTCCTCTGTCCATGGGATTGTCCAGGTAAGAATACTGGAGTGAGTTGCCATGCCCTCCTCCAGGGGATGTTCCCAACCCAAAGATCAAACCTAAGTCTCTCATGTCTCCTGCACGGGCAGGTGGGTTCTTTACCACTGTTGCACACTGGCTTTTCACAAGACCGTGTCTGCCTTGAAGGGAGTTTATAGAGAAAACTATAGTTTATATATGCCATGGAGAAGGGAGTGGAAGCAGCTAGGGTATACACAATAGGAAGAGCGCTCTGGTATAGGGTACATGTGACAAAGAATATTATTATGCTCCTGGGGTGGTGGGGGAGGCAGAGGATGTTAGCTAAGTGCTGTGCTGGGAGACTCTATAAGGCTGTGGTCCCCAACCTTTTTTGGGACCAGGAGCAGTTTCATGGAAGACAATTCTGCCATGGACTGGAGGATGGGGTGTGGAGATGGGGATATGGCATCGTTTAGGGAAGACTCAAGTACATTACATTTATTGTGCACTTTCTTTCTAATCTAACGGCACCACTGATCTGACAGGAGGTACTTGTCCATGGCCTGGAGGTCGGGGGCCCCTGCTCTAAGGTACATGTGCAGTAGACGGGACCTTGTAGAGTGAACACACTGCAGATGTATTTGCAAGAAGTACTCTAACCTGCCGTGTGAATGGGGAGATGTAAACTTGGAATACAAACAACTGGAGTGCAGGTTCAGGGGTTCAGCCTACGCCATACCCCAGGGAAGGGATGGCTGTTGAGGATATATAGATGGGGTGACTCTGCTCTGCTCAGAAAACTGCTGTCACCACTGAGTGCTACCTGCCCAGGTGACCCCACCAGGCATTCACAGGCCTGCCTCGCAGCTCTGCCCTGTGTGCGGGTGTTTGGCTGAGTGATTTCTAGGGGGAGTGACATCTACTTCCCAAGAAGTTTGTTCTGGCACCATTCACGGATGAGTTTACCCTTTTTTCCTAATTGGACCACCCAGAGGAGGGAAGTGACTTTCATCTAACTGGTCCACCCAAAGTGACTCCTTTTTTGCCTAATTTGCACAAAGACATGGGACTGTAGCCCACCAGGCTCCTCTGTCCATGGATGTCCAGGTAAGAATACTGGAGTGAGTTGCCATGCCCTCCTCCAGGGGATGTTCCCAACCCAAAGATCAAACCTAAGTCTCTCATGTCTCCTGCATGGGCAGGTGGGTTCTTTACCACTGTTGCACACTGGCTTTTCACAAGACCGTGTCTGCCTTGAAGGGAGTTTATAGAGAAAACTATAGTTTATATATGCCATGGAGAAGGGAGTGGAAGCAGCTAGGGTATACACAATAGGAAGAGCGCTCTGGTATAGGGTACATGTGACAAAGAATATTATTATGCTCCTGGGGTGGTGGGGGAGGCAGAGGATGTTAGCTAAGTGCTGTGCTGGGAGACTCTATAAGGCTGTGGTCCCCAACCTTTTTGGCACCAGGGAGCAGTTTCATGGAAGACAATTCTGCCATGGACTGGAGGATGGGGGTGTGGAGATGGGGATATGGCATCGTTTAGGGAAGACTCAAGTACATTACATTTATTGTGCACTTTCTTTCTAATCTAACGGCACCACTGATCTGACAGGAGGTACTTGTCCATGGCCTGGAGGTCGGGGGCCCCTGCTCTAAGGTACATGTGCAGTAGACGGGACCTTGTAGAGTGAACACACTGCAGATGTATTTGCAAGAAGTACTCTAACCTGCCGTGTGAATGGGGAGATGTAAACTTGGAATACAAACAACTGGAGTGCAGGTTCAGGGGTTCAGCCTACGCCATACCCCAGGGAAGGGATGGCTGTTGAGGATATATAGATGGGGTGACTCTGCTCTGCTCAGAAAACTGCTGTCACCACTGAGTGCTACCTGCCCAGGTGACCCCACCAGGCATTCACAGGCCTGCCTCGCAGCTCTGCCCTGTGTGCGGGTGTTTGGCTGAGTGATTTCTAGGGGGAGTGACATCTACTTCCCAAGAAGTTTGTTCTGGCACCATTCACGGATGAGTTTACCCTTTTTTCCTAATTGGACCACCCAGAGGAGGGAAGTGACTTTCATCTAACTGGTCCACCCAAAGTGACTCCTTTTTTGCCTAATTTGCACAAAGAAGTCATGGTGCTAATAGCAGTCTGAGGGTTGGGACGGTCTCTTCCCTCCCCATGTGACCTGCCTTGTCTCCAAGAACCCCCCGCCCCCACTTCCTCTACCCACATGCTTCAGTGGGCCCTTTGTCGCCCTCCCTACATGTCTTGTCCGGGATCTTCCTGACGCTCCCTGCCCCATCCACTTCCCTGGTCACCTTCATCTCCTCTTCAATGAGGGTGTTAGACAAGGTAATCTCTAAGATCTCTTGCAGATTCGCCATTCTAGGATTTGTAAAATCAGTGTTGTTGAGGTTTAGTGGCCAAAATAAAATTCAAAAGTCTGATTCGATGAGTTTTGACAAATAGAGTCATGTGACTATTACCAACCGTTAAGATCATTTCCTTCACCTCCATGTGACCTCTCCTACTCTGTTGCAGTCCATCCCCTCTCCTCTCCAGCCCATGGTACCCAATGATCTATCTCTATAGTTTTTACCTTTTTCCTAAACACCATATAAATGAAAGCAGACAGTCTGTACCCTTTTGTGATTGGCTTCTTGGCATAATACTTTGGGGATTCATCTATGTTGTTGCATATGTCAGTAATTCATTCCTTTTTACTGGTCAGTAGCCTCCCATTTTATGGATACACCATAATTCATCTGTCCATTCCCTATTAGTGGTTATTTGTGTTGTTTCCAGCTGGGGGCTAATATAAATAAAGTTTCTATTAATATTTGCATACCCGTATTCCTGCGAGGATATGTTTTCATTTCTCCAACTTCATTGATTTCTGCTCTTATCCTTAGTATTTTCTAGCATCTGCCTATTTGGATTTAGTTTGTGTTTTTTTCTTTCCTGGTTTCTTAAGTTGGAAGCTTAGATCTTTGATCTGAGATCTTTCATGTTTGTAACATAATCATTTATTGCTATAAATGTCACTCTACACATTACTTTAGCTACATTCCACAAATACTGACAGAATGTCAATGGAAATTTTTCATTTCCATTCAGCTTTAAATAATTTTATATTTTACTGATGATTTCTTCTTTGATCCATGAAGTATTTAGAAGTATGTTTTCAAATTTCCAGACACTTGAAGATGTCTGCTGTAGTTGTGGTCAGGGAGAATATTTTAACCTGATCTAAATCATCTTGATTTTACTGAGACCTGTGTTATGACCCAGTATATGGTTGATCTTGATGAACATTCCATGTTCAATTGAAAGGAGTCTATGTTCTGGTGGAGTTAGGTGGTGTATTCTTTGAATGTCATTTAAGTACATTTTAATAGTGTTGTTTAGATCTTCTATATCCTTGCTGACTGTGTTTACTTACTCTATCAATTGCCAAAAGAGGAGCACTGAAATCTCTAGCTATAAAGGTAGATTTTATTGTTTCTGTTTTCAGTTATGTTAGTTTTAGCTTTATGTATTTTGAGGCTCTCTTAGACGCACATATAGGATTATTGTGTCCTGATGAACTGGCTTGTTAACATTCCTTGCTCTGACACCTACCTTGTTTAATATTGATACTTCTGCTCCAACTTCTTTTTGTTTGATACATTTTTTTCTTGCTCTGACCTACCCAATGATCTATCTCTATAGTTTTTACCTTTTTCCTAAACACCATATAAATGAAAGCAGACAGTCTGTACCCTTTTGTGATTGGCTTCTTGGCATAATACTTTGGGGATTCATCTATGTTGTTGCATATGTCAGTAATTCATTCCTTTTTACTGGTCAGTAGCCTCCCATTTTATGGATACACCATAATTCATCTGTCCATTCCCTATTAGTGGTTATTTGTGTTGTTTCCAGCTGGGGGCTAATATAAATAAAGTTTCTATTAATATTTGCATACCCGTATTCCTGCGAGGATATGTTTTCATTTCTCCAACTTCATTGATTTCTGCTCTTATCCTTAGTATTTTCTAGCATCTGCCTATTTGGATTTAGTTTGTGTTTTTTTCTTTCCTGGTTTCTTAAGTTGGAAGCTTAGATCTTTGATCTGAGATCTTTCATGTTTGTAACATAATCATTTATTGCTATAAATGTCACTCTACACATTACTTTAGCTACATTCCACAAATACTGACAGAATGTCAATGGAAATTTTTCATTTCCATTCAGCTTTAAATAATTTTATATTTTACTGATGATTTCTTCTTTGATCCATGAAGTATTTAGAAGTATGTTTTCAAATTTCCAGACACTTGAAGATGTCTGCTGTAGTTGTGGTCAGGGAGAATATTTTAACCTGATCTAAATCATCTTGATTTTACTGAGACCTGTGTTATGACCCAGTATATGGTTGATCTTGATGAACATTCCATGTTCAATTGAAAGGAGTCTATGTTCTGGTGGAGTTAGGTGGTGTATTCTTTGAATGTCATTTAAGTACATTTTAATAGTGTTGTTTAGATCTTCTATATCCTTGCTGACTGTGTTTACTTACTCTATCAATTGCCAAAAGAGGAGCACTGAAATCTCTAGCTATAAAGGTAGATTTTATTGTTTCTGTTTTCAGTTATGTTAGTTTTAGCTTTATGTATTTTGAGGCTCTCTTAGACGCACATATAGGATTATTGTGTCCTGATGAACTGGCTTGTTAACATTCCTTGCTCTGACACCTACCTTGTTTAATATTGATACTTCTGCTCCAACTTCTTTGTGATAAGTTGTTCATATAGCATATCTTTTTCTATTCTTTTACTTTTAATCTGAGGATATTCAAAATGGCTTCTTGAAAACAGCATGAACCAAGCCTTGATTTTATTTTTTTAGCCAAATGATCATCTTTCCGTCTAATTGTCATTTAGCCCACTTATAGTTAATGTCATTATCCATATGTATGAATTTAAATCTACCATCTTGCTATTTGTTTTTTTATCCTCACCTTCCTCACCTCTCTTCTCCCCCCCTCTGGGTCTCTAATTGCACAAAAGTTAGGCTGTTTGATACTGTCCCATGGGTCACCAATGTGCCCTCTCCTGCTCTCTCTGCCTCTCCTTCTTAAATCTTTTAAAAATCTGTGCTATATTTAAGCTTGGACTGCTTTATCTTCAATCTCACTAACCTTTTCTGCTGCAGTTTCCAATCTGCCTTTAGTTCCATCCAGTGTACTTTTCAATCCATAGACTACATTTTTCATCTTTAGAAATTTCCATTGTGTCTTTTTGTACTTTTCATTTTTCCTCCTATATTCATGATTTCCTCTGTCTTCTTGAATATATGCATATTCAAGCATATTTTTAATATCTGTTTTAACACTACCACCTGCTAATTTCATTATCTTTGTCATTTTTCAGGTCTGTTTCAACTGACTAATTTTTCTCTGAGACAATGGATCATATTGGTTGTTGAACATAGTCAATTTAGCATTGGGAGGTAATAGAAGTCAATTTAACATTGGGAGGTGATAGATTTTGTTGTATTTCTTTAAAGAATATTGAGCTAATTTTTCTCTGAGCAAGGCAATTTGTTGAAAGGAGTCTATGTTCTGGTGGAGTTAGGTGGTGTATTCTTTGAATGTCATTTAAGTACATTTTAATAGTGTTGTTTAGATCTTCTATATCCTTGCTGACTGTGTTTACTTACTCTATCAATTGCCAAAAGAGGAGCACTGAAATCTCTAGCTATAAAGGTAGATTTTATTGTTTCTGTTTTCAGTTATGTTAGTTTTAGCTTTATGTATTTTGAGGCTCTCTTAGACGCACATATAGGATTATTGTGTCCTGATGAACTGGCTTGTTAACATTCCTTGCTCTGACACCTACCTTGTTTAATATTGATACTTCTGCTCCAACTTCTTTGTGATAAGTTGTTCATATAGCATATCTTTTTCTATTCTTTTACTTTTAATCTGAGGATATTCAAAATGGCTTCTTGAAAACAGCATGAACCAAGCCTTGATTTTATTTTTTTAGCCAAATGATCATCTTTCCGTCTAATTGTCATTTAGCCCACTTATAGTTAATGTCATTATCCATATGTATGAATTTAAATCTACCATCTTGCTATTTGTTTTTTTATCCTCACCTTCCTCACCTCTCTTCTCCCCTCTGGGTCTCTAATTGCACAAAAGTTAGGCTGTTTGATACTGTCCCATGGGTCACCAATGTGCCCTCTCCTGCTCTCTCTGCCTCTCCTTCTTAAATCTTTTAAAAATCTGTGCTATATTTAAGCTTGGACTGCTTTATCTTCAATCTCACTAACCTTTTCTGCTGCAGTTTCCAATCTGCCTTTAGTTCCATCCAGTGTACTTTTCAATCCATAGACTACATTTTTCATCTTTAGAAATTTCCATTGTGTCTTTTTGTACTTTTCATTTTTCCTCCTATATTCATGATTTCCTCTGTCTTCTTGAATATATGCATATTCAAGCATATTTTTAATATCTGTTTTAACACTACCACCTGCTAATTTCATTATCTTTGTCATTTTTCAGGTCTGTTTCAACTGACTAATTTTTCTCTGAGACAATGGATCATATTGGTTGTTGAACATAGTCAATTTAGCATTGGGAGGTAATAGAAGTCAATTTAACATTGGGAGGTGATAGATTTTGTTGTATTTCTTTAAAGAATATTGAGATGTGCAGTTTAGTCATTTGAGATCAGTTTAGGCCTTGTCGGGGATGAGTCCAAGAAAGTCTTTAGTCTAAGGCTAATTTAGTTCTACTATTAAGTACTTCTGAGGACTCTGTCTGATGCTCTATGTATTTACCAAACCTCCTTTATCCATTCATCTGTTGACAGATCTTCAGGTTGTTTCTAACTCATGGCTTTTGTGAATACTGCTGCAATGAACACGAGAGGACTGATATCTCTTCCATATTCTGTTTTCACTTCCTTTGGACAGTCACCGGATGTGGAATTGGTAGATCATATTGTAGTTTCATTCCTAGTTTTTTTGAGGAACCTCCACAGTGTTTTCCACCCCTGTGGCTACACCAATTTCTATTCTCACCAAGTGCACAAGAGTTCCCTTTTCTCCACCTCCTCAACAACACTGACTGTCGCTTGTCTTTTTGGTGAGAGCCATCCTAATAGAGGTAAAGTGATATCTCATGTGGGTTTAACATTTCCCTGATGATTAGTGGAAGCAATCTACAGATTAAATGCAATTCTTATCAGAATTCTAGTGGCATTTTTCACAGAAATAGGAAAGAATTCGGGCTTCCCCTGGTGGTCCAGTGGGTAAGGACACCGCCTTGCAGTGCAAGGGGCGCCGGTTCGAGCCTTGGCCTGGGAAGATCTCACGTGCCGCGGAGCAGCTGGACAGATGTGTCCAATTACTGAGCCGGAGCTCTGGAGCGCATGCGCCCAGAGCCGGTGCTCTGCGACGACAGACGCCACCGCGATGGGAGGCCCACAGGAGCCAAAGAACGAAGACAAATGAAAATAGAGAAATGAAAGACCATTAGAAGTGGCCCGCCCACTCCCCTGCCTCCCCAACCCGACTCCCACCCAAAGTAAATAAATAAATAAATCTTTAAAAAAAAGAAATAGGAAAGAATTCTACAATTTGCGTGTAATCACTAAAGACCCCAAATCACCAAAGCAACTTTGAGAAAAAAGAACAAAGTGGGAAGCATCACACTTGTTGATTTCAACCTATATTAGGAAGCTATAACAATGGCCATCACCAAGACAATGTACATGAACTTGAGCAAAGTCCAGGAGCTGGCGAGAGACAGGGAATCCGGGGGAAAATGGGGGGACTACTTCAAAACAGTCTGGTATTGAGTCAGTTTAGGCCTTGTCGGGGATGAGTCCAAGAAAGTCTTTAGTCTAAGGCTAATTTAGTTCTACTATTAAGTACTTCTGAGGACTCTGTCTGATGCTCTATGTATTTACCAAACCTCCTTTATCCATTCATCTGTTGACAGATCTTCAGGTTGTTTCTAACTCATGGCTTTTGTGAATACTGCTGCAATGAACACGAGAGGACTGATATCTCTTCCATATTCTGTTTTCACTTCCTTTGGACAGTCACCGGATGTGGAATTGGTAGATCATATTGTAGTTTCATTCCTAGTTTTTTTGAGGAACCTCCACAGTGTTTTCCACCCCTGTGGCTACACCAATTTCTATTCTCACCAAGTGCACAAGAGTTCCCTTTTCTCCACCTCCTCAACAACACTGACTGTCGCTTGTCTTTTTGGTGAGAGCCATCCTAATAGAGGTAAAGTGATATCTCATGTGGGTTTAACATTTCCCTGATGATTAGTGGAAGCAATCTACAGATTAAATGCAATTCTTATCAGAATTCTAGTGGCATTTTTCACAGAAATAGGAAAGAATTCGGGCTTCCCCTGGTGGTCCAGTGGGTAAGGACACCGCCTTGCAGTGCAAGGGGCGCCGGTTCGAGCCTTGGCCTGGGAAGATCTCACGTGCATGGAGCAGCTGGACAGATGTGTCCAATTACCGAGCCGGAGCTCTGGAGCGCATGCGCCCAGAGCCGGTGCTCTGCGACGACAGACGCCACCGCGATGGGAGGCCCACAGGAGCCAAAGAACGAAGACAAATGAAAATAGAGAAATGAAAGACCATTAGAAGTGGCCCGCCCACTCCCCTGCCTCCCCAACCCGACTCCCACCCAAAGTAAATAAATAAATAAATCTTTAAAAAAAAGAAATAGGAAAGAATTCTACAATTTGCGTGTAATCACTAAAGACCCCAAATCACCAAAGCAACTTTGAGAAAAAAGAACAAAGTGGGAAGCATCACACTTGTTGATTTCAACCTATATTAGGAAGCTATAACAATGGCCATCACCAAGACAATGTACATGAACTTGAGCAAAGTCCAGGAGCTGGCGAGAGACAGGGAATCCTGGTGTGCTGCAGTCCATGGGGTCTTAAAAAGTCAGACACGACCTGGCGACTGAACAACAAAAACAGTAATCAAAACAGTCTGGTATTGGCATACCACCAGACACATAAATCAATGGAACAGAATAGAGAGCCCAGAAATAAACCCATGAATTGTGGTCAACAGTTTATGACAAAGGAAAAAAGAATATACCATAGTGCAGGGAAAATTGGATATTGACATGTGAAAGAAACTGAAATCCTATTTTATGCCACACACACAAAAATCAACTTAAAATGGATGAAAGATTTAAATCTAAGACCGAACACCAGAAAAATTCCAGAAAAAAACATAGAGAATAAGTTCCTTGACTTCAGTCCTGACAATAATTTTTTTGGATTTGATACCCACAGCAAAGGCAATTAAAGCCAACATAAACAAAGTGGGACTATATCAAGCCAAAAAGCCTCTGCACAGCAGAGAAAACCATTGACAAAATTAAAAGGCAATCTATGGAATGGGAGAAAATATTTGCAAAACCTGATAAGGGGGGCTTCCCTGGTGGCTCAGTGGTAAAGAGTTCACCTGATAATGCAGGAGACACAGGTTTGATCCCTGATCCGGGAAGATCCCACATGCTGCAGAGCAATTAAGCCCGTGAGCCACAACTATGGAGCCTGTGCTCTAGAGTCTCAGAGCTGAAACTATGGAGCCCAAGTGCCGCAACTACTGAAGCCTGTGAGCCCTAGAACCCGAGTTCCACAATAAGAAGGCACCACAACAAGAAGCCTGCTCACCTCAAATAGAGAGTAGCCCCGACTCCCTGCAACTAGAGAACAGCCTGTGGTAGCAGCAAAAACCCAGAGTAACCAAAAATAAATAAAAACTTTTAAAAACCTGATAAGGGCTTACCAGCCAATATATTGATATATAAAGAACACAGACAAATCAATAGCAAAAACACAACAATCTTATTTTACAATGTACAGAGGAACTGAATGTGGTTTTTCACAGAAGACATACAAATAGCCAAAGGTAAATGGAAATATGTTCAACATCACCAGTCAGCAGAGAAAATGCACTTTTAAAAAGCAGCTTTATTGAGATATAATTTATATACTATACCATACAATTCATCCATTTAAAGTGTACAACTCAGTATCTTTTAATGTATGCACATAGCTGTGCAACCATCACCACCATTAATTTTAGAACAGTTCATGACTCTCTTTGCCTCAAAGCCCACTCCCATTAGCAGTTGCCCACCATTTCCTCCAGTGCCCTCCTCTCACACCTAGACAGCCACTAACGTACTTTTTTGCCACCATAGGTTTGCCTATCCTGGGCATTTCATATACATGGAGTCTTCTAATATGTGACATTTTTGTGTCTGTCTGCTTTCACGTGCTATAATATTTGTTAAAGGGCCATCTGTTTTGTAGGTTATAGCAGTACTTCATTCTTTTTCACTGAAAAATAATATTGCATTGCAAAGATGTACCACATCTGTTTAGCCATTCATTCATTGAGTTGTTTTCAGCTTCTTCAGAGAAACAGAACCAATAGAACGGGGTTGGGGGGAGTGGAGAGAATCAACTTTAAGGAATCGGCTCACATGATGGTGGAAACTGGTAAGCCCAAAGTCTGAAGCACAGGATGGCAGGCTGGAGACCCAGGGATCTAGGGAAAAGCTGGTATTGCAATACAAGTCCAAAAGCAGCCTGCTGGCATAATCCCCTCTTTCTTGGGGGAGGCCAGTCTTTTTCAATTAAGACTTTCAACTGATTGGATGAGGCCCACCCACATTGTGGAGGGACTCTGCTCTACTCAAAGTCCATTGATTTAAATGTTAATCACTTCTTCAAAGAGTATCTTCACAGCAATATCTAGACTGATGTTTGACCACATATCAATACCACAGTCTAACCAAACATCGATACCACAGATAAAATTAACCATGATGTCTCCCAGCAGCCCTGTGAGGTGGGCATTACCATTCCTATTATATAAATGAGTAAACTGAGACCCAGGAATTCTCAGGTGCCTCAGTGGTAAAGAATCTGCTTGCCAATGCAGAAGGTAGAGGAGACGTGGGTTTAATTACTGGGTTGGGAAGATCCCCTTGAGAAGTAAAATGGCAACCCACTCCAGTATTCTTGCCTGAAAACCTCTGTGGACAAGAGGAAGCCTGGAAGGCTAGAGTACATGGTGCCACAGAGTCGAACACAACTGAGTGACTGAGCATACACACACACACACACACACACACACACACACACACATCTTTGCTTGGATTTCCTTAAGCAGAGCCTAAAATAAAGGCATGTACAAGTAGTTTATTTCAGAATTGGTCCCAGGAATCCAAAAAAAGGACAGAAAGAATGAAACAGGAGAGAGAGTAACTCAATGCAAGGATGTATCCTGGAGCCGACCCTCTAAGGAGCCTTATGAAATACATCTTAGAACTGCACGGGGAGACACCATCCATCAGTCTCTGACCCTCATCGATCCAGGGTGACTCCACAGGCACGAGCTCCCCCACATATGAAGCTGATCATTCATCAGCAGAATCCCAGAGGCCCCTCCAGAAGGAATAACAGAGAGGTCTCAGATCAGGAAGGGAGAGCTGCATGCCAAAGCTTGAGGGCAGTACTTTCTGATTGCACCTGCACAAAGCCTGCATGGGGCTGGTCACTGCAGCCATGGCTGGAGTAAGAGATGAGGTCAAGAGACTTATAGTCACACCCATTTGGTGAACAATACAGGGCGGGGTTAGAGGGGGTTGTGTATCTTAGCAGGAGAATACGGTGAAGCAAATCTTTGAGCCTTGGTAATTACACTCTCAAAATAAGTCAGTAGTATCATGCATTTACCAACCAAGCCAGTGCAAACTCAGCACAAGCCACAAAATCAGTAAGGGCAGGGGTACTTCCCTGGTGGTGTAGTGGTTAAGATTCCATGGTTTCCATGCAGGGGACATGGACGCCTCACCAATAACCTTGACTGGAGCAGACATGCCCGCCCTAATAGACCTTTCACTCTCAAGATAGAGATTTTAAAACCACAACTACAGAAACCCAATTTAAAACATAGTAATAGAGGATAAAACCTTTGAACACCAAACCAAAGATATTTGGATGACATCACGGATGTTCAATGTCCATAATCAAAAAGTAAAACCATAGAGATTTTACTGGGTTGGGAAGATCCCCTTGAGAAGTAAAATGGCAACCCACTCCAGTATTCTTGCCTGAAAACCTCTGTGGACAAGAGGAAGCCTGGAAGGCTAGAGTACATGGTGCCACAGAGTCGAACACAACTGAGTGACTGAGCATACACACACACACACACACACACACACACACACACACATCTTTGCTTGGATTTCCTTAAGCAGAGCCTAAAATAAAGGCATGTACAAGTAGTTTATTTCAGAATTGGTCCCAGGAATCCAAAAAAAGGACAGAAAGAATGAAACAGGAGAGAGAGTAACTCAATGCAAGGATGTATCCTGGAGCCGACCCTCTAAGGAGCCTTATGAAATACATCTTAGAACTGCACGGGGAGACACCATCCATCAGTCTCTGACCCTCATCGATCCAGGGTGACTCCACAGGCACGAGCTCCCCCACATATGAAGCTGATCATTCATCAGCAGAATCCCAGAGGCCCCTCCAGAAGGAATAACAGAGAGGTCTCAGATCAGGAAGGGAGAGCTGCATGCCAAAGCTTGAGGGCAGTACTTTCTGATTGCACCTGCACAAAGCCTGCATGGGGCTGGTCACTGCAGCCATGGCTGGAGTAAGAGATGAGGTCAAGAGACTTATAGTCACACCCATTTGGTGAACAATACAGGGCGGGGGTTAGAGGGGGGTGTGTATCTTAGCAGGAGAATACGGTGAAGCAAATCTTTGAGCCTTGGTAATTACACTCTCAAAATAAGTCAGTAGTATCATGCATTTACCAACCAAGCCAGTGCAAACTCAGCACAAGCCACAAAATCAGTAAGGGCAGGGGTACTTCCCTGGTGGTGTAGTGGTTAAGATTCCATGGTTTCCATGCAGGGGACATGGACGCCTCACCAATAACCTTGACTGGAGCAGACATGCCCCGCCCTAATAGACCTTTCACTCTCAAGATAGAGATTTTAAAACCACAACTACAGAAACCCAATTTAAAACATAGTAATAGAGGATAAAACCTTTGAACACCAAACCAAAGATATTTGGATGACATACAGGCAAAAGAGAAGATGTTCAATGTCCATAATCATTAAGGAAATGAAAATTAAAACCACACTCAGATGCCACCACACCCTTATTCAAATGGCTACAACCCAAGAGACTGCCCACCCCGGTGGCTGGTCAGGAAGTGACTGAACCAGGCCAGTCATCTGCTGCTGACAGGAGTGTAAAAAGGTATGGCCACTTCAGCAAAGAGTTTGGCAGTTAGTTTAAAACTTGCATATGCACCAATTATGTGATCTAGCCATTTCACTGCTAGGTAACTTACTCAAGAGGAATGAAAACTTATGTCTATAGAAAGACCTATACAGAAACCTTAATTGAAGCTTTATTTATAATAGCTTCAACTACAAATTCCAAAACTTGGAATCAAGCCAGACGACCATCAACAGGTAAGTGGATATACAAATGATGATATTCCCAGATAATGAAATACTTATCGTTCACTCGCTAAGAAACTAAAACAATGATACACACAATAGTGTGGGTGAATCTCAAAATGATTATGCCAAATCAATGTGTATATACTACAGGAGAAAACATGTCTATATGCTAGGATCATCCAGTTATTTTAGAAAATTCTAGAAGATACAAACCAGAAAGCAGGTCCATTGTTGACAAGATGGGGGGAGGGTTAAGGGAGGGAGGATTAACAGCCGGTCATGAGGTGGCCTTTTAGGGAAGACAAGTACGCTCATTATGTTGATTACAGTGTTGGTTTAATGAGGGAAAATACACGTCAAAATGTATCATGTTTTATGCTTTAAACACATGCAGACCAATAAAGCAATGTTAAAATTTTCAAATGCACAATGAATTGCTTAATTACAGGTGAATAAAGAGCTATAAGAGAGGAATCTTGGACACTCAGGATGTATGACTCAAGGACACACGTTAATTGGAGGATTGAGAAGAACTTGGGGAGAGCAAGGGAAAGATGTGTTGGAAATGGTCAGGGGGCAGAGGGGAGAGGTGTGGGGGCTCTGGGGGAGAAAGACCCATCCTGGTGAGGAATCAAGTGTGTCAGGGCCCCCGAGGCTTGGGAGGCAGCCATGCGAGAGGAGCTTGGGGCCTGAAGCCTCTGTGATCTTGTCCAGATACCCAATTGCCTCAGGTGACGGGCACCTCCCGTGAGGACTTCACCCTCTTCACTGCTCTGGTTGGTCCCAGAATCATAACATGGTGGGGTCTCCCATTCTAACCTGGGAAGCGATATCTACACAGGCCCCATGCTGATCCCTGAACCCACCCCAACCCTGGTGATGGCCTCAAAGGCACAGGTGCCCTCGCTCCAGCCTGCCGGCAGGGTTGGCAGCCCGACCGTCCACTCCTTCAGGGCTTGGGGCAACCAGCCGCCCTTTGTTCTGGAACCTCGGTTAGACTCATCAGCTGTGCAGCCTCCCTGGGCCTTAGTCTCCTCATCCGTAAAACAATGATGATAATAACAGGGGCTCATTAGATTGTGGATCTTTATAAAGCACTTGTAAGAGTGTCTTGTATTATTTTGTTATATATGTAAAATGAAGTTCTGTTCCGTCCAGTAAATATCAGGAAGAGCTCCAGGGAGGGGGTGACGTGTCAGGGAGGGGGTACTGCCAGGTAGCAGTGAGGGCAGCTCTCCCGGCCTCTCCAAACTTGAGGGCAGGAGTGTCTTTCCAGCCCATGCATTCCAGGACCGTTCAGTTCTGCGCCTTCAGGCAATTTTGACATCAAAAGCCTTCAGGACTCCTCCTCTCTGGCCATGAGATCCCCACTGAGATTTCTCTGGCTAGAGTGAACTTCTTGATCTCCCAGAATTTTCCAGCCTTTGTCGTGTGTGTGCGTGTGTGTGTGTGCACATCTTTGCTTGGGGATGCTGGGACCACAAAGGAAACAGATGGATTCTTTCCCTGTCTTGTTTTCTGTTTTATTCTTTGCTCTTCACCAGCTCAAAGGAGAAGACGTAAAATGCCTCTGGTTGGGGCTAGCTCTTCCATCCACACAGAAGCAAGCTACCTTCCACTCCTCTGTAAATGGAAAACAGCCCTTTCTTCCATTGGTGGGCTCACACTGTATCGTACCGTATTTGATCTTCAATACCCTTTGTGCACCTGGCATCGCTACCAAGGAGGAAACTGAGACTCAGATCGCTCAGGGCACTTGCGCTTGGTGAGAGCACCTGCTGTGAAGGGTCACCATTAGCCACACCCCTTAGGCACTGCGCTTGTGCAGGCTGTGTACACGGAACCTCCACAACTCGTCGGGTGCCAGAGCGCCCCCAGACCCACGCAGGGTAGAATAGGGCAGCTATTATTGTTCCTGATTTACAGATGGGAAAACAAAAGTTTGGGAGATTAGTGATATTTCCCACATTTCACTGCAAGTAGGCTCAGTTAAATTAAACAAATATTTATGGAGTACCTAAGATCTGTCAGTCCCTGTCCTGGGTCTCGAGGAACCTAGAGCCAGACAAGGCTCCCCACCCTTGAGGAGCTAACTTTGGAATAAGGTGTAGATGCTGCAAGGCGGGTGCTCAGAGGGCTCCGGGGCAGTGCGCAGAGGAGGGGGCTCTGGAGCAGGTGAGGTCGGAGTCTTGAAGGATGAAATCAGGTCAGCAAAGGTGGGAAGAACAGTTGAGCATCTGGAGCTGAAAGAGAAGCTCGAGGGAAGCACAGGCGTGTGGCGTGGGTTGGACGTGTGGGCTCTGTGGTGTGTGTGCACGTGCGTGCGGCCATGTCAAAGGTTTAGCAGAGCTCGGTCGCCGAGTGTGGTCTATGGAATCAGAAAACATAGGTTCAGGGCTTCCCTGCTGGTCCAGTGGACACGGCCTTGCAGTGCAAGGGGCACTGGTCCCTGGCCTGGGAAGATCCCATATGCCACGGAGCAGCTGGACCGATGTGTCCAACTACCTAGCCAGAACTCTGGAGCGCATGCGCCCAGAGCCAGTGCTCTGAGACGAGAGAGGCCACTGTGATTGGAGACCCACGGGGGCCAAAGAACAAAGATGTAAATAAATGAAAGACCAATAGAAGTGACCCTCCAAAAAAGAAAGAAAACCTAGGTTCAAATCCTGCCTCCGTTGCTTTCAGCTATTTGACCTTGGGGATGTTCCAGAACATCCCTGTGCTTCTGTTTGCCCATCTCTCAGTGGGGATAGTGGCAAGTCCTATTTCGAGGCATTACTATGAAGATTTTATTAGGCAACACTTGTGATGCTTCTCCTAACAGCACATGCATACAGTGAGCACTCAATAAACGCTGTTGTTGTTGTTGCTATGTGCTCGCTAAATCATGTCTGATTCCCTGCGACCCCAATGACTGTAGCCTACCAGGCTTCCGGCTTTTATTTCACTAATGTTGACAGAATGTCCAGACCTTCCTCAAAGGGCTTCTGAGAACCTGAGCTGGAAAAGAATCACAAAGCTGTTGGGTTCAGGTGCTGTCCATCCTTTTTGCCCTAGAAATAGACTAAGAGCAAGCCATGACCTCAGACTGGACAGTGACCTTGGAAGGCAGAGGGCACACAGAGAGAAAAAGAGCAAAACTTAGGTGGGAGGAAATTTTATTAAATAAATAAATAAATAAAGTGTATTAGGGAAATAGCTAAGTCTAGAGGTATTTGTTTAAGGGAAGGTCTCATATAAAAGGAGACAAACTTATTCCATTTGACTCTTGCTCCCAAGGCCAGACAAGGGCAAAATGGACTAATGGAGCAAAGTTTCAATATTAGTTGGGACAACGGAATGGGTTGCCTTAAAGATAGTGAGCTCTCTGCTGCTTCTGCTTTCTGTTTGGGGGTGTTTCTAGCAGAGGCCAGAGGACCATCTTCCTACACTGCATTGGGTAGCCAGAACTGTCTCTCAAGTCCCAGTGAACCGCTGAGCTAGCTCGTGTCGTGGGATCAGAGACGCACAAGATGGGGAGAAGGGGAGGAGCCAACAGCTGAGCACCAGGAGAGGAGGCTGAGAAGGAGCACGGAACTGCCTGCCTTTGGCCATCACGTCTCGTCCCTTTGGATTAGGGATTGCCTATTACAGAAATGTAAAGAACGATAGGTCGTCCTCTCAGTCATTTTCACCTCAGTATTAATTAGACACACTGATCCTTTTCTCCGTGACAGCTGACGGATGATAGAAGAGGTCAGAAGATGCCAAAAGAGGAGAGAAAAGAACACGAGAATAAAGTAGGCAGGGCTCTGAGACAAACTTCATTCATCTCAATTTTGCCAAGGAACAGCTCTGACAGCAACCAAAAAGCAAAGAAAAATAAATACTCAGTAGAGAAATCTTGCCTTCATTTATTCATTTCAGTGGGTACTCTGGAGTACCAACTACGCACCACACTGTGTGCAGGGCAGTGGGGACACGCAGTGGATCAGACCAGCTGCGGCCGCCTGGCTGCTGGGAGACCTCATGGGACTCACGGTCATCAGCCAGCATGGCCGACATGGAGGGAGTGTGCTCAGCAGGGGTTGGTCTTTCCCATCAACCGTACCCCAAGCCTTTCCTCTCAGAGCCTCCCCTTCCTCCTGGGAGGAATAGATACCCATTTCACAGATAGCTAAACAGAGGCCCAAAGAGCAGCCTCTTTGGAACGCAGCAGGGTCAAGACGCGAACAGCACTGACTCCAGAGCTGGGCCCCTTTTCCCAAACACAAGCACATTCTCTGGGGTCAGTTCCTGGAACCTTCCTCCAGTCCTTGGGCCTGCCCCCTCCATGGGTGGGCTTACTCACCCCCTCCTTTTTTCCCCTGCTGCCTCTCCAGGGTACGGAAGACAGACCACGACCTGTGAGCGCTTGTCTGGGACTCTGAGCAGGTGGATAATTAGAATCTGAGAGAAGCCATCTGCTTCAGGCCCCTGGGGGTCTTGGGCAGCCAGAGCAATGCAGCTGCTCCTGACCCGACCCTGCAGGCAGCTCTCTCAGCGGAATCCCTACGTGCAAAGAGTTTAAACATTCTCCAACCTTAGGAAGGCCTGGCCGCCTCCTCAGTCACAGGGACTTGAGTCAGGGCCGGGATCTTGCTCAGATCTTTATTTCCTGGGCGGGGTTGGACCATAAAGAAAGCTGAGCACCCAAGCATTGCTGCCTTTGAACTGTGGTGTTGGAGAAGACTCTTGAGAGTCCCTTGAACTGCAAGGAGATCAAATCAGCCAATCCTAAAGGAAATCAGCCTTGAATATTCAGGAAGGACTGATACTGAAGCTGAAGCTCCAATGCTTTGGCCACCCGATGCAAAGAGACGATTCACTGAAAAAGATTCAGATAGGCAGGGCTCTGAGACAAACTTCATTCATCTCAATTTTGCCAAGGAACAGCTCTGACAGCAACCAAAAAGCAAAGAAAAATAAATACTCAGTAGAGAAATCTTGCCTTCATTTATTCATTTCAGTGGGTACTCTGGAGTACCAACTACGCACCACACTGTGTGCAGGGCAGTGGGGACACGCAGTGGATCAGACCAGCTGCGGCCGCCTGGCTGCTGGGAGACCTCATGGGACTCACGGTCATCAGCCAGCATGGCCGACATGGAGGGAGTGTGCTCAGCAGGGGTTGGTCTTTCCCATCAACCGTACCCCAAGCCTTTCCTCTCAGAGCCTCCCCTTCCTCCTGGGAGGAATAGATACCCATTTCACAGATAGCTAAACAGAGGCCCAAAGAGCAGCCTCTTTGGAACGCAGCAGGGTCAAGACGCGAACAGCACTGACTCCAGAGCTGGGCCCCTTTTCCCAAACACAAGCACATTCTCTGGGGTCAGTTCCTGGAACCTTCCTCCAGTCCTTGGGCCTGCCCCCTCCATGGGTGGGCTTACTCACCCCCTCCTTTTTTCCCCTGCTGCCTCTCCAGGGTACGGAAGACAGACCACGACCTGTGAGCGCTTGTCTGGGACTCTGAGCAGGTGGATAATTAGAATCTGAGAGAAGCCATCTGCTTCAGGCCCCTGGGGGTCTTGGGCAGCCAGAGCAATGCAGCTGCTCCTGACCCGACCCTGCAGGCAGCTCTCTCAGCGGAATCCCTACGTGCAAAGAGTTTAAACATTCTCCAACCTTAGGAAGGCCTGGCCGCCTCCTCAGTCACAGGGACTTGAGTCAGGGCCGGGATCTTGCTCAGATCTTTATTTCCTGGGCGAGAGTTGGACCATAAAGAAAGCTGAGCACCCAAGCATTGCTGCCTTTGAACTGTGGTGTTGGAGAAGACTCTTGAGAGTCCCTTGAACTGCAAGGAGATCAAATCAGCCAATCCTAAAGGAAATCAGCCTTGAATATTCAGGAAGGACTGATACTGAAGCTGAAGCTCCAATGCTTTGGCCACCCGATGCAAAGAGACGATTCACTGGAAAAGATCTTGATGCTGGGAAAAATAGAAGGCAGGAGGAGAAGGGGACAACTGAGGATGAGGTGGTTGGATGGCATCACTGAGTCAATGGACATGAATTTGAGCAAGCTCTGGGAGATGGTGAAGGACAGGGAAGCCTGACGTGCTACAATCCATGGGATCACAGAGTTGAACATGACTGAGCAACTGAACTGAACAGAACAGAACTGCTTTCTTGGGGTCCTGGGGCAGAGTTGCAGGGATGGGAGCAGGTGGGTGGGGAGGGCAAGCAAAGGTCACTAGGGCCATCAGGAAATCACAGTGATGGGCAGGATCTCAACTGTACCACATGGGCCCCTCCTCCCTCTAGAAGGGTAAAACTGAGGCCCAGGGCAATGGCAGGAGTGGGCTATGATCCCAGTGTGAGACTCCATCCTCAAGGGTCATCTCACCCTTTGCTGGGGACGGGAGGAGCAGTTGAGGGTAGCAGGGAAGGGGGGAGGTGGCGATCAGGCTGAGCAGCCAAGCTCTCAAGGAAATCCTACCCCATGTCACAAAGAATGTTCCCCACAGGACCTTGTCTTACCTTGCTAACCTCTAAGCAAGTATAGGGGTGAGGATCCTGGGGTGCAGAGAAGTTATGTAACTTGCTCAAGGTCACACAGCTCTGAAGTGCTTTGACGACCTGAGAGGCAGTGCAGAACAGGAGTGAACCTGAGTCCAGGGCTGGACTGCTATCCAGGCTCAAACCCAGCCCTGTCACTTACAGGCTGTGTAAACTTGGGCAACTTGTTTTTCTGAGCATCACTCAGCTCCCTCTTTAAAATGGGGACAGTGGTACACCCAGTGGTGTTGTGAAGATAACATGAGCTGAAGTGGACAAAGGACTCACAGTTGTGCCTTGAGTACAAGGCAAGTTCTTGATACACGTTCACTGCTGTTACTATCACCATCTGTTCTCAGCACAATGGGCACGAGAATCCTTTGAAAAGATATATCTGATCATTCTACTGGCTTTCCCTCCACCCAAAGCAAAAGCTCAAGCACTACTCATGACCTCTGACCGACCTCCATCATTCCCTTGGCCTCCCTTCCCCACTTGCCCTGACAGTGGCAGTCTCCTGCCTCAGGGCCTTTGCTCTGGTTCTTCCCTCGGCCGGAAGCACTCTTACCCCAGGTATTAGCGCCTCCTCCTTCAAGCGTCTGCCAGTCCCGGCGAGGATGAGGTGGTTGGATGGCATCACTGAGTCAATGGACATGAATTTGAGCAAGCTCTGGGAGATGGTGAAGGACAGGGAAGCCTGACGTGCTACAATCCATGGGATCACAGAGTTGAACATGACTGAGCAACTGAACTGAACAGAACAGAACTGCTTTCTTGGGGTCCTGGGGCAGAGTTGCAGGGATGGGAGCAGGTGGGTGGGGAGGGCAAGCAAAGGTCACTAGGGCCATCAGGAAATCACAGTGATGGGCAGGATCTCAACTGTACCACATGGGCCCCTCCTCCCTCTAGAAGGGTAAAACTGAGGCCCAGGGCAATGGCAGGAGTGGGCTATGATCCCAGTGTGAGACTCCATCCTCAAGGGTCATCTCACCCTTTGCTGGGGACGGGAGGAGCAGTTGAGGGTAGCAGGGAAGGGGGGAGGTGACGATCAGGCTGAGCAGCCAAGCTCTCAAGGAAATCCTACCCCATGTCACAAAGAATGTTCCCCACAGGACCTTGTCTTACCTTGCTAACCTCTAAGCAAGTATAGGGGTGAGGATCCTGGGGTGCAGAGAAGTTATGTAACTTGCTCAAGGTCACACAGCTCTGAAGTGCTTTGACGACCTGAGAGGCAGTGCAGAACAGGAGTGAACCTGAGTCCAGGGCTGGACTGCTATCCAGGCTCAAACCCAGCCCTGTCACTTACAGGCTGTGTAAACTTGGGCAACTTGTTTTTCTGAGCATCACTCAGCTCCCTCTTTAAAATGGGGACAGTGGTACACCCAGTGGTGTTGTGAAGATAACATGAGCTGAAGTGGACAAAGGACTCACAGTTGTGCCTTGAGTACAAGGCAAGTTCTTGATACACGTTCACTGCTGTTACTATCACCATCTGTTCTCAGCACAATGGGCACGAGAATCCTTTGAAAAGATATATCTGATCATTCTACTGGCTTTCCCTCCACCCAAAGCAAAAGCTCAAGCACTACTCATGACCTCTGACCGACCTCCATCATTCCCTTGGCCTCCCTTCCCCACTTGCCCTGACAGTGGCAGTCTCCTGCCTCAGGGCCTTTGCTCTGGTTCTTCCCTCGGCCGGAAGCACTCTTACCCCAGGTATTAGCGCCTCCTCCTTCAAGCGTCTGCTCCAATGTCACCTTCTCTGTGAAGTCTGACCTAACAACTTCTTCAAAATCATCACCACCGCCCACAACCCTGCTTGATTTTCTCTGTAGCACTCATTGCCCACAGACACTCCAAAAGACAGTTTGCTTCTTTAGTTAGTTATTATTACTACTGTGTCATCTTTCTCCACACACTGGAAAACAGTTCATGAGGCAGGAATGCGCATATGTCCCGCTCTCTGCTGTGTCTCCAGCTTAGAACAGCCTGGCACCAAGTGGGACCCTGGGAAAGATGAGTTGAATGAATAAACGAATGAATGACTACATCCATCGGTCCCCACACTTGAAAAGCAGGAGTCTAACACCAAAGAGACCAAGTCCCCAGGGTCAGAGGCGAGCCTGGAGGCAAGCAGAGCCAGGAGGTCGGGGCGAGGCAAGGAGAAAGCAGAGCAAGGGAGAGTGACACCCCATCCTAGCTCCTCTCCCGTAGCCTGAACCCCACAGCCACAACCAGCACACGGTGGACCCTCATGACATGCTTGTTGGGAGAATGGAAAGCAAGAGGGAGGGAGGGGCATTTACAAACTACTTACCAGGCACTGAAAGAAAAATCAGCCAAGACAGTCAGTCATTCACAGACACGCTGTTAACCCAACCCTGTGCCAGGCTGTTCTAGGTCCCCAGGCACCTACACCCTGGATGGAGACAGGGAGGTGTGAAGTTCATGATCCTTGACCTCTCCAACATCACAGTCTTGTGAAAAGAAAGACATTAACCAGCTCTATATGTTGTACGTTAACATCAGACCCATTTCACGATGAGGGAGCAGAGGCTCAAGGGCATTTAGGCAGCTGGGCTGCTTGGCGGTAGAGCCAGGTAGAGAATCAGTCAGAACTTCCTGGCTCCAGACCCCCTTTCTCCTCCCAGCTGAGTGTGTCTGGAGGCTAGCGCTCACAGGAGGGGTGTGTGGTCATGGGGACCCGGGCCGCAGGAAAGCAGGAAGAATGGCCTGGGCCAAGGAGTAGAGATGGAACACGAGGAGCCAATTCCAGGCCAGAGAGAAAGTCGTGCGGAAGTGCAACAGAGCAAAGCGAAATCAGAGAGTGGGAGGGAACCGGCTGCAGGGCCTGCAGACTGAAGGCTTCAGTTTTCTGCTGCAGGAGCTAGGGAGCCGGGGAAGGTCTGTGAGCTCAGGGTTCAGCCTGGCAGCTTGCATCAGACGAATGAGAACCCTGTGACAAGAAGGAGGCCAAGGGACTTCCCTGGTGGTCCAGCGATTAAGCATCTACCTGCCAGTGCAGGGGACATAGGTTTAATCCCTGATCCGGGACCTAAGATCCCACATGCCCCTTGCCATGGAACAACTAAGTCTGGGCTTCACAACCAAAGAAGCCAGCGCAATGAGAAGCCTTCTCGTCACAACTAGAGACAGTCTTCCTGCAGCAATGGAGACCCAGGGTAGTCATCAAACGATAAATAAATCTTTATTAAAAAGTAAAAAATAAAGGCGGCCTGGCCGGAGGCTGTCACAGTGGGCAAGGAAAGAGGTAGTAAGTGTCCGAAGTGGAGGAACTCACTGGAAAAGGCAAGGGAAAGGCCATCAATGAGGAAGGACGGATGGATCCCAGAGCCCAATGGAGCCTAGAGAGATGAGGCTGAGTGTCCTTAAGGTAACGCCTTGGATGGAAACCACACATCACAGGTATTTTTCCTAGGTCATTGAAACTGTCCTGAGTTAAAGACGGCTTTAAAGAAGGAAACATGCAGAAGGGTAAAGCCCCTGGGATGGACTGAGGACTGGGCTGGACATGCCCTCTTCATGGAAGTTTCACCCCCACTGTACGCAGGTGATTTTTCACAACTTCACAGAAGAATATTTTACATATCCTATTATCTACCTACTTCAAGTTCACAATGAAATGATTTTTCGTAAACTTACCTAAGTTCTAGAACATTTTTTATCACCCCCTAAAAAGACCCCTCGTACCCATTTATGTGAATCCTTGTTCTACCCTCTGCCTTCCCCAGGCCTACTTTCTGTCTCTATAGGGTGGCTTTTTCTAGACGTCTTATAGGTAGAATTACACACTCTGTGGTCTCTCATATTTGGTTTCTTTCAAGTAGCAAAATGGTTTGGTGGTTCATCTCTGTTCCCGTTCCCATCAGTTGTTTGTTTCAAGGCTGAATAGTATCCTGCTGTGTGGATAGACCACATTTTATGTATCCATCCACGAGTGGATGGACATGCATGTTTTCAGCTTTTGCTGTTATGAATAATGAATAATGTTGCCATGAACATTCATGTACAAATATTTGTGACCTATGTTTTCACTTCTCTTGGATGGAATGGAATTGCTGGGTCACGTGGAAACGTCCATGGTTTAAGAAATGTGCACCAAAAGAAAAAAGAAATGTGCACAGTCTTGGCCCACTGTTGAGAAGATGATAGCAGTTAGAAATGCCTGGGGACCCTCACGGGGGCCCAGCCAAGGTGGGCCTAGTGAAGAGCCCCACAGGCATTTCCCCAACTGGAATCAATGTTGTGGCTGAACGGGCCCCTGTGGTCCTTACTATGATTGTAAGACGCAGCTCAGAAACCACCGTCAGGAAACTTGTGGGGGCGGGGCGGGGAAACAAGGTTTATTACTTACAAACCTTGGAGGGCTCATGGCATGCTTAGGGTCACACAGTAAGGTCACAGGGAGAGAGAGAGAGAAAGGACCTGAGGTTGAGGATGGGTTTCACAGGTTCACTCTTCATTGGTGACCTGAACATGTAAGAATAGGAATTAACACATGGGAATGGTAAAGCAGAGTTGGACCAGCCATCAGTCATCTGGGTCACCCCAGGGCTTTTCCCACAGGGAGCTTCATGGCTGGCTTGGTGTCTAGCTGTTTAGCTGGTAATGTATGTATTCGAGATGAATGTCTTTGAAATGGATGGCTATGCCATCGAAAGCTTAATGTCAAGCACTTACATGACAATAATAATAAAAAAAGCTAATTATCAAGCACTTGTAGTATTGTTACCATCATTTTCCCTAGGAGGATACTGAAGTCCAGAGAGGGCAAGTGAATTGTCCTGTGACACTAGGTCATAGCCTAGTGAGGGAAGTAGATTGATTAAAATCAGTGGCTCTAGATGTCTCTTGGTGAAAGGTGAGAGTTAGTTATATCCTACTCTTTGCAACCCCATAGATGAGCCATGAAGTTCTTCAGAGGAGAATGCTGGAGTGGGTGGCCCTGCCCTCTTTCAGGGGGCCTTCCCAACCCAGGGATCAAACCCAGGTCTCCTGCATGGCAGGCAGATTCTTTACCATTTGAGCCACCAGGGAAGCCCAAGAACACTGGAGTGGATAGCCTATCCCTTCTCCAGGGGATCTCCCCCTCTCCCTGCCCCACCCAGGAATTGAACCAGGTCTCTTACATTGCAGGTGAATTCGTTACCAGTTGAGCTACAGGGAAACCCTTGTAATACATGCTATTGATAAGGATCTCCCCCACAAACCCATCCACTGTCCTATGCCAGCAGGTCCATCATTAGCACATCTTCCATTGTGTTAAGCACAGCATCTCTTCATTCTCAATTGAAAAATTCCCTGGCCATGGGGGAGGTGTTCATTCCCAAAGACCTTTCTGCAAATGATCTCCAGCCAGTGAGCCTGAAGCCTGCAAAAGGAGGTGAGAAGGCAGACCAGTGAGGTGTGAAGAGAGCCTGGGAAAGAGATAAAGATATTTTTCTGGGCAAGCTCTGCACCAGGGAGTGTTCAGTTTCCTTCTGTTCACATTCACTGGTGTCTACCCTAGGCCAGGCCACATGTGCTGGGTCTTTTGAGGAAGAGAGAACAAATCAGACCTGACCCTGCTCTTAGGAAGCTCCAGCCCATCGGGGCAAGTGGATTCACCACCACACATCAAAGAGGCGCGAGCTTGGGGTAGACCCCAGGACTCTGAGAGCCAGAGCAGAGAGAGACCAAATCCTCTTAGGGAGACAGCAAAGTGTTTGTGGTGGAGGTAGCACTTGCATGGAGGCTGAGGAAGGGCTTTCCAGGCAGAGGTCTCAGCGCCAGTGGCAGAGAGATTCCAGGTGGACTGTTGGGCATCTCTCATTGCCACGAGGCTGAAGACTGAGAAGACTGAACACTCAAACGCTGCAGGGGCTGAAGGACCAGAAGGACCAGTAAATCTGGCTGGATGGGAGGTATAATGAGCTGGGCCATGGCATCTTGACTTGATGGTGGCTGCTCTTCAGCTTGGGACATTTGTCCCCATATGGGAATACAGATTCAGAATTGCCATCTTCGGTGTTTCCAACAAAAATAATAATAATCCAAATATTTTCATAAAATATTCAGATTTGGCAATGTCAGGAGTACATTTCAAATTCTTTACACTCACATGTGGGACCGACTTTGCCCAAGTGCCTCTGGTCTGCAACCTCTAGCCAGTTTGCTACCTCCCTGGTAGTTCCTGGGCTCCCAACCCTCTCTTGGCCTTTGAGAGCTGGCCTTCTGGCCTGAGGCTTCCTCCTGCTCAAAAGGGATTGGCCATGACAGGAGTCAGTCAAAACTCAGAAGCGAGAAATAGAAGCTCCTGACAAGAGATGGGCAGACATCAAACCCCACCAGCAGCAAGCGTATGGGATTGACAGATTCTAATTACATCTCATTCTAATCCTTAACATTTATCTAAAAAGTGACCGGAGTGAGCACAGGGGTAACCACATGCATGCTCAGCCCTGGGACTGCTGTGTGTCTAATTAGAAGTTTTCTCCCTCTTGATCACCTAAAGTCAAATTCATTTACTCTGCTCGAATTGAGGGTTTAATTGGATCTTGTTTTTCCACCTCCTGTCTTCTCCCCCATCACCTTTGCCTTCTTCCAGAGAGCCTCTCTGCATGCAGGAAGCAGGTCACAGCATCTCATTATGCCAGGGAGTCCCTGTAAAGAGACCCTTTGGTGACTGTTCATGCCAGCCTGCGGCGGAAGCGACATTAGCCCAGGAACACAAGTCGTATTGAGGACATGGTGATTTAGGGCCTTGCGACAATGTCTGATGGGAACTCAGGGTGGCCCAGGACAAAGGTGGGCTTCCTGGTCCGGGCAGGCCCCACCCCTTGTCCCTCCCTCGTAGACCTAAAGGCCCCCCTGTCCTTTCCATCTGTTCTGTGGCTGAATGAGCTTCATATGCCGGTTCTGGAAGAAAAGTGGTGGGAAACAGCACTTCTGGGCCAAGCCAGCTACATTTGAGGATGCGGTAGAGGCACTGAAAGCCCTTATTCTTTTGCCAGGTAATGAGGTTTCTTCCTCTTTTTTTGTGGCCTCTCTTTCTCCTTGTCAATTAATGCTAAACATGGCAGCTTCTCTCTTGGGGTAGAGAAGGTGGGAGGCAGCTACTGACCCACAGGCATTCTCTCTTCTGGATCAGACCCTCTCTGGACGCTGGAGAGAGAAGGAGGAGGCGGCAGTGCAGACACAGGCAGAGACCTGGGCTCAAGTCCTGGCTGTGCAGGGACCGGAGAGAGCACGATGCAGAGCGGAACTGGATTGGAGCCCAGCTCGGTCACATACAAGCCCTGCGACCCTGGGAGACTGACCCAGCCACTCTGAGCCTCAGTTTCCCCTTTGTAACACAGGGTGAACATGAAGTTGCTATGAAGACTCAATGTACCTGGCACATGGCAAGAACTCATCACATGGCCGATGGCAGAACAGCGTGTTATGCTGTTATGAGCACTTGGCAAGGTCTCTGACACTTGTTCAGTGTTTAATACATGATGGTCGTTACTATCACCAGGTTAGCTAACCTGTCTGGGCCTCGGGCTTCCCCATCTGTAAACTGGGGATAATCTCAGAGCCCTCCTGGGCTCTGAGAGTTGTCGCGAGAAGGCAATGTGTTCCTTGTCCCTTGGCACAAAGTTAGGGTTGTCTGTGTGTTGGGGAGGATTGTTCTCATCGCTCTGTGAGGGTGGGCGAGTCACTGTACTCTGAACCCTAGTTTTCTCATCTGCAAAATAAATAAATAAAAGATAACAAATATAGCACCATCTGTCCCGTCTACCTCCCAGGGTTGTTGTAATAATGAAATGAGATAGTGTTGATAAAAACATTCGGTGATCTATAAGTGTTCCACAAGTGTCAGTTGTCAGTACCGCTCCATTAAAAGGTAATTAGCTGGTAAATAAAGGGAAAGAATGAGGCATTTATCCTGCCTTTTCCAGGCATACGGGGCCACTGGGTACCCACATTGGAGATAAGGGACATTTCTCTTTTTAGAAGTATTCCAGCATGCAGATGAAGAAGAGGATAGAAGGAGAGTCTCACCATTTGCAACCCCTCACGGATGAATGGAGCTAGACGTTGAACATCTATAGCTGCCGACATCCCCAGACTGGAGACGGCAGGCGCTGTGGGTCTTCTGATGGAAAAGCCAAATGTGAACCTGCTCAAGTCTCAAACACTAATTGTTAATTTTCCAGAATGACACAAGACAGAGGGATGAGTTAGAAGATGCCATGGGAATGAAACGAGTAAATTCCACACTGGGAAAACACAGGACGAGTCTCCATTTCCTTTTAAAAATAAAAATGAAAGGAGAGAGGTACAGTCACTTTGGCAGACAGTTTGGCGGTTTCTTACAATGCAGGGGACGTAAGAGATATGGGTTCGATCCCTGGGTCAGGAAGATCCCCTGGAGGAAGGCATGGCAACCCACTCCAGTATCCTGGCCTGGAGAAGCCCATGGGCAGAGGAGCCTGGCAGGCTGTAGTCCCGTGAACTGCAAAGAGCTCGACACAAGCGAAGCAACTTAACATGCACACATGTACACAACTAAACATACTCTTACCATACAATCCAGCAGTTGTATTCTTCGTGTTTCCCCAGAGATAGTTGAAACCCTATGTCCACTCCAAAACCTGCACACGGATATTTAAAGATGTTCTCTAGCAGATGACTAGATAAACAGAAGTACATTCAGACAATAGAGCATTCACTGCTAAAAAGAAATGGGCTCTCAGGCTTCCTCGGTGGTCCAGTGGGTAAAGCATCCACCTTGCACTGCAAGGGGCACCAGTTCGATCCCTGGCCCAGGAGGATCCCACATGCCGCGGAGCGGCTGGACTGGTGTGTCCAATTGCAAGCCGGCCCTCTGGAGCGCATGCGCCCAGAGCCAATGCTCTGCAGCAGGAGAGGCCACTGCGATGGGAGGCCCACACAGGCCAAAGAGTAAAGACAGATGAGAATAACTGGATAAAAAGTCAATGAAAAGAGGCCAAAATTTAAAAAAAGAAAAAAAGAAATGGGCTCTCAAGCCTTCAGAAGACTAGCAGGAAACTTACATGCATATTAGTTCAGTGAGAAAACCCAGTCTGAAAAGGATGCAATATTGCTTGATTCCAACTCTATGACATTCTGGAAAAGGCAAAACTCTGAACACAGTAAAAAGGTCAGTGGTGGCCAGGGCTCATGGGAAGCATGACTAGGCAGAACACAGAATGTTTGGGGCATTGAGAATGCTCTGTGTGATACTATAATGATGCATATGTTATACATTTGTCCCAACCCATAGCATGTACCACACCAAGAATAAGCTCTAATGTAAACTATGGACCCTGGGAGATTATGATGTGTCACTGTAGTTCACTGATTGAAACAAATGGACCTCTCTGGGGGGATGTTGATAACCGGCTGACTGTGGCCGTCTGGAAGCAGGGGCTGTACAGGAACTCTCTGTGCCTTCCTCTCAATTTTAAACCTAAAACTGTTCCAAAAATAACAAAATCTATTTTTAAAAATGAAGGAAGAATTGAGAGGGATTATAGATGAAAGAGATAGATGATATCAACCCACCTCCATAGGGTCCTGATTCAAACTATAACATAAATAGATTTAAGAGGTGTGTAAGTCAACTGGAAATGTGAACACCTCCTGGATGTTTGATGATCTTAAGGACTGATTCTTAACTTTTTAGTGGAATAATTGTATTATGGTTATGTAAAAGTTGTAGGAAAGTGTGCTGAGATAAATATGGATAGAATCGACAGAGTCTGGGGTTGGCTTCAAAGTGACCCAGGGGAGTGACGTAGACGTGAACTGTGGTTGATCGTCATTGAAGCCAGGTGAGAGGTGGATGGGCTCTCGTTTTAATAGTCTCTCTCCTTTTGGATATGTTTGAATTTTTCCACAATAAAATGTCAAAGGGAAAAATTAAAGCAGCCAAGGACAAGCCTGTGTGGAGCATCCTGAGATTACATGCACTGTACATGTCTTAGGTGTCCTTTTGAGCAAGTCAGAAGACCGTGGTTAATCTTCCTGAGGCCGTTGGACCTCCCTTTGAGTCCTTGATAAATTTGTTCCTATGGATGCCCATAACTATACTCTCCAGGGTAATATAAGGGTTGATTTTTATACCCATTTTAAATGAACAGTTAAGGGTCTCACCTTCTGAGGTACGGCTTGGATAATCAGGGAGGGTCAGGAGCTTTGTCTGTTTGATCTACAGCTATTCTTACGTAGTACATGCTCAGTAAATGTTTGTCCAGTGAATGAAGCTGTCTGTGTGCCTGGTGTCCCTCTCTGACACCCCCTGCCCTCCCTCTGGGGAAGGTGTTCCCTTTGGCAGCTGGTGCAGCCCTGCCACGGCCAGGCCAGGTGCCAGCCAGGAGCAAGACTGGCTCCTCCTCAGCCCCTCTCCCCAGAGAGGGTGAGCACAGGCTCACTGGGGATGGAGAACTGGGAGACACTTCAAGGGGTGGGACCCAGGAGGCAGGCCAGTGGGGAGGGAGCATCCTGAATGCTCGGGTCTAAGTCAGAGTACACCAGAATCTGACCTTGGGCTTCCCTGGTAGCTCAGTGGTGAAGAGTTCGCCTGCCAATGCAGGAGACACGGACGGCTTCGATCCCTGATCCGGGAAGATCCCACATGCTGCAGAGCAGCTGCAACTACTGAGCCTGTGCTCTAGAGCCTCGGAGCCACACTATGGAGCCCTTGTGCCACAACTACTGAAGCCCGTGTGCCCTAGAGTCTGAGTTTCCTGACAAGAGAAGTCACCGCAAGAAGAAGTCTGCTCCCCTCAACTAGAGAGCAGACCCCACCCCTGCAACTAGAGAAGAGCCTGTGGCAACAGTGAAAGCCAAGAATAGCCATAAATAAATTAATTAAAATTAAAAAAAAAAAAAGAATCTGACCGTTTCTTCCAGCCCCACCCCGACCCCCACCCTGGGGCCCAACAGAGATCAGATGGCACATCCGTATTGCAGCCAATTGATTTTGTTCTTTTTTAAAGATTTATTTATTTATTTATTTTTGGTGGGGGCGGGGTGGGGAGGGAGGGGAGCAGGTGGGCCACTTCTATTGGTCTTTCATTTGTCCATTTTCTTTTTTTTTTTTTTTTTTTTCTTTTTTGTTTTTTTTGTTCATTTGTCCATTTTCATCCATCTTTGTTCTTTGGCCCGTGTGGGCCTCCCATCGCGGTGGCCTCTGTTGTCGCAGAGCACCGGCTCTGGGCGCATGCGCTCCAGAGCTTCGGCTCGGTAGTTGGACACATCAGTCCAGCTGCTCCTCAGCACGTGGGATCTTCCCAGGCCAGGGATCGAACTGGCGCCCCCTGCACTGCAAGGAGGTGTCCTTAGCCACTGGACCACCAGGGAAGCCCTGACTTTGTTCTTAACATTTGCATTCTATTGGGAGCATATTCCCATGCCATTGAAAATTTTTTTCTATAATGCTATTTTTAATAGTTCTTATTGTCTTATATTGGGCTTCCTAGCAAACTCACCTGCTAATGCAGGAGGCATAAAAGACTCAGGTTTGATCCCTGGGTAGGGAAGCTTGCCCTGGAGGAAGACCCACTCCAGGATTCCTGCCTGGAGAATCCCACAAACAGAGTAGTCTGGTGGGTGACAGTCCAGAGCGTCACAAAGAGTCGGATGTGACCGGAGTGACTTAGCACGTATACACGCATTGGAGTCGAGCTAAGCCACAGTAGTGCACGCCACTGTAAGGTTTTTTTCCTCCCTGACACCAATCAAACACATGGTGCCTTCGCCAGCAGTGCCTCTCCAGGCCTCTGACTCTACTGCGTGCCCAAGGATCCAGTTCAATTATGACACCGTCTGTCTGGAGTCAGTGTCAGACCTCACGGCTTAAAGGGCCCAGTCTCACAAGACCGTTCCCCCTTCAGATGCCAACTACAAGTCCTGGGTCGCCGATACTTCTGACTGACTGGTTATAAATCGGGGGTTCCCAGGACCCCTTCCTCGGGTTTGGCAGTTTGCTAGAATCACTCACAGAAATTAGGAGAACATGTATGTGCACTGGTTTAGTATAAAGGCTACAACTCAGGAAGAGCCATTCAGAAGAGATGTCTAAGGCAAGGTTTGAGTGGGGAGAGTAGTAGAGTTTCAATACCTCCCAAGGGGTTCCACCCTCTTGGTCCCTGAACACGACCGGGAAACTCTCCAAACTCCACCGTTCAAAGGTTTTTATGGAGGCCTCATTACATATGCACGATTGATGAACCCTTGGCGCTTAGTGATGAACTCAGTCTCCAGCGCTTCTGCCTCCCTGGAGGCTGAGGCTGGGGCTGAAATTTCCAGGCTTCTAATCAATGTTTGGTCTTTCTGGTGACCCTCCTCCACCCTGAAGCTATCTAGGGACCTGCCGGGAGTTGCCTCAGTAGAGCAAAAGAAGCCCCTGTAACTATATCACCCAGGAAATTACAAGGGACCTTGGAGCTCTGTATCGGGAAGCAAAGACCGTGATTTCCGTGGCTGCTGCTTCCCAGCGCCCCTGCGGCTGGACTCTCAGGTTGCTTCAGAGTGTTCACTCGGGGAAATCGTGCGCCGCGAGCACCCTGAGTCATACCTCCCAGCGCGCACGCGGATTGTCTCCTCGAGGCCACTTCCGCCTCCAGACAAAGCTAGGCTCAAGTCCAGGCAGGTGAAGGAAGCGGTGGTCCATTTTGTTCCTTTCACTCCAAGCAGCTTTGAGAGGGTCCTCAAAGGCCCCAGAATGCTGCCCCCTCCTCTCCACAGGTCTCCTTGGGATCTGCACTTTTCAGATTCACAATATTCCATGGCAGGACGTTTTGACAACCTCCAAAAGCCCTTTTTGTGGATTCAAATATACTTGTTCAAAAGCTACACATAGGATCTGAAGTTTAACACATAGTGGGGTGTCTAGGCTGATGGGAGAGCTTAAGCAGGTCCCCTCTTCAATCCGAGCATCAGGCTCCCTCTTTGGACAATGACTGAACAAGATGATCTCAAGCCCTTTACATACCACTTCGGGAAGGTTTGTCAGCTCCTGTATTGTAGAAGGGTCTGACAGCCTGGATTGGAGGGCCACTTTCCTTCGGCAGCTTCCTCTGTGCTTCAGTTCCTCCTCCACAGAAATTAGGAGAACATGTATGTGCACTGGTTTAGTATAAAGGCTACAACTCAGGAAGAGCCATTCAGAAGAGATGTCTAAGGCAAGGTTTGAGTGGGGAGTTAGAGTTTCAATACCTCCCAAGGGGTTCCACCCTCTTGGTCCCTGAACACGACCGGGAAACTCTCCAAACTCCACCGTTCAAAGGTTTTTATGGAGGCCTCATTACATATGCACGATTGATGAACCCTTGGCGCTTAGTGATGAACTCAGTCTCCAGCGCTTCTGCCTCCCTGGAGGCTGAGGCTGGGGCTGAAATTTCCAGGCTTCTAATCAATGTTTGGTCTTTCTGGTGACCCTCCTCCACCCTGAAGCTATCTAGGGACCTGCCGGGAGTTGCCTCAGTAGAGCAAAAGAAGCCCCTGTAACTATATCACCCAGGAAATTACAAGGGACCTTGGAGCTCTGTATCGGGAAGCAAAGACCGTGATTTCCGTGGCTGCTGCTTCCCAGCGCCCCTGCGGCTGGACTCTCAGGTTGCTTCAGAGTGTTCACTCGGGGAAATCGTGCGCCGCGAGCACCCTGAGTCATACCTCCCAGCGCGCACGCGGATTGTCTCCTCGAGGCCACTTCCGCCTCCAGACAAAGCTAGGCTCAAGTCCAGGCAGGTGAAGGAAGCGGTGGTCCATTTTGTTCCTTTCACTCCAAGCAGCTTTGAGAGGGTCCTCAAAGGCCCCAGAATGCTGCCCCCTCCTCTCCACAGGTCTCCTTGGGATCTGCACTTTTCAGATTCACAATATTCCATGGCAGGACGTTTTGACAACCTCCAAAAGCCCTTTTTGTGGATTCAAATATACTTGTTCAAAAGCTACACATAGGATCTGAAGTTTAACACATAGTGGGGTGTCTAGGCTGATGGGAGAGCTTAAGCAGGTCCCCTCTTCAATCCGAGCATCAGGCTCCCTCTTTGTACAATGACTGAACAAGATGATCTCAAGCCCCTTTACATACCACTTCGGGGGAAGGTTTGTCAGCTCCCTGTATTGTAGAAGGGGTCTGACAGCCTGGATTGGAACGCCGGCTTTGCCAAACTTTAACTCTGTGACCTTCGGCAGCTTCCTCTGTGCTTCAGTTTCCTCCTCCACACAAGGAAGGTAACAGAGACATCCACCTCATGAGGAGGCGAGAGGAATAAACCAGGCTGGCACTTCGCACAGCGCCTGCCTCATAGCACAGGAAGTGCTCAGTAACCTGTTAGCATTATGGGGGTGATGAGACTTGCTTGATCTTTCACGGTCTTTAGCTCATTGATCACACTGGTCTGACACCTTACCCGTGAGGAAACAGGCTCAGAGAGAGAACTGAACTTGTGTCCGGTCACATACCTGGCTTGGGATGTAGCCAAGCTTATCCCCCCCACCTCCTATCTTGTCCCCCCACGCACCCCATGACTCTATCACTCTGCCTCTGGAAGGCCAGTCTCTCTGGGTAGCCCTGACCATAGCAGCTCTTGGGACAATGGAAGCCCTGTGGCTGAGGGTTGAGCCCGTGATTTCTCTGCCCCTTCCTCATAGTTGACTCGCCTTTCAGGGCGTGGGCACAGGCAGGTAAGAGGAGGGAGAAGCAGTCATGGAACGTCAGGTTGTCAGGAAACAATACCAGGTGCTGCCAGACTCAGGGAGCCCCCGTGACTAATATGCTGTGTCAAAAAAAAAATAAACCCTCAGAGGAACATATTCCTCCCCTAAACAAGAGGTGCGCTGCCCACCTGGTGGTCCGGTGTGGGCCCAGCAGCAGGGGGATAAGGAGAATTGGTAACCGCTCCCCCAGCTGGACGGAAGAGCTGGCCCAGCCCCAGCAGACTCGAGGCGGCCTTGAGACTTTCTCCTGTGAGTTGCAGGCAGTCCATGCTGCACCTGCTCCAGGAATAGGCTGGGGTCTTTCTGCCTCCTCAGCCTTCATCCTGGGGATGGGGACGCAGGTAACTTTCTGTTGCCAGGCCCTGCAGACCTATTTCAGTAGGAAGCAGGAGGAGGGGGTCAGGGCAAGCCTGACCATGTCGGCACACACCCACATACTCCTCGCATTACTCTGCCTTCTGTCAGCCGAGGGAGCGTCATCTGGTTTGGGGACTTGGAGCAGCCTTCGTCTTCCAAACATTTGGCTCTTTCCAAACCCCTACACACTCAGGCATGGAGTTTTGACACTCAGAAGACAAGCACTGACTTCTAACTTCCAGTGGGTCATCTGTCCCCTGAGGCAGTAAATGTTCTGAGCCCAAATGCCCTCTCAAAGAAGAAGAAATGCCAGGGAAGGAAGGAAGGAAGATTAATATTTCAAAAAGAAAACCATCTGGCCATATAATTTTACATTTATTCTTCTGACCAATTAATCTCTGTCTCCCTTAGACTGTAAATTCTGTGAGGGCAGGACCTGCATCTGATGTGACTCACCGTCCTTGCTCCACTGTCTGGGATAGGGCCTGATGCATGAGGGAGAATAAAGATTCAGTGAATGAAGGAATAGCCAGCCACCTTCTTGGGGCTTCCTGGGTGGGCTCAGAAAGGACCCCTAGAACCAAGGAAGTGAGGGGACTGAACCAGACCTGTGATAGTCAAGCTGCGGCCTATGAAGGCAATTGTATGAATCTTGTTTTCAAGATTTTCAAAAATTGGATCAAGTTAGTCCCCCTCCCCTCCCTGTGGACAGCCTGCACTAGCTCACCAAGATGGCAGCCTCTTTGATTTTTCCCAGAGCTGGAACAAACTGTCCAGGGACACGGGCTGGCTCATAGTGACATCATGGATCCCAAGCCCAATTCCAGGTCACATGCCCGGTACTGCCAATCTCCACATGGCACTCAGTGGGTATGTGATGGTCATCCAGGCGCCACCCTCCAGAGGTGGGCTGTGGCCGACTCAATGTTGCAGGTCTACGAGCTGTGATGAACAGATCATTTAGGATCCCAGTTAATAGCATCTCTATGATGGATACACTGCCCCCCCCCTCAGGAATAGGCTGGGGTCTTTCTGCCTCCTCAGCCTTCATCCTGGGGATGGGGACGCAGGTAACTTTCTGTTGCCAGGCCCTGCAGACCTATTTCAGTAGGAAGCAGGAGGAGGGGGTCAGGGCAAGCCTGACCATGTCGGCACACACCCACATACTCCTCGCATTACTCTGCCTTCTGTCAGCCGAGGGAGCGTCATCTGGTTTGGGGACTTGGAGCAGCCTTCGTCTTCCAAACATTTGGCTCTTTCCAAACCCCTACACACTCAGGCATGGAGTTTTGACACTCAGAAGACAAGCACTGACTTCTAACTTCCAGTGGGTCATCTGTCCCCTGAGGCAGTAAATGTTCTGAGCCCAAATGCCCTCTCAAAGAAGAAGAAATGCCAGGGAAGGAAGGAAGGAAGATTAATATTTCAAAAAGAAAACCATCTGGCCATATAATTTTACATTTATTCTTCTGACCAATTAATCTCTGTCTCCCTTAGACTGTAAATTCTGTGAGGGCAGGACCTGCATCTGATGTGACTCACCGTCCTTGCTCCACTGTCTGGGATAGGGCCTGATGCATGAGGGAGAATAAAGATTCAGTGAATGAAGGAATAGCCAGCCACCTTCTTGGGGCTTCCTGGGTGGGCTCAGAAAGGACCCCTAGAACCAAGGAAGTGAGGGGACTGAACCAGACCTGTGATAGTCAAGCTGCGGCCTATGAAGGCAATTGTATGAATCTTGTTTTCAAGATTTTCAAAAATTGGATCAAGTTAGTCCCCCTCCCCTCCCTGTGGACAGCCTGCACTAGCTCACCAAGATGGCAGCCTCTTTGATTTTTCCCAGAGCTGGAACAAACTGTCCAGGGACACGGGCTGGCTCATAGTGACATCATGGATCCCAAGCCCAATTCCAGGTCACATGCCCGGTACTGCCAATCTCCACATGGCACTCAGTGGGTATGTGATGGTCATCCAGGCGCCACCCTCCAGAGGTGGGCTGTGGCCGACTCAATGTTGCAGGTCTACGAGAGCTGTGATGAACAGATCATTTAGGATCCCAGTTTAATAGCCACATTTAAAAGTGCAAGTGTCAGTCGCTCACTGATCTATTGGTCTCGTCTGGGATGAATGGAACTCCTGGTCCAGTGTCTGACTCTTTGTGACACCATGGACTGTAGCCCTCCAGACTCCTCTATCCATGAGTCCACGGAATTGTCCAGCTCGTGGGTTATCGTCTACTCCAGCGCATCTTCCTGACCCAGGGATCGAACCCAAGTCTCTTGCATCTCCTGCATCGGTGGGTGGATTCTTTACCACTGGCTCCACCTGGGAAGCCCCATAGCAGAACTTGAGTTCAAACCCAGCCATTCTGGCCATAAACCAATGCTCTTAGCCACTGAAGTCTGAGTGCCTACGACATGTGTTTAAGTTTCATTGCAGGTCCCCAGTGAGTTCATGACTCAGTCAGTAAAGAATTCACCTGCAATGCAGGAGACCAGGGTTTCAGTCCCTGAGTTGGGAAGCTCTCCCAGAGAAGGAAATGGGCAACCCACTCCAGTACGCTTATCTGGGAAATCCCCTAGATAGAGGAGCCTGGTGAGCTACAGTCCATGAGGCTGCAAAGAGTCAGACACAACTTAGCAACTAAACCACCACCACCAGTGAGTCCAGTGAGTCCAATCCTAACAGAAGCTCAGAGATGTCAAGAAACCTGCATGGTTTCTTGACATCTCTGGAGGAAGATGGAAGAAGATGGAGGAATGCAGCCAACCCAGATCTTCTGATTCTCCACTCATGCAGCTCCCATCTTTCTGTGAAGGCTGGATTGGTCAGAGCCTGGGGCACTGGTGTATAAAACAGCTTCTTTTTCGGTGCCTTTAAAGTACCTACACACCCACACACATACCTCCTTGAACTGCGTGAAGAGCCCTGTCGTCTCCCTCCCACCATGTGATTCTCAGACAGCACAGGTGGCTCGGGGAGCTGCGACTGCTGAACTGACCCTGCCTGCTGCCCCTTCCTCTTCTCACTGCCCAGGAGGAGCTGTCGGTTGTCTTGGATACAGCAGGAGACAAGAAAGGAGGGCAGCTGAGGTCACAGCAGGAACTGGGCAGGCTGTGGACAGGGAGAAATGCCTTTCCAGATGGACTCATGCCCTTTCACCCAGCCTAGAGCAAAAGAGGAGACCGTGGAGGAGACCTGAGGCCATCATAAGATCCCCAGGAGGAAGAAGGATGGGCTTGGAGTAGGGAAAGGTAAGTCCACTGCCCAAGGCCTCCATGTCTAATCACAAGGCTGAGAGGCAGGAGCATCACAGAATCACCTGGAAGACCCGGGGTGGAAATGGCCACAGGAGGGTCCCATCGAGGCCCTGCCCTGACTGAGCATCGACAGAGCAAGGATCTAGAGACAGGCCTGCTTCCCAGAGCTGGGACAGATGATGCCCCTCTCTACTCTGCCATAGAATTAAATCAACAAGGGCTTCCATGGTGGCTCAAAGGTAAAGAATCCACCTGCTTATGCAAGAGACATAGATTTGAGCCCTGATCTAGGAAGATCCCACATACCACGGAGCAACTAAGCCTGTGAGCCACAGCTACTGAGCCTGTGCTCAGTACTGAAGCCCCAGAGCTCTAGAGCCGATGCTCCTCAGCAAGAAAATCCACAGCAGGGAGAAACCTGCATACCACCACTAGAGAGTAGTCCCTGCTCACCGCAACTGTTGCAGAGCACCTATTGTTCCACACCAATTTCAACTCAGTATATTTTGTTTTTAACCTTGAAAAGTGTATTTTTAACCTTGCTCAATCTGATAGATGAAAACAGTATCTCTGATTATTTTAGATTTTCTCTGATCTTGTTACAGGAAAGAAGGAGCAACTTCACCTATGCTCAAAAGCCATTTGTATTTCCTTTGCTATAAACTGTCCACACCTAATATTTTTCCACCTTTTTCATTGATTTGTGGAAGCTCTTTATATATGAAAGATTTTAGCCTATGTTGGCAAGCATTTTTCCCAGTTTTTCAGTTGTCTTCTTATTCTTCTTACAGTGTTTATTTCCATGAAGATATGTTTGATATCATCAAACTTTCTTATTGGGATGTTGTGGAATTTCTAAGGTTTGTATCATACTCAGAAGTCCTTCAAGTTTGAAACCTTGGCCCCCACGGACTTCTCATGCTGGGGTCTGGCCTGACCTTTCCTTCCTGGTTTGACCCACTGTCACAGCTGGCACCCGACCCCTTTGTCCAGTCTCTGCTGGGCAGCCCCACCGGGCTTCAGCTAGACATCCCCCTCCCCTCCTCCCTGCCCTCTCCCTTGGTAGTTTGGTCCTTGGCTTCCTGCCATGTTCCAAGCCCCCAGCTTCTGAGCCTGCCCAGCTTCTTCCCAGCCTGTTGCAACCCTTCTGCCCCCGCTCAGCATCCCATTCCTCCAGGTGAAGCAGTGCCTTCATTGTTTTTTTTTTCCTCATTCCTACCTGGAAGACCCGGGGTGGAAATGGCCACAGGAGGGTCCCATCGAGGCCCTGCCCTGACTGAGCATCGACAGAGCAAGGATCTAGAGACAGGCCTGCTTCCCAGAGCTGGGACAGATGATGCCCTCTCTACTCTGCCATAGAATTAAATCAACAAGGGCTTCCATGGTGGCTCAAAGGTAAAGAATCCACCTGCTTATGCAAGAGACATAGATTTGAGCCCTGATCTAGGAAGATCCCACATACCACGGAGCAACTAAGCCTGTGAGCCACAGCTACTGAGCCTGTGCTCAGTACTGAAGCCCCAGAGCTCTAGAGCCGATGCTCCTCAGCAAGAAAATCCACAGCAGGGAGAAACCTGCATACCACCACTAGAGAGTAGTCCCTGCTCACCGCAACTGTTGCAGAGCACCTATTGTTCCACACCAATTTCAACTCAGTATATTTTGTTTTTAACCTTGAAAAGTGTATTTTTAACCTTGCTCAATCTGATAGATGAAAACAGTATCTCTGATTATTTTAGATTTTCTCTGATCTTGTTACAGGAAAGAAGGAGCAACTTCACCTATGCTCAAAAGCCATTTGTATTTCCTTTGCTATAAACTGTCCACACCTAATATTTTTCCACCTTTTTCATTGATTTGTGGAAGCTCTTTATATATGAAAGATTTTAGCCTATGTTGGCAAGCTTTTTTCCCAGTTTTTCAGTTGTCTTCTTATTCTTCTTACAGTGTTTATTTCCATGAAGATATGTTTGATATCATCAAACTTTCTTATTGGGATGTTGTGGAATTTCTAAGGTTTGTATCATACTCAGAAGTCCTTCAAGTTTGAAACCTTGGCCCCCACGGACTTCTCATGCTGGGGTCTGGCCTGACCTTTCCTTCCTGGTTTGACCCACTGTCACAGCTGGCACCCGACCCCTTTGTCCAGTCTCTGCTGGGCAGCCCCACCGGGCTTCAGCTAGACATCCCCCTCCCCTCCTCCCTGCCCTCTCCCTTGGTAGTTTGGTCCTTGGCTTCCTGCCATGTTCCAAGCCCCCAGCTTCTGAGCCTGCCCAGCTTCTTCCCAGCCTGTTGCAACCCTTCTGCCCCCGCTCAGCATCCCATTCCCTCCAGGTGAAGCAGTGCCTTCATTGTATTTTTCCTCATTCCCTACTTCTCCCCCCACCCCCACTGGATCACATTTTTTCAGCTCCCCCCCGCCCCCAACCTTCCTGCTCCTTCTGGAACACAACCACACACAGGGCCCTGACTTTAAAGCTCTGACTCCTTGGTGAAGCTGGAGTGGTGGGGGTGGGGGTGTCCATGGATGATATGGTGGGTAAGTTGGGGGTCGGGTGGGGTGGGAAGCAGAGCAGGAGAAAGCAAGGTGTCTTCCCAAGCCTTGGCTAGCAAATCCCAATGTGGTTTCCTTCTTCCCAGCAACTTAGCTGAATTTCTATCTTTATTAATCAAATAACAAATTTAATTAATTACCTTAAATTGCTCTAATTGAATCTAGAATGAGAGCATGGACAAAATCCTGGGAACTAATGAATTCAGGCATTTCCAGCATCTGGAGCTGAAATGATCTTTAATTTCAATTTGGGAGCAAAAATAATGTGACTGCAGTCAAACCCTTCCCCCCAGCCTGCTCCCCGACAGCCTTGTTACCATCCCCTGTGCCAAAAAGCCCTCCACATGTTGGTCTCCATTTAACAGTAATGTTCTTTCTGCCTCAAACTTATCCCCACCAAGAAATGGGTGCAAACCCCACATGCCAGTTCTCTCTACGTCCTGGCGTCCACCGGGTGCCTGGAGAGTGTACAGTAACAGACCTGCTACAGGCACAAAGATTATGAGGCAGCAGCCAAGTCTGGACCTAGACCCTTCCTTGCCTCTACATCTTTCCTCCCGCTGTGCCCTCTGACAGGAGGGCCTTTTCCTGTCGTTCTCCAGCTGACTGGTCCCTGCTCTCAAGGCCAGCTCAGACGTCTCCTTTAAGGGATAACAACCCTACCCTCTCCAGAAAGGAGCCAGAGGGCAAAATGCTTCCTGTCCAACTGCTGTCCTAGGGCAGCCCACTCCCCCCCTCCCTCCTCCCTGCCCTCTCCCTTGGTAGTTTGGTCCTTGGCTTCCTGCCATGTTCCAAGCCCCCAGCTTCTGAGCCTGCCCAGCTTCTTCCCAGCCTGTTGCAACCCTTCTGCCCCCGCTCAGCATCCCATTCCCTCCAGGTGAAGCAGTGCCTTCATTGTATTTTTCCTCATTCCCTACTTCTCCCCCCACCCCCACTGGATCACATTTTTTCAGCTCCCCCCCGCCCCCAACCTTCCTGCTCCTTCTGGAACACAACCACACACAGGGCCCTGACTTTAAAGCTCTGACTCCTTGGTGAAGCTGGAGTGGTGGGGGTGGGGGTGTCCATGGATGATATGGTGGGTAAGTTGGGGGTCGGGTGGGAGTGGGAAGCAGAGCAGGAGAAAGCAAGGTGTCTTCCCAAGCCTTGGCTAGCAAATCCCAATGTGGTTTCCTTCTTCCCAGCAACTTAGCTGAATTTCTATCTTTATTAATCAAATAACAAATTTAATTAATTACCTTAAATTGCTCTAATTGAATCTAGAATGAGAGCATGGACAAAATCCTGGGAACTAATGAATTCAGGCATTTCCAGCATCTGGAGCTGAAATGATCTTTAATTTCAATTTGGGAGCAAAAATAATGTGACTGCAGTCAAACCCTTCCCCCCAGCCTGCTCCCCGACAGCCTTGTTACCATCCCCTGTGCCAAAAAGCCCTCCACATGTTGGTCTCCATTTAACAGTAATGTTCTTTCTGCCTCAAACTTATCCCCACCAAGAAATGGGTGCAAACCCCACATGCCAGTTCTCTCTACGTCCTGGCGTCCACCGGGTGCCTGGAGAGTGTACAGTAACAGACCTGCTACAGGCACAAAGATTATGAGGCAGCAGCCAAGTCTGGACCTAGACCCTTCCTTGCCTCTACATCTTTCCTCCCGCTGTGCCCTCTGACAGGAGGGCCTTTTCCCTGTCGTTCTCCAGCTGACTGGTCCCTGCTCTCAAGGCCAGCTCAGACGTCTCCTTTAAGGGATAACAACCCTACCCTCTCCAGAAAGGAGCCAGAGGGGCAGAGATGCTTCCTGTCCAACTGCTGTCCTAGGGCTAGCCTTGGGCCAGGGGCAGGAGGCATGGGACAGAACTTTTTCATTGTGGGGAAATGTCAATGCATTCTCTGGACATTAAAGGGGAGGAAACAGGCTCCCAGGATCACACAGCAGGACAGTAGCTAAGCCACACACGTGGCCCTAGCTGACACAGCTGCCTTTCAGGCATTGCCTGGGTGTTAACAGAAAAAGCTACACTTCAGGATCTCCCTGAACGCGCTTTCCATTTTCTCTCTGCCCTGGTCCATGAGAGTCCATCAGCCCCCATTTCCCTCTCTCCTTTCACCATCACCTTTCCCTGACTCTCTCCATCCTTTATTTCAGGTGATCTATCTGATGAAGAAAGAAGGATGCCAGGGCAGCCAAGACACTCCGGAATTTTTCATTGTTATTGTTATGGAGTTTTGGGGTGTCTTTTTAAAATTATTACTCTTCCCTTCAGCTGCCAAGACTCTGCAACATCCCTTCCATTGTGCCATACTCCTGCCCTAACACCTACAGTGGCTCCTTATTACCCCTGGTCTCAAGTCAGAGCTCAATCATTCACCCAACCGTGACAAATAGCAGAACAGGTAGTATGCCCTATTATGACAACTGTGAGAGACAGCCATTCCTTTCCTCTCCACCTGATCAAGGAGAAAGTTGGGGTGCAGAGAAGATCACAGAGCTGGGATTCACATCCTGGTGTCTCCTGTTCCAAAAGGCTCCAGAGCCAGCGCCAGAGCCAGTGCCAGCACCACAGAGTGGTATTGCCAGCTACTGGCACCTGCTCCAGCAGGACCCGAAGGGCCATCCTTCCAGGAGAGCTTAAAAGAGCCGTTCGTGGTCCCTGACCTCAAGACACCTCCAGTCTCAGACAGGAAAGAAGCCCAGGTGGCCAGGTACCAGCTCTACACAGGGCACACAGGGACCACTGCGTGTTCAGAGAGGGAGGCCAGCCTTGGCCCTCTAAGCGGAACGGCCCTCTCCCCTCCAGAAGCTGGATGATGTGGAAGGGAGCCGGGCAAGGAAGCTGCCCCCATGAGCAGAGCCTCAGCCATTCCTTGCAGCCACATCTCTGAGTGGGTCTATTTGGGACACAGGCCAGGCAAAGAGGTGGGGTTGGTGGGGCTCACCAGGAGTGGATGGGGCCTTGGGGGTTCCTCCAGCCAAGTGGATGAGACTGGGGGCGGGGGTGGCAGTGCATGCTGGCCACCCTGGCAGAGGGAGCAGATGTCTCAGCCTCTCCCTGTTCCCCCGCAGGCCTCATCTTTTATAAATAGTTGTACTTGTTGAGCCAGAGGGAGTTGAGGCTTCGGCATCTCTGACTGACAGCCTGGCAGAGCCAGGCCCATCTGCCTGGGGCTGTGCACGCTCACATAACACCCCCTCCCCACCAGCAGCCCGTCTGCCACAAGGGTGTCATTGCACCCAGGACACGCAGCATCCTGGCATGTGCGGGCTCCACGTGGCCGATGGCATGTGGGTTGTGTGAACAAAATCGCCAAGCAAAATCAGAAAGGACTTTGGAACAGACTGACTCTGGAGATGCTGTGTGTCGCCTCTTGGGAGGGGTTCCCGGGGGAGCTAGGTGACCACGTGATGACTGTGCAACTGCCAAGTTTTGAGCTCTGAAGCGTGATAGAGGGACGGGGAAAGGCTGGGTCAGGTGACTGCGAAGTTCTTTGGGTCCCAGTCAACATCTAGGGGGACAGACTAGGAACTCTCAGGGGTCCTGGTGGCTGAGCAAGACCATGGCCTCCCTCGCCTGCTTTCACCTGCCATGAAGCTCACCTGTGTGGGCTCCAGGAGCCCTCCCACTCCTGCCTGTGCCCAGCACCATCTCTGGATGCAGGAAACAGCCAGGAGAGGCTCTGCCCACAGCCTGGAAGGCATTACTCAGGCACTGTTTGCTCCTACAAGATGCTGCTCTGAGGCTGCCAGCTCCCCAGGCTTTCCATGAAGCCCAGATTCTGCAACTGTGCCTTCCTGTCCCCACCCTCAATTCTGCTGATCCTTGAAGCCCTGTTGGAGTGGAAACCCGGTTAACCTTCTCAACCTTAGAGACTCCCCATTTCCTAAAGCCGGAGATCATGAAATCCTTGACCTTTGGGATCAAAAGTGGGTATTTCAAACCATATGATCCATGGAGACAGGGACCCAGTCTGTCTTGTTTACTACCCCACTTATCCATGGTGACATTTAAATAATTACAGATCAGGAGAAACCGCGGCAACCCGGAGCGAGAAGCCGCGTCACTACGAGAAGCGCCGCGTCTCGTGTAAGTTCAACCACTCCAACTGGCGGGCTTGCTGAATGGAGAGGGGAAGCGCAACGTCGCGGATGCTAGTATGTGAACTAATATCACGGAACACCATAGCAAACCAGACATAGAGCCTACACCTCCTGACCAATCATCAAACCAAGGATCCTCGGAGCAGAAGCCCTGATTCCAAGACCCCACACTATCAAAGAACATACAACACTAAAGAGTATTCATCTGTAAACAAGACCTAACACCATCCAAGTCATAAACCACTGAACCCTTCTAGAAGGACAGAAACCCAAAAGAAGGGAGAATTCAACCAAGAAGCCTAGTGAGGGAAAAAGGACTCCACACATGCAGACACACACAAAGAAACAAAAATTAACCTAATAATGAAACGTCAGAGAAACACTGCACAAATGAAGGACCAAGCTAGAGAAACACTGCTTCAAATGACAGAGGAGGAGATAGACAAACTATCTGAAAGAGAATTTGGAAAAGCTATACTAATGAGGATGCAAAACACCAAAAACAGAATATTAGAGGAAATTAGTGCATTGAGAAGAGACATGCAAGAAATGAAAAATAAGCAAATGGAGACAACTAACTCAATTGCTGAACTCAAATATACTATAGAAGGTCTCAACAGTAGAGTATCAGAGGCTGAAGAACGGATAAGTGAGCTGGAAGACAGACTGGTGGAAATAAGTGCTGAAGAACACAACAAAACTGAAAGAATTAAAAGAACTGAGGATAGCATAACAGACCTATGGGACAATATCAAACACATTCAACATTACAACTATAGGAGTTCCAGAAGAAGAAGAGGGGAAGAAAGGCTATGAAAAAATTCTTGAAGAAGTTATAGTTGAAAACTTCCCCAACACGGGAAAGGAAATAGTCAACCAAGTCCAAGAAGCACAGAGTTCCACACAGGATAAACCCCAGAAGAAACACACCAAGGCACATTCTAATCAAACTAACACAGACTAAATATAAAGACAGATTACTAAAAGCAGCTAGGAGCAAACAACAAATAACATATAAAGGAAACCCCATACATTTAACTGCGGATATTTCAACAGAAACCCTACAGGCCAGAAGAGAATGGCAAGACACATTTAAATGGCTAAAAGAGAATAACCTCCAACCAGGACTTCTCTACCCAGCAAGAATCTCATTCAGAATCGATGGTGAAGTCAAAAGCTTCACAGACAAGCCAAAACTAAAAGAATTCTGTACCACAAAACCAGCCCTACAACAAGTGTCAAAGGGCCTAATATAGCCAATAAATAGAGTAGGAGAAGCCTTACAAATCAAACCCCAAATTTCTAAGGAGATGACAATAGGAACACTTGTATCATTAATTACTTTAAACGTAAATGGACTAAATGCTCCAACCAAACAACACAGGCTGGCTGAATGGATCCAGAAGCAAGATGCATATATATGCTGTTTACAAGAGACCCACTTCAGACCTAGAGACATTCTGAAAGTGAAAGGCTGGAAAAAGATATTCCATGCAACTGGAAATCAAAAGAAAGCTGGAGTAGCAATCCTCATATCAGACAAAATAGACTTTAAAGTAAAGAAGATTCTAAGAGACAAGGCAGGTCACTACATCATGATTAAGGAATCTATCCAAGAGGAAGACATAATAGTCATAAATATCTATGCACCCAACACAGGGGCACCTCAATACATAAGACAGGTACTTTCAGACATAAAAGAAGAAATGAACAATAACACAGTAATAGTAGGAGACTTTAGCACTCCTCTCACTCCAATGGACAGGTCATCCAAACAGAAAATTAATAAAGAAACACAAGCTTTAAATGCCACACTAGAAAAGATGGACCTCATTGATATCTTTAGGACGTTCCATCCAAAAGCAGAAGAATACACTTTCTTCTCAAGTGCTCACGGAACATTCTCCAGGATAGACCACATCTTGGGCCACAAATCAAACCTCAGTCAGTTCAAGAAAACTGAAATTATATCAACTATCTTCTCAGACCATAATGCAATGAGACTAGAGATCAACTACCGGGGGAAAAAAAACCTAAAAACACAAATACATGGAGATTAAACAATACTTACCTAAAAAATCAACTGATCATTGAGGAAATCAAAGGAGAAATTAAACAGTTCCTAGAAGAAAATGGCAATGAACACACGACAGTGCAAAACCTATGGGATACTGCAAAAGCAGTTCTAAGAGGGAAGTTTATAGCAATACAATCCCACCTCAAGAAACTAGGAAAATATGAAGCAGATGACCTAACCCTCTGCTTAAAACAGTTGGAGAAAGAAGAACAAAAACACCCCAAAGCCAGCAGAAGAAGAGAAATCATAAAGATCAGAGCAGAAATAAATGAGAAAGAAACAAAAGAAACAAAAGTAAAGATAAATTAAACAAAAAGCTGCTTCTTTGAAAAGGTAACCAAAATTGACAAGCCACTGGCCAGACTCATTAAGAAAAAGAGAGAGAAGAACCAGATCAACAAAATCAAAAACGAAAAAGGAGAGATTACAACAGATAATGTAGAAATCCAAAGGATTCTAAGAGACTATTATGAACAGCTATATGGCAACAAACTGGACAACCTGGAAGAAATGGACAGTTTCTTGGAGAAGATTAATCTCCCAAGACTGAGCCAGGAAGAAACAGAAACTTTGAACAACCCAATCACAAGCTCAGAAATTGAATTTGTGATTAAAAATCTACCCAAAAATAAAAGCCCAGGGCCAGATGGCTTCACAGCCAAATTCTACCAAACATTTAAAGAAGAGCTAATGCCTGTCCTTCTAAAACTCTTCCAAACAATTGCACAGGAAGGAAAACTTCCAAACACATTCTCCGAGGCCACCATCACCCTGATACCCAAACCAGGCAAAGACAACACAAAAAAGGAAAACTATAGGCCAATTTCACTGATGAACTTAGATGCCAAGATCCTCAACAAAATCCTAGCAAACAGAATTCAACCTTGCCATATATCTTTAACTATCCTCAAGTGCTCACGGAACATTCTCCAGGATAGACCACATCTTGGGCCACAAATCAAACCTCAGTCAGTTCAAGAAAACTGAAATTATATCAACTATCTTCTCAGACCATAATGCAATGAGACTAGAGATCAACTACCGGGGGAAAAAACCTAAAAACACAAATACATGGAGATTAAACAATACTTACCTAAAAAATCAACTGATCATTGAGGAAATCAAAGGAGAAATTAAACAGTTCCTAGAAGAAAATGGCAATGAACACACGACAGTGCAAAACCTATGGGATACTGCAAAAGCAGTTCTAAGAGGGAAGTTTATAGCAATACAATCCCACCTCAAGAAACTAGGAAAATATGAAGCAGATGACCTAACCCTCTGCTTAAAACAGTTGGAGAAAGAAGAACAAAAACACCCCAAAGCCAGCAGAAGAAGAGAAATCATAAAGATCAGAGCAGAAATAAATGAGAAAGAAACAAAAGAAACAAAAGTAAAGATAAATTAAACAAAAAGCTGCTTCTTTGAAAAGGTAACCAAAATTGACAAGCCACTGGCCAGACTCATTAAGAAAAAGAGAGAGAAGAACCAGATCAACAAAATCAAAAACGAAAAAGGAGAGATTACAACAGATAATGTAGAAATCCAAAGGATTCTAAGAGACTATTATGAACAGCTATATGGCAACAAACTGGACAACCTGGAAGAAATGGACAGTTTCTTGGAGAAGATTAATCTCCCAAGACTGAGCCAGGAAGAAACAGAAACTTTGAACAACCCAATCACAAGCTCAGAAATTGAATTTGTGATTAAAAATCTACCCAAAAATAAAAGCCCAGGGCCAGATGGCTTCACAGCCAAATTCTACCAAACATTTAAAGAAGAGCTAATGCCTGTCCTTCTAAAACTCTTCCAAACAATTGCACAGGAAGGAAAACTTCCAAACACATTCTCCGAGGCCACCATCACCCTGATACCCAAACCAGGCAAAGACAACACAAAAAAGGAAAACTATAGGCCAATTTCACTGATGAACTTAGATGCCAAGATCCTCAACAAAATCCTAGCAAACAGAATTCAACGACACATCAAAAAACTCATACATCACGATCAAGTCGGGTCCATCCCAGGCATGCAAGGCTTCTTCAACATCCACAAATCAATCAATGTGATACACCATATCAACAAATTGAAAGACAAAAACCACATGATCATCTCAATAGATGCAGAAAAAGCCTTCGACAAAGTACAACATTCATTTATGATAAAAACTCTTCAGAAAATGGGCATAGAAGGAACCTATCTCAACATAATAAAAGCCATCTATGAGAAGCCTACAGCGAACATTATTGTTAATGGTGAAAAACTGAAAGCATTCCCTCTAAGATCAGGAACAAGACAGGGGTGCCCACTTTCACCACTACTATTCAACATAGTCCTGGAAGTCCTAGCAATAGCAATAAGAGAAGAGAAAGAAATCAAAGGAATCCAGATTGGAAAGGAAGAAGTCAAGCTCTCTCTTTTTGCAGACGACATGATATTATACATAGAAAATCCCAAAGACACGGTTACAAAGCTACTAGAGCTAATCAACGAATTTAGCAAAGTCGCAGGATACAAAGTCAACACACAGAAATCACTGGCATTCCTATACACAAACAATGAAAAATCAGAAAAGGAAATCAAAGAGGCAATCCCCTTCACCATTTCAACCAAAAGAATCAAATATCTAGGAATAAACCTACCCAAAGAAACAAAAGAATTGTACACAGAATATTACAAGACACTCATGAGAGAAATTAAAGAAGACTTAAACAGATGGAGAGATATTCCATGTTCCTGGATCGGAAGAATTAATATTGTGAAAATGACCATACTACCAAATATCATCTACAGATTCAATGCAATACCTATTCAACTACCACTGACATTTTTCACAGAACTAAACCAAAGAATAACATAGTTCATGTGGAAGCACAAAAGACCTCGAATAGCCAAAGCAATCCTGAGAAAGAAAAACGGAGTTGGAGGGATCAGCCTCCCTAACTTCAGACTCTACTACAAAGCAACAGTCATCAAGACAGTATGGTACTGGCACAAAAACAGAACTATAGGTCAATGGAACAAGATCGAGAACCCAGACATAAACCCATGCACCTAGGAGTACCTTATTTTTGACAAAGGAGGTGAAACTATAAAATGGGACAAAGACAGCCTCTTCAACAAGTGGTGCTGGGAAAATTGGACAGCTACATGCAAAAACATGAAGTTGGAACATTCCCTGACACCATACACAAAGATCAACTCAAAATGGATTAAAGACCTAAATGGAAGACCAGAAACCATCAAACTCTTAGAGGAGAATATAGGCAAAACCCTCAAGGACATCAATCAAAGCAAGATCTTCTCTGACCCACCTACTAGAATAGTGGAACTGAAAAGAAAAGTGAACACGTGGGACCTCATGAAACTTAAAAGCTTTTGTACAGCAAAAGAAATTACCAAAAAGCTGAACAGACACCCCACAGATGGGAGAAAATCATAGCAAATGAAACAACAGACAAAGAATTAATCTCCAAAATCTACAAGCAACTCAGACACCTCAGCACAGGAAAAACGAACAACCCAATCAAAAAATGGGGAAAAGATCTAAAGAGACGCCTCTCCAAAGAGGACATACAGATGGCCCAAAAGCACATGAAACGATGCTCAACCTCACTTATCATTAGAGAAATGCAAATTAAAACCACAATGAGATACCACCTCACACCCGTCAGAATGGCCATCATCAAAAAATCGACAGACAATAAATGCTGGAGAGGGTGCGGAGAAAAGGGAACCCTCTTGCATTGCTGGTGGGAATGTAAACTGATACAACCTCTATGGAAGACAATATGGAGATTCCTTAAAAAACTAAAAATAGAAGCACCCTATGACCCAGCAATCCCACTATTAGGCCTATATCCTGATGAAATCAAAACTGAAAGAGGCACCTGTACCCCAATGTTCATTGAAGCTCTCTATACAATAGCCAGAACACGGAAGCAACCTAGATGTCCATCGACAAATGAATGGATCCAGAAGCCCTGGTACATATATACAATGGAATACTACTCAGCTGTTAAAAGCAATGCAGAAGACTCAGTCCTAATGAGGTGGCTAGCTCTAGAACCTATCATAAAAAGTGAAGTAAGTCAAAAAGAGAAAGACAAGTACAGTATACTAACTCATATATATGGGATCTAGTAAGATGGTCATGATAACACATGCAGTGAACTCATGGAAAAACAGAGAATAGACATAAGGACATTGTGGAGACCGAACAGTGAGAGGGAGGCATAGAGGAAGTAACATCGAAACCTATACTGGCACGTGTGGAAAAGATAGCTATGGTCATTGCGCTAAGGGAATAGGAGTACCTACAATCACTTGGGGTGATAGTCTGGAGGGGTGGGAGGTGGGGAACTGGGTGGGGGGAGGGTCCATAGATATGCATATGAATGATCTGGGAACATACATGTTGGTGAACAACAAAACTCTGTAAAACCTTTAAAATATAGAATAAAAAAATATTTAAAAAAAATTACAGAAGGACTATGTGAATAAATAATGTCAAGGCCACCCTATCCACCTGTTTGCAGGAAACCAGAGCCAACTGTGGATAATTCTTCCTGTCCTCTCTAGAGGACAAACATGACACTCTGGAAAACACATCACCTCTGGGGTCCTGGCTCCACTTGAATCCTGGCCCTGCCTTTTATCAGATGTGTGATCTTAAGTGGATTTCTCAACCACTCTGCTTCCCCAGCTGGAAAACAGAAAGATGCCAGAATACTCTAAGAAGACATTCTTAACTTGGACATTAGGATTCAATAAACGATGCTGTGGCTGCTCTTCAAATGGCTGTGGTTCTCTCCCCAAGCCTGTGGCTGGTGCCTATCCACTATGCCTTGAAAATGGGTGTGGTCACATGAGCTGTTTCAACCAATGAAAGGAGACCGGAAGCAGTGCGCCCCTCCTTGATGGAGGCTTTAAGAGCCCCCGTGCAATTTACCACCCTATCTCTTTCCCGACTGTAGCCATCACAGCAGCCATAAGACAGCCATGATCAGTCCTGGAATGAGGAAGACCTGAGCCAGATCCTCCACCTCCACTCCCGCAATCCGGCACCTGGGCTGAGCCTCGATGGAGCAGTAGATGGTAAATTGTAACCGCAGCTACAGCACTCCTTCAGGAGTCCTCCTGTCCCTATCCCTGCTCCACTTGACAGCATTGCTTCACTACTTCCTACACCCCTTGAACCTGCTCAGTCATGTGACTTGCTTTGACCCATGGCATACCAGGAAATGCTATGCAAAGACTTGTGAAGCCCTTGCACACTGGAGTGCGTCCTCTTCTGTGGCTGGAAACTCTTCTGCCACCATGTGAAGGGGCCTGGGCTCACCTCCTGAAGGAAGAAAGGCCACATAATGAAAGGTCCCATTTGTCCCAGCAGGAACTCCAAACATGTAATTGAGGCTACCCTAAGCCATCTAGCCTCAGCTGAACTGACCCAGAGCAAAGCCACCCAGCCAACCCACAGACTTGGGAGAAACATTAAATGTGTGGTTTGCTATTCAGCTGAGGCTAACTAATACAACGAGAAATAAGTGAATGAGAAATAAACCTCAGAGCATTAAGCCACTGAACTTTGGGGATGCTTGTTACCACAGCACAGCCTAGCCCATTCTGACTAATACATTTCCTTCCCAATTGGGAAGTACATCCCAATTAAGCTGTGAGGCACTTGATATTCAACCATTCCCTCCAGGTCATTCAACTCTCCTGCCTCGTGACAGAGGTGGCATCCTCTGCTATTGTCCATGACCCTATTCCCTCATTGCGAAGTCTTCTCATCCCACCTGCTTCTGGATCAAGCTTTTCAGGGTCAACAATGCCTTAAAGACAAGATGTAAAATGTGTCCAGGTGACTGTGGTCTTCACAAGGACCCTTGAGGCAAGGCGCCCTAGCCTCAGCTCATGTTTGGTGTGCCCCCACCCTTCACTCTCTTGTGTATTATCTGGCAGTCGAAAGGCACTGGTTTCTGCATCAGATGTACCTGGATTTGAATCCTAGCTCTGCCTCTTACCTTTTCATCCTGGCTCTGTCACTCCTTTGCCATGTGACCTTGGGAAAAGTCTTCCACCCCATTGAGCCCCAGTTTCCTCCTCTGTAAATTGGTGGTTAAAAATAAATTCCTGGATCACATGACTGTAGGAGTTACAAATCCATTAAGTGTATAGAGCAGCACCCAACATGAATAAACAGCAACATCATTCTCATCTGGAGGCTCGAAAAAGTCACTGCCTTCCCAGAGACTTAGTTTCTTCCTCTGTTAAATGGGGGTCAAATGCCTTTTTTATCAGAATTTCTAAATAGATATATATAATAAAGTGCATAGCATGTAAGTAAGTTTTGGAAAATTGTCAGTTCTTTCTCTGCATCTCTTTTACAAATTCCTTTGAGTACAGAGGCCTTGTTTTAGCTCTATACCCTCCTCTACTCTCACACACACAGTATCCAGTCCAGGCATGGCTCTGTGCCCATTCACCTCCAAGGAAGACTTCTCAGCCCAGAAAGCCTGGTTCTATCAGGCATCAACTAAACCAAAAGAGCTCACAGGGCCGGGGTGTTGGGGAGAGCCCTGTGAGCATCTCACCCCAACACCTCCTCCCCTCCCCTTCCGTCCTTGCCTTGCCCTCTCCCACAGGCATGCTCCATGACTGTTCAAGAGCAGTTTCCATGGTGATAGCATTTTAAAGTTTTCTAGGAGCAGAACAGGAATAATTTTCTACCTTCTCCTCCTCCTCCGTGGCAATCTGGGGAAAGGGAGCTTATTACAGATACAGTGTGGGGTGAGGGGTGAGGAGGGGAGAAGCAGTTTTCGTTCATCGCTTGATTGGATAAAACCTTCATGCCAAAATGCCTCATGCTCAGCTTCCCCTCTGCCCTCTCCATCATCCCTTGGGGTCCTAGGTCACTTGGTCCTCAACCTCCCCACCCTCACTCAGATGGAGAGATAGGATGAGTGAGGGTAAGACAAGAAAGGAAGAGAGAAAGGGAGAGAGAAAGGGAGGGAGAAGGAGAAAGGGCGGGCTGACATATGCCCAATCGTAGGCATGCACACATTCATAAACACGGCAGTTACAGAAAACTTCCACTAATCCCACTGTGGGAAGTGATATAAATGGAGATAAGCAGATTTAGAAGCAAAGACATTTGTGTAACCTCGTTGGGGCCCATGATGGGTCAATCTGTATGTTACCCTCAGTTGTACCTATCTTCACAGTCAACCAGCCTGAAAGAGGGTCCACAGTATTGGGGCCATGGCACCATCTGATGATGGTGAACAAATCCATTAGTGTATAGAGCAGCACCCAACATGAATAAACAGCAACATCATTCTCATCTGAGGCTCGAAAAGTCACTGCCTTCCCAGAGACTTAGTTTCTTCCTCTGTTAAATGGGGGTCAAATGCCTTTTTTATCAGAATTTCTAAATAGATATATATAATAAAGTGCATAGCATGTAAGTAAGTTTTGGAAAATTGTCAGTTCTTTCTCTGCATCTCTTTTACAAATTCCTTTGAGTACAGAGGCCTTGTTTTAGCTCTATACCCTCCTCTACTCTCACACACACAGTATCCAGTCCAGGCATGGCTCTGTGCCCATTCACCTCCAAGGAAGACTTCTCAGCCCAGAAAGCCTGGTTCTATCAGGCATCAACTAAACCAAAAGAGCTCACAGGGCCGGGGTGTTGGGGAGAGCCCTGTGAGCATCTCACCCCAACACCTCCTCCCCTCCCCTTCCGTCCTTGCCTTGCCCTCTCCCACAGGCATGCTCCATGACTGTTCAAGAGCAGTTTCCATGGTGATAGCATTTTAAAGTTTTCTAGGAGCAGAACAGGAATAATTTTCTACCTTCTCCTCCTCCTCCGTGGCAATCTGGGGAAAGGGAGCTTATTACAGATACAGTGTGGGGTGAGGGGTGAGGAGGGGAGAAGCAGTTTTCGTTCATCGCTTGATTGGATAAAACCTTCATGCCAAAATGCCTCATGCTCAGCTTCCCCTCTGCCCTCTCCATCATCCCTTGGGGTCCTAGGTCACTTGGTCCTCAACCTCCCCACCCTCACTCAGATGGAGAGATAGGATGAGTGAGGGTAAGACAAGAAAGGAAGAGAGAAAGGGAGAGAGAAAGGGAGGGAGAAGGAGAAAGGGCGGGCTGACATATGCCCAATCGTAGGCATGCACACATTCATAAACACGGCAGTTACAGAAAACTTCCACTAATCCCACTGTGGGAAGTGATATAAATGGAGATAAGCAGATTTAGAAGCAAAGACATTTGTGTAACCTCGTTGGGGCCCATGATGGGTCAATCTGTATGTTACCCTCAGTTGTACCTATCTTCACAGTCAACCAGCCTGAAAGAGGGTCCACAGTATTGGGGCCATGGCACCATCTGATGATGGTGAACATCGTGTTGGTTTCTATTTCCTTCCTCAGCCTTCTTTTTCTCAGCTCTCGGCTAAGTTCCTCATGCTCATTCTCCAGTCTTTGGAGAGAACTTGGGTCTAGATGGTAGATCTCCAGACAGTTTGCATCCCTGGAGGAGAAAAGGCCAGCTCATCCCAGTAGTCTTGCCTAGAGAAACTCATGGACTGAGGAGCCTGACGAGCTACAGTCCACAAGGTCACAAAGAGTCAGACTTGACTGAAACAACTTCACATGCACACACAGAAAATGATCCACTCGATAGTCTTACTTGAAGATGCCAAGTCAGCCCCAGATACACCCAAAAATGCTTCAAGACCCATGAGTCAGTCATCAGAGAGAGATGAAATTCTTTGATGAGACCCAAAGAACAAGTCTCTTCACACTGAGGGTAGACATGGCACGGGAGGGCTTGCTCCTGCTGTAAAGCACTCACCATTTTTCCTGGCCATTGTAGGCACAGAGGGTGAGAAACATAGCAGTGGGAGAACAGTTTTGGAATCCATGGTAGCTTAAATCTAAACGAGATTCTTAAGAAATTCCTCTGCCTTTGATGTGAAACCCTCTTGGCCTGATCCCAAGACACTAGCAGCTTTCTGGTGTCAATCAAGTTTCTACAGCTGCCACGAGCTGAATCAGCCTCCATCTACACTCCATTGCTTCCGAATCCCAAATAATCAGTCACCAAAGGTAAGGGAGGGTGGGGGAGTGGGGGGATGTAGCGACAGGCAGTCACTGTGCCTTCCATGATGCTTCGTGTTGTGTGTGGACCACCTCCCGGTGAGCTTAAACATCCTCCTCCAGGCCACAGGTGGCATTAGTGGTAAAGAACCAGCCTGCCAATGCAGGAGATGGAAGAGACGGGGGCTCGGTCCCTGGGTTGGGGAGATTCCCCTGGAGAAGGGCATGGCAACCCACTCCAGTACTCTTGCATGGAGAATTCCATGGACAGAGGAGCCTGGGAGGCTACAGTCCATGGGGTCACAAAGAGTCAGACACACTTGAAACGATTTAGCATACACGCAGGCACCAGGCCACACAGGATGCTTGAATTCCATATGGGTAAGTGACTACTCTTAGGGCAGAATTATGACCCCTAAATGAGTATGTGGATGTCCTAATCCCAGTGCCTCAAAATGTGATTGTAGGGCTTCCCTGGTAGCTCAGTGGTAAAGAGCTTGCCTGCCAATGCAGGAGACAAGGGTTCGATCCCAGATCCTGGAAGACCCCACGTGCTGCAGAGCAACTAAGCCCGTGAGCCACAACTATAGAGCCTGAGCTTTAGAGCCTCAGAGCCGCAGCTATGGAGCCCATGTGCCACAACTATTGAAGCCCATATGCCCTAGAGCCCGATTTCCACAAGAAAAGTTACTGCAATAAAAAGTCTGCTCACCTCAACTAGAGAGTAGCCCCCACTCCCTGCAACCAGAGAAGAGCCCGTGGAGGCAGGGAAAACCCAGAATAGCCAAAGATAAATAAATAAATTTTTCAAAACGTGATTGCATTTGGAGATACGATTAAGTCTTTAAAGACTTAATTGAGTTAAAATAAGGTCATTAGGAGGGACCCTAATCCTATATGCCTGGTATCCTTACAAGAGGAGGTTTGGGCACAGACACACAGAGGGAAGGCCATGTGAGGACGTAGCAAGAAGGCAGCCATCTGCAAGCCAAAGAGAGAGGCCCTCAGAAAAAAACCACCTCGACCTTAGCCTCTGACCTCCAGAGAATAAATTTCTGTTGTTTAAACCACCCAGTCTGTGGTATTTGTTAAGATAGCCCCAGCAAATAAACACAAAGGTCATCTCATTTTCTTCTCTCCAACACATCCAGCTGTCTCCTTCCTCTTTTCCCACCTCTCCTTACCCTGGGTCATTTACTGGCATTCAAAGGTGTGTTATGCTGTGAAGAGGTTGGCGGAGTGTCTTAATATTTCTAGAAATGAGGTCAGGAAGACTGAGGGCAAAAGGGCCCTTTTCATCTTCCTTTAAGCTGAACCAATGCTAAAGGCATTTTGAGGTTACAAGAAGCCAGACTGATAAGCCATGTCTACGTTGGTCAGTGAATAAGCTGGGACCCAGCATGCATTTTCCATAGAAACAAAATTTGTAAAGGCAGACTGGCTCCCAGGCTAGCCCACGAAAGCCTGTTCAGTCACTCACAAGACCCTGGTTCTCTCTCTGTCTGCCCTGGAGAATGTAGGGTGCAACACTGCCTCAAGACTCATCTTTAAACTCTCAAGGAGAACAGGGCCAACCAGCAGGAAGTGAGCGGGCCAGGGCACGCACGCTGGAAGGCAGGCTTGGAGGGAAGCCAATGGTTCTCGTGGTAGCTGAGGAGGTAAACGGGGCCCTTGCTGGCGATTCTGAAGGGGGCTTCTGGGATTTCTCAAGGGCTTTTGAGGCTGAGCACTCTCGTTCTTTATTATGTCTAATTTCACTTGAGGACGCACTCCCCCTTTGTATCCTTGCCAGGCAGCTGAGCTGATCAGCCATGATGAGGGCCATTCGTGGGGGAGGAGAGAGCAGGACCCAGGAGATGTGACTGTGCATGAGATAGCATCAGGTAAAGGGCCACAGCAGGGTAATTATTGGGACAGAGGGACCGGTGATGGACCAGAACCTGGCCTGTGAGCTTGGAGTTCCTGTTACAGCCTAGCCAGGGCCCAAGGCCCAGGGCAGGGCTCCAGAGTCACGTGTTCTAGCACAAATCCTGCTTCTAGCCCTTACTAGCTGTATGACTTTGAGTGAACAGCGTAACCTCTCTGCGCCTCCGTCACCTCCTCCATAAGATGGAATTATAATAGCCAGCTCACTGGATGGTTGTGAAGACTCAATATTCATGCCAAGTTCTTAGAAAACTCCTGGTCTCAAGTGATCCCTTGAGGGGATGGTGGCTGTTAGGAGACTCGTGTCCCCACGTTACCGTCAGCGCTGGAAGAAGAGGAGATGTCGAGAAGGAGAGCCAGACTGGAGGAGAGTGGAGAAGATAGGCTGGGCCAGGAGAGATGCCTCTGTCTCTGTCAGAAAGGACCACCGGGACTTCCCTGGTGGTCCAGTGGTTAAGAAGCCGCCTTCCAATGCAAGGGATGTGAGTTCAGTCCCGGGCGGGGGTAGATTCCACGCGCTGCGGGGCAACACATGCAGCGAGGCAACGAAGCCTGCAGTAGGCAATTACTGGGTCTGTGCGCTGCAACTAAGACCCAATCCTGTCAAATAAAACGGTTTAAAAAGAAGGAAAAAAAGGAAAAGGCCACAAAGTGCCTGTTCTTGTAGTCCCTACAGAGTGGTTCAGGCCAACTGCACCCCCTGCCGCCCCCACCACGGGCTTCCTCTCCTGGTCTTGACCTGCCTGTGGCCACCCTATAGAAAAGCTCAATGCCGTGGCCTCTCCAAGAGGAGGGCAAGGTCAAGGATGTCCCTCTGCAGCTGAAATGCTGAGATCATTCTTGGGGAGCCTGAAAGGCTCAGTGGGGAAGGGGCTGGAGGAAGAGAATTGTGAATTCTCCAAGCGAAGCAGTTCTTTATTATGTCTAATTTCACTTGAGGACGCACTCCCCCTTTGTATCCTTGCCAGGCAGCTGAGCTGATCAGCCATGATGAGGGCCATTCGTGGGGGAGGAGAGAGCAGGAGCCAGGAGATGTGACTGTGCATGAGATAGCATCAGGAAAAGGGCCACAGCAGGGTAATTATTGGGACAGAGGGACCGGTGATGGACCAGAACCTGGCCTGTGAGCTCGGAGTTCCTGTTACAGCCTAGCCAGGGCCCAAGGCCCAGGGCAGGGCTCCAGAGTCACGTGTTCTAGCACAAATCCTGCTTCTAGCCCTTACTAGCTGTATGACTTTGAGTGAACAGCGTAACCTCTCTGCGCCTCCGTCACCTCCTCCATAAGATGGAATTATAATAGCCAGCTCACTGGATGGTTGTGAAGACTCAATATTCATGCCAAATTCTTAGAAAACTCCTGGTCTCAAGTGATCCCTTGAGGGGATGGTGGCTGTTAGGAGACTCGTGTCCCCACGTTACCGTCAGCGCTGGAAGAAGAGGAGATGTCGAGAAGGAGAGCCAGACTGGAGGAGAGTGGAGAAGATAGGCTGGGCCAGGAGAGATGCCTCTGTCTCTGTCAGAAAGGACCACCGGGACTTCCCTGGTGGTCCAGTGGTTAAGAAGCCGCCTTCCAATGCAAGGGATGTGAGTTCAGTCCCGGGCGGGGGTAGATTCCACGCGCTGCGGGGCAACACATGCAGCGAGGCAACGAAGCCTGCAGTAGGCAATTACTGGGTCTGTGCGCTGCAACTAAGACCCAATCCTGTCAAATAAAACGGTTTAAAAAGAAGGAAAAAAAGGAAAAGGCCACAAAGTGCCTGTTCTTGTAGTCCCTACAGAGTGGTTCAGGCCAACTGCACCCCCTGCCGCCCCCACCACGGGCTTCCTCTCCTGGTCTTGACCTGCCTGTGGCCACCCTATAGAAAAGCTCAATGCCGTGGCCTCTCCAAGAGGAGGGCAAGGTCAAGGATGTCCCTCTGCAGCTGAAATGCTGAGATCATTCTTGGGGAGCCTGAAAGGCTCAGTGGGGAAGGGGCTGGAGGAAGAGAATTGTGAATTCTCCAAGAGAAGCAGTTCTCAATTAATTATCCTTTTAGAGCAGTATGGGCTGCTAGAGAGCAAGAAAGAGGGATTCATCTATATTAAAATCAGTCCAGCCCTTCTCACCAAGATTCTAGCCCACCCATCGATGCAATGGGTGTGAACGGGGCAAGATTCAGGGGGACGAGGGAGGGGGGGAACTGATGCTCAGGCCCCCTGCAGTGGTAGACTGCCCCCAGGACAGCTCCGAGCCCTGTCCACTTCTCTCTGAGATGCCCCTTCCCAGCAGATGCTGATAAATTAAGTGCTGCTGACAGAGATATGGGCCCCTGCTTAAGGAGCTAGGCAAAAATGGTGTCTTCATGAAGAAGCTACTCAGAGAGCCTCAGGTGGCTTGTCTCCAGTCACTGCCTCACAGAGCCCAGGTCCAACCTACCCCTGCGCCCAGACTTCCAGGCCTCCCCTAAAAAATCACACTTTATTTCACACACATTGAATCTGAGAATCACTCTGGTCCAACCCAGTAGGCACCAGGTTAATAATCAAGGAAGACTTCCAGGAGGAGGTGAGCAGTCAAATCTTAGGTTAGAGAGGTCCTGTGAGGAGATCCTTGCACTAATCCAGGTGACACCCCATCAGGAGTTTGTTTCTGCTGTTGAGTCACTCAGTCGTGTCCAACTCTTTGCGACCCCGTGGACTGCAGCATGCTAAGCTGCCCTGTCCTTCCATCTCCCAGAGTTTACTCAGACTCATATCTATTGAGTTGATGATGCCATCTCACCCCCTCATCCTCTGTCACGCCCTTCTCATCATCAGGGGTGGGGAGAAATAACCAGACAGGGATCTGTGTAGAGTCACCAAGAATCCCTGACGGACTGGATGTGGAGTGTGGAAAGAAGAGAAGAGCCCAGGGAGGCCCAGGTTTCTGCCTTGAATGACCAGAAGAGTAGACTTGCCGGCGTGCGGGATGGGGACCCTCTATAGGAAAAACAGGTTTGGCGTGTGGGATAATCAGGAGCTTGTTTATGGACATGTCTGGTTTCAGGTGCCTTGGAAGGGGGTCCCAGGAGCCCTTGCCTCCACACTCAGGAGCCAAATCAGCCACTTCTATCTCTGCTCACCTCCCGAGGTCTTCAGGGTGTCAAGAGACCCGAGGATCAGAGAAGCGGAATCAGCTTCTCTGACTGCTGAGCAAACGCACCCCTCTTCTTCTCCACCTGGCTTCTCCACAGAGCCAGGTGTGAGGTGTGGGGTCAACGGTCCTCAGTGCCCTTTCCTTCAGCTTCTCATTTGCTCTCTGCATTCTCCCTCCCCAAACCTGCACTCATGACGGACCTACTGGGAAATGCTCTGTTCCATAATTCATACTTACATGAAAATGGCTGCCAAGAAGGGAACAGGCCACAAAGAGGGGGCAATCCATAATAATGATACTTATAATACTCTTAATACTAAAACAATAATAATGGGACCTAATTCTTACATATCACTTAGTTTGTGCCAGGAACTATCATAAGCACTTATATATATTAATAATCTTGTCCATAACTCTTTGAGAAAATTATCTTTTTTCTTGCACACACATTGAATCTGAGAATCACTCTGGTCCAACCCAGTAGGCACCAGGTTAATAATCAAGGAAGACTTCCAGGAGGAGGTGAGCAGTCAAATCTTAGGTTAGAGAGGTCCTGTGAGGAGATCCTTGCACTAATCCAGGTGACACCCCATCAGGAGTTTGTTTCTGCTGTTGAGTCACTCAGTCGTGTCCAACTCTTTGCGACCCCGTGGACTGCAGCATGCTAAGCTGCCCTGTCCTTCCATCTCCCAGAGTTTACTCAGACTCATATCTATTGAGTCGATGATGCCATCTCACCCCCTCATCCTCTGTCACGCCCTTCTCATCATCAGGGGTGGGGAGAAATAACCAGACAGGGATCTGTGTAGAGTCACCAAGAATCCCTGACGGACTGGATGTGGAGTGTGGAAAGAAGAGAAGAGCCCAGGGAGGCCCAGGTTTCTGCCTTGAATGACCAGAAGAGTAGACTTGCCGGCGTGCGGGATGGGGACCCTCTATAGGAAAAACAGGTTTGGCGTGTGGGATAATCAGGAGCTTGTTTATGGACATGTCTGGTTTCAGGTGCCTTGGAAGGGGGTCCCAGGAGCCCTTGCCTCCACACTCAGGAGCCAAATCAGCCACTTCTATCTCTGCTCACCTCCCGAGGTCTTCAGGGTGTCAAGAGACCCGAGGATGAGAGAAGCGGAATCAGCTTCTCTGACTGCTGAGCAAACGCACCCCTCTTCTTCTCCACCTGGCTTCTCCACAGAGCCAGGTGTGAGGTGTGGGGTCAACGGTCCTCAGTGCCCTTTCCTTCAGCTTCTCATTTGCTCTCTGCATCCTCCCTCCCCAAACCTGCACTCATGACGGACCTACTGGGAAATGCTCTGTTCCATAATTCATACTTACATGAAAATGGCTGTCAAGAAGGGAACAGGCCACAAAGAGGGGGCAATCCATAATAATGATACTTATAATACTCTTAATACTAAAACAATAATAATGGGACCTAATTCTTACATATCACTTAGTTTGTGCCAGGAACTATCATAAGCACTTATATATATTATAAGACGTAATCTTGTCCATAACTCTTTGAGAAAATTATCTTTTTTTTTTTCTTGATAATGAGGAAACTGAGGCACATGTCTGGAGTTGCACAGCTTGGATATGGCAGAGTCAGAATTGGAACGCAAGCAGTCTGGCTCTGGCGCTCCCAGTCTGAGCCACCGCCGTCTAGCACCTGTCTACACAATCTTGTCAATTCCCACGACAGCTCCTCAAGGGTGGCACTTTATCTCCACTGTACCGGAGAGAACACACCTCAGAGGAAAGGCATTCTGCCTAGGGTCACACATCTGGTGCTCATGGGACCTCCATAAGGCTGCCAGATAAAATACAGGATGCCCGGTTGAATTTTAATTTCAGATAAACAAAGAATTCCTGTAGTCTGTCTCACTCAATATTTGGGATCTATTTATAAAGTATTTGTTCTTAACCCCCGATGCAAATTGCCCTGGGTATTCTAGGCTCTTATCTGCTAAACCTGGCCACCAGAGCACACACACACACACACCCCAGGAGGATTTACCCCAGTCAGGATCCGCTTTCCTAGTCTCCCGGATGAGCCCCGCTCCCCAAACCTCCGAATCCTTGAAGAATGAAGGAGCTAAAGTGTCCCTTGACTGCTCTCTACCGTGACATCCCATCTCCCAGCAGCCCACAGGGCCTCCTGGTGCTCAGCCATCCCCAGGAAATTCTGGGATTACGCTCCAAGTGTCTCTCGCAGAGCCCACGGGTGAGGCGCGGGGCCCCCCGAGACCACCGTGCCAAAGCTCTAAGCATCAGACTGAGGAGCTTCCAGCCCACAGACCCCAGGCTAGCACGCCTGTTTACGGTAGGCAGATGGAAATGGAAACTCGCTTCTCAAGATGATGCATTGGCTGGCTGGGTTGGTCGTCTGATTTGGGCAAAGTGGCTTGGTGCATCAGGCATTTGTCAGGCGTACTCCCATGCTGAGACAGGCACTGTGCATGCTCTGAACCGAGGGCGTCCCAAATTCCCACTTCAGGGTAAGATAGCTCCACATCTTCAGCTGTTGCCCTCCCAGCCTCCCAACCAACTGTGATTCAGAGCACCTACTATATGCAAGACCTGAGAGCCAAACTGACAAATCTAATAATTGCTATTTAAACCAAAACCATTGCTCCCATCTTTAAGAGTGGGCATTTGCCATCTCCCTCGCAAAGGTAAGAACAACGTTCCATGCATTCGCTCATTTAACCTACAAATCAAGCTGTGAAGTGAACAATTTTACCCCAGCTATACAGATGAGAAAGCAGTCTGGCTCTGGAGCTCCCAGTCTGAGCCCCCGCCGTCTCGCACCTGTCTACACAATCTTGTCAATTCCCACGACAGCTCCTCAAGGGTGGCACTTTATCTCCACTGTACCGGAGAACACCTCAGAGGAAAGGCATTCTGCCTAGGGTCACACATCTGGTGCTCATGGGACCTCCATAAGGCTGCCAGATAAAATACAGGATGCCCGGTTGAATTTTAATTTCAGATAAACAAAGAATTCCTGTAGTCTGTCTCACTCAGTATTTGGGATCTATTTATAAAGTATTTGTTCTTAACCCCCGATGCAAATTGCCCTGGGTATTCTAGGCTCTTATCTGCTAAACCTGGCCACCAGAGCACACACACACACACACCCCAGGAGGATTTACCCCAGTCAGGATCCGCTTTCCTGGTCTCCCGGATGAGCCCCGCTCCCCAAACCTCCGAATCCCTGAAGAATGAAGGAGCTAAGGTGTCCCTTGACTGCTCTCTGCCGTGACATCCCATCTCCCAGCAGCCCACAGGGCCTCCTGGTGCTCAGCCATCCCCAGGAAATTCTGGGATTACGCTCCAAGTGTCTCTCGCAGAGCCCACGGGTGAGGCGCGGGGCCCCCCGAGACCACCGTGCCAAAGCTCTAAGCATCAGACTGAGGAGCTTCCAGCCCACAGACCCCAGGCTAGCACGCCTGTTTACGGTAGGCAGATGGAAATGGAAACTCGCTTCTCAAGATGATGCATTGGCTGGCTGGGTTGGTCGTCTGATTTGGGCAAAGTGGCTTGGTGCATCAGGCATTTGTCAGGCGTACTCCCATGCTGAGACAGGCACTGTGCATGCTCTGAACCGAGGGCGTCCCAAATTCCCACTTCAGGGTAAGATAGCTCCACATCTTCAGCTGTTGCCCTCCCAGCCTCCCAACCAACTGTGATTCAGAGCACCTACTATATGCAAGACCTGAGAGCCAAACTGACAAATCTAATAATTGCTATTTAAACCAAAACCATTGCTCCCATCTTTAAGAGTGGGCATTTGCCATCTCCCTCGCAAAGGTAAGAACAACGTTCCATGCATTCGCTCATTTAACCTACAAATCAAGCTGTGAAGTGAACAATTTTACCCCAGCTATACAGATGAGAAAACTGTAGCACAGAAAGGTTAGATGATCTGCCCAAGGTCACCTAGCTAGAAGCTGCTGTCCAGGGACTGAAACCAAGGCCCCTGACTCCAGGTTCAGGATCTCTCCCTGCCTGCCCTGGTCTCCATCACAGCACTCTTGGTCTGAGATGTCAGCCACGGTGACTCCTTGCTTCCTGGGATGGGAGACAGGCCTGAGAGAGAAACAGGTCCCAAGATGCCCTCCTGGGCTTCTGAAGAAAATGAGGCCAAGGGCAGAATCATTGTTCTCTCTTGTGTACTCTGACATCACCTTGGCACCCAGGAGGCAGCAGGACGGGCCGTTGGCAAAGATGCTGCTCCTCCAGCAAGCTTGATCATGCAGGGGAGGGGAAGGCAGGGGACAGGCCAGGGTTCCACCAGTCACCTGGGCCCATCCTGTCTCCAGACCCCAGCTTAGGACAGACCTGGGTAGGAGGAGAAAGAGAATACAGAATACAAGAAGCCTGGAGTCTAAGCTTGCCCATGTCTATGGCCTTGCCTTGATGTGCAGCCTCTATAGGCTCCCCCGCCCACTCTGAGCTAAGCAAGGTAGGGTGACTTGGAAGGCTGACTTTCAGGACGGTCCCCTTGGATGACTCACACCAGCCCAGGATTGGGGCCACAAGGGGTGGGGTGAGGTTGATTCCAGGCTCCGATGGACGCAAACACCCAAATGGAACATGAAACTAGGTCAGAGGGTTCTGGAACCAGGCATCTGTCCCAGGGCCGGGCCCAAAGACACAGGGTCACGGAGCCTCTGCTCCTGCCAGCCTCCTGCTGCGTGGCCCAAAAAGACACAGGCGTCAAATCTTCAGCTGTTGCCTCCCAGCCTCCCAACCAACTGTGATTCAGAGCACCTACTATATGCAAGACCTGAGAGCCAAACTGACAAATCTAATAATTGCTATTTAAACCAAAACCATTGCTCCCATCTTTAAGAGTGGGCATTTGCCATCTCCCTCGCAAAGGTAAGAACAACGTTCCATGCATTCGCTCATTTAACCTACAAATCAAGCTGTGAAGTGAACAATTTTACCCCAGCTATACAGATGAGAAAACTGTAGCACAGAAAGGTTAGATGATCTGCCCAAGGTCACCTAGCTAGAAGCTGCTGTCCAGGGACTGAAACCAAGGCCCCTGACTCCAGGTTCAGGATCTCTCCCTGCCTGCCCTGGTCTCCATCACAGCACTCTTGGTCTGAGATGTCAGCCACGGTGACTCCTTGCTTCCTGGGATGGGAGACAGGCCTGAGAGAGAAACAGGTCCCAAGATGCCCTCCTGGGCTTCTGAAGAAAATGAGGCCAAGGGCAGAATCATTGTTCTCTCTTGTGTACTCTGACATCACCTTGGCACCCAGGAGGCAGCAGGACGGGCCGTTGGCAAAGATGCTGCTCCTCCAGCAAGCTTGATCATGCAGGGGAGGGGAAGGCAGGGGACAGGCCAGGGTTCCACCAGTCACCTGGGCCCATCCTGTCTCCAGACCCCAGCTTAGGACAGACCTGGGTAGGAGGAGAAAGAGAATACAGAATACAAGAAGCCTGGCGTCTAAGCTTGCCCATGTCTATGGCCTTGCCTTGATGTGCAGCCTCTATAGGCTCCCCCGCCCACTCTGAGCTAAGCAAGGTAGAAGGGCCGGGTGACTTGGAAGGCTGACTTTCAGGACGGTCCCCTTGGATGACTCACACCAGCCCAGGATTGGGGCCACAAGGGGTGGGGTGAGGTTGATTCCAGGCTCCGATGGACGCAAACACCCAAATGGAACATGAAACTAGGTCAGAGGGTTCTGGAACCAGGCATCTGTCCCAGGGCCGGGCCCAAAGACACAGGGTCACGGAGCCTCTGCTCCTGCCAGCCTCCTGCTGCGGCCCCTCTCCACTCACCGCTGCACATCATAATTGATTAAAAGCGCTCACAGTTAATAGAGGAGAACGCAGAAGAGCAGATCTTACAGTGAGTAAGTCCTGATTTTGTGGGTCTCCATCCAGCCCTACCCCTCTCCTGACAGCACTGCACCCATCAAGGCGGTCCCCAGTCCGCCGTGCTCCTCTCAGTGTCAGATCCCAGGGGCAGGGACCAGCTTGTTCACACTGTTCCTAGAGCCCCAGATAAGAGGCCGGCCAATGGGAGGCTCCATGAACACTGCAGAGCACTAAATAGCCGACTGTGGATATTCCGGGTAAGGAAATTTCAGATCACTTTTATTTACCTCTTTATACTTTTAAGTCATTCCCATGCTTTCTAAAATGGCCAAGTGTGGATTTCATAACCAGAAGCTTCCTCCGCCACCCCACCCCCACCCCAACTAAAGCTCCTAGAAACAGAACAACACAGAACGTCTCTGATTTCAAGGCCCTGCTCCCCAGACCTCCTCATTGAGAGGCTGTCCTTCCTGCAGCTTCCTCAGTGCCTGTCCAAGTAAGCAGTCCAGGCCACCCAGGAAGGTAGGGACCCAGCACACCCTCTCCTGACCCCAGCCCAGCAGGCCTTTCATGGCTTCATCATCACCTCCGTTCTCAGCTGCTTCCATTTTGTTTAGCTTTAAATGTTTCTGTCCCCTGACTCTGGCACTCACTAGCTCTGAGCTCTTGGGTGAATAACTCAGACTCTCAATGCCTCAGTGTTCTCATCTTTAGAATGGGAATAATGCCACTACCCATCCCAGTGGGTATGAGACCTAAGTGCACAGAGTAAGCACTTAGTAAATTGTTTGTTTAAAAATTTATTTATTCAGCCTGTCTCACAAGCCAGGCTAAGCACTCTACATGTATTATCACACTTAGTGCTCCCAACAATGCTCTCTGGGCAGACTTAAGATTGCACCCATTTTACAGGTGAGGAAGTACAGGCTCAGACAACCAAGTCACTTAACCCAAAGTCATATATCAAAGAAGTCACAGAGGAGATAGGATCCTCCATCTGCCTGGCCATGAAGCTATCCCTCAGCCAAGAGGAGGTGAGCAGCCCAGCCCTCTGCCTGGAGCTCCTCGCCTGCCCCAGCCCCACCCCAATGCCGCGTCAGCCTCTAAGGCCCCAGCCGGCCAGCCCCGGAGGTCTGTGACTCCGGGCACTGCACTGAGGGGCAGAGTTAGGACTAGGAGGCAGTAGAGCTGCTATTATGAAGGAAGATTCTAGAACCAGCTTGCCTGGGTTTGCATCCCAGCTCTACCAAGTTCTAGCTGTGGGGTCCGCCTTTCGGTCTCCATTCTCTGCTCTGATGCATGAGGGTAACAACGGGACTCATCTACAGTTGCTAGCAGCATAGCTAGCCTGCGTAAAAGTTTTAGGGCGGAGCTGGTGCGTGATGTGAGGGTTAGCAGGGGTGAGTTCAGGGCGGAGCCCCAGAGAGCTGAGATCAGCCGCTCAGGGACAGGGACGTGGGGGCTGGACAGCAACAAGCTTCTGTTCAACCTGGGACTGTGGCCCACATGGAGCCTCGGTTTCAGGGGATCTCTGATATTTGCCTGTCCTCGGCTGACCAGAGGGGAGGTTCCTGGCCGTGGAATTAGGACAGAGTTCCTGATGGTGGAAGCCCAGTGTGGAAAGGGGAGGGGCAGCGTGGACCTTCTTAGCTGCCAGAGCTCAGTGTTGTTTAGAGGCTGGGAAAGGCCGGGCCCCTCCCAGCCCCAGGGAGTGAATCACAGTCGATCTAACCCAGTCCCGGTAACCCCCGTGACCCTGTTTTGTTGGGGGACAAGAGGACACGCGGCGCGATTCTGGCCAACAGGACAGTTCTGCCAGGGCATTCTGGAAAAGGTCTCCTTGCTCTTAAGAGGAAATGAACAACAAGGAGCGGTCTTCCGCCTCTGGCCGTGGCTGTGGGAGGCCGCGAGGCTTGCAGCAGCTGCAGCTGCCTTGTGCTCCCCTCAGGCAGGCTCTCCCATCTTTTCTGAGAATAACTGGAGACCAATGAGGCCTCCGATTCTGGGGGCCCCCAGGGGCTGGCCCTGGGGACAGTGGCTCTCGGAAGCATTCCCCTCTCCCCTCCCCTTCCTCCTCCTACAAACCCTCACGCTGCCCCCATAGTGTCTCTTTGCTCTGTTGTCTTTTCCTAGCAGAATAAAGTCCCAGACTTGCTCCCTCTAACCTGAGTCCAGGGGTGGACCTGAGTCTGGGGGCAGAGAGCAAAGGCTGGGGCCAGCCCACTGGCAGACGTATGTGTCTTCTCAAGGACTGGGTATAAGAAAAAATTAAAACCTGGAGTCAGGCAATACCGGATGGGGTTGAATTCTGGCTCTGCCACTAGTCAGCCATATGCCCTTGAGCCTGTTTTATAATCTCGTGGGGCCTCAATCCCCCTATCTGTAAAATGGGGTCATAAAGCCTGACTCCTAGGTTTGCTAAGACAAGCAGAGGGGACACTGACGCCCTCAGAAGTCTGTCTGCGTCGCCTGGCACCCCCGTGGCCTTAAGGGTGGTGCTCTGGGGCCGCTGCTCTCCCCCTCAACCTCCACCTCTGCTCCTCCCTTTTCCCCTCTGTCTACTCTCATTCCTTTGCCCCTTCCCTCCTCTTTCATCTCTTTTAACCCCTGAGTCCACTCAGCCCACTCTCACTTTGCAGGTGAGGAAACTGAGGCACGGAAAAAGCAGTCATCACGCGCCTGCCTCAACAGATGGACACACAGGTCCGTGGCTCGATGGATGGAAAGAACTCTGCTCCAGCATCTGGCGTGGGGGTGGGGGGCAGCCCTGGGGACTCAGCTCCTGCTCCATCCTCCCTACCATTCTTCTTCCTTCTTTTCTCCCCTCGCTCCTTCGCCTCTCTCTCTGCAGTCTGTTCCCCCCACTTCCCCATCCCTCCACCTTGAGGAGCTCCTAGAAGCCCTTCTGTAGAATCGCTAATCCTCTTCCTGCCTCATAATAGCAGGACCTCCAGCCCCCACGCTGACCCAGGGGACTGGACGCTCCCCAGAGCCACGGCTCTGGCCTGGCGTCGGGCAGTGGATGATATTGGGGAAGGTCAGGAGTGTAGACAGTGAGCAGAGAAGCCACTGCGAGGAACGGGCAGCCAGCCCCCTCCTGACCTCCAATCTCTGCTCCCCAGGACCCGGGACACTGTCAGCCACCAACCGGCCACGGGTGGTGGAGGCTACAGCGCCTCCCATATGAGTAATGGCCCTTTAATTAGGACATTATAGGAAGTGGGGCCTGTGGCAGCTTCTTGCTAGAAACGCCAGCAGTCATTCCGGAGCCGCAGCAAGATGGACAGATCATGTATTACACCCTGCACTGCCGTCTCCCGCGCAGAGCACCACTCCAAATGAGATTTCGTTCTCCCTGAAGAAAATAATTGGGCCTCACTCTCTTTTCTTTCTCTCCTCTGATTGTCAGGACTAAAAACACTTACTGGGGCTGGTTCATTGTTTTCAGATTCAATTGGGCCCAAGGAGAAACAGGGGGTGGGGGGAGCGGAGTTGGGACAGGGGGCGGGGGAGGGCCAGGGGAGTGGCCAGGCTGCCCTCGCTGACAGAACTCTGCAGGGAATCACCCTTGATCCTGACCCTGGCGTTGACCATAACCAACATTTCTCAAACACCCGTATTGCCCCATTTAATCCTCATACAACTCTGCGAGTAGCTCTATTAAAACACCTTTAGGGGCTTCCCTGGTGGTCCAGTGGGTAAGGACACCGCCTTGTAGTGCAAGGGGTGCCGGTTCGATCCCAGGCCTGGGAAGATTCCTCGTGCTGCGGAGTGGCTGGGCCAATGTGTCCAGTTACTGAGCCAGAGCTCTGGAGTGCATGCGCCCAGAGGTCATGCTCTGTGGCGAGAGGGGCCACTGAGATGGGAGGCCCACACAAGCCAAAGAATAAAGATGGATGAAAATAAATAAATGAAAGACCAATAGAAGTGGCCAAAAATAAAAAAAAATAAAATAAAAAATCCCTTTAGGAAGATAAGGAAACTGAGGCCCAGAGAGGTTGGTAACATTTCCCACGTCACACAGCTAGTGATGGGGAAAGCCAGGATGAAACCCAGGGAGTCTGGGCTTATCTATCTGTTACTCAACACTGTTTGGGTTCCCAGAAAAAATGGCTGGGGCATGCTGAGCAAAGATAAGGCCTCAGTTTCCTCGCTTTAAAATTGGAATAATGACATCTGGCTATTGTGAGCATCCCCAGGAGAGAAAGAAAAGGAAAATAACCGCACAGGGGATGTGAACTGGATGTCAGGAATGTGATCAGCAACAAAGGAGAGAGGCCGACAGCCTGGTAGTGGAGGGGAGAAAACAGAGGTGGCCCCGTGTCTTGTCTCCCCCAATGCTAGGCACGTACGTTGTGTGAGAAACACCCCCATGGGGCAGGAGAGGGAGGGGAGATCTGGGCAGAGCCGGGGCTGGGGCCTCCTCATCCCCCACGCAATCCCGGCCAGCCAGGAGCGCATCTCCTCTTCCTCAGCCCCCTCTAACAAATACTGACTGTGCCCCCCACCAGGCCCCCACCCTGTGGTCTCTCTCACCCCCACATCCTGAGCCCTGCCCTCCACCTGGCCTAGTCTCTGCCTGCTTCCAGCCCCCACCTGCCCATTCACACCTCCGCTGCTTATTCAAGCTGCCCCGTCACCCGGTCTTGCCTCCTCACCAGTTCCTTCCCAGGTCCTGGATTCAAGGCCACCTCCCTCCTAACAGAAGGGAGAGAGACGATTTGGAGGCAGTTGGGGAGGTCGCCCCGACCAGGAGCTGGGAATCCTGGCTTCTCTTCGCTCACTCGCCAAGAGGCCTCGGGCCAGCACGGCTCCTCTCTGGGCCTCTGTTTCCTCATCTGTATGTTGGAGTCTGTGGAGCTCATGCTATGGAAGCCTTGTCCTGGGGCTCAGAGTCTCACTGCAGCCTCCATCCCTGGCCTGGGCTCAGATCATATACACCGACCCTCGGAGGCCTGGAAATGGAGAGGGGCCACTGAGAGGGAGGCCCACACAAGCCAAAGAATAAAGATGGATGAAAATAGATAAATGAAAGACCAATAGAAGTGGCCAAAGGAAAAATAAAATAAAAAATCCCTTTAGGAAGATAAGGAAACTGAGGCCCAGAGAGGTTGGTAACATTTCCCACGTCACACAGCTAGTGATGGGGAAAGCCAGGATGAAACCCAGGGAGTCTGGGCTTATCTATCTGTTACTCAACACTGTTTGGGTTCCCAGAAAAAATGGCTGGGGCATGCTGAGCAAAGATAAGGCCTCAGTTTCCTCGCTTTAAAATTGGAATAATGACATCTGGCTATTGTGAGCATCCCCAGGAGAGAAAGAAAAGGAAAATAACCGCACAGGGGATGTGAACTGGATGTCAGGAATGTGATCAGCAACAAAGGAGCGAGGCCAACAGCCTGGTAGTGGAGGGGAGAAAACAGAGGTGGCCCCGTGTCTTGTCTCCCCCAATGCTAGGCACGTACCTTGTGTGAGAAACACCCCCATGGGGCAGGAGAGGGAGGGGAGATCTGGGCAGAGCCGGGGCTGGGGCCTCCTCATCCCCCACGCAATCCCGGCCAGCCAGGAGCGCATCTCCTCTTCCTCAGCCCCCTCTAACAAATACTGACTGTGCCCCCCACCAGGCCCCCACCCTGTGGTCTCTCTCACCCCCACATCCTGAGCCCTGCCCTCCACCTGGCCTAGTCTCTGCCTGCTTCCAGCCCCCACCTGCCCATTCACACCTCCGCTGCTTATTCAAGCTGCCCCGTCACCCAGTCTTGCCTCCTCACCAGTTCCTTCCCAGGTCCTGGATTCAAGGCCACCTCCCTCCTAACAGAAGGGAGAGAGACGATTTGGAGGCAGTTGGGGAGGTCGCCCCGACCAGGAGCTGGAAATCCTGGCTTCTCTTCGCTCACTCGCCAAGAGGCCTCGGGCCAGCACGGCTCCTCTCTGGGCCTCTGTTTCCTCATCTGTATGTTGGAGTCTGTGGAGCTCATGCTATGGAAGCCTCGTCCTGGGGCTCAGAGTCTCACTGCAGCCTCCATCACTGGCCTGGGCTCAGATCATATACACCGACCCTCGGAGGCCTGGAAATGAAGATCGTGTCGCCCTCTGTGGAGTAAGGTTATTGAGGAAGCCAATGGACCAGTGATCATGGTGGGAGGAGCCTGGATTCTAGTCTTGGTTCTGCCTTTGACTTGCTGTGTGACCTCAGGCAAACCTCTCACCCTCTCTGGGCCTCAAGGCTCCAGGTGTGTCCTGAGGGATTGCTATGGTCTTTGCCTGCTCTAGAATTCTAAATCTGAGAGGAGGGGTCCAAAATGTCTTCCGTAAGCCCCTCCAGAGCCAGACCCACCTCATCCAGAGGGCAGCATCAGCTCGTCCCAAACCAGGGCTGCTCACTCTGGGTAACGATCCCTCCTCACAGGCCTCAGCACAGTGGCTGCTCCCTGAGAGCCAAACAGCACCCCACTCATGATCCTCGTCTCTTTGCAGCCACGGCGGAGGACATGGGCTTTGAAACAGAAAGAAACACAGGGGGACACCCCTCCCCCAAGACTCATCTTGGCACCAGGGCTTATCGCTTTCACTTTAATAGGTTAATTACTTAGGCAGATAGGTGTTTGAGGCCTTCTTCTCAGCACAGGGTGCCACGGGGTGACCAGGCTTCCCCGGGTGACCAACCACCCAGAACGCGCAGGAGGGCTCGAGGGGCAGGGAGGTGCCAAGCCAACTTTAACCACCCAGCATGTGCACTCATATCGTAACAGCGCTCCTCTCAGAGCAGAGGGTTTTGTGGGGGCTGTGAAAATACCGATCATCTCCGGGCAGCCAGGATGTCCAGCAGACAGGCTGCGCTCACCTCTCCTGCTCTATTTGCATTGTCTGCCTTGTTATTTACCTCTGGGACCTATCTCCTCCTGGAAGGCAAGGCTGTGCGGATGCCAGAGGCTACTCCCGCTTATTCAGTCAACCAACATTTACCGAGCACCTGCTCGATGGCAGGCCTTGGGCTGAGCACTCAGGCTAGAGCCGCAAACAAAGCAGATCAAAATCCCTGTCCATCTGGAGCTAACACTCCAGCAGGGGAGACAGATGATCAACCAAAGAAAAAGGTAGCTTCTCGTATGCGTTTTCTATTGATGTGTGACAAATGACCACACTCGTGGTGGCTTCAAACAGAATGTACGAATGATCGCACAATTTCCGTGGGCGGAAAGAGCGGGCAGAGCCTCCTGTGGCTGAATTCAAGACGGTAGCCGGGCTGCTTTCCCTGCTAGAGCTCGGGGTCCTCTGTCGAGGTCATGTGGGGGGGCTATCGAAGGAATGGGGCGCCTCCCTGGCTGCCGGTGGGGGTGACGCTTAGCTCTTAGAGGTGGCTCTCGGGTTCTAGCCATGTGGCCCCTCCGTCTGCAAAGCCGGCAATGGAGAACGCACACGTGTAAAGTAAACCCCCTCAAGCTTTGAATCTCTATTGCCAGGGGAACCCGGGCCTTTGAAGGGTTTGCCTAATCAGGTTAGACCCCTGGAGGATAATCTCTCTTGGTTAAAATCAGCTAATGATTTGAGACCTGAATTCCATCTGCAAAATCCCTTCACAGCAGCATCTAGGCACATGTTGGATTGAATAACTGGGAAAGGTGTGTGGACACCAGGGGCTAGACTCCAGGCGTCTGGAACTCTGCCCACTGCGTGTGTTAGAAGGTACAAGGTAGTACTAGAGAAACTGATCAGGAAAGGGACACAGAGTGACGGGGTGTATCTTGGCACCAGGGCTTATCGCTTTCACTTTAATAGGTTAATTACTTAGGCAGATAGGTGTTTGAGGCCTTCTTCTCAGCACAGGGTGCCACGGGGTGACCAGGCTTCCCCGGGTGACCAACCACCCAGAACGCACAGGAGGGCTCGAGGGGCAGGGAGGTGCCAAGCCAACTTTAACCACCCAGCATGTGCACTCATATCGTAACAGCGCTCCTCTCAGAGCAGAGGGTTTTGTGGGGGCTGTGAAAATACCGATCATCTCCGGGCAGCCAGGATGTCCAGCAGACAGGCTGCGCTCACCTCTCCTGTTCTATTTGCATTGTCTGCCTTGTTATTTACCTCTGGGACCTATCTCCTCCTGGAAGGCAAGGCTGTGCGGATGCCAGAGGCTACTCCCGCTTATTCAGTCAACCAACATTTACCGAGCACCTGCTCGATGGCAGGCCTTGGGCTGAGCACTCAGGCTAGAGCCGCAAACAAAGCAGATCAAAATCCCTGTCCATCTGGAGCTAACACTCCAGCAGGGGAGACAGATGATCAACCAAAGAAAAAGGTAGCTTCTCGTATGCGTTTTCTATTGATGTGTGACAAATGACCACACTCGTGGTGGCTTCAAACAGAATGTACGAATGATCGCACAATTTCCGTGGGTGGAAAGAGCGGGCAGAGCCTCCTGTGGCTGAATTCAAGACGGTAGCCGGGCTGCTTTCCCTGCTAGAGCTCGGGGTCCTCTGTCGAGGTCATGTGGGGGGGCTATCGAAGGAATGGGGCGCCTCCCTGGCTGCCGGTGGGGGTGACGCTTAGCTCTTAGAGGTGGCTCTCGGGTTCTAGCCATGTGGCCCCTCCGTCTGCAAAGCCGGCAATGGAGAACGCACACGTGTAAAGTAAACCCCCTCAAGCTTTGAATCTCTATTGCCAGGGGAACCCGGGCCTTTGAAGGGTTTGCCTAATCAGGTTAGACCCCTGGAGGATAATCTCTCTTGGTTAAAATCAGCTAATGATTTGAGACCTGAATTCCATCTGCAAAATCCCTTCACAGCAGCATCTAGGCACATGTTGGATTGAATAACTGGGAAAAGGTGTGTGGACACCAGGGGCTAGACTCCGCAGGCGTCTGGAACTCTGCCCACTGCCGTGTGTTAGAAGGTACAAGGTAGTACTAGAGAAACTGATCAGGAAAGGGGGACACAGAGTGACGGGGGTGTCACTCTCAGCAGGTAATAGGGAAAGCACCGCTGAGAAGTGGCATTGGCGCAAAGGCTGAAAAGGGCAGGAGTTGGTCATATGACCCTCTGGGGAGGGAGAACCAGGCTGAGGAACCCTAAGTGCAAAGGCCCTGAGGCAGCTTTTGGTGTGGTAGAGTCAGCACGGATGTGGCAGGCGGTGCCCTGAGGAGGACCCAAGGTTTCCACAGAGTGAAATGGAGGGTCACCCCAGAATTTTGAGCAGAGGAATGATGTTATTTGACTTACATATATATTTTTTTTTTTAAAGATTTATTTATTTATTTATTTTGGGCGGGGGTCGGGTTGGGGAGGGAGGGGAGAAGGCGGGCCTCTTCTATTGGTCTTTCATTTCTCTATTTTCATCTGTCTTTGTTCTTTGGCTCCTGCGGGCCTCCCATCGCGGTGGCGTCTGTCGTTGCAGAGCACCGGCTCTGGGCACATGCGCTCCAGAGCTCCGGCTCGGCAAGTGGACACATCAGTCCAGTGGCTCCGCGGCGCGTGGGATCTTCCCAGGCCAGGGCTCGAACCGGCGCCCCTTGCACTGCAAGGCGGTGTCCTTATCCACTGGACCACCAGGGGAAGCCCCTGACTTACATATACTTTTAAAAATCTCTTAGACTATGAGGCTGACAATGGACTACGGGCAACAAGGACAGAGCAAGGAGATTAATCAGGGGGCCTTTGCAATTACCCAGGGGGAGAACCGTGGTGCCTCAGCCCTGGATCTGTTCTGAAGGTGGAGAAGAGTCATGGGCCCACCCAAAGCTCCAAGCCCAACATCAGTCCCTGGACACCCTCGGGAGGCTTCTCTGAGAGACAGCTATATAAAGAACAACAGGTACCTTCTAAATGGTCTTTTCATCTGAGAAGACAGGCGGCCTCCATCGGGGGTGTGGGGTGATTGATCCAATCTTTCAACAATGCCCCAATGTCCTAATGAAATTCTCCCAGTTGTACTCATTAGAGTCAGAGCCTCACTCACAGGCCTGTCAGTGGGAGCCTTAATGGGTCAGGAGGTCCAGATTTCAGGCTTCTAACCCCTCACCTCCAACCCACTCACACTGCCGCAAGAAGGCCTGCCCCGAAACACAAGTTACAATTGGTCGCTCACGTCTTCGAAAGAGGCCTCTGCTTGCAGTCTAAGACACTGTCAATTGTAAGAAGCCCTATTAATAAACCCTATTCAATAACCCTCTCTCTGGGACAGTAAATAAAACCTGTGTTACATGGGCATGTCAACTGTAAGACAATCCCCATCTCAGAACTATGGAAATACCCATTTTATAATTGTAACTGTGGTGGAAGGCAAAGAAGGATTTGGTCAACAGTCAGTTGACCCAAGATTCTGCCACTGCAGGACTTGTCAGAGCCTTTTAATGATCACATGGACTGTGCCTTTCCCAGAGGGTCTTAGAGAACCCATCTTTTTTTCAAGCTTCTTTAACCTCTGGTCCACTTGGTCTTTTACTTTGCAGAGTTTCTTGCAGGCCTTTAGAGATAGTTGACTTACAGACTGAAGAGCAAACACCTCAGGTCCTCCCGACCCTTGCGGTCTAGCCTAGCCGACTTTTCCTAATTTAGTTGCTGATCTAGAATTATTAACCCTTCCTTGACTGCACATTGCCTATTCAGGCTGAACTTCTGCTCTTGTTATAATTTCAGGCAGGATCGCCCAGCCCCCAACCCTCTCCTCACCTATTCTCACTCCGTCAAACAGTATCTGTCGAACCTCTAGAACATTCCAGGAACTTGTTCAAAGGCATAAGAGACAGCATAATGAACAAAACAGGTGTGGCTTCAGGCTTCATGGCATGTACAAACACTCATCTACACACACATGCACACACACACACACACACACACACAGGCACATACCTAATTGCAAATTGGGTTAGCACGATAAAGCGGAAAGCAGATGCTGTAAGAAAGTGTAACAGAGACTAATCGCATTCAGAGCAGGCCTCTTTGAGCTGAGATATGGAAGGTGAGTCAAAACCCATATCAGAGAGCTAAGACAGAGTTCCAAGCAGAGGTTATAGTGTATGGAAGGCTCTGAACTGAAAAGAAAAAACAAAAAAAAAAACCTTGGCATATCTGAACAACTGAAGACTTTAGGAAGGCTGGATTGTAATGAATGAGACTGAGAAAGAGGCTGCGTCCAAATCATGCTGGGCCTCATGGGCCATGTTAAGGACTGGGGAATTTTTTTCTTAGGAATACACAGTCACTAAAGGGCTTTACAGTCTGCAATGTGAAAAACATTTGGGGGATGAGAGAGCTGGAGAGAGTATGGAGAGATTCTAAAATACTGCATCATTCTTTTGTTTGCAAATCTGAAAATCTAATCCAAAATGGCTAATGTAAAAATAGACTTCATTAATAAGTAGAGCTGAAAGTGCAGCTATAAGGAAGGAATTCAGGTAAGGCTTGATCAAGTTTGAACCAAGTTGCCATGGCCCAGTGTCTTCCTCTCCAGTTCTTGTCTCATCTTCCCCGAGGTGGCTCCATTTCCCCGCCAGGACCATGCTGGGGGCGGGGGGGGGGAACAATATGGCTGTCATAGCTCCAGCCCCACATCTCCTCTTAACCAGGCACAGCCAGGAAAGGATCTAGTCCACTTCACTGACAAGACAATCAAGTTCTGGACTTGAGTCTCATTGGTCTGCCCTCAGTCTTGTGCCCATCCCTGAATCAAGAGCTGACCAGAGACATGGAAGATGTCATTGGCCTGGCCTTAATCATGGGTTCCAGCCCTAGCTTCCTTGGAATTACATTCCTAGAAGGTGGAGAGGCACAACCTCCAAGAGCTAACTGGGAACGGTTATGGAAATTACAGCAAGACGAGACTGGGTGGTCCTGTACAACCAATATCTGCTCGAGAATCTGCTGCAGTGTCCAGGCAGGAGGGCAGCGGCAGTGGAGAGAAGTGACAGATTTGACATATGCTCTGCTGGTAGACCAATAGGACTTGGTGGCAGGTGGGAAGTGGTGATGGAGCTCCCAGGTTTCTGGCCTAAACGGCCCAGAGGGCAGAGCCACTGAGTTAAGATGAGGAAAATGGAAGGAGATACAAGTTTGCAGCCCCAGGGGGACATCAGTTAAAACCTTTTCATACTTCAAGGCCTTGCTCATACGTCATGTCTTCTGTGGCCGAATCCATTTCTCTTTTGTCTACACAGCCACCGCCCCCTGTGCCTTTCTTTGCCCTCTGCCTTGTCCAGCATAGTCATCCATCATCCCAGAGTTCGCCTTCCCGTCCAGGCTGTGAGCTGTGTGCTGCAGGGATGCTGGCCCCTTCATCTCAACGCCCCCTGCAGGCTTGGTAGCAGTGGTAGCTTAGTCATTAATTTGTGTTCACTTCTTACGAACCCATGGCCTATAGCCTGCCAGGCTCCTCTGTGCACGGGATTCTCCAGACAAGAGTACTGAAGTGGGTTGCCATTTCCTTCTCCAGGGGATCTTCTCGATCCAGGATTGAGTTCAGGGTCTCCTGCATTGTAGGCAGATTCCTTACCAACTGAGCTACAAGGGAAACCCAGGCCTGCAGGCCTGGTGCTTAGGAAATATCCACCCTGTCTGGGCTAGTAGATTTGGAGAGCCCAGCAGACAACTGCTGAATGAAATCTAAATAGACCCTCCAAAGGGAGGGGACCCTTTCAGTCCCACCCTGAGGTCTCAGATCTGGAAGAGTTTTTCAGATAAAACACTCCCAATTACCTGTGTGGTCAAACAGGTTCACCAGGCATCTGGTTTTCTCCATTAGAAAGTGGAGAGCCTTTCCCGAGAGCCCGTGTTGACACATAACAACCTGTCTGGGGCCTCTGCAATTCTGCCTTCCTAGCTTCTCTGCTTTATTGTGCCGCGCAGTTGTTTAAAGGAAGACATCGAAGCCTGCAATAAAATCTATATTGTATTTCCAAACGATAAAGCAGGGATAGAATTTGTTGGACCTCCTAATGTCTCCAGGAATAGAAATCACTCTAACCTTCCAATAAAATGCCAGCACCCTAATTAAACCCTCCAAGGCTGAGGTCTCCTGGGCCAGCCGCCCTCCTCAGAGCAGGCTGTACCCCCGGTTGGCGCTGGGAGACATGAGATGCCTCCACATGAAGCCATGCACCCTGAGGACCCTGGAGAGGAGAAGATGCCAAGAGGACCCATGCACCCTGGGTCTGGTTTGGTTTCCATGTGGACCCTGAAGGACTACCATCCCATTCTTAAGAAGACACCATTCTTCCAGGGGGCAGCTCTGATCTAAGCCTGATTCTAGTTTTTTATTTATTTTTCACCACTGTCCTGAGGTTATAAAGAAGAGGCTGGTATGGGGGAAAACGGGGAATTTCGTAACGTATCCCACCCAGGCTGGAAGGGACGTTGGCCCTTCCCCTCCAAAGGAGAGCAAACAGCAGAACGAGCTTCAAGGGAGAGCTTTCATAAATGGAGAATGTCAGAGCGAAAACAGCAGCGTTGCCAGCTTCGCCTCCCGCCTCTGCCCCGCGGTGCCCGTGCTTGTGCCCGGTTGGATGATGATGGTGGGAAGAAGAGGAGCTTGGGTTCTCGAAGGAGTAGGGCTCCCCTCGGGTGGCCTGGTGAGGCAGAGTGCGTGGGGCGGGGCCGGGAGAGGGAGACAGACGTGGGGGCGAGAGCTCCTGGCGGGAGGACTCGAGGGAGGGCCCGAGCATTGAACCCCAGGGCCGTGCCGGCCATCCGGTCTGGGAGAGCAGACCTGACCGCAGCGACGGGATGTGACTGAGAGCAGGAGAGCTGAAGCAAGCAAAGATGTGGCTCGGGACAAGGGACTTTCAGTCCCACCCTGAGGTCTCAGATCTGGAAGAGTTTTTCAGATAAAACACTCCCAATTACCTGTGTGGTCAAACAGGTTCACCAGGCATCTGGTTTTCTCCATTAGAAAGTGGAGAGCCTTTCCCGAGAGCCCGTGTTGACACATAACAACCTGTCTGGGGCCTCTGCAATTCTGCCTTCCTAGCTTCTCTGCTTTATTGTGCCGCGCAGTTGTTTAAAGGAAGACATCGAAGCCTGCAATAAAATCTATATTGTATTTCCAAACGATAAAGCAGGGATAGAATTTGTTGGACCTCCTAATGTCTCCAGGAATAGAAATCACTCTAACCTTCCAATAAAATGCCAGCACCCTAATTAAACCCTCCAAGGCTGAGGTCTCCTGGGCCAGCCGCCCTCCTCAGAGCAGGCTGTACCCCCGGTTGGCGCTGGGAGACATGAGATGCCTCCACATGAAGCCATGCACCCTGAGGACCCTGGAGAGGAGAAGATGCCAAGAGGACCCATGCACCCTGGGTCTGGTTTGGTTTCCATGTGGACCCTGAAGGACTACCATCCCATTCTTAAGAAGACACCATTCTTCCAGGGGGCAGCTCTGATCTAAGCCTGATTCTAGTTTTTTATTTATTTTTCACCACTGTCCTGAGGTTATAAAGAAGAGGCTGGTATGGGGGAAAACGGGGAATTTCGTAACGTATCCCACCCAGGCTGGAAGGGACGTTGGCCCTTCCCCTCCAAAGGAGAGCAAACAGCAGAACGAGCTTCAAGGGAGAGCTTTCATAAATGGAGAATGTCAGAGCGAAAACAGCAGCGTTGCCAGCTTCGCCTCCCGCCTCTGCCCCGCGGTGCCCGTGCTTGTGCCCGGTTGGATGATGATGGTGGGAAGAAGAGGAGCTTGGGTTCTCGAAGGAGTAGGGCTCCCCTCGGGGTGGCCTGGTGAGGCAGAGTGCGTGGGGCGGGGCCGGGGAGAGGGAGACAGACGTGGGGGCGAGAGCTCCTGGCGGGAGGACTCGAGGGAGGGCCCGAGCATTGAACCCCAGGGCCGTGCCGGCCATCCGGTCTGGGAGAGCAGACCTGACCGCAGCGACGGGATGTGACTGAGAGCAGGAGAGCTGAAGCAAGCAAAGATGTGGCTCGGGGACAAGTGACATGCCAGGGTGTATAGTCTACATAAAGTAGGAGTAGAATCTGTGGGATCGGGCAGCTCCCCCAAAAAGCCTATGTGGGGCTTCCCCTGGTGGCGCAGTGGGTAAGGACACCGCCTTGCAGTGCAAGGGGCGCCGGTTCGATCCCTGGCCTGGGAAGATCCCACGTGCCGCGGAGCGGCTGGACCCATGTGTTCAACTACCGAGCCGGAGCTCTGGAGCGCATGCGCCCAGAGCCGGCGCTCTGCAATGACAGACGCCACCTCGATGGGAGGCCAGCAGGAGCCAAAGGACAAAGATGGATGAAAATAGAGAAATGAAAGACCAATAGAAGTGGCCCGCCCTCTCCTCTCCCTCCCCAACATGATCCCCGCCCAAAATTAAAAAAAAAAAAAAAAAAAAGCCTATGTGTTCTTAGGTTGCCTCAGCAGAAGGATGAGGCCTCAAAGAGGGAAGGAGATGGTCTCCTCCTGTTCCCACCAGAGTAAAGCTAGCAGAGAGTGTCCGGGTCTGGCCCCTGCCACTTTCCCCATCACAAAGCGTAGACCAGTTTACCCGTAACCTGCCAGTCAGTCAAATACAGACCTGTGAAGATGTGGGCGCAGGCTGAAACAGGGCCTGGCGAAGGTGTAAGTCGTCTGTTCTCTAACTTAAGCCCCGATCACCACCACCCTTTCCCAGCCTCTCCGGTAGTTTGGGAGTTGCTCAACCACAGGCAAGTGACAGGAGGGTGGGGATTGCAGGAGAAAGTCTTACATCCTGGGTAGCAGTTGGGGAGGAGATAGGGAGGGATGGAAGATTTCATCCATGTAGCCCAGCTCCATCAAAAGTTGGAGGATCTTTCCTTTTGTCATCTTGCAGAAGGAGCATTTATATCTTTCCCTGTCGTGAGCTCAGTGCTGTTCTAGCTCTAGGATGTGCCAGCCCAGGGAGGGGAAGGAGGTCAAAAGGAGACCTGATCCAGCCCAGCCCAGCCCAGAGCTCTTGGGGGGCAAGGGATGCAAACCCTGTCAAATGGGGACAGAAGGACCTCAGGCAGCTCTGGTGAGAGACTGACAGGAAAGGGGAGCAAAGGATATGATAATCGCCTGCAGGCGGCTGTCAGTCTATCGGATCCGGGGGGCAGCCCCGACGGGATGTGACTGAGAGCAGGAGAGCTGAAGCAAGCAAAGATGTGGCTCGGGGACAAGGGACATGCCAGGGTGTATAGTCTACATAAAGTAGGAGTAGAATCTGTGGGATCGGGCAGCTCCCCCAAAAAGCCTATGTGGGGCTTCCCCTGGTGGCGCAGTGGGTAAGGACACCGCCTTGCAGTGCAAGGGGCGCCGGTTCGATCCCTGGCCTGGGAAGATCCCACGTGCCGCGGAGCGGCTGGACCCATGTGTTCAACTACCGAGCCGCCGCTCTGCAATGACAGACGCCACCTCGATGGGAGGCCAGCAGGAGCCAAAGGACAAAGATGGATGAAAATAGAGAAATGAAAGACCAATAGAAGTGGCCCGCCCTCTCCTCTCCCTCCCCAACATGATCCCCGCCCAAAATTAAAAAAAAAAAAAAAAAAAGCCTATGTGTTCTTAGGTTGCCTCAGCAGAAGGATGAGGCCTCAAAGAGGGAAGGAGATGGTCTCCTCCTGTTCCCACCAGAGTAAAGCTAGCAGAGAGTGTCCGGGTCTGGCCCCTGCCACTTTCCCCATCACAAAGCGTAGACCAGTTTACCCGTAACCTGCCAGTCAGTCAAATACAGACCTGTGAAGATGTGGGCGCAGGCTGAAACAGGGCCTGGCGAAGGTGTAAGTCGTCTGTTCTCTAACTTAAGCCCCGATCACCACCACCCTTTCCCAGCCTCTCCGGTAGTTTGGGAGTTGCTCAACCACAGGCAAGTGACAGGAGGGTGGGGATTGCAGGAGAAAGTCTTACATCCTGGGTAGCAGTTGGGGAGGAGATAGGGAGGGATGGAAGATTTCATCCATGTAGCCCAGCTCCATCAAAAGTTGGAGGATCTTTCCTTTTGTCATCTTGCAGAAGGAGCATTTATATCTTTCCCTGTCGTGAGCTCAGTGCTGTTCTAGCTCTAGGATGTGCCAGCCCAGGGAGGGGAAGGAGGTCAAAAGGAGACCTGATCCAGCCCAGCCCAGCCCAGAGCTCTTGGGGGGCAAGGGATGCAAACCCTGTCAAATGGGGACAGAAGGACCTCAGGCAGCTCTGGTGAGAGACTGACAGGAAAGGGGAGCAAAGGATATGATAATCGCCTGCAGGCGGCTGTCAGTCTATCGAGGTAATCTGCGTGGATTCGGGAGATTGTATCAGCTCCATGCTGGGAGGGACCAGAGGACGACTGTGGGTCAACAGAAGGAAGAATGTTGAAAGAGGCCAAGCTATTCCAAAAAGAGGCTGCCCAGGAAGTCATTCCTTTCAGGGGAGGCACACAAGACACAGAACAGACGACCCTGGTGGGCAGCAGGGGCTAGACCCGACTTGGTCTCGTTCCAGACAGACTCTGGGACCTGTTCATGAAGTCATTAGCTCTCGGGGACCTCGGGCAAGTGTCCCGTCCATCTAAGCGTGTTTCCCAAGGAGCACAATGGAGGGGTCACTTCCCCCTCAGACAGTGCATGTCCTCCTGGCCCAGAGGCTGCGGGAGAGGCTCACTGGAGGGTTCTGCAGGCCTCCGCTCTGCAGGCTCAGCCCTGAGCCCCGTGATGGAGCAGGCAGTGCGTGTGCACGAGGACGAGAGCGCAGACACGGGCTGACTGCACCTGTCCCAGCCGTGCGACCTGGGGCAGCTCCCTTCACTGCTCAGGACCTCAGCTTTTACCACCTGCAAAACAGAGCGGCCTACGGGGGTGACCTCACAGCCCAGATGCGTGGACCGTGCTCAGGGCAGTCCAGGCACTCAGCACGTGTTCTGTTAAGTGTGAGCTGTTATTACACGAGCATCTAATCTGCATCCAGCAACGGGTAGGACTCTGTACCTGATGCTCCCTGGAGCCCAAGAGAACCATGGGAGGCAGCTGGGGGGTCCTGCTTTGTCAGAGGAAACCAAAGCTAAGGGAGATGGAGAGACTCACCTGCAAGGAGGTCCCCTCAGAAAGTCAGCCATTTCCAGAGTCACAAACTAGCCCAGGGAGTCCCCAGGGACCTGAAGCAAAGTAGGTTCCCTCCATCCCCAGCTGGGCATTGCAGGTGGGTGGGCCACCTCCAGGGAGTCTGCTCCCGTCTGTGGGGTCACTGAGAGGAGGACAGAGCGTGGCCAGGGTTCCCCATAAACCTCTGGGACCTCCACTGCCTACCCACCCAGAGGCTCTGGGGACTTGACCAAGGCCTTGAGGACATGTGCCTCGGTGTGCACTACCCCCACCGCCAGCCTCAGGTCAGGCTGAACTGCCCGATGCCTTTTCTACCCACTCCAGTGTCCTTTCCTAGGACTTCGTTGAAGCCGTTCCCTCACTGGAATGCTTTCCCAATCCCTCACTTCCAAATCTTGTATGTCCTGGCGAGCACGGGCCATACCGAGTCGGGTGTTTTCTCTGGGTCTCTACCTCCTCATCTGGGAAAAGAGAGCGTGGGAGGTGCTGATCTCTAAAGTCTCTTCCAAGTCTTCATCCCAATGCCACATCCTCCAGGAAGCCCAGACTCACCCAACAGATGGCAGCAGTCACCCTGTCAGCTGAAACCCCACAGTGCCCCATGGGGCTCTCACGTGGCATGGTTAGACCACTGACTACTCAGGGTCACATGGATTGACGTCTGCTCTTCCCTTCTAGGTGCTGGGTTTCTCGAGGCCAAATGGGTTCCATGTTGTATTCATTTCTGTTTCCCTTCAGTGGGTGGTGGGTGGACAGGACTGACGGACAAGTGGAAATGAGCAGCCTCCTGGGGGCGTCCATATCTTCAAGCAGATTCCTGGAGCCCAGAAGAAGACTCATCCCCAAGGAACAAAATGCTGATGGTGGGACGGCAGCGTCCTTGGGCTGCGGGTGAGATATGGGGGCAGAGGAGAAAGAGAGGCTCCAAAGTCAAACCCCCCAGGTAGGGTCCTCTGCAGCCTTCACTCACTTCTCAGGGACCTAGCACCACCCTCCACCAGGCTCCTCCTCCTACGTCCCTCCCCCAGGCTCAGCACCTTCTCAGGCCGCACCGCCTCTCGGCTTCCCACAAGGCCTCTCTGCTCTGACTGCACACACGAGACCCCTAGGGTCACACAACTCGACACCACTGGTGAGCCCACCAGACCCAGGGTTACCCGTGCTCAACTCTGCTGTCTCCACAACCCATCAGCATCCTTCCAGGCCCTCTGGGCCACCCAAGTCTTCCATCATCCACAATCTGTTGATTTAGAGGTAACAATGATGTCCAGCCAGGGAGCTAAACCTTCTCCTCTCCCTTGACCCTCACCTAATGCTCCTCCCTCATCCCTTTCCACACCCAGCCGGCTCTGGTTCTTCGATCCAGAGCCCCGGAGGAGAGATCTGCTGTGACTTTGCTGTTTCGATTCTCCTGTCCTGCATCGGGTCCTCAGCACGCCTTTCCCAAGCCAAGCCACTAAATCACTTCTATAAGATTAGAGGTAGTTTCTACCCAGCGAGTTTCCTGCCAATACAAAATGTCTTCCAGGATGTGGGGAAGACAGGTTGGCTTGAATGGCTGTTCATTAGAGGAAGATTAATGGGGCCAGTGATCCCATTAATGGGTTATTGACCCTTCCCTTGATATAACTGGCCAAACAGCTCAACCTCCAGCTCAAGGCGGAGTTTGCTCAGAGCTCAGGTCCCGTTCACCCCGGCGCCCCCCTGCTTGGCTACCGGATGAGCTTGTCTCACGTGGCATGGTTAGACCACTGACTACTCAGGGTCACATGGATTGACGTCTGCTCTTCCCTTCTAGGTGCTGGGTTTCTCGAGGCCAAATGGGTTCCATGTTGTATTCATTTCTGTTTCCCTTCAGTGGGTGGTGGGTGGACAGGACTGACGGACAAGTGGAAATGAGCAGCCTCCTGGGGGCGTCCATATCTTCAAGCAGATTCCTGGAGCCCAGAAGAAGACTCATCCCCAAGGAACAAAATGCTGATGGTGGGACGGCAGCGTCCTTGGGCTGCGGGTGAGATATGGGGGCAGAGGAGAAAGAGAGGCTCCAAAGTCAAACCCCCCAGGTAGGGTCCTCTGCAGCCTTCACTCACTTCTCAGGGACCTAGCACCACCCTCCACCAGGCTCCTCCTCCTACGTCCCTCCCCCAGGCTCAGCACCTTCTCAGGCCGCACCGCCTCTCGGCTTCCCACAAGGCCTCTCTGCTCTGACTGCACACACGAGACCCCTAGGGTCACACAACTCGACACCACTGGTGAGCCCACCAGACCCAGGGTTACCCGTGCTCAACTCTGCTGTCTCCACAACCCATCAGCATCCTTCCAGGCCCTCTGGGCCACCCAAGTCTTCCATCATCCACAATCTGTTGATTTAGAGGTAACAATGATGTCCAGCCAGGGAGCTAAACCTTCTCCTCTCCCTTGACCCTCACCTAATGCTCCTCCCTCATCCCTTTCCACACCCAGCCGGCTCTGGTTCTTCGATCCAGAGCCCCGGAGGAGAGATCTGCTGTGACTTTGCTGTTTCGATTCTCCTGTCCTGCATCGGGTCCTCAGCACGCCTTTCCCAAGCCAAGCCACTAAATCACTTCTATAAGATTAGAGGTAGTTTCTACCCAGCGAGTTTCCTGCCAATACAAAATGTCTTCCAGGATGTGGGGAAGACAGGTTGGCTTGAATGGCTGTTCATTAGAGGAAGATTAATGGGGCCAGTGATCCCATTAATGGGTTATTGACCCTTCCCTTGATATAACTGGCCAAACAGCTCAACCTCCAGCTCAAGGCGGAGTTTGCTCAGAGCTCAGGTCCCGTTCACGGGGCGCTCTGTTGGCTCAGCCCCTCCTGCACTGCTTGGAAGCTACCGGATGAGCTTGTCTCCCATCTACGAGAGTGGGAGCCCTCACCTTTGATCCCATAGGCCAACAATATAACAACAAACATTGAATGAGTATTACCTGTGTTCTAGGTGCTCAATCAAGCACTTTACAGGCAGAATTTTGTTTAATCCCATTTGTTCCATTTTACAGACAGGAAAACTGAGGTTTGAGAAGTTCAGTGACCTTCACACGAAGTTATAAGTCCAGTACCCAAACCCAAATAGCTCATAATAATAGCAGACATGGACCTCATGCCTACTAAATGCCTGGCATTGTTCTAGATTAGTGAAAAGAAAGTGAAAAGAAGCAGGTGCAATTAATTTTCATAATATGTTTTATATAGCCCAATATATCCAAAATATTATCTTTTCAACATGTAATCAATGTAAAAAATTATTAGAGAGATATTTTATCCTTTCCTTGTGCTCAGCCTTCTAAATCTCATGGTGATTTTCCTCTCCCAGGACGTCTCAGTGTGGATTAGCCACATTTCAAGCGCTCAGTAACCACAGGCACCAAGCGGTTGCCCTGTAAATGCCAGTCCAGATACTTGAAGCATATCCATTCATTTCATCTTTGTTAGCACCCTATGGGGTGGCTTTCATTATTATTATCATCATCCCCATAAAGTATCTGAGATCAGAAGGGTGAGGTGATGGACCTCACGTCACACAGCAGGGCCGTGGAAGGAGGGGGATTCGAACCTACCTGCTGGGCTGCAGAGCCTATGTCCTTCCCTGCTATGCAACACTATCACAGCCTGTCAGGCAGGCTGGGCAGCCCTCCTCACTCTGGAACGTGTGAAGTCTCCTACTGCAGGGTGCCAGGCCCTGAGGGGCCTTGAAGACACACAGCTGTCGCTAGGGTCCCCGCAGAGCCCCAGCAACAGCCTCCACGCCAGCCAGGGCTGTGCCTCCCTCCGTAAAATGACATAGACAGTGCCTACCACTACTAACTAGGGGCTCACAATGGCTACGGCCAGGGTCAGACATTTCACATGGGTTGTTTCATTGACACCCATGGCTACCCTGTGAGTGGGTATCCCATTACACCTCCCAAAGACACTGAGGTTCATAGAGGTTAGGTTACTTATCCAAAGTCACACAGTCAGTCAGAGGCAGAGCTGGGAGTAGGACCCATGGCTGTGAAACACTAAAGCCCAGGCTCTAACCCTTTAATAGCTAAGGTGAAACTGTTAGTCCCTCTGTCATGTCCGACTCTGTGCGACCCCATGGACTGTCGCCTGCCAGGCTTCTCTGTCCATGGAATTCTCCAGACAAGAATACTGGGGTGGGTTGCTGTTCCCTTCTCCAGGGGGTCTTCCCAACCCAGGGATTGAACCCCGGTCTCCCTCACTGGAGGCAGATTCTTTACCAACTGAGCCACCAGGGAAGCAGCCCCCAGCTAACTGGAGAGCTCCCAGAACCCAACTCCGATTTCCTGGACTTTGATTCCAGTTTTTTGCCTGGAAAGTGGGCGGTGGTACTCTGTGCCCCTTCCAGCACCTTCTCCAGAGACCACGTTCGTCCCCATCGTCTTCTGCCAGTGTCCTCACATCCATGTCCTGCCTGCATGGCCTCACTTCCCCTCCCTCCACTCCCTCTGCCCACCTACACCTGAAAGTCTTCACTTCGTCCGCTGCCTCAAGGGCTGCAATTAGCCCTTTCTTAAATAGACCAAAACAAACGCCCCTGAAAGAAACTATCCGTCAAACACTTCATAAGAATTCCTTTGTCCAATCTCTGTCCCTCCCAGAGGCCTACTTGCAAGAACCGGAAGTTTAATAGGGAAGGAAATAAAGAATTCTCTTCCGTCAGAGTTAGACGAGCCCACAGAGATCAGCCTGTCCAGCCCCTTCATTTCATGCTCAGGGAAACTGAGGCCAGGAGCATCGGTGACCCTCAATCACATGTGGGCTGGAGGACGCACGCTTGTGTCTGTGACTCCAGCCACAGCTGTGCTCCCACCCTGCACCTCGCTCCCTTTTAGGACTGGCGACATGGAGTCCCTGAGAAGAGAGATCTGTCCACCCTACACTCAGACCCTACACTCAAGACGATCCTTCTCGCTAGGGGCCTCAGGGCTCAAAGGTCTCCGCAGAGTACAGAGTACGTGCTTTTCAGCTTGGAGTCTCTCAAGGGCAGATGAGATAAACCCAGGAAGGTGCTGACTCTACCCCTCTTCCCTTCCAGGTCTGAAGGGCTCTCCTAATCAGCCTTATCCCTTCTCCTGAGTGGCCGCGGAGTCCACGCATAAGCAGAAGTCTTCACTTCCCAACAATGCCAGGAGGTAGGGGTGATGACCATTCTCATGTTCCAGATGAGGCAACTGAGGCTCAGAAAGATAAACGACCACACAGCTGGGCTGTCCCTAACCCCAAAGCCTGGAGGCCCGCCATTGCCCCAGATGGAGGCCTACGGGCTCAGCACAGTGCTCCCTCTACAACCCCAGGCAGCTCTGAGAGGGCTGCCTTCCTACCACCCTGACGCCAGCTGCTGCCTTGGCCCCTCCTGAGCTCGCTCCATGTAATGTGGTGCCAATTAGGAATAAGTGAGAATCACTAGTGCATTTATTCCCAACCTAGAAACAGGCTCTAGGAAGCCAAGCGGCACCTAGCCGAGTTGCCTCCCCTCAGGCGACCCCAGCCACCCTTTCTTTTACCACCGAGTCCCCACCACCAATGGGAACCATCCACCATCCCCTTCCAGAGCCCCTCCTAGGGACCCAGGGAATCCAGATGGGAATTTGATGTGGCCTCTGGCCTGCAGCAGCTGCCAGGGAGCAGCCCAGAAATGGAGCACGGAGGTAGCAGTCAAAACCTTTGTGGTCAAAGACTCAGTTTTTCCATCTATAGAATGCAGATAAAAATGCTCAGCACCTCATTGGGTTGCTATAAAGAGTCATTTCTTAATTTATCCCACAAACTCTTTTGATCTCCTGCTCAATGCTGACTAGTGCTAGAGACTGAGGACGCAGGAAACTCAAGTACTGCCCTCATGGGCCTCACTCTGATGGGAAAGACAGACCACAGACCGTAAAGTCATACATTTAAAAAACATGTATATGAAAGTGAAGCAGTTTAAGATACAGAGGGCCTGGAGGGGGTGACCAATAAATGGTGCTTCTTGTTGCTTTTGTTACTATTATGTGTTCCTTTGGGTCTTGGAAGCCCAATGGGCGTGTTCAATAAACAGACAAGTGCAGGGAGAATTCCAGATGAGGAAACAGGCAAAAGGGGCTTGATGAGTTCCTGCCGCTGGCAGTTCAAGGACCCAGAAGGGGCAGGTGATCCACAGGGGGCCCCAGTGAGGCTGGCGAGGTGGGGATTCTAGCCTCCAAGGGCTTCAAATGCGACGCTCAGGAGCAGAACCTTATCTTACGGGGAACAGGGAGCCGTCCAAGGAACCTCCGAAGAGAGTCAAGCGCCAAGACTGACCTTTTCAAAGGCCAGCTGTGGCTGCATCCCGATGGGCAAGGCGGAAGGGAGGCTGCCCGCCAGGCTGTCAGCACTCGGAGGCTACGCGCCATCCCACGGAGAGTCTGGGGCCGGGCCCGAGGGCGGCCGTGGGCAGGGAGAGAGAGGACAGCGAGGGGAGGTGTTGGAAAGGCAGATGAGAAAAGGGCTCGGTGACTGATGGGCCGTGGGCGGGAGCGCTGGCTTGAGGGCTATGAATAACAGTATCTTCTCGCAGACCGTGTGGGTGCAGCCCGCGGCGCGGCAGCCCAGGCCTCGGATGGAAAGTGGTTGTAGAAGTTTGGGGGAAGATGCCGGCTCCTCCACGGTACGCCGCATTTCCCACGTCTCCAATGAGCCTCAGCTTCTTGGACGCCAAGGCTTCGTGTGCACTCCCTCTGCTCTTTGGGACATATGCCTTTTGGACAGGACCCTGCTCACTAGCGACGCCTCTAGGAAGTCTTCCCTGACTGCCCGGAAGTTGGCAACTCCCCTCTCCAGGTTTCATCAGCACCCCACTCAGCAGCGTGTTAGCCCTTTACCCAGGTGGAGTCTTTGTCCCTTTCTTGGTTTGTCTTCCTAAATAGTCTACAAACTGCTCGAGGATAGGAGTCTCTGTCCCTTGTCGTTGTCTGGTGCCTGGTACAGCACCCAGCGCACCTAGGGCACTCCAGACATGTTTGTTAAATGAATGGGTGAAAGAGAGTGGGTCCACCCACTAAGATGTGGACTCCAGGGGAAGGTGTTGAGTCAGTCTAAGCTCCGCTGGATATGAGGTATGAGATGCATCCATGTGGATGCACAAGGAACAGCCTGGAAATGAAGCCCTGAGATAGCTGCCAAAACCCTTGTTGCCAAAGACTCAGTTTTTCCACCTGTAGAATGGGAATAAAAACACTCATTCCTCCTCATCAGGTTGTTCTAAAGAGTCATTTCTTAATTTATCTCACAAACTCTTTTCATCTCCTACCCAGTGCTCAAGGAGGTGAGCTGCCAGGTCATGTGACTCCCACCCCCACCCCTGCCTGGCCTCCCCGACGGGTCTCCCTGAGATCCATATATGCATCAGTGAGGCATGAGCCTCTAGGGACAGAGAGAGCAGGAGAATGCTGCAATCCAGCACTTTCCATCTCTCCCCTTAGAGGGGCTCCTCTGGGAGCCTTTGGGATTTGGGTTCCATAAATTCATAAATAAACGAGGTCGGGGTGAACTGCACCTTCATTTGTGTTTGGAGGCATGTGAAGTGGATCTGTTCTTCTTCTCCGCTCATCCTCCCCAGGAAGATGAGAGCAGACCCAATTACCAGCCGCCCCCTCCACTACTCTTGGGGGAAGAAGAAATGGCATTTTCCCTTTACATTGGAAATACTTAAAAGTCCCAAGAATAGATTTATAGGAATATTTTAACCTTTTCTTTGATCCTTGAAATGTCATTGTTCTGTAGGCTGAATCGCCAAATGTGACCTTTTCCTGTAGCCATAGGGCGGGGGAACCCCCACTGGCTCTTTGAAAGAAGCCTCAGATGTTCTCCTGGCAGCTTCCCAGCACCCTACCCCTCCGTGGAGCTCTGAGCCAGTAGAGGAATCGGCGAGTGGGAGCAGCAAGCAGGGGCTCGCCACGGAGGGCCAGGCTGCATTCTCCTCACCTTACCAAGTACAGAGGAGCTAAATGTGGGTCCATCACTAGTGAATGCACTCTGTGACCTTGCATTAGGCAATTTTTTCTCTTTAGGTCTCTGTTTTCTATAAAACAGGAAAAATTGTGGTACCTACTTTAAAGAGCTGTTACTAAGACTAAATAAACTATTCATGTTGTATTAGCTCTTGCAGAACAGTGCTGAAAATAAACAGTCCCAAATTCTATAACACACATTTATTCTTGGTCTCAAAACGATTTGGGGGGTTGGGGCCCTGAGATAGCTGCCAAAACCCTTGTTGCCAAAGACTCAGTTTTTCCACCTGTAGAATGGGAATAAAAACACTCATTCCTCCTCATCAGGTTGTTCTAAAGAGTCATTTCTTAATTTATCTCACAAACTCTTTTCATCTCCTACCCAGTGCTCAAGGAGGTGAGCTGCCAGGTCATGTGACTCCCACCCCCACCCCTGCCTGGCCTCCCCGACGGGTCTCCCTGAGATCCATATATGCATCAGTGAGGCATGAGCCTCTAGGGACAGAGAGAGCAGGAGAATGCTGCAATCCAGCACTTTCCATCTCTCCCCTTAGAGGGGCTCCTCTGGGAGCCTTTGGGATTTGGGTTCCATAAATTCATAAATAAACGAGGTCGGGGTGAACTGCACCTTCATTTGTGTTTGGAGGCATGTGAAGTGGATCTGTTCTTCTTCTCCGCTCATCCTCCCCAGGAAGATGAGAGCAGACCCAATTACCAGCCGCCCCCTCCACTACTCTTGGGGGAAGAAGAAATGGCATTTTCCCTTTACATTGGAAATACTTAAAAGTCCCAAGAATAGATTTATAGGAATATTTTAACCTTTTCTTTGATCCTTGAAATGTCATTGTTCTGTAGGCTGAATCGCCAAATGTGACCTTTTCCTGTAGCCATAGGGCGGGGGAACCCCCACTGGCTCTTTGAAAGAAGCCTCAGATGTTCTCCTGGCAGCTTCCCAGCACCCTACCCCTCCGTGGAGCTCTGAGCCAGTAGAGGAATCGGCGAGTGGGAGCAGCAAGCAGGGGCTCGCCACGGAGGGCCAGGCTGCATTCTCCTCACCTTACCAAGTACAGAGGAGCTAAATGTGGGTCCATCACTAGTGAATGCACTCTGTGACCTTGCATTAGGCAATTTTTTCTCTTTAGGTCTCTGTTTTCTATAAAACAGGAAAAATTGTGGTACCTACTTTAAAGAGCTGTTACTAAGACTAAATAAACTATTCATGTTGTATTAGCTCTTGCAGAACAGTGCTGAAAATAAACAGTCCCCCAAATTCAGTGACTGACAACAGCGAGCATTTATTCTTGGTCTCACGGGTCTGCAGGGCAACTGAGGTTGGGTGGTCTGTGTTGGGTCTGCTCTATGTGCACTCTAGTCCTGTTGTGGCCCAGTCTGACGTGGGCTGCTCTTCTCCTGGTGGCCGGCACAGCAAGAGGACCAGTGGAAATGCACAACGCCTCTTAAGGCTTGACTTGGAACTAGATCACTGTCACTTCCACTCATCATCCAATGGCCAAATCAACCCACATGACCAAAATCCCCCATTGTGAGGTGAGGGAGAGGCATTGCCTCCAGGGAGAAGGGAGTGAATGTTTGCAGAGCAATAATCCAATCATCTATCACAGCATGTAAAGCCCCTGGCACTGTGCCTGGCATGTGATAGAAACTCAGACTATTAATTCCCTTTCATACCACATTGCATCATTATTATATTTTACAGCTCAGATTAACTCATTATAATTCACTGTAATCATGAGTCTTTTTTGGCTAAAAGTACATACCTTAATTGTCCAACAGAAGTGGGCCGCGAAGTATTACATATGAGTAAGTTCTCCAGGCAACAAAAACTTACAAGCTCCTTAATTATAATTTTTAGATGGAAATGTTTCTAGAGGATGTTTCATACCTTCCTGCCTTCTTAAATGGACAGTATCAAACACCATTTAATCCATACGATTGGTGCCATGAGACCCATCTCATGTGCTCAGCTCAGTGCTGATCTCCAGGGTCAATGAGACATTCAGCCCATTTGCCCCTAAGCTGAGTGGCCCACAGGGCATGTTCTTCTTCTCCTGCCATCTTCAACTGTGGCACTCAGACACTGGTCCTCCAAGGGTCAGCGTTTCATCATCAGAAACGAAGGATCACAGATTCAGGCTAAATCTACCAAGAGTTCTAAGTCTTTGAGAGCGGGGGCGGGGGGGGAGGTGGTGCATTGAAATCTCTGCTCTCGGCACCAGGGAAAACATCATTGTACTAGACAATTACAATGGTTCTATTCAAAGTTGAGTTTCTGAATCTTGAAGCACAATGAGAAGTTGAAGAACTTTTAAAAGTGGTTAACCTACTCATTACATTTAAGAGGGAAGCCTACCAAGCAGCCTGGGGTCAATGTGAAAGTCGGGGAATAGATGAGCAATGTCAGGACCATCTAGAACCTCCTTCCATCCTTTTGTTCCAAATTCTCATCTTACTTTCTCTGTACCTTTCAACGTCCTCTCCCTCTGTGGGCTCTTCTCTCTCCTTTTCTGCAGATCTGTTATTTTCCCCTCTGATTCTCATCCTGCTTCCTTCCATCTTCCCCTTCTCGTTTCCCTACAGGCTATAACGTGAAAGAGAGTGGAGGGTGAACGATCACTGATCAAGCATATTCCAAAAATCCTTTCATCACTTCAGGTGTTATGCTTCTCCTTCACCTTAAAATTTTTCCATTTCTGAAATCCCAAACGGTCACAAAATTCTGCAAATCAAGGCTCATAATGCTTCTGTGAACACTTGGATTCTCTTTTCAGAAAATCAGTGAGTCTCTACTTAAAGCCACCGGGAGACCAGGCTTCTGATTATGAAGTTCGATAGATTCCAAGCTCCTGGGGAGGTGTAGCCTGCTCTCCGTGGAACTGTCCCTAGTGCTGAAATGGTGTCTGGTTCAGTGCCTGTCCTGTTTTGTTTTTTTTTTTTTTCTAAATTTTAAAAATATTTTGTCCTCTTTTATTTAATTATTATTTTTTAAAACCTTTATTTTGCTTTTAACTTTTACAGAGTTTTGTTGTTTACAGATATGTATGTTCCCATACATATAGTCATATGTATATCCCCCCCTTCCCACCCCTCCCAACCATCACGCAGCACCCCTGAAGGATCCCCTTTTCTCACAGAGCAATGACTAGAGCTATTTTCTTCACTTATGATAGTACAGGCCTTCATGCTACTTCCTTTACACTTCCCACCTTCTGTTCCTTCCCCACAATGCTCATATGTCCACTGTCCATGTCTGTCTTTCCATCGCTTCACTGCGTGTGCCATCATCACCATCCTACTAGATTCCATATATATGTGTTAATATGGCCTCTTTTATTGATTTCTTTCTTTATTTATTTTCATCCATCTTTATTCTTTGGCCTGTGTGGGCCTCCCATTGCCGTGGCCTTTCTCATTGCAGAGCACCAGCTCTGGGCGCTCGCGTTCCAGAGCTGGCCCGCTCCGCAGCATGTGGGATCTTCCGGGGCCGGGGATTCAACCAGTGCCCCTTGCACTGCAAGGCAGACTGTTTACACACTGGACCACCAGGGTAGTCCCTCAGCGCCTGTCTTAGGTTCCCTGTTCCTTCCCTTGAGAGTTCTGCCTCAAGCACCCGCACATTTTTTTTTTTTCTGCCCGTGCTTTCTGAGCTGTTTGTAAGTAGGATGGTCAACTGATGAGCAAGTCCCATGGCCTCCTTGTTATTTCCAATGACAGATGCCCGTCTGCTCAGCTGGCTGGAATTTTTGGAAAAATGACGCATCATAAAGTTGTCTGTGAAAATCACCTCCAGGCTATGACAATGAACTTTTTTGCACTCAGTGCCTCAGATCAGCAAGCTCACTGCTAACGGTGGACCCATTTCCTTCCAGGATCTGACTTCAAGTCAAGACACCCGGGTTATAGCCTATGCTCACCACCAGACGGCCACAGGAATTGGGCAGCTACCTCCCCACTTCTGGACCTCAGTCTTCCCATCTGTGTAAGACAATCTCTATTTCCAGCTACCTCTGACATTCTGGGACTTCATGATTCTGTGGCTTAGAGCAAAGCGGAAAGGAGGAGAAAGAACCCTCAGTGAGGAGTCCAGCGTCCTGGTTCCCAGCTCTGCCACCATAGGCTGGAGCACCCTAGGCCAGAGGGTGACCTCTCTGAGCCTTGTCTATAAAACTAGAACACCATTGTCTGTCCCATCTCCTGGTGTCCTGAGGCAGCTCAGGTGAGGGAAAGCCACACAGAGCTGGGGATAGTTGGTGACAAAGGAGTCAGGTTATTGTTACCGTCATGATAAATGACCTCTGCTGAGCACCGACCACATGCTGGGTTCCCGGCAAAGCACTTCAGATACATCTACCCATTGAATCATCCCCCAGCCCTACGAGGCAGGCACTATTGCTCACCCCACTCTGTGGGTGAAGAAGCTGAGTCCAATGAGGGTAAGCCACCTGGCTGAGGTCACACCCCTAGGCTGTCCCCTTGCCGTGGTTCTCACCCCGGTCTCACCCAGTGCCTCCCCACTCTGGTAACAATTACACGATCAGCCCTGGTTCCTTTAACAGAGCCCAGGAGGTGGAACGCATGCCTCCTCCCCCTCCTCTCAGGGCTCCACAGGGGCAGGCAGCCCCCTAAGCAGGAGGATGACACATAAGCATGCCTGGGGCAGGGCAAGGAGCCACAGTCAGGATGACCTTGGGATCCCCGTGCTCCACCAGACAGTAAATGTCCCTGTGCTACGTGTTTAAGCCATTCCAGGAGATGCTGCCTGGAGAGGCTCCCGTGACGGAGGCTGGAAAGCGCCCCTGGGCAGATTTACTCCTCTGAGAGTTCAGACAGCCACTGTATTTCACCAATGGGCCAACAGGGGCCCTCGTTCTCTGAAATTATGCTTCTATCAAATGTTCATTTGTCTGGTTTACGGGCTACTAAAGACTTGGGCCCACTGGATCCTGCCAGCCACGCGCTTGCCTGGCTGTGCCCATGGCAATCTCCCACTCTTTGCCCTCAGCCCACTGGGTGGCTGGAGGCCACCCTAAGGAAGGGAAATGCCTTCCTCGGGTCCGTTCCTTCACCAGATCAAACTGATGCATAAGACTGGAAGCGGCAGCCAGGAGGGTAGATTTGATGCAATTTCCCCAAAGCAGAGGAGCCTGCAGCCCATGACACCAAAGCCCCACCCAGAGGTGGCCACACTGCCACCCTTCCTGTCCTGGACTCCCAAGAGCTGCCTTCCTCAGAGATGGCTGAGAGCTTGGGGCCCCTACCCCCAGGGCTGCCCACAGTCAGTGACAGACTGCTGTGGGGTCTCTCACAAGGAAGCCCTCTCATCACTGGGTAGGACAAACTCTAAGGCAATTTCTACACCAGGGCTCAGGTGGGGTTAGGCTATTCCACATCTCCTGAAACCACAACTTTGCCTGCCTCCTTCTGCCCTGGTCTGCTTCTCTCCCTTCCTTACAGGTTTCTCCCCAGAGGCCTCCTTCTCTAAAACAGATGTCTTAGTATCCCCATTTCAGGATACTGGTTCTCAGGAACCCACACAAAACAGAATCTTAAGCCCAGTGGTTTTTTACTTTACACTCTGGAACTGATCTCTTGGAAAGCTTCTTACTACAGAAAAAACAGGGAGACTTCTGCCCATTAGACCCTGGGAAGACTCTGCCCCTTGAATCTGCCAGAGGCAGCAAAACGTACGGTCTCCTTTCTGTCCACTTTACAGACAACAAAATAAAGGTGGAGGGACTTGTGCAAGGTCAAGGAGCTAGACAGGAGGAAAGTCAGGAATCAAGCCCAGGTCTGTCTGACTCCAATTCCGAGGTTTTTCTCTCTGAAAGAAGGAAAAGGGGACTCTGAGCATTCTGAAGGGATGCTCTGAGCACCTGTTGGCCTGTCTCAGCTTTCAAAGTGCTATTAAAAGGCCACCTCATCCAAGCAGGCTTCCCTGCTTACCTGCCCGAAGAGACCAAGCTTTCCTTGGAGCACGTCATACATGCTTTGATCTAGCCTCTATTTCATTCCACTCTCCGTGAAATTTAAGGGTTTCTCGACTCTCTCCCCAACTACCATGGGAATCCCTTGAGCCCAGAACCACAAGCATTTCCCATGAAGACAAACCCAGGACTTCTGAGGAGAGGCAGGGTAAACGTGCCCGGGTAGAGGTGAGCCACACCTCGGACGTGGCCCCGCTCCTGCGGCTCCTGTGGCGCCATCCCTCCGAGGCGTCTGTCAGGCCTCTGTCCTCGTCAGCACCCTGACCTCAAGGGACACTAGGGTGTCTCAGCATTTGGCCCAATCATGAACAAATGCCCCTCTCAATACCCCTGGCGTCTAAGATCTGGGGCTTTAGTCCTGAGGTCAGGAACGGCGTCTGGGAGCTAAACACAAAGAGACTGTTAAGCCAAATCATTTTCCCAGTCTTCAGTCCTGGGGCGCTTCAGCCCTCAGAACTGTGTTGTTTCTGCACACACCACATAATGATTTACTTAATATATGTATTTACACCAACGGTCTTTCTTTCATGTTGACCTAAGAGGAAGCTTTTCCCTCTCCTGCATGGGAAAACCAGTATCACTGTCCACAAAGGCAACATAACTATAGAAATAAATCCAGGATCTTCAAGGCAAAGATGTGAAAGCCACTGGGGCCTGGGAGGTCTGGGAGCCTGAGCTCTGCTCCTTTCTTTCAAATGGAAAAGACTTCCCTGGTGGTCCAGTGGCTGAAAAGCCCATTAGACCCTGGGAAGACTCTGCCCCTTGAATCTGCCAGAGGCAGCAAAACGTACGGTCTCCTTTCTGTCCACTTTACAGACAACAAAATAAAGGTGGAGGGACTTGTGCAAGGTCAAGGAGCTAGACAGGAGGAAAGTCAGGAATCAAGCCCAGGTCTGTCTGACTCCAATTCCGAGGTTTTTCTCTCTGAAAGAAGGAAAAGGGGACTCTGAGCATTCTGAAGGGATGCTCTGAGCACCTGTTGGCCTGTCTCAGCTTTCAAAGTGCTATTAAAAGGCCACCTCATCCAAGCAGGCTTCCCTGCTTACCTGCCCGAAGAGACCAAGCTTTCCTTGGAGCACGTCATACATGCTTTGATCTAGCCTCTATTTCATTCCACTCTCCGTGAAATTTAAGGGTTTCTCGACTCTCTCCCCAACTACCATGGGAATCCCTTGAGCCCAGAACCACAAGCATTTCCCATGAAGACAAACCCAGGACTTCTGAGGAGAGGCAGGGTAAACGTGCCCGGGTAGAGGTGAGCCACACCTCGGACGTGGCCCCGCTCCTGCGGCTCCTGTGGCGCCATCCCTCCGAGGCGTCTGTCAGGCCTCTGTCCTCGTCAGCACCCTGACCTCAAGGGACACTAGGGTGTCTCAGCATTTGGCCCAATCATGAACAAATGCCCCTCTCAATACCCCTGGCGTCTAAGATCTGGGGCTTTAGTCCTGAGGTCAGGAACGGCGTCTGGGAGCTAAACACAAAGAGACTGTTAAGCCAAATCATTTTCCCAGTCTTCAGTCCTGGGGCGCTTCAGCCCTCAGAACTGTGTTGTTTCTGCACACACCACATAATGATTTACTTAATATATGTATTTACACCAACGGTCTTTCTTTCATGTTGACCTAAGAGGAAGCTTTTCCCTCTCCTGCATGGGAAAACCAGTATCACTGTCCACAAAGGCAACATAACTATAGAAATAAATCCAGGATCTTCAAGGCAAAGATGTGAAAGCCACTGGGGCCTGGGAGGTCTGGGAGCCTGAGCTCTGCTCCTTTCTTTCAAATGGAAAAGACTTCCCTGGTGGTCCAGTGGCTGAGAAACTGAGCTCCCAGTGCAGGGAGCCCAAGTTCAATCCCTGGTCAGGGGATGAGATCCCACATGTCATAACTGAAGATCCTGCATACTACAAATGCAGATCCCGAGTGCCACAATTAAGACTTGGTCCAGTCAAATAAATAAATATTTTTTTAATGGGGAAGTGACAAGGGCTAGAGTGGTATTAATGACTCACACATCCCATCAGAGACCTTCTCCAGCCAAGATCGGGATAGAAAATGATTGCAAGAGAGTAACCTTCTCACTCACAATTCAGGGAGACTTGATACCAGGTCTAAGGCTTCCCTGGCAGCTCAATGGTAAAGAATCTGCCTGCAATGCAGGAGACCTGGATGCAATCTCTGGGCCTGGAAGATGCCCTGGAGTAGATAATGGCAACCTACCCAGTATTTTTGCCTGGATTCCATAGACAAAGAAGCCTGGAGGGCTACAGTCCATGGGGTCACAAACAGTCAGACATGAGTTAACAGCTAACACTGTCCTGAGTGCCCGAACCATCTAGGAAACCCACAGCCTGAGAAATGCAGCCCCAAGGATCCGGGCTGCTGGTCAGGGTCTCGCTCACTCCTCTCCAGCCTGCAGCCCACTGAGGAGGTCAAGTCTCCCTCCTAGGGAATATCTGTGTGCCTCACGCATCCCTGACCTCATGCTTGGCATACAGTTGGCGCTCAGGAATGGACGCATGCAGTAGGTGCTCAGAAATACTTGTCGTGAGGCTGAGAGGGGTGCAGAGGAAGAGAGGGGAGGCAGTTATTGAACCGTCTGGCAATGGACTCGAATCTGAATTTCTACTACGACGAAGACTGATTTTTACTTATTCTTTCTTCTACACAGTAAAGTGGGCTTTCTTTGTATTTGAATAGAAAGCACATACCCTCAGCACCCTATTGTGGAAAAAATCAGGCTTTATTGTAAAAACAGTTGTACCAAATTTAAAGCGGGGATTAAAATGGAAGCCTGTTAAGTGCAGTCATTAATACAACACACATTTTCTTCCTTTTGGGAAGGAAGCTATTCTGGTTGGCCTTCTGCTCGCTTTTCCTAGGCTGAGAGGGGAGGGGAAGGATGTTCAGTGAGACGGGGCGGCAGAGGAGGAGTGACCTCTGACCCTAGAGCCTCGTGGGCAAGACAACAGGTAAAACATGAGAACCCAACTTGCAAACACAAATGGAAGACATGAGCTGCTGGAGGATCTTTTTTATCCTTACTTGTAAATATGTTTACAGGCAAAGATTCACGCATTCATACACTCTAAAATCGCTTAAGAGTTATGGATTAAATAAATCCCCTCTGTTTCAAATGAATGCATAAAATTGGGGCTTTCTTGGACACAGATCCCCTCCCCCCTCCACTTCATCTGGTATTCCATCTCTAACCTGTTACATGGGCTGCAGCTCTCCTAGTTGTATTTCTCAAGCATTCGTTATCTGCTGTAATCCTCACACTGGCCCTCTGAGGTTGAGTTCATCGTCATCATTTTACTGGGCTGCAGAGAGGGTAGGTCAGCCACCAAGGTCACAGAGCGGAGAAGCGGAGACCGGATTTGAACAGAGACGTGATCCCAAATCCCCCATTCCTGAGGCAACTGCCCCTTGCCTCCTAGGAAGTTGCTCTGAGAGAAGACTAGACGTTCAGTGACGCGGGAATAGGGGAGAGAAAGGGACAAAGAGGAGGAGGGAACCCAGAAAATTCATATTTTTGAGTGCAGGCTAACCTCATTTTATTGTGCTTTGCTTTATTGCACTTCACATATATTGAATTTTTCTTACAAATTGAAGATTTGTGCCAACCCTACACTGAGCAAAGCTATCGGCGCCATTTTTCCAATAGCACTTTGCTCATTTCGTGCCTCTGTGTCCCGTTTTGATAATTCTTACTATATTTCAAGCTTTTTCACTACTATTATCTCTGTTATGGTGACCTGTGGTCAGTGATTTTTGATGTCACTACCATTTATTGAAGGTTCAGATGACAGTGTTTTCTCAGCAATAAAGTATTTTTTAATTAAGGTATGTGCATTTTTGGACAAAATACTATTACACACTTAGCAAATTACAGTATACTGCAAACATAACTTTTATATGTCCTGAACCAAAAAAGTGATAACTCACTTTATTGCAACATTCTTCTTATTGCTGTGGTCTGGGCATGAACCTACAATCTCTCCAAAGGGTGCTTGTATGTCTTATGCCCTTGGTCAGAACTAAGTGCTGGCAATTTTAAAGTAAAATGTAATCCTTGTCCACTAGAAACCCTCAGGCCATATTCAGAAGGGCTGGGGCTGATTTCTAAGACTGTGTGAGGCCCTCTGTTATAGCCAGAGTGGGGGACCCACCCTCAGAAGGAAAGAAAGAACAAAAAGAGAAAGAAAAGATGGGACATTTCAAAAGGGCCTAAGAGTCCACCTGAAAGAGCTCCCCATGGCCCACACTGGAGTAAGTTGTGCAAAAAAAGATAAATCACAATAGTACTGAATTCTAACCCAAGGAATAAAATACATATCTACGAGTCCATACGGATATTAATAAATAGGGAAAGAGATACGCCCTTTCCTTACAGAAGAATTCCTAGTAAGATATCTAGAAGGAATACATGAACTCCACAGCAATATTAATAATTAACACAGACAAGACCTATCCATGGATACTAACATTCATGGTCGGAAGTTTAAGCAGAAACAGGACATGTGCATCATTCCAAAGTGTGTCCTCCCAGTAAGTGATTATAAAGAGAAAATTTGTAAACTATTAGAGGAAAAGCCTAGCAGGCACACCTGCGCCAAGGTGCAGGCTCACATCGCTGGTTGCACGTCACTAACACATGTCAATGTCATGTACGTGACATTGATGCCCCATGAAGCACCTCCTTTGAAATCTATCCTGGTAACACAGAACCTCGATATCATTGTGAGGAAATACCAGGCAAACCCAAATGGAAAGCTATCCCACAGAAAAACTGACCAGGGGCTTCCCTGGTGGTCCAGTGGGTAAGGACACCGCCTTGCAGTGCAAGGGGCACCAGTTCGATCCCTGGCCTGGGAAGATCCCACGTGCTGCGGAGCTGCTGGACCGATGTGTCCAATTACTGAGCCAGAGCTCTGGAGTGCATGCGCCCAGAGCTGGTGCTCTGCAGCGAGAGAGGCCACCGCGATGGGAGGCCCACACGGGCCAAAGAACAAAGATGGATGAAAATAGATAAATGAAAGACCAATAGAAGTGGCCCGCCCACCCCCTCCCTCCCCAACCCGCCCCCACAAAAAAAAACCCTGACCAGCGCCCTTCAAAAGTGTCAAGGTCGCATGGGACCATGGGAGTCAAAGGCAGCGTCACATATTGGTGTAGATGAAGGGGTCATAATCTCAAAATGCAGTGCTATGTCCTGGGCTGGATCTAACCAAGAAAAAGGACATTCGTGGAAAAACGGGTCAAATCCAAATAAGTTGTGCAAAAAAAGATAAATCACAATAGTACTGAATTCTAACCCAAGGAATAAAATACATATCTACGAGTCCATACGGATATTAATAAATAGGGAAAGAGATACGCCCTTTCCTTACAGAAGAATTCCTAGTAAGATATCTAGAAGGAATACATGAACTCCACAGCAATATTAATAATTAACACAGACAAGACCTATCCATGGATACTAACATTCATGGTCGGAAGTTTAAGCAGAAACAGGACATGTGCATCATTCCAAAGTGTGTCCTCCCAGTAAGTGATTATAAAGAGAAAATTTGTAAACTATTAGAGGAAAAGCCTAGCAGGCACACCTGCGCCAAGGTGCAGGCTCACATCGCTGGTTGCACGTCACTAACACATGTCAATGTCATGTACGTGACATTGATGCCCCATGAAGCACCTCCTTTGAAATCTATCCTGGTAACACAGAACCTCGATATCATTGTGAGGAAATACCAGGCAAACCCAAATGGAAAGCTATCCCACAGAAAAACTGACCAGGGGCTTCCCTGGTGGTCCAGTGGGTAAGGACACCGCCTTGCAGTGCAAGGGGCACCAGTTCGATCCCTGGCCTGGGAAGATCCCACGTGCTGCGGAGCTGCTGGACCGATGTGTCCAATTACTGAGCCAGAGCTCTGGAGTGCATGCGCCCAGAGCTGGTGCTCTGCAGCGAGAGAGGCCACCGCGATGGGAGGCCCACACGGGCCAAAGAACAAAGATGGATGAAAATAGATAAATGAAAGACCAATAGAAGTGGCCAAAAAAAGAAAAAAAAAAACCCTGACCAGCGCCCTTCAAAAGTGTCAAGGTCGCATGGGACCATGGGAGTCAAAGGCAGCGTCACATATTGGTGTAGATGAAGGGGTCATAATCTCAAAATGCAGTGCTATGTCCTGGGCTGGATCTAACCAAGAAAAAGGACATTCGTGGAAAAACGGGTCAAATCCAAATAAGTTCTGAAACTTAGCTGATACTATTGTTCACAGGATGAACCTCTTTCATTTTGATAAACATTCTGTGATTATGTTAGAGAGTCATAAGGGGGAGTCAGGGGAAGGGTGCATGGGAACTCTTTATGCACATTTTGCAACTCTTCCATGAGACTAAAATTATTTCACAACAAATCTTTTGAATGATGTGGCGGGTTGAATCACATTCCCCCCAAAGATATCCACGTCCTGACCCCTCGAACCAGTGAATATTATTTTATATAGAAAAAGTAAAAAATAAAAAGACTTTGTAGATAGGATTCAGTATCATGCCTTGGGGACCTTATCCTAGATAATTCCAGCGGAGTCCCCAGTGCGATCCCAGCTATCCTTATAAGGCAATGACAGAGGGAGATTTGACGCAGGCAGGGCAGAAGGTGCCCGTGTGGCCGTGGAGGCAGAAATCAGAGTGGAGCAGCCACAAGCCGAGGAAAGCGACAGTCCTCAGAAGCTGGGACCAGGTTCCCACCCTACGGTCTGCAGAGGAAGCACCATTCTGATGACACATTGATTTCCACCAATGATAATGATTTTGGACGCTTGGCCTTCAAAATCTTGAGAAAATACATCTGTGTTAGTACAAACCATCAAGTTCATAGTACTTTGTGATAGCAACAATAAGCAATAAATTAAAAAATAGCATGAAATTTTTGATGACGTTAGCCTGGACAGCCCCCACAGCTCCTGCCAGCTGTGACATTCATGATGCTTCAGCTCTGCCTGGTAGGATGGCATGGCCCTGTACACCAGTCCCAGAGCCTGCTGGGAGCTCCCAGTCTGATGGCGCTCTCCATACCAGTCTGTGTTTCTCTTTCTCAGCTGCCAGGCTCAGTAACGCCTCAAAGTCTCCTTCCTGACACCCCTGGGATCTGTCCAGCCTGAGGTCAAAGGACAGAGCAGTCATGTTCCAACTCCTTTCCCAAAGATGGAAGCGCTCAGCTGTCCACCAGCTGAGGACCCCACGAGGCTGGCCCCCAAATAAAAGTAACAGTAATTGCAGCCTCCTTCCTTTCCTGAAGGTCTAGTCTGTACAGGCGCCTATGTGCAGGTTATGGGGCTTGCTCAAGGTCACACAGCTATCCAGCTGCTGACTCAAAGCTCCCGCCCAGGTGTCTGTGACTCAGAAATACCACGTCCCCAACAATCAAGTCACACGGCCCGTCCGCCATCTGTTAGCCCTGCCTTCTCAGCTGCGTGCTCGCCCCGCCACAGGGGGAAATCCAAAGTTGCCTTTCCTGGGCCCCCTGACTGCAGAGCCTCCAGGCTTCAGCTGCCTTCAAGAACACAGAGATTTGTAGGTGAGAAAAACCCTCACCCTTGAAACCAACAGAGGGAGTTGAGAGAATTTTCCACTTCTTACAGGTATATTATTAGTCTCATTCTTTATCCCCAGGCATCTGTGGATGGCTCACAACCTCTAGTGTCACAGCTCAAGGCTGTGGAGAAGTGGGGGTGGGCGGGATCCAGGGCAGGTATGGGGCTCTGGAGTGAGCAGAGAATTTGGACTGCTGAGGCCGGCACATGATCTCAACCACTTGTCTCCCAGCAATCCCCTTTCTGTGAGGAAGGGAGTCCAGCAATTTTGTCAAAGTGGGTCTGCATTCTGAGACAGACCTCCCTTCTTCAGGGGAGGGTGGTGAACAAGCCGGCACCCCACCACTCTTTGACCCAGGAGCCTCAGGCCCTGGGATAAGACAAGCTTCCAAAGCCTCAAACTCTCTGGGGAATTTTTGGAGTCATTAGAGCAAATGGTCCCCCTGAGCTTGAATCCCCATCAAAAACTTAAATGTTTTATCTGGCTGGGACCACAAACTCAGATGCCTGCAAGGGTACTAGGCAGGAAACTTTAAAGTATGACCTGGACCTGGTAGGGTATGATGAGGACTATGCAAGGAAAAACAAAAAATGCTCCCTTTAAAGGTTTTCACATATTTTAGTTAATACCTAGCCAACAAAACCAACGGTGGGCTGGTTAACGGCCTCCTGAAGATGGAGGGTCTCTCCCTGCCCCAGGCCTTCCACTCACACAGTCTCCAGTCTCCAGCCTCTTTGCAGGCTCTTGCCCCTCCTAGGCTCACTATCCTGATCCTGTTTCCAATTTCCCCTCCACAGGCTACCCCTTCTCAGAAGCCCAGTTCAAGTCCCACCCACTCCAGGAAGCCCTCCCTGACTATCTCAACCCTCAGAGACCTCGCCTCCCATATCTCCTGCCATCTTTGGCCCATGGGACCCACACTTGTCCATCATTAGAGGGTGTGTTGGGTGCATTTGACCTGTGGCAGATTTGTCTTCACAGTTGTACCTCAAGCACCAGAAGGGCAGGGCCTGGATCTCCGGTTATGAGATTTCAGACCCAGAAAGACACTCTTCAGGTGCTCTACCCTACCTCCACGATTCCACAGATGTTTCACTTTCCATCCAGGACCTGGATTTATCTCATCCACACCAAGCCTGTCCCGGTGGCTGATGAGTTTAGGACTGGAGCCTTACAAGACCTCTCTCCAAGTGCCCTGACTTTACAACAAGTAACCACAAAGCAGACCAGCACCTGTGTGCTCCTGAATGGCTGACACTTTGGTTCATTCTCCCCAATCCAGAAACTGAAGTTCAGTTGAAGAGAGATAAAACTCTGAGCAACCCTGGCGCTTCCCCCAAAAATAATCCTCAATCAACTCTAGGAGGAAGAGATTGCTATTATTTCTGTTTTACAGGTGGACCACCACACAGAGAAGTCAAAAGACTGGGCCAAGGTCATGCTGCTAGTAAGTGCCAGAAAGTAGTTCCTTCAAGTTCAGGGCAGAACTGGGAAGGGCCTCCAGCCTCTGGGTTCCCCGCCCCCACATTTCCTAGATGCTGCTCACCTATTCCCAGATGTTGTGTAGGCCCACTGGATTTAGCCACCCCTTCCTAGGCGCCAAAGCACCTTGGGCTTCCATCTCCATAACAACTGTTGCCACAGGCAATTTTCTGTAACAGCTCCCCCTGCCCCAGCCCATTCAGCCTCGGAGGGAGGAAGCAGGTCATGGTCATACCCACATCCCAGCACCCAGTCCAATGCGCATGGGAAGCACGGAGTGATCTTTCCGCTGAATAAATGAAATTCCAAGTGATTAAAAGACGAAATTGATGAAGTATCCCTTTGTGAGAGGAGAGTCAGCCCATTCACACCCGCCTCTGCTCTGGCAGCCCCAAAGACTCCGTTTCCACCCCTTAACAGGATGCCCAGCTCAGCCTGATCTGTTCCCTACCCAGCCTGCTCCTCGGGACTGTCTTTGCAGTGGGGATTGCAAAGTCATATTGGATTAAGACCTGCTCCGGCTGTCACCTGTGGTGGAAAGCTTGCCTATCAGGCGGCCCAGAAGGGCCTCGGCATCTAATGGAGATTTGCTAATAAGATCTGAGTTGGTGAGCTTTGCATCTTATTAAAACGGGGGAGTGTGGGCCTGTCTGTCTGCTGGAAAATTGCAAACACAATAGAAAAGTCGCTTATGAATATTAATGGCACTGGAAACAATGCTGAGAGAAATTGTCAATGTGATTGGGAAGCGGGGAGGGGGCTGTGGAGCAGCGGCGGCCTCTCTTCTCTCCCAGCCACCGGCCTGCACCTGTCCCTCCAGAGCTGTCTAAAAGCCATAGGTCTCATGGCTGTCACAGCTCAGTGGAGAGTGAGCAGCATGGTGCCCCTAGAACGGAGCCTTGAGCCTGATTTTATTTTTTTTTTTTTAAGATTTTGGGCGGGGTCGGGTTGGGGAGGGAGGGGAGCAGGCGGGCCACTTCTATTGGTCTTTCATTTCTCTATTTTCATCCGTCTTTGTTCTTTGGCTCCTGTGGGCCTCCCATCGCGGTGGCCTCTGTCGTCACAGAGCGCCGGCTCTGGGCGCATGCATTCCAGAGCTCCGGCTCGGTAATTGGACACATCAGTCCAGCCGCTCCATGGCACGTGGGATCTTCCCAGGCCAGGGATCGAACCGGCGCCCCTTGCACTGCAAGGCGGTGTCCTTATCCACTGGACCACCAGGGGAAGCCCTGAGCCTGATTTTAGGGTCCAGACTTCCTTCCGCAGATCCATGCAGGCCAGGCCAGTGTCAGTCTATGGAGGCTCACGGTGAAGTGTTCGGCAAGGAATGGGGGCTTCTCTATTGCAACCACCAGACTTCTCGGGTGAGACACATATCCTTCTGAGATGCTTTCCTGAAACCAACACCTGTCTAGAGCAGCTGCCAACACAAAACTCAGAGGCAGGCCAGTGTGGATGCTCTTTGCATGGCTGACATCAGGAGAGCTCTCAGCACAGCCCAGAGAATCAAGTCCAAAGGGCCTTTGGTGGGCACTCCTACCCTCCACTCGGTTCCAAAACCGCATTCTGAGGGACACTATGGGTCAGGAGAGGTGCCTCTGGTGCCCTGTGGGAGAGCAAGGAGGCTAAGAAGGCTGGGCTGCAGATTCAAACCTGGAATTCAGATCTCCTAACCCTCTTCCCTTCCCCCATTCGAAGCTGAGATAGAACCTGAGGACCCAACGGTGAGTGAGACCGAATACCTCCCCTGCTAGGAACTCAGAGTCAAGTGCAGAAGGCAGAGGCTCAGTCATACACACATCCCATCACAGACCCCCCTACCAAGGACTGTGACCATCTATTTTGTGTCTTACGGGCTCAGGCGGTAAAGAATCCACCTGCAATGTGAGAGACCCGGGTTTGATCCCTGGGTCAGGAAGATCCCCTGGAGAAGGGATAGACTATCCACTCCAGTATTCTCGTCTGGAGACTCCCATGGCTCATCCATAGCGCTGAAAAGAGTCAGACTTGACTGAGTGACTTGACTTTGCGTCACTAAAGGAAGGGGCCTCTAGGAAAATGGATAATGGTCATGAACAGATACAGGATCAGATTGAGCGTGGTGGGGTCCAGCATAGTGCAACTAGGTCCTTCTGTCTAATGCCAAGTGCAAAGCAAGGCCTTTTCTCATGAGCTGGGCAGTTTCACAAGTGACAGACTCCCCAGAGCTCCAGTTTCCCCATGTGTAACCTGGCAGCAGAAGACACATATGGGGGGGCTTAAGATAGTGTGAGAACTGCATGCAGCCTACTCTGACATACACGAGGTACTCAGTACATCTCTAGTTCCTTCTTTTCTTCTGTAGGGTAAAGCCCTCCAAAAGCAGCCATTCTGACCCTCTTTTCTGAGCTGGTCCTCCCTAGTTGTCAGCCCCTCTGGCCTGGGTGGGACTGACCCTGCCCTCTAGGGTGGGCCCGTGAGCCAGGCCAGCCCTATCAGCGTATGGTAGTGCCTGACCACTAGGATTGGTTCAGAGATGGACCTCTGTCCTGACTGGGCCAACAGAGGCAAAAGGACTCCACTTCAGGACTTTGGCTGGTACTTGCTGGTTCTGTGACGCCTACTGAGAGGGGCAGGGATGTGCCCATTGCTGCTGGCAGCCAGCTTATGCCCAGGACGCAAGTGTCATCTGGGAAAGAAACCCTCATTGAGGAAAGCTGAGCCAGGAGATGGGCAAAAATAAGATGCTTGAATATTTTGGTGATACAAGCCAAAATATTCCCTTTTCCATAAGCTAATTGGGTTGCTGTCCCTTGATATGGACTGAATGAATTTTAACTAACCCATTCAGCCACACGAGGCTGGGGCTTCCGTCCAACTTGAACTTGAAACTAAAAGACATTGCCTCCTTCTCCACTTCTACCACCTACCCAACTCAAGGATCCAATTCCCTTAAAAGACGAGGGATTTGGGAAGCCTCAGGCTCTTTTTTCCAAGATTATTCATCTTCTCTTCCCCATCCCAGCCTGTTGTCTGCTCCATCTGCTTCTCAGCCTGCAGCTGGAGTGCAGAGATGTAAACCCTCTCGGGCTCTGGGGAGGGAGGCCCCAGCCCATCCCTCTGCATATATGTGGGCTGGGAGAGTAGAGAACCCACCCGGTTCTACCCTGTCTGGCTACCAAAACTTAGCATTATGTTGGGGAGGGCCAAACAGGAGGGGCAACTTCATGAGTTAGACCAGATTCTCAAACTTGTGGCCCTTGGCCAAACTCAACTGGATGCACATTCAATTTGCCCAGTCTGTGTTTCAGGGTTTTTTTATTCAGATGTTTGTAGCTGAGCAGTGTATCTTCCAGTTTACCAATGACCCACAGCTCTGTGTTTCCCACGCCTATGAAACTCCATGGATTTACATGACATGTCTGGCCTCCAAGTCACTTGAGGCTGCAATCCCTGGTGAGACCTTCCAACAGCCTTTCTTGCAGGGCCAATACAGAGGGGCTGGATGATGTGATCAGTGGTTTCTTGTTTGCAAGGTTACAAGGTACAAGCTGGGGGAAAGCCAGTGATTATCATGAATATCAAGAAGTCCCCAGCGGGGTACATAGCTCTGTTGCCCTTCCTGCTCCAGCACTCCCCAGACCCAAGCTGTACGCCTGCCCAGACCCTCTGTTGGTCTGCCTGGAGCTGGTCTTCACCTGACTTCCAGGACCTCTCCCTCCTTACGCTTGCTGTTCTCCCACAAGCACTGGGCCATCCTACCCTGTGCAGGGACCTGGGAGGAACTGCTCTAGGCAGCAGGAGGGGCCCTGTCTGCTAGCTGGCACTGTATTTCTGCGATAATTGCTAATGGCACACATCATTTTTATTAATTGAGCTGTCTGCATCAAAATGGTAAATTTGCGGCTTCCCTGGTAGCTCAGTGACAAAGAGCTTCCTAGCAACAAAGGAGACACCGGTTCCATCCTTGATCCGGGAAGATCCCACATGCTGCAGAGCAGCTGGGCCCATGAGCCGCAACTATTAAGCCTGTGCTCTGAGCCTTGGAGCTCCAACTGTGGAGCCCGTGCGCCACACTACTGAAGCCCATCTTTTTCCAAGATTATTCATCTTCTCTTCCCATCCCAGCCTGTTGTCTGCTCCATCTGCTTCTCAGCCTGCAGCTGGAGTGCAGAGATGTAAACCCTCTCGGGCTCTGGGGAGGGAGGCCCCAGCCCATCCCTCTGCATATATGTGGGCTGGGAGAGTAGAGAACCCACCCGGTTCTACCCTGTCTGGCTACCAAAACTTAGCATTATGTTGGGGAGGGCCAAACAGGAGGGGCAACTTCATGAGTTAGACCAGATTCTCAAACTTGTGGCCCTTGGCCAAACTCAACTGGATGCACATTCAATTTGCCCAGTCTGTGTTTCAGGGTTTTTTTATTCAGATGTTTGTAGCTGAGCAGTGTATCTTCCAGTTTACCAATGACCCACAGCTCTGTGTTTCCCACGCCTATGAAACTCCATGGATTTACATGACATGTCTGGCCTCCAAGTCACTTGAGGCTGCAATCCCTGGTGAGACCTTCCAACAGCCTTTCTTGCAGGGCCAATACAGAGGGGCTGGATGATGTGATCAGTGGTTTCTTGTTTGCAAGGTTACAAGGTACAAGCTGGGGGAAAGCCAGTGATTATCATGAATATCAAGAAGTCCCCAGCGGGGTACATAGCTCTGTTGCCCCTTCCTGCTCCAGCACTCCCCAGACCCAAGCTGTACGCCTGCCCAGACCCTCTGTTGGTCTGCCTGGAGCTGGTCTTCACCTGACTTCCAGGACCTCTCCCTCCTTACGCTTGCTGTTCTCCCACAAGCACTGGGCCATCCTACCCTGTGCAGGGACCTGGGAGGAACTGCTCTAGGCAGCAGGAGGGGCCCTGTCTGCTAGCTGGCACTGTATTTCTGCGATAATTGCTAATGGCACACATCATTTTTATTAATTGAGCTGTCTGCATCAAAATGGTAAATTTGCGGCTTCCCTGGTAGCTCAGTGACAAAGAGCTTCCTAGCAACAAAGGAGACACCGGTTCCATCCTTGATCCGGGAAGATCCCACATGCTGCAGAGCAGCTGGGCCCATGAGCCGCAACTATTAAGCCTGTGCTCTTGAGCCTTGGAGCTCCAACTGTGGAGCCCGTGCGCCACAACTACTGAAGCCCGTGTGCCCTAGAGCCAGAGTTCCACAAGAGAAGTCACTGCAACAAGAAGTCTGCTCACCTCAACTAGACAGTAGCCCCTACTCCCTGCAACTAGAGAAGAGCCTGTGACAGCAGGGAAAACCCAGAATGGCCATAAATAAATAAATAAATAGAATTAAAATGATAAATTTTTTTAATTAAAAACATCCGAGGCTGAGAGGTCCCTCAATGGTCGGTCCAACAGACCCAGGGCGGAGGACTTGGCCCGACCTGCCTCTGGGCCCCAGACGTTAGCCCAGGGAGAGCCGGGCGCGGGGCGGGCAGCAGGTGCGCGGAGAACGCCCTGAGGATGGAGAGAGCGATGGAACAGCTCAACCGCCTGACTGACCTGCGCCACGCACACGGTGGAGTTGCCAGACGGTGAGCTGGCCGCGGGCTTGGGCCGCGGGGGGCGGGAGGAAAACTAACCCAAGGCTGAACAGATGCCTGCATTTACTTTCCTTGGCAGGAAGGGGCCGGTTAGGGACCCCTGGCCGGGACTCGCCTGCTGCTTCCGCCAGGGCAGGTGGAGTTCGTGGGGGTTCCTGCACCTGCAAAAAGCAGGACCGAAGGAAGCCTCTCCCGACTCTTGGTTAGCAAAATTGGTGAAGAAGCAGAAATACCATCCGGATGGCGGAGACCCGGATTCAGAAAACATCTCAGTTGTTGGCCATTTTACACTTGCTACTTGCTGAGGCTAGAGATGCCCCTATATTACCACTTGCTTTACTTGGAGAGCACCATCCTACCCTGTGCAGGGACCTGGGAGGAACTGCTCTAGGCAGCAGGAGGGGCCCTGTCTGCTAGCTGGCACTGTATTTCTGCGATAATTGCTAATGGCACACATCATTTTTATTAATTGAGCTGTCTGCATCAAAATGGTAAATTTGCGGCTTCCCTGGTAGCTCAGTGACAAAGAGCTTCCTAGCAACAAAGGAGACACCGGTTCCATCCTTGATCCGGGAAGATCCCACATGCTGCAGAGCAGCTGGGCCCATGAGCCGCAACTATTAAGCCTGTGCTCTGGAGCCTTGGAGCTCCAACTGTGGAGCCCGTGCGCCACAACTACTGAAGCCCGTGTGCCCTAGAGCCAGAGTTCCACAAGAGAAGTCACTGCAACAAGAAGTCTGCTCACCTCAACTAGACAGTAGCCCCTACTCCCTGCAACTAGAGAAGAGCCTGTGACAGCAGGGAAAACCCAGAATGGCCATAAATAAATAAATAAATAGAATTAAAATGATAAATTTTTTTAATTAAAAACATCCGAGGCTGAGAGGTCCCTCAATGGTCGGTCCAACAGACCCAGGGCGGAGGACTTGGCCCGACCTGCCTCTGGGCCCCAGACGTTAGCCCAGGGAGAGCCGGGCGCGGGGCGGGCAGCAGGTGCGCGGAGAACGCCCTGAGGATGGAGAGAGCGATGGAACAGCTCAACCGCCTGACTGACCTGCGCCACGCACACGGTGGAGTTGCCAGACGGTGAGCTGGCCGCGGGCTTGGGCCGCGGGGGGCGGGAGGAAAACTAACCCAAGGCTGAACAGATGCCTGCATTTACTTTCCTTGGCAGGAAGGGGCCGGTTAGGGACCCCTGGCCGGGACTCGCCTGCTGCTTCCGCCAGGGCAGGTGGAGTTCGTGGGGGTTCCTGCACCTGCAAAAAGCAGGACCGAAGGAAGCCTCTCCCGACTCTTGGTTAGCAAAATTGGTGAAGAAGCAGAAATACCATCCGGATGGCGGAGACCCGGATTCAGAAAACATCTCAGTTGTTGGCCATTTTACACTTGCTACTTGCTGAGGCTAGAGATGCCCCCTATATAGTACTGTTTCCTTTAAGCTGCGGAGGGGAATCAAGTGGTCCTTTTCAACTTGGAGAGCACCATTTTATTTTTACAATAAACAGATAAATAAAAGGATATTAAATGTCAAAAAAAAAAAAAAGAGGGAACTGCCATCACCGTGGAAGGATAATTTTCCTTTTAGTTTAAGAGCAGATGGTTACCGAAATGTTCAATGTAAATAAATTGAGACTCAGCCTAAGCACTGGGTAAACATATCGGAAATTTCCCTGCCAGCTTCAAGCCTCCTTCCCTCTCTGGCTCTCCCAGCCCCTCCGCAGGCCTGAACCTAGCCCCACTCTGAAATTCTTCCCCCAGACAGCTTGGGAAAACCCGGGCCTCCGGGAATGGTGAGAAGAGTCTGTAGCTGGCCAGACTCCTCTGTCTGTAGGGTTTTCCAGGCAAGAATACATGCGGTGGTGCAATCACTCAGTCGTGTCCGACTCTTGTGACCCCCGTGGGCTACCGCCCACCAGGCTCCTGTGTCCAGAGGGTTCTCCAGGCAAGAATCCTGGGGTGGGTTGGCATTTCCCTCTCCAGGTGCTCTTCCTAACCCAGGCATCAAACCTGCATCCTCGGCATCTCTTGCATAAAGAAGGCTGAGTGATGAAGAATTGATACTTTTGAACCATGGTGCTAGAGGAGACTCATGAGGGTCCCTTGGACAGCAAAGAGATCAAACCAGTCAATCCTAAAGGAAATCAACTCTGACTATCCATTGGAAAGACGGATGCTGAAGCTAAAGCTCCAAAACTTTGGCCAAGAGCCAACACACTGGGAAGGGCACTGATGCTGGAAGAGATTAGGGGCAGGAGAAGATGAGGGACAACTGAGGAGGAGATGGTCGGAGAGCGTCACTGACTCAATGGACATGAGTTCGAGTAAACTCTGGGCGATGGTGAAGAGGACGCCTGGCATGCTGGGGTCCATGGGGTCGCAAAAATTCGGACACAGCTGAATGGCTGAATGACAGTAAGAATGGTGACTATCAGATGGACAGTGATCTGCCAGGATCCACCGTAGAATTCGGGGTGTTACTAATGTTGCTATAGAGGCCGTAGCCTGGGAGATCAGGAAGCTGGAGCGCTGCTCCTCAGCTGGAGTGCGGAGGCATAGACACTCTCAGGCTCTGGGGAGGGAAGTCCAAGCCCATCCCTCTGTATAGCTGTAGCCTGGGAGATCAGGAAGCTGGAGCGCTGCTCCTCAGCTGGAGTGCGGAGGCATAGACACTCTCAGGCTCTGGGGAGGGAAGTCCAAGCCCATCCCTCTGTATAGCTGTAGCCTGGGAGATCAGGAAGCAGGAGCGCTGCTCCTCAGCTGGAGTGCGGAGGCATAGATGCTCTCAGGCTCTGGGGAGGGAGGTCCAAGCCCATCCCTCTGTATAGCTGTAGCCTGGGAGATCAGGAAGCAGGAGCGCTGCTCCTCAGCTGGAGTGCGGAGGCATAGATGCTCTCAGGCTCTGGGGAGGGAGGTCCAAGCCCATCCCTCTGTGTAGATGCAGCCTGGGAGAGAGTGAAACCACCCAGCCCTGCCCAGCCTTGGCTACCAACACTCAGCACTGTGGGGCGGGGTGGGAGTGGGGCCGGGGCGAGGAATATAATCTCATCATAGAACAATGGTCTGCGTGGAAGTCAGCAGACCTGAGTGTCGGATGCTAGGAAAGTACCCTCTGCTCTCAGGACCTCCACCTTCCACTGAACGGTGAGGACCTTGGATCAGTCACAGCTTCCAAAGGCGTTAAGTGAGGAGGGAACACTTCAATTATTAAAAAAAGGTTTTATCAACCAAAGTGATCAGGGAACATTGAGTTAAGCTGATTATTGCAGGATTTCGCAGAACATCTACTGTGTTAATATGGATTGTATTTCTCTACGTGCATGCATGCTAAGTCGCTTCAATTGTATCAGACTCTTTTGTGAGCCCATGGACCGTAGCCTGCCAGGTTCCTCTGTCCATGGGGTTTCCCAGGCAAGAATACTGGAGTGGGTTGCCATTTCCTTCTCCAGGGCACCTTCCTGACCCAGGGATCAAACCCGCCTCTCTTCCATCTAACCTGCATTGATAGGCAGATTCTTTACCACTAGCGCCTCCTGAGAAGCCCTTTTCTTCAAGGATGAGTGGCTTTCTCTACTTGAGTCCTGGGGGAGGGCTGGATTTTTTCTCCCATGGAATCTTTCCAGTGCCCGTGAAGGCACGTTATGTTGACGGTTGCTTCCTTCGCCAGTATGGATATCCTATGCTACTGTGACCAAGCCCTCCTCCTGGGATGGATTACTGTGTTAGAGAAGCTGCCCCCTTCGCCTGAGAGTTCAGGCCCATGACTCTGCAGAAGGAGAAAGGTAAAGCTCCACCTGCCCGTGCTCTGAAACACTGACCATGGCTTTGATGAAGCGGAAAAGGGGGTTTTCCCACCTGCAAGTTGGGTCTCTCAAGACAATTGAAAGGGGAAGAAGACCAAAGACAGGATCAGGGTCCAAATTAAAAGACAGGCTTAGCACAGGAACTCTGCTCAGTACTATGTGGCAATCTCCATGGGAGAGGCGTCTAAAAGAGAATGGATACATTTTTTTATATAGTTGAATCCCTTTGCTATCCACCTGAAACTATCACAACATGATTCATCAGCTATACTCCAATATAAAATAAAAGATTTCTAAAAATTAAAAAAACTGATCGTATTTTTTTAAAGGAAAAAAAAATACAGTCTTGCAGGCAGAAGCACTGAGAGAGAGGAAGAGAGAGAAGGGACGGGCTCTTGATGCCACGGCCAACAGCATGGACTCTCATGGGATTACCTCTGAATTTCTTTGTAGTTTTTCTTATGTTTTCCAGGCTGTCTTCATTGAGCATGTTTCAATGTTGTTCCTAAACAAATGTACTGTTCCAGACAGACCAGTATGGACTGGCACAGCAGGTACACAGGAAATGTTTGCTGATTTTTTTTTTTTTTGAAAACAGAGGCCCTGATGGCCTCGGATTCTCAGCCTCTGTGCAGAGCCACGGTTTAGGAGCGTCGGGGGTAGGGCAGGCGGGAGGAGCCTGTGAGGTCACCTGTCCCGGGACCACTGTGCTTTTTCAGATACAAAACCTTTTCAAACCAAGCCTTCCTCAGAAGCCTGAAGAAGGGCAAAGCAGGTCTGCGTAAAGTCAGGGGTGAGGGGAAGTCAGGGTTCCCCAGGCCCTGAGACACCAGCTTGGAGACCACAGACCTCAGCATGAAAACTGTCATCCTGCTCCCATCCCCCACTCCACCCCACGCACACTGTTCAAATTGAACATAAAAGGCTCATATTGAAACAGTGGACTCAAGATACCACACAACAGGTTGGTAACCAAACCGGATTAGAGCCAGAACTTGCCCCAGGATGGCCTCTCCTTGGCCTTGACAGATCTGTGCATCACAGACAAATCGCTGTGGCCATGGGGAGGGGAGACATGGACTGAGGTCTCTCAGGACCCACGCTTAAAGCTGGGAGATCAGTGAGTCTCCTCAAATCACGTGTGTCAGAATATCAGGGGACTGTTACTTGTAAAGGGGGAAGAAAAAAAACCAAAGACAGGATCAGGGTCCAAATTAAAAGACAGGCTTAGCACAGGAACTCTGCTCAGTACTATGTGGCAATCTCCATGGAGAGGCGTCTAAAAGAGAATGGATACATTTTTTTATATAGTTGAATCCCTTTGCTATCCACCTGAAACTATCACAACATGATTCATCAGCTATACTCCAATATAAAATAAAAGATTTCTAAAAATTAAAAAAACTGATCGTATTTTTTTAAAGGAAAAAAAAATACAGTCTTGCAGGCAGAAGCACTGAGAGAGAGGAAGAGAGAGAAGGGACGGGCTCTTGATGCCACGGCCAACAGCATGGACTCTCATGGGATTACCTCTGAATTTCTTTGTAGTTTTTCTTATGTTTTCCAGGCTGTCTTCATTGAGCATGTTTCAATGTTGTTCCTAAACAAATGTACTGTTCCAGACAGACCAGTATGGACTGGCACAGCAGGTACACAGGAAATGTTTGCTGATTTTTTTTTTTTTTGAAAACAGAGGCCCTGATGGCCTCGGATTCTCAGCCTCTGTGCAGAGCCACGGTTTAGGAGCGTCGGGGGTAGGGCAGGCGGGAGGAGCCTGTGAGGTCACCTGTCCCGGGACCACTGTGCTTTTTCAGATACAAAACCTTTTCAAACCAAGCCTTCCTCAGAAGCCTGAAGAAGGGCAAAGCAGGTCTGCGTAAAGTCAGGGGTGAGGGGAAGTCAGGGTTCCCCAGGCCCTGAGACACCAGCTTGGAGACCACAGACCTCAGCATGAAAACTGTCATCCTGCTCCCATCCCCCACTCCCCCCCACGCACACTGTTCAAATTGAACATAAAAGGCTCATATTGAAACAGTGGACTCAAGATACCACACAACAGGTTGGTAACCAAACCGGATTAGAGCCAGAACTTGCCCCAGGATGGCCTCTCCTTGGCCTTGACAGATCTGTGCATCACAGACAAATCGCTGTGGCCATGGGGAGGGGAGACATGGACTGAGGTCTCTCAGGACCCACGCTTAAAGCTGGGAGATCAGTGAGTCTCCTCAAATCACGTGTGTCAGAATATCAGGGGACTGTTACTTGTAAAGGGGGAAGAAGGTACTGGAAAGAACAGCAGTAGAGGCCAGAAATTTCTTGTTAGTTCTATTGGACCAATGCCCTTGCATCTCCACCTCTCTGTGGTATGCAAACAGTGTATTTCTCTTCCTGGAAGCAGACCTTTTCTCATGGCCTCTCCCACCCTGGAGTCAGCAGGGGGCAGTGGAAAGTCAGGAGACCAGGCTCTGTCACAACTATCTGTGTGCCTTTAGCAAGTCAGTTCGCCTCCCTGGACTTTAGTTTGCATGATCTGAGGGCATAAGATTAGACCAAGAATGGTCAAGAGGTTTACTCACAGGTTGCTGTTTGTTGTTGTTTAGTCCTGCAGTCATGTCTGACTCTTTTGCGACCTCAGGGACTGTAGCCCAACAGGTCCCACTGTCTGTGGGATTTCCCAGGCAAGAATACTGGACTGGGTTGCCATTTGTGTCTCCTGGGGATCTTCCCGACCCAGGGATCAAACCCGCATCTCTTGCATTACAAGTGGATTCTTTACCACTCAGCCACCTGGGGAGTCTACTCACGGGTCACCCTTGGTCAGTTGATAGAGACTGCCTGGAGATATCGCTGAAGAGGGTATTGGAGCATCACCAGAGCTCACGGAAGGTGATGTGGGTGTGCCTTTCCCCACACCAAGAAGTCCAGTCTGGTAGCACGTCTCTACGCAGCTTTTCCTGTACTGTAACTGACTAAACTCCTCTGACCATGGGATTTTCCAGGCAAGGATACTGGGGTGGTTTCACATTTCCTTCTCCAGGGGCTCTTCCCAGTCCAGACACTGAACCTGCATCTCCTGCATGGCAGCAGACTCTTTACCCGCTGAGGGGCTTCCCTGGTGGTGCAAGGCGCCAATTCCTGGCCTGGAGTACGGAGACCCGTTAAAACAAAGCATTCAGTGGACTCAAGATACCACACAACAGGTTGGTAACCAAACCGGATTAGAGCCAGAACTTGCCCCAGGATGGCCTCTCCTTGGCCTTGACAGATCTGTGCATCACAGACAAATCGCTGTGGCCATGGGGAGGAGACATGGACTGAGGTCTCTCAGGACCCACGCTTAAAGCTGGGAGATCAGTGAGTCTCCTCAAATCACGTGTGTCAGAATATCAGGGGACTGTTACTTGTAAAGGGGGAAGAAGGTACTGGAAAGAACAGCAGTAGAGGCCAGAAATTTCTTGTTAGTTCTATTGGACCAATGCCCTTGCATCTCCACCTCTCTGTGGTATGCAAACAGTGTATTTCTCTTCCTGGAAGCAGACCTTTTCTCATGGCCTCTCCCACCCTGGAGTCAGCAGGGGGCAGTGGAAAGTCAGGAGACCAGGCTCTGTCACAACTATCTGTGTGCCTTTAGCAAGTCAGTTCGCCTCCCTGGACTTTAGTTTGCATGATCTGAGGGCATAAGATTAGACCAAGAATGGTCAAGAGGTTTACTCACAGGTTGCTGTTTGTTGTTGTTTAGTCCTGCAGTCATGTCTGACTCTTTTGCGACCTCAGGGACTGTAGCCCAACAGGTCCCACTGTCTGTGGGATTTCCCAGGCAAGAATACTGGACTGGGTTGCCATTTGTGTCTCCTGGGGATCTTCCCGACCCAGGGATCAAACCCGCATCTCTTGCATTACAAGTGGATTCTTTACCACTCAGCCACCTGGGGAGTCTACTCACGGGTCACCCTTGGTCAGTTGATAGAGACTGCCTGGAGATATCGCTGAAGAGGGTATTGGAGCATCACCAGAGCTCACGGAAGGTGATGTGGGTGTGCCTTTCCCCACACCAAGAAGTCCAGTCTGGTAGCACGTCTCTACGCAGCTTTTCCTGTACTGTAACTGACTAAACTCCTCTGACCATGGGATTTTCCAGGCAAGGATACTGGGGTGGTTTCACATTTCCTTCTCCAGGGGCTCTTCCCAGTCCAGACACTGAACCTGCATCTCCTGCATGGCAGCAGACTCTTTACCCGCTGAGGGGCTTCCCTGGTGGTCCAGTGGGTAAGGACACCGCCTTGCAGTGCAAGGGGCGCCGGTTCAATTCCTGGCCTGGGAAGATCCCATGTGCCACGGAGCGGCTGGACCCATGTGTCCAATTACCAAGCCGGAGCTCTGGAGTGCATGCGCCCAGAGCTGGTGCTCTGCGACAACAGAGGCCACCGCGATGGGAGGCCCACACAGGCCAAAGAACAAAGATGGATGAAAATGGACAAATGAAAGACCAATAGAAGTGGCCCGCCTGCTCCCCTCCCTCCCCAACCCGACCCCCACCCAAAATAAATAAATAAATAAATCTTTACCCGCTGAGCCGTCCTATCCTATAGGAATCAGCCAAACCTGAGCTGGAGATTCTTGTGAACCCTCTGGAATTCTAGGACCTCCCTCTTCCCTGCAGCTTTGCCTCACTACTCAGCATAGCCCCAAACTTAGGGGTCATCCAATCAAAATCTGAGGCTAGTGAGTAGCCTCAGAGGGTCACCTCTGGACAATCCCACTAAGCTGCCCAGCCCCCTCCACTGAGATACGGGGAGAATCTGGAAGGGGGATGTTACTCAGAGGGTGACCTTACTCTGTACAGTAAGTGTGTGTTTCTGAGAAAATTGCACTCAAATTGAATTTTTATAAATGGAATCCTATTGGACCAATGATTTACAACACCATTTCTGAGATGCTTTATCTTCATTTTGAAGTAATGTTCCTAATGGTTTAGTTTTAGAACTCCTCTTCCTTTTTTTTTTTTAAGATTTATTTCTTTATTTATTTTGGGCGGGGGTCGGGTTGGGGAGGGAGGGGAGCAGGCGGGCCACTTCTATTGGTCTTTCATTTCTCTATTTTCATCCGTCTTTGTTCTTTGGCTCCTGTCCCTGTCCGTCTTTGTTCTTTGTGGGTGCTCACGGAAGGTGATGTGGGTGTGCCTTTCCCCACACCAAGAAGTCCAGTCTGGTAGCACGTCTCTACGCAGCTTTTCCTGTACTGTAACTGACTAAACTCCTCTGACCATGGGATTTTCCAGGCAAGGATACTGGGGTGGTTTCACATTTCCTTCTCCAGGGGCTCTTCCCAGTCCAGACACTGAACCTGCATCTCCTGCATGGCAGCAGACTCTTTACCCGCTGAGGGGCTTCCCTGGTGGTCCAGTGGGTAAGGACACCGCCTTGCAGTGCAAGGGGCGCCGGTTCAATTCCTGGCCTGGGAAGATCCCATGTGCCACGGAGCGGCTGGACCCATGTGTCCAATTACCAAGCCGGAGCTCTGGAGTGCATGCGCCCAGAGCTGGTGCTCTGCGACAACAGAGGCCACCGCGATGGGAGGCCCACACAGGCCAAAGAACAAAGATGGATGAAAATGGACAAATGAAAGACCAATAGAAGTGGCCCGCCCGCCCCCTCCCTCCCACCCCACCCCCCACCAAAATAAATAAATAAATAAATCTTTACCCGCTGAGCCGTCCTATCCTATAGGAATCAGCCAAACCTGAGCTGGAGATTCTTGTGAACCCTCTGGAATTCTAGGACCTCCCTCTTCCCTGCAGCTTTGCCTCACTACTCAGCATAGCCCCAAACTTAGGGGTCATCCAATCAAAATCTGAGGCTAGTGAGTAGCCTCAGAGGGTCACCTCTGGACAATCCCACTAAGCTGCCCAGCCCCCTCCACTGAGATACGGGGAGAATCTGGAAGGGGGATGTTACTCAGAGGGTGACCTTACTCTGTACAGTAAGTGTGTGTTTCTGAGAAAATTGCACTCAAATTGAATTTTTATAAATGGAATCCTATTGGACCAATGATTTACAACACCATTTCTGAGATGCTTTATCTTCATTTTGAAGTAATGTTCCTAATGGTTTAGTTTTAGAACTCCTCTTCCTTTTTTTTTTTTAAGATTTATTTCTTTATTTATTTTGGGCGGGGGTCGGGTTGGGGAGGGAGGGGAGCAGGCGGGCCACTTCTATTGGTCTTTCATTTCTCTATTTTCATCCGTCTTTGTTCTTTGGCTCCTGCGGGCCTCCCATCGCGGTGGCGTCTGTTGTTGCAGAGCGCTGGCTCTGGGCGCATGTGCTTCAGAGCTCCGGCTCTGTAATTGGACACATCAGTCCAGCCGCTCCACGGCACGTGGGATCTTCCCAGGCCAGGGCTCGAACCGGCGCCCCTTGCACTGCAAGGCAGTGTCCTTATCCACTGGCCCACCAAGGGAAGCCCTCCCCTTCCTTTTTTAAGCACTAAGACTGTTCCCAGTCGATGATGCCCCAGAAACCACTAAGTCCTACCTTTTCAGTTTCTAGGAGATTAAAGCCCAGAGAGGGAAGAAGGCTACCATTTATCAAGTACCTGCAAAGTCTCAGGTTCCATTGTAGGTTTTTATGTGCATTATACGGCCCAATTTCCCAACAATTCCATGAGATGGAATAGGTACTATCTCCCCTTTACCAATGAATGAAGTAGAGTTCAGGCACATAAGTCACTCAAGTCATGTCTGCCTCTTTGAGACCCCATGGACTGAGGTCAGCCAGGCTCCTCTGTCCATAGAATTCTCCAGGAAAGAATACTGGAGTGGAGCTTCCCTGGTGGTCCAGTGGGTAAGGACACCGCCTTGCAGTGCAAGGGGCGCCGGTTCGATCCCTGGCCTGGGAAGATCCCACGTGCCACGGAGAGGCTGGACCCATGTGTCCAATTACCGAGCCAGAGCTCTGGAACGCGTGCACCCAGAGCTGGCACTCTGCGACAGGAGAGGCCACTGCAATGGGAGGCCCACACAGGCCAAAGAACAAAGATGGATGAAAAAATAGATAAATGAGAGACCAATAGAAGTGGCCAAAAATTTAAAAAAAAAAAAAAAGAAAGAAAAAAGAAAGAAACTAGAGTGGACTGCCATTTCCTCTTCCGGGGGATCTTCCCAACTTAGGGATCAAAATGGTGTCTCCTACACCTCCTGCATTGGCAGACAGATTCTTTTTTGCCACTTGGCCACCTGGGAAGCCAGTGGCTCAGATGGTAAAGAATCTTCCTGCAATGTAGGAAACCCAGGTTTGATCCCTGGATCAGGGAGATTCCCAGGAGGAGGAATTAGCCACCCACTCCAGTATTCTTGCCTGGAGAGTGGGCCCCAGTTCATAGGTTTGCAAAGACTCCAACACGAATGAGTGACTGAACATGCATGCACACACAGGCAGATTAAATAATTAGCACAGGGACACCCAACTTGTAAGTAGCTGCTTCAAATTCCCACGGGCTTCCATTGCTCATTCCATTATGACGTGTGAGGCTCTGCGTGATCAGGCCCCTCACTCTCACCCCTCTGATCTCTCTGACCTCCTTTCCAGACCTCAAACCAGCCACCCCAGGACCTTTGCACGTGCTGTTTCTTCTGCCTGAATGTTCTTCTCACTCACTTCACCTGGATGGTATTCAGGTATCCAACTCATAACTCACATCCCCAAGGAGTCTTACCTTCCCAACCTCCCACACACTTTCTATTATAGTAATTTCTTTTGTTCTCTTCATAGCATGCATCACTATATGAAATCACTTATTTTTTGTTCATTCATTTGTTTAATGTCCCCCCAACGAGAATATATAAGTGCCATGAAAACAGGGACATATCTCTTGTTTCCCACTGTATCCCTAGTTCCTACAGGACCTGCAATGCTCAGTAAATCTTGCAGAACGAATGAATGCAGTAGCAGAACTGGGATTTAAATCCAGGCCTACACAAAGGCTGGACCCATGTGTCCAATTACCGGGGGGCCCCAGAGCCTCTCTGGCCTGGGAAGATCCCACGTCACGGAGAGGCTGGACCCATGTGTCAAAACCCAGAGCTGGCCCCCTCTGCGACAGGAGAGGCCACTGCAATGGGAGGCCCACACAGGCCAAAGAACAAAGATGGATGAAAAAATAGATAAATGAGAGACCAATAGAAGTGGCCAAAAATTTAAAAAAAAAAAAAAAGAAAGAAAAAAGAAAGAAACTAGAGTGGACTGCCATTTCCTCTTCCGGGGGATCTTCCCAACTTAGGGATCAAAATGGTGTCTCCTACACCTCCTGCATTGGCAGACAGATTCTTTTTTGCCACTTGGCCACCTGGGAAGCCAGTGGCTCAGATGGTAAAGAATCTTCCTGCAATGTAGGAAACCCAGGTTTGATCCCTGGATCAGGGAGATTCCCAGGAGGAGGAATTAGCCACCCACTCCAGTATTCTTGCCTGGAGAGTGGGCCCCAGTTCATAGGTTTGCAAAGACTCCAACACGAATGAGTGACTGAACATGCATGCACACACAGGCAGATTAAATAATTAGCACAGGGACACCCAACTTGTAAGTAGCTGCTTCAAATTCCCACGGGCTTCCATTGCTCATTCCATTATGACGTGTGAGGCTCTGCGTGATCAGGCCCCTCACTCTCACCCCTCTGATCTCTCTGACCTCCTTTCCAGACCTCAAACCAGCCACCCCAGGACCTTTGCACGTGCTGTTTCTTCTGCCTGAATGTTCTTCTCACTCACTTCACCTGGATGGTATTCAGGTATCCAACTCATAACTCACATCCCCAAGGAGTCTTACCTTCCCAACCTCCCACACACTTTCTATTATAGTAATTTCTTTTGTTCTCTTCATAGCATGCATCACTATATGAAATCACTTATTTTTTGTTCATTCATTTGTTTAATGTCCCCCCAACGAGAATATATAAGTGCCATGAAAACAGGGACATATCTCTTGTTTCCCACTGTATCCCTAGTTCCTACAGGACCTGCAATGCTCAGTAAATCTTGCAGAACGAATGAATGCAGTAGCAGAACTGGGATTTAAATCCAGGCCTACACAAACTGCAGCCCAAAGATCTCCCCATCGTACCCCAGTGTGCTCATGTTTCAAAAATCAATGTTACAGACAGTTCCTCAATGGGAAAGGCCTCTGAACTTGTCTTTGAAATACAGCATTTTGGAACTTGTTACTTAAAGCACACCTGGGCTATCACAGATGAGAAATTCTTTCTTGAATAAAATAAAATTAAAAAACCAGATCCAGAAATAGCCGCAGCTCTTGAGGCTCAAGAAGACCCCGTATCCCTTGGAAGGACCTCAGGGGGAGCAAACGGCTTGTCCCCAAAGGTTTTCCTGTGACCAGCTCTTCACTCAGCCAGCCCACACTGCCAGGAATGGACTGGATCGTAACTCTCAAGTCTGAGTTCCTGGTGCTATGGAAGAGCATCTCTATAGAGTCAAAGGTAAAGTCAACAATCCTTTGTTTATGTGCCCAGAGGGTGATGGCTGGCATACATGATCGTCAAGCCACATAGGGTGAGAGGCCTAGTCAAGAGACAGGCACCGTGCCCTGGGAAGAAGGAATTCCACATCTGACCTCACTCATCACTGTGAGAACCGAAGTGACCTCACAATTCCAGGCACTGCACTGAGGGCTTTGCACTTGGTGTTGAGACCCATTTTACAGAAGTGGAAACCGAGGCTCAGAGAGGTTGAGGGACTGACTGTACATCTTCCAGCAGCAGAGCAGAAAATCAAATGTTTATCTTTAAAAAATTTTTTCCTTTTATGCCCTTTTACCTCCCCAGACTAACCCCCAACCTCCCCCACCACACTTCACCTGGATGGTATTCAGGTATCCAACTCATAACTCACATCCCCAAGGAGTCTTACCTTCCCAACCTCCCACACACTTTCTATTATAGTAATTTCTTTTGTTCTCTTCATAGCATGCATCACTATATGAAATCACTTATTTTTTGTTCATTCATTTGTTTAATGTCCCCCCAACGAGAATATATAAGTGCCATGAAAACAGGGACATATCTCTTGTTTCCCACTGTATCCCTAGTTCCTACAGGACCTGCAATGCTCAGTAAATCTTGCAGAACGAATGAATGCAGTAGCAGAACTGGGATTTAAATCCAGGCCTACACAAACTGCAGCCCAAAGATCTCCCCATCGTACCCCAGTGTGCTCATGTTTCAAAAATCAATGTTACAGACAGTTCCTCAATGGGAAAGGCCTCTGAACTTGTCTTTGAAATACAGCATTTTGGAACTTGTTACTTAAAGCACACCTGGGCTATCACAGATGAGAAATTCTTTCTTGAATAAAATAAAATTAAAAATCCAGATCCAGAAATAGCCGCAGCTCTTGAGGCTCAAGAAGACCCCGTATCCCTTGGAAGGACCTCAGGGGGAGCAAACGGCTTGTCCCCAAAGGTTTTCCTGTGACCAGCTCTTCACTCAGCCAGCCCACACTGCCAGGAATGGACTGGATCGTAACTCTCAAGTCTGAGTTCCTGGTGCTATGGAAGAGCATCTCTATAGAGTCAAAGGTAAAGTCAACAATCCTTTGTTTATGTGCCCAGAGGGTGATGGCTGGCATACATGATCGTCAAGCCACATAGGGTGAGAGGCCTAGTCAAGAGACAGGCACCGTGCCCTGGGAAGAAGGAATTCCACATCTGACCTCACTCATCACTGTGAGAACCGAAGTGACCTCACAATTCCAGGCACTGCACTGAGGGCTTTGCACTTGGTGTTGAGACCCATTTTACAGAAGTGGAAACCGAGGCTCAGAGAGGTTGAGGGACTGACTGTACATCTTCCAGCAGCAGAGCAGAAAATCAAATGTTTATCTTTAAAAAAATGTCCTTTTATCCCTTGTAATATTCTTTGTTTTGACTTTGATATGTACGTTGATATTAGTGTTGCCACTGCAACAGTCTTATCATCAGTATGTGTCTAGGTATATTTTTCCATCCTTTTATTTTCAACCTGTGTCTTTGTAGTTAAAAATGAGGTTTCTGTAGATGGTCTATGGTTTGGTCTTGCTCTGTTGTAGAGTCTGATAACCTCTACCTTTTAACTGAAATATTTAGACCATTTATATTTAATTGGAATCATCAGTATGTTTGGTTTACATCTGTTATCTTGATATTCGTTTCTCATTTGTTTCATCTGTCCATTGCTCCTTTTCCTTTTATTTAACTACCTTCTTTTAGATCAGCTGAGTGTTCTTTTACTACTCCATTTTATCTCTGTTCACTAATTAGTCGTACCTCTTTTTATTTTTAGCAGCTATTCTAAGGTTTAAAATACACAGCTTTAATTTGTTTAAGAAAGCTTAAAACACTATACTTCCATTTCTCCCTCCTGTTCTTTATAGGACTGCTGCAAACATTTCACTTCTATTCATATGATAAACATCACAATACAAAGTATCCTTTAAAGAGTTTTTTACTGAGAAAAAAAGTCTTATATAAATTTTTACCTCCTCTCTGTTTCTCTTTCTTCCTCCCTTGTTTAAAAAAAAAAACAGACGCCATTTATGGTATGTTAACACCATGCTAGGCACAAAAAACTCGTTAGCACATTTCATTCTTACAAGAACCATAACATGAGTTATTAACTACATATACTAGATGGAATCAGGTAACCTGAGTTCCTGGTGCTATGGAAGAGCATCTCTATAGAGTCAAAGGTAAAGTCAACAATCCTTTGTTTATGTGCCCAGAGGGTGATGGCTGGCATACATGATCGTCAAGCCACATAGGGTGAGAGGCCTAGTCAAGAGACAGGCACCGTGCCCTGGGAAGAAGGAATTCCACATCTGACCTCACTCATCACTGTGAGAACCGAAGTGACCTCACAATTCCAGGCACTGCACTGAGGGCTTTGCACTTGGTGTTGAGACCCATTTTACAGAAGTGGAAACCGAGGCTCAGAGAGGTTGAGGGACTGACTGTACATCTTCCAGCAGCAGAGCAGAAAATCAAATGTTTATCTTTAAAAAAATGTCCTTTTATCCCTTGTAATATTCTTTGTTTTGACTTTGATATGTACGTTGATATTAGTGTTGCCACTGCAACAGTCTTATCATCAGTATGTGTCTAGGTATATTTTTCCATCCTTTTATTTTCAACCTGTGTCTTTGTAGTTAAAAATGAGGTTTCTGTAGATGGTCTATGGTTTGGTCTTGCTCTGTTGTAGAGTCTGATAACCTCTACCTTTTAACTGAAATATTTAGACCATTTATATTTAATTGGAATCATCAGTATGTTTGGTTTACATCTGTTATCTTGATATTCGTTTCTCATTTGTTTCATCTGTCCATTGCTCCTTTTCCTTTTATTTAACTACCTTCTTTTAGATCAGCTGAGTGTTCTTTTACTACTCCATTTTATCTCTGTTCACTAATTAGTCGTACCTCTTTTTATTTTTAGCAGCTATTCTAAGGTTTAAAATACACAGCTTTAATTTGTTTAAGAAAGCTTAAAACACTATACTTCCATTTCTCCCTCCTGTTCTTTATAGGACTGCTGCAAACATTTCACTTCTATTCATATGATAAACATCACAATACAAAGTATCCTTTAAAGAGTTTTTTACTGAGAAAAAAAGTCTTATATAAATTTTTACCTCCTCTCTGTTTCTCTTTCTTCCTCCCTTGTTTAAAAAAAAAAACAGACGCCATTTATGGTATGTTAACACCATGCTAGGCACAAAAAACTCGTTAGCACATTTCATTCTTACAAGAACCATAACATGAGTTATTAACTACATATACTAGATGAGGAAACTCAGGCTCAGAAAGGTCAAACGACTCTCCTAAGGTCACAGAGCAAGTAAACAGTGAAACCTGGACTCTAATCCAGAACTGAGGGACTACAAAGCTCCTGGTCGCTATTGCCTGGATCCTTGGGGGAGGACTATGTGAAGGCTGTGCTCTCAGACCCACCCTCTGGTCCCTTCCCCAGCCTGGAAGTGATTCTAAGCAGGACGAAATGAGAAGCACACCAGGTGGAGAAGGAAGGGACATTTGTTCGCTTTCGTTCCAATCCTAAAAGTAAACAGATTTATTTGAGCTGATTGGGAAAGTACAGGATAACACAAGAAAGAACACTAAAGGCACTCCAAACCCCCCACGTAGAAGGATATGAGGAGGGCAGGGCTGGCCTGGGTCCCCACCAGCCTGCCAGGAGCGGGCACTTTTCCCTGAGTGCTCATGCCTCCGCCATGAAGCGGATTTGGGGCTCTCTTAAAACACGGGCTGGGGCTTCCCTGGTGGTCCAGTGGGTAAGGACACTGCCTTGCAGTGCAAGGGGCGCCGGTTCGATCCCTGGCCTGGGAAGATCCCACGTGCCACGGAGCGGCTGGACCGATGTGTCCAATTACCGAGCCAGAGCTTTGGGGCGCGTGCGCCCAGAGCCGGTGCTCTGTGACAACAGAGGCCACCGCAATGGGAGGCCTACACGGGCCAAAGAACAAAGATGGATGGAAATGGATAAATGAAAGACCAATAGAAGTGGCCCGCCTGCTCCCCTCCCTCCCCACCCCATCCCAACTCAAATAAATAAATAAATAAATCTTGAAAAAAAAAAAAAAAACACGGGCTGCCTCACCGCCTAGTCCAAGGAAAGTCTTGCTGGGACCTGCGATCAGGGCCTTGATCCTTAGGGACAAATCCCTGCTTCAGACCCACAAGCATCCCAGGGGAGATTGGAAAGGCCACAAGGAGGACTCGGGGAGAGAGAAGCAGTATGGGAAGCAAGGCCCTTCTTGGGATGGAGGGACACTGATCTCCTTCCCAGCTCCTCAGAGGAGGGAGGCCATCTAGGGATGATGTCATGAACACGCTGGGGGCGGGAATGAGAGGGAAACACAGTTCTTGAAAGAAAATGACCCTCGGGCTAGCCCCGTAGGAGTGGAGGGCAGGGATACTTGGGGAAGACAGAGGGCTTGACTGGAGCGCAGATCGGCCTGGGGAAGGAAGGAGAGAAGCCAGGAAAGAGCCACCAGGCTCCAAAGAGCAGCACAGCTCACTGGACACTCCCTCTTCAGGACCAGGGCAGCCGGGGCAGCAGAGAGAGAGGGCAGCCCCAGCCTAGATTCAGGGAAGAAGCCCCTGGTCCCCGCGGCCATGAGGATCCCCCATTCCCGCTCAGGACTCCCCAGACCTGTTGGCAACGCCTTCTCCAAGCGGCCAGCAGAAAACATAGGGTGTCTTTGCCAGCAGGACCCTGAGGCAATCAAAGAGGAGAGGCAGAAGAGATGGAAACCCAAGTCCCTCTCTCAGGGACTCTAGGGGTGTCCGTCCCTTGCCTGCAAGAGCTGGGAAGCCGCCGCACCTCCCACTCTGTGCCCCTCGCCGCAGACATGGACCCCGCCTCCGTCAGGCTCCACGGCGGGTGGAACGTCCAGCGTCTGTCGACGTCCTCCAGCAGGTCTCAGAGCACACTGCCTGAGCACACACCACCACACACGTGTGACCCTGCCGCACGCAGAGCTTTGCGCTCTGCTTTTTCACATTGAGCACATCACTTCAAAGATGCTGCCGTGTTTCTGCAGAGCCTTTGCTAGGCGCTTCTGGGCTTTCTTTTACAGAAGTCCTTTTAACGATTGCACAATTCTCCATGGAGAAGACAGACCCAGTTGATTGACCCAGTTCCCCAAAGCCTGCCATTTAAAAGGTTTCCGGTTCTTTCCTGAGGCCAGGGACCCAACTGCCTAGGGTTGTGTTTGCAGAGTCTTCTCTGAAGCTTGGGACACTACCCCCTTAAAGCAGAGACTTCCCAGTCTCCCCTCCATTCCCCAGGTGCCAGGTTCTGCCAGGACACCACCCCTCCCAGGAGAGCTGGCCCAGGACAGGCGGGGCCTCCTTCTTTTGTTCACTCATTGATTCCACAGCGCTTACCAAGCACCTGCTTTGCCCACATGCTCAAGCCACACACTGGAGGTGGGGCCTCCCGGACGAGGAAACCAGCAAGTGAAAGAGCAGTTTTTTAAGTTTTTTTTTAAAGATTTATTTCTTTATTTATTTTGGAGGGGTGGGGTGGGGAGGGAGGGGAGCAGGCGGGCCACTTCTATTGGTCTTTTCATTTGTCTAGTTTCATCCGTCTTTGCTCTTGGGCCCGTGTGGGCCTCCCATCGTGGTGGCCTCTGTCGTAGCAGAGTGCCGGCTCTGGGCACATGCGCTCCAGAGCTCCGGCTCAGTGATTGGACACATTGGTCCAGCTGTTCCGCAGCACGTGGAATCTCCCCAGGCCAAGGATCGAACTGGCGCCCTTGCACTGCAAGGTGGTGTCCTTACCCACTGGACCACCAGGGAATCCCAAAAGAGCAGTTTTGACCCAGGAGGCTAGTGCTCTGGAGCAGAGGGGCTGCTGGTCCTGCAGAGAGCTTCCCAGGGGACGCCCTGTCAAGGCTGAGACAAAGAGAACATGCCGAAGGCAGCCAGGTAAGCAGACAGGGGAGCCAGGAAGAGGGAAAGAGCACCGGCCAAGGCCCAGGGGTGAGAATGCACTTTTCCAGAAGCGTTAGAGACTCCCCATGTGGCCAGAGCCCCGGGGATGAGGTGGAAACGGCAGGAAAGAAGACCAAGAGATAGAAGGGAGCGGATGCCAAGACCGTCTAAGCTGTGATAAAGTGCTGGCCATCATCCTGAGGGCACTAGGGAGCCACTGAAGGTTTTTAAACAGAGGAGAGACCTGACCAAATTTGAATTTTAGTAAACTCATCCCGCCTTCCTTTTCATGTTCTTTCCCTGGCAGCATCTGGGGCACAAGGGCAGTTCAGAAGAGCCTTGGGTGCCTCCTGAGTCCGAGCTACGAAAGGGGACAGAGCAGCATCATTGTGAAGTCTTTGAGGAGAGAAAGGATTGGCGTGAAGGACAGGTGATAGCCGGGTTTCTGGTGAGCTGGAGCTCAGCAGCTGTGAGTGCAGAGGCCCCCCACTGGAGCATCCTGTCCCCCAGCCCCAACCCCACTGGGGATCCTAACTGCACAGCAAGCCGGGGGCAGCACTGCCTTGAAAACTCAGGTTTCCCAACCCCACTTCAGGCCAGCCCTGTTCCTCCCAGCCCACCGTTGCCGTGGCAACCATTAGAGGTATGGAGATCTCGCTGAGGCTGCAGAATGACATTAATCCTGCCAGAGCAGAGGGTAGGAGGATGGGAGTGTATTCCTGGTACTCTCATGGATGGAAAGTCCCCGTCCTCTCTCACTTTTCAGGCTGGAAGGACAAGAAGCCACAAAGTGGATAGAAGTGTCATGGGCTGTTGAATTCACAGCCCTGTCTCTAGGCCATAGGCTGACCCCTAACTATGGCCATTTGCAAAGAGTAGCAGGACTCACTGGTTGTTTTAGTCACTAAATCATGTCCAACTCTTTGCAACACCATGGACTGTAGCCTACCAGGCCCTTCTGTCCATGAGATTTCCCAGGCAAGAATACTGGAGTGGGCTGACATTTCCTTCTCTGGGAGAATCTTCTTAACCCAGGGATTGACTCCATGGATCCCCCACTCCAGTATTCTTGCCTGGGAAGTTCCATGGACAGAGAAGCCTGGCGGGCTATAGTCCATGAGTTTGTAAAAGAGTCGGACTCAAGTTAGGACTCACTGGAACCCTTCCCAAATGCCTGAAACACAAAAATCTCAACCCCTCTCCTTCGATGGATGATCTTAGAGTGACAATACAAATGTTTCATGCACACAATCTTATCAAGCTCCTGCTGCAAGGCTAAGACATACATACTTCCCTGTCCTTGTTGCGCAGAAGTGGAAATCAAGGTCTTTGAGAAGGCAGGTCATTGCCCCACCGATGACCAGCAAATGGAGCATCCAAGGGAGGCCCCACTCTGTGCAAGCATCTTCCCTAAGAGTCATGATGATTACCCAGCAGCTGCCCGTGAGACACATCTTCAGACGGGGATCTCACTACCTGAAAGAATAACGCTTTGTCTTGTAAGGGAACTAAAATACAGAAGGTCCTTCTTGACCCTGAGGGGAAGCCAACGCCCCAAGCTTGCCTCTCCTGGACGCAAGCATGCCACCTGGCACTTGCAAAGACTGACTGTCGGGTCTGTCAGGCACCAGCCACCAAGGCGGTGCCCCGCCCCCCACCCCCAACACCGTCCTGGAACATCACTCAGCAGTTCTAGGAGTTCCTCCCTACTGAGCTGTCAGAAGGGTGATTCGCTGATTGACTGACTGGCGTTTGGGGCTCATTCTGCAGCCAAACGCAGGGCTCAGTTTGTGATTAGGGACCAGGTGATGGCAGGGGCCAGGGGCTGTGGACCTGGCCAAGGTCAAGTTTACTGCCTGTGCCTGGGTCAGAGAGTTAAAAACAGACGTTCTGCGTGTAGAACTTCAAAGCCTTTCCAGGGTCATGCTGCAACCTTGGCCTCATTAGCCCATGACTCTTACCAACCAGCTGGGCCCATCTGGCTTCTTATTCATCCAAGAGTGAGATGGAGGAAACCGCCTTCCAGGGAGCAAGCAACCTTGGATAAGACAGCCCGAGAGCATGCCAATACCTCCTTCTCCTTGCAGCCAGCAACGAATCTTGCCCTCCTCCTGGCTGTGTCCTCCAGACCCTTCCCCCATGGCCAGACCACAGAGCTTTGGCTGGTGACCAAGACCATAACCAAGCCATGCCTCCCGCAGGGACCAAGGAGAGGCAGGTGGGAGGAAGAGCCGGGAGCAGAGGAAGGCTTTTGTGGGAGACGGGCACGGTGGGGGGCAGAGGAAGTGGATGTCATGAGGTCATCCAAGGTCCAGCTGCATCCAGCTGTCACACCTGCCTCTTCCCTTTGGGTAGGTAATCCTCATTTTGAACCCTACTTGCCTTTGCACGGGTTATTCTTTTTTTAAAAGCTTTTTATTTTGTTTTGGGACATAGCTGATTAGCAATGTTGTGATAGCTTCAGGTAAATACCCAAGGGACTCAGCCATACCTATCATGCATCCATTCCCCCGACCAAACCACTTGCACAGATTATCCTTATTACAGAAAAGGCACTTTGTCCCTAGTCTACATAACCAAATTCAGTTTCACATCCCCCATCCTTCCTGGTCCATCTCAGATGCTACATCCCCTGGGAAGTTGGCCCTGGTCTCCTTAGCCTGAATAGAACATTCCTCACTGTGACTTCTTTGGTGGAACCATTGGAGGATAGGTCTAATCGTTCTGTGATACGATGAGCTCCTCAAGGGCAAGGCCTATGTTTGATTCATGTCTATTCATCCTTGAATAATGCCCAGCTCTTGTACAGACAGCAAGTTTAAGGTAACTTTTGGGAATAATGACTGACTGGCGTTTGGGGCTCATTCTGCAGCCAAACGCAGGGCTCAGTTTGTGATTAGGGACCAGGTGATGGCAGGGGCCAGGGGCTGTGGACCTGGCCAAGGTCAAGTTTACTGCCTGTGCCTGGGTCAGAGAGTTAAAAACAGACGTTCTGCGTGTAGAACTTCAAAGCCTTTCCAGGGTCATGCTGCAACCTTGGCCTCATTAGCCCATGACTCTTACCAACCAGCTGGGCCCATCTGGCTTCTTATTCATCCAAGAGTGAGATGGAGGAAACCGCCTTCCAGGGAGCAAGCAACCTTGGATAAGACAGCCCGAGAGCATGCCAATACCTCCTTCTCCTTGCAGCCAGCAACGAATCTTGCCCTCCTCCTGGCTGTGTCCTCCAGACCCTTCCCCCATGGCCAGACCACAGAGCTTTGGCTGGTGACCAAGACCATAACCAAGCCATGCCTCCCGCAGGGACCAAGGAGAGGCAGGTGGGAGGAAGAGCCGGGAGCAGAGGAAGGCTTTTGTGGGAGACGGGCACGGTGGGGGGCAGAGGAAGTGGATGTCATGAGGTCATCCAAGGTCCAGCTGCATCCAGCTGTCACACCTGCCTCTTCCCTTTGGGTAGGTAATCCTCATTTTGAACCCTACTTGCCTTTGCACGGGTTATTCTTTTTTTAAAAGCTTTTTATTTTGTTTTGGGACATAGCTGATTAGCAATGTTGTGATAGCTTCAGGTAAATACCCAAGGGACTCAGCCATACCTATCATGCATCCATTCCCCCGACCAAACCACTTGCACAGATTATCCTTATTACAGAAAAGGCACTTTGTCCCTAGTCTACATAACCAAATTCAGTTTCACATCCCCCATCCTTCCTGGTCCATCTCAGATGCTACATCCCCTGGGAAGTTGGCCCTGGTCTCCTTAGCCTGAATAGAACATTCCTCACTGTGACTTCTTTGGTGGAACCATTGGAGGATAGGTCTAATCGTTCTGTGATACGATGAGCTCCTCAAGGGCAAGGCCTATGTTTGATTCATGTCTATTCATCCTTGAATAATGCCCAGCTCTTGTACAGACAGCAAGTTTAAGGTAACAATGTATGGAATGGAAGGATACACGGATGGAGGGATACATTTATAATGAAAGGATGAGGTGGAAGTCATAGATCAAATTCCCTGGGAAGCAGCGAGGCAGAGGCTGGTGCGTAGGATGTTTATGGAGAGTGTCCTTGGGACTGACACCTGTGGAAGGAAGGGGAAGGAAGCAGGGTGGGCAGAGGAGAAATCGAGCTGCAATGCAGTCCAACAACAGCAGCCCTAGTGGACACTGCACAGAGTTCTGGAGCAAAAATAGACCTTCAGAGTTGTCCTCATCAATCAAGATCGTCAGGCCTTTATATGAATACATCCATTGGCCATTGGACGTGGGTTACCCTGGAAAGAGGCATGCTCTTCAACAAGGCAGCTACCTGTGGCTGAGATAATCCTTGAAGGAACTAAAGGCTCCTTGACACCAGTCTTCCAAGCAGTTGGGACCAGAAATTCTTCATTACAAGGGGGTCTGGATGGCACATCACAGTATCTATAAGCGGTGGACCTGATGAATGATGGACAAAACATAGTTGGACAGATGGACAGTTAGATGAACCAGGGGTGGATTCATAGATGATATGTGAATGGGTGATTGGATGCATTGATACCCGGGAATAATAGATGAACGGATGGGTAAATGGATGAATGAATGGATAGATTTATGGATAAATGGGTGAATGGATGAGTGGATGGTTGAGCAAATGGGCATCTGGATGATGGATAGATGAATAAATAGATGTGTGGATGCACAGATTCATGGATGAGGGGTGGATGGATTCATAGATGAATTTGTGGTTGATGAATGGTTGACTGGATGACTGGCAGTGGATGCGTGAATAGATGATGTCTTCTCAACATTGTATGTCATTTAAGAAACTGGACCTTCCCGGTTATTCACCTGCTTCTTCTTTTTCCCTAGGGCAGATTCAAGGAGGGCCTTCAACTAGTAGTCTTAGCAAGTGAAATGCTCTAGAGAGTCGAGGGGACCTCTTCAGCATCAACACATAACACGTAGGGGTTCTTGAGGACTGTTACCTAGATATACAACCAATGCCCATAATTTCTTAATACAGATGTGACCGCTGCCCCAGGACAAGCACACAGGTGAAGAGCTCAGCTAGTGACCCGCAGCAGCAACCCTGACGCCATGCGTGGGTGCTGTGGATGGCTGGAGTCCCTGCACTGCTGAGAGAAAGGGCAAGACGTCTAACTAGCTCAGGGGAGAGTGGGAGGTGGTCTCCTTCCTTCCACTAAAAGCCAAGTCTAAGCAGCCCTCAGGTCATGTCATCTCTCACCTGGAGAGACAGGACTAACTATTGCCAATGGCAGCACAAAGCCTTTCTTTAAAAAAAAAAAAAAAAAAAAAAGTTTTATTTTGCTTTTAATGTGTTTTTTTAATTTTGCTTTTTTTGCTTTGACAGAGTTTTGTTGTCTACAGATATGTATAGTCCCAGATTAGTCATACGTATATCCCCTTCTCCCCTATCCCACCCCTCCAGGCCATCATATAACCCCCATGTAAGATCCCTTAGTCCCACAGCACATTGACAATGGTTAGCTCTTTTACATGTGGTAGTATAGGGCTCCAGGTTGCTCTTTCCATATCTAATGTATTTCTTTTTAATTGAAGGACAATTGCTTTCCAATATCGTGTTTGTTTCTGCCATACATCAGCATGAATCAACCATAGGTATACATACATCCCCTCCCAGGATTAATCTCAGTGACCAATAGAATACAGAAGAAGTGGCAATATTTCACTTCCAAGGCCCCATCTGAGGCCTGCTCTCTCTCCCTCTCCCCCTCTCTCATCACTCAGGAAAGAAGCCATGTCACGAGCAGCCACCTGGAATGGCCCACATGGCCAGGAACCAAAGCCCTCTGCCAATAGTCAAGTGGCTGAGCGTGGAAGTGGATCTTCCAACCCAAGTCAAGCCTCTGCTGACAGAAGCATCAGCTGATGTTTTCACTGTAGCCTCCTGAGATAACTAGAACTATCCAGCCAAGCCACTTCTAGATTTCCAACCCTCAGAAACCATGAGAAAATAAACGTTTGTTGTTTTAAGTGGCTAAATTTGGGATAATTTGTTACATACCAGAGGAAGACGAATACATCCCCTCACATGCATCCAGGGAGGAGGAGTTGATCATCAGGCATCTGTGGTCCCAAGACAACAATGGGCAGGGGAGGAGGGCATTGTTAAATGTTACTCACATGGGGTTAGTGCTTTTCACTTCCTTTCAATCCATATCATCTGATCAGCTAGTAAGTTTAGCCTCTTCCCTTGCAGCCTGTCCAATCCTAACCCCATCATGGGAGTAGACCAGACCCTCTAGCCCTGTCTTTGGGAATCTTCTCTCCTCCTTTTTGTGCTACAGAAAAGAGAAGTTATAACCTTATTTTCCATGGGAGGGGGCTTAGTCTCTAGATATGTCTTGGAATCCAAGTTCATTTTGACTCTAGTCTCAGGCAACTGCCTAGTTTGGGGCTTAGAAGGAGGAAAAGCTTGTTCCCCTTCTCACTTAAGCTTCGAACTTAACTCCATGTGGTTCGGCCCAGGTTACTAGAGAGCTCTTCACGGGCATTCAGACATCAATACAGCAAATAACAAAGTGGCGATTTGACTTCCCTTTTCGCTCCGTCCTTGGGTCCCTCATGGGGCAGGCTGACTGTGATGCGAGGCAGTATTCTGGCCATACCCATCTCTTTAGCCCAGAGCATCCAAGCTAGTGAACTGTGAATAAGCTTTGGATGGGCCCCAGATATTGATCCCCTTGGACCTTGTAGTACAGATCCCCTCACAATCTTTTGGGCAGCCAAGTAGAGCCCGAGACGGCTGGATTCCAGGCCAGTCACCTTAGGCTATGAGCAGACTCAGGATTTTTCCCAGCAGACTGTACAAAGATCAACACTTTCCATGAATGTCGTGACGTGGAAAAGAAAAAGTCAAAAACACTCTCCTCAACGGATATCTTCATTCTTCATCTCTCCATCTTGTGCAAGTGGGTACCATGACATATCTTGTCAAATTTTTGCTGAGTTTATATTTGCAAATGAATTAACAGATTCAGGTAATCATCATTATGACCGATAACCATACATAAAAAGATAATCATCCAAATGTTACGTACTTCCTGATGAACATGTAACACTACCTGGGCAGAGGGGCCATAGTTATTCAGCTATCAGCTCCCGGCCCCTCCCCTCCTTGCTCTGAGAGGTTGGGATTGACTCTCAGAGAAACACCCTCTTCCTCTGCAGGTTGCCGTCACGTTCAGCTCTGCCCATAAACACTAAGGAGAGACTAGGGTAAGAGTATAAAGCACGGACTCACTCCTTCCTGCTTGATGGCTGGATTCTGATACCAGGGCTCCCGCAGGCTCCTTTCATCCTGTACCCTCCAAGCATCTGGTGGCAGCTCCTGGGAGGTGGCCACTGAAGTCTGAGACCCAAATCTGCAAATCTAGATCCTGCCCTGCGGTCTCTTCTCATGTTCCCCCTCCCCAGAGATGGTATCTGCACCCTATAGTTACTAACCCTGCTGAAAGGACCAGTGTGGTGGCTGTTTTCCTATTGGACCCCTCAACAGTATAGGAATATGCCAAAATTAAAAGGAAAAAAAAAAAAGAAATTAAACCTGAATCTGATCAGGTGTTCAGAGCTAATCATCCATTTAAGTCCCTAAGCTTTGCAGTCATTTATCAGGCAGCAATGAACCGCTCATACAGGTGAGAGAACGGTATGGTGGTTAGGGCCTCGGAGGCCAGTGAAGTGCTGATACAGTGTCCAGGGAGTGGGGATTGGGGAGGCGCTGCAGTTGAATAAGCTTTGGATGGGCCCCAGATATTGATCCCCTTGGACCTTGTAGTACAGATCCCCTCACAATCTTTTGGGCAGCCAAGTAGAGCCCGAGACGGCTGGATTCCAGGCCAGTCACCTTAGGCTATGAGCAGACTCAGGATTTTTCCCAGCAGACTGTACAAAGATCAACACTTTCCATGAATGTCGTGACGTGGAAAAGAAAAAGTCAAAAACACTCTCCTCAACGGATATCTTCATTCTTCATCTCTCCATCTTGTGCAAGTGGGTACCATGACATATCTTGTCAAATTTTTGCTGAGTTTATATTTGCAAATGAATTAACAGATTCAGGTAATCATCATTATGACCGATAACCATACATAAAAAGATAATCATCCAAATGTTACGTACTTCCTGATGAACATGTAACACTACCTGGGCAGAGGGGCCATAGTTATTCAGCTATCAGCTCCGGCCCCTCCCTCCTTGCTCTGAGAGGTTGGGATTGACTCTCAGAGAAACACCCTCTTCCTCTGCAGGTTGCCGTCACGTTCAGCTCTGCCCATAAACACTAAGGAGAGACTAGGGTAAGAGTATAAAGCACGGACTCACTCCTTCCTGCTTGATGGCTGGATTCTGATACCAGGGCTCCCGCAGGCTCCTTTCATCCTGTACCCTCCAAGCATCTGGTGGCAGCTCCTGGGAGGTGGCCACTGAAGTCTGAGACCCAAATCTGCAAATCTAGATCCTGCCCTGCGGTCTCTTCTCATGTTCCCCCTCCCCAGAGATGGTATCTGCACCCTATAGTTACTAACCCTGCTGAAAGGACCAGTGTGGTGGCTGTTTTCCTATTGGACCCCTCAACAGTATAGGAATATGCCAAAATTAAAAGGAAAAAAAAAAAAGAAATTAAACCTGAATCTGATCAGGTGTTCAGAGCTAATCATCCATTTAAGTCCCTAAGCTTTGCAGTCATTTATCAGGCAGCAATGAACCGCTCATACAGGTGAGAGAACGGTATGGTGGTTAGGGCCTCGGAGGCCAGTGAAGTGCTGATACAGTGTCCAGGGAGTGGGGATTGGGGAGGCGCTGCAGTTGGGAGCAAAATAAAATGGCCAAGTGTTGAAAACTGCTGAAGGTAGGGGACGGGTAGCTTGATTTCATCACACTGCTCTGTTTTTAAATTAAAGTATTTTTTAAAAAGCTTGCTCAATCCACATAGAACAGTCAAAAGGAGAAATTGCGTTATTTGATAAGATTTGCTCTTAGTGACCCCATAATGGGTCCTGGTGATGCTCCCTTCCATACAAACCACATGTGGAATACTTCATGGTCATGTATTGAGGTAAGTGTGCTAACCTGTAGTTTCAGAATTCACATTCTTCCCCCTGTGACAAGTGGAAGAGTGCACACCCCTCACCTGTTCTCAGTAAGATGTCCTATTCTGTGATTTCTTGAAGACAGAGACCGTGGCTTAGGGATCTCACGTGCACGTTCTAGGACCTGAGTCCTCTGCTCAGGCTGGAGCCTGGAACCCATTTAGAGCAGCGAGGTGGGCGTGGGTAACTTTTCCACCCAGCTCTGCTTCCACTCCGTCTTTGTACTGGCAAAGGGAAGGGACAGGAGCAAAACAGGAGTTGAAGAATTCTGTTCCACCTATCCCCCTCAGATGTCATCTTCCCCAAGCTCTGTTGGACCTACAGTACACACGTATCAGGAAGATGGAACCCAGAAGAAGGAGAAAGGCGCTATGGGCAATGGACAGTGTACCATTCAAGGCAAAATGCATTCCACAGAGCAGACAGAGTCACTTGATACTGATAAAAACCATGATCAATAATGAAGCTATAGTGCGGTCCATGAACTTTAATGGACCAAAGAACACAGCATTGAAATATATTAAGCATAAACTCTTAGAAAAGTGGGTATAAATTGACAGAAACTCAATTATGCTGGAAGACGTTAGCATACTTGTCTCAATCCATGAAAGATCAAGAAGGCAAACTTAATAAAGCAATAAGAGATTCAAACAGTATCATTAATGGCTGAAGTAACTGATATTGAACTTATATCCTGCCAACAGAAACTAAATCTTTTTGTCACATGTCTGTGCAACAAATTTATCAACGGTGGGTTTAGGGCCTCGGAGGCCAGTGAAGTGCTGATACAGTGTCCAGGAGTGGGGATTGGGGAGGCGCTGCAGTTGGGAGCAAAATAAAATGGCCAAGTGTTGAAAACTGCTGAAGGTAGGGGACGGGTAGCTTGATTTCATCACACTGCTCTGTTTTTAAATTAAAGTATTTTTTAAAAAGCTTGCTCAATCCACATAGAACAGTCAAAAGGAGAAATTGCGTTATTTGATAAGATTTGCTCTTAGTGACCCCATAATGGGTCCTGGTGATGCTCCCTTCCATACAAACCACATGTGGAATACTTCATGGTCATGTATTGAGGTAAGTGTGCTAACCTGTAGTTTCAGAATTCACATTCTTCCCCCTGTGACAAGTGGAAGAGTGCACACCCCTCACCTGTTCTCAGTAAGATGTCCTATTCTGTGATTTCTTGAAGACAGAGACCGTGGCTTAGGGATCTCACGTGCACGTTCTAGGACCTGAGTCCTCTGCTCAGGCTGGAGCCTGGAACCCATTTAGAGCAGCGAGGTGGGCGTGGGTAACTTTTCCACCCAGCTCTGCTTCCACTCCGTCTTTGTACTGGCAAAGGGAAGGGACAGGAGCAAAACAGGAGTTGAAGAATTCTGTTCCACCTATCCCCCTCAGATGTCATCTTCCCCAAGCTCTGTTGGACCTACAGTACACACGTATCAGGAAGATGGAACCCAGAAGAAGGAGAAAGGCGCTATGGGCAATGGACAGTGTACCATTCAAGGCAAAATGCATTCCACAGAGCAGACAGAGTCACTTGATACTGATAAAAACCATGATCAATAATGAAGCTATAGTGCGGTCCATGAACTTTAATGGACCAAAGAACACAGCATTGAAATATATTAAGCATAAACTCTTAGAAAAGTGGGTATAAATTGACAGAAACTCAATTATGCTGGAAGACGTTAGCATACTTGTCTCAATCCATGAAAGATCAAGAAGGCAAACTTAATAAAGCAATAAGAGATTCAAACAGTATCATTAATGGCTGAAGTAACTGATATTGAACTTATATCCTGCCAACAGAAACTAAATCTTTTTGTCACATGTCTGTGCAACATTTACAAAATTGATCCTATATCAGGTCACAAATCAAACACCAGCAAATTCCAAGTAGCAGAAAGTATACAAGTTACATTCTCTGACCAAGTGCAATAAAACTAGAAACAAATAATGAAAATTTTTTAAAAAGAAATAAATTTTTAAAGTCCCCATTTAGAAATTTTTTAAAAAACATCATTTTAACCCAAGGTGTGAATCTTTTCTTCATTATTCTCTTTTTAATGTAAATTTCACAAAAAGCCCTTTCTGTCTTCCTTGAAAGGATAGTAAGACTTAGATGATTGACTTTCTGTTTCCTGTAACTATATGCTTGCACCTACCAGAATAGATGTTTCATTGATTTTGGACCACCTAGGAGTCATTTAATCATCTTTTGGAACTGGATTATCTTCTTGTGGGAAGTTTCCCTTTCCCTTTCCCAAACAGTTGGTCTGATCTCACCCTGTCTCCATCCCCACAGATGTGCACAGGTACCAACCTGGTCAATGGAAAGCACTGTGCTCCCTGACTACGATGTTTAGCTCAGAAATAGCCAATGAGACGTTTGCAAGGACTGCTGGCTTCCGTCTCCTGCTGCCCTTGAACTGGAGAGCGTGTAAGTATGGAACAGCCACTACTGCCTGGTAAACACTGGAGCAATTCCTATGCGAGAAGAGACCAGTATAGACTCCTGTACAGACCATAACCCTAACCCTAACTTTATACAGACCCTAAGCCCTAACCCTTACCCTAATCCTAACCCACAACATTATTTGAGCCATTGAATCAAACCATACCTGAAACCCAATTTACTCCTACACTTTTCAATAAAGTCCCTTTTAGTTTCATCCATCTTAAGGGGAGTTTTATGTTACTTGTGTCTTTTCTTCCCACTTTCAACCTATCTTTAGATATAATTATTTTAATCCTCATTGAATTATTTAGAATTGAATGGTCTTCTCCGTAAGCCATGACTCATGGGTATCAGTCATCAAGTTTGTCTATCATTCCCATCTTTTGTCAGAACATTTAAAGTCTCTGTCTTCTTAAGTCTGTGCTTTTCATCTGTGAATTGACTTAGGTGGACTCTGGGGTCACTCCAAGATCCCTCCAAAGGTAGAAGGAACCAGAGGTCAACAGCAAGTCTGCTTGATCCCAAAGGCTTTTCTCTCCTACATAAAACTGCCCTGCTCTGGGCTATTTTCCCTCAAGAAGGGGACTCTGAGTCTTCTCTGAGTGAAGTTCTGAGAAGCAGCCCATGTGGGCAGGTGGGAGCTTGAGGAAAGGCTGGGAGAGATGGGCACAGTTTCCCCAGGGAGAAGCAAGCAGTGGAAGACAGAATTCCCAGTTTTTACGCTTCTGCTATGTGCCCAAGTTGTCCGCCCCACAAGCATGGAGTGTTCTAGACTGCTGTCAGCATCTGACAAGCTGAGGGCACCAAGTCTTGTGACTGGTACAGGGTACAGGGAAGGAGGGATTGAGTGTGGCTTCTGCTGTTTTAACCCTGCTCCCGCCTGGCCCCACACCCTGGACCTGACCATGTGAGAAACTGCCTGCAGATGTATGTCGCTCCCTTACCTACTGTTCCCAGCCTGGCAGCCGAACCCCAGCAGTGCATCCCTAGCTACAAGATGGAGCTTCCCTTCCAAGTGGTGGCCCAGAACCCAGAGTCCTGCCCTTCACTGTTCTGTTTGAATAAGGACTCTCGAAAAACACTAGGCACCCTCCTTGAGGGAAGAAGGTTGTTCTCTTGTTGGAGTAGGGTTGTTGATATTTTCTGTGGAATGATGGTCAATGCTGAAGCTTGACAGACTACTGCCTGGTAAACACTGGAGCAATTCCTATGCGAGAAGAGACCAGTATAGACTCCTGTACAGACCATAACCCTAACCCTAACTTTATACAGACCCTAAGCCCTAACCCTTACCCTAATCCTAACCCACAACATTATTTGAGCCATTGAATCAAACCATACCTGAAACCCAATTTACTCCTACACTTTTCAATAAAGTCCCTTTTAGTTTCATCCATCTTAAGGGGAGTTTTATGTTACTTGTGTCTTTTCTTCCCACTTTCAACCTATCTTTAGATATAATTATTTTAATCCTCATTGAATTATTTAGAATTGAATGGTCTTCTCCGTAAGCCATGACTCATGGGTATCAGTCATCAAGTTTGTCTATCATTCCCATCTTTTGTCAGAACATTTAAAGTCTCTGTCTTCTTAAGTCTGTGCTTTTCATCTGTGAATTGACTTAGGTGGACTCTGGGGTCACTCCAAGATCCCTCCAAAGGTAGAAGGAACCAGAGGTCAACAGCAAGTCTGCTTGATCCCAAAGGCTTTTCTCTCCTACATAAAACTGCCCTGCTCTGGGCTATTTTCCCTCAAGAAGGGGACTCTGAGTCTTCTCTGAGTGAAGTTCTGAGAAGCAGCCCATGTGGGCAGGTGGGAGCTTGAGGAAAGGCTGGGAGAGATGGGCACAGTTTCCCCAGGGAGAAGCAAGCAGTGGAAGACAGAATTCCCAGTTTTTACGCTTCTGCTATGTGCCCAAGTTGTCCGCCCCACAAGCATGGAGTGTTCTAGACTGCTGTCAGCATCTGACAAGCTGAGGGCACCAAGTCTTGTGACTGGTACAGGGTACAGGGAAGGAGGGATTGAGTGTGGCTTCTGCTGTTTTAACCCTGCTCCCCGCCTGTCCCCACACCCTGGACCTGACCATGTGAGAAACTGCCTGCAGATGTATGTCGCTCCCTTACCTACTGTTCCCAGCCTGGCAGCCGAACCCCAGCAGTGCATCCCTAGCTACAAGATGGAGCTTCCCTTCCAAGTGGTGGCCCAGAACCCAGAGTCCTGCCCTTCACTGTTCTGTTTGAATAAGGACTCTCGAAAAAACACTAGGGCACCCCCTCCTTGAGGGAAGAAGGTTGTTCTCTTGTTGGAGAGAATAGGGTTGTTGATATTTTCTGTGGAATGATGGTCAATGCTGAAGCTTGACAGACTAAAGTTCATTCTGTTAGTCCCAAGGATGCTTTAGCAAAGGTAAACACTTCCCAGAATCCCCAAGGTAGACGGGTCCTGGACTCTCCTTTCTTTCCCAACCTGTCTTCTACTCTGGAAAGCATTTTGCATCCAGGCCCCACCAAAGGAACCCTCTCTCATCATGATCACACCAATAAATATAGCCACCTTCTATTGGCCGTCTATTACATCAGGCAGTTCACATAGATTATCTTTAATGTGAACACTAGTCTTTATACGGTCAGTGGAACTATGCCCATTTTGCGTCTGAATAAACTGAGGCTCAGAGAAATTAAGAAATCCAAAATCCTAGGTCAGTAGGAGGGCTGGGATCTGACCCCAGGTTGGCTGACCCTCATCTTTCACTGTCCAGCACCACCAATGGAAACGAGGTCACAAATTTACTCTCATGCCAACAAAGTCACTTGAGTCCGGTATAAATGTGCAGTGAATGGGTAGAGGGCCCATGTCCCTGTAAGGCCTTCTGTTCACCTGCAGTGTTACTTAGGTGGACATTTCTCTACCCCAATAGACCATGGGCACCTCTAAGAGTGGGTTCCAACCCCTTCACATGCCCCACATTTCCCACATGCTGCTTTGAGTAAGAGTGTAGGAACAGTAGCCATCGTCCACCCTTTGAAAAGTTTTTTGTTTGGGAAAATTCATCCTGAGCTCTGCCTTCCCAAGTATATAGTGTGCTTGGTCTCTCAGTCTTATTTTCCAGGCAAGAATACTAGAGTGAGTTGCTGTTTCCTTCTCCAGGGGATCTTCCTGACCCAAGGATCAAAGCCAGGTCTCTTATATCTCCCGAACTAGTGAATTCTTTACCACTAGCACCACCTAAGAAAGCCTCCCAAGTTTACTGTCGTTCAGTCACTGAGTCATGTTCACCTCTTTGCAACCCCATGAACTTGCAGCATGCCAGGCTTCCCTGTCCTTCATTCTCCAGGAGAATGAGTTTGCTCAAACTCATCACCTCTGATGAGATACCATCTGACAATCTCATCCTCTATCTTCCCCTTCTACTCCTGCCCTCAATCTTTCCCAGCATCAGGGTCTTCTCCAGGGAGTCAGCTCTTCTCATCAGGTGGTCAAAATATTGGAGCTTCAACTTCAGCATTAGTCCTTCCAATGAATATTCAGAGGTGATTTCCGTTAGCATTGACTGGCTTGACCTCCTTGCTGTCCGAGGGACTCTAGAGTCTTCTCCAATACCACAGTTCGAAGGCATCAATTCTTTGGCACTCAGCTTTTCCTATGGTCCATTTCTCACATCAATATATGACTACTGAAAAAACGATAGCCGTGACCATATGGATCTTGGTGGCAAAGTGATATCTCTGCTTTTTTGCTCTGGGCGCATGCGCTCCAGAGCTCTGGCTCGGTAATTGGGCACATTGATCCAGCCGCTCCGTGGCACGTGGGATCTTCGTAGGACAGGGATCGAACCGGGGCCCCTTGCACTGCAAGGCAGTGTCCTTACCCACTGGACCACCAGGGAAGCCCGAGAAGCATCTTTTAATTTCATGGCTGCAGCCACCATCTGCAGTGATTTTGGAGCCCATGAAAATAAAGTCTGTCACTGTTTCCACTTTTTCCCCATCTATGAGCCATGGAGTGATGGGACCGAATGCCATGATCTTTGTTTTCTGAATGTTGAGTTTTAGTCCACCCTTTTTGCTCTCCTCTTTTACACTTATCAAGGGGCTCTTCAGTTCGCCTTTGCCTTCTTCCATTAGAGAGTGATATTACCTGCATATCTGAGGTTGTTGATATTTTCCCCCAGCAATCTTGATTCCAGCTTGGGAGTCATCCAACCTGGCATTTTGCATAATGTAGTCTACATGTAAGTTAACTAAACAGGGAGACAATATACAGCCTTGATGTACTTCTTTTCCAATTTTGAACCAGTTCATTGTTCCATGTCTGGTTCTGTTACTTCATGTCCTGCATACAGGTTTCTCAAGAGACAGGTAAAGTGGTCTGATTTTCCTATCTCTTTAAGAATTTTCCAGTTTGTTGTGATCCACACAGTCAAAGGCTTGAGTGCAGTCAATGAAGTATGCTAAGTACCCTTGCTTTTCCTATGATCTAACAGATGTTGGCAATTTCATCTCTGGTTCTACCTTTTCTAAATCCATCTTGTACATCTGGAATTTCTTGCTTACATACTACTGAAGGATTTTGAGCATTACCTTGCTGCAATGTGAAATGAGTGCAATTGCAAGATAGTCTGAATATTCTTTCACATTGCCTTTCTTTGGGATTAGAGTAAACACTGTGTTTTTCCAGTCCCATGGCCACTGCTGAGTTTTCTAAATTTGCTGGTATGTTGAGTACAGCATTTTAACAGCATCATCTTTTAGGATTTGAAAGAGCACAGCTGGAATTCTGTCACCTCCACTAGCTTTACTTGGAGCAATGCTTCCTAAGGCTCACTTGACTTCATACTCCAGGATATCTAGGTCTAGGTAAATGACCACACCATGGTGGCAATCTAGGTCATCAAGGCCTTTTTGGTACAGTTCTTCTGTGTACCTTGCCACTTCTTAATCTCTTCTGCTTCTGTTAGGTCCACACTGTTACTGTCCTTTATTGCGCCCATTTTTGCATGAAATGTTCCCTTGGTATCTCCAATTTTCTTGAAGAGCTCTCTACTCTTTCCCATTCTATTGTTTTCCTCTGTTTCTTTGCAGTCACTTAACGGGCTTTCTTATCTCTCTGTGCTATTCTTTGGAACTCTGCATTCAGTTGGGTATATCTTTCCCTTTCTCCTTTGCCTTTGGCATCTCTTCTTCTCTCAGCTATTGAAAGGCTGTGCGTATCAGAACTGAATGCTCAGGCTCCCTTGCAGTGAGGATGCAGTCACGTGACCTGGGCTCAGCCCTGAAAGTCCCTGATTCAGAACTGAGCCTCAGGCAGAAACAGACTTCTGTTTTGTGGTCCAGCTTTCAGGGTGGCCTCAGTTACAAGGTCAGCTTCCTGTGGAAGAAGAGACCATGGCGGCAGTGAAGTCAGTTCCTGGCATCCAGTTCAGTGGCGGCTGCTGTGGCAGCAGTAATTTCACCGGTCAATCCAGGGCTGCGACAGGGTTCCGAGCTCCTCCTGGGGACCTCACCTGGGGTCTGTTCCTCCTGCCCTCCCGATGACTCCATGTGTTTACTCATATTGTTTAATAAATCCCTTTTCTGCTGAAACTAGCTACAGTGGGTTCTGATATTTGCAACTCTGTAAACATTTGGCAAATAAACATTTTAAAATCTCCCCTCACGCCGGAGGCTGGAGAGGAAGCCCCATGTCACGGCCTGTCTGTGCGCCCTTCCTCCACTCTCTGCCTCCTTGCGAGATGCCAGGTCCCTCAGCAAACCTAGGCAAGCAGGATGCAGCCCGAGACACTGTGATACATGGCACAAGTGCCTGGCACACACTAGGCCGAGGGAAATATTGATTGATTGTTAGATTTCTCCTAACACACCTGTATCCCAGGATCCCCGAACTGCTTCTTGAAATTCCCGTCCTTTGAATTCATTCCCTGTGTCAGAGCTTTACAATTCCTAACTCATCTAATTTTCATGACACCCTTTGAGGTGGGTAATTGCATCAGCATCTTGCAGAGGAGGAAACAGAGTCCTGGAGACCTGAAGCGGTTTGTCCAGGGTCACAGCCTGGTAGCAGCAGGGTCAGGCTTGAACTCAGGAGTGTCTGACTCCAGAACTCCAAACATCCCAGCCCCTTCGCTCTGCCACACAAAGCATAGCCTGGGAGGTGGGTGTCCGGCCTTAAGAAGTCCAGATGCTGGCAGGGGAATGCGGTCAACCCCATAAGCCCTACTGAGATGTGGGAATTAATGACTGAATGGGCTGGAGCCACAGATGCTCCCATTGAAAACAAGACTTAAAGCTGTTGTATTTTTTTCTCTTTCAAAAGCAAATATTACAATTTCTGAACACCTGTGGCTATTGCCTACTATTGTCTAAAACCACACAATGGTCTGAACACTCCCCGCTGCCTAGGGCTTTCTCAAACTCCCGAGAATCGGAGCAACAGCCTTTGTTTTTGCTGGGGAGCTAGAGCGAGTACCTTTGATTCCTGATACGAACCGTGTGTATCTCCCCAAAAGGATGTACATTGAAAACCAGCCCACAGTTTGGCGGTACTTGGGGGAGGGATTTGGGGGTTAGTGCTTTTATAAGAGGCCAGAGGGCTCCTTCACCCTCTTTTCTCCATGTGGGGACACAACCAAGTGGGCAGTCTGCAACCCAGGAGAGAGCTCATCCATGGTGGCACCCTGATCTTGGACTTCCAGCCCCTCTGAACTGTGAGAAGCAGGTGTCCAACCACCTGGTTTAAGGCATTTTGTTATAGCAGCCTGAGCTGAGAAAGTCCCCTTTCTCCATGCCCTCTCCTACCCTCCTCAGCTTCCGGGGACAGGCAGCCAGCAGGCAGTACTTCTTGCCAGATAAAACGCATCTCCTCTGACAGGATGGTCCTGGAAGCCTGGGATCCAGAGAGGTGTAAGGTCAGGGAGCCTGCTAAATGTTCCTCCTCAAGACAGACAGAACTCACTCATGATCTGTGGCGCCCAGGGGCTGTTGGAGGAGGCGCTTAAGCTGCGTTCAAGGCTGTTAGTGTGAGCACAGAGCCTCTTCTGAAGAAACACACAGGAGGTGCCAGGAATCCACGACCTGTGCATGCAGAGGCCAAGGTGAAGGCGAGTTCACGGCCTGGCCTCCATCTGGTAAACTGGAGACCAGTAGGCTGAATCCATCTCCTGTGTTTTATTTAGTCAAACGAAGTGTGCGTACACAGCTTTACCGGAAATTCTTCCCTGGGTAGAGATCCAGAAGAAATTGTCAAGCAGATCTGAAGGAGAAGGAGGGACTGTCCACCGCGGGGGTGTTTGAAGCAGCGAGAAGGGGAGGAGGAAGTTTAGAAGCAAGCTAGACCTCCACTGCTGCTGCTGCTTAGTCGCTCAGTCATGTCCAGCTCCGTGAGAGCCCATGGACTGTAGCCAGCCAGACTCCTCTGAGTATGGAATTTTCCAGGCAAGCATACTGGAGTGGGTTGCCATTTCCTCCCTGCTAAGAGATGGGTAACTGCAGTGGATACAGCTGTTAGAGGCAGCAGCCTAGAGGACCATCTAGCAACCTGGAGAGGTCTTTAAAAGCATAATGCTCAGGGAGGAGAAAAAAAAGAGAGAGAGAGAATCGGCTTTTTAGCACAATACTATTTGCACACATTAAATACACGCACATAAAATAATATAGGTTGGTATAATCATAAAAATAAAAGTAAGCGTGTCAAGCTCATCAGGTACAGAGGAAAGAGCCCAGAAGTCGAACAGGGAAGCAATAGAAAATCCATCCTGATCCCCTTCCCTGGACCACTGATGCAGGAACTGAGAAGTGGGCTTAGAGCAATTCTGAACCTGAAAAAGCTTAGAGGTGCATGCCTTACAGGTCAGGGACATTTCTCTCTGGGTGAGTCCCAGCCAGGCTCCCCAGGCCAAGGTTAAGTTCGAGGGCCTAAACTGTTCATTCATGCCTTCCTGATAAGGATAGTCCTCACCTCACAACCATCTCATTCCTCATCCCTGCCCTCAGAAAACTCACAGCCTAGTGGGGCGTCAGGAGAGTGACCAGATCCCTGAGGTCTGGGTGTGGGATGTTCATCCGGGAGCATCTCACACAGCCCTGGTGTCAGCCAGACTTTCTGGAGGAGGCAACATCCCAGGTGAGACCTGAAAAGGGGGCACCTGAGCGATTCTGCGTGTACCTTACTGGGGCACTTCTGGCAAATATCTCCCCAATCTAAGCTTCCACTGAAGCTCATCAATGAAGGCAGGAGGTTAAGCTCTAATGTGGGGGCTGATAAACTGCTGGATGCCATGACTGTGCTTGAGGAGTCACCGTAACTTCCAGAGTGACCACGCTCCAGGGCCCCGGCGTCAGATCTGCAGCCCAGTTTCCTCTTCAAGGAGGTACCCTTGCTGCAGAGAGCCACCAGAGGAAGTCACGCTATTGGAAGGGCTATTGGAGGAGCCGCTGAAGCTGCACTCAAGCCTGTTGGGGTGAGCACAGAGCTTGTCCTAAAGAGACACAAAGGAGGTGCCAGGAATCCACGACCTCTGTACGTAGTCAATGACCGACTGAGGAGGCTGATGGGAGAAAGACCTGGCCAGTGGCCCACTCAGACAACTGCAGTGGACCCCTCTTGGGGTTGGCCTGGACCATTCTCGGGCCTGACTTCTCCATCTGCCCAATCCTGCTTCCTCCCCCTCCCTTTCTGGATCCTCATCCCAGGGAGCCTCCCCGGGAAACACCCTGTGCACCACACTTGTCTCAGAGCCTGCTTCCCAGAGAGGCCAACCAAAACAACACAGCTATGTTAAAATTGCTTAAAAGGCAGCAAAAACAATAATATCAACTCTATTTATTAGCTGTCAATTATTCATTTTTAGCTGCTGCAAAAAATAGAAAATTCAAAAGCCGACAGACTAAATTGCCCTCCAGTCTTCACACACCATGCGTGTGGCCAGAGACTCGGTCACTCAATACCGCTGGTCAGTGGCACACAACTTCAAAACCCTGAAGTGAGTACAGTTCTTGGTCTGTGATTCTGAACGCTAGATAACAGTTTTACTCTTATTTTCTATAATAAGCTCTCTTGGGCATTTCCTAGTGGTTTCATTTATTAATTACCCTCACTTTGTGTAGGACTATTGATTTGTGTGCACCAAGTTTGGTTTTTTTCTGCCTAGGGAGACTGTTTCCTTTGAGGAACAGGCTTACATGAACAACTAGAGAGGTCACAACCATCTGAACCCCAGGCGCCTGGCAGGATTTATTGGAAAAAAAGAAAAGGGAAAAGGAACAACTTAGGGAGATGTGGGAAAATAATAATAACATCAGTCCTCTTTAACTGAGCCCCTGCTACATGCCAATGAAGGCAGGAGGTTAAGCTCTAATGTGGGCTGATAAACTGCTGGATGCCATGACTGTGCTTGAGGAGTCACCGTAACTTCCAGAGTGACCACGCCCAGGGCCCCGTCAGATCTGCAGCCCAGTTTCCTCTTCAAGGAGGTACCCTTGCTGCAGAGAGCCACCAGAGGAAGTCACGCTATTGGAAGGGCTATTGGAGGAGCCGCTGAAGCTGCACTCAAGCCTGTTGGGGTGAGCACAGAGCTTGTCCTAAAGAGACACAAAGGAGGTGCCAGGAATCCACGACCTCTGTACGTAGTCAATGACCGACTGAGGAGGCTGATGGGAGAAAGACCTGGCCAGTGGCCCACTCAGACAACTGCAGTGGACCCCTCTTGGGGTTGGCCTGGACCATTCTCGGGCCTGACTTCTCCATCTGCCCAATCCTGCTTCCTCCCCCTCCCTTTCTGGATCCTCATCCCAGGGAGCCTCCCCGGGAAACACCCTGTGCACCACACTTGTCTCAGAGCCTGCTTCCCAGAGAGGCCAACCAAAACAACACAGCTATGTTAAAATTGCTTAAAAGGCAGCAAAAACAATAATATCAACTCTATTTATTAGCTGTCAATTATTCATTTTTAGCTGCTGCAAAAAATAGAAAATTCAAAAGCCGACAGACTAAATTGCCCTCCAGTCTTCACACACCATGCGTGTGGCCAGAGACTCGGTCACTCAATACCGCTGGTCAGTGGCACACAACTTCAAAACCCTGAAGTGAGTACAGTTCTTGGTCTGTGATTCTGAACGCTAGATAACAGTTTTACTCTTATTTTCTATAATAAGCTCTCTTGGGCATTTCCTAGTGGTTTCATTTATTAATTACCCTCACTTTGTGTAGGACTATTGATTTGTGTGCACCAAGTTTGGTTTTTTTCTGCCTAGGGAGACTGTTTCCTTTGAGGAACAGGCTTACATGAACAACTAGAGAGGTCACAACCATCTGAACCCCAGGCGCCTGGCAGGATTTATTGGAAAAAAAGAAAAGGGAAGAAAAGAAAGGAACAACTTAGGGAGATGTGGGGAAAATAATAATAACATCAGTCCTCTTTAACTGAGCCCCTGCTACATGCCAGGAGCGAGGCTGAGACCTTGACAAAGTATGAGCTCACAGATGGCAGCCTGACGAGATGGGCCTTTAACAACCCCACCCTATGTACGCAAGTTGTTGTTGCTTAGTCGCCAAGTCATATCCAACTCTTTGTGGCCCCATGCACTGCAGCATGCCGGACTCCCCTGTCCTTCCCTATCTCCCAGAGGTTACTCAGACTCATGTCCGTTGAGTCAGTGGTGGTATCTCACCATCTCATTCTCTGCTGCCCTCTGCTCAAGACTGAGGCTCAGTGTGGTTCTGTAACTTGCCCAAGATCCCAGAGCTAGTAAGCAACAGAGCCAAGACTTGAGTCCACATCGTTCTGACTGAAAAGGCACACCACCCATCTACCTGTGCCAGTACATCTACCGCAAAACCCTGGAGGCCAAAGTCAGGGTCAAGCTACTAATGTGAAGAATGAGGCAAAATATACCATCGATGCCCTAGAACAAAGGTGGAAACCAGCTGTGTTCAGAGCGTGCTCTTATAATGAAGTACCGTTTAGAGAAGACCCATAGGCTTTCTGTGAAGTGTGGAAGACAGGCGTCTGGGGGACCTCAGGCAAGGGTGTTTCCCCCGCATCCCTGAGTAAAGAAGTGCTCTGTCCCTGAGAGTCTGGGTCAGCCCAGAGTGCCCTGATCCCTCCTAACTGCCATCATAAGCGGGCCCTGAAAAGAAAAGGAGGCTAAGCCACGGAATCCCATCCACAAGTCAGGTCAGCCCAGCACTGAGGGTTACCATAGCAACGATCTGAGGCTGGGATTTTTTTTTAAAAAGAAGGTGTTCCTCACAGAGAAGGAGCAGAGAGAAAATGTGGGAGAGAGATTCTTGGAAGCTGTGGTGACTCACTGTGTTCTTTCCCTCAGTAAGGGGCCTGAGTCCATTCCGAAAATGGGGAGCACAGAAGGGTACAGCCTGATTTCCCCAAGAACATCACACCCTGGCACACAGGCAAAATGATCAAACGTGCACAGTGTAGTGGAGGTACACTGGAGATAACCAGGGAGGAGGTATAAGGCGCTGGGTGAAAACTCTTATATTTTCTTTATGTTTTATAATTTTTGGTAGAAATTTACATTCAATTTTAGGGAGATGTGGGAAAATAATAATAACTGTTTTAACTGACCCCTTGCCACAAACCGCTATGAGCTCACAGATGGCAGCCTGACGAGATGGGCCTTTAACAACCCCACCCTATGTACGCAAGTTGTTGTTGCTTAGTCGCCAAGTCATATCCAACTCTTTGTGGCCCCATGCACTGCAGCATGCCGGACTCCCCTGTCCTTCCCTATCTCCCAGAGGTTACTCAGACTCATGTCCGTTGAGTCAGTGGTGGTATCTCACCATCTCATTCTCTGCTGCCCTCTGCTCAAGACTGAGGCTCAGTGTGGTTCTGTAACTTGCCCAAGATCCCAGAGCTAGTAAGCAACAGAGCCAAGACTTGAGTCCACATCGTTCTGACTGAAAAGGCACACCACCCATCTACCTGTGCCAGTACATCTACCGCAAAACCCTGGAGGCCAAAGTCAGGGTCAAGCTACTAATGTGAAGAATGAGGCAAAATATACCATCGATGCCCTAGAACAAAGGTGGAAACCAGCTGTGTTCAGAGCGTGCTCTTATAATGAAGTACCGTTTAGAGAAGACCCATAGGCTTTCTGTGAAGTGTGGAAGACAGGCGTCTGGGGGACCTCAGGCAAGGGTGTTTCCCCCGCATCCCTGAGTAAAGAAGTGCTCTGTCCCTGAGAGTCTGGGTCAGCCCAGAGTGCCCTGATCCCTCCTAACTGCCATCATAAGCGGGCCCTGAAAAGAAAAGGAGGCTAAGCCACGGAATCCCATCCACAAGTCAGGTCAGCCCAGCACTGAGGGTTACCATAGCAACGATCTGAGGCTGGGATTTTTTTTTAAAAAGAAGGTGTTCCTCACAGAGAAGGAGCAGAGAGAAAATGTGGGAGAGAGATTCTTGGAAGCTGTGGTGACTCACTGTGTTCTTTCCCTCAGTAAGGGGGCCTGAGTCCATTCCGAAAAATGGGGAGCACAGAAGGGTACAGCCTGATTTCCCCAAGAACATCACACCCTGGCACACAGGCAAAATGATCAAACGTGCACAGTGTAGTGGAGGTACACTGGAGATAACCAGGGAGTATGTATAAGGCGCTGGGTGAAAAACTCTATTATATTTTCTTTATGTTTTATAATTTTGGTAGAAATAAAATTAGAAAAAAGTAGTAGGAAAACTCTGCTTTTCAACACACTGTCTAGATTTGTTGAAAAGCAGACACATTACTCTGCCAACAAAGGTCCCTAGAGTCGAGGCCATGGTCTTCCCAGGGGCCATATACAGTTGTGAGAGCTGGACCATAAAGAAGGCAGAACACCAGAAATTGATGCCTTCAAACTGTGGTGCTGGAGCAGACTCCTGAAACTCCCTTGAACAGCAAGGAGATCAAACCAGTCAATCTTAAGGGAAATCAACCCTGAATACTCGTTGGAAAGACTTATGCTGGAGCTGAAACACCAGCATTTTGGTCATCATATGTGAACAGATGACACATTGGAAAAGTTCCTGATGCTAAGAAAAACTGAGGGCAGAAGGAGAAGAGGGCATCAGAGGAGGAGATGGCTGGATGGCATCACGGATGCAATGGACGTGAACTTGGGAAAACTCTGGGAGATGGTGAGGGACAGGGATGCCTGGTGTGCTGCAGTCCATGGAGTCACAAAGAGCTGGACACCGGTGGATGACTGAACAACAACAAGAATAGAGAAGCTATTACATACTGACTATGAAAAGAAAAGAAAAAAATTCCCAATATAATCTTTTCAAACAATTTAATGAGATACTTGAGTTTCTTCCATGAACATACTTTTCTTAATATCAGGCTTTACACGTGGAACGACCATACAGGATTCTTGATGAGGACTTTTTATTGATGAGCTCTTGAAATTCTTGAAAGTCACTGTTGGCAGGAAACTTTTGTTCACTGAGTACATGATAAAAAACGTAAGACCATTTTATAACCATTCAAAAATGTCTAACACTGGAAATTAGATTAAAAGAACCTAACCGCTCTTTCTCTTCTTCCTTTGACAACTGTAATGTTGAAATTTCTTGTGATAATGTGAATGGATGGTGAGTACAATCAAACATTTCATATCAAGAGTTTCAAAATAATGATGAAGTTCTAATTTGCAGAGTGTGTGTGTGTGTGTTACTAGAGCTTTCTTCCCGCAGCTAACGCGGATGCTACTAAAGGGCACATCCCCTATAAAGATTAAGGCTTTGGTGGCTACCTGACGTAAAGACAGGGATCTGCAGCCTTCTCCCAAAGATGAGCCACGCTGCACATCACACCCAGCTTCCTTATCACCACCTTCATCTCTCGACCTATGTTGGACTGGACACCAAGTACGGGAAGTCCTCTTGCAAATTCAGGGGCCCCTCTTCAAAAGCGGAGCACAGGACTCAGCAGCTGGCTGCTGACACACATGTCTACGTGACACCTGCTGAGGCAATGTGCACCCCAGTGCGGCATCAGATGCGGCTCCTCCTCATAAAGTCTACAGGGACCACAGGGATGCCTGGGCCCTGTCTGCTAAGAAGACCATCCCAGTAGGCCTGGGACTAAGAGGCTTCCTGGCTGCCCAGGTGGCTCTCGTGGTAAAGAACCCACCTGCCAGTGCATGAGATGTGAGCAACAGCAGGTTCAATCCCTGGGTCAGGAAGATCCCCTGGAACAGGGCATGGCACCCCACTCCAGTATTCTTGCCTGGGAAATTCCATGGTCAGAGAAGCCTGGAGGGCTACAGTCCACGGGCTTTTGAAGAGGTGGACATGACTGAAGCAACTCAACACATACACAAGAGGTTTCCAGGGATGGGATTCATTCAGGGCTAAAGCTGAGAAAGTCCCCGTCAAATGGAAATGAGCTGGTCATCCTACATGGTCACCTGAAGGCTGTAAAAATCAGTTCCTCATGGCACACGTGTAATTCATTCAATGCACACACAGAGTGGCGTGCTCTGGATCAGAGCTGTGTTTCTTGAGCCTTCGTGTGCGCACGAGTAAACTGGGGATCTTATTAGAAATGAAGATTCTGAATCGGTAGTTGGGGGGGGGCCGGGGGCAAGATTTTATGTTTCTAACAAGTACCCAAGAGATGTAGTTGCTGCCGGCACATGGACTACCCTTGGAGCTGCATGGGCTTGGATCACAGTGCTGAAGCCAAAGATAAGACTTCAGCCCCATGAGCAGAGATTTGCAGCCAAATGCCCAAGGGAGCCAGGAGAAGAGCAGAGAAGGGTCACTGAAACCCATCCCCACCACAGGAAAACCAGTCATCCCCAAAGGCCCACAGATTTGGAAAGTTGCTCTCTGCACACAGCAAGCAACTGTCGGGGACAGATTTCCATGGCCTCTTGACCACCCTGAGTCAAGATCAGTTAACATCAGCTGAACCCTACCACGGATCATTATAGACAGTCTCGGGCTGGAGTGGACTCCTCAGGCCAGGTCCCTGAGCTCACAGCGCTTCTGTGGGTGCGTGCTAAGTTAACTTCAGTCATATCCAATGCTCTGTGACCCCATGGACTGTAGCCCAACAGGCGCCTCTGTTCATGGGTTTCTCCAGGCAAGAATACTGGAGTGGGTTGCCATTTGCTACTCCAGGGGATCTTCCCAACCCAGGAATTGAACCCACCTCTCTTCTGTCTCCTACATTAGCAGGCAGGTTCTTTACCACTAGCACCACCTGGGAAGCCTCCTAGTGTTTCTAGGCTAACAGTTCATGCAGCCAAACCATGCACATTATGTCTTCATTTATCCCCTTGTTCATTCATTTATTTTCCAAATACTAGTGTAGAACCTATGAAGTTGTAGATATGGAAGAGAAATACTGCTTGTAACCCTGGTACTATGGTTTTGGTAATTTAAAAAAAACCGGATACCTGGGATGACCCTCCTAAAGTGCTAGTCCCTCAGTTGTGTTTGACTTTGTGTGACCCCATACCCTGCCAGGCTCCTTTGTCCATGGAATTCTCTAGGCAAGAAGACTGGAGTGGGTTTCCATGCCCTTCTCCAAGGGATCTTCCCAATCTAGGGATGAAACTCAGGTCTCCTGTATTGCAGGCAGATCCTGTATCACAAATAAAGTATCTGGAAAAAGAAGAAAAAGTCCTCTTAAATGTAAGGTAAGCTAGCAAGAAAGTAAATAAGGAACAACGCCCAAAATGCACTGAATGGAGGCAGGAACGAACAAAGTAAGGAAAGTAGCAACTGTGTTTACCCCAAGGACATTTCCTGAACCCTAGGAAACAGAACTTTGGTCTTCCTGGTGTCCTTGGGCTGAGGAAGAGCTGACAAAGCCCAGAGTCTGTTCAAGGTGAGGAGTCTGATAGGAGTTAGTTCCCTTGAAGAGCTGACTCTTCAAGAGAATTCACTCTCAGGTTAAGGACAAAGGAGGACTATCAACAGCCCCCTCCTTCATGGCGACTGCAGGAAAAATGGAATGTCTTAAAACTAAGCAGTAAGTGGAAAATGGAAAAAGTAACTACTGAGAATTTGGAGTCATCCGTCATCCTTGACACAAGTTTGTAACCAACCAAGTTGAAGTCACACCACCAGGGTGGTCCCCAAACTCCACAAACCAACCACTTAATTTCTAGAGGTTGCTGCAGGGAAGTGCCCTCCAGGGGCTCCAGCAGAGGCAAAAAAAATAACAAAATAGTCTTTGAAAGAACCCTCTGCAATCCCAGGTCTCACAAATTTCCATAAATAGAAACTCAAGGAAAATGAGTCAACCACCACTAAACAAATACACAAGGAAACTATGTATCATGACTGAACCAACACAAACAATGCGACCACTTCCTGCATACCTGTGCTGATTCATCTGCACCCTAACTTACTGGCTACCTGACAGGCAGGCCCTTTAGACCGGCATGGTTTACTCCTACCCCACCTCTGCACATGCCGGTGGGTTCTTCAGTCATCTGGTAGACTGATGTTATGAAACTCTGGCCCACATCTCTGTAGAGTTTCTTCCGCTCTGGCAGGCTGTGTGTCCCTGCAGCGGCCACATCTTCTCCAGGGTCTGGATCTAAGCAGGAGGTGTGTGGGATGCCTCTTCCAAGTTCTGAATTCCTTCCTCGTTTACTCTCTGTCTGCTCCAGAGGACTTCTACATTTGCTGTTTTTATATTCCTTAGAGTCTCCCTTTACAACCCTTTTAGTCATTTAGCCATATTATACTTGCTGATAATTCATTATATTAAATTGTGCCTGTTGAAATTGTTGATGTTGGTGTGGTCCTTGCCTGGCCCTTGACCCATACATTCAGCATCCAATTAAAATCACTAGGTGATGCAAAAACAGTAGATAAATATGATGCCCCACCAGGAGGAAAAAAAAAGGAACAACTTTGGTCTTCCTGGTGTCCTTGGGCTGAGGAAGAGCTGACAAAGCCCAGAGTCTGTTCAAGGTGAGGAGTCTGATAGGAGTTAGTTCCCTTGAAGAGCTGACTCTTCAAGAGAATTCACTCTCAGGTTAAGGACAAAGGAGGACTATCAACAGCCCCCTCCTTCATGGCGACTGCAGGAAAAATGGAATGTCTTAAAACTAAGCAGTAAGTGGAAAATGGAAAAAGTAACTACTGAGAATTTGGAGTCATCCGTCATCCTTGACACAAGTTTGTAACCAACCAAGTTGAAGTCACACCACCAGGGTGGTCCCCAAACTCCACAAACCAACCACTTAATTTCTAGAGGTTGCTGCAGGGAAGTGCCCTCCAGGGGCTCCAGCAGAGGCAAAAAAAATAACAAAATAGTCTTTGAAAGAACCCTCTGCAATCCCAGGTCTCACAAATTTCCATAAATAGAAACTCAAGGAAAATGAGTCAACCACCACTAAACAAATACACAAGGAAACTATGTATCATGACTGAACCAACACAAACAATGCGACCACTTCCTGCATACCTGTGCTGATTCATCTGCACCCTAACTTACTGGCTACCTGACAGGCAGGCCCTTTAGACCGGCATGGTTTACTCCTACCCCACCTCTGCACATGCCGGTGGGTTCTTCAGTCATCTGGTAGACTGATGTTATGAAACTCTGGCCCACACTCTCTGTAGAGTTTCTTCCGCTCTGGCAGGCTGTGTGTCCCTGCAGCGGCCACATCTTCTCCAGGGTCTGGATCTAAGCAGGAGGTGTGTGGGATGCCTCTTCCAAGTTCTGAATTCCTTCCTCGTTTACTCTCTGTCTGCTCCAGAGGACTTCTACATTTGCTGTTTTTATATTCCTTAGAGTCTCCCTTTACAACCCTTTTAGTCATTTAGCCATATTATACTTGCTGATAATTCATTATATTAAATTGTGCCTGTTGAAATTGTTGATGTTGGTGTGGTCCTTGCCTGGCCCTTGACCCATACATTCAGCATCCAATTAAAATCACTAGGTGATGCAAAAACAGTAGATAAATATGATGCCCCACCAGGAGGAAAAGAAATTAATCAATAATAACAGACCCAACAATAATAGACTTAGTCATCAAGGACTTTGAAGCATAAGTCTTATAAAAATGTCCAAAGGTAGGAGAATGTGAATACAATGAGGATTAAATTAAATATAGAAAATAAAAGATACAAGGCCATATAGAATGGAAAAACACAAGTGAAATTTTTAAAAATATGCTGAATGAGATTAATAGCAGATTAGACATTATAAAAGAGATAGCAGACAACTTGAGAGCACAGGATTAGAAATTATTCAAATTAGGCATAAGAGATTAAAGGCTGGAAAAAAAGGAAGTATCAGTCATCTGTGGGACAATGTCAAAGTGCTTTACGTGCGTGTAGTCAGAATCTCAAGAAAGTTGGAGGGGACAGAAAATAAAATATTTGAAGATAAAAAATGGCGGAAACTATTCCAGATCTGATGAAAACTATAAATCCACAAATACAAGAAGCTTAATGAACCCCAAGTAGAATAATGATAAAGAAAAACATACAGAAGCACATAATAATAGAAGTGGCTAAAAACCAGTAATAAAGAGAACATCTTAAAAGCAGCCAGGGACAAGGGATATTCTACATGAACAAAAAAACTAAGAATTATGGCAAATTTTTCATCAGAACAACAGCAGAAGACAGTGAAGCCAAATCTTTAAACTGCCGAAAGAAAAACTACCAAGCTAGAATTCTAGAGCCAATAAAAACATCTTTCAAAAGAAAAGCAAGGCAGTGAGGAGCAGTGGAAATGAAAGTGTTCTACCTCAGATTGAAATTTTAACCCGGGGCCCAGCTCTGATCAAACCCTACTTGGGACTTAAACCCACGCGGCTGGAACTCAATCCAGCTAAAACCCTGCTTGGGACTTGAACCCTAGTGGCTGAGGCTTGACCCCAGCCAAAACCCTGCCTGAGGCTTGAACCCATGTGGCGGGGACTCAGACCTGATCAAACCCTACTTGCGACTTAAACCCACAAGGCTAGGACTCAATCCAGCCAAACCCCAGTCAGGAACTTGAACCCACATGGTCGGGACTCAATCCAGTCAAAACCCTAGTCTCGAGTAATCTTTGAATTAAAATCACTCATCCAATGTCTAGACCCACTGAGGCGCAGGTTATTTGTGCCTCAACGCAGAAGGAATTCAGCGAGAGGCAGAGTGATAGGCAAGAAGAGGATTTCTTAGGATAGGACACTTGTAAGAGGTGCAAGAGGGCAGGCAGGAAAGCTCTGCTCAGCTCCCCCAATTGGGTGGGCAGCAATATATATATAGGAGGGTAGAAGACCGCCTTCCTCAGATAGACATAGATGCAGATGTACGGCATACATCATTAGCTCCTCCTTCCCCAGCTCTTCCTTCATTAGCTATTTATACTTAGTCAAGCCTGCTTTATTGAATAAGGAGCAGCTTTCTTGAGTTATCATTAACTTACTGGCCTCCCAACTTTTCTTAGGCTTTACCTTTCCACCTACAGTCCCCTACTAGGACTTTACAACTACCTAACTATTCCATTCTGTCCCTATCAGAAACAGCTAGGCAGGCGCTGGGTGGAGCAGTCAGGTGCAAGACTGGGAGCAGGACAGGAGGCTGGGCTAAAAAAAAAGAGAGAGAGAGAGAAAGAAAAAGCAAAAAATAGATGTTTACTGAAAATCTGGAAGCATTTATCATCCATTGACCTTCTATCCCAAAAAATATTACATTAGATAAAAAGTTCTTCAGGTGGAAGGAAAGGGATACCAGGCAGAAACTTGGATCGATACAAAGGAATGAGGAAAATAAAAAATAAAATGAAACAGACCACTGATACAGTCAACATGAATAAATAGAAATAGTCAACAAAGTGAGAGACCCCAGATGCAAAAGCCTACATGTTTATGACTCCATTTATACAAAATCCTAGAAAAGGTATAACTCTAGTGACAGAACTCAGTTCCGTGGTTGTCAGGTCCTGGGGAGTAGGGGAGAAGACTGACTGCAACAGGCCACAGGGGAATTTGGGGGTGAACTGCTCCATCTTGATTGTGGTTGTGCATTACAATGCATTTGTCAAAACTGATCAAGCCATATCTTTAAAACAAGGGAATCTCATTGTATATCCATGGTATCTTAATAAAGCTGACCATTTAGAAAAGTCAGTGAAGGACCCCAGAACCACAGATAACGCTTTAAAAATGCATCCCAACAATCACAGAGAAGGTTAAAAGAAGGCGCATGGAATTAAAGTGTATTGCAGTATTAAGTGTGTTTTTCAAGAGAAGGGTAAAGATATTGACTAATTTTAGACTTGGATAAACTGAGAAAGGAACTTGTCATTTCTAAGGTTACCACTAAAGGAATAGTGACAGATACGTAAATCTCTAATCAGTAGAAGGAAAAAGATGTAATAGACCCAAAAAATCAAAAGTAAGGTTTAAAAGTGCTTAATGGGGCTTCCTGGTGGTCCAGTGAGTAATGAGTCTGCCCTGCAGTGCAAGGAGCACTGGTTCGATCCCTCGTCCGGGAAGATCCCACATGCGACTGGACCGGTGTGTCCAATCACAAGCCAGCACTCTGGAGCGCATGCACCCAGAGCCAGTACTCTGCAGCAAGAGAGGCCACTGCAATGCGAGGCCCACACAGGCCAAAAAACAAAGATGGATGAAAATGATAAATAAATTAAAAAAAACAATAAAAGAGGCCAAAATTTAAAAATACACATATATAAAAAGTGCGTAATGGGTGAGACAAATAGGAAATACAAAATAAGCTGCAAATTCACATGGGTTAGTGGTAAAGAACCTGCCTGCCAATGCAGGAGACGTAAGAGACTCGGATTCGATCCCTGGGTTCAAATATATCAGTAATTACAAGGCACGTATATGAACTAAAAAATGGAACAATAAACTACACAAATTCCACCCAGAGAAGGCCACTGTTACTATTCTGCAATGCCAAATCACTTCAGTGTCTGACTCTTTGTGATGCTACGGATAGTAATCTTCCGGCTCCTCTGTCTGTGGGGATTCTCCAGACAAGAATACTAGAGTGGGTTTCCATGTCCTCCTCCAGGGATCTTCTGGACCTTTGTCTCTCAAGGCCACAGGGGAATTTGGGGGTGAACTGCTCCATCTTGATTGTGGTTGTGCATTACAATGCATTTGTCAAAACTGATCAAGCCATATCTTTAAAACAAGGGAATCTCATTGTATATCCATGGTATCTTAATAAAGCTGACCATTTAGAAAAGTCAGTGAAGGACCCCAGAACCACAGATAACGCTTTAAAAATGCATCCCAACAATCACAGAGAAGGTTAAAAGAAGGCGCATGGAATTAAAGTGTATTGCAGTATTAAGTGTGTTTTTCAAGAGAAGGGTAAAGATATTGACTAATTTTAGACTTGGATAAACTGAGAAAGGAACTTGTCATTTCTAAGGTTACCACTAAAGGAATAGTGACAGATACGTAAATCTCTAATCAGTAGAAGGAAAAAGATGTAATAGACCCAAAAAATCAAAAGTAAGGTTTAAAAAGTGCTTAATGGGGCTTCCCTGGTGGTCCAGTGAGTAATGAGTCTGCCCTGCAGTGCAAGGAGCACTGGTTCGATCCCTCGTCCGGGAAGATCCCACATGCGACTGGACCGGTGTGTCCAATCACAAGCCAGCACTCTGGAGCGCATGCACCCAGAGCCAGTACTCTGCAGCAAGAGAGGCCACTGCAATGCGAGGCCCACACAGGCCAAAAAACAAAGATGGATGAAAATGATAAATAAATTAAAAAAAACAATAAAAGAGGCCAAAATTTAAAAATACACATATATAAAAAGTGCGTAATGGGTGAGACAAATAGGAAATACAAAATAAGCTGCAAATTCACATGGGTTAGTGGTAAAGAACCTGCCTGCCAATGCAGGAGACGTAAGAGACTCGGATTCGATCCCTGGGTTCAAATATATCAGTAATTACAAGGCACGTATATGAACTAAAAAATGGAACAATAAACTACACAAATTCCACCCAGAGAAGGCCACTGTTACTATTCTGCAATGCCAAATCACTTCAGTGTCTGACTCTTTGTGATGCTACGGATAGTAATCTTCCGGGCTCCTCTGTCTGTGGGGATTCTCCAGACAAGAATACTAGAGTGGGTTTCCATGTCCTCCTCCAGGGGATCTTCTGGACCTTTGTCTCTTGCGTCGCCTGCGTTGGCAGGAGGCTTCTTTACCACTAGCACCACCTGGGAAGCCCCATTGCTATACTGACATTAGACAAAATGGACATCAAGGCAGAAGCATCACTATGGTAAACAGAAACACTTCATGAGGAGAAAGGGCTCCAGTTACCGTAAATAGGTGGTCATTTTAGATGTGTGTGCACCTAAAACACAATCTCAAAATCACAAAGCAAGAAAAGGACAGAACTACACAGGGAAACAGAGAAATCAGTCTATCCACAATCCCAAGTGTGGACTCTTTAATTCCTTTTTCTATGTAATCATCATAATAAACAGATTTTTTTTTTAACTCAGAAGAAGTATTTGGTTTTTAAGTTCAACTTGACTATGTGGGTATATATAGCCCACTGCATTCAATTGTTGCACAAGACACATTCCTTTCCAAAGCTGTCCCCAGGCTACAGCTAAGAGACCAAGGCTCAGGGTAGATTTCAGCTTGTACAGCACACTGCAATGGAGCACATTCTTCCAGGTGAGTCTCCTGTCACCTCAACTGCTAGTTTTCTACTCTTCCTGGATGGTTCTGAATGCCTTTTGTTCCCCTCCATGCAAAGGTCCCTGTTTCAAAGCCATATCCGGCCTCCCAATGCCAGCTGAAGGCCAGAGTGACATTACTGAAGGCTGAGGTGTTATCAAGGAAGGAAGAACGCAGGAAGCAATGCCGGAAGAAGGCATTGTTGTCGAAGCCCATAATGTTGGAATTTGCCAGAGGAGGAAACCTCTGACAGTCGGGCGTGTTCGACTGGCTGTTTCCACATCCCCTTCAGGAAGCTCCAAGATTCAGGCTTAAGGAAACGCCACATCCTTCATTGTTGGAGACAGGGGGCTTCCCTGGGGCTTCAGGAGGAAGGTCCCCATGCTAAAAAAACGACCCTTTGTGAATTGAAAAGAGCACAAATGCAGGTGCCTTAAAGGGGGCAGAAAGGCCAAGCTCGTCTGACCTAGACGGGCAGCCAAGCAGCTGAAGTGGGCCATCCCAGGAAGCCATTTTCCTAGGAATCCAGTATTCTTGCCTGGAAATTTCATAAATGGAGAAGCTTGGTGAGCTACAGTCCATGGGGTGTCAAATACAGATAGATTGATAGATAGATAGATAGATAGATAGATAGATAGATAGATAGATAAATAGATATGGGGCTTCCCTGATGGCTCAGTGATGAGGAATCTGTATGCAATGCAGGACACCCGAGTTCCATCCCTGGGTTGGGAAGATCCCCCTGGAGGAGGGCATGGCAACCCACTCCAGTATTCTTGCTCAGAGAATCCACATGGACGGGATGCAATCTATGGGGTCGCACAGGGTCGGGCACGATTGAAGTGACTCTGCAGCAGCCGCAGACAATTTTGGACACATGACCAAAAGACGGCAGGTCCTCTAGCCACCGTCGCATCCTGAGCCTTACTTCTCTAAGGGTGCCAACACCTACAGGTGTCCTCCTGTGGGTAGGCCGGCTTGTCTAGCAGCCATTCTCTGGGCATTTCTGTCTGTCCCCTACTTGTCTCCGCCTCGTTAGCCCTCGGTTCTAGGCCTTGGCTGATAGAGGGACTGCATTGGCTGCTGTGAATCTTGTTCAGGAGTAATTTGGGGCATTGTTCATTACAGGGTAGATTTCACTGAAGGTCACCTGTTCCCAAACTGCTAGTTTTCTACTCCTGGATGGTTCTGAATGCCTTTTGTTCCCTCCATGCAAAGGTCCCTGTTTCAAAGCCATATCCGGCCTCCCAATGCCAGCTGAAGGCCAGAGTGACATTACTGAAGGCTGAGGTGTTATCAAGGAAGGAAGAACGCAGGAAGCAATGCCGGAAGAAGGCATTGTTGTCGAAGCCCATAATGTTGGAATTTGCCAGAGGAGGAAACCTCTGACAGTCGGGCGTGTTCGACTGGCTGTTTCCACATCCCCTTCAGGAAGCTCCAAGATTCAGGCTTAAGGAAACGCCACATCCTTCATTGTTGGAGACAGGGGGCTTCCCTGGGGCTTCAGGAGGAAGGTCCCCATGCTAAAAAAACGACCCTTTGTGAATTGAAAAGAGCACAAATGCAGGTGCCTTAAAGGGGGCAGAAAGGCCAAGCTGCCTGACCTAGACGGGCAGCCAAGCAGCTGAAGTGGGCCATCCCAGGAAGCCATTTTCCTAGGAATCCAGTATTCTTGCCTGGAAATTTCATAAATGGAGAAGCTTGGTGAGCTACAGTCCATGGGGTGTCAAATACAGATAGATTGATAGATAGATAGATAGATAGATAGATAGATAGATAGATAGATAAATAGATATGGGGCTTCCCTGATGGCTCAGTGATGAGGAATCTGTATGCAATGCAGGACACCCGAGTTCCATCCCTGGGTTGGGAAGATCCCCCTGGAGGAGGGCATGGCAACCCACTCCAGTATTCTTGCTCAGAGAATCCACATGGACGGGATGCAATCTATGGGGTCGCACAGGGTCGGGCACGATTGAAGTGACTCTGCAGCAGCCGCAGACAATTTTGGACACATGACCAAAAGACGGCAGGTCCTCTAGCCACCGTCGCATCCTGAGCCTTACTTCTCTAAGGGTGCCAACACCTACAGGTGTCCTCCTGTGGGTAGGCCGGCTTGTCTAGCAGCCATTCTCTGGGCATTTCTGTCTGTCCCCTACTTGTCTCCGCCTCGTTAGCCCTCGGTTCTAGGCCTTGGCTGATAGAGGGACTGCATTGGCTGCTGTGAATCTTGTTCAGGAGTAATTTGGGGCATTGTTCTCATGCGCGTTACAGGAGCTCACCAAAAAATGTACTCATTCAACGAATATTCACGGAGCCTATTCCAGGCACCCTGCTAATGACTGCGGTGAAATGATGACAGTGATGAGGATGATAATGACTAGCACTTCACAAACATTCCCTATACACCAAGAACAGTGCCCTACACTTAAGTACATTACCTTACACCATCTTTAGAGGAGCCCTTTGAGGCACCGATAAGAACATGGAGGCTCAGAAACATTAAGGGCTGTGTCTGTCCTAGGTCACACATCAAGTAGTCACAAGGATGGGACTGGAACCTAGAATCATGCATTTTACCATAATGGTTCCCAAGATGAATAAGACATTGTAATTACAAGCCATCAGCAGATGACAACTTCCAGAAGCAAAGAGTACAATTAGACAGAGGCAGGGTGGGCAGACTGGAGACTCTGGTGAAGTGTTAAGGACTCTGAAGCCTGGGTAATTGTCCCACGTATGCCCTGAGCAGGCAGACTGCAGGCCCCCAGGCTAGCCAGGTCCTCTGGGCGTGAGTCTCCTAGCTGCACGCACGCACGCGCACACACTCACACACTCACTCACTCATGCAGGCGCATATCCACATCCACACACACAGCCCACCCCACCGACCACCCAGCCCACGGCTGCACCTATATCCCCTGGGGCATCCAAATCTTGGCTCCTTCCCTGTGAGGATTTGATTCCAACCTGTTTTTTCAGCCCTCAGGAAACAGAAGCCTACGTGTGTTCTCAGTGGGTCTGTGAAGGGGCTTCACTTACATCTTTTCCTTCCCAAGGACGAATAGCATTCCAGCAGGGAGAAATTCTTCCCCAGGAATGGCAGGTTTGTTCTGGACAAGACCCTTTGGAATGATGGGAAGTGATGCTCAGTGAGCTCCCCAGAGTCCCAGGGAAGTGGGGCTGGGAGGCTGGAGCGTCTGCTATTACAAAAAAAAACAAAGGTGAGCAGGTGAAAACACACAAACAGAGGAAGCCTGTGATGAAAAAAATTGGCAGGACACAGCCCTTAGAGAGGGGCCCTTAGAACAGGGACAAGACCAGGAAGTTACTCTTCAGGATCTAAGGCATCAAGGCGCTCCACACAGACGAGGTGGGGGCTGGGTCAGCCCTGCCTACGTGGCGCTCTACACACCGCTTCCTGACTGGATAAAAAGGTGCCTCTGTCTGTACCCCAATGTTCATTGCAGCTCTCTATACAATAGCCAGAACATGGAAGCAACCTAGATGTCCATCGACAAACGAATGGATCCAGAAGCTCTGGTACATATATACAATGGAATACTACTCAGCTGTTAAAAGAAATGCAGAAGACTCAGTCCTAATGAGGTGGCTGGCTCTAGAACCTATCATAAAAAGTGAAGTAAGTCAAAAAGAGAAAGACAAGTATAGTATACTAACTCATATATATGGGATCTAGTAAGATGGTCATGATAACACACACAGTGAACTCATGAAAAAACAGAGAATAGACATAAAGACATTGTGGAGACCGAACAATGGGAGGGAGTAACATGGGAACCTATACTGTCATGTGTAGAAAAGATAGCTATTGTCATTGTGCTAGGGGAATAGGAATACCTACAACCACTTGGAGCAATGGTCTGGAGGGATTGGGGGGGGAACCTGGGTGGGGGGAGGGTCAAGGGATATGCATCTGATTGATCTGGGAACATACATGTACAAAAATAAATAAATAAATAAAAGATAAAAAAAAAAAAAAAAAAGGTGCCTCTGTGTCAACAGGAAACAGTCCCTGGAGAGGTGTGACGAATAGGAGGGGAGCATGTGTTTGTTCACTGCTCTTCTCCCCACAAGCATTTACCTTCGAAATTGTAACGAGTGGCCAAGTGGGTGATGGTGCTGAGACAAAGAACGAGGGGAGCCTATGTCAGTGCTTCGTTGACTACAGGGAGGTGGCGTGGCTTCTGGGAACAAAACTCAGCTGAACCCCCACCCACCCATCACCTGTGAGAAACAGGCTGGAAGGGCATCAGCTGCCTTGGGTCTCATTCAGATCCCTAAGCACCCCGTCGTGAAGGACAAGTACAAGCAACTGCTTTTATCTGATGGGAAGCACCTGTGTTATCTCTTCTCTTATTCATGCAACCAGTGTTTACTAGATCCTATCGTGTGTCAGGTCCTGTAATAAAAAGTGTGATTACACCCGTAGGGAACACTCTCAGAGAGATGTACGTGGTTCCATAAGGGCCTATAATCAAGATACATAATATATATAATCACTTACGTAGGAGCCTATGATCAGGATAACTGAATTAATCTGATAAAACCAGAGACATGTTGATAATGATGCTGAGGTTCAAAGGATGAGCAGACGTCTGCATTAACTAGATGAAGAGGGCAAAAGGAGTCAACCCAGTCGTGGGGAATGAGCTAGGCAAATACGCTGCAGTCAGCCAGACTGCCATGTGTATTGGTTTGCTTTTGCTGCATAACAAGTCGCTCCAAAACTTACAGGGCCCCAGGCAAATAGCCCGTATGGGATCTAGTAAGATGGTCATGATAACACACACAGTGAACTCATGAAAAACAGAGAATAGACATAAAGACATTGTGGAGACCGAACAATGGGAGGGAGTAACATGGGAACCTATACTGTCATGTGTAGAAAAGATAGCTATTGTCATTGTGCTAGGGGAATAGGAATACCTACAACCACTTGGAGCAATGGTCTGGAGGGATTGGGGGGGGAACCTGGGTGGGGGGAGGGTCAAGGGATATGCATCTGATTGATCTGGGAACATACATGTACAAAAATAAATAAATAAATAAAAGATAAAAAAAAAAAAAAAAAAGGTGCCTCTGTGTCAACAGGAAACAGTCCCTGGAGAGGTGTGACGAATAGGAGGGGAGCATGTGTTTGTTCACTGCTCTTCTCCCTACAAGCATTTACCTTCGAAATTGTAACGAGTGGCCAAGTGGGTGATGGTGCTGAGACAAAGAACGAGGGGAGCCTATGTCAGTGCTTCGTTGACTACAGGGAGGTGGCGTGGCTTCTGGGAACAAAACTCAGCTGAACCCCCACCCACCCATCACCTGTGAGAAACAGGCTGGAAGGGCATCAGCTGCCTTGGGTCTCATTCAGATCCCTAAGCACCCCGTCGTGAAGGACAAGTACAAGCAACTGCTTTTATCTGATGGGAAGCACCTGTGTTATCTCTTCTCTTATTCATGCAACCAGTGTTTACTAGATCCTATCGTGTGTCAGGTCCTGTAATAAAAAGTGTGATTACACCCGTAGGGAACACTCTCAGAGAGATGTACGTGGTTCCATAAGGGCCTATAATCAAGATACATAATATATATAATCACTTACGTAGGAGCCTATGATCAGGATAACTGAATTAATCTGATAAAACCAGAGACATGTTGATAATGATGCTGAGGTTCAAAGGATGAGCAGACGTCTGCATTAACTAGATGAAGAGGGCAAAAGGAGTCAACCCAGTCGTGGGGAATGAGCTAGGCAAATACGCTGCAGTCAGCCAGACTGCCATGTGTATTGGTTTGCTTTTGCTGCATAACAAGTCGCTCCAAAACTTACAGTGGCTTGAAACAATCACTTTTTTAACCCATGATTTTGTAGATCAGAAATCTGGCTGGGTCCAGCCAGGCAGTTCTAACAGTTTAGATCAGACTGGGACACTAACATTGGATAAGGCTCACTCACACGTCTATATAAGTTGCCAAGCCAGTGAGGAACTGGCTGGCCATTGGCTGGAGCTCTTTGGTTCTTTACTTCATGGTCTGTCATTTTCTAGCAAGCTGCTCTGGATTTCCTTCATAAAGCAGTTGAAGGCATCTACAAGGCAGCAAAAAGGAACAGGTTCCAAAGCTCAGGGACTTCTCATGCCACTGTACCCATCACTCTGACTATAGTCTGGTTGGCAAAAGTAAGGCACCTGGCTAAGCCCAAATGGGGGTGGGGGGGAGCTGTACCCAAGGGTGTGGCTATAGAGAGAGGTGAACAAATTAGGGACTATAACCTCAGTGTGTTCAAGGAATTAAAAGAGGACCAGAAGACCAAAGAGTGAACGTGAAGGAGAACACGGCGAGGGGGAAGCGACGGGTGGGCAGGAGCCAGGACGTGCAGGGCCTCCGAGAGTTGGGTCTTTACCCTAGAAGCAGGCCAGCACTCAGATTTCTGATTCTCTCTCGTGCAGACTTATCACCAATCAATCCCTTGAAGGCTGAAATGTCATGGGTGACGGCTCTTTTAAGCTTGAGAAGCCCAGGACCTCTTGGGCTGCCTAATCCCAGGCATTCTCTCCATCTCAGGACAACAAAGATTGAACACCCCAGGGACCAGCTGTTTTCTTGGAATAAGAGCTGGGGAAGGCACTCAGAGGGAAGCCGCCAGATTGTCAAGGACAGGAAGGGAAGTAAGCAAGACTGATATTCCTCCAGTGTAGACCCCAGGACGCCTGCGGTAGTTGTTAAAACACTGAAATACATCCAGACCACTGATAGCAACCATTGCCTTGAGCCAACTCACCCTTGAGTAGTTCCCCTCCCCTGCTAGCCTGGCCCCAGACCCAGCAATAAAAGGGGTAACATCTGGATTTCGGTCCAGAGGGTGGGAGGGGGCGGTAAGCAGGGCCTGGGGGTAGGGGGCAGGAGGGCCGCTCCGCGCAAGCCACTGGGCATGGCTCTGCCAAGGCATTGCCACCGCCGCTGCCAGGAAACAAGGAAAGGGATCAGGCACAGCGTAGTGATGGGCAGGAGCAGAACCCCACCTGAGAGGCTGGGCGGTCGGTGGTGACAGACTGTGCTCTGTCCACCGCATCTCCTGTATGTCCTGCTGCCCTGAGCTGCCCCGAGTGTGGTGACAGCGTGCCACGCTGCCACCGTGAATGAGGTGTCTGTCATCAAAGAAGGTTGGCTCCACAAGAGCGGTGAATACATCAAGACCTGGCGCCCTGGTACTTACTGCTGAAGAGCGACGGCTCCTTCATTGGATATAAGAAGCAGCCCGAGGCCCCCAACCAGACTCTGCCCCCCTCAAACAACCTCTCCGTGGCAGAATGCCAACTCTCTATGATGAATAGATAGAGACCGGGACCCAACACCTTCATCATTCGCTGCCCGCAGTGGACCACAGTCACCGAGAGGACCTTCCATGTTGACTCTCTGGATGAGAGGGAGGAGTGGATGCAGGCCATCCAGATGGTCGCCAATAGCCTCAAGCAGCGGGGCCCAGATGAGGACCCCACGGACCATAAGTGTGGCTCCCCCAGCGACTCTTTTGCCACTGAGGAGATGGAGGTGGCAGTTAGCAAGGCGTGGGCCAAGGTGACCATGAATGACTTCCACTATCTCAAACTCCTAGGCAAAGGCACTTTTGGCAAGGTCAGCCTGGTGTGGGAAAAGGCCACTGGCCGCTACTACACCATGAAGATCCTGCGGAAGGAGGTGATCGTCGCCAAGGAGGAAGTCACCCACACGGTCCCTGAGAGCTGCGTCCTCCAGAACACCAGGCACCGTTCCTTACCGTGCTGAAGTATGCCTTCCAGACGCACAACTGCCTGTGCTTCACGATGAAGTATGCCAACGGGGGCGACTTCTTCTTCCACCTGTCCCGGGAGCACGTCTTCATGGAGGAGTGGGCCTGCTTTTACAGCGCGGAACTCCCCTCGGCCCTGGAGTACCCGCACTCTCCAGACATGGTGTACCGGAACATCAAGTTAGAAAGTCTTACACTGGACAAAGATGTCCACATCAAGATCACTGACTTCAGCCTGTGCAAAGATGGCATCAGCAATGGGGCCACCAGGAGGACCTTCTGTGGGACCCCTGAGTACCTGGCGCCTGAGGTGCTAGAGGACGACAACTACGGCCAGGCGGTGGACTGCTGGGGGCTGGGCGTCGTCATGTACGAGATGATGTGCAGCCACCTGCACTTCTACAACCAGGACCACGAGCACCTCTTTGAGCTCATCCTCATGGAGGAGACCGGCTTCCCACGCATGCTCAGTCCCGAGGCCAAGTCCCTGCTGGCTGGGCTGCTTAAGAACGACCCTAAGCAGAGGCTCGGCGGGGGGCCCAGCGATGCCAAGGAGGTCATGGAGCACAGGTTCTTCCCTAGTACCAACTGGCAGGATGTGCTCCAGAAGAAGCTCCTGCCGCCCTTCAAACCTCAGGTCACTTTGAGGACGACACCCAGTACTTTGACAACGAGTTCACCGCCCAGTCCATCACAATCACGGCCCCAGACCACTATGACAGCCTGGGCTCACTGGAACTGGACCAGCGGACTCACGTCCCCCAGTTGTCCTATTCGGCCAGCATCCAAGAGTGAGCAGCGCTGCCCGCCGCCGCTGCCATGGGACACACACAGGGTTGCCATCACCACCAGGGGCGCTTTCTTTTTCTTTTTTTTTTTAAACTTTTTATTTTGCTGTTTTTGTTTGTGTTCCCATCCCTCATCTCTTCACCCTCATTGTCCAGTTTTCCCCTCAGCCCTCTGCCAAACTCACCTCAGCGGTCTTTGCGGCCTGGCTCAAGGATCCCCATCCTACCCTCGCTTTTGTGCCCAGACCAGGATTCGGGAGCCTCTCCCTTGCCCGCCAGGACCAGGCCTTTGGGTCGTTGGAGAGATTCCGGTTTTCAATGACATAAAACCCCCGTGAGGGGCGAAATGTGGAGCCGCGGGCTGACATGAATTTCCTGGCCATGGTGCCCACAGGCAGCTTGCCTCTGTGTGGCCGCGTCTGTCGGAGGCTGCCTTCCAGGGCCACCCCTATGGACAGTGCCCTGGTGCTGCCTTCCTGGCCCTACCGTCAGGCTCCAAGTGGCCTGGTGCCGCACAGCCCGGCCCCCTTCCGTGGGGGCAGAAAAGCAATAATATCCAGGGACTGGGGGTGGTGGAGTAGCATGGGCCAGTGGACGCTGCTTGCAGGGTGGGGTCCAGGCTCCCTCACGTGGACAGGGCCTGCTCTCCCCTGTGGAGAACCGGAGCAGGTGCAGGCCTTGGGTGCTGCCACCCAGCCCCGTCTCCTCTGCCCCTTCAGCTGCTCTCCTGACCCTGTGGATGAGGCAAGAGGAACACGGGGGGCTAGCCTCCCCACCCACAGCCCTGTGCCTTGCCAGGGCTTCCTTCCAGCGGGCCTTACCTCCTGCTGGAGCTCTGGCCTGGCCCGGGCCCCTGCGCGGATGGGGGCCAGGGTCTCCGCCTTCTCTCTGCCTGGGGCAGAGGGGCGCCAGCCTCGGCTGTTACACATCTCACACCGAGACAGTATCGGGCCCGCCCGGCAGACTTGTGTTGAAGAGGGAGTCGGGGTGGGGGTCCGGTACGTGCGGAGGGAGGGGCCCCTCACACCCTCCCCATCTCTGGACCCCACGCCCTGCAGCCTTAGGGTGAACACGTTAGTGCTGGCGGCACTCCTGTGCGTGCTGCACACTGTGTGTACCTGGGCATCTCTCTGCGTCTGGGTGCAGATGCAGATGGGTGGGTGTGCATGTGTGTCAGGTATGTGTGTGTATGTGGCGTGCGTGGGCTCAGGCCCCGCCCCAGCTCAAGCACTTCATCCTGAGGGCGGGGGCGGGATGCAGGCCTCGCAGGGGAGCCACTCCTGAGGTCCCCTTGTTGCCCTGACCACCCCCAACATCTCTGGGTGTTTGAACTTCAGTTTTTTGTGGGTCTGCTCTCCCCACCCCACTTCCTGTAGGTAGTTCACAGAGAGCTCTGAGGTGGGTGGGGCTTGGTGGGGGTGGGTAGGGTTCTTTGTTCCTTTCTGTGTATGTTGTTAATCTGACAGTTCTCCCTCCTCCCCACTGGCCTGTCCCCATTTCCTCATATTTGTATGGTACAAACAATAAAGACACTCATTTCAGACCAAGAGAAAAAAAGGATGGGGGGTAACACCTGCACGGCAAACAGTCACCAGGACCTCATCAGGATCTCCGGACACTGATATGGCAAGCCACACCATCTGTTAAATATTTTGAACATCACCCGGGGCTATCTGCTGCCTGGTCCCACCTAACCCAAGGGAAATAACGTGAGTCAGCCCAGTGTGCCTTGGCCCTCACGTGGACAGGGCCTGCTCTCCCCCGTGGAGAACTGGAGCAGGAGCAGGCCTTGGGTGCTGCCACCCAGCCCCATCTCCTCTGCCCCTTCAGCTGCTCTCCTGACCCTGTGGATGAGGCAAGAGGAACACGGGGGGCTAGCCTCCCCACCCACAGCCCTGTGCCTTGCCAGGGCTTCCTTCCAGCGGGCCTTACCTCCTGCTGGAGCTCTGGCCTGGCCCGGGCCCCTGCGCGGATGGGGGCCAGGGTCTCCGCCTTCTCTCTGCCTGGGGCAGAGGGGCGCCAGCCTCGGCTGTTACACATCTCACACCGAGACAGTATCAGGCCCGCCCGGCAGACTTGTGTTGAAGAGGGAGTCGGGGTGGGGGTCCGGTACGTGCGGAGGGAGGGGCCCCTCACACCCTCCCCATCTCTGGACCCCACGCCCTGCAGCCTTAGGGTGAACACGTTAGTGCTGGCGGCACTCCTGTGCGTGCTGCACACTGTGTGTACCTGGGCATCTCTCTGCGTCTGGGTGCAGATGCAGATGGGTGGGTGTGCATGTGTGTCAGGTATGTGTGTGTATGTGGCGTGCGTGGGCTCAGGCCCCGCCCCAGCTCAAGCACTTCATCCTGAGGGCGGGGGCGGGATGCAGGCCTCGCAGGGGAGCCACTCCTGAGGTCCCCTTGTTGCCCTGACCACCCCCAACATCTCTGGGTGTTTGAACTTCAGTTTTTTGTGGGTCTGCTCTCCCCACCCCACTTCCTGTAGGTAGTTCACAGAGAGCTCTGAGGTGGGTGGGGCTTGGTGGGGGTGGGTAGGGTTCTTTGTTCCTTTCTGTGTATGTTGTTAATCTGACAGTTCTCCCTCCTCCCCACTGGCCTGTCCCCATTTCCTCATATTTGTATGGTACAAACAATAAAGACACTCATTTCAGACCAAGAGAAAAAAAGGATGGGGGGTAACACCTGCACGGCAAACAGTCACCAGGACCTCATCAGGATCTCCGGACACTGATATGGCAAGCCACACCATCTGTTAAATATTTTGAACATCACCCGGGGCTATCTGCTGCCTGGTCCCACCTAACCCAAGGGAAATAAAGCTGTGAGTTCACCGTGGAGGAGGATGAGGGTAAGTCAGCAAGTGGTCAATGGAATCCCCTCCCCCATCTCCTCCTTTCTCCTCCCCTAAACCCAGAAACACCTAGACCCCCCCCCAAAGCCTGCCCTCACCCTTTGAGAACGCCCCATAATCACACTCAGACATTATTGCCCTCTTTTATTTACAGAAAACACAGATAAAGCATTTCAGTGTTCATTTCACAAACTGAACCACTCTTTCTGTTTTTTTTTTTCTTTTTGGCACAAAGAAAGATCACAGATGGACCCCAAGATACATCAGAAAACCGTAAGAGTTATCAGTCATCACCGGTCCAGGGGCAGCCACAAAACTCAGACAGACAGCATTGCCACAGACTGGAAAAAATAAACAAGGTCCACATTCACCTCACGGTAAACACCTGCTCACCGACAGGCAAGGGTGGGCAGAAGAGGGCAGTTTCTCTGCTCCGGGGAGGGGGCGGCAGTAGGTATTGGGGGTGGAAGCAGGATAGGGAGGGATGAAACACCATTCATAAATTAGAGGGAGGTGGCCTTTTTGTTTTCAGCCTCTTACCTTGTTGAAGGAAGACAGTGCAAAAACTACCATACCCTGACCACTCGTCCATTCGAAACGCTACAGACGTCGTGTGTTTGGGGGTGTCTCTTCGCGAGCACCCGGGAGGGGGTGGGGGTGGGGGTGCGCCGCGGAGAAGCACGTATGCTAATGTGTAAGTGTGGTCCTTGTAAACATGGTCACCATTCACCAGAGACACGGATCCGCAGGTCTGCACCGGGCGGGGTGGGGGCTGGGCCCCACTTCACGGCCCCCTTTGCCCCGGGGATTCCTGTCCAAGACATAGTGCAAATTTCAGAGACAGAGAGAGGCAGGTGGACGCGGGGGCTGGACAGGGGGCAGGTGGGACACACAGACGGGGAGGGGGGAGATAAGGCAACAGTTAAAAACGGTCCAGTTGATCAAAACCGACACCACGTGCCCCTCACCGCCGCCCGCGGAGCCCCGGTCAAGAGAAAGGGCGGAAGTCCCGCTCCTCCACCAGGCTGATGGAGGGGTTCTTGAGCTCCTCCTCCGAGCTGGCCATCTTGTAGCCCAGCTGCGCCAGCACCCGCTGGCAGGCGTTCTGGGCGAAGGCCACGATGTCGTAGGAGAGGCGGAAGCGCCACTTCTCGGCCGTGGCCGCCGAGTTGCGCACGGTGCCATACTTGTGCTTGCCCAGGGTGGGGTCTCCCCGCGTGTTGTTCTGGATCCAGCGCGCCACGTGGCTGTCCAAGGGGATGCCCAGGAAACCGTAGATCTCCTCGGTCTTCTTCATGGGGTTCCTGGCCAGGTCCTCGTAGCGCACCAACATGTACTTGCCCTTGAGCCACGGGGGCCGCATGAGGCCGGTGGACACCGAGTTGGAGAAGTCCTCGCACACCGTGGTCAGCTGCGTCACGTCCAGGTTGTAGGGCTTCCTCCCGGTGCCGTACCAGAGCCGCCAGAGCCGGTACGTGTCGCGGAAGGTCTCGCTGCGGGACGCCAGAATGCCGCGCGGGTCCCGCACCAGCTGGATGACCTTGAGGTTTAAGCGGGGGTCCTCCACCAGGGCCCGCAGGTCGTTCACCTCGGGCACCCGCACCGTCTTGATGGCCACGTGGGGGCGCTCGCGACACGCCTCGGCGGCCACCGTCAGGTTCAGCAGGCCGCAGCGGCGCACGCAGTCCCCCTCCTCTAGCGCCAGGTCCGCGGAGCCCGGGGGGTCGCACACGGGCCGCGAGCACAGCACCCGGCTGGCCCCGCGGCGGAAGATCCTGTCGGTGGTGTGGTTGACCGGCGGCGGCTTGATGTAGTTCTCCAGGAAGTAGAGGTCGCAGTCGTAGAGGCTCCTCAGGAGGTCGCGGCTGGCGCCCAGCATGACCCGCCGGTCCGCGGGGCTCTTGCCCTGGGTGAAGCGGGGGATGAGCGTGTTCTGGACGTGGTAGAGGGGCTCAAACAGGTAGAACACGTCCAGGTGCTGGTTGAAGAGCTGGCCCACGAAGGAGGAGCCGCTGCGCGTCGTGGCCAGGATGAGGATGTGGGTCTTGCGGGAGAGGTTGTAGGCGAACGTGGGGCCCTCCTCGCACAGCCGCTCGGCCAGCCCCGCCTCGGCCAGCCCCGGGCAGGTGTGGAAGGACTTGGCGGTGAAGGTGCGGATGGCCGTGTACTGGATGGCGATGGAGGCCAGGGCAAGGAGGAGGACGGCCTTCCAGGAACATTGCATGGCTGGGCACCTTCATGGGGCTGCTTCTCCAGCATGTGAGGTCTGTGGGCAAAGGTGGGCAGCCCGTCAGGGCACAGACAGGTTGGGTGCTTTCCGAGGTCAGAGGCACTGGCTTGCTTCCCTGAGAGGAGTTGGTCTCCGGCCTGCAGGGGAGGGGCCCTAGCTCCCTGCCTCAGTGTTCCCAAATGCACCTGAGGATTCAACTGGCTCCTGCATTAGGCTTTACCATTCTCAGGGAACTCCTGGGAACTGTTGGAGACTGAACAATCTGATGCCCGTACCCGTGGGGTTTAACCTACAGAATGCTGCAAGGGCATGAACTGAGTACCTTTGTGGGACATGACTGGGCAAGACCCTAACTCCCTCAGCGCCCACCTCAAGCCATTCCCCTGTCTCTGCCTATCACCCCTGCCAACATCTCCCGGGCCACCTGCATCTCCCTCCAACCCCATGAGCAACACCCCATTCCCCGTGCGGTCATCTCTCCTCCATCCCCTGCCCGCCCCCAGGAGAAAGAAGCGTTCATGTCAGACGCCGCCTCCTGACCGAAGACCCCATGCAAAAACAATCCCTGCATACCTTGAGCACTAGCATCCTATGACCATGAGGCCAGGAAAGATGGACCACTGTGTGAAGCCCTACCTGCCTCCCAACACACACACCAATTTAGATACAGGTGACGGCCTATTCCAGTCAAGGACTCCTGGGGCTCACAGAGTTCCTCAGAAGCAGCTGGCCCAGAGCCGACAGAGTCCAGGGGCTGCTGAGAAGCAGCCCTTGCCAGGCCCCGGTGGCCTCCAGGATTTGCTCCTAGCCACTAAGTAAGGGGTCTAATGGTAAAGAATCCACCTGACAATGCAGGAGATGCAAGAGACACAGGTTCGATGCCTGGGTCAGGAAGATCCCCTGGCGTGGCATAACGAATGGCAACCCACTCTAGCACTCTTGCCTGGAGAATTCCATGGATAGAGGAGCCTGGCAGGCTACCGTCCATGGGGTCACCCAGTTGGACATGACTGAGCATATACCCCATGTGCACTAAAGGTGTCCGGGTCACTGGGCAGATGAGTGAAACTGGTTCAGCCAGATAAACTGGTTCCTCCAGCACCCTTCCCTGAGCTAATCCTCAAGAGCCTCCACCCTTAGGCCCCTCTTCACCCCACAGGGTGAGCTCAGGGACCTGACTGTGATCAGCTGTGGCCCCAGAGAACCCAGTGGCTGGGCAGAGAGAAAGAGGAAGGAGTGGAACAGAAGGGACATCTCCAGGAACAGAGAAAGTCAGGGGGAAGGGGAAGACAGGAAAAGAGGGGCTGTGCTGAGGAGCCAACTTGAGCATCTGAAAGTTGCCCCAGCTCAGCGGCCAGCCTTGGGGAGGGCGAAGGTGGGGAGGGCTCCACCACTCACCAAAGAGGGGCTGTTCGGCACTGAGCGGTCGGCAGCCACCGGGTCTCCAGGCCTCACCTGCAGTCACAACCTGTGCAGCAGCCCTGTGGCCAGCAGACTGCAAAGAGACAGGAAGGGCGTGGTGGTGAAGGGCAGCTCCCAGGGCTTCCCTCCCCACCCCGCCTCTCCTGGGTCCCATGCCCCACAGACAGCTCCCCGCAACTGGGCAACAAAGGCCCCGTCTGCACTCCCAGATCCATCACTGACAGCACTCCAAGTTACCCCCTGTGCCGTCTCTGACTCCCTGCATCCAGCCCTCTGAGTCCCAGGCTGCACCCCACCCCCTTCACCCACCTCTCCCAGCCCCTCGCCTTACCCTCCTAGAGGATGACACCCCAGTGGGCAGGAGGCTGCCAAGCCTGCAGGCCCAGCTGTGCCCCATTTGGGCAACCACCCCAGGGAGGCGCTCCTCCCAAGCTGCCACCCCAGGGAGCTGTAAAGAAATCCACTGGCCACAAACACCCGCAGGCTGGCCAGCTCAGTTCAGCGCTGGGGACCTGACTGACACAGCACATATAATCCAGCAATAGGACAGTCAGGGTCCACGTTATCCCGGAAAACGGGGCTGGAGCACAGTCCAGACTGGCTCTATATTTAAAGTCAGCAGCATCCTGACCCTTTGCAGTTCATCTTGTTCAGTGACTCCCCAAGGGGGCATTAGCGGTGAAGTCAGCAAGGGCAAGGGAGCCTCAGCCCAGATCTCCAGGTGGAAGCGGCGGCTCAGTGGAGGCAGTCCCTCCCCCCTCCCCAACAAGAGGCCCAAGAGGAAGGGACAGCCAGGAAGCAAGGTTCCTCTCCCACCCGCACAGACAGAGGAGAATGGCTACCTGAAATTCAAAGCAAAAGTGGACCAGGGAGCATCCCTGACCTGCACACTCTTTGCAGAGCCTCCGTCAAAACACCAGGATTGTAGCATCATTTTGGTTAGTATCTACCGAGTATTTCCCAAGCGCTAAGCAGTCTACCTATCGTAGCTCATCAGGTCGCCCCAAGAACTTTACATGGAAGCCCATATTGGCTCCATTTCACAGGCAAAAGAGCTGAGGCACAGAGAGATGGAGAAACCTGCCTGAACTCACATGTGTGACTAAACCCCCATCCAGCAGGTCTCCCCGAGCCCATGCTCCTTCCCTCAGAGGAGGTTGACTTACTGTTCCTCCACGACACCCATATTTGGCCTTCAAACATGTATGCAGTTAATGTCCCCTGCTCATGTGTAAATCAGCCGGACAGCCTGAAGGCGACGTTCAGATGCTTTCTGAGAGGTACAGCACGCTTCTTCCCTTTGCTGTCTGGTCTGGTCGATCTACCACGAGCTCATGGCGATGGGGATGAACTCCTGCGCCTTGTGAATATTCTTCCCACTTTCACTACTGGGCACAGTTCCCTTGGGGGCGGGACGAGCGGGTCCTCATTTCCTACATGAGAGCTCTCATTTCCCTAATGAGTGGTACCCGGCTCAGCTCACTCACCCAACCCTCCGCACCATGTTTTCCTTCCAGCCCGCGCTGGAAAGTCAGGGCCCTCACTCCCATTGTTCAGATGATGAAACTGAGGCTCAAGAGACTGAGCAAAATGAGCATGTTAAGCCAGTAAGAGGTAGCAGAGCCTCAAGTCCTTGTGGGTCAGACTCCTGCACTCGTGCTGTGGCTCCTTCACCATCCGCTTAGTGGGGAAGAAACAGGGTGAAACCTTAGGAAGGGGTGCAGAAGCTGGGGTGAGATGGCAGTGGGCTGGTGGAGGCTCTGGGAGTCCTGTTTGAAGTATGAACCCCTCCTGGGTACCTACAGGAAGCAGCACCACCTCACCAGATGGCAGTAGATACGGCAAAGGCAGAGTCGAGATTCTTGGGATCCTCCAGTGTGACCAGAGAAACACACCCCATCCCACACTGCCCCATCCCACAATAGCTGGAGGTGCTGTCTCCATCGACAGGGTTGTACAAAGGACCCAGAGCAAACAGCTTCTTGGCATTATATGCGACCCGCCCCGCCCCCCGCGCAAAGTGCAGCCCGCCCTGCCCGAGTGCCGGAAGACAAATGTCAATATCTTTAGAGAACAGGTAGGGCAAGTCACTAATATTCGTGCGTGCAAAGGAGTATTTTTAAATGATTCAGGGGTCCATTCTTTAGCTTGCAATGCTGTTTCATTCGGCCATATTTCCTTTGTATTTATTCATAAGCATGTTATTATCTAGCATGAGCCAGGCGCTGCTCTGAGCACCATGGGCAAAATAACACGAAGGAAAGCAAGTACTCTGGCCACTCACAACGTTTCTCCCAACCAGGGGCTCCCTTCCCAGGTTATCAGCGCATCCAGTGCTCACAGTAATGCTGAGAGGTCAAGTCCCATTTTACAGATAGGGAAAGTGAGGTTCTGCAAGGGGAGGTAACTTCACCAAGCTCACACCCCTCGTAAGGGGCAGAGTCAGGATTCCAGCCAGGCGGTGTGCTCCAGAAGCCACACTCAGATCCTCCTCTCGGACCCACTCCCTCTTCAGCTACATCCGATACCCTTTGGTCCCCACCCAGACAGGAAACAGAGTTTTAAAGAGACTTCCCTTAACTCTAAGATTTCGGTTCCAAAAACAATTCAGCTAAGATTTTCTTTAGAGACAGCATCTTTCATGGAGTATCTTCCTCACTTCCCTGAGCCGCCCCCTCTGCCCCCCAAAAATATAAAGCCACCAATGGAAGCTGCTGTCTTTGCCAATAAATCAGAAGGAACCCCAGCATCATTGCAATGCTATAAATCCTGTAAAAAAAAAAAAAAAAAAAAGCAGGACTCAGATTTATAAGGTGCAACCTGGACACACAGAAGGGGAATATGTTGAAGAGTAGGCCACCCCTTTGCCACTCCCCTCCCCAAGAAGGGCAAAGCCAGGGCATGGGAATAGGAAGATGGAGGAAGTCGGGCCCTCCAAGAAATGCCCCTGCTCTCCTGCCAGTCTGGCAGAAGCAGGCCCAAGGCTGGACAAGCTTCCTTGGTATGCGGAAGCATTCTGCCCTGAAACCAGAGGCCCTGGGGCCAGGCCCCATTGTTCCCAGGGGAGCTCTGGCCACTGCCAGGGACTCCTCAAAGCGCTCATGCTCTAAGCTTCTTGATATGCGACCCGCCCGCCAGCAAAGTGGCCCCCCCAAAAATGTCAATATCTTTAGAGAACAGGTAGGGCAAGTCACTAATATTCGTGCGTGCAAAGGAGTATTTTTAAATGATTCAGGGGTCCATTCTTTAGCTTGCAATGCTGTTTCATTCGGCCATATTTCCTTTGTATTTATTCATAAGCATGTTATTATCTAGCATGAGCCAGGCGCTGCTCTGAGCACCATGGGCAAAATAACACGAAGGAAAGCAAGTACTCTGGCCACTCACAACGTTTCTCCCAACCAGGGGCTCCCTTCCCAGGTTATCAGCGCATCCAGTGCTCACAGTAATGCTGAGAGGTCAAGTCCCATTTTACAGATAGGGAAAGTGAGGTTCTGCAAGGGGAGGTAACTTCACCAAGCTCACACCCCTCGTAAGGGGCAGAGTCAGGATTCCAGCCAGGCGGTGTGCTCCAGAAGCCACACTCAGATCCTCCTCTCGGACCCACTCCCTCTTCAGCTACATCCGATACCCTTTGGTCCCCACCCAGACAGGAAACAGAGTTTTAAAGAGACTTCCCTTAACTCTAAGATTCCGGTTCCAAAAACAATTCAGCTAAGATTTTCTTTAGAGACAGCATCTTTCATGGAGTATCTTCCTCACTTCCCTGAGCCGCCCCCTCTGCCCCCCAAAAATATAAAGCCACCAATGGAAGCTGCTGTCTTTGCCAATAAATCAGAAGGAACCCCAGCATCATTGCAATGCTATAAATCCTGTAAAAAAAAAAAAAAAAAAAAGCAGGACTCAGATTTATAAGGTGCAACCTGGACACACAGAAGGGGAATATGTTGAAGAGTAGGCCACCCCTTTGCCACTCCCCTCCCCAAGAAGGGCAAAGCCAGGGCATGGGAATAGGAAGATGGAGGAAGTCGGGCCCTCCAAGAAATGCCCCTGCTCTCCTGCCAGTCTGGCAGAAGCAGGCCCAAGGCTGGACAAGCTTCCTTGGTATGCGGGAAGCATTCTGCCCTGGAAACCAGAGGCCCTGGGGCCAGGCCCCATTGTTCCCAGGGGAGCTCTGGCCACTGCCAGGGACTCCTCAAAGCGCTCATGCTCTAAGCCAGACTGTGAGCCCCAGAGCCCCTCCCTGGGCTTCTCGCAGCCTCTGGCATGGCCTCCCTCCACCTCTGGTTAGTCAAAACCCAGGCAAGCCATAGACATGGGAGTTCAGTATCGTTCAGCTGGAAGTCACACACTCCCAAAGGAAAGCACAGACTTTAGGACCAGCCACCTACAGACAAGGATCCAGGATGGAACTAGAAACCATCTCAACAGGAGAGAACGACAATTTAGAACAAAGAGCTCAAGTCCTAATCAAGCCACACCCACCTGGATCGGCCACTTAGCAGATGCATGGGCCTGGGCGACTCACAAGTTCTCTCTGAGTTCAGTTTCCTCACTCGTAAAGTAACTATAACCATAACAGTAGTTAGACAAAAAGGCCTGTGATATGGTACAGCCTTGTGCTTGGCACACCGGCTCACCAGGCTTCCCAGTTCCCCTGGATCTCCATTTTCTCACCTAAGTAGTAGTGGGTAACTTTAGCAAGGTGGCTGTTAGGGCTAAATTACTGAACAACAGTGCCTCGCATGAATAAGCACCCAATAAATGTATGTTACTATTATCACTAGTAATGTCTTGCTTGTTTGTCTCAGGCTAGTCCCTTAGAACACATCATCACTGTCTCCCTGATAGCTGAGGCAGACACCCTCCCTGACGCCTGCGCCCAGACCTCTGCCAGCCAGACCTCTGCCCAAAGCCCCTTCTTCCCTCCTCTCCTCTCCCAGCCCGCGAGCTCTCTACTGCGGAACCACCGCATCGGCTTTCCTGCTTCCCTCTAGTGGTCATATCCTGCCATGCAGCCTCTTAGCCTTCTGCGGTGTTCCTAGTTCCCGGCTGGTTGGCTTTATCCTAAGGTGAGGACGCTGGCGGCAGCGGGAGGAGATGATGCAGGAGCCGCGAGGTGGAAGGATGACTCACCCCGCGGGCTGCGGGCTCCGCTCTGGGCGCCCCATTTCCTCACCCACAGACCCAGAGGCAAGCAGCAAAAGGAAGCCTCACAGCATCGGAAGGGCTTCAGTTTCCTGGTCTCATCCTGCTCTGGCAGGGAAGGAACCCTGAACTGAATGTCAGAGGCAGGAGCAGTCCACAGGCGCTCCGTTTCCCGGCCTGGTGACTCTCGTTTCGCCCCCTGTGGCCTCTCTGTGCCTCGGTGTTTCTATAAACCCAGGGACGCGAAGGGCTGCCCAGGTCAGGCCACTGGAATCCTTCCATCTCAGGAAACCCCTGTACTTCATCCTGAAGAATCAGGACCGCCCTCGCTGGAGGCTGGGGGACCCTCCTTCCAAAGTGAGAAGGCTCCGTGACTTTCCAAGAAGACATCAGCTCTGGCAGCTCTGCCCTTGCCTCCGCCCAGTCTGGGGCTGCCCCAGTGAAGCTCAAGAAGCAAGGGACCAAGAAACACCTCTGTCGTCCGCTGTTTAATCCATGCAGCCCGGTGCTGTGGCTCCTTGTCTTCTGGGGGGTCACAGACCTCCTTGGAGAGACACAATCCCTCTTCCCTGAAAGACCGATGTGTGCCCACAGGTCTATAAACACCATGAGCAGGTTCGTGAACCTCCTCAAACCCAGCCACGGGCATCCCTTCTCTTCCCTAGAGACTAAACCCTTCGTTAGGAACATTGCCCCTACCCTCGGGTTTTCTTTTCAACTGATTCTATCGGAGAAGGCTCCACAAATGACCATCTCCCAAGATATATTATTAAGTGAAAAATAATCTAGGGCCAGAAGAAACAGAGGCAATAGGGTGCCACCATGTCTCATTTTTTTTTTTTAAAGGGGATGGATATGACTAGATAAAATGCATCTCTGCATAAACGACCACGAGAACTTGCACTGAACCAGTTAACTGTAGCTGCCGGTGGGAGGAGCTGGGAGACGGCCGGGAGGAAGGCACAGTTTATACTCAGTATGTTGATGCAGTTTAAGTTTATTAACCGTAGGGAACAGAGTGAAGCCATCTCATGCAAGAACGGGAGGGACGACTGACGACGGGGGTGGGGCACAGAAACCCAACACTGGCATCTCACAGAGCCCCCTGTTCTGTCCCCAGGGTACTGCTGGCTGGCCCTCTCCACCTGCATTTCCAAGGCACACCAGGGTTGAATTTCCCGCCTTTGGGCCAGAACAGAGCTCAGTCTGCTCCAGGGGGAGACGGCAGTCACCTGGGGCTGCTGAGACAAGACAGGAGCAGGAAAAGGGTGAGACCCCAAAAGGGGGCCTGAGTCTTTGAGGAGCAGCTAAGGCCTCCATTGGCAAACTGACTCCCTGCCCTGTTTGTCTCTTTATCTCCTTTTTCCCTCCTTTTGTGAAGCCCTGGGAAGACCAGGAAAAACAGGGGGGGAACCTGAACATGGTATTTCGCACCAAACTCAGGAGCCAGCATGAAGGAGCCTGAAGGCTCTGGGGTCCCAGGAACTGGAGTGGAGGGCAGAGGGAACTGGAGGTGGAGAGAGACAGAGGTGCGGAGGGGTGGTGTGGGCAAACAGGCCTGCAGCATGGAGACTGCAGAAAGGAAATGCTTAATCCCTGTGTCTGCAGTAGCCAGTAATGATCCATCATAGATGTTTGTTCAGTTAAGGGTAAAACACCAAAGGTTTTTTTCTTCCTAAGGAAAATGATGTGATGAAAAGGAGGCAAGATGAAAATCAGGTGTTGCAGGAATGAGGGTCAGGTCGGGGTGCAGCAGCCCATGAGGCTACACAGACAGGTCAGAGCTACCTGGCAGCCAGCGAAACAAAGGAAATATTTCATGACATATTTCAAAGGATGCGTGACATGAAAACTCAAGAGATACCCGCCTGCTCAAGAGATGCCCGACTATTCTGGGGACTAAATCCAACATAAGATTTCTCCAGAAGGGTCTCCTGGAAAACCCTGAGCGGGGACTGCTGTCCTTAAGACCTCATACCTAAGAAAGCCAGGGACGAGTTTAGTAAGGCTGTGTCCCGGAACAACCTTAACTGTAGCTGCCGGTGGGAGGAGCTGGGAGACGGCCGGGAGGAAGGCACAGTTTATACTCAGTATGTTGATGCAGTTTAAGTTTATTAACCGTAGGGAACAGAGTGAAGCCATCTCATGCAAGAACGGGAGGGACGACTGACGACGGGGGTGGGGCACAGAAACCCAACACTGGCATCTCACAGAGCCCCTGTTCTGTCCCCAGGGTACTGCTGGCGGGCCCCTCTCCACCTGCATTTCCAAGGCACACCAGGGTTGAATTTCCGCCTTTGGGCCAGAACAGAGCTCAGTCTGCTCCAGGGGGAGACGGCAGTCACCTGGGGCTGCTGAGACAAGACAGGAGCAGGAAAAGGGTGAGACCCCAAAAGGGGGCCTGAGTCTTTGAGGAGCAGCTAAGGCCTCCATTGGCAAACTGACTCCCTGCCCTGTTTGTCTCTTTATCTCCTTTTTCCCTCCTTTTGTGAAGCCCTGGGAAGACCAGGAAAAACAGGGGGGGAACCTGAACATGGTATTTCGCACCAAACTCAGGAGCCAGCATGAAGGAGCCTGAAGGCTCTGGGGTCCCAGGAACTGGAGTGGAGGGCAGAGGGAACTGGAGGTGGAGAGAGACAGAGGTGCGGAGGGGTGGTGTGGGCAAACAGGCCTGCAGCATGGAGACTGCAGAAAGGAAATGCTTAATCCCTGTGTCTGCAGTAGCCAGTAATGATCCATCATAGATGTTTGTTCAGTTAAGGGTAAAACACCAAAGGTTTTTTTCTTCCTAAGGAAAATGATGTGATGAAAAGGAGGCAAGATGAAAATCAGGTGTTGCAGGAATGAGGGTCAGGTCGGGGTGCAGCAGCCCATGAGGCTACACAGACAGGTCAGAGCTACCTGGCAGCCAGCGAAACAAAGGAAATATTTCATGACATATTTCAAAGGATGCGTGACATGAAAACTCAAGAGATACCCGCCTGCTCAAGAGATGCCCGACTATTCTGGGGACTAAATCCAACATAAGATTTCTCCAGAAGGGTCTCCTGGAAAACCCTGAGCGGGGACTGCTGTCCTTAAGACCTCATACCTAAGAAAGCCAGGGACGAGTTTAGTAAGGCTGTGTCCCGGAACAACCTTCAGGGTGAGCAGCGTGCCTATGTATATAGTTCAGCCCGTACAGCCTTCCAGGGGAGGCGATCTGATGGTGTCCAGTGACTGGACATTCCAGTGTTTCTTCTTTCTCTTTGGGGTCATGCCCTCTCCGTCTAGAACCCTGTGACGTCTGTGGTCCTCTCCAAATCAGCACCTGTCCAACCATGTACTTATTTGGTGCACAATCTCTAGAGTCACTGGGCCCCAGGACTTATTGACGGCCCCCACGGCACCAGGGTACACATCCTCCAGTGAGGAAAAAGTTCTCACGGTCAGGGTTCCAAAGTCAGGCATCCAGAGATGATCACCAGCTTTTCACCATCAAAAGAGCTGCTGGTGTCTCCTAGGTGCTCTAATGTCTCCAGAGCAGGTCACCCCAGTGTCCACACATTTTGACCTTGGCACATGCATGGTGTCCCAAGCCTCCTTGAGAAGCTACCCATCGGCGAGCGAGGAGGCAGGCTGGATGGAGGTTGGACCTCCCGGCTGTGGGGCCAGCCCTGCCTGGGCTGACTCCCACTGCTGATGCTTTACAGCTGTGAGACCTTGAGCAGGCCCCCCCAACCTCCGCGGGCCTCAGTGGTCCTGATCTGGGAAATGGGAGAGACGATCACAGAATCTTTCAAGTCATGGGGTTGTGAGACAGAAGCTTAGCACAGGGCTAGGCACTCACTGAAGGAAGAGCCCTGGGCATGATTTTGAGGAACTACTCCCACCTACAAAGAGGCCATAGCGGCCTGGAAATGTTCAAGGGAATTGCAAGAGTGCCCTAGGCTCCTCCAGGAAGCTCCCACCATCTGTGTGGTTGCAGGCCCTTCCTGTGCAGGCTGCAGCGACGGTCTCCAGTCCTGCCCTGGGGCCAGCCGCTCAGTGAGCCCCGCCCGACCTGAGGAAAGGTTTCCCCAACAGTGGGGAGAGTGACCCACCTCCTGGCGCAAGGTCCCAGTGTGCCCGACCCCTCACGGGGGAGGAATGACTCAGAAGGGCCCAGGTCTCTGCCTTGGGCTCATCCTTCCCCAGCACAGGCCCCGCCTGTGGTAGGCGGGGCGCTTCTGCAAGGCTGGGGTTTCCTTTCCCCCAGCCCCTCCCCAGCATCCACCGGAGGAATCGGAATAGTACCCAGGCCCCGCCCCCTGGATACGGGGCCCGGCCCCTCCTCCCGGCTTGCAGGATGGGAAACTGCCAACAGGAGCTGAAGCACAGGCAGCTGCGGTTGGAAAGGGCCGTGGGTCCCTGGATTCTGAGCCTCCAGACCCAGGCCATCTGCACGAGGCCCTGCGGGCCCCTGGGGAGACACGGGAGACGGCGGGCTGGGCCTGGGGAAGCTCACCTTGGCGGCTATGGCACGGTATGAAGAGCTGCAGGGGCGGAAACCCGGAGACAAGATCCTGGTGCTCATCAGTTACCAGGTTTATCTCAGGTACCACAGTCATCTTTCACAGATGTAGACCATGCAGCTGAGACAAGGGAGGGAACGTGTCCATGTTGCGGGGGAGGCGGGGGGCTGATCCACAGTGGGGCCAGAATTCAAGCTCAGTACCGAGGCCCCCCGAAGCCCTGGCCTTAACCATAAAGCTTAAGCCCCTAGTCCACACTCAAGAGTATGGGAAATCACCAGCACCTGAAGAAGGCTAGAGCGGAAGGAACAGGGCCAGGGTGGTCACCAGGATCTCCACAAACACCAGTGCCAAGCTTGACCTTGGCCTTCACCCAGACCCAGACGTGGGTTCATCCCACAGACACCTAGCGACTGTCTCCAAGGGTCAGACCCCTGCTGAGTCAGCCTGGAGGGGCGTGGCTGGCACGCCCCATGCGTGGCTACCATCTCACCCCTTCCCAGGGGTGCTCCCTCCCCAGATGAATGACAAAGAGAAGATCAGGGCTTCCCCTGGTGGTCCAGTGGATAAGGACACCGCTTTGCAGTGCAAGGGGCGCTGGCTCGATCCCTGGCCTGGGAAGATCCCACGTGCCACGGAGCGGCTGGACGTATATGTCCAATCGCCGAGCCGGAGCTTTGGAGCGCACGCGCCCAGAGCCGGCGCTCTGCGACGACAGACGCCACGGTGATGGGAGGCCCGCAGGAGCCAAGGAACAAAGACGGATGAAAACAGAGAAATGAAAGACCAGTGGAAGTGGCCGCCCGCTCCCCTCCCTCCCCAGCCCGACCCCCGCCCAAAATAAATAAATAAATAAATCTTTAAAAAAAAAAAAAAGAGAAGATCATCACAAAGATTAGAAGAAATAATGGGTGTGAGTATGCAGAGGGTGGGGAGCAGGATCCCACTCGATGGGCCCTAACAGAAACACTCTGCCCCACGCCAGGGCTCTAGGTCTGGTTAGACAACTGGGGAGGGAGCAGAGGTTTCATAGCCAGCCAGGCCAGAAATGCCCAGATGCTACGCAGCCAAGAGGACCCCAAAGATATCTTGATTACCACCTGGCCCAAAATGGTCTGGAATGGGGCAGATGGTTTGGGCTCAAGGCTCAGAAGGCCCCTGGTCCCTAAGCCCAGAACTTACTACCAGCCCACAGCTGGTCCCAAGGATGCCAGACAGTTCAATCCCTCCGTCCTGTGTCTACTTAGAGGAAAAACGTTTACTAGGGCTACACGCGGCTCTCCCCAGCTCATGGCCACATGACAACTGGATGAGTATCCCTGCCCCTGTGTCAACAGGGACCTCCAGAAGGAGACATATCAGCAACTGCTCATGGAGGATCCATCTCACAGGAGAGGGACCGAGGCTCCCTGAGGCTGAGCCACCTGCTCCCACTTCTGAGGAGTGGGAGAGGAGTGAGCTAGATGCAGGCTACAGGGTTCTGTGCATGAAGTGTACATGCGACAAGGTGCTCAAGGGTCCAAGGTTCTCCCTAAAGACTTCCCTTCCTTCCCTGACTGGCTCCAGAGCCTTGTAAACCACCCCCTCCCAGCTAGTCTCTTCACACTCTGGACCAAGATTCATCCAAGGGGCACTTTGAAAGGTCACGAGCGACACAGCAGAGACTGACTCCCAGACCGTGGATCCAAGGCAGCCCTACTCTTGTAAGGCCTTACCAGGCCCCCGGGGAAGGGAGATCACCCACCTGCTGTAAATGAGACAGGCTCTTAATGTTATGGTTATGCTCTTAGTGCATGGCGCAAGGTACTCACTTCACGGTACCCTCAGAATGTCAGCATCCTTCTTGTCTATCATCGTCACCTGCCGACAAAGCTCCTTAGGAAGGGCACCAGGCCCTCTTGCCCACGCACTTGGGGCCCTCAGCCCACCGCAGGGGCCCAGTGGGTGCTAAATGCCTCATTTTCCCCAGCAGAGACACAGAGAAGGGGATGACTGTGTTCTGTCCTCCATCCCAGAGGAAGAGGCAAGCATGCCTGACAATTCCCAGGCCACAGCCCTCCAGCTCTAATCAAGAAGCAAACACAAAGCGGGAACCTCTAAGCATTCAGAAAACGCGGGAACTCTTGTTCCCCATGTGGCCCTGTGGGGATTTATCAAAAACAAATCATGCCTGACAAACTTGATAGCTTTCTTGATAGAATTACAAGACTGGTAGATATTGAACATGGTTTGGGCTCAAGGCTCAGAAGGCCCCTGGTCCCTAACCCCAGAACTTACTCCCAGCCCACAGCTGGTCCCAAGGATGCCAGACAGTTCAATCCCTCCGTCCTGTGTCTACTTAGAGGAAAAACGTTTACTAGGGCTACACGCGGCTCTCCCCAGCTCATGGCCACATGACAACTGGATGAGTATCCCTGCCCCTGTGTCAACAGGGACCTCCAGAAGGAGACATATCAGCAACTGCTCATGGAGGATCCATCTCACAGGAGAGGGACCGAGGCTCCCTGAGGCTGAGCCACCTGCTCCCACTTCTGAGGAGTGGGAGAGGAGTGAGCTAGATGCAGGCTACAGGGTTCTGTGCATGAAGTGTACATGCGACAAGGTGCTCAAGGGTCCAAGGTTCTCCCTAAAGACTTCCCTTCCTTCCCTGACTGGCTCCAGAGCCTTGTAAACCACCCCCTCCCAGCTAGTCTCTTCACACTCTGGACCAAGATTCATCCAAGGGGCACTTTGAAAGGTCACGAGCGACACAGCAGAGACTGACTCCCAGACCGTGGATCCAAGGCAGCCCTACTCTTGTAAGGCCTTACCAGGCCCCCGGGGAAGGGAGATCACCCACCTGCTGTAAATGAGACAGGCTCTTAATGTTATGGTTATGCTCTTAGTGCATGGCGCAAGGTACTCACTTCACGGTACCCTCAGAATGTCAGCATCCTTCTTGTCTATCATCGTCACCTGCCGACAAAGCTCCTTAGGAAGGGCACCAGGCCCTCTTGCCCACGCACTTGGGGCCCTCAGCCCACCGCAGGGGCCCAGTGGGTGCTAAATGCCTCATTTTCCCCAGCAGAGACACAGAGAAGGGGATGACTGTGTTCTGTCCTCCATCCCAGAGGAAGAGGCAAGCATGCCTGACAATTCCCAGGCCACAGCCCTCCAGCTCTAATCAAGAAGCAAACACAAAGCGGGAACCTCTAAGCATTCAGAAAACGCGGGAACTCTTGTTCCCCATGTGGCCCTGTGGGGATTTATCAAAAACAAATCATGCCTGACAAACTTGATAGCTTTCTTGATAGAATTACAAGACTGGTAGATGAAGGAAATGCTGGCCGGGTAATCTATCTTGATTTTTAGCAAAGCATGTGATACAGTGCCTCACGTAATCCTACCAAGTTCATTCAAACAGACTTGGCCCTAAGCACCTGTCTTGGGGATGAAAGTAAGAGGGAGCAGGTCCCAAGGGTCCTGGGGTGGAGGCGGCAAGCCTCCAGGGACAGAGCCTGCGGGAGAGGTCAGGGCTGCCAGGACCCAGCGCCGGATCAGCTCTTCTCCAACATCTTCATTAACCATCCTGAGAGAGGGCGTAAACGGTGCGTTCATGAAATTCGCAGAGTGTATTCCATTGGAAGGTGCTGTGAACACCAATGAGGATGCCAACGGGGTCCAGAGAGACCAGGGAGAAAAACTCTGTCAGGAAATCGTCAGCATGCAGGGGTCCGGAGGTGGGAGGGTGGTTCTAGGCAGTGTCTGGGGCCACCTGGGGTGTCAGGGAGGAGGACATCCCCAGGGCTAGGGCGGAGCTGGGGACAGCCACTGCTAGCTCGAGTGATGGGCTTTAGCTGGCAAAACCCAAGAATCTCAGTTTTCCCATCTGGAAAATGGAAGAAGAAGCAGAGGAGGAGGCAGCTTTGCCACTCTTGAGAGCCAGTACTGTGTGGGACTGCCTTCAGGGAGCTCGGAGTGGATGCCCTCCCTTAGGCAAGGAAGGAGGGGGTCAGTGACCTGAAGAGAAGGAGTCATCTGCAAAGGCCAGGGAGGGAAGGGCCTGGTGGAGGAGACAGGCCGGGCCCTCAACACTGGAGCGTCCAGAATGGGTTTGAGACACTGCCCAGACACTGCCAGGGCAGGTATGGCTGGGGTAAGCAGCTGTGGGCAGGCCCCCTCTCCCAGGCTGCTGGGCTGGAGCCCAGAGCCCGTCTAGACATGTAACGATGCGCACACTCCTACCACAGCTTCGACCATAGAGAGGAGGACGCCAGTGTCGGTCCTCTTTCTGGAGAGTCCCTGATCCCTCTTCAGGGGATCGGCAGGAGCCAGGAGTCCCTAGCACAGGTGCCCAGGCCCTCAGAAACCTAAATATGTGTTCCGTGGGAGGAAGATATGGTTGGCTGGTTCCCATCTAGGGGTGGACTCCTAGGGAGGCTCTTTCGAAGCGGGAGGCCAGCCCTGCCAGATGTCAAAACCACTTGCCAACACCGTGGATGGATCAGGTGAACACACTGCCTTCCAACAATGTCAATGAATGCGTTTGACCTTCACAACCACCGGGAGGAAGGTCCCAAGGGTCCTGGGGTGGAGGCGGCAAGCCTCCAGGGACAGAGCCTGCGAGAGGTCAGGCTGCCAGGACCCAGCGGATCAGCTCTTCTCCAACATCTTCATTAACCATCCTGAGAGGGCGTAAACGGTGCGTTCATGAAATTCGCAGAGTGTATTCCATTGGAAGGTGCTGTGAACACCAATGAGGATGCCAACGGGGTCCAGAGAGACCAGGGAGAAAAACTCTGTCAGGAAATCGTCAGCATGCAGGGGTCCGGAGGTGGGAGGGTGGTTCTAGGCAGTGTCTGGGGCCACCTGGGGTGTCAGGGAGGAGGACATCCCCAGGGCTAGGGCGGAGCTGGGGACAGCCACTGCTAGCTCGAGTGATGGGCTTTAGCTGGCAAAACCCAAGAATCTCAGTTTTCCCATCTGGAAAATGGAAGAAGAAGCAGAGGAGGAGGCAGCTTTGCCACTCTTGAGAGCCAGTACTGTGTGGGGACTGCCTTCAGGGAGCTCGGAGTGGATGCCCTCCCTTAGGCAAGGAAGGAGGGGGTCAGTGACCTGAAGAGAAGGAGTCATCTGCAAAGGCCAGGGAGGGAAGGGCCTGGTGGAGGAGACAGGCCGGGCCCTCAACACTGGAGCGTCCAGAATGGGTTTGAGACACTGCCCAGACACTGCCAGGGCAGGTATGGCTGGGGTAAGCAGCTGTGGGCAGGCCCCCTCTCCCAGGCTGCTGGGCTGGAGCCCAGAGCCCGTCTAGACATGTAACGATGCGCACACTCCTACCACAGCTTCGACCATAGAGAGGAGGACGCCAGTGTCGGTCCTCTTTCTGGAGAGTCCCTGATCCCTCTTCAGGGGATCGGCAGGAGCCAGGAGTCCCTAGCACAGGTGCCCAGGCCCTCAGAAACCTAAATATGTGTTCCGTGGGAGGAAGATATGGTTGGCTGGTTCCCATCTAGGGGTGGACTCCTAGGGAGGCTCTTTCGAAGCGGGAGGCCAGCCCTGCCAGATGTCAAAACCACTTGCCAACACCGTGGATGGATCAGGTGAACACACTGCCTTCCAACAATGTCAATGAATGCGTTTGACCTTCACAACCACCGTAGGAAGTAGGTAAGGTGCTCTCATTTTCTCCAGTTCACAGAGGAGGAGATTGAGGCCGAGCAGGGCAGCCATGAGCCCCGACACCTAGTGAGAAAGTCCATAGAGGAACCTGCGAAGAGCCGCAGAGGGAGCTGAGCAGCTCTGGGAGTGAGGAGCAAGCCCAGTGGGTGGGGAGAGGCAACCCCTCCTCTAAGGACCCCAGAGACCGGCCCATCCTCTCCCCGCGCCCCTCGAAGGGAGCTGGTCCACCTCAGGCCACACTTGTGGAGTCTGGCTTTACTATATGTTTCCATTCTCCCCGCCGCCGCCCCCCCCACCCCCTGCACCCCGCACCACCGTGCTACACCGAGTCCTCTGAACAAGTCTGTTTCCATGGAAACCATATAGTGACTCAGGGCTTCGGGACCTTCTCTGAACCAGATTATGAATATCAAATGCTCTCTCCCCGCACCAATGCAGAGTTGAGTTGGAAAAGTAAAGAGAGACCCACAGTGGGCAAGGGGAGATGGGGAGAGATGGAAGTGTGGGTAAGGAGAACTGTTGGGGGAAGCACAAGCCTGCCCCCCCCACCCCCCGTCCACCGTGAGAGCATGGCATGTGGGCCCCCCTGCAGACTCGGCGGAGCACAGATGTACGCTTCCTGTGTGTGCATGCAGCCAGTACATGCGTACCCCTCTATCAGCACCCTCAACACTGTTCACCCTCTGAAACTAGGGCTCTGGGGGTGGGGAACAGGGAGGGAAGGGGGGCCCTACCTCCCTCCTCATGGGGGCCTGCACACGGCAGAGATGGCCCGGGAGGAGGGAAGCGTGTCTTCAAGAGGCGCTCGCCTTCAGACCCTGAAGAGAAAACCTCCAGCCAAAAAACATGGCAATACTCGGCAAAGAGGGAAATTTGGATTTTAGGGGGGAAACGTGTGCTACCGTTTTGAGATGAAGGTCGGGTGTTACCTGTGTGGGCTGGGAGCAAGGTGTGGCTGTGATTTCAAAACCTCAGCAGGGTTAGGGGGGATCACTGGCAGAGACTTCTTCCCACGTGCTCGGCCCCTCTCTCTCGCAACCCCACCCTGGCCTGGCCTAAGGCCCCTCCTCTGCCCCGATCAGAACAGCAGCAGGGAAATGAAAGTTTGCAGGGCCAGGCTCTGGGCCTCCCCCAGGGGGCTAAGGCCCCAGGGCACATTCACGTGCTTCCTTCCCCAGAAGCTCCCTGAAGATCCGGGAGGGAGGGGAAGAGACTAGGTTGGAGGCTTGATACCTCCCTGGTGAATCCAGTGTGTGAGTCATGCTGGTGAGGTCACTTGAAAAAGAAACGGGGTCGTGGTGCTGCTTCTGAGTGTCCCCAGCCGCCAAGGATTGGAGTCTGGGTACTGCCCATCAAAGTAAGGTCTCTGCCTGAGGCAGCCAGCCCCATGGCAAGGAGTCAAGGAACCCTTGAGGCAGGTGCCTGGTACCTCAGCCCGCACCTGATTGCCTCTCCCACCCTCGGCTCCTCTGGCTGGACAGAGCAGCCACCTCCCAGCGAGGGTCCCACCTCCTGCCCCCACCCCCCAGGGGTGGAGGCCCTCTGCCTCCAGCCCCATCTGCCCTCTGGAAGAGGCTGGGCTCTATGTCTGTCCTTGACTGGACAGTTACCACCCCATCCTCTGCCTCCACCTCTCTATGAAGAGGCTAAGCCCATCTTCTGGCAACTGGCCTCCCCAGCGGCCCTTCCTAGAGGCCCCCAGCTTAGGAGCAGTGTGTAGGTCCATCAGGAGAGGCGAGTAGCGGGCATCCTGGGACGGGGCAGGCGCAGGATGGGGATGGGGGTAGCCTGTGGCATCCCAAATAAGGCCAAGGTGCCACCCTAGGACTACCTTTTAACCCCTAGCGTCCCGGCCAGGGCCACTCAGGGTTCCCAGAGCCTGGCAGGGCTCTTCCCAGGTCCCACCTCCTCCTCATGGGGGCCTGCACACGGCAGAGATGGCCCGAGGAGGGAAGCGTGTCTTCAAGAGGCGCTCGCCTTCAGACCCTGAAGAGAAAACCTCCAGCCAAAAAACATGGCAATACTCGGCAAAGAGGGAAATTTGGATTTTAGGGGGGAAACGTGTGCTACCGTTTTGAGATGAAGGTCGGGTGTTACCTGTGTGGGCTGGGAGCAAGGTGTGGCTGTGATTTCAAAACCTCAGCAGGGTTAGGGGGGATCACTGGCAGAGACTTCTTCCCACGTGCTCGGCCCCTCTCTCTCGCAACCCCACCCTGGCCTGGCCTAAGGCCCCTCCTCTGCCCCGATCAGAACAGCAGCAGGGAAATGAAAGTTTGCAGGGCCAGGCTCTGGGCCTCCCCCAGGGGGCTAAGGCCCCAGGGCACATTCACGTGCTTCCTTCCCCAGAAGCTCCCTGAAGATCCGGGAGGGAGGGGAAGAGACTAGGTTGGAGGCTTGATACCTCCCTGGTGAATCCAGTGTGTGAGTCATGCTGGTGAGGTCACTTGAAAAAGAAACGGGGTCGTGGTGCTGCTTCTGAGTGTCCCCAGCCGCCAAGGATTGGAGTCTGGGTACTGCCCATCAAAGTAAGGTCTCTGCCTGAGGCAGCCAGCCCCATGGCAAGGAGTCAAGGAACCCTTGAGGCAGGTGCCTGGTACCTCAGCCCGCACCTGATTGCCTCTCCCACCCTCGGCTCCTCTGGCTGGACAGAGCAGCCACCTCCCAGCGAGGGTCCCACCTCCTGCCCCCACCCCCCAGGGGTGGAGGCCCTCTGCCTCCAGCCCCATCTGCCCTCTGGAAGAGGCTGGGCTCTATGTCTGTCCTTGACTGGACAGTTACCACCCCATCCTCTGCCTCCACCTCTCTATGAAGAGGCTAAGCCCATCTTCTGGCAACTGGCCTCCCCAGCGGCCCTTCCTAGAGGCCCCCAGCTTAGGAGCAGTGTGTAGGTCCATCAGGAGAGGCGAGTAGCGGGCATCCTGGGACGGGGCAGGCGCAGGATGGGGATGGGGGTAGCCTGTGGCATCCCAAATAAGGCCAAGGTGCCACCCTAGGACTACCTTTTAACCCCTAGCGTCCCGGCCAGGGCCACTCAGGGTTCCCAGAGCCTGGCAGGGGCTGCTCTCTTCCCCAGGTCCTACCCAGGGAAGAGAAGGAGGGAGGTTCTGGCAGCAGAACCAGCAGCCCCTGTTCCCGGCTTCCCCACCAAGACCAGTTAATCGCAGAGGGGTTGGTGCGGGTGCACGGCAGAGGCTAGGGGCGGGAAGCCGGCGGCAGCCCCCTCCCCCGTCTCCGCGTGCAGCGCGGTTTTGAAAGTTGGTGCAGATGGGGGGACCTCGGGGTCTCCAGAGGTCTCAGCAAGCCTGAGCCCGGCAGGCTGTGAGGCAAGGAGGCTCGGGCCACGCCGGAGTGCGCTCCGCGGCGGAGGGGAGCGCGCGCGCCTCGGGGTCGCGGTGCGACTCAAGTTTGCTGCCCTCCCCGAATGGGGGCGGGGAGGGCTAGGGCGATCGCGGCGCCCACCCACCGCCGGCCCGGGAAGCCCTTTCCCGCGCGCGATGAGCTGCTGCGCCCCCGCTCCACGCCCCGCACCGCCCAGAGCGGCTGTCCCCAAGCGGAGGGGCGTCTCCCACCGCGTTCGCTCCCCTCCCGGCTGCTGCGGCGAGTCTCCGCTCCCGCCCGCCCCGGGGCCCGCCTGGCCCGGCCGGTACCTGGTCGGGGGCGCACCAGGAGCCGCTGCAGCAGCGCCCAGCGCCGGCTCCATCCTCGGGTCTGGAGTCAGGCTCGCCGGGGGCCGACGGGCGGCGGTGGTGGCGGCGGCGGCGGCATCCCCCCCCCCCCCCCCCCCCCGGTCCCGGGCGACGCTCGGCCCATCTGCCCTCTGGAAGAGGCTGGGCTCTATGTCTGTCCTTGACTGGACAGTTACCACCCCATCCTCTGCCTCCACCTCTCTATGAAGAGGCTAAGCCCATCTTCTGGCAACTGGCCTCCCCAGCGGCCCTTCCTAGAGGCCCCCAGCTTAGGAGCAGTGTGTAGGTCCATCAGGAGAGGCGAGTAGCGGGCATCCTGGGACGGGGCAGGCGCAGGATGGGGATGGGGGTAGCCTGTGGCATCCCAAATAAGGCCAAGGTGCCACCCTAGGACTACCTTTTAACCCCTAGCGTCCCGGCCAGGGCCACTCAGGGTTCCCAGAGCCTGGCAGGGGCTGCTCTCTTCCCCAGGTCCTACCCAGGGAAGAGAAGGAGGGAGGTTCTGGCAGCAGAACCAGCAGCCCCTGTTCCCGGCTTCCCCACCAAGACCAGTTAATCGCAGAGGGGTTGGTGCGGGTGCACGGCAGAGGCTAGGGGCGGGAAGCCGGCGGCAGCCCCCTCCCCCGTCTCCGCGTGCAGCGCGGTTTTGAAAGTTGGTGCAGATGGGGGGACCTCGGGGTCTCCAGAGGTCTCAGCAAGCCTGAGCCCGGCAGGCTGTGAGGCAAGGAGGCTCGGGCCACGCCGGAGTGCGCTCCGCGGCGGAGGGGAGCGCGCGCGCCTCGGGGTCGCGGTGCGACTCAAGTTTGCTGCCCTCCCCGAATGGGGGCGGGGAGGGCTAGGGCGATCGCGGCGCCCACCCACCGCCGGCCCGGGAAGCCCTTTCCCGCGCGCGATGAGCTGCTGCGCCCCCGCTCCACGCCCCGCACCGCCCAGAGCGGCTGTCCCCAAGCGGAGGGGCGTCTCCCACCGCGTTCGCTCCCCTCCCGGCTGCTGCGGCGAGTCTCCGCTCCCGCCCGCCCCGGGGCCCGCCTGGCCCGGCCGGTACCTGGTCGGGGGCGCACCAGGAGCCGCTGCAGCAGCGCCCAGCGCCGGCTCCATCCTCGGGTCTGGAGTCAGGCTCGCCGGGGGCCGACGGGCGGCGGTGGTGGCGGCGGCGGCGGCGGCATCCTCCGCCTCCCGCGCCCTCCTCCTCGGCCTCCCGCCTCCCTTCTCTTCTGCCGCCTCCGCGCGCCTCTCACGGGCCCCTCTTCATGGCCCGGGGACACGAGCCCAAGACCGCTCGGCCAGCCGAGCGCGTTGTCCGGGTCAGGGTGCGGGATCGGGCACGCGAGCGCGAGAGTCCCAGGGGCGCCGGGCTGGGGGCCGGGACCCAGAGCGCGGCAGCCCGGGGCGCCGGAGGAGAGCAGGAGCCGCAGGCGCCAAAGCCTCGCCGAGCGCCGCCCGCCCTGCGTCCCGAGCCCTGAGCAGCGGCGGCGGCGGCGGCTACAGCGCCGAACGAGCGGCTGGCGCTGCGGTCCGGGCTCCACCCCCCCCAAAGCCGCCCGCCCCTCGGCTGCCGCCCGCCCCCTGCTCTTCCCCACCCCTCCAGCGCGCGCCCTCCAGCTCCCCGCGCCGCCCTCGCGGGACGCCCCCTCCGCAGGCCGTTTCCTGTGCCAACCGACCCAAACCCGGGGGAGCCGCACCCACAACCCGGGTGTTGGGAGACCGGTGAGCTAGGGCGCAGGCTACCCACTGGCATCACTGTCTGTATTCACCCTCCCCCCTGCCTCG